>OU744340.1:64090475-69090475 GCA_916610165.2 Gymnosoma rotundatum | reverse complement strand
AGTTATTTCTAAGAGTGTAAATTTTACCCCTTTGCAATGACATTAAATCATCTTTCTTGTCATAAAAATTAAAAAATTAAAAATATACAAATTTAAACGAACGAACTGTCGAAATCTTTAATTGAATTTTAGTATTAAAAATATATTTATTAAAAGTTTTGTATAGATGGAGACCCGCTTTAAAGATTTTATGCAAACTTAAAAATGTAAATGCTTACTAGACTCACAGTGACACCTTTCATTTCGAATGCCAAGAAATGCTGCATAGAAACGCGTCAGTTATAAATACTCGGAAGAATAAAAAGCTGTAAAATGACTATTTAATTAAATAATTATGAGCTTACAGCCCAGCCCGTCCTCAAAAAATTTCATTATTCATCATGCCATATTTTTTGCTCCTGGTAAGACTTTATTAGCTTTAAACTGACTGTGTGTCTACAACTTTGTGAAAATAATAGAATCACCCACGCTATTGGTGCCATTGCTGACGGAAATGTGCTGATAGTCCTGGAGACTGTCCGTCCGGCCATTCGGTTCCTGGAGTTTGCTTACCAGTAATTAGCTTTCCGTTTCAGAACCCTGCAAGTCTCAGATATTGGAGTATAAATTTCTTAACATTAAATTTATTATTTTCAAATTTGAAATTAATAATTTACATCTCGCTAGGAAATATCCTTTATGAACAATTTTATAGTAAATATTTTTTACACTTGTTTGTAACTGCTGCAAAATATTCAAACGTAATTTTAGTTACTGTTGTGTCTACTGCTGCTTGTTGTTGTTGTTGGTGTTGCTTGTTGTCGGTTGTTTATGCGTTTATAGATTAATCGTTTTTCGCTTAAATGGCTTAAAAGGCAGTTAACTTTTGTCGTTGTGTTAATTTACAAATGATACCCAAAGCTCGATATCGATACCATTGGGGACATTTTTATTTCCTATCAGACTACAATTCTTACTTTTTTTAAAACTTCTTTTCGTATAGAATTCCTGCGGTGTGAGCCATATGGATGGCATTTAAATAAATCGTTTATAGAGAAATCCCCAAATGCTGCTGCCTTTATTTTTTTGGTTTTGCATATGAAAATCCTGCCATCATTTACTAAATAAAAGAAAAACACTTTAGATAATGATCAGAAATTTGTTTAATTTTAAAAACAGTTTTGTTAATACGACTTTTTTTTTTAAACTCAATTGCCATTTTTTATATCTTTGAAAAACAATAAAAATGTAAAAATGGTTTTTGATTTTATTTATTATCGTAGATTTTATTTTAATGTTTTAGTTTATAAAAAGGTGGACAGCCATATATTTTCCTAAATAGAAGGTGGAATAGATTTTGCGTATTAAATTCACTTTTTAAAGAAACTTTTACGAAGCCACTTCTTGCTTAGTTTAGCTGACTGTAAAGGTAGGCAGTTGGTACTAGTGAAAGAGTTCAGACTTTTTACTTCTGGACATTTCAAAAATGTCTTCATTAGTGCATGAATAGGAGATTTTGTCAGGCAACTAACAGGGCGTTCCTCCCTTTTTTGGAGTTGGCACAAATAAGCTGGATAACGTAAAAATTACATGTTTTAGACACAAAAGGTAATGAATGGTTAACGAAGTTCATTGGTATTTTTAAACTTTCAAAAGGCACAAGGAACTGTAATAAAACCAGTGTTGTAGAAAAGATAGAAATTCCCTTTGTAAACACTTATTGATTACTTTGTGACTCTATTGGGCTTTACACGTATTGTTCCATTATAATTGCTGCTAGTTGTGTAAAAAGTACTTCAAACCTGAATTAGTTCTCTAAAAGGTGAATAACAATAACAACTATAGTTTACTTAGTCGGGATGAAGGAAGGTTTTAAAAACACTCTTTTATACGATATTTCTCTTCCATTTATAATGAGATGAAAAACTACGACTATTAAAGCTATCTAATACGGCATTTACATTAAGCAATTTTTAATGAAACTAGCATGAAATTTTTGTTTGTTTGTGAAGCAGGAGGAGTCCTACTTGAGTTTTGAGGGGATGTTACTGTTGCTAACGTTTACTCTTAGATAACGCATAACACTGTAACGTTAATAGAAAATTAAGAAAAAAATGCCTCAAAAAATTGCATAGTGTAAATCTGGACAAACTTTGACTGGAGCAGAACACACTTTCAAACAAAAGACGACTTGAAATTTTGTTTATTAAGTTTATTAAAACTCTTTTTCGCATTTCGCAAGTTTTTATTGAAAACAAGTAAGAGTATTATATTCGGCTTGCCGAATCTTATTACCTTTCACCATATATGTAAGTCTAGTTTAGTGAAGTAACTCCAATCAAAAAATTAAATATTGGGGTGACAGAGAATTAAAAATATAAGAAAAAAAATAAGAACTACATATATATAATTTTAGATAAAAATATCATCGGCTCTTAATGGGTTAAGCATTTTTAAAAGATTTTAGTATTTCCTTGAAAATCTCTTCAAAAGCTTTTAAATGATACCCATATTACAAAATTCCACATTCAGAGGCCCGTAACTCTGAAAATATGGGCGATGGACAATTTTTGCGCTAAATGTTTTTCTCTTATTTTTTTATTCTCTATCGCCCATTTATTTGTTTTCTTACTTGGAGTTACTTCATTGTTCCAAATGATATGGAAAAGTTAGAGACAGGCGTGCTGTTTTGCCCGCTGCCTCGAAGGACAGATCTTGCTGATTTCCATTCTTTCTTTGCAAACTTAATTTCAACACTATCACGGACATCAATCGACTTCGCTATACATAAGAACTCAAAATTAAGTTTACGGGCTCCGCTTCAAAATAAAATAAGTTGCCTACAGGGTGCAAAATTCAATTTTAAGCAAAAAATGTAAAAAAAATTTTTGGCGGCAACCCTTAGTTTCGGAGTTAGGGCCTCCCGAAGTTTTTATATTTAATATCGCATAGATTGAGTAGTTGAACATTTTTTACAAAATAAATTAAGTTATTCGGAATACTTCATGAAAAAGTTTTATAAAGTTGTAAAATGTAATTTTAAGTAAAAAATATAAGCAGGTAATATCTGGGGGCACCATTTGTTTCCGAGTTACGAACCTCTAAAGTTTTTATGTATAATATGGAATATAACGAGTTTTTTATGGTGGAATGAGACAATATGGGTAGCATCAGAAAGGTAATTAGAATTATTTTTCCAAGGCTATGGTGTTTCGTTATGATTTTAATATATTGGACGGCTACGCAGAAAACCTTTAGAAAACGAAGCCGGTGTTGGTTATACCATAGGGAAGAAAATCTTTTCATCCGACTGAAGGCCACCTACGCAGGAAACCTTTAGGAGGCGAAAATTCTTTTGTTTTTGAGTAAAGTTATGTTTATATGGAAAAAATCGTTTTTTGGAGCCTTACCTGATTTTTTATTTTATTTTTACTTTTTTCCTATTAAATTGAATAGGCCCTTAATTCCCTTTCCAATGATACCCATATTGTCCCAATTTATCATCGAATACTGATATCATTCCTTATTAGATACAAAAACTTCGGAGGTCTGTAACTCCGAAACTAAGGGTTGCCGCCAATTTTTTTACTTAACATTTTTTTCTTAAAATTGCATTTTGCACCCCGTAGCCATTTTTTTATTTTTTATTTTGGAGCGGTGCAATACGTACAGCGGAAAATAAAAATTTTTGTAATGCAATTCAAAAATAATAAACAGCAGTACAAACCTCACTAGAGGCAAAAGGCAATTATTGTGTGAAGCCATGACAGATAATTTAATACAAGAGTAACAGATAATTGTCGAGAAGCCCTTTATCATAAAAAAAAAGTAATCACGGTAGCGGTTAGTGCAGGGAAATGTAAAATCATAACAACAAGTGTATATGGCAGACGTGTGTTGTGGCTATTGGATTAAAGGGGATGTTTGGCTTGGATAAAAGGAGTAGTGGAGATGTCTGTGGATGGTTAAGGTTACTTAACAAGGCATCGAGTAGTTCATGTCACGCCAGAGTAACATAGTAGTGTAGCGTGGATGGCTGCGTTTGTAATACTAACGCACGTTTAGTAAATAAGAGACCATAGGATTCACAAGACCGGTAGGATCAAGCAGTATAGCCAGAGAAAGCCATAAAGTAAGAATACAGCATTTATAATTAGACACAGGGGTATTTGCAATCAAAAGAATCCGTACATTTGTCTGCTAAAAGGGAAAAAATGTAACAATATATTAACTATTTATTTCATACTCTTACATATATGTACATATAATAAGACTGATTTAAATTCTCTGATACTCTTGCTTTAGGTTTATTGAAGCTATAATTTCCTTATTGAAGTTATAACTCTTGCCCGACGAAACCCTTAAGAAGATGCCCCAAGCGTTCCTGCGTCATTGTAGATTTTAGCTTATTTTTGATGATCGTTAATTTTTAAAAACTTATCCCAAGTGTGCAACTTAGTGACCGGAATGGACAAAAAAACTACCTTATAAAAGTTGGGATACGTGGTTTTAAAGTCTACATTATTCAACCATATTAGCTATTTGTAGATATTTGTTGGTGGATATTATTTTTCGTTACGGTACTTAAGTCGACCCTGAATTGCTTTGAAACAATTCTATAGTCATAATCATTTGCTTCGTTTTTTTGAAGAAGCTAGGAGGGCTCCAATGAATTGTTTGGTAAGGCGGATGCCATACCTACCATACCCGTGTGCAACCCTGTGGGTATGCTTCGCAATTATGATTCAGAGAGTGAAGAAAATGCTTCATTTTGCAGTGTAAACATGCTATAAGCTCAGAAGAAGAAAATATAATTTGACAAATGCGTTTGTTTTATTTTATTTTATTTACAAGAATTTGATAGTTAAAACTTTCATCCCAGTTAGCATTTGGAAGATTGTTTTTAGAAAATCACCAAAGTGAGTCTTTTAAGACTACCCAAGACGACTTAAAACTGATTTAACAGTTGTGAGTTTAAAAAGAGACTCGAATATAATTCCGACAAACGCAAAGAAAGCGACTTGTTTTAAAATCAAAAAGTACAAAAAGCAAATGCTTGAAATTCTACTGTTTTTAGAGACATATAATACGCAGCCTAACGACGAAAAAATTATTCAAATACATGTTTTATTTTTATGTCACTTCGTAAAGAAATAGAGACATATGTGTAAAATAAATTGTTTTAAATTCATTTTTTTTAATTTGAATTTTAAGAAAATTACGAATAACATGCTAACGAATGTAACACTACGTCTTGATGAGTAATTGATTAGTTCGCACATGAACAAAACGTCAGCAGAATAGGTTTCAAACATTTGTTCATGTTTGTCTGCGTGGAGGAAACTTGACGATGTTAAGCTTCGTTTTCTCGCTGTTTGAAAATGACATGACATCGACAACGATGGTCTACACAAGCCATTTTAATGTGCGCACATGAAATTGTTCAATGTTTGAACAAATCAATAGCTCGTCAAGACAGCGTGTAATAAACAATAAGCAAAACTTAGTTTGCAATGTTTAATTTTGGGAAAATATAATAAAAAATGTTCGCATAATATAGTTCGAAGAAGACTTGCATACGGCTAGTAATATGATCAAAAATTGACTCGAAAAAGTATCGTATTTGATTATACTCGTAAGTATGATTAAAAATAGTATCGAAAATGAGTAGGAAACGCGAATCATAAGGGACTCGTTCAAAAGAGTCGTGGCTAGGGTACCATTTTCTACCGACAAAACAATAATTTTCGACTCTAAAACGAGCGCATAAACTATTATTTTAATCGTGTCGAGGAGTCAAAAATGACTCGAATATGATCAATAATTCAAAAAAATTTTAACTGGGATTGAACCAATATGTATGTATGTATGTATGTATGTATGTATGTATGTATGTATGTATGTAAATAAAAAAAAATATCTAAGTATAAATTATATAACACTATAGAATAGTAAAACAGTTAAATAACAAAAACGTTATTTTTTGCGTTTTAATTCTTTAAAGCTCTTTTTGATCGATTAGTCGACAGGTTTTTGTATTTTTGTCCAAGAAAATTTTCGTCATAGTTCGTTTTGTTTGTTTATAAACAATCAACATACGGTTAAAGAAAATAAATTTTATTCATATCTAATTAGATATTTGACATTTTAATATTTTATTTTAATTAAAACTTATTTTCTTTAAGTGCTTTCTCATCATTTTAATTTAAATCGTAACAATATGAAAATATTATAAAACATAAAAGATATCTTAACAAGTGCCACATCACATCCCTTAAAAAGCAGTGTGACAGTTGACGTGACATGTGAAATAAAATAAAGTTTTTGTGAATTCAGTAAATGATAGTAATTATTTGTTAGTGATACAGTCAGGTGAAACTGTTCGCACAGATGGAGAGGAGGACAAAAACATATTCATCTTAACATTTATAAATGAAAATTACTCATTACAAGTGCTTGTTGTTAGTTCAACCAATTTAAATTTCAACTATTCCCTTTTAATTCCCTGGGGTTAAGGTGGAAGAGGAAATGTTACCTGCAAATATTACAGCTACAGGTAGCGAATAAAGTTTTATTTATACAAATTTTTGTTGGTTTGAAGGTTTTCTTAATGCTAAAAAAGTTAAAAGTTTTCGATAAAACTTAAACCATGTGCATAAAAACAAACACACACACACACACTTACAGATACATATATGATGTATTAATGGAGGCAGACAAACATTTGATTTAATTATGAGTGGCATTTATAATGGAGACGCACTTATACAGCAGCCAGGTATAACTTTGGAAACGTTTTCATTTTATTTTGCCAGAAGAAAGATAAAAAACTTTTCAACTTTTGAAAGGTGTTAGACTGTTGATAATGTAAACAATTCATACTTTTGTGCTCACGATACAAGATGTCTGACTGTCAAACTGACAGTTAACTTAAGTGGCAACTTAATTTCTTAATTATCAGCATTCGAGTATAAACACAGTGTGAGAAAACTATTTTTACACTTTACTTCTTAAAAACAAAGTTTATTTATTTTTGTGATTAAATTTCTAGGTTTTACTTGGTGTTTGAATAAAACATAAATGACTTTGACAAAAAACTTCATTTGTATGTCTGTGCTTTTTTTTACCAAGAAAGAAAGAAAAACTATCAAATTTCTTAGATGGAAAAACTTACTAAGAAATCTATATACCTTTTAACTGAAATGGCAAATCAACTTCTGTGGTTGCAAACTCTCAATAAGACAAAGTTAATTTACATTTTTATTATACGAGTACACGCAACTGTAATATGAAAGTATAAATAATTCTTATCAGTTGTGTCTGTGGTGTGGGCTACTGATGGACCATTTCTACTTTTAAATATTTGAAGAAGTTTGAACTTTAGCATTAAACTATTCAATTAGTTGTTTTTCAAAGAAATTGTATAAAAACTAACATGGATCTCTTGGTCTCTATATTTCTATGAAAAACAAAATTTATTTTTGTCTCTTCTTTATCACTTTTTATTCATAAATAATTAAGCTAAATTTGGAACAGTGATGCCTTTAACTTATTTACACTTTTACTCATTCTAGGAATTTATTTAAAGTTTTTTTCTACACGACTAAGCTGTCACTTAAATGTTAAAGAAATTGTTTTCTTGCTGTTAATAACTTTTGAAATATTGGATTAGAAAAAAAATTAATATCCAAAAGAAAATTAAAAGAATAGATGCAAATTAAGTGAAAAAGTGTGAAAGGTGTCCAGCACGAGAGAAAACTTTCAGCACGACCATTTTTAATTTGTTCTTCTGTGGAACTTTATGCATTTTTTTATTTCTTTTATTTCTAGCATCTTTGATTCTGGCCACGGTTATACCCATGAGTTTTTGTTTAATAAGGTTATGCTTTCATATACTTTCGCTGGCACCTACATTGTGACTCCGCCGGGACTTGAACTTGCAAATGAATTATTAAGAAAACAGGCAGTTTAACGTGTGCAGCCATGCAAAACACGCTGTCCTTTCGCCAAAGCTAAAACTCCTCCTCTTATACCCTGTTCAGACATGTTTTCTTAACTACGTCAATTTAGTTTTAATTGCGCAATTTAATTCGATGTCCATACATGCTCAATTAAGCTTATTTTATTTTGCACAAGGCATATTTATTTTACAGGTAGTGTCGTCCGCCCAGCTGTTTTCTCTTTTTATTTCAAAAACAACATTGTTTCTTGTTATTACTTTGAAGTTTGAAGTGATAAAAGCCACTTTCGTATGACCGGCCATTTTCTTTTTATTTGTTTGTTTACATTTTTTACTTGCGGCTTGTCAATTTTATGAATTTTTTCTTCTTACTGAACATAGTTCCCAGTGAACATACTTGTTGGCAAGGGTTGCAATTTGTATCTTATTTAAGTAGTGATGCAATTAAGTACTAATTGCTCAATTTATTAATTGAGCAATTAGCCTTAATTGCGTAAATTCCTTAATTGCTGAAATAAAGCGTATGTGTAAACAGGGTATTAAATTTTTTGATGGGATTTGAACTTATGACGTAATGTATTGCTTTACAATTAACAGACGCGTCTGGTGCTAGATAACTGGCATGGAAAAGCTACATTCAAAATGCATCGGTATTCCTATTATTCGTTTTTTTTCGAAATTCATTTTCAGAGCCTCTTAATTTGTAACATGCATTGAAATTAGGAAATACTACTTAAATAGGACTTCAAAAATACAAAACCGAATTGTATTTATAACAATATTGATATTTATAATTCTCAATTACTTTATACGGGAGACTTAGCAGCGTCTCTGCAAGGCTCTCTATACAATTTGAAACCGAAAATAGTCATAAAATATAGTTATGAATCATGGCAACAATCTACAATGATTTTAAGTGCCAGGCCGTACGGCAAAACACACTGGGAGCCTTTTCAATAATTTCACTCATGTCAAAATCATTCTAAGTTTTTGTTAGGCATACGGCTGATAATATCTAACCTAGAAACAACAATTGTTCTATCGTAGCTATGTCGTTTTGACTTCCTTCCCTATCTAATATTTTTTCTATTCTTTATCAAATTAAAATTTCTTTTACTCTTTTACTTAATTTTATGTAATTTCTTTTTACTGTCTGAATAATTTTAAAGTCATTCAAATTTGTTTTAAATATTTAAATATGACAATGTTGTTTAATTATAATTGTAAAAAATTAAACGAGTGAATATATCTGGGCATCCATGGCTGTTAGCTCATGACTGGAGTGTTTGTAGTTGGTGGCTTCAACTCTTACCCCCGTGTAATTAAGAACTTTTTTATCCCTTTGAATTAATATTCCTTGAATTTTTCTACAGTTTATTGTTCTTTAATTTAGATGTAGCAGTCTTATATTTTATCGTAGTGTGCGTTAAATTTAAGTATGCAGTTAAAGGAGTGTATGCTTTTGTGTAGATTAAAATGTATATGTGTTTAAAGTATTATGTTGTTTATGTTAATTCTTCGGTAAAGTTCGTGCCAAGCTTAACAATTTGTAACAAATAATTATAATAAACTGATTAACATGACTGAGCAGCGCTCAACTCAACTGAACCGAGTTGAAAAAGCAGTAAAAAGTTACAAACAGCAAACAGTATGCTAAAAAAGTAATGAAATTAAATGTAGTAAGATCCAGGGTCTTTAAAAAAATTATATTATTATTATTTTTTCGAAACTACCCTTTTAAACTGAATTATGGAATAAAATAAGACTTTTTTTAAAAGTATCTAAAAAAACGAATATGTAAAATAGGCATTTATAAAAAGTCTTTTAAGTAAAGCACCGTTGAAAAGTACCTTAAAAATAATAAAAGAAGGGACCAATTATAAAAGGTTCATTATTAAATTTATTAATCCATCTAAAGCTTCTAAAAATACCTACTTAAAATGTTAATTTTAAATTAATACAATTAAAATTTGTACTAGTACAGCGTATAATCACAAGTTGCGTTTTTGAAAAAAAGTACCTTTTAAATTAATAAGTTCTTAAAATTATTGCACCCTTAAAAAACTATATTATCAAGACTTTTTATTAACCGACTTCAATTCGGCTGAAGGGTGCTCTTTTATGTTTGTGCCTCCAGAACTCAGTCATTTCTGAACCGATTTTGACAATTTTTGGTAATATGATAGATAATGCTTACAGATTGGTCCCGTTATAAAAATAGTTCATAATCTTAAAAATTAAAGGGTGTCCCCATAGAACATACATATTTTTTATTTATTTTTATTTTTTATTAAGATCTGCAAAGGGCACTTCTTTAAAATTATAAATGACTGCGTAGTACTCGTACCATGGCTCCCAATAACAAAAATTTATACAAAAATAAATCTAAAAATTAAAGGGTGCTCGCATAATTAATGTAAATTTACTTATATGGGCCTATCTTTTGAACCGTTATAGACAAACACTTGCAAATTGGACAGAATGTAGATTGCTATGACCGTTATACTAACAAGTATTAATATTAAAAATTATAAATTAAAGAGTGCGCCAGTAGTTGATTTAACTTGATGTATATGGCCATACTTTTAAACAGTTGTAGATAGATGCTTGAAATTTACAAGGAACCTGTATTGCTAAGTCCGCTATAACAGCAAGTATTAAATTTGAATTTTGAAGTTAAAGGGTGTACTTATATTAAATTAATTGGATTGGTGTTCTAATAGTTGATGTAATTTCAAGTAGGTGGCCAAACTTTTGAACCGTTGTTGATAGAACGCTGAAACTTTTAAGCAGTTGTAGACAGACGATTGAAATTTATAAAGAACCTGTATTGCTAAGTCCGCTATAAAAACAAGTATAATATTTGGATTTCGAAATAAACGAGTGTTCCAATAGTTGATTTAATTTGGTGTATTTAGCCGAACTATTGAACCGACAGAACGCTGAAATTTAAAGGGACCTGTTTTGCTATGACTGCTATAATAAAAAAGTTATAATTTGAATTTAGAAATTAAAGGGTGATCTCAAAATTAATGTAATTTGTTCTATATGGCCGTATTTTTTGATCCGTTATATACAAACACCTAATTTTAAGACAGAATGTCCACTACTTTGTTTGGTATAATAAGAAGTATAAAAATTTTAAAGTATAAATTAAGGGGTTTTACAATAGTTATATAATCTGATGTATATGGCCAAACTGTTGAACCGTTATCGAAAGACGGTTAAAATTTACACAGCTGATCTTAATCTACTACAACAGCAAGTATATAATTTGAATTAGGAGATTAAACAATTGAACAATTGAACAAGTACAAAGTTTGGAGAAATAAGGGTGTGCCAATAGTTAATGTAATTTTATTTATGTGGCCATACTGTTGAACCGACAGATTAAGCCCGTCTTGCAGTCGGTTTTTCTTGCAAGAATTATTTTAAAAACCTTTCCTTATCGCTTAAAAGTATTCCCTTATTTTAAGTATCTTGTATAAAAGTACACATTTTCTGGGTAAAATTGCCTTAAATAAAGGGATATTTTAAAAATAGAAGCTTTTAAAATAAGATTTCTTTCATACCATTTTTTAGGGTAAATATTCTTTAATTAAGTACTTATTAAACCATAACTATTAAAATTAAGAAGAATGTATGTGTATCTTAAAGGAAGTACCTTTGAAATTTTTATTTTTGGGAAAAGTACCTTTGCAAAAAGTACTTTCGTAAGAAGTATTTATTAAAAACTACCTTTTTTTAGAAAAAACGTTTAAAACTTAGTTTTTAAAAACTAAATTCAAAAAGTGCTCTTCACAATATGAAGCTCATATCTGAGAAAATTGTCCATTATGAAAACACTACCCTTAAAGTTAGATTTAAAACATAATGATTTTAAGATAAGTACCTATAAAATGTTCTGTTGGAAAAAGTACCTCTAATACAATTTTTAAGCATAAAAAAGGGACCCTTTTTAACTATAAAACTTTTTAACTATAAAACTTTAGATGTCTTGTCAAAAAACTTTATTTAATTGAACCTTTTGTTCAAACCGTATATGATCAAAATTGTATTTTTTAAAAGACATTTTTAAAATCTTATTATTTAAAATATTAATTCATTTGTTAGTGATGCAATACTTTTCTTAAACATGGTACATTATACTTTTAACTTAATAAATGTAAATTAAAAAAAAAAAGTTTTATACGTAAAACCCTTAAGAACATTTGAGTAAATGTCTGTTAGTTTCACCGTTAGTACCTCTAATTGTCGTTATTTTCTCTACTCGTGTACAACTTACAGCTTCAACTCGTTTTGTTTTATTTCAAATTTTATTTAATGTAATTTTATTTTTAATATTTAAACATTTTATGCATGTTAATCCACAAAAATACTCTACAACTTTTTCGAAATATTCATACCCCTGTCGATTTGGTTGTCTCTCCTGTTGCAGGACGTTTAATTTTTTTTGTTTAAGTTAATTTATGCCAAGTGGTGTTTTTACGTCATTTTAATTGTAGAGAAGAAACGATTTTTATTTTTCGTTTAACCATAAACACATGCAAGAGTGTATGGAACCCCTTGTTTTGGAATAATCAAAATGTCTTATTCTCACCCTCTGCTACTTCATTTCTACTTTGTGTTTTTGTATTTTAATGTGCCACGTTGAATTTGTTTTTGAAATTATAATTGATAAAACAATGATGTATTTGTGTAGGAGGCAAAAGTTTAAAAAGGAGTAACATTAAGAAGATATTTAAAAATAACAAAAAATAAATGTTTAATTTTATATTTTATTTGACCTTAAAAAATGCAATAACAAAAAGTATTTCAAAATAATATAGTTTTCTATTGAAAGGAGCTACAAGGAGCTTTTGCTGCAACAGAATCTTAACTAAAAAGGTAAATTTCTTAGTTTTTTATCTACGGAGAAAAATGTTTCAGTGGACTCCAAAAATTAAAACAATTTTTTTTTTGTATTTTTCATTAAAATATTGCAATTGCTAGCACTGCAGTTTTTGTTCTACTTTAAATTTGTTTTCTGGATAGATTTTTTACCAGGAATTTTTCTTTATAAACATGCACTTTTAAAAACTTACGAAGCAATGCTGTATTACTACAGCGATCTTTGAAGCTCTCGATATTTTCTTTAGCAAGCCCATTCACCCTTCACCCGCAAAGCAATTTAGACAACATAACAATGTAGCACCGCCGAGAGTAGTACTCACATTCTCCTCCTGTTTTACCAACCAGGCTATTTCAACCATCTTTACCGAAACTGACACACACTGTTGTTATTTTGCTCGTTACTTAATGACCCATTGGATTAATAGATTACGGTTTCCTTCCTTGTTTTCCTATACAGACACCTTAAGTCCTCTCTCATCTTATATTCTAACATACTTTTTGTTTCCTAATCCACACTCATTGGAAGTTTAAAGTGCTGTAAACAAGTACTCAAGAACAATTATTAATTTTGTAATATTTATCAATGAACAATTTAATCTTTTTCTTCGTTAAAATAAAAATCTTATGTGTTATTTGTGGTCAGTGGTTTAATTATTGATTTTGTCTTTACATGCAAGCCTCTGTTAGAATTTGAACCATGATTTATGATGGTTTGTGTTTGAAAGCTGAGAGTGTCGAATTGTATTGATATTTCTTTTCAGTAAAGTCAGGCAAGTCAAAGCTTCCAAATTGTGAAAATTTACTTTCAAAAGAAATGTGTTTCAGAAATTCATAGAGCACTTCGTGTTTAGTGATGAAATTCATTTCTGGTTAAATAGTTGCTTTAAGAAGCAAAATTGCTGTTTTTGGAGCGAAAACATTTCTCAAGCCTTTTACGAATTACCAGTACTTGCATTAAAATCGACTGTTTGGCGCGGTTTACAATGACAAGAAGCTGCTGTTACAGTGAATGGTGAGCGTTATCGAGACTGAATTTTTGCTTCTAAAAATCAGTCTGCTGCAGCTTCGACGATATCTGGTTCCAATCGGTTTTACTTCCCTGGATTATTTTTTGTAAGCCTATGTTTAGTCGCTGGTTTATACCAGCAGTAATTCTCGAATCATTTGTGGCCTATATTTAAGCCATCATTAACGCTGGTAGCCATCGCAGACATATGAAGAAAAGCATATTTACAAAATAAACGACATATTTCTGTTTTGTAAATCTCGTGAAGCTAAAAAGCAATCAATATAAAACTTTAAGCTATTTTATTTAATTTTTTTTTTAATATAGTGTCGCAACAAAGGCGTCAGTAACAAATTTTTAGTACTTTCGCTTTTCTTTAAACTTAAATGATAAACGATGGGATTTAGTTTTCTTACATAAATACAAATATTTTTATATCTCACCTTTTATTTATTAATTATTGCTCATCCGCAGGATAGAAATAAAAATTGCCACATGTTCGTTTATGAAACCTTTTAAAATCATCAATAAAAAATTCTGCCAATAACAGGTCAAAAGTATGGCCACATACATAAAATAACATAAGCTATTGGGACACCCTCTAAACTTTACACTTGCTATAGCAGACTCAGCACTACATGTCAAATTATGGCAAATATAGGGACACATTTTATATTCCAAATTCAAATTTAAAACTTACTGTTGTAGTGACTTAACAATCAGATTCTTTGTGAATTTCAACTTCCATTTATAAAAGTTTAACTAGTTAACATTACGGTCATAGCAATCGACATTCTGTCTAATTTGCAAGCATTTGCCTATAACGGTTCAAAAGTTATGACTATATAGCCCAATCTACAACAATTATGGGAACACCCTTTAGTTTCTAAATTTAAACTTAAAGCGGGCTTAGCAATAAAGGTCCATTATAAGTTTCAGCCGTTTGTCTATAATAGTTTAAAAGTTGGGCCACATACATCATATCACATAAACTATTGGGACAGCCTTTTATTTCCCAGTCCAAATTTTATACTTCTTATTATAGCGGAGTTAGCAATCGTTGTAAATTTCAAGCGTCTGTATACAACTATTCAAAAGTGTGGCCATATACATAATATAATATATTGGGTCACTATTTAGTCAATAATTTTCAGTATTAATAGCAGTCAAAGCAATCGACATTCTGTCCAACTTGCAATCACTTGTCTATAACGGTTCAAAAGATAGCTTTTAATTTTTAGAACTGTTTTTTTTTTTATTTTTAATTTTTGTTTTTTGTTTACTATCAGGTGCTATAGTAATACTCAGTTTGTTTTTTAACTTTACAGTGGTGCCATTTACGATATGTATGGGGACACCTTTTGAATTTTTAAATTATGAACGGTTTTTAAAACAGGACCAATTTCTAAGCATCACCTTTCAAGTAAAAAATAAAAATTCAAAATAGATCCGGAAATGACTGAGATATGGAGGCACAAATATAAAAAAGTCGGTTAATTCTGAACATTTTCAACACAAAAATTAAAAAGCGAACCAATTACTTTCGCTTTGATATATTAAAAAAAAAACAAATTTCAAAACTCCTTTTTGCAATAATTTCTTTAACATTTTTCTACTGTTTTTTTAATATGCTTTCGGCTGTTAATTTACAAGTTGAATTAAATCCCAAACAGATATAATTTAATACAACTACTAAATAAAATTTTACTACTCTATTCCAATTGGCAATAAAAAATAATTAAACCCAAAACTATTATCAACACGATGCCTTTCACCTCTACATCCATAACATTTGGCATCGTAAAAGGTGCTTACGTTGTCAAGTAGTGTGAACTATAAGATTATGACTATTCCTTTTCTTCAATATGTGCTTGTAGGAGTCTCTAACAGCAACATTGGTTATTGGATAATTGCTAAATGAAAAGAAATAACGCAGACAAATTCCAGATGTTGAAATTGTCTTAAGAAAAGTAAAAGAATTTGCTCTACTTTGTCCTGGACTGTCTTTCCCCTGTTACGGCTTTATATATTTTATACATTTATAGGAATAAATAGAAAAAGAATATTGCAATAAGAGCAATTAATTCCCCAGTAAGAAATGAAATCTAATTGCTCGTTAGAATGTCCTGTGAATGTAGTGTAATGTGCCAAACTGGTGGAGAAGTATCGCTCTGCCACCCACCCACCATTTATTGTATTAACTGCTGACTGTGCTGATGGTTTTTTATAGCAGGGGCTGTTGCATTAACAGAAAGACAGACAGGAGACAGACAGACAGTGAGACCTTAAGAGATATTGGATAGAAACCATTTTGGTGGACAATAGCTTAGCAGTGATATTTATCTGGCCATTTAATTCATTGTATTTTAAGGATGTTTTTCTTATGAATTTACTTTTACAGCCGTGTGAATTTGTCTTTTTTCCAATTTTCTCAAGAGTCATGTTGCTTGTTGTTGTAATCCTGTTCTTCTTGTTCATGGTTAACATTATTATTTCATGGACTTACTTTTGTTTAAACGATTCCCCTTTGGTTCATAAAAAGAAATTAACGACTGTTTTTTTCTTTGTTAATTTTTCTTTTATTTTCTTCTTCAATTTTTGTTTTTTTTTCATGTTTGTTGTTGTGTTTTGTTTATACATAAAGATTTATACAATTCTGTTGCTCTTGTGTTTATTTCTGTGTGCGTGTATAAATGTTGCTAATTTTGTTGGTGCAAATCGTTTAATGAGGATGTTAAGACAAGTACTCAACCATTGAAAACAGCGACAAACACCCATAATGACCAACTTCCTGGTGAAACAACGAAGTCTACAGACTTTTTTATAAATAGAAACAGTGTCGTAAAATAGTGAAAACTTTTATATGAGGAAAGTTCAGATTATTGACAACACTCGCACTCACTAACGGCTGCTATGCTGGAGCTTATGTGACTAAGGGTTTTACGGAACATTTGAAATAAAATACAAGATTTGATTATTTAAGGCAAAAAAAAAAAAAAAAAAAAAAAAACGCCGAGCTAAGACCGAATAGAATACTTCCAAGAACCGCAGAGGTTTGTCATATTATTTAACAGACCTAACAACCTAACTTAATCCTGGCCTTAAAATACTGTTACATTTTTATTTAGTCTTCAATTTCTTTAAATTACAAAATAAAACAAGTCACTTTTTTATTAAGCTCTGTATAATTATGTTATAAACACTGTTAAAAACTTACACTTGCTTTCTGCTAAAATTCTGTAAAATGAAATGTTTGACGTTTCATTAAATACTGTCATAATACTAAGACTTCCTTTTATAGGCGACTTTAAACGTCTAGATTGTTCTATTACTTAAAGATCTGGCAACTTGGTTCTTTTTTTCGCTTTATACACATTTTTATCTACGTGTGGATATGAGCCAATTAAGAGATTTTCGCGTTTTTTGTTTTATTAGTTCTAAATGCCATAGAGCTTTACAGTAACAATATTTTTTTAAAGAATGAACAAATATCGGTAAATGTTAAATATTATCAAAAGTATGACTTGCAGTTTGTGGCGGTACACCGATCGATAGAATTTTTTATTTCTTTAAAAAAATAAAAAAACTGATAAAATGCTGCTAGGTCATACTTACGCAACTGGACACAGCAAGTAGTAATCAGATCGAGCGGTTTTTTTAGGATTTTTAATTTATGTATTTATTACCATGATTTGATCCATTGCACAATAATTAGCTATGCATTATTTTGCTATTTCTGGTTTGCCTTTTTTCCTAATGTTATCGTTTTCGTACAACGTTTTCCTAAAATGCATCAGTTGTATTCCACGGCATTTGTCTAAGATCATCGTATTTGGTTCAAAGAACTTGGAGAAGACTATCGTAACATCATTGCCTATACCATAAGTTAAGGTTACTTTGATATACGAAATTAAATATTTTTTTCACTCCTTAAGATATCCGTTACTGACAAGAAAAATGTTACAAATGTTCAAAGTAAAATAAGAAACGAAATAAAACTTTTTGATCCGAGATGCGAGGTAATGTCGATGATTTAGGTGGAGAGGACCTAAAATTTTTAGTAAAAATTTAACTTTTAGTATTTTACATAAATCCACTGAGCTTTTCTATCTCGATTCAACATAATAACGTTCAAAAGGGTGGCAATTTTAAACCTTCCCATGCACGTGTATTGGTAGTATACACGTAATTATTAATACCAGATTGTTTTGATCTCTAGTACATGTACCGAACTTAATAATCTTATTTTCTTAATAAAAACAAGGAAGCTTACTGACTCAAAAAATTCTTCTCCGCGTTTTTTTTCTCTAACCACTAACGTAAACGAATAAAAAAAAATATTTTTTTTTTTATATTTTTTTTATTTTAATAAAAAAAATTTCAAGTAAAATAATATATTGATTATGCTTTTAATTGATTTAATAAAGGTTTTTATTAAATTTTCTATTTCATTTCGTTTTAACTGTGAAACTAATTTATGTTCAGTAAATTTGTATATTCAGTTTTAATAAATTTTAGAGGTTATGAATTTAATATTAGAATATAAATAAATGAAATTATTACATATTTAAATAAATAGGTAATTTTTCTTATAATAATAACTTTTATTATAGCCTTTAATCTTCAACCTTTATGCCCCAGAATAAATCGGAATTTATTTCTCCATCCATGTATTTGTTTGAAAAAGAAAAAAAGTTTTACTCCTTCTTTGAAGTTCGTTTCTAAGAAAATGTACGTTCAAAAATCATCAATAGGCAATGAATTTTTCGACCAAATTCAATAATTTTTCAATATACTGTGCCGCTGTTTTTGCCGCCAGCATTCTTATGACAAGTTTATTGTTGTTTTAGTTACTTTAATGTTTTAGCCAAGTTGATTCTGTTGTTGTTAGCACTTTCTTTTTTCTTAACTTTTCTTCAAGTCATTGTATGATGATGATGGTTGTTTTAGATGGGAATATGAAAGGGAAAAAGAAAAACAGTGTGTAAATAGTGCAGGATAATGAAGAAATTTTATATAAAAACAATAATGTCTTGATGATTACATGGGATTTAACCATAAAAATAAACACTTTTTGCCATAAACGAATGACTAAACACAAATAAAAACTTCATCGATGATAGAAACTAAAAAGACCAAGAAGAATGATAAAAAAGATTAACAGAAAAAACAGCAAAAAAGAATATTAAGTTTTTTTTTGTTCGTTGTTGAACGTTTATTAGAGTTTCTTTTTTAATTCCTTTTGCTGGATGTTACGTGTTGTTAAAATTTCGTGCCAATAAATTTATGTCAAACAAATGCATGTGGGTGTTTGTCAGTTTGAGTTTGTGAAAAGCAAACGGTAGCAGAGCAAGAAGCCTTTCAAATTAATTGAGTTGTTACGGGTTAAATATTTGTTCAGCTTGATCTCTCTAATTTTAGTTGGTCACTTGGGAGTTTTAAGTAGAAATATTTTCCTTAACATTAAAATAAAATGTTATAAAATACACACAAATAAACTTTCTAACTGAAAGGACTTTCAGGTAGTTTATTTGCAATTTTTTCTTTTTTTTTAGTTTTGTAGTTGTTTACAAAATTTATGGTCATCTAGAGTTGTTGCATAAATCACTGTCCACTTGTTCTGTTGTACATGAAGAGCCCATATTCATTTTACTTTTGTTATTTTAGCCTGGAGCAATTCTCTTCTATTCCACAACAATTTACCATATAAAATGACCAACCACAATTAATGTTATGAGATAAGTTTTCAAATAAATAATGTGGCACATATTGCGTTAGTAGGGTCTATGAATAAGTTGTTAGTGCTATTTTAACTAGTTTCACAAGAACCAACAATATATTTAATCTAAAGCACAGCCATGAAATAAATTAAAACCACAATTAAGAGTTTTTATTAAATTTCAAATGCTTCTTTCATTTGTTTTTAAAACTTCACGAATCAGGAGTAGCTTTAATAAGAACAGTAGTGTAAGTAGGTAAAACGACAATTTAAGAATATTGACTTTGTTTTTATGCAATTTAATTTCGTTAAGGTGTTGGAAACTAAAAATTAAATTTTGGTGAAAATTTTTTTCTTATTATTTGCAATCTAATCATTATAAAAAGACTCATTCTGCGTCGTTCTTTCGCCGATTCGGCTCTGGAGCATTTAGTTACTGGCCCGTTGTTTTATCGCCAAATTGTGTTCAGCCATGAGGTTCATTTTTGGCTCAATAGGTTTGTTAATAAGCAAAATTGCCGCATATGGAATGAGACCAATCTACAATATAATCTACAGAAAAAGGCACCGTTTAGTTTGGTTTACATGCTGGTGGCATCATCGGACCTTATTTCTTCCAAAATGAGGCCGATTCCCACGTTACGGTCAATGGAGGTCGTTACCGCAACATGAACGAAATGTGGTTTTAACAAGATGGCGCTACGTGCCATACGGCGACCGCAACCAATGAGTTATTGAAATCAAAATTTGGCGTTAAGTTGATTTCGAGGAATAAACCTGTCAATTGGCCTCCAAGGTCGTGCGATCACATCAGTCAGCAACAATGGACGTTTCGGAAACCAACATTGTTCATGTTATTCGTGACATACGGCCAGCAGTACTTGAATAAGTGACCCAAAATAGAACGTCCAGTATACGCTTCGTCATGAGAAGCCGCTGCGGCCATATGCCCGAAATCATATTTAAATATGAATGCTATGTTCTGATCTTTCGTATAAAAAATTTCTTTATTACACTTTAATTTTTTGTGCTATTTTTACAATTTAAAGTTCCATCGGGCTGAGAAAAAACACCCATTATTAATAGCAACTCTTTGTGTCCGTCCTTGAAAGATTTTTAAAATTATCTGCTAATTTAATTTTTATTAACTTAGGATTTGAACTACGGATATTTTAAATGAATGAATGAATGCTTATGAAGCAAGAAGCGGTCTAGAAAGTGCCGCATTAAATTCTGGTGGCGTCTGATTTTTCTTGTTTTCTGTAGAAAACGTCCGCATACATTTGTAAATTAATTTTTCTTTCTAAAAAAAGGTTTTTAGAAATTTAAACAAATGTACTAAAGCCAATATTAATTTTCGATTCATTTATTATCTGCTGATACTCGTATAGGCTATTTTCTAGTTGAAATCTTATCTTAACGACTGATGGAGACTCAAAGTTATTTTTTTTAATGTTATAACATCTCGAGCCAAACTGCACATTCTCCTTCATTTGGTATATATTGGCATCCTCAACCGTAATGGAATTGATATTCGATTTCCTTTAGAGTCTAATTCTTCACTGTCATGGTAAGGATATTATAATGGAAACTTACTAGAAAAAGCCAAAGCTAAATGAAACATCGAAGTATAAATAAACATTTATTCGCATTACTGCTTACAAATCTTTGTCCACACGATAAAAGGTCAAATGGGGATCTTAAGCCAATTCGTTGTAACAAATATTTATATATAAAATCATAAAAATTATTTTGTGTTTCAGCACACCTTCTTAATTCTTATCAAAATGAAAAAGCTAATTAAAAAATTAAAAATTGCATTAAAAAATATACTTCTCTAAAAAAAATTCCCATGAAGCGAAAGCCATTACGCGAAACCAGGACAATTAAGGTTTAGGTTGATATTAATAGTTTTTATACTCTTCACCACAAAAAGGGCATAACTAAGTTTGTCATTCCGTGTGTAATTTCCACAATATCCATTTCCGACCCCATAAAGTGCTCGTATATGTATTCTAAATTCTTATGCATAGCGAAGTCGATTGAGCGATATCCGTCTGTCCGTCCATGTTAGTTTTGAAATCAAGTCTTCCTCGGCAAAAACTAAATATGTCAATCGATCAGATATAGTGTCGAAAAAGGTGCTATTGCAAATCAGCATGACGGGTCCATGTCCTTCGAGGCAGCAGGCAAAACACCACTCTTACTTCTAATTTTTTTGTCACTTGGAACAATAAAGTAACTCCAATCAAAAAAATAAATTTATGGGGCGGTAGAGAATTAAAAAATAAGAAAAAATATCAAGTGAAAAAATTGGCTCTAACCTATATTTTTCTAGTTACAGGGCTCTGATATTTTAAATTTTTTTTTTAAATATCAATATGAATATCATTTCAAAGCTTTTGAAGAGATCTTTGAGGAAATACAAATTTTTTTTTTTTTAATTTTTAACCCATTTTGATGTAAAATCATATACAGTACCAACTTTTTTTTATTTTTTAATTCTCTGTCACCCCCATATTTGCATTTTTGATTGGAGTTACTTCACTAAACAAGAAATACATAGATGGTGAAGGGTATATAAGATTCGGCATAGCTAAATTTAGCACTCTTACTTGTTTATATTAAAGCTAACATTTCATATCTTAAAAAAGCCATGCAACAGTTAATTTTAAAATCGTTTTGATGGTTACTTTTCAACTGGACAATACAGTCACATTACAGCAACATGAGTTGACTTGAGTCAATGTTACAAGGAAAGTTAAGCGACTATCACTATTGTAATTTTTAGATATTGTGTAATATATATTTTTTCATTAGCTACGCTTTGTTTTGCAGTTCTTTTTACTCTTCTTCCTGCATAAAGCTATTATTTTTTTTAAATACCCTTTACTGATTTTCCTGCATCAAATTGATAAAGTCCAATTTTTGTCTCTAAATGCATTTCACGATCGTTAATAAAGCCACTCCAAACTCAAACTATCGGTCCTTCTTTTCTGGACTGCTTTAATTTAAACTTCAAATTGTAAAAAGTAGCAAAAAAAAAACTGAACTTTATCCAAAATATTATTCTGTTCGGAAGATCAACATGTGACATTAGCATTTAAAATGATTTCGAGCATATGGCTATTGCAACTGTTGATGAAGCGCATTCTGGACGTCCAATTTTGTAGCACTAGCCGTATGCCACGAATAAAAAAGCAACGTTGGCCTAGAATGCATTAATTGTTACTAATTTGTCAGCAAAAACCGGTGTACTCACGTCTCTCCACAGAAAAATAATCGAGGACTTTCAAATCGCAAGATCCTAGTGTATTTCAAGAAATTAACTTATTTAAAAATTTTAATAATAAACAATAAGTCGATGGTGAAGAATGCTGCATATAGCTCCTAGCGGCTTTCAGCTGAAAGGACATCCTGTCCGAATTAATGTCATCCATATTTTAAAAATATTGGTCATGGTTCGATAAATGGTTCTGCATCAACCGTAACATGAACTTCTGGCTTAATGTGTAAAGTAAATACATTGTGCGAAATTAAAATCAAGTTTGCCCTTGCAAAGTGGAATACGCCAATCGATCAGACATAGTGTCGGAAAAGGTGCTAATGGAAATCAAGAAGATTGGTCCATGTCCTTAGGCGCAGCTGGCAAAACATTACGCCTACCTCTAATTTTTCCATATTATTTGGAACAATGAAGTAAATCTAATTAAAAAAACAAATATATGGAGAGGTAGAGAATTTAAAAATAAGCAAAAAACATCAACTCGCTCGCCCACATTTTCCGGATTACGGGCCTCTGAAATTAAAAAATTTTTTAAATATCAATATGGGTAGCATTTTAAAGCTTTTGATGAGATCCTTAAGGAAATACTAACAATTTTGAAATATGCTTAACCCATTAAGAGCCGATGACATTTTATGTAAAATTATGTATATTACTTAATTTTTTTATTTTTTAATTCTTTAATATTTGCTTTTTTGATTGAATATACTTCACTAAACTAGATTTAGACATATCGTGAAGGGTATAATTTACACTGAAGTCCCCAAGCACGATTTCGAATAAATTAATATTTGTAAATTAGATATTGAAATATCTTTCCTTTTAGTTGTCTCCATTACAAAAAGAACTGCTAAATAAAATTTTTGAAATCTAAAAAAAGTATTTTCCCTTCTATATAATCAAGTGTAGTACGAGTATAATAAATTAGATAATCGAATTTGTACTCACATGTATTTACATATTTAAACCTATACTTTGGCATAAATTTCTTCTTACTGAATTACAATCCTAGATTATATTTTGATATTTAAATTTATTTAAAATCTTTTGCTAAAACTTATAATATTTTTAAAGTTCATAGTTCATTAAATCCAAAAACAAACGCAGATGTTAATTAAAACTTTCTGCTCACTTCTACTCTAAAGTCTGGTTCATGTATAAATTTAATTCTTAATTAAAGTTTCCATTTAACAACAAGACATTGGGAAATGAGTGGCTCATCAATACTGTTCCATGTGCGCAAAAGAAACATGTAAAAGATTTTAAAATGTCTTTTTGTCGATATTTAAACTTTTAACGACTTATAGACCACAAAAAAGGTTGAATCCAAACCAATGAAGGGCAAACAAAGTAGCATTAGAAAATTTTACTTGAAACTATAAATCTTGAGATTTTGTAATGCAAATAAAAAATTAAAAACTAAAAGTGAAACAAAAAAGTATTTGCCTTGTGGACAAGACTTAAGCAAAGACATCTGCTGTTGGTTAAGAAGAGTTGCATTCTAAAAGTTATAAAGAGAGAGAGAGAGAGAGAGTAAGAGAGCGAGAATACGGAAGGGAGAAAGCAACAAAATGTATATGAATTTTAAAAGTCTGTTTATATTTTGATAAAATCATAATCCCATTTACCCACTCACTAGCCAGGCACAGAAAGAAGTCGTATAAAAGGATAAAACTAGTTGAATTTTCCTTACGTGTTCTCCAACCCCTCATTTTTTAAAAACACTATTATCTTGCTCAAAAAATCAGTAGTAAGGGTTTCCTTATATTGTGGTTTACCCACAACTACGTTCACAAAAACATGCAGGCCAATTTAGTTTTATTTTAAATAAAATGAAAAGAAAAGATTGCTTTACACCCACCGTTTCTTTTCTACCATCAGATAAAATTGTTTGCAAATGATTTCAAATGGACTGTGCACAAATGAGGTGATGGCGATGATGATGATGATGATGGTGTTTATGGCTGGTTTTGTATTTAGTCGTTTAACTGAGGTCATAGAGCACTAAATCAAGTTGCAAACTTATTTTCTTTACGCTCTACTCTGCCATATAAAACTTAAACATTTATTATGTTTTCCTTAAGCAAAAACTATAAGAAGCTTAAAATTTTAAACTTTTTACAAAAGTTTTAAACATTTACACACATTTCGTACTTTTTGGTTAGAGGCCAGCAGGAAGTAACACATGAGAAAAAGGATTTCGTAGATAAGAAAACGACGTTAAAGTTTTGTCCCCAACTGATAATATTTCAAATACGCATAAATGTGAAAGAAAACAAATTTTGTATTTTGTATCGAAAGATGCTACAGTGTCTTAAGATAAAAGGTAACATTTCCTTTCTTTAGTTGTAAGAGACAGCAGACAATGGTTATTGAGTCTTGCATTTACGTGTGATGCACATGGAGAAAAATTTGTCTGCTTACACTCGAAACATCTCTTCAGATAAATCCTTTTGAGGCGATAGAGAAAAATTTGCTTGGTGAATGCATAATATTATGACGTTTTTTCCTATTCATTTTAATTATTTCTCCTATTTTTTACTCTCTAAGTAGATATGTTACCGCGATCTTAAGTTAACAATGCGTACTCAGGCATCCGCGTTACGACTCCGGTGCTACTCTAACCGCAAAATATCTTGTTTTAGCAAGCAGGCGCCTGCCAATAAGTCGCACAGCTATTCAGAACCCAAACGCATTTTTCCTTCGTAAAATGTTCTTGTACGGTTTTAGTCTCAATTTCTTTGTTTTTATTATATGAAAGTGTAAATCTTTTCATCTTTTAATCTTATATACATTTTAATTCTCTAAGTCCGATTTCCTTTAGCAAAAATCGACCGCGATTGTAAAACAGACGTTCTTCCTTTTTTTAATTTAAAGATTCAGGGTTTCTTAAATTGCTGTTATCCATTTATTCGTCTTCTAAAGAATTATGTGCAGCGGCTAGTCAACAACAATTGTTTATTATGTCGCTGATAGGATTTGAACTTATGGTATTTTATTTATTTAACAAACACGCAGACACCCTTACTAATGAAACTACCGCGATTGCTCCACATGTGTTACCTATACGTAATCAAAAAAATTACAGCGATAAAATACTGGAACGCGAAAATTAACTCGGTGACATTGAATATGCCATCAACAGCAAACAATTAAGTGTCAAAGCAAACATCTGGACACACAGCATATACCAAACTCCGTCACTTAACAATTTGCTTCTATTGAAGAAATTAAATTTTATATCAAGCAACAAAAAAACTCCAAAGCTCCAGCAATTGATGAATTAAAACCAATTATTTATAAAAAACTATCACATATTTTTTATGGCCTTATGGTGTCTTCTTTTTTATGGTGTCTTCTTAATAGTTACTTTCCTTAGTCATTTAAATTGGATTATTCCAATACTAAAGCGAAGCGACCAAAAATCAACTGAAAGTTACCGGCCGATGCTTTTTATTTTAGACAAAATATTTGCAAACATAATTCTATATAGATTGATCATATAAATTAAAGAACATTTTAAGCAATGATGAGTTTGGTTTCAGAAAACACCACACAACAAGACATCAGGTTAAACAAAATGCAAACATGATCATCAACAATAAAAATTGCACGAAAAGCACTGGCATGGTTTTCTCTATATTAAAAAATTCTTCGATTCAATACGGCGTAGTGGTATTATATATAAGCTTAATAAACTTAAATACCCTAAAAAAAACATTTCTAACAAATCGATAGCTTAAAGTCTTTACAGACAACACAACACAAAGAGATAATCTAGCAGGAGTTCCGCAAGGCTCAGTCTTATCTTCATTACTCTATTCCATATACACAGCAGACTTTAAAGCTCAAAGAAGCGAATGTACAGCCTTTTACGCAGATGACACGGCAATAATCACCTCTGGAAAAGTCTCCAAATCAAATTTTTAAAATATGCAAAAAAACTCGTTCACGCTGATAAATAATTAAAAAAATGGAAAATAAAAATTAACGAAGAAGAAACACAAGCGATTTTTTCCCTTTTAATAGGTCACCAAAGAAAATACCTTGAACCACATTAACAATACAAGAATCTACGATTCCACTCTCAGATAACGTAAGATATCTCGGTGTTGTTTTTGATAAATTTTTAACATTTAAGCAGCACAATTTCCAATCTTGTGATAAAGCAATGAAATGTGGCAACTATCACAAAAAACAAACATATACAGCCCAATTATGAATATTCTCACGGAATTTCTTTCCCACGGAAAAAATTTTTCTCGAGAAAAGATTCCTCCAATTATGAATTCCATGGGGAAAAATAATGAAAAAGTGGCATCACAGTAATTTGAAGGGAGTTTGTTTTGTTAATTTTCATATAATTTTTATTTTATAATTTAGAATACCTACTTTTTTCCCCCGGATTTTTTTCACTTTCCGCAGTCAATCAAAAGGGGAAAAATTTATAATTGGAGAAAAGGGAAAAGTGAAAAAACTCGCACGGAATTTTTGTTTATAATTGGGCTGATAATTCTTGCAAAAAAAAATTGAAAACCGAAACCGAAAACAGATTTCATCTGTCTGCCTATAACGGTTAAAGATTATGGCTACATACATTAAATTACATTAACTATTGGGACACCCTTATATTCCATCTCAAAACATTGTTCTTGCTTAACTTTACAAAAGTTTGGCAATATACACCAAATTACAGTAACTATAAGGGCACCCTTTAATCTCCAAACTCAAATTATATTCCTGCTTTTGTAATAGATTTAGCAATCAGGTTTTTTGTAAATTTCAACCGTCTGTTTATAACGGTTAAACAGTTTGGCCATATACATCAGATTATACCAACTATTGTACAACCCTTTAACTTATAATTTAAAATTTTTATACTTCTACAAAGTACTGGACATACTGTCTAATTTTTAGGTGTTTGTATATAACGGTTTAAAAAAATACGGCCATATAGTTTAAATTACATTTTGGGAACACCCTTTAATTTCTAAATTCAATTTATAAGCTTCTTGTTATAGCGGACCTGTATTGCTAAGGTTCCTTGTAAGTTTTAGCTGTCTATCTATAACGGTTCAAAAGTTCGGCCACATACACTAAATTACATCAACTATTGGGACACCCTTTTATGTCCAAATCCAAATTTTATACTTGTTGTTATAGAGGAGTTAGTAATACAGGTTCGTTGTAAATTTCAAGCGCCTGTCTACAACTGTTCAAAAGTATGGCCATAAACATCAAATTAAATAAACTAATGGCACACCCTTTAATTTATATAATTTTAAATATTAATACTTGTTACTATAACGGCCATAGCAATCGGCATTGTGTCCAATTTGCAAGCGTTTGTCTATGACTGTTCAAAGATAGGTCCATATGTGTCACTTTTCTTCACATATGGGGCACCCTTTAATTTTTAGATTTATTTTTGTATTAGTTTTTGCTATTGGGAGCTATAGTAATACGCAGTCGTTTTAAATTTTAAAGAAGTGCTCTTTAAAGTTCTTAATACACGTTAATATATGTATGTTCTATGGGGACACCCTTTAAACTTAATCTATCAAATAAAAAAAAATTTTCAAAATCAATTCTGAAATGCCTGAGTTGTTCTGCAAGTTCAAACATAAGAAGAGCAACATTTAGTCGAATTGATAACCCGTCTTTTTTTAAGTCGTTTAACGAAACGTGCATGCGACCGATTATGACATATGGCTGCCAGGTATGGTCTACCAGATGCGCAAAAACTTACTTAAAAAAACCTCAAATCATCCAAAATAAAAATCTTAAAGCCATTTTCAATATACCTAGAGGATACCCTACTGTTCTATTATATAAAAATTCTAACCAATGATATGATAGCATAAATAAAATAAAAAAACTCGGTGACTTGTTTAAATACTACAAAACTAAATGAGAATTTAAAAAGATTTACGAAAATTGCTAAAACAAGTTTAGTTTAGGAAAACAAATTCACAACTATAGTTTTCGCAGCAAAAAAATATTGCTATAATGATTGACTAAATTCATAAAAATTTTGTTGAAAATTTGGTGCTTCAAAAAATGTAAAAAAATTTTTGCTCAGTGTACCTACCCAAAATTATCTATTTATGTAAGTAACAAAGACAACATTTATTGTTGTTCTTTTATTTTCCTATACAAAAAATAGATGTTTGACTACATTGTTACAGCTGGCACAACAAATGAGATTTAATGCTTTCAGGATGAATGCTCACAAAAGTCTACAGAACAGTGTTTTTTGTCCAAAACTTACACAAACCTACTTCCCGACAAACTGTGCTTACACAAAAGAAAAGATGAATCTAGCATATTTCTAAAACGAAAGGGTTACGATTATGGCCAAACAATAAAGCAACATTTTTACTTACACACAGATCGACACATATAAGACACAATGGTGGGATGTGTAAATCACTTATACAATAACACACGCTTACGTGCATGTAAAATTTCTAAGGTAACATTTTGGTAAAGACCATTCACGCGATTTCTAAAGAAAAACATTAAAAAATTGTTGTTGGAATTTTCATGCCACATACAAGAGCCCACTAATCTGTAACTAATTTGTTGTGAAAGTTTAATTAAGATGTTGTCGCATAAGAGTGAGGGAATATTTATTTAAATTATAGACTTTTGTTTTATAAACAAGCTTTCGTGGATTACTTTTTTATTATATATTTTTATGTAAATTGTAAACAGAGTTATAAAGTTGGTTTGTTTTTGTAATATAATTATAGTTTTATTTTCTTAAGAAATATAATTATGGTTCAAATTTCATTTTGGTTATTTCATAATGAAATGTTATTACAAAATAATATAATTTGATATTAAATTGTTAAGTAATAATAAGTCAGTAGAAAAAATATTTTCATAAAGTTTCTCCTTCTGTTGTTTAATTTTAAATCCTTGCTGTTAATTGTTCTATTTCTTTTATGCCAAATTAGATTGAGCGTAAATGCTACAAAAAGCAAAACCGTCTTTTGAACACACTTTAAAGAGTATAAAACAGGGATTCCAAAAAAATATTTGTTGTTTTTTACCCTTAAAAGTAGTTTTTTGAACAAAATTTTTTGTTAACAAATTCCCTTCTAGCAGTTCTTTAAAAAGGTACTTTTTAATAAAAATTATGTAAAAAACTGAGCTTAAAAATTGCTTTTATGTAATTAATTTTATGAAAATATCTTCTAAAGAAGGAAATTTTAAAAACTACCGTTATTAGAAACTATCATTTAAGAAGCGTACCTTTTGAAAAAGTACTTTTTGAAAAAGTACTTTTTGAGTACCTTTAAAAAATTGTTTGAAAAAGTGCTTAAAAAATGTAGCATTTCAAACAAGAACTTTTAAAATAAACTCTTATTAAAGAAAACTTGAAAAAATTACCTTTTAAAAAAATTATATTTGACCAAAATTACCTTTGTAAAAAATTCGTTTCAAAGAGGTATCGTTTACATTAAAATCAAATTAATGCATTTTTAATAAATTAATAAAATTAATAAATAATAAATAAATAAAATAACTTTACAACAATTATTTTTAAAAAAGTACCTTAATGAAATAACGTTACCTGTTTTGAAAAATATGAATCTTATAAAAATCCTTTTATGAGAAAACTTTAAAAATATATGTAAGCATACTTTTGTTTTTTTAAGGAGTTGCTCTGAAAAAATGTAAGGATATACCTAAGAATATCTTGAAGATGATTCCCAAGCTACTTTTTAAAATGTATTTTTTTAAAAAAATTTATTTTTTAAAATAAAAATTTTGAAAAAGTACATTTTAAAAAGTACCTCTCTGCATAAGTACTTTTCAAAACAACACAATTTTTAAAAAGTGCTTAAAAGTTGCCATAAAAAATTTGTTAAAAAAAATAATACAGTAAAAAAATACTTTTCTTAAAAGTCCTATTAAAACAGTTTGTTTACCGCTGGTTACACCGTCTGTATTTTCCTATTTTTTTGTTTTTTTTTTTTTTTTGTTTTTGAACATTGATAGTGTTGTCTAACACAGAAATGTGTTTGTTATCATTCGCTTATTGTTGATTTAGTTAAATAGTCAAAGCAAGAAATGGGATGTAACTTCTGCAACCGGTAGTAGTTAGAGTTAGCAACAACTAAAAGGAAACCAACAAACTCATGATTGAATTAAGCATTTATAGTTTGTTTACACTTGGCGTGCCACACATACATTTATGTATATCTAGAGTCGAAATTCACAATAAATTTCTGAAGGCAACGAAGAGAAAAGACTTAAATATGAAACACACAAAAGAAATATTTTTGAGGCAAATGAGTTGAAATAAAAATAAAAACTCATGTGTGTTTGCCAGTAGTTAAAAACGATAACATTTGATATCCTTTTTATTTCCTATTTTAGTGGTGGGTTTTTTTTTTTTGTAATAAATTTCCGGCAAATGAAACAATACACAATCTACTAAACTTAAATTTCATGCTTTGGTAGGCAAAACGAGCATGCAATCGTTTGTACCATTCTCTTTCTTTCCATCTTTCTCTACGTAACTTTTGCCTGCAAAATGTTAATTTAAACAAATAAAGGTTATAAATATAAAAGATTTTTAAGCTTAAAGAATTTAAATAAATTACACATTCATCTTCCTATTTCTGTTATTTTTTTATTATTATTATCATTTTTTTTTAATTTTATTTTACTTAAAAAAGTGAGTTGTTGTTAAAACGTTGTCATCTAAAACAATTACGAAATCATTAAAAATCACATCAACATAACAAGTCTTTAAGCCATATTTTTGAGCATAACACGTACTGGTACTTGGTTTATTTGAAGATACGAAAGGACTTTTAGCCAAAATAACACATGATGGTCAAACGGCAGTTTCTGTGTTGGCATTTGGCAGAGAATGTAGTGACCAAAAATTTTTTTGCTCGTTTTATATTCATTTAACTAAGCCCGTCGTTTATAAGCCTTTAGCCATTTGGTTATATAAATAATGAAAAAATGTATGTATTTTTACTTTACACCATTTCCTTAAAATTAAGAAGCAATCACATTTTTGCTTTAAAGTGAGAATTAATTTTATGAAACGTGAGGAAGGGCATACATTAATGTCCTTGAATGAAGTTGCACTATTCAACTAAAGTGATAAAGTGATTTCGAACACAATGTCAGCTCCAGAAAAGGAAAATATATTATTGATAAGTAAAAACTTTGGAGTTTCTGCATTTGCAACTTAATAAAAAGATGATTTTCTAAGCCTTTAGAAATTTATATTTATTTATTTACATTTATTTACATCACAAGGCACCAACTGAAATGGCAATTTATGTTCAGTGGAAATAAACAAGCTAAACAGAGAAATAGTTATTTTTAACTAAAAATACCAGACTTTTATTTTAAAAATCACAAGATTTTTGGTAAGAGCAGGATTAAAACCTTTCTACCGACTTAATTGAAGAAGTCAATTCTAAAATTAGTCAAATTTTAATTTTGAAGATTTCGCAGGAGGCTTAGGTTAGGTTTCATAGGCTGTCAGCTTGAGAAAACCGACTCACTTGAGTACTAAATGGTCCCTTTGCGTTGTCTGAATAGGGATGTGCAAAAGATCATTCAGGTCGCCACGTTCCCACCAGCTTTTTCCCCGAACCAACCTGAAGACCGCATGAATGAATTTATCCTAGCAACATCACAGACCTATAGATCTGCAAGAATATGCCGAGAAGAGGCATTCTGTTTTCAGAAAGAGCTGACAATGGCAGAGCAAATGTTCCACCGTTTCCTCCTCTTCCTCATTCTGACAACTTCTTGGCGTGGGAACCGATAACACATTGCCCTATCAGCACAGCCACCAGTGTGTCCAGCTGTCCTCGGGGCAACTTTAGCAGATTTGTAGATCTTTTACTATCATACTGAAGCCATAATGTCCTCGAAATTGTGCAAGTGACCACGTTAGGTCATCTGGTCCGCGCGGCCTCAAAAAGTTCCCGGTGAAGTAAAGCCCTATAGCAGTTTAACGGAATGCCTTCCCCAACTCCAGTATCTGACCTTGACTCGTCTCTATAGACTTTTAAAACGTCTCTCTGATGATCCGTGTGAATCATCATGTTCGACGGGTGCCCGACATTGATACTGCGAATCCAATTTCAGACATGGAGGTGGGTGAGCAATAAAAAATATTAATGGAAATATCAGAGGCACATCCCAAGATGGCCACATGGCGAAAGTGCCGTGGCCTCCATGCTAGAGCTGTATTCAGCCTAACTGCTGAGTTCATAGCCAGTTGTTCGGCCATTAGATCAGCCGGTAAACAGTGCAGTATAGTAAAGAGAGACTTCTACGAAGTGGTGCGTATTTCACCAGTAAACATCAAGCCCGAAATTTGGAGAATCCTGTTAAGTATACTGCAGTAAATCAATCTGCCAGCGCGGGCAACCAAACGGGAACCCCATACATGTGAATGGAGTTGATCAACGTGTTGAAAAGCTAGAATGCCGTAACGGGGTGAATGCCCCATTGTCGCTTATAACCTTTCACATAAAGAGCCACTGAGGCCCTGTCCGCCCGAAATCGGTCATTAGGGTTCCATGAAAGTTTGGAGTCAAGGATGATACCTAGATGTATGTACCTTGCTTGGCTGCCCTATATATGGTAGCTTGCTCCATATATGAACATGCAATGCATGTCTCAGGGTGGTTTAATAATAAAAATGCGAATATTTATAATCAAAAATGGTTTTATTGTTTTTCAAAGTATTCTCCAGCATGATTTATACACTTTTGCATGCGCTCAAACCAGTTGTCGAAGCACTTTTTCCACTCCGATTGAGACACCTCTAAAACATGGTTTTTGAACACTTCAACAGCTTCTTCTGGTGACGAAAATCGTTGACCACGCATTTTTTTCTTGATGTGCGGAAACAAGAAGAAGTCATTAGGTGCCAAGTCAGGGCTGTACGGCGGATAACCCATTAATTCGACGTTTTGGCCGGTCAAAAACGCTCTGGTTTGAGCCGATGTGTGAGAGCTCGCATTGTCATGGTGAGAAATGATTCGTCTTCTCTTGTTGGTTTTTCGAATTTCTTCGATGACTTCAGGCAAACAAATTGTAGTGTACCACTCAGAAGTGACCGTCCTACGTTGCTCAAGCGGAACAGTCGCCACATGACCAGTTTTGCCGAAGAAACAGGCGACCATTTGCTTCGAAGTGTTTCTTCCACGAACAACTTTCGTTGGATTTTGCTCGTCATTGAAGACCCACACGGTTGATTGTTGTTTCGTTTCGAGCTCATACGCATAGATCCATGATTTGCCACCTGTGACGATCTTATAAACGTCTTTTGAAGCACCTCAATCGTATTTTTGCAACATTTCTTTGCACCAATCGACACGAGCCTTTTTTTGAGCGACATTCAAATTGTGCGGGATCCAACGAGAACAAACTTTTTTACGGCCAGGTGTTTATGCAGTATCGAATGTATGCTGGTGGAAGAAATGTCCAAGGATGTCTCTATCTCTCGGTATGTCGCATGTCGATCTTGCATTATGAGTTCACGCAGGGCATTAATGTTCTCTGGCACAACAGCCGTTTTTGGGCGACCTTCACGGAATTCGTCTTTGAGCGAGCTTCGGCCACGATTAAATTCATTATACCAAGTTTTCACAGTACTATAGGATGGTGCTTCATCGCCATACAAAGATTTAAGTTCATCAATGCACTCTTGTCGTGATAATCCACGTCGAAAGTTGTGAAAAATTATGGCACGAAAATGTTCACGAGTTAATTCCATTTTTTTTCTATATTAATTTTTTCACTGTAAACAACACAAATAATGGTCGTACGTCAAAACTTTTTGAGTTCGATTATGCTTAAAAATGACAAACTTTCCAATGGAAATGTCAGATTGAACTTGGCAGCTCTCAGTGTTGCCAGGCCAGATATATATATAGAAGTCCTCGTAGTTACATATTAAGCATTTTGAGATTTTGTTTAGAAAAAAAATTCTTATTAAATAAGTTTCTTAAAAAAATTTGCAGCTTTATAAAGTGTACTATTATAAAAAAGATTGTTTGCACAACTCCCAAAAGCTCCATAATTTATTTTATCATTTTTTAGTACAAATTGACATGTAATAACCTGTCAATAAATTTGTGCATATTTTATTAAACGAAGCTTATAATTGCTAAGTTAAGTTCTGGCGGCTTCGCCATTTTCTGTTTAAACTTTGCGAGGTGTCGTAGCACTTCGTTAGAATAAGAACCTTTTATATTTTAATACTTTCCAGTAGTTTTTTAATCCAAAAGGTATGTAATTATATTCATTATTTTTAACTGAATTATTCCTAATAAATTGTTGTATTTTTAAAGGAATTTAAATATAAACACATTTGCATTAATCAAGTGTTTTATTTGCATTTGCGTTTTATTCAAAATCTATTTGGAAATTGCTAGATCGGCCTCTTGCCTTTTCAATAAAGATACTATTTTAAAAAAAGTACCCATTTAAGAAATTCCTAACTAGAAAAATACTTCTTTGAAGAAATGCCACTTTAAAAAACCAATAGTGACTCAAAGCAAAGAAATACTTACTACAATCTTTCCTACATGATTCTGATTGAAACTATCATATGCCAAAAAAAAAAATAATATTACCCAGCAAAAAATTTTTGAAAAGGTAATCGTGTCTGGAATTAAGCTTTTTTGGCAGAAGTACTTCCCAAGTAGATTGCCAACTTAATCACTTTAACAAGGCATGAGACTTGATTACAATTACTGAGAATTGATTACAATTATTATTGTAGGAAATAATGAGTCGCTTTTAACATAAAAAACTAGTTCCTTTTTTGGAAACTAATGCAATGTGTTTTGTAAGCGAGTAACAAAATATGGCAATCACAGAAGTAAGTCATCATATGGCAAGTAGTTTTTAAGGTAATATATAATTTTTTTAGGTAATATATAATTTTTTGCTGTGTAATAATAATAATAATAATTTTTACTAAAATTTGCAGTTTTAGTTTTTTTGTACTGTGCGAAGCAAAGCAAATGGTGTAAAGTCAAAAAAAAAAAAAAATAAAAAATTATCCAACATTTTTACATTCCCAAAAACCAGAATATTTTACTTGAAAATACCGGAATATGTGTGTATTTGTTTATAAAATGTAACAATCTCTAAAACAACAAATAAAAAAGTGTCACTCGTTTAAAATTATTGCTTCACACACTTAAACACAAATACTTGCATTTTCAAAAACAACAGCAACATCACTCACTGACCACTTTGTTGGGCCAACAGCAGCGAAGGAAAAGCAAAAAAAAGGCCAAAAACGATTTACAGTTAATCCCTCTTGGGCATTTTGTAGCTATTTTACATCTCTCTTTATAAAATTTATATTCAGACTTGAACAAGGAATCACATATCACTGATTCTGTTCCTCTGCTCCTTCTACAACAAAATAATGAAATTTACCAGAGTTGAAGCCAATTTCAGTTTTTATTTATTTGTTGAACCTTTTTTTTTCTTCTTGGAGTTAGTAGTTAAGCGCGAGCAACATGCTAGAGAGTTTCATGTGAGAGTGTGGTCCAGTGGCTGGTTGTACGATGCCATGTCGTAGTATGACAGCATGCAAATTTAATAAGTTGTTTGTTTTATTTGAGTTAAAACATAAAATACATTTCCTGTCGTCTAGTCGTATTCGTTGGGAAAACAGTTGTTCCTTTATTTTACATGTTGATATGAAAGAATGATTAAATATTATGTTTGAAGTAAAAATGTTGAAGATTTTAGTTTAACTATTTTTTTTTTTACAAAACATCAAAATTTTTCCTGAAAGAGAAAAAAATAGAAAAAATTCTTTTACTGTTTCAAATTTCGTAATTTATATTATTTTTGATTTTAGCGTACTTTTAACATTTAAAAGGATTTTGTTTTTTTACTAACATTCAAGACTATGAAAACCAAAGGCAGTCAGTGAAAAAACGAACTTCAGGAATTTCTTATCCAGATTTCAAAACACAGCATATCAAACTATAAATACAGACATTCACATATTTTCAGGACAAGTGCACACTGTTATTCATTCAGCTGTAGCTAAAATAGTTGTTGGCAAAAAGTTTTCCTATTTGTTTTTTTTTTTTTACCGCATTTATAATCCAATAATAAATAAAATATTTCCGACCTCGGGCATTAAATTAAATGTTGTTATCAGTTGAGTTGCAGAACATTATCAATTGTACGAAAATACAACCAAAAAATTTAAATTTCCCAAAAACAACAGAGAAGAACCAGAAAAAAAGGTTTCTTGCTGTTGTTTATATGAAAGGATGTGTTTGTGTGTTTTTGGAATAAGTTGTAGTAAAAGGAGTAGTGCTTCAATTAAATTTGAATTATGAGCTCATGTTGACTTTTTGTTTTACAAATTTTAAGGAAGTTTAAGGTTTCCACACTTACAATACTAATGTATGATAAAAAAAACTTCATGCTAAAGTATATGTGTAAGTAATCTTATGATAAGCAAATGGGCTAAAAGGCAATTAAATTGTTAACTGGGTTGTTAAACCGAAAGTAGAAACTAAACAAAAAAATTTTACGTAAAGAAAGACATCGTTAAATCCTACTGTTGTTAAAATAGTACATTTTTGGAAACGGTTTTTTTAATATGTTTGACTTTAAAAAGTACCTTTAAGAAAGTAGTGTTAAACAAAAAAATATACCTCTACTTTTTTTAAATGTAACTTCAAAATTGTGCATAAAAAGAATCTTGTAAGAAGTACCTTTTAAACCAAGCAGTTTTAAAAATTGGTTTTTAAAATCATACTATTTATAATGTGGAACTTTTTAGCATTAAATAAGGACAACTTATTAAGAATTTTGAAATTAAGTACAGTATTAAAAAAACACATTTTATCAAACTGTTGTTAAAATAGTACCTTTTTAGAAAGTACCTTTAAGAAAGTACTTTCCAGCAAAAAATATCTGCCTCTACTTTTTTTTTGTAAATGTAACTTCAAAAAGTGTGCTTAAAAAGAACCTTGTAATAAGTACTTTTTAAAACGAACAAATTTTAAAAATTCATTTAAAAAATGTGGAACTTTTTAGCACAAAATTAAAGACAACTTTTAAAGACCTCTGAAATTAAAAACCACCACCCATTTAAAAATGTCCAAATCAAAAATTTTTTTAAAGAATCTTTTTTTCGAAAAAATACTTTTTGGCAAAATATCTTCTAAAAAATTATTTTTTAAAAACCTTTTTAAAATACAACGTGTAACAAGTTCTGTAAATATACTTTTAGAAAAAACGCTCAAAACAGTATTTTCTCAAATAGTACCCATTATAAAAAGTATCTTGTAAAACCTTTAAAAACGCCCTTTGTTACGAAAGTTGTTTGGTAAATTTTTTTATGTATTTTTAAACAAAATTTTAATTGAAAATAAAAAATATCTAAAGCGTCAACAAAGACATAACTTAAAAAAATACCTTTTAAAGAAGTGATTTTAAAAGTGTAGCTTAAAAACAATTTTCTAGAAGAGTACATTTTAAAGTATATCTTTTAAAACTAGTACCATTTAAATTAAGAAAAAAAGGGACTACTTAAAATTTTTTATTAAAAAAAGATACCTTATAAACGATTTAAAATTTACAATATTTCCCTTTAAGAATTTATTTAAAATACTTTTTAAATAATTTTTGTCAAAAAAATATAATTTCAATAAAAAAAAATAAAGAACCTTTCAAAGATATAACTTACGACAAAAATCTTTAAAAATGCTTCTAGAAAAAGTATCTTTTTGAATAATAGCTTTTTTAAAATGTATCTTTCAAGATGACACTTCTTAGAAAAATTGTAAGTAAAAACAAGCACCTACTAAAAAAAATTGGTTTTAAAGAAAAATAATACTTTTTGAAGAAAAATTGTAATTGAAAATAAGCACTTTCTGAAAAAAATGCATTAACAAAAGAAGTACTTTTTGAAAAGTACTATGTAGTCTAAAAAGTACTTTTAAATGTACTTTTACAAAAAAGTCTACGTTTTAGAAAAATACTTTCTAGAAATTAGAGCACACAAAAGTGTCAGTGAAGTAAAGTATTTCAAAAAAATATTTTCTATTATTATACTCGTATCTACGATAAAGCAGTAAAAATCTTGTTTGCCTTTTTCAGTCCTAACAGAATTTAATATATTTTTTACTAAACCAGAGAAGAACGACTTCTCCAAACTTTTATGCTACAGTCTCTTCTAGGAAATTAATATTTATTTTACTTAAATGTCATAATTTAATTTCAACATGTTTGTGTGTCGGAATATCTACACATCCTTTATGACCGTATGAGTGTTTTCCTATGTGTGTTTAGTTTTCTTGCACAATTAAGATGAGTGACCACATGCAGATAATTGCTTTATGAGCTGCTGTGGGTCGTTTTGGTTTAAATGAACTTTCTATTTATTAAAATAAATATTCAGGATGTGGCCTTTTCCTTGCCATTTCACATTATCCTTAAATGTTTAAGTATTTTTAACACATACATTAAAAGAAGTGTTTGTTGTTGCAATATCTTAATTTCTTCATGAATTATTTAATGCTGTTATGACACTTTATTTGTTTTTATATCTTCGTTTTGTTACTGTGACCAAAAGTTTGTCAGGGATAATTGAATTTATTATTTTTTTTATTTTTTATTTTTTTTAACGATTTCCCTTTTGCTTCTATTTTTCTGTTTTATTTTGATTATTTTGTTTTTCTTAAATTAACTTTTAGTTTTTGAAATATGATTTCTTATATTTGGCGAGAAAAGTTTTTGCTTTGAAAATTTATGATTCAATTTTATTGATTGAAAAAATTATTTTGGCAAATTACTTTTAAAGTGCACTTTACTTTAGCATTGGCACCTGATTTCTTTCAGAAACTAAAAAAATTATTACATGAAAAAGTTTTGTTAGGTTTGATGTTGTTGCTTGTCTTTTTTAAATTTCTTAATATTGAAAACAAACAGCGATAATTTCAAACTTAGTTTTAAGTGATTTAAAAACAGACATAAACTCTGAAGACTCTAATGAAGGTCTCCACCAAAAAGTATTCTAAACGTAATTCTGAAGAATTCAATAGCGGCTGTCGTGGCCGCCGAGTTTCAAACTTAAGTTTATGTCCAGCTTAGCTGTACTATTTTCAGTTAAATGCAACATATACCTGCTTATGTTGATAGTCAGGAAAAGCTCAGTTGGTTATGTATCTTCTAATTGTGTTACAAAAATGAATTGGGGCGACTGATAAAAGTATAACAACCTAAGTCACTGTAGAAGTAGATAAGCCAGGGATGTGTAGCCAGAAGGAGTTTTGTTTCTAGCATGTGAACTCCGGATACCTGTGGTGGCTTTTAGCATGAGTAAAGACTTTCCTTTTTAGGGAAGTTCTGGTCAGGTTAACCTTTTTTCTTAAATGCTTCTTGGACACTTAATGCTCAACAACGACATCTTGCAAGAGATGAGGTATAATTTCAGAAGTCGTGCCGGCCAAGAAAAATCCTGGGGGAAGTTCGAAACCAGAAGCAAAAGTAGAATCGGCGTATAGAATAGACAGTTATCAATAAGGTGTCTAACACACCAAGAAGCTCGATAGGAATATAAACACGGTGCAGCTTTTAATCCAAGTTTAGTGTGGCTGATACTGGAACAGTTATATAAGAAATAAATAATAATAATCATCTGGCAGGAATTTGGAAACACAAAGGAAATGTTTGCCTGGATCCGCCTCAAATTATTTCTTCATTGCAGTTTAATTACGTAAATTTGCATAATTAGAATACTGAGACTGATGCATTCTGGGTTTCTTTGCCAACGATTTTTTTTTAAGCATGAACAAAGTGTATCGAGAAAGTATCGACCGTTATCCTTGTTACAAAGTCGCGTTCCACTGAGCAAGTATTTACTATAGACTGTTGATACCGATAATTGTAAACTTATCTTTTTATATAGTTCGGCGTAGCAGACCGAGGTAGCCTAATCATCCATATCGATAATGTACTCTGCCGTGTATCCTATCAAGCCTGCCAGCGTGAATTTGTATGCCGCTACAGGAAATCTTATCGTTGTGAAGTCCTAGCTTACATCAATTTCGTTGAACGCCAGAATAGACTGTTTGTCAGTTTGCACAGTAGTAACTGCAGTAGTAGATATACGCAAGACTGTATGGCAGTTATATGACTAACTTTCCTCTACCGCAATTGTTCCGGGTTAGTACCCTTGAACTTCTTTACTGGATTACTTGCTCACTTTGTACTCGTTTTATTCATTTTGTCTCCGTCGATTAACTCTCATTTCTATCTCCATTAGTTCGCTTCAACCAATCAAGTATTTCCAGAGTAGTATTAAAATCAACAACCTTCAGGTTTTGCAAAAGTAACGTCCCCTACGAAGAGTTATAATAACACTGTACAACACACCAAAAAATTACAAGGTCCGGGCTATAAATTCTGATAGAGGAGACCAAAAAAAGAGATACATGTATCGGCGTTGTGAAAGTCTACATCTGAATTTCATTTGAGAGGACGTTAAAATTTCCCAGCTCTGGCACGTTCTTATTGTTAAACGGCATAAGAAACCATGCGCCCCTTACATTTAAGGTATAAAATGTGTTCAGCAAATTTATGTAAAATGTTACGGAGAACATTTTTGTATAACTGTTAACCCTCTAAATCCTCAAGATATGGGTCTTTTTTGTCCTTCATTTAAAAAAGAGCAAAAAACACCATTAAAACAGGGTTTTAGAGGGTCAAAATGTTCCACAAAAATGTTACCCGTTAAATTTTACTATAGTCCCTGAATACACCAAAAAGGAAAATTCAACCATAAAGTCAGAAATAAGACGCAACAAAAGAGAGCTTAGTGTTAATTTCGCATTTATTAAGAATTTTGTTTTAAAGCAAATTTGGTTAGCATTAATTAAATTTTTTATAACTCTAGACAATTCCACTTCATTATCATACAATGTCCAGCATATTTCAGCGATAAGCGAATGAATGCTTTTACCTTTATCTTACGAAAATTGTTATTACTTACTGCCCTTTTATAAACCAGATTTTATTACGTGTGAAAAGGTATAATAATTATGGTTTCAAAAAATCTGTTTTAGAAAAAACCAATTCGAGAATGTCCATAGACCAAAAAAAAACAGGTAAATATAAAAAAAATTTCAATTGAACATTAAAAGGAAAATGTTTCATTTAGAATAACAAAGCAAATATATTTTATGATAAATCAGGTCAATTTGTGTGTACAAAATAATGTAATTAGTAATTATGGTTGTTAAAATTCCACAAATTTGGGAATGTCCCTAAATAAAACCAGGTACTAGAATATTTATCAGTGGTACTGCAATCAGTAAATAATTTCAGTTGAAACTGAAAATGTTTTCAAATGTGATGTGCAAAGGGTAATAATTGCGGTTGTAAAAAATCTGTTAAAATTGCATTTGGGAATGTTAAAAAAGGTTAAATAATACTTATGGATGTTTTCCATATTATAAATAGAACTAGGTAGTTATTGAACACTAAAAATTTAAATGTTTTAGTTAAAAACTCCTCTTCTGCGCAAATTGAGTCCTTTTCTGTGTGTTTTCTTGCCCGTTTAAATATTTAAGTAATTTTGTTAACAGCATCAGTTGCATTCAAGTTTCAAAAGATTGACCATCTCATAGTAATACAAAATTAATTAAGAAAGAAACTCAGTTTAAGTGTAAGATTTGTTTTGGCAAAAATGTCTAATTGTTTAAAAAAATTAGATTTGTTTTGCTATATTTGCGGTAAATATACTATACCGGAATATAAAGTTACGTTTTTCAATTGTAAAGTTGAAGACATCTATAAAAGGTATTATGAGCTAGAAGTTTTTCCGGATGAACTGTGGACGCCAAAGCATTGGTCCAAAGGTAATTAATTATTTTTTGTTCTAAAACTAAAGTTTTATTTTTGAACTCTCGCTGAAGGTCAACGAAATGACGCTACGTGCTACGTCTGCCAAAATATTTCCATATTAAAGTTGAATAGATATAGGCGAAAGAGTTTTGTATACAAAACCGTACCATCAGCCATGCTGCCATTTCCGCATTCTGACGAACTCCCAGTACCTGTGCTACATCTTCGAAGTCCTAGACATTATGTTGATGGAACCATCGCTGAAACAGGAACCTTTTATTGCGCAGATAGTGATTACACAGGAATTGAAGTTATCCCAAGACCAATATTAATGTCTCAAGAGCTTTTAAATGCATTGGCTCGGAGACTGAATCTGTCTAAAAACAAATCAGAAATTTTAGCTGCAGACTTAAAAGGTCTTCAGCTACTTTCACCTACTGTCAATGTTACCAGCTTTCTTTTCAGTAAACGATCATAACGCGTTTGCTTATTGCAACGATATTAAAGGAATAATGAATGCAATGAATTTTGAGTATAACCACGAGGACTGGCGTATATTTATTGATTCATCTAAGAAGAGTCTAAAAGCTGTAGTTTTGTATTACGATAATACAAAAAATCCAATTCCAATTGCCTACGGAATGAACATTAAAGAAAGCTATTATTCTATAAAACTAATACTGAACTCCGTAAAATATGAAGACCATAAGTGGCGGATCTGCTGTGACTTAAAAGTCGCTAGTTTCCTTTCAGGTATGCAGGCCGGATACGTTAAGTACGGATGCTTTTTATGCACTTGGGATAGCAGATGAAAGGGTGACCACTATTCCAAAAAACAATGGAAGTTGAGAGCTGAGGGAACATTAGGAGAGCACAATATCGTACGTCAAGCATTGGTACCAACTGAAAAAATTCTCTTACCCCCATTGCATATCAAACTTGGTGTGGTAAAAACCTTTGTTAAATGTCTGGATATAAATGGATCAGCATTTAATTTTCTGAAAACAATGTTACCAAAATTAAGTGAAGCAAAGATTAAAGTCTTAAAATTTGTTTCATACCAACAGGTGTTTTTGTTGGTCCAGATATAAGAAAGCTAATGCTAAACGCTTACTCCGATGAAACGCTCTCACTAATTGAGCTTGATGCGTGGAAAAGCATTAACGAAGTGATATACAATGTCTTAGGCAAAAATCGTTCTCCTACTGCTCGAATATACGTAGACACCATGCTTAGAGCTTTTGAAAAACTAGGCGTTCATATGTCAACAAAAAATTCATTTTTTAAATTCCAGTATGGATTACTTTGAGAACCAGTTGTCAACAGAATCTGATGAGCATGGTGAAAAATTTTATCAGACATGCACACCTATTGAAGAACGCTATGAAGGTAAAAGCATTCATTCGCTTATCGCTGAAATATGCTGGACATTGTATGATAATGAAGTGGAATTGTCTAGAGTTATAAAAATTAAATTAATGCTAACCAAATTTGCTTTAAAACAAAATTCTTAATAAATGCGAAATTAACCCTAAGCTCTCTTTTGTTGCGTCTTATTTCTGACTTTATGGTTGAATTTTCCTTTTTGGTGTATTCAGGGACTTGTAGTAAAATTTAACGGGTAACATTTTTGTGGAACATTTTAACCCTCTAAAACCCTGTTTTAATGGTGTTTTTTGCTCTTTTTTAAATGAAGGACAAAAAAGACCCATATCTTGAGGAGTTAGAGGGTTAACATTTCTACAAAAATGTTCTCCGTAACATTTTACAAAAATCAAAGTTCAAGCAAAAACAACAATAATCAACTTTGATTTTATTTTTCTTTATACAATTTTAATTTTTAAATATTAAAATTGCAAGTGCCTGTGCATAAAAGAAAGAATTAAATAACGTAGTGTGTTGTTGTTTTTATTTTCAACATCTTTAAACTGTATAAAAGAGCAGAAAAAAAGTCTGCCGTATGCAGTGTATAAAGAAAAATAAAATCAAAGTTGATTATTGTTGTTTTTGCTTGAACTTTGATTTTTGTCTTTTCTTTATAGTTTGGACAAAAATCTTTAGTTCATTTAAAATATTTGTGAGAAGTTTTCTGACGAGCTAAGTAAGCGTTAGCGAAATGGCCATCGAGACGTGCTTTCACCTTCAATAATCAATACCGGGAAAATAGCACGATAAATTTAAAGTTAAATTATATTATTAATTATTCCCGTGTTTTTAATTTTTAAAAATTTATTTTATTTTTTACCATTTTGTTTTCCTAAATACCGTTGATAGCACGTTTATGACAACAAGGAGCATAAACTGAAAATATTTGTACATAAAAAACAGCAACAAAATAAGTATACCTGCATTAAATAGTGTACAAAAGCTGCGCCTTTAAGCGGTTTTTATTGAATTTTATTCATTAAATATGTGTTGTATTTCATACGTATGAAAACGGTTGTTGCCTGTTTTTCTGCTTATAATGTTTAACCAATAGATTTGATCAAATTTGCATACAATCAGTAAAAAAAACTTTAATAGAGTAAAAATGTGTCAACGCTGCTTACAAATAAAGGGAATTAAAAAATTCTAGCGTACGAGTATAAAAAGTACTAAAAATTCTGTTGCGATATTTTTGAGACTCGTTTTTACGCTCTTTGTTTTAAATATACTTACAACAAAAAACACTTACAAGGATGGTTAAAATAAACACCGCAACTTTTCATTGCGGTGTTTAAAATACTCGAGTATGAAGAATATAGAGTAAGTATGCGGTATACTCATGGTTGCGGTGTACTCGTGCCGTTCTCTGATTGTGAAATATAATCATAGATAGGTTTAAAATATAAAAATTGAAAAAATACTACTAAACTTATTTTGAGATGGTTTACGTACCTCCTGATTTTAGTGTTCCATACTCAAAGGGTAAACCCTATTGTTTTCGCTGCAGTGTCTGTCGCAACACTCTCTATCTGGGACCGTTCGTTTAAATTTTGGCATTTTCACAGAAGGTGTGTGTTCGTTCCGAACTTGATGTTATATTCATATATTTCGAATTTTGTAAGACAGACACATCAAATTTGCACAGAAAATGTAACACGACGACACCTATAGGAACAAAGAAACGACATTAACGAGTGTAATAATATTGAATTGTTTGTCACATACACGGGCTTACTTTTTAACCACAATAAATAGACACTTTAAGTTCAAATATGTTTATCGCCGCTATTAAAACAGATACAAACAATTAGAGATAAATTAAAAATATAGAGGGTTTTCATATAGAGTCGTGATTTTAACGTACATGTGCGCTATAAAAATAATTGTGAACAATAAATTTCAATATAGCCCCTGATTTTGACGAATATGGCCGTTAGAGGTAGGCACTTTCAATTTTTAAAAGCAAATAAAAATAGATAATGAACAAAATTGAAATGTGGCCAATATATTGTTCGGAACCCTTTGTATGTATATGTCATACTAACACTTGAATTGTTAAATTTTTATATTTTTGAAAGGAATTTGGCTTCTGCGAAAAGTACGAAACTAAATAATTCTTGCAAAAAAGCGATTTCAAAATAGATTTAAGTTTCTATCTATAACGGTTTAAAAGTTTGGCAACATGCATCAAATAACTCTAACTATTGGGACACATTTTGATTTTCAAAACCAAATTTTATGCTTGTTATTATTGCGGACTAAGCAATATAGCTCCTTGAAAGTTAAAACGTCTGCCTACAACTGCTCAACAGCTTGGTCATATACATTAAATCAATTGAAATATAGCGGCACCCTTTTATTTCCAAAACCAATTTTTTGTACTTGTGGTTATAGCGGACTTGGCAATACAGTTTTTTTTTTGTAAATTTCAACTGTCTATTTGCAACTCTTCAAGATTTTTTCTACAATTAAAACCTTTTAATTTATATTTTTAAATATTAACAGTTCTTAATTTACCAAACGAAGTACTGGACATTTTTTCTAATTTGGAAACAACTTTCAATTTTTATGTTCAAATACTTTATACTTTATATTATAGCGAGCTTAGCAATGAAGGTTCCTTGTAAAATTCAATTCTCTGTTTATAACGGATCAAAAGTTTGGTCACATACATTAATTATATCAACTATTGGCACACCCTTTTATATCGAAATCCAAACTTTATACTTGTTGTTATAGCGGACTAAACAACGCAGGTTTTTTGTAAATTTTAACCTTCTGTCTACAGCTGCTCAAAAGTGTTGCTATATACATCAAACTAAATGAAATATTGGGGCACCCTTTAGTAAGCTGGTCGCAGTAATCGGAATTTTGCCCAATTTTCAATCTTAAGAGATTGCCACCAATAGGCCAATTTGCGTCACCTATAGGAACATTCCTTTGTTTTTAGATTAATTTTTTCTATTACTTTTTGCTAATGGGAGCTATAGTGATACTTGTTTTTTTAATTTTTGTGTGTGCCCTTTACGGTTCATAATACACTTCAAAAACATGTATGTTGTATGGGTTCACCCTTTAATATTTAAAATTATGAACAGTTTTTAAAACGGAACCAATCTGTAGGCATCACGGCTCCTATAGAAGACCTGACTTTGACGAATATGTCGGTTAGAGGCAGGCACCTTTAAACAAGATATTCCGTAAAGAATGAAACTATTTTTAAAATAAAGCATTTGTTGTTTGCTTTTAGTTATACATGTAACAATAATTTAGTTGTGGCTAAATCTTTTTATGCGTAATATTTAGTGATCATTTACATCAACTACAAAACACATTAGAAGATTTATCTGAACATACACAATAATATTATTTGTTCTGTAGAAGCCGCAATGTTGGATTCAATTTTGAGTCATTTCAGGTGTCGTATATTTTCTTAGGAAATCAAAAGCAGTTTGAATTACATCACGATTTAAAAAAAATCTAAATCAGTTCCTTAGGGAAGCATAGTTTGCCTTCAAATATTATTATTTATTTCCATATTTATAAACATAAGCGTTCTTCAAAAAAAAAAAGTCAATCAAACATACCAACACTTCCTCCTTCTATAAATACCCACAAAAGAAAATATTAAAAAATTTTGTTACTATTGTTACATTTTTATCACATATTTTATTTGATACTTGGATTTTTTTTTTCTAAAGTTTTCTTCAAATTCCTATCAAGATTAACTAGAAAATGTTGTCATAACAATAAACTTACAAAAAGAAAAACAATTCATATTAAAATACCAGCCAGGCAGCATACGTTTCAAATTGGAATGAAATAAAAAAAAAAATTGTGTCTTTTTAACATGTTGTGTTGGTCCATTGTCCGAACTGTAAAAACTGCCCAAAGGACATTATCTTTCAACGAAACATTCATATTAAAATTTTATAATTTTTTTTTTTTTCATCTTAAGAATTCATAAAACGGAAACCTGTTTGTTATTTAATTCTAATAAATGATTTGATTGTGACATATTTTCACATAAATGAATTTAGAAAGGTTTTCATATCTTCACATTCATATAGATACAATGAACATCTTTAAGATATTTTATGCCGTCATAAACAATATTGATATGAATCTGTATTAAAATTTAAGAAAATTAAATCCAACACATGCCATTTTAAGTTTAAGACACATACATTTGTACGTGTTTAAATTTTATCTCTTACAATAGAAAATAAGTTGATTTCAATCGAATTTCCTTAGAAATAGAAGAAAACTTAACAATGATTAAGTAAAAAAATATATAACAGAAGAAACACTTTCTTTCATCTTTAATTTAAAATGATGTTAAAATTCTTATTAAATCGGTATGAAACATTTGAATATGAATTTCCAAGTTACAGCTACTGCAAACATATTTAAGTGATCACATACGCACACATATGCATTTACGTACACATACATGTATGTGAGCGTATCGTGGCATGAATCTACTTGTGAACAATAAGTCAATAACTGCCTTCAAGCTTTTTATTCCTTTCAGCTTTAAAAGTTTCAAAATTTATTCTTTCATTTGTTTTCTTTGTTTCAATGGCCATAAATTGGAGTGTGGGAGTGTGATATTTTGTAAATAAGTTTTTTAGCAGCTGAAGAACATGTTTCTTCAATTTGCCACTTAAGCCAACAGCAAAGTCAATTATTATGATTATCACACATACACTAGAACGGTCGGAGATAGAGCAATACGATTTAAAAGTGTTCTTTAAGAATTTTGCCACAGTACAGGGTATTCATAAAATGTACCACAATGCAAGACTCAAAGGAGATAAAATCGTTTTTAAAAAAAGGAAGCCCGGTATATAAGCTAAAAGAAAGTCACAGCGACAAAGATTATTTCTTAATCGGTTTGTTAAAATTTATAAGAATTGCAAAAGATACCATGCTTTCATTTTGAAAGGAAATTGCATTTCATATCGGGCATGTTACAGCGCAAACTTAGGCAGCTGTTCATATAATTCAATCAGTATCTAAACAGTCATCGGTATGCACAAGTTTTCTGTAATTAGCGTAACTAAAGATTTTTTAGAGGGGGCTACAGCCCTTAAAAGAAGAATAAAATTATTTTAGGTATTATAAATACCATAAGGAAAAAAATCTGAAGTGGGGTCTAAATTTGTTCTAGCAATGGCTTAACCCTTGCCAGACAGTCTTATTAACGTAGTAATTACGAAGTAACAAATCCAGGGTTTTTTAATCCCTAATCCATTTTATTTTTAATTTCATATTTTTGGCACACAAAATAATTTTAATAATAATATTTTCCCAGAGTATTCGTTTATTTCGTAAGAGCTTTGCAAGTAGTCTTAACCTGGCTCTAATTTTAAGTTATCTTTAAAATTGCCGATTCCATTTGATTACTTATTTTAGTTTCATGCATTAGAATTTAAAATTTTACGAAAACGATTTATTTTATATTGGCAATTGTTTTAATGCTGTTTATATTTTTATTTTACGTTTTTTCTTTTATACTCTAGCAACTTTTGTTACAAGACCAGGTTATTTTTCCCTTCTTAAATATTTTTATAAGAAAGAAATAATAATAATAAAGAGATTTTGTTTTTTTGTATTGCCAATTATTCATATTTATCGATTTTGATTTCTATGATTAGTTCATACGTTTTTTAGAAATATTAGGCGTTTTTTTTTTGGAACTTTCCTGTTTCTAAAATTTAATAGGATTTGATATTTTACAAAAGTAAATTTCAATCAAATAAAACGCACAGTCGTTTTTTCTAATGACTTATAAAATACAGAGGATATAAATAGGTAGGTAATAGGTTTTATATATAACTCATAGGCTCCTAACTTTAAATAACTAATTGAAATCGCCAGAGCGAGACAGTACATGAGCAAACAATGTCTCATGTAGCGATGGAGATCTTTTAAAGAATGTACAGCATGTGACACCGTCTAGAGGAAACCACATGGCGTACTGGTGCTATCTGAAGCTCCATTAAGTGGCGCTGCTTAACTAACCTTAGTTTTTATACCCTTCACCACAGGTGGAACAAGGTATATATAGGTTTATCACTCCCTTTGTAATTTTTACAATATATATTTCCGACCCCATAAAGTATATATATTCAGAGTTCTTATAACGAAGTCGATTGAGCGTCCGTGTTCGGGTTGAAATCCTCTTTCCCAAGGCACTAGATGAGCAAAAGAAAATTTTAATTTCCCAATCGATCAGACGTAGTGTCGATAGAGGTGCTATTAGAATTCAGCAAAATTGGTCCATTTCCTTCAAAGCAACGGTCAAAACACCATGCTTGCCTCAAATTTTTCTTTATCATTTATAACAAACCTGCTTTAGTGAAGTAACTCCAGTATGGGGCGATAGCGAATTAAAAAGAAGAAAAAAAACGTCAAGTGAGAAAAATAGCACTCGCCCATATTTTTCAAGTTATGGGCCACTGAACTTTTCAACGAAAAGTACAATTGTGCACCATATTTTTTAAGATATCAATATGGGTATTATTTAAAAGCTTTTAAAGAGATCTTTAAGGAAATACTAAAGTGTTTAAAAAATGCTTAACCCAATAAGAACCGATTACATTTTTATACAAAATTATGTATATGTAGTACTTAATATTTTTTCTTACTTTGATTTCTCTGTCTCAACAATATTTGTTTTCTTGATTTGAGTTACTTCAGTAAACTTTATTTACATATATAGTGAAGGGTATATATGATTAGGATTAGTCGAATATAGCACTCCTACTTGTTTTAAACTCATTTGTTTCTCGAAAGTCAGGTAAGGGTTCTTTTGATGGCAGATACTATCGCACTTCAAGTATTGCTTTCGCTTGCTTTTTATTGTATTTTGATTCTTACTCTGTGGCTCTGGCTATATTTGTACTAACACGCCCTCTTGTTAGCCTAAACCTACGACATTTTAAAAACTTACTCAATACTCTCTTTTCACAATGTTCTGACAATAGTCGCCCTACTCTTTCTCTTTTTTTACTAACCAGGCCCTCTGAACAAGGTCATCCACGCACTTTTGTTAGGTTGTTCCTTCCCTCTCAAATCGAGGTCGAAGTTAAGCACCAGCTTATCTGCGGTTCTAAAGTACCAGCGCCTTTACCAATTTCCGTTTCTATAGAAGTTTCAAGCTTCTTTTGTCTATTTAATGGTGCTGAGGCTGCTGTAATCAAATTACAAATCTTTTTGGCGAGAGTTCAAACCCTGCGACAATCAAAAACTTAAATTTTTTTTAAATGGTATAAATACATATTCAGAATTAACATTACAATATGCAGCTTCCTTCGTCGAGACTTCTTCACCGGCGAAGTGAAATAATTCACCACCTGTCTTATCTCTCATCCATCCCTTTCTTAAAGAATGTAACACGGTTACAAAAAATAACTTAATAGGTATTATCACTTGAAGTGCTAATTCTCTTTAAAAAATATTACTATTTCCTTTGTACTTCAGGCTCCGTTAGAATTTAGGCCCATGATCTTTGGTTTAACAAATATTATTTAACAAATATTATTGGAAATTATCCTTATAATCTTCTTTTACATTATTTTGGATTTGCAAGTGTATTATTTTAAGGCCTCGAAGTTTAGGTAACATTGAAGTGCTATATCTTAGATCGCCAAAGAGGAAGTGAGTTTATGTGACCGCTAAACAAGTCATCAAGTAATTTACACTTCTAGAGTATCAAAATTCCATACTCTAAGGGATCGGAAAATCAAGGAATTCGTAAAAATGGAAATACGTAGTGCAACTTTCAGAAATTTATGTCCGAACGTTCGTAAATTGAGGAAATTTTTAAATCCCAAAGAAATCCCCTTCGAAATTGCAACTATGTAGTACGAAAGCAAATGTCAAATGTGTTATTAATGTACTTATGTAGATTTTTCGAATACCATTTAGATTGCGAAAATTGTATAGTTTTTTTACATACATATGTACATAAAAGAAATTAATAAAATACATTTGAAAATGTAAGTATATGTATACTCGTATATACATACGTTTAATATTTAATTAATAAAAAACATATTATTAAATGCTTTCATTTTAAAGGAAAGAAAACAATGTGTTTAGGACAAAGACAAATACCTCCTCATAAACTAATATAAATATATGTCTGTGACATTCCCAACAGGCGGTCTTGGACAATCTAATGTAGATAACCACCTGGCACCATTTTAGTTACTTGTAAATTTCTTAATTTGCAATTTGAACTTTTTTTTTACAAATTTGGAATTTGTATAAAACAATGCAAAGTGCTGCCAAGTTCGAACATAAAAAACTGCCACTACTTAAAATTTCCCTTAAAATCGAAAACACAACTCTGCAGACCTTTTGAACGTACAACATAATATGATTTTCCTTTCGATTCGGAAATTCTTTTCGGAACTCTTTTTGATTCGAATAGAAATATATAATAACCCCTGTTGTTGCGAACACTTAGGACGATCGTAAGTTTATTATATTCATCCGGAGATAAAATTAATACCAGTGTTTAAAACACAACAAGTATTTAATCTTTGTCATACCCTGTAACCCTTAAGCCTACATTCTATTAATTTCTCAAAAGAATGAAAAAATAAAGGATTAAAATAAGCAGCAACTTGTGTGTCTTTTGAAATTTCTTGAGCTCCTTTATAAATATTTAATAAATGCAACAGCGAAAAGTGCTTCAAGAAAAGAAGACATGATAAAATAAATGAATCATTTACCAAAAATCAAACCAGCGAAAGTTAAACAACGTAAAGAAAGGGCAAAAAGTTATAATTCCAATAAAAGATAAGAAGAATGTTTAAAAGAAAAATATTGGAAAGAGTGCAAGGAGCATAAGAAAGAGTTTTGGCAAAGGATAGACAACCTAACACTTAATGATTTCTTTACTTTATTTTTTCAATAGAATCAACATTAGTTTGAGTAAGAAAAAGAAAAAGAAAATTTATTAATTTTAAGTACTGTGGGAATTTTATAGATTAACAGCAACTGTAGTAGAAAGTTGTTATTAATTTTTAATTATTTCTACTGATTTTTTTAGTTTTTAATTAAAAAATAAATTTCCATTTGAATAGTTTAAATCATTTAACTTTAAACATCCATAGATAATTCATATTTATTAAATGCAAGCAAATAAATATGAATGAAATACATTTAATAGACCATAATCATATTAACAATAAAAACTATTTGTATTTAAGTAACAATCGAGTTATAAAATTAATTATTATTAAATCAACAAAATTTGCATTTGAAATTTATTCTAAAGAATTTGTCGAATGGAAGTGTAGAATTGTGTGTGAAATGCTAAATGGAAATTATTTCAACGAGCATAAATTCAGAATTTTTCAATTTATAAATTATAAATATTTAAATATTTTAAAATACTCTACAATCATTAACATTTGCCTGTTTCTAAATTGCAGTCATCATCATCATCACCGTTTTATGTATTGATGAACAGTTCTTCCTGAGTCTGTGTTTAAATGTGTTTTTGTGACAGTGTTAATGGATTATGGCCTTTTCATATTATCAATGTGTTTTTTTTTTAACAGAATGACCGTACATTTAATTACCAAGAATTTATTGTTTGAATGCCTTTATGCATTCAAGTTCTATATAATTATGTTTTTGTTTTAAAATCAAATCATAAGGAATATGCAAACGATGATTTGCATAATTTTTAATCAGTAAAAACTAAAAGGTGTCAATATTTGTCAGTTTAGATCCCTAGCTACCCTTAAGCACATTATTGCATTTATTTTATAATTTTTCCGTAAAATCCTTATGAACTCTTTTCCTGAATGAAAGATTTTTGTGTTTTATAAAGTATAACTCCTCTTCAGCGGTGTATAGCAATGTTTACACAAACGGACCGAATTCCAAATTTCTAAAATACGCTTGAAATTGAATTTAACACATTAACGGGGAATGTTCTGCTCGATATAATAAGAATAAACCCATAGTTTAACTGACAGCCTGGTCATATATATAGCGCTTGGAAGGGTTTAAACTAACCCCTAAAGCATTCTGAAATAAAAATAAAAGATCCTCATTTCTGAGCCAACCTTTTATTTCAAATTTTTTCCGTTTTCTTGAAAAGAATCTTTTACAATTCCAGATTCCTTTCCATAACGGTTGTAATGATACATTCTTGCTGGTTTTTGGGATAAGTTCAGCTCAGAAAAAAAAATTTGAGATATCCAGAACACGCTATAATAGCTACTCTATATCTCATGATGTCGACCCTTTGGTCTTGAGGTGTTGCCGAACTCATAGCGTTTTCCCGAGCCAAAGGGACTTAGAGAAGCTCGGAAAAATAATCTTAGCCCCAAACAACAGCCACAAGTTCTTTTATTTGGAATGTGGCCAACCTATAGTTCCTCCAATTTTCAGCCTCATTAAATACACACAGAACTACTATTGGTTCGTTTTTAACTAATTCTACTGACGATTAAAATCTCTATTTAGGTAAGCTCCCAATTCCTAATAGCCGTTATATTGTGTCCCTGTGCCCTCCGCCAATTTCAGATTTGTTTTGTAACTAACTTCCATTTCTAGATATGTGTCCAACTTTCAGTAGTAGTCCTTAAACACTTATTCTACTAAATACGTCGTTATTAGCGTAGCGTGAGCCTAGCCAACCAACTATCTTTAGTTCTGTTATCAAACCACCTGAATATCTGTTTCATTAGACGTATACGAGTCTACACGTATGTACATGTATTACGATATACATGTAAATATATACGAGGTGCGCAGTCGTTTTAATAATGAGTGGTCAAAATAAATAAATTATAAATAAAATAAAATAAATTATACTGCTACTCTGGTCTCGAAAGTGTTAAAAAGGAGTAAAATTTTTTTTCGAATTGCATTTAAACAATATGGAGCTTAGTTAAAAACAAATTTTTATAAAATCTTTTCATCACATTAATAGCTTTTATATTTAAAAGTGGGTAAATTTATAAGGTTTTAATAAATCAATTTTACTAGTACACTCTTCTTTCAAAGCATGTTAAAGATATTTAAAAAACAATTACAGTAAAGTACAATTTAAAAAGAAATAAAATGAATAGATATGATTGCAATGAAAACTCTCGACCGATAACTATACAAATTTTAAAGGAATAGATATTAAAATTTTTCAGTTAAAGCAGAGTGTTAATCTGTTTACAAAAATAAATTTGCACTCATGCATCCAAATGAATTTTATGTTCGTCGCGAAAAAACTTGCGTGAATAAGCCGCATGTTTGAAGTGTGAACGTCTAACAGCCCTTATAAAATGTCTAATTGCACTTTAGAAGTTCCATAAGAAAAGCAGAAATGATCTGTAAGAGACGGTTATGTTTTGATATTCAACCTTTTTATTGCCCATTCTTAAGTTTTAATTTCTTTCTCAGATGAAAAAACAAACAATCGTGATTTTAAAATGATTAACAACAACAATCATGTTCGATTTTCTGACTTATTTTGTTTGTTTTTGACTGTCAATTGTACAATCTAACGTTTTTTTTTAACTAGTACTTATTTCGTGGTAACACTTAGCTGATGTCTGATTTGACAGATAATTAGTTTTATCCTTCCGCTGTACGAATATGGTCGTGTATACGCTTGAACAACATTACTTTGAAAATCATGGTAATTTTGCAGAATGTATGCGAAAATTGCATACAGATTTAAAAAAAAAAAAAGCTCCGTATGTTCGTTATCATGTAAAAAGTGAAAGAAACTGGCATCCTCATCGATTAACCAAAGCGGAAAAAGCCAAAAAGCAGTGCGTACACCCGAGAATATTGCTGCTGTGTGTAGAAAGTGTGCGTAAAGCGCCATCAACATCAATTCACCGTCGTTCTCAACATTTCGGAGACATCATTGAGACGAATTTTGCACAAAGAGCTTGGTATGACGCCATACAAAGTCTAATTGGTTCAGGAGTTGAAGCCAAGTAGTTTTTTCTATAGCATTTCCAAAAAAAAGTTATTTTAGGGACCCTTTAGTAGACTACCGTAAAAATCACTGTTTTGACTGCTGTTTGATCTCCGCTTCCACGTTTCGTTTGTGACGCAGCTTATTCAAATGTTGAGACAAGTTAACTGATGGATACCTGTTGACAGCAGCAGTGTCGCTATTTCATTTAGGAGAAGAGTAATACAAAAGGTTATGATGGACTTACTGGCCGTCTTTATATATAAAAAATTTAATTAAAGAAAAGATCGGAGAAAACTACAACAGAAAAACCAAAATGTTCAAAAACAAGTAAGAGTTCTATATTAGGCTATGTGGAATCCTATGTATACTTCATCATGCATGTAAAACAATTCTAACAAAAAAAAAAACAAACATTGCGGTGAGAGAGAATTAAAAAATAAGAAAAATTAGATATAATCTTTTTCCACTTTTTTAATAAAAATTAATGTGTTTAGCATTTTTTAAAAATTTTAGTATTTCTTAATGGAAAACTATTTTTGTGAATTTTCGATAGATCGTACAACTTAGGTGCATTAGAGACTTTCGTTCTTAAGGTGTAAATATTTTCTTGAAGATCTCTTGAAAAGCTTTGAAATGATACCCGTATTGATATCTTAAAAAATATGGTGTTCAGTCGTACTTTTCTATAAAAAATTCATAGGGCCATATGGGAGAGCTCCAATTTTTCCACTTGATGTTGTTTTCTAATTTTTTTTAAGTCTCTATCGCCCTATATATTTGTTTTTTAGATTGGAGTTGCTTCCTTAAACTAGATATTGTTTTTTTCCCCCTTTTAGCATTACAAATGTACGGATTCTTTTGATTGCAAATACCAGTGTGGCTAAATTCTGTCTTCGAATTTTATGGCTTTCTCTGGCTATACTTCCTGATCCTACCGGTCTTGTGAACCCTTGGTCTCGTATTTACTAAACATGCGTCATTACTACAAACGCAGCCATCCACGCTACACTGCTGTGTTACTCCGGCGAGACATGAACTACTCGATGCCTTGTTTAGTAACCTTAACCATCCACAGACATTTCCACTACTTCTTTAATCCTAGCCAATCATCTCTTTTAATCCAGTAGCCACAACACACGCCTGCCATACACTGTTGTTATGCTGTTGTACACTTCCCCGCGCTAAACGCTATTGCTCTTATTTTTTATTATAAAGGGCTTCTTGACAATTATCTGTTTGGACGTCTCCACTCAATTATCTGCCATGGTTTCACACTATAATTGTCCTTTGCCTATTGGGAGGTTTGTACTGCTGTTTATTAATTTTAATTGCTTATAACAATTATTATTCGTTGCACGCAAGTCCGAATGCGGTATCGAACTGAGGACCTTTTGCTTTGCAGTACGCATCTCTACCAACGCAGCCATTGAGGGTGCTCAGCTTTTGTTAGCTAACTTGTGGTTTTGTTATTCTATAAACACACCATTAGTTGAATTAGCTTATTCACCACGCTCATACGGAAACAACTACAGGGATTGCCAGATTTTATTATTCGTAACAATATGTTCTAAAGATATAGAAAAATTAGAGGCAGGCATAATGTTTTGCTCGCTGCCTCGAAGGAATTGGACCAATTTGGCTGGTTTTCAATAGCTAACTTTTTAATATTATGTCTGATCAATTGGTATATATATATATATATATATATATACATATATATATTTTTTTTTTTGTTAAATCCAGTTTGCATCTGAAAAGTTGAATTCAACACTAACACGGACGGACAGACAGACATCGCTCAATCGAATTCGCTATGCATAAGGCTTCAGAATAAATATACTTTATGGTGTCGGAAATGGATATTGTAGAAATTACACATAGAATGACAAACTTAGACATACCCTTTTTTCCACTTTTCGTGGAGAAGGGTAGAAAACTCGGAGAAAAATAAAACAGAAAAAAACATTCAAAAGAAAATAGTGTTCTTACCCGGAATGCGCCATTTATCACTTATCATTTTAAACATAAGCGGCCAAATTGTTTTTTTTTTTTTTTTTTTTGCTACAGTTGCTAACACTACGGAGTACAAATGGCGGTTAACTTAAATCTGTCATTAATTTCTATCACCCGTTATTCAATTCAATTCCAATATTGTCACTTTAACAAGTGTCAATTAATTAAAGCATCAAATAAACTGCGGTAATTAAATCAGAAAGAGTAGCGAAAGTATCGATTAAATATGCGTGCGTTTTTCGTGGTCTCACAGAGGCGTTAATTTTCTGGCCACAAACGTGTTTGTTTACTAGACAAAATCGCACACTGAATTTCCGTATCCGCATTAAAACACACACCACTGAATACAAAAATAATCACATGCAAATAGGTTTACGAGCAACCTGCATATTGATGTGTATTGATGTACCCCGATAAAAAATAGTGTAAAGGAAGTTGCTTTAGGAAGTAGTGTTGGCGGTGGCAGTGGCATATTTATTAATATGCATAATTTTATTTATAGATATACTTTGTTCTATGTTCGTTTGTGTATGTATATGTGTTCAACTATCCATATTGCCACAAAATACATGCCACATTGTGTTTATTTGTATAATTTTACTTTATATTCATATTTGCAAGTGTTTAAGTACATTTTCCCCAGATTTTAACAAACAAATATTTTATTTTTAATTTTCATTAAATCTGGTGCAAGAGCTCGCAAATGAACGTATGAGTGAATAAATGCACGAATATCAATATTTATTTAGCTTTGTTGAATGCCTCCAAAAAAAAAAATGGTTTAATGAGCTCACGCAGCCAGTTGACACTGAATGTTTACGTGTGTGGATGTGTGTGTTAGCGTGTTTGCATTAACATTATTTTAAAATTGACTCTATGGTTAGTCCCCAAATGACAGGCTTTACACTCATAATTAAAAAATAAAATTGTAACGTAAGTTTGTTTAAATAGAATTAAAATTAATAATAAAATTCCACATAAATTTTAATTTAATTAAAAAACTTAAATTGACATGGTTTGTTTATTAAAATTTATTTATTTTTTTTTTTTTTTTGATGCAGGAGCAGACCATGCAAGTGCATGTGCCCTTGCATGCATGTTAAATACATTAAGAACATACTTCAAAATTAACTCAAGGGTAAAGCACAGGAAAATTAGCTTGAAACGCGAAATGCAGATAAAAGAAAATTAACTTTCCGAGAAGGTAAGAAAATAATTTTATGTTGTTGTTAAAAATTAAATATAACAATTTCCCCCTTTTCATGTCTTCTTAACCACCAAGGTGATTTTATTTTTTGTTAAGCTGCAGTTAACACGTAAAATTGCCATAATAAAAAAAGCTAAAAGTACAAGTGAAATAATAAAAATTTTAAAATCCAATAAAATTTTAAAAAGCCAAAAAAAATTGGTTTATTGCGTTGCGATGATTCTATATTAGCCATAATCCGAATTAGATACAATTGTATCAAAGAAAATCATTACAACGTACGCACGTCTGGTTTTGCTACACTCTTTTTTTAGATTCACAAAAATCCTGTAACTTCTGCTTGATTTCATGTCTAATGATGCAATCAAAAATAACAAATCCATGTATTTAAATTGAACAATACCAGCCAGCATAGAAAAATATTTAAGCGTTTTGTAAAATTCGGAATAAGAATTTGAAGGGCAAATGCGAACTTTATTAAAGCTACTTCGCAGGCCACAATGGCTTTATACATCAAAGAAAATAACATTTTTTTCTTCGTTACGTTTTTAGGGTTCTGTAAATGGGTGAAAACGTTAATGTTATTGCTACAGTGTCTGTCCGTCTGTCAAAAACTTTAAATTCTGGATCTTGCGATTTTTGCAGAAGTTATTATTTTAGCCGCTACAGCAATAAATAATAAAATAAAGATGAAAAATTGAAGTGTCGCCATAAAAACGCAAAATTGTAGTAAGCTAAAGGGTTTCCCCATAGCAACCCAATTATAAACTATATGGCCTTATTTGTTAAACTATTAGAAGCTTTTAAAATTTACAAAGAGTCATACACTCTTGCTAAATAACAAGCTTAAAGCGTGTCCCCATTAGAACACCTATTTTCGTCCGTCATTTCTTTTAAATCTTAATAAGCAGAGACCTCAAATTTTTAACAAAATAAAAAGGCTGGCTCATACAAAATACATAGCCGCCTATGTGCGGTTCCAATTCACATTTGTCAGATTTTGTACTCAACGAAATTTATTTTTTAGTCACAGACGCACTTAAAGCTAAAAAAAATAAGTTAAATTATTTAGAAAAAATTAAAAATACAATAAAAACAAATACTACATATTAAGTTTCAGAAAACTCTTATCACAAATTTCTTGATTTAGTTTGCAATAAATTTTAGTACCTACCACGTTTCTATGTCATCATCTATGACGATTTGAACCCGGCAAAGCCGAGTAATTAACGCCGCTCTTTTATTATTGAATTGGCTTGGCAGCTAGTTATTCCACATATGACGGAACGGGCGACTAACCTTTTGGAATGGAGGTTTGCTCACATAAAATATATGTGTGTATGTTTTCATATATAGTAGCTTATAATTAAATATTTCATTATTTTTAGGTACGGGACACTTACCCGTCGACATCACACGCAGCACAGCAACAAACATATGCTGAAGTAGCCTTAACGCGTTCATCATGCGCTTCTTTTTCGAAAAAGCGACGTTAAACTCGTTATAGCTACAGCAAATAAAATCGTGCTATGTATATGTTTTAATGAACCTTCCATGCAATTACATAATTGCAAACCCAATTGATCTTTGTAATGTATAGTAACATGCTCAAATAAATTAATAAAATTTTTCCTAAAACATTATTTCTAACGTTATTTTTTATGGTTCTGGACAGACCCTTAACTCATCATAAGGCACCGAACATCGGAGGGTTAACAAAAATGAAATTCGTTTTTTTACATCATTCGACAAAAATTCTATCGTTTATCTATCTATCGTTTCCTTTCAAATAAAAGTTTTATACACCTATGGAGCTGGCACAGTAAAGACATATCAGACTCGTATTTAATGTTGTGTTTTATTTCCTCTAGTGGGAAAAAACTTTCCCGAAATACTCAAAAAATGGGTCTGCCAAATGCTTGTATATTATTTCGATCCTAGTTGGGGTTAACTTAGTCTAATTTTTCTATTCTTTAGCTGGATATATTCCTAATTTTAACGGCGATTTTAACTTCTTGTATCATACACTTATGTTTAAGTGTATCGTTTTCATAAAGGCTGGCGGTTATTTATTTTGTTACCTTCTTTGAATTGTGTGTGTTTCAAAGTTAATAATTATTTTAGTTTAAACAACAACATATCAGCACCTCTTGCGTTAAATTAATTGATTATAGTTTTAAAGTCGGTATAGCCTTCTTATTTGTCATTTTTCTTCGCTGATTATTATATTTTGGTTCCACCGGCAAAGTAAAGCACTGTTATATATACAAACATAGACCTAAATTGAAACAAATTTATGTTACTAGAGTTCACTTTGTGGCTCAAATTCGACTAAGTTTATTATTGAACACTTTTTTCTTTAAAAAAAATAAATAAATTAATTTTTAAATAACTATTATGCTAATTTCTAAATATCCCGATTTTAATTATAAATCGCCGATATTGATTACTGAAGGTCAAAGCACGTCTCGATGGCGATTTCGCTACCGCTTACTTAGCTCGTCAGGAAACTTCTCATTTTAAATAAACTAAAGATTTCTCTCCAAACAATAAAGACAAAAATCAAAGTTTAAGCAAAAAAAAAAACAATAACCAACAATGATTCTATGTTTCTTTCTCCACTGTATACGGCTGACTTTTTTTCGGCACTTTTATACAGTTGGAAAAGGATGATGTGTTTTCACCTTCAGTAAACAATATCGGTGATTTAAAATTTAAATCACTTTTTTCTTTGTTTATGTGCCACTGCAAGCATTTTCTATCGAAAAAATTACTATATTGTTACCTCATCGCGTTGCAATGTGTCGCAAATAATATCGAATTCTGGTCTATATAGTATCCACAGTCGGGAAGGAATAAAACTACTACAGTGATACAACTATTGGGAACTATTTAACATCTTTAAGAAGGATTAAAATTGAGTATCCTGGTAAAATGTCGAATATATATGCGTTAGAAGTGTAACAAGGGTGCCCTCTTAAAGTATACTTACAGCTTAAAATAACTTTTCATTTTGTTTTCATCAATTTTTGTTATTTTTCTTAACATTTTTTATAAATCACACGTACTTACCATAACCGAACCCTAGACAAGTTGTACTAAAAGACATTAATGTGTTTGTTTATCTTTAATAGTTACTGCTTAACTCATAGTAGAGTCGAAGTTGTGACCTATAAAACATCAATATTCGATACCTATGAAATTTTTTTTTTGTAAATTTTTTAGCAATCAACTTATTATCGTTTGGTAGTTGAGAAAATGTTGCTGTTAAAATAAGAAATTTAAGGGGAAGTGATTTTGTATTAATACAACGGGTCTTTTGGTCTAATTAGTTACTGGTAGATTCCAAATAGTCTTTGTTGGAAGTTAAGATCTTCGACAATAATATATTTTGTTTTTGTAAAATTTAGTTTTTAATCTAAAGTAACGAAGTAGATAAATACTTCTAAACAAAAATGCTCAGGAAAATGCTTTCACGGTACATTCATGGTTTGAATATATGTATATTTTTTGCATGTGTAATGGTAGCAGCTTAAGGGGTCATTTATTTCTTAAGTACTGAATCAATTTAAACGAGAAAAAGAGGGTGCACTAAAACTCGACAATAACTACAAATATGTGAAAGAACTAACAAAATCGCTAGACAAACAGAGGAGAAAAACTTTCCGAAAGTTTTTCTTTGCCTATTTATATATACTCGTAGATTAATTTATAGCAAACTTATAATTAATTATTTTTACGCTTTAGGTTTTGTACACAAGACGCTCACAATTCAAAGTAATTCATGATTTTTATTTTGGTCATACATATACTCTTTTTGCTTGATGTAGGGTACTAGCGAAAAAATAGCAATTGTAACATGTTCGTCATAAATAAACGTGCTATGAATACCTACAGTAAAAAAAAAACAAACAAAGCTTAACACTTTCCTTTATAAAAATTATTCTTTAGAAACAATACTTTTGATTCGATATTCGTTTTTTGAATTATAAATGCAAAATTTTACGCAATAATTTTAAATAATCCCATTTATCCCCTTTTACATTGGTTGTGCTTTTTCAGTGTAAAGAATCAACTCAACACCTTTTTAAATGAAACGTTTTCTTTTTGATAGTCTTTTTTATTTATATTTTTTTAACGATTGTCTATAGCTCAAGTGTAAAATTCCTATAGTTTATTAAACAACCCTTTTTTTTTTTTTTGAAGATTTTCATTTTCTTTATATTCTTCAGCATCCTTGATATTTTACATTTGATAATCAATGTTGTAGTTACACGTTTAAATATTTTATTTTATTTTAAAATTAATCCCTGCAGACTTTTTCAAAATTGCCATTGTGGCTGTGCTCTGCCTGGCATTAAAAAATATTCCTTCAAGTGTTAGTTAGTGAAATACAAATACATACCTACTCAGTTGCTTGTATGTTTTTAAAAGAATATTTAAAAAAAAATTTTTTTGACAGATATCAGCAACAAACAAATATTTTACTTATATATTCTTTTTTATAAATCACAAAACTGTTTTTATAGCCTTTTAATTAGTTTTACAGCGGTATGTGTTGTTTTATCCTAATGTTGTGGAATAAAGCACGCCAAATACTGCCTTGTTTATTGTAACTTTATTTATAATTGATTATTTGTAATTAGATGTTAGACGTTTGATTCACTACTTTCATAGCGCTCACAATTGTGATTTCCCTTTAAAGGCGAGTTAAAACGTCTAGATTCTTTTCATATGGAAAAATCTGGCAACTTTTTTCATTATGCTTAAATATATGTACACATATGAAATATGTGCTCCTTTTATAGTGAATGATTATAGTTATAGTTTTCCGTTTGTTTTTATACCCTTCACCATAGTTGGAAAAATGGTATATCCGTATGTAATTTCCTCAAGATCCATTTTTGACCCTATAAAGTGTATACATATATTGTGAGTTCTTATGCATAGAGAAATCGCGTCTGTCCGTTCGTGTTCGGGACGAAATCAATTTTGCCAAGGCACTAGATGAGCGATAGAAAATTCAAATATGACAATCGATCAGACATAGTATCGAAAATTTTGCTATTAAAAATCAGCAAGATCGGTTCATGTCCCTCGAGGCAGGGGGCAAAACACCACGCCTGCCTCTAATTTTTCCATATCATTTTTAACAAATCTAGTTTAGTGAAGTAACTCCAATCAAAAAAACAGGGCGATAGAGAATTCAAAAATAAGAAAAACATTACGTGAATAATTGGCGCTAGCCCACATTTTCCGAGTTATGGGCCACTGAACATTTTATAGAGAAGTACGATTGTGCACCATATTTTTTAAGATATCAACGTGGGTATCATTTTAAAGCTATTGAAAAGATCTTTGAGGAAGCAGTGTGACCGATGGAAATTTTAAAAAAAGTGGCACCTAAATGCGGATATTTTTTAAGTTGCACCATATAATGTTCAATTTATTTGAACGTTTTAACTTTTCATTTATTTACAGTATTTATAAACAAAAACTTATATGCAGATGTAATTCAAATAGACTATAATAATATATGTACGTATGCGCACTTCTCCAATCTCGAATGCGACATTCGTACACATTAAATGTAAAAAATCCCTATATTAAAGTATTATTTTATTTTGAGAAAAGGCAAAACTTATAGCTCTTGATTAGCACTGTAATTGGTGGTAAGATTAATTTTAGGTAACTGTTCCTTTTCAAGATAATTACATGAAACCAAGACATTCGCATGCGACAAAAACAGAAGTCACTTTAAAGGCGAACAGTTTAAACACTGATATCAGCTAAACCTGATGGGGCATTTTAATGCGACAAATTTTAAAATGTGATGCATTGATAAATATGAATAATAGTTTATATTAGCTTCAAAAATATTAAGTATTACAGCATTTACACCATGCAATATTTCATGAAACTAGCAAGAAATTTTTGTTTGTTTGTGAAGCAGGAGGAGTAAGCAATATGGTATTGCTTGGGTTTTGAGGGGATGTTATTGTAAATAGAAAATTGAGAAAAAAATTTGCCTGAAAAAATTGCATACTGTAAATCTGGACCATCTCATTTTATATTTAATTTTAATTGTCGCATGTTAATTGTTTTATGTCGTATGCGACATCTTGTTCCATCAAACTATTTCTTGTTATTTTTTACTTTTTATTTAATTAGACATAAGATGATTATAAATTATTTTTATATGTTCAGTATTCATTATTAATTTTTTAATTTATAGTTTTGTAATTTTGTTTCATCATCCTTTAACCTTTAGTGCGACAAAATTTTTTACTTCACATGGATTCAATAAATTTTAATTAAACTTGGTATAACAATCTTTTTAGGGTTTCTGATTTTGAATCTGATTTCAGTTTTTCAAAATTTAAAATGGCGGATATAATATGGCGTACAATTTTTAAGAAATTGGTTGAATTCGCTTAAAACGGATGTTAGATTTTAAAAATTTATAATAGCGGATACAATATGGCGCAACTTTAATCAAAACAAAATGTATAAAATTGGGAATTATTGAGAGATTTGTATTAGGGCTGGTATATGGTGGACACCAGAGACTCTTTCTTGCAAATCCGATGGTTGTTTGAAAGTTCTTAGAAAAATTCCTCAATAATTAGGGTTGAAAGGTAGAACAATAATTATTCAATGTTGAATAATTATTATAGGTTGAGTAAAGATAAAATATAAAGGCAATTAGTTTCTTTTCAATATATGTATGTACATGTGTAATTATGTAAATTAATTGTACAATTCAGAAATTTGGTGGCTTACCAAGGTAAGTGCAATTTTTCAATTATAAATGTGTAGATTTTTATAAAATATGTATAAATGTTGAATTTTTCAGGAATAAAATATGTAAGCAGAACCAATGTTTAGTTGCTACACGAGTTGTTGAAAAGGCAAGTAGTAAAAAAAAAGTGAATTCATTTTGTTTTCAGGAACCCTCGGTTTCTCTTTTTTAAAGAAAAAACGAAGATGTTTTTATTTGACAATTGGAAAGTACTAAATTTGCAGTGTGTGCCACTGAACATTGATTTTGCTTTGTACTTATGATTAGTTATGTTACATTTCATGGCATTGATTTGAAACTTATAAAAATTTTTAATAATTTTTTAATGTCTAATATTTGTTTAGACACAAAACAAACAAGAAAAATGTTCAAAACGGAACTTTTGCGCTTGTTCGACATTACGTTTGAATATTTCAATGATATGAATAAATATATATTTTTTTTACATTAGGTAAATTTCCTATAATTTTATAGACTTTGACATTTCTGTAGAAATGCCCATAATAAAGCTAAAAATAGTTAGTATATATATATATATATATATATATATATATATATATAACATTTCTTCTTAGTATGTAGTACGTTAATACACAAAATTAGTATTATATGAAAGCATAGACGCGGAAGTATTTATTTTCAACCTATTGGACAATTTGTTTTTTATTAATGCTAGGTTTAAAAAAATACCTTCAACAAATGCACTTTTGTACGGTAAAGTGAATATGTATGTGCAAAAGTTATATAAGTTTAAAAATAAATTCTAGTCGAATCTATTTCTTAAACTTCTTGCTTTATGTTAAAATTGTTCGGCATCAGAAATTGTAAACATGTGCTCATAGCTTTCACCATTCATTTTACTTTCTAATAGCTTTGATTTTGTAATAAACACCTCTGGATTAGTTATAACATAGCAAAACTCTGATCCTAGCTCAGACTATATTAGACTTAATAATAATGGGCTCAGCGAGTTCTAACAAACATCAATTAGCATCAATGCAAACGTCGTGTGTTCTAAAATGCATCAAAGAAATTTATGATGTGCAAACAAACGTCACACACGCATCACAAAAATGACTGCTGCGATGGATAAGAAAGTATTTTATTTTGTTAAATTACATTTGTTTGTGCATTTCTAGAATTGAATAAGACGTAAAATTTTCGAAACTTTTAATAGGGTTTGGATTGGACATGGAAGAGTAACTTACATCAGGAAAAGGGAAGAATTCTGTGCTCCGGTCTTTAAAATATAAAGGAACAGACACCTAACTAGAAATATAAAAAACAAAATAACACAAACAAACAAAACAACAAACCAATTTATTACTAATTATCCATTTTTAATGTTTAAGCGTTTAAAGTTGTTAACAAATGATAAGTTTATTTTGCGCATCAAGTAAGTATCAGCATCAGCTGTTTTGCATCGGCATCGCAAACTAATCACACATGCGCCTCAGATGCAGCGCAGTGATGCATTTTCGAGCAAGCCAAATATTTCACTTTCAGCTTCATGACCAATATATATTTGACCATATCTTTAACGTAAAAACATTAAGAAAATCTATGTTTTCCATTTTTGATTTATTTACATATTTTTGTGTTGTTTTTTTTTAATTTTTCAACAATTCTATTAAAATATTTTTGGTGGAGGAAACAAGATTTATATGATCTGAGAAAACCTACTTTAAAAATATATGTTTAATTTATTCTCTAAAAAGACTATTTAAAAACAAAATCCATCAAGTGTGAGGTTAAATCACACACGAAGGTTTCCATACCATGTACTCGTATTAGAGATTCTTTAATTTTTTATTTTGTTTTTTGCCCCTTTACAGCGCACGTGCGGTTATTTTACCAATTTAGAAAAATTGTAAAAATTTATGTACGGCTTGACGGATGACAAAATTCTGTATCGTATAGTGAATTTTTAAGGCTTTAGCTTGAGATTTGTGGTTTTCGGACACTGTTAAAATCAGAAAAGTTGGATAAATCGCATACATTTTTTTTTTCTTTATACAATTTTGAGAGGTTTGCAATACATTTTTTGTGGGTAACCGATTATTTGAAAATTCTACTGCTTTCTGTTTTTTTTTTTCATCTTGCATGGTTGCGTACGAAAAAGAAACCGTTTTATATTCATAAAACGTTTTGTTTTTAATAATTGAAGATAAATGTTTTTCAATTAAACCATTACATCTAATACTGTTATTATTATTTCCTATTGGGTTGTTATCAGAAAAAGCGGCTGAGACACGAAACAGACATTATTAGATAGTATTAACAGGCTTTTTCTAACATCTGACCCACTGATTACTAGTATAAGACAAACTCCAATTACGAAAGAAGCAATTTCTTTCATTCATTCACATGATTTTAACGCTGAAAAGGACTCACATTCGGAAGAGGTCTTTAAAGAATCAGACGAAGAAGAAACGTGCCACTTATCATCACCTTAGTGCAAAGAATTAATTCTTTTAAATAAATTAATTGTTATAATTTCAAATAAAATCTCTATCTTTAAAATTTTCTTGGGACGCGGGGATTGGTAAGGCATTAGAAATCTATATATATAATGAATATTTTTAGGAAATTGGCAAAAAAAAAAGAAATTGAAAAAAGTAAGAGTGCTATATTCCGCTATGCCGAATCTGATATACCCTTCACCATACATGTATCAAAATCTAGTTTTAAGAGTGACAGAGAATTAAGAAATAAGATTAAAAATTAAGTACTAAGTATAATTTTACATAAAAATATCATCGGCTCTTAATGGGTTAAGCATTTAAAAAAAATTTAATATTTCCTTAAAGATCTCTTCAAAAGCTTTAAAGTGATACCCATATTGATATTTTTTAAAAATTTGAAAATTTCAGAGGCACGCAACTCGGAAAATATGAGCGAGTGCCAATTTTTTCACTTAATATTTTTTATCTTATTTTTTAATTCTTTATTATTATTTCATTGTTCCAAATAATAAGGAACAATTAGAAGTAGGCGTGGTGTTTTGCCCGCTGCGTCTAAGGACATGACCGACCGATCTTGCTGATTTCCAATAGCACCTTTTTCGACAGTATGTCTGATCGATTGGCATATTTAAATATTTGTTGAAATCAAGCTTACCTATTTACACTTGATTTCAACACTAACACGGACAGACGGATGGACGAACAGACGGACATCGCTCATTCCACTTCGCTATGCACAAGAACTCAGCATATATATACTTTTTTTTGGAATCGGAAACAGATATTGCAGAAATTACAAACGGAATGACAAACTTAGTCATTATTTTTCACAGGGACGTTTTGGGGGTGGAATTGGAGGGTTTAAGGCGTATGTAATGCATATCTTTTAATAATTACATAATTTTTTAAATAATATTTTATTTCAGCGTCGACAAGAGGGGGCGGGTCTAAAATGGCATTTTAGAATCTCTTGAATCCAAGTTTAGGTTTTTAAACATTCTTTGACCGTAAAAGTAATTGCTAAACTAAATGACGGAATATTAATAAAACAATTTGCCTTTGTCAGAGGTAAGATTAGTTTTTTTAAAGGACAATTTATTTCCTTGATTCGATTTTTATTATTTAATAGCTTTAGCATCCTATGACCATAGCAGAGCCAATATAAACCAAAAAAAGTATGTCCTGCTAGATTAACAAAATACCCCCATGTGCGACTGCGTTATGTATGTTAAAACTGTAATACTTTGAATTTTAACTCTTACAGAAGTCTCATTCTGCTTTTAGAAATTTATTTTTATCAATCATTAAAAGTTTTTTTTTAACTTAAGAAAAAGTTTTTAAAGGTCTGTCTTACGCCACCAGAACGGGTAATTTTCACAATAGAATTGTATAATAAATTCACTTGAAAAGCAAACAAATATATTTCCCTTAAAGCAAGCTCCTAAATCAGTCAAGCATTTGAGTTAGTTGCTAATTGAGGTCAAACAGTTCTTATAAATTTCATCATTTGTGGATGTGCGGTCATGTTTAAGTTTATTTAATTTGAATTTCCTCCTCAATTTCAACTTGGATTTATTAAGTTTTTTTTGTAAAGTGACACAAGAAATTCCGTTATTTCCATTTTTTTTAATAAAAAGCAAAAACTGTCTCATTGTTAAAAAAAATAAATAAATTTTTGAAAAATTTCTCAGTTAAAGATCTTGATAAAAAGAATCCCAAAAGTCGAATTTTTTAAATTTTTGCCCATATAATACATATTTGATCCCGGAATCATTTGAGAATAACTAAGGGGCTTTTTTTTTACTAAAAAAAATATATCCAGAATGACATATTTAGCAAATTGGTTGCAGCCATCATCCCTTATGATGTTGCCTTTCAGAAAAAATGAAAAAAGTAGATTCATTGAGAATATTTATTTTATAAAGGGAATGATTGATGCTGCTTTCTAACCCAAACTAGGTAAAACTGTATTATTTTTATAAATTTCAGCTTGAAAATAGTATAATTTCCAACTAAATTGAACTGGATTTTGCAAGAAAGCTAACTTAATAAGCATTAAAAAAACTGGACCAATAAGGTTTTGAAAATTCAGAATTTTCAGATGCAAATAACCCGTTAAGTATTTATGAAAAGTGTATGCCCAAAATTTGGATTTGAGAACTTAAACTTAAAATCTGATATAAAGAAAAACATTTTAAGCCTGACAAAAAAATTACAAGTCCAAGGTGCGCAATTTGAACCCTTATTTACAACGCAAAGGAAAGCACAAGCTCAAATATATCCTTCTGCTACTATGATAGTAAAATTTTATTTGATTAGGCTTAGCCTCTTAAAAATTGCTGACTTATTTCCAAAACAGTTTGTTTCTATCCCCTTGTGCAATACAGTATTTGAATTTTATTTATATTTCGTTATACAGAAGAAAGTCCAGTGTGTCGTTGAGCAATTTAGCTTTGTTTTTTTATCTATTGGTTTTGATGTAGGCAGTTTGTAAAGCTTTATGCATCCTTTAGATTGGCATTATCGTGGTTAGGTTAAGATTTTTTACTAAAAATATAAAATAAAACATAATTTTTTTTCTTAATATTACTAATTTTAGATTTTGTGAACCATTTCAGCAATTTTATCATCTCAGAACGTGAATATATCGAATTGAGTGTACATTTTTTCGACTCCCTTTTAAATGCCTTCTGTTAACTTTTAAATCCAAAACAAATGGTCTGAAATTAGCACATTTGTGATACATTATGACAGCTAAAGTGTGTTCAAACTTTAGAAGACAATTTTTTACAGGATGAGTTCAATAATTTCTTGATTACTTTATTTCAGAACGTATTAAAAAATAATAAAATAGAATAATAAAATAAAAGTAGTAACTGAATGTTTGCTGTGTTTTTGTATAAAACATTTCGGAGTTGTTATTGCCTTTTTGTCTTATTGATTCAAATGGAGTTCTAATTTAATCAACTTGGCTTTTGATATAAGACTTTCGGATTTTCTATACAAAAATTTGGGTAAAATCCAGTGATGAGCTATATGAGCAGTAGTGAAATGGCCATATGGATATGCTTTTCCCGCAATAATACATTTCAGTTTGTAGTTTTAAATAAAAAAATTTTAATGAGAATATTATGAAATATTTATTTTTGAAGGAATCAAGCACGTTTAAAATAAATTTATTTCAGAACGTTAAAGATGCTTAAGAATATGAAATATAATTTATATAAATTTAACACACCTTTTGGTACACCTTAATACACTTAATATGACATTAATGTCATCTTAACTGGCTTTAAATACATACAACTGAATACATTTATAAAAGCGATAAAATTTATGATTATATGAGCAGTATTTACATTAAACATACAGATTCATACTCATGTATTTATTGAATGAGCATGAGTTTTAACACTAGTACACATGTGCTTGCTCAGTTTTCTACGGTTTGTTGCTGTTATTTATGACACATAAACCAATAATTCTTTTCCCACAAATGAATGAGAATAAAGTTTACGAGGTTATTTTTGGCAAGAACGGAATACCGGATATAGAAAATACTTCAGATATTCATACACACTTAAAGAGGAACATACATATTTACAATTTGACGATAATGTGTGTTAAAACATAGAGATATCATGACACGGATGTGGAAAAGAATTAAATGTTAAAAAAAATATTTAAAGTAGAATAAACAAGTAAGCTATTCGGCTATGCCGAATCTTATATACCCTTCACCATCTAGTAAATCTATTTTAGTGAAGTTACTCCAATCAAAAAAGCAAATATTGGGGTGACAGAGAATTAAAAAATAAGAAGAAGAATTTAAGGTACTACATAATAATTTTACATAAAAATGTAATCGGCTCTTAATGGGTTGAGTATTTTTAAAAAATTTTAGTATTTCCTTAAATATCTCTTCAAAGACTTTTAAATGAAACCCATAATGATATTTTAAAAAATTTGAAACTTTAGAGCCACGTAACTAGGAAAATATGGACGATTTCTTCACTTGATGTTTTCTTCTTATTCTTTTAATTTTCTTTCGCCCCATATATTAGTTTTTTTGATTGGAGGTACTTCATTGTTTCAAATGATATTTTGCCTGGAAGGACATGGAGCGATCTTGCTGAATTTCAATAGCACCTTTTTCGACACTGAATGTTGGAAATGAATATTATAGAAATTACAAGCGGAATGAAAAACTTTGGTGTACCCTTTTGCCACTTTTCGTGGTGGTGGATATAAAACATTAAAAATTAAATGCTGATCCATACTTGGTACGGAACCCTTCGTGTATAAGTCAAACTAATAACTGGCGGATTTGCTTATGTTTTTCTTTGGTTTTTTTTTTATTCGAATATTCGGAAAAATTATAATATTTGTAAAAATGCTACCATTTTTTCTTCTAGAGGAGGTGTACTAAGTAAATTTTTTAGGGAAGAAACTGAGACCACAACTAAGCTGTCACAACGCCAACAACAATAGAGTATGTTCAAAATCTTAAAACCAAATATACATAATGACATTCTATTAAATATCTGCTTACTAGTGCTGAAATATTTGGGGGAATTTTGGCTGTTATTTTATTTCTTGCGGCTTTATGCTTCACTGACATTATTTTGCTCTTTTACATTACGGGAGAGTAAATAAATTTACAGATAAGGTAAAATACAACAAAAACAACAGCGACAAGTACAAAAAAAGTTACAAAAAATAATTCTACACACGGTTATTATCCTTTTATACACTATTAAATATCTACCCGTGAATAAGTGTGAGTAGAAGAGTGTATGAATAAATATTACAACTTACACATCATTAATCATGTGAATAAGAATATTTAGTTACACACATGTACATATATTTGTGTGAGCGTACGTGCGTTTTTATAGAATTTATTCAATTCAAAACCCTCTCTTGTATTGTTCCAGTGATAGAGCCTTTTTGCGTTGTAATCGAAGAAAGTGTAAACCTGCTGTTGTTTGCATTTTCTTTTACAAAATGCGAAATTATACATTTACTTCATTCATTCATTCATTTTTTGTAATGTTATTAGTCTAGTGAAATAAAAATTATTTTAATAGAAATTAAATCAATTTTAAAAAATTTTGAAGTTTGCCGAATTATTTTGAAAAATATTTTTGTGAACTATAAAATAAGCTTTGCTACAGTTAGAATTTGAGAACAAGTAATTTCTATAGGATAATATATTTAGTTAAAAAAAAACTTGATGTTTTCCTAAATATATTTAAAAAAAAAAAAAAATTATTTTCTATTAAAATGCTTAAAACTAAAAAAACCCGTTGGCAGTCTAGGTGCTCACTAAGCAGAGCTGTAAATGAATCATTTACTTTTGAAGTAACTCGCAAATCATTCATGCACACAATTAGCAAATTTTGAATTTATTCTTTTCACACAAGAAATGAATTGAATGAAATGTGAATCAATTCAAATGAGATTGGCAAAAATTAATTTTCCAATTCAAATGAATTTTTAGAACAAAATGCAATTCTTTTCTAATTTAAATTAATTTGTCAAAATGAATTGCAATTCATTTTCAATTCATTTAAATTGAATTAATTCAAATAGCAATTTATTACCAATTCATTTAAATTGAATTAATTGTAATTTGAATTGATTTTATAAGTAAATATGTAGTGATCATCTCCTTGTTTTCTCTAATCTTTGATCTTTGATTATTTTTAAATCGGTAAGCAAAATTTAAATTGTACTGTCCCTCTAGATCTTCTCTTTCTCTTCTTTGATTGATTGCAAATCATTTTTAATTTCATTCATTTAAGTTGAAGTTCATTGTTCAATTCATTTGAATGAATTCAAAATCAATTTAATATATTTATTAAAATTGTAAACGAATTGCAATTCATTTCTGTATAATTCGTTTGAATTGATTTAAATCTAATTCAATACTTTTTTGTTGTAAAAAGAATTAATTCAAAATGTAGCTAATGCGTAATGAATTAAATTCAAAAAAGAATTATTTATTTACAGCTCTACCACTAAGCAACTAATTTAATGTGTATTTTAATTCATTTTACACAATAAAAGTTGGTTTTAGAAAAATAATATTATTTTAGAAATCATTATCTTTTATATATTTTTTTATAAAATGATTTTAGTTTAGCCTTTTAAGTTAATATTTATGTTGTCACATTTAATTAGAAAAATCCACAAAAAAAAAAAGCACACACTCACACCGAAAGTGCATTTTATTGTAGCACAGAGCGTATGAAAAACATTATTTCTAAAAACCTAAACATTTTTAATACGCATCATAAACCAAACCGAACTTAAAATCACAACAGCCCTTCCTACTATTTCTGCTTAACGCTTGTGAAAATATTTACAATTCCAGTCGACTGTAGACACAAATCACACTTTAATCCCAGTGTGTGATTAGTTTAATTGTTGCTCTGCGGTCATATTTTAAAACAAATAGACTACAAAATAACCCAACAAAGAATTTATTTTGATCTTTTGTAAAAAAGTTAATGGAATTTGAAGAAAATATTTTCATTATTATTATTTTTGAAATTTCCATTTTTAACTCCCAAAATAATAATTTAACTGGAAATGAATTCAAATTTTTTTTGGCTTAAGTTCATTTATTTTTAATTTCTAAAAACCTTTTTTAGAAAGAAAATTTATTTTTCAAATGTATGCGGACGTTTTCCAAAGAAAACAAGAAAAATTAGACGCTAGCAGAATGTAATGCTGCACGTTCTGGACCGCTACATCCTTCATCAGCATTCTTCGTATCTATCTACCTTAGTTGTGTATTTTTTAAACATCATCTATTTAATCAACTAGCGTCTATTTAAACGACTTCAAAATAAGAAGGAGGTTATACAATTCGACTGAATGTTGCTTTTTTCTTCTTTTCTTTCTAAAAAAGATTTTTAGAAATTAAAATAAATGAACTTTAGTTCAAATACTAATTTAATAAAAATTAAATTATATGCAATAACTTACTGTATGCATTACGTAGAAGCACTTTGTACCATTCAGCTACCCAGCATTAGACATTAGAACTGAGAAGTAGAGTGGATTGGTCTCCACATAAAAATATGTTAGACCAGTCGCTAGTAAAAATATGGCGGATACTTTATGGTGGTTTAAAATATGAACATAAAGAAAAATGAAGGTCAAATACCAGAATTGATATTTTAATTTTGATAACGGATAAAAAAAAACAACAACAAGCGGTCGGACATAAAAATGCGATTCAATATACAAAAAAATTATTAATTTTATCTTAAGAAATTAGTATTTTTATGTAAAACATTTATACAATAAATGTTTGGGTTATGTATCTTTCGTCAAAATAGGATTTTCCGTTGACTCACTATCTTCATCATTAACAAAAAAATTATGCTTTTTGAAATAAAAAGAAATCCAATTTACTCGTAATTAGTGTTTTTCCCGACGTTTCGTCGATTATTTGTCGACTTTATCAAGGGCGTAAAATAAAACGTTAGTACATTAATTCCAAATTAAAATAAACATATTAAACATAAACACAAAACATCTGAACAATTTTAACAGGTTTAAAATAAAATTATTGGCCAACTATAATCATCATAAATAAAATGAATAACTTTAATTTAAATGAGATTCGCTATATAGAATTTAACCTTCTGTTAAAATATTTAGTTCACACTAAATAGTACTTAGTTCCCAAATTTACTTAACACTTATAGGATCTCAAAGCGATTTAAAATAGTTTTATGTTATATTTCATTTATTTGTTGGGTTATTTCGCTACAAATGATTTTGTAAACATTTTTGGTCTAAAAATAGCAAAATTCATTTCCGACATTGAAATTGATTTTTTATATCGGTAATTAGATTAAAATTATTAACAGTGGTTTCGGGGGACTTTATGCCTTTATGATAAGAAAAATGTGGAAAAAATCATTTTCGCCATATGAGTGTTAAAAATAAAAAAATTAAAATTAATTTAAGGTATTTGGTTTTCGAAAGTTTGAAATATTTATATAGCTATCAGTACAGGTGGAAAGGGTTTTATATGTTTATCATTCCGTTTGTAATTTCTACGCATATCATTTTCGGCTTAATAATATATATTTTTGATCTATACACATAGAATCAATTTAGCGATGTCCGTGTATCTGTCCGTAATCGGGTTGAGATAAATTTTGCTATGAACCCAGATGAGTTGCAGATTAATTATGACCTCCATTCTCTCAGACATAGTTTCGAAATAGCTATTACTAATATTTAGCAAATCGGTCCATTAGTGATAATGATATTTTTACGTTTTTTAGATTTAATTGTTTTTTTTATTGGTTACTGTTGTTTTCTGCTTTATTGTACTGAAAACCGAAATTTCGGAAAAGAAAACTGTAAATTATGTCGTAACTGGAATATCTCTAAATCATTTAAATTTCACCAAAATAGTAAATTTTCGCCAACATTTCACTAAAAATATTTAACTTTGATAAAAAATAATTTTTGCAACAAAAAATTTATATTTCAGTAAAATCCGAAAATTCTAAATTGGAAAAAAAAATTTACCAAAAAATTTTTTTTCATAACAGTCAATATGATACTGAAGCAGCGTCTATAATGTTGTGAGCAAACAAGTAGGAATAGTTAAAAAAATAAAAAATTGCATTTTCGTGGCTATCAAATTGCTAGCACAAAAAAGCAACAACAAATGTATAGGACGAGTTACAAAGAGAACGAGAAAGAAAAAAGCTTTAAGTTGTGTGTGAACTTCTCACGTCTCACCAAATTAACATTTAGATTAGTTGGTTAAATAGATGATGTTTACGATGTATATAACATAAGGTAGATAGATGCAAAGAATGCTGATGAAGGATGTGGCGGTCCAGAAAATGCTGCATTTCATTCTGCTAGCGTCTAATTATTCTTGTTTTCTTAGGAAAACGTCCGCATACATTTGTAAAATAAATTTTCTTTCTAAAAATGTTTAGAAATTAATTAAAAAGGACCAAAAAGCCGAAAATAAAGTAAAATTTCATTAATTTATAAAATAAATTTTCACATAAATTTCACATCTTTTTATAGTTTTAAGAAAAATAAACTTGGAAAATGATTAAACTTGAAATTTAAATCAAAAGCGAAAATGCCTAAAAAATTACTAAAAACTATCAACAATTTAAAAGTTTTTTTAAACCCCTCTTTTAGAAAAATAAAACACATTTACACTATCGAGTCTGTAATGGGCGCAGAGCAGACACCATGACAAGCTGCTCAAATTCACTGGGAATATCTTTATTATATCAAAAAGATACATATTCACGCCAAAAGCTATTAAAAAAATACACAATTCTAAGCCTCGAATAAAAACTTCTTAGACGTTTTTGATGTTTTTATTTTTGTTTAAACTGGGAATTAACAAAATTAAAATATTTTGATAGTTTTATTTAAAAAAATAATTACTCACATTTTTCGACATCTTCTTCTCCTTCTTTGGATTTAGATTTTATTAACCATTTTAAATATTTTGGCTTCTCATCAAGAAATTATCAACATTGATATTGGTACCTTATTCCATTTTTCAACCAAGCCATCAGATCAGCTTCAGGATTCAAACCCACCAACTAGCTACCCAGGCAGAAATTACGACTCTTTCTAATAATAATATACCATCACAACACTATGAATCCAAAATTAAGATTTTTCTAACAGTATTACGCCAAAACAACACTGTAAAAACAAAATTTTAACCTTAAACATTCTAAACTCAAAAAAAACCTAACTTTTTAAATGTCGTTTAATTAGAAACCATGTACTGCTCCAATACTGTAAATACAAAAATACAGCTCACGGTTATTATTTAACATTTCATTTGTTATATTAACTAAAAAATTTGTACTAAAGGTGTTGTACTAACATTGAAAACAGCAATTTTTGGTTTTTATTTTAACATTGCAGAAACATTAGCCCAATTCACAATCTTGTGCAAATAGACTTGCATTGTAGCATTTGCAAATTTGTGTAGCATATTTTTAGTCTACACCAACAAAACATGCAGTAATGAGTAAAATATGCTACAAAATTTTGCAAATGCTACGATGCAAGACCATTTGCACAAGATTGTAAATTGGGCTATTATTTAATTGTAAACACAAACTAAGATTTACAATATTGTGCCAACATTAAAAAGAAGAGTCGGAAGACGTTCATTTCATTTTAACATTGTGTCTATACCTTAAATTTGTTAAACAGTATTTTATACTGATGTTGAAGAACTGTCATCAACGTCGGAACAGCGTCATGCCGATTGTCTTTTTATGCCTGTGTAAGCCACATACTAGTGTTGCGTTGTGACTTTCCTCTTTAACTAATGCTCCGTTTAAGTTTTCACTACATATCTTTGTTTACTAGTAAGCATGCCACCTCAAACTCCAAGAGATAAAAACCGATATTTAGCATTTCTTCGACCTTAAAACTGTTCATTCATTACAGCTACTCAACCACAATTATTATGTTGGGATTTAAACTCATGATCTTTCTGTTTTAGAAGCAAGAAGCAGAATGCTCTGCCAATACATCCATAATGGCTGCTTAACATATCTCAGCTAACTTTATTCTTTTATCCTATTCTCATACCTTGTTAGCGGTGAAAGTAATAATATATTTAGCTCGGTTTTTCTAGCCAAGCCATAATCCAAAATATTTAACATAATCTTTGCACATTAGTTCTCCTTATATACTCAGAGTTCTTATGCATTGCGAAGTCGATTAGGCGATGTCCGTCTGTCCATCCGTGTTAGTGTTAAAATCAAGTTTTTCAATGCACTAGTTCAGCTAGAGACAATTTAAATTCGTCAATCGATCAGACATACTGTCGAAAGAGATGCTATTGGAAATCAGTAAGATCGGTCCTTATGCTTCGAGGCAGCGGCAATTTCATCTGAAATTTTTAAAAAATTTTTAAGATTTCAATTTGAGTATCATTTAAAAGCTTTTGATGAGATCTTTAAGGAAATACTAAAACATTTTAAAAATTATATAAAGAATTTAGTTTTCTTTTCACATTTTAATTCTTTGTCACCACAATATTTGTTTTTTTGATTGAAGTTACTTCACAGAACTAGATTAGCATATATAGTGAAGAATATATATGATTCAACGTAGCCAAACATAGCACTCTTACTTGTTTCATTTCAATTCAATTATTTTTTTTTGCAATCTTTTAGCGAAATATAAACAGAACAGACAAAAGACTCAAACGTGTTGTCGGAGCAGTCGATTTGTCGTGGGAAAGAATAAAATTTAGCTAAAAATTTAAAGACATAGTCGAGCTGTTAACTCTCGAGGAAAAATAATCACAGCTTAAGTTCTTATACGATAAACTTAATGAGAATTAGAATTAAATTGAGTTGTAACGTCATGATAACAACAGATTCAAAAGAGTTTCAACGCCGCAATGAACGTTCAACTATCAAACGTTTGCTTGCCATATTTGGGCCCACATAAAACAATAAATCGAAAATATGCAGACTTGACTTTAGCCATTATGACAAAAGAGCTCGAACTTATATTTTTCAAATATAATCTTAAGCTGTTATATGGAAAAGATAGCTTTTGCACAAGTACACCACTGTGCGACAAATTCCTTCCGTTGTGTGCGAAATTTAAAAACAAATTTTATCGGAAAATTTACATAAAACATTGCAGCACAGGCTCTGCATTAGTTTGCCACTTGCAACAATTACAGCATACATTGTTGCTACTCCACCATTTCCTCTGCAAAATGGCCAATAATGCAATGAAGTTTATTTTTGCCAATACAATGCAATTTATAGGATATTTGAGGATTAAATGTAATTTATAAACGATTTCATTTCATTTGATTTAATGATCACAATCCAAAACCAAAATAAGGAATAACAAAAACGGCAATTAAAGGAGAGTAGCAACCTTTTTGTACGTACACAGGCCAAAGCCATGGCCAGTTGGCCAAAAAAACAGAACAAAAAACAAGGAGACAAGATTAAATGAAATCGAAATAAACGATTTTTAATGGTTTTTTAAACCCAACACACATTTCCTTCGAGCACACAGCATTAAGAGAACGCAAGGATTTAATGAACATTTTAGTTACACATCGAATACACTCACACTTTTTTGTTAAATTCCAATAGCTAACGAGTTTTTAAAAGCATTGCTCATGAACATTTAATTGCATGTGTGTGTATTCACTATGGGGTTATGCGTATCCTTCTTTATTATACCAAATATATGTATAAGCTAACGGCCAAACACAGTGGCAAAAACGAGGTCATTAATTATTTTTACTAAATCTGTGAGATAACCGTTATGGTTTAAACACTTTTATATCAGTATGTATGTGGATACTTTTTTCTAACCACCAGTTGTTTTGTCCAACCCATTACCAAACTTCCGTTTGAACGAGCTAATAAGTGTGGCAGCATACAACACAGCCATCCAGATCTGATACCACCTTCACATAATGAGTTTAATCTAACCTTCTCACCAGATTATACACACACACACGCACACATGCGAGTAGAAAAATGCCCGCATTCATTATCTGTGGTTGTGTGTAAGTGCGAGTGCTTGATGACCATAGATATTTACATGAGGCAGACGATTAATTAATCTTCAAGGACTATGTTCCATCTCACTCTCTCTCTCTTCTCTCTTTCTATCGTCTCTAATTGAAGGTTTCATATTTATTTTCTCATTAGTAAAATTTATGTAGAGGCAAACGAAATAAAGTAGTAGAATGATTTATTTGGTTTAAGTTAAGCTACGAAATAAAGGGGGATTCCTTGGGGTTAAAAGGATACTTTTAATGTAAATGATCCAAACATAATAGCTCTCGTATGTATGCGGGTAATTTTCATAAATATTGATTTAAACAGACAATATTTTGTTTAGTACTTGTTTTCCTAGAAATTTTAATTTTTAAAACAAAAACGAATGACCAACAAATTACATTTTGATTCATGGAATCCTTTTTGATTTTTAATATATTTTAATTAATAAATTTATTTAACTCTGTTAATACGATATGAAACAAAGCAGGATATAGAATTATTCTCTAATTCTTAAGCATAAATTTACCGTCTCCCTTTTCTCTGGTTACTTGAAAAGGTAAATTGATGTCAATGATATAATTGGTTTTCAAATGACCCGTTTATGATGTCAAACTTTTGTTTTATTTCGTTTAGATTTCACTCATTAAATCTTTTAATTTTCTACTGTTTTTGTAGTTGTTGCTGTTGTTTCTTGTAATCCCTAACAAATGACAAAAATAACAACAATAGATACATAAATATAAATGTAAGAAAGAACAAATATTTATTTTTGAAAAAAACGTTTCTCGACCACATTTATTTTTATTACCTTATCCCTTGTCCTTCAGGCTTTATCCTTTTTCTGTTTTTGTTGTTTGTTCTGATTGTATGGATACGTATGTTAGAGCATGAGATATTTTTAATGTGACATGATGTTTTATTCACTGTCATTAACATTTATAGAAAACAAGATGAAAAGTAATATTTAACATCATTTAATACGGTTTTAGGAAAGAAAAAATTACTAACATTTTGTTAAAAGGTCTTACTGAGATTTAAGAAATCTTATGGCTAGATTAAGCAAGTGAAGGGAAAGGTCGTTGTTCTATCAGGAATTGATTTAAATCGATGTCCTTTTTTTTTGTTTTTGTAGAACTATGAGGGCCAAATTTTTGTTCAATTCGTATTTCTTTATACAGGCCATCGCAGATACATAAATGCAGTAGAATGAAGTGCGTAACACCTACTTTCTGTTCTTTGGACTTATATCACGATTAATTCACTTGGCAACCTGCTACTCGCAGACTGTCAAATAGAGTGTATAATTCCGCAATTATACAACCCTACAATTGTACATTGTTTGTAAAGTTAGAACCGTTGTGCAGCGCCTCTGAAGTTGAGTAGGTACTTTATAATTATAAAAGCCCCTACAGCCGATTAGTTAAGCTTTTACTTTACCGACGATTTAATGTTATAGATTATCTAATATTGAACATGTTAACTACCAATGGCACTGTCGCCAAATGTGCAGAGAAAGTACATGGAGCAAGAGTTAAATGAACAAATATATTCCCAGCTTTAAAATCCATCGCAAAACTTAAAATTATATTTATGGCCAGTTTTTGACTTTGTATTTTAATGTCATTTACATTTAAGTTCTATTTAAGTACAAAATTCAGTTTTGCAATGCACACTTAAATGACCAATCTTGCGCATTTAAAGTCCATTTAAATAATACAGTTTTACCATATGGTTATGGCTTTTTTTGTTGTTGTTTCGCAAAAGTAAACAAACATTTTTGCCATTGATAGAACAATATTTTATGTTTTGCACTCATTTCTTAATGAATATATTAATTAAAAAGTTAAATTAATAAATAAAATAAGTTCAGGTGGTGAATGCATGAGTACCGCAGACATTTTTTAAAATATTTATCACAACATTTGCAATTCATTGTGTTTGTTAGCAGCTGTTTTTCATAAACAATGGAGATTTATGTTGATATTTCGTAATGCTGCCATATTTTTATCGTAATTAAATGAGAACGATCATAAATGACTAAAAAACTGAAACTGTATTTAAATACTACTTAAATTTAAATGCAAATTAACTAAATGCGTATTTAAATATGAAGTCATAAACTGGCCATTAGTTTCCTAAATTTGTTCTAGTGTTCCTCTGATTGTTTTCGATTCTAGTCAGGCATTTCATTAAAATAAGAGCGATTTGTTAAGATTAGTTTTAATCTCCAGGAGTTAGAATATTGACGTTAAAATCACACTTAAGTAGAGTTAATAGCCTGTATTTTTTTGGTTCCAAAAAACACTTTATTAAAAAGTGAAAGCCTTTTAAATTTGCAGCTGATGTAATTCTGTGACCGATTAATACAAAATTTAACATCTCTGAAGTCCTCCATTGTATTATATTTTTATGAATGCCGAACGGTATGATCATTAGATAGAGATTGTCATGAAATATTATTTGTCTCTTCTATACCAAAGAATTTACTAAATTCGTTAGCACCAAATACAACTTTGCAAATCAAAATTTATATTTGTTACAATAATAAAAAAAACTCAATATTCAGAGTCTTCCAAACAGATTTAAGCAATTTTACTACATAATTTGATTTGCTTTAAGTTTTTACATTAACCTTATTTAATACCATGATTAATGACACTCCAAGATAATGCAATGAATGGAAGAGTATTTTCCACTTTTAATTCCATACAGATGCTACAGTTATTGGTAACATTTTGTAGCACTATCAACCAGAAGTATGGAAATGCATCAATTTAATTACGCACGTGCGTCACGTGACATTGAACGGCGTAAAAATTGCATTTTGCAAAAATAAAGAAAAAAATTTACTCAGCGAAAAAACATCCCTTTGAAATGATGACAACCACAAAATCAGCGATATGAATGTTGTAATTTTTCTGTGGTTAGAGTCTTGATGGTGGGCGAGGGTTGAAAATTTTCATTAAATATGATAAATGGACAACGATTAACAATGTAAATGTTGTTACAACGTTTTGCATAACGAAAATAATTTAAAATACAAATACTACATTTACAAAATTTACCTAAATCAGTTTAATCATTTCAACAAGCAGTTGGCTAAAATAACACAAATTATACTACAGAAAACGCAAGTTTTACACCCATAGATATACAGTTAGGCACTCACAATTTCACACACTTTTAAATTCTTGACAGTTTAACTTTTTTTTGGTTTTTCTCTACGGTGAATATATAAATTATTAAAAAAGATTTTCAAAACAAAATTATGTGTAAACACTTGAATCTTAATTGAAATGAAACCAAAAATAAAACCAATTTTAAAACAAGAAAAACTCTTTATTGCTTAAAAACCGCACTTCATTGAGCAATTTGTCAACAAAAACATAAAAGAATGCGTATGCTCGTATAATTTTAGTTATACGTTAGAATCTAAAAAATTTTAAAAATAAACCAGGAGTTTTAAAACGGCTTTAGAAGAGGAGTAATCCAGCGAATAGAAGAGGTGTATTTGAACTATTCAGAATAGGCGCATTAGAGTCTTAAAATTTGGCACCTTGGACATAATTGTTTGTAGCACTTTTCATATTTTAAATTTCATTATACTCAAAAGAGGAAATTAGTGCTAGCAAAGTAATGAATAGTAGGTACTGAATGCTAGAAAGTAGTTACTCAATACTTTAAGGATCTTATTTTATGATCATTATATGTAAAAAATTAATCTGGCAACGCCTCTTGATTGAAAATAAGATTTATTAATTTTACATAGCTTTTTAAAAGTATAAGAGATTGCTTGGTCCAATATTTTTTTATATATTTAAAAGACCTATTATCGCTTCATAATAAAAATATGTGGCAACCTTTTGTATTTGCGGATGATATCTTTCTATTATTTAATAGTGATAAATAATTTATATTCATAATATAAATCATTTATAACCTATAGGCTTTATTAATAAATATCCTCCAAATTTTAATTTAAATAGTTCCTTATGTCCTTCTTTTTTCATCAAAAGCACTTCTGGTTCTCACAGAGGTTAATGCCTTTTTTATTTGGTTGTATGATTTTGTGTTTTAGTTTTAGAATTAGTCATCAGTTCATCTAAGAGATTAACTCTCATCTCTCATCTCATCTTTTTCAAAGTTTTTATTCTTTTCAAAATAATGAATTTTCAAATATGAATCTTTAAAGTAAAATCTAAATAGATTTTTTAACTTAATTGAAATATACTCTGTCTAAGTAAGATTTGAAAAATTTATCACTGTTTTAAGTATAATTTACTTTAAATAATCAAAGAAATTTATATAAAATTTTCTGCAAAAAAACGTTGCTTCAGTCAAACCATATTTCGAAATTTCCAAATTATTGATCGAAAATCCCAAAATTGAAATTTTTTTAGACATATGCCCATAAAATCAGCATTTGGTCTGAGGATCATTAAGCAAATAGGACTTTTAAAAAATGCTGTTTTTGATTCCAGTACCGGGATTTTTTAACAAATGGTTTAAAGTCGAAATTTGGTCATGTTTGTGGCAACCCATTTACCAACTTTTTAAATGTTTTATGGAGCAATGATATCCACAAACATTCATTTCCTTTATAAAGAGTAAAATCAGAAAAGTAAACAAAAAAAAAACAAAATTGCAAGAGTTAAGGTCGAGAATATATTTGGTAGGATCTTTTGTATAAGATCCAGATAGTGCAGGTATTAAAGCCTCGAGACAATTATATGCGACGTTTTTTCGCCGACTGCTCTCTAGAGCAGTTAGTTACTGACCTGTTGTTTTATCGCCAAATTGTGTTCAGCAATGACGCTTTTTTTGGCTTAACGGGTTTGGTAATAAGCAAAATTGTCGCATATGGAGTGAGAACGATCCACAACATACCCTACAGACTCCGTTGCATTTGCACCGTTTAGTGTGATGTAAACCTGGTGGCATCGGCGCACCTTAGTAAATGAGACGGCATTTTGGCGGTAAGTTGATTTCTAGAAATGGGCCTATCAATTGGACTCCAAGGTCGTGCGATTTGACACCTGTCTATTTTTTTTGTGAGACAACGTGAAGTCACTGGTTTATGCTGATAAGCCAGAACAATTGACGCTTTGGAGGCCTACATTGTCCTTGCTATTCGTGACATATGCTAGCAGTGCTTGAAAAGGTGACCCAAAATTGGACGTCTAGAATACGTTTCGTCATGAGCAACCGCGGTGGCCACATGCTCGCAATCGTTTTTAAATTTAATGCCATGTTCTGAACTTTCCTATAATAAAATTATTCATTAGAATTTATATTTATATAATACATTTAATTTGGATATTACTCGATACCTCTGACCGGTTTTTAGAATTTAACATAGGCGTCTATTTCCATACAAAAGCACGACGTAAAAATTTATTTTAATATGTATAGTACTGTATTATTAAAAATCGGTGTCCTAGTGTTCTTCTTTTTTATTTGTTGGGGACATTCCCATTCCAACGGGTTAATGTAAATATAATCGCATGTTCTTTCTTTTCTAGTAATATCCAAATTAAATGTATCGGGTGTTTTTTTAACCCCATAGAACTTTAAATTCTAAAGAATAACACAAACAAAATTAAATTCTAATGAAGAATTTTTTATAAGAAAGTTCACAATATGGCATTAATATTTTAAAAATGATTTCAGAAAATAATTGAGAGGTTTCAAGTCGTACGATCATGGAGGCCAATTGACAAGTCCATTTCTCGAAATCAACTTATCGCCAAATTTTGATTTCAATAACTCGAAAAATCATTTATCATAGTGCGGTAACGATCTCCATGACCGTAGCGTCAAATGCGGTCTCATTTTTGAAGAACTAAGGTGAGCTGATGCCACCAGCATGTAAACCACACTAAACAGTGCGAATGCAATGGAGTCTGTAGGGTATGTTGTGGATCGTTTTCACTCCATATGCAACAATTTTGCTTATTACCAAACCCGTTAAGCCAAAAAAAGCCTCATTGCTGAACTAACTGCTCTAGAGCCCAGACGGCGAAAAAACGTCGCATATTATTGTCTCGAGGCTTTAATTCATGCACTAGCTGGATCATTTACAAAAGATCCTACAAAAAATATTCTCGACTTGAATTCTTGCAATTTTGGTTAATTTTTTTTTTTTTTTTACTTTTCTGATTTTACTCTTTATAAAGGAAATGAACGTTTGTGGATATCATTGCTCCATAAAACATTTAAAAAGTTGGTAAATGGGTTGCCACACACATGACCAAATTTTGACTTTAAACCATTTGTTCTAAAATCCCAGTGCTGGAATCAAAAACAATCTACTGGATCGCTTTTTGCACAAAATTTTATATAAATTTCTTTGAATATTTAAAGTAAATTATACTTAAAATAGTGATAAATTTTACAAATCTTACTTAAACAGAGTATCTTTCAATTAAGTTAAAAAATCTTTATAGATTTTATTTTAAAGGTTCTTATTTGGAAATTAATTATTTTGAAAATGTATTTTTAACTTTTAAAATGTCCTATTAACGTTAATTTTAAAAAAGTAAGTTTTAAACAGAATTTTTCAGATTTTTTTTTATTGACTTTTTTGTATTCCTCATTTAATAAAAAAAAGAAAATAAATAAATAAGAAGTTCCTTAATACTCAAAGTATGTTTTACTATGTTCAATGTAACAACTTTAAAAAATGAAATTAAAAATTAAAGGGTGATCAATATATGCTACGGAACTCTTCGTGCGTGAGTAAGACTTACACTTGGCGGATTTACAAGTACTTTTTACAGGGTGCTTTTAAGTAATGGTACTCTATAAAGATTAATTTTTAAAAGGGTTTTTATTTATGTTTAAAAGCTATTTTTATAACTCTGGCTTTTTTACTACAGCCTTTTCTTTTAAATCTGGTTAATTGCATAAAAAAACATTTGCCTGGGGCCAAAACAAAATGTCATTCTAATAAATACCGCACTTAGCCATTCGCTTAGCTTTTACATATGTATTACATATTTTTAAGTTTCGTATTGTTTTTCAAAATTTTTCTGAGTTACATTCACAGCTGGACATTTCAATTTAGTCCTGTCAGCAGCATCAAACATCTCAACACTTTAAATAAAAAATTTGTGGCCATGATCTCACACTCTAAGTGCCTTGGAAATTAAAAATCTACTCCAAAAAATATTAGATGCAAATTATTTGCGTATTAGCGAAATTGTATATATTTCTTTTGCAATAATTTTGAAAAAAATGAGATCAGACAAAATTTTATCGAATTTAAAAAATATGCTTAAAAAATTTTTTTAGAAAACGTTTATAAAAAAAGACAGTTTGGAGTTTTGAAATGAACTTTATGGAGAGGTGATGTTAAAAGTCTTTTTGTAAAAAATTCTTTTTGAAAATTGCACTCTTTTATTAATGCAACACTGTACTATTTTTATAATAACAACAAACTTTTGCAGCTTTTATATTTATTTCAACACCTTTAAAGTACCGACAAACAAATCTCTTTATTAACCACCCCATGAAACTCATGCCACTTAATTTATTAAATCCAAAAGGAATAGATACAAAACAAAAACTGCTGAACAAATTTATTATTATTTTACAAAAGTACTTTTTTTTGCTTTTTCAAACAAACAAAAGCTATTTAAAATGTAAATAAATTGTATTTTATTTTGCAAAAAGATGTGGCGAAAAAAAGTGCTTCGAAATAATTGCATTTAATGGCTTCCCACAAAAGGAAACAATGCCACCAAATAATAGAAACAAACAGAAGAGGATGCTGCTTATGATGATGACTTTCACTTAAACAAAACAGGTGAATGAAAAGAAGTTGACTTTTCCAACCAAAAATATTTTTAACTGGGAAGTAATTGAGCGTTATCTTTCCTACTCTAAGGGTTCTAAAGTACTTTTTTTTCTAGAGTTCTCTTGGCAACAGATACAATAAACAAAAATAAAACAAAAGCCTACAATTTAAACAGGCGTCATTTGAGTTTTATCCTTTATATCCTTTTTGACACACAACAAGACAAGATACTTTTGAACAAAGAAAAGTTAGCAAAGACAAAATTTTTTGTGAAGAAAGCAGTGACAAAACTTTTTGTTTCGCGCATTTAAGTCACAACAACTTGAAACTTTTTTCTTACGTATTTGGTTTATTTTTCAGTTGTTCTTGTTTGAATGAAAGACAAACATACATAAGTTAAAGAAGAAGAAAAAAGTTGCAATTAAAAAAGTAAATAAAAAGAACTGTTAATTTGTTAATTCGAGGTTTGTTCTCATTAAAGTATTTGTTCAAATTGGCGACATGCTAAATCTTTAGAGTGAAAATGAAAATTTAATAAGTCTTTAGTAAGTCTTAAGAAGATGTTGAGCCTTCTAAAAAAAGTCTTCTATAACAAACCAATCGCAGTGGGTCAAAATCAAAGTGTTAATGATGAAGGACTTTATTTTACACATTTTTACTCATAAAATCGTTGTATAAAGTAGGCTTGAGATCACTGTTGCCAGATCGCCAAATTGCTGGTTTTTGACACAAGAACTGAATGTAAAGATAAAAATACTATTTTTTAATTTATTACTTTATAGATTTATTTCATTAAAAAATATTAATTTATTTATAATAACTGACTTATAATAGTAACGATAAATTTCATTTAAAACATCTTCTGTTTTGCACTACGATGATGATGAGTGGCATTGTGCTTCTTCTTCTTCTGTTTCTTCTTTCAAATCTGAGGCCGCTTCTTCTGACAATAGCTCAATGCCATGTTTTAAAATCTTGAGGATTGTAGGTGTTATAGGATGCCCCTTATATAGAGACACGTAAACTTTTACAGCGTCTAAGCAATAGTCTGGAAAAAAGAAATCGGCAGATGAGAGGACTTGTTAATCGTTTAAAAACATTGAATTTTTTGAGTTTCAATCTATTCTTGTGTTTGAAAAAAACTTAATACTAATATTATATATAAATATTGAAAAAACAATAAAGAATAAAGAATATTTTTATTTTAACTGTTCTATCTAGTGCTTAAGAAATTAGAAAAAATCTAATTATAAATTAAATAAACATTAATATTTAATTTTGTGTCATGAATTTATTTTACCTCGGCAAATGACCATGGATTATTGAAGAAAAATTTGTCTAAAAAACATAAAACATTTTTAGTTTTTTTACACAGAAATAAACAAACAAATTTAATTTTTTTTTTTTAATTATAAAATTAAAAATAAAGAGGTGAAGTTAAGAGCGACTTGATGAGCAGAAGAAGTCTGTGGATGGTTTGACAAAATAAAGCGGCAAAACACATATTTAAAATAAATTCCAAATTGCCACTTGGTTATTAAAAATTTATTTTTAAACAAGGTGTCACAGATATTCCTTTAATTAAATACTGATTCACGTAATAATTTAATCAAAATTAATACAGATAACAAATGAATTAATTTAATTTCGGTTTAAGTTATAGCAATCCAGAATGTTCTGTTGTCCAATTTTTTCTGTTTTCTTTGGCTAACGTCTACATAAATGAATTTTATTTTGTTCGGCAACTATCCCCGTTGGACTATTATCAAAGATAGTTGTTATTAAGTTATAGAATGTTGATGTTTGATTGACTTCTTAATAAAAGAATAATATCCTACAGATTTAGATTTTTCGTATTATTTTTCATAGCAAGAAACGTAACCACAAATATTATTAATTTGGTCCGTTTTTTACAGTACTTTAGCTTTTAACTCAACCGAAATGTACTAAATATTGTTGTTGTGTACGTCAATGGTTGCTGTCTTTGCTATTTTGCTCTCCAAACTCTACACTACATTCAATTTAGCAGCATAGACATCAGCTTTTGAATATAATACTCCTTTAAACTAAAATGGGTTGAAAGCGGAAATATATAAAATCTTTTTTAATTTTACTCAATATACACATAGAAAGGACTTTTTCAGAAATTTTTCTAATTATTTAAAGCATTTAAATATATACAATATTTTAATTTAAAATTACTTTTTAAAACAGTCCTGTAAAACGATGTGAATAGAAAGGGTGGAAACTCATACTTACAAAATAACTTAATTCTTTAATATCTATGGGAAAATAGTTTTCATTTTATTTAAAGATTGCAATATTTTAGGTCGATAGGTTAAAATTGTTTTCCTTGGTTGGCTGCACTGCTTCTTAAATATAAAGTTTTCTTTATTCACTTTACTGCTTCTATTCACCGGGTTTGATGGTATTTTAAATATTTATACTTGTAACGGTCATAGGAATCGATATTCTGTCTAATTTTTAAGCGTGTGTCTATAACGACTCAAAAGACAGGTCCATATATGTCAATTTATGTCACCTATAGGGACACCCTTTAATTTTAAGATTTATTTTTGCATTGCCTTTTGCGATTGGGTGATATGCTGTTCTTTTCTTTAATTTTTCGTGGTGCCCTTAACGGTTCATAATAGACGTAAGAAACATGTATGTTGTATGGGGACACCCTTTAATTATGAAATATTTTTAAAACAGCAGTAATCTGTAAGAATAACCTTTTAAAATAAGAAAAGGTTTTCAAAATCGGTTCTAAAAAGACTGAGTTATGAGGGCACAAAGATAAACACGAAAAGTTTAAACGAATTGATAACCTCCTTCTTTTTTTGAATCGGCGCCGTCGATGTGTGCACATCATATTCATTTTTGGTCTATTTAAATGGTATTATACAGGTGATTGCTTGATATCTGTCATGTTTATTGGGGTATTGGTGGGTGTTTTTTGTTTGGAAGAGTGTTTTAGTAATTTTAGTGGTGTAAAAATTGTTTTAATAAGTCTGTATACTTCGCTGGTATCAAATTTATCAGTTGTTTTTGTAGATGAGGTGAGTTTGTTTCGAAGAGTGTTGCTCGTTTTTAATGTTGTCTGTAAACCTCTTTCTAAAAAAGATTAGCTAATATACATATTTCTGGTCCTGTGTGAATAAAAATGTGTTGTTTCGATTGTCTCCCTGTCTCCGTGTCTTCTTTCTTCTTGTTTGTGGTATTGTATTGTCTGAGTAGTTTGTTGATGGTTGTGCGGTTGTAACCATTATTTTTTAGCTATAAAGTAAGTTGTGTCAAGTTCTTTGTTATACTTGTTAGGAGCAAGTGGGACTATCTTCAGTCTGTGAATCATATGTCTAAATGCTGCGAGTTTATGTTGGGTAGGATGGTTTGAGGAACTGTAGATAGTTGTGTATATCGTGGTTGGTTTTCTATAAATTTAAAAGTTAAAGGAGTCAATTCCTCGTGTTATTGATATGTCAAGATAATGTAAAGTACTGTCTTGCTCTTTTGCCATTGTGTATGTGATTTTGTTATGTAAGTCTGTTAGAACTTGTTCGACGTTGTCTCTTTCTAGAATGCATATTATGTCTTCTACGTATCTGTAGTAATGAGCTGTCTTATGATTTTCCATCAGTTTTTTAACGTGTACTTGCTCTAAATGTTGCATGAAAATCTCTGTAAAAATTGCGGATGTTGGGTTTCCCATACCGAGTCCATCAGGTAGTTTATAGAAGTTATTGTTAAATCTAAAGTAGTTTTGTTTTAATATCGTCTTTGCAATATCCATTATTTCGTTAACGTATTGACTGTCGTATAAGTTAGAAAGTATGTTACGTAGGATAGTTAAAGTTTCGTGCGTATCAATGCGGGTTTTAATGTTCATAGATCCCTTATGTCAAGGGAAACGAATCTCGTATTTACGTTGATTTTGATGTCCTTAAGGTCGTTGATGAGGTCTTGCGTATTTCGTAACGTGTACGTGTGGTGAGGTGTTTGACCAATTTATAAGCAGGTACAGGTTTGTAATTAATACAGGACTGATTGGTATATTTTCTTTTTGTATTTTGGGTTGTGCTCTGAGTGTAGGGATTCGTGGATTCATGTTCATGTATATTTATAATATTCTGTAATTTATTTCATGCCTGTGCCAAAAAATTGTGGGCATTACCTTTGCATCCGATTTCATTGGCTTTTCTGTGGTGCTAGTCAGCTAAAATTCTTTACATTAACGAAAGCTTTAATTCTAGTAGCAGTTATTCCTCGTTTTTTAAACAATTACGTACTGGCAAAGAAGCTACTTAATAAATATATAAATGTCTTGTCCATAGAGTTTGCTTAGGTTACTTTTAAGGAAAAATGTAAATATCTAATTCCTGGTATACACGTGCCATTAGAAGTTCGCGCACTTTAACCCATCTTGGTCTTGACTATTGATGATTTCCGAAGGATTTGTCTTATCTAAACGCCCTAAATAGTAGTTTTTTAACCGAGTTTAAAAACAGAAGTTTATCAATTCGAATGAATGTTACTTTTTTTATTTGTGCCTGCGTAACTCAGTCATATCTGAACCGATTATGAAATTTTTTTCTTTACTTAAAAACTTTACAGATTGGTCCCGTTTTAAAAACACTTCATAATTTTAAAAATTAGAGGGTGTTCCCATACAATATGAATGTTTAAGTGTATTATGAACCGAAAAGTGCACCACTCTAAGATTAAAAAAACTGAGTATCACTATAGTACCCAATAGCAAAAAGTAAAAGAAAAAAATCGAAAAAGTAAAGGGTGTCATCATAGGAGGCGCAAATTTTCCTATATAGCCTATCTTTTGTAATAAAAAATTTGAGAAATTGAGAAATTTTCAAAATTATAAATTAAAGGGTGCCCCAATAATTAATTTAGTTTAATTTATATGGCCATACTTTTGAAAAGTTGTAGACAGGCGGTTGAAATTTACAAAGAACATGTATTGCCAAGTCCGCTAAGACAACAGGAACAAAGTATTAACTTATGAAATTGAAAGGCGTTCCAATAGTTGATATAATTTTATGTATGTGACAGAAGTTGTAAACCGTATAGACAGGCAGCTATAATTTGCAAAGAACCTGTGTTGCTAAGTCTGCTGTAACCTCAAGTATAAGATTTGGATTTGGAAATTAGAGGGTGTCCCAATAGTGGAAGAAATTTAATATATGTGACCAAACTTCTGAACCTGTATATACAGAGATTTTAAATTTTTAAGGAACCTGTCTTGCTAAACCCGTTATTATGACAAGTATATAATTTGAATTTAAAATTTTACGGCTGACTTTTTTTCGGCTCTTTTATACAGTTATGATGCAATATAAAATATCGCAAAACACTACGATAATTTATTTTTATGCACGGTCACTTTGCAAATATTAAATTAAATTAAACACCGGTAATCAATAATCAATATTGGTGATTTAAATAATTAATCGGTATAATATTAAATAGCACGAAAAAACGATTTTTTTTTTTTTGAATAATAGTTTATATTTTAATTTTTTATTTATGTATTTACTTGGTGCTCCTTTCAGGATCTTATCCAGTCTTGCTTAGGAGTCAAAATGTGCTTAAAAATTTTGCTACAAAAATATATAATTCAATTTCCCCTTACAGGGGTTGAACTGTGGATATTATAAATAAATTAAAATTGATTTTGACTTAAGTTCATATATTTTTTTTAAGGTTTTTAGAAATTAAAAAAAATAATTAAAACCAAAATTAATTTCAATTCATTAAAAAATATATAATTTTAAATTTATGATAAATACATCTTTATGTTTTTCGCCCATTTTATTATAAACAGATGTGCCGCTTTCAAAAAACAAAAAAGTTAAATAATATTTCATCCATTCAAATTAAACGAAATTGTATATTTTGGCCTCATTCGATAACCAAATTGGCAATAGGTACTTAAAAATTCCAAACACATTAAATTTTTTGGAATAATTTTGCAATATACTTTTTTAATGTTCAATTGAATTTAATATTTATAATCGCATACACATAAAATGTGTTTAATGTGTTTTTCTAGCAATTCGATTAAACACAAAGAGCACTTTCGAGGTCATAGAGTTTTCGAATTAAATATTTTTTTTATTTCAAAAATCAAATTGAAATAAACAATAATAACAAACAGGATGTGCGCAAATACAACTGAGTTAATTTCCGTTTATCAATCTACACAAATCCGAAAATTTTTAAATAAAATAGAACAAAAGTTTTTCTTTTCTTTGAAAATATTAAGAACAATAAAATATATACATATCTGAAGTAAGAGACGAAGTCTTTCATAATACTGATTTAATTTTCCATTAATTTTAAACTAAAATTGGAAAAAATAAAAATATTTTTGCAAACTGTTCGCACCCGCATTTGTTCAAATAGAGAATTTCACTTGGTAACGATTATTTTTATTATTTTTTCTATTTTCGTTATAAAAGTATTATGGAATTCCCCAGCAACTGAATTTAAAAGGAAAACGCTTTAAAACTTTGTAGTGGAAATTGTTACTTTTTTTCAAAAAAAAAAATAGCAAAAAGTAATAACAACAATAATTAATAATTAGCGGATATGGCGACATATTCGTAGTTATGAATAAAACGAAATTCAAATTTTTAACGACAAACATTCAACCAAATAGCCGCTCACTGACTTATCATAGTCTTACAGAAGATTAGAAACATTAACGAAATTATAAAGCAAAATTGAAGACTGAATGACGAAACGACTAGTTCATGACTTAAAAGTTGTGTAAATGGTTTGAGATTGTGTATAGTTTTTCTTTTTGTGGGCCCTATAAAGACTCAACAATGACACACACACACTTGTACATTTCGCCGTTGAGACGTCTGTCGTCCAGCGATCTTGTCGTATACACAATGAGGGTCATCACGTAATTTTATTTTTAAATACCTTCATGTCTCTAATTAAATATTTCTTTAATGCTTTTTTAAGTATCTAATTTATTTATTTCAACGTTTTTTTTTTGGTATTTTAATACCAATTCATTTGTTCAACCATTAAATCAAACCAAACGATTGTATTTAAAGAAAACCTGAAACGAGTTAAAAGTTGCAGTAAAAGAAATACCGCCTGTTCTCGTAGCAACATACAGTACTGTGATATTTTACGAATAGTTATGGATCTTTGTATTTTTATAACTTCAAAGCAGAGTTTAAAAGCAATTTCATTTAAAATTGTACAATTTCTTTAAATGTACTGGGGCTCTGGAATTTAATTTTTGGGTCTATTAAAAAGCACTTTAAAAAAACGCTTTGTAAACTTTATAAAATCTGAATTAATAAAAGGTAGCTTTTTTAAATGCGACTTTTTGAAGATGGAAGTTTTAAAAGGAAATTCTTAAAAAAGTAACTTCTACAAAAAACAAATACTTTAAAAAAAACTTTATAAAATATCGCTCTTTAATAATCGCCCTTTAAAATAGCGCTTTAAAAAAGTATATTTGAAAATCTAAAAATTCGATTTTAATGTCCTCGTTAAAAAAAGGGGTTTTTTTAAGAGCAAAGTTTTTAAAGAATTATTTTAAAAATTACTTTTTTAAAATGTAGATTTTTTTGCCTTGTCTGAAAACCCCTTTGAGAAATGTATATTAATAAAAGGTACCTTTTAAAAAGGTGGCTTTTTAATAAGTGCATTTTGAAACAAATCTTTTCAAAAAGAAATACGGTATTTACACTACGCAATTTTTCATGAAACTATCATGAAATTTTTCTTTGCTTGTGAAGCAGGAGAAGTAAGCAATATGGTATTACTTAAGTTTTGAGGGGATGTTACTGTTGCTAATGTTTCCTTTTAGATAAGCCATAAAACCGTTTGAAAAATACTTTTGACTTATAAAGAGTTTATATTAAAGACTACTTTTTATACCCTTTAATATAAAAAGTTGAAAAAGGGTATAACTAAGTTCGTCATTTTGTGTGTAATTTCTAAAATATCAAAAAATAAATATATGAGGCGATAGAGAATTAAAAAATTAGAAAAAACATCAGTTACGGTGCTCTGAAATTTAGAAATTATTTTAAACCTCAATATGGATATCATTTTAAAGGGTTTGAAGAGATCTTTAAAGAAATACTAAATTTTTATTCAAATGCTTAACCCATTTAGAGCCGATGGAAAATTTGTGTTAAAATATATATATATGCAGTACCAAATCTGTTCTTTATTTTTAATTCTCTGTCACTCTAATATTTGTTTTTAGCACGCAAAGAAAAAACATGGTTGTGATATGGTCCCAATAACCATTATATATTCTTTGTAATAATGTATAGTCACGAAGAACAAATTATAGTTGTTTTTAACAAAACTTCAGTCACGACACAAATTTTTTTGTTAATATTTAACCATTAAATGGTTACTGTGAACTACAACCAAAATTTTTTCGCTTTTAAAAAATAAGTTATTATGTATAAATGTTTTTTTGACCTTTTTAAATAGTTTTTCTTTTCTAATTTATTAAGCACTAGGTCAGTTTTATAAATAATAAAAATTTTTATTTATATTTTCAATATTTCGCCACACCTTTGGGTGGCATCATCAGTTATTATGTTTAACCATAATAAATTATTAATCAAAATATGATTAAAAGTAAACAAAATAATAATTGCGTTGAAAAATATTTTGTTCTAGGTTTTGATAGAATGCTTTTCTATCAGTTTATTAATTTTTTTGTTAGCTTAAAGTGGAAAATGTTTTTTACTGTTACAGAATTATAAAATTATAAAAAAATATATAAAAATTTATATACAAAATATATAATAAAAAAGTACTCGTAATGTACAAAATATGAATCAAATAAAAGGCAAGCAGAATATTTCAAAATAGTTGAAATAAATATAATTCTTTATATTTGAGTTTTAGGCACAATTGTGAAATCATTTACTACATATTTTTCAATTAAAACTATCATATTATACATCGATAATAATTGCTATTATGTAACAATATATATCACCGCAGATGCCAGATTAACGAGTTAGAAGTTGTGGATAAATGTGGAGTCAGTATGATATCTTCAATATGAGATTGGATGGAATGTATGAACTTAAGATGACATTATTTGGGCGTATAAACTATATTTCTTACATAAATTATTCTTATAGCCTATTCGCAAAGCCTTTTAATTACTACTCACTAATAACAAACCAATAAATGAGGTTTTGTGAATTTCTGTAAATGTTAATGAAACAATAAATAACAATAAGTCTATTACATCAGTAATCAATGTTTTATTTAAACATAAATAAGTTAACACTTTACCATGTTATTGTTAAGCTAGAGAACAATATGATTGCCAGACCAGCAATATTCAAGCAAGATTCAATGTTACAATACTGTGTTTTGCGAACAACTATATAATACAACCATAGTATGTTGCTCTTAGATTATGTTTACCTCAACCATGCTTTTTCTTTGCGTGTAATTGGAGTTTCTTTACTAATCTAGATATATAGATAGTGAAGGATATATAAGATTCGGTATAGCCGAATATAGCACTCTTACTTGTTTAATTAAATGTTGATTTTGAAAGTAAAATTTTTAAAAAGCAAAAATAAAAAATCTTTTTAAAGCAGAAATTAAAATAAATGCTTTTAAAAACCCTTTAAAATTGTAGCTTTTAAAAAGCACATTTTTTGATTATTCTTTTATAAAAGTACTTTTTAAGAAAGTACTTTAGAAAAGATTTAATATAAAAATAATTGTTGCAAAACTGTCTTGCAAAATAAAACTTAAAAAAGTACCTTTTAAAGTGGCTTTAAAAAATATGTTTTTGAGAAAGGCCTTTTAAAAAGGGACTTTTACAAAATGGACTTTAAAAAAAGTTGTTTATAAAAATATGTTTTAAAAAGTTCTTCCCAAAAAATCTACGTTTAAAAAGTTTAAATTTAAAAAATTCCTTTCAGAGAATGCTATAAATAAAGCATTTTTAAAGGCTCTTTCAGAAAAGCACCTTGAGAATATTCTGAAAAGACACCTTTAAAAAAGGCAATCAACTAAAATGATACCTTTTAATAAAAGCATCTGCGAAAACGATAACTTTCTGTATTTCTTTACCATAGTTATCTTTTAAAAATACTATAATTATTTCAAATTTTTTTTATGCTGAATCTTGTATACTCTTTACCATCTATGTAAATCTAGTTTAGTGAAATAACTCCAATTAAACAGCAAATATTGGGGTGAGAGAGAATTAAAATATAAGAAAAAAAATTAAGTACTACATATACATAATTTTTTATAAAAATATAATCGGCAGCATTTCCCTAAAGATCTCTTCACACTCTTTTAAATGATACACATATTGATATCTATTCGAAACTATGCCTGATAGATTGGCGTATTTTCTAGCTCATCTAATGCTTTGGCAAATTTGTTTATGACACGAAAGCGGACGTACAGACGGATAGACGGACATCGCTCACTTCGATATCTATAAGAATATATATACCTAATGGAGTCGGAAATGGATATTATAGAAATTGCAAACGGAATGACAAACTCAGACATACCCTCTTTCACCTGTTTTAAAGGGTATAAATAAAATATACTAAAATCAGCTTTTCAAAAAATTGATTTTAATAAAAAGTCTCCCTAGTGCTGTTTTTAACTTGAAAGTGCGGTAGTAAATAATTTACGTTTTAATTTTTAATTTTATCCCAATCAGGATTTGAACCATCAGTCTTCTTGTTTTCTTCGGAAAACGTCCGCATTTGTAAATAATTTTTCTTTCTAAAATTTTTAGAACATTAATTAAAAATGAACCAAAAAGTTAAAAATAATTCAATATTCATTTATTTATTATTTAACGTGAATAAGAATTTGATGTGTTTCACTTTGTGTTGCATATAAGTAAAGAATATGAATATGTTGAACTCTTTAGTTAAGTAACATCTCGGTAACATCTGAATTAACAAAAAAAAAAATTACTAAAATTTCACCTCTACCAACAAATATATGAATTCATTCTTTTAAGTATTTCATTAGAAAATGTGTTTCTTTTATTCATAATATTTATTTACTGCGTTTATAGTCTTCAATTGTATTTTGAATTGGTCAATTGAGTTGGTCGTTTGGTACACATTTGCATTCTAATTTGGTAAAACGTAATAATCAAACACAAACTCAATATTTTTATACTCTCACATATACACAAAAACGAGTTTGCAGTTATATGAAGTAAGTCCAATAGGGAAAGCGTAAATAGTTCAATATTAAATAAATGAGCAGTAAGAACAGTTTTTTTTTGCTTTAATCGCACTACTGTTTAAGCGATGGATATGCTACAAAGCTTGGTTGAAGATGACCCATAATAATAATTAGCCAATACTGTGTGAGTTGCTTCGGGACTTTTTTTTAACTCCTTTTTGTTCGTCCTTTGAGATGTCAAATATTCGATAACGAAGATAATTAATTCTGTTCTATATAGAGAAGACATCTTTATTTCCTTATTTATTATATTTATTGCTAATATCCCATAACATTTTTAATAATCAGGCATGTCACAAATTCCGATTGGAATGGTTTTGATTCCGTATTAACAATTCCGATCGATTTTGTTTAACCTTCTTCAGATTCCGATCGATTTTGCATATTTCTAAAAAGTGCTTAATCTCAACCTTTTCGTTTATATGGCAATACTGCGCACACCAAAGTAAACAACAAGGCTAATCTAAATAAGGACACGTAATAAAAGTCAACAAGAAAGTCGCAAATAACGAAATTTTAAAGAATATAAATTCCACTTTGAAATATAAAAGTGGTTTCATTCCGAAGAAATTTTTCGTTTTCTGAAGAAACAAATTACGAAATTAAAACCACTTCCGATCGGAATTGAGTTCTGTGACATGCCTGAATAATTCTTCCAAAAAAAACCGACTTTAAAATAGATTTCATTTGTCTGCCTTTAGTATGGCCACATTAATTAATTACATTAACTATTGGGACACCCTTATATCTCCAAACTTTATACTTGTTCAACTGTTCAATAGTTGGGCAATATAGATCAAATTATAGCAACTATAGGGTCACTCTTTAATTTCCAAATTCAAATTATATACCTGCTGTTGTAGTAGATTTAGCGATCAGGTTCTGTGTAAATTTCAACCGTTCAACGGTTTGGCCATATACGTCAGATTTAATCAACTATTGTAAAACCCTTTAATTTATAAGTTAAAATATTTATACTTTTTATTATACCAAACAAAGTAGTGGACATTCTGTCAAAAATTCAGGTGTTTGTTTATATAACGGTACAAAAAATACGGGCATATAGAACAAATTTCATTAATTTTGGGAACACCCTCTAACTTATAAGCTTCTTGTTAAATTCGACATAGCAATACAGGTAAGTAAACTGTAAGTTTCAGCATTTAGTATATAAAGTTTCAAAAGTTCGGCCACATACACCAAATCACATCAACTATTGGGATACCCGTTTATTTCCAAATCTAAACTTTATAGTTCATCAAGAAACCTTTATCCAAATTTTTAGAAAAGTGTTGATTATTAAGGCTAAAATTTTCATCAGGAAAAGTGCTGTATCATATAGTATCCCAAAAAGATCAGGCTTTTAGGTGTCTGTTCGACACACAAGTTAGTTTCTAGATGGTTGACATTTATAAGCGAGATTATTAAGTATTTAATATAGTCCTGTATTGGTACAAAGAGATATACCTGGAAATATTGTTGCAGATAAATTCGACATACTCTGAACTGAGATATCGGTTTAGAAGCCCTGTTCGTTTAAATATTGTCCAATGTTAAAGTTTTTTACTTTTCTGACTCTATTTTGATTGTAAAAAATTGCAACTCTGGGCGAACCTGAAATGATAAAATCTATTCATTCTAGTTGGAGAACTTTACACGTATAAAAATCAAGTAATTCTGATTCCACCCACCCAAATCAATAACATTTAAACTTCTTTGTTGTTTAAGCGATTATATATCGGGCTACTGAATTGCAATTCTATTCGTTTTTGTTTTATTTAATAATTGTTTTTTAATGAAAAAAAAAGCAAACAAATTTACGACTAGATGAATATAAATAAATTGTTGCCAGTTTTAAAGGCGGGAACGCAAAAGTTTGAACTTCTGCTTTTGCATTTTTTATTGAAAGGAAATTGTTTTTACCATGTTCAGAAATTCAAATTATAATTGGGTTTGAGTTTTTTCTTTAATTAGTGCGTATTTCTTTTAGTTTAAGTTTAATGCCACCAACACACACATCGTGGTCATGTTTAAAACATTTTAAAAAGTCATAAATATGCGATGTTCACATGCTAATAATAATTTTGACATTAAGGAAGACATTTACATTATTGGCCAATAATTTACATCTTTATAACGTGACAACCTAAAATAGTGAAAGTCCTTAGGTTCTGTTACTTGTAAAACTCTTGTACAATTTTATAATATTAAAAGGGATCTGTTACAAAAAATTAAGACGTTATGAAATATTGATACTTTAGTTTAAAGCAATACATAATTTTAAAGTTAGTATCCTTAAGAAGTTCGTTGAAACTATAGACCCCATACGAAAAGGTTAATCGTAATTATTTATTTTCTATCATCAAGCAATTTCATGTGAATATACGCTGCTGCTTTTATCAGTGTTGTTTAAGGGATTTATCCAAAATATGTGGATTTTTTTAAAGGGGGATAGAAATCTTGTTGAAGATTGAAGATTATTTGCGAAAATTTTAAATGTTTTGATGATTTTTCAGGAATATGTTTTTATACCCTTAACTACAGTTGGAAAGGGTATTATTAATTCATCATTTCGTTTGTAAAATCTACAATATTCATTTCTGACTACCTAAAGTATACATTAACTTGATTCTTAGGGGAGTTGATGTCCGCCGGTCTATCCATAATCTGATTGAAATCAGTTTTGCCACATCCCCACAAATCTCTCAGACATAGTTTTAAAACATGTGCTTTTGACAAACATGTAGGGGTATTGCTAATTTTCTATTGGGTTCAAATCAGGGGACTGCGCAGGCCATTTTAAAACATTGATTTTGTTATCCTGGTACCACTTCATTCTGTACTCTGCCGTATTATTTGGATCATTATCCTGCTGGAAGACTCATTTGAGTGGCATATTTTCTTCGGCATACGGCAGCATTATGTTTTTCAAAATTTCAATGTAATCAGCCGATTTCATTATGTTCTGGATATGATATAGAGGACCCACACCATAATAAGGGAATGACCCCCATACCATGATGCGACTACCACCATGTTTGACCGTCTGTACATGGTGGACACCTCTATCAGAAGAAAACAAGTTTACTTTTGTTTCATCGGACCACAGAATGTTACGCCATTTTTCTTTAGCCAATCGATATGATTTTTAGCAAACTCTAATCTTTGTTTTATATTCTTTTTGGATAAGAATGAGACTTTTCTTACACTCCGGGCTCTAAATTTCTTACAGATGAGTATCTTTCGAATTGTCGATGTGTCAACGTCAATGTTTAAATAAATTTTTATTCGTTTACGAATGATACTTCTCTTTATAGTAGATGTAATTTTTGGTTTTTTACCACGGGTTTCATCCTTGGAAATCCATTTAATAGCATTTTCAATCAACGTTTTTGAAATACCGAGCATTTGTGCAATTTTTCTGTTCGAATGTGCGCTTTTACTTACATTTTTTATGTTATTTCGAGAAGCGTGGTCGCAATGCGTATATCTACCCATATTTGCCAAAAAAAAGTAACAAAATTGCAATTTATTTTGATATGAATTTTTATTATTGTATTTTTCACAACAGAAATCGCGCACTTTACAAAGAAAATAATTTTTTATCAAAACGAAAGAAAAAGAAACCCAAATTGTAACAACTCTCTTTCATTTTAAATGAATTTGTAAACACGAAAAACGGTAAATACAACTTTCCTTTTTATTTTTCACATAACTGTATGTTCAAAAAAAATGCGAGCGCCTTTATTTTGCTTACTTTTTTAAAATTTCGTTGTGATTATTTGTGGGTTATTGTTCTTTTTTATTGTTGTATTGAAGACCAAAATTTCAGAAAAATTACCAGGTAATTGGAGTACTTCTAAACTATCTAAATTTTACTGAAATATGACACTTTCACCAATATTTCACCAAAAATTCAACTTTGCAAAGAAATTGTTTCTAAAATAAAAGAAATTGGAAATTTCATCAAATACCGAAAATTCAGCATTAAATTGGTGGAGGGCATATAAGATTCGGCACAGCCGAATGTATAACTCTCACTTGTTCCCAATATTTCTGTTGCTGTTGCATTATCATGCTAATTAAGTAATTCTCTTAATACAAATTCTTTTGCTGATAAGTCTTGCAGTAAAGTTTGATTAATCGCATTTGTTTTAGATTAAATAAACTTTGGTTATGTTTTGGTTCTGTCCTTAAAAGTAAGGAAGCTTATTGCCACAAATGTTAGATCTATTATATCGCATTTTTTCGAAACATTTAAACAATTTGCTCGAAATAAATAATTTAATCAATAAATAATTTAAGATTATTTTGGCAACAACATTTTAGCATAGAATTTTGTGCCAAGTACTCGATTTACATAACGTGGAGGAGTAATGTGAAAATTTTAAATTTATTACTCAAACCAACTTAAAACTTGTTCATACAGTTTATTACAGTTAATTTTTCAATAACAGTACTGTTAAAGTCTTCCTGGGATAATGTTTACTCGTAACTGGATTAAAATTAAAATATTATTTTTACCAGGTAATTTTCGGGGACAAAGTTTTCTTTTGGATTATACTGGAAGAAAATATAGAGCCAATTTTAGAAACTGTAGAAACTTTTATTCTGGGATATTGACTCAAGAAAATGAACTTAAGAAACTATAATCCAATTTTGCTGTTTTTGGTTTAAATCTAGTTATTTGTAAGAAGAAAGAATACTTGTGACATCGTTAAACATTCAGTTGACATTTAAAAAAACATAAAGGCATGAAAAACATAATGTTAAAGGTTTTGGGTGCTTCCCAATAAAACAATTATTAATATTGTCTGTTGTTGCAGTAAGAATCGTATTAGTTAAACCAGTACTTCAGCTCTTTAGGTTAGACAAATTTTTCATTTATTTTTTTAACTTGGTCATTTATAAGGTAAGTTCTGATGTCGACTGCTCTGCCAGTTTGATATCTTCTTTCAGCTGTTTCGAATGTTAAATTTTAAATTATTTTGTGTAACTATTTTATTGATTTTTAAATATTCCTTAAAGTTTTTATTTTTTGATCAATTCTTTATTTTGCTTATTTAATTGAAGGCTTTTTCTAAATTTAGATATTTGTTTCAGTAACATTTTTTTTGGTAAATTCAAGTTTTTATATTTAGTGTTGAACCTTTATTAGATGACATTTTAACAACTTGTAAAATGGAATTTTAGCGAAAACAATTTGCGCAGAGTTTTTTTCAATTTCCGATTTTTTTTAGGAAATTTTTATTTCCGGTGTTTTCGAGCAAAATAACTTTTTCCCATGCTTTATGATACATTTTTATTTATTTATTTAAACGTGACTCAGACATGAAAATAATATTCATATTAAAGTTTAAATTATTTGAATTAAATTTTTTCAGCAGAAGAATTTTTAGCACCTTTTAAACGTTTTGCTTGGTCTCAGATGTAACATTCTTTAAGTTTTTATTTAATTAATCTCTAGTTTTTGTTCCTTTCGGTATTTTGCTTAGTGTCCTGCATTTGCTAATTAAAAAATGTACATATTTTTTATTTTTGTTTTAGTTTAATATTTTTATAAATTCTGCAAGAAGGGTGCAACAGGCAGCCGCATAAACGGTAAAGAGTGGAACTCTCTTTATATTATTACGTTTTTCCCTTTTTAGAGCAAACGTACGGATTCTTTTGATTGCAAATACCACTGTGGCTAAATTCTGTCTTCGAACTTTATTGCTTTCTCTGGCTATACTTCTTTATCCTACCGGTTTTGTGAACCCTTGGTCTCGTATTTACTAAACAACCATGACTGATTTAACTTTCAAATGTTCACAGAAGAATTTCCACTGGAGAGATCTATTTAATTGTTTTCTATTCATTTCGTATTCATTGTCAAATTGTAATTAATTCAAAAATCAACATTTTCTATTTGTGTTTCGGTTTTATTATTATGTTTCTTTTTTTTTCTTCTTTACTTTTGATTTCTATTTACCACTTTAGTACGAGTTAAGCATAAAATAGTATATCAGATGGCAGCTACGGTTGATATAAGAAAGAGGGGAAATACTTATTGAGCATTTCCTTCCGGTTTGTTTAAAACAATTATGAATTTCGTTTTGTTGTTGTTATTTTCATCATCAATAAATTGAATCAATTGACAACAAGAACAGACACTTCTTAAGCGAATGAAAGATACACGAACATACGCACACATACCCACATACATACACACATTATATACGTAGAATGCTATTAATTTTTTAAAAGATGCTCATAAATTTAAAATGATATGAATGTTGTCTATTGCACCTAGTTGATTTTGTTGTTGTTGTTGTTTCTTTTTATTGGTTCTTTTTTATTTAATTTTATTTTTTGAATTTTAAAAATAACTTTTTAATATTTAAAATATTTCTTGCTCTTCATTAAGTTACATGTGTTGTGTGTGTTTTTCTTGTTGGCTGCTTGTCGTTGTTACATTACAACCGCTCAATTTTCTTTGACAAACACACACAAGCGCACATCCACAAATTGAAATATATAGAATTCCAGCATCTGTCAACTTTTTATAGTGGCAACCAGCTGCTGTGGCATGTAAATGAAAATCTTAAAGAAATAGTTGTATGAAATAGTTGCCATTCTCAGTTTTGTTTTTGCATTATTTGCATGCACTATGGCATGAGATGTTTAATTTGTGCCATTATTGTACATTTAAGAAGAAATCGTTGTAATTTCTAAAAATATATTTTTTATTCACTTACTTAAACATAATCAAATAAAATTAATTAATTTAATTTAAATTAATTCTCAGCATTTGGGATTGCAGTTCTCAAACAATTTCAGTTCATCTTAAGTGAACTTTCCTAGATTTAAAATATGTACTTAATAAAAATATAAATAATGAAACATCTACTAAATATCAATGAACGAGCTATATTTGAGAGATATTTTCATTGCAATAATGTTGCAATTTTATTGCGTGGCTACGGCTGCCGCATAGTTGGCGCAATCTTAATTTTCATACATTGAGCAGCATTTCTTGTTATGATCTAAGAGCTCAATCGCCACCAAAGGTAATCATTCTGTTGTTAACTTTTTTAAGATTAACCGGCTTTAACTGGGTGACACATCAAATAAAGAATTTGTTTTCCTGTAATTTGTAATAAAATATAGTAAAATAGATTATTTATCTCTGATCAGCTGCTAGTTTTTTTTTTTTATTAAAAATAAAAAACTAATATAAAAAGTAAATTTAAAAAAACAAAAGTTAAGCAAATTTGTGCACCTTTCAAAGCGTCCGTGTTAGTATTTGCCTCGGCAATCTTGAATTCATGAAAAAATAGATATGTCAATCGATCAGATATAGTGTCGAAATAGGTGTTATTGGAAATCAGCATGATCGGTCAATGTCCTTCGAGGCAGAAGGCAAAACACCACGCCTACCTCTAATTTTTTATGCGTTGAAAAAAATAAATATTGGGTCAATAGAGAAAAATAAGAAAAAAAACATTCAGTAAACAAAATTAGCGCTCCCCCATATTATTCGAGTAACAGGGCTCTGAAATTTTGGAATTTTTTAAAATATCAATATTGTTATCATTTTAAAGCTTTTGAAGAGATCTTTAAAGAAATACTTAATTTTTTTAAAAATGCTAAACATGCTAAGCATTTTTCAAATTTTTTATTTATTTTTGACTTCTCTGTTACCCCCAATATTTGCTTTTTTGATTGGAGTTACTTCGATAAACTAGATTTACATAGATGGTGAAGGTATATAAGAATCGGCCTAGCAAAATATATCACTCTTACTTGTTTTAATTTAGATTAGCCTGCACATATGAAGTCCTGTCTGGTTGGACTTACGAGCAACTAAAATTTTTAGAAAATCAAACAAGAACGCTCATTTCAATTTTCAGAGGAAATGGGGTGTTTTGGGAATCCGAAAGAGATGGACAAGAGAAGCTAAAAAAATTTGAATTGGGGGATCATGATTTCAGTCGTTAGCGAACGTAATTTTGCTTGTGTATGCGAATTGTATCATTTCGGGATTTTGTCAGTAGGTGAATCGTAGTAGATTATCTTGCCGAATATGCCTACCAAATAATAGGAGATAAATGTCCAGCAAAACTGGCAGCAACATATTAAATTTGGATGCAGTAGAGATTTTGATTTAAAAAAAAAATCAATTAAGAAAGTATTTATGATCAGAATATCAGAATATTTTTAAAGAATATTCATTAAAATTGCAAAATGTAATAAAACAAATACAAAGCTGCCAATAATGACAACAACAATACATTGTTGCTGTTTGAATTTCATTTATACAACCTTTAACATCAACACTCTCATAAAATTCTTCTTAAACTGAAGCACCCGTTATGCAGAACTTAATATTGCATGTACCATTGGTGTGTTTGGTTGTTGTTGGATTGTTGTATTTGCATTTAGTCTTATTGTTAAGTAAAATAAGAAACTATTTCCACATTGTATTAATAAGGCCTGTTGTTTTATTATTATTTTAACTTTTTACATTACAAATATAATGTTTTTTCTTTTTCTTAATATTTTCCTGTTTTCCATATTTAAGCCGCGTGAAATTGCAAATGTTTGTTTGGTTCGTTTGCATTTTAAATTGGTTTGTGCCTTTACATTTATGTATGTAGTGCGCAAACGACATACAACGGCAATAACAGCAGCAACAACATTTACATACATACATACATACATTTGTACGCTGTATTATTTGTTGTAATACATACGATCGACTCAATATGTACGATATGTTGCAGTTAACTCTTTACAGTGCACTGGTGTATGAGTGCGACTGACTGTAGGCTAAATGGCTGCACTGGATGGACTTGACTGAATATTAGATTTTCTGTTATTGCACTACGAGCACTACAAACCATGCGTATGCTTTTGTAATAGCTAAAACAACAACAACTACTACTACAAAACATTGAAAAATGAATTGATAGCTATTGTAGAAAAACTCTCTGCTCAAGTATGAACACGTGCCTGGAATAACAAAGTGCGTGAATTGTGTAAATTGTAATAATAATGATTTTACAAAAATCATACAACAACAATGCAAAGCAGCAACAATAAAAAATAACATGTTACAATAATGATTGTTGGTAAATTTGCTGTTTTTCTTCTTGTTCATTTTAAATTAAAAAAAAAATGTGAAAATTTTCAAAACAAATTTAGATAAAACTACAGGGTGTCTGCACAAAAAAGAAATTATTTATTTTCCTTAATGTTGCAAACATGTTCTAAGATAACTCGTTGAAAACTAAGTGGCATATTTATAAAAAAAATAAGTTTGAAATGTGTTTTTTCTTTAATAGTTTTTAAAGATTGTTTGCACAACGAAAAAGAAAATGGTATTTTGTTTTTAAGCAAACTTTTACGATTAAGGCCACTGATTTAAAAAAAAAAATAGCTAAATTCGCGATCGAAAGAAGTACACAACCGGTCTTATTCTTGTTTAGTACAGGAATGATATTTTTATTTATAATTTGAGTGGTTGACAAATTTCATCATTTTTTTTTTTACAATTAAAATTTCCCCAGCGTACTTGACATTTTTTTTTTTTTGTGGCAAAATTTAATTTATTAATTTGACAGTTTAATACAATTTAAAGGAGTGAATTCATTGAAATTAAAAAGAAAAAAGTTAAACAAAATAAAAAGTGATTGTAAATTACATAAAATGCCGAAACAAATTTGTCCTTTAATACATTTCAAATCTGTTTTAATATTTTATGACTGCGGCAGTAAAATTTTAAATGAAAAACTCGATATGTTTTGTAAAATATGTAAAATATAACTAAATATTAAAAACTCTTTAACCATCGAGTCACATTTTTCAGAACACGAATTTGGAATAGAAGTTAAAAGCTTAATAATTGTTTTTACAACTTTCCTGTAAATAAAATTTGACAATTTGAAAATTTTGGCAATACCGCAGCAAAAACCAATATGTGTTTTTTGATAATCAAAATCTTGCACAAATTAAATTTCATCGTAATAAACAAAGCAGTCCACTTGATTATTCGCTTTACTTTAAGTCTCATATTCACTGTGTGCTTCACCACAGGAGTCAAAAGTGTATATCAAAGTTTGTCATTCCGTTTTTAATTTCTAAAATATCCATTTCCGACCTCATAAAGTATATATATTCTGAGTGCTTATGCATAACGAAGTCGATTGAGCGATGTCCGTTGAAATCAACTTTGTTAAGGCACTAGATCAGCTAGAAAAAATTTAAATACGCCAATCGATCAAACATAGTTTCAAAAAAACAAATATATAGGGCGATTAAGAATTAAAAAATAAGAAAAAAATACTTATCAAGTAAAAATATTGGCACTCGCCCACATTATCCGAGTTATGGGCCTCTGAACTTTTCATTAGAAAGTGCGATTTTGCACCATTAAGATATAAATATGGGTATCATTTCAAAGCTTTTCGAGAAATCTTTAAGAAAACACTCAAATTTTTAAAAAATACTTAACCCCATTAAAAGTCTACGAAATTTTTATGTAAAATTATATGTAGTACTTAATTTTTTTTCTTATTTTTTAATTAAAAATTTGGCAACTATAAGCCTTACGTTAAAATTTACAGATTCATCTGTCCGATAGCTTTTCGGACAGTTTTAGCGTAACAACAAAATCATTGCTAAAGTGTAAAAACGGCCCTCAAAGATGTACATATGGTAGAAGAATAGATATGTCCTCGTTAAATTCAATTTAAAAAATTGTAATGGGGGAAATCATTTTATCCGAGCTATTTTTTTAAAAATTAGAAAAAAATATTTCCTTCTTCAACCGAAACAAGACTTCATATTCAAGAAACAGTGTAGCTAACCAAAGTTATAATTTAAAATGACTTGGACAAGTAGAGTATAACACATGATATAAGTTTGTCTGAAGCATTTAGAATGGAAAGCAAATCGACAAGATTTTCAGCCGTACATACATCGTATGGCTAAATCATTGACTTGAAAGTATGTCAGATAAAGAACTTCGTAGAATGCGAAACAAAAAAACCAAAAAATTTTGGTGGTTACAAGAATAGGCAACTATGAAATTCTTCCTTTTGTTTTACTTTTAGACTTATGATTTTTATCCTTGCTCATACCCAGCAAAAAATTTTTGAAAAGGTAACGAGTGTGGAATTAAGCATTTTTGGCAGAAGTACTTCCCAACTAGATTGCTAACTTAATGATTTTAACAAGGCATGAGACTTTTATAATCAATTACTAAGAACCGATTACATTAATTACTGTAGGAAATAATGAGTACATTTAGTACGGTAGTCTTTTTTAACATAAAGAACTAGTTCCATTACTACTTCCTTTTTTGGAAACTAATGTAATGTGTTTTGGAAGCGAGTAAAAAAAATGGTAACCACAAAAGTAAGTCATTATATGGCAAGTAGTTTTTAAGGTAATGTCTAATTTTTTGCTGGATACAAGTAATGTTTTTGATAAATTTTCATTACATTTAATATATATTATTTTCTTATTTACTATTAATAAATATATAGATTTACAATTAAAAATGTGTTATACTATATTAAATGTACTCGAGAGCTCTTTTCTGGGACTTTGTATATACATGTATATATTATTGAATACTAGTGTTTATTATAGTAAAAGTAGTTTAAAAGATGTAAATTAATAAACAAACAAAAAAAAATCATTGACTTGACTTAAGAATTATTATTATTTTTTACTAAATTAATTAAAAAATTTATGTATTCAGGAAAAGTTATTACTCCCCATTGGTTGAACTCATAATAAAGACGAAAGCAAGACACCTGGGAATATCAGACACAGATTTCTTAATAAATCCAAAAACCCAAAAACTCTTTTATTATTCTAATGCTAGACAAATGTGTTCATTTTACCACAGTACATTCAGTTCTTGAAAAAAGAGCACCCTTTATACTAAAAATGTTCGATCCGCTGTAGATATTGTCGCATTATCGAGATTAAGCTATCTCCAATAGTGTTGGCCTAAAACTATATGAATATGAGTAGCATATTCTGCTGCTTACGAAAACAGTTACAGCCAAACCAAGTTAGTGCGTAAGACGAAAAACAATCTGATGCATAGCCATTGAGCTGGAATATCATGCCTATATCAGAGCGTCAATTTTGTTAACTCAATTTATTTTATATAACTCGTTGTATAAAAATAAAGAAGAGATAAAACCGCTAGATTGCCTTGAAAATAACTAAATTGTCATTACTTTTCAAAGAAAACAAAAAAACCAAAAAAGCAGCCAACTTCACTTTTTAACGCACTGTCAAAATCGGATTTCCAATTGATAAGCTTTGACGCCGCGCTATTATGGTTTGCTTCATACATTTTGTATGTACATAAGAAGTTTTAACATATAGATTGCTCGTTACGCGCGAACATAGGTTAGGCTGTTAGTAAAGTTTATGTTAAAAGAACATCCTAAGTAATACATTTCAAATAGTATCTTTTAAAAAGTACCTAGGAACTGCTTTCTAAAAAGATGTTATCCACTAAAGTACCTTTAAAGTGACGTTTTTATAAAGTACTTTTATACTAAAAGTACCTTTAAAGTCAATGATCATTAAGAAAAGATGCTTTTTTCAATTATAAATAAAAATGCCTTTTTTTATCTTTTATGGTTTATTTACTGTTTCTGAAAAAAATTGTTACAAATTTATAGTCATAAACATAAAAATAGTTTGCATTTACGAAAATCTTGTGATGAAATATAATAAAACTGTTATTATTGAAAACTAATTTTGGTAAATTTGCACCAAAGAAAAAAATAATAATAATAAGATATTACAAAGCAATTAAAATGTATAACATTCAATGTATTGGTGGTTATAAAATTTATAATTTTTTCTTACCCTCTTGTTAATAATATTCAATCAACCTTATTGATATGCGGCAGACATTTTTTAATTTTTTGTTATTCAGTAGTCAGTTTGATGACAGCAGAAAAATCTTTAAACGTTAAACGCTTCGCTTTTAAAATACATATTCTTTAAAAATTAAATATTTAAAACTATTTAGCAATTATTTACATTAAGTAAAATTATTATTGTTTTATTAAGATTAAATATATTCATTTTAATTAATAATATTTTTTTATAATAATTAAAACTACATTTAGACATCAAAGAAAGAGTGTCAGCACATAGTGAATTGCTACATTTGATTGTTATCGAAAAAAGAAATAAACCACAATTATTTAGAATAAAAAACACTTAATATTTTAAGGATTTACATAATTATATGGCGACTTAAATTATTTTTTAGGCTCTTAGACAAATTTAGAGTTATCCTTCACATATAATTATAAATAGTTTTATATTTACACGCAGACAATTTTTGGTAGTTTTCATAATTTTTGTTTTTTTTTTAATTTAAACTTTGTTTTTTTATATATTAAGTTAAATAAAAAATACGTAATAGAAATATTTATAGAAAAGTACAACAAGACAACAAATTAATTTATTAAATACAATAAATTAAAAAAAGTTTTTTTAGGAGTCAGTTGTGCAGGTGGAAGGTGTTTAGCTTGCGGTGACAGAATTACATACATAGTTAAGAGTAAAAACGTCCTATGTCCGTATTTATAACATTTTGTCTATACACAAATAAATTTTTCTTAAATACGGCCCTAAATGTTACATTGTTTATGATTCTTAAATTATACAGAAATCTGTTTAATTTTTAGTAATCATTGATATTTTCAAAAAGTTTTTTTTTTCACAAAATAATTATATTTCTAAGTTTGTTTAAGACTATAAAAATTAACCTAATATTAAACAAGATTATGAATAATATTATCTTAAAGTTTATAATTAATAATTTTTATCAGCAAGCCACACGTAATTAATGCACTGATTTGTTAGTTTTTGCAAAATTTTGTTTATAAACTGACTTAGGTCTAAATTTAAGCGTTTTTAAAAATTCCCATTTTTTTAAACAGTTTAACTCAATACTTAAAAATACATACAAAACAGATTTTTTTCAAACAAGTACTTTTTCAAATAGATACTGTTTTCAAAAATAAGTTGTAGGGCCATTATTACAATTTGCCGTTAGTTAAAGGGGGGATTTTGTCTGCCTGATAAATAGTTTTGCATTATGAAATTTTAAATTTTTTATGTAATCATCTAATATATATTATAAATCTCTTTGTAAGGTTATTTGTTTGTTTATGCGTGCGTGCGTCAATCACGCCTAAACTACTAAACCGACTTTAATGAAATTTGACATACGGGTAAATTTTAGTCCTCATAGTAAAATAGGGTATTTATATTTTCAAATAGTGGAGCAGGAGGAAAGATGCGGCTGATCGATTTTAACCATTTTCGAAACATAGTGGTCCTTATCTATATCTGTTTCCAGAGCTAGGACCTAGGAAAGTGATTAAGGGGGAAAACGGGTATTTACGTCTGTACACATAGTTACCAGACGTAGTTAGATACTTATGTAAAGACTAGAATATTGTATGTTTATTTTGGAAAAAGGGAATACGAGAGGGAAGTTGGCGAGCAAGCAATTTTATGAATTTTACCCGATTTTAATAAAATTCTTTAAATATTTGAAATATAGATATTTCCTGATTTATAAGATCAAAACCGATTTAATGGATTTTTTACGTGTTAGTAGCAGATACCTATAGCAAACAAGGATATTAAATATTACACGGTGCCTAGAAAGGCCCTAAACTTAGACCTAGGCAACGCCGGGTACAATAAGCTAGTTATTAATAAAAATGGATACAAAAATGATAAGTGAAGGTGTTACAATGCAAAGCCATTTATGGGTCCGGTAAAAATTCGTCATTGATTTTCGAAGAACCGTAGTTTTTTCGAAAAGGTACTTTTTTTCAAAAGTGAATATTCACCAAAAAAATTTTCCCTAAAAGCACCTTATAAGCTTTTTATTTGGACAAAATGCTAACGTTACGTGTTCCAAATTAAACTTTTTTCAAACAGCTACTGTTTTCAGAAAGAATTCCAAAAATATGTACTTTTTCTCAAAAAGACGCGTTTTTTTAAAGATCCTTTCTCTTAGAGGTTATTTACTATGGTTTTTTAGAACTTTGCTTAATTTATGTGCCTATTTATAACGTACATGGTTTAAGAGATAATATTTTAAGATGTGTTTTGGAACATTGGCCTGTATAGTACTTTTTAAAAACGTATACATTTTTGCCAAAAAAAAAGTGCTTAAAAGAAAGTACTTATAAATAAGCTACGACTTAAAGAAAGTACTACTAAACAGTACTTTGAACCATATATGTATATCATTTTTAGAATAATACCCTTTCACAAAACTATCTATGATTAAAAAAAGTTCCGTTTTTCTAAAGGTACTTTTATATATTTATTTTTCGAAAAGGTACTTTTTTAAGATATTGGCTTAAAGATATTTATTGTAAGAAAATGCTTATTGGACAAAGAAACTTTTCCAAAAAAAAAAAAAAAATTTCAAATTTTTATTTAACTCGGAATATTTAAAAACAGAATTTTGTTATATCAATCTTAAAATAACACCTACATAACTGACCCTTTTTTATACAGATTTTCCTTTTTTTCTTCTTAAACTTTTATAAACAATAAGATTATAGTTGTGTTTTTTTATTTGTTAAATTAAATTTTTATAATTTTATTTGTTAAAAGATTTTCTTGTGTTAATTTTAAGTATGTTCCAGTTTAGTCGTTTCGTGCTGTTTTTTTGTCTGTATGTCTGTCTGTCCGTCAGTCAGCAGCCGCCATCTTTAACATTTTGAACTATTTTCCTCAATATAAACATTTCCAGATTTTAAAGTTGTCGTATTGCTGAGTAAACGACGATCATGATGTAGATTTGGTTGGTGTTTATCCGATTTTTCTATAAGAAAAAACAACAAAAAAAACACACAATTAAAATAAATAAATAAGATTTTAAAATTTTAAGTTAAAGAAGGAAAAGAAATAAACAATATTTTCATTCGAGAAAGAAAACAAAAATGAACGAAACACTTATAATCAAAAATGCACCATAAATTGCACCTTAATAAATATTTGCTTTGCTGTCTGTCTGCTTAAGATAATATTTAAGGTTTTTATCTATCAAGTGATTGCAAAGAAACATAAATCTTATTATCAATTTTTTTTCTCAACCGGTTAAAAATCCTTTTTTCTTTCAATTTTAAAATTATTTTTTTTTCGGTTACTGTCTTTATCGACAACAAATGATTGGCGACGTGTGTCCACAGTCATAAAAAGATTAACAATTTAACAATAAAGAAAGAAACAGCAACTTCATTCACAGACAAATAATATATTTCTTAAATATTTATAAATAAATTAAAATGTTTTTGTTTCTTTAAATAATTTATGAGATATTTGATTGTTCAATTTCATTGTCATGAACCAGTGACGTACTTCCATTTAAATTTAATTTCAAAAATGATTATTTTCTTCTTTTTTGTATGCTAATAATTTTTTATTTAGCTTTTGGCATACAAATTAATTTGGATTTTTAAATAAATAACATATTCGAGTTTTAAACGTTTTTTAAGATTTCTACGAGTAATGTTGTACTTTTAGGGTAAATTACTTAACAAAATTGCTTAAAGGCGCATTTGTGAAACTTATAGAAACGTAAGACGCATTTTTGATATATGGTTTTAAAAGGTTTTCTTTAAAGGGGTTTTTTAAGAATCTTTCTAACTCTTTCTTCCTTAACTGCTCCGTAGTGTAACATTGCACAGTGGTTTGAAAACGATTTATTTTGGACATAATTCGGTAAAGATATTTTCAAGGTCTAATTAAATCTAAAAAATCTTAACATTAAAATTAAAAATAAACTTTTTTTGACAGTGGTTCAGAATTATGTCCAAAATAAATCGTTTGCAAGCCACTCTGCATCGTCAGAAAAATAACAATTATTTTGTAAAAGAAATATAATAGCATGATAATGATTATTCCTCGACGCTGATGCTGATGTACAAAATATTGAAATATTAGAACGAATTAACACTCCTTAAATAATAAAATAAAAATGTAAATAAGTAAGAAAAAGTTGAAACTAAAGCTTCTCTTTAAAATTAGTTTTTTAAAGGATACGAATAAGGGAAGAATTATTAGAAATATACTTTTTTGGAACGTAATTTTTTCAGACAAATTTTTTTAAAACGTTTTTGTTTTGTCATTTTCATCCTTCAAAAGGTTCCTATTTGATAAAAAAAAAAAAGTATTTATCTTTAACAAATTGTAAAGACACAAGGGAGGCACTTTTTAAATGATATTTTTTTAAAGCGCAATTTTGTAAAAAAAAATAATTTTTAAAAGATGGTTTCAAAAAAATATATTTTTTAATTAAATAATTTAATAAATGATTTTTTTTTTTAATTCTGAACGTAAGGATTGGTTTGAAGTCCTCTTTGTTAATAAATAAAAAACAACAAAATTTTATTGTTTTTTAATTGTGGGCATTGTTAAGGTAAATTACCTAAAGGTACATTTTAAAATTTTTCTTAATGTACCGCTTTGCAGTACTTTTGTTAGCCAGCATGTTTTTACAGTTATTTTTTTTAAAGCAACTATTTTTTGCTTTAATTGTACTTTCATTAAAAAGTACTGTTTTCAAAATAATTAATTACAAAAAAAGTAAGTATTTTCTCAAAGTAATAAATTCCCTAAAATTTGATTACTTTTAAACAGTACTTATTTAAAACGTAATATTGTTAAAATTAATTTTTATAAATATGCTGTAAATAATAAATAAAAGCAGATTTTTTAAAGGAACACTTTTTGATTGTTTTGAAGGTACTTCTTTGCAGATATTTTTTAAGCGTACTTTTATAACCCAAAATCTTTTTTAAATTGTATTTTCAGAAGAAAATATTTTTAAGCGTACAATCTTAAAATCATTGTTTTAATTGCTTGCTTAAAAATAGCAACAGCACTAAAATCTTTGCTTTGCTTACATGTTTTTCAGCAAATAAAAAAACTAAATATCTCAGATTTTACAAAACAATTCATTATAAACGAAGCAACAGCAAAAAGCTAATGAAAAAAAAGAGAAAGAAACGCAACAAAACAATCAGCAAAGCATTTATTTTGAAAACGTTTGCTGTGTCTTAAGCAATAAATTGATGTTTGTTTATTCTTTTGATGTTGCTTTTTAAGAAAAAAAAACACCATTTAATTTTGTAACAAAAGCAACGTTTGTATTTGTATGATCGTATGTACTTTCTTACGTATTGTCAGTAATAAATACATAAATACGTTTCCTATGTTGAAAGGGATAAAAAACAGCGAGTTACAGCAAGACACAGCAATTGTAGTCAGCCAAAACTTCATAGTAAAGAGTTAAGCAAAGTAAAAATAAAAAAACTAGTTGCTCAAGCAAAATCAAACATTTTCAAGATAAATGCTTTGCTGCAGAAAGAAAAACATAGTCAGCTGAAGCAAGTGCGGTTCTTTCTCATTTTTTGCATTTACTTTTTGCTTTTGCTGCACATTTTTCCACAGCAACAGTTAAGCAACCACATATGCATTGAAAATAGTGAAGCATTTTTAATCACTGCTTAAAATGTAATTTTATTAAAATGTACTGCTTAAGAAATAGGGATTTTAAGGTTTTTTTTTTAATAAATGTTATTTTTTGTAGAAATACTTTTGTGCACTTTCGGTGTACATTTTTAAAGCTAAATATTTTAAATTAACTGCTTCAGAGCTACTTTTTTCAGGCAATGTTTATTAAGTTCCTCTGACATCCTGTTTAATAGGATTTAATCAATATTTAAATATAAAATACTTGTTTTAAAGAAAAAATGATAAATTGTTTTTAGCTTGCTTAGCAAATCAAAAATATTTTACTTGATTTTCAAAAGTTCTTACTAAAAGACAAGAGTTTCACCCCTTAAAAACAATGATAAAAAATTCCATAAAATAAATACAACAAATATACAATTACAAATAGATTTTAAAACCATCATTTTCATATTTAAATCACAACCACTTAAAAATTTAACAACAAAACAATAAGAACATACATTTATGGCAGACTCATCATTTCATTATGAACAATATGTCACATGCTGGCTTTAGTGACAATTTTAAAATTTACCACAACAAGATGCACACACAAATGATGCACCAAGAAACACAAGCACACGTTCAAGTAAAATAAAAATTTAAAGAGAAAACCTTGAAAAGAATATTTAAATTTAAAATTAGGGAAAATATCCCGCCAGGAACATAAGATTAACAGACGGGCGGATAGAAGGACGGACATTGTATCACTCCAGCAAAACTAATTAGACAGTTTTTGTATTTTTTTATTTTCACATTTTCTCTCTTTTCGAGCCCACTTGAGATTTATAGTTGAACAAAAAGATCTCATATTTGAATTTTAATCTTGTTGTAAATACACACAACTTCGAGTGGCTCTTTTGTTTTAGATTAATTTTCAATTCTTTTTCTGAAGTGCTTAACAATGGTTTAAACAAAAAAATACGCCCATAAATTTTAAACCCTTGTTGGTATTGTTGTTAGAATGGGCTATTTAATTTTTGCAAATGAAAGTTGTTGTTTTAAAAGAAGCTGCCAATAAGTGAACATTTTGTGGCAATTGTATTTAAAAAATAATTTTTAAGGAATATCTATTCTGTTCTAAATTAATTGAAGTTAACTTAAATGATGGTAGTAAGATTCTTCCTCTCGGTTTTTACTAGAAACTGCATTTTAAGATGGTGTATTCAGCGTTGTCCTCGATTTGTTGTACTTTTCATAAACACGTCTGCATTTATCGTGTATTTTTGCAAGTGCTAAGAAAATTACCGTTACAACTAAAGGTCTGAGTGAGGTAAAAATTAGTTTTTATTGTTTCAACATTTGAAGTAAGTTCGTGGGTCCTTCTAACTTTATCTTTGCTTTACCATGTAATCTGCCAAGTTTCGAAAAACATCAGTCTTGCATTCTTTTTGATTTGGGGAATTTCTGTGAGCGTTTGAGCCATAGATCCACACTGGTTATATATTTTAGATTGTTCTTTTATTAGTAGCTCATGTGGTGGTATTTCAGTGAGGATTTTTGTTGCCGCGGTCGATGTCATCCCGTATATGGAAGATATACGCAGTAGAATTGATCTCTCACACTTTTCAAGAAATTGTTTGTATATATGTATGTACATATGTATACAAGATATAATCAGATTCAATATTCTAAATCTACTCATGTTTTAAGGTAAGATAAAACATGGTTTGCAGTTTTCCCCAAACTAAATGTGCTGTCCAACATTAAGCCACAAGCTAAATTTTGGATAAAGGCGTTTGTTCTATACTGAATTTTCTGCACCAAATGTTGTCCTGTTAAATGTTTTTTTTTTCAAGTCCTATAGATCGAAACTTCTATAAAACATTTTGTAATAAGCTTAATTTTCTATAGAGAATAATTCCTAAGGCAAATATTCTATCCTACAGAAAATTTGTTCCAAAGAAAATACCAAACAAAAAATTTTGTCCTAAAATAATATTTCAACCTAAACTGTTGGGCCAATCTAAATTTTCAAAAACAATTTTTGCTCCCAGCTTAATTATCCACACAAAAAATTATCTAACAAATCGATTGTACAACATAATTTTGCCTAAAACAAATCTCGAACATATGGCGTTGCCATTTAGCAAAGTTTCTACTCTTAACTTTATCCCAATTGTAAATATTTACAAAAAAGTACGCTCCCATTGAGTTTCCTACAGACAATTTTATCCCAAAACTTAATTTGTTCCTGAAGATCTTTTTGTCTCTTGTTCTATAAAATCTTTATGCGTAAAATAAGACTCCGAACTAAATCTGTCCAATTAAAAATATCTCTAGGGTCAATCAAAATTAAATTTATTTTTTCTACACAAAATATTACTATTTCATAAATTAAATATCCTGCAGAATATTGGATACAAAAAAGTCCCACATAAAAAATTACCCTAAAATTAAATTTCTAGCTTAACCGTTAGCACAATCTTAACTTTTAATTATAACTTTTGAGTCAAGCTAAATTAATCACAGAAAAAATATGTAGCAAATGCAATATACCACAGAATTTTGTCTTAAACAAATCTCGAACAGAAAATATTGTCCTTTAGTAAGATTTTTACCTGAAATATTGTCCCAATGGTACTTATCACACCAAAGGTTGTACCAAAATTAATATTCTCCAAGAATTTTGTCCCAAAACGTAATTTACCACAAACAATTTTTTCAAAAACAAAAATCTTAAAAGAAATTTTGTCCCAAACTAATTATAAATTATAAAAAAAATTTCTGCATAATGGTTTGTTCCAACAAATATTTTCCGTATCAAATTTTAAACTAGACTTTTACAAAATATAATTTCCAGTTTAAAAAAATTTATTTTCGTACTTAATTCTGTGCTCAAATTTGATTTCATATTCCAAAAAAAGTTTGTTCCATTATGTACTAACTCTGGAGTTACTGTCGACGTCGTTTACGGCGTTTCAACGCCGTAAAAGTTGAAATAGATTGAACTTTTACGGCGTTGCAACGCGTTGAGATTAACTGCTCTCATACAATTTCATACGATTCAACTTTATTTTTGACATTTGACGCCGTCGACTACGTCGACATTAACTCCAGGGTAACATTTATTTTCCAAACTTAGTTTTCCATAGAAAATTTAGTCACAAAATAATTTTTATAAAAAATTTCTTGGTTTTCTCTCGATTAAATTTCTGTTTGAAATTTTGTTTCAGAATTAATTTTTAATGGAAAACTTTGTTGCAAGAAAACATTTCATAGTCGAATTGTCCAAGCTAAGCTCTCAGTGAAAATTAAAAATTTAATCTGTTTGTAGAAACTGTTGTCACAAAAAAAAGCACTCTTATGATTTTTTTCTCATGATCTACGTTAAAAATAAAAACTCTTCTTTCAACATATTGCAATTTTTTTAACTGAGTATAAGAATATGTGTTCCAGATTTTATTTTCTACTAAACATAACTTTCTAATCTAAACTTTCGATCTAAAACTCTGTACAATTTTGTCCCAAATATATTCTCCCAATTTTACTATAGAAAACTTTCTCCCAAAATTATTTTCATTTTTTTTTAATTTAAATTTTATTTCATTATAAGTTGAACTGATATAATATTATAACAAATGAATTAAACTAATTATGGCTTAATTTTAGTTTTATTTTACAATCTAAAAATTTTTAAGAAAGAATGTGAATGTGAATGTTTTCCAAAGAAAACAGGCATTCTTCTACCTTAATTTGTGTACATTGTAAACATCATTTATTTAACCAACTAACATAAAATAAAATTAAAGTTAAGCCAAAATTTAATTAACTCATTCGTAATATAATAATTTTCTTTAAAAAGTTTATGTCACAAAAAAATATTCCACACAAAGATTTTGTTGCACACTTGTATCCTTAAACATTTTATGCCATACAATACTTCCGAGAATTATTATTAATTGTTAAATAAAAAATTATATCTATGGATTCAAGACCTAGATTCAAACACTATAATTAAATTATTTTCAAATTAAAAAAAAATGTTAATCTTTATTCTTACCTGGCAACAGAACATGTTGCGGTTGATGAAATACTGTTGCTCTTGTCATCGTTGCTGTCGTTGGTATCCTTAAAGCATCTGCGTTGCCAATAAAAAATGTACCACCCTCTAAGCTTTGTACCTCAGCCAATTTGGCCATGAGTTTTGTTGAAAGTTCTTCGACATCTAAAATATAAAATGGAAAACAAACGAAAAAATAAATATTTATTTTATTCTTTTATCTATTTGTTGCAATGAATGTTATGGGTTTTTATAAATATTTGTTAATAGAGTTTAACATTAAACATATGTATATTACGTGTGATTTTAGCATTGCCCTGGCCGGGCCTGTCTGTCAGTTGAGCAATAAGAAGTTGTGCTTTACATTTTCTTCTCGCGAATTTAATTTGTATTTGTTTACACAAGAAGTAATTTATATATCGCATTTCAGATTGTTTAAAAAAATGAGGTGCCAGGTTTATTTTGTTATAAAACATTTTTCTTGTTGTTCGCAGTAAAAAAAAATATGAAGAAAACTGGAAAAAATTGAAAAAAAAAACACTAATAAACCTTTTTTTTAATGTGCCTTAATTTTCACTACCAAATATTTACAAAATTTATACCACAAAAATATATCGGGGATTTGAGTTTGTTTTTCTCCAGGAGAATTTTAAGACAAAACTTTAATTATTAACTTATTCAAAAATCGTTCATGAATCAAAAGTGTTCAAGAAAAAAACACTCAAACCGCTAACAATCTGGTGCAAAGCACTTTTCAACGAATGCAATTTTTCTCTTGGCACCCTGTACACAAAAATTCAAATAATTAAAACAATAAAAATGAAATTAAAAGCACATGTTTTCTATAAACAGATGATTAAAAATATTGTGCACGACTTTAATTGGCAATTCGATTTAAATATTTATAACAAAAACAGATACGCAAATGAACATCTATCTGCTGCTGCTGATCGCATTTAAAATAAAAATATATATAAATTAAAATAAAGAGTTACGTGTTGTGTTTTGCAGGAAGTAGTCGTAAATATTAATGTTTTATCGTTTTTAGTAACGATTCACAAATGAGACTTGTAGGAGTCAATAATAAATACTTTCGTGAAGAAGTTAATAAAAACTTTCCAATTGTATTGATATTCTCAGGGACACTCTTACACCTTTTGAGTGAATTTTATTTGTTATTCTTAAACAATGCTTCATACTTTTATATCAAAATATTATGGATCGGTATTTATATTTCTTTGACTAAGCAATTTTTTCGCATTTAAAATCTAATAATAGCCACCGAAAAAATAAGTTAAACAGGTTTATTATAAAACGACCCTCGTAAAAACAAACAAAGAATATTTATTTATTTCAATTAATACAAAATTTATTTTAAAAATATGTTGAGTTTTTTAATTAAGCTTTAAATTGATCGCAAATATTTTTCAAAAAACAACAACTTTTAATTTAGCAATGAAAATTTATTAAGTTTATTTCTGTGCCACCAAAACAAAAACTGTTTTGTTTTTTTTTCAACTTTTAATTTAAAACCGGATTAAACAAATACTTTTCTGGAAATAGAAAAACAATTTTTAATAATTAATTTTTTTACATATGGTTCAATGGTTATGATTAATATAAATTAATATTTTTAATTGCGTTGCGTTGAAACATAACATTTCTCAATTCTTCAAATATTTGCAAAACCAAGAGCTAATATTTGTGTTGTCCGTGTGTGTACTAAAAAGTGTGGCGTATAAAGTTTGCCAACACAAAGAGTTAAAAGTTTAAATGCCATTAGTGCCAGAAAAAAATTTTTTATATGGCGCGACGGATAATTTGTTTAAAAGGCCAATAAGTAGTTCAGTATTTTTAATTAGAAAAAGAAAAATATTGTTTTGTAGGAGTATTAGATGATTTTGCGAAGAAGCCTGTTTATTGTAATAACCTTATATTGTAAAACAAGAAAATCAAAGTTTAAGCCTTAGCAGAATGTAATGCTGCTTTCTCTAGATCGCTGCATCCTTCATCAGCATTCTTCGCATCTATTTACCTTAAGTTGTGTACATTGTAAACATCATCTATTTAACCAACTAACATAAAATCAAATTAAGCTTTAGCCAAAATTTATTTGATTCATTTGTAATGAAATAATTTTCCTTTAAAAGTTTATGTCACAGAACCGAGTCTTCCACATAAAGAGTGTTTCTCAAGCTTGTATTCGTAAACATTTTATGCCATACAATATGTTCGAGAATTATTATTATTTGTTAAATAAAAAATCATTTCTATCGATTCAAGAATTTGATTATAATTAAATTTTTTGCAAATTAAAAAAACTGGTCAACTTTTCAATTTTGGTGCAGACACGAAATTAAGTAATATCACTGAAAGAGAACTTGTTTCATTTTTTGAGGTTAAAACCTCTCTGTTTATCTTTAGATAGCAATTCTATTTTATAACAAAGGTTATACACTTGCAAATTCTAACGAAATCTCACACCTCTAAAACATGGTGTTTGAAGACTTCAACAGCTTCTTCTGGCGACGAAAATCGTTGACCACGCATTTTTTTCTTGATGTGCGGAAACAAGAAGAAGTTCTTAGGTGCCAAGTCAGGGCTGTACGGCGGATGACCGATTATTTCGCTGTTTTGGCCGGTCAAAAACGATCTGGTTTGAGCCGATGTGTGAGAGCTCGCATTGTCATGGTGAACAATGATTCCTCTTCTCTTGTTGGTTTTTCGAATTTCTCCGATGACTTCAGGCAAACAAATTGTAGTGTACTACTCAGAAGTGACCGTCCTACGTTGCTCAAGCGGAACAGTCGCCACATGACCAGTTTTGCCGAAGAAACAGGCGACCATTTGCTTCGAAGTGCTTCTTCCATGAACAACTTTCGTTGGATTTTGCTCGTCTTTGAAGAGCCACACGGTCGATTGTTGTTTCGTTTCGGGCTCATACGCATAGATCCATGATTTGCCACCTTTGACGATCTTATAAACGTCTTTTGAAGCACCGAATCGTATTTTTGCAACATTTCTTGGCACCAATCGACACGAGCCCTTTTTTTGAGCGACTTTCAAATTGTGCGGGATCCAACGAGAACAAACCTTTTTTACGGCCAGGTGTTCATGCAGTATCAAATGTATGCTGGTGGAAGAAATGTCCAAGGGTGTCTCTATCTCTCGATATGTCACATGTCGATCTTGCATTATGAGTTCACGCACGGCATCAATGTTCTCTGGCACAACAGCCGTTTTTGGACGACCTTCACGGAATTCGTCTTTGAGCGAGCTTCGGCCACGATTAAATTTATTGTACCAATTTGTCACTGTGCTATAGGATGGTGCTTCATCGCCATACAAAGATTTAAGTTCATCAATGCACTCTTGTCGTAATAATCCACGTCGAAAGTTGTGAAAAATTATGGCACGAAAATGTTCACGAGTTAATTCCATTTTTTTCTATATTAATTTTTTCAAGTCACTGTAAACAACACAAATAATGGTCGTACGTCAAAACGTTTTGAGTACGATTATGCTTAAAAATGACAAACTTTCCAATGGAAATGTCAGATTGCACTTGGCAGCACTCAGTGTTGCCATGCCAGAAATATATATAGCAGCCCTCGTATTAGAATCATTGGGCTGAAATTTTTGTTTCTAAATATTTCCATTTTTTTTTTTATTTTAGTTTAATTTTTGTTTAATAAGTACAAGTTTAGACGAACGAACATTTGGAAGGAAAACGTTTGGAATTCTCATTTGTTTTTTCATTCGGGTTTACGCAGGCGAACATGTTGTCAGCAACATTTCATTAGTATTGTTATTGTTCGCTTTTAAATGTGTGCAGAGAAAATGTCAATAAAGCGTATCGCCGAGTACCGTACTCTCTTTGCTATTAAACTAAATGTTTTCCTTCCAAATGTTCACTCGTCTAAATTGGGACCAAATGAATTTATTTCCTTGTTATTTTTTAATGATATATGGAATAAAACTTTTTACTATATTTTAAATAAATTACATTAAAATGTAACACTAATTGTGACTGAGTTGGTTAAGGACTTTAAAGTGTGTAAAGATAGCTCCTTTAGTTATCTTCGTTTTTGACAACCCTGTAATAGTTTACATACATCTCAAAAACTGGCCATATGGGAAAGCGCGTAAATTTGCCTATTTTAATCCTATTAGTAAAAATCCATATAAAATGTTAAATACAAATAACTTGCTTATGTCTAAAACTCACAATACCATGGCTTTGGACTCCACTAAGCTCCTTTTTCAATTTTAATCCATTTTTAAGCATTTAAAATATGTCCACACCGGAAAATGTATAATTACTTTTTTTTTAGTTGTATTACTAAAAACTTATACAAATTCTAAATATAACCTGTGCAATTCTGAAATTTTTAGTACCATGGCTTTCGATCCCACCAGGCTCTATAGCCGCATCTTTCCAATATTTACTTATTGAGAAAAGCCTGTGTAAGAAAACAAAAGAGAATTTTTCGAACTCATTTTAGAATTTGTTGTATTTTGAATGATGCATGATATTTTTTTTATAATTTGAGAACGGAAATATTAAAATAACTTAATTCTGTTAACTAACCAATTTTGAGTGAAACTATAAAAAAGAGTTGTTAAAAATGAAGGTAACTGGCGGAGCAATCTTATATACGTTTAGCAATTTGTCTGCAAAAAAGGAGATCATTAGTTCGAATCTCGCCAGAGCAACATCGTATTGTAATCGTAATGCTTGCGCGGACTAAAACCATATATTTGCTAAACAGGACATCGATTAGATGGAGTCTTGTAACACATTGTTGTCACGCGGATGCCTACGTAAGTTTCTAAAAGAACATTTTTCTTTCATTCTGATCGTTTTATCATAATGGCCCAGGGTACATTTATTTTACTAGGTAGTGTCGTCCACACAGCTGGTTGTAGTTTGTATACGAATTTCAAAAAACATTAGGTCTGTCTGCGTACACATATTTTGCATCATTTTCTGCAAAATATTGCAAATTGTTGTCTGCGTACTCCAAATCTGTTGCAGCGAGAGAGCAAAAAAGAGAGTTTTTTGACAGTTGGCAGTTAGGAAACTTGCAAAATGTTGCTGGAGAAATTTCTGCTTGCAAGATTTTGCAACTAGTTTTTATTTTATTTTTGAATAAAATAATTTTTGTGAAAAAAAATTGAAATTTAACAATGGCAGAAGTAAGTAGTTAGAATTGGGTTGATTTTTAATGCTTAAAATAAATTATAATAAACTAAACAATTTTAAGTATACTACAAAATAGATGCAAAGGCAATGATATATTTTCCAGTCTAAAGCCTTTTCTTATGAAGGCAAAAGAAAGAAATTGTTTAAATCTGTATATGAAAGAAATAGTGCCCAATTACTACTAAGAGGAATTTCGAAGACATTTCCGGATATCCTATGCGATCGGTTTTCAATTCAATTTTGCGTAATTCTTTTGCTTTGTTATTTCAATTGTTTACACACCGATCAGATGCTTTCTTGCAAGATTTTACTGGATACTGTCTGCGTACTTTTTGATATATTTTCAGCCGACAGAGTAAAATTGGTCTTACTCTCCCAAAAAAATTTACTGGGTATTAGCTACTGGAAAAGTACCTAGACAGACCTATTAACAACAAGTATTTGCAAAACAAAGCAAGCATAACAAAGCCGCGGTAAAAAGCCATGTTGTTTTTGTGATGCTTTATTTGTTGTAGAGCCGCTACTACCTAGTAAGCCTTTTATTTGTTGGCCATCACAATTAATTATTAATCGTAAGAAATTAAAATAATCGTATTAAAACAATGACTTTAACTTTTTAATAAAAATAATGTCATTACGATAACATATCATTATTATAGAATTATTAAAAAAATTAGGGGGGAATTCGAAAGTGCCACCAACACTGAAGTAAACCACAAATTGCTGTCACTGTTATTAGAACTACATATGTAGCTGAATACAGGGTGACGATTGTATTCAACGACATTTGTTAAATAGCCGCAGTCGTTTATGTGTTAAAAATTTATTATTATGAGCTCTGAAATTTGTTTTGTTATTTTCTAATTTGAACATTTTATAATTTAAACAACGTTTGGTTTTACTGCTTAATTACTTTATAAATTATTTAATTTACTGTATCGTGTTCTACTTATTCTTTTCTTAAAATGAGCCAACACTTTTTTATATTTCTCTTCTAAAACAATTCCGATTAATTTAAAAACTCGATTAAAAGCTCTTTTTTAACACAAAAAGCAATTGTTTACATTTTCTTCTTAAAAATCATTTTGGTAAGAAAATTTTTTGCTAGAAATTTTATTTTTTTCAGTTAATGCCCTCCGATTTCCTTAAGAAAATTTTCTCAAATGAAAACATCTATAAAATATATGTATTTGTAAACAAATTTTATTTATATTTTTATTTCTTTTTTTTTCTTTTTTGTTTTTTTTTTAGCAAACATTTAAAAATTTAAGCAGAATAAAAGCTGAATGTGTGTTTGAAAATGAACAAAACACAATTTGATTTCAGTTTATTTATTTTTCTTTAGCAGAAGTTAATAAGAATATTTATTGTTTATAGCAAAATTTTTAGCCACTTCATTATTAAAAAATAGAAATTTTGATGTACTACTTTAGTGGTCTTAAAAGGAAGTTTATTTAAAGATATAAACTTGTTTTCTTTTTAATGAGTTCATCATCATTCTCATGTACATACCTTTAAAATTTGAATAGTATTTATAAACAAGACCTGTACGTTTATAATTCTTTGAATTTTATTTTAAAAAAAACGCAAAATAATATTTCATTCAAGCAAACCAAAGAAGAAAAAACCACATTAAGAACTAAAACATTTACTAAGGAAATACACACTCTAGGAAAGGTAACTAAAGGTGTAGGGGAAGTTCTAATATTGCATAAGTTTCAAAATAAGTTAAAAAATTCATAAATCTAAATTTCATGTGATGGGATTAATGGTTTTTCGTTAATCATAAATGATAGAAACACATACTCGTACAACTCATTAATGTGGTTTATATGTAGACATTTTTTATTTTTGTTTATATTCTAGATTTGTTTTCTAGTATCTAGATACAAGATGATTTTGAAGTACACTACTATTTAATTCATTTGGTTATCTCCATCGAAAAGACATAGAGGATACAAAAAGTGTGATGAAGAACAGTAAAAGCTGCATTTTCACAAAACCTGTAGTTTCACTTTGTGTTTATTTTGCAGCACTGTTGCAGCGTCTCTGGTGTTAAGTCATCATCATTTATCTATGTTTAAAATGCTAAGCAAAGCTAGTTTTGGACGTTCGCGAGATCAAAAAATCCTAGGGACTTGCCGATGACTTGTTATTAAGAGACCTTATAGGTGTTTACTCAGTCGCTTAACCTCAGCGTTTCTGTCCAAAGACAGAATTGCAGAAAAGCTATCAGATTCAACGTTATTTTAGACAACGGAAGGCAAGATTTGTGGAAACGATTTAGTTTGTTAGGCCGACAGCCAGTAGTGCTTGAAAAAATTTCCAAGCAAGAAAGATTTTGGGCATAACCGATAGGAAAAAAGTCTTATTCTCGGTTGAAGATAGCCAACACTAAAAAGCTTTGGTATGCGAAGAAAATTTTGAACTTTACAAGCCTCTTTTGAGCAAAATCCATAGAAGAAATTTTTTACAATGAAGAAACATAAGAATCTTTTAGAAATTCAAATAGCAAAGGGTTCTAAGTCCAGGTTTTTCAGAAGTTAGTTTCAGTGGTTTCAACTCAACTAAAACTCAAAAAGGACCCTTTTATCTTTCTTGTCGAGATTGATTCTAGAGCAGAAAAAAGGCTGTCTTTAAGCAATGACACAAATATTCAATAGTTGTTTGAGAGGAATAACCATGTAAGTTAGGGCACTGACACCTTCTTGTGGTTGTACAAATATAATCTGCAAAATATCTTCACTTAAAAAATTATAAAAAACAATAATAAATCACCCTCTATAAAGAGCTGCTAGTGGTGTGTTCATGGCATCACTTATTTTAGTCAGTCAGACAGTCAGTCACTTATTTCATTCACACCTTCCTACAATTAATCAATAACGACCCAGCATTTGTTATATTTGTTTCAAATGTGTTTTTCTTGAAAAATGTTTGTGTTGTTGTTGTTGATAATTTTTTCCTTACTAAAAAAATATCGTGTTCTTTAGGATACCGGAAGTTGTCATTTGTTTTGTTAGTTGTTGTCTTGTTGTTGTACTAACAGTAGCTGCATTGCCATGAAACATTTTAATGTTGTAGTTGTGGAACTTTTTACGTGACTCTTCACATTTTTGTTTTGAATTTTTATTATCAATCTTAAGGCATTTGCCAAAGTATTTTTTATTGCTCCTTAAGGTTAAATAAATTAACAATTCCAATTTGTTATACCAAATGGTTTTGACAATTTTATTTCTTAAATTCAAAGTTTACATGATAAAGAAGTTCGCTTAGGTTCGCTTAGTTGGTTCCAAATGACTTTGAAGACTTCATTAGTTTAAATTAAAATTAGGTATTCAAACGTCTTTCTTTGGGTTCTGAAGAGAGATTATCTCATCTTAAACAACTATCTGCAGCTTTTAGATCATCATATTCTTTGCTCTAGCTTTACTTTAAATTGCAAGAGGAGAACCTTTTAATATTATAACGGCAAAAGTTTATGTAGTCTGACCCTAAATGGAAAAAAGGCAAGTTACTGGTGCTGATAGCCTTTTATGACCAGCATGTACATTCTATGCGTTTTATTGTATTAACTGAAATTTGAAATCATTTTAGGCGTCCTAGTGACTATTCATGTAAATCAGGAAGGTATTCTGTTAACAACTAAAGTTTCTCAGACTTAGAATTATGTATTTCTTGGTCTTCGGTCTTGCACGATATCCGTGCCTACTTGTTAGAAAATATCGTTGATCCTTTGTTTAAGCTGTGCTTAATATGTAGTGTGCCGGCAAAAATAATAGCACTGTTATTAGTTTTATGATTTTTTAAGTAAGTGGACAATATATTAAAAACGGATAAGATTAAAATCATTTTATATTGTGCAAAAGGTTTTCGTTTATGTTTTAGAGGATCGTCGGATACAAAATATGATCTAAAGGCCCAACTATAATGTGCATAAACTAGCTTATGCCAACTTATACAACTGTGCAAATACATTAAATTATATGTGGTAAACTATAATGTGATTAAGATAACTTTTCGTCAAGTTTCGTTAAATTTTATTTCCTTATGCAAGGTACGAAACTGATCGCACTTTCCGTACGGAAACAGCTGATTGTGCTTTGGTTTATACATTAATAAAGAAATTTTCTAATTAAGACCTAATTGTTAAATTTTTTAGTTTTAAATTCAATAAAAAATGTAGAAAAAAACAACATATTTCTTTATGGCCAATTTTTTACAATTATAATATATTTAAATTAAATTTGTATTTATACACACATATGTACAGTTAGGAGCAAAAATGTAACATGATAGCCGGCGTTCGGAAACAATGCTTAGTATTTCCTATGAGGAAGCAAATACCAAAAGTTTTTTCGATTATTATTATATATCGGTTTGTCCAAAAAAATTAATACTTACATGCAATATTCTAGTATGGCAAGGATGGACAGTAGGGGTACCATAACAAATATCAGAAAATGTTACACTTTTGCACCCTGTTAAATTTGAATGCATTTAATAATTCAAACAAATACAATATCTGAATCATTCTGTAATCTACCGTTATTTATAAATTTTTCAATTAGCTCACACGTGTTTTTAAAATGGAGCCATATAAAATCAATGAAATTATTAATTTATTGCAAAAAAATGAATCGGTAAGACAAATTGCAAAAAAGTATAAAATAAGTCATATGACCGTGCAAAGAATTAAAGAAAAGTATGGAATATGTGCTCAATCTCCGCGTATTGGACGGCCAAGAAAAATAGATGATCGCACTGGTCGACACCTCGTAAAATTGGTAACATGCGAAAATCCTGTCACCCCAGCTGAAGCACTAAAAACTCTTCAAATTGATGCAAGTCGCTGGACAGCTCAACGGTGTTTAAAAAGATTGGGTCTTAAGGCCGCTGAAAAAAAGAAAAAAACATTTCTAACAAAAAAAAAACATTCTTTGCCGGAAGGAGTTTGTAAATTCGTATAAAAATTGGACAGAAGGCGACTGGAGTCAGGTACTGTAAATTACTTTTTAAATTTTTTTTATTTTTTTTTTTTTATTTTTCATGTGATTTGGTCTGATGAAACGAAAATTAACCGTTTTGAGTCAGATGGGCGCTCGTGGTACTGGACTAAGGACCCAAACACCATAACCTCAAATCAGGTCCGACAAACAATGAAACACGGTGGTGGTACAATAAAGGTTTGGGGTTGTATCACGAAAAATGGAGTGGGTCCTCTTGTTAAAATTGATGGTATTATGAAATAGGAACAATATCTTTCAATTTTGCAAAATAATTTACCAGCTGCTATTGAAAAAACGGGTCTTTCTCCTAAAAACGTTGTGTTTCAGCAAGATAACGACCCAAAGCACACGGCTAAAATAGTAAAAACTTGGCTACAAAGTCAACCATTTTCTGTTTTAAAATGGCCCCCGCAGTCACCGGATATGAATCCGATTGAAAACTTTTGGAGTTACATCAAAACAAAGTTAGCCAAGTATCCGGAACCTTCAAATGGTGTTAACGAGTTATGGAGCCGTGTGAAAGACTGTTGGGAGTCTATTCCGAACGAGATGGTGGCAAATTTTTGCAATAGTATGCCCAACCGACTAAAAGAGCTTGAAAAAGCAAAAGGTTTGTGCACCAAATATTAAAAACTCAAACGTCGCGCTTTAATTACCATACAAATATTGCTGGGTGCAAAAGTGTAACTTTTGACTAAATCTGGTTACATACGCATCTTGTTTTACAAATTTGTAATATAAAAAATTATGTTTGTGTTATATTTTGCAGAAAGTTTAATAAATAAAATAAGTTAAGATAATTTAGTTGTGTATCTTCTTATTTTGAAACTATCAAGCTTTATTTCAGAACATAATAACTCATGTTACATTTTTGCTCCTAACTGTATACCATATAAACGATGAACATCGTTGCATTTTTTAGTACGGTTGGCCACAAACACAAAACAGAAAATAATTTGTAATAACCCAACATACCAACTACAACATACTACAACACAACTTGTGATCAAGCTTTTATAAAATAGTTTTTTCAATCTTTTCTTAATATCGCTTAAATTAATATTTATAAAATTTAAAATCACAAGCATTTTTTAACAATGCTTAATAAAATATTATACACAATTATTTCTCAATTTGTTGTGTTTCTTGACAAATTGTGTTTACAAAATTATTTTTCTGAAAAAATTTTTCAATTTGTTCGTTTGTATACAACGTTTTAATTATGTATGTATGTATGTAGTTTATAAATTGCAAAAAAAATATATAATTAATAAATATATTGCAAAAAAAGCAAAACGAAAATATTTAATATTAAAAATTATATATGTGTGCATTATTTATGAAGCTAATTCTACACTATTTTTAAAAAAGATTATAAAAATATTGAGAGGAATAAGCTTTTCTATAACAAAATTAATAAAATATTGTTTCTGTAAGCTTATTCTACAATTAAAAAGATAAGCTTATATTAATTATGTACATTTAATATTTTCATAAGGGTTCCTTTTTGATTTTTCTACAATTGTTACGATAGCATTTTTTAATACATTCTAAATACTTTTTCAAGCTTAAGGCTTTTATTTGTAAGCTTTTTAAAATATTTTTCACAAGTCATTTGGTATGTTGGGAATTTTTTTTACATTTTCTTAGAACACAAACCAAAATATGTAAATGTGTTTGTGAATGTTATTAAATATATAAAATATTTTCTTCAAAGCCTTTTAGTTTTAAAATTTTGTTGATTTATATAGAAATTATTTTTGGCAAAAGTACGAAATAAACATAAATGTGCAACTGTAGCAAATAAGTTACTAAATTTATATATGTACATTGTAGCCACATAAATTTCTTTGATAAGTTACCTAAGCATTTGACAGGCTTTTCGTTGAATTTTTGACATAAGCTAAAGCTAGCTTATGCACATTATAGTTGGGCCTTAATAGTTACGTTCAAGCACAATGTAATGGATATTCTTTTCATACTGCGCAGTGGAATCAACTCATTTTACGTTCACATATTCAAAAGAGTAGTGCTACTTTATATAGAAAAATAATTGTTTCTTTAGTCTTTTAACAATAGTACGACCAGAAACATGCGACTATACAGACATTATAGGCTATAATATTATCATCGTGGAATGATTTGCACAGTCGCCTGACCTTAAGCCCGATTGAGAATTTTTAGACTGACATTAAGAAAGACGTTTATGAATTAAAACCTACTAATAGCAAGAAACTTTGGGCTGTAGTTAAAGAGTCGTGAAAAAGAATTCCCAAAAAAGTATGTGAAGACTTAGTTGGCTCCACTCCAAAGCGTTGCTGCCAGTAAAAGCCTTGCAACAAAATACTAATTCAGTGACATCATTTTCTGCTTTTTCATTGAATAGTGTTATTTTGCGTATTTTGTAATTTATTTCAAAAAAAATATTACAAAGCTTTCTGATGTGTCCTTATTGTCTCTCGTATTCCAATTATGTGTTTCTTTAATAATTATATTACTAAAAAAAATAAAATGAATAAAAAAGATATGCATTGCCTTAAGTGCTATTTTTTTACCGGAGCTGTATGTCTTTCACGATTACTACTGCCTTATATCCGTCGATAGGCATGTCTTAAAGACTTGGTTAATTAAATATGTAAAAACGCACACAACGCATGCAGAATCTGATTAATTCATTTAAATATTTTTTACTGAGTTAATATTCAAATTCACATAAAAGTGGCCAGTATAAGTTTTACTTATGCTCATGGTTACAGATTTAAAAGTAAAATCATAAGCATTCAAATTTTCTTTAATTTCCCTAAAAATGTTTTTTTTTAATAAAATAAAAAAAAGTATACACTATAAATTTTTTTTTCGGAATAAAAATTTATAAAAATCCACACTAAAAATTATTTCCAACTCATCAATCATTTACTTAAAAACCTGAAAAAAAAAATTATTCCAAACATCAACAAATACAACCTACAAACTGAACAAATTTTTAGAAAATTCTCATTAAAATTCAACATCAGTCTTTGGCACACACGTTACAAGATGAAACATGTGTCTTCAAAATGTCATAAATTTTTATTTGGCAACAAAATAAAATTACGAAGTAGAAAAAACAATAAATAAATTTTAGGGATTTATTTAGTTGTCGGTCGTTGTTGCCTGCCGACACCAGAAATATGTATGTGTGTATTAGAATTCCAAAGTAAAATTAAAGAAAACAATAATTACAATAACAACACATACTGCAACAAAAATGACAAGGAAACAAGACTCTCTGATCTTTATTATTTTTTCTTTTCTTTTTAACTAGATTCTGTTTGTAAAAGAAAATTCAAAAATTTAGTGCTTAGAAAGATGGAAAAGGTAGATAAAGATTTTAGACAATATGAATGCGATTGTCTAAAATGTTTCTCTGACTTTCCACCACCCACAACAACTCGCCTCTAAATGCATTTTTTAAAATATTTTTTATACACAAATTATCAAGTCAAGCATTCTAAACATAAATAATGCTTTGCTTCTTTTTGATCCTCAAATAAAAAGAGTGTCAACGTGATAATGTCACTTAAGATTTTTTTTAAAGGGTCAAAAAGATGAGGTCGATGATAATAAATCTTTGCTATAATTTCTTGCTGTTCCGTGCAATATTTAATATAAAATTAAATAGAATATGAAATTGTTACAGACCGGCGTTAAGCTCAAGTGAAAGCAAAAACAACAAGTGCACTGTAAAATACATTTACATAGGAAAATTTCCTTTTTTGATTAAGTTAAAGTTTTAAAAATAGTTTTCGTTTCATTTAATACTTTATATTTTAAAATGTATTTGTGAATTCTATTTTTAAAAGTAAAATGTTTAAATTTCTTCAACTGAATTAAAATTTCTTAATGTTTTTAGTAATTTTTAGAATTTTATATTAATTTTGGCTTTCTGCTCAAGTTTCGACTTGTGGCTGATTCATTAATTTTTTACTGAATATTTAGTTTATCGTCATTGCAATGAGACAACAAAGCGAACAAATATATAAAAATTAAAGAAAATGGGTATATGGTGAGGTTCCAGAGATTTCGCCTAAATTTTGATTTATTGGAAAATTTTACCTTTTTGTTGAATTTTATTTTAAATTTTTTAAGTTAATTTTTTTATGTTCCGGTTGTTTGGACTAAGTTTAATTTTTTGCTGTATGTTAATTTTTTTTGTGGCATACCGCACTGTGGTATATCCGGGAACATAGTTGCTGCTGAACTCGCTAGATTTGGAACTCGGCTGAGAGACCGAGAGATAGATCAACTGGTGGGTGTCCCGTTAAACTGCTGTAGGGCTTTATTTCAGCGGAAACCTTTAAGGGCCGCACAGAACAGATGATCGCATGGATCTGATGGTAACCTCGAGACCTGAATTAATCCTTCGCACATCCCTTTTGAGGCAACTCAACGGCGCCATTTAGAACCCAAGTATGTCGGTTTTTTCATACTGGCAGCACTTAACTTATTTTATGTGTTGTATTTTTAATTGTTGGCCTAACTTCGATTTACGCATGTTTCCCATTATGCTTATTAATATTTTTTAATTTTAGATTTTGCAATTTATATTTAATTTAAAGAAACTATTAACTATTTAATTCTACAAAAATTTCCTACGCTCTTCAGGCACATAATAATACATTTACCAAAAGAAACACTTACACAAGCTGCCAGATAATTCCACATTAGAAAAATCTTGACGTTTTATCTCGCCTGTAAATAGAAATCAAAGTGGCGTGCGGTATGGCAGTATTAAGCAAACAGTATTAAACAGTGTTTTTTGGCGGCTTTCAATAAAAAAATCTTGAAACATTATTTTACAAATAGATTTCTAATAGTTTAAAAAGTTTTTAATCGATTATCTTACTTTTTTTGGCGCAAAACAGTGTTTGTTTTGTTTCTACTTGTAGAGTAGACTAAACATTTTAATGGGGTAATTGGTTATGGTTAATTTTCTCTATTGACCCTGTATGGGAATATTTCTATTTGAATTATAATTGATTTTTTTTTCTTTTTACTGTTTGTGTGTGTGTGCGTTAATGTGTAGTTATTGTTTACTTAATGTCATTTCATGCCCACTACGTCTTTTCTCGTTTGCAATCTTTTATTATCAATGGCTCATTAGTAGTCTTAATAACAACCAAACATCCAACAAATTAACTCTGCAAAAAAGTTGTTGTTGTACTAAATGTTATTACTGTTTTCATAAATATGCATGATTGTATAAATGCAAACTTGTATATTTTCGTTGATGTTTTCACTTGTGTGTTAAAAATCTGTTTATTTTTTGTTGAAAGAAACACTTGTTAAAAAAAGTTTTATAAATATTTTTTTTAAGGTTTGAAAAATGCAAAACAATATTAACATTCATATGAATGTATGGATCTGTGTGTATTAAAAGTAGCATGAATATTTATCAGTTCCAAGGACAGACTGATTAGAATTGATAGTTTGTTTTCTGATCCTATGTTTGATTATATGTATTTGATTTTTATACAATCGCAGGCATTTAGCCGGGAATGCGAACATACGCTTAAAAAAAAAAAACAAGAAAGCATTATTAATGTAAAATATAAGAAGAGTAAATAAAAAAAAAAACAAAAGCAGCACATTTTTGGAAATAAACAAATGTTTCTTTTGAATTTAAATTTTTATGCATGAAACAGAAAATGCATCCATCTACACATACACTTTCAACCAACAAATGTGACCATCATACAGTAGCACCCATCTCATACGCAACACAAACAAAATAAATCAAAAGCAATAAAAACACAATCAGAATTTATTAAACTCATTAACAATTCTCGTTTGTAAACGTATTCTCATTGTATTGTGTCATGTACGTGTTGCCCAATATTTCAGAGAATTATGCCGACTGAATAGTTTGTCGTCTTTAGTGTTTGTTCTGATTGCATTTTTTTTTTTTTTGTCATAATACTTGTTCTCAATATATGCTTGCAATGTTACAAAATGGAGAAAAAACAATAGCATTTTATTAAAATTTCTTTGAGGTAGTTGTTGTTTTTTCATTGAATTTATTAAAAGTTGATTGATGCCACTCGCCAAAGAACTGTTTCTAGAGGTTTAAGTTGTTTACTTTTAAATATTTAATTGCAACGAGTATTTACAAAGGTGAGTGAATACCTGCGTGCTGACGTTAAATGAAAATATTAAAAAAACACATTTTAAAACCAATTTTTTCTTGCAAATTTTAAAACTTTTATGAGAGAGAAAAAGAAAAACCGAACAATAAGTAGACCAGCGAAGTTATATCAGTTATTGGTCAGAAGACGTCAGAAATTAGAATGGCGTTTGAAGACGTCTGGAACTAGTTACGTCATGACGTAATGTGGGCAGTGTTTTACATTTCTATCGAAATTACTATAATTTTTTTTTTTTAACTTGTTCCTAATATCCCCTCACACCTTTAAGGCTATTTCATATCTTAACTGAGCTAATTGGTCGAACTTTTTTAGACCTTATAATTTAAACAACCCAATACTTTCTACAAATTTAATGGATAACTATTATTATTTAGTAGGGTGAAGGTAACAGCTATTCTGTCATCAGCTGGGTAAACAAATCTCCAAAATTTAATTTTTCAAAGTAAAAGTTCTAATAACGTAACAACAAAACAGGACTTGTGGGAATCATTGAAGACGTATGGTTGAACTAAGGAGCTCTTCGGTTTTGTTAGAACGACTCTTGGATTCTATCGTTTCGTTTGCTGCATAATCCAATAAATGACACGCTAATGGATTATTCGTACTGAATGAAGCCATATTTTCGAGAAGCATTTAGATTATTTAGAGTGAGTAGAGGTTTAAAGTTGCAAAAAATATTTTAACTGCGGTTGGTTTGCTAAATATTTTCTTAAAACGATCTTAGGGCTCATTAATGGCAGTCTTCAATGTTTTAGGTTATAGAACAGTTACTGCGTCACACAAATTATTCTCTATACACAGTTTAAGGTTTTATAATTAAAAAAAAAAAAACTTAAATATCCAAATTAAAGTACAGTAAAAAAAAAAAACTTATGCATTTAAACCGATTACTCTTGATTAAAAAAACATCATGTTTTCCTTTGCTTGCATTTCTTCTCTGTGTTTTGAATTAATACATAAATTCCATGCATACAGCCGTACTTTTTGTTTGAATGTTTCGAATTTCAAATAAATCCTTGTTTTTTTCAATGCATAAAACGTGATCTTTAAGAGACAAAAAAAACGTCCCAAGGCAAGGTCTGTTTTAATTTCAAACTTTAAATTTGTTCCCAATGCACAAAATAAATCGTAAACATGATCGTAACGAAAGAGTAATACTAAATACACACACACACATATATTTTCTTGTATGCTTTGTGGTATTTATGCTTAAGGAATATTAAATAAAACAAAAATGATTTTTTTTATAACTTACCTTGATCTAATCTACGTTCCATGCGTCGCCACTGTCGCATGTGATGTACAAGAATACAAGCGGCTACGATGAAAAATAAAAGACAAGCCAAAACAGCCAAGAAAAGAGCTGCCGTTTGCCAATCCATGGGATCGGCCTCATCCTGTAACTGCTGCAACTGTTCGGCGGTTAACTGATGGTGGTCTAAACCGTAATCTAAGCCATCAAACTTTCGTCGCTATTGAAACACAGGAAGAAAAATACAAAAACAATATTTAAAAAAAGCCAAAAAATTAAGTTAAAATTAAAAAAAAATTTAAATGTATTATCTTTATAGGTTGGGTTGTGATTCAAAAGAGGTTAACTACCATTTTCAAGAAGCAAATTAAAAACAAATAATTAATATTGAAGAGCAAGACGGTAAATAAAAAAAATATTTTCCGCACAAGGTATGTTCTGTAAAAAGTATCTTTTCTAAAAAGTCTTTTGGGTAAAAGAACCCTCTTGTAAAAAGTAAAGTTGAGTTTCTCTAACAAGCATAAATTTTACAAAATGTGTTTTTAAAAAATCCGTCTGAAGAAATACTTTTACAAATCAATATATTATTTTAAAGTACTTTCTATAAAAAACATTTTTTTTACATTTTTTTTCAAAATTAAAAAGTTCCTTATGTAAAGGTACTTTTCTGTAAATTTTCTATAACAATATTTATTGTAAACAGAAGTTTTCAAAAACTATCTCTTATTTATAGTATATTTTTTTAAAAGTACCCTTTCGCAAAATCTTTTAAAGAAATTATTTGTAAAAAAGTACATTTTTTAAATAACTCCATTGTAAAAAAAAAACAGTTTTTAAACATGATTTTTGAAAAAGAAATTTTAAAAAAGTACCTTTTTAATATATATTTTGTAAAATTTATAATACCTTTTCTAAAAATCTTTTGCTAAAATTATTTTAGTAATTTTTAAAGTTTTTTTTTGCGAATTGTAACCTTTGGTAAAACAAAATTTTAACAAAAGGTTTTTTAGTAGTACCAATAATAGAAAATGGTTCGTAAAAAGTACCTTCTCAAAAAGTACCTTTGAAAAAAGTACCTTTTGAAAAAGTACCTTTTGAAAAATTACCTTTACCTTTATAAAATAGCTCTTGTAAAATCCTTATTGTAAGAAGCATCTATTAAAGAAGATACCTTTTACAAAATGTACCTTTTCAAAAAAGTCCAATATTATGGTTATAAATAAATTTAAGAAAAAGTTCCCTTTTTTGAAAGCATTTCCCTTATTATAGTTTTTGTATTCAACTCATTATATACCAACTCACCTCCTTCCAATTGGGCTCCGTCTTAGACAAAACGACCCAATCAATTTTTAAATCATATATTGACCCACACACAGTATCTCGATGCATTTGACATGGCCTTAATGGTATCATATCGCCTTGGCACATAGTGCAAGGTATACATTTATCCTTGTAAGGATCCCACCAACTTTGCGGTTCACATAGTGAGGCAGAACATAAGGAACATGTCGTTGATAAGATTAAAAGTGTAATACAAGCCGCTGTCGTAGATCTAAGACCGCCCCACCACCTTAACCACCTTGTACCGTATAACGATCCCAAAGGCATATTTGTTGCAACGCTGGTATTGTGTAAATTAACTGGTTTCTTATCATTATTATTGCTTATTTTATTACAACTAGATTTATAACTGTCAGACACTTGGTGCTCCTTCAGCTGTTCTTTTTCCACCTGAGTACTGCTAAGTGCTAGAGTTTCTAGTCTACTTCTAGCCAAACTAGCACTATACAGTTTTGAATCATTTGTGATTTTTGGCTCCGACGTCCCTGTTTCCTCAAGTTGTGTTCGGTTAGTGTAGAAAGAATTGAGTGGTTTTACTTCAACATTTGTTAAATGCGCGGGTGTGTTGTTGTTATTCATCGTATGATATTTTTTGTTATTTTGTTAGACGTCGTCGTTAAGTTTCGTTTCGGCATTAACTGTAAAGAAAATAAAAATGAAGAAAAACTTATTTTTTTCCCACGTTAGTTGAAATATTTTTTTTTCTAACTCTAACTTAGAATTAAAATTTTTTTTACGTTCTTAATGCACCAACCAGTACTTGCTTGCTGCCGCCCTGATGATTTCTAGTAAATTTCATATTACAACATTTTTTCCCTGTATTTTAAAATTAAATTAAAATTTCATTTGCTGTGGGACTCTGCATTTAATCTGAAACCCTTTAACTATAATTTGAAATAAGTAAATGAATAAATTGTTTTGTTATGCAAAACCGCCAGCAGATTTTGTATTTCAAGTTGAAGTTGTGAGTTGTGAGTGAAATTTTTCCAGTTTAAGCTTTAGTTCCCATCTACTGAGAGACAGTTTGTGTGAAAATAGAATTTTAGCGTTTGAAAAAAACAAGTTGTGCGAAAAAAATATGGTGGTTTAGCCTTGAGAGGAAATTTACATTGTCATTTAACAGGCACAAGAGCTTCTCTACCTTTAAAGGCTTAAGAAATGTGAATTAAAAGTTATTTATATTCGTGTAAGCGTGGAAAAAAATAGGTAAATCGAACGTCGACGTCTAAATGGCTCAACCGAACTTCTTATAATTTCGATATTATGTGCGGTAAGATATTTTTAAAAATGTTAATCTTGACGCAAACCTTTTGACTTAACAGGCCTCTCCTTCAATGACAGCTTAGCACTGTTAAATGAATATGCATCCAAACAAAAACTGCGACCAAATGAATAGGATTTGTTTGCCAGGAGTCCTTTTAAAGTATTGCAAACTTGGAATTCTCTACAGTGCGAGTTAAAAAGAGTTTTTTGAAAGTTTTGGATTTTTTAAAATTTGAAATTTGAGCGCAACAAATAGTAGACGATTATGATCTCAAAGTGTAGATAAGATATATGTTGTTTATTTTTATTAAATAAAGTAATTTTTTACTTGCACTCCCATCATTGTAACCTAAAGAATTTGTTCGCGGTATTTTCCTCAACTAATAGGAATTCTACAATATAAAAAACGTAAAAAATAACATTAATAAATATTTAGACGTTAAACAACTTAAAAATAAAATAAGTTCCCGTCCAGGAATGCGATTTTTTGTCACTTATTTTTAGATCTCTTTCAGTATTGCATTCGTGTCCACGCAATCAAATTTTGATTCTGCATTTCGGCCTTGATTGCTTATATTTTGTTTTTGCTTAAAACGATAAACGACAATGCAAAAGATGATTGCAAGTACATAAACCAGTGTGATTTTATTCGTCTTTCCTTTCTCACCTACAAAGTCAAGAATTGCAAACAAAAGTTGCAGAGTGTGGACGGGGACCAACGAAACAAAACATATATTTTTACTTGGATGAATAATTTTTTTTACAAAAAGCTCGACATTAATAATCCTGGAGAAAGTCTACTTTCTATTTTCGATTATATTTGTTTATGTATTATTATTATTTATTCATAAATTTTAAAAAATTTGTCCCTGTCCAGACATTGTAACTTTTTTGCGCAATTTTTGGAGTTTTTTTGGGAGACAGAGAAAAAATGAAAGGGAAATAGAAACGAATATAGCGTTTTACGTACTTTTCATTTCTTTTTAGTGTTCTCATTCGTAATTTAAGGCAACAACGAAATCTAAGCATTTATGACAAGAATTGCAGAAGAAAAAATGCAATGTATCAAATGTTAAAAGAAAATTTAAGAAAATTATAGCAACAACAGTTACAAGTTTGGACGGTTTTTAAAAAACAAAAGCTACGATTAAGTAATTATATTATTATAGAAAACATTTTCACTATAGTCGCCTTAGGCTTTTCTTTTATTTGGAGTATTTCATATTCCTCCTTTATAAGGCCACAATTTTAAAATGACAGCATGAAATGTGCAATAGAATGGAATAAATAAATCCCTTTATTACTAAAATCTTACAGTCAAACATACATAATTCAAATTTTTAGGAAAAGCTATATCACAAAAATAAATTATAGAAAAGTTATTAATTTTTTACTAATTTAAAAAGGAAAGAAAATTTATTTACCAGCTGCAAAACCATAAAACCATCGAAGAAAAATGTGAAAGAGAAGGAAGAAGAAAAAGAAAAACAGCATGCACAGCGTTGCCAAAATGATGATTTTATCATATATTTGATGATTTTTGAACCAAAATATGGTTTGATGATTTTTTTTTTCCTAAATTATGATTTCTAATTTATGAAAGCTATGATTTTTTATTCAAGTACTTTAATTGTAATTGTACTACATAGTGAAGTTAAGTTTTGTATCAGCTTGTTGTAAACAAAACAAAATTTTTTAAAACTCATACTGTCAAATACATAGAATGCATGAGGCCTTTACTTAAAAATTTTAGACAATTTTATACAAACAGAATATGTGAACATGAGTCTCAATAACGATCTTGACTTTGAAAAAAAGTCTATTTCTACACAACGAAGAAGTCTATCTGGGTGTTTTTGTTAAACAAAAGATTTCTAGCTCAAACCTCACTGCAAATTACATTGAGTTATTTATGTAAACAAATATTAAAACGAATTGAGTTTAACGATACGTTTTTAAAATAGCTCTCATATCTCATACCCTTTGAGAATTATAAATAGAAAAATTAATTCTCTGACAGGCTTAATACACAATTTTCCAAATTTAATTAGTGAAAAGGATATTCAAAATTTAGATAACGAATTTAGAGAACTCCGTTTTATAAAATTCAGTGATCATTTTACAACTGTAGATAATCTTAGCTGTAAGGAATTTTGGTCAAAAGTTTTAAAAATAACTCGTGCTGACAACATTCCAGCTTTTCCAGTGTTGTCAAAATTTGTTCAAAACTTATTCCCGTTCTTCCCATTTCTTCAGCAAATGTCGAACGAATATTTTCAACGGTCAATTTAAACAAAACTAAATAGATTTGGCAACAGTACTTTCGAAGGTATCTTATAAGCAAAAGATTACTTAGCAATAAGAAACTGTCCGTGCTTTAATTTAAAAATTAACTACGATATTATTAAAAATATAAAACCCTGTATGCATTATGGTAATAGTTCTTCCTAAAACTTCGTACACTTTAAACAATAATAATTTAAATATGAACAATGTATGTTTATATATGAATATTAATTATAATTTTTAAATAAAATTTTGTATTGAAAAAATGATGATTTTTTCCGAAAAATATGATTTTTTCTTCTTAAAGCTTGTGGCAACGCTGAGCATGCATATTAAAAAAATTAAAGCTTAACATGGAATATAAAAACTCTTTAGAAAAAAAGAGTATAAAACAACAGGAAGGAATATTTAATTAAAAAATCAACCAACAATCCTCACACAAACACACACACACACACACACACACTGATATTTATAGGTAGGGTATGACCAGCGACCAACGACACCATATCTGACACAACAACAAAAAGAAATACAATTTATAGTGATACTAATAATAATAATCACAAATAAGTAAAATCATAGCGTTGCTACTGCTGCGAGTACTTAAATAGAACATAAATATTGGATTAGATATTTTACTACATTGTCATACCATAAATGTATTCAATTACGTTTACAATTTATTAAAAATTGTAGGTAGACTACGACAACTAAATACTGACTGGCCACTTACTGGCTGGCTGATAGAGACGACTACATCATCATGAACATCAAAACTACTAAACTAAAACTTTAACCCACGAAATAAATAAACAACAAAATAAATATTCATACTACAAAAATTAGAAAGAAAAACAACAGAAAAACATTTATTTTGCGTAATATTTTACTGCTTTCGTTGAACTCAAATTAAACACAACCAACGAAATGTTCGTTATTCATGAAATACAACTAAATGCATGTTTGGCTTTGTTAAGTACATGAGTGAGTTCGTTTGCTGCTTTTATGCCATGACATACCCCAACAAAAGTCACATTAGATTTCTTTAACGTTTCTCTAATTATTTTTTTATTTTTATTTTATAATTTGTTGGTTGTTCTTCTTCCACCCATACGAATGCAATCTATAAATATGAAATCGCTAAAGTTGTCGAACGCCAATCAATTGGCAATACAAATTATAAATTTAAAATATAAAATAGAAAAAATGGAAAAACCCATTTGCCATAAATAGTATATAAAATTTAAAAAAAAAATAATTTTTCTATGTACTTGTCGTACAATGTACTTCATCGCTATTAAAGTGTGCGTTTAAGTGCCGATAAACTAAGTTTTGCGTTTCCCAAATGAATTAAGCGTTACTTTTTTGGTGTATTCAAAACACTTGAGGGTATAATTAAAAGTCTAGTTGATTATTTGCTGCACACAATAAGAATGATAGAGAAAATCGTAGCTTGATCTAGTGAGAGCAAACCAAATCATGAGTTTAAATATTAAATCTAGGGCCATTTTAGGTATGTAACGAAATTAAGGTCTTGGGATTAAGAAATAAAGGAAGACTAATTATTACTACTTTTTTCCTTATTCATATTCAGCTTTTTATACCCTTTACCACAAAAAATGGAGAAATAGTATATCTAAGCTTGTAATTCCGTTTGTAATTTCTACAATACACATTAATTGTATGTATATTCTAAGTTCTTATGCATAGCAAAGTCGATTGAGGGATGTCCGTCTGTGCGTCTATCAATCTTGCTAAGTCACTAGATCAACTAAAGAAAATTTAAATACGCCAACCGTTCAGACATAGTGTCGAAATAATTGCTATTAAAAATCGACTAGATCGGTCCATATCCTACGACGCAGCGGGCAAAACTCCACGCCTGCCCCTAATTTTTTCATATCATTTGAAACAATGAAGTAACTTCAATAAAAAAAACAAATATATGTGGCGATAGGTAATTAAAAAAAAAGAAAAAAAAACATTCAGTTAAAAAATTGGTGCTCGCTCATAGTTTCCGAGTTATGGGCCTCTGAACTATTTATAGAAAAGTACGATTGTGCACCATATTTTTAAAGACATCAATATGGGTATCATTTAACAGCTTTCGAAGAGATCTTTAAGGAAATAGTAAAACTATTTACAAATGCTTAACCTATTAAGAGCCGATGGAATTATATAGTACTTATTTTTTGTGCTTTATTTTTAATTCTCTGTTACCTCAATATCTATTTTTTTTAATTAGAGTTACTTCCGTTAGGTGTAGGTATATAAGATTCTGCATAGCCGAATCTTCTTCTCTTGGGCTTTTGCTCTGCTTCTTATTTTTACTCAACCGATTTGTTGTTTACTAAACATGCACTTTAACAAAATTACGGAGACATCTATACAACAAAATTTTGCGATTTCTCGATGTCTTGTTTAATTTAGCATACACGCGCTTTATAGCAGCACAGCCATTAAGACTAAAATACCCTGGACCTTCTCTCTTTACCAGCGAAGGGCTCTAGTAATGAAATCAAAATTTTCAAAACAAACATAACCCAGGATATCGGTCAATTTCAGCCAAAATTTAACATTTCAGACGCCGAAGCCGCGGCAGAGGTTTTCACGGTGTTATATTCGACACATAATGGCATTGATAAGCATTTTGAAGGAGGAAATAGTTTTGAAGAATGAAGAAATAGTTTTCAACATAAATGCCGCAAAAATATCATTTAAATAAAATCATATTTTGATTATTCAATCTTGTCTGTGAAATAATCATTTTTGTAGAAATTGCGTATTACTTTTTGCAATAGATTTCACTATACTCGTCTACCTAGAGCTTTTTAACTCAGTGTACATCCATATGCTTAAAATATCATTCGTTTGTACAAATTTACTTGACTTGTGACTTTTGAGGAAGGCTTCATATCAAATTTTAAACACGCGGTCTTCTGGTCGTTCAATCGGTCGATCGTTCAATTTCTTTTTTTTTATATAAAACTTTCGTCTATTTCAGTTTTTTTAGCACTTCCATTCGATTATGAATATTTTTATTTTTTAGACATTTATACTATAATTGTTGTTGTTATTTCTATGTGTGTTTTATAAATTTATGTTATTTTTCCTGTTTGATTTTGATGAGCTCTTCCACCATCAACACATTCGAATTATAGTATACATTTTGTAGCATATTTTATTTTTCATATTTGTTTTAGTTTTTTAAATTGAACCCTTCTAGACACAAACACATGATTAGAAACCAGAAGCAAATTGTGCGATTATGTTTTTAGTTTTTAATTTATAATTAATTCCAATCGGAAATAGTTTTTAATGGCGGATTTACATTAAAATCAAACATTTAGTTGCTTCATTATGACCAACACAACTTAAAGTATGAGTTTTTACAATTGTATACCTTGAAATTATTGCTTTTTCAATTAATGTTTTTTTTTTTTTTTTTTTTTTTTTTTTAATTTACATAAATTTGAAATCTACATAATGTGTTTTACATGACTATCAGTCAGTCAAATCTAAGGCCACAATATCCGGCTAAACCAAAGTCATTTTCGAAATCAATTTTCAAGGTGTTGTGATTAAAAGTCATTTTTAAAAAATAAAAATTAGGAGTTTAATAATTTCTTTTCTTTCTAAAAGTTTACGTTTTAAAAACGGGCCTTTTAAAAAAGTACCCTTACAAAGTGCAAACAATACCTTCAAATGGATAAATTAAATAAAATCCATTAAATAAGTACCATTTTTAAAAACGTGTTCTTCACGAAGTTATTTGGTCTTGTAGAAAAGTACTTTTTTAAATACTTCAAGAAAAAAAGTACCTTTTAGTAGCGATAATTTTATAAGTACTTCAACTTAAGTAGATAAAGTTTGTTTGTAGGAAAAATAGTATAACCAATAAAGAATTTTTTAATGTACTTTTTTGAAAAAATAATGATTTGTTAGAAAGGAAAACAAGGAACTTCGGGAAAGAAAGCTACAAAGGTACGGAAAGATACTTTCTACATAGAATAGTCCTAAAATATTTTAATATAGAACATATAATTATTTTTCGATTTGACTTAAGTTCTAAGATTAATTGCAAAGAGAATGGAATGCATTTTTTCAGCCGCAACAACCTCCGTCAGTATCATCATATTAATTTTTAATTAAAACAAGTAAGAGTGCTATATTCGGCTATGTCAAATCTTATATACCCTTCACCATGTTAATCTAGTTTAGTGAAGTAACTCCAATTAAAAAAGCAAATATTTGGGTGACAGAGGATTAAAAAGAAAAGAAAAAATTTGGTACTGCATATATATAAACTTATATAAAAATGCCATCGACTCTTAATGAGTTAAGCATTTTTAAAAAATTTTAGTATTTCCTTCAAGCTCTCTTTAAACGCTTTAAAATGATACCCATATTCATATTTTAAAAAAATTTTAAATTTCAGAGCCCCACAATTCGAAAAAATGGGCGAGAGCCATTGATGTTTTTTCTAATTTTTTAGTTTTCTATCGCTCCACATACTTATTTTTTAGATTGGAGTTACTTTATTGTGCCAAATGACATGAAACAATTAGAGGTAGGCGTGGTGCCTCGAAGGACATGGACCAATCTTGCTGATTTTTAACACCACCTCTTTCCTCTTTGTTTTGTGAAATCAAGTTTGCCTTGGCTTATTTCAATACTAACACGGACGGAAAGACGATCATCGCTCAATCGACTTCGCTATGAATAAAAAGCCAGAACATATATATACTTTATGGGCTCGGAAAAGAATATTGTAGAAATTACAAACGGAATGATAAACTTATATAAACCCTTTTTCCACTTTTTGTGGTGAAGGGTATACAAAATATCATTCTACTAGTAAATTTTGTCTTATACACTTTGATGGCAAAGTAAAACAATCAAAAATTATTTTTTGGCCAACAACTACTTTAAAGTTAAGAATTAGACAAAAATATGCCCCGAAAGTGTTCGAGTGTTTAGTAACTTGTTAGAACTATATGCTAATATATTTTTAAAATCAAAAGAATTTGTTGATCGTGTGGCTATACGGATTGAAATGGATGTATTGTGTCACCATCCAACTTAATTCTAAGAAAACGCACAATTATAATTGCTGACATCTTACACTTCAAAAATAGCATAAATGAAAAAAGAGTTCTCTAAACGTCGCTATTGGATCACCCAATAAGAAATGAAACAACAGCATGAACAAAAATCTTTTAAAAACTGTGCAAAACGATTATTTAATTAAAAAAAAAAAAAAGAAGAACACAAAGAAAAGGAAACAGAGTCTTTGAAAAATTTTCTTCTTGTTATACTCGTTATAACAAAAGCATCATTACAACATTAAAATATTTCAATGTCATTACTTTGTTTCTAAATTTATCAAAGTATAAAAGACAATAAATAACCAGACTGAAAGTATTCCAAATTGTACATTATTTGCATACAATTATGCAATTCAAACATAGAATTGTATTTTTATTTACGAGTGAGTACTTGCACATTGTGTACATTGTTTTGACATTTAAAATGTTTTGTCTGTTCCTGATTCTATTCTTAAGTCAATTTAATTTTCTTTTTTAATTTTCTTTTTTGTTTTTTTAATTTTTTTTATTACTTTTGTAAAATGTTTTTCTTCTATTCTTATCTCGCACATTTTTGGCTAAGTGATATTTTCTCGCTGTAGTTGGTTGTTAGACAGATGTTATTTGTTGCTTTCAACATTTTTGTATTGACAATAAGCTGGTTGTCCCTCATCATCAGCATCATTGCCATGTGTAGCAGCAGCATCAGCATCAGCAAAATAATATGTTGCTGTTGATTTTCATTTCAGTTTCAATTTGCTAGTGGCAGCAATTTAAATCATGTTTTTTTAGTTTTTGTCCGTGTGTGTGTGTGTTTTCCCCCCTTTTTTCATATTTTTCATACAGTTTGTTAATTTAATGTGCAAACAAACATGATCGAAGACAATATGAGTACATTGTATCTACTTCACTCCACACACACGCAAACTTATATGCCCAGGTTTGTATGACTAGAAGATGTGTTTTTGCAAAGAAAGAATGTATTTTGTTTCCAAGTTTTTTTTATTTCTTTAATAAGATTCAGAAGTAATTTTGTTGGTACATTTTTGGTCGAGAGGTAAAAATTTTTAAATCACGTCATAAATACGCACTCACTCACTCAACTCATGACATGTTTATGATTTATTTTTGTTTTTACAAATTAAATCTAAATTTAATGCAAGATAAAAAAGAATAATATTAAAATAAAATATACAGGGTTCTACATTTAGGGAATGAAGGTTTGTTTTTTTTTTACTTAAAAATACTTTCTTAAGAGGAAATTCCTCTATTTTTTATAAAACAATGAAATTAATAAAATTTTCTTATGTCTATTAACAATAATAATAAATTAAAAATTTTAGTACATATATGTATATATTTGTATGTACGCACTTATATATACAATTGCTACTTATAGTCATAAAAATTTAGCAATAATATTCACTTATTTTTTATTTGAATATTTTTTTTAAATTCTTTTATGGGTTGTTGTTTTTTTTTTCTTTTTTCAATTTTAAATTCCAATCATCTACAAGGGGTGGGCCAAAATTTTATTAAAAACATTTAAACTTAAAATTGTTGAAATTTGTCTTTCAGCCAAACAGTAGCAGCACCAACAAATTGTTTATAATTGCTTATTTGTTTAAACATTTAATAAAAAATTGTTTATAATTTATCAATACCAGCACGTACTTATTTTGCAAAAGATGATACCGCAGAATGATAATAAATTGTTTGTGCCTGTAGAATAATTTATTTTAATATAAACCAAAGTAATGTACATTTAAATATACATTTTTTCATTAATTAAATTACACTCTAAAAAATGTGTACAAATATAAAATGAAATATATAAAAAAAATAAGAAACATTAAAATTAATAAAATAATAAATAGAATAGACAATAAATTAAATATACTTAAATAGAATCAAAGAACTTAAATTAATTTCAAATTTTATTATTCGAAAAACGAATACAATTCAAGAAGAAACAAATAAGAGTGCTATATTCAGCTATGCCGAATCTTATATACCCTTTACCATACACATATATAAGTCTAGTATAGTGAAGTAACTCCAATAAATAAAACAAATATTGGGCTGACTGACATTGAATCGAAAAATAACAAAAATTAAGTACTATTTAATCATAAATCCTACAAAGTTTACTTTAGTAGTTTTTGCTTTATATAAAAATGTCATCGGCTCTTAATGGGTTAAGCATTTTTGAAAAATTTAAGCATTTCCTTAAAGTTCTTTTCAAAAGCTTAAAAATGATACCCATATTGATATCTTTAAAAAATATGCTAAACAATTGTACTTTTCTATGAAATTTTAAATGCCCATAACTCGGCAAATATGGAAGAGCGTCAATTTTTTCACTTTATGTTTTTTTATCTTTTAATACGCCTCATATATTTTTTTTTTTTTTATTAAAGTTACTTCACTAAACTAGAATTGTTCCTAATGATTGGAAAAATTAGAGGCAGGCGTTTTTTGAACACTGCCTCAAAGCACATTAACCAATTCTGCTGATTTCAATCGCAAGATTTTCTAAACTATTTCTGATTGATTTAAATTTTCTTTAGCTAATCACAAAAAATTTTTATTTTTGTGCAAAAAAGGCATGAGGGTCAACAAAGGACTTCGGAAGTCACTTTTCTTATTAGCGGTCAGGCACTGCAATTCACTAGAAAAGTAGAGTTGCTTGGACAGAAAAAATAATCGGTTTCTAATAACTCACTGGCAGAGATTCTTAACGTTTCGAAATTCTTATCCTTCTGCCGACTTTTACTATATATCTAACACATGATACGCTTTCGACAGGCTTGAGAAACGCTCAAGTATGTTTTCTATCTCAGTCGATCTAAGAACAAAAAGTTTACCTTTTTTTGAGTCCTTTGATGTCTTGAACTCTGATAGTGGCAAGGATGACTTTTCACCACTGATCCAATCAGCACCAAGCCACCGAAGTTTGTTTTCATTTAAATCCGAAAGTATCAGCCCCCGGATTGCTAGATCGGCAGGGTTATCATTAGACGGTACGTGACACCAATTTTTGTTTCCTACTTTTTCTAATATTGTGGCCACCCTATTTGCGACATAAGTCTTCCAGTTACAGGGGGGTTTTCATAACCAAGCAAGAACTATGGTTGAGTCGGATCACAAAATAAGTAAACTGCATATTTATATTAAATGTAGGAATCACGCTATCGACTACATTGTTTTGCCTATTCGTCTCAAGTGCAAACAAAAAACAACATTTCATTTTTTTCATTTTGTCAACCGCAGAATCAAATTGAATATCGAAAAGAAAAACACTCAGCAACAAATCAACCGTTCTACAAAAAACAATCAGCAACAACCACATACATGCATATATATCAAGATACCAAGAAGTTAGAAACAGCAACAAGCAGGTGAACTTTTTATAGAAAAGTACAATTGTGCACCATATTTTTTAACATATCAGTAAGGGTATTCTTTTAAAGCTTTTGAAAAGATTCTTGAGGAAATACTAAAATCTTTTATAAATACTTCACATTACAATTGCGCCATTTTTGATGATTAGCAAAGAGTGAAAAAATAAGTATTTATTTTATTCAGTTTACAATGAAAACCCATCGTAGTCCCAGTTAATGCACCCTATTTAAAGCTCTCGAACTGTGTGTTGTCGAGCTGATGGCAAATTGGTGCTGACACTAAATATCACGTAATTAACCGACTTAAAAAAAAGAAGAAGGTTATCAATTCGGCTGAATGTTGCTTTTTTTAATGTAATTTCTAATCCGATTTTGAATTTTTTTTGTAATTTGAAAAATTAAAAATAGTTCATAATCTCAAAAATTAAAGGGCGTCCCCTTACAGCATGCATATTTTTTACGTGTATTATGAACTGTAAAGGGCACCTCTTTAAAATTTAAAATTACTGCATATTACTATAGCTCACAATAACAAAAAGTAGTAGAAAAATAAATCTAAAAATTAAATTATGGAAATTGACCTATATGGACATATCTTTTGAACAGTTATAGACAAACACTTGCAAATTGGACAGATTGTCGATTTCGATGACCGTTATTTGTAATATTCATAATTATAAATTAAAGGGTGCCCCAACAGTTCATTTAATTTGATGTTTATGGCCAAACTGCTGAACCGTTATAGACAGACGGATGAAATTTACAGAACCTGATTGCTAAGTTTACTACAACAGTAAGTATATAATTTGAATTTGGAAATTAAAGGGTGCCCTTATAGTTGCTGTAATTTGATTTATATTGCCAAACTGTTAATCAGTTGAACAAGTATAAAGTTTAGAAGTGAAGTGTAAGGGTGTCCCAATAATTAATGTAATTTGATATATGAAGCTATACTTTTGAACCGCTATAGACAGACAGATAAAACCTTCGAAGTCTGTGTTTTTGCAAGAATTATTGATATTTTGCATGAACGTGTTAAGAAACCATATTTTCGAGTTTTTCCTGATGTGAAAATAATTTATTTAAGCATTTTTCAAAATAACAAGGCCTTCGCTTCAATATTTGAGCAGAATTCAATTACTCTTATTTATAAAATATTCTGTTTTGTGTAAGACAGACAGTTGAAGGTGAATTGTTTTTTAAGTACTTTTCTAGATTTCTTAAAATGAGTAAACTTTTTTCTTAATTTTACATTTCTTCTTAACAGGCGAACAATTTGAATAATGGGAAATCACTTAGGAAATAGTGTTCACACCCTGTAATCATTTCACGTTAAATAAACGGATGGGGTTTTTTCGCAAGAAGTAAACAATTTGTTTATAGATTATTTTCATTTTTACTTATTTCAATCTTACATTTCCTTTAAAATACTGCTACTGCTGAATACAATGGATATCTACAGCAAGCAAAAAACATCTGGGGCTTAAATAAAATTGAACAAAAAAAAAAAAAACAAACAAACTATTTTTATTTAGAAATCTAAGGGTGTACAGTGGATCAGAATCAAAATATTTCAGATGAAACATGAAATACAAATTTTGATATATTTTGGTAAATTTGAGAAAAGTAAAAATATTAAAGTGCTGTTTCTGTATTACAGGCGATTAAGTCGTCTGAAAAATTTATATGAAAAACACTCAGTTTTTTGAGTTATTTCCAAATAAATTTTTCAGACGAGTTGATCGCCTGTAATATAAAAATAGCACATAAAAATTCAATAAAATTTTTATTAATCAAGCAATCGGTGCGTGTGTAAACTACGCAACTAAATTCAAAAACCACAATTCCCAAAATAAAAACCGAAAAATCATTAAATTGGAAGGGCTCATAAAATACTTTTACCAAAAATTCGGAGTATATATGGCGTTTTTAAAGTACTCTTCTTTTTCCGATCCCAGCTTTGGGATATTAGAAAATATAGGATTTAAAACAAATTTTTTAAAATGTTAAATAAACCTCTATCTTCTACAAGGATGATCATTTTCATACAAAATATAGTTTACAGTTAGCTCAACCAAAAACAAAAAGTTGTTATATTTTCCTTAAGAAATTTATTTCTAGATTAGTGGCCGTGTTTAGGCCACTATTTTTAATTTTTCTTAAATTAAAAATAGCATAATTTTTAAACCAGAAAATATATCATCTTCAAATTCTATCCGGAACATTAAAAATTCTGCTCGCTAATTAATTGTGTCCAATATTTTGAAAAACTGGACCAGGGTATCGCAAATCAAAAATTTATTTTAAAACACTATTTTGTAGGTATTGTCTAGGCCTTTAAGACCATGTACAAGTTTTAAAAATCAGACAAAAATAGCACCACATAGCGCCATTTCGTGCTAAGCATAGTTGTATTACCTCTAACATCAACTTTTCTCTCTGTTACTAGGGGTGTAGCGCACAAGGTTCAATTCTCGGTCCTCTACTCCTTTAAATTTATGCTAAGGATTTGTCAAATCAGTTAAAACACTGCAAAATCAGAGTGTATGCAGACGACGTTCAATTGTACATCAGCAACAACACGGAAACATTGAAGAAAATTTAAACGATGACTTGGAGAGAGTTTCATTATGGGCTTCTATAAATGCTCTTTTGCTACATAAAAGATCACAGAACATTGACGAAATACCAGAAATCTACGCTAACAATAAGAAAATAGAAATTGTGAACAAAGCAAGAAATTTAGCAGTAATTTTTAATAACACACTAATATGGGCAGATCATGTTAAAAGCCCTTGTGGAAGAACTGTTTCTATTCTGCAAACCTTGTGGACCACACAATATTGCACACCACTCAAAATAAGGCTCCTCCTTGCTAAAACATACATTATTCCAACTTTGACTTACGCCCGCGAAGTTTTTTCAAATTGTGATGCTAGAAGCAAATCGAGACTTTATGTGACCTTCAACAATATCACAAGATATGTATTTAAGCTCAAACCTTATGGCAATACTGAACACATAAGCACTTACTCAAACAAAATTTTCGGAGTCTCTTTTAATGATTATTTGAAAGCAAGAACCTTGATATTTTTGCATAAAATAGTAACTACCCGTGAACCTAACCATCTTTATATGCGACTTAGATTCAGTCGCTTTGGTCGAAACAAGACTTTGATACAACTAAGATATCAAACATTAATATCACGTTGGCAGTTCTTTGTATCCGCAATATGTCTTTGGAATAATATTGATCCATATATTAGAGAAACGAGCAACGCATTACTCGTACTATTTAAAAAAAGAATGTTTACATTTTATTCCTGATACTGGGCCTTAATGTAAATCTATTTATATTTCTAACAGGATAATTTATTCCCTTTTAGTTTTAGTTGTTACAATTTTACAAAATTATACTTCTACTATTTAAAAAACTTTAGTTTTGTTGTAGAAGCTACCAACTATGCAATAAATAAATAAATAAATACTAAGCTTCAAAACTTATGGTTAAATGCTCCTTTGCTTTGCTCTTGTTAAATTTCGGATCAATAGGCGTAGCCCTCTACAAACGGCTGAGTTATTTACAAAATATTTTAATTCTGCCCCACTGTGGAGTGTTTTTTGTTGCTTTTGTGTTAAGTTTCACAATTTTTTTGTTGCTGTCCAGTAGATAAAGGGAAAATTATTAAAAATCAAAAACTGAAAATTAAGTAATTTAAAGATCTCAAGGAACTGCGTAATGACAATGATGATGGTGATGGTGCTGACTGAAACGATGATGTTTGACGGACAGGCCAAGTAATAGGAATAATTGTACCTGTTGTTTGTTAAAGTGTACTTTTTTGTTTTCTTGCTTTGAAAATTTTATTGGTTTATTTTTATGTTTATGATTGTAAATGAGCAGAATATCGAATGCAGACATAATTCCGGGTTCTTTAATTGGCCAACTTTGTTTTTTTAGTCATAAAAATATAACTTTCAAACATGAAAGTTTTTTTTTTGTTTTATTTTTTATTTAACTTAGAACAGTTGAGGAATTGTATTTTTAGAAAAAACACATCCACCAAACAAAACCAAGAAGGAAGGATGTACCCTGGCGGATGATGTTGTCGTCGGTTACATTTGCAACACATAAACATCTCTTTCAATGGCACAATAAAAACATATTTACACAGGAGGCATGTCTTTAAAAATGTTTAGGAAGTTACTTAGAAAAAATAAGCATGTTTTAGTTTGCTTTTATAAAAAAAACCTTTTTGAAAACGCATACTTTAATAATGAAAAAAAATTTCTTTTAATAACAAGTATTAATTCTTTAAGACACTTTCTTTGAGAGAATAATAATTTTTTTGAAAAAAAAAACTATTTCATGCTGTAAGAAAAGACATAGAAGAATATAATCGAAAAAGTACCTTTTTCTAAAGGTTATTTGCTGTTGTTGTATCAGCTCTCTTGTAGACGACAATTTTTCTCTTAAAAGTTAAAAATTTTAATTTAATGTTTTTGTGCCGCTAGATGGCGCTTGGAGCTAGAGAAATTGCCACAAATTCGTTCGTGCAATAAAATAAATGTACTCTGTCGTGACGGTTTTGGAGGCAGGATGAGCATCGATTTACAGTGTAAGGAACTATTCTCATACAGTAGCAGTGTAAATACTGCACATTCGGCTGTTAAATATTCTAGAATCGGTCTTGTTTGTCTTAAAAAATCCTCTCATTTTTTGCAATCGTTGATTAGGGTTATACCGAAAGTTTTGCCGAATTTGTCTAGGAGGCGGACTGGGCAGGTGAAATACTACCAGGTATAGCTTAGTCAATAATTCATTCTGTCATCTAACCAGAAGCATCCTAATGTCCTCATAAAGATGACCTATGTTCGCCATTATACACATCCGGTAGCGGTTCTGGGAGCATTGTTTTTGGCAGTTCGGAAAGCTCGTTATTTGGTGTCGCTAAGAAAAGACGCCAATTGCTGTTACAATTATCTTTAACTTAAGTAGTCATTCCCTAGAGGTGTCAATGAGAGCTTCAAGAACTTTATGCCGAGTTTTTACTTTCAGGTTAATTTCGTTGGTGTGAGATAATAAGTGCAGGAGTCTGTGGAAAACTACGTGTAAGAGATTTGGCATTTGCACCACAGGGATACGTCGGTCTTCATCTGAGATATCTAACTCTATGCTTACTTTTTCAGTAAACGAAGTGAAAGGGGATACCGAAATTTCGAGCTGAGCAAGTCGTCGATCTGGGTAGCTATCATTTTCAATTACGTTGCGCTGCTATGGGATTTCCTGCAGCCTGTTGGCTTCTGGCAAGCGAAAAGTGCTCTTTTAGGTTTGGCAATATTAACGATTCTAAAACCTTTGGTAGGTAAGATTATCCTATTGTAGCGGGTTTGTCAGGTTTATTGAAAATAGGAATTAGGTTTTTCGAAGAATTGTTTGGCATAGAACTAATGAATTATTATTCTGCAGTTAGGCTTAAGTTCGATATAACATGTGATTAATTGTAAAAAGAAAAATTAAAGTTAGATACCAGCAGAAAGATATTCAGTATCTGGATCTCTACAACCTTCGTCAGCGTTAAGCATTGAGTTGTTGCATGAGTTAGATTAGGTTTAAGAAAACCAATCGGTTATTAGGTATGCATTCGTTAAATAGTTAACATTCATGAGATTGGAGGTACACAACAGTAACAACAATAAACGATGCAGCAGATAATCTTACTAAATAAAACGAGTTTTTGTGAAGATAAATCGCCAGAATGATGGCATTATTAGCATAACCAATATGTGCTCAAAAAGCTCTTAAACGAAAGCGTAAAAGATTCTTATGTTTGTAGTTAAGAGTTAATACCAAGATAAAAATCAAGTAAAATTATTTATGTAAATTACAGGGCATTTTGAATGTGAATAATATTGGGTAACTCACCATGAAACAAATAGTAGCAACTAAAAAGGAACTATTTCTCCGCAACGAAAAACTAAGAGTAAGGAAGTTAACAAACTCTGCGGACAACCAAAAATCCCTAACGTACAAACGAACGAGAGATTAAAGGAAACAACTATGCGTTTTTTTTATAAAAATTTTCCTTTTAAAAAGAGCAAGTAGTAAAAATGGACTTTTTTGCTTGGCCTTTTTTAAAAAGAGTTCTAAAGGAGTTTTAATTGTGTTTTTATTTAAATGAAGATACTGACGATCCAAGGTAACTGATCCTTAAATCTACAACAAGCAAAATTTACAAAACTTTAAAACTTATATTCGGGCTTTAAAAACGTTATTAGTGAAATGTGTATCGTATTATATTTTTTAAAGCACTTTCTTTATCACCATGCCATGCTATCCTATTTTTTTTATAAAATTTCAGTTCAATAAACATCAGTCAGAGTCAGTCAATCAATCAACAAATCCATCATCATCATAATCATATCGTCGTCATTCTCAGCAATTTTGAATAACTCAACAGGAATTATGTAAGTTTTTATACTTAAAATAAAATAAATGGTAATTACATAAAAGTATACATTGAGAGCGGAAAGTTTAATAGCATATGCAAATATACAAACGAGCGTATGTATTGGAGGCACGTAAACAAGCGTGTATATACATATGTACGAATTTGTAGTGGGAGACTTTAATCTAAATAGAGAGTAAAAATAAAACTGAGTTCACATAACAATTCTTAAATAAAGATCATGGTGGAGCTGTGACAACAACATCACCCTAAAAATTATGATGGTTTGACTGCAAGCAAAACAACAGAAAATAACACAAATACCATCATCTTTTTTGCCTTTAATAGTCAACAAACAAAAACAACACCAGCAATAACGTGAGTAGTAAAAATTTATGATGATGTATGTATTTATGTATATAATTACGTATGTTCGTACGTTGCCAGTGTAAGTAGCATAAATTATTATTTCGTTCTTGCTTGTCTGTTTAATTTTTTTCCTGACATCCATCAATCTACTTTTTTAACACAGATGAGATCTTTTAAAATCTAGACGCAGAAAACGCAACAGTTTAGGTAAATAAAATAAGTACAGGCGATGAAAAAGAGGCTCGTAAAAAAATTAAACGTGAAAGAAAATCGCTACCATCCATTCGTGGTAAAAGCAAACTACAAAAATACTGGGTAATTAAATATAAAAATACAAACCTATTCGGCCGCACCGCTAAAGTTAATGCCACAAACATCGAAGCAAACGCAAGTTTGTCATTCCGTGTGTACTTTCTACAATATCCATTTACGACCAAATAGAGTATATATATTCTGACTTCTTTTGCGAAGCGGAGTCGATTGAGCGATGTCCATCTGTCCATCCGTGTTAGTGTTGAAATTTAACAAAAAAAAAAATATGTCAATCGATCAGATATAGTGTCGACAAAGGTGCTATTGGAAATCAGCATGATCGGTCCATGTCTTTCGAGGCAGCAGGCAAAACACTACGTCATTAGGAACAATAAAGTAATTCCATTTAAAAAATAAATATAATTACGATAGATAAATAAAAAATAAGAAAAAAAAATCAAGTAAAAAAATTGGGGCTTGCCCATATTTTCCGAGTTACGCGGCTCTGAAATTTTCAAATTTTTTAAAATATCAATATGGGTATCATTTAAAAGCTCTTGAAGAGGTCTTTAAAAAAATACTAAAATTTTTTTAAAATTCTTAACCTATTAAGAGCCGATGGCGTTTTATGTAAAATTATATATACAGGGTATATAAGATTCGGCATAGCCGAAATTTTAAAATTATTTTATAATTTTGACAACAGCCTTAAACGTTAATATAAATCAGCTGGGCTATTACAATCAGCTGTAAATAAATTCGCCTTTATTTTATGCTAGCAGGGCCAACGACTTTGTTTGCGTGTCATTTCTAATTTTCTTAAGGTTCCAATTTAAAAAAAAAAATTGTTTTTAAATTTTTACAGTAGAGTTCTGTAAACAGTGTTGAAAATTTTCCATCAACAAAAATAAAATGTGCAGGCAACTGCTTAAGTACCATTTATACATATCAGTAAATTAGGTGCTTTCACATTTGTGTCTCTATTTTCTCTACGAGTTGACTTATTTTTACGAGTATTCTATATTTAAACCCAGATTCTAAGGAACCTTCCCACAATTTTTTTTATTAAAATCTATCCAGTAGTTTTTATGTAATGCTTACACAGACAGACAAAAATTCCAGAAATAGGTGTTTTGTGTTCCATATTAATTACTATCTAAACCAGCAACAAAATTTAAAAAAATACTTTATGTAGAGAAATGATTCCGATACAGTTTTATTATATGTATGGATCATGTTTTGAAAATGTTGTATCAACACCATAGCTGGGACTTACTTATTTATCCGATCAACTTCAAAATTTTATATGAATGTGTAGTCATCTGCATAATTAAATTACTTTAATTGTAATTATGTACAATATTCACAATTTTAGGTAAAACTTTATGTTGTGTGTAAATTATTTGTAAAAAAAAAAGTTCCCATGCCTGAATTAATTTCAAATAAGATTGGATTAACCGTATTCAGGAAAATTGTATATTAATATTGTTACGAATAATAAGATCTGGCAACCCCTGTTGTTGTTATCCGTATGAGCATGGTGAATAAGTTAATGCAACTAATGGTGTGTGTATAGAATAAAAACCACAATTAGCTAACGAAAGCTGAGCAGCCTCAATGGCTGCGTTGGTAGAGGTGCGTACTGCAAAACAGGAGGTCCTGAGTTCGATACCGGCTTCGGACATGCGTACAAAGGAAAGTAACAATTGTTGTAGTGCAATTAAAAATTAAGAAGCAGCAGTACAAACCTCCCGAGAGGTAAAGCACAATTATTGTGTGAAGCCATGGCAGATATTTTAGTGGAGACGTACAATTTAACATAAGAGTAACAGATAATTGTCAAGAAGCCCTTTATAATAAAAAGTAAGAACGGTAGCGGTTGCACAGGGAAGTGTAACAGCATAACAACAAAAAATGTATGGCAGAAGTGTGTTGTGGCTATTGGATTAAAGGAGATGACTGGCTTGGATAAAAGGAGTAGTGGAAATGTTTGTGGATGGTTAAGCTGATTAAACAGTAGTAACACAGTAGTGTTGCGTGGATGGCTGCGTTTGTAGTATTAACGCATGTTTAGTAAATACGAGACCCAGGGTTCACAAAACCGGTAGGATCAAGAAATATAGCCAGAGAGTAAAAGAATACAAAAATTATAATGAGCCACAGTGTTATTTGCAATCAAGAATCCGCATGTTGTTCGTAACAATATAAAGACACGATAAACGATACGACGATAGAATTTTATATAAAAACTAATGAACCTAAACCGTTTACAGTTCCCCAAATACTGTAACGATTTTAATAAAATATAGATTCTGCACACTTGTAAATAAATATATTTAAAATTATATATTTCTTGTTTTAATTGGTTATATAATATTAGCATGAAAGGGATAACAAAAATCGTAGAATCGTATATTTTTAACGACAAAATTTTCCAACCAAAATTTATAAAAACCTTAATGTCTCTAGATTTTAACCGAACAGTTCGTTATGTACATATATGTGTACATAAGCACTTATGTAAACAAGGCCATGTGTATAAATATGTACATTAGACCGGCTCGTTAAAAAAATTTAATTCAGGTTATCTCATGAAATCTGGACAAGACGATAAAAAGTCATCTCAAGAATATAAAGAAAGGAAAGCGCTTATATACATGTACATATGTATACATACTCACAAGGCTTACGCCAAGTTCATTTAATTTAGTTTTTCTCTTCTTGATAAAATATTCAAACTGGTCCATATTTTTTTCCAACTATTTTTTATTATATCTGAACTGACCATTAGTTTTCACTCTTAATTATAACAATTATCTTTACTAAGTCCAGTAACTTCTAAACACAAAAAAAAATATTTATCATAGTGACTGCTCCGGTGTTCGATTAAGAAATCAAGTTTCCTCCTTCTTAGTTAAGTATGTCAAAAACATTTAGTATGTTGCAAACTATGAGGGATTAGAATGCTTTTCAAGCTTCTTTGTTTTCGCGTTTAGAACTTAGTGGAAATAAAAATTTATTAATACACAAGGAGGTTGCAGTGATCTCTCATAGAATTTCATTATGGAGCCTTTTTTCATGAAAGGGATAACATGACTAATTTCAATGGTACTGTTTAGGTTTTAGAATCTCATTATAAAGAACAAGTCCGTAATCTAAGTAAAAGTGAGTGCTTTCGCCGGTAAATCAATTTTAATTTCATCTGCATCACTTTTGTACATCGAGATATTTAAATTGCAAAATTTAGGACTATTCGGATAGAAGAGTATGATTCTCTACGCGTTTCTTGAACCACATTTCTAAATAGAATATATGGTCCTGCAATTGTCGTGAGGACTTTCATTGATACAACTTCGTCGTTAGCAAAGTTTGTATTTAAGTCTAATATTTTTTCAGGTTCTTTTGTGTCAAGGCAAGGCTTTATACATTTATATTTAGTGATTTGTACTGTTTTTTTTTTGTGCCCAAAGAAATAATTAAACAAATCTGCGTATAAAATTATACCAGTTCGACAACACAAATTATTTTATAAATGTTGGACTTAGCACATGCAACCCTGCTAATGTTTATCCATATGTTGGATGCATATGTATGTTCGTTATGATTGAATGAAAAAATTTTTTTATTCTTTCGTACAAGTAGAATACGCCTTTTACTCTGATACAATTTATTTTTATTTCTTATTTTATTTATTTATTTTTGTTTCTGTTTTGATTTTGATTTTATATATTGTAAAGTAGAGATCATTTTTGTTTTAAACAAACGCAGGAAAATATATTAAAATATTTGAAAATCATTCTTCGTTTTATTATGGGGTCTGTTAATGTTAAACACACATTAAATAATTTTAATATACATATGTATGTGTAGGTAACGGTTCGTATCATAAAATCTGCGGTTGCAATAATAATATATTTTATACAAAAGCTTTCCTTCTCTAATATCTGCTTAAACTGAAATTCGAAAAAATTGTTTATATTTTAAATTTAGTTTGAAACAAATTTTGTATGAATAGTTTGTTTTAAAATACAAATAAAAACCAAATTATTTTTGAGTTTTTTTTTTATTGTATATTGTAAAAATTGCTAATAAATAAATTTTAATAAATAATAAAAGAATTTTAATAAATAATAAAAGACTTTTATTAAAAAAATAATAAAACCAAAATGTTTGTCAGAAGTTTCCTGAAAAGTTAAGTAAGCGGTAAATGGCCATCATCGGTAATTAATTTAATCGGTACAATGAAATAAAAAAATAGCACGAAGTTTTTTATGCAAATTAAATATTTAAAAAAATATTCCCGTGTCTTTAATTAAATAATTTGCAAAGCGCCTGTGCATAGAAATAAATTATCGTAGTGTTTTTGATATTTTATTTTTCATCTTCTTTCAACTGTATACAGGAGCCGCAAAAAAGTCAGCCGTATACAGTGGAGTAAGAAAAGTAGAATTACTGTTGGTTATTGTTGTTTTTGCCTAAACTGTGATTTTTGCCTTTGCTTTATTGTTTGGACAAAAATCTTTAGTTTATTTAAAATGTTTTTCAGAAGTTTTCTGAAGAGTTAAGTAAGCGATAACGCAATGGTAATTAATTTAATCAGGATAATTAGCACGAAGTTTTTAATGAAAATTAAATATTCAAAATTTTATTGTTTTTATTACCGTTCTTTAAACCAAAAATAAAAATTAAAAGTTACCTTGGTCTAGAAAAATTACATTTTAAGGAGAATGTGTAAGAAGTAAAACCCAGCCAAATCCATATTTTTAAAGTTATGGATCCCCAAAACTCTTATTATACAAAAATTTAAATCCATTAAAGAATGTAACAAATAAGTCGTAATTTTTATTCTTACACGGTAGATTTAATTTTAAATTTCTGCTTTAGGTCAATGAAATTTAATGCACTTTGGCACTACCTCCACCTGCTACATTTGTCAAAATGGTGGCGTTTAAGTTTTTGCTTATTTCTGGTATAAAGTTGAATTTTTGACTTAAAAGTGTTCTGAGACAATTTTACAATTTTATCACAAATATTTTCGCAGAACATTTCAACAACAAAAGTGTTTTTTTGCTTTTTTTTCTAAAAAAAATTGCAAAAAAAAACATTTTTTAGAAGAGTTAGAGGGTTAATATTCTGAATAAATCCTTTTGAGACACTATATAATAAAAACCGAAGTATCATACAATTTTCTAATTTCTTTTTTATTACAAAAAAGTCAACTTTAAAGAGGCCGTAAAATAAGTTTTAGATGTAAGCTTTTAAAACGCCGATACACGTGTATCTTCTTTTCTTCCACTCTACAAAACTCAGTTACAGAAGATTGTTACTAAAAAAATCTCATTATTTTGTACAAAATAAATTCATTTGAAAAAAAAAAATTTTACATTTTTTGTAACCAAGAAATTATACTTTTACTAAAACTATCATTTATTTGTAGAAAGAGAATTTAAGGAACAAATTACATTATTAATTGTATTTAAAATTAGTAAATATTAAGAAAAATGGCTTAAAACGTTAACTATTAATCTCTTATTGTGTGTTTTTGAATACAAGATTTTAAAAATGGCTTAAAATAAACTCAGTATTATTAAAATAACAATAGAAATGCTTGACTTTAAATTTCATTAGAACATTTTCAATGACAGTCAATTGAACTTTAAAAGAAGAAGTGTGACAATCATTTATTAATAATAAAACAAATTTATTACTCGACATTTCAGCATTTCAGCTCCCAATAGCAGTGTTTAGCGCAATTCAAACAATAAAGAAGTAGTTATACAATAAAACACCGTTTCAATGATATGAAGTTTATCACAATTTTAAAGAGTTTTTTTTAGCAAGTATGAGAAAGAAAATTTGTCATTGCATTTTTGTTTTTTTTTTTCTTTTATTATAACATTTTCGATTTTTTTATATATTTGTTTGTTTTTTCTTGCATTTTTAGTGCTTCGATTTTTTAATTTTTTTTTTTTTTATGGTTTGGTTTTATCTTTTGAGTCAATGCATTTATTTTTAAATACCTATCTTTGTCTTAGATAACTGTGAAGCATAAAATATTTTCGGTTTGGCATAGATTTCAATTTCTAGCAAAAATTTTACGTTTTGAAGTTTAAATTTTGCCTTTTATTTCAATTTTTTTTTCAATGAAATTTTGTTTCTTAATTTCCAATTAGCTTCCCAAGTTTTTAATTCAAAAACATTGATTTTTAGTCAACTGTTAACTGTATAATAGTCTTTGCTGTAAAACTGTGTAAATAAATATTTCCAATTCTTCTCTCACAATTGACTGTTTTTAATAAAGGCAAATTCTTCTTTTCTAATTCAAATTAATATTTCACGTGTTAGTCTCTTTACACATTATAAATCAATCAATTGAGAATTAATTATAAAATTAATTTTGTCACTAACTGTATATGTATTTGTACGTACTTATGTGCTCCCTTTTTTAAATGTGTTTATTATTACTTTTTTGATTTTTGTATTTTGTATTCCGAGAGTCTGGCTTAACGTTCAATATAGCACACAGAGTACCCAACAATATGTATGGATGTGTGCAACAATCGCAAGAACAACTGATACACAGTATGTATGTATGTATGTATAACAGCATCTACAATATGTGTAAATATGTATGTATGATGGATGTTGGTTTGCTGTTTTGTTGTTATACGTATTTTTTTGCGACCTGCACTTGTAGATCACTGTTAATTTTTGTTTGTTTCTTTTTTGTTGTTGTCTTTATATATTTTGTGTTTTTTACAAACCTCATTCATTTATTTAGATAAACATTAAATAAATCCACAATCATATTTTTGCTGTTTAGTCGCTGTTCCCGCCGGTCATTTGTTGTTGAGTTAAGTTTGTTTCTGCGGTTGATAGTTGGATATTTTTTATTGGATTTAATTTAATTTCGTTTAAAAAGCTTGAGTTTCGGCATTTTATACTGCACATATCTATACATACAAACACATGCAAACAAATATTTGGGTACACAGCCCCTCACGCAGTCAGTACTTCGTGCAGCGTAAAAATTCACAAAAAAAAATCTGTACAAAAATATTTGACGACTACTACTGGCATTTAGTAATGATGCTGTTACTGTTGTTTTTGTTTTTTTAGCTCTCTTCTTAGTCTGTCATACATATATTTTATGTTTAACTCCTGTGCCTTTATACACACGCACGCAAATGAACAGTGAAAATAAAAATGAAATTATCATTAGCGACAACAGCAACAAATATGTTGTTGTTTAAATGGAAGAAACAAAAAAGAACATGAAGATCGACAGCATAATTAACAGCATATTTTATTTAAACATCATTCATAACTATTTTATATTTTCTAAAAAACATTCATATACACGTACATAAATACATGCAAACATAGGTATACATACATATGTTTACATATTTTTAAGGACTTTACCCAGCAAACACATTTTAACGAACAGTCACCAAACCGATACCCTTAATTTTGCCTCAGATATTTGCTTTGTTTTTGTTATTGCTCTTTTTGTACCTTTCATCATCCGTTTGTAATTTCTACAAAATCCAATTTAGTCCCAATAAATTATATATATATTCTGAGTGCTTATGCATAACGAAATCGATTGAGCGATGTCCGTCTGTCCGTCCGCGTTTGGGTTGAAATAAATTTTGCCAAGTAACTAGAGGAGCTAGGAAAAATTTAAATACGCCATGCGATCAGACATAGTTTCAGAAAATTTGCTATTGAAAATCAACAAAACGTCATGCCTGCTTCTAATTTTTCGATATATTTTTCAACTTTCAATATTAATGACAGTGTTTTTATTGTTGTTGTTTTGTTTAAATTAGTTCAAATAAAATTAGTTCAAATAATTCATTGGCCAAGCTTAGCTGAACTAAGCAAGAGCTCAGGCGCGTATTTACTGGCGGTCGTAGGTAAGTTGTCTGGCGAGGTAAACGATGTGTACCCTATAAGACTGCCTTGCGAATGCATAGAAAAACTAGCGGAATATGTGGATGATAGTGTTGATGTTGTAGAAAATTTTAAATTTCAGCCGCTAGCAAATGGTTTTTAATTTTGGGGAGTGGTAAGTGCATGACCCATAAATACCATATACTGTACCATCTAACCTGGTATTGCTTGCTGACCCGGATCGGTTTCGCATGCTATTGGACCGAGTATAGAAGGTTCCGTTGAAGGAGCTGGAAGAGGCGCTGAAGTGGATGATTGTACCAAGCTGAAGCGTATGTGAAAGAGAAGACATCAAGTACATGCATGAGCCTACCGAGGGCCAACGTACGAGGCCTTCAGCTCGATCAGTATTAGCGGGGGAATAAATGGAAGCAGCCAAGGCAGCTGCGTATGTGCTGGTGCCTGTAAAGGTGGCTGTGTAGTTGCTAGCAAGATTTGAATTACTGCTAGTGCCTGTAAAGATATTTGTTGTATTTTGAGGCCTGGCACTGCTGTGACCATGTACTGGGGGTATTAAACTGCTAGCTGCTGCTGTTGCACTATTGACTGTCATATTTAATGCATCATATACAGATGCTGGCGGTGATAGAGGCTGCGAACCGAAGGATCTTTTTGGTGATGTAAAGTACGTGACTGAAGCAGCCTAATGTGGCTGAAACCACTACTCTGTTATTCCATTCCTCATCAGGAGTTGCGTCTTGCTTTTTTATGATCCCAAAAATATATAACTTTAGAGCAGATTCGGGATCATATAAGATAGCTTCTGTCCAACTAATCTTAATAGCGTCTTTACAGTTTTTTCCTACACTTTGTTTCCTAACTATGCAAAATAAGCTTTTAGCTGGTGAGCTTACTTTCACAATTCTTAGAAATTTGTAAACTATTCCTATAATTAAGTAAGACAGATATATATGTGAACTATAATGAGAAGGTATCTTTGACCCCAAAAAAATATTAAAAAAAAATGGGAAAATTTGTCAATTGTACCAAATGAGTCAAGACTTACTGTCTCTGGTCTGTCCATATTCTGAGCTGCTGTCATGAATTCTTTTAATTTTTTTATTTCTTACTTTTATTGGGTTTCTGGATAATCTTCATATATTTGGCATAAGAAACTAATGAAAATGTAATATATAGTATTTTATTTCCAAAATACTTTTTTTAACTCTTAGAAAAGTCTAACAGCGTTTTCTTTGTTGTTGTTTGTTTTCAAGACAATGCTTAAGAAGATACAGAAAAGTGTAATATCAGTCTAATCCTGCGTTATGTGTAACGATAAATTTAATATTTAGATAAGGAAGGGTAGTGAAAGATTATGTAGGCAACTGCAAAGTCCATTTTCTAAAACAATTTTAAATAAAGCAGTTCGATTCCTATAATGAATTTGAACGTCATATCAAGCAGTATAGCCTAAAGCATCGGGAATTCGTTTGGCCGTTAACAATAGTATCACAAACTCTCTCTAGCAAAAATTCGGTATGACATATAGCGACTTAAGCAAACTTTCCGCACACGTATTATCCGAATTGTAAAAAAATGTTTACTGGGTACACTGGAACACAAAAACATAGTTATCCAACTCAAACATCTAAGTGCCCCTGTTTTAGTTGAAAGTATGGAACAGTGACAGTTTTAAGTTTAGGTGCGTATTGTTATTTATATAATTAAGATGAAACCAGAAATTTTTTTTACATTCAGTATAAAATGCTAATCATTTAAAAAAAAATTGTGATAAATCACACTTGGAATACTTAAATAATTGTATCTTTGTGCTTATACTCATGTAAAGTGGTGCACATCAATGAAGGTGTATTTGTACAAAGTTAAAATTTGTTTTTTTTTTTTACCCTGGAGTTAATGTCGACGTCGTTGACGGCGTCAAATGTCAAAAAAAAGTTGAATCGTATGAAATTGTATGAGAGCAGTTAATCTCAACGCGTTGCAACGCCGTAAAAGTTCAATCTGTTTCAACTTCTTCGGCGTTGAAACGCCGTCAACGACGTCGACATTAACTCCAGGGTTAAGACAGTGACTGAGGACTGTATTACACACTCGTATGGTTTATTCACCAGATAATAAAAAGAAATTATGTCCTGCTCAGAAAAAATACAAGAAAATGTGTAAAAAAGATGCAGCTCTAAGCGTGCAGAAACTCTATTGTGATTATATTTTTGAAGGTTAGCAAACCGGACCAATCGGTTTTACCTCAAATACGAAGCAAAAAAAAAATTTGTCTATTAACAGGGTAAATCATACACTTTATGAATTATTAAGTCTACGCTTCTACAATGTGGTTAACAAATGTACTCTCTTTGTTTAACCGGGAACTATACCACCAAAGGCATTAAGATGTATCACTTATATGTCCAAATAATACCGCATAAAAGCGTAAAAGCAATCGAGATCAAAAATTATATCCTTAGAAAAGAGAAAATATTTGTTCTGATACCTGTGAGAGGAGTATCACAGAGGAGTTAAAAGTAACATATTTTCAATAGCGGCCCTTTATCCTTTGAATCGCTTCAACGTAAAGGGGGAAATCGCGCTTGGTTATGTTGGCCAATCAACATCACCAACTCTTGAAATAACTTGTGGAAAAAGGGTCTCGCAGCAATTCTATTGTAATCCTGGTTGTATGCAATGTGGTAACGAATATTTATCCATAGTAAATTTGCCACGTGTCTACTTTACGACTTCCAAATATGAACTATCAACACTAATGTTTACCAAAATGCCGGCAAAACAAAGTAGTATACCTTTCCGGCGGTCACCCTGTAGATCAAAGAATGGTAAAATATTCACTGATAGTCTGATGTTAAGTCAATTTAGTGCAAGAATATACAAATATCGTGACACATAAAAATAGAAAAATCTCTTTCTACTTAAATTGCGTTTTATACCCGTTTTAATAATTATTTAAGTTATCGAGTTTCGAAGATAAAGTTGCAACTGAACTTAACTTTTTCTGAAAATTAAAAAAAAAAAAAAATGCAGCATTATCTTTGACAAAGGTTTTTTAAACTGGTTTAAACTGGTGGAAACAGTGCTCTTACGCATATTGACAAGACTGTTTGTTTGATACTGATTTTTTGTTGTTGTTTTTTTTTTCATTTGTCTGTATGTAATTGACTGTCATGTTTGTAATTGTAACACAGATTTTTAAATTTATTTACTTATTTAACTGCCTTTAATTCAACACAGATACAAATCAAAGGCAATCACACAAAAAACGCAAGCCAGCATAAATTTAAACATGAAGAACAACAAAATCCATAATAAACCGAAAAAAAAAATAAATAGAATCCTTTTATTGCAAAGTAAAAACTTGAATTCAAAGTCATTCGCCCATAAAAACAAAGTTTTTTTATTTTCTTTTTTACAATTCAAATGATCAACAACAAACAATAAAATATCATTCATTCATTCATTCGTTTATACGTTTATGGCATTTGATTGCATTCAAATGGTGTTTTATGTGATGAAAATTAAATAAAATATTTCCAGAAAAAAATTATAGAATCTAACTCGTACTCCTATCAGAAACTGTTTAGATTCTACAACAACATCGATGATATGAAGTAGTGTTATGATTTTTAATTGCTTTTACAGCAACTCTTGAGAGCACATGTGTTTAAGAAAGAGTTGTGCATTAATTTAAATGTATTCTACAAATTCTATAGATAGAAATTCAATAGATAAGAAACCAGTTGTTTTAATTATACCCTTCACCACAGGTGAAAAAAGAGTTTATTTAAGATTGTCATATGTTTGTACAATTTTCAGTTCCGACCCCAATTTTGCTCACCACTCTCAGCCATCTCTCGAAAGAGATGCTAATGAAATTTAGCAACATCGGTCCATAAATAGTGGTGGAGATGTGTTCATTTCATTTTACATTTTTCAGATTTATTTGCGCTCTTTTTGTTGGTCGAAATTTCTATGAATTACCAGATAATTGGGATAATAATTAACCAACTGAATTTCGCAAAATATAAAATTTTTACCCACTTTTCAGGAAAAATATTAAAATTTTTTTTAAAAATTGTTTTTAGAATGAAAAGTTGGAAATTTTATTAAAAAACCAAAAATTCAGCAAAAACTAAACTCTAAATTAGCAAGAGAATTTGAATTTAACTATTTTCTAAAAATTTATATTTGCAATAAAAAATTTGAAGTTTCATTCAAAACCGAAAATGCATAAAAAAAATAACTAAAAACTATTAACAATTTAATATTTGGTTTAAAAAATTACTCGTTTGCAAAAAAAAAACATATTTACACTATTGGGTCTCTAGTGGGCACAGAGCAGATGCCAAGGTTTCAAATACGCTACTCAAGTTCACTTGAAATATCTTTATTATATCAAAGATATTTAAAAAAACTATATTTAAAAAATAAATACACAATTCTTTTTGCTGTAGGGTATGTAAGATTCGGCACAGCCTTGTTTCTTCAAGTGTTGCTTTAAAAATTTGTTAAAATGTCCGACTTTCGCAAAGCAAAAATTCTAATTCTTTTGGTGAGGGACATATAAGATTCGGCACTGCCGAATATAGCACTCTTACTTATTAAGGTCCTAAAATTTTACGAATCATTTTCTAGCTTAAGAACAACCTCGGGAAATCCTTTATATTAGTTCTGGTTGATAATTTATGAACCTTTTCTAATATTTTAGATGTGCTGGGGGCTCACTCTGAATTGCGATGCGAAAGTCGATGCGATGCGAAAATACATAAATGCAAACAATTGCTATGCTGTATTGCGATATTCGCAAAGTTCTATTTTAATTGCATTTCAAATGCAAAAAGGCAGTAAATCGGTATTCTAAATTGCGAAAACAAATGTCAAATTTGAAAAATTTATTCGATTACAAATTATCATTCGCAAAGTAGAAACATGTGTTTGAAAAACAATATTTTATTTATGTATTCATCATATATTTATTATTTAATTCAGGGAAGCAAGCAATAAGACCAACGAACCGCGTCAACTTTAAATAAAGATAGAATGTATGAATAAGCACAGCCATTTGGCAAAAGGCCTTTTGAAAACACCAAATGCACGTCAGTCTGCAAATACCTTGTGACAAACGTTAACTGAAGAACTAAGTATTAATGGACCACCTATTAGAGAAGCTGCATGATATAAAACATATAAACCAGTTCAAAAATATTTGACTTAAATTTTAATAGGTTTGGGCCTATAAATAAATTTTATAAACAATTTTTACAGCCAAGCACAAACAAAATTATTTATTTATTATTATTTTTATATAACGTTTGTTGATACTCATGTTTATTTGAGCAGCGTTGCCACATTTGAAATAAATTGCGAATGCTGTTGCGAAAATCTAACAGAATACCAATTTTTTCGCATCGCATTTCATTTTCGCATTGCAATTCAGAATAAGCCCCCTGAGCTAAGGATTGACCAAATGAGAATTTTTACAAAGAAATTAATAACATCTAGTTGGTCTTAGAGTGCATAAAATACGGACGGTTAAAAAGTAATGAAGCAAAATTTAAGTTTAACAATGAAGTTCCTTTGCACTAAATAAGAAGACATTTTATAATAAAGTTAATTATAGACAGGAAAATTGCTTAATTTTTTATTCGAATTAAATTCAAATACATTAAAAACTGTATTTTATTCAAAAAGCTAAATCGTAAGAACACGTGGTTATTCTTCTTTTTTTATTATCATTATTATTATCTTAACCATTATTAATTTTATTACTATAATTATTATTATTACAATATTATTATTTGTTTTGTTTCAAAGATGGGTGTGTCTTATTGATCACTTAAATACGGTAAGCATCGATTTATTGACTTGAAAAATAACTCTTTGCACTTTGATTATTTCCTGGGTTTTGAAACAATTAATTTTTTATTTAAAACTATTAAGTTGTGACTACGGAATTTGATATATTAGCTTTGAATTAAAACATCTAACGTAATTTTTTTAACGAAAAATCAAACAGCGAAAGAACAATGAAAATTTATTGGAAATAGAGAGCAAAAATATTAATATTTCATGTCTCTAACTAGAAACTAGTGCAGAGGAAGATATTTTTTGGAATTGAAATCCTTAAAAAAACCTCTTATTTTTGCAGTTGCTGGTTCCATCAAGTTTCTGGAATATCAGCAATAAACATGATTTAAGATTTGGCACTCTAATTGTTTTTGTTAGTTTTTATTTTACTTTTATTTTCTTTTGTATTTTTTCTTTTGTTTTAAACTTTAGTCTGGTTTAAATTTAATACAAATTAATAATAAAAAGCACTTACGTTATTAAACAAATTTGTGATTTTTGTTTTTAAATTATTTTTAAATATTTATCGTTTTTATTTCTTTTATTTTTGACTTTGCAGTTTGTTTTATTCTGATTGAAACATTTTACTGTTGTGTTTTTTATTTTACTCAAATATTTAAAATATTTCCTTTGTTGTTGCATTTGTTAATTCTAAATTTAATTTTAAATATTTATTTCACTTAATGCATTTTTTTCTTTCTTCTCTAAAACTAACTACTTGAGTGTAAAATAATTATTTATTTATATTCAATCATAATAGATTTTTATGTTTATACACGAATTATAAAGTGTTATATCTTTTTAATTAATTTTCTTCATTTATTAAAATTATTTTATACAAAATATATGTATATATAAAATAAAAAAAGTTGAAATGAAAAAAACGCGTTCGCGCTTCATTTGTATGTTAAATATATTCGATATCTATTGTGTCGAGTTTGCAATGATACTGAAATGTTTTAAGAAAAATTTTATATTTTTTACCATAGAATATTTTGCTGATACCCCAACATGTTCGTGGCCGTTTCAAACCGAATGCATGTATGTTTGATAAGAATATGTTCGCACAATGTCAGGGTTTGAAAAACATATGCCTATAAGTATGTTCCTATTGGAAAAAATTTTAAAATTCCTAGAAAAATAAAATGTTTCAGGTAAAATTTATTTGTTGAATTCCCAGCTCATTGAAGGTTTATTAAAATTTTAATGGTTATTTTTAGCAGAACTTTAAAATTTAGGAAATTTTCAACAATTATTTTAATGCAGCTGTCAGAAATAACACTACAACCAGAGGCAAGCTTTTAAACTGAACAAAAATGTTTCTCAAATTAAGGAATAATGTATACACCTCCAGATCATTGCTCCATATTGCAAACCTGACAATATATCAAGCCTAATTACTTAGTTTTTCCATGGACATATACTATATTTGAAAATTAAAAAAAAATCAGGTAGTTAGTGGTAAAGAAAAAATGGATCAGTGTAAAAATAAAACGACCAAACGTAACGAGCAAATACTGATAAAAATTTGCCAATAGTTTAGCTCGCTTTGTTTTTTTTTTTTTGGAAATTTTCAAAGGACAATTACCAACAATTATATCAGGTATGCATTTTTCTGCAGGCCGCGCAAAAACCTATTTATAGCAATTGTGTAAACGCAAAAAGATCTGTCATAACATTTTTATTCTTCTCATGTTTAAAACAAGGATGGAATTTTATATTATTTTCTCTTTGATTTTACGTGCGTAAAGTCGTACCGTCTAAAACGCCCTTTAAAGTTTTTTTTACAGGTTTCTTATAATTACTAATTTTTTAAAAAATTTCGTAAATTTATAGTTTCTGTGCGATAAGAGTTGCAAGCCAAATTCATTGAAAAATGAAAGAAAAAAAAATAGTTACTCAACGGGTATTATATTTTTGTATAAAAGATTTTTATGTTTTGATTGTCTCTTTCGTTTGTATTTAATGCATTACTCATTTAATCAATTTGGCTTTTTATATAAAATTCTTGATATAAGACTATACAAAATTTGGGTAGATATAAACAACAGTACGAGCTATATGGATATGCTTTATCCGCAGTAGATTTAAAAATATTTCATGAGATTATCATGACATAGTTATGTTTAAAGGAATCAAGCACAATTAAGGTAGGGTAACATAAAAATTATTTCTTTTTTTTTTCAATTTTATTGTTATAGTAATATTTAAAATTTTTACAATAATTTAATTCTTAACTTTAAGAGATCAATTTATAAACAATTTTTCTTCTTAATTATTTACAGCAGTTTTTATTAGACTTATTTCATTTTACATATCGTTTATTTTAACTTGGGAAAATATATAAAAAAAAACCCTCATAAGTAGAGCAGTAAAGTAAGGTGGTAAAAACACAGGTTAAAACATTATCAGGCTAATGCATTGATGTGTTGATAGCTGGAGTATCTACAACGGTGTTTGAACTTTAAAGACAATATATTAAGTTTGTCTTTAACTAATTTTATGTTAGACATAGAGTGCAACGTTCGTGTTGAAAAATGTGTTGGCAAATTATAAATCATTTTAAGCAATTTATTTTGAAAGATTTGTAGTTTTATAATATGACAATCTGATATGACATACCAAGCTGGCGCCGCATAGAACATTATTGAGTGGAAAACTGTTTTTAATATAAGAAGTTTGTTCTGGATATTTAGTTCAGACTTTCTGTTTATTAACGGATACATTATTTTAAATGTTGTATTAATTTTGTGAACTATGTATTTTATATGCTCATTAAATAATAATTTTTTATCCAGCATTACACCAAGATATTTAACCTTGACATCCCAGGGGACAGATTCGGTACCAACAATAACATTAGTTTGTGGTAGAAATACATTTTTTCTTCTTCTTGTAAAGAAAATAGACTGAGTTTTTGAGGGGTTGATCATTATTCTCTATTTTTTTAAATATTCAGTAACTATTTTAGTTGATTCCTCCAAGTTGTGTACTATATCTTCAGTCCAATTGTATATAGTATGTGAATTAGGACATTGTGCCAAACAGAAACGACGGCCGCTTTAATGTCCATTAGAACCATTCCTGTTGATTTACTTTCATTTAAGGACGTCTAAATAATATTTCTTATTCTAACAAGAGGCTGAATTGTGTTGTGTTCCGAACGGAATCCAAACTGTTGTGGCGGTAAAATTTTAGTTTCTTCCATGAAATAAACTAGTTTTTCTTTAAAATTTTTCGAGTATTTTAGACATTGTGGATAGTAAACTTATTGGGCAATAACTCTTTCCAAATTAATAGGAAGTAACAAAAATTTAAGCACGAGTTGTAAATGCGATATAGAACTCTTAAACCTTTAGATGGAACTTTCTTCATACAAGAATTTGAGATGCCATCATTCCCTGGTGCTTTTTTGTTTATTAAATTTTTAATAATATTTTTAAGAGTATCGATTTTAACCATCGTATAACTTAAGTTTTGATCGTCGTCAATTGTGCTTAAGGTGCTGCTAATTACTCTTTCTGTATCCAAGTCACTTAAATTTGACGAAATATTATGATTTAAACAGAAATTTTGAGCCAGTATTTTGACTTTTTCGTTATTGGTTACATACAATCTATTATTTTGTTTAAGTGTGGGTATACTATTTACTTTCTTCTTAAGAGCTTTAGATACCTTCCAAAACTTTGAAGAGCCTTTGGGTAGATTGGTCAGGAAGTTATTCCACCGCTGATTTTTAAATTCCAGAATTTGACTTTTAATGACATTGTTTAAGAAGTTCATTTGAGATTTAATAGGGGGTTTTTTAATCTAACCCATTTCCTACGTGCATGGTTTCTTAGTTTAATAACAACATTCAGAATCGCTTCTGGCAATCTTTTCACGTAAATATTTGGTGTTGAAATTTATGGTACACCAGCATCTATGGCGTCTTTTATAACATTTGTAAATTTTTCAATCGAGTATTCCATATCATTCTCAGAATTAATATCCAATTGCAACAGCGAGTTTACATTATTTATATGGTTTGCAAATGTATTCCAGTTTGCATCTTTGAAATTAAATTTTTCAGAAATTTGGCGGTTACATGAAAAATATGTAGAAATGTGTACTGGCAAGTGATCAGAATTCAAACTGTGGAAAGCATGTGCGGCAGATACTTTTTCAGGAATATTTGTTGGGAAAAAATCGAGAACTGATGCCTGGGAAGTACTACTTGTAGGGACTAGAGTTGGATCAGGGGGGAACAGTATGCTAAAAGTATTGGTTGTTATCAAATCGTGGACTATTGATCCCTAACAGTTTAGTCTTAAACAGCTATGATGACGGCTTTAAAAAAAATGATTTCAAATAATAAATTTCCATTTTTAAATATTTAAAAAAAATTTTTCTAATTCACCAATTTTTAAAACAAATTGAAAACTTTGAAATAAAGTTAGATATTTTTAAAGTACAAATGGAATATTGCTAATTACGTAATTTTTCTTACAGGTCAGTGAAATAGCCAGAAATCGCAAAACCAAAAAAAAAATGATTTGTTTTAAATTAATTAATATGATTAGAAAAATTCCCGTTGTTAAATACAATTTAATATTTGCAAAGTGCCCGTGCATAAAATAAATTATCGTAGTGTTTTGTGATATTTTATTTTTCATCCTCTTTCAACTGTATAAATTCAGCCGTATACAGCGGAGAAAGAAAAATAGAATTACTGTTGGTTATTGTTGTTTTTGCTTAAACTTTGATTTTTGTCTTTGCTTTATTGTTTGGGCAAAAATCTTTAGTTTATTTAAAATGTTTTTCAGAAGTTTTCTGAAGAGTTAAGTAAGCGATAACGAAATGGCCATCGAGACGTGATTTGACCCTCAATAATGAATATCGGTGATTTAAATAATGAATCGGGAAAATAGCAAAAAAAAAAAAAGATTTTTTTAAGATCTGTTGAAATCTTTAACAATATCTGCAAAAGGAGGCAGGTATTTTAAGCCGAGGTATCTGCAACACGACATAATACAGGCGTCATAACTAGCTCTGTAAGGTACTTCGATTGCTTATGGCATAGCTGATGACACAAATAATATTCATGTTATCAACACCCAGTTTTAAAATAGTCTTAGGTCATTTAAAAAATTTAAGTCGTCCTGTACAGGATGCAAACAATATAAAGATGCGGTCAGATAAGTCAAATATTTGATCAAAAAAGCGTAACCAATATTTTTGCAAATGTTTATTCAACATTTCCTTACATTTACCATTACAAATGAGGATTTACAATATAAAAAATGTGACATCTTACTTTTTATTTTGAGTACGGTCTTATATTTATTTATATTCAGGTATGTGATGAAAAATTATTGTTTGGAATAGTTAAAAAATTAAAAAAAAAAGATTTAGGTTTGACGAATTTTGATTAGTTTTATTCCATTATTCTTTCATTCCATATTTCATATTTTTTTACCGTACCCTTCCGCGGCTTTTGTTTACTAAAATTTAAATAAAGGAAAAAAATTTTGAAAAAAACGAAATTTAAATTTTGTCAGTTTATATATAACTGATTAAGCAGCTGCTCTAAGATTTTTTGCAGAAGGTGGCTTCGAAAGAGCTATATATAGGTTATGATGGAAATATATCAATGTATCGTACCACAATTTTAAAATCAATAAAATAATGTTGCTTATATTAGAAAGAAGAATGTGTAGCAAATTTGTTAAGATAAAATCTAGTCAAGAATATCTAAGACAATCTCGAATTTTTTTTTTTTTTTTGAAGAATGCTTAGACGGTACATATATTTCCATCAAAACACCCACTGGTGAAGAGAACTTTTATTTCTACGCGAAGCGTTACTAGGAAATATATTCATATTTTAAATTAAATCATTTTCTTAAATTGCACCTTTTTGAACCAGCTATAGTGTGTATGGGGGACCCAAGCTCTTCAGTTCAGTAACTAAATTCTTCCATTGGTTTTCGACATCAGTCTTACCACCTCTTGTTTAACTTTGGCTATATCCCAATAAGTTTTCATACTTAATACTTGCATTTTGTTAGTTTTAAGCTGAAAATAATAGATAACACCATGTTGCTTTGAAAGCAAAATGTCAGTTTGTTTTTTGAGACAAAATGGAATTTGAAATTCATAAAATAAACCGATTCTAAAAAAAAAACATTACACCTTTTATCATTTTCAAGTCGTTTTATGTCTAAATTATTTTTCATCACATACCTGATTATATTTTATTTAAGCAGGAAAAAATTTTATTTTTAATAATTTTTTTTTTGCCAAATATTTGACTGATGTGACCGTACCTTTAGTAACTTTCCGGTTAATTAATTCCCATCTATTTATAATCAATTGTCATGTTAGATACAGTCGCACGATTAAGAAAATATTTATACAAATGTGTTTTTCTAACGTATAAATAGTAACCTACTAAAAATATAACTTAGTAAAAATATCCAAACTTTACATCAAAAAAAAAAAAAAATGTAAGGAGTAATTTCAATGTTATAAATAAATAAATAAATATGTAAAAAGTTTAAATTGAACCCAATTAAGTTTAAATTAATTTATGTACTTACATTTCCAAATGCATCCAGTTCACTGCAATTATTTTTAAAAAATATTTTTTTAATTTGTTACAATTTCAAACATTGTTTTAATTAATGTCCTAATTTTCGGTTTTTCGATTGTCTTCAAAATTGAATATCATTTTAATTTGTTAAAAATAAATGTAAAAACGCGTGCATTTCACTTTTAAGCCATTTTCTTACGTTGGCAGCCTTGTAATTAGTTATGATCCTTAAGATATGCTACACTTTTTTTTTTTTTTTTAATGTATTATAATTTATTCACCACTTTTTATTTGCCAATTCAGGAATATTTTTAACTTTTGGTTTTTGCCGATAGAAAAATGACAAGCAGACGAAGTCGTGGACATTGCTAGTTATTTTATATAGGCAATAACGATCGTAGTATCGGTAAGGTATATTTAAGGTCTAAAGTAAATATCACATCAGGTAATATGTACACCACTTACGAAAAAATTCACATAAATGGTGCTGATGACAATTCCAAACAAACTGTATGTATGTTTTTTAAATTAAATTGCTCATAATAAAATGTTCAAGTTTTCTAATAAAAATGTTTTAAATTTTACCCCTGTGGACTAGATGTCAAGACTGTCTGCCTGGAGTGTTAGGATCTCAACTCTCGTAACGTCGGGTATAAAGTGATCACTGGCAAACTAACGAGATAAACTCAAAAAGCTCATTATAATTAGATGATAAGTCCTAAGTTAAAAGGACTGCAGGATTTTATGGATAATGCGGCTCAAACTACATATTGGGGTTTTTCTTCGTCTAAAGCCAGAACCAGATCATAATAGAACGGCTTACAAGCTTTTGCATTATGAACAAGGATAAGAAGCGGGAAAGTGTGAAGTATACGCCTTACCCTAAAATAACAAAAAAAAAAAAAAAAATTGAGAATTGCAAGCCTGACAAACTGGTTAGATTTATCATAGGAATCGGGTAGCTTATTCATAGATCTAATCTAGTCAATATAGTCTTGGCGATATCTCTGGAGAAAATGAGAAAGGAATCAGAATAGATCAAAAGTAACCGTTCTACGACGGAATAGTCTGAGTAACAGTCAGCCAAATATTGGAAAAGCTCCTTAAAACTTTTCTTTTTAATGCTACAACAACAACTAAGTCCTCAAAAAGAGGTGTAAGGCTTATTAAGCACTAACCTTTCAACCTACTCTTAAATAATGAACTATGCTATGTGATGAAAAACGATAATATCAGTTTGAAATTGCTTTCAAAACAACATGGCTACGTCTGTTTTTTATCTTATTTTTCAGTTAAAAAAATCAAAAGTTAAGTTTAATTTTAATTGTAAAAATTTTAAATAACTTAAAAAAGTAAGCTTTAAGAGAAAACATACAAAATTACGAGAGGACTATGCGCTAATTGAGTTTATGCAAACTCATTGGGGTATAGCCAAAGAATTCAGAAGAGGTGATAAGACTAATGTAGAAACTCAATATAGGAATTTAGTTACTGAACTAAATAGATTGGGTCCCCCAATACACGACATAAGTGGTTGGAAAAGGTTCAACTTAAAAAAGTTAAGTTATGTGAATATATATATATATATATATATATATATATATATATATATCCAATTTTTTAAGGTGTGGACTACGTGAAAAGCAACAAGAAAATTTCTACCAATAAAAATATGCTCTTGCAACAAGTGATGGTCCATACAACCAAAAATATATATATATGTATGTATATCAAACCAAGAGGCATGCACGCACATGTGGATAGCATTCAAACGCAAATTCTGTAGATTTCTTCTAAAATTTTCACTTATATGCTCCTCGCTCAGTAAAATAAACGATGCTGACACTATAATCGCATTTGCCGATATATTTAATATATAGTTTACCAAAATTTGTTATTCTTTTTCTTTAAACGATAAAATTTTCTTTTAACAATTAAATTAAGTAAAGAAAAGACGTGTTTGAAGGCGTATTTACATATACAGGTAAGGTGGTGTTTTCAATTTTGTGTTCTTCATCCCTTACAACTAAAGCTGCTGATACAAAAAACGCCATAAAGTCCTAAACGCACATCCACCCGCGATTTTAGAAAATGAGAGGCTTCTACCCAGGCAAACGAGATCGGTTTTAGCACAATTAAGAGCCGCATGATGCAGTATGCTCAACTGCTACCGCGAACGAATAGTTCCCGGCACTTTAAACCGTTGCCCAGCCTCTCTCCAAAGCAATCACGACACAACGCACTTGTTTAATTGTTTCAATAGGCTCACGAATTTACATCCTATGGATACGACCGGTTGAGGTTGCGCAATTTCTCCACTTCCCAGTACCACCTGATGACACACACATAATTGAGTATTTTTGCTTTTTTGTTTTATATCTTTTTAGGGAAAAACTCTCGACAGCAGCAGAGCTGTTACAACAACAATAAAAAACTCCATTTTAACTTTTTTGTTAAAATATTTTTAAAATGTAAATTTTTATGTGTTCTTTAATTTGTCGTAAATAAAGTTGTATTTCTTAGGTATTGTTGTAGCATTTTTTAATGAATAAAATGAATTGAAACAAAAACTCATCACATCTATATCGTTTTCAGAATTGATTTGCCTTTTCAAAACGATCGTTTTTCATCACATACCTGATTGTCACGTTTTTCTGTTGTCACCCACTATTTTATATAGTACATTAAGTTAGAATGACAACTACCATTGCAAGTGGCAAGTTTTCCAAAATCTGTCGGGTCTTCGAATTTAAGTCACAGCAAATAATTGAATTTATTAAAAATAAAATATTCTCATTGAATGTTTTTTAAAAATTAAAATTTTTATTTATTTACTGTATAATTAACAATTGGTTTAAAACTTTAAATAATAAAAATAAAAAGTACGATGATAACTTAAGACACAAAAAAACCGTTTAAAGACTAACAATAATACAAAGTGAATCCAATAAAAAGTACTTTAATTTTAATATAGAATTAAAAAAAATGTTCAAGCTTAGAAAAGAACGAAACAATTTGCTGTCTGATTATATTTTTATCATTTGTTAACAGTTTGCAATTTGTGTAGAAAATAAATAAGTATGTATAATAATTAATTTAAAACTTATAAAACTAAAATTAATCTATTATGATTTTAATATCTTAAGTTAAATGAAATAAATTGAATAATAGTTTAAAGGGTCACTAGTTTCGAAAAAAACAAGAGTCCGACCGTAGAAGTTTTTCAAGGTCTATTACACGTATAAATTGATGAGTGTTTTTTATTACATGAATTTTTTATTTCAAATTTGTTGTTATAAAAATTATTATTATTTAAAATATCATAAAATTAGTATAAAATTTAATTATCATTAGTGTTACTAATTAATGAAGTGACAAAATTTTTTTTAATTTTTTTTTTTATTTTAGTACTTAAATTTTAAAGACCTAAAAATTTCCTTTACAAAATATTTTTCTTTTCAATCACAAAGTCGCTTCAGAGCAGGTAGTGACGTTCTTCTTCCAAAGTGAATTTTAAAATTGTTAAAGTTTAAAATATCTTTTATTGAAAACCCTGTTTCAAAGTTTTTTTTTTTTTTTAATATCAATTTATAACAACAGAGTTCTTAGGGGCAGTGTTTGCAGCAAACATAACCTAAAATCTTACAAAATATCAATTTTTACGATTAGAAACTGAAACTGGGTAAGATTTTACAACAGGCCCTTATTAATTTTTTAGATAAGCAAATCTATGTAACGTCTTAAATTTATGCCGAATAATAAATTCTACTCGAAACTGAACTCTCGGTCGGACTCTAAAAAATGATGCTCTTAATAATAATAGAAAGGTCTGATTTTAAAATAAGTTGTTCTTCAAATATTAGAATTAATTAAATAAATTTGTAATATTGTTGTTGATGTTTGTTAAAAACGTTTTATAATTATTGTTATAAGTAATAGTTTTAATAATTGTTACAATAGTTTTATTTAAATTTTATATAAAAAAAATATCATCAGATTTAACAAAAAAACAATAAAAGCACTTTAATTTTGCAATTTAAAGGCAATGTGGTGATCAATTTCTCCTTCCTTTTTCTTTCGACTGACTTCGAAGCTGTATGTTTAGCCGCTGGAATTAATGTAAAGTTTTTTGTTTCAAATTAACAACATAAGTATATGAAAGTAAAGGTACATATCTAAAAATAGAGCATTTATATATAGAGGCAAAAATTATTTGTCATAAATTTTTTTAATATTTTGTGCACCCGCACGTCTTTAAGTTGGCTTTACACAGCATGTTTTCTTTTCATCTGACATTTCACTTTTGTGACACATACGTAATTTTGAATGTCTGTCAAATATGTGATTTGACATAACTAGTAAGTGTTCACAATAGCTGATTTCAGACCTAATTAAAAGGTTCTAATTTAAATTTTCTTATCTCAATTTGACTGTTTCGAAGCAGATGTGAAAAAACATGGCGTGTAAAACCACGGTTAAAAAATAAGAAATCGAGCGCTTACCCTCTATGTATAAATATTCTATGGATGCAGATATTAAATTAGATTAGATTAAATAAACATCACTATTAATTAATTAATTGTTAAATACAAAGCGATTATTATTTTATAACCTAAATTAGCCAAGTAATTAATTTTCTCTTTGTTTTATTTTAAAATTAAAATATAACAACAAAAGAAAAAAGAAAAATATTTAAAATGTATCTTACTTGTGCCTTTTCATTTTTTTTCTGTGATCTTCATAAATTCCTAGAGTTCATGCATTGTAGGTTGTAGTAGATATTTAACGTGCATCGTTTTTCTTTAAATTTTTTAGCATTCTTACAAAAAATCGTTCATATTGATGTAATTTTTAAAACTAAATTAAAAATTTCGTTAATGCTATTTTAACATTTTCGTTTTGATAAATAAAAAAAAAAATACAAAATACAAAAGAAGAAACATATAGACAAACATTTAGATGAATGTGTGCAAAATGAAAAAAAGAGAAATGATGAAAAATTTGTGTAACAGTTGAGTTTTGTCTTTTGTGCACAAATAATACGTAAAATTGCTCCCAGGTTTTAAAAAAGAGTTCTACATGGATAATGAGTGAAAAACATGCAATAAGCATGCATGAGTATGCCGTTCTAAAGCATACAAATTCACTTTCAAATATAATTAATATTAAAACTAGTCTACAAGAACTGTGACGGATTTACACTATGCAATATTTTGAGGCATTTTTTCTGAATTTTCTATTTAAGTTACGACTTAATGCGTAATCTAAAAGTAAACATTAGCAACATTAACATCCCCTCAAAAGTCAAGCAATATCATATTGCTTACTCCTCCTGCCTCACAAACAAACAAAAATTTCATGCTAGTTTCATGAAAAATTGCATAGTGTAAATGCCGTAATACTGGTCATTGAGCTGTAGAAAGTTTTTTCACTCGAGATTCTTAAAGGCAAAATAAAAAAAATGGCCGAATCTTTATTATTGTTATTATTATTTTTTTTTAAATTACTGAAATTCCTTTACACCCATTAAATTTTTACAAAAATTTAAAAAAAAATTTAGCAGAACAACTTTACCAAACCAATATCTATAAACACATGCCGAAAAATAGATTTAGTATATCAAAAAGAAATTTCATTTTAATTTAGTACTAAAAGAGCTACAACTGTTTAATACAAAATTGTTGTATAAATTGTGTATAAATTTCGGCCAAAAATCAAAAATAAACCCAATTAAAAAATAACTGAAAAGGAATATTTTAAAAAAAATTTGGGTCATTTTAAAAACAAAATCTTGCATCAGAAAGATATATAAAGATTTGCCCCAATTCAAAGTGAAATAATGCTAAAAAGGAAAAAGATTCAAATTCGGACTAATTAAATAATATTTAATTCGAAAATGAAGAAGGTTACACTAAAAGCCGACGAAGAAATTTATTGAATATCAAAAAGTGAACTTGAGTTGTTTATTTGTCACTTTGGGGTCTGCTCTGTGCCGACTAGAAGCCGCCTGGGTTCATGTGTCCTCTTATGAAGATACAAAGAGAACGAGATTACAAACGGAATGAGAAATTTATAAAAACCCCTTCCACCTCTAGTGAAGGATATAAAAAATAATATTTAAGAAATTAAAGTGCTATATTCTATATCCATATAAATCTAGTTTGATGAAGTAACTCAAATTAAAAAAGCAGACAGAGAATTAAAAAATAAAAAAAAATTGGTACTGCATATATATATTTTTTCATAAAATGACATCGGCTCTTAATGGGTTAAGCATTTTTTAAAAAATGTGTTATTTTCTTAAAGATCTCTTTAAAATGCTACCCATATTGATATTTTAAAAAGTTTGAAAAATTCAGAGCCCCGTAACTAGAAAAATTTGGCGGAGCGCCAATTTTTCACTTGATGTTTTTTTTTTCTTTTTTTTTTTAATTCTCTTTCGCCCCATGTTATTTTTTGATTAGAGTTACTTTATTGTTTCAAATGACATAAAAAATTAGAGGTAGGTATGCTGCCTCGAAGGACATGGACCGATCATGCTGATTTCCAATAGCACTTCTTTCGACACTATATCTAATCGATTGATATATTTATTTTTGTTTTTTTTTATGAGGCAAACTTGATTTCAACACTAACAAGGATGGGCAGACATCGCTCAATCGCCTTCGCAATGCATGAGAATTCAGAATATATATATGTACTTTATGGGGTCGGAAATTGATATTGTAGAAATTACACACGGAATGACAAACTTAGATATACCCCTTTTTCCACTTTTTGTGTTGAAGAGTATAATAACTAAAATGGGATTATAACTGAAATAACTGAAAGGGACTATTTTAAAAACAAAATCTCGTATAAAAAAGAAATATAAAGATATAAATGCCCCAGTAATGCAAAGACAATCTTTCTAAAAAGGGAAAAACCCAAATTCGGACTAATTTAATAATACGAATGATAGGCCCATTTAAAAAAAAAAATATATATATATACAAAGAAATTTATTTAATACCAAAAAAGTAAACTTGAGTTGTTTATTTGTCGCTTTGGGGTCTACTCTGCACCCACTAGAAGCCACTTGGGGAAATTTTTTTTTTAAATAAAAAATATCCTTCAATGGACCTAGATAAATTACCCAAAACTTTTTTTAAACTTTTTGTACCCTTAACCACAAAGAAAAGGGCAAATTCTATATTTTAAGAAAATAAATATACAATTTTTTTTAGTGAAGGGTATGTAAGATTTGGCATAGCTGGTTTTTTGTTTTTAGGCTAATACTTCAAGGTAAAGATATCACCTACGAAATTTTTTAAATAAAGATTTGTGTTTGTGAAAAAGGTTTAATTTTAATTTACGTATGTACTCATACATTGTAAAGCTTTAAAAATTGTTGTTCCTGTCTTTTAAACTTTTAACAATTTTTTTAATGAGTGAGAAACATGCAATTGTTTGCTCGAAACTTGAAGTACATTACTAGAAAACCTAGAGAATCTATAAAATGCAATATCGATTGTGTGGAGCGTCCTTCCGAGTTGCAAGATTCTGCACGCGCAGTAAAGCCCTTGCGGATAACTTTATCTAAAATATTAAAAATTAGCTATTGAAATGTATGTTTATGCAACCCATGTGACGCAACATGCAATTTAATAAACGAAAATTAAAATAATAAATATTGAAACATTTTGTTACAACGTAATATTTTTCTGCTTTTAAAACTTAAAGAAAGCTTAAAGAGAAAGTAGATGGGAAAAATAAACACGATAAAAGCTTTTGGCACATTTACGGAACTACTACATATATTGCTTCTTGTGAGAAATCTTTCAAGGAGGAAAAAATGAACTTGGATGTAAAAACCGAGTCTTTGGGTTTATCTAAAACCCCCGAAACCAAAGAAACCAGCTCCTTCCACGTAGAAATACTCTTTTCAAATCATCTTATCATCATAATAGTATATGCTATCATAAATGAGAAATAAAGTTCTAAATGAACACACCACACACGATTTCTGAAAATGAGACGCTTCTACCCAGGCCAACAAGATCAGTTCTAGCACAATAAGAAGGTGGTTGGTACATTATCCTCAACTGCTACTGTGAACGAATAGTTCCTGACACTTTTAACCTGCCTCCAAGAGCCTCAAGACAGAATGCATTTTTTTATTTGTCCGAAAAGTCCGATTGAAGTTGCGCAATTTCTTCACCTCGAACTACCATCTGGTGATACATACACACATAATTAACTTATATATTTGTTAACGGAAAAATTCTCGACAGTAGCAGGCTGTTACAACAACTATCATAAATCATTCTAATATTTCTTAAAATAGAAGCAATAGATAATTTGACATGCCCATTTATGAGTTAATAAACAAGCACATGCTTTTAAGGGGAAAAAATTATATAACAAAAAGGTAAAATATTTTAATAAACATACTTTAAATTAATACCTGCATCATCTAAAAAATGGCCGCATTATAACAGTGTGTTTTAAAAACTTTGCAAAAGCCACAAAAAAGCAAAAACATAAAGGAAAGACTTTAAATATAAATAGCAAAAAGCATTGAAAAAAAAGAATAGTCAAGATGTACAACAAGAATCTTAGATGTGAGATCTTAAATATTATTGAAAATAATTCTTTGGCTCAATTTTAAAAATCTAAGAAAACTTACCTCTTTGCTGACGTAGTTCGTGAGTAAGGATTCTGTAAGATTTTTGGATGAGTTTCCATTACTCTTAATAATAAATTGTCTAAATAATCTTCAAGTTCTTTGACACGTTGTCTTTGAAGTAAGGCTTCGTTTTCCATGCCATTTGCAATAAGCATTAATTCCTGAGAAACATGCAGGTATAAAAAAAATTAAAATGCAAACATTTATTTAGAAAGGTAATTAAACAGTACCTCTCTCGATTTGCCTTCATATTTTTTGGCTAAGGCAGCCGATATTTCGGCTCGTCTTTCGGCTTGCGTGGTACTTTTTTCATGGCCAATGATGATGCGTTCATTTTCTTTTGGACTAGGGGTAGAGCCATTGCTGACAGCTTGTTTTTCTAAATAGAAAATAGATACAAAATACAGATATTTTAGTAGCACAATTTGTTGCTGGGTTTAGAAATTACAACCACAAAAAGCAAATAAACATGCGTTAATGAGTGTTCAGAATGTTTTGTGTTTGTGGTGCAAATGGGAAGTAAGAAAATTTTATATTAGAAATTCAGGATATTCAAGTAGCTTCTAATGAACAAGGACAAAATACAATGCAAATACATTAGATAATATAGAGTGTGATTGTTTCAAATTTAAAAAAAAAACAGTATCAATTGGATAGACAACTTCTTCAGTGGGAGTTTTGGGAAAATAAAACATAAAACCTTCTAGGGATTATTTGATGGAAAGTTGAAAAATTAAGAATACTCTTGGTTGGTTGGTGTTTCGTCCACAAACACAATAACATTACTATTATTCAAAAATGCATTTTTTACTTTTATGATTTGATTGTTAAATTTTCCATTCAAATGCTCTCACGCTCACCTCGATTAATATTAATTTGTCTTTCTTTTTTGTTATTGACCTCTAATTTCTTTACTTCTTTGTGTTGTTGTTCTTTGTTGTTAGCAAAGAATTCAATGCCGTTTTCTTGGTTTTCGTTTTTCTTGTCCTCTGGTTTATCTTCTTGTGATACCAGTCGCTTAGAGAAATTTAAAATTCTAAAATCTTCTTCACGACGTTTGGCTTCTCGCCTCTTTTCTTCTACTCTCTGTTGTAGTTCTTGTTGAAGAGCTTTTTCCTCTTCTTTGAGACGTTCTTCAGTTTTCTTTAGTTCAGCTTCTAAACGAGCATCTTCCGCTGCTCGATGGATTTTCTCCTCCTCTGCAACTTTACTAACGTTTTCCTCCTTCTCCACAGTGGGTACAACTGTGACTCTAGGTTTGGGTTGTGGTAGTGGTGGTGATTTGGAGATACCACTGATGAGTGCCTCATTTTTAATAAAATTGTTAGTTTCGTCACCAATATCAAAAAATTTGGAACTGTTTCTTTGTTCAAATTTAGCAAACGAGGCATTAAATTTAGCAAATTCGTTTTTATCAACATCGGGAGATGTTAGGGAGTCTTTTTTCATGTTTTCGTTGTTGTTATTTGAGGCCACAAATTTGAGATCAGTTGGTCTGCTTGGAGAATTAGCAGGACTCTTGGGATTTTCTTCAGCTTGTTGGTTTATAGGAGCTACAACTTTTTTTGGTTTTTCCTGGTCGACTTCTTCTTCACTACTTGAACTGTCAGTAAAACTTTCTGGAGTTTGTGACTCTTGTAGAGTGGGCAGTACAGATTTACTTATCGGCTCTATATCTGTTAAGGGCCCTTCTATCTCTGAATCTTGTACAAATTCATCATTTGTGGTTTTTAATGGCACTGCGACAGGTTCCCAGGATTTACGTTTAAATGAATCAGAATTTACTGTCTCGGTGCTGCGGCCATATAATTTTGTTTCCCATTCATCTAATTCCGTATTTTGCCTATCCTTGCCATTTATTTTTACTTCTCCTCCATCCATTTGAGGTGTGCGTGGAGGTTTTGAAGGAGGTGGTAAAGTACGTGCTCTTATACTAAACTCATTTTCAATTTCTTCCAATTCAGGATCCACACTGAGGTTGTCTGATCCATCATATCTGGAGTGATGATCCTTACCTATTTGACCTTTACCAGTTGAACCCATTAAGGGCGAGGGATTCCCTGGCGTATAGTTTTGTGATGTTGTCTGTAGGCCGTCACGTAAATTTAGAGAACTAACCGAACTTTTTTGTGACAGTTTATCGAACTGAAAGTCATCCTCGTCATCGCTATCAAGTACTCTAACACGATTCGGAGTACCAATGCTGGCAAAGGAGCCAGAGTATGACATGTCATCATCATCTTTATTTTTTTTCTTACCACTGCCACTGATGTGCAGTTTGGATCCAAACTTTTTGGCAATCTTCTTAATACCCTTACGCTTCTCAATCGCACCAATTGATAATAAACTTCCTCCGACTGATGAGGCCAACTGTCCAATGGAAGACTTATGTTTTTCTTTCTTACTCAAATCGGTCAATGAACCAGATTTGACTGTGAACGATATTAAAACATCTAATTCACCACGTTCCTTATTCTTTTTTTCTTTGCCCGATTTACTTTCCAGTTTATACCATTTGGCTCGCGGACGATCGTAAGCGTCCATTTCATTGAGCGGCAAAGTAACCTGGCCAAGAAATTCATCGATACCCAAATTATTACGATGCAAACAGGTTAAAATGAGCTCAGCACGATTGCCTTGATCAGGAATTTTTCTAAAAAATAAGAATTTGTTGAGTGTCAAATGTTTAACTAAATATTTTAAATTCAACTTACAGTTCACATTCCTCATTCCAGGCAACATTTGCTTCAGCCTTTTCCTTAACCGAAGTCTGATATTTCTCTTTGCCTAGACCGATGGTCACAAAACAGTTGTTCGTATTATTTTTGCCCTTGCACAAAAGATTCCGGGCTGAACGTACTACAAAATAAAGGAAAAAATAAATTAGGACTTATAAAAGGTTTAATTTTTCTTGTTCTCTTGGTACTGAGAGTTCAAAACTTTATGTGCATGTGTGTTTAACTAAATTTAAATTTAACTCGCAAAGACAACAGCCACAATTTTCAACGACTCTATTCTGCAGTATAAAAAGCTCAATTATCTTTTTTTAGTTCGAAAGGCTAAAAACTCGGATTAGATCGGTGTTGTCAGATTATGGGAAATTCGTTTTTAATATTTATTTTTATTTTATTTTATTCATTTATTTATTATGACAACAAGACATATATCTTATAAATTAAAGTATTAGAAACAGATTAGTCAAATTTAATTTAGACAGAGATAAATCTTGATAATGTTGCTTAGAAAAATTAAATTAAAATAAAATAATCGTTAAGTAATTTTCTAAATTTTATTGCGTTGTCGGTGCGTTAAATATAATTAGGAAGTTGAATCCATAGACGTATGCTCAGGATAAAAAATTGGCATTCGGACGCATGGTTACGATGGGGCATCTGTATAATGTATCTGCCTGTTTGGGATCTATCAAATTTTAAGCGATCATATATGTATTCTGGCTTCTTTGTTACAATGATTTTGTGGAGGAAAATCAAGCATTTAATATTTAAAAAGTTGTTAAAGGATAATTGCATAAAATTACTTGAAAATGGTGATATTCTGTCACGTTTTTTTAAACCGTAAACATAACGGACGATATTATTATAAGTTGTATTTAGTTTATTCATATCGGAGGAAGAGCAGCCTGAAAAAATTTCGGACCCATATGATTATGTTAAAAGTAGATATGTTTTAGCTAAAAGAGTTCTTTTACTAAGAGGTGTTAAATGTTGTGTGGGCCACAAACTTCGTAGCTTACTGTATACCCTACCACAGGCCTGACTTATATGGTCTGACCAGCTTAGGGTCCTGTTAAATGTTACACCTAGGTTTCTGGCTGTGTTTACTTGCTCAATTTTAGTACCACCAATAGAAATATTAATATCATATTCTGGTCTAATGCAGTTTTTACAAATGATAAGAAAACAAGAAAAAAATTTTATAAAATTGACAAGGTGCAAGTAAGAAATATAAACAAACAAATAAAATGAAAATGGCAGGTCATACGAAAATGGCTTTTAACACTTCCAACTTCATGGGTGCTCGCGCATATTTTCCGAGTTACGAGGCTCTGAAATTTTCAAATTTTTTAAAATACCAATGGCTATCATTTTAACGCTTTTGAAAAGCTCTTTAAGGAAATAATTAAATTATATGTATGCAGTACCAAAATTTTTTTATTTCTTAATTCTCAATATTTGCCTTTTTTGATTAGAGTTACTTCACTAAACTAGATTTACACAGATGGTGAAGGGTATATAAGATTCGGCATAGCCCAATATAGCACTCTACTTGTTTTATAACAAATAAGTAATTGGCTCCAAATAAATGGTTCGATTAAAACAATAAAAAATTTTAACACATTTTTGGAAAAATTTATATTATCTAACTAAGCAAGTGGATCAACACTATTCAAAAGTCTTGCAGAATTAGTGTTAACCCTACTTTAGAACCCTTCGATCAATGTTTGTGTAGAAAGAATTTTTGCGACAACAAATCAAAGAACAGAATGTTACGCGTTTTGTTTTGATCAATTTAAGTTTTAAGTCGTTTAAAATGTATATGTACATACATATATGACACAATTTTACAAATGAAATTAATTACATTACAAGTAAAGCAATTTTGGGGGCAATTTTTGTCATAAAATATAGTATGTGGAATTTTTGGGAATAAAAATTTTTCTTTTGAGAATTCGACGCGAAAATAATCTAGGAAGTCTGGATAACGACCACACTAAAGATAATTGAAACAATGTGAAATTAATTTTAAAATATATTTTTTACTGACTGCATACAAAAAAAGGAGATTATCAATTCGTCTGAATGTTGCTATTTTAATATTTGTGCCCGCAGAACCCAGTAATTTTTGAACTGATTTGAAAACTTTTTTCTTTATTTAAAATTTTATGTTTAAAGAATAATCCCGTTTTAAAAGCAGTTCTTAATTATAGACAATAAAGGGCAACGCTTTAAAATTTAAAAAACTGCGTATCACTAAGTAATACAAAAATACATATAAAAATTAAAGGATGTCCCCAATAGGTGACGTAAATTGACATATATGGGCCTATCTTTTGAACCGTTATAACAAAAATTAAAAATTAGAAAGAATGTCGATTGATATGTCCGTTATAATAGAAAGCATAAATATTCAAAATTAGAAATTAAAGGGTGTCTGTCTGATGATTGGACCGTTGTGTGTGTTGCTGATTTATAAATTAAAGGGTGCCCCAATATTTCATTTAATTTAATATATATGGCCATACTTTTGAACAGTTGTAGGCGGACGGTTGAAATTTACGAAGAACCTGCATTGCTAAGTACGCTATAAAAATTTGGATTTAGAAATTAAAGGGTGCCCTAATAGTTGATATAATTTGATATATGTTGCCAAACTTTTGAACCGTTATAGACATACAGCTGAAGTCTGTTTTGAATTCAATTTTTTTGAAGAATTATTAGAGTACAAGTCAGTAAGAATGATTAAAAACAAATTTGCATTCGTGTTCAATCGATGATTGAAACAAAGCAAAAACAAATGTACAAGACGAAATACAGAGAGAACAGTAAGGAAATACGTTGGTTTGTGTGTAAATTTCGCCTAACCAAATTAATGTTGATATAAGTTATGAGTTTTCTCGTATTCTTATTTACAAAGTTAGTTGGTTAAATAGATGATGTTTATAAAATACACAACCAAGGTAGATAGATGCGAAGAATGCTGATGAAGGTCGTAGCGGTCCAGAAAGTGCAGCATTTCATTCTGCTAGCGTCTAATTTTTCTTGTTTTCTTTGGAAAACGTCCGCATACATTTGTAAAATAAATTTTCTTTCTAAAAAAGATTTTTAGAAATTAAAAAATAAATGAACTTAAGCCAAAATAATTTCTATTCATTTATAATATTCACAGTTCAAATAATAATTCAATAAAAATTAAAAAAAAAATCTTAAAAATTATTTCTACAAAAAAAAAAAGAAAATATATAAATAAAAGTCCAAAAATAATGACTTTTTCTGCAATAAAAAACTCTATAAAAATTATTTCTGCACAAAACAATGTCAAAAAATAACAATTATTTCTGCTTAAAAAATAAAAAAAATTAAGATTTTATAAAAAGTTGAAAATGATCAAACTTGACTTCTCTCCAATATTTTCTCGTAATTGCTTTTCCCTTGTAAAGTCCAAAAATAATTATTTTCGGTCCCTGTTGTTTACTATTGTAACCCACTACATACAAATGATGTTCAATGGCATTGTTGGACATTGAAATAAATGCAGAAATATTTCCGTTATTACAGAAAAAAATTAATTGAAATAATAGTTCTCGAAATACTAAGTGGGTCTATAAAGATGCGCCAAAGCTGTGGTTAAATTTAATTTTTAAGTATAAGGTACGATGAAGTGGTCAACATTTGCAAACAACTAAAAACTTTCTTAAATTAATACGTTTTATTTAGCCAACCTTTTCAACTTTTACGTGTTTAAAAGTGTAAATGTGTAAATAAATTTTACTTCGCACAAAAGAAGAAAATATAAAAGTGGAACAGAACGGTTAAATATTCATTTAAAATACTAAAAAGAGAAAAGTTTGAATAAAACTATCCATGAAATCGATGGTAAAGTTTGGTTTCTTTTTTAACACTAGTAAATATAAAATAATGAAATTTATACAGTAAAAGAGATACACAAACTAAAAGCACCTTCAATGAAACGAACTGACAAAGTGACAGACAGTCAGAAAGAAAATATTTCGTCTGGAATGTTTTATTCTACTTCAAATTAACCGAGAAAGACACACCACGCTCAACAAACAACATTAAAAGAAATCACAACAATGGAAAGTAAGCAACAAGAAGTAATAAAAAAACAAAACAATAAAAGAAAACATGATGAAGATGACAAGCTTTTACCGATGGCGTGAATACTAATTTAAATCTTTTTCTATTATTTTAAAATCGACAAGAAAGCACAAAAGATCACACCATGATAAAGTTTTCATATGCAAACGCACAGTGGTTTGAAAACGATTTATTTTGGACATAATTCGGTATCTCATGAACCACATTTTGTTTGCTATTTGTGTTTTCTAGTTTGGCAAAACAAAGTGTTTATGCACATTTTTAATTTTTACATATAAAATTTAAAGAAAAATTATAAGAAATCGAGGTTAAGGAACCTCCTATAGCTTTAATATATGCTGGATTTACATGTCAGAGAAAAGGTCTTGACTTCTAGATTTGCAATATTATAATGATTTTTTCGCGCTCCATTTTTTTAATGTCATTTACCTCAAAAGCTGAAAAAATCACATTAAGGTGTTTTTTTCAGAAATAAAATATAGAACTCGAATTGCCACAAAATTAAAACGCATCGAGATATTTTTGCAAATTTTTTTAATTTATTAGATTAAGGAGCTTTTAATCAAATGGTGAAATAAAATAATTTTTTTTTTTCATTTTAACACAAATTACGGGGAAAAATATTCCAAAGTTTTTTTTTTTTTTAGAAAAATGGCTAACCTGCTATATTAATCATAAGCCTGTCAAATACTTTTTAGGGTGTGTAGGCAACAATTAAAAAATCGTTTTTTATCGATGCTTTGCACTCGGTGAAATTATACAACAATTTGTGAATTCTGTTTTAAAATCGCCCATGTTTGGATAGGGCTGTAACTATTAAAAAAAAGTGCTATCAGAACAACCCGATTATTAATAAGTACTCTACGCCAAAAATACTAAGTTTGGGTCGGCGAAAATTAAATATAAATGTAAGCCAATTTTCTCCCAGACTAAGAAAGATAACCAATACGTGAAAGTACATTTTTATAGATATTAATTCAAGAGGAGTTAAAAAACTTTTTATGATATTTAAAAAAAATGTATGCCCTTTACCCTAGGTGAGCGACCGTACTCAGCACCACTCAGAAACACCCCTGCTTTGCTTTTGTTAAATTTCATTACCATATGACCTGTATTTTTTTTTCTTTTTTTTTTTGTGTTATAAGTCAATTTTTTCCTATATTGAGATATTCAGGGCTGTGTGTTTAAATAAAAAAAAAAAAAAAAAAATATTTGCCAACTTTAATGAATTGTAGTAATGTTTTTTAAACTATACAACTTTTAATTTTATTATGAAGAAATAATTACTAAATTTATTTAAAAAAATAACCGATTTTTGTGGTTCCAAGTAGACTTACACCACTTTCCTTTTAAAAGAAATAAAAACTGGAGCAAATTTGAGTCAATATTTTCATAGGTATTTACTTCATTTAAAATGAAGACATTTATATACACGAATAACCAATTTTTTAAGAGTTTATTTCAGTTATGTTAAAAATATAAAAATGCAATTTACTTCGTTTTTTAATAAGAACAAGTAAGTGTGCTATATTCGGCTATGCCGAATCTTATGTACCCGTCACCATCTATGTAAATAAAGTTTAGTGAAGTAACTTTAATCAAAAAAGGAAATATTGGGGTTACAGAGAATCAAATAATAAAAATAATTTGGTACTGCATATATATAGTTTTACAAAAACAAAAAAAATGACACCAGATCTTATGGGTTAACCATTTAAAAAAAAAAATTTTATTTTCTTAAAGATCTCTTCAACGATATTTAAAAAGATCAAAAATTTTATAGCTCCTTAACTTGGAAAACATGGGCGAGCGCCAAATTTGTCTCTTGAGTTTTTTTTCTTTTTTTTTTTAATTCGTTTATCTTTTTGATTGGAGTTACTTTATTTTTTTGCCTTCTGCCTCGAAGGACATGGACCGATCATGCTGATGTCCAATGGCACCTCTTTCGACACTATATCTGATCGATTGGCATATTTATTTATTATTTTAAATTAATTTTGTGGAGGAAACGGACGGACATCGCTCAATCGACTTCGCTGTGCATAAGATGTCGGAATATATATTTATTATGGGGTCGGAAATAAATATTGTAGAAATTACACACGGAATGACAAACTTATATGTGCCCATAATTATGAAAGTGGTCTAAGTCATATATTTCTTGTTTCGAGATATTTAATAAATTGCATTTGAATAAATTAGAAAATATTTTTACATTTCCAAACAAAAAAATTGTTTTGAGTGAAATTAGTGTGGAACTAATTTTATAAAAAAAAATTGTAAGATTCATTCTTTTTAAATTTCATCCAACATATTTAAAGACTGTTTAAAATTTCTTCATCCATTCCATTCTGTTTAATAATGCCTCTTTTAGAGATTTAGTTGAGACAAAGTTTTCTTTTCCTGGAAAATAAAAATGAAGCAGTTTTCTTGCTTTGAGCAGTTTTTGCCGTTTCCACAACTGAAAAATATCTTTCGTTTTAAAGAAATTAATGATAGTTGTTTTAACTAAACTTATTAGGAGTAAACTTTTTCCACTTTCAAAAGAAATACTTGTGCCATAGAATTGTACAGCAAAATTGTTTTTGTTTATTTTATGTCAAGATAGACAAGAAGAAAAGGCGACTATAGCTCATTAAAATTATTGTTAACATAGTTTTTTGAAAAAGTAGACTTATATCACTTTCAAAAAAACCAGCTCATATATTCAGTGATTCTTAAGGTACTGAATTATGTCCAAAATAAATCGTTTTGAAACCACTGTGGAGCGGCTTAAAGAAAACTACAAATGTTAAATGCCAAAAAAGAGAAAAGAGAGCTTAGTCGCATAAATGAATATTTAAAATTTAAAGGAGTTAATTCATTTTTTTAAATTAAAAGAAGTAGATTGTGTTTTGCTAAAGTTCGCCTTTTTCTTTTGTTTAATAACCGATTTTACTGCTGATAATTGTTTTGTAGTTAGCATGGCGAAATCAGTGACCGGGTGATGGTAGTGGCAAATTCGTTCATTTTCACCGTCGTCTTCTGTATATAAAAAAACTTCGTAAAACTTTTTATATAAAGTTTGACATTTCTAGCAGCGGCTAATAATAATAAATTCGTATTTGCTATCACTTGGTACATGATTTCGCCAGTGTATTTAGTTTGCTTTGCCATTTTATAACGCCTTGTGGTCAAAGCTTGCAAACTTTTGAAATTTCAAACTTATAATGATTTTAAATTTCCAGGCAATTTGCTCAAACTCCATTTTTGTTGAATTTGTATTGTAATAATCAGACTTTTTTAATTCGGAGTGAAGATAGTATTAACAAGCAATTAAAAAAAGATTACGTCTAGAAACGACCACAAGTGTAAAATTTTCTAAACTTTTCAGAGACTAACTTCTTTTCACTTTAATTGGGTGCGATTAATCAACATTGCGCTATACAATTAAATTACTTATTGTAACATTTGATATTCAAGTCCCAATAAAAAACATAATCTTTAAAAGTAAACATGAGTTTCTAACATGAATCTTTAATAGGTTTTCACAGATCCTATAAATTTATAAATACCACTGCTACTTGCTTTATATTATAGATACATTTTAAAGAATCTAAAGGATAATTTATGTAATAATGTCCTTAATTTTTTTCATTAAAACATTATTTTAAGTTTCTGTACGACTTTTGCACTTATTGCAACTGTAAAGAAAAACAAATAAAAATCCAGCTACTTTCCAAAGTCAACAATCAGCAATTATGTACATAATTTTTTTATTCTTTAATTTTAATTACATATAACAAAAACACGAAATGAGTGTCACTCACTAATTTAAATGCAACAAAGTTCAAGATTAACGAATAATTACATTGAGTTTTTCATAAACAATAATAAAAAGAATAAGCTTAAGATATTAATATTTTTTATTAAAAAAAAAACGCATACAAGTGTAGAGACAACTGTGGGCCGCGAAATAAAAATTGTGTCTTTTGCTTTGCTAAATTAAAATAATTGTCGTTTTGTGTTTTTATGATAAATATTTAACGTTGATTTCTTTTTAATGTTCACCAATTCAAGTGTTGGTTATAAGTATTCGTAGAAATAAAAAGCCACAGTAATGTGATTAATAGTAAATTACAAACTACTAAAAAAGAAATCAAAAAAGCAGTTTAAATGAAAATGTAAAAATCATTAGATGACTTATTCATTTACTAACATGGTGCTTTATAATTTTGTTTTTGCTGCAGTTTTATTGAAATAAAAATTAAGCTTTCATTTGAGTGATATTTCTGCAATTTAACACATTATCAAATAAAATAGTGTTTTAGCAGTGCTCTTTTATCAACAGTTAGAACCAGTCATTATCAGGAGCCCAAACAGCGATATTGTGCAAAGCATTTTCTGCGATTCCTTAACTTATGAACGAACCAATTCATAAAAAGCTATTTCTAGTACCCAGAATTTTTAGCAAAAAAAATTTAGGGTTTATAAAAATCGTTACACTTTTAGAAGAACAATGCCGCATTTCTCTGGATTAAATAATGCCTAGCAGAACATAGTATTACGTAGATATCAGAACCGGAAAATTTTAATATAAACTGGTATTGATGCGACAAAAGAACCTTTTTAGAGGCACCTTTTAATTTAAGACTTAATATCTTTCTTTTTGTTGTTGAAATTTTTTAAAATTTAATATTCACTCTTACTTTTATAGCGAACATATTTGCTCGTACTCTATGTAAGTGCTAAATGTCACAATTGAAAAACTAAGGCCATATACGTTCAAATCGCGTCTTTAAAAAATAAATAATTTCTTAAACTTGAAGTGTCTGCCTGTTGTTATTCTAGAACAAGTACATGATAATCACATCACTATGTGGACACCCTTTAATTAAAGATTTTATTTTTTGGTGTTGTTGCTATAGCAAATGTAGTTTTATTACACTGTGTTTTTAGTATATCTATTGTTATAGCGACTATATTAATACACCCTCAGAGAAAGTTTTAATAGGGTTTCAGGGATAAAGGGCTGTGACACGCGGACAAAAGAACTGCCGGACAGATATTGTAGCGAAAACAATAGGATTACGTTTTTACCCTTCGAGTACGGAACCCTGAATTATTAAATATAACATATTATTGTTGACATTAACATATGTAAAACATAACATGTTTGATTGTCAATCAAGGTTATGGTTATCTGCGACAACATAATGGTTTAAAAATTTTGTATGTATACAGAATAATCTATTATAAATGTAACTTATTTTTCACCCCTTTTACTTATTTATTCATATTATTATTTTTATTTACAACATTTATTTCTTTATTTTAAAAAAAAAAATTATACTTTAAAAAATGAAACATTAAAAAATACGACGAAAAAAAACTACAAATTATTATACTTATTTTAAATGCTGTAAGATATAAATAAATTAATTATTTAAGATGCCTATTATGAGCAATTTTTGATCTTTGACTATAGTCGAAAGAGCTGATCGAAGGAATTTTTATTTGGCATTATGACACACATTCGATACAAATAGTGCTATTGTGAATTTTACTCAATTGGATTATTCACAATAGTACATGTTTATCAGCTGTCACTCTACAGAAATATTTTTTAGTAATTTAAAAACGAAAAATTAAATAATTATTAATTAAAATGACTACGACGGTATTATGGTTCGATGATTTAGCTCCTGTGTAATTTCTTCCTATTTTTTTTTTTTTTTTTTTGGCGCTTGAACTTTTGTGGATATTTCTTTTGCCAGCCGTGGATTTTGTTCCATTAGAGGAACGAACTTTTCCAATTGTTGTTTAATACTTACAACCTTAGACCTGCATGTAATTAAAATAATTTATTGTCACTATTTGTAAAAAAAATCACAAATACTTACATTTTCAGTAGGTTTTACAAACTGACACAAACCATCAAAAGCAAAACTGTGTTCGATTGAAAATTCGTTGTGCAATGAAATTTTCGACAGTGTTACCAACTCATAATACGTATTTTACAATATAATTCAACTCATAATAAGGGCCTAAGTAAAATAACTTTTTCTACTAGGACACTTCGAAACCTAATTAAACTTTATTCAACATATTTCTATGACATCACATTACCAAGCAGCTATATACATCTTTATTGATGTTATTTTGTTTACGAAATGAGTACCGTAATTTAAATCCAATTTGTTAAACAAAATTATGCCAACGATTACCCATTTAGAAGAATTTGTTTCGATTTTAACAATCTTTATAGTTTAATTGATTTTTCTTTAAATGTAAACATTATTAAAGGCAATACAATATTGTTTTTCAATACATTATTTAAATGTAATTTTTGCGAAATGTAATTTAATGTATTTAATTGTTAAAACCATAAATCAGTCTGTAAAGAATTTTTCCATAAACCCAAACGTGGTCACATTGTAATGACTTGTTCTCCCTTCCCTGGCTTAAGAAATAGAAACAAATCTATTGCAAATGTTTTTTTCGAATATTTGTGAACGTTCGAAGAATTTAATATGATTTTTATATGAAATTTTTAGTTCAATCCAGACTGCGTTATAACCATAAATAAATAGTCAAATTCTAGCAAAAGAATGTTTATTGTGACAAAAGTATTGTTTAAAACAATTATAATTTTACTGCATGCATGTTACATGGTCCATGTGATTATACTTATGGTATGATGTTTTTTCCTTTGTTATCTGCCAATCATTTATAAATAACAAAAATACTGATTTTTATTAACATATCACTCATTTACTTCCAGAACGTGATAATTAAAAAAATTTCGAGTTAATCATACAGAATTGTTTGCCATTTAATGTTTTATATTGTGTATACAGTACTGTTCGAAACCTAAGCAACTTTTCCCCAGTAAATACTCATGATCGTATATGTTCTCTTTAAATAGATTATTGAAAAATTTCCTTTTTATTTATTATTATATATATAGTCTACATACTAATAATAACAACAAAAAATACATTTTATGTCTTTGGAAGAAAATATAAAACAAAACCAAAATTAACTTAAAAACTCCCTGGTCGAAACCTAGGCAACTTTTACATTGTTGCATTTGTGGCGAAATATTAACTTAAACAACAACAAATATTTTAAACAAAAATTTTAGTCCCGTTATGGTTGCTATTGAAAAAAATAATTTTGGTTGATTTTATGCATTTAAATAGTACCAATTCTTAAGAAGTGCAACCATGACGCGAACACGTTATGGATCAGCTTTTAAGCTAAAGATTATTGAACTTTTTAATAACGGTAAATCCCAAATTGCTATAGCAACAGTTAAAAACTAAAGTGTGTGCCCACACAACATACATATTTGTTTCGTGTGTTACGAAGTTTTAACGAGAATTATAAAAATTTTTAGTAAAATTAAAACAGACAGTAATGACGGAAAATATATAAATATTTAACTTGCAATTGAATAAATATATAATATTTAACTTAAATTTAATCGTTTCATCCTAATTAAAAAAAAATAATTTAAATTTCCTATTTAATTTCTGCTACCTTTTTTACCCATCTTTTACTAATGTTCAGTTATAATCAAAATGTTAAACATTCTACACATTTTTATATACATAGTTCCTATAAGTACTTATTTTACTTTATGAGTATTTATCAACTACTTTATGAGTATTTTAACTACTTTATCATACTTATGAGTATTAGGTAGTTATAAGTATGGGTATGGCAGATACCCAACACATTATCCACTAACAACTAGTTGGATCCATACTTCCATTTCGTTTATATTTTTAAGTTCGATGTGTACAAATAATGTGTGCTATGGGTATTGAGTATATTCATACTTGTTTGATAGCAAATAAGTAGATGTAAGTATTTTCTGTATTACAAGTATTAGTATACTCAATACTCAAAAATATGAGTAAATAATTAAGTATATCTTCTTTATAAGTACTTATTGTCGTTCTCTGTTACGAACTGTAAAGGACACTTCTTTAAAATTTGAAATGACTGCGTATTACTATAGATCCCAATAACAAAATTTATTACAAAAATAAACCTAAAAATTAAACGGTGTCCCCAGGTTAGATAAACTGACCTAAAGAGGCCTATCTTTTGAATCGTTATAGAAAAACGCTTGACAATTGGAAAGAATGTCGATTACTATGAACGTTATAATAACAAGTATAAACATTTAAAATTATAAATTAAAAGCTGTCCCAATAGTCAATGTAATATGATGTTTGTGGCCAAACTTTTGAACTTTTATAGGTAAGTTACAAGGGACCTGTATTGCTAGGTCTACTATATCAACAAGTTCATAATGTCAATTAAGAAATTTAAAGGTGTTCCCATAATTAATGTAAATTTACCTATATTGACCTTTCCCTTGAATGTCAGACAGAATGTCGATTGCTATGACCGTTACAGTAACAAATATAATTCTTCAAATTTATAAATTAGAGGGTGCTCCAAGTTTATTTAATTTGATGTATATGATCATTCTTTTGAATAGTTGTAGACAGACGCTTGAAAATGGCCGTATCTTTTGAAGCGTTATATACACTTCAAAATTAGACAGAATGTCTGCTACTTTGCTTAGTATAGTAAGAAGTATAAATAGAAATAAAAAATATAAATAAATATTATAGATTATAAATTAAAGGTGTCACAATAGTTAATGTAATTTGATGTTGATGCAAACTGTTGTACCGTTATAGACAGATGGTTGAAATTAACAAGGAGCTGTAGTGCTAAGTCGGCCATAACAAGTATTGAGATGAAATCTGTTTTTAAATCGTTTTTTTTTTTTTGCCAGAATTATTTTATACTAAAATACACAAGATTAAAAAATCTTTTTTCTAGAAAACATCCTTTTAAAATTTATAATAAAATTATTTAAAACAAGTAAAATCTAAACTTATCATGCCATCAAAAAAGGTTAAGCAAGAATAGCATTTGTAGCCTACTACTTACAGAAAAATGCTGCAGATTACACTTGTATAATTGAGCATTTACTATTCAAGTCCAAATTTATAAGTAAGAGCCTTTAACACATTTAATAAAATCATTGCTTAAAAGATTTTCCACTTAAATTTGAGACCAACTAAAAGTAACCACTTTAAATATAATTCGTACCTTGTAGGAAAGAATTCAGTATTTAAATTTTAAAATTGTAAATTAATAAATCCCTTAATAATTATTTCATAATTAATTAAAATAATATTTTTTTTCTTGTTTTAAATTAAAAAAATAAAAAATTCTATAACAAAAAATTGTTTTATAAAAAAATTATTAATATTATACAAAATTTCCTCATGTTTCCAAAACAGCGCGGAAAACAGGAATTTTCATGAGCCACATATGAAATAATAAAGAATTAAATTACAACTTAAAGCTTAACGTTTAAACGAAATCTTTAAACTAAACAAAATTATTTTTTTGTAGTCGTTTAAATTATCAGTTAAAATATATTAAAATTTAAGATTATTTCCTGTAAACAGTTGTTTTAAAAAGTTATAAAATGTCAAATCGAAATGAAATTTGCATCACAAAATTCAACGTTTATTTAGAAAACGATAAACAAAAATTCTTTCTGTACGAGTATGTCCGTCTTATATACTTCTGTTAGTCTTATAAAATCTTGTCTTTTATTTATTTATATTTAATTTGCAATAAATTGCTTACATTTTGTGAAAAAAAAACATAAAAACAACCACAAGTCCATCAACCTTTGAATAAATTTTTCTCTCTGTTTAAAATACCAAGAAAAAAGAAACCTCAATTGTGCTTTTGACGGAAAAAGGGTTAAAATTTAAATATAAAACACAGTTCATCACATTGCAATCTGTTGGTGTGAGTTATGAAGAAGTTATAACTTTTTTTAAATATAATTGCGGCCTGCCATTTAACACCAACACTCACTCACTCCCCAACTGCTATCACCATTACATTTATAGAAAAATATACGTTGATGATGAAAAATAATAACAAATATAAAAAACTTAAGCCGACGTGACCATGTTATGGACAAACTTTCAAATTCCATTCGGGCAAATAGCAGAAAATTATTCAAGTAAAAACTGCATCAGATTAATACACATTAATATTGTTTGTTAATATATAAAAATGTATCCAACTACATACATACATATATGCATGTATTATGTGTGTGTATGTACATATTTGCATGTTTATTTGAATAGTTAAATTTTTTACATAAATAAGCAAATAAATCTAAAAACCACTACAAAGTGTAACTCTTAAGAAAAAAAGCAAAAATAATTTTATTAAAACAGTCATTAAATGCAAGTGAATATTTTACAAATAAAGAAATAATTTTATAAATTTTAATTTCAAATTAAAACAAAAATGTTTTCAAACAAATCAAATTAAAGCCTTTTCTTTAATCAACTAAAGGGTGACCAGATGGCATTAATAGTTTTTCTAATTGTTATGTTCTAACAGCCGCCAAAGTTACCAATAATATTCAGTTGTCAAATTTTTCATTGTTTCGTTGTTTGATAATTGCGTAATAAATTGTAAAAAAATATATCGAAATTCTGGCTCAGTTGTTAATTCGCGATGAGAATTTTGTTGTTCATGCTTACAGTGCGAAGGGTATTTGTTGCACCGTGGACTGTTTTGAGCGTAAATAAATTCTGTTGGACCTTGAGCCTTGAACAGAAGAAACCATAGAAGCCGTAGCACATAGGGGTATTATGCCAATCTAGGCGTACATTAGGCCAAAAAGTATTTATAAGAAATGTAAAAATTTAAGTACGCAGCTGGATAGATAACAAAATTCTGCATTGTGTAGTGAATTTTCAAGGCTGTTGTTTTTTGGACATCAGGAAAGTTGAGTAAATCGCATTGACCTTATACGATTTTGAGAGAGGTTTTTGAGAGTGATCTCCATCGCAATCCTATAAATATTATATATCGCTATAAAATTTACGATCTACTTTATACTGCAGAAAAAACGTTGCGCGTTGCACTCAAAAATAAAGAGGATTCAGATTTGGAAGAGCTCTATGAAGAATCAGATGAAGAAGGACTATGGCACTCATTATCATCGTAGTGCAAAGGAGAATTTTTTATTAATAAATTAATTGTTATTATTATGAATAAATTAATTATTTTCAGATAAATAAAATACTATTATGTAACAAATAACAAAAATATCTTTTTAATAATATTCTTGGGAGGCGGGGATTAGTAAGGCATTGGAAAGCTTAATAATGAATATTTTTTAGGAAATTGGCAAAAAAATAAAAAAAAAAATTCACAGGGATGTTTTTGGAGGTGGAACTGGAGGGATACCTCCCCCTGCCTGTATAAATTAACTTTTATGGTTTTAAGGTGTATGTAATCTATTTCATTTAATACGAGGGCTGCTATATATATTTCTGACCTGGCAACACTGAGTGCTGCCAAGTGCAATCTAACATTTCCATTGGAAAGTTTGTCATTTTTAAGCATAATCGTACTCAAAACGTTTTGACGTACGACCATTATTTGTGTTGTTTACAGTGACTTGAAAAAATTAATATAGAAAAAAATGGAATTAACTCGTGAACATTTTCGTGCCATCATTTTTCACAATTTTCGACGTGGATTATCACGACAAGAGTGCATTGATGAACTTAAATCTTTGTATGGCGATGAAGCACCATCCTATAGCACTGTGAAAAATTGGTATAATGAATTTAATCGTGGCCGAAGCTCGCTCAAAGACGAATTCCGTGAAGGTCGTCCAAAAACGGCTGTTGTGCCAGAGAACATTGATGCCGTGAGTGAACTCATAAGGCAAGATCGACATGCGACATACCAAGAGATAGAGACATCCTTGGACATTTCTTCCACCAGCATACATTCGATACTGCATGAACACCTGGCCGTAAAAAAGGTTTGTTCTCGTTGGATACCGCACAATTTGAAAGTCGCTCAAAAAAAGGCTCGTGTCGATTGGTGCAAAGAAATGTTGCAAAAATACGATTGCGGTGCTTCAAAAGACATTTATAAGATCGTCACAGGTGACTTATCATGGATCTATCCGTATGAGCCCGAAACGAAACAACAATCGACCGTGTGGGTCTTCAAAGACGAGCAAAATCCAACGAAAGTTGTTCGTGGAAAAAGCACTTCGAAGCAAATGGTCGCCTGTTTCTTCGGGAAAACTACTATTGCTCTATATAAACACTTTTTTCAAATTGAGTTTGTGAGTAGTGAAAAAATTATAAAAATTTAATTTGGGCCATATGAGTGGTTTCTCATTTTCACTACTCACAAACTCAATTTGAAAAAAGTGTTTATATAGCGCAATTGTAGTGACCCTAGTAAACACTTTCCATAAGGTGGCATTGCGTGCATGTGTGTGAAGATAAATACGTCAAGTTAAATACGTTTTTTAAAAAATGTAGCATGCGATAATTTTTTTCTCCCATACATACAGTACAATTTGTATAGTAAATTTCGGACTTTTTTAACGAATACGATTACAGCTACAAAACCCTACGATCTCGGAGAATGAAATCTATTGGGAAATCAAGGGCACATATAGAGCTATTAATCTGTAAACACAGTTTATTCAAATTGAATTTGAGAAATTTTTTATAAGACGCGGAAAATTGACTTAGTGCAATTTTCTCATATACGATGAGTTCGTTGAGGGATTTTGTCAATGTGGCCAAACCCTTCGATCTCGCGGAATTACACCTATTGGGAAATCAAGAGCACATATAGGGCTATGAAACTGTAAACACAGTTTATTCAAATTGAATTTGAGAAATTTTTTATAAGACGCGGAAAATTGACTTAGTGCAATTTTCTCATATACGATGAGTTCTGTGAGGGAATTTGTCATTGTGGCCAAACCCTTCGATCTCGCGGAATTACACCTATTGGGAAATCAAGAGCACATATAGAGCTATTAATCTGTAAACACAGTATATTCAAATTGAATTTGAGAAATTTTTTATAAGACGCGGAAAATTGACTTAGTGCAATTTTCTCATATACGATGAGTTCGTTGAGGGATTTTGTCAATGTGGCCAAACCCTACGATCGCGCGGAATTACACCTATTGGGAAATCAAGAGCACATATAGGGCTATGAAACTGTAAACACAGTTTATTCAAATTGAATTTGAGAAATTTTTTATAAGACGCGGAAAATTGACTTAGTGCAATTTTCTCATATACGATGAGTTCGTTGAGGGATTTTGTCAATGTGGCCAAACCCTTCGATCTCGCGGAATTACACCTATTGGGAAATCAAGAGCACATATAGGGCTATGAAACTGTAAACACAGTTTATTCAAATTGAATTTGAGAAATTTTTTATAAGACACGGAAAATTGACTTAGTGCAATTTTCTCATATACGATGAGTTCTGTGAGGGAATTTGTCATTGTGGCCAAACCCTTCGATCTCGCGGAATTACACCTATTGGGAAATCAAGAGCACATATAGGGCTATGAAACTGTAAACACAGTTTATTCAAATTGAATTTGAGAAATTTTTTATAAGACGCGGAAAATTGACTTAGTGCAATTTTCTCATATACGATGAGTTCTGTGAGGGAATTTGTCATTGTGGCCAAACCCTTCGATCTCGCGGAATTACACCTATTGGGAAATCAAGAGCACATATAGGGCCATTAAACTGTAAACACAGTTTATTCAAATTGAATTTGAGAAATTTTTTATAAGACGCGGAAAATTGACTTAGTGCAATTTTCTCATATAAAATGAGTTCTGTGAGGGATTTTGTCAATGTGGCCAAACCCTTCGATCTCGCGGAATTGCACCTATTGGGAAATCAAGAGCACATATAGGGCTATTAAACTGTAAACACAGTTTATTCAAATTGAATTTGAGAAATTTTTTATAAGACGCGGAAAATTGACTTAGTGCAATTTTCTCATATACGATAAGTTCTGTGAGGGAATTTGTCATTGTGGCCAAACCCTTCGATCTCGCGGAATTACACCTATTGGGAAATCAAGAGCACATATAGAGCTATTAATCTGTAAACACAGTTTAGTCAAATTGAATTTGAGAAATTTTTTATAAGACTGTGTTCACAGTTTAATAGCCCTATATGTGCTCTTGATTTCCCAATAGGTGTAATTCCGCGAGATCGAAGGGTTTGGCCACATTGACAAAATCCCTCACAGAACTCATCGTATATTAGAAAATTGCACTAAGTCAATTTTCCGCGTCTTATAAAAAATTTCTCAAATTCAATTTGAATAGACTGTGTTTACAGTTTAATAGCCCTATATGTGCTCTTGATTTCCCAATAGGTGTAATTCCGCGAGATCGAAGGGTTTGGCCACATTGACAAAATCCCTCACAGAACTCATCGTATATGAGAAAATTGCACTAAGTCAATTTTCCGCGTCTTATAAAAAATTTCTCAAATTCAATTTGACTAAACTGTGTTTACAGATTAATAGTTCTATATGTGCTCTTAATTTCCCAATAGGTGTAATTCCGCGAGATCGAAGGGTTTGGCCACATTGACAAAATCCCTCACAGAACTTATCTTATATGAGAAAATTGCACTAAGTCAATTTTCCGCGTCTTATAAAAAATTTCGCAAATTCAATTTGACTAAACTGTGTTTACAGATTAATAGCTCTATATGTGCTCTTGATTTCCCAATAAGTGTAATTCCGCGAGATCGAAGGGTTTGGCCACATTGACAAAATCCCTCACAGAACTCATCGTATATGAGAAAATTGCACTAAGTCAATTTTCCGCGTCTTATAAAAAATTTCTCAAACTCAATTTGAATAAATTGTGTTTACAGATTAATAGCCCTATATGTGCTTTTGCTTTCCCAATAGGTGCAATTCCGCGAGATCGAAGGGTTTGGCCACATTGACAAAATCCCTCACAGAACTCATCTTATATGAGAAAATTGCACTAAGTCAATTTTCCGCGTCTTATAAAAAATTTCTCAAATTCAATTTGAATAAACTGTGTTTACAGATTAATAGCTCTATATGTGCTCTTGATTTCCCAATAGGTGCAATTCCGCGAGATCGAAGGGTTTGGCCACATTGACAAAATCCCTCACAGAACTCATCTTATATGAGAAAATTGCACTAAGTCAATTTTCCGCGTCTTATAAAAAATTTCTCAAATTCAATTTGAATAGACTGTGTTTACATTTTAATAGCCCTATATGTGCTCTTGATTTCCCAATAGGTGTAATTCCGCGAGATCGAAGGGTTTGGCCACATTGACAAAATCCCTCACAGAACTCATCTTATATGAGAAAATTGCACTAAGTCAATATTCCGTGTCTTATAAAAAATTTCGCAAATTCAATTTGACTAAACTGTGTTTACAGATTAATAGCTCTATATGTGCTCTTGGTTTCCCAATAGATGTAATTCCGCGAGATCGAAGGGTTTGGCCACATTGACAAAATCCCTCACAGAACTCATCGTATATGAGAAAATTGCACTAAGTCAATTTTCCGCGTCTTATAAAAAATTTTTCAAATTCAATTTGAATAAACTGTGTTTACAGATTAATAGCCCTATATGTGCTCTTGATTTCCCAATAGGTGCAATTCCGCGAGATCGAAGGGTTTGGCCACATTGACAAAATCCCTCACAGAACTCATCGTATATTAGAAAATTGCACTAAGTCAATTTTCCGCATCTTATAAAAAATTTCTCAAATTCAATTTGAATAAACTGTATTTACAGTTTAATAGCCCTATATGTGCTCTTGATTTCCCAATAGGTGCAATTCCGCGAGATCGAAGGGTTTGGCCACATTGGCAAAATCCCTCACAGAACTCATCGTATATGAGAAAATTGCACTAAGTCAATTTTCCGCGTCTTATAAAAAATTTCTCAAATTCAATTTGAATAAACTGTGTTTACAGTTTAATAGCCCTATATGTGCTCTTGATTTCCCAATAGGTTTGATTCTCCGAGATCGTAGGGTTTTGTAGCTGTAGTCGTATTCGTTAAAAAAGTCCGGAATTTACTATACAAATTGTACTGTATGTATGGGAGAAAAAAAATATCGCATGCTACATTTTTTAAAAAACGTATTTAACTTGACGTATTTATCTTCACACACATATTGCGTGCCACCTCTTCATTTGGCCACATTGGCCAAAATCTTTCACAGAAACCACTCATATGGCCCAAATTAAATTTTTATCATTTTTTCACTACTCGCAAACTCAATTTGAAAAAAGTATTTATATAGAGCAATAGTAGTGACCCTAGTAAACACTTTCCATAAGGTGGCATTGCGTGCCACCTCTTCATTTGGCCACATTGGCCAAAATCTTTCACAGAAACCACTCATATGGCCCAAATTAAATTTTTATCATTTTTTCACTACTCGCAAACTCAATTTGAAAAAAGTGTTTATATAGAGCAATAGTAGTGACCCTAGTAATCACTTTCCATAAGGTGGCATTGGGTGCCACCTCTTCATTTGGCCACATTGGCCAAAATACTTCACAGAAACCACTCATATGGCACAAATTAAATTTTTATCATTTTTTCACTACTCACAAACTCAATTTGAAAAAAGTATTTATATAGAGCAATAGTAGTGACCCTAGTAAACACTTTCCATAAGGTGGCATTGCGTGCCACCTCTTCATTTGGCCACATTGGCCAAAATCCTTCACAGAAACCACTCATATGGCCCAAATTAAATTTTTATCATTTTTTCACTACTCGCAAACTCAATTTGAAAAAAGTGTTTATATAGAGCAATAGTAGTGACCCTAGTAATCACTTTCCATAAGGTGGCATTGGGTGCCACCTCTTCATTTGGCCACATTGGCCAAAATCTTTCACAGAAACCACTCATATGGCACAAATTAAATTTTTATCATTTTTTCACTACTCACAAACTCAATTTGAAAAAAGTATTTATATAGAGCAATAGTAGTGACCCTAGTAAACACTTTCCATAAGGTGGCATTGCGTGCCACCTCTTCATTTGGCCACATTGGCCAAAATCCTTCACAGAAACCACTCATATGGCCCAAATTAAATTTTCATCATTTTTTCACTACTCGCAAACTCAATTTGAAAAAAGTGTTTATATAGAGCAATAGTAGTGACCCTAGTAATCACTTTCCATAAGGTGGCATTGGGTGCCACCTCTTCATTTGGCCACATTGGCCAAAATCCTTCACAGAAACCACTCATATGGCCCAAATTAAATTTTCATCATTTTTTCACTACTCACAAACTCAATTTGAAAAAAGTATTTATATAGAGCAATAGTAGTGACCCTAGTAAACACTTTCCATAAGGTGGCATTGCGTGCCACCTCTTCATTTGGCCACATTGGCCAAAATCCTTCACAGAAACCACTCATATGGCCCAAATTAAATTTTCATCATTTTTTCACTACTCGCAAACTCAATTTGAAAAAAGTGTTTATATAGAGCAATAGTAGTGACCCTAGTAATCACTTTCCATAAGGTGGCATTGGGTGCCACCTCTTCATTTGGCCACATTGGCCAAAATACTTCACAGAAACCACTCATATGACCCAAATTAAATTTTTATCATTTTTTCACTACTCACAAACTCAATTTGAAAAAAGTATTTATATAGAGCAATTGTAGTGACCCTAGTAAACACTTTCCATAAGGTGGCATTGCGGCCACCTCTTCATTTGGCCACATTGGCCAAAATCTTTCACAGAAACCACTCATATGGCCCAAATTAAATTTTTATCATTTTTTCACTACTCGCAAACTCAATTTGAAAAAAGTGTTTATATAGAGCAATAGTAGTGACCCTAGTAATCACTTTCCATAAGGTGGCATTGGGTGCCACCTCTTCATTTGGCCACATTGGCCAAAATACTTCACAGAAACCACTCATATGGCCCAAATTAAATTTTTATCATTTTTTCACTACTCACAAACTCAATTTGAAAAAAGTATTTATATAGAGCAATAGTAGTGACCCTAGTAAACACTTTCCATAAGGTGGCATTGCGTGCCACCTCTTCATTTGGCCACATTGGCCAAAATCCTTCACAGAAACCACTCATATGGCACAAATTAAATTTTTATCATTTTTTCACTACTCACAAACTCAATTTGAAAAAAGTATTTATATAGAGCAATAGTAGTGACCCTAGTAAACACTTTCCATAAGGTGGCATTGCGTGCCACCTCTTCATTTGGCCACATTGGCCAAAATCCTTCACAGAAACCACTCATATGGCCCAAATTAAATTTTCATCATTTTTTCACTACTCGCAAACTCAATTTGAAAAAAGTGTTTATATAGAGCAATAGTAGTGACCCTAGTAATCACTTTCCATAAGGTGGCATTGGGTGCCACCTCTTCATTTGGCCACATTGGCCAAAATCCTTCACAGAAACCACTCATATGGCCCAAATTAAATTTTCATCATTTTTTCACTACTCGCAAACTCAATTTTAAAAAAGTGTTTATATAGAGCAATAGTAGTGACCCTAGTAAACACTTTCCATAAGGTGGCATTGCGTGCCACCTCTTCATTTGACCACATTGGCCAAAATCCTTCACAGAAACCACTCATATGGCCCAAATTAAATTTTTATCATTTTTTCACTACTCGCAAACTCAATTTGAAAAAAGTGTTTATATAGAGCAATAGTAGTGACCCTATTAAACACTTTCCATAAGGTGGCATTGCGTGCCACCTCTTCATTTGGCCACATTGGCCAAAATACTTCACAGAAACCACTCATATGGCCCAAATTAAATTTTTATCATTTTTTCACTACTCACAAACTCAATTTGAAAAAAGTATTTATATAGAGCAATAGTAGTGACCCTAGTAAACACTTTCCATAAGGTGGCATTGCGTGCCACCTCTTCATTTGGCCACATTGGCCAAAATCCTTCACAGAAACCACTCATATGGCCCAAATTAAATTTTTATCATTTTTTCACTACTCACAAACTCAATTTGAAAAAAGTATTTATATAGAGCAATAGTAGTGACCCTAGTAAACACTTTCCATAAGGTGGCATTGCGTGCCACCTCTTTATTTGGCCACATTGGCCAAAATCCTTCACAGAAACCACTCATATGGCACAAATTAAATTTTTATCATTTTTTCACTACTCACAAACTCAATTTGAAAAAAGTATTTATATAGAGCAATAGTAGTGACCCTAGTAAACGCTTTCCATAAGGTGGCATTGCGTACCACCTCTTCATTTGGCCAGATTGGCCAAAATCCTTCACAGAAACCACTCATATGGCCCAAATTAAATTTTCATCATTTTTTCACTACTCACAAACTCAATTTGAAAAAAGTGTTTATATAGAGCAATAGTAGTGACCCTAGTAAACACTTTCCATAAGGTGGCATTGCGTGCCACCTCTTCATTTGACCACATTGGCCAAAATCCTTCACAGAAACCACTCATATGGCCCAAATTAAATTTTTATCATTTTTTCACTACTCGCAAACTCAATTTGAAAAAAGTGTTTATATAGAGCAATAGTAGTGACCCTAGTAAACACTTTCCATAAGGTGGCATTGCGTGCCACCTCTTCATTTGGCTACATTGGGCAAAATACTTCACAGAAACCACTCATATGGCCCAAATTAAATTTTTATCATTTTTTCACTACTCACAAACTCAATTTGAAAAAAGTATTTATATAGAGCAATAGTAGTGACCCTAGTAAACACTTTCCATAAGGTGGCATTGCGTGCCACCTCTTCATTTGGCCACATTGGCCAAAATCCTTCACAGAAACCACTCATATGGCCCAAATTAAATTTTCATCATTTTTTCACTACTCGCAAACTCAATTTGAAAAAAGTGTTTATATAGAGCAATAGTAGTGACCCTAGTAAACACTTTCCATAAGGTGGTATTGCATGCCACCTCTTCATTTGGCCACATTGGTCAAAATATCTTAGAGACCAAAATTTGATGTACTGACTTTCAATAAAAATAATTTTAATTTATGTAGATACAATTAAGAAGGTGTTGAAATGGCATAAATTTTATTATTTTTTACAAATTTATTGTTAAATATATTTAAAAATGTAAAACAATTCGTGTTTTTCTTTGTATGATATTACGTCAAACATATTTAACTTCACACTCATATATGATTTACGTAAGTCGTTACGTCAAAAACATATATAACTCGACATATTTATCTTCACACACATTGCAAAAGTGTATAAATCATGCTGGAGAATACTTTGAAGAACAATAAAACCATTTTTGATTATAAATATTCGCATTTTCACTATTAGGCCAGAAATATATAGAGCAGCCCTCGTAATTGCATTCTTTTTTCAAAATGGCTTTTTAGAATCTCTTGCTTTTTAGAATCTAATGCTGCTTTTTTCACAACCAATTTTTTTCAGTGACAGGGTCTGCACATATAATTTGAAAACCACCCTCCTATTTGTTAGTTATTTATAAGTTTGTATTTATTTGCGATGCTTTCTTTCTTTAGTTCTTTGTTGAAATGTTTCTTAATACAAAAATATCATGAGATTGTATTGGGAACAAAAATTAAAAATAGTGCACTTTTTCAATTACAAGTAACAGAAAAAAACACAAAAAGAGTAAAAATAGCATACAACGAGGCATAGAACAAAATATTTAGAACACTTTTTTGATTTTTTTTTCTTCAGATTGCTTTATTGTGGTAACTTAATAAAAACAAGTGTTTTTCTTTTGCTGTTGGCCAATAAAATCTGTTTAATACAACTGGCCATATATGCAACATTATTATAAATGTTTGTGATTATCATGTTGCATTCATTTACTGTTTTTATATGGAACAGTTATAATAAAAAACAGGTATTCGATACAAAACCACTAGCGAGCGAATGTTGGAAATATTTATTATGTCATCGTCAAACGTTTCTATTAAACTAAAAAAATAAACAACTGGAATACGTATCAAATGTTCATTATGGGACAGCATGTTTTACACACAAAATATGTGTGTGTGTGCGTATGTTTTGCTGTTTTAAATAATTTATTATATAAACAAATTGCATTTGCTGCATCATTTAAAATAGCAAAATTTTAGTTAAAAACAGAAACTGTGTTAACTCATCGTTTGTTGATAAAAAAAATATTTAATTAAAAGAATATTTTTTTATGCTTTTTCCACAACGTTAAAAGCAGATGAAATGACAACACACAGTGGTTTGAAAACGATTTATTTTGGATAGAATTCGGTATCTCATCAACCACTTAACATAAAGGCTCCGCCAAATTACTTTTTTTTTAAATGCTATAAAAAAAACTACTGAAATTCAAATTTCTTTTTTATTTGAAAGTACGATGCTTCCGGTAAATAGTGGAAAATAGTTTCATTCAAATGGTTGCCTCGGCTCGTCATGCAGTAGCCTACACGATCGGTCCAATTTTTAAGCGCATTATCGATTGTGTGCAGCTGTATTTCACCAATGCTTCACGAATATTGTCCTTTAAGGCCTCAATTGTCTTTGGCTTGTCGGCGTAACACTTATCTTTGACGGCACCCCACAAATAATAGTCCAACGGTGTCAAATCGCAGCTCCGAGGTGGCCAAACGACATCAGCTCTGCGGCTAATAATGCGATCTTCAAGAACAGGGCGCAAACCATTAGTGCAGCTTCGGCTGTATGGCACGTAGCGCCCTCCTGTTGAAAATGTGGCCAATATCCTCCTCTTTAATTTTTGTGAACAAAAATTCGTTCAACATGGGCCGATTACGATCGCCATTGACTGTAACGGCCACTCCTTGCTCATTTTCGAAGAAAAATAAATCAATTATGCCTCTGGACCAAAATCCGCACCAATCAGGGACTCGTTTCGGGTGCACTGGCTTTTCAATGTACGCGTGCAGGTTTTATGTGCCCTAAATGCGACAATTGTGCTTGTTTACATACCCGCCAAGATCAAAATGAGTTTCATTTGAAAATATGATTTATTATTGCAAAATCGGAATCTTCTGTAAGTCGATCGCAGGACCACTTAGCGAAGCGAAAACGCATTGGATGGTCAGTTGGCTTCAACTCCTGAACCAGTTTGACTTTGTATGGCGTCATACCAGTCTTTATGCAAAATTTGTCTAAATGATGTTTCCGAAACGTTCAATTGTTGAGAAGGATGGTGAATTGATGTTGATGGCGCTTCACGCACACTTTCTGCCACAGCAGCACAGCTTTGGTTTATCGATGAGGGTGCCAGTTTCTTGCACTTTTTTCACAAGATAACGAGCATACGGAGCTGACGGTTCCAAAAATTCTCCAACATTACTATGATTTTCAAAGTAATGTCGCAGCGTTGCTCAAGCGTATATACAACCATATTCGTTCAGCGGAAGGATAAAACTAATTATCTGTCAAATCAGACATGAGCTAAGTGTTACCGTTTACGAAATAAGCACTAGTTGAAAAAAAACGTTAGATGGCGGACCCTGTATCATTTTTTATAGATATTTCCAAGGTCTAATTAAATTTTAGAAAGTTTTTAAATTTGAGTTAAAAATAAACTTTTTATGACATTTTCAAAAGATTCTATGCCCGAAGTACCCGATTTTGGTGGCTTACCCAGAAGCCCCATTTTAACGTTCGTTGGTTTATAGAGCAACACCTCGACTTTGCCTTTGTGAAATTAATTAAGGTATCTTAAGAGGTTCATGAGACACCGACTTTGTTTACAATAAATCCACTGCGCAACAGTTCAAATGGGAACATGTTTATAATATACATGTACACTTTTGAAGTGTTATATTTAAATAATATAAAGGCGGTTTACTAAATACAGTATCTAAAAATAGATACAAGAATAAACAATATCGGCTGAACAACAGAGGAAAAGAAGGGGCTCGAAATTTATTCAATTAAATCATTTACGCTACGTTTCTACGAGCCAGTGGATTTAACAGCCCGCAGAACAACGGTATTAATTTGTCCATGTTCCTGTATGTGGCGCAAAAGTGTTGATGTTAATGTTCTGTCTACGCATAATTTTCAGTTTGCCATCAGTTTTGTTTCAATGTTTTTAACAGTGAAGAGAGTGTTTGCAGTGTTGATCAGTAGATGGTGTTAATTCGAAATGCAGAAATCGTACTAAAAGCCATATTTGATGTCAAACATTATTGCTCAGACAAATGTTTGGCCGACGATAGTTGCTCATGAACGAAAAATAAACATTAAAAGTCTATATTAGCCGAATTTATGTGCGACATCATGTTTTTACCAATTTGATGGCTAGTGGAAAAGTAGGGTTATGTAATCAGCCCTGTTTCACTCATGTCACAAATTTTATTTAGTAAATTTAATATATTAAAACCGATTTTTAGGTTATATTTCCTGCTGATAAATAAGATTTCATGGTCGAAAAGTAATTTATAGAATATGATATTTTGTTAAATATTTTAAATTATAAAAATAAAACTCAAATTTATAAGAGTTGCTGATGTCATTTCTCATATATAATGATGAAAGAAACAAAATTGTGATGACTTTTGCAAGATATTAAGCTTGTACGTATTTTGGCACCGCAAAACTGGTCACAGCTGTACGCAAAATATGATTAGGCCTTATAAATTAAAAAAACCGAACAAAATAAAATATCTTTCTCCATTCCATTGTTTTAAATTGTTTTTTGAAAATTTGTTATTGGTTTTAAAATGTTTGGTTTATTTTCTGTGCAGCTAATGTTTTTAGAAAACGATGTCAAATGTACATAATCTGCTTTATGCTTTAAAATTTATTGCAATTTTATTTCAGAGAAAGTACTTTTTGTTGTTGTTGTTTCATTTTATGCATTTGAGTTTTGTTTAAGACAAAACAAAAATACTAAATGTTTTAAAATCTCCTTGCAATTAAAAATAAATTGTAATTTTTAGTTTATTTTTTGCTTTAGTACTTTCTATCGACGTTCATGAAGCAATAATTTAGGAATCTACAAATGTAATAAATATGCAAAACGAAAGAGGTGCTATTGGAAATCTGTCACCCCAATACTTGCTTTTGATTGGAGTTACTTCACTAAACTAGATTTACATAGATGGTGAAGGGTTTATAAGAATCGTCATAGCCGAATATAGCACTCTTACTTGTTTTAACTTAACATTGAATGAAAGGTATTTTATCTATAAAAACGCCTCATGAAATGCAGCGATATTGTTTACTATAAGTGCATCAATATGTATTTAAGTTATTTTTTATTAGTTAAAATTCTCATTTTGCATACAAAATAAATTGCAAAAGAAATTAATTTTTGCAACATCTCGGAAAGCAATCATACCATATGAACTGTAGTGGTCAACCTGTCAATTGCACTGCAATCCAAGAGATTTAATGTTAGTACTTAACTAACAAAGAAAAAAAAACATTTTTTTAAACTAGTTCGTTAGCAGGCACAGTGTTTTTGGCTTACTTTATTTTGGAGGATAATAAATTAATATGACACAAGTCCGAATAAATATACCTCAGCGAAACGTTGCTTCAAGGGATAAGTTTTATAACTATAATAGTTTGATATCTGAATAATCTATAAAAAAAGCAAACAAGAAAGAGTGCTAGATTCGGCTATGCAGAATCTTATATAGTATTCACCCACATTCTCAACTGTACATATAAATCGGCATAAGAAATTCTTTCCTACCATTAAGTTTTTCTGTTAAAAAAAAGCATGGGAAATTGTAAGTTTGCCTTGGGTTGTTGTCCCTTGAACTTTCGTTTGTATTCTTGGTATGTAGTAAAGACAACGACTTGCAGGAATAGAAACAAAAGTCTTTACGAAGTACTAAAAAGTAAAAACAACCAACTGCAGAAATACAAAAGAAAGTTAAAAAGATTATTATTCATCTAGGGTTTGGGAAAGTTGATTTTAACACGAACACGGCATTTTTCGGATGTTTGTAACCGCTATTAAAATATATATTTATTTCTATTTTTTCTATTAAGTATTGATTTATAAATAAAAAATAAATCCAGTGTTTGATGATAAAACAAATTGATGAAGTCGTGGTTAGACTGATTCATATTATGGCTAGAAAATCAAACTGCATTGTTACAATAGCGGATTTTTTTTAAATTGATTTCTTTGCTTTATTGATCCCTTTTTTCAAACAGACAATGTGGATAAATAACTACATTGACATCTCAAGCAAACTGCAGACATATATAGTTTGTTTCACCAGCCGATTATTCTGTCTTTACTTTTCGGAGTTTCTTTTCCTTGCTTATGAAAAATCATTGGTCTTAAAGTCAGCCCAATAGCTACCCATCATTCGCTCTTGTATATGTATCATGAACAGTATCTAACTTATCTAAATATAGCACTAATCTTAAACTAAAATTATAATGGAAGTTGACTTGCGACAGCAGCCTGAATTGACTTAAAAATATGTAATAAAAATTAGATGCCAGTACTTTGTAAAACGCTACGCTCTAATTAATTTTTCGTTGTCAAAGTGACTATTTTCCAAAATATTGCGTTTAAAAAAGTGACGGCTGACGTTAGACAATTTATTCATGCAGTTTTGCTTATGCAACTCCCTAAAAGCTAAAGTAAATAAAACGCAATGGTAAATATTTGGTGTTTATTTTTTTCGTAAAAATATTATAAATAAATAAATAATATTTAAAAAAATAACATTTTTTTATTTTCATATTGTATGTACATAAAATATACATAAGTATTTTTTGATTAATTCATTTAAAGTTACTTTTGATTTAGTAGCGAATTAAGAGCTTTTCTGTCGCCATTCTTGCGAACTTTTTCGCTTTTTCGCAGCTGTTTATGAAACGTGAATTTACCGTTAGTTTTCCAGTTAACAAAAATATTAATTTTAAAATAGTGAACACCTATTTTAGGATCTTATAAAACACTTCTTTGCAGAAAGTTAAAAGATAGTTGAATTAGGCATTTGTAATCTCCTTCAGAAGTGAGTGGGTAAACTAACTCAACCTGAAAAGGTGGAGGAAGATTACTGCATGTAGACAGGTTCGATTAATGCCCAAAGTTCCCCCTGAAAAGAAGGCTAGTAATATGCTCAGATATAATAGAAGTACCTTAAGCTGAAAAACTGCGTTAGTGACAGGTCATGGAACCTTCAAGTATCACCTGGCCAGGATGGGGATCGATGATTATACTTTAAGACTGTACCTGGAAGATGTTGAGGCGGTAGTACACATAGTGTGTGGCATAAGACTTAGAACCACAGGCAAAAGCTTGTTAAATGTGAAGACCTTGGACAAAGGCTAACAATTACTTGTAGACTTGTGCCAAATCGTTAACTTCAGTAAGCGGTCATTTTCGTTCAAGTATTAAAAGTGAAATTGTTCGTTCAATTCGTTCGTTCATTTTCTTGCTAAACGAATGAATTCATAGTACTCTGTAAGCGGGAATAGTAGCAAGAATGACCAATAGTAACCAAAAAATATTTAAGAGAAAAGGGATGTAAAATGTATATGTATTTGTGAAACAAATTTTCAGGTTTTAATTGATTTGGATTCTCTAAGGGATAGAGTAAAGGTTGATGATAGCATGTAACTCAATGAGGGTAAGGTTGTCGTGAATTGCGAATTGAATGCTTTTAATCATTGAAGACAAAAGGAGTGCGAATAGGGAAGCGGCCAAAACAAGAGCTTTCGACTAAATATAGAGGCAGGAGTAGCAATTGGCAACACTGCCGGCAAATGATTTTTTTAATTACGTATTTATTTCGTAAAAGTGTGAAAGTGAAAGTGTTAATGTAAGTAATGACTTACATTAACACTTTAAACAGCAATTTAATTTTTAACATTTTCATTAATTTTAAAATACTTTTAACCAGATTTAAAGTATTTATTGAAATTTTAATGAAACATCAAGAATCAACATTAATAAAAACATTCTCAAAAATTATCGACTTCTATTAATCGTTTTTAATCCTCCTTGGAAGACTGCCAAATAAAGTCTACATTAAGGCAGATTTATTTTACTAGGTAGTAGCGGTAATACAACAAGTACAACATTTACAAAAGCAACATGCCTTTTTATTGTTGTTTTCTGCGTTGGAAACGTCAAAAACACAAAGAGAAATAAAAAATAATTGCTCTTGATACACATGCTTGCTTTGTCGCACAAACGCTTGTTGTTAGTGTTTTTTGAAATTCGTAAACAAACAAAGGAAAATACAAAAACTTTTGACGTTTCCAACTACAAACCAGCTGGCCGGACGACACTACCTAGTAAAATAAATCTGCCTTGGTCTACATAATAAACAAAGTTTTTAAATAATAAGAAAAACTACAATCGAACAAAAATTGAAATGAATAGAATAAGAAAAACTCAATAAATGTCATTGTACGAAAAATGATGACAAGCAAAAACCTGTCTACTTAAAGGTAATCGTACGTAATAAATACATATGTACACACATACATACATATTTATGCATATATGTATGTGTAAATATATTTATAAAATATTAAATTACCACCAAGTAAAATAAGTTAGATACCAGTTATTGAGTTATTGTATCTTAAGATTGTGTTCAAAATAACAGACAAATATAAAAAAAGACTCTCTTATACGGAAGAATTTTGTGCTACAAACTGTTTGGTATTTAAAAACTGAAACACTACGAAATACATACAGATCAATGCAATTGTATAAAACAGATGACATGAAAGCAGGTGTTTTTATTTTTACTGTTACTTATGTTACTGGATTTTAGTTGGCTTTTTATCTTATGAAAACCAGATAAAGAAGAAACAAATAAAAAATGTGTTCTTTTAAAATTGGGATATAATTTTTTAAATTTATAATATTATTTGGTACTCAATAATCAAGACGAATTAATAACAGTTGGCCTTGACAGCCCAGGTGACTATTGTTATTTTTCCTTCTACGAGTGTCAAAAGTTATAAAGTGCTTTGTTTTTGTACAAATAGTCTTCAGTTGTCAAAACAAAAGCAGATTATAACATTTGACAGATTTTGTACAGATTTCTTTCGCAGTGTTGTATTCATTGTTGCCGTGAGTATTTCTGCTATTAATTCGCCTTGCTCAATAAAATTAATTTATAATAAAACTATAATTTATTTGTTGGTCGCTTAAGCCAGATAATTATGGGTTATTAGCGCAGCACCTCTTACCACCGGTGTACAGTAATAAGCAAAAAACTGCTTGAAATATTGCATAATACGGTTTTTGATATCTTCATCAAAGGTGAAAAAAAAAATAATCGAAAGTATAATAAGACAAAAGTAACAAGAAGTGGTTAAAGCAATTTAAGGCGTATGTGGGTGGATGGAATGAAAGCAAAAAAAAATCTTAATAGATTATTCCAAAAACAAAACATGAACTTACCGCAAAGGTAAATACGTACAGCAAATGTAAGCCAATTACTTGGTTAACAATTTTATGTTTCGCGAAATCATAAAATGAAGCTGCCAGACGTATTTTAGACAATGGCATTATTTCACCACTTATTTAAAGTTTTAGCGAATTTCATCTTGCAATTTTCAATGCAATCGGCTTAAATTTATTTTTAACATTTCGATCTTAATATGATTTAGTTATTATTCTTATTTTTGCTTTATATCAAACTAACTATTCTTAGTGCGTGTCGACACCTCAATGAAAATAAGCGTTCCACGACCACTCTTCCAAGCCAGTTTTTCATTTTTATTTTACTATGGACATTTATATGGATGTTGCAACAGATTTCCTTTTACCTATTGCGCCATATGGATCATGACTTATCTTTATTTCAAATATCTTTAAAATCGATTCATCGCGTTTTTTCCTTTCCCTACTTACCCCTCCTGTTCCTTATTTATTATTGGCCTACTGTTTTGAAACTTCTAAATTAATATCTACCCCTATTTTTAATTTTATAAAAATCGTTGGAGCCGCAAATGTCCGAGTTGGAACGGGTTTTAGGCATTTTTAAAATTTAAGTTTCTCTAGGGAATGATACCATTCTTATGGAAACTACAAAAGATGGTAAAATCGTAATAATACAGAATTGCGTGCGAGGTATTCTTTTTTAATTGTCTTTACTTGGAATTTTTAACAGCGTGAGTTAGAACGGGTTTTGGGCATTTTTAAAATTTGAGTTTCTCTAGGGGATGAGCCCATTTTTATGGAAACCAAAACCGTTCCAACTCGCGCTGTTAAAAATTCCAAGTATGGACAATTAAAGAAGAATACCTCGCACACAATTCTGTATTATTACGATTTTGCCATCTTTTGTTGTTTCCATAAAAATGGGCTCATCCCCTAGAGAAACTCAAATTTTAAAAATGCCCAAAACCAGTTCTAACTCACGCTGAATCAAAGTCCAAAGAAAATTTAAATTGTTTGTTTTATAATTCGTTGCATTTATTTTTTAATTGTAAATTTTTGGTTTTCTGACACAAAAGAAAGCTTTAAAAATGTTTGTAATAACAACTGATGGGTGCGGTATTTAATTAATTTGTTCTCATCTACGTATGTACATATGTACATACATACTTATGTAAATATAGACATCCACATTATATTCAGTATTACATGGAGACCTATGTGCATACATATGTATATAAGTACGTGTTTTTGATGAAATGTATTTATTAAATTTGTATATTATTTTCTTATAAAATTAAATATTGTTTTAAATTTTGCAATAACAACAATACGTTTTGAACGTCAGAAAGAGAGCAAACATAAAAAGTTAATTAAAAATACAAAAAGAATAGTTTACTAACTGCATTTTTGTAGAGTCAGTTGTCAATCATCGTTGTCATAATAAAAAGAAAACTGCAAAATTTAAAATATTTAAACAAAACAGAAAAAAAAATTTAAATTTGCATAGAACAAATGCTACCAAAATTGCTTTGTGTTGTTGTGTTTCAGTCCAACGTTTACACTTACACTCGCAAACAACTAAAAAAATATTCATGAACCCTGCAAGCATTTTCTATCGAAAGAGTAACAACATCGTAACATCATGGCTTTGAAGTGTGTCGCAAATAATATCAAATTCTGATCTAAATAGTATCCCCAGTCGGCGAGGAAAGTACCACTACAGTGATACAACTATGGGGAAACTATTTAGCGTCTCTAAGGATTAAAACTGAATATTCTGATAGTGTCGAATATGTGTGTACTTAAAGTATCGAATATACTCATACAAGTAACGAAATTCTGCTTTATTAAAACGGTAAATTTTAACATAATAGAAAGGTTTAAAGAGAGAAAGAAAGGTTTAATTTAAATTTTAAGAATTTGTAAAACTAGAACGCGAAATACAATATAGATATTAAGAAAACAAAAAATATTTTTTGTTTAAATTTATAAATAACTCATTTGCTCACATAAATCTACTTGCAGCTACAAATAACTTTTCAAATTTTTTATCAATTTATTTTTTTGCAATTTATCTTAACATTTTTTTAAAATCAACACATTTAACATAACCGAATACTGCACAAGCCGAACTAAATTACTTTTAAGTTTTTGTTTAACTGTAACATGAATTAATTCACTCATAGCAAAGTCGAAGTTCTGGTCTATAAGTAATCAATATTCAATACCTAAGCAATTTGTTTGCAATTTTTGAGCAATCAACTTATTATCATCTGGAGTTTGAATAAAAAGTATTATCGTATTAATATAACGGGTCTTTTTATCCAACTAACTTCTGGTAGATACAAAATAGTATTTGTTAGAATATCTTACAAATCGACAGTAATGTATTTTGCTTTTGTAAAGTTGGGTTTTTAATCTAACGCCGCACATAGGGATATTTTGCCAATGTAGCTGGGCATTACATTTTTTTAGTTTATATTGGCTATAAAAATTTACCGAGTGCATCTAGATTAATGAAACTTGGCAGAAAAATCTGTTATGATCATATGCTGTTAATGCTAGAAAATAAAAATCGGAACAAGGAGAGAAAAGTTCCCCTTAGAAGAACTAATCCTACTTCTGAAAATTGCAAGTTTCCTTTTTTAATTGTCAAGTCATTTTGTTTAGCAATTAAAACTTTTAATGTCAAGGAATATTTAAAAACCTAAAGTTAAACCATGGCGAAATAATACAGGTGAACGCACGAGCGAAAAAGCCGATACATTGCAGTTGTCAAAAAAATTTGTCAAAAATAAGTAATTTGTTAAATTTTTTTTAATATAATTTTTTTTTTTTTTTTTTTGATTGCTAATAGAAAACAAACTATTGAAACTCCTAGAGAAAACTACCACAACATGGAACCGCATTTGCAGTTCCTGATGTGTATAATCAAAATATGCGTAAAAAGATAGTGAAATTATTGTTAACTCATTTATAATCTCTTGTTTTTTTTTTTTTTTTTTTGTAGAAGATTATGGTAGTCTTCAAATGGTCAACGTGCAAGAATGGAACGATGCATGTGATTTGGGCAAACTAGTGGTACAAAAGAATTTTGGTCACTTTTCATGTATTTTTATTTTTATGTAACTTAAATTTTATAATTTTCTTATTCTGATAATTACAACCACTTTTTTTCATCAAATATATTTTTTTATTTTGTTTGTTTTTTTACAATATTTTTTTGACAACATACATAATTTTGTAGCAACAAATTTCCTGTTGCTTTTTGTGTTGTTGGATTGTTGTAGCCATGCGGTCACCTGTATTAATTCGCCTTGAGTTAAACTCAAGAGATTCCATTTTTGCCCTGCCCCTCTTTGTGGGTTGTGAAATAATATATTATATGAAAAAGGAATATAATTATTAAATTAAAAGGATTACATACACTTTACAACCATAGAAATTAATTTATATGGGCAGAGGGAGGTATCCCTCCAATCCCAGCCCCAAAAACGTCTCCCTATTCGTCTAATTCTTCAAAGACATCTTCTGAATCTAAATCCTCTTCAGCGTTAAGTACAGGTGAAAGCATGAAAGAAAGGTAACAACTTTTTTTTTGGAGTGGGTCTTATACTTGTTAAGGGTGGGTTAGGCGCAAAAACGCGCAACGTTTTATTTTTTTCAGGATAAAAGTATAGATCGTAAATTTTATAGTGCTATATAACAATTTTTCAATAGCGATGGAAATTACTCTCAGGAACCTATTCACTTTTTTGACAAAGAAAAAAATCCTTTTTTTAATTACGAACGAAATTTTTTATAATAAAAATGAAAACAAAATCTTTCTAAAAATTAATAAAAGTAGCTGTAAATATAGCCTTTCACATGAAAAAAATCGTTTAGCCACAAGAAAATATATTTCAAACCTCTCAAAATCGTATAAAGTCAATAACAATGTCCGGCTAGATTGGCAAAATACCCCTAATAGCGACGTAACGAAGAAGTTTATTCTATCGAAAATACTCTGTAAAATGCTGGCAGGGAATTCCTCAATAACATTAACCACTCAAAGGTGGTGTTAGCAACTTTTGTATTTGCATTTTTATACTCTTCAACACAGGTGGAAAAAGGGTATATCTAAGTTTGTTATTCCGTTTGTAATTTCTAGAATATCCATTTCTGATCTCAACTGCGCGATGTCCGTCTTTCCGTCCGTGTTAATGTTAAAATTAACTGGATGAGCTAGAGAATATTTTTGAATACGTCTATCAGGAACACATCTAGTTTACGGGCACCGCTCCAAAATAAAAAAAGTTGCCTACGGGGTGCAAAATGCAATTTTAAGCAAAAAACGTAAAGTGAAAAAATTGGCGGCAACCCTTAGTTTCGGAGTTACGCACCTCTGAAGTTTTTGTATCTAATAAGGAATGATATCAGTATTCGACGGGCACCGCTCCAAAATAAAAAAAGTTGCCTACGGGGTGCAAAATGCAATTTTAAGCAAAAAACGTAAAGTGAAAAAATTGGCGGCAACCCTTAGTTTCGGAGTTACGCACCTCTGAAGTTTTTGTATCTAATAAGGAATGATATCAGTATTCGATGATAAAATGGGACAATATGGGTATCATTGGAAAGGGAATTTAAGGGCCTATTCAAGTAAATAGGAAAAAAAGAAAATAAAATAAAAAAATCAGGTGAGGCTCCAACAAAACTATATTTTTTGCTCTAAATTGCATTTTGCACCCTATAGGCATCTTTTTTTTTTATTATGGAGCGGTGCCCTTAAACTATATTTAAGCCAAGCGATGTCTGTCTGTCCGTCCGTGTTAATGTTGAAATCAACTAGATGCTAGAAAAAATTTAAATACGCCAATCGTTCAGACATAGTTTCGAAAATTTTGCCTTCATTAAACCTCTTTCAGTAAAATTTAAATTTAAAATTTAAATACAACACACGCACAGTGTGATTTCAATGTTATTTAAATTACAGTATACTTAAGTTTAAATTATTAATTGGTTCGTCTAGATATTGTAAAATTAAAACAAATATAAAGATTAAATTGCAAAAAAAAAACCATTTCTATAATTGCATTAAATTGATCAAGACCTTTAAGCTTTATTAACATTGTTCGTTACATTAAATTTGATTTAACAAATTGACAACACTGCTAGATTTTATTCATTTCCATTTATAAAGTTTTATTATTGTTGTTTGTTTTACTTACTTGTCACTTTAATATGTGTTGGGCTCCACATTGTAGGTGAGTCTGTGTGTTAATGTGAGTTGTTTTAAATAGTTGTTGGTAGGTTTTTTGCTCCCTCTCGTTGGTTAAAATGTACCTTGATGATACTACTTTTGCTGTTGTTGTTAATGTATTAGTGGCAGAATGCGATCAACTGATTGTTTTCACTAAGGTTTTTTTTCAATTTATATTTATTTATGTATACTGTATTACTTTTGAATCATCAAAATAAACTTTGTTTTATTAATATACCATATTCAAACATATTTTGCTTTTTTTTTTTTTCTTTGTAATACTCACACAAATAACATTTCTGCTTTGTCACATTTAATTTCGTGTTGTATTTACAAGCATTTTATTGAAATTATTAGATTTTTAATTAGTTGTACTATTTAAGACTCTTATACAAAAATTTTTAGATTTTTTCTTTAAAATCTTTTTATGAAATAACTTTATAAAATAAAATAATTAAACAACATATTAAACGAAAACAAGAAAAATTAAAACACACACTGTGCACCACACAACCGACTATTAACGATGAAAATCCAAATCTAATTTGACAATTTTACTAAATACCAAAATGACGTCTTCTAAGAGCTTATGGCAGAGATGCCACATTAATAGCCAATAATAGGCTAATTCACATACAAAATACTTAAATATACCTGGTAGAGATGAGCGATATTTTTGTACGTGTGATTAAATCACTGTGATTAAAAAATCACTGGTCACTACAGTGACTGAATTGATCAAATAACAGTTCCCCGTAAGAACGTTCTTTTATATTTGCACACATACAAACTTAAATTTAATTTTACTTTTTGAAAGAGAAATATAAGACTTTTGACTCTTATATCAAAGCAGCTTCTTTGCTGTGTAGCTTTTTCTTTCTTTCACACATCCATACATACATAGCAAAAAAAAACAAAAACAAAAAATGTTGTGTCCTTTTTTATTTGAACCTATATTTCTGGCCAAATTTAATTACACCTGCTTTTGTGTAGAGATTAAAATACCTTTTTCCTTATGATAACTGTTTGCATAAAGTATTATTTAGTGTTATATATTTCCTATATAAACATGAATGTTTAAATTAAAAGAACTGCAAACGGTGATCACAGTAACTATTTAAAAGAACAGTGATTTGAAAATCACATTCACTGGTAACGATGTTCCTCAAAAATCACGGGATTGCTCATCCCTAATACCTGGTGAATATATGAATCACCCGATCTACAGCTGTTTATTATTGATTTTTATTAATAGTCATTATTTTGGGATTTGTCATGTTGTTTTTTCCAAACTTTGTTTTAAAAATTGCACACTAAATTCGCTTTCTTTGAAAATTAAAATCATAAAAAATTTCACAACTTATTTGTAACTAAACATTCCTGAAATTAATTATGGTGTGTGTTCCCTGCTTCATTATTCCAATTTTGCTATATATCTGGCACAAGTTTGTTCAACCTATCATGCTACGATATTGGAACCCATGGGAAAAGAAAGATGCTCAAGGTAATGTCATAAAAGAAGCTCCAGAATTTCCCTTTGAGTGCAAAGGGGGCGTCTGTCCTTATCCAGGAGCTAAAAGGAAAGTGAAAGAGGATAGCTCACTTACAAACCCGGAAGATAAGCAGAGAAACGAGGAAACAAAAACAACGGAATTATTGTCAGCTGTTGACAGTAAAAAGGATAATTAATATAAACTTTGATGAAGAAAACTCTACAAATAATTAAGTTTTAGCTTTGAAGGCACTTCGATTTATTTAATAGTTTTTTATATCAGGCTTAATTTCGTGTTTTAAAATTTTTTAAAAGAATTATCCTTTCAGTTGAGATGATTGTGCCACATACTTAGTCAGCAATGTTTATACCTTTCTTCTAACTGTTAACTCATATAATTCAAGCGAATCGAGGTTTTTATCAGCTGGTAAGAGAGATGTTTGCGGCTAAAAGCTACAAAGAACAAAATGTAGCAAAGCAGAAAAAATTGTCATTAACTGGAAAGATAATTCTTTCTCAATTATTCAAAAATACAAACTTGAGTCTTAAAAAAGTTATTCGAATAAGTTTAGATAAATCTTTAAAATTAAGATGTAAGACAAATGCTAGTTGAAGAATAGGTTTATTTGTTTATGATTCAATTCTGCAGGATACAACAAAACAACACTAAACATACAATTTTCCATTGAATAAACAAAACAAAGATTTAGAGACAAATTATGGCTTAATCCTTTGTAAATAGTTAACATATAAAATAAACAAAATCATTTTATTCTAAACATAAAACTTTTGTTTGTTTCTATAAGTATGACCTTAAATAAAAATGGAATTCAAGAGTCCGAAAAATGCAATTACGAGTTAATAGTTGTTATATTAAACTAACAAATTTATTTATTTATTTCAATATTTCCTTATGTTAGCCAGGTTTGGAGTATATTTAATTGCAATTGAGCTGTTTATTTTGAAAATGGCATAGGTCACTTCGCTTTTAAGCTGATGCACAGATTAAAAGGATTGTGTTTCAAAAGTTTATAGTATGCAGACGGCATTAGGATATATCATGCATCAATAATTTACTTTAATAAATTTTCTTATTTAAATACATCATGCAAAATAGCACTAAATGCAACGCAAATCTTTATGTATTAATTTTTACCTCTTTTTGGTAATATAACTATTCTGGAAACACATAATCGGAATAAAAGAAACCATAAGAAAACATCAGAAAGATCTCTATTACATAAATAAAATTTTATTGAAATAAATCTCATAATACGCTCAAGAGTCAAAATTTTGTCCGTAAAAATTATAGCACTATTCAGAATAAACTTCACAAGAAGTACAAATTTTTAATATACGCACTAAAAAAATGATGGCTTTTGAGCGATAACGAAGTAGCAACGCGTGGCCAATCAAGTCTTCACATCTTTTTTGGGAATTATTTTTCACGACTCGTAACTACATCCCAAAGTTTCTGGTTTTGATTCATATACCTCTTGACGTCAGTCCAAAGATTCTCGGGCTTGGATCAGGCGACTGTGCAGATCATTGTAGTCTATAAACCACTGACAAGCATTTTTTCTGCTCTTATGTTTTTGATAGTTTTCTTGTTGAAAGGCTTAAAACAAAAATTTTTTCTTCTTTTTTACAAAGTAGCGCCACATTTTTTTAATATGAAAACGTTAAGTGATTGCACTGTTCAATATGAAAAGCATATCCACAACATTATGCTTGAACCTCCATGCTTTATGGTCTTGAACGTCACTATTGTATCACATTCTGCATTCGGAGATCCTCTAACACATAAACTACAACCTTTTGCACAGTATAAACCGATTTTAATCCCAACCGTTTTTAAAATATTGTGTGTCCACTTACTAAAAAAAATCATATAACTAACTACAGTGCTATTATTTTGCCGACACTGTATGTATAACCACATATACCATACTGGAGAATTCCCTTTTAAAAATTTAAATAAAAACCGGCATAAGAATTTCTCTCGTACCTTAAAAATTTCTGTTCAAAAAATGCTTCATCGCAACATCGAGCACTTTGAATAATAACTATTTTCCTAATCCTTATTTCCATTGAAGTATGGTTTAAAATGCCTGCAGCATTTGCGATTGCATCTTTTTATACCCTTCAACACAAAAAGTTTATTAAGGGCATATCTTCATTTTTCCTTCCGTTTATAATTTCTACAATATCCATTTCCGACCCCATATAGTATATATATTCTGAGTTCTTATACATAGCAAAGTCGATGTCCACCTGTGTCCGTATTCGAGTTGAAAATTTAAATACGCCAATCGATCAGACATAGTTTCGAAACTTTTGCTGTTGAAAATCAGCAAGATCGGTCTATGTCCTTCGTGGTATCGGGCACGCATGCCTCTTAATTTTTCCATGTCATTTGAAACAATTCTACTTTAGTGAAACAACTCCAATAAAAAAAAATGTATGGGGCCATCGAGAATTATTACTATTATGCGCCAGGCCCATATTTTCCGAGTTATGAGCCTCCGAACTTTCCATAAAAAGTACGATTTTGTACCATATATTTTAAGATATCAATATGGGTATTATTTAAAATATTTTGTAGAGATCTCTCAGAAAATACTAAAACTTCTTAAAAATTCTTAACCCATTAAGAGCCAAGAGACATTTTTACGTAAAATTATATATAGTGCTGGGGGGTTACTCTCTATTGCGATGCGAAAGCAAGTTCGATGCGATAGGTAGATGCGATAAAAGTACAATTTGATACTCTGTAATGCTTACGCAAACGTTTTCTCAATATAATTTAAAAAGAAGCAACTCTGGCACAACAAAATAAACAATAGAGAAGAATGACAAAATGAAATGTCAAAATTTTAAAACACAAACATTTAACGCAGATTTAAAAAAAGATCTTTGACGAACATAATGATATAAATATAATTTTGTGTTTCTTTTAATAATAATTTAATAGTGATGGATTCAGTGGCACTATGGATGGGGGCGGAAAATGATCATAACATTTAAAATGTTATTTTCATTTTGCAAAGATTACAAAAAGCATTTTGAAGTTGGCTCCACGCTGTCGGCTTCTTCCATATCTTTTATTATATTATTATTATATTTATACTTTAGTAGTTAGTTTCACATTTTATATCAAACATACGGGTAGGGTATAGGAATTCCATTAGCGCGTTGTCATTCGTGCACTTCAATTTTCTCCTGGCCAAACCGCAGCGTTGCACCAGAAAATCGAATTTCGAACTAATGTTGCTGAGTGTGTGACTTTTTTTTAGCTTTTTCTTATAATGAATTGCCAATATTAACGAATTTCCAATACGGCAGATTAGTGCACTGAATTTAAGCTTCATATATAAAGTAATTTACACTTATTGGAAGCTTAATGTCAACATGAGCAAATTTTAGATTACAAAATAGTTCTTCTCTTTTAATAGAACAATTAATTTTTCCCCCGCATCATTATATTTTATTTTGTAATTTTAAATAATAAAGATTTCATGAGAATATCATAAAATATTTATATATAAGGGAATCACGCATGATTAAAGTAAATTAACATAAAAACGATTCCGAATAATAAATTTTCATATTTATTTATGATTCTTTACTTTGCGTTTGATATTTTGTTAGCGCAAGATATTTGCGCATAACCAACGATTTTGACATAAGCTTTCGTATTACTGAGTGCGGTGATATAATATTTGCGAAAGAAAATAAATTAGATGCGAAAGGAAAATACGAAAACGCAATAGAGGGTACCAATTGGTCGGTTACGTACCATTTTTCTTGCGCATCGCAATAGGGAGTAACCCCCCTGATTTTTTTTATTTTTTAATTGTTTTTTTTTTTATTGGAGTTACTTTACTAGGTTAGATTTTCATATATGGTAAAGGGAATAAGATTCGGCATAGCTGAATATAGCACTCTTACATTGTTTTGTTTTTGAATCATAATTAAATTTTGTAAAGGCTTGACTTTTGTAAATGGTAGTAGTGTGCTTGCATTTATTACTTGACATGCAGGTACATCCCACCGGAGATGTTTTTATTCTGTATTAACCATTCCGATCAAATTTGTTTTACCTTCTTCATATTCCAATTGGTTTTGTGTATTAACAAAAAAAAAACCTTAATCCCTACTTTTTAATACGGTAACAGTTGTTACAAAAAAGTAACAACAGGTTAAAACAAAATAAAAGTAAATTTAGAAACTGCAAAAAATTTGAATGACAATCAATTCCATTGGAATTTTATAGTGGTTTTATTCCAAAGAAATTTTTCATATTCTAAATAACCATTTTGCTGAATTGAAAACACTTTCGATTGGAATTTTTTGATATGAATCATAATTTTGATTTCGTTTTTCCGACATGTGAAGAATTTAAAAACACCGTCTGTTTTTTTTTTAACAATTATAATATTGTATTTTTATTTTCCAGTAAAGACTTTTCACTCTTATACTGTACAAATATGGTTGTATGTATAAAAAAAATTCTTTATATATAAAATAAGCATAATAAAGCGCAAAAATATAAGGAAAGGTTTATTTGAGAGACCTAAAATATTTGAAAAAAAAAAAATGATTTTGTTTAATGGAAATTTTACACATTAAAATTATAAAGAATAGAACATACATGCTAAATTTAATTTACGGATGTGTTGTAAATGTTTGATGATGATAAACTATTATTAAATACAGCATACAATATAAATAAAAATTTATTTAATGTCATAGAATTATTATTTTTGCTTAAAAAAATATTTTAAATTACTTTTAAAAAATAATGTACTATTTTTAGCACTTAATATTATAAAATTTATGTAAATTATTATATTAAAAACGGATATTTATAAAGCTTAAATATTAATAAAAAAAAGAAAATATTAAAATGTATTTAAATTATTTAATAAAACCGAGAAACAATTTAAGTTTACAATGTACAATACACAAAATTTACAAATAAACATTTATTTGTGTGAGTTTTTATTTAAAGGCAATTTTCTTTTTTAATTTAATGCTGCTTAATATTAAAACTTATGGGATAATTTATTTTAAAATTATAACTAATAAATTTATATATATTTTTTTATTTTGAGATACTTTTTACATGTTAAAATAACGGTCGAAAACATTATAATTAAAGAATAATCATCAAATACTTTTTATGAAAATTTAAATCATTACAAAAAATAATAAAATTTAATTAAAATTAGGATTGTTTATTTCGGAGTTTTACTGGCATTTTAAAGAAGGATTTGTCTACTTTCCTAATAAACAATATAAAAATCTTTAAAACTTGGAAGAGCATTAGTTCTGATTTATTAAAAACTAATTAAATTAAAAAAAAACAGTTAACTTTAAGTATTCGTATTAAACTAAATATGGTATTTATTATTTTATAGTTTTTGTTTGTTTTTTTTTTTTTTTTTTTGTTAAAATTAAAATATCCAGGATAAGTTTATAAACTTGTTTTAAAATAAATTGCTGTTAAACGCATTGTCAAAAGTTTATTTAAATTCTAGTCTTGAAACCATTTAGCAGTTTTGTTTACTTTTATTTAGCTGTTAAATTTAAAATTAAAAAAATCTGTAACATACAAGTTTTTGCACACTCTAACAGGTGTCAAGAATCTTAATTGCTTAATTCACAATTAAATCCCCTGATATCTTGTGTCGCCTATTAAAAATTAGCTTTTCGTGTATACAATTGTGAACAGTCAATTTTATTTTGTACTAGGGAACCCAAGCGTGCTTCGCTACGCATGAATATTACCGTGTGTATGAAGTCAGCACACAGTATACATACCGCAGACGCTCATAGGCGCCCAAGCATTTGTCTTTGTGTTTTTATATGAACAAAATCACAGGTTGTCATAAAAAGTCATAACTTACGAATGTGTCGACCTGATTTCGTGCAATCTTTATATATGAAGTTTGATATTAAGTGTTTTGGCAAAAATTAATTCGCCCTGACCCAGTTGCTATATGTTTAATTTCAATGTTGTTGTAAAAATTTTAAAATAATTTGAAAAACTAAAAAAATTAAAATTTTATAAAATAAAATTTCAAAAGCGAATAATAAAATATGAGATATTGCTGCATATGCTGAAGAAGGAAACCAACTGGTTATAACTTTATTTAAACTACCAAATGCTGATAGAAGGATAATTTAAATTCGGATTTCTTTTCTTTAGCCAGCTGTTTTGGCATTGTCGTAGTCCTCTGCAGCAATAAAATTACATTAGGTTTTTGTTTTTGTGCGGCTACCTATTATTAGTTTGCCTTGGTCTGTTGTTTCAAAAATATGAAATTAAACCGGGGATGGGAACTTTTAGTACAAGTAATTTTCACTTAACATACAGTTTTAGTTAAAATTAATTAATTTTCAAGTCAAATAAATGAATTAGTTCCAGGTGTGGCTTTAACACGAAGTCGAACGGAAGTCGATTTTAAATAATTAACAACCGATTTTAAATAATGTCGAAGAAATGTAAAAAAAAATAAAATGGCAAGACAAGTAGTGTAACAATTTTCAAAAACGATAACAAATTCATTTAAGACTCTATTTCGCATTAAGCGAGTTTAATATTAACTTTTGACAAAGAAATATTTTTTAAAATTTAATATAAACTTTTAAAGAAGAAATGTTTATCAACACACTCTCTCTCTCTCTCTCTCTCTCTCTCTTTACCCTGTAAAGTGTTTTGTGTCCTAATGTCAAAACATGTATTTTTACGTGAAAGTAAAGAGAATTAACATTCAAGTAAAGTCATCACAATTTACAAAACAGTTTTCGCAAAAAAATAGTTTACTTAAACTTAATAAAATTAAACAGCTGGTTTCACAATACTTTAAAACAGCGATGCTGATATTGTAACGCTTAATCAAAGCGAATTACAATTTCTGAATTACATGCGTTATAGAATTTGGTGTGGAGCTAATACAAGTTTCTCCTGGATAAATGTAATTTTAATTAAATTTAAAGTAAAGCAACAAAAAGTATTTGCATTTAAGCCTAAAAGTTTTAAATTTAAGAAATTGTCTTCTACAGTCTGTTTTATAATTTAAAGCTTAATTAATGAAAAATAATAATTAAAAACAAAAATTAAATTAAAAAATGTACAGTTGGCTTGAGAAATATTTAAGAAAAACAAAATGTATAAACACAAACCGTTTGGATCTTAATATAACTAAAAGGTTAACAATAAAGGACTCATAACTTTTATGATGAAAACTAAAGAACTTCCATTTCCTAATTAAAAATTGTTAAAAAAAAACATACATATTTTACACAGTGCTGCAAAAGAAATTAAAAGTTCTGAGGTTTATTAGGTTTGAATTCCCGCCTCAATAGATCTTAATTTAAAATCTTCATAATAGCTTTATTTTAAAATGCGTAACCAAAGCAAGAAGGAATATTTTTTTCGAAATTTATTCCTTTGGAAGTACTTTGACAGCAGTAAACCTTAAACAACGAAAAGCTTGCTGAACTTTAAAAATGAATATTTTTTAAAAAATAAAAAAAAAAGAGTTTTTATATATAATTGAAGAGATGACATTATATTGCAATCAAAGTTAAGTAGTAGACAAATAGTAGAATAAAGATGAGCAATATAAAGAGAAAAGTTGAACCAACTCTTATTTGACGAATTATAAAAAGTAGACCATAAGCTTCGTGTGGTTGTTCAAAAGGGTTATTGGTTATATGGAGAGCGTTATAATAATTAAAGGCCAAGAGATATTGATTTTTGAAATCGCAAAACAATAATATCAATCTGTGTTTTAATTCATACCCGCTCAGCTCCATGGGGATTTCTGCAAACCGTTATGAAAGTTTTAACAAAATGAATAAAGTCATTCCTTACAATTTTAAAGAGTTTGTTAAAAACAAGAAAAAAAATTGGAAAGTTTAAAAAATGTTTCTCTTTTAGTTAAAGCATTTCTTCTTTACTTCGAAAAAAATGGTCCTCCATAACTCTCGTATTCAATTGTTATTGTATTGTGTTCATACATTCAGTTAAAAATGAGAAAAACTTTAAAAATATTTTTACTAAACTATGTATCTTCAAATTATATTAAAAAGTTTTTTTATTTTAAATAAGAGATTTTTATATGAAATTATCTAGTTTGGATGGAGATTCTCAAAATGAGTTTCATTTCTTTAAGCTGATTTTTTGTTTTGTCGTTTTTTTTTATACAAATCTATTCAAATGTTTTCCTTCTCACTTCCTCCTATTTTCTGTTTGATCGTTGTGTATGTGTGTTAAGCTTAAAAGTATGGCTTTTTTAACTTAGCAGCCCCTGATTCTGTTTTTAAAACAAAATCAAGTCTTTTTTTTTATTTTAATTTACCTTACGAACTAAGCACAGTTTAAATTTCGTTATTTTAATGTTGTTGATTTAATTCGTTTGTTTTCTTGTTAAATATTCACCTAAAAATATATTTATATAAGTCTCTTTGCATTCAGCATTTATTTACTGCATCAAGAAAACATGATGCATGTTTCTCTTAACCACAGAGAGTTTATATTTTGACTCTCTTTTTACTTTCATTGTCAAATGTAAATCGCCTCTGAACCCTTGTTGGCCTGATGACCACCTGAAATGTAGAGATTGTTAGCAGCCGGTGATTGTACACCCTCTGACCAATCGGAACGTGGTGATGAACTTGACCAGTGGCCGGGAGATTCGGGTGATGGTGTTGGATAACTGTCTAGAGTTTGGACCATATGTTGTGGTGTATGGCTGCCCGAGTGTTGGCTTGGCGGCGTCAGATACTGATAGAAGGCCTGATTATGCTGTGATGATGGTGATAACATGTTGGCTGTCGATGGCGATGATGCTGACATAGAACTTTGTATCGATGGTGGATTCATTTGACCCGAGTGAAATGAATCTACAAAAAACGCAAAAATTAATATTAATAAAATTATTTATTGTACCAAATTACTTACCCGGTGATCCACAAAAACTATTCAAGTCCAAGCCGGCTGAACTGAATTCCATTCCGGGACCTCCATTATTACCTGCCATTTGTTGTTGCTGCTGTATTGATTGCATTATTGCACTATTTTTATTTTGTTGTTGCTGCTGCTGTTGTTGTTGTTGTTGCAACTGTTGCTGTTGTAATTGCTGTTGGTTGGCGGCCATCATTATGCCCATATCACTACCAGTAGGCGAAATAATGCCCAAACTAACTGGTGAATTTTGACTGCTGGGTGTTTGAAAATTCATGCTGTTGGGTGAATTTTGTGATTGTAACGCGGAAGCACTGCTTCCACCCAACAATGTGTTTAAATTACTGCCACAAAATTGCTTCTGTTGGGTGGCATGTCGCATGGCTTGCATATGTGTGGGAGATGTTGGCAAACTGGGACGGGACTTGGCAGGCGAGGGAGAACCTTCAAAATAAAATCCAAAATAAAAAACCCATTTAACGAAATTTTGCTTTTATGAAACTCACCCAAATAAGCATGAGGCGATAATGCCATATTTGATTGTACGGAATGTGGTGGCGATTGATTTGAATAGGGAGGTGAGAGACCTTGTTCATGACCACCCATCATATTGTTGCCATTTAAATTGTTGTTCCCATTTTGATTACCATTCATCAGTTCCTGATGAAATGGCGAACCCATAGAATAACCATAATTTTCCATTTTTATCATGTCATGGCTTTGCTGCGGCACCAAAGATTGCATGGACTGAGCGTTCTATAGAAAAAAAAAACATAATGTAAAAAAATTTTGTCTAGTTAAAAAATGAAAGGATATTAACGGACTTACCTTTACACAATCGTCATAGCTCGGCGGGTGCTTTACATTGTTGGTCCCCAGTAGATCGTTGTGATGATTGGTTGCCTGACCGGCGCTTGTCATGGCATTCGAATACATTGACGTTGTATCGTAAGGACTCGGTTGACTTGTGAGGGCTGTTGGTGGCGGTGAGTCCACTGAACTGAGAGCTGCATCCAGCAGTTGCTGTTGTTGATTCTCTACTGAGCCGGGGTTTTGCACCGTCTGGCCACCAGCCAAGCCATTCAGCAGCTGAGATGCCGTAAGGTTGTTGCTGGCGCTGCCCTTTTTTGAACCCTGTCCTAAACCCTTTTTTGAACTCGGTTTACGTCTCAAACTACCACCGTTATCGAGCAGTCCATCGGGACTACCTTCTAAAAGTTTCGCTTTCTTTGCAGCCTTGGCTTGAGCTGCTTTCGAAGGCTGTTTGCCAGCTGCTATTACTGTTGGTTGCGTTATCATTTGCGGTTGACTTCCTGGCGGAGGTGAGGCTATCATAGTTTGCGGTGCAATGGCAATCATCTGAGGTGATCGTGGTACATGTTCATCCAAAAGACGCACAATATCATGGTGTAGGCGTTCTGAGGCCACATCTCGTGGTAAACGATCCATATGATCTGTAATTTCACGATTGGCAAAGTTGTCTAACAAAGCTTTGCTGGCTTCGTATGAACCTTCACGTGCTGCCAAGAAAAGCGGCGTCTCGTCCTTATCATCTTGTGCATCTCGATTAGCATGGTGCATAAGTAAAATATTAACAGCTTCGGTATTATTGACAGCTGCAGCCCAATGAAGAGCTGTTTTACCCGAATTATCAGCAGCATTGATATCGGCATCGGCAGTGATCAAGTCTTCAACCATGCCTTCAATTGCCAGTCTGGCAGCCAAAATCAACGGTGTAGTTCCATCGTGCATGCGTGCATTTAAATTAGTGGCTCTATTACGTAAAAGAATTTGGAATACACCCATAGCGTCGGCAGCTACAGCAGCGTGCAGAGGAGTACGTCCGGTGTTATCTTGGCAATTAGCATCTGCACCAGCATCCAGTAACCGTTTAGCCGCATCAGCTCTAGCATAGCGTGCAGCCAAGTGCAGTGAGGTTTCTCCAGTTTTATCCATAGTTGCATTCAGTTCGGCTCCTTGAGCTAAGAGGTCGGAAATTACCTGAGCTGTAGCATCATCTGATTGTTCAATATCTTCACCAGTGTCTATACCTCCTCCACGTACTGCAGCCACCATTAGAGGAGTCATGCCACAAGGTCCTCTAACATCGACTTCATGCTTTCCATCTTGATGGGCTGGTGGAGTCATTATAGAAGATCTTACATCAGCAACATCTAAATGGGCCTGAGACCAAACCCTGTTATCAGCTTCTTCGTAATCGGTGACCATTGTGTGATCGCTGGCATATCCGCCGTGATCATTGCGCAAACGTTTAGGCTGTGGCATATCAGACTCATCATCTGACCAGTGATGCGCATGGCCCATATGTCCGGAATTCATGTTCACGTCATTGCTCATGCATGCCATTGAGGGGTTTTTGTTAAGGTTTCTCATTTCCTGACCCGTTGGGTCGCGCCGTCTACGTTGAGGATTGATGGTGGGCGTACGGAATCCCTCAGGGAACCAAGTTATGCCAGCTGCACGCTTACGTTGTGTTGTAACCAAAACACCAAACAAGGCAAACGCCAATACGACGAGTATTATACCCAAAGTAACATATTTTACATTTGTGGGCGACTCCATGACATCTTCTCCAGGATTTGTCACACCTCGAACACTGTAGATAGGAAATTTTGCTGATAAAGTGTATTTCGAGGCAGTGGCTGCCAAAAATTCAGCAGCCTCTGAAGCACTATAAAAACATTCAGTACATTTTCGATTATCAATCTCTAAATACACCTGTATTCCCGTTTGGCCTATGCGTTCGGTAAATAAAATCTTATTTTTACGGCCAAACTCCGTGTTTTGTATGTCATTTATGGGTTGCGTGCCCTTCCAGGAGAAAATCATATCGTTACCCATAGAATCCTTCTTAATGCGCACCGTAGTTCTTAGATGATGACCCATTTCTCTCAAGAAAACCACTTGTTGTTCGCGAAACTGTTTAACGTCCATAAGCACTATCACAGAAATGGCACCATCAGCAAGATTAGGGGGTTCAGCAGCATTTTCGCAGTCTAAGCCATCCCAGTTACATTCAGCATTGTTGCAGCCATAATCGCAAAAACCGTTGGCATAGTGTTTTTGACAATAGGCATCATAAACGGGATTACAAGGTTGAAGTTTCTTTTCGCAGTCACGACCATCAAACAAACACGCAGCGTTATTACATTCTTCATTACATTTGCCGTCCATGAAAACGCGCCAACATTCAATAGGAGCTGTGCAATTGACCCAAGGGTTAATACCTAGCGAACAATCATTGCCATCAAAGTTACAGGCGTACGTGTTGCATTCAGCATCGCAAACATGATTGCCTTTCTTTTGTTCGCAACCTCTTTTTACACACATTGCTCGTTGGTACTCCAAATCCTTAGCATATTTATCTAACGCACCTCTAGTCGGATCCAATACCCAACCGGGATAATTCGGATCATAGCTCTCACAACGTTTGCCAGACCATTTCGAAGGACAAAAGCATACAAAGTCTCCTAGCAGATTATCACAAGCCGCTCCCTGAAGACAAGGATTTGGCGTGCATTCATCCATAGTGTCTCTTTCACAATGACGACCTTCAGTACCTCTTGGACACTCACATCTGTAGCCACCTCCATCATCAATTATACAGGCTCCAGCTTGACAAGGGTTTGAGTCACAATCGTGTCCAGAAAATTCACAATTTTTACCATAAAACCCTTCGGTACACAGGCAGTGATGACCTCCCTGTTTAGGCGAACAGATGCCACCGTTTTGACAAGGCGAGTTGGCGCAGAAATCTACTTTATTTTCACAATGTCGGCCCATATAACCGGGCTTACAATTGCAGTGATAGTTATTTACCAGCTGCACACAATCTAAGGTACCAGCATTCGAACAAGGATTAGAAAGACATTCGTTGATGTCACCCTCACAACGGGAACCAACAAAGCCAGGCGGACAAGCACACTCAAATCCACCTACACGATCGATGCAGGTGCCATTATTGTGACATGAACCCCGTTTACAGTCGTTTTCATTTACTTCGCAAATCAAACCAGCTGTACCAGGGGGACACGAACAACTGAAGGTATTAACCAAATCATGACAAGTACCACCATTTTGACAAGGATTTGGTGAGCAATCATCAATATTCAGTTCACAATTCTGACCTTGAAAGCCTTTTCGACACACGCATGCATAAGAGCCGATTAAATCACGGCACGTTCCACCATTGAGACAAGGTTGAGATTCACATTCATTGATTTCCTGTTGACAATAACTGCCTGTATAACCCTGTTTGCAATAACATCTATGGATGTTCCCATGTTCCTTACAAGTACCATTATTACACAGCTGTTCCAAGGAGACACCTTTACGAATCGCGGCATCACTACACGATACCATTTCAACATCACACAGTTTGCCCGTCCAACCAGGAGCGCAACGACAACTAAATTGGTTTTTTACTTGAGTACAAGTAGCATCATTCTCACATGGCGACTTGGTACACCAGTCGACATAGTCGGTACATTGTTTGCCAGTATAACCGTAGGAACAATGACAGGTATATTCATCACCATTCTCATGGCATGTTGCACCATTTTGACATGGCTGGGAATCGCATTTATTTATCTTGTACTGACAATTGGATCCGGTGTAACCAGGTAGGCAGGAACAGTTGTAGCTGTTGATGCCGTCTATACAAGTACCACCATTCATGCATGAGCTTTCGGTACAGTCTTCATCATTAGTCTGGCAATTAATTCCCGAAAAACCCAAGGGACATGTGCATGTGTACGAGTTAACATACTGCCTGCAGGTAGCACCATTCTGACAAGGCATACTGAGACATTCATTAATATCAGTTTCACAATGTTTGCCATCAAAACCATCAACACATAAGCAGGTGTAATCTCCAATGCCATCCAAGCAAGTACCGCCATTTTGACAGGGAAACATTGCACAGTCATCAGTATTTATTGCGCAATCATGGCCCTCATAACCCTTTGCGCATATACATCTATAGGATCCCGGAACATTATGACAGGTGGCACCATTTCGGCAGGGAGTGGAAAGTTTACATTCGTCAATATCTTCATCGCAATAACGGCCGGTGTATCCCAATTTACAGGTACAAGAGAAATCCAGAAAGTTTGGGGAAGGTGTGCACTTGGCATCATTTCGACAACGGTTAGTTGCACAAGGGTCAAGTTTCGATTCACAATCCTGGCCAGTGTAGGGAACCTTACACACACATTTATAGCCATTGACTTTGTCAATGCAAGTCCCACCATTAGCACAAGGATTATTGATGCAATCGTCTATATTAGTTTCGCATTTCAAGCCAGTATAACCAGGCATACATTGGCATTTAAAGGCATTCAATTCATCTACACAAAATCCGCCGTGTTGGCAGGGATTTGAGGAGCATTCATCGATATCGTTTTCGCAACGCTTGCCACCATAACCGGGTGGACAATGGCATATAAATTCGTTTATTCCATCTTCACATCTGCCTCCATTTATACAAGGATTTGAAGCACATTCATCTACATCACTGAGGCAACGCGGGTCATAGAAGCCTCTAGGACATTCGCACTTATAACCATTTACCAAGTCCATACAAACTCCGTTGTTCGCACAAGGGTTGGAGGCACATTCGTTGATATTAATTTCGCAGTGGACGCCTGTAAATCCAGGCACACATTGACAAGTATATTTATTGATGCCATCAATACACGTAGCCCCATTATTACAGGGATTACTATGACATTCATTAACATTGATCTCGCAATCTTTGCCTGATGTTCCGGGAAGGCAATGGCATACATAAGATCCCACACGGTCAACACAATGGCCTCCATACTGGCAGGGATTAGATTCACATTCATTTATCTGAGTTTGACAAAGATAACCAGTAAAACCGGGATCACACACGCATGTGAAACGATTGTCACCGTCAATACATTTTCCTCGGTGACAAGGGTTAGAATCACAATCGTTGATGTTAATTTCGCACGATAAGCCAGTATAGCCAGGCGGACATTGACAAGTATAGCCCGCTATTGAATCACGACATATGCCATTATTACGGCACGGTTGAGACTGACAATCATCGATATTTATTTGGCAGCGCGAACCAGTAAAACCCAGGGCGCATGAACATTTAAAGCCATTAATCATATCGTTGCAAATACCGCCATTTAAGCAAGGATTCGATTGGCACTCATTAATATCAATTTCGCATTGGGTACCAGTAAATCCAGGCATACAGACGCAACGGAAAGTTCCGGGATCATCCAAACAGCTGCCCTCATTTTGACACGGGTGAGATTCACATTCATTTATATTTGTTTCACAACGCGGTCCCGTAAAACCCTGCGAACAGTTGCACCTAAAAGAACCGGGTGTGTTGACACAAACACCGTTGTGCTCACACGGCGAGCCCTGATCGCATTCATCGATATCTTCAGAGCAATCAACACCCTTATAACCGGTAGCACAGGAACACGTATACGAACCATTTATAGGGCTTGTATCGCAAATTGCATCAGCATGACAAGGATTCGAAGTACAGGCATCATCTAAATGACAGAGTAAACCAGTTTTTCCAGGCGTACAACGACAGTAGAATGATCCTACGCCATCTATACAGGTGGCACCATAAAAGCAAGCTGCTGCCACACAATCGTCAATGTTTTCACTACAATCTGGTCCAGTCCAACCATTAACACAAATACAAGAGTATGAACCCTGTGAATTTGTACATGTGGCCCCATTCTGACATACTGATGGCCTAAAAAAAATGTAAAAAAGAATTAAAAATACATTTTGAATGTCTTGTATTTTCAAATGTCGAATTGCGAAGGTACGAGGGCTGCTCTATATATTTCTGGCCTAATAGTGAAAATGCGAATATTTATAATCAAAAATGGTTTTATTTATTTTCAAAGTATTGTCCAGCATGATTTATACACTTTTGCATGCGCTCAAACCAGTTGTCGAAGCACTTTTTCCACTCCGATTGAGACACCTCTAAAACATGGTTTATGAACACTTCAACAGCTTCTTCTGGCGACGAAAACCGTTGACCACGCATTTTTTTCTTGATGTGAGGAAACAAGAAGAAGTCATTAGGTGCCAAGTCAGGGCTGTACGGCGGATGACCCATTAATTCGACGTTTTGGCCGGTCAAAAACGCTATGGTTTGAGCCGATGTGTGAGAGCTCGCATTGTCATGGTGAACAATGATTAGTCTTCTCTTGTTCGTTTTTCGAATTTCTCCGATGACTTCAGGCAAACAAATTGTAGTGTACCACTCAGAAGTGACCGTCCTACGTTGCTCAAGCGGAACAGTCGCAACATGACCAGTTTTGCCGAAGAAACAGGCGACCATTTGCTTCGAAGTGCTTCATCCACGAACAACTTTCGTTGGATTTTGCTCGTCTTTGAAGACCCACACGGTCGATTGCTGTTTCGTTTCGGGCTCATACGCATAGATCCATGACTCGCCACCTGTGACGATCTTATAAACGTCTTTTGAAGCACTGCAATCGTATTTTTGCAACATTTCTTTGCACCAATCGACACGAGCCTTTTTTTGAGCGACTTTCAAATTGTGCGGGATCCAACGGGAACAAACCTTTTTTACGGCCAGGTGTTCATGCAGTATCGAAAGCATGCTGGTGGAAGAAATGTCAAAGGATGTCTCTATCTCTCGGTATGTCGCATGTCGATCTTGCATTATGAGTTCACGCACGGTATCAATGTTCTCTGGCACAACAGCCGTTTTTGGACGACCTTCACGGAATTCGTCTTTGAGCGAGCTTCGTCCACGATTAAATTCATTGTACCAATTTTTCACAGTGCTATAGGATGGTGCTTCATCACCATACAAAGATTTAAGTTCATCAATGCACTCTTGTCGTGATAATCCACGTCGAAAGTTGTGAAAAATGATGGCACGAAAATGTTCACGAGTTAATTCCATTTTTTTCTATATTAATTTTTTCAAGTCACTGTAAACAACACAAATAATGGTCGTACGTCAAAACGTTTTGAGTACGATTATGCTTAAAAATGACAAACTTTCCAATGGAAATGTCAGATTGCACTTGGCAGCACTCAGTGTTGCCAGGCCAGAAATATATATAGCAGCCCTCGTATTGGATTTTTTTTATGTTGGAATGTTTTTTTGTTGAAATTTTGTGATATTTAAATAAATCTAACTTACCTTATCGCACATTCATCCACATCCTTTTCGCAATTTTCTCCAGTATAATTTGGTGGACAGGCACAATTATAACTGTTAATGCCATCAATGCAAGTACCGCCATTTTGACACAAGTGACCAGGACAATCATCAATATTTTGTTCACAATTTTTACCTTGATAACCTAAAAGTAAAATTAAATTTAAAGTTTATATCAATTTTATTGGAAATTTTTCGAAAAATTTCTAAAATTAAAAATATTAAAAAAGGTTTTACCAAAATTTATGTATGGTAAATGTTAAAAATTTAATATCTTAGATTTAGCTTAAACCGAATTAACAAAAATCGTGTAAACTCAAAAAGTCTGGCATCTACATCTGTATGTTGTGATTACTTTATCTTACCGTTCTCTGAGAATTCCAAAATACTTGTCTTAAAATCAGGCAGTTTGTCTTGAAAGTTTAACAAGAAATTTTAAAATAAAACCGGCTTAAAAGCAAATGTAGTTTGTATTCGTGGAAAACAGGCTCATAAAATAAACAAAATCAAAAGAAGTGCATAAGAACAGTGGCTATGAAAACAATTGTATTCATTCTTTAGCATAGATAAAATATTAAAAGAAGAATACAACAAATGAAACAAACACTATTATAATAAATAGATTTTTAACTTCCTTATACTTAATGAAAATGTTAGCGTCAAGATCACTTTTGCTGCGTTAAAGCGAAAGCTATGAAATAGGTTTTTCAATAGAGTTCGTTAATGTTGCGACTGCGATTAAAACAATTGAGAAATTGAATACTATATTAGAGAATATCTTAGTTTCCATATTTCAAGTCCACTGTATTCACATTGACAAGTGTTTCTCTAAGGCATGTTTATCCACAATATTTTCATTATAGGTTTCTACGAAATTTCATTCGCTTTTAAACCCTTCACCACAAAAAATGGAACAAGGGCATATCTAAGTTTGTCATTCCGTGTATAATTTCTGCAATATCGAGTTCTGACCCCATAAAGTATATTTATTCTGACTTCTTATGGATAGCGAAGTCGATTGAGCGATGTCCGTCCGTGGTAAGTGTTGAAATCACAATTTTATAAAAAAAAAATAAAAAAAAAATATGTTAGTCGATCAGATATAGTGTCGAAAGAGGTGCTATTGGAAATCAGCATAATCGGTACATGTCCTACCTCTAGTTTGTTCAGGTCATTTAGAAAAATAAAGAAACTCCAATAAAAAAAATGAATATATGAGGCGATAGAGAAGCAAAAAATAAGAAAAAAAACATCAAATGAAAAATTTGCTCTCGCCCATATTTTCAGAGTTACGGGGCTCTAATTTTCAAATTTTTAAAAATATGAATTTGGGTACCATTTTACAGCTTTTGAAGAGATCTTTAAGGAAGTACTACAATTTTTAAAAAAGGCTTAACCCATTAGGAGCCAATGTCATTTTTATGTAAATTTATATATATGCAGAATCAACTTTTATTATTTTTTTTACTTCTCTGTCACCCCAATATTTGCTTTTTTGATCGGTGTTACTTCACTTAACTAGATTTATGCAGATGGTGAAGGGTTTATAAATTAAATAGTCAACGTTTTCAATTTCTTAACACCACTGTATATGGTCATTTTACTTTACATCAACATAACTCTCAGCAAGAAATGACAACTGTAATCGGCAACATATAAAAATAAAACAAAACAAAGTATATCAAACCTATAAAAGCAACATTAAACAACAAAAGCTACCATAAAGAAACAGAAACACAAAGTTGGAAATAAATATGTACCGAATAAAATACGAACTTACAGATGCTCACACACAAATAGAGAAACGAAATCTTTTAACAAAATGAAATATAAAGACGAGTACAGCAAACGATCACAATTTTTATACAGGGTTGGAAACCTGTTGTTGGGAAAATGAAAACTAAAAACAATTCGTTCCTTTTATAAAATTAGTTTATTTTTTGAATTGGCTAGAATTGCTTAAGCTTCCAATTATTTCAATTATTGTATTACTTTAATCTATTGGCAACAAATCCGAAGTAAACATAACTTGAATTATATATATAATTAAGCAGCGTAAAACCTTTTTTGCTCAACTCAAATTACCAAATATTTGTTTTTTAATAGTTAACTCGAAATTGTTTGACCTAAGATCCTACTCAATACAAAATATAAGATATGACACTTGGGGCCATTATTGCAACTTTTGTCTTCCTGATAAATAGCCTTGCATTATTAAAACTTCCAATTTTTATAGTTATTATTAATAAAAATATTTATGGAAAAAACAAAATTTTAATAGGAGAAGTTTTTGTAATGCAAATCCACTTATCGGCCCGACAAAATTCTGTCTTTAATTAACGGCAAGTTGTAAATGGCCCTTAGGAGGCGTTAGTTAAAGGTATGATGTTGTCTAACCGATAAATAGCTTCGTATTATTAAAACTTCTATTTTTTTATTTTTTATTTATTATTATTATTATGATCATATTTATTGGATAAGAAATGAATAAGTGAACGTCTTTATAATGCAAAGCCATTTATCGCTCCGACAAAATCATGCCTTTAAAGCTTAGCATACGATATTAAACGTTTGTTTTCACGTGGGCAGAGCGTAGTGCATTTCTTAAAAATCAAAATCTTTCTGTTTTCAAATTATTTTATTTTTCAAGCGTGAAAAGCTCCGATTAATAATTTGGTTTGACTAATTGAATATCAAAAATCTTAGGTTCTTATTTTACCGATAACCAATTTCGCAACGTTTTTATTTCATAGAATTATGACGAAACTTTTTTTTATAGGAAAATACACTATTTAATAAATACGAAAGATTATATATATTTTCATCAAATATCTGTATAAAGCACAAAATGTGCTTGTTTGATTACTAGGGATCCAGTGGATAAAATAGGTTATATCTTCGATATTTCAAGTAGGCGTACCACTTCCCAATCAAAGTAAATGTTGTACGTAGTGTAATTTTAAAACTGCGGTAGTTTGGAAATTTATGCAAGTTACTCCATCGTTAATGCATTCGACAAATAACTGATTGGATCAGAACACGTAATAAATGTAAACTATATACGACAAACTTCCTTATTTATGTACAAAGTCAAGCGAAATACAAATACTATAATAACAATAATAGACGGATAGCGACGCGCACCGGGTATGCTTAGTTACTCATATCACAGTAAACAAAAATAATTACAAATATTTAACAAATTCTGATTTCTTTTTTAAATATGCACCCAGTAGGAGCACATTTAGACAGGGTAAGTTTACTTTGCAAAGACTTGAGTTTAAAGAAAAGAGAAAATGGATAACGGCAAATTCAAACCTACATGTTACGCATACCAAAGTGTGATTTTTGAACAAACGTTGTCGAATCGTGGGTAATTTTCGTAAAATGTAGCTTATGGGCAGTTCCATATCCTTTTCTTTTAAAATCATTTAAAAAACTATTTAAATCAGTCCTATAGTGTTAAAGCAATTTATTTGAATAATACAAATATGTACAGGCTTTTCACAATTGAACGATTTGTGGGCAATTGAATAAAAATTCAAAGTATTAAAAAAGTTTATACTGGTATTGCGGCATATTAGTCTTTGACATTATGTTAAAATTCCTAATGGATTACAGTACTTCAACATTTTTTATTTAATTTCGAATGATTTTAGTACCGCATAGCACATGATTATTGACATTGTTGATGCAAAAATGCAAAACCTTTAGTTTTATTATTTTTTTTTTTTTTTATTTTTCTGCCTTAATAGTAGGTGGCGTCAACACAGGTTATTGGAAGTTTATTGGAGAATGTATTTAAAAGTAAAAAATTATTAAGGTGGGGGGACACTTAGTTCTGAAACTGATCTAACATACAAATATTCACCTGATTCTGTATACCTATGCTGTTTGTAACAAATGAAATAAAATGTTAATATGACATTAACTATAATTTTCCAACCCTGAATTCCACTTTAGAAAAACGACAAACGATATAAATGCAGTGTCTCTTCCGAAGGAAAGAAAAAACCGACCATCCAACCAACCAACTATCGTCAAACATAATAATGTTTGTGTATGTGAAATACATACGAACGCAAACAATAAATGGACTGTAGTCACTACAAAACTAAACTACACCAACCTAACTAGCTGAGCGAAACAAATAAACACACAGCAACAACAACAACAACAACAAAATAACAAAAATGTGTATATAACAAACACAGCAAATGAAGTAAACAAAAATAAAACAGAAAACATCGTCTTAAGATCGTCTTTCCCACGGTTCATATCTTGTATGTTTTAGTATGTTGTTGCCTTTATGCTTTTCATTTTTTCTTTGCTATTTCCATTACTACCACTATACGAGTAATAACAACGTCAGAAACTATAGCCTTTAATATGTACGTATGGATGTGTGAGTGTCTTTATGTATGTTACTAATGCATATAAGTATGTATGTATGTATTTACACATGTGTGTACATACAAAAAAATACAATAAACCCATGTAAACCTGATCGTTCTTCAACGTAATAATAAAATATAACAGAAGAGCAAACTAAAAAAGAAAACATTGATATTAACAACATTCAAATTCACATTTCTACAAACATATTTAGTAGGTATGTATGTAGGTATTTATATGTTTGTATGTAGGTATCGTCAGCTTAAAGGTAAAAATCCCTACATTTATTTATTATTAAAAAATATGGCAAGAAAGAAAAAAATGTTTTTTATTTCAAAGGATAAGGAATGTTGAAATATCTATCGACATTTTAATTGCAAAAATTTCGATATTTGAATTAATTCTCATTTTTTTATATAAACAAGGCGGGTTTATTTTCCAGGGTGGAGCTGTTCACATAGAAAGTTTTTATTTTTTGCGGTAGTGTGTCTAGAAAAAATGTTTACTTTCTAGATTTAAGAAGTAGTAGTTTATGTTGCACATGCATGTTATATATGCACATATGTATGTCTGTATGTGTGTGATAAATTGACGCTGACTAAGAAGGCTTATTAAAAATAGTGAATTTTTATTATGCTAATTAAACCTGTCACATAAATACTTATGTGTGTAAGTAAATCATACATATTTACTGTTAATTTAAAAAGTATTCTTAATTCTGAAATGTAACAATTTACAGCAACACAGATTTTCATGTTGAGAATATCAAAGTAATATCGAAGTAACACGGTAAAACTCTTTGTTCGTTCTCGTGAAATAAAAAATTCTCTGCAGACTTTTCTTTTGCGAATATTTAAAATGTAGCAGAAGTTTAATAAATTATGACAGATCTTCATTATTTTATGTCAACATAAAATTTAAATAAACTTTGAGAAAAATTAGTGGTCAGGCATTTGGGTTAAATAACGCGCCCAACGTGACGGTGCCTTAAGATACAAAAACGAATGATATGTATATATGTTCAGTGGTGAATAAATAGTAAGTGATAAAAGCTCACCATTTTTTTACCTTTTTTTAACTACTTATCATAAAACACAACCACATGCAGGAATACCAAGGAAAGTTGAAAACTAGATATGGAAAAATTAGGAGCAGGTGTGGTGCTTTGCCGCTGACTCAAAGAACATGGACCGATCTTGCTGATTTGAAATAACAAATTTTTCATAACTATTTCTGATCGATTGGCGTGTTTAAATTTTCTAAAGCTCATCTAGGGCCCTGACAAAGTTGATTTCAACACAAATACATACGGACAGACGGACATCGCTCAATCGACTTTGCTATGCGTAAGAGCTAAGAATGTATATACTTTGTGAGGTCGAAAATGAATATTGTAGAAATTACAAACGGAATGACAAACTTAGATACACCCTTTTCTACCTGTGATAAAGGGTATAAAAAATGTGATAAAATTTTGAAGACGCAATGAATAAATTTATAAAAGGATCTTCTTAAGAAGTAGGAATAAATAAGAATGACGGCGCCTTCCAAAATAATTGCCAACTAAACTTTTATATTTTATACTAAAAACAGCTTATACTGAGCCAGATTGGTTGCAAAGATAGAAAAAAACAAGTAAAAGTGCTATATTAGGCTGTGCCGAATCTTATATACCCTTCACCATCTATGTTAATTTAGTTTAAAAAAGCAAATATTGAGGTGACAGAGAATTAAAAAAATTTAAAAAAACTTTGGTACTGCATATATATAATCTTATATAAAAATGCTATCGGCTCTTAATGGGTTAAGCATTTTTAAAAAAATTTTAGTATTTCCCCAAAGATCTCTTCAAAAGCTTTAAATATATACCCATATTGATATTTTAAAAAATTTGAAAATTTCAGATCCCCGTAACTAGGAAAATATGGGCGATTGTAAATTTTTTCGCTTGATGTTTTTTTTTTTCTTATTATTTTAATTCTCTATCGCCCCATAAATTTCTTTTTTTTTGTTGAAGTTACTTTATGGTTCCAAATGACATGAAAAAATTAGAGGTAGGCGTATTGCTTTGTCTGCTGCCTCGAAGGACATGGACCGATCATGCTGATTTCCAATAGCACCTCTTTCGACACTATATCTGCTCGATTGACATATTTTTTTTTTTTTTTTTTTTTGTGAAATGCCGAGGCAAACTTAATTTCAACACCAACATGGACGGACATCGTTAAATCGACTTCGCTATTACACATGGAATGACAAACTTAGATATACCCTTTTTCTACTTTTTGTAGTAAATGGTATTATAAATACACTCTTAATTTTGAGATGGTTTCTTTCAACTTCATTGTACGAATTTCCTCCTGTCCACTACTGAAAAGATTTAAAAATACTAAATTTTAATTTTTTATAGTGCGCCTTGCTTCGTTTTAAAGCGAGAAAATTGAATAAAATAGAATATCTATTTTTTAATCTTTTCAACCGATTGACCCGTAGATTCAAAATCGTAAAAAATGAAAAGCTTCTTCTTTGAAAAAACATAACTACCCTGACTGTAAGAGTCTACACACTCTTTTTTTAAATAAAAATATCCTGTGTGAAACAAATCCACAACATAGACCATACAGACTTCACTTTTTCCAGAAACATTCTCCGTTTGGAACGGTTAACATTTTGAAATCCTGGTGGTACATATCATTGAACCGGAGCTCGTGTTACTATCGATGGATGATGATCAATGATTTTTTGTTTAAAAACATGGGTTACATTAAACCGGGCAAGATGTGGATAGCGCCACGTGCCATAAGCTACCGCAACCATTGATATATGGATATCAATATTAGATTTCGAGAAATAGATCTGTCTAAAGACCTTCAGCGGCGTGCGATTTGCTTCACTTTTTTCTATAAGGCCATGTTATGGAACTAGATTATGCTGATAAACCAGTAACAATTGATTCTAATAAGCGCTTCTTTTAAAACAGCCGCGGTACCAATATGTCGTAATCATTTTACAATTTTTTTGTATCGATTTTTCGAAACCAAAAAATTTTCATTAAAATGTTTGTTTGTTATTTTTTGCAATTTTAAATTCCCTCGGGCTTTAAAAACAGCCTTTATAATCCATCTATGTAAATATATAGTATCCTTTTCGAAAATATACACCAGTAAGTAATGCAACATAGGAAACCTTGTTGCCATTATTCTCATTGTTGCTGCGGTAGCTTTAATGGTTTTCCTTTTATTTGTACTTTTATGTGTTTAATTTGCGATCAAATTTGATGTGTTTTTTTGTTTTATTTATTATATTAATTTCTCAGTTTTCTTTTTCTTATTCTATTTCTTTATTTCCATTGAATACATATTTGGCTTGGTTTTTTTTAATTTTTGTTAAAAGTAGGTATGCTTCGATTTCTAACTTGTTTGTGTATGATCGTTGCTTGTTATTATTGCAACCCATCCGCTAAAAATTTAAAGGATTAAAATAGCGCCAGCCAGTTGCTGTTATTGTGTTTCAATCACTTAAAATACACAAAAATTACATTGAACACGCCCTATCTCTTTCTCTCTTATAATTTTTACTCTTTTTTCAGACTAATCAATATAAATATCCCTATCAGAAGCATAAAAAACCAGCTGTTGTGTTGGATTTTCGTGTTTGGTATAAATTTAGTATGTTGTTGTTATCGCTGTCATCTTTGTTGTTTTTTGTTATAATGTCTTAAATTTTGAAAAGTTCAGAGATGGAAAAATGTGTTTTTTTTAAATTTAAGATTCTCCAAAAAGTACTAAAGTCTAATCACAGCATTCGTTATCCAGTAAAATCTCTCGTAAATTTTAATTTTTTTTTATCATGGTACTCGATATCGTATACAAAGTATCGTAGTTTGGGTTGATCACATTGGATATCGAGGAATTAAGTTTTTAGTTATTTATTTTTTTTTTTTTTTTTTTTTTTGGAACAAATTAGTATAATTTTCGCTTTTACTTTTATTATTATTTGTTGAAATTAAACATACAAAAGTTATAAATCTATTACATTTTTTATAAATGACGATTCGATACATATTGTATGCAATGATTAGCTTAATCGACACGTATCGAAATATTATTCGTTACGGTAATACACTTGATGCGGTGATTAGACCGCTAATGTGCATTTTAAAGAATGAAAAGTATAGTATACTACAACAGTTTATTTTGAATTAATATGCAAACGAAAGTTGGTAAAATGCTTTAATTAATTTCTTTTCAAAGCACTTTCAACACAAAAAAAGAACAAGGTACCAAAAGTTTTTTATTGAGATCAACAGCACAAAAACTTATGTTAAATTGGAGCAGACTTTTTCTACTCTAATTTCGGGCTAATCATTAAAAAATACAGGGAACTCTCCAGAATTTTTCATATGTTTACTTACTGCAAGCAGAACTTTGCATGTCCCATACAGATAATCAAATAGCCAACTATGCAACTAATGGTATGTATGTATATTGGTTGGTCATCTTAAAACAGTGAAAAATTATGCATATTATTTAATTATCCAGCCCTGTAATAACAATTACACCTTGTAAGCCGGCAAACTTTATTATTTATTGAAATTCTGATTTAAATAAAGCATCATTAAATAAACAATCATTTAAAATATTTACATTTGGAAAAAAAATTTTGAGACTTCTGAAAGTATGAAAACGTTTTGCTTTTAAATATTAAAATCTAAACGCCATTAAATTTTCAAAAAATACTTGAAAGAATTTAGATAATTTTAATACTAAAAAATATTGTTAACGAGTCATGTTGTATTTCCATTTAAAATGTTCAGCAATTTAAAAATACAGTTATGGCCAATAATTTATATCTAAAAAGTACATACCAATTATTATATAAATCATTTTTTAAGTTGAGCTTCTAATAGTCCAATTTTGCAGTTAAAACCCAATGCATTCTATTTAACATATAGTTGTTGTTGTTAGTAGGAAGCAAATCCTTAGAAATGCTACGTTGTAAAAAACTTTACGATAGTTTGTATTTCTTGCTGTTTAAATAAAAAATATTATGTTCCAATTCAAGGCATTAACATAATAATTATTAATTGCCAATCACTGGAAATAATTCTTTTTCGAAAACGCCAAAAAAACTTTTCACTTGGATTTTTAAAGAACTACCGAACGCATTCAAGTTTATAAACATACTAAATAAGTACCTTCGTATATTGCTTTCCTTGAAGCTGTCAAAATTAAAATTAAGGATTCGTTAGGGGATTAAAATAGGACAACAGTGTATTTTGTTCATTATTCTTGGTGTTAAAATCTATTAAGCAATTTAATGTAAAACGCTAAATTTAATTTCCATACGTATAAAGGGACTTTCCAGACATGTGTTAGATTTTTTTTACCTGTTCCAAAAAAAAAAAGTCATAAAGAAATTAAATTAAACAAAGATTTAACATCTTCAAGTGAAAACTGACAGATTGACATAGTTGGTTTGATACAGTTGTGATAATGTTTTTATACCTGCCATTTGTTGTAGCAAAATACATACATTTTATATGTTTGAATTATACACACTTAAGACAATCATTAAAAATATAAATATATTGGTACTTTATGGGCAGTAAGTAGTACGAACACGAAATATACATACATACATGTGTCGTATCATATTTTCAAAAGGTATTATTCATACGAGTAATCCAACTGAAACAATTAAAATTTTTAAATTAACCAATTGTACATGAGTACTCACTCAAACATTACATATTTAAATCGGACGTGTTTTATTTTAATAGTTTTTTCTTCTTTGTATTGTTGTTGTTTGTCAAAGCTTGTTTGATATTAAATTTTTTAAACTTACGTTATTTAGTTTTACTTGTGCTTTTTTCTTTTGCTTTTATCATCAATAATCTAGGTAAAGTATTTAAGTATGTAAATGGCACAGACTAATTAAAAGTTTGTTGAAATATACATACTTTAAATACAAGTACACACACGTCAATTTCTAATTAAATATAGTTTGCGAATATTATAATGAATGTTTATAAAAGTAAGAGAATAATTAATGTCTATACATTGAGATATTTATTTAATTTTTTATTAACCGACTAAGGCGTTTGAGTTTTGTATGTTTCATGGATTTATAAATTCAGAAAAATGCAGGGATTGTGAAAACTCTGAAATATACAAAGAAGGCATGGAGTTATGTTGATGTCTTAAGAGCCTAGGTCTTCAGGAAAAATACATAAAATTATATGAACTTTGATGTAGAGTCGGTCCTCGATTATCTAGTTAACCGTCAACTCCTATTAACCGTGATGGCTAAAGATCAGTCTGCAGTTTTTTGTTTACAATGTTTTTAAATTGTTCGTTTCGATTAACCGTGATGGCAGAATTTTTTTTTATTACTTCAACTTCATACATACAATATCCATAATAAAAATTAAAACGGAGCATTAATTTTTTAATAGATTATAAATTAAATTAATTAGATTATAAATTAAATTAATTAGATTATAAATTAAAAAGAAACGTATACTCAAAATTGTTATTCGATTAATCGACTATCGGCGATGTTTCTGGTCCCGACCATAACGCATAATCGAAGCCGGACTGTATGTGTTTATATTACTTATCTGCACCGTTTTAAATGTTAGTCAATAGCGGGATTTCGCGTTTGGCTTCCCTAATGACAATGCATTGTAAAGATTATCCAGAATCTTTGTACAGATGTAACTGGCTTTAATAATTCGAAATCTTACACAGCTTTCGGATTTTTAAATGTTCTACTTTAAATAAAATCAATGAATTATACACAGAGCCTACAACTGCGATTAACTCTGATATAAGATGACAGTAAACGTCGGTAGAGCACTTCACCATCGTAATCTTAATATCGTACAGAAACGTATTTCTCTTAATCTCATAAGAATTCATAAATCACTGGTAGCCGCGTAGAAAACACCTGCATGCAACTAATTAAAAATATTCTTATATATACATGTTTTGTATCATTTCATTTAAAAACTAATACATGGGAGTAATTGAGTAGATGGACTAATTAATTGACGATTTCATTGGCATTGAATGATAAATAATGCTAAATATTTTTTTAGCATTATCAATAATTTTTAACAATTTTTAATTTTTTATAAAAACAATTGTTTTTGATTCAATTGTAATTAGTAATGAAACGATTTCATTGAAATTTCATTACCATTATAAAAAACAATTATAATTAAAATAAAATCGTTAGTATTAAATTGTAGTTATATTTTTTTTCATTTCAAACAATGCTAATGATAATTCAATGGTAATGAAAAAATTCCAAATATAAAATCGTTTTATATTAAATTATACTCTTGAGGCAGATTTCTTGTAATAATTTGTGCATCAGATTTGTAATGGCGACATTTTGTTTACAAATATATAGTTGTTTTTTGCTATTTTAAGGTTCATCGCATAAGATTGTTTCTATGAGATATCTCATAACAACGCTCTCGCAAGAATTCTTATAAGATTGCAATAACACTAATTTTATGTCTACACGTAACAGAATTCTATCAGCGATGGAATTTGACGTTCTCATCTCAAATGTTATCACTAATGTAGATCCTACGATACAATTGTTCAGCGCATAAGAAGATAGATCATATAGCGTTTTGAAGATGGCGATTAAAAAAATTTGAGGAAGAGCTGAACGAAACAAATTAAAGAAAAACATTGACGAAAAATTAATAAAAGCATTTTTAGTCATTTTACATATTTATTTAAATGACATAAACTGAAAGGCTTCACCGAAATTGGTTATTAAAAAATTTCCAATATTTAAACATTTGCAAAATGTCGACAATCGACTGTTCAGATAACATTTTTTTATTGATTAAAAAAATAAATATTAAATATTTGCCAAAGCAATTGAAAATAAAATATTGAAAGTAGTAAATATTTAATTAACATTTTTCATTCAGCTCTTTAGATCGATTCAGCAGTATAACGCAGAACACACAATTTTTAAAAATACGATAGGCTGAGCCGAATTTTTGTAGAATAGGGACAATTTAAGTCAGCCGTAATAAAAATGTGTAATCAGATCTTTTCAAAATGTAATGCAATCAAATTATAAGGTATTTAAAGACTTTTGCCACGATCAAAGTATGCAATTAGCTCAGAAATATGGAATGTTTAAAACAAGGATGACAAAAATTATTTTTTAAACATACCATTTTATTGTAGTGTTTAAAATGTCACTTTGGAGGCACCCTTTAAGTTTTATACAATCTATGATACTTATTGTTAAAGCGGACGCACTACAACATATTCTATGTACATTTCAAATGACTGATTATTCGATTTAAAAAAAACGAAGTCATATAAATACGTAAAAATTAGGTCTCAAGAGGATACTCTTTAATTTTAAACTTGATTTGTTTTAATTTTTTTCGTTGTAGCGGCCATTATAATATAATTTTTATAGCTAATACTGATGAAGACAAAGCCTGTAACAGACGGACGAACGTATATTGAAGCTATAGTGTTACGTCTATCTATCCGTTAAATACGGAAACCGTCCAGCTTTAAACATTTACGGAAAATGTTTTTAATCAATATACAGATGTTTGTCGAAACAATTTAAGAAGATAAAATAAGAAGCATAAAAAATTTCTGAAAAAAGACCAATGCCTTCAGATAAAATATTTTAAAATTTAATTTACATTCTCTTTTTAAGGTAACCGATTTAGCATTAATAAAATTTTGTTTTCAAAATGACGGTTCAGCGCCTTATCTCACAAGGCTGCTGTAGCCCAAATTATGCGCACTTTGACTACTGACCCATTCTAGAACATCAATTTTTCTGATATGTGACTATTAAGGATTTACATATATAGTAATTTATATCACAGCACCCTCCTTTGACGTTGGCGAAGTAAAAAGTAAATAAAATGGCACTACCAACTTCAAGAATTTAATGCACCTACTTAGTACCAGGGGTACAGCTAAATACATAACGTTCAATAACAGGGTTGTGAAAAGTGAAGCAAACTATCCTCTATTCTTTTTTTACTTAAGCTAGCTTTCCAAAGGAGACATTATTGCCTGAGTGCTACTTGCTCTCATTAGAAAAAAAAAAAAAAATAAAAAAATAGAAATAAAGCCAACTTAACTCTCGCTTTGCTTTTATTTTGAGAGATCCCAGCATCCATTTCAACTTCTACCCGATCTAATGGTGAAGCCCATTATTCATAAGATTCTTATAATTATTTTAAATCGTGAATATAAAAAAATCAACCTCAAGCTGCAAAAGAAAAAGAAATTCTAAATATTTGTTGATATAATTACTAACTTCCTGCTACGTCATAAAATAGAAACCAATTTAGAAAAAACTGTCTAAATGACAATTACTTTTTGCAATATCCCACCATTTTTAATGGCAACTTTTTAATTAAACAAAAATATAAATAAAAAAAATGAAACAAACAAGTTGGTTAATTTGTTCGATGGTTCGTTGGTTGACTGGTTCACACATTTCTCCAGTTTCTAATTTAAGGAGGAGTAAAATTATGTATAAATGTTTATTTAAGATATATATGATTTTATTTCACATTTCTAAGAATCCATAGATTAAGTTTCATACCAATATATACAACAAAAAACAACAACAAAAAATAAACAATTTCAAACTAAGAGCAACAAAAAGCTTGTTTGCCTTGCATTTAACCGCACCTCGACTAATCAACTCTACAATTCATATGACGGTAAATAGAAAAATAAGTATATAAATATGTATTTGCAGTAGAGCAGACACACACTCGCTCACATCCATAAACACACACACACACACTTTTCTTGTGCATAAACTTAAAAAGTGATCACACTGCAGAAAAAATAAGCTCAGATCACCAATTAAAAAATTGCCACTACTTTTTTTTAATTTTAATGTTTCTTTTTTCAATTTCTAACATCACACAATAGTACGTAATTGTTGTCGTTGTTGCCATTTAGAGGGAGCTGCTGCTGTTGCCATCCATTAGATGCTGTTGTATGAATAAAATGTTTGTTTGCAATAAAGACAATAAAATGCAGATCAAACAAAACAAAAGTAAAAAAAAACTAATGGACAGACAGACGAGTCAACTGCATGTTATGAACTTTTTCTAATTAATGCAAATAAATAAATATTTAGAAAAGAGAGAAATACAACTGAACTAAACTAAACAAACTAAAGAATTGTTGCTTGCAACTCCCGCGCATTTGTTAAATTATTATTATTACTAAAACTTGTGTATATATGTGAGTGTTTCTATGTGGCCGTTTGGTCATATGAGTAAATGCTTAGTAAGTGGTTCTTCCAAATACAAAATAAATAAAGTAATAAAATATTTTTATATAAACCCCGATCTCTGCAGCTGCTAGAATATTATTTGTTGTTGTCTGTGCCTTTTTTGTAAATTCGCATGTGTGGCTGCTGTAAGTTGAAAATGAATGGGGTTGAATGATGTTGATTTGGCTCAATTTGTTTCAATTATATTCAATTTAATTAATTTAACCGTAGAAAAAAATTGCATTTTTTATTTGCACATTTATCAAATGACTATAGAAAAAATTTTCAAAGTGCATTGAAAGAGAGAAGGGCATTTAAATATTGATCTAGTTTTAAATTTTTTTTCTCGACAAATTAATATTCAAAGTCTTGTTAAGTTATGAAAAATTATATTTTTAAGTAGTTACTAAAACATTAAAAAATTTTAAAAGTTTCATTAAAAAAAAAACACATTTCCAGTTCTGCATAATACCGAATTTTTTGTTATTATGTCAAAGGCTAAATAATAAATATGTTTATGTATCGGATTCTGAGCACCTTGAGGGCAAGAGTTTCGGTAAGCACGAAAAGTGTAAAAAAAAAATTTTTGGTTATTTGGTTATGAATTGTTATTTAATAAGAATTTTAGGCGATTAAAATGGGCAAGATCTATGCATAAAATTCACTATGTGATGTCTAAAAAGAATATGAAGACGCCTTCATCAGAGAAAAGATGCTAATTCTTGCAAAGAACATTCAATTTAGAGCAGCAGAAGAGCAGAGGATCATCAAAATTAAAAAAAAAATTAAATGGACCAATTAATAAGTTATGTTAAAAAAGTAATAAGGGCCATAGCAGCACACACTTTTACACATGTTTTCTTATCAGTGTTATCCAAATCAGTAAGTCTCCGCCAACGTAAAGTACGAAGGTTGAGCAACTTTTGACGTACGTTCAATACTTTGACAGCTATTCTTTGCTGCTTCTTCTTGTTTCGTTTTCGCTCTTGTTGTGTTTTAATGATTTTTGATCCTTCAACAAAGTATTCATTGTGTCAACCTCATCCGTCATTATGACGGATTCTATGTGTCCCAGCCTTTACACCTCAAAATCACTTTTTCTAAGTGAAACTTGAACAAATAAGTTTATACGGAGAATTTCGATTACTCGATTTGTAATTTTTCTGCTTTTGAAATAAAAGAAAGGTATTCAACTATTAGCGTTTTTTAAAAGTTTGGGTCTTTAAAGGCAAATTTAGTCTTTTTCGCCACTAGCACCACCTGGTATATTGATTCACCCTGAACTTATGAAAATCAGATAACCCCTAGGCCTGGTTTTGTACACACGCAAATATATAATAAAAAAAAACAAAACCTCCTTGAGATTTTATTTTAGGACTCCCTAATGACATTCTTAAAAGGCATGCTCCGAAGTTTCGTCGCCAGGGTTTAAATTGCTTGCTTAAAAATAGCAACAGCACTAAAATCTTTGCTTTGCTTACATGTTTTTCAGCAAATAAAAAAACAAAATGTCTCAGCATTTACAAAACATTTCGTTATAAACGAAGAAACAGCAAAAAGCAATTGCAAAAAAAAGAGAAAGAAACGCATATGCTTAAGCTGACTATGTGTTTCTATCTGCAGCAAAGCAATCAGCAAAGTATTTATTTTGAAAACGTTTGCTGTTGCATAAGCAACAAGTTGATAATTGTTTCTTCTTTTGGTGTCACTTAAAAAAAATGTAATAAAAACAACGTTTTGAAAATGTATTTTCTTAAGTATTGTGAGTAATAAATACATAAATACATTTCTAATGTTAAATGAAAAGCAGCGAGTTACAGCAAGTAACAGCAAGAGAAAGCAATCGTAGTCAGCCACAACATCATAGTAAAGAGTTACACAATAGCAAAAATAAAAATAAAGAACAACTGATTGCTTAAGCAACAGCAACGTTTTTAAAGTAATTGCTTTGCTGGTTGCTTTGCTGCAGAAAGAAAGATATAATCAGCTGATGCAAATGCGTTTTTTTTCTTGTTTTTTTTTTTGCATTTGCTTTTTGCTTTTGCTGCACATTTTTACACAGCAACAGTTAACCAACTACATATGCTTTGAAAATAGTCAAGCATATTTAATCACTGATTTAAACATTTCACATAATAACTTGACGGTATCTCAGTGAGCTAATCCGTGAGTAGCCTGTGGTCACTATTATTGAATATCAATAGTCCTCGGGGCATCTGGCGTCAGTCTAGTTGCCAAAAAAAAAAAAAAAAATAACTCCAGGGTCAAGTTGCGGTTTTTTCTTGCTATAAGGAAATTCCAATAAAATTAAATAATTATAACTGTCAAGAAAATAAGATTAAGCAGCCCGTGTGCGTGTGTAGCTAAACAAAGCTTAAAAAAAATTGTTACCTCCTCTATCAACAAAGTGTGGTATGTGTGTGAATAAAATATGAAGTAAAATTAGCTGGAAATGTTAGGCAGCAGCGGTGGCTGCACTGAGATTTACCAACTATCTGCCACGACAACACAAATGTTTTCCAGATTCCGGGCAGTCCGATTTTCTACTTTCCATTTATAAACCATATTTTAAATTACTCATCCACCGCTGCTACTGCAACAGTTATATTTCGTTATATTAAAGGCTTTGTTGGGATTTGAACTCATGAACTCTGATATACTTGCAAATACCACATATAAAAATAAGATGGAAAAATAATCCAATGAAAATCAACTTAAACTGAACTAAATATTTTTAACTTATAAAAATATTTAAATAATAAAACTATCTAAAAAATTCAATGCAGTTATTTTTTTAGTGTAATATCACCATTTTCACGATTCGCTGTTGTTGGCTACCACTGAAGTTTACCACAAGTTAGGATCAAAATAAGACACGAAAAGCGCGTAATAATGTCATCATCTTATGATTTTTTAAAAAAAAAAATTTTTAAAAAGTTTTTTTTTAATTTTTTTCATATAACTTTTGACCATGAACAGATTTGTTTAACAATTTTTTTTCCTGAATACTACAAAACTTGTCATTCCAAAAAAAAAAAAAAAAATGTATGTGTTTTGGTCTCGCTAGAAGTAGGTCTAAAATTGAATGAATTTGCAATTTTAAAAGCCGAATATCTTCAATGATAGAGGTTGGTAAGTGCTATCACCGGAATTTAATTAAGAAATTTCGCAACGGTTTCATTTTCTAAAGCATGGCGCCGCCGACTTTGTAAGCGCTGTTATGTTCAAATTTAAAACTTAAATTCGTCAGCACCATTATTTCAATCAATTTGCACTATCGGTCGTTTAGAAACTAAAAAATTACTTCAATATTTTTTAAACACCCCACTGTGCGACGTGAGCGAGAGCGTGCATGTGTAGTCTATAAATATGAACTATCGTGGTTTAAAAAAATGTTTTAAATAAATTTAGGTTTTTTTCTAATTTGATTTTTATACATACATTTTGACTTTTTTGTTATTTCAGAGTTTCATTTATAAAAAAGTACACAATTTTGGAAATCGTGTTATTTTCTATAACAACTCCACTCGTATATTCAGTGACATAATAAGAAAATTTTTCGAATATAATAAAAAACTCATAATAACAATTTCGAAATGAAAATAATAAAATAAGAATAATTGAATGCAATTTTATTTTTAAAAATTAAACAAAAATAATTCTGTTTCATGAGTATTTTAAAGTGTGAGTTTTTTGCAATAATAATCAGCTAAAACAAAAGCCTTTTACATGATTAATTTTCTTTGTCCGTGAGTAAAAACACATACGATCTAATATCTAAACAAAAGCAATAAAATATAAACTGATTGAGAATTATTCGTTTATATTTTATTTTATTTGATCCAAGTTAGAAAAACCAATTTATTTATTTAAATAAGAAAAAACAACAAACTTGTGACTTATAAAGTAAATGGAAAGAACGATAATGGTTCAAAAATCTAAAATTGATTTTCTTTTTTCTGTTTTGCAACTACTTTTCACTATGATTTTGTGGCGAAGGTCACTATGTGACTAGGTTCTCTATTAATGTATGCTACTGCACACGCACATGTTTTTTTTCGTTTTTTTTTTTTTGCAATAAATAGCTGGCTGGCTGGTTAACTATTTATTTGGCAGACTGTGGTGTGCTTATTGTAGGAATAAGCGAGCTTAGCGAGGTGGTGTAGGCAAACTTGTCAAAACCGTGTGTTAGGGATTTTTCTATGTTCGTTTACAAAACTACACATGTGCAACAGGCACTTCTGTTTTGGGTGTTGTTTTTTTTTTTTTTTTCTAAAACATGTTGTAGGCAGATGTTTAAAAAGAAAATGCCTGCTGCCTGCCTGCCTACTTGTTGTTTTCTTGTGTTGCATGCATGGCCATCATCATTTTATTTTATTTGCTTGTCTTTTTACTATTTCTTGCATCCCATTATCTATGAAATTGCCATGTTCCTGTTTTGTCGGTTCTTTGTTTTTTCTATGTGAAAGAAAATCTTTCAAAATAACATTGTTGGCGACTTTTCCTTCGGATCTTTGTGCTTTTTCGTTTAGTTGTTTATACAAGTGAGTATCCCAACACAAGGAATGAGAAAATGAACAAAAGCTTAACTTTAAAACATGCCACTGATCGATTAATACACTTTAAATAATAATAACAATAACAACAACAAAAACAAGATTTGTAGTAAAGGAAATAAATCGGGCTGAAATTAAAGTGTTTTCAACATGCAACATGGAGATTTAACTGGGAAAATAATATTGCAGGGTGTTGTTTACACTTAACGGTGACTTGCGATGTATTGAAATATTTAAAATCAAAATAAATTTATCATAATTGCACAAATTTTAAAAGTGTATTTGAAATGAACGAATTTTTAGCAACTTTTATTTGCACGTAAAAGCGGCAAATAGTTTTTATTTTTTATTTTAATTTTTTTTTATAAAATAAATATGAGTTTGCCATAATTTTTGATCTAGGTAAAAAGGGAACACCCGCTTCTTATGACAAATATGGTACGTATTAATAGGGTGGTGTTTGTTTGGGCGTAAAGTGGTCGCAACATTGCCTTTTAGGTCACAGGCGATGAATGTATTTAGGTCTCTGTCGATTTTTTTCTTTTTTTATAGGTGTTGCCATATTATAATTATATAGAATCACTATTTTAAAACAGCATGAGAAAAAGTAATATTCTGCCTTAAATTGTTCAAATGGTGTTTCTTGATATTTTTCCAATAGATACAGTATAACGCTACGCAAGTAAGAAAGCGGACAAATAATTTATTTTCGGTCTGTTGTTTAGCCAAAGTCCGTTTCATAATCGTCCAAAAAAAAAAAAAGATAAGCCGATGTAGAACTCATAACAGCTTCTTGTTTTAATTTAAGTAAGAATTTTTTTTAAGTAAGAAATCTTTTAGTTTTAATTGACATAATTTGTATGCTTTTGAATGAATTTTCACATTCTTATATGTATGTATTTCAATCACAATTTTTACTTACATACACATATGTATATTCTTTAAATTTCAAAAGTTCTGATCTGAGTGTTAAGAAATTACAATTAAAATCACGTTACCAAACTTAGTTATTGCTCTATACGATGGTTTTGTTTTCCGAAATATTTTTTGTGTTGTACTTTAATGGTGTTTAAAATTTTTAATTTTTTTTCCATAAACTTTAGAGACAAAATAAAAAATACGCAATTTATTTTACATCCAAAAGTTTTTCAAACAAGAATTTAAAGCGAAATAAGGATCGATATTGCATTTTCAACTGAACTTGGAATGACCTTTTTTTTAAATAAACTCTGATAGAAAAACATCTTTATTTTCATAAAAAATTGGATAAATTTTGCTTGTAAAGCTGATAAGAAAGATTTAATATGGGTTGATCGGGTATGAGAGCTGTCTTCTCTTGAGTCAGCACCAAGGTAGAGAATTATTTGTTTTCTCATGACTGATCTCATGGGAACGTTTGCCTTTACTTGGATAATGTTAAATTCAAGTTTCTCTCTCTACCCGTAGACCGGAGAGAACAGAATAAAATGATAAATGAAGCTTTGAAGGAAACAAAGAAGATAACCTCCAGTAGAAAAGGGGATGAATATTATTGAAATGCATAATTCTTCGCAAAAAAAGTGTAAAAAAGACAGCTCCTACAAAGAAAGCTACATTAGATGAGCGAGAAGTTTACGAAATGTTAAAAAAAAAGTTTAATGATAATATTCCAAAACTCAGCTAAAGGATGTGATATTTTAATCGTTTGTGATAATTTAATCGACAACCTGAAATTAGTAGAGAACGAAGAGGTTTTAAAAAAGGTAACAAAACAGTAATGGTCTGCTACTGCATCCTTCTCCACATACATTTTTATTATTTATTTTTAAAGAGTCAATTATGAAGATTAAAAATTCGCTTTAATTTATGTTGCAGAAGAAAAAAAAAAATTAGTTAAATGCGATGTGAAAATTTATTCTTATCGCAATTATTAATGTTTTTTTATATTTAAATAAAAAAAAAAAAAAAAAAAAAAAAAAAAAAAAAAAAACACATATCGATGAGGTTCATGTCCCAAAAAATACTATTTTCAGGAGAGACAAAACAAAAATGTTTTATACAAAAACTGATGTTTGGAAATTTAAAAACTTTAATATTTTAGAAAAATGTTTAATTTGAAATCACATGTTGTTCCCAGAAAAACCAAATCATCTGTGAGCCTGTGTAAAACACGTTTTATTGAACTGAGTTCAAAGTTTACATTTTCTTAAATAAAAAATAAGAAAAACTAATAAATATTTTTATTTTTACAGAATTGTGTTGGGAGTAAATCGATAATAATAAAATATTTCCATATAACATTTTTTTGGGAAAAAATATTTCTTAAATAAATAAAATGATTCATATTAATGAATATAAAACTTTTGCTTGCCGGCCAGTGTAAACAGTTTCTTTGAGATAATTTCAATACTTAAATATTGGCGTTAGGTTTACATATACATTTAATGGCTACATGCTCACACACATACACACACGCACGTGCATACATACATAGGAATACACGTTTTTGCTCGTTTATTGTTTACCTAGCGCAGTGAATAACATTTTTGTTGTTGTTAAGTATTGCAATTTTTTTTTAATGTTTGGCCTGTGTTGTATATTGGGGCCACTCCTCGATATTAAGCCAGCAGCAGCAGCAGCAACAAAAACAACAACAAATAAACAACAATAAAATTAAGGTACAAGATTGCCATTGTAACTGACTGAATCGACCGACGACTGGCGGTCGTTACGTTGTCTACGTATCATATTGTATTGAACTGAGCTAAAGCTGGACTGATTGGAGTAGCGTCGGGTAAAGTTTACTTGTGTTCAATTCATTGTTTGTTGCTTTCATTGTTGGGGCGATCGAAAAATGTTGTTGGCTGTGTATAAACAACATTTTATATTATTATTATTATTATTGTTGTAGTTGCTTTTGTTGCTGTTGCTGTTGTTGTTATTATTTATAAAGAATATAAAAATGAAATGCCCAAGTTTTGCTAAACTAAATTACACTCACTTGGTAAGTGTTCACCATACGTTTGTGTGAAATAAAATTATATTTTTATATTAAAATAATAATAAGTAAAAAAAAGTAGACAAGGAGAATAGTGACGAAACCATCAGCAGCAATAACAAACAACAGCACAACAACACAATCAGTGTCGTGAGGGATCCAACAACAAAAGCCGGTTTATGGTGTGGCATGGCATTAATCGAAATTCAAAGCAAACAACACAGCAACAGAAAAAATCATTAAATTGTAGGTAGATTTTCTTATGGACACTGAGAGGAGAGTATCCACGGACGGACACATCGGCATATCGGCAGACAGTCAAACAAACAAATTGGCAAACGAACCTCAAACACACACAAAATTTAACACAACAAAAAAAATATTGGATGATGTACAATATTTTTCAACTCAAAAACAGACGAAAAAATGTGATCATAAAAACTCAATAAAAGCTTGGAAAGTAGACATAAAAATGAGAATATTAAATCATTACAATTCATTTAAAGTACATACACAAACACACATACAAGCATTGAAAGAAAAAAAAAATAACCGAAAACATGATCATAAATGATTGCATTGATTTGCATACAGTGAGTAAGAAAAAAACCCAGTTCGAACCATTTTTTCGCCATCCATGTTTCAAGGCGCATAGAAACATTGCTAAGTAGTGATAAAAAGGAAACTGAGGGGTTTTTTAACGCTTAAGTTAAGGCATTAAAATTGAAAAATGTTATTTTTATTCAGCATGTTCCTCCTTTTGTTGTTGTTGTTGTAAATTTTTCGCATTAAAATCAAGCAAACGACAATGGATGACCCTCTTCTGCTTTTATATTTTATTGTTTAAGAAAAAGCAAACAGTAGCTTTCAAAATGTCATTTAGTATTTTTGTATGCTTTTGAAAGGAAATTATGGATATTTCTTTATTTTTCTTTATTTTTTTTTTTTTCAAAAGTTCCCCCCTTTAGTACAAGACAACCGTGTGGAATTTTTTGTTGTCTTACATTGTTAAGTTATATTTAGTTAAACATTTTCGTACTAGGAATAAAAGGAAACTGACTGTAGGATTAAAAAACTCTGTAGGCGAAGTTAATGGATTTAAAACTGGTTTCTGTAGATTGACTGAGGTTCAAAAGGTACATATAGGGTGTTGACTTATGTTAGGACACCTGGAACAATTGCAATGATACGTTAAAAATTATAATTTCAATAATATTTTTTGTTTATTTTTTTTAAGAAAAACGTATGCAGTCCATTTGTAAATGTTTTGTAAAATAGACTTACGTACGTTTATACATATGTATATATGAATGTATTTATCCTATTTATTAAGGTAATTGTTAAAAATATGCACAGTCTGTTTATAGAACATATTCAAATTAAAATGAAACAGACGGCACATGCACGAATAAATCGCAAAAAGCTATTGGCTTCTATTCTTTCATTTGACTTAAAGTATGTAAACGAATTAAATTTTACGGTTAAATGCAATAAAAGTAACGGTAGCTTTTTATTTCTTTTTTGTAAAAAAAAATAGTGTTTTAAACTGAGAAATAGTTATACTTTAAATAGATAAAGATTTTAACAAAACTGGCAAAAATGGTGCCCATAAACTGATGAGCGTTCTAAAGAACTATAAACTTTTTTAACGGTTTTAAAATCCTTAGAGCCGTTCTTAATTTTAAAAAAATGCATTTATTGTTGTTGCTGTTTTTAGTTGCTTAACAAGCAGGGTTTTATGATTTCAAGTGCCACGGGCAAAACAAAATGTTCGCCCCTCTCATAAAATAATACAAACATTTATATCAAATTAATAGAATAGTAAAAAGACAAATAATCCAAATTACACAATAAAGAACTTTTAAAAAAATTATTTATTTAAAAAATAAAACATAATGGAAAATTTTTCATAAAATAATTTTACATATTATTTTCTAGCTTTCAAGCCTGCAATTTTTTATATTTTCGGCATACTTGGCATTTTTCATAACCATTGAAATTTGTTTGAAATAATGACAATGAAAAAATTTAACTACCATTTAATGCTAATTATTTTATTTTAATTATAATTTTTTTAAAAATGATAAAGAAATTTTAATGAAATCATTTCATTACTAATTACAATTGAATCAAAAATAGTTGTTCTTATGAAACAAACATTCTTGATCGCAGAAACTTAAAAATACTATGCATAAAATAAATAAATCTTAACACTCCTGCACATAGATTTGTACTAGAAAATTTTAACAATTTATCATTTTTAAATGTGCTAGGTGTAAAACTTGATGTAATTTATACGAAAAAATAGGTTCCCATAGTGTCTCATTATTCCTGAGAAAGCTGAGATATAAATATTTCACCAAATTTTTCTAATCTTTTTGCCATTTTAAAATATGAGCAATATTCTATGCTCTAAGGTGTAAATATATTCAGTGTACAAAGACAAGGAACATCTTCATTAATGATAATGATTTTAAACCATTTAATCATTAGTCAATGGTAATGATTTTGTTTTTTAAGTAATTGCCAATGAAAGCTTTTTATTAAAAAGCATCACCATTTGTAAAAATAATAACAAAAAAATAATAATCATTATTTATCATTCAATGCCAATGAAATCGTTATTTAATTAGTCCATCTAATTAATTACTCCCATGTATGGTTTTCGGTCATATTTATATTTTTTGCAACTTTATTTCCTATTGACGAAATTGCGAAGCTACTTAGTAATTGTAGTACTAATTGTAATATTTTTGAAGTTGTCCACAAAATTTACTTAATTATATACAGGTTAACGACGTTTTTAAAATTGAGGATCTCTAAGCCCTGTTAACATTTTCAGGAAACAGGTTTTTGAAAGATAAAATCTCGTTTAACAATTCAATACCTTCAATATCAAATTTTTGTTGTTCTTTTAAAAGCAAATGTTAATTCATGCAACATACATATGCGTAACTAATCAATATTTAGATTATTTTTTAAATTACACAAAAATCTCTAATTATTCCATAAACGTTGATTTGTTAAAAATATTTCAGCAAAAAAGACCTAATTTGATCCACTCTACTACTATAATTAAAATATATTTATTTTGAAATATTCCTTTGAATCAACAACAACATCATCATTAATAGCTTTAAAATTATGCTGTCCCTTTATAAGGCGGATGTGTTTTTTGTATACCGATCAGCTAGCTCTCGCATCTATCAATCATTTTTTTAAAACATTGGTCAAGTTATTTAGAGCAAGACTTTAATCAAATAAATTAAACAAATATACCAAAAAACTATTAATATTAGAAATGAATATTCGCATATTTGTCCTGATAACGTATATGCTTCATGTCGTGCACTAGCATCTTCAGGATTTACTTATACTAGCAATACATACAAGGTATCAGCCGTGCAGAAGACACCTGGCAAATTTATTATGTTAAAATATTCGATAAACCATTGTGATTTAATCGTTAAAATATTTTACCAAATTCAAAAATCGATTACTGCGACGGGATATTTTTGGGAGAAACAACGTTCAAAATAAAAAATGCACTATATATAGTGATTTCAAAGGAAGAGGGGGTGTAAGTGATAGGCCCAAGCATGGCCTACAACGTACTGCAAGATCGATTGAAAACATTACTCCTGCTTAAGAAAGTGTTCAAAACAATCCATCAACTTTATTTAGACTTCGTGCTCAGGAGCTTGGTCTTTAATAGAGCTGTAAATAAATATTTCTTTTTTGATTTTAATTCGTTACGCATTAGCTAAATTTTGAATTAATTCTTTTTACAACAAAAAAGAATTGAATGACATTTGAATCAATTCAAACGAATTAGACAGAAATGAATTACAGTTCGTTTCAAATTCAATTCATTCTAAAAATACATTTGAATTGGAAGCAAATTGCAATGCATTTTTACTAAATTTATTTGAATTGACTAAAATTGTTTTCAATTCATTTTTTGTATTAACTCCAAATTTTCTAATTCAGTGCATGAGTGATTCGCGAATTAATTAAAAAGTGAATAATTCAAAGAAAAACTTTGATCACAATTTTTAACAAGCATTGGCATTTGTTTCCATTTAAGATTCAGTTCACACAAGAGCTTCTTCCACAAGACCATTTAAGTCGCTGCCAATAGAATGTTACACCTCGCACATGACAACTTAATTTTTTTATGAAAAAATTATAATGAATGACGAGGCACATTTTCATTTGGATGGATATGATTAAAAAAAAAAAGAATAGTCGGTTCTGGGTAATGGAAAAACCTCAAATTATTTATCGGTCACCTTAGCATCCGTTGAAAGTGACAGTCTAGTGTGCAATTTGGTCAGGACCTTATTTCTTATATCTTTTTTTTTTGCAGAACAACTTTATTGTAACAAATTCGAGAATAGCATTGAAAATGTCATTGCAAGGATTCGTTTTAATGAAAAACAAAAGGGACATATTCACTTGGAAATGAAAAGCAGTTGAATATTATTAGTCATGCTCTAATATCAGCAGCTAAACAGAATTTTATCATACCTCTGCCAAATAATTTAATTTTATTTTCTTTTTATTTGCCAGTATTAATTAAAAACATTTTTTAACCCGTAAATGTATTAAATCTTCATAGTAGCAAGATCGTTCAATTAAATTATCCATTGATTTAAAGGTAATTCATAAAAAGGTTTATACTTCTTCCAAATCATTTTTAAATAATTTTAAATGGAGTTAATCAATTTGAAGGTAAAACGGCGATGCTTGTCACATATTCCGCATTTATAAGACACCCTTCCATAAACTATCGATGGCAACTGAACCGTCAAATAGCTTGCGATTTCGACAAAAACAAGATTTTTTTATGGATTCATATTGATTAATTTGTTTAATTAATTATTTAATTGGACAATTTTTGTTTTTTTTTTTACCTAAATATTTACTTATTGAAATTGTTAATCGCTTTTTTAATTAAATATATAATTAGATCAGTAAAAGATTTAAATTTTAATCAGAAGGTACAGAAAATTTTTAAATTATTACGTTTTGTTTATGTATAAATACTAATCGGCGTTTTAAAAATGTCTGGCAACGATTTTCAAATAATATTTTAACAACATCCAACTGCAACTAAAAATCAAAAATCCTTCTCATGTACACCCTCTGGTTATCACGCTCATATTGGTTGGAATAAAAAAATGTTTATTGTTTTTTTTTTTTTTGCTAAGATTAATAAAATAAGAAAAGTACGAGTATTTAGGCCTAATAAGAAATAACTCACGATTTATAGGCAAACAATAAACAGCAAAAACAATTAAATTCCTTGAGAAAAAGGGTGTTGCTGGAGGAAATAATACGATAAAAAAAATCATGCAGAGATAAACATGGACAGCATTGGGACGCCAGGCCTTTAACAGTGCAACAATCATATTTAAAAATTTTTTGTGAGAAAAATGAATGAAAATAAGTCAAAGAAATTCTATTAAAGTTAAATTAACCATGATTATCAAGCCTTTTGGTTTTTGTCAAGCAAGCATAAAGAACTTTTTTTTGTGTTAAAAGAAAGCTTGACTTTTTAACCAAGATAATTACAGAAGCCATGAAGAGAAATAGGTTTTAACATATTTTATAGCTGAGAGCAAAACTTGCAACAACAACTGCAGTAAAAAAAGAACAATCGAACCAAGCAGCAATATAACATTATAACTATTAAATGGTAAACGTGGCCGATTTTTCTTGGCAATGCTTTGCTTTTAAGCAAACTGTTTGCCAGGCCTGAGAAATGGCCACAAAACATCATCTTCTCATCTTTTGCTCTCTGCTACTGCATATTTTCAGTAAATCTCCCTTGGGCTTTTTACTTAACTACTACATATTTACTATTTCGAGCACTCACACACACACACTCATATAAACAGAGAAACTTAAAAGAAAAGATCATTATTGAAATAGCGGTAGCAACAAGTCAACAAAAATTAAAATAAATCACATGACTGCTGATCATTCATCTTTAAAGCTTCAGTAAAAACAAACTACAAACATCATGATTTTATCCAAAATTCAATTCGAATGTTGCTGTTGCTGCTGCTATTTCACTAACCACAGTTACACCTTTAGGAGGTCAGACATTAAAAAGTTAAAGTCTTGCTTTGCTTTTGTTTTATTACAATATCATTCGCGTCGTTACGGTCTCATTTATTTGCATATGCCACTAATTTTTTTAGATAAGTCATTTTTAAGTATAATTTATAAAAAAAGATTTTAACAGAAACTTGCCAAGGTTCTTTAGACCATAATCTTATATTCTACTGCAATCAAATTGAACTTGAATTCTGAAATTTCTAAAATAATCCGATGCAATAAAACAATGCAATGATCAGATGCAATAGAACTTCTTTACAAAATTAAAAAATAACAAAAATCATTCCCATTTGGCTTTAAGTGCTGAAAAAGAAATAATAAAAATAATTATATTTTTGCAGTGCTTATAGAGATGGTATTCGTTAGAAAAGTGTACAGTATTTCTCGTAGATAATTAAAAATTAACACTGACCTATCTAACAACCTTCTGATGAATTTTGATTTTAGAATTTTGATTTTTTTTTTTTTTTTTTTTTTTTTTTGAGAAAAAGCAAAATATTCTGTGGAAATTTCAAATGTTTGTCAACATCTTCGTTTAAATAAATCTCTATGTTGACGCCCTATAATTTTTAACCTCATTGTTGTATTGGCCATTATTATATACATTCTGTGAATATATCAAAAGAGGAGGCCTGTGACGAACGTACTCTTTGTGTACCTAAATTTTAAAGAATTGAAAAACGGTGAATCAAATAGAAACCGTTTGGATAAATACAACAATTTTGCCAAGTGGTAAAATTTTTGACAAACAGACCGACGCCATCTACATAGTTGAGCTAGATGATGAAGATCATCAATGATACGGTGTCTACACAAAAGGAATGTCAAATAAACAGCTGGTAACCGCATTATTAGGCATTTAACAACTTCTCTTAGACAGCCTGATCACAATACAATCATATTATTATTATTTGCTTTTGAATCTATAGGAAATATGGCGTCGTCATATCTGAGCTGGTAGTCGCCGTCTTCTAACGTCTTGTGGGTTTCACTCTATGGACATTTTGGTAACATCATCGTCGGGTTTTAGTAGCGTGTGCTCCATTCATCTCTATTTCTTCTTAGGATTTCATCTTTAATAGGTATTTGGTTTGTCCTTTACCAGAAACTACTGCTTAATATCTTCTTAGGATTCTACGAAGTCAGCGATTTATGAGTACCTGGGTTGCACTTAATTGATTGATTGATCGCTCACACATTTTATTAATAACCTCAAATATATAGAAAAACGTTTTTGCTCCTATTAAACATTTAATTTCAATTATTAAATAAGTCATTGATTCAATTAAATATTTATTTCATATAGAAACAAATAATTTCGTAATTTCAATTAAAAACTAAATTAAATTTTATTTTGTAATAGGTGCAACAAATTATTTTTGTATTGAGTTTCGGGAGAGCCAGCTCAAACTTTACCCAACAAATTTGACTTGCTTAAGAAAGAATTTTATTATACATCAATAATGACCATACGCTTTTATTTGGAAAAGAAGAGCTTTATTTCTCTTTAAAAAAATGAACAAATGACAATTGTCTGGGGAACCTTCTCCATAGGAAATTTTAATAAGTAAAAAAAAATTATAACTCTAAGCGATCTATAACCACATGGGTAGGAAATGTGGCTTAGCTCAAGACAACACTTACACAGTCACAGTTAAATTAAAAAAAAAAAAAACTCTGTTACTTCTTTCAACATTATCACTGATAAATGGAAGAAACAATTTGCACAATAACAACACATTAAAGAAAAAAAGACAATCTTTTGAAAGTAGTTGCAATTTAAAATTATTACAATAATGCATAAAATAACAACAACAACAGCAGTAAGTAGCAAGAAAAAATATCGCTCGCCCTCTTTTATGAATATATTTTATTTAAACAGCACAGCACCAGCAACAGCACATACTACAAAAATATGCCAATTTTCTTTCCATGTTTTTTTTTGTTTTTGTTTCGTTTTTCTTTTATTTTTTCTGCTTATTTTAATATAAAAAAAAAACAAATTTCCCACAGTTGAAACTGTTTTTTGTTTTTGAACTTTTTAAACATGTTGTTCCTTTCAATAAATAAGCAAATAGAGGTGTTTAACATCGCGCCACTTACCTTCTGGACACTTGCACTCATATGTTAAACCAGTTGATCGACATGTGCCACCATTTTGACATGGTGACGGTGAACATGGTACATATTTTGATTCACAATTTTTACCAGTATAACCAGCAGGACACATGCATCTAAAAGTGTAGAGTAGAAAAAAAAAAGATTTAAATGAGTTAACAAAAAAATTAAAAATTAATGGCAACTTTCATCAAATCATCATTAAAATTAATGGAAATTATGAGAAAAATAATGTAATAAATAATTGAATCCAATTAAGAAACATGTTTTCTAAATTTGTCAATAATAGGAAAATTATAATTTTTTAAGGATTTTTATTGTTTAATAAAACCGTTTAGTGGAAGTGAGTTAAAAAAATAAAATAATAATAATAAATACAATATAATACAAACTGATTCACATAAAACGATTTATCTGTCACAAATTATTAAATTAATGATTAAATATTTAATATAAATAATATAGAAAACTTTAACAAGAAAATTTATTATTTGGAATCTCTGTAATATTAATTTTACTCGATTCTTCAAATATAAAAATGAAATGTATTACTGCGGGTAAGCATATTCATATGGCCATATCGCTACTGCTCATATATAGCTCATCAGTGGATTCTACCCACTTTGCCTTATTGATTCAATGAAGTTCTCATTTAATCAATTTGGCTTTTGGTGACTCCGATATTTTCTTTACAAAATTTGGGTAGAATCCACTGATGAGCTATATATGTATGAGCAGTAGCGAAATGGCCATATGGATATGCTTTTCCCTCAGTAATACATCTCATTTTTTATTTTAAAAGAAGGAATCAAGCATTAAGTAAATTAATAATTTAAAAAACTTGTGCTAAGATAAACCTAGACCGTCAGATATATCAGTCCAACATATAGTTAGACATAGGCGTTGGGTCTGCTTCGTATGTTGATTCGTATGTCAATAAATACAAGTAGCAAGAATAAAACCTAATTTGTTCTTGTCAAAGTTTAATATCTTACATTTGGGTTCTATAGAAGTCTCATTTAGTTCTCATGTGTCAAATGTGCCGAAGATTTCCTGGATTATCAAGCTTGAGTAATCCGTGAAATAATTGTTTTTATTATAAATATTCCGTCAAGTACGGAACAAGGAGGATTCGGTACCACCGACGAATATTTGTTTTTAATAGTTTGCTAAAAAATTGTATCTTGTGCCTTTCTCTCATTAAGTTAGCATCGCTGTGGTGAAGTTGTAGTGTGTCAGATTTGGCGATTAAAATGTTTCTGCGGTTGGCGATTTACTTCACTTTTTTCTTTAAGTACCTTTTCAACACTCGGAAGTCGGTTAACCAATTTGTCTGCATGATTTAAAATTAACTTATTTTACAGAATGAATAATCTAAACCTTTTTCATGAAATTATGACTAGCAAAGTTTATTGGACCCATTGTTATTCATCTTCGTATTTGCACGCCCAGACATTTTTGAAAGTTAGCCACGCTATTGGCGAGGAATACGACTAAGGGTAATTTTTGAAATATTTTTTGATAAGAAAATTTGCTAAATAACGTTAATTAGTTGGTCAATTTTTTTTTTATTTAAAGTGAAGTAAGCTGCGCATATAACGAATAAGATAAGTACGAGTTGAACTCCTTCAGAAAGGTTTCCGAACCATCAATTGGCCACCTTATTTATATCTTCCTATTACTTTCGATAAAGATAAATTACACGTTATATATAGTTGTTCTATTAGGTCACCCTTTTTGCTTTGTGGTTCAATGATGAGCTTATACACATACAAATTACCTCTTCACGGGGACAAGCTCTGAAGATTTACTTTTCGTTGTAGCGTACAAAGCAATACATAATCTGTGTTGTCTAACACGGCTTTAAGGATAAAGCTATAATCATAAAAATACGCATCTGTATACTACGGTCTCATTATCAACAACAGAAGCTTGAATGCATATACCCTGTCTGATTTGGAATGTTATCACAAAAAATACAACGATATATTACAAAGATAACGGAAGCTGCCAGAAATATTACATCGACAATAGTATAATCATTTGTAACTAAGAAAAGAAAAAGAAAGCTCCTATGCTAACTAAAACCTTGCAGCAACGAGGCTAGATATCTTTAGAACAAAACGTAGTGTTTACCTATTTGAGGAGTATTGAACATTAATAAACAACTTAATATTTTGTAAGCATTAATAAACCCTAAAACTGTAATTTGAAAAATTTTTTTAAATAACATATATATATATGCCTAAGGCTACTATTTCATCATAAAGAAAAATCTAATTTAAATCATTAAAAAGTCATTTGTATAAAATTAAAAATGTTTGTCTTATTTTTTATTGCTAACTAAAGAAATATAATTTTAAAATAAAACACAAACAGAGTTGTTAAATTTAACTGTAATATTAATTAAATTAAAATTTTTAATTTATGTATTACAATACATTTAAATAGCAGGGAAACGAAACCATTACTTTGTCGTCATAAAAGGTTATAAACTTTTAAAGTTATTTTATATTTTTATATCTATTAATTATAAAAAGTGATTTAAAGTTAATAAATCAAAATATACAAAACACCTAAAAACTAAACTTGATTTTGTTTGTGTTAACAATTTCGGACAAATTACCGCAAAGGAAAATGTTTTATAGTTGTTTGATTATTTTTAACAAAATGTATACATATAAAAAATAAAATAAAAACGAACAATTAAATATATTAATAAATTAAAATTGTATTTTGATTTTATTTTCTTAGATCGAAGAAAACTAAAAATCGCTGAAATTTCTTTAATAAAAAGTCAATAAATACGGCAACAAAGCCATAAACTACCAAGGCTATGTTGCCAGTTAACTGTAGACAAATAAATACGGACAACAAATACAGCCCAATAATCAATAATTACGTTTAATTGGGAGTGTGCATCTTAAAACTTTGTTCATTAAATTTTATATAATTACTTTGACAACGAAGAAAAATAAGAAGCCAGTTTTTCGTTACATCTATAACCTTATGACCTCATTAAAGTCATAAAAAAACAAAATCGATTGTTGACGTTGGTTTAGTTTCCACTAAAATTTTCCCATTATCTAAAAAGTTTTTGTATTCAACACTAACATAATATGCTACAAAACCAATAACGTACACAGAATTACTTCCAAAACTGTCATGTTGTGATATCGGTCGCTAGCTTCTTTTTTAAAGAAGAATGATCCAATGAAGCCTTATGCTAAGTACTCTGCAAATTTGCGTTGCTAGTAGATACGATACTACGATTTAAAATAAAATGTTCGTTTTTGCCCCTTTAAGTATGCAACATTGTTTGGTGTTGGCAACAATTCCAAACGAAATAAGTTCAGGTCATCAGTGTGACCAGATCCAAAAAATGTTTGGAGCTAAATTGGTACCAAAAAAGTGCTAAAAAATTGTTTTCAGTGCTAAAACATAGTGCCAAAATTCAAATGTCTTAGTTTTAAGCAAACATATTCTTAGTGAGTTCAAAGTTTTATCATTTATGCATATGTTGCCTTATAAATATTTATTTGCATTAAAAAAACTAAATTTCTTAAAACAATAAATCATTTATTAAACATAAAGAGTCTTTAAAACACAATAAAAATAAAATTTCAGTCTTTAAATTAAATATCACCTACACCAGTGATTAAAAATACTTGACTATTTTTAATGCATATGTAGTTGCTTAACTGTTGCTGTGGAAAAATGTGCAACAAAAGCAAAAAGCAGATACAAAATAAACAGAGAGAATCGCATTTGCTTTAGCTGACTATGTGTTTCTTTCTGCAGCAAAGCAATCGGCAAAGCAATTACTTTAAAAAAGTCTGCTGTTGCTTAACCAGTCAGTTGTTAGTTGTTCTTTATTTTTATTTTTGCTAGTGCCTAACTCTTAACTTTGAAGTTGTTGCTAACTACGATTGCTTTTTCGTACTTGATGAACTTGCTGCTTTTCATCTCTTTAAACATTGGAAAAGTATTTATTACTTACAATACTTAAGAAAAACCATTTCAAAAACGTTGTTTTTATTAAACCATTAAATGGTGTTTTTTTTTCTTAAAAAGCAACAGCAATAGAAGAAACAAACATCAACTTATAGCTTAAGCAACAGCTTTGCTGATTGCTTTGCTACAGAAAGAAACTCATAGTTTGTTTAAGCATATGCGATTCTTCCTTATTTTTGCATTTGATTTTTGCTTCGTTTATAATGAAATGTTTTGTAAATGCTGAGACATTTAGTTTTTTTATTTGCTGAAAAACATGTAAGCAAAGCAAAGATTTTAGTGCTGTTGCTATTTTTAAGCAAACAATTTAAACCCTGACATAGACATTTGTACATACATACGCGTATATTATGTATTTAGCCAAATTTATTCTAGGTACCCGCAGTAGGATTTGAACATACAACTTTTTAATTCAGAGATATCAAACAGTGCTATTATTGCAATTTTTACACGCGAAAAGTAGTATTTTGCAGAATTGTAAATTGAATTAATTAAAAGTGCTAAAAAATGCTAAATAAAGAGTTGGTAAGTGCTAAAAATAGTGCAGAGTGCTAAATCGGTAATTTTGCTGCTAAATCAACAAAAAAAGTGCTGAATCTAGCACCGAAAGTGCTAAAATGGTCACGCTGCAGGTCATATTATTTCGCAGGCAAAAAATTTGTTGCCAGAAACATTTTGCAATTAATAAAACATGTTGACGAAAAAATTTTGCAGGTATTTAAACATGTTTCTGAAAACATTTTCTTACTTTTCACAAAATATAAACGGACACAATCTCGCCAACATTAATTTTTTCACAAATTTTGTATATAGGCTTTTGACAGCGTTTCGCAAAAAATGATGAATAGAATACCATGCTTTAAACAAAAAAGCTGGTTTAATTTGTAATAAATTGTGGCTGTATTAGATTTTGGCAATCACATCTGGGTTTTCCAGATCACAACCGCGACAAATTTGAGGGTAAACAAAACTGCCATTAGGTCAGTTGTGCTCAAACAAGCAACATTCTTGAAATTTACAATTCTTGCTCTGGATTTCAAATCTCTGTTTCTGGACTTTTAAAAATATTCTTACACAATGCTTCCTGGTATTAAGAAGGGCGATGTGCTATAAAACTCGGACTGGTCCAGTTTTTTTTATGGATTTTAATTTCTTTCTTCACATTGATGTAGTGTCAAACATTTTAAACTCGTTGCATAGTGCTCTTTTTTCACAGCCGTTTAAAATGTAGTTCGGCATTAGACTTAATGACACAAAGTTGCAGTGTTGCAATTGTGTAACAGTATTTTGTAAAAAAAAGTTCCAATAAGGTACTTTAACAATTTAAACAAATAGTAAAAGAAGAAATCGAATAAAAAAAATAATTTCGATATCTGTTTCTTATGATATTTAAAACTGCAAATATTAACTTAACTCTATAAATATGCATAAAACTAGCAACTCTTGTAAAATTTGTTAGCGTATTATAAAAATGCTACTGTTTTCAAAATTAAACAATCGAACTAAAGAACAAACGAGTACAGAAGTTGGTGATGACACAGATGTCCAATAGACGACAATGACATACAGTGAAAAAAAAAAGAATTAGTGAATAGAACAAACAAATTTGTTTGTACTGACATTCGTTTTTTTTTTTTCAAAGAAAAAGAAATAAATAAAGATAAGATTCGAAAATAAAATTTATGTGTAAATTATACATTTGGGGAAAGAAATTAAATATGCTAATTATTTTGCTGTTATTGCTAGTGTTGCTAATATTGTAGCAAGATAACGCGACGATATACATATATTTGTTTTTCTAACATGTGTATTTTAACACCAAAAAAATGAGAGAAACGTTACAAATTTATATACTAGTGAATTGTAGCGAGCAATGAAACCAAAATGCCACCGGAAACAGTCGGTTGGTTTATTGCTTTTTGAAAACAAATCAAATTTAAAATGTGTTGAAGTGTTATTTATGTAACCATAAGTTAAGGCTGCATGTTTAATCATGTCTCAATGGCTAAATGAACATAGATTTAATTAAAAACTAAATAAATTTTTTATAGTTTGAATTTTTCTTTTTCAAAATTTTAATGTGGTTTTTGTGGATGAATCAATATTTCTTTTTTGAATATTCGTTAAATTTTAAATCATCAATTTTTTTTTTATTTTTTTTTTGTTATAATTTATTTGATTTTTCTGATTTATTCAAAATGTTTTATTTATTTTAATTAGTTGTTCACAATAAAATTAAAATATAATATAAATAAACTTTTTTTCTTCATACGTGTGTGGATCATAAATTAGCTAAACGTTTAATTCTTTGTTGTATTGTGTTGTCAATTTGTTAAACATTCATGAATTTTCGCATTTAAAAAAATGTATAACGAAATTGGTTCTTTAGGTATTAAAAACTTTATTTCTACGAATTCTTTTCATATGCAAATATTATTGAAAATAGATGAACAAATAATAAATATTGTCAATACCAAAGTGAAGATAAATCGTTTTTAAATAGTCATTAATAACAACCAAGAATTCTTTGATCTTTTTATCTAAAATAGAATTGTAATTTTGTTAAAACAAAATGATTTAATATAATTTTAATATGAGCTAAGGTGTTTTTTTAATGTTCGAAACAGAGTGGTATTTTTCGAAGGGGGGACTACTTGCTACTAAAATTAATATATCTATAAATACTTACTGATAGGAGCCGTGGGTATTAAGGCATGTACCGCCATGTTTGCATGGATTGTTATTACATTCTTCAACATCATCAATACACGTGTTGCCTTTAAATCCTGTCGGGCATATACATTTATAGCTCGTACCGCCTGACACTGAGGTACAGGTGCCACCATTTCGGCAAGGGGAAGTAGCACAAATATTTTTAGTCTCGCAATGTTTTCCTGTAAGTTAAATTCAATAAATTAATATGAAACGAATTCATGTCAATTAATATGAAAATTTATTATTTGCTTGATTCCTTTAAAAACAATATTACCTAATGTTCTCATTATATATTTATTATTTAAAATTAAAATCTTAAAGTATTACTGCGAAGAAAGCTTATTTATTTGGCCACTTCGCCATTTGGATTCTACTCAAATTTCTAGCCAAATTGAAATTTAACTAATTTAGGCCTAAAAATCTAAACGCAGGGGACACAAGTTTTTAGAAAGTATTCTTGTACATAAGTAAAACTCTGGCAATATTGCCTGAAAACTCGTATAACCCAACGTTGTGGGAGTATTTTTTTTTTTTTTGGAAATTCTGAAGTTCTTAGGTATATTTCGGGAATTCGAATGGATTTGGAGACACTATCTTTTAATTTGGGAATTTGACTTAAAAGAAATCTGGCAACCCTGGATTAAAAATTGCATGTTTCTCTCCAACGAAAGTAAATTTTTGTTAAAAGTTTTGGCTGGTCGAAGATAATTTAATTATTTTTTTTTTTTGCATATAATTAACCATCATTTTTAAAAATTACTGCTTTTGTTAATTGCAAAAAATAAAATTTTCTCAAATAAAGATATTTCAGAGATAATCTAGTTCATCGATAATGTTAAAAAAATCTATTCATATTTTCAGAACTTCCAAGTGGTGACTTTAAGTACATCTTCTAACACTACGATAATTTCTTGAAAGCTCAGGATACAAATATTTATTGCCGTTATCTAACTGATCGACTCCAATGCGTTGCGATTTTTTACTATCATTTATTCATAATATTTTTAATTATTTTATTTTAAGGCTAATGTTAAGAGTGTGTGCTTTAAGTAATAATACACTTGAAATCGCAGCCCGTTTTCTACTACGATGATCTCATCAAATTTTAGCTCCGCTCTGCCTCCTACCCTTAATCTGACATTAGCGTCAATTATAATAAATATAAAGTATTACAATATTGAATTATATATTAGGCCTATTATTTTAGTAGATGTCAAAATAACTAAATATTAAGTCAGACTCAAGTCTGCATTTTTAGCGCACACTACCTAAAGTAGAGAGCTACAAAGAATGCTCAATAATGATATCTCCTATTCAAAAATAAAGTGATTAATCGAAATTATTTTTTTAATTAGAAATGCAAGATCGAACTTTAGCCTGTCTGAAAATAGAATCAACGGATTTCACGAAAACTACTTAATATTTCGACTAAAATGTTCCAACCTTACCGTGAAATACAAATTTAATTATAATTTATTAATATTTTACTTAATATTTTACTTAATATTTTATTTAATGTTTTATTTTAAAAATATATATAATTTATTATATATATTTACCTGTATAACCGTTAACACAAGCACACGTGTAATCTTCCAAAGTTTTCAGATTACAAGTGCCACCATGATGACATGGCGATGAGTCACAGGCATTTGGTACCTTAATTTCACACAATGACTCCGTAAAACCAAGAGGGCATATACATGAAATGCCCAAACGATCGTTACGATAGGAAACCTGACATGTACCACCATTTTGACAACGACCAGGACCTGTTAGGCAGGGATTCGGATATTCACAGTAATCGCCAACGAATTTTGAACTGCAACTGTAATAAAAAAAAACAGAAAGTTATTAATATAAATTCAGAAAAAAATTATGAAAATAAAGTTGTAATTTATATGTACGTATGAAAATAAAATTTCCCAGATTTCTATCGAGTCGAATCCTCAAAAATTCCAAATTTTGCTTAATTTTGTTCCCAAAAGCCTCCGAAAATAATACTTCTTCTTCCTCGTTATATTAAATAATTCTTTGGTGCACACATATTTCTACAGTTAAAAATTGTTATGATTTCTGAAAGTGAGTAAGTGACTCTTTTCACAAGAAATAGAATTAATATTATTGCTTGGATGCAGCAACACCTCGATATTAAAATAAGCTTTTGTTCATAATAATATCATCAAATTGGTTATTATGTCAATTTTTACCATTTATTTTAAAAAAAATTTTTTATGTTTGAAATAAAAGTAGATTTTTTGGGAAATTTGATTTTATTTCTGCCTAAAAATCACACACTAAATCCATTAAAGCTTAAAAGTAGATACAATGAAATAAATTTCAATTTTGTGTGGAACACTTTGACGCCATACTAAAAAACTGAAATTAATTGGAATGATAATAAACACAAATCCCAGAAAAATTCTCGAAATCTCCAATTCCCCCAAAAATACATGTTGTTGTTTTTAGTTTTTAAATAAAATTTTCTCATAAAATACGTATAATTTAAAAAGTGGAATTTTTACAATATATCACAATATTATAAAATAGGGTAATGAAAAAATAAATAAAATTAATATAATAAAGAAGGTAAAAATTAGTCGAAATACCAGAAGAAGCATGTTGGTATGTTGAATAATATAGGTCCATTACAATACATATTTAAAGGAAATACTCGCAACAAATATTTTCCATTGAATATTTTATTTCGTTAATCGTAGGCTTTCGCTGTCAAGTAATCTTAAACTGACTAATTTTTGTTTAAAACTCACTAATTAAAAACTAAGTTATTTATAACTAAAACAAACTTAGTGACCAATTCAATGGTTCAGTTATTCAGACATGCCAGTAGTCATCAAAAATATTTTTCTTCAAATGAAATAAATAAAATGGAAAAATATTTGTTAATGTATGCGTTGATATGTATATGTACTTATCTCTCCTGAGAAAACATCATCAACGCCAATTATAAAACGTTTTGGTATGATTTCCTCGGAACTAGTAATACTAAAGCAATCTACTACGTCTACGGTTGACAACATACTCTACGCACTTTGTGTGCCACAAATATCGTATGCATACAACATACATATACGGACAAGAAGAAATCACATTAAAAGTTGCTTCAACATTTCAGTAAGTTGTTTCAGTTCGCAAAAGAAACAACAAAAATGTCTTTTACTCCTTTTAGAAATGAGTTACAGTAGCAAATCACCATCATCATCTCCTCGTCGTAATCATCATCATCGCAGTATTTTTAGTGCATCGCTGGTAAAACATCTTGCTTCAATATACCACATGAATGTTAATATGACGTGGGTTTATAGACAAGTTTTTAAAGACTGCTGCTGTTTGTTTGTATTTGTTAATATGCTGCATGCCATTCCTTCTTAAGTTATAGACGAGTTAAGCAAAACAAACAAAAACAGCAAAAAAAAATAGTCATGAATCTCAAAAAGATCCGCTCACAGAGTTTATAATGATAGATATTTTATAAACTATGTAAGTGAATTTATAAATAAGTAGCTGAAGTACACACTCGTAGAAAAATATTAGTTAAAATAAATTTTCTTAACCCAGCGTCGGTTCTCTTGATAATATAAATTTTTAGCTTCGATTTTGCTTTAAAGAAGACCAAGTCATTTTACAAGGTGGTGATATTCTTTGCTCACACTCACACGTACAAGTATAAAAAATTACTAGAAGCTGCCAGATCTTTTCATAACAAAATAATTTACACGCTTTAACTCGCTCATAAATTGAAATTGCAGTCAAATTCGCTTACAAAAAACCGTTGCATCTATCAGTTACTGTTTTGTGTACCATTAGGTTTGACTCTACATATAAATTTCTTTAAAGAACGTAGAAATATATGCTGCAGATTAAAAGTTTTGAAAGGACGGTATAGTTAACATCTCAAAACTTCTAGTTTTAGAATTGATGGGTGAACAATTTTCAGGTCATATAATTTCATATGAATTGGTCACCTAAATTTTACAGTTTATTAGGACTAGGCTATGAAGATTACGCAAAAAAGCAATCATCTTGCTCATGATGTTTAGCAAATAACACTTCATCAATATATTGAAAAAAAAAGAAAAGGATTTTATATAAACCCTTATTTGAGTTTACTTTCAGTACCACAAAATGCACAAGCCTTTAATTAGCAAATAACACTTCATCAGATAAAGATCAAGGCAATATCTTGAAGGAAAGGGTTTTATATAAACCCTTATTTGAGTTTACTTTCGGTACCACAAAATGCGCAAGCCTTTAATTTTTAAATATGCTTTAACTTCCTTAAAAACTTAAAGAAATCTTGATTTTATCCTCTGTATAGTGCTGCACTAATCAGTTTTGCTTCAACTCCATTTGTGGCTCTTAACGAACTGACTTGAGTAACGAACGAAAGGGCTATTGTTTTCGTTTAAATAGGTAGGTAAATTTACCGGACACGTCTGTTATCGTTTCTTTACATTCATAATTTCTTTTTGTATTGAACACTTTTTTTGTGTTGGCTCCATTCAATTAATTATTTTGTAATTCATTGGACCACATTATACCATCTTTGGTATGTAAATTAAATTAAAACACACAAGGTATAATTTAATTTGTGAATTAATTATAAATTGTTATTGTCCGTTTGTTGAAAGCATCTTCTTATTAATGTATTTTATTAAAGCTTGATTTTGTAACTTGCTACGGACACTGTGTAAAAGCCACTTTCACGTTGACATTTCATGATGATATAGAAAGCATAATGTCAAAATAGAAAACTAATGTGTTCATTTATTATTTAAATCTATTGACTTTAACGAGTTTTATTTTCTGAGCAGTTTCCTGTCTACGCACTTGTAACAAAAAACAAAAAAGAAAATCAATAAATAAAAACTAAAAAACAAATACATAAACTAAAATTAATGCATTACAACTTTAAAATATTTTTCCATTTAATATGTGCTCATGTGCCAACTAACCCCCCACCTGTAGACCCATTTAGATGTGGTTTTTTTTTCAGATATGAAATATAACTGTGTTTGATCGCTACTTTAAAAGCTTCCATCTTAAAGATGGTTGCAATCAACAACGAACAAGAACAACAACAGCATTTAAAATATTTAATGTTTCTATTAGTTTTAAACAGATTAATCTAAATCTCTTAACGAATAAATATTTATTGGCTGGCGAACGCATTTTTCTTTTTTTCCAACTCATTTCGATTTAAGAAAGATACATAAATAACGCACATTTATTTATTAAATTTTATAAACTAGAGCGATCAACTAATAAAAATCTTAGCCATAGACCTGTACATAACAAACGTTTTTCTATAGATTTTATTTGGTTTGTTTTTCAAATTTAAATAATTCCCATAATTCATTTTCATTGCAAAAAGTTTAAACAATCGCTGTTTAAGTATCTGCACGGTCTTGTTAAAAAGGGAGATGGGTGGTATCCAAAAACCACAATAACGAAAAAAAGAGTAATTCTGTGAGAAAATTTTTATTTATGTATGTATGAACTTAAATAAAATAACAACTAAAAGTTAAACAAACAGCAACAAAATGAAATAGTTTCAAAAGGCATTTTCATTATCACAACTTGTTTTAATTAATTTCTTGCTATAAGAATTTAAAGTTGAGCAAATTATAAATAGAAAAACTATTTAATTGGTCTGGGTTTTTATTTTTTTAATATTTCATTCGTTTCTAATTTTCATAAAATTCGAATTTAGAAAAATGTGTTTTCAAAAATATATTTTTATGCACACATTTATAAAGGGTCCGCCGTCTAACGTTTTTTTCAACTAGTGCTTATTTCGTGAATTTCATAACACTTAGCTCATGTCGGATTTGACAGATAATAAGTTTTTTCCTTCCGCACCCAAAACGAGTCACTGTTTGATGCGGATTTCGGGCCATTTTTTCTTCGATAATGAGGAGTGGCCGTTAGAGTTTATGGCGATAGTTATCGGGCCATGTAGAACGAATTGAAGAGGAGGATATTTGCAACATTTGGTTTCAATAGGACGGCGCTACGTGCCACACAGCCGAAGCTACTTTGTTTTTTTTAGTATTTTCGAAAAAAAAAGTTATTTGGCGGACCCTTTAGAGTTCTGTAAACAGTGTTAAAAATTTTCCATTTGCAAAATAAAAATGTGCTGAAAACTGTTTTAGTATCATTATACACAGAGAACAGAAATTCATTCTGAGAACCGAATTCGTTGCCAATCGAATTTTGTCGGTTGTGTGTATTATATTGAATTCGGTTGTAATGACAGAATGAATGTGGCACTCACAACTGTTTAAAAAAATGATTCTTGGGTGACTATAAATTATTATTGTGAATGAAATAAAACAATAAAATATGTAAACTTTTACTTTTATTTGAAAAATAAATTGCAGGAATAAAATTACACTTTATAAATTTCACGTCTAGAGCCTTCCTTTACATCTGATCCTTCTTTACGACATATGTATGTAGTTTCTTCAAATTTTCATCCCATACCGCCAGTTTTGCTGCTGCGAAGTGTATTTAACATTTCAGAATTTTTTTTAATTTACAAATAACTTTGTGAGATTGATTTTGGACTTACCTTTCTACAATATTGGAGAAATTTTCACCACTAACAGTATATGTTTCTTTGTATTTTTAAACTGAAATATTGATTATTTTTTTGTATAACGTTTACAAATTCATTTTTATTATGTCAAACATTTTTCGATTTTAAAAGACACAATTGATTTTTATGATTCTAATTACCAAAATTTGGTATGCAGAAGTAATGTGCTGAATAAGTTTGGTCGTATCTTCCATTTAATAAAATTGATTTTAGTAAATACAACCAACATTTGGACGCAAATATCATATGTTAGCTTTTAGTGTTAAAAATTAGTCAAAATTATAATTTATTTATATTAAAATTATATAAGTAATTAAATTTTAAGCATATCAACTTAATTTTTACCAATCTTTTTTCTGTGTGTAGCGGTAAAGTTGGGCTTTTCACGTTTATATCTCCATTTTCTTTACGAAATGACTTATTTTTACGAAAAATATGAACCTAGATTCTTAGGGACCTCCTCACAAAATTTTATTGAAACATATTCAGCTGTTTTTACGTGATGCGAACACAGACATACAAACGGACAGACGAAAATAAGTGTTTTGTATTCCATATTGATTACTATCCCAACACCAAAATTTTCAAAAATATTTCATGTACGGAAATTATCCCACTAAAGTTTTTATATAGATTCAGAATTTTTTAGATTTATTTTTCTTAAAAATTGAAAAAATAGCAAGCAATTCCAAACAAATAAATCTTACGATAAAATCTAAAGACAAGATTATTGGGTGTCATAGCTTAACAGACATTTTAAGCTTAACATGTACTTGTAATAAACCGACAGGCTGACTTCCAAAACGTCAGTTGCTTTGTATTCGAACAATGTATTGTGTTTCATAATGCCCCGTGATACTAAATGTTTACAATGCATACCATTTCAAAATATCGCAGACAAGTATTAGAAATGTTGCAAGCGAGCAACTGGCGCAACAGTTTCTAAATTTATGCTTTGTTTCGCAACTTTGTATATGTACAAAAAAGTATACAAACTTTGTATTAATACATTTTGGAAGTCAGCCATAGTTTCTATCTTTTCTTTAAACTTTAAAACATATACCGGCATGTTCTGAATTCCACACGAAATATTCACCTTTATATTTTTTTGTAAAAATAAATTTATACACACAGAAAAAAGATTAATACCAATTCGCTTGATACGTTAAAAATTCAATTACTAATATAATAATTTGATTTTTATTATTAATAATTTATAGTCTTGATTTATTTTTTATATTAAAAGCTAACAAATGATATTTGCTTCTAAATGTAACACCTCTTAGAAAAGTTAACATGACCGATTTGTGTCTTTACTAAAATCTATTCTATTAAATGGAAGATACAACTTAATTTATTCAGTACATTACTATTGAATACTAAATTTTGGAAGTAAGAATCATAAAACTCGATTGTATATTCTGAAATCGAAAAATGTTTGTCACAATATAAATAAAATTTGTACACATTACAAAAATCAAAAATATTTTAGTTCAAAAATAAAAAGATTTATTAAAAGTGGTGAAAAGTTCTCCAATATTGGTAAATGGTAAGTTCAAAATTATCTCAGAAAGACATTTATATATAATAATAATTTTATAATATTCAATTTATTTCGCAGCGCAAAACGTGCGGATGGGATAGCAAGTTGAAGAAACTATGTGGAAAAGAAGAAATCATGATGTAAAGGAAGAAGATAGCTGCATTCAATGGTTCGAATCATGAAATTTAAAATGTATAAGCTTATTCCTATAAACTATTATTAAAATAAAAGTATATATTAAAAAATTATTTTGTTTTGTTTAATTCGCAATAATATTTTATAATCATCCAAGAATCATTTTTTAAAATAGTTGTGACTGCTATATTTATTCAGTTACTACAACCGAATTCAAGATAATACACACAACCGACAAAATTCGATTGGCAACAAATTCGGTTCTTATAACGAATTTCTTTTCTTTGTGTAGCAACAATTCTTTGATAAAATTGAAGTGAAAATTTCCTGTGGAATTCAGAACATGCCTCATAATTTTTGCAGTGTCGCCAGACTTTGCAATAGGAATTTTTATAAAAAATTAATTTAGTAAAAAATTAGTTTAACTTTTATTATTATTAAATATGAATTAGCAAATGGCAGCAAAAAAATATTATTGCGACAATTATAAATATTTAGTCTTGGATTTAATTTAAAAACTTGATACTTGGATTACTAAGGGAAAAGTTCACTTGAGCTTTAAAATGTAAAAAAATTTCAATCTCTTATCGTTAGATTAATTTTTATAACTAAACATTTTTTTAATTACACAATCCCGGACATCGATTTCTAATTCATGATTCCCGATCTTTCTTTTATTATCCATCAGGTTTAGTTCAGGTTTTTCTTCTGTTTTTTTTTCCTTGTCTGTCTCTATTTTACACGGAACTGTTAGTCGGTTAAGCCAATTTTAAGTTAAGTTTTCTGAACAAAGTTTTACGATTCTCTGTTTATTATGTAGAAGATATTTCTTACTTTAATGTCAGTTTTTTGAGTAAACGAAAGCAAGAAGTATCTTTATACCGCTGATTTTTAGTTTGGTTATTATTCCCCATAAAAATAAAACAACCAAATTTAAAAGATTTTTCTTGTCTAAATACCAGAGATACTTAAGTTAATGTTTTAGTTTAAAAGGGTTTTCATAACAGTTTTTTATAAGTATTCCGAAAACTCTTTAATGTAGTTTCCCCCAAAAATCCTATTTAGTTTATAGCCAACCTTTAAAAACAAAAAATGTCTTTTCATATTTAAGTATTGAATGAGCATTAAATAATAGTAATTTCATTTAACTATAGTTTTGCAAAAACTTTGTCATTAAATTTTATCTACCAAATATATTTAAATTTTATATTGTTTTTTTTTTCGTTTTTCTTCCATCCTTTGCTAACCAGTAAAAACTTTTGAGATTTAGGTTATTGATCGATTGTAAAAAAAAAATGTACATCAAGTTTATAGTAAATACTAACGTCAGCAATATATCATAAACTTAAGTCACACTGAAGTTGGCTGCAACTAAAACTTTAATATTTATTTAAAACTGCAAATAGTTGCAAAGTTACTAAAAAAGTAATAGAAACAAAAGAAATAAAATTATATTACCAAACAAGTAAATTTTGCATACCTGAAGCAACAGTTTATACGAAAATAAATCTCTAATTTAAAGACAATAATTTTTGTACAAAGCATCTGATATGAACTCCCCCTTAAAGAAAAAGAGAAAAACTAAATACAAAAAATGTAAGTTCGTTTTGGATGTACACGGTTATCGCAACAAATGTATCATAATCACCAGGAAAGTTTAACCGAAAAAAATCAACATGTACAAGCGATTACATATCAAAAAAAAAAAAAAAAGAAAAAAAAACAAACTTACAAGAAAATAAAAAAGAAACATCAGCAAATCTCTTCCAACAAACTTTGAACGGCGAGTATCTTACTACGATTAGTGTTTTATGTATGTGGAATTTCAATTAGCCTACAACTGCAAAAGAAAATAAAACGAGTTCGAAAAAAAAGCAAAAAAATGCAAAACTATAAAATAAACCGATACTACTTCGATAGTACGAGCAGTTTCAGAAGTAGGTAGAATGACAACTCTTCTCATACATGCACACAATTATTTTATATATGTTCACATATTTAATTTTTTTCATTTCACCAAAACCATCAACATTACTTTTATTTTTTATGTTGTTGTTCTTCGCCTTACCTTTTTCCTTCTTTTTCTTTGCTTTTTTATCTTAATAAAATACAGTTTTTTGCTGTTTTTGTTTAATACTTGTGTACAATTTTATCCTAAAAAATTGCAATTTAAAGAGATGATTCATCTAAAAATCTGGAATTATGGGATGCATAATAAAGCTGAAGTTTGGCTGCCAAATGAAGTTTAAATAGAAGTTTTAAAGAAGAATGCGATTGGCAACACTAATTACTTAGTAAAGTTGTAGCTTCTGGCAACACTAGAGGCACATTTAATACGTAGAAGAAGCATAAACGTAATTAACTCTTCACAATTTTATTTGCAACAATTCTAATTGAAAAAAGGAAGAACTGCTATTTTCTTTTACAAAAAATCATAATTGTTCCAAAAGCTTGCAAAATGTAAACGGGCTCCTAGATGTGTATGAAATTTAATTACTAACCAAGGCGAATTTATTTTTAAGGTGGCAAAAAAGACAAATCAATTACCAGGTGTAAGCGTAGGGGAATTCATTAATTTTCGCTGAAATCATTACTGTCAAACTCCATACATAAAAAATATATACAGATTTTTATAAAAGGAGTTTGCCAGAAATGATAACTAATCAATTCGCCTTGGTTAAAATTGCGAAATAATGTACCACAATATATATTAGATTTTTGGATAAAATAATCTGCTTTCTAGATATTTTTGGGAATAACTTTTAATTTAGGGATTCGATTCGAAAAACAATCTTGGAACCCTGGTCAAAGCTCTACTGCGGTTTGAACTTATTCAACGTCTGTTAAAGAAAAAAGCAAAAACATATGCCAACCTTGGTGGATCAACAATTGTTATCTAATTTTTTTTTTGTTTTTTTTTTTTTTTTTTTTTTAATACCCGCACTCCACACTTGTTAGTGGTGGAAAGTAACAACTTATTTAACTAAAACAATTAAAAATATTACAATGCACAAAAACGTTTTATTTTAGATTTTAAGTAGAAAATTCAAATATTGCAATATTTCTACAACACTTTAAATATTTAACACCTTTTATCGTTCTAGTAGTATATCGATGTACATTAATTGGCATTCGACTTTGAGTTTAACAATCAGACAAAAAAAATTTCTTTGATGTTGCGTTAAATAATTGATGTCATTTTAAATTTCTTTGTAGTACAAGAATATCTTTCGTTTTTTTTTCTCTCAAATATTTAGCAAAATAATAAAATTTATTCATTTGTAGTCAATAGTAGAAAAAATGTTTTATCAAATTGGCTTTTAAAATTAAGGAATGAATTGAAAATACAGGGCTATAATTTAATTTACACATTAAATGTTAAAAACAACAACAACTAAAATATTCGTGTAAAACAGCCAATGAAACCCAATTTTTATGTAAATTTTGGGGGGAAAAATAAAAATAAAAAACTCCATCGTTTTTCAATATTTTAATCGACAAAATTAACAGAAAAAGAAAGCGGTTTTTTCTTAAAGAAAATTTTATGTTTTGATATGTCGTTTTTCGCTGGAATAAAATACAAGATTATTTGATTAAATTATATTGTTGTTAAATTTCTTTAATTAACTTGTTGTTGTTGCAACTGAAACTAACGGGTGCATTATTATCTCACAATGGTTTGATTTGACTTTGATTACAATTTTGTAAACTTTAAGTCCTTTTTTTAGGTTTTCGTTTTTTTCGCTTCCCCCTGTCTTTAAGTGATATTTTTGTTCTGTTTGGTGGTAAAGAAAACAAACAAAAAAAATTATAAAATAAAGTTACACAAATAAAAACAAAGCGGAAATGGCAAAGCATCAGAGTCATCATCATCATCATCAACGCTGGCAATGCCAATAGCGCAGCCGTGATTATCAAAAGCCAGCGCTAACAATTTAATACTTAGGCTGTGTTCTCAAACTGTATATACATTGAGGGAAATCAACAAACTCACTTGTCTGCAATTAGTGATTAAATGATGTTGCCGTATTTTATGCTGTTTTAGAATTTTTTTTATTCCCAGTTTATTTTGCTTTTAATTTTTTTCTAAATGATAATGCACCTTTACAAAATTCTTTAAATGTTTGGATTTTTTCTTTTTCGTTAGAAATGTGAAGAGAATGAGAAACATAATAACAAAATAATCCCAAGTTATCAACTATTTGAACGTTCACAGTATTTTGTTTTCTAAGCATTTTGTAATTTTTTTCTATTTTTCTTTTACCTGACTAATTTTCCAATATTCATACGGTTAAAACGTTAATAAGCCTGTAACAAATACAATTTTCAGGTGCGCATGCACAACATCTGCTTTTAGGAAACAAATCAATTTAATGACTAAACGTGCATTTAAGTAAAAAATAAATAGGTATGTGGACATAATTACTAATAACGAATTAACAGAAATATGTTAAAAGAAAATTGAAACTAAAAAAAACTGTTGCGATAAAAATAAAGCAACTACGTTTTAGTTAACTCTTTCTTAATTTAAGTTACATGCAAAATTTAGGTTAAACTAAAACTAGAATTGAACTAAAAAAACTATATTTAAATTTTTAAAAGATCTATTTAAATTTTAATTGTAATACTAGAGAAATAATTTTAAGTTTAAACGATTGATTAATATTGTTAATTTTTTGTCATATCATGATGGTACCATTTCAAAAGCGATGAGTTGTGCCATAAACGCAAATTTTCACTAATCATTAGTAATATTTAATTTCTCATCGGATTTGTGCAAATCTAACGCACGATCCACGTAAAAACTACAGTTTTAAACTTTCTTTAATTTGTTGTAACATGTCTCATTGTTTGAAATTTTCTTCATTTTAAGTGAATTTATTTTCTACAAACAGACAAGGAAAATACATGGCTGCGGTAACCATAATCTGATTTATTTATCATTAGTCCCGAAGTAAGCTGGTCCTTTCAGAAATAATATAATAAGTAAAAAAATATTGTAACTTTTTTAAATACGAAATGCGCCGTTCGTCTACCATTATATAAAGTGGCGGGTATACCTAAAAGAGCAAATGCTCTTTTTGGCAGTATTGAATTTTTTGGTTTTATGGTGTGCGTTGGAAATAAGCCTGTCCCTCGGTCCCTGCCGTCTTTAAAATTAACTGACACTATTTAATTTTTTACAATACAACGTTTAATTTGATGTTTCAATAAGTTATTTTACTATTAAAAATATAATTAATATACATTTGCTTAATAAGAACACGGTATCTTAAATATTGCAAATGATTTCTTTCTGCTTCTTGAACCCTATGGGACAGGATTTATCTATATTTCAAATATCTTTAAAATCGCTTTTTGGTAAAACTATGCTATGCACTAAAAGAAAAGCGTTTTTGGCTTTACTAAAAATTTAAATAAAGCTTTTCTCATAAAGATAGCTTACCAAAAACGTATAGATACCAGCTCTTCCAACCAACAAATAAATTGCATTTTAATTAAAAATGATATGAATATATAAATAACATTTTTCAATAACTATAATTTTGTTAACAGTGTAAATAATTTTAAAAATAATATCGCTCATTTCCTAATACAACGTCATAGCTCAAAATTTCAAATTTTGAATTTAATCATACAGAATTGTTCACCATTTAAGGCTTTATATTGTATTTACGTTTCATCTTCGTGACTTCTGTACTTTCCTCGTTTTAAGAGAATGAGTCCTTATTTCATTTCATGTTTGGAAGCTTTTATTGTCAATAAGAACGACACATTCCAGTTGTGGAGTAAACTTAATAACGTAAAGATCATAACGCTTTCTAAAACATCGTCACATTTCGTTTTGTGACTGTAATAATGAAAAGATGATGTTTTAAAACTGAATCGAATTTTTGCATAAATGTATTTTTTGCGTTATAGCTGTGTAGGTGAAAATTTAATACTCCGTTCTTCTTCGGAGTTTAATACTCCGTTCTTCTTTTCACGACACATTTTAGTTTATGACACAGTAGCGGATATATTTTTACAGCAATAACGTCATAATCCAAACATCCCACATAGTTTGGTCAAGAATTCTTCTTAAATGTATAATTGATAAAAGTTTTCTTAAATGGGTTCCTTATTTATGAATCATTTACTAATTGTAGTGTAAACTTAATTAGTCTGATATTTTTGTCGAAAACTTAAAATGCGATTCTCTCAAAATACATTTTTTGAGTTATGACGTTCTATTATTAAATGAGCGATATAATTAAATGAGCGATTAATTTTAATTGCGCAATTTAATTTGGTGCTCAATTAAGCTTATTCAATTAGCACAAGATATATTTATTTTACTAGGTAATGACGTCCGCCCAGCTGATTTCTCTTTTTTTACAAAAACATCATGGCTTTTAATTGTTGCTTTAAGTTAGAAGTATCAAAAGCCTTTTTCGTATGACCCGCCATTTTCTTTATATTTGTTTGTTTATATTTTTTACTTGCGGCTTGTCAATTTTATGAATTTTTTTCTTCTCAATGAACATAGTTCCCAGAGTAAACATACTTGTTGACAAGGGTTGCATTTCGCAACTTATTCAATTAGTGATGCAATGAAGTACTAATTGCTCAATTTATTAATCGACTTCTTATATGGTAAATTGAGCTCAATTAAGGCCTTAATTGCGTAAAGTCCTTAATTGCGCAATAAATGCATATGTCTGAACATGATATAATATTATATAGAATATTTAAAAGTATTTTGGGATGTAAAGTATTTTTTAAATAATTCGATTTTAGTCAAACTTTTTTTGGAACAAAGTTGTTATGTTTTATAGAGTTTTTGCAAAAATTATTAATTTCAAACCAACAATGTTAACGCATTTGCTTGAAATAACGATTTAGCGCTAAAATTTTTTGGGCATACCATAACCATGCTTTTTCTCTGCACATATGGTCCTTAATAAAAAGTGATTTTTCGTGCTGGACTTTTATACCAGATGTTACGGCCATACTTCAATACATTTTTTTATTTTTCTTGGTCCGTAAAATCGCAAGTACTTGTGGCGCCATCAAATCAGTTACAATCGTAATTTGAACCATTAATTCTATACAACTCTACACTGTTAAATAAAAAGTTTAAAACAATTTTAAAAGTGCAATTTTGCATACGTTAGAAGCTTTAAAACAGATTTGTTTTTAAAAATAATCCTTTGATTTAATGCATCCATTACATCGATGTAACAGATGTTTTTTAAATAAAAATATTTTTAAAAAATAATTAAATATTAAACAAAACAAAAAATGAAAAAATCATTAAACAAAACACAAAATCCAAAAAGCTTTAAAAATATTCCCGGTTTCATTTAAACGATTTCACTAATTCTTTATAATTCAATCTCCAAAAAATAAAAAAATATACTTTAAGAAAAAGAAATCATATAAATCCAATGTTCAATCACGTTTTATATTAATCATGTTTAAAATTCAAGTCACACACTCACAGATCGTTTACATAAAAAAAGAAATAAATGTCTTTTGTTTATTTCAAAAAGACAGCTGTCAAATAAAATATTTTCGCGCAGAGTTATTGCACAATTAATATTTTTGCTGTTGGTAAATAAAAGAAATAAAAAATAATAATAATAAATTATTATATCCGTAGTGCCCAAAAAAAAGACACGAGTATTTGGGTGTTATACTAAAAATCAGCAGAAAAAAACTTACTTGCAATATGAGCCACCATTTGTTTTTGTTATACATGTACCACCATTTTTGCAGCCCACTGACAAGCACGATGAACCTGAAATGCAAGAAAAAAAACATAAATTACAAATTAAATTAATAAAATAACGAAACTACTTCAAAGAATTATGACAATTGTGTTGTGACACAACAAATTCAAAAGAACATGTCTAAGGGGGCCACCCCTTGGTAATAAAAAAATGATAAAAACGTAAGTACATACACACTTGTATGTATGTATGTATGTATATACATATGTATATATGTGTGTATGTATGTAGCTATGTACTTGTATTTCCGCGATAAAAAGTTTAAGGATTAATATAAGATAAATTTATTCAAATAAAAAAAAAATGGAAAGTTTCCTTAATTCAATTTAATTTTTCTTCCTTCCTTAATTCAATTTTTCTTTTTGTTGTTAAACGTAATTTATTTTCAGCAATGACTACCAACGCTCGAAAATGGTTGTGAGAGAGCTCTCTCTTTCTCTTTTGTTTAATTTAGTATTTTAACGAGCAATTGATAAACAACACAAACAGAAAATTAAAATAAGACTAAACAGGTCTTAAACGATATTTCATTACAACTTCTTAATTCTATTAACACATTTTTGACTTTCATAGTAAACAAAAGACAAAATGCATGATCTTGCAGATCACTGCATATCAGTTTGCCTAAGTTAGAACTGCAAAGGCCACACGTCTTCATATTTAGATCTACGATCAACATTATCGGAATACGACATTTATTCGACAGAAGCGTGTGAAGTTGCTTTATCAAAAATTTATCTGGGATTTCAATCTTAATAACCACAATAGAATATCATTACATTTTTAATGTTTTCATGTGCTAAAACAGGTTGCCAAATCCGATCAAGAAAATTACTATTTGATAAAATAAACTTGACATTAGTTAAGAGCTAATTAAAAGAGGCCGGCAACTTGTTGAAAACATACATGATTCATTCCAACAAAATAGATTTTAAGTTTTCTTTCCACAAGCGAGAAGCTGACATTACCTGTGTCGGGACCAATTTTATTAGATCGAAAATAAAAGTACTTTACCTCTATTTGTAAATTGAATTAAATGAAACAAATTGAAGGGCCAAATAAACTACAAAAGCCGATTGCCAAACATCACAACCTTTTGCTCTAGCATAAACTAAGGCGAATTAATAACAGGGGGCCTTGGGAGCCCAGGTGACTATTGTGTTTTTCCTTTTTCGGGTGTAAAAAAAAATCTTCTTTGTTTCTGACAGCCGAAGACGATTTGTGCAAAAATAAAATATAATAATTCTTTCGCAGCGTTGTATTCGTTGTCGCCGTGAGTATACCTGTTATGAATTCGCCTTGGCATAAACCAATCGTTTTCAGATGTTTGCAGGAATATCAAATTATTTAGGTTTTCAACGTCATAATGGCATTTTGTTTAACAGTTTCTACTTCAAAAATTATTAAGTTTAAACCAACTATGTTCCATTTTGCGTGTTTTATAATCGTTTAATATTCAAATAATAGCAGATATAATAAATTATGTTTAAAAATAACTACAATTTTTTTACTGCGATCATAAATATTACAGACAAAATAATATGGTTCTTGCGACCATGTTTTTTTTCTGCGTGCTATTCTGTGCAATTATTTTGAATAAATAAAATTAAATCAATAATGATCTAAGAGCTTTTTGACAAACTAGGGTTTGGTGATTAAAAAGTCTAAAAAAATCTATTATATTTCTATGACTCTTATCTCACCCAGTTATTAATGCAATAACTTCACAATTTTATTGTTGAATAAATTAATAAATGTGTTACGATCACACTGAAAAAAATACACCTTTAATAATTTTTTTACATTTACCTATACAAGTATTTAGTGCAAATTTCAAAAAAATATATTTAATAAATCATTGAATATTCATAAAATTATCTTTTAAATCTCATAATAACAATATAAAACAATGCAATTGAAATTTTAAAAATTACAAAACAATAAAGAAACAAAAAGAAATAGTGTGAGTAAGCATTGTTAGTTTATTTTTTTGTGTGTTATCGCCTACCTGACTGCCATCCAAAGCCCTTTTTTGATACTCTTTATTTATTTTTTTGTTTTTAAAAATAAGTAGAGGGAAAAATACTGTATTAGTTAACAAAATTTTTATTTGTAATTTGAGTATGGCATTTAATATAATATTGCATTTATTTTTTTTTTGTCAGCAATTGCATTATTACAAAAAAAAAAACTACAATTAACGTTTCAATTTCGTGCAAAATTTCGTTAATGCAATAATGTTGTATTGTATGTTAAGTAAATCTTATTACACATATTACATATTTTATGACAATGAAATGGAGATCGCACACATCACTTATTCGTTATTTTTATTGATGAATGGATACTTAAACCGCGATTTTATGAATGAGATTGCATATAAAAATATCAGCTAAGAACTTAATTTTTCAAAACGCAAAACGGACTTAATTTTCTAAAAATGTTTTTTTAAAACAAATATAAATTTTATACATATACACTCTCGATCAAATGATTGCAACCACTTTAATTAGTAGTTTCAGCGGGTAAATTTTTTTCGAAAGCTAAATTTTTTCTACCATCGAATACCCTTAAGATTACATAAACAACATAACATTAAAGCTTAAAGCATCAATATGTTTTCGCAAGATAATGGCAAGTTTCATTATTTTTATGGGCTTTTAAAATAACTCTCATTTTGTTTATAAAGTTTCTGTATATAAAAAAAATGTAGGATTACATCTCTTTTTATTAAATGAAATAAAAGTCTTATGTCTTCTTAGAGCTACTCACTCACTGGTTGTAGAAAAGGATGAAGAGTTTATCGGACTTCTACTACTCGCTCATTATAGCATCGATTACATGTAGGATACGTGTTATTTTTTAGTTTGCAGTAACTAAAGAATAAAAATGTAACCCTTACCCTTCCCTATTCCTTCAATGTGGCTTCCTAGGTGTCAAAGTAATAATATTAAGTTTAAAATTAAAGGGTGTATCAAGAAAAGCGTGAGCTTAAAGATGTCCCGGACGGCGTCGTTCTAAACTTTATGTGTTCAAGCGCAATGATTAAAAATGCTTGACTACATTCAATGCATATGTAGTTGCTTAACTGTTACTGTGGAGAAATGTGACGCAAAAAGCAAATGCAAAAAAAAAGAAAGAAACACAGTGCTTAAGCTGAGTATGTGTTTCTTTCTGCAGCAAAGCAATTAATTTTAAAACGTTTGCTGAAACATTTATTATTTGCTGAAAAACATGTAAGCAAAGCAATGATTTTAGTGCTGTTGCTATTTATAAGCAAGCATTCTAAACCCTGTTGAAACTTTTGTACGTGCAAAGCATTTTGTTAAGCACTCTCAGATATTTCCTTATTAACAATGTTTTGATGCTTTACAGAAATACTTCAGTGTGAATGTTAGTCACTTCAGAATAAATGAAAACGTGCTCAAAAAATCTAATAGGCATTTCCAATAGCGCCAGTCACTTAACCGATATCACTTCGCAAAAAGCATAAAATATTTTGAAAAACTTTAAAATATAGCACCTTCTAACGAATATTCCCAAATAAAGAGAAATAATATTTTCCCACGCATTATTAACTGTTAAATTTTTAATTATAACAATTAAAATATTAAGCCTAAATTAATTACAAATGACTACATTAAACAAGTCAGATTCATTAACAAAAGAAAAACAAAATACTTTAACCAAATTATCATAGTAATACGTATAACACACCTGTCAGCAGACATTAAACACTATATCTATTATATTGTACATGACGGCATATACATACAAACATACTCTCGTGTGTACATATGCAGACAGTCAGATATTAATATCGCGATTTCAAGCATCATTGATAGAGCGTGTAAACTTTTTTGGCCACCCACCCAGTAAGTTTGTTCATTTAAAATTATTTTATTTTTTCTTTTGCTAGACATTTTAACACTCTGATGGTATTCATAACAGTACTATTTTGTTTTTGTTGTTGTTTTATTTTATCGCCCCCCTTACACCATTTGGATTTGGCCACAATCAAACAAAAACAAAATGCCTGCTTAAGCATGTGTAACCAATAATGACGCTTAAAGAAGATTTAATGTTGTTAATGTGTAAATTGGCATGTAACACACGAATTAAAGTGTTTTGTTTTATTTTAATTTAATTTTAAATATATCTGGTTAATAAGAACATAATTTATAAAACAAACAAAAAAAACATATTTTTATAGAATCAAATTAAATGCATTTCGACTCGGACTTTCCTTAAATGTTCATTGTCGCAGCTGTAAGAACAGGGATATTCACACAGGATATTCACTGCTAAACGATGTATCCAATACCACCCTCACTGCTAAGTATGTGATCAGGCGTGTGTGTGGTCTGACTAAAACAGGGAGCACTCTCTGTGACTCTATTTATCGAAAGAGATTTTTAAGCTACCAAGCAAAAGAATTAAATATCTTTTAAAAATCTGACCACAACACAAACCTTCCGACGCCGGTGTCATTGCCAATGTGTAAAAATTTTTTTTTACTAATTCATAAGTAACAACTAATGCAACATCGTCTATATACATAAGTGAAATACCGTGACAAATGTTACAAACGTAGCGGTACGAAAATAACTTGACTGTAGCAGGCTTAGCGCCACGATTCCTTTAGGGGGCTAAAAAATAATTAATATTTAAGGTCAGGGAACTGCAATAAATAAACCGAAAACTTTATGGACTAAAAAACCTGAATTACAAAAAAAAATTTCAACGACGTCCTCCAAAGCACTGCGAAATAATGTATCAGTGAAAAGTACAATCGAGAGTCCATATAAAGAAAGCAAACTGCTATAATAATGTAAGTCCGAGATACGTAATACTATGTGGGTTTTAAATAGAAGATAAAGAAAAAGCTTAACATCTTCTACGACAGTAAAAAGCTTCTCTACGAATAAGTTTGCAGCAATTCGCCAATAACTAATCTGATTGACTGTATTTATTGTACATTAGCATTAATAACCCTTTCTAAGGATGTCTGAGCCACCTCCAGTAGGTGTTTCGATACCGTAAAACCCAAGTTGTTTTTCTTATGGGATTTCAAAAACATGACTCGACTGATCTCTTCGTTGAAAAACTAAAGCCCTGTCGAATGGCTTTTTTAAAGTTCGAGTTTTAATTTGATGCAAATGAAGTTCACAAAAAGACACAAAATGAGTTCAACTGGGTATCAACGAACATGAGACTAAGGAAGCTTCTTCTGTACTTAATTTAACTCAACTTTGTCATTTAATTCGCACGACCATTAAACGTGATTAATATTTATTAAATTGCTGTCGATAACTAGTTTCGCAAAAACGAATTAAGCATGATGTTGGCATGATTGGACAAAGTCTTTGCGTGTGTTTCTGCATAGTTTTACACTAAAAATCATTGTACAATAAAGTTGCGTCCCATGTCTTATTTAAAGTGACAGGTTCTGAAGATGGATTCGCTGAGACCCTGGTCAGTCTCGTCACTCATGCTAACCTCATTCTATGTAATCGGCGTCTACATTTTGCTTTTTCTTAAATTTTTACAAGCGTGTGATTTAAAATTTCTAAGTTAATACCAGTTATTCGAGTAGGTCTTTGAAATACTCACTCGGTAAGACACATGATTTTCCGCGTTATGGGCAATTTATCTCAACAAATTTTAGAATACATTTTCAATGATCGGACCACATTTGGGCCACATTTAAAATCAATCGAATGACTGCATTAAAAATCTTATAAAACTTAATGAAAAATACAGGCATAATTTACGTTATTTTTGTAGCATCATTTGCTGTTTAAAAACTTTAAATACCTTTTCATTTCACCCTCCATCTAATTACAGCAATTTTCCCAGAATATTTATTCATATCGATAAAACATAAATTGTTAGAATTTACTTCAATTTCATTATCACCACAAAACTTTTTGTTTTTAGAGCAATTAAAATTTCTGTTCCGATTTCTTTCATCATAGTTGTGGTCTCGTGCATTTCATTGTAATTTATTTGTTTCTAATACAAATGATTGTGTTATCCATCATTATGTTTTTAAGTAGAAACAACACAAAATACATTATCGACGTATAATTATAAAGTGTAAGTAAATCTACAACAAGAAAAGTGTTCCATTTATTCAAAAAATAAACAGCATTAAAACCCCTTTAATCTCAATCACTAATTTCTCACGCTTTAAAATCACGTACACACATGCTTACAAACGCCAGCCAAAGCAATTACGCCAAATTAAATGAAGGAGGAGAAGATATGAAGACGTCGACGACAATGGCGATAAAATAATAAACAAAACGTTTTTAATTGTTAAACAAGCACCGTCATGAGGTTTAATTATTTTTTTTTTTTTTTAATTTTTTTTTTTTTTTATTGCAACATTCCCTGGACTTGTGTTTTTAAATAATTATTAAAAATACGAATAATAACTATTTTAAATACATACAGTCTGTCAAGGATAACTTTTAACACAATAAATATTCACAAATTTTTAATTTTTTTTAAGAAAAGGGCTACTTTTATGTTATGAAAAAATAATTTTTTAACTCATGTACCTTTCAACACTCTGTATATATAATGGTTAGGGCAACAAGTTTAAAGTCGATGCAAAAGAAAGAAAAAAAAAAAACTAAAAAAACTAATTTTATCCATTTTTTTAATGTCAATCAACTCTTTTCACAACACAAGATTTTTTTCTCTTCTTTGAAAGTTCTTGATGATTAGCGGTAATATGCCGTTATTTACGATGCGTGATATTTTGTATGTCATTTTGCAAATCATTTGACATGAAATATTTGTGGCACGCGCATCAATTAGCAAGTTTATGTGTTTAAAAAAATGCCTGGAAAGCGGTTATCGTACGACGTAATCCAACTAATTTATTACAACCACCAACTAGGAGCAAGTGCTCAGGAGCTATCAGAGAGGTTTTTGGTATCAAGGAGAACTATTTACAATGTGCTTTATCGTGCTGAGAAAGAAAATAGATTAGAATTAAACCGTGGAGGTGGACCAAAGCCCAAAATAGATGATCGCACAGAGCGGGCAATTGTTAGAAAAGTGGCCCAAAATCCAAAGATTTCCCTAAGGACACTTTCATAGGAGCTTGAAGAAGAATGTGGTGTTTTTGTTTCACATGAAACTGTTCGGCAAGCGTTATTAAAAAACAAATACTCTTCAAGAGCAGCACGTAAAAAACCATTACTTTCTACAATTAATACAGAAAAGCGTTTTTCCTTCGCCACGATGAACATTTCGCAACCTGTGGAGTATTGGGACGACGTGATATTCTGCGATGAGACCAAAATAATGTTGTACTACAACGATGGGCCAGCTAGAGTGTGGCGCAAACGATTAACATCTCTAGAAAACCGCAATATTATACCAACAGTAAAATTTGGAAAATTGTCAACAATGATTTGGGGTTGTATCTCGTGTAAAGGTGTAGGAGATATTGCCTTTATAGACACAACGATGGATGCGCAACAATATCTAAATATTTTACAGACCAATTTGATCGCAAGTGCAAGGAAATTCGGATTCATGCAAGAAAATAAGCCACGATTTAAATTTTACCAAGATAACGACCCCAAGCACAAGTCCCATATGGTAAGAATGTGGCTACTTTATAACTGCGGTAAGGTCAAAGTCCAGATTTAAACCCGATTGAAAATTTGTGGGTTTATTTGAAAAAACGGGTCGCTAAACGCCATCCCACCAACATGACTGCTTTAAAAGCTGCAATTACGGAGGAGTGGCATAATATACCGACCAACTATGACTTAAAGAAGTTAATTCACTCGATGAGAAAGAGGTTACAATGCGTGGTAGATGCAAGGGGTGGTCATACCAAATATTAAAGCCGCAAAAGATTATTTGAGCAATGAAATGAATGCCAAATACACAGATCTCATTATTTGTGAAAAGAGTTTATTGACACCAAAAAAATGGAGTAGTTATGTTTGTATTAAAATTAGTTCCTTAGTTTTTAATCTTTGTTTTAAATCTTTGTAAATGATGTAAATAATTACAATAAATTAAAAAAAAAATTTTTTTTTCTGAAATAAATAGTACTTTTTTTTATAAAATAATATAAAAACGTTTTTTTTTTCTTTGGTGTGAAAACTCATCCTTGACAGACTGTATATTCATGTGAACATATAAACATGTTTGTGCAAGCTTATTATTAGAAAACTTTATCAAAAAAACAAAAAAATAAACCACATTTTATATGAAATTAAACTAAAAAAAAAATAAGCGCAAAGCGGTAAATAAAAAAATACAAATAAATTTTATGTAAATCTGCCCATTTTATAAGAAACTTTATTTATGTATTTCTCTTATTATTATTATTATTTTTTTCTTAAGTATAAGATTGTGTTGTTAGACTTCCCCACGTGAATGCCAGGTGCATTCTTATACTGTTAAAGTTTAATTCCAAGGGTACTTAAATGGCTAGTGCTTGTAATTTCTCAGTATTGGGTTGGACTTGATTGTCAGGTTTCGATTTTTAGCTGCAGTCAGTATCTGAGCGTTTGCCAAGCTAAAAGAATTTATTGTTTCTACCCACCCCTACAGAGTTGAGATACCAGGAAATAACTTCCACTTAAGTAAATACCAGTACATTGCAATGATTCTGTTGTTTCTGTTACATTGAAAATCGGTTTTGATTACTGAAGTCATGAAAAACATGACCAATGTCACAATTTCGGACAAATTTTTATTTTTAAATTTTTTAATTTTTTGCGTAATTTTAATATTTTAATTTAAAATTTTTTTTTTAATTTTAATATTCGAAGGAATCAATCACGAATAAAGTAAATTAAATTTGAAAAGATTCCGAATAATAAATTTTCATATTGATATTTTTTGCTTAAGTCAACTACTTTTTGAGAAAAATATACACATATTTAATTTAAGAGAAGCCTAATCTAGAAGCTGTGACCCTTCCGAACTTGCAAAGGGCTTGATAAAAATTTGAAACGAATCCAGTGAAAAAAATATAAAGAGTGTATGTAGGACGATTTGTGAATTAGTAGTTGTTGCTCCCTGGCTGGGGATATTTTTCCAGGCCTAACGGCGGTTATACGACTATAATTCCCCTAGCGTAATTGGATCAGATTTCAACTTCCAAGACTAGAATTCTTCAAATTCTTTTCCTGTTTGCAAACTTCCGGTACCGTTTGGTTTCGTTTATTTTGCGTTTATAGCAGTTTTCTCCGCATTGGCTTTTGGTCCCTAAGATCCAGTTTATATTATGCACTTTATGTCAGCTACAAAAGTTATGATGCAGAAGTTTGTGGGTGAGAGGAAACAAAAGAAGCACGAAATGAATATTCATGACTCGTTACAGTTTTTTCTCCCATTTTTCTCTCATTCATTTTTTCGTTTTCGTTTTTTGCCGTTTATGCCAAAATGGCTGTTTTTATATATTGTCCAAAATTGATGAAAAAAAAATATGGCAACACTTGTTACGTATAACTTAGTAGAAAGATTGCTTGATTAAAAATTAAAAAATTTTCTCGCTCTTGCAACAAAATAGTAATAATGTAAACGCTTTCAACTTACGAAGCTACTCCAAAAGGGAAAACTATAATTAAATTAGCTACAATCCCCACAATGTAAACTGGATGTAAGTGTCTGACAAGAAGCATGGCAGTTAAAAACATTTAAGGTTTTAACAACAGTTTTGTGTAAGCTTTCAAATCTCCCTTCTAAATAAAATATGACTATAAATAAGCAATGTTCAAAAGAAGTAGACCATCTGCGAAGTCACTTAGTAGGAACAGCATTACATTCTTATTATGTTCACTAAAGGCTCAAATAAATCTTGATGAAGAGCTAAAAACGCAAGCACGTTTTTATAAAATTTCGGCTTGTAAGAAGTTATAAATTCTTCGTGGATTGGCTTAATGATGTCTGAAATCTTCTGGCGGCAGTAATTAAATGCTAAAATAATGTCAGCAGTCTGTATTAACTTAAATAAAATATTAGTTATTTAACTCACACAAGAAACAACTGTAAGATCCCACTTCTTTAGCTTCAAAAAATCATCAGCCGGTATAAATCTAACATAAGTAATTTATTTCGTACAATACCTTATATAGTTAAAAATAAAGAGCAAAGCAGTTAGCAGTGTTAAACCAATTTAACTGAGAAACAGGAAAAGAGCACTAGATAAGTAAGCAATTGTAAGTGATAAAATGAGCCGTTTCTTTCAAAATGATATAAGTCCATTTTTACCAAAGAAGATAGTTACCGCTAAACCAATTCAACTAAGCAACAGGAAAAGAACACTAGATATATAAACATTTATTACTGACAATATGAGCCGTTGTCTTTAAAAGTGGTGTAAGTCCCTTTTTGAAAAAAAGGAACGAGTATAATTTAACTAAAAAACAGTTTCTTCAAAATTATTTTTACTTAGGAACAGGAAAAGAACTCTAGATACATAAGAATTTATTTGTAATAAAATGAGCAGTTTTCTTTAAAAGTGGTATAAGTTCTAATAAAAAAGGAAAGATGTAGCGGTTAGCGTAGGAAAGTGTAACAGCATAACAACAGTGTATGGCAGACATGTTGTGTGGCTATTAGATAAAGGGGATGACTGGCTTAGATAAAAGGCGTAGTGGGTTAGTGTGTGGATGGTTAAGATTACTAAACAAGACATCGAGTAGTTCATGTCTCGCCGAAGTGACATAGAAGTAGTATAACAACACATGTTTAGTAAATACGACACCATAGGATACATAAGATCGTAGGATCAAGAAGTATAACCAGATAAAGCCATAAAGTAAGAATGCAGAATTTATAATGAGCCACAGTGGTATTTGCAATCAAAAGAATCCGTACGTTTATCTAAAAAAAAGGAAAAAACGTAACAACATTTTACGCGAACACTAGGTTAGGTTAGGTTGCACAGGGTGCCGGCGTGAGGAAACCGACTCACTTGGGTACTAAACGAGGCGAACAGTAACAATAATGCAAAACGTATTTCACAGCTGTAATTAAATTTGGTCAAAAAATTAATACCTTTAGTGAAGTCCATTTTTAGCGAAAAGTTATTTTATGATAACATTAAATATAATCTGCTATGATTTTTTTTTTATCTATAAATTTTATAAAAAAAAAGGTTTGTTACAAAGAAATTTCATATTCAATTTTTCTACAATGTATGGTTTTCGTTGACTTTGAGAGTCACCAAAAGTATTTTTTTTTTAAACGCTCATGTTTTAAAATTCAATTAATTAGTTTATTGTTTAACAATAAACAAAAAATGAGCGTATTAAAATATACCACTATATAAATATTTAAATATATCTACATAAATAAAATGCACTTACAACATTTTCAAAGAAAACGGCTTATATGACATGACATGATACTTTAATAAATCCTAAATATGTTGCCACTATAATTGGCGCAAAGGATAAGGAAATATTATTAAAACTTTTAAATTAAATATAAATTAAAACTAAGAAAGCCACTTTTTGCTACAATAAAACAACAACAATGTTTTATTTCTCTTGTTGGTAAACACTTATTAAAGTGAATGCTTTAACAATAATAATCATAACAAGCTATTTTTTTAATTTTTGTTATAACTTTTGTCATACCACAAACAAATGCAATTAATAAAAAGGAAAGAATAATCAAACAAAGATAAAGTTTTCATAAACCAGCAACTAAATTTTTATTGTTGTTGTTTTGCATTAATAAGGGTATTCAAGTGAGCATTTTACGTGTCGTTAAGAATTATAAATGCAAAAATTAGTTTTAAGTAAAAAATAAATCTAAAATAATCTCTCAACAAATGCACTCTTAAATGCAAACTCTAAAGAAAGTATAAATTAATTTCAACAACCCTCACAAGTTTGTATCTCTTTAAAGTAAAGGGGTCTTGTTTGAAATTTTAAAGCGGGCAAGGTTTTAACTATATTACAGATATTTGCATAATACATTAAGTGTATAAAAATGTTGAGCAACTACATAAGAAAAAAAACAAAAATAATATAATATAATAAATATACAAAAATAACACTTGGTTTGTAATAATATCAGACCGCAAACCAATACTCTTTTTTTTTAGCGTTTACTTCAGTGAACGAGTACTTTAATGAAGCAGAAATATTCGTGGGAAACATTGAACAACGTCTACACCCTCTTCTACAAAAAGTTCAACCACATGCACAAAAGACAGCAACTTCTATGTTGGAAATAATAAAACAAAAAACTGTATGGAGATGGAGTATGTGTTTATTGTTTATTTAAATAATTTAGAAATATTGTATGAAAATAAACCCATAATTGTACAGTTGATAACGAAAAATGTGGTTTCTGTGTAGATAATAGATTTTATTTATGGTAATGAATAAGATTTTCTACAATTGATCAAATAACGAATTAGAATGTGAGCACATTTTTTATTTCTTCCTTTATTTGAAAAAAAAAAATAATTTTTAAATTTGTTATACCCTCCACAACAGGTGAAAATGGTGTATAAAAGTTTATCATTCCATTTGTACTGTTTGAAAAAAAGAAGAGCGCCTCTAGTTTCGTTACGTTTTTATACCCTTTAACCACAAAAAGTGGAAAAAGGGTATATATAAGTTTGTCATTTGTAGTTTAATTTCTACAAAATCCATTTTCGACCCCATAAAGTGTATATATTCCGAGTTCTTATGTATAGCGAAGTCGATTAAGCGATGTCCGTCTGCCCATCCCTATCAGTGTTATTTCTGCCTCGGAAGAGGTGGCCTTGGAAATCAGCGTGATCGCTCCATATCCTTCGAGGCAGCAGGTAAAACACCACGCCTACTTCTAATTTTTTATGTCATTTGGAACAATAAAGTAACTGTAATCAAAAAATATATATATGGGGCGATAGAGAATTAAGAAATAAGAAAAAACATTAAGTTAAAAAATTGGCGCTCGCCCATATTTTCCGAGTTACTGGGCTCTGAAATTTTTAAATTTTTTAAAATATCAATATGGGTATCATTTTAAAGCTTTTGAAGATATCTTTAAGGAAATACCAAAATTTTTTAAAAATGTTTAGCGGTCCTGTCTCCTTTGTTACTAGGTTGTTCACAGCCCTTAATTGTGGAACTAAACAATTTTTTAAAAATGCTTAACCCATTAAGAACCGATGTCATTTTTATGAAAAAATTTATACATGCGCTACAAAATTTTTTCTTTTTATTCTCTGTCAACCTAATATTTGCGTTTTTGATTGAAGTTACTTCACTAAACTACATTTACATAGATGGTAAAGGGTAAATAAGATTCGGCATAGCCGAATATAGCACTCTTACTTCTTTTAATGTTATTTTGTTTGTCGCTTTGTTCTATTGAAAAGACAAAATCGAAATATCACCAAAATAAAATATTTTCACCAAAAGTTCACAAAAATAATAAAATTTTAGGAGAAAATTTAAATTTTACTAAAAACCGTAAAATCAAAAAACAAAGCTTTTGATAACCAAAATCTCGAAATTACGCCAAAATTTCACAAAAAAAAAATTTTACCAAAATTTCATAAAAAACTAATATCTAAAATTGGCGATAATTTAAAAGTTTGCTAATAAGAATCTTAATTGAAATATTACCAAAATATTATATTTCCACAAAAATATCACAAAAAAAAAATAACTAAAATATTTTTCGTTTTGGGAACTTTGTTCATTGCGAACTTGTCACTTTTTAATACATTCTATTTCGAACGCAGAACAAATTTTTCTTTAGTTTTATATAATTTTTTTAAATACAAGCAACTAATTTCTTAAATAGGTTTTACCTTTCCAATTTTGCAATTTTCTCATGCTAGCAAAAACTAAAAACAACTTAAAACAGAATTTATCGAATATAAAAATTTTGTAAATTTATCAATTTCTCTTAAAAAGATACGTAATAAATATGTGTGATATATCGGGACACCCTTTAGTTTTTAACTGTAGCCAAAATCTTTCAAATTGAGAGACGAAATTTTCAAAGTCAATCTGCAAATAACGGGGTTCTAAAGGTACAAACATTAAGATGAAAAATGCTTAAAATTACTGAAATAAATAATTTTATTTTATTTAATTAAGACAACTATATAAAAATTATTGTTTTAAAATTTTTTAAAACTAATGAGAATTAAGTAAAAAAAAAGAAAAAGAAAATTCCCACAATTTAACAGGCACAAAGTTGCTTCAAGTAATTTTTATTTGTAACTGACTGTAAGCGGTTAAGTGGTCGAATATACTTGTCGTATGTAAATGACGGGACTATTTTTAGCATGGCAGCAAAACAGGGATGCTATTTGTTTTAAACCAGATCAATGATCTCTATCCCAATGTCTGTCTAAGTTCATACGTATGAATGTAAACATTTAACACAAACGCATTATTAGTTTTATACATTTTTTTATATTTTTCATACTGATAATATAAATGCTAAATATGGCTTCCGGTTTAACCATTGACACTTATTCCTCTCTTTTATTCTGTTTTTTTTTTTTTTTTTTTTTTTTTTTTTTTTTTTTTTTTTTTTTTTTTTGCTAAAAATCATAGTGGTAAACCATTTATTATAGATCGTCAGACTGGTTACTTCATAATGAGATTGTCTGTTGTCTACCACTAACAGAAACTAAATAACTATAGTTTTTGAAAGTCTATCTAGAGTTGTGGTGCAGTTCCTTTTTTATTTATTTTTAATTCCCATGAAGTTTTTGTAATGAATAGTTATTATTCATAAGCAAAAAAAATTGATTTCATATTTTATACGACATGACTTCTGTTGATGCATGTGACACAAGTTACCCAGGGAAATTTTTGTAACTGTGGTTTTAATTATTAAAAATAATTATTAGCATTATAATCTTATGTGCAGAAGTTTTGCAAATTTTACAATTCTCAACACAAATTCATAAAACTTGCTTAAAAAATATATGTTTTAGTTCATTAAATGAATAGTTTTTAATTATCCTAGAATTTTCTTTTACTTAGTGTGATAATTTTTGTAGAATAAAAAAAATTTTTTTAAATATTCTATTACAAATAGAATGCATATTTTGCACTGCCGTATATTTGTTTAGCATTCTTTGTGTCATTTTTTTTTCATTAATGAAGACAAACTAACTGTGAATTCGCTAGATAGCAGTTAACAAAACAAAACAAAAAACTCAACAATAGCTACATCTTTGTTTCTTAAATCAAACTTCTGCTTTCTTACGGTGGGTTGGAGTGTTTAAATAGGCATGATATTTTTTTCTGTCCATGTTTTTGAAATTAGGCCTTAAGTATTACTTTCTGTTAAAAGTCCGCCGCTGACAATTTGAAACGAAATTTAGTGTAGAATGGAAACTAATCAAATGAACTGTTCTCTTAAAATCTGAATGTACAGACCTGCAAATCGCAGAGCCTTAAGTGTACAACACAAATATATAAAACCCCTAAACCGATTTGATATTTTTACATTCATATATTTCGTTGATAAAGAGATTCACGAATACACCGAGCACAAATTTATTGAAAATCCCTTCAATTAGAATGAAGAGTGCTGTAAATGATAGCTATGATCAATGAGAAATACCATGAGCATTTAATTCTTATCGTGGTTAAAAAATGTATGACTCGAATTAATACGATTCAACGTATTCGTGCAAATGGCGAACTTAACAAATTCTCTGTTATTAGGCACACTACCATACAGTTAAAGAAACAAGGCTTAAAACGTAACATGCTGTTACGAAAGTTGACTTAATTCATGCATACAATTGATAAAAAAAATATACTTTGTAAACACAGTCAATTCTGCTTAAAGTCTCTATGTTATCCACACACATAAAACCGACTTCATTTTAGCAGTTATTACAGAATTCTTTTGATTAAATCTTATCCACTAAAACATTAACACAAGTATAAAAGAAACAAGTGGAACAAGCTGCCAGATGCTTCCACGCTAAAAATATATAGTCGGTTTTACTCGCTTATTAATGGAAATCGTATTAATCATCGGTATAGCAGTCAAGAAAATTTGTGCAAAGTTTAAGAGGGAAAATAACAGAAAATTCATTCGAATTTTAGACATACATATAAGTAAGTAAATAAAAAATAATTTATTTATTTTTATTAAACTAATACACAACTTTTTATATTAACTTTAAGTCCTTTTTAATGTAATGCTTTTATACAATGATTTAACGATGTATGTTTTTCTTATCTCTTTAATAAAAGTTAACTTAAGTGGACTATAAAGTGCTATTTATAAATTTTCGTTTGTACAGCCTTTCTGTTAATTAATTTTTATTAAGGCCACAGCAAATGGTTAATGAATAAGGTGGCAACTGCGAAAAGCTGACATTTTTTTTATCTAGTCTTTTTTTAAAATTCAGTTTTATCATAATAGACGGCGTTTTAGGAAATTTTGAATTTTAGAATTTTTTAAGAATATTAATTATCTAGTTTGATTATGATAGAAAATCATCGTGTGCTTATAACGGGAAAATATGGCAACTCCAACAGAACTTTACCGCCACTTTAAGCCTGAAATGTTATTGAATTAAAATGTACACACATCTGTCAAAAAATCTTGTTTTTTGCTATTGATGGGTTATGAAAAAGTCCCTAGAACTTGCTTTTAATATTGAAAATATTCGAATTAACTACAAAAACATTAAAAAAGTCTTCATTAATAACGTAATTTCCTTTTCAACATTCAAAACAATTCAATTTATTTTTCCTTAAACCTCAATTTAACTTTATGTTTTATTATGTAAAGGCAACAAAAAATATATAGAAAATGAATTCATTAAATCTTACTCAGGCATGAAACTCGTACCAAAAGAAGGCTTAAACAAGGAAGAAATATTTATAAGTATTTATAAATGTTTGTATGTATGTGAAGTTATAAAAAATCTTTAAAGCAATCTGTTGCAACCTGTTTTTAAGTTTTATTAAAATTTTAGCCATTCTTTTGGTCAATTTGTGACATTTAAAGAGGATGGATGAAAAACGACATATCAAATGACAATTAAAAAACAACATTTTAACACTCTACTACAACATATGGCATAAAGTTTTTTTTTAACATTTTTAAAGCAAGCTAACAAAACTTATATATTTTTTGTATACTTAGTAATTCTTAAGCTGGATTTTTATCCACAATAAATTTATATTTTTGACGTAGGATGATAAAATTGTTAAAAGCAGTAAGTGTGAGATATTTAAATGTTTTCAAAGTTATGAGGCTCCTTCACTTAAAAGGAACATAATACTGGTATAAGTTTTAATTAATTTAGAAAGTTTTATACACTTTATTTTTAATCAAGTTAATTTACTGTTAAACTGTGGATAAGAATTTTTTTCACCACAACACCACCACGCATTTCTCTGTAGAAAACAGTTTTTAAATATATAAAAATTTTGATATCCTTTTTTAATGTATAGCAGTAAAAGGTTTAGATTTTTAACTCTCCACTACTTTTAAATGGTGGGCGTGCTAAAGTAAGGCATGATCTCAAAAACGTTTAATTTTTTAGACTAAAAGCTAAATTGATACAATAAATTTATTATTTCACTTATTCTTTAATTTTCGCTTTCTACAACATCAAAAAATAAACAATTTTTGTAAACTAATAAAAAATATGTAAAAATTATTGTCCTTTTACCATTTGAACGATTTGCTCTTCAATCCAAAGAGAATTTATAATTTAATTGCAACACAAAATTATGTATAACAATTCAGTGTTTGAGCTTATAATATTAGCATCTTGTTGTGAGTTTACAAACAGTTCTCTTTGCTTCATTTCACATTTTTATTATACGAGTACATCGTATCGTACGTCTTTACGAACAAGAATAGATAACCAGAATTACATTTTATTAATCTTAAGTTTGTTTAATTACATGAACTATTCAGAACACAAAGCCGCTGTAATGCGAAACCGGCGGCAACTTAGACTGAGAATACCTGTGCGGCAGCAGCTAGCATAAGTATACTACGAACCGTTGCCTAAGTTAATAACTGCAGATCTTCGGTTCGAATTCGTTTATTTTTAGCTTTCTCTCTCTTAAGTTTTAAAAGACTTCAGAAAGAAGAACATAATCAGTTCATTTGTATTCCTTTATTATTTTTGTTACCCCCTCAGAACTCCATAATTTGTGGCCTAATTTTCCTAATTATTTCTTTACTTGGAAGATAATACTTACAATTGGTTTTATTGTAAAAAAATAGACTTACAAATCAAAGGATGTGAATTTCGATGACTTTACATTACAAATATCAATAACAAAAATTTTTAATTAAAGGGTGTGCCCACACGGATGTAGTTTATCTTGTGAAACGCAAAAGACCTACATATGAAACTTAGACAGAGTGTGTGTTACTTTATTCGTTATAACAACTAGTGAGGATAATAAACTTAAAAATTAACGGGTGTCCAAATACGGATGATATGACGCATATGGTCTTTTATTTTGACTTGTGATAGACAGACAGTTATTATTTATTAATATAAGAAATTAAAGTTAAAAGATGTTCCTATAGGGCTGTGTTTTCGAAGTACTTTTGAATTAACACAACAACAATGAAAAATAAAATTGAAGCCGAACAGTAAAAGGCATACTTTTCAAATTTAAGTCTTTTTTGCAAGATAAATATTTTTATCTATCAATAACAATCGACGGCTACTTTGTGACTTATAAAATAGAACTATTTTCATTTTACAGATTTAATATTATACATAATATTTACATTTAAATATCTGTTCAATTTAAACAAACGACACCAAAAACGTATAATTAGAAAGTTTTTATTCGACAACAGTACAACCGTGTTACCACAGTATACTCATACATTTTGCTGTGGCGTATTTGAAAAAATCTAACTTTGTTTCCTTGAGAAAAACTGCGCTATCCGTGCCACCTGTATTCCTTAACATATAGAGTTATGTTTAAAAATATTGTTTAATCTTTTTAAATATTGCACTATCCAAAGAGTCAGTAGTCCTCAAAAAAAAAACTGCTAAATTTCTAAAGAAAGTTTTTCAATATCTTTGTTGTAATAAAATTTTAAAAATACATACATGAATAAAACTAACTTCACCATACGCCATTAGAACACAAAATTGTACAACACACAAACACATATCCATACATACATAGCTAGGCTATACTTAATGATATTGACAGGAAACTATCAAAATCATTAAGTGACGAAAATGAAGGATAAAAGGAAGCAAGGAATAAAGACTAACACAAAACACCTTTAGCAATTTGATACTTTTATACAAGCATTTTTTTCTTTTACAATTGCTTATATACGCATACACAAGTACCTAGTAGAGATTATGACAGTGTGTGCGTGTGCATGTTGTTGTTAAAAAAAAATAATAAGAAGGATACACACAGGAACCATAAAATTGTGACAGACTTGAAAACAAAACAAACAAAAAAAAACAAGGGGAAGACATGAGGAATAAAGCAAAGAAAGAAAAAAGAAAAGAATAATGTAACCGAAAACAATACTGCACATGTACACAAGAGCTTAAGTGTGTTGTTGCTTTGTTGCTGGGTTGTGCACATGAGCACAACATGGTTGAATATTTATTTTTTTTTTTTTTTGTGTTTTACACTAAACATTGTGTGTATGCATGCAAACACATATGCGCTTCGTTTATTCGTTTGTTGCTGCCACTATTTTGGTTTTTTTTTGTTGTTTTGGGTTGAGACTTCTAAACAGCTGTCGCTTTTCCAAAAATACCACTTTTCCAAATAGATAAATAATTGTAATTTTCTTGCTGTTTGTATTTTTAAGAGGTGGTAGTGGTTATTGTTGTTTATAAATGTATTTTGAGTGGTTGAAGTGCGTTTTTTCTGTGAGTGTGTGTGTTGCTTGTAATATAAACAGGATAACAACTAAAAAGTAAAATATGGATAACGGAACATTCAAAAGCAAATCATGAACGGCGACCTTAAAAAAAACGTTTTGGGAGGATTTAAATTTTTTAATACACTTGTTAAAAATGTAGTTTATAATAAATGTTTTCAACCTTTCAAATTATAAAATAAGCTAAAAAATTGAAGAGAGTAATTTTTGGAATTGTATATGTTACAATTTATGAGGCCAATTTTTGTTTAAATTAACTTGTGTACAACTTGAAAAAAGGAAAAATATTACATATGTATATAAAAAATTTTGTATTAAATGAAAAACATTAAGGCATATCACACATTCCGATCGGAATGGTTTTAATTCCGTACAACCGTAGTTTTACCTAGTTCAGATTCCGCTCGAGTTTGAATATTCATCAAAAACGCTAATTTAAATAAGGATACAAAATTAAAGTCAATTAAAAAACCACAAAGAATAAAATTTGAAAGAAATTCAATTCCACTGTAAAATGAAATAGTGGTTTCGTTCCAAAAAAAATCTTTTATTGAAGAACCATTTAGCGGAATTGAAACCACTTTCGAACAAAATTTAGTTCCGTGACATACCTGAGTATTATTTTTATTATTGTACAATTATTGAGAAGAAAATAAATACATTGTAGAAACCAATTAGCGGAATTGAAATCACTTTTGATCAAAATTGAGTTCCGTGACATACCTGATTATTTTTAATACAATTTTGGAGAAGAAAATAAACACACGAACCAAGATAACCATCACAACCATCGTATTGCGCTCGATTTGACTATCTTCAATCTTCTCTGTTTCAATTTTTTAAGAAATAGCTCGACAGAAAATGCAAGTCGTTCCAGCTATAATAATATTTATTTCAATATTTATTTCAAGAAGATTTGATTAAAGTTTAATTGAAGAAAAAACTAAAACAAAATGATCATACAAAGGGAGAAAAGCAATAATAGTTGCTAATATATCAACCTCACTTTAAATCAAATTTTGGTCAAAAAAATTTCGACATTTGACCCTTTCTCTTAGATCTAAATTTGGTCAAGTAAAAAATGTTGCTGGTAGTAGTTTTCGCTACATATTAGCAAAAGTCTTGTACTCTTTTAGTTTCATTCTTTGAAATTCTTCACATTTAAACTTTAAATTAAACTTTATAATAGTTATTGTTTGCTGTTGATAATTTGTACTGAAATAAATTATACAAATTCATTTTATATGTTGTAAAAATGTTGTATTGAGACCCCACCTCGTACTTACTTATTTATCTGAGTGATAAATTCACACAGAAAAAAGTGTTTGCGCCTATTAAAATTTTGTTTGTTTTCAAATTACAACTCAATTAAAAATTTAATTGTTTTAATTATATATTTAATTGAAAAATATGTATGTACAATGTTTAGTGATTAAATAATTAATTAAAGCAATTATTTTAAATTAAATTAAAAAATCTAGTCAAAAGAAAATAATGGAAGCAATTAAAATTTAAATTAAGAATTAATCTAAAAACACACAAGTAAGAGTGCTTTATTTGGCTGTTCCAAATCTTATATACCCTTCATCATCTATGTAAATCTAGTTTAGTGAAGTAACTCCAATCGAAAAAGCAAATATTGAGGTGACAAAGAATTAAAAAATTTGGTACTGCATCTATATTATTTTACATAAAATGCCATCGATTCTTAATAGGTTAAGCATTTTTTTTTTTAATGTTAGTATTTCCTTTAAAATTTCTTTAAAAGCTTTAAATATGGGTATTGATATTTCAAAAAATTTTTAAATTTCAGAGCCCCGTAACTCGGAAAATATGGATGAGAGCCAATTTCTTCATGTGATGTTTATTTCTTATTTTTTAATTCTCTATCGCCCCATATATTTCTTTTTTTTTATTGGAATTACTTTATTGTTCTAAACGACATGAAACAATTTGAGGTAGGCTTGGTATTTTGCCTACTGCCTTGAAGGGCATGGACTGGTCATGCTGACCTCCAATAGTACCTTTTTCGACACAATATCTGATCGATTGACATATTTTTTTGCTGTCGTGTCAAACTAGATTTCAACACACGGACGGACATCGCTCTTAGCTATGCATAAGAAGTCAGAATATATATACTTTATGCTGTCGAAAATGGATATTGTAGAAATTACTCACGGAATGACAAACTTATATATACCCTTTTTCCTCATTTTGTGGTCAAGGGTATAATAAAATTAATATAACATTAAAGGTAATAGAAGCAATTGAATACGTAATCAACATCATATGAATTTTACTTTATTTGAAATTATGTATGTACAATTTCCATATGATTATTCTATGAATTCACACAGTTCTAAAAAAAGCATTTTGTTAAAGATATTGTTTAAACAATTAAAACTTCCCATGCCCGATTCAATTTCATTTAATTTTTTGACAACCAATATAATAAAATTAATTGTTATACAAAATAAAATACCTGCAAACATTTTTACACGCAATTGAAAAATAAAATCATAGTTCAACAAAAAAAAGGATATTTCTTAAGAATTAATTTATTTATTGAGCCAGTGCAATATATTCATTTCCTTCTGTTCAAAGCATTAGCAGACTTAAAAAAGTTATTTTATTAAAACTTCTTTAAAACCCACCTTTTGTTTTTAAGTTCGATTTCGTTGAATACTTATGCAACACTTTGTATAATATTTAAATACCTTTAAGCAAAATGCATCGTTTATAATTTAAAAATCATATTATACCTCAATTGTAGACTTTAAATTAATGTATCCCTTAAATCTGTTGCATTTTAAATGACCAGCAAGTTAACAAATTCGAAGTTTCTAACTTAATTGTACATCATAATCTCACATAAAGCATCATTTACAAAAAAAAGGAAAGAAAATGCAATAAAAATAGTAAATACAAAGAAAAAAATCTTTGATTAGTGTTTTGATTTTATATAAAATAATTTTACGTTTGGCTTTGATAGCATCAATTCTTAATTAATTCTAAAAGCACTGCTAGCATAGTGGCAGGGCATAATACATATTTGCCCAATTCACAAGCCCCCTAGTAAGTGCTAAGTGCTAACAAAATAAAACGGTGCTAGCTGTGTTGTTGGTAATTTTCATGCAAACATGCGATACAACACTTAATACTTTTTTTCATATGTTTTTCAAACGTTGTATAGTGCCTTTTTTTAATATGATTTTTGTTTTATATTTTTTTTATGTTTAAATGTTTTATGTTTAAATGAATTATTATTATTGTGTTCATGTGTGAATTATATTAAATTAAAAGATATTTTTATTAGTTTTATTTATTTAATTTATTGATTTGACTGATTTATTAGAAAGTGGAATAAGTCATTTCTGTTGTAGGAGTGGGTATATTGGAAACATATCTTAAGGTTTGTTCTCTGCCACCTTGTTCTAAATTATATTTAATAATAATGTTATGAAGAATGCAGCAAGCCATTATCCAAGCATTGCATCTTTTCTTATTTTGTGCTGATAGCATTCTAAACTTAAGTTATTTTAAGCTTCCAAATTTTTCCTTCAGTAATATAACTTACTTGAGTCAACCATTAATATATCGAAACTATATTTTTCATACAAAAAATTTATTAATTTACTTTTTTCTGTTTTCTCCCCCATTTGGCTTATAAATAACAAATGATGAATAGCACTTTTCTTCTTTTTATTCAGTTTTTGACGTATGAAGTACAATGTACAATGGCACATTGATACAATGGTTGTTCACAAAGAAGTAAACAAAAGGTAGTATGCAATACTACCTACACCTTAGCAGAGCTTGTGAATACGGCAATTATGAATTTTTAAAATAGTTTTTCACTACGAGTGAAAATAAATTTTTGTTGAATTTTAAAAGCCTGTTTTACGTGTATTTTTAATACAAAAACAATTTTTCAAATTAACGCAATAATGAGTATATATAGTTTCTGTTACATTTGTTCTTTATTTCGTCAATGAACAGAAAGTCCTACAATTTACGGAAGATTTAAGTTTCTACCAATTACAGTAAAAGTATAACAATTCACTAGAAATAACATGTTCGAATACTTGAGTAATATTAGAAGAAATCTTATAAAAGCAGAATAAGAGATTTGTAATGTTTTATTTAAACTAAATGTCACATTGTTGAAAAGTTCATATTTCAAACGGTCAACTTGCCCCTTTAGAGTGTGACTAACAATTAAAAATAAAACACAATTATTGCATTGCGAGTTGGACTCATGCACGAAGGATTCCACACCATGTATAGGCTAGCTAACCTTTAATATTTGATGTTATTTTTTAAATTTGTTACAGAGGATATAGTAATACATACTTAAGATAAATTTAAAATAAGGACCTGCAAAAATGACGTAACTATACATAACTTTACACAGTACAAACTCTGGGATAATTTATATATATATTTCAAAATCACGTTACAATGAGGACACCTTTTTTTTAATTTTATTTTCATTTTTTTTCTGCCTTGTCTGTATAACTGACATAGCAAATTTGATACGTTTGCTTATAACGGTTTAATATATAAAGCCATGCTTGTCATAATCACAGCCTGTATGGAAACACTCTATAATTTTAAAATTTATTGTTAACACTTATTTTTAAAGTGGAAGTAGTTGTACATACTTTGTGTAAATTCTAAATGTGTGTTACGTCACTGCCGGTACACCCTTTATAATAAAATACTTAAAGAGTCCCATATTGCAGTTCAAAAACAACACCACCTATTTCAATATCACTTATCTATTGGAACATCTTTTAATTTTAAGTTTTATATTTTGTACTTGTTGCTGCTATAGCAAATTTGATATGTATTTTTATGAACTTTATGACACTTTTGGAACATCCTTTTATTTTTAGTATTTTCTATAGCAGCTGCAGTGAAAATTTCTTGGGTCTACCTTTTGCGGTTTGATAGATAGAAGAGGCTTTGACAGACGGACAGTCATTGTAGAGAAAGCAATAGAGTTACGATTTTACCGTTTGTGTATAAAAACCCTAAAAATTTGTTTTTAGTAACTAAAAATAGGTTACTAATTATTAAATATAAGATAATTATCCGGAAAAAATCTTAAGCAATAAAACACACCACCCTTAAGGAGAACAAAGCAACAAAGAAGGTTGCTGACAAATTTTGCAGCGAACCAGGAATTGCAATTCATTCTACTGGTATCTAAATTTTACTGTTCTCCTTAGATAAATTAATTAAAATTAATAACGAACTGAAGCCAAAGTAAAAAATACAAATTTATTTATAAAAATAAATCAAATAAAATTAAATTTTAAAACTGATTAACAAACATTAAATATAATTTTTTGGTGCTAATAATGCTTCAATCTATTGCTTTGCTTCTTGGATTCATTAAGAAAATTCCCTTTGGGGGTATGAAATGATTTTCTAATTCAATATTCGGTAGTTTTTAAATGTAACGAATTAATAAAAAAAAATTTAATTAAAAGCGAGGCGAATTAACTTTACCGGATGAGGTAGATTTCACAGTCTATTTATATTGACTCTCCTTTGTTTAGGCAAACATTTTATCAAAAGTATTTTATTTTGTTTAAATGTATTTTGTTTCTGTATGTTGTCAAAGTTGTTGTAATGTTTTTGTATTTGTTGTAGGTACCTGACAAACAAAACAAAATTTGAATGTTCATTGTAAAATTTATCTTTTAAATCATAAAAACATCATATTCCTGGAAATTTCTTAATCTTAAGAACCATTTTACCGTTATAAGCCAGAACGTAAGACAATTGAAACGTTTAAATGAAAATTTAAATTTTTATGCAACGATTTACTGCATCAGAGAGTAGTAGGTAGGTGGTGGTGGTTTACAAGCCTTGTTTTGCTTATGTAACATTAAATAAAAATTAAAACTTTTAAAAGTAAATTTTCCGAAAAAAAGAACCATAAAAGATAATTAACAAACAAAAAACAAACAAAAATAGATTTTAACTTTTATACCTATTTAAAAAAAAATTTGTGATAATAATAAAAAATCGAGCAATGACTTGTGATATACAAGCTGTTTTTAAGTCTAAACTAACATATGTACAAATAAGAAACCATTCCTCCAACTATCCAGACGAGGGAATCAAAATTAAAAAAAAAAAAAATACATTCAACCGACTAACAATCATCCATCTAACTTGCCTAGTTTTATTGTGTTGCTATTTAAACATTCACGTACGAGTTTGAAAAATTATTAACTACATACGAGTTCAAACATACAATTTCTGATATAAAAAAAAATAATAAAATGTTTGAAATACACACAAACACACAGCCATAAGTTTGTATGCGTGTATGCAACTTTAAAATTACAACAATCTAAATTCCTATAATTTCAAATACAACTCGTTTTTCTTTTTTCTTTTGTTTTTCCTTCATACGCATTCTGTTCACATGTACTAATATGCGAGTGTGTATCTGTGTGTGTTTGAAAAAAAGTTTTCTTCGTTTTTTTTTTCATAATGTTTTTTCTCATTTACAAGGTATTTGTATATTTGTTGACCATGTCTTAATGGTTAATTGTCAGTAAATAAACCCATGAAAAGAAAACAACAAAAACAACATTTAGAAAGACGTGTAGTAGGAAAAAAAGGTTGAGTTTTTAGCGGCATCATTAATGTCTGTGAAGATATATTATAAAAAGCATATTGAAAAAGGTTTGTTTTTTTCTTCTTTTTTTTTTTGTGTAAAAATGACGTCTGCCTTAACTTGTCTGTTTGGTTGTTATACGCCAGTGTTTCTTAAGAAGTTAAACTTACTTTTTGTGTAAATCACATAAAAGTTTAAAAAAATCGTATTTAAAGAAAATAATATCAAATAAAATGAACAAAATAACTGTTTAAAATCCAGAGACATCTTTCTCTGAATTTCAGCGTCTTCAGTTTCTAACAGAAATTCATATATTTAGAAATCGTAGTATTTAAACGGAGGATTCATGGTTTTATATAATTTTTTGGCATTTTAATTTTAATTCCAAGCAGAAGAAAACGAAAGAAGACGACACGTGCAAATATTGCGCAACTTATAAACAAAATCTTGAACATATAAAGGGGCTTTAAAATCCGAAACAAAATGTCGGTAGTATAAAGAACAATAAACTCCAAGATTTGCTATTAGTTAGCAAAATGAAGTGTTTTTTCTAGCTGAACTTAAGATACTTTCACGAAATGTTTTTCAAATTGACTTGTCAGTTTGAAAATTCATAAGTATGTATTTTCGCATGTCTGTCAAAATTGTTAATTTAGAGACGACTGCTAAACTTTACGTTTAAATGTACATGTATAATTAATTACATCTGACATGACATTTAAAGCAGCTTTGGAGTAAATAATCTAAATTATCTAATATATTCAAAATTGTGCTTTATTACATCAAAGCTAAAGCTAAATTAGTCGTTCGTGGCTGATGCTAACGCTCACTTTTTTAGGACATTACCATCTGCGAAATATAAATTAAACAGAATATTGGAAAGAAAAACAGTGCCCCATAACTGGGGCCAATTTCTATTTTTATTCTATAAAAAATTCGACCGAGACCAGTTTTCAAAAGCAGAACGTTATAAATTATTTCATAACAGAATATAAACATTAAAAAGCTGCATTTAGAAGAACAACGAATCACACTTATACAGTAGTCCCCGCATAAGTGCGCATGTCAAAATGCACATCTTTTAGCGCAAATTGTGCACTTAAAACAAATAGAAATAAATGCTCAAAAATTTTATTTTGATGTTTTTATTTTAACTTAAAAAAAATACAAAAATTCTTATTAAATATTAAAAAACAAACAGTAATTCATTTATTAAAAAAAACAAACAAAAAAAAACAAACAAAAAAAATCATATTTCATAGGAAGTACATACGTATACAAAATATATACATAATTTTTGCACAGATATAATTCTTAAAAAAAACTTGTAATTTTTGATTGCAAACATTAATATTTCTCTTTCCATACTTTCTATTTCATTTATATATTTACATTTTTCTGCAAAAAAAATCGTCGCAAAACTGAAATAGAATGTAAAGCTTCGTTCAATGTAGGAATGACTTCAGCACAATCTTCCTCCTCTGATGTCTTTTGAAAATGCGTTTTGTGTTTTAGCGCACTAAAGTGAATGATTTTCTTATGTTTATACAATTGTATGCCTAAAAATTTGCTCATAAAAGCGGGGAAAACTCTTAAGCGGGGCGCACTTAAGTGAAAATTTTGCAATGCAAATGATAGGAATTTTTTTTTTGCCAGCTGTTTTTGCGCTTTAAAGCGGGGAACTCACTTATGCGGGGCGCACTTAAGCGGGAACTACTGTAGTTCTGTTTCAGGCAATTAGCGGTCCATAAATTATGTGTCTCGATTTGCAGTTGTGGATTAGAGAGAGGGGTACGAAGAGTTTCGTACCGTATATGTATAAGTCACCCTTTAATTTTAAATTTGGTATTTTTATTATTTGTTGTTGTTTTTTAGAAACAAACGTGCTTTTGGGCACGAAACGCTAAAAAATGCCAGTGTTGCTGAGAAACAAAAAAAAAACATGCGTAACTTTTTGAAATTCAAGTCTATGATTGAGAAACATAAGAGAGGAACAACAAGCAACGTTATAGGGAGTAATTACTAAAAAAAAGGAATGAAATTTCAAACATAGACATTCCTTACCTACAGGGTATAATAAGCTAAGTGTCTTTTCGAAAGTTTAACCTGGAGGAACAATTATAGATAATCATAGATAAACCTTATCAACATATAGTACAATTACGTGTCACTGTGTATTAAACTCCGCAAGGGCCTAACCGATTCCAATGAAACTTGTGTCCCCTTAGTCATAGCCTTGACCGTTTAGATTTATTGGGTCCGTTGGGACCGTTTATATTTATTGCAAGAGTCACTGTTGCAAAGGTCTTAAATTTTTGTCTCTGAAATTACTCTTTCGATTCCAAAATAGTTTTAGTTTTTTGGGTAGCCAAAGGCTACAAAAGGTTATGGATTTTACCAGTGCCCTAAAATTAGAACCAGTCAACGTCGGGTACAATATGGAAGTACGAAACATTATTTAACCTCACTTTACATATTTTTTAGAAATACCCCACTAATAAGCATTATTTTGTAAGAAGTCGGCATTTTTTTATATTCCATTAACAAGAAGTAATAAAAAGTCTTCCTCATTTAAAAGCTTAAGAATCACTGTTTCTAATAAGTTTTTTTTCTTACAGATAAACATACATACATATATACATATGTATGTTTGCTTTAAAATGTTCCAATACAATTTTGAATTTAGAGTTTCATGTCTACATCCATCCATTTTAACACGGCTTATTTCTTTTTCGTTTTTTTTATTTTTTTATTTGTTACTTTTTTTTATTAACTTTATGTATTAGACAACTAAAAATTATTATAAATAATGGGTCGAGCATGTGTGCGCGTATGTGTGTTTCGTAGTATATTTAATATTTGTTCATGATTTGTAGACATTTGTAAGTTTATTTTCTTTGAAGTTTATACATCTTGTCATCAATTGTTAAGATATTTTTTTATAACTGTGTCATTTTCTTAGAAAAACTAGGGATTTAGTAAAACGAAAGAGTCTTTTATGCTGTAGTGATAATTTAATTAGCGTTATGTTTACATTTGTGACTACCGATTTCTATTTACATTTTTTATAATATAAAATTAAATAAAACTTGATAAAAATTAATAAAACTTAAAAAACTTTCTTTAATAATTTTTTTTTTTACCAAAAAAAAGTTAACTTTAATTAAGTAAATAAAAAATATAACATTAAGAATCCATTAGCTAAGCTTAAAGTTATCACAACCATGTGTTTAGTAAGAAAATGGCGTCATTTTTACAGTTTCTTAAGTAAAGAAAACATGGACACTTTCTGAGGAAGGAAAATTACTAAAATTACCTGATAGTAGTAACTTAATTATAAAACAAGTAAAATTATTTAGCAAACATTTCTCTCAATAGATTATATTATTCCCCTTTTATTTCGAGAAAGTCTTGAGAGAAGTTCATTGTAAATCCTGATGTGATGAACTTTAAAATCTAATGCTTTTAACGTAAATCGAAAAGAAATTCCAAAAGAACCTTATTAAACACCAGTTGAATAAGAGCAAAAAAAAAGTCGGATTAGTTTGGTCCTAACAGCAGGATATGGTCTCTCTCTCTACAGCTTTATATTCGGTTAAGTTCTGAAACAACTTCAGCCCTTATATACCATGGACACGAGATGATCCTCAGTCTCCGTCTGCCGTCATGATAATTTCGACAGAAGCCATTCTATTGGAGGTTCAGTCGACCGAGTAGCAACTTGATCTCCCAACAAATTGCAGTTCTCCTAAAAATGTAACTTATTACTAGGTAATTATTTAATAATAAATATACTTATATCTGAAAGCATATTCCTTATATTGATTTAAAAACTCTGAAAACACTTTGTGAAAATCGAGCTAACCATAACTCTATAGTGAATATACTTTCTGTTTTTATACTTTATACATGCAAAATGTTTGCTAGTTTTTATAAAAAAAATCGCACTAAAATTATAATAAGCCGGTTTATTTTTTTGAAGCATTCTCGTTACATTCCTATCACACTATCAACGCTGCAATATTTCCAATTAAATTTACAAATTTTTAACTAAATGAGATCATTTCTATTTTATTGCAAAAATTGTTTTTCAGATACTTTTAAACTCAAATATTCTAAAATACAAATCAACAATATTAGAATAAAACTAGAAACTTCTGATATAGAGGTGAAAAGTTTTCAAATGAAAACTTTTGTAGTTTAAAAACGCCATTTTATTGCTGCTTTTTTGTGTTTTGTTAAGTTTATAAACTAAATCTCATTCTGTTCTAAATGCTTTAATACTAAAAAGCAGCGCAATAGTACTCTTTTCATCAGGCCTGAACAGCCAATATAATGCGAATAGTTTAATATTATAATTCATATTATTATTTTATTAATATTATAGTTTTATAAATAGTAATATATTGTAACTTGTTAAACTTTATTTTTAAACGTTTTACACAAAATATGACTTTTTAAATTAACATTTATCTAAAATGATTTGTAAATTCAAAAATTTACTTGTTTCAAATAAATATATTTACTATTTATTGAATTCTACTACTATTCATTTTGTCTTTATTAAATAAATAACTAATTAAATATTTTTTTTAATACTTCAAGTAAAAAATTAAAAGTCTTCTCTTCAATCATTTTCGTTTTTTGTTTTAAAACTTATTATTAGCTTAATTAGAATATCAAAATAAATAAAAAATATCCAAAAAGACATATAGAGGTTTCAAAGACAAATAATTCGTTTTCGGTTAGTTTTAAACTAAATTTAAAACTCAAGTCAAAGGATTGAGTAACTAATATTACTATTGGCACACTCTTTTAGACTAATGTCTAACCCAAAGCTGATTATATGGTCTACAAAATCTTAACTTTGACTTTTTCCGGGCCTGAGAACATTAGTGACGTAAACGACTAGTGAATTGTAATTATGGGAGTGAACCAAAATGTTATGTTTTGTGTTCAGGTCTGTTCAGTTGAAATAGTATTGTTTTGAAACATTTTAGTTGTTTTGTAAAGCTTTAAACAATTACATGAGAAATGCGTTATTTGAACATTTAATAAATGAGAACCTAATGAAACAAAAATAAAAAATCTTAAAATATTGGATTTATCTTGCAAAGAATAAAAATCATTTTAAGAGATAAAAATGATTAATTCTAAAAAAAATAAATTAAAAAGAAAATCAAAATATCATAATACAACCAGGACAGACACCTGTCTAAGAGATCATATTCCCAAATACACACCAACCAAACAAAGAACGAAAGCAAAAGAACAAAATCACAGATACTCTGTAAATAGTTACGAACATACAAACAAAACACAAGCAGATACTTAAATCAGTATAAACTAAAAAAATACAAAAAAAAAATATGATCTTTTCCCCTAGAAAAAAAATCGAAATGGGATTTTAAAGATAAAAGAAAATATACAAAGGATTTTTTTGTACAACACAGTACAACGTAAAAACAGAACAGAACAGAGAGAGACTAAAGAAAACTTTAAACTCTGTTTCTTTTAAATACACAAAAAACGAATTTCAAGAGAAAGGAGATAAAAACAGAAAAAGGAAAATAATAAGAAGAAATAAAATGTACGAGGAATAATCGTATTATATGCTTCATATGCTGACTCTCTTGCCTGTCTGTCGATCTGTCTTACAGTCGCTGGATGTGCCTGTATGTCTGTATATATGAATGTAAGTTTTGTATTTAAATGGGAACTATTAAACTGGCCTAACAGAGTGGCCTGTTTTCTTTTCTTCTTATTTATGTTTATTTTTTTTTTTTTTTTTCATATTTGCAATGATGTAGATGAATGTTTGCATTTGGGTTTATGTGTGAGAGTTTATATGCTCAGGGTGATAGTTGTATGTGTTTCGGTTAACAAGCTAACAACTGCAACACACAGGCAAAAATATATGAAAAGCCGTACTTGAAATTAGCAGCAAGACATAAGAACGACAGTGAAAAGGAAAAGTAAGACCTAAGAAAAATAGTTGCCATAAAAAATTGTTTTGCAAAATTTGCAAAATTTTCTTTAAAGTAACATTAAAAATGCATTAAAAATGCATATTTACATATGAATTTTTTTAACTTTTATTTAAATAAATAAAGTTTTTAATAGGCATGTGCCCGGTCGCTCGTTTCAGGGACCGGTCTTTTTCGGTCATTTATCAAAGACTGCTCCGTTCGTTCAATTTGAGCGAATTTGAAGATCAGTCCTAACTCCTTCCAGACATGCAATTTTTGTTTCTGCAATTTTTTTTCTGAAATTTCGGTTATGATTGCTTAGATTTTGATTTTGCTTAAGCTACGAATGACAAAACAAAAGAAAATTGCAAGTACATGTACACGTTCGTCTTTCCTCTTTCACCAACAAACTTAAGAGATGCGCAACAAAAGTTGCACAGTGTGGACGGGGACTTATTGTATGTGATTTTCTTGTCTTTTTATCAAATTATGGCTTTGATACAAATGTGAAACCCTTGGCACATAGAAAACAATATAATCAGGTTTTCTGTAGGTTCTCAAGAGATAGAGAGAGACATATATATTGCTTCTTTATTATGAAGAAAGAAAAAAGAAAGCACAAAAAGTTTCTTTTCCACAAAAAAAAATTATTATTATTCGTGAAAATAAAGAATTTAATTATGAAATTGCTTAAAATTATGATAGGCTGTGGCTTTACGAGATAACTCCAGCATAAATTACGCATCTTTTTCTCTGTTCATAAGTTTTTTGTGACATTTTCAAATATTATTTATACCGAAATCCGAATTGAGATATCGAGCAAAATCTAGTTGATTTTAAATAGAATACAAAAAAACATATACTTCGCCACTAGATTTTACCAAAATCTACTTAAAATCTAGAAGTACTTAGTAATGCAACTATGGTTTTTCCATATTGTACTAAAAAACAGTGTGGTATGCATTGTACAAGGAAAAGTGGCAGTTTTTTAAAACAAAAAAGGAAAATTATACAATATGTAAATAAATTGAAAATATAAACAAAACAATGTGTAAATTTTAAATATATTTTTAATACCCATTTTTTCGATTTTTTATTAACGTGAAATCTTGCAAGTGTCAAAAAAATACAGTGTAAACAAACTAGGTTTTGAAATAGATTTCAAATCAAATGTAAATGCACTATAAAACTAATTGTCTTCCTTTTTTCGGTTTATATAAAATAAATAATTTGGCCTACAACAAGAAAAGGTAAAAACAAAACAAAAATTTACAAGTAAGAGTGCTATATTCGACTATTCCGAATCTTATATACCCTTCAGCTTTTATGTAAATCTTGTTTAGTGAAGTAACTTTAATCAAAAAGAAAAATATTGGAATAAGAGAGAGTTTAAAAATAATAAAAAATAATAACTATATATAGTTTTACATAAAAGCATCGGCTCTTAATGGGTTAAGCATTTTTTTTAAATTGGTATTTCCATAAAGTGCATAAACCGTACTTTTATATGAAAAGTTCAGAGGCCTATAACTCGAAAAATATGGCCGGGTACCAATTTATTCACGTGATGTGTTTTCTTATTTTTAATCCTTTATCGCCCCATATATTTGATTTTTTTCTTGGAGTTACTTCACTTAACTAAATTAGTTGCAAATGATATATGGTGTTTTGCCCGCTGCCTCGAAGGACATGGTCTCATGCTGATTTTCAATAGCAAAATTTTTGGAACTATGTCTGATCGATTGACTTATTTAAATTTTCTCTAGCTCATGAAGTGCCAGACGGACATCATCGACATTATAATTTATGGGGTCGGAAATGTCTATTGTAGAAATTACAAACGGATTGACAAACTTTAATATACCCTTTTCTGTGGTATATTGTACCAAATGGGCCAAACTAGGAATCTGTTTAGTTTCCAAAGCAAATATTTTAGAAATATTTTGAAAATGTCAGGAAGTCTTCCAACATATGTAGCTAATATCCACAACAGATTGTTTGCAGCGGTAAAGGGACCAACTTATCTGAGGGAACCTACTATCTAACTTAAGCCTTATTTAAACATGTAAACAAGATCTTTCAAATTTATAAATTTTCTTACACTCTTCTAATATTATTTTTTGGTTAATTTATTAATTAACTAATTATTTTAATTTTTTTTTTATTTAATTACTTTTTTTAATTGTTAATATATTTAGTTACGATATGTAATTATATCATCATTATAGCGCATTTTTGGACTTGCCGCATTGGTTGAAAATAAATTAAGGAAGGCAAAATTGTACACACACCACTTGAAAAATAAAGTCATATATTCTTTAGTGTTTTCATATCCAAAATATGTTAAAGTACTTTTTATCTTGTAGTAAAAGTTCCTTAGGATGAAAGAGGTAAGAAGACCACAGAAACATACAAGGAAACACTAGGGTAAAAAAACTTTCCAGAATTGCTTCTTTTTTACAAGTTTCACCAAGGCTATTTTATATAAGTTTAAAATGGATGACCCCAAGAAACATCTTAGCAATCAGAGCCTGTTTATACGGCATGTCTAATGACCAAGAGCATAATTTAATGACTCCTGCCAAAGAGTAGAAGATATAACACATAAATACTACGGAATGAATTGGTTCTTAGAATCTAACGTGCAAACATTAAACTGAAACATGTGTTAACTGCTATGTTGATGTCTAGCTGATTCTACGTCTAAGAACTGTGTATTTTTTAGTTTCCGAATAAAATATAATTCATAATTCCAACCAGGATTGAACAATCTGCCTTCTATTAATTAAATAAATTTTTGATAAGAACTAAAGGATTGACAACATTTCATTTTTCCCTAAAATTATGAAAAAGTAAGCAACCCTAACAAGAAGAAGCATTTATAACGTACAAAGGAATTATAATGATCATCGACATCATCATCGCCATTGTCAAGACTTGTTGTAGCAGTTGCATGAACAACAAAAACAAGAACTATAGGGGGAATAAGCAAAAGCAAAACATCAAGAAAACTGCTGCTATTAAGAGAATTGTTAATGTGTTAGTGGTTTTTTCTTGTTTCGCTGTGTTTGTTTGCCATATGCATGCACGTGGATGTGTGTGTTTGTGTTTAGTATCCATGGATTTGAAAATATCTTTGCGTTTGCATACATGAGTAGTATCTAAGCCTGTATTTGAGTGCAAATGTGTATGTTTAAGCATTTTTGAGTGTCTTTTAAATTTGATTTAAAGCAAGATATTGTACATATAGGTAATAATATTGGTATTGCATCAGCGTTGCCACACAAGAAATTTACTTCCTACCAATAATTTTCAAAAATCCTACCAAAATCGTTAACAGCCTACCAAAAATTTTAAAATGCAATTCTTCAATAAAATCAAAATTTTTATTTTGGCTTATATAGTAATATAATAAAAAATTCCAGTTTTTATAAAAAACATAAAAATATACACAAAATAACAACATAAAAGCAATATTTCATTTAAAATAACGGATGTATGTATGTGTATACCAAATGTATACAGATAAAAAACAAAAGGAATTGAAAATACAAAAAATATCACATATAATTCATTGGTTTCAAAATAGTTTTAGAGCATACTATGCAGAATTAACACCCATCCCTTTCCTGGAGCCAATCAAATTCGCTCAACCATTCGGTTCTAAATTTTCTTTTGACTGTTTCTTTACAATGTTCACTAAAAGAATTATATTATTTAGAAATGTTTTAAAACAAAAATTTTAAGAGTGGTTCTACCTGGTTGATGGAATGTCGTTTCTGAAATTATATTATTTTCATTTAATTTTGGTGTTTTTAATAAAAAATCTGAAAAAATACATGCAATATTAGTAAATATTTATGTAATTAATAGATACATATTTAAAATAATAAAGTTTAATTACTTTTCCATTTTGTCTATTAATTTTTTAATACATACACTTGAAAATAAACCTTCACTTAAAAATATTGTTAATTTCAATTTCATAAAATAGTTCGCGTTTCTTAGTACACCAAAAACGGTTTTTGAAAATAGTGGTAACACTATCAAAGTTATTGTTTATTTTATTAAAAGTTACATTTTTTTTATTTTATGTTCTGAATTTTTAATATGAAAAATTTACTATGGTAAAAAATTGCTACAGGAGTAAAACCTACCAAAAATTTAAAAAAATTCAACAAACCAACCAAACTACCAAACTGTTTTTTTAAAACGAAAAACTACCAAGTTTGGTCCGATTGGACCAAAGCGGCAACGCTGTATTGCATTTCAAACCTAAACAAAATGGAGAACAATTAAATATGAGATTTTTTGTTACTCTTTTTTTTGGCTATAACTTTGATATAATTTTTAGGCTATTTTCTGCTCCATTATTTTATGCATTAAGAGAAGTAGATATTTAAATAGGTAATAATTGAAAAACTTACCCGCTGCTTTGATTTCTGGTAATATGGAAAATATTAAAAGGAATAGTGTTAGATATTTTATCCAAAATATATCCGACTTGGCAAAGGTGTGGTTTTTAACCAGTAGCCACATTGTTGTAATCCAGTTTTGTGGCTGCTATTTTGGGTTAGAGTATACAAAAAAGATTCCGAAAATGTTTTACACAACCGATCGATCGACACAATTCCAATTCCTTTTCAGGAATATTCAGATTTGTTTTTAACTTTATATGTTTTTCTTTTTGCTTATGTGGCTTTAGTTTTTATTTTCCATTAATATTAGAAAATAGTTTTTTTTGTTTTTATAAATATTTTTTTTTTTTTATTTAATTTTTATTTATTATTGTATTAATATAATTTTTTAATCCTTTGTTTTAAAAAAATTTATAACTTCTCTACCATATAAACCTTTTGAATGGTATTTTTTTGATGTATGTATTTTGTATTTCAATTCACACACTTTAACGACTTTAAGTCGTTCCTTAAAGTGGTCGTCAACCACATAGCTTTAGTTTTCTTTTTATTATTTTATGTTCATTTTAATTTCCAATATGTATTTCTTCGTTATTCAACAATATTCTCACACTTTAATTCACCAACAAGATAGACACCAAAAGAAGAGTAAAAGAATCTTTAACACAAACCACTTTTTTCTTCTACTTCTTATACAATTTATATGTTCAACAATAATGCGTCAGGTTTATGGATTTCTCTTTTTTATCTTGCTCTCCTTTATTAATAACTCCTTTTTTACAATTAAAAAAATTATTTGCTTAATTACTTATTCAACTACAATTTTTCATTTATTAATAAGCTTATAAATTATCACTAAATTAATCTTTTATTTTTCCTATGCTATGCTTTTTTGGGAACTGCAAACACTGAAAATTCAGAAAAACCACCTCAACTTTTTTTTAAACAATGTAACCGTAACGCATGCGTATTTTTTTATTCACACGTCCAATCCAAACAACTGACAAAATTAAACTATGAAACGCGCTCAATTTAAATTTGAGCCGAGGATCGGTTTGTTATGGGTGCAAAAGAGAAGAGTATAGCTGTTTACTCGTTTGTATATACACAAAACAAAAACAAATTTATGTTGAAAACATAAAGATAAGCTGAGTGCTATGAAAACCTATGTTTTAAAACGTTTTCTTCTTCTTTATATACAAAAGTTAAAAGTTTTTTTTTTAAATAGTGCTGCCAGAAAATCAAAAAAAAATTAAATTGAAAAGGAAATGGCACCGACAATAAGTGACCAGACTTAAGAAAAAAAAATGAATTACTTACCTTTACTGCAACAAATGCTACAATTTGCTACTAGTTAAATTTGATATCTTAAAAAGAAACTAGGTTAAACAACATGATCTAAAAAGCTAAGAAAAGTGTGATAATAATTATAAAATTCCGGCTTTGGGTTCAAATTGAAAAGACTTCATCGTAAAAAGGTCTTTCAAAATTCTTAAGATAAATCACAACTATTATTAAAAGCGAAACATTGCTCTATGGGGCGATCGGTCTTCCTATTAGCATTGTTAAATAACTTAATTTTTCAACACATTACAGCGTTTTTTCACCCATTTTTTAATTTTTAAATTAAACTATTTTATTTCTAATCCTATACAAAAAAAAAACAGCCAATTATTTCGTCTTATCTATTAGTTTCAATCTCGACCAATGTTTGGTAGTCTGAAATCCTCTACCCTCTATTGTCTTTTCTGGATTTAGTTTAAGTTCTTTAATTTTTAATAGTGGAATTTTAGTGAGAATATCTCGAGTTTCTAAAATTAATTTTTTTTAATTACATATCATGCTTGATCAACAAGATGGTATTAACTCAAAATTTTTAAATTTTCAATAGAGGTGAAAAACTGTTTAAGTTACATTTTAAGAGAATTTTAAAATCAGAATACATCATAGTAAGCAAATTCCTTTAGAAAATATATTTACATTGTTTTTTCCCTTGAATCTGTGCAAGTATTGCAATAAAAATAAATTTTTTGAGTTAATACCATTTTTTTAAATTTGTCGATCAAAAATGAAACTTTTTTTCGATAACAAAACAGTATCAACTCAAAATAAAATGAAATTTAAATACCAAAAACTTTACTTTTTTGTTATATGATTAATTAATGTTAAATCTAAGTTTACTTATAATATTTTAGACATTTCAATAGTGAATGGTAGCTCCCTTATTTAAAATAACTTCAATTATACAGCGATTTCATTTATTCCAAAAAAACTAATATCAGAAGTCCTTAATGGTTTTTGTCTTGTTTCTTAATAAAGCTTCTAAAAAAGCCAACCGCAAACATTATTATTTATGTTTAGGTCGGGGGTATACGGTGGCTAATTAAACACAAATATATAAAAGCATTCTCTTCTTGCAGAATCTTTAAAATCGGTCAATAAATATTATTTACTTTAGGTAAAGCTGATTTTAACACAGTCTTTTAAGTTTTTTTTTTTCTGTTAAACCATTCAAATTTATTTTCTTTTCATCCCTTAAACACACAATCAATCAATCACTCAATCCAGCAATCAGTAACAATCATTATTTGAATGCACCATGTCACATCCTCTATAGCAAATTGTTATAATTTTAGATATTCACAGCTCTTCTTTTTATCTTTGAGATACTTGCCTGAATACCAACTTAAGGCTTGATTTTTCGTACTGAAGGATGAAATTATAGCATTTGGAATCTCTCCTTTTTAATTCTTTCTTTAGTTTTCAATTTATTTTAAGTACATGAACATACTTCTATTACTTCGCCCAGTTGACAGCCAGGTATATCCTTTGCTTTTTTTTGCTAAATATTAAGGGAATTAGTTCATTCCTTTCGTTCTACGTTCTATTTTTTTCACCTTGAACCGTAAATGAGAGACGAACGAGAGAACAACAAACTACAACTAATTTGAAATTAAAAACACGGGAATATTAAATTAAATAAATTAAACTTTAAATTTATCGTGCTACTTTTCCTGTAATGATTATTGTAGGTGAAAGCACGTCTCGATGGCCATTTCGCTATCGCTTACTTAGCTTGTTAGGAAACTTCTCACAAATATTTTAAATGAACTAAAGATTTTTGTCTAAACTATAAAGTAAATACAAATATCAAAGTTCAAGCAAAAAATATCAAAGTTCAAGCAATCAACTTTGATTTTACTTTTCTTTATCCACTGTATACGGCTGGCTTTTTTTCGGCTCTTTTATACAGTTTAAACATGTTGAAAAATAAAATAAAAAATCAACAAAACACTGCGTTATTTTCTTTTTACTTTATGCACGGGCACTTGCAATTTAATAATTAAAAATTAAAAACACGGGAATATTAAATTAAATAAATTAAACTCTAAATTTATCGTGCTACTTTCCCGTTATTATTTATTGAAGGTGAAAGAAAGTCTAGATGGCCATTTCGCTACCGCGAAAGTTTTCTGACGAGCTAAGTAAGCGATAGCAAAATGGCCATCGAGACGTGCTTTCACCTTCAATAATTAATACCGGGAAGTAGCACAATAAATTAAGAGTTAATTTATTTAATTTAATATTCCCGTGCTTTTAATTTTTAATTATTAAAATTGCAAGTGCTCGTGCATAAAAGAAAGAATAAAATAACGTAGTGTTTTGTTGTTTTTTATTTTATTTTTCAACATCTTTAAACTGTATAAACGACCATCAGAAAGGCATCAGAAATTAAAACGGAAAACCAAAAATTTAAAGTTTTTTTTTTTAAACAATAAAAAACACATGGATACAAAACAAAAAAGTTTTTTGAAATATGTTTATTTGTAATGTACAATATAATTTTGCACATACAAGAAAAAAGTTAAACAAAAAACGTATTTATGTACTTTATATATTTTTTTTTTTAAGTATTGAAGACTTAATATTTTTTTTTTGTTAAAGTGACAATAAATAAATGATATTAGAAACTAAATAATCAATTTATCAATTGGTCTTGTATCAAGTTTAACCACTAATAAGTGATTGGTATGCGCTTAAATTTTGACATTGTGGTATAAGGAAGGCCGAAGTTATGAAGTTATGCGCCGTTTTCGAGAAGCAATTCGCACCATGACAACGCATCAGCTCACACGTCGATGCTTGTGCGGAGTTTTTGGCTAAAAACAAAACCAATATCATGCCTTAACCACCGTATTCACCGGACTTGGCCCCTGTTGACTTTTTCCTCCTCCCAAAACTGAAGACACCGATGAAAGGAGAGCTTTTTGCTACGCTTGAGGAGATAAAAGGAAAATCGAAACAGGAGCTGTTGGCGATACCGTAAAGCGCGTTTCAGAAGTGCTTCGAAAATTAGAAATAACGTTCGCATAAGTGTATATCTGAGGGGGATTACTTTGAACGGGACAAGATAGTTATTGATGAATAAATAAATACTTTTTGAAAAAAAGAATGGAAATAATCACCCCTATACTGCGTTTCGATTAAGTCTCCGCATTCAGTTCCGTTGCGATCGGAAATTGGTATTCTGCAGTAAAACGGAATCGAAAGAAAAAGAAGAAGACAACAATGTTTACAAAATTAATAACATAACAGTGGAATGTGGAAATGAAATAGCAAAATAAGCTAGTTTGTTATAATTTTCTTAAATAAATATAAAATTTAATACAAAAAGTTGTATGAATACATAAGTAAAAATAAATAGTTGATAAAGTTTAATGAAAAAAATTGTTAAATAATATATAAAAACAAAATAAAAATTTCTCCATGCACTGGCATTTTTTGTTGGATGAGCTAGTGCATTGAGGATTCCTGCAACTTCCTTCCAGAACGCTGCTACTTCTTCCTTTGGCCGCTGGTAGTATCTGCCTTAGATTCCAATTAATTTGCCAGTTTTTCATATTGCTCTGAATACATAAAAAACACATTAGATTCGGGTACAAAAATTAACAATTTAAAACCAAAAAAAAATAATTTAATTAAATAAATTAATTAAAAATTATTTAATTTTTTTTTAAATCGTTTCTGGAAATTTTATCTCATTTTCTACTTACATTTTTTAAATTTTTAGCTAAAAATCACAAATAAAGCAAGCTTTCCGTTAACAAAAAAACAACTGAGAAAAACGGAGCTCCGATCGTAATGCAGAATACATACAATCGAAAGAAACTGAGCGGAATCGAAACGCAGAATACCAAAGTTGCTTGACGGAGAAATTTTCGATTCGAATCGAAACGCAGAATAGGGGTGAATGGCTTCTTTCTGATCAGACCTCGTATATCACTTGAAAGATTTAAAAAAATATAAAATTTTTAAACTTAAAATTTATTGTGTATTTTCTCGGTATTAATTATTGAAGGTGAAAGAATGTCTCGATGGCCATTTCGCTACCGCTGTCTTAGCTCGTCAGCAAACTTCTCACAAATATTTTGAATGAACTAAAGATCTTTGTCTAAACCATAAAGAAAAGACAAAAATTAAAGTTCGAGCAAAAACAACAATAATCTTCCGCATAATGCAATAAGAAAATGTAATGCTACAGTGTACGAATATGGATTTTGCTAACGCTGAAAATTCAAATCGCTACGTTTTTTTAAATGCAATTATGTTAAACTTATTTTTTCCCATCATGATAACCTTGGGAATATCCAATTTAAAAAAAGGTGTTTCAATTATTTTACTGATACGACTTTTAAAGATATTAAGAATATAATGAATTTACTAAAGGTGTTCGAATATGCATTTTGCTTACTGTATATTTTTGACTACATTTTGGTCGGAACGATTAAAGATAAACAAGCAATCGTGGTAAAAGTTCGAACCGTTCCTTTTAGGGAATCGTTCACCGAAAATGATTCCGGAATTTTGGAAATTAACACTTAAATTCTATTCAAATTTTAATAGATGTCGAATGCCATGGTCGCCCTGATATAACGGGTCCGCCATATAGCGTTTTTTTTTTTTTAATATTATTATTATTATTGTGTATACGCTTGAAGCCGAAGCTACATTCGATGTTTTTGAAGATCGCATTATCAGCCGCATAGCTGATGTCGCTAGGCCACCTCGGAGCTTCGATTTGACACCGTTGGACTATTACCCAGCAAAAAATTTTGTGATTGCCATATTTTGCTACTCGCTCACAAAACACATTACATTAGTTCCCAAAAAAGGAAGTAGTAATGGAACTAGTTCTGTATGTTAAAAGATAACACCTTAAAATACGTACTAATGGTTTTCATTATTTCCTACAATAATTATTGTAAGCGATTATCAGTAATTGATTATAAAAGTCTCATGCCTTGTTAAAATCATTAAGTTGGTAATCTAGCTGGGAAGTACTTCAGCCAAAAACGCTTAATTCCTCACTCGATCACCTTTTCAAAAAATTGTTGCTGGGTATTTGTGGGGTGCCCTCAAAAATAAGTGTTACGCCGCGAAGCCAGAGACAATTGACGTTTTAAGGGACAATATTCGTGAAGCCATTGGTGAAATACAGCTGCACACAATCGATAATGTGCTTACAAATTGGACCGATTGTGTAGGTTACTGCATGGCTAGCCGAGGCAGCCATTTGAATGAAATTATTATCCATTATTAACCGGAAAGATTGTACTTTCAAATAAAAAAAGAAATTTAAGAAAATATTCAGTAGTTTTTTTATATGTAGCATTAAAAAAAAGTTATTTGGCGGACCCTTTACATTTCTTCGTTAATTCACTATTTATTAATTTTTTCTTTTTAGTTTTTTTGGAGATTCATGTCTCTCATTGGACACATTTTCGAATTGTAGACATACAGCACGGGTGTGTAAAGAAATACCACTCGTGAACAAAAAAATACACTTAAATTCATATATTGTGTGATTCTTACAGTTTTATCGGCCTAGATGGTGGACCTGGCTAGCAGCCCTACTATCAAAATCGGTTGAAGTAGAACCAGAAACCAAACTGAACCACTTGCTGTAATATGTTGTGCCCAGGAATAAATAATATTAATTTTTTATAAATTGTATTATTTATTTAATATAATTGCTGTTGTATATGTATAAATAATATATAAATGTATTGTAAATATAAATGTTTATATCATCATATAATATTATTAAATATCATACTTATTTTCAATACTAATATAATAATAATAATAATCATAAAAAAAATGTCGAAATTCTGGTAATATCAGATATTTTCTATTTTAATAATAATAATAAAACGAAAAATTAAATTAAAAAATTATAGTTAAATATTTGAAAATTTTTTATAGTAAAAACTTGAAAGTTTTTACTATTTTCACATGAATTTTTATAAAATACTTGTATAAGAATTATTTTTTAAAATAAAAAATAAAGAAATCATCCAATGGAAAATTTTGAACTCGTTCTTTTGCAGTTAATTTGAGACAATAACGTACGTAATGTACAAAATTACCAGAAACCTTAACAACATCCTTAAAACCAGTTCAAAAATATTCTTTTAATTTGATTTAATTCGATATCGATCGATACCCGTGATGTATACCAAAAGCTAGAAGTTTAGTTACTTTAAACTAAAAATTTAATACATGAATAAAAAGTGTTTAAATTAATATCGCCGGTATAAAAAATTTATTTTTCATCATATCATGATTGTAGGAATTTGTTCCAGACCGGTAATACTGGAGGCTTATTCTGAATTGCGATGCGAAAGTCAATGCGATGCGAAAATACATAAATGCGAACAATTGCTATTCTGTATTGCGATATTCGCAAAGTTCTATTTTAATCGCATTTCAAATGCGAAAAGGTGGTAAATCGGTATTCTAAATTGCGAAAACACATGTCAAATTCGCAAAATTTATTCGACAACAAAGTAGCATTCGCAAATTACAAACATGTAAGTAAAAAACAATATTTTATTTATGTATTCATCATATATTTATTATTTAATTCAGGAAAGTAAGCAATAAGACCAACAAACCGCGTCAACTTTAAATAAAAATAGAATTTATGAATATGCACAGCCATTTGGCAAGAGGCCATTTAAAAACAGCAAATGCACGTTAGTCTGCAAATACTTTGTGGCAAACGTTAACTGAAGAACTAAATATTAATGGACCACCTATTAGAGAAGTTCAAATATTTTTGACTTAAATTTTAATAGGTTTGGACCTATTAAATAAATATTAGAAACAATTTTCACAGCGAAGCACAAAAAAATTATTTATTTTTAATTTGACGTTTTTTGATACTGATGTTTATTTGAGCAGCGTTGCCAACGATTTGAAATAAATTGCGAATGCAATTGCGAAAGTCTAACAGAATACCAATTTTCTTTCGCATCGCATTTCATTTGCGCATCGCATTGATTTTCGCATCGCAATTCAGAATAAGCCCGCTGATTTTTAGAGCTTCCGCTTCAATTTAAAAAATAAAATTTTTAATTCATCGAAATTACCGCGACAGTCGAAGTAATACGTTATGTACGTTCGTTATATATGAATTGTACAAATTCCGATTGCATAAAAAATTTCATCGTTAAGACGCATGAATAAACTCGATCCAATTTCTTAAGAGCGTTCTATAAATTACAAAACTAAAAATTTTTAGTCTCTTTATATAACATATAACATAAACAGTCATTTTGGTAACACCGCTCAAGCATAGAACTGCAAAAAACGAAAGAGAGAAACAGGAAGCTTCTCTACACCTCTTGCCTAGAAACTTCTGCATCATGATTTTTGTAGCTGATACAATGCCCTTAATGTAAACTGGCTCTTACTGCAATGAGTGTATTTTATAAATATTAAGAGTTTTTTAAACCTGTTTGATCACGTCTAGCACATTCGAGTAGACTTTTTAATTTTATTGGGTGAATAGACATAAAATAATAATGGGAGTCTTACTCGTCATTAAAGAGCCAGGAAATTAGTAAATGATGAAACGAACAAGACGGTACATTTAACCAAAGCATATTTATATTTCCATATTCATATTTTTCTATTGCTGAATTTTTTTCTCAACAACGATTCGAAAACACCTTTTTGCATTTCTCTTTTGCAAGAATTAAAAATTACTTAGATTAACTCACTTGTTGAGCCAATTTCTGATTATTTTTGTTAAGATGCTTATCTTGTCTATACATTCACCCGGAATGTTGCAAAAATAATCAGCCCGTTACGTTGGCTCCAGTTTTTTAATTTTATGCAACTGTTGGAATTTTGTGTGTAAATCATGGCCCAGCTTATGTCACTTACACGCTGATTTTCTTCTAGATACTAAGCATCGAAATATTTTTCTAATTCGTTTGGACTGTCCACGATACTCTTTGGATTTTAATATGTTGTTGGCAGATACTCGAAAGTCTACAATATTCTCCATAAGCCAATTTTGTTGAATAGACACCTTTATCGTTAAAGTGTTATGATAAGATTTGTTCTGGCCCACGAATTTGTCGTTAAGAATAATATTTCTCAAAATCAGTTTTAGTTCAATTTTTGATTTTGTAATTAATACCAACCTGCTTGTTTTTTTGCGGCATTTTTCTAGTTAATGTCAAAGAGAAAAAGAAAAAACGTTCTTGTTTTCTTTGGAAAATGACCGCATACATTTGTAAATAATTTTTCTTTCTAAAAATGTTTAGAAATTAACTTAAAAATTAACAAAAAAGTCAATTAAAAAAAGTCAATTTAAATTCATTTATAAGATCCATGGTTCAAATCCTGATTGGGAAAAAAATTAAAAAATTAAATCGATTCTATCACATTCCTGCTCTTTACGAAAATTTTTATATGTCAAATATTAAAAAAATCTTTTTTGTTAATACTTCTTTCTCTTGTTGTGATTACAATTGGAAATGGCAAAATAGGTGTCTGAAAATTGCAATCGCTAAAAACAGAATTTTTAATCTGAAACCTTCGAAAATGTGCTCAAATAAGTTAAGCATTTTGTCAAATCACAAACGCGCTTTTTTAGAGAACATGGAGCAATTTTTTTGCGGTTTAGCAAAACGATTTTCGATTTTAAAATGAAAGTGCAAATATTTCTTTTAGACAATTTATATGAAAAGTTCTTAGTTTTTTTTCAGTTATTTCTATACAATTTTTTTTAACGAATTGTTCTTTTCGAATACAAAAACAGCACTTAAATCAATTAGATAAAATTTGTTGGTATTCTCTCAATCGAAGTCAAGTCACTTTACTGGAAAATAAGGAAAAAATATTAATTTCGAATTTAACTTCGAATGCATTAAATCGAGCGAATTTTTTGTTTTTGCAAAGCACTCGAGTATGGAAACGTCTCGATTAAGTGAAGAAGCTTTTTTTAATGCATAATGTTACTGTGAGTAATCTAATTACAAAAAAGAAAACATTAAAATATATGAAACACTCTTTTTGAAATTTGGTGTAAGATTTGCTCTTGGGTACCGAAGGTTAGTTGGATGCTATTAAGGAATTTAAACTGTTCGTAGCACTTATAAAAAGAAATTGTACAAAATTTTCCAGAATTTTTACAAAGACAAGAAAATTGTAAAGAAATTAAATTAAATAAAAAATAAAGTAAAACATATTTTTATATATTATTAAATAAATATTGTGTGGTTGTTTAGTTTTGCGTATAAATTGATGATAAAATACATTTTAAGTATTTATTTTTTCGGTTATTTTTTTTTTTTTTTTGTTAATTTGATTATGTATAAATTGTAAAAAAATTCAATTTTTATTAGTTTTATTTTACTGTAATTTTTTTCATTTGCCTTAGTATTTTTATGTGTTAAAGTGTTTTTTGTTATTTTGTGATTTACTCCTGTTTTTTTTTATAAATCGTTTGCAATATGTAAAAAAGTTTTTAATTTTTATTATTATTTTTTTTTATTTCATCTAATATGGCAATTAGTTGTTGTTTCATTAAGTCTTTTGGTTTGTTGGTTTTTTTCTTCTTCTTTTTCTTGCATAAATATGATCGTTATTCTTGTTTAGTAAGAAAAATTATGGGAGTTTGTTGGAAATTGTTCACTTTTTGGTCGTCATTAGATTGTATTGGCATTTTAAAGGGAAATCAGTCTATTTGTTAATGGCCTTATCTTTTAGAAATAACAAATGGTCGTTTTTGTATTTAAGAATATCCAATTTGCTTGAGGCATGAATTGTTGTTGTAATTATTAATTTTGAATACTTTTTTAAGGAAGAAAAAAATTTTTTTAATGTCTTTTTAATACTTTTTTATAGAGAGTCATACGAAAGAAGTTAATATTAATAAATAAAAAAAAAATTAAAAAAAAAACGATAATTTGTAATTTTAAAATTATACTGATTAACAAAAGCAAAAAATATATATAAAATACTTTAGACTAGACAAAAGTTTGGGAGTTTTTTTTTCATAAATTCTTTTAAGAAAATTTTGTTTTAACCTAATTTAAACAAAAATATATATATTTTTATATATAAATAGATTTTTATATATTAAGTTGGTGTATTAAACATGTTTCACGACGACAAAGCGTAGTGCAAATTAATGGTGTTTTTTCTTTTCGTTTTCTTAATTTTAAAACTAAGTTTATGTCATGTTTTAGAAAAAAAAATCACTAGACAAAAAATTTCGCACACTTATTACAACATTTGCTTAATGCTAAGCTAAGAGGGGGAGGTTTCTCATTCTATTAAACGTAACGTCGTTTATTTGTTTTGATTTCGAAGGGTTTAGAGGACTGTGTTTAAGAAAAAGGAGATCATACATTTTAAAAAAATCTTAGTCTAATTACTAAAGACTTTTTCTTTTCCTGTTGGGTTTCTTATTCTTACGTGATTAAGGTAATGAATGTATGAAATGTAAAACTTAATCTTGCCATTCGTGTTCATCAACACCCTCCATATCGTCTTGTTCTAGTTTGGTGTTGTATTCCATACGAGCACTCACAGATTTTTGTATCTAAAAGAAAAGTATCCACAAAATAAAGGTTTTAATTAAATAATTTTCGAAATAGATTTTTTTTGCGAGAAGTTTTTTTTTATTAAAAGATCAAACTTTTTCGGAGAGTGTTATAATGACTTATGTGGTTCACCTAAGTTTCGGCTTTACGGGAATATTTACTTTAAAGAAACTTACAATCGAGTCCATAGGCCCATTTATGCCTTGTTTAGTAACCTTAACCACCCATAGACATTTCCACTACTCCTTTTATCCAAGCTAGTCATCCCCTTTAATACAACAGCAACAACTGTTGTTATGCTATTACACTTCTTTGCGCTACCGTTCTTACTTTTTATTATTTAAGGCGTCTTGACAATTATCTGTTACTCTTATATTAAATTAGACGTCTCCACTAAATTATCTGCCATAGCTTCACACAATAAATGTGTTTTCCTTTCCGGCAGGTTTGTACTGCTGCTTCTTAATTTTTAATTGCATTATAACAATTCTTACTTTACTTTGTACGCATGTCCGAAGGTGGACTCGAACTCATGATCTTCTGTTTTACAGCACTCACCTCTACCAACGCAACCCCCAAGGTTGCTCAGCTTTTGTTAGCTAATTGTGGTATTATTCTATACACACATCATTAGTTGAAGTAACTTATACACCACGCTTATACGGATAACAACAACAGGGGTTGCCCGATCTTATTTTCGTAACAATATATAAATTTGTTGCAAGTGTGTTGTGAGTTTATACTCACGAAAGGTCAAAGCGAATTCCATTAGAGTTTTTTTAGGTTTTGTTCGTATGGTCGTGTAGTAGTTGCACGAAATCGGTTGACGCGTTCGTGATTTATATGGCTTTTTATGACAAATACGTAGGCGCCTATGAGCTTATACGGTATGTATACTGTGTGCTGACTTCATACACACCGTGTTCAATGTTAATATTCATACGTAGCGAATCACGCCGGGATCCGCTAGTAACTAATCAAAATTTGAAATTTAAATGAAGGTACGTAACAACGCTTTGGAATATTTTGTTTTTTTTTTTTTTTTAATGAAATTGTTTTGTTTTTCGAAAATTTGGATTTTTAATGAAACTTTTTTTCAAGTCGATTAGATTTTTTTTTAGCAAACAAACAAAAATATATTTTTTTTGTGACAATTAAGGTGGATTTATTCACCCATTTTGTCCAGTCAAAAATTTTGTTGAGACAAAAATTTTTTTACTGACAGTTTTCTGCAGCACGATTCACCGATTCACGAGTCATATTAATTTTACAACGCGATAATACAGCAACAACTCATTAAAAATAAATTAGTGTTTTCTTGGTGTGAAATTGTATATTTTTTATTATTTTGGCAGTTTGCTTATTAATTAATAAAAGAAAATTGCTTCTATTAATGGCTTCTATTACTGCCGACTTCACTAAATGCGTACGAACTTTCCTTTCGCATATTTGTATTGAAAACAAAAACAAAATATAAAAAAAAAAATTATGAAAAGAAAATGCTAAAGAGAATCGCAGTCAAAGAAATATTCAACCATAGAAGAGCACGGTGGTTCACGCGGTGGTTCCTGAGATACGCTTAAATGATGTAGAATCCTTTGTTAATTTTCATCGCATGCACCCAATTATGTATGATGATATCCTCCGTATTTGCTTTGTATGATTATTTTTAGATGAGCTATTGCTCATATTGCACATGCATTCTCTTCTCGGCTTTTTCATTTCCATTATAAGCTTGAGGGCAACTGCTTTATTAAACTTCATTTTTTTTAGATTTTATTGAAAAATTTTTCTTTATTATGAACACAAACAAAACAAATGCCACAATTTTATACTATGCAAACACTTTTACACACATTTACACTATGCAATTTTTAATGAAACTAGCATGAAATTTTTGTTTGTTTGTGAAGCAGGAGAAATAAGCAATATTGTATTGCTTGAGTTTTGAGGGGATGTTACTGTTGCTAATGTTTACTTTTAGATAACGCGTAACGCTGTAACTTACAATAGAAAATTGAGAAACAATGACTCAAAAAATTGCATAGTGTAAGTTTTAAGTAGCGACTGAGTTCAATTTTGACCGGACAAGATTTAAAGTAAAACCAAATCAAGCTGAGTTGTCTCACTCTCACTCTCTGAGAGAAATGTCAAACTAATTATAAACAAAATAGGAAAAGGTTGAAATATTTGATCTACAACAAAAATATTTAAGACAATTTTTGTTTTATAAAATATGTTCGACAGTCACATTTTTTTTTAAAGGGAATTAACTGAAAATAAAAAACTACAAGTTATGATTTGGTCTCTTACAAGAAAGTTTCTTTAACATGTATATGGACCCCCCTTTAATTTATGATTTTATAAGTTTATGATTTGTTGTTGAAAATTAGGTGTCCGACTATTACGGTTCAAAAGATGAGTCAAAAAAAGGTAAAATCAGGTATTCTATGGGGACATACTTAAAGTTTTAGTTTTTCTGTACTTTTTATAACAACTATAATAATAAAAACTGTGTGTCAATTTACTGCGCTTATAAAGATTTAACAGAAGGCGATATTTGTCAAAATCACTTCCGCCATCACGATACCTTTTTTTGTTTCTTATTCTTTTATTATGGCGAACCTAACACACTTTCTGTGTTAATTTCAAAAGTCTGATTAACGATAGTAAAATGCTTAAATTCATTTTATTGCCTGTTATTGTAGCAGCTCTGCTGATGTCGCAAGTTCTCCACATGGGTCACATTTAAAGCTAGAGAAATTGTGCAATCACAGTCGGCCTTCATCATTTTTAAATGGGGCGCCAGTCCATTGATTTATTGCGACAGTAAAAAAAAAAAAAAAAAATAAACAGTGTCATGAGGGCTTGTAATCAATTAGGCTGGGTAACGGTTTAGTTTCATTCACGGGCCCATTAAGAATACTACATCATCATTCTCCCAATTGGACAAATCGCGTTTGTCTGGGCAATATACCTTTATCATGTTTAAAAAATCATGCTATTTAGAATATTTCGATATAAATGGGTCCTTAACCCATTTATGATCACCCGTTGATGGAATAATTTTTGAGTAGTCACTGTAAAAGTCCGGAAATAGCAACGGAAGAACTGCCTGGCCAGCGGCTTATTATTATGTTTGACAGGCAGTATCGTAGCCTTCTTATGTAGGTGAATCACATTAGTCATCTTAACACATCCGGTGGCTTTTCGGAGTGCTTTATGTTAAATCGCTTGCTGTTTCTACCTACTACCGTCCAAGAGGTAGAGGCATGTAGCACACGCACTGGCAGTGTATCGATATCAGGGTTACGTTTTTAGCCTTTGGGTACAGAACCCTTACAAGGTGAGTTCTTCTTCTTTTTTCCAAACACATTTATTTAGAAATTTTATTTTTTTTCATTATTACATCATAAAAGTAGATACTTACTTCTTTTTGTTTATTTTTGTCGATATCGAACTTCATCAAATGTTCGCCAGCCGCAGATGCTGCTGACTGATGAGTAGCAATAGAAGATTTTGTTTGTGAGACAACGGGTTGAATAGATGATACTGAAACATATAATTACTATGATAAAATTGAACAAATTGCGATAAAACTTGGCTTACAAGTATCCATGCCTTTAGGTTGCAAACTAATTTTCTTGGGTTTTTTATCATTCGATAAGAACCACTCCTCAGCCGTCATTGTAGGCAGCCAAGTAACACGTGTGGGAGGAAACAAATCATCTTGGAAAAGTTCACTCTAAAAGAAATACACCAAAAAAAGATATATAAAAATATTTATTTAAATAAATTAGAAGAAAAATTTCTTATTTCTTAAATCACCTTAATACGTGGCACTGTAAAACTTAAGGGTTCTATTGTGGTATTTGTTAAGCGGTAGGCTCTACAGAACTCAACACTGGCTACATCGCAATGATTCTTGCTCAGAAAACTCAAACCCTGATGCAGCGATGTGCATCGATGATGTGACAAGGGGCATATAAAAGGTTCTTCATCCGTTATTTCATAACAATAAATTGTAGAATCCCCTTTGCCGGTCACAAATAAAGTGGAACTATCTTCATCGTAAAAAGGTATTAAAATTGAAGGAGAAACATCTAAACTGGCGGTGTTCAAAGGAGCATCTAAATGATCCGATTTATAGACACTTATTTGACGTTCAGACACTCTGTTAAAAAAGGAAAAGAAAAAAAAATAACAATTTTATTACAACAAAATTATTAAAAATTGTGAAGAGAAACTTACTTATCAAAACCTGTGCACACAATATATTGACCATCCAAAGCCCAAACTATACGAGCACCACGAGTGCCAACCGGCCCATTACCTTCCCGTATCGGCGTCTCCGATTTACGTGGATTATATACACGTATTTTACCATCTTTACTGACGGTAGCACCATATTTTCCACAAGGACTCCAAGCAAAATCAAATATTTGATCAACGTGACCAGTTAAAACACACTTCTCTTCCATAGTTTGTAAATTCCATAACTTTATTGACATGTCATAGCTGGCTGTGAGCAAAATGTCTTGGGCCAAAGGATGAAAACGTATGAAATAAATTTTATCTGAATGTGCAGTTAATTCCTGTTCAGGAGCATTTGTAGGTTCTGAAAGGCCTGTTTCAGGAATGCGCCATAATTTAACCATGCCATCATCACAGGCAACGGCCAGACGTTTGGGATCATAAGGATCCCATTGGAAATCCATAATGTTACTGCCATTGACCAGAGATGGTATGACACCATCTGGCAATCGTCCTGGTTTTGATAACTCAAATATAGCTATTTTACCTCCGGGACCCGACAAGGGCACGGCCACACGTTCATGATTCGCTGTAAAACCATTGCATTCACCGGGAATTTGTCTACTCAAATTGCGAAGATTTTCAATATGTGTAGATTTGTGACCAGGAGTTCCTTTTAAGTGGCGGAACTTTGAAACTTTGCCGAACACTGTCGAAGTACGTTTGGTTGTGGTGGTTATAGCGGCTTCAGTAGAAGACTTTTTGATACCAGCTGCACTGTCTGTTGCCTCCTTTGGGGGCATATTACGACGTCTCTCATCTAACATTTTGCCCTCGGGCGCTGAAGTTCTTTTAATATCAATGGCATTTGATTTAGTAGAATCCACTTTCGATAATTCGCGACGTCTAAGCAAGATGAAATTTAAAAATAAGTGTAAACATAATCGATATATTTTTTTTTAGTAACATACAAAGGTACTGGCGATTGGGCTCTCTCTTCAGTAGTACTTTTTGAATGCAGTTCATAAAGACGTCTTCTTTCCGCAATGCTACTACGTGCTGGTGAAAATCTACGCAATTCGGAATCGGGCTTATCATCACCTTCCGTCGAATTTTCGGAAGATTCTGAATGATTTTGTTCAAAGATCTATTTATAAAAAAATTAATAACAAATTTAGTATTTCATATTCTTTTCTATTAATAAATAACAACAAGATGATTAATAACCTTGTCACTGGAATCTTCATCATCCAGAGAGGACTGAAATATGTGTGTGCATTGTTATAATTGTAGAGTAAATTTTTGTTAGTGAAAGTAAATATGTTTTAAAAAGAGTAAAAGTAAATATGTTTGAAAGAGATTAATTTGTTAGAATAAATTATTAGCATTTGAAATAAATTTTAATTTGGTATTTATTTGAGTAAAAAAATTTTGCTTAAAAAACACATTAATTTACACTTACTTTACGTCTTTCAGATGTTGAGAGAGACTTTTGCAGGCCATTGTTTTCACCATCAGATCCAGATGACTGTTCTGAAATTATTGTAGATAATAGAGAGATAAAAAAACTCTTTATGTTATATGAAATAAAGCGACAAAAAAATTTATGTGATTCATTGCTTTAAAATATTCGTTTTTGATTCTTAAGATATTTTACTTCACCAAAACCTTAATGTAAAGAAAATTTGTCGCAATGTCTACACTGATGTAGCTAATACCCTGTACGGAGAAGCCATTGTGTTGTGTACCATGGTTATATTGATTATAGCAGCCATAAGGTCAACGCCTACAAAAACGCCTTAATTTACTGGAAACGGGCACTAAAGACAGCGATTTTATAGCACGCAATGGACGCATAAAATCATAAATCGTGGGCAATGTCTAGGAATGCAAACGGAATAGATTTTTATTTATTTACATAAATTCCGGTATTCTTGATTTATAAGTCCCGAAAACCCTGGTATTTTCCGTTTGGCCTCCCTAGCCAATATTCTCTCGGGTACCTTTTTTCACGACAGACTTTGGAGTCGAGATAATTAGGTGGTAGCCCTCCTGCACGGTGAACACTTTGTGATTACACATCCGGCTCAAAGAGGTGACGTGAAAAGGAGGAGTTACTTTAAGAGGAAGTTTACATAGGAGAATTCGACTCCTGAATGTACTTTAGACTCCCAGATAATTGCAGTATATTCCAAAATGAAATAATCGAGCCTCGTAAAATAGGATGGCAAAGATTTGGACATTCACAATCACTTAGTAAAACGAAAATGGGGAAATATACGACAATAACACGAAATTCGACGCCTTCTGAATTGATGGTACTTTATACAACCTGACTCAGACATGTATGATTGATCGAATAAACGGGCCTAGGCTGCAACATGGTTCTTGCTTTCCTTCACTTTGCCTTTCATTCTCATACTTTCGATCTTTCCAGGCAAAACAGAGATAGGTTTGTCAGACCCAGCTGCATTCCCAACAACACCTCACCTAACATGCACAAAATGATCCTTTGCAAATCTCTTATGAGCTGCTTTACAGATGTTAAAGATGGTTTGGCTTTTTGTTATCCTTCTTTCTGAATATATCTGCTATTTTGGGCAGTAAATTCTAGTATAAGGGCACTGCATTCAATTTCATAAGTTTAAAAGAGCAGTTTTAAGCACAGAAATAATGTTTCTGTCCTTTTTAGAGCGGGTTCTTAGGTTCGGGTTTTAACTAAAGTTTTTTTTTATCCGACTTCAAAAAAAGAAGGAGGTTATACAATTCGGCTGAATGTTGCTTTTTTTTAATATTTGTGCCTCCAGAACTCAGTCATTTCTGATCCGATTTTAAAATTTTTTGGTAATATGTTTACAGATTGGTCCCGTTTTAAAAACAGTTCATAATCTTAAAAATTAAAGGGTGTCCCCATACAACATACATATTTTTTACGGGTATTATGAACTGTAAAGGGCGATTCTGTAAAATTTGAAATGACTGCGTATTACTATGGCTCCCAAAAACAAAAAATTTTACAAAAATAAACCTAAAAACTAAAGGGTGCCCCATAATTGATGTAAATTTACTTATATGGGCCTATCTTTTGAACCGTTATAGACAAACGCTTGCAAATTGGACAGAATGTCGATTGCTATGGTCGTTATAGTAACAAATATTAATATTACAAATTATAAATTAAAGGGTGCGCCAATAGTTCATTAAATTTGATGTATATGGCCATCATGATCCGATTTTGAAAATTTTTGGTAATATGATAGTTTATGCTTACAGATTGGTCCCGTTTTTCAAACAGTACAACATACATATTTTTTACGGGTATTATTAACTTTAAGGGGCGATTCTTTGGCTCCCAAAAACAAAAAATTACACAAAAATAAATTTATAAATAAAGGGTGCCCCCATAATTGATGTAAATTTACTTATAACCTATCTTTTGAATCCTTTTAGACAAACGCTTGCAAATTGGACAGAATGTCAGTTGCTATGGCCGTTATAGTAACAAATGTTAATATTAAGAATTATAAATTAAAGGGTGCGTCAATAGTTCATTTAATTTGATGTATATTGCCATACTTTTTAACAGTTAAAGACAGACGCTTGGAATTTACAACGAATTATAAATTAAAGGGTGCATTAATAGTAAATGAACAGGTATTAATATTACAAATTTTAAATTAAAGGGTGTGCCAATAGTTCATAAAATTTGATGTATATGGTCATACTTTTGAACAGTTGTAGACAGACGCTTGAAAATTACAACGAACCAGTATTGCTAAGTCCGCTATAACAACAAGTATAAAATATGGATTTAGAAGTTAAAGGGTGTTCCAGCAGTTGATGTAATTTCAATTTTGTGACCAAAATTTTTAAACCGTTATAGACAGAACGCTGAAACTTAAAAGGGATCTGTATTGCTAATATTTAATATTATAAATTAAAGGGTGCACCAATAGTTGTAGACAGACGATTGAAATTTACAAAGAACCTGCATCAATAACTCCTCTATAACAACAAGTATAAAATTTGGATTTGGAAATAAACGGGTGTCCCAATAGTTGATATAATATGGTGGATGTGGCCGGACTTTTGAACCATTATAGACATAAAGCTGAAATTTACAAGGGACATGTTTTGCTAATTCCGCTATAACAAGAAGCTTATAATTTGAATTTAGAAAGAAAAGGGTGTGCCCAAAACTAATGTCATTTGTTCTTAATGTTAGACAGAATGTCCACTACTTTTTTTTGGTATAATAAGAAGTATAAAAATATTATATTATAAAATAAATAGTTGATATAATCTGATGTATATGGGGCAAACTGTTGAACCGTTAGAGACAGACGGCTGAAATTTACACAGAACCTGATTGCTAAATCTACTTCAACAGCAAGTATATAATGCGAATTTGGAAATTAAAGGGTGCCTCTATAGTTGCTGTAATTTGATGTTTATTGCCAAGCTATTGAACAGTTGAAAAAGTATAAAGTTTGGAAATATAAGTATGTGAGTTACGAGGTCTGCTCTATATATTTCTGGCCTAATAGTGAAAATGCGAATATTTATATTAAAAAATGGTTTTATTGTTTTTCAAAGTATTCTCCAGCATGATTTAAACACTTTTTCCACTCCGATTGAGACACCTCTAAAACTGGGTTTTTGAACAATTCAACAGCTTCTTCTGGCGACGAAAATCGTTGACCACGCATTTTTTATTGATTTACGGAAACAAGAAGAAGTCATTAAGTGCCAAGTCAGGGCTGTACGGCGGATGACCCATTAATTCGACGTTTTGGCCGGTCAAAAACGCTCTGTTTTGAGCCGATATGTGAGAGCACGCATTGTCTTGGTGAACAAAGATTCGTCTTCTCTTGTTGGTTTTTCGAATTTCTCCGATGACTTCAGGCAAACAAATTGTAGTGTACCACTCAGAAGTGACCGTCCTACGTTGCTCAAGCGGAACAGTCGCCACATGACCAGTTTTGCCGAAGAAACAGGCGACCATTTGCTTCGAAGTGCTTCTTCCACGAACAACATTCGTTGCATTTTGCTCGTCTTTGAAGACCCACACGGTCGATTGCTGTTTCGTTTCGGGCTCATACGCATAGATCCATGATTCGTCACCTGTGACGATCTTATAAACGTCTTTTAAAGCATCGCAATCGTATTTTTGCAACATTTCTTTGCATCAATCGACACGAGCTTTTTTTTGAGCGACTTTCAAATTGTGCGGGATCCAACGAGAACAAACCTTTTTTACGGCCAGGTGTTCATGCAGTATCAAATGTATGCTGGTGGAAGAAATGTCCAAGGATGTCTCTATCTCTCGGTATGTCGCATGTCATCTTGCATTATGAGTTCACGCACGGCATCAATGTTCTCTGGCAAAACAGCCGTTTTTGGACGACCTTCACGGAATTCGTCTTTGAGCGAGCTTCGGCCACGATTAAATTCATTATACCAATTTTTCACAGTGCTATAGGATGGTGCTTCATCGCCATACAAAGATTTAAGTTCATCAATGCACTCTTGTCGTGGTAATCCACGTCGAAAGTTGTTAAAACAATGATGGCACGAAAATGTTCACGAGTTAATTCCATTTTTTTCTATATTAATTTTTTCAAATCATTGTTAACAACACAAATAATGGTCGTACGTCAAAACGTTTTGAGTACGATTTTGGTTAAAAATGACAAACTTTCCAATGGAAATGTCAGATTGCACTTGGCAGCACTCAGTGTTGCCAGGCCAGAAATATATATAGCAGCCCTCGTAATGTAACCTTATTTATGTAGCCATACACTTGAGCTGTTATACGCAGACAGATGAAATCTGTTTTGAAGTCGGTTTTTTTTGCAAGAATTATTTGATTAGCCAATCGTTATACTTAATTTAACCTTACATTAATGGCCGTTGATGTTTTTGAGTAGTAGTTTAAACTTTGTAGTGCTGCCATACAGAAACACAACATAATGGCATCATGTCATAATGAAGAAGAAAAAATAGATAGTTTATTTGAAAGTTTGAAATTAATAAAAACAAGTAGGAGTGCTATATTCGGCTATGCCGAGTTTTATATACCCTTCACCATCTATGTTAATCCAATTTAGTGAAGTAACTCCAATCAAAAAGCAAATATTGGAAAATTAGAGAATTAAAAAAAAAATTGGTACTGCATAAAAATGACATCGACTCTTAATGGGTTACGCAGTTTTAAAAAATTTTCAGTATTTCCTAAAAGATTTCTTCAAAAGCTTGAAATGGTACCCATATTGATATTAAAAAAAATTGAAAACTTCAGAGCCCTGTAACTCGACAAATATGGGCGAGCGCCAATTTTTTCACTTGATGTTTTTTTAAGAAGTTAGGATGTATTATTAACTTTATGGGGTCGGAAATGGATATTGTAGAAATTACATACGAAATGACAAACTTATATATACCCTTTTTCCACTTTTTGTGGTGAAGGGTATAAAAATATATCTTGTGCAAGCGAAAATTCAAGATCTACTAATTTTACGACAATTGAGATAAAATACAACTTTGCCAAGGCACTAGATAAGCTAGAGAAAATTGAAATACGCAAATCGATCAGACATAGTTTCGAAAATTTTCCTATTGAAAATCAGCAAGAATTGTCCATGCCCTTTGAGGCAGCGGACAAAGAAACAAGCATGTCTCTAAGTTTTCCATATCATTTGTAACAATTCTAGTTTGGTGAAGTAACTTCAATAAAAAAAAACATATATATATGGGTCGATAGAGAATGGAATATAGAAAAAGGAATTTTCATATAAATTTTTTTCTAAATTTTCAAATTTGTAATTTCTTTAGAACTACAGACAAACGGTAGAAGATGGGTGGATAAAATTTGATGGATTTTATAGAAATTATACCCTTTTATACTTTTATACCCTTTTATACTTCCCCTTCCTTCCTTCCTTCCTTTAAAATTTAATAACATATTGGCTGTTTTTAATTTCAAAATTTATCTTCACACACATAAACCACATTAATTTTTTTTTTTTGATAATAATGGCAATAAATTATTTTTAAGAACCAATTGCTCAAAATAGAGGCTATATATTAAACAAATTGTTTGCAATAATTTTATTGGGTCTAAAGATTATAATTTGTTTATGCCAATTTTCGCATACTCAATTTTTTTTTCATGTTGCTAAAAATAAATAACAGATTTGTTATCAAAATCAGATAATCAAGAAAGTTTAACTTAACGACTTTTAAAGTTGTATAAATTGAAATATCAGAATATGATTTTGGTATAAAAACGAAGAAATTTATAACAATTATAAAAGTTGCAAAATAGGGGACAGTTAGAATACAAGAAAAAAATTAAAAAATGAGATATACGTTTGTTATTTTTGGGTTATATTCAGTGGCAGTAAAAGCTGATCCTACTGCTAATTCAACGGTTGACGTTGCAGCCAAGGTTGAAAATGTCCTTAAAGAAATGGCTCATGTCTCAAGAGATGCTGCTGCTAATCTTAAGACTCAAGTTGAGGAAATTTATTCAGATCACTTGAAACTGGTTGAAGCTGCTTTGTCAGATATTGAAGATTTACGAGAATTAAACGAAACGTGTGTAGCTGCAGAAGATAAAAATATTACTGAAGCTGTTAATACCATGTTCAACCAGATGGAAATTTGTGGTGCTAGAATTTCTAATATTTCATCCGATATTATCATAGAGATTAGTGCTTCCACCAAACATCTGATATTTGGTGGTTATGGTGTACTTCGCTTAAATAAAATGTGTAAGAACTGTCGCAATCCTATTATCACAACCTCTTGCTATGACCGCTTAACTATCAAGAGTAATTTATATTTGGAAGATGCACGTAAATCTACAAGTGCTATTGAAGCGACTATTACTAAACGTGTTCCTGAACTTAAGAACGAAAGTGATGACTGCGCTAACTGGGTAGCTGATGTTGCCAAAATACACTTGCAACGAGTTCGTGCATCTATCGATGCCTGCATTTCACAAGATTAAATTATAAAAATATTCTTGAAAATAAATATCATACATTTTAATGTTGCGGTTAACATTCTTTGTCACATTCTTTGCCCTCAAGAAACAACAGTTTGTTTAAGTTTTTTTTTTTACAAAAACAAGTAAAAATACTAAATTCGATTATGCCGGATGTTATATACCCCCAACCATACATGTAAATCTAGTTTAGTGAAATTACTCCAAAAAAAAAACAAATATTGAGGTGACAGAGAATTAAAAATAAGAAAAAAATAAGTACTTTATATAATTTTACATAAAAATGTCATCGGCTCCTAATGGGTTAAGCAGTTTTAAAAATGTTTAGTATATCCATAAAGATCTCTTTAAAAGTTTTTGAAGTGTATCCATATCATGATATAAAAATAGAAGGTAGTTCCACTTCAAAAATTTGTGACGTTTGCGGGAATTATTTGAAATATATTTTTCGTAAACAACACAATTTGCGTTGCCACAGATATAAATAAGAAAAAAGTTATTTTGGAACTATTTAACAAAATATGTGTAATTTGTATAATAAATGTAAATGAAACTCAAATCTATTTACTATAAATATAAATTACACAGAAACAAATCCCCTGACTCTAATAGACAATTTATACAAATTTGCTTATTATCATAATTTATTAAAAATACAATTGTAGAGTAAGATTTTTAACGAATTATGCAATTTAATTAATAAAAGTTTAAAAGATTGATATTTATTTTCACGTAAATAATAATTAAATATACAGACATGTCACAAATTCCGATCGGAATGGTTTTAATTCCGTACTAACAATTCCGATGGACTTTGTTTTACCTTCTTCAGATTCCATTCGATTTTGATTATTTAAAAAAAATGCTCAATCTTTACCTTTTTATTTAAATGTAGCAATATGCGCACACTAAAGTTAACAACAAGGCTAATCTAAATAAGGACACATTATAAAAGTAAATTTTAAATTCGCAAATAACAGAATTTCAAAGAAAGTAAAGTCCACTTTGAAATTTAAAAGTGGTTTCATTCCGAAAAAATCTTTCGTTTTTCGTTTTCCATAGAACTAATTTGCGGAATTGAAACCACTTCCGATCGGAATTGAGTTCTGTAACATGCCTGGCAAGTTCATTAAGCAAACTGTGTTTCAGAGCATTTTATATTGATATCAATATTGTTTATATAAGCTTTTAAGTCCTTAGCATTAGCTAAGTACAAGTTTTTTTAAATTAATAAATAATAAATAAATTTTTAAATTAATAAACGACAACAGAATAAGTTTTATTAACAAGCAGTTTTTTATCTTTTTACACAATTTTACATTTTTCTATTCGAAAAGCGAATACGAAAATATTATCTTCCCAAAAAAAAATATTTTTTTAATATTAGTATCTAACATTAAATTTTTGCATATGGGGGCCAAAACTGAAATTAAAAATTTTATTCCATATTTTAACTTTTGAAGTCTGGAAAAACACTTTTTCCAATAGTACATTTTTCTTGTCCAAAACAATGTCATTTTTTCCAAAATGCAACGACCACACTAAAGATGCATTTGGCAAATCAAATTGTTCGAAGTTTGAAAAATCTTACAGAATTCTTGCAGAAACGTCTTTTACTAATGCAGTCCGAAAAAAGGCAACATTTTTGCTAAATTTTGTTTTTTTTTTTTGTTTTTTGTTTTATTTATTTAATAAAACTTGTTTATGATTTTTATATTATGTATTTCTTTTAAAATTTCATATAAGTTTAAAAAAAACAAAACAGAAAACCGGGATCTTACAAATTTATATGGTAGCACAAATTTTCATAATTCCCGCAAACGTCAGAACGTTAATATGGCGACGAAAAGAGAGAGTGGAACTACCTTCTATTTTTATATCATGATCCATATTGATATTTAAAAAAAAAAACATGGTGCACAATCGTATTTTTTCTATGAAAAGTTCAGAGGCGCTTTCGCTTGATGTTTTTTCTTATTCTTTAATTCTCTATAGCCCCATGTATTTGTTTTTTTTTTTTTGGAATGACTTAAATTAAACTAAAATTGTTCCAAATGATCTGGAAAAATTACAGACAGGCATGTTATTTTGCCCGTAAGATCCCGGTTTTCTGTTTTGTTTTTTTTTAAACTTATATGAAATTTTAAAAGAAATACATAATATAAAAATCATAAACAAGTTTTATTAAATAAATAAAACAAAAAACAAAAAAAAAAAAACAAAATTTAGCAAAAATGTTGCCTTTTTTCGGACTGCATTAGTAAAAGACGTTTCTGCAAGAATTCTGTAAGATTTTTCAAACTTCGAACAATTTGATTTGCCAAATGCATCTTTAGTGTGGTCGTTGCATTTTGGAAAAAATGACATTGTTTTGGACAAGAAAAATGTACTATTGGAAAAAGTGTTTTTCCAGACTTCAAAAGTTAAAATATGGAATAAAATTTTTAATTTCAGTTTTGGCCCCCATATGCAAAAATTTAATGTTAGATACTAATATTAAAAAAATATTTTTTTTTGGGAAGATAATATTTTTGTATTCGCTTTTTGAATAGAAAAATGTAAAATTGTGTAAAAAGATAAAAAACTGCTTGTTAATAAAACTTATTCTGTTGTCGTTTATTAATTTAAAAATTTATTTATTATTTATTAATTTAAAAAAACTTGTACTTAGCTAATGCTAAGGACTTAAAAACTTATATAAACAATATTGATATCAATATAAAATGCTCTGAAACACAGTTTGCTTAATGAACTTGCCAGGCATGTTACAGAACTCAATTCCGATCGGAAGTGGTTTCAATTCCGCAAATTAGTTCTATGGAAAACGAAAAACGAAAGATTTTTTCGGAATGAAACCAGTTTTAAATTTCAAAGTGGACTTTACTTTCTTTGAAATTCTGTTATTTGCGAATTTAAAATTTACTTTTATAATGTGTCCTTATTTAGATTAGCCTTGTTGTTAACTTTAGTGTGCGCATATTGCTACATTTAAATAAAAAGGTAAAGATTGAGCATTTTTTTTAAATAATCAAAATCGAATGGAATCTGAAGAAGGTAAAACAAAGTCCATCGGAATTGTTAGTACGGAATTAAAACCATTCCGATCGGAATTTGTGACATGTCTGTATATTTAATTATTATTTACGTGAAAATAAATATCAATCTTTTAAACTTTTATTAATTAAATTGCATAATTCGTTAAAAATCTTACTCTACAATTGTATTTTTAATAAATTATGATAATAAGCAAATTTGTATAAATTGTCTATTAGAGTCAGGGGATTTGTTTCTGTGTAATTTATATTTATAGTAAATAGATTTGAGTTTCATTTACATTCATTATACAAATTACACATATTTTGTTAAATAGTTCCAAAATAACTTTTTTCTTATTTATATCTGTGGCAACGCAAATTGTGTTGTTTACGAAAAATATATTTCATTCCCGCAAACGTCACAAATTTTTGAAGTGGAACTACCTTCTATTTTTATATCATGATATACAGTACTCCATTTTTTTTTCTTATTTTTTAATTATATGTCACCCCAATATTTAGTTTTTTAATTGGAGTTACTTTACTTAACTAGATTTACATACATGGTGAAGGGTATAAGGCATAGCCGAATATAGCACTCTTACTTGTTTTAACTTAATATTCTTAGCCATCAGAACCAATATTTCAAAGCATTTGTAACAAATTCGTCAAAAATTGGGACAAGTTTTAAAGTTCCCATTTTTAAGGATTTTACTAAACAGTTTTTTTTTTTTAATAATTATCCTCTTGTATGGTATCCCTATTTTAATGTATGTATTAACATAGGTATAGCATTACTAAAATAAATGAAATAAATCATTCTTGAATACACACTTGAATCGGCACGTCGTGTTTTACTTACAAACAACCACAGAAAATCTGCAGGAAACTTTGAACAATCATCATGACAACAGAACAATTATCTAATGAAGCACCTCGGGCACTTGTCGTGGAGAATAGCGCCTTTCAAGTCTCACCACCAGAGAGGTTCGACTTCGGAATTCCGTCACAATGGCCGAAGTGGTTGCGACGATTTGATAGATATCGTATCGCAACACGTTTGAATAAACAAACTGGAGAAGAACAGGTTAATTCCCTTATATACCTCATGGGTGAACAAGCTGAAGACATATTTATGGCTTTACCGTTGAGCGACACTGATAGAAAAGACTATGACGCAGTTGTGAGTGCTTTTGAAAAATATTTTGTTGTCCGTATTAATGTTATTTATGAGCGGGCTAAATTCAACACTCGGGTGCAGTTGGAAGGCGAAATGGTTGAAGATTTCATTACATGTTTACACACGCTGGCAAGAAATTGCAATTACGGCAATCTACGTGAGGAGATGATAAGAGACAGAATAGTGGTGGGTATCAGAGACAAAAAGCTGTCAGACAGGCTGCAATGTGAGGCTGAGTTAACTTTGGAAAAAGCCGTAGATACAGTTCGTACACATGAGAATGTACGTCGTCAGCAAAACGAATTGGAACAAAACTTTCAGGCAAGGGCCACTGTAAATAAGGTAAGAATTTCTGGAAAAAATAATGTAGACGAACGTTGTGAAAAATGTGGCGGCAAACATTATAATAATAATAGAGTTTGCATGACAAGGGGAAAAAGGTGTAACAAATGTCATAAATTAGGCCATTTTGCAAGGGTGTGTAAAAGCGAACATAGATTGAATAATATACAAACAGAAAGCGAGGGAGAGGAAGAAACGGTATATTTCGGGCTGGTTTCTAAAAACGGTAAAAACGATCGGTGGTCTGAAGTCATAAAAATGAATAGAAAATTAATTGAAGTAATAATTGACACAAGCGCACCAGTTAATGTTTTGCCAACAAAATTGTTTGAAAATAAATGGCCGACAATGGAAACTGAAAAGTCTGACAAGAAATTAGCTGGCCCGTCGGGAGAAAATTTGGCGGTAAAAGGAATGTGTACGATGAAGATTGAAAACGGGCATAGTGAATGCCAGAGTAAAGCATACATAGCAGACGACATTATAAATCCTTTGCTTTCGTTGGATACGTCTGAAAAATTAGGTTTTATTAACACAATAAATACTATAAAAGAAAAGTCAGCTGTAAACATTTAAAAAGAGTATCCAAATCTTTTTGAGAAATTGGGGTGTTTAAAATTTGTTTATGATATAAAGTTGAAGTCGGAACACATACCGTATGCCATAAGCTCGGCACGTCGAGTACCAATACCTTTAATGGACAATGGACCTAACGGTGACATACGGCTATGCGTTGATTTATCGAAATTAAATGAATACGTTAAAAGATAAATCCACCCGATGCCGGTGGCGGATCACACTTTAGCCCAACTAAGTGAGGCTAAATATTTTACGAAGATGGATACCAAAAATGGGTTTTGGCAAGTTCAATTATCTGAAAGATCACGGCAGCTCACAATATTTTTAACTCCTTTTGGCAGATATTGTTTTTTAAGATTGCCATTCGGAATTTCGTCAGCGCCGGAAATCTTTCAGAAACGAATCCAGCAAATTTTAGAAAATTGCCCGGGCGTTGTTTGCCAAACAGATGATATATTAGTTTTTGGAGGAACAATCGCGGAACATGATGAGAATTTAAGAGCAGTTCTAAAAAAGTTGAACGATGCGGGCGTTACATTAAATAAAGATAAATGCGAAGTAGGCAAAACCTCAGTTAAATTTTTGGGCCACTTCATCGATTCCCGAGGTATACACCCAGATGATTCGAAAATCAAGGCAATTCTGGAGTATAAGAGACCCACTGACATTACCGAGTTAGGTAGATTTTTAGGATTAGTGCAGTATTTAGGAAAATTTGTTCGTGACCTAGCAACATGCTGTCAGCCACTGAATGAGCTTCTTAAGAAAAATATAGAATTTCAGTGGAATGAGCCGCAACAAAATGCATTCGAATAAGTTAAGAAGCTTTTGTCAACACCTCCTATTTTGAAGAAATACAATACCAAACACAGAACGGCAATATCAACGGATGCATCAGCATATGGAATAGGGGCAGTGTTACGCCAAATAGACGAAGAGGGTTTTTGGAAACCAGTTGCGTACGCTTCCCGTACATTGTCGGAAACTGAACAACGCTATGCGCAGATCGAAAAAGAAGCTCTGGCAATTACATGGGCTATTACAGATAAGTTTAAAGATTTTCTAACGGGAATAAAATTTCATATTGAGACGGATCATAAACCTTTGATTTCGATTTTCACTATTAAGCATCTTAATGATTTAACACCACGGATTCAGAAATTTAGAATGAAGCTGTTGAGTTATGGCTATACAATTGAATTTACGCCAGGAAAGTATCTGGTTGCAGCTGATGCACTATCACGTGCGCCCCTACCTGAAACAGGGGGGGATGATGAAGAGGTTCAAACTTTTGTTAACAGCATCATAGAAAAGTTTCCTGCAAGTGACGAATTCCTAGACAAATTAAAAGAGGAACAGAAAACCGATGCAGTACTCAGAGAAGTTATAGTTTATTGTAACGAGGGTTGGCCACATAAGTCAAAGATGTGTTCAGAGTCAAAATTGTTTTATAACGATCGCATAAAAATTGCGGTAAACAATGGTATCCTTATGTACGGAAATAGAATAATAATACCAGCTACGCTCCGATCGGAAGTTTTGCATCGCATCCATAATGGGCACTTAGGCATAAACAAGTGTAAAGCAAGAGCACGAGAATCAATATGGTGGCCTAGTTGCATGGAGGATGTAGAAAATCTGATAAAAGAGTGTCGTATATGTATAGAAAACCTAGTCCCAAGAAAGGAGCCTATGATAATCGCCGAGTTTCCGGAGCGCCCATGGCAGAAAGTAGGCATTGATTTATGTTATTATCAAGGAAGAGATTTCTTAGTTGTGTCTGACTACTATTCTCGTTACCCAGAAGTCATGGAACTCGAACGACAGACAGCAAAATGTGTTATTGGAAAACTAAAATCTGTATTCAGTCGCCATGGCATTCCGGAAGAGGTACGTTCGGACAATGGACCACAATTCTCACAAATCATCACATCCGAATTTCAACGATTTGCTAAAGAATGGGGATTTAAACACATCACATCCAGCCCATATTTTCCACAAAGCAATGGCTTGGCCGAATCTGCAGTAAAAATAATAAAACAGCTCTTCAAGAAAAACACTGATCCCTACATGGCCCTGCTAGAGTATAGAACGACACCCTTGGCGTTGGGATTCAGTCCCTCAGAGTTATTAACGGGAAGAAAACTTCGATCAAAATTGGCGCTAACAAACAGCCAACTAATACCTAAATGTGTTCCAAGAAATGATGTATTCAAGAAAGAAGAGGCATTTAGAACGCGACAGGCAGAAAATTATAACAGACATCATGGTGTACATCAACGTCCAAACTTACAAAATGATTCTAATGTTTTCGTTCGAGATTTACGACAATGGGGTCGAATTGAATCAAAAGCAGACACGCCAAGATCGTACTGGGTCCAAACCGAGGATGGCCGATATAGACGTAACTCATTTCATATGAATAGGTCAAACAACAGAGGCGAAACAGCTAAAACCGTCAGTTTGCGTCGAACAACATTTAGAGAATCATCAGAGGGAGATAGTGAAAGAATGTGTCATTCGCCAACAGTTGAAACCACCGAAATTATTGCGACTCCAGAGCAAGTTGAAACTCACCAAGTAAAATGTCTGAGAACGATGTTTCTGAGCGAATGCCAAAAACCACCAGGACGAACTGTTAAAGTCCCGACTAGATTCGATCCATATGTAATAGAAATTGATTGAAGAAAATTATATGGTGTAAACTTTGAATTTAAAATACTTATATCCCAAAACTTTATAAAACACCTGTAGTTATTTGAATTGTATTCTTTTAATATTTTCTTATATCTGAATTTAAAATGATACTCCTAGCATTTGTGCTCCCTAGAAGGGGGGAGATGTATGGTATCCCTATTTTAATGTATGTATTAACATAGGTATGGCATTACTAAAATAAATGAAATAAATCATTCTTGAATACACACTAGAATCGGCACGTCGTGTTTTACTTACAAACAATACACCTCTATAAAATAAAATATCCTTAGCACCATTATCACTAATTATTATTAAAGGCTTTATTTGCTTACAGAGGTAAACAAGCTAAAATAGTTGAAGTCAATTTCGTATGGCAAGAAAAACATAATTATCAAATTTAATAAAAGCAGATTTTTTCTACCGAGTGAAAAATTCGAAGTTCTTTTAAATAAAATCAGTGAGAAATGTTTGCTGAAAGTTACACGTTTTTCGAAAGTCTTAAAAAAATAAAAAATAGCTTAACTTACTTTTAATTTCGATTTCCACTATTAAATCGGGTTTCGTGCTATAAGATGATTCGTTATCATTTGCTGCTGGAGGGTGGCAAGATTGTGAAAGATTTTCTTGGGAGCCAGGTGCTACAGGTACAGCAAATACTTTATCAAAGGAAACATCTACTGAGTTGCTGGAGAAAGGTTTTGGACCCAAACGAGGCTGTAAAAAATGACATTTTTAATTATTACAATAATCCGCTTCTTTTAAATATAATTAAACAAAAAAAATAATAATACAAAATAAGACTAGGAAACCATTAGGATTTTGTACACAAAATAAGAAGAAGAAAAAACAATAAAAAACGACGAAACAAAAAGAACAGAAACAAAAATTGCTAAACATCAAATAAAGAGTTCATAACCATCATCATCTATACTACTCCAAACCTTATAGGTTCCCGCTGATGTCCTAGGCCTTGGTTTGGGAATTACAACATTAGAATCAAACGGCGGTTGAGTTTGAGCATCTTGTAAGGAATTGTTACGTGATGTACGCGGCATTGGTTTCGGTACAGATGACGATGATGAATCCTCTGTATTGGGTGAATCTTGAGAAGGTGGTGAAAACTCTTGTAATCCCACATCTCCTCCATCATTATTATAATTTGTCATCATTTCTTTTTCGGAATCGGTTTTGTATTTTGTATCGAATTTTTTGAAAATTGTTGATAGCTCATCCTTTTGAAAATCATTGGCATCAACTACTTCCTGTTTTGGTGACTTTAACGATTTGGCGATAATTTGTGACGAATTGTTGTGACAACCATTTAAATGTTGTGTTTTAATAGTTTTGTCATCCAAATGTGTAACAAGTTTTTTATTTTCAATATTTTTAATGTATTCCTTTAAATTTCCGCGATGTATCTATTGGATGTTGAGTCAAAGTATATATTGAACAAAAAAATATATTGATGAATACATAAAAAGTTTTCTGTTACATTTTATTTTATCTCAAAATTTATTACACTATGTCGATTGTTTAAAAAAATATTATCTAATAAAAAATAATTTTGTTGTGTTCTAAAAAAGTATCCATTATAAGGAAATAGACAGCACAGAGGATAAGGGTTAACACTACGCTACTACTTATACAGCTCAACAGTTGTTTTTACCTAAATATTATTTAGAAACTTATTGATACTTAAATCTAAAACAATATTGATTTAATGAGAATTATTGTCAATTAATAATCACAAAATTGTTTGTTACTTAAACACATTTTCGGTTATCGCAAAAAAAGGTTAAATAATGACAAATGAGCCATTTAGTTTGAAAGTGATATAAGTCATAATATGATAAAAATCTACTCTATTTGGTATTTCATATCAAATCCTAATAAAATAACATAATCTGAAGAGATTAGCAGTATGCCATGATAATTATCTTAATAAAATGTGTTTATTTTTTGGTTGGTTAATAAAATACGCTTACTGTTTTTGTTTTTTTTTTTTTTTTTTTTGGTGGTGGTATAAGTCAGTCTATTCAGAAAGTTTGAAAAAATCATATGTAATTTTTTCATGTCTTCAGATAACATAAGTGCAACATTTATATACACATTTAGGGTTTCATCATTTCCACAATCAAAATGCTGAAATGTATGCATGGGATGAAACAATCGCCTCAAGAGATCACAGGAAGTTGCGTCCTGCATCTTAAAGCACATTCGGAACATTGGCACTCTAAGGCATGTCATAGCTTACAGTGATGCCTGCTCAGGACAAAATCATAACATTCATCTGATAATAATGTGGATTAATTTAAAAAAAAATTTTTTTCGTGCTATTTTCTATTCATTATTTCGATTTAATAATTAAATGACCGATATTGATTATTTAAGGTGAAAGCACGTCTCGATGACAATTTCGCTACCGCTTACTTAGCTCTTCAGGAAACTTTTCACAAGCATTTTAAATAAACTAAAGATTTTTGTCCAAACAATAAAGTAAGTAGACAAAAATCAAAGTTTAAGCAACAACAAAAATAAACAACAATGATTCTATTTTTCTTTCCCTCAATGATCGCGATTTTGGTTCAATAGAAACTAAAATTAAAAAATCGAATTATTTATACATCCCTGAGCATTATTATAAATTAATAAAAGTATGTAAAAAGAAAAACCCATTTTTGGTAGTAAATATGGCTCAGAAAGATTTCATTTCGACAAAACAACTAAAAGAATCAACGAATAATAGAAAGAAAAACACTAATGGTTAAACTGTGCCTTGGCTAAAAATACAATGGATAAGATTTCTAAAAAATGCTCCATATAAGATGTTTTATAAAACTTTCTTGGATGACTATTCCGAAATCCAAGTATTAGACCTCTACTCTAAAAGAGGAAGACTTAGAATATACAAAAATATTGATTTGTTTCCATTATACACAACCATTAGATCAATAACTGAAGAAAAACATAAGGAATGGATTTACTATCCTGTATTCCACCAATTTTTCACAAATACTTATTATTTATATTAATAAATAATTTACTTACAATAAAATGAGTTTGAATAAAATGTTAATTACTTATAGAAATGTGTCGTTGATGGTATAAGTGTGTCCTTGATTTTGAAAGTGGTATAAGTCATTTCAACCTTTCAAAACTACATATAAAAAATTTCTTGTACGTTTGTCTGTTTTAATAAGATTTGCAAAAATGATACAACAATATATCCTTTAGCAGAGTTAAAAAGGCTACTTAAAAAAAAAAAACTCCGAGGTAGAGAGAAGATAAGGGGAAAAAGTCGGCATTTTTATAATTTATACTGATCAACTGGTTTTAATACAATTAAAATAAAGAGATTCTAACGTAGAGAGTACAATTGGTCATGTCCTTTTTTAAAACTTGGATCGAGAAGTTCGTTAAAGAGCAGAAACCGGCAATTTTATAAGGATCAGCAGATTTCAGTGATATAGAAAACATGGAAAGATCTTTTTTTTTATTTTTCAAATTTTGGATCTAGAGGGCAGAGGTGCTGAAAAGGGCAGTTTCATGAGGAAAAACAGATTTTAGATAGAACTTTACATAAAGGGTGCAATGGTGTAATTTTTGTTTCCAAATTCTGGCCAAGAGGACAGACAGGGATAAAAAATGCAGTTTTATGCTGCGCAACTAACTTAAATAAAATATGAAAATTTAACAGAGACTAACCTAAAAAGTACAATCGACCAAGTATTTGTTTAAATTAAGAGCCCGAGGAGGGAAAACATGGGAATCTTACCAAGGTGTCGCACAACTGATTTTATTAAAGTTTGAAGCAAAGTATAGAAAGTGAGAAAAGCGGGTAAGTAATTTATTTATTATTATTTTATTGAAATATTAGAAATTTCAAAACTCAAAGGGAAAAAAAGAGAAGAGTCAGAGAAAAGAGTGGACTTTGAAATCAAAATGTATAATGGATAAAACAAGGAAAATCAGTAATTTTTTGCTCTATTGCTTTAATAATTCCTGGAAAGCTATTTTTGTTTTATTTTCCTATCAAAAAAATTAAGAAATTTTAATTTATTAATAACACTACAAAATTGTTCATAAAATTTGTTTTCATCGTGTCAAATGGCAGCCATAATAACAACAAAAAGCATGAGTGTGATACAAAAATATCATTCAGTAGCTTGATAGCTTTTAACATAGAGGGACTGTATCGGAATTTTTTGTTGTTGTTTCTCGTGTTTCTCCTTGTAAACACCAATGTTTTATATATAGATAAGATGGCACTTTTTTGAGATTTAAATTTTTTAATCTATAAATTTACTTCTTCAATTTCAAAAATTGTTTCTTTTATATTTGGAGTAGAGCTACAGAACGGACAAACACTATTACGTATTATCCACTTTATCAATGCCTTGAAAGATCCTAAAAGTAGACTTAGGAAGCTTGGAGTACAATAAGCTAGCGTTAATTAATATATAGAATTAACATATAAATATTTTGCTTTTCTATTTAAAACTCACAGCTCGTCTTGTTCATTCAGTAATGTTTAACTTGAAATACTTACAATAACAGGTGCATCTCCCAATTCACGTTTGACTGGATCCAAGCTCATTTTTGGAACCGCCATATTTGTACCGCTCATCCAATCAGCGGCTGTTAAATCAGTACGACAACTAGCCGTATCTGGATATAAATCACTGTGAAAATCGCGATATGTCTACAAAAAAATAAATATTATATTTATTAAAACTCTCTTAGAGAAATATAAATAATCTATCTACCTTTCTTGGCACCTGATACATAATCGGTATAACCATATTTGAAGTCAATTGTAAGACACGGTTAACCTCTCCCTCCATAACTTTAAGTGCCCTCTTTGGCACCAAACAAGCACCTTTCGTTTGTTCACCCGTGTGTCTTAGACCCTCAATAAGGAAAGGGTCTTTGTCAGTCACTTCTAAATAATTAATGGTTGTATCGCCTTTGCCAGCCAAAAACAACATATTGGTATCAGGATCATACAGAGGCATTAATATGCCAGTAGAACAATCCAACTCTAAGGTCTTTTCGGGAACTGAAAAATTTCTTATATCACGTATAATAACTTGTCTAAGACGAGCTGCATCGAAACCCGTGGTCAAAATGCGTGACTGATTGCCCAACCAAACAACACGAGAGTCTTTAATGCTCTGATGTGACTCAGCTGACATTTGTATGGGAGAAGATTTTACACGAGGATCCAGAATTCGTAGATATTTGTCTTTGCAACTTGTTGCCAAAACTGTACCATCTTGTTTCCAGCTGGCGGATTGTATAACTTCAGGATGTTCGTTGTTCGCTAAAAAAAAAAAACAAATTAAATAAATATAAAAATTAATTTACAAAACAAAAAAATTTAACTTACAATAGATTTCTTTCTGTTGTGTTAAATCGAATAGTGTAACACATCCCATAGAAGTGGAATGTAAAAGACCATCAGCAGTTGGATGAAATCCCACTGTTTCTACACGCCTCTGTTTGTGTGAAAATACACATTCTGGATCTGAAAGTGATGTCTCCAAACCCTTTTCCGGTATATGCCATATTTTTACCATGCAATCCTGTGATGCTGTTGCCAGAAGGCCATCGTGAAAGGGTGAAAAACTTAAATCGGTCACAGTATCTGTATGAGCATGTAGCAGAGGCATTGTTTTACTTTTACGGCCACAGTCATCTAAGGCCAAAACAGCCACACTAGAGCCTGTATGTTCCCAATTAAAAGCCATGAATGCTGCCGAGGCTGCAATATTATTGCCATAGGTTTGATAAGAACCAACACATATTTCACGTATGCAGGCCTCCGCTTTGGGCACAATTGGTGCTGCATTCTTATATTTAGATGCTTTGAATCGCCAGGCCATTGTCACCGAAAGTTATTATTATTCTTATGCTTGCAGTTTGTATATTATAATAAATTATACTGAACAGTTTTTTTTTCTTTTCTTGTTTTCTTTTATAATTTACTGTAAAGAATGTTTATGATAAAAACTTCATACATTAATAACAATAATAATAATAGTTCTCTTTATTATAATTTTATTCTTTTTTTCAGTTCTATTATATAAATATTATTGTATTCATATCAAGTTTTTAATGGTTAAATCGTATTTCATTTTTTCATAAGAATCTATTTGCGGCGGTGTTATACAGAAGTACTAGGAACTACAGCGAACATAAATATATTTTCTAGAACTTTTAATGTAAAATAAATTTTTTCTTTATCACAATTAAAATTCTTTTGTCAATAATAATGTGAATTGCATATGTACATGTACGTAGAACATAAGTTATATGTAATAGAAATAAAGTTAAAACACCTACAATATAATGTAAGATTTTCAAAAACTTCAATCGGGTATGATAAATATTAAAAAAAAAAACTATATAATTGTTATATTCCATGATCAAAATAGATAATAAACTGTGCAAAGACTTCTTTTAAAATTGTTATTGATCATTGGGGACTAGCTACTCATTGCTTTATCATAAACTTTTAAAACATATTGTCGTGCTGAAGTTATCTTTACAATGTATATTAAAAAATTAACAAGTAGGAGTGGTATTTTCGGCTATGCCGCATTTTATATACCCGTCACGATAATGAATATAAGAAGAATATGTAAATAAAAATCAGCATAAGAAATTCTTTCCTACCCTGAGTTTGTCTGTGTAAAAACAGTTTTTTTTATTAAAAGCGTCTTGAGTATCTTCACGAGAGCGTGTTAACAGGTCCGTAAATTTTATTTTTTCCTGCATTTGTCAATGCACTCCTCGGCAGAGCTATATTATTTATCTAACAGGCAAAGTAATCATAATTCATTTATTAAGGGGGCTAAGCTAGCAACTAACTAACTTTATAACTGTAACTCGAATATTGAAAAGCGAAGCTTAAAGAAAAGTTAGCAAAAGCAATAGAAATTAAAAGAAAACAAAAAACATTTTTAGGAACATTTTCTTTGAAGAATTATAGATCATTTTTGAAAAAGTTGTTAGGTACCTACAAATATCATACAAGATAAAAAGTTAGGTTAGGTTTGTCAACTGTTTGAGGAACAGTTAAATAACAATTAACTGTCAGTAAGAAACAACATGCAAATCAAATTTTTTTTTTTATAAATTTGTCTATCTATTCCGAGGGCTGCTATATATATATTCTGGCCTGGCAACACTGAGTGCTGCCAAGTGCAATCTGACATTTCCAATGGAAAGTTTGTGATTTTTAAGCATAATCGTACTCAAAACGTTTTGACGTACGACCATTATCTGTGTTGTTTACAGTGACTTGAAAAAATTAATATAGAAAAAAAAATGGAATTAACTCGTGAACATTTTCGTGCCATCATATTTCACAAATTTCGACGTGGATTATCACGACAAGAGTGCATTGATGAACTTAAACCTTTGTATGGCGATGAAGCACCATCCTATAGCCCTGTGAAAAATTGGTATAATGAATTTAATCGTGGTCGAAGCTCGCTCAAAGACGAATTCCGTGAAGGTCGTCGAAAAACGGCTGTTGTGCCAGAGAACATGGATGCCGTGCGTGAACTCATAATGCAAGATCGACATGCGACATACCGAGAGATAGAGACATCCTTGAACATTTCTTCCACCACATACATTCGATACTGCATGAACACCTGGCCGTAAAAAGGTTTGTTCTCGTTGGATCCCGCACAATTTGAAAGTCGCTCAAAAAAAGGCTCATGTGGATTGGTGCAAAGAAATGTTACTAAAATACGATTGCGGTGTTTCAAAGATCGCGTTTATAAGATCGTCACAGGTGACGAATCATGGATCTATGCGTATGAGCCCGAAACGAAACAACAATCGACCGTGTGGGTCTTCAAAGACGAGCAAAATCCAACGAAAGTTGTTCGTGGAAGAAACACTTCGAAGCAAATGGTCGCCTGTTTCTTCGGCAAAACTGGTCATGTGGCGACTGTTCCGCATGAGCAACGTAGGACGGTCACTTCTGAGTGGTACACTACAATTTGTTTGCCTGAAGTCATCGGAGAAATTCGAAAAACCAACAAGAGAAGACGAATCATTGTTCACCATGACAATGCGAGCTCTCACACATCGGCTCAAACCACAGCGTTTTTGACCGGCTAAAACGTAGAATTAATGGGTCATCTGCCGTACAGCCCTGACTTGGCACCTAATGACTTCTTCTTGTTTCCGCACATCAAGAAAAAAATGCGTGGTCAACGATTTTCGTCGCCAGAAGAAGCTGTTGAAGTGTTCAAAAACCATGTTTTAGAGGTGTCTCAATCGGAGTGGAAAAACTGCTTCGACAACTGGTTTGAGCGCATGCAAAAGTGTATAAATCATGCTGGAGAATACTTTGAAAAACAATAAAACCATTTTTGATGATAAATATTCGCCTTTTTACTATTAGGCCAGAAATATATAGAGCAGCCCTCGTATTTGAACAAACATTAAAATTTAAATTTAATTAATATGTGTCATTAAGAATGTTTTTGTTTTTCTTTTACTCTCCACCAAAAATTGTAATGTAGCAACATGTATCCATAGGTAGATTCTACAAAATAGAACGCACCCCTTGTCAACGATTAGACATTAGTCTATGAAACAACCACTATCATATAAAACAATAATAGAGAAAATTAGCTGATCAACCCCTAATTCGATCATCAGTGTTTTCATTATAACAAAACTGAATAACAAAAACATAAAACACTTATATTATATACATATGTACTTATATATGGTTGCAAAGCTCAAGACAGGTTTGGTTTTTTATCCACTTATTGTTGTAGTAGTTGCAATAACATACAGTGGAATAGAAAATTATTTTGATGATAAAAAAAAATGTTCACTGCAGAAAAGATTTTTTAATTCGATTTTAATTGGTACCTTATTTATTTATTTAACACAACGTGCATTATTAGTTAATAAGTAGTCTTCACAGGAAAATCATATTAAGGTCAGTATCATGGATGAGAAATTCCGTGCCACTGAATACCTAGAATTCTTAAATTAAATAAATTTGCGTTTTACTTAAAAATTAAATAAATTATTTTTGATCAACATAAAACTTGATTCAGCGTACAATTTGGCAGACATAAAAATTTTCTTGAAAATGCTTTGTAAAAAGTTTTTGTTTATAAGCAAGGAATATTTACTCTTAAAGAAAAAAAATTATTTTCTTGAAACCATGTAAAAATTATACTATTCATAGGCAATTCGGTCACTAAAATTCAACGAAAGTTTATATTTTCTATAACAACAGTAAGGATGACTAAGTTTGAAAAGATATATGTATCAGTTAACAACAATAAAGATAGAGGTAAATAACAGGGAAAATAACGATATGATTTTCACTTGATTTGTCTTGATTTGATTACCATCCTACGAAGGCGATGGCAAAATATTTCTTGACACTAGTATTTCAAATAGCTACTTAGTCATTACAGTAGTATTTTTTGTTTTATTTTTGATTAACTTTGTGAAGAACAAATTCAACTTACTAATCTGATAAGACAAATAGGTAAAGATATTCTAAGATGAAAAAAGGTTTAGTTTTCTCATATTGTATACATATAAATTACGCCACAAAAATAAATTTTTGTATGAAACTTTAAGGTAAATTGTGTTTCTTGACACAAGAAAAAACGCCCTATTTAGATTAATTAAATTAAACTGAAGATAAACGTTCCAAACTCGTAACTCAAAAAATCCATGTCCAATTACTAACATCCTCGATTTGAAATAGTTAATTTTGACTCGAGTCGATCGTGGGAACAAATCTAGTTTACAGACGCAACTTAAAAATTAAAACTCAAAGTCGTCCCTAATGTCTACATAACTATATTACTTTCCCGCTTAAATCTAGTTTACGGACGCAGCTTAAAAATTAAAAAAAGAAATTTACCTTCGTGGTGTAAAATTAAATTTTAATTTTTTTAATGATATCCATATTGCCCCGTTCCACCACAAAATACTCGATATATTCCATATTGTACATACAAACTTTGGAGGCCGGTAACTCGGAAACCAAGGGTCAGCCCCTAATTTTTCATTTAATATTTTTTGCTTAAAATTAAATTTTACATCCCATAGGCAACTTTTTTTTAATTTTTAAGCTGCGTCAGTAAACTAGATTTAAGCCAAAAAGTAATATAGTTATGTAGACATTAGGGACGACTTTGAGTTTTTTTTGAGAAATAGGTACCTGTAGCTTCTTTTGAAATAAATGAGATTAAAGACAGTTTGCAGAGGTCTTACTTTACATTTTAATGATTGTCCTTTTTATTTATTTATATATTTATCTAATCTTATGAATAAATTCAAAGATTAAAAACTATATTTAACGAGCACTAGCTGCCAGGACTATCAGCTCGATGTGAAGAAAGCCTTTTTATTTAAAATCTAGTAATTTAATATTTTAACTGTTAAAGAGTGTTTGAGCTCACTGTAAATCACATACAAAATAAAGTCGGTGCATATAAGTTTTCAACGGTAACAGTTGCAGCAGCAGCATTTAAAGCATACACACAAGGAATGAAGAAGAAAAAGTGTCCTCTTTATTTGGAAAATGAAAAAGCGCACGGAAAATAAAATGTTATGTATCTGTATGGTACCGATTACTAGCTTACTTAATGATGACACTTTACCTCTTTGTGGTACATCTCTAATGTAGTGAAAACAATAGGAAAATAACTAGCTTAAAGCTAAAGGAAATGACACCAAAAAGAGCAACAGAATAGTAAAATAAAGGATTAAATATGAAAAACAACCAACTCGTTATTTTCTTAAATGCTTTTGTTTTTTCTTAAATGCTTAATGCAATTAATTCAGATATTTTAAATTGTTTTTTTTTTTATTAATTTTTTGTTTTTTATATCTTTAGCACTTTCTTCTGCGTAAGCTTCGACATTAAACTACGCGAGACTCCTGTAACACACCCTTTTTTCACATACAGCAAAGACGACGACGCCGCAGACAAAGAACTTTGTTTTATCGCAAATTTAATATTTCAAAGCGTTATTATTATTACACTTAAATAATATTTTGTTTAAGTTTCTTATTAAGTATAATTTATTTTCACCTTCGTGTGTGATTTATTTTCTTTTTTGTATTGATTTCTTTATTGAGTCTACCACTGAACTTGAAATTAACACAACAACACAGTAGATGAAACTAGCTGAATTCTATGCCGGTCAATGATGCCACCCGAGCAAAACAGCTCTTAAGCAAAATAAAAAAGAAAACAAAATTATTTTGTGTTGCCAGATGTACGAAAGTCAAGTTGCGAAGGAAGGTCGTTGAGGGTTTTCACACTGGACTAATTGTGCTAGCATAAAATCGCAGTTTGTCGGCTTTTTCGGTAAAGAGTGGTTTTTGGTTGGCACAATTTTTCAATCAGCTTCAACCCCGCACAAGCAGAATAAAACTAACACATAAAATTATTGCCAATTCATCATCACTTATTTCATCCATATATCCGCCAAGTATGTATGTTCCGCAATTTATGTGTGTGTTTAACGAACGAAAGGCAAACGTGAAATAAGCAAAGAAAATACTAACACACACAAAGTTGTGTATACGTGCACAATTTAATGGCAGCATAATTAGTCTAGTGTGAATACGAAAGAACAAAAGTTGTGCGGATTAAAAATTAGTCTTGTGTGAAAACCCTTATTCGCTCTAACATTTCGACACTGTTCTGTAATTCACTCGAAATCGAAATGTTTGGCAATTTTGAAGAATTGTGTAAAAAAGTTATTTATTTTCAGGTAAGTGACGAAAAACACTTAAGACATAAAAACGATTTAAAATCAATAAAAGGTATGATGCATGTGGCAACATCGTTTTGTTTTCTTTATTTCAAATTCCATTTTGTTTCAAGTAAAAAGCACTAGTATGAAAAACAACAAAATCAGTTTGAAATTGTTATTAAATGAAGATTGTGGCAATATTCCGTTTTCTTTTTTCAAACTGATAAAATGCAAGTAAATTTTTTTGCTTATCCCTAAAACGAAGGACGACGGTGAGGGGTTAAAAACGTTTAATAGATTATAAATTATTCTACGTATTTAAGAGGAATGCTCAAATACTCAAAACAAGAAGACGCTTTAATAGAATTTATGCAAAATCATTATAGTTTGGCGAGGGGATTCACATGAAGTTATAACATAGATGTGGAGAATTTGTAGATGGATTTAGTTAAGGATCTGAATAGTTTAGGTCCGCCAATACATGATTTAACTGGATAGAAAAAGGTAACTTAAAATATTTTTTTATAAATATGTATAAATAAACTAAATTTAATGCTTTGAAGATTGATAATTTTAATTAACAAGAAAGACGTTGTGGCAATACGTGGAGGTCCGTAAAACCAAATTTATATCTCAAAAAAGGAGTAAACGGTGGGCCAAATATGTAGTTTGTAGGCATTTGTTGAAGGAATTGCAAATGCAAAATATGCAGCAGGGGACAGCGAAGAAAGTTCTTCCTTTGAAGATGATACAAATACAAACCTGAGCAAGACGGTCACCTGTGGAAAAAGAAGCAGGAAGGTCAAAAGATTTCGATTTATTCCGTAGTTGTTTTATCATATGTTTTCAATTCTGTGTTCTTCATCCATTACAACTGAAGCTGCTGGCACAACAAACGCCATTTTAACTTTTAGCTATTGGTTTTTATTTTTAACACTTTTATTTAAACATTTATAAAATTTAGGTTTTTTTAGGTATTGTTGTAGCATTTTTTAAAAAATGAAAAGGATTGAAACAAAAACTGGAACATGAAACTAATCAAAATTCATCACATATTTATCGTTTTCAGAATTGATTTGCGTTTTCAAAACTATCCGTTTTTATTGTAAAAAAGTTGTAAAGAATTTTGAAAAAACCTTATAAGTAGCAAAAACCCAGTTTCGTTTTCTTGTAGTCTAAAAAAAAATCGCAAGGTTCGCGAAATGGGTAATAAGTACTTAATTCAAAATTAAGTCACACATCACATTCGAGGAACAACGAGCGCAAGAGGTATAAATTATATTATCAAACAATACACTTCCATCTCTTACGCTCTTACTTATTATAGAACTGGTTTCAACGAAGTTTTAAAATACGAGTCTGATCCCGTTATGCTATCTGTAAGCTTCTTTCTAACATCATTTGTTGTAATACGAAATTAAAAAAGTCTTTCATCTGTGTTCGTATCATAAATTATTTTTGTTTTACTTTTCAAAAGTTTTATTGGACAAATTTAATATAAATATTTTTTTTATATGGCCATTGGCTAGGTTATGCTACTAAGGGTTGTGTCATTGTCTTGTTAACACATATACCCCATTATCCGCTAATTAGCTCCTTTACGTAGCCACTTGATATCCAGGATGAAGCCGAAAATATTTCTTAATTTGCATTTCGAGATATCGTTTAGATTATTGTGTATTCTTTCACTTAGCCATCTGAAATTAAATACTGGAATCGTAATACCGCATAGTGACACATAAAGTGGTCGATAATTTCTAATCCGTTCTCGTCCTCGCACGTCTTGCCAAAATCTTATGTGTCAACTGCCCATCTACTGATTCTTTTGTCCGAATGTAACAAGGACCGTTGATTACACCTATAGCGATCCTTAGAATCATTTTTTTTATAACAATGAGTAGCTGGGTTCTTGCTATTTCCAAAGTGTAACAAAATACCCGGGAGACTCTTTAGTACCTTCGACTTCTCCCTGAATAATCATGTATGCATAATATTCAACCAACTAGTATATTGTCATATATAAAAAATTGAATCATTTGAAAACAACTAGCATCCCCCACCGCACTTTGAAAGAAGAATCCACTCCACACTTGTTGATATTAAGAGCTTACTTTTGCAATGATTGAATTTAATTCTAATTAGAAGAAAGTTAGATTAAAGTTAAACCAACCCTTAGATAGGAATGCTAAAAAGGAACTTCAAATCTGTTCTAGTGAAAAAGAATTTTAACTTCAGATATCATCTGAACGGAATGAAAATATTAAAAGTGGATGCCTATAAAGTGTTCAATGTGAAAGCCAGAGGATATAAAACTTAATGATGAGTGAGAAACTTGGCCACAAGTTTCTCACTCATCATTTTAATTTTATTTCTAACGCAATTTCTACTAGTTTCAATTAGCATAGGCAAGTATAAAAAAATCTCCTCAAAACTTAAGCTATGTCAAGCGAATAGATAACAGGTTAATGCATTAGCTCATAGTCTACAGATGATTGCCTTTTTTAATTTGCAAATGTCAAAATTACTTACTTTTTATCGTAATTGTCTGACAACTAAACCGAAATGCGATTTTTTAAGGTTAATATTATCATAAAACTAGTTTCATAAAGAAATTTCATCATGTAAGTTGGCTCTTAATGTTGTTATAAATAAAACTCAGTATTTAGGATAATTTTTGTATACATTCAATTAAATTTGTTGTTTTTTATTTTAAATCGAATTGATCATATATTATTATTTTTTTTAATTTAATTTGCTGAAATAATAATAAATTTCATCTAATTGTTTATTTCAGTTATATTACTATGTATATTCAATTTATATTTATATAGGTTTGTATCAAGGCAGATTTATTTTACTAGGTAGTTGGAAATGTCAAAAGTTTTTTGTATTTTCCTTTGTTTTTTTACGAATTTCAAAAAACACTAACAACAAGCGTTTGCGAGACAAATCAAACATGTGTATGGGGAGCAATTATCTTTTATTTCTCTTTGTGTTTTTGACATTTCCAACGCACAAAACAACAAAAAGAAGCATGTTGTTTTTGTAAATGTTGTATTTGTTGTATTACCGCTACTACCTAGTAAAATAAATCTGCCTTGGGTTTGTATATTTCTAATAACTTTAATATTTAAGACACTTAAAAAAATATTCAAGTTAAACAAAATTAAGTACATTTTTTAAATAACTTATATTCTGTGTAGGTATATGTATACTTATTTGTATTTATTTTTGTTGCTATTTTTTGAATCTTCTTTTTGATATTATTTATCTTTGTTTTAAATAAAATAATAGAAAAATCTAAATTTTCCAAATCTACATACCAATATTAGGTGCAAAGTATATATACATATATATATATATATATATATATATATATATATATATATATATATATATATATATATATACTAAGCATTTGAGAATTCCATACCGAGAGGGCAAAAAGAAAGACATCTTAAAATTGCTAAAATATCTTGCATTTTTTACAGGCCACTATTCCTTGAACCGTAATTATAAGACACTTGAAATTTTCACATAAGACGTATTGTTATAGACGGTACAACAACAAACAAAGATATTTAGAGCTGAAGAGTTAACCCACAGAGACCTGGTTTTCCCAGATGTGACCTTGTTTTTTTAAACATCATTAGGATTTGATTTAGCGGGTGCCCCGAATATGGGCTAATTTTTAAAACCGTAAAAAACAGAGCTTGTTAATTTATATTAAGTAATAAAAACATAAAATTAATAAATAAAATTAAATTACGAAAATTATAAACTAAATTTATTTATCTTTATATATGTGTAATTATCCCGAACAAGTTTAAAACTACCGATTTGATTATTGAGGGTGAAAGCACGTCTCGATGGCCAGTTTGTCAATCGATCAGATAGTGTGTGGAAAGAGAGGTGCTATTGGCAGCAGGCAAAAAACCACGCATACCTTTAATTTGTTATGTCATTTGGACCAATACAGTAACTCCAATAAAAAAAATAAGTAATTGGGGCGATAGAGAATTAAAAAACACAAGTAAAAGGATTTTCCGAGTTACGGGGCTCTAAAGGTTTCAAATTTTTTTAAATATTAATATGGGTATTATTTTGAAGCTTTTGAAGAGATCTTTAAGGAAATACTATTTTTTTTAAATGCTTACCCATTAAGAGCCGATGTAAAATTATATAAAATTATATACGCACTACCAAAATATTTATTTTTTTTTATTTTATAATTCGTTGTCACCCCAATATTTGCTTTTTTGATTGGATATACTTCATTAAAATAGATTAACATAGATGGTGAAGGATGTATAGGATTCGGCATAGCCGAATAAAGCACTCTTACTTGTTTTTATTTTAAGGTGAGAATTCAGAACTTTCATATAAAAATCTCATGAAGCTAGCTCGTTTAAATCATTTTAAATCTTCACTTATGGCAAAAGCTATGTGGATAAAGATTGTATGTTTATTATTGCCAATGTAATGTTAAAAAATCAATGACTTTGGTTGCAAGTGGTATATATTTTATAGTCTGAAATTATGCACCCGAAAATTCATAAAACAAGACTAAATAGAATTTGTGTACAAAAATTCTAAGACGGCATCTATCTATACGATTTTTTTTTCTTGATTTAGAAAAGAAAAATAATTTATGAAATGAACTTTAACAGGGAATTTGAACAAAACGAAAAGTCTTGCTGGAACTTTCCTCGGTTCCAGAGAACGTTCCCGACTTTTTCGAGATCCGCCAAAATGCTTTGAAAACTTTCAGAAATAATCGAAACTGTGTAAAACACATGGCTTTTGGGGTTATATACTCAATTTAAAAATTCTTTTTTTTTTTGCTTGATTGCCAGAATACTAAAAACATAAGGCCTTATTCACAATCAATTTTTATTTTTATAATGGGTTTATTAAACAAAATTCCACACAAAACCTGTAATAAATTTAAAAATTGATTGTGAATAAGGCCTATAGAATATAATTTTTACTTTCCGTATTTTACTTGTTATGTGAATGACCGAATAATTAACAAATTAGTAATAAATTTTTTTCATTGATATCAATTTTAACAAATAAATTACAAAAATTAAATAAGATATACAAAAAGTTTATATGATTTTATATACAAACGTATATATGTATTTACATCTAATAAATACAGTCTTGATTCCTTATGTATGTGTAAGTATTTATGTATGTTGTGTAAATAATTAATGCAAGGCGATAAAAATGATAGTGATTGTAAGGCGAATGATTAATGTATTAGAAAACGCTTGCTTAAAATAAGGGTATTCACGTGATAGTGATTGTAAGGCAAATGATTAATGTGTAAGAAAACGCTTGCTTAAAATAAGGGTATTCACGTCAGCAATTTTATTCTTGCAAAACTTCGAAAATGTGTAATTATTCTCTAGTTCCTATTATTAGCAAAAATGTTTCTTAGAATACTAAATGGTGGCAGCCGTTCTGTCTATGACGATTAAGGCAGAATTACCTTTCGTTCCGTGACGAATCAGCTGTTTGTTATTACTTTGACGTTCTGTTCTGTTCCGTTCGAATCAGTAAAACCATTCAACGTAAAGTTACTTGAAAGATGTTTAGTAGTGTGAGTGTAAAATTGTAAACAAACCTATATTTGTTATTTTAATTGTAGTTTTTTGTTGTGCTGTGTATTGTGTTTTCTTTGTGTAATATAAACAGCTGATATGTTGTTACAGAAAAACTAATCACAATAATTTAAAGAGCAGAACGAACGGAACAGAACAGCAACAGAAATTAAAGACTAATGAGGTCTTTAGCCACGTATACCAAGATTATACATATATATGTATTAGAGTTGAGCCAAACAGTTCCTATTGGGAAATTGTTCTGGGAACAAATCACCACATTCGATAACGGGTACTTTGTGGTCGAAATGTTGTTAACGTGGATCACGGCAGTCGTTATCGAAACATATTTTCTCGTAGTTGCACTCGATTAATAATCTACTATCGAAAACAAATGAACTCTAATACTATGCTTACACGGAGCCCAACATTCTTGCTTCGCTCTCTTTTCATGATTCACAGCTCAATCACGACCGAATCAACGTGCTTCGCCATTAAAAATCTTGAGAGCGAAGCATTTTGTTTTGAGACGATTCAGCTTGAATCTACTTGCGAAGCATGAAAAATTTCTGTCTTCCCTAATTTTTATCGCAAGTTTATCTGAACTAGTTGTATATAAATGTAAACAAAAAAAGTAAACCAATATTAAAAGTGCTGTGTTAATGTGTGTTAATATAAAAACAAATAATTATATTATAATTTAAAATTTTATTAATTACAAACACTAAAATTGAAACGAAAAACAAAATTTTAGAACAGAAGTCAATGTGAAGCATGTAGTATGTGTCGTGGAAACGGCATGCTTCGCAATCATGATTAAGAGAGCGAAGCAAGTGCTTCACATTGCCGTGTAAACATGCTATAACAAAACAAATAAAAGTAACTAAAAAAAAAATTAATTTACCTTCTATTATCAATAAAATTTTTTAAAAATGTATTTTTTTTTTTTTTTTTGTTAAAAGAGAAGTAGCCTTCAGGCATAACCTATTTAGTTAACCGTAACAGTACTACATTCTTCTTCTTCCTTCTGGCGAAAGGAGATAGATATAGCCATTTTATTAATTAGTTTATTTCGCCGGCGAATATGCTATGAAGAAGAAGTACCAATGAAGGAGGCTGCATGTTTTAATGTTAATCTGAATGTATACCATTAAACAGAAAAAAACATTTTTATATTTTTACTGCCGCAAGGGTTGAACCCAGGTCAAGCAGATTTGTAGTCGACGTGCTTACCATCTTGACTACAGCAGCCTCTGAAAACACATACTTAAAAGCATTTTTCGACAGCCGAAAACGTCTTTTAAATCTATAGATGTTGAATCATTCATCGCCACTCTTTGACTTCATATTTAAATACGCATTTAGTTAATTTGCATTTAAATTTAAGTTGTGTTTAAATACAGTTTCAGTTTTTCAGTCATCTATGATCGTTCTTATTTAACTATGATATAAATATGGCAGCATTAGGAAATATCAAAATAATTATCAACAGTTTATGTAAATTTTTTTAAAAATAATGGCTAAAATGTTTGTTTACTTTTGTTCAGTTTAGCTAAACAAGAACAAAAAACGCCATAACCATATGGTGAAACTGTATTATTTAAATGGACTTTAAAATTTAAATAGAACTTAAAGATGTCACATGTTAGACATTTAAATACGAAGTCAAAAACTGGCCCTTAGTTTATATTATTCACTTCAAAAGCCACAATCAACTTACTCAACTTAAGCTAATGCAAAGGGATTGGATTTGTCACGAATATTTCTCCTATTTTAGCCTCGTCCTCCGAATCCGATGATGAGGAATACAGAAATATATTTGGGTCCATTTAAATGAGTATAGTATTGCAATGTAAAAAATAGTAGTAAATGGAAAAAATTACGATCGAATACTAAGATCCAAAAAATTACAGCCATCGAAATATTTCTCGACACGAATGCGGTGACTTACCCTCTGATCGGACTCAAAGATTTTAGGAATTGGTCGTTCCTTTTTTTACTTTGCTGATGAAAGACGGACTAGAGACTGACAATAAACTACCAATTTGGTCTTTTAAAGAAATGTATAAAATTTTTTTGTGAGTTGGATAAAACAATATTCCGATAAGAAATAATGGAATTTATCAGCCCAATTATAAACAAAAATTCCGTGCGAGTTTTTTACTTTTCCCTTTTCCAATTATAAATTTTTCCCCTTTTGATTGACTGCGGAAAGTGAAATAAATCCGGGGGAAAAAAGTAGGTATTCTAAATTATAAAATAAAAATTATATGAAAATTAACAAAACAAACTCCCTTCAAATTACTGTGATGCCACTTTTTCATTATTTTTCCCCACGGAATTCATAATTAGAGGAATCTTTTCTCGAGAAAAACTTTTTCCGTGGGAAAGAATTTCCGTGAGAATATTCATAATTGGGCTGTATATGTAAAAAATTTGGATAATATAAACAGCACATTATTGCTTGCTGTTTTATCTAGGTAACTCCACTACAAGAGAAGTGATAGACATTTAATCGATTATTCGACGGACATTGATGATAGAAGTTCTATTCATTGAGCAAAGTTTTTATTACATTCCTTATCGAAAAATGAAAAAAAATGGTCGAAACTTTTTTATACATGTGATGTCTAAAGCAAACAGCGTTGCTAGTGACCTTTTTTTTATAAAAAATTTCGTTCCTATTTAATACCGAAAACGGTGTAACGGTAACGCTGTTCTGTATAAAATGCATTAGTGCAAAATTACTTTCGTTTACTCATTTCTTGCTGAGTCTTTATTAAATACATTTTTTGAAAATTTAAATATTTAAGCGCTTTTTATTAACAAAAAATTAATTTTTTATTTTCAATATTTATTAGAATTTGGTTGTAACGATAAATAAGTAACCTTAGTAAAAGTTTGAATCTTTCAACGGTGCTAGGTTGTTCCGGAACGACCCAAAACTAATATGTATTTTTCTTTCATAGCAATAAACGAAACTTATATAAGGCAGGTAGCTGACATCGTTTAAAACCAAAAACTTATATGGAGATGGTCTATTTGTAAGCTTTATTTATTTATGAGTTACTTAATTTGGTAAATATTCAAGTAAAATACTTGAAGCTGCCTTTAACTTTCAAATCGACTAACCCCACCTTAGCGAGTACTTTTCATGTGATAACTCAAACCCTTCTGATAGTCTCTTCAGTGAGAAGAAACAAATTATAATATAAAAAAATTAATTTTATTCGTGCTTGATTTCTTCAAATATAAATTGTGGAGACCTGCATAAGCTGCCAATATAACAACGCCGTTAAGAAGATCAACATCAGCATTGAACTGTGCTTGACAGGACAGAAAAATAGATATATGTAGGTAGACTGAAACCGATATAATAAGAAAGCAGAAGTTCTAAATAAACTTTCACTATTTAACGTATTCAAAGTGTATTATTCATTATACAAATTAGCGGGTTTGTACATTGGCGACGAGTTCGGTGTTTTATAGAAATAAGTGAGTAAATTAAGGTTTTGTGGAAAGTTGGAAGATGGGCTTAGAAAGGGGTGTGAAGAGTGTTTCAACGGTGAAAACATGTAAATTGTTGTTTATTATCTGCCAAAAGGGCAGGGGCAGTAGCCGGGACAAAACATGACCTGCTAAAACGGCAGAGGCAGTTGGCCAAAGTATGTGGGAGATGCCAGTGACAGATTGTCATGGGAGATTATTTGCTGGAAGCAAGTGCTGACTGCCGGTAGGGGGGAAAGTGGAATAGCTGGTTGGACGAGATCCGGGGGCAGTTGGCCGGGCTAATTGAAGATATTATCAACTGGCGAAGGCCAGAGGCAGTTCGCCACGATACGATTAAATTAATATATGTACATATGTACAAATAAGATAAAATTACAAGTTTATAACTCAATTGTCAACATATTTATGACGTTTTATCGTTTCAGGAAATTTTATGAAATGGCTGAAAATTTGAAGCCATTTATGTGTGCATTCATTGAAAATCACTGATTCGTTCGGAATGGGAAAGATCTTTCCATATATATGTCGATTCAGAGGAAATTACCTCAAGTTTGAGGAAAAGAAATCAATTATTGCATATCGGGGGGCCACAATTGCAAGAAGTCGCTTACTCAATACCTGGAGAAATTGAAACGTTCAACGAGAAGGACCCAAAGGATGGATTCCAGATATTGGTTGACAAGTTAAACGAACATTTTACACCGATGCGCAATTCTGCGTACGAAAGACATGTATTTCGCAATATAAATGTAATTGTAGGTGAAAATTTCAATCAATTCGTTTTAAGATTGCGACAGCAGATGTCGAAATGTTTGTTTGGTACGACAAAACGTGATTTCAAGTGGAAATTGTTAGAAAAAGAATATGAATTGGATGAAATTATACAACTATGTCAAGTTGATGAACAAATTAGAAAGCAATCGCAATCTATGGAACCGAAAGAAAGTTTGGATATTGTACATAAAATAAATTTTGCTAAGAAGTTCGAAATTGATAAAAGAAATGAATGTGGAAGATGTGGACACAATGATCATAATGAGAACAGTTTTGATTGCCCAGCTAAAAATCGGGAATGTAATAAATGCAATCGTGTTAGGCATTTTGTTCGAAAGTCTAAAACTAATTTGAAGCGCCCACATCCTCAAAGGAAATTTATGAATGTAAAACGTAAGCGTTTTGATGTACGTCATGTTGAAGATTTGTGTTAAAATAGCAAGAGACCATGAAATGGATGAAAAAATTTTATGTCATATTGGAGGACAGGCCATATCAACGGTTATTGATTCTGGATCTAAATTCATCTTGCTAAGCAAATACGATTGGGTACAATTACAACAGAACAAATCAGTATGTTTAATATTCGAACAGAGTCGAATAATCATTTTCGTGCATATGCTTCTGATCGTTTACTCAATGTACTCTATGTTTTTGCTACATTTTATGTCATAGAAAATGGAAGAATGGAATATTAATAAAGTTGACGAATTTACAACATTTCCAAAATGGAAAAACATTAAGGTAAAATTATCTATTGATTTTAATGTAACAACTGTACAGCAACCAGTTCGTCGTATTCCTATTGCGCTAGAAGAAAAAGTTATCAAGAAGATGGAGGAAGGCGTTAAAGCTGATATCATTGAACCCGTATTCGGACCAAGCTGCTGGATATCGCCCATTGTTTTGGTTTTTAAAGAAAACGGTGACATCCGTTTGTGTATTGATATGCGAAGAGCAAATAAAGCTATATTAAGAGAAAATTATCCCCTGCCAACATTTGAAACATTCATGCCAAGACTCAGAGGGGCAGGATACTTTTCTCGTTCAGACTTGAAGAATGCATACCATCAAATTGAGCTGCATGAAGGCAGCAGAGAGATTACCACATTTATTACACCCCGTGGATTATTCAGGTATAAGCGTCTTTTGTTTGGAGTCAATTTGGATTCCTGAAATTTTTTAAAACTTTTGGAAGAAATGTTAGCATCATGTCCAAATACCATAAATTATTTCGACGATGTTATAATTTTTGCTCAAACTGAAGAACATCATGATAAAGTTGTCAAGGAAGTTTCGAAGATATTCGCTGACCATAATGTATTATTGAATGACGACAAATGTATTTGGAAGACTCACAAGCTAGCATTTTTGGGACAAATCTTATCCAGTGAAGCCATAGAAGTTGACCCAGAAAAGGTAGACACGAATATGAGTTTTAGAGACCCCACACAGGAACTTCGCAGTTTTCTTGGTTTAATAACTTTTGTAGGAAAATTTATACCAGATTTGGCTCACCACACGGAGGCACTAAGACGTTTATTAAAAGCTCATATAAAATTTGAATGGACCATGGAAATGAAGAACTCTTTTGAGTGTTTGAAGGAAAGTTTGGCCAATGCTTCAAAACTTTCGTATTAACGAAGAAAACTCGTTTAATAGCGGATGAAAGACGCATGGCATTGGGAGCAGTTCTAATTCAGTTCCATGGAAATGATCCACAAATAATTTCATTTGCGAGTAAATCCTTATCAGATTTAGAAAAACGCTATTCTCAGACCGAAAAAGAAAGCCTGGCTTTAGTATAGTCAGTAGAAAAATTCTATTATTACCTGGCTGGTCTGGAATTTGAATTGGTTACTGATCATAAGCCATTGGAGGCTATTGTTAAGCCAACGTCAAAACCTCCAGCACGCATTGAACGCTGGTTACTGCGACTTCAGGCATATAAGTTCAAAGTTATTTACAAGGCCGGAAAGGAAAATATTGCAGACTCATTGTCTAGATTGTGCCACGATAATAATCCTAGTTTATTTGACTGGAAAGGAGAGTAAAGCATTTTACATGTTGTGTCTATAAACACTCCTGTTTCGTTATCAATTACGGAAATCGCTGATAAAAGTTCTTTGGATAAAAACATCATAGGCGCGATTATGTGCATCACTAATAATTCATGGTCTAATGCTACAAGCAATAATTACTACCCATATCGGTTCGAACTGTTATATTTAAGTAGCATTTTGTTGAGAGGTACACGAATTATTATTCCTAGTGTTTTGCGAGATAAAGAATTAGAACTTGCACATGAAGGCCATTCCGGAGAATCTGTGATGAAGCGCAGATTGAGATCTAAAGCTTGGTGGCCTCTCATTGATCGGGAGGCAAAAAAATATGTAAAAACGTGCAAAGATTGCACATTGGTATCTCAACCAGCGCCTCCAGTTCCAATGGATAGACATCCATTTCCGGAAGGTCCCTGGATTACATTAGCAAGTAGAGCTGTGTCGTTCGCGAACGAACGGGTTAAATTGACCGAAACAATCAAGTGAACGGAAGGATCCGGTCATTTAAACGGATGACTTAATTGAACGAAATGAGCCAGATATTTAACCGGCTCCTTTCGTTCAAATTGACCGATTGAACGAATTGAACGAACGAATCAGTCTTTGATAATTGACCGTAAAAGACCGGTCACTGAAACGAACGACCGGGCACATGTCTATTAGCAAGTGACTTATTGGGACCATTGCCAAATGGACAATATCTTATGGTTTTCATTGATTATTTTTCCCGATACATGGAATTCAAACTTCGTACAATATCGGCACAGGCCATTATAAATTCGATGAAAGAAATCTTTTGCAGACTCGGTTATTCTAAATCTATAAGGACCGATAATGGAAGACAATATATAAGTTCGGAGTTCAATCAATATTTTAGAGAAAGTGGTATTCAGCGGCGAAGTGGAAAATATGAACAAATCCTTGGTGAAACGGCTTAAGATAGCTCATGCAAATCGCTTTAATTTATTGGAAGAGCTACAAAAATTTATTCATATGTGTAATGTTACTCCACATGGCACAACAGGTGTTACGCCAACTCAGCTTATGTTTAACCGGGTAATCAGAGATAAAATTTTTGGAATTGAAGACATAAAGGAAGCAGCAGTTGAGACTCTACTGAAAAAGATCAAGATTGTTTGCTTTAACATAAAGGGAAAATGTGAACTGATAAAGGTATTGGTAAAGAACGTTATTTTCCCACACAAGTTAACTCCAAATTCTGAGTCAACTGAATATGTTGTAACAGCCAGAGATGGTAATAAAGAAAAAGAAATAATTGTCATTTAAAGAAAGTTCCTGTGGAGTCTTCACCTAAGGAAACAAAGAGTCAAATGACATCTTCACCCAAATCGACATCACCAGATCATCACACTGATAATTCAGGTTCCCAGACCCTAAAACTTCATCTGAAAAACATTGGAGGGATGTGGCGACCTGCATAAGCTGCCAATATAACAACGCCGTCAAGAAGATCAACATCAGCATTGAACTGTGATTGACAGGGCAGAAAAATAGATATATGTAGGTAGATAGAAACCGATATAATAAGAAAGCAGAAGTTCTAAATAAACGTTCACTATTTAACGTATTTAAAGTGTATTATCCATTATACAAATTAGCGGGTTTGTACATAAATATTTCATGATATTTTATATAAAAACACAGAAAACATTTAGTAACTATGTATTTTTATTTTTTCTTTCATATGTATTTGAAAGATTCAATAAAAAAATAAAAATTGAAATCAATTATTCGAAATCTTTTTTATTTTAATTTACTTTATTCGTGCTTGATTCCTTCAGATATAAATATTTCATGATATTCTCAAGAAATATTTTTGTGTTAAAACTACAAATTGAATGTATTGCTGCGGGGAAAGCATATCCATCACTACTGCTCAAAATCGGTTATGTTAGTGTTACCAACACAGAAATGTTAAAACAAGCATTACAAAAGTGCTGGTCCGAAATTACTCCTGACATTACCGAAAATCTAGTCGCTTCAATGCCGAACCGTCTGCAGGTAGTGATTGATGCTGACGGTTGGCCAACAAAATATTAACGCTTTAAAAATTAATCCAAAATTAACTACTTTTTGGAAGTCAAAAACGTTTTTCTGTTATGCATGAAGACTTTTGTCCATCTTTATAATTTGTTTTTTCTGTATTTATCGTTATTTTTTGAGTTGAATGAAAATGTTGGTTTTTGTTTCATAATTAAAATGGAAGTACACAAAATTATTTTTTTGAACTTTTTGTTTGGTGAATCACTGAAATTTTTGGTATGTATGAAGACTTAAGTCCTTGACTGTATGAATGGTTCCCGATGGGATCCCTTATGCACAAATAGCAGTAGTGAAATGGAAAACCAAAACATTTCCGAAATTGGTTTATGAGTGTTTTTCCACTGCAACCACTGTTGACCTTTGTCTGTAAACTTAACTTGTGAAGAAGAATTAAGAAGTATGTATGTCAGTTTTTGTAGATATACTTTTGATTTGGATGTGTGACTTGGCTGAGTTAACTTGTGGTGAATTATTGGAAACGAGAGATCAATTTAATTTTTTATTATTAAGTGCCTTGTGTGTATAAGCTTTGTGGTTAAAGGAAAAAAATTTCTTTAGTGCTGTAAGCGGAAGAAAGTATTTTTAGTCTGGTTGCTGGGCTATCAGAATGGGAATAGGCGCTTCGGCGGCTATTCATGTGACCTCCATATCTAATAAAGACCGAACCAAATCATCGCGTGGAATAAAAGGTAAACTAATAAATATAGGCTCTTTTGATTGGTATTACCACCAGCTGCAAAATGATGTCAGGGGGGAGTCGAAAGTTTGCCGAGGGATTATCGCGTGTTGGAAAAAAGGAGAAATGTCATGTAGTGGTGTTAATATGGCTGACGATGACGTTGTAGTCATGGATGAATCTTTTCACACGAATTTTTTGACAGCAACACAATTGACATTAAAGGCAATAATATAATGCAAGATTCAATTGGAAAGAATAAACCGGTTTCTATGCAAGACACTATTTTGTAATCTTGTGTTTTGGTTGATAATTCTGGGATAGATCCTGGAAATAAAAAATGAGAAACAGTGGGCAAATTTAAATAGAATTTAAATGTAAATTTCGATCGATATCGAATTCCGTAATCTGCCCCCAGGCTTTCTATATATGGAAAAATTTAGAATTTTGGTTTTGATGGTATTAGGAAAATCAATGCGGTTGGCTTCACTCTGTATAAGATACGCTTTGAAAACACGGTAACAGCTAATTGTTTTGTACAAGATGATCAGTTGAAAACCCAAAATTAAGGGCGTCAATATCTTGAAGTTTTACGAAAGCCTGGGGGGTAGTTAGAGGCATTTCTACGGAGGTTTCAGATGATGAAATTTAAAACAATTTATTAGTGAGGTAAAAGTTATGTCGGTCAAAATATTTTTAAGAAGAGCTGTCAATGAACAGAATGGTGAACTTTTCGTTATACTGTCTCTTTCAGTCAGGGAAATTTGTTTATAGGAAAGTAACCTTGAACTATACGCTACTGAAGGTACATTTTTTCTACCCTCAGGTAAGACAGTGCTACAACTGTGGCAGACTTAAAAACACGCAGATAAGTAGCAAATCGAAAATGATTTCGAGAAATGCCAACCAAAAAAGTTTTGAATACATACTCACAGGAAAGGAACAACAGATTTTAAATTATTGTTGATAGTGGTCAATTTCAAGTATTAGATACTCGTGCGTCCTACTATAAAAGTAGAGATAATGAAATCAGTTGGATTTCTACTCCTTCATTATATTGTGAATTGGTTAAGAAGGTTAGGAAACCTGTGGATCTAAAACCGCATTTTGATAAACCGGAAAGGGTGTTCCTGAACCTAGAAGTTTTGTTTTTGATAGCTATAACAACAAGAAGTTAAGGGAGCTTGAGAAACTCAAAAATGAGATATTAAAGTTCATCAAGGACTTTTTTTTAGTAGTATTTTGAATCAAAATGGCCTTGAGGCTATTGCACATTTTATTGTAAAGTTGAACAGGCTGGCTACTGGAGTTGATCATGAGGTGATAACGTATTCAAATTCAAGCCGTCATAATGAGTATTCTGCAATATAATTGCCAGTCACTCTCTGCCAACATTGATATCATGTGTCTGAGTGAGGTTTACTCTAGAAAGAACAATTAGTAACATAAATTGTACAACTTTAATGTTTGTTATTGAAAAACTCAAATCTGATGGCTTTGGTGGAGTAGCAATAGGTATGTGAAGGTATATTAAATTTCAGACGATTTCTTTTTTGACTTCGGAGGACATTGTTATTATCAAAACCTCAAATCTCAAGACGAATTTCTTCATATTTGCTGCATATCTACGACCGCCCTTGGCTGTTAATGAATTCTCGACTGCTATGGAGAACCTTATGCAATTTTTAGATTCTTTGTCCTCATCTTGGATGACTTCAATGCAAGGGATGTCAGCTGGGATGACTAGTATCGCTTCCCAAAGACAAATGGCTGGTGGATAATTTAGTTCCTTACAACTTTAGAATTCTAAACCCTCTTTAGATCTTTGATGAATATGGTTGGGTCTATCCCTGATCCATCTATTACTAACAGTAACGTTTACGGTAGTGCACCTGTCCCTTTTGCTAGGGTAATTTCCTAGAAAAGGGGAGGCTCCTCAAAAATTTACAATTTGTCAATTTAACAACAAAAATTAATGAAATTAAATAACTTTTCATAAAGAAATTATAAAAGCTACCTATAGGATTAAGAGTATAGCTCCTAGCTACAGGTGGGATAAGGCGTGTAAAAATAAATCTAAATGATCATGACAACAATCGCCGTACGACAGACTCTATTGACACTAATCAGGTAAACGTTATCGAGGAAATTATTCAAGAATTTTCTGAAATGTTTCAGGAGAAAATCAGGTGTACGCGACAATATATGATTTCATTGAAACTTACAACAGGGAAAGACAAATTCCAAACGCCTTAATGGAGAAAGTTGATAGTGAACTACGTACCGTAGAACAGACAGTATGAAAGGCTGACGGAGGTGTCAGACTTTGCGTAGACTACAAAATGGGCGTGAATAGCCGCTAGTCGATGCTATCCGATTCGTAAGATCAACAGTATTTTCAACAGTCTTCGTGATTCAAGATATTTTTGTAGACTCGATCTATAAAAAGCCTTTTTACACATCCCTGTGGATGAACAATCTATTCTTATACAGACAATTTCAAATCACCGCAGTACATAGAGAATGCAACGACTTTCTTTTAGTTTTAAGACGGCGCCGGCCGAATTCAACAGAAATACCGACGAGATTTTACAAGGCGTACCAAAGGCACAGTCATACTTCGACGACATAATTGTGCACGGAAGCCATTTACAGGAGTGCATCTCCACTTTAAAAGCTTGTTTTTTGCAACTGAGACGTTTTGATCTACACCTTAACCGAGATAAATGCTCATTTTTTAAAGAAAGCGCAAAGTTTTTAGGCCATATAGTCGAGTATAATAAAATAAGAAAGTCCCAAATAAAAGTTTCTGCAATTATAAATATGCGTACACCGACACGACTGTTATCGTTAGGCGGTTACGTACTATGCTCGCTTTATACCAAATATATCATAGGTAACCGCCCCCCTGAGACATCTTTTAAAAAAAGAATCAAAGTTTAGTTTTCTAAAGAAAGAATTGGCCAGTGGTAGAATGCTGACACCATATAACCCAAAGTTAAAAATTCAATTGGCATGCGATGCGAGCCCAAATGGCATCGCAGGTGCTCTTTCAAACATAATCGTTGATCAAGAGAGACCGATTCTGTACGCATCTAGGTCGCTAACGTCAGCTGAGCAGAAATACTCTTACTTGGATAGAGAGGCGTTTGTAAGTATATTTTCTGTGCAACATTTTCATGACTAATTATTTGGACGAAAATTTATCCTCATCACGGATAACCAACAAATAATGAGAATATTCTACCAAACGGCGAAACTACCCCAAATGACAACAGATAGGCTTCTTTGATATGCAGCATTTTTATCCGGGTTTAATAATGAATTGCATGTCAAGAAGGGGCTTGACAACGTTAAGACAGAATGTCTCTCTAGAGAACCCATGTTACTGCAGATTATAGTGAGTTCTCTATTAATCAGGAAGTACATCTAATTTTCAATGAGTGTATACAACAAATTAGTAGCTCAAAAATTAATTTTCAATTGCTCCGAGACGAGTCACATAAAGTTTATAACTTATTCCAAACCTTAAGACTTACAACACAAATAAGGATAACGACCCCGAATTTACAATCGATGACGGTGTACTTTTTAAAGGCCATAGAGTAGTAGTTCCAGTGAAATTACAAGCTTAGGTTTTGCAAGAATTGCATTTTACACATCATGGATCACCAAGATGAAGCAACTCGAACGTTGCTACGTATTTTGGAAGTCCATTGACAGGAATATTGACGTGTTAGTACGTTCTTGTTCTTGATGTGCATTAGTTAAAAACTCTCCGGAATAATCTGCAATCCATCCATGGGATGAACCGAATATTTATTAGCAAGAATTCAAAGCCTTTTGCAGAAATTTCGGAATTTTTTAAAAATTTATTGCATCAGGCCTCCCGGCTAAAAACGGGCTCGCAGAGAGGAATATAAAAACCCTCAAACACAAACTACCAACAATGCAGGACAAACAAATCTATTAGAGAAAAAATTCGCTCAAAAACAAAAAAATACCATCTGAGCAGTATCTAGGCCGCCAAATCCGCATACGTTTGGATGCATTTTAACCAAGCTTACTAAAACTGAATACCAAAAATGTATGGCTAAGCAATTTTCAGAAGGGGAAAGGGTCCTAGCTCGTTATTATGCAACTAATAAATTAATGTGAAAGACCGGTATAATTACCAAAAAACTCAATAACCTCCATTATATAGTTACGCTTGATAACGGGTTTTTGTTAAGGAGGCACATTAATCAATTATTTACAACAAGATTTCAGCCGTCAGTTACAAAAGATCCGATGCAGCAAAATGTCATTCAAAAAGAAAAGAGTTAACAACCTAGTACCAACATATACCACACATTCGTCAGAACAAAACTCACTCCAAATGACTTCATCAACCAGGCGAGCAATATCATCTTGGCCAACAACCTCCTTTATTGGGCATAGTACAGCAACAACGTTATTCATCAAGGGTACGCAAACCACCACAGCATTCAAGAGATTATATAGTAGACTATGAAAAAGCCATTTTAACAAAATATTGAATTAATACTATTAATCGTTAATAATAATTGTAGTCTATGATCTGGCAACCCTATTGTTACATGTCAAAGTAGTAGATACCACCAAAGTATATTTATAACAAGTATATGCAGGAGCTCAGGTGATAGTTATATTTGTGTGCGTGTTTATCATGTATTGTGTCAAAATTTGTTTACATTTATTTCAATTTTTATTTTGCTCTTGTTTATTACGTGTTTTTTTTTCATTTTTATTATGTTCTATCAGGGATGGTAAACGAAATATTCAAATTACACTTTTCGAACTCAAGTTGCATTGAACATCCTTTTATTGAATTTTTGTTTAAATTTACATTGATATAGTCATTTAGAGGTATTTCTCTTACTTTTTTTATAATAATTAAGAAAAATTCATATTAATTTTTTAGTTAGAAAAATAATAAAATGTTAGCCACTTTACCGTCTCTGAACTGTTTTTTGACATAATACATGAAATTTTGTATTTGTGTTGACTTGCATATACTTAATATAAATATACTTTGGATACCACGTTTTTTACGCCTTTTCGACAATATTGCGTCGGAGGGAAGAAAACCTTCTGCAGTTTTGCGTGAATTAAAAGAATTGTCGGGAAATAAGTTGGATCCTGAAAATTTGAAGTCTTTATGGCTGAGTTAATTACCGATACAAACACAACCAATTTTGGCATCAGTGAAAGGCGACATAAGTACACTAGCTAAAAAAGCTGACAGCATTACAGAAATACAAAGTCAGCCGAAAATAAATTCAGTCAACGAAAGTGAAGACATTCACAAAGCCATCATGGATTTAACTCCGTTTTCGGCGGTGAACGAACCGGGGCGCAACAGTAACACACGCCGTCTTTACATCCAAGAAAAAAACTCAAATTTAAAATTTTAATTCGATACAGGTGCAGAACTATCTGTAATTCCTAAACCAAGAAATGCTAAATTGCAACCGTCTTTAATAAAATTAATCGCAGCAAATAATACAAATATAAGCACATACGGCAAAAAACTTCTTTCATTGGATATTTGTTTACGGCGGCAATTTAAGTGGCTTTTTACCGTAGCTGACGGTACAAACGCAATAATCGGTGCAGACTTTTTGCAGTACTTTAATATTTTAGTTGACATGAAAGGATAGTCCCTAGTGGATGGGACTACACGACTACGTTATGTTTGTCAACTAGCTGAATGCAACCTATCAATTGTAACACTATGCAAATCAAACAGCAAGTTTCATGAACTATTGGCGGAATTTATTGGCATCACGGATAATTCTCATACCCTAACGAGAAAAACATCAAAAGTTAAGTATTTCATTCAGACGAAAGGTCCACCGGTAGCACAAAAAGTTAGACGAATAGCGCCCGAAAAACTAGAAATTGCAAAGAAAGAATTTAGCGTTTTGCTTGACCGTGGTATTTGTGTACGATCTAAAAGCCAATAGGCCAGTCCGCTCCACTTAGTCAAAAAATCTAACGGATCGTGGCGTCCCTGTGGCGACTTAGACTTCTAAACGCAAAGACAGTCCACGACAGCTATCCCGTTCGACATATTCAAGATTTTGCCAGTGAGCTGAATGGTAAGAGAGTGTTTCGGTGCAAAAAAGCGTACCACCACATAGCCGTGAAGCCTGCAGATGTGGAGAAAACTGCAGTTATAACCCCTTTTGGGTAATTTGAATTTAGGTATATGATGTTCGGTCTGCGAAACACCGCTTGGACATTCCAACGCTATATGGACGACATCTTAAAACGCCTTGATTTTGTATTCCCATATTTAGACGACATGCTCAACTTTGCTTCAACTTTGGTTAACGAACATTTGGATCACTTACGGCAACTCTTTGAGATTTACCGGGAAAAAGGCTTGGTGATTAACATCGAAAAATGCCAGATGGGCCAATCAGAAGACGAATTCCCCGGACACACAATCACCAAAAGCGGTATTAGACCACTCGCCATTAAGGTTTAAGCCATTGTGACACGCAAAAAATCAGCAGAAGTGCAAGACTTTCGCAGTTTTCTATGCGCCGTGAATTTTTACAGAAAATTGCTTCCACATGTCGCAGAAATAGAATTCCCTTTGCAGAAGATGATGTGACCGTGCAAGAAACGCGACCGAACGAAGTTAAAATTAAAATGGTCAGCAGAAACCGAAAAGGCATTTGAAAAAGTAAATACGAATTAGCCAACGTAACATTATTGACATTCTCCCGCAGAGGGGCAGAGATAGCGCTGATGATGCATCTGAGAAGGCAACGGGTGCAGTACTTCAAAAACGAGAAAATGGCCATTGGCAACCACTAGGCTTTTTTCAAAAAAATTTACTATAACCGAACAGCGTTACAGTACATATGATCGTGAACTCATGGCCATATACTCCGCCATCAAATACTTCCGATTCTATCTTTAGAGGGCGCAATTCACTGTGTTCACAGAGCACAAACCGTTGGTACATGCTTTCGAGCAGAAATTGGAACGCCTATCCCCACGGCAGACAAGACAACTAAACTTCATAAGCCAGTTTTGCGTGGACTTACAACATATAAGCGGCAGCGAAAACGTGACACGTTGTCACGATTAGATGCAGTACAAATGCCTACTGCAATAGACTATAGATTACTGTCCGAGAAACAACTGAAGTGCCCAGAATTACAAGCACTCATGCAATCGGATACAACCTCACTTAATCTACAAAAAATCAAGATGCCAGGATCCGTTGTTGAGATCATATGTGTAGGAACTGGACCTCAAGGCCCAAGAAGGTCAAATAGGCTGAGAAACAAATAATAACATTGTTAGTTGAAAGAGTAGCGTTGACAACACTGACACGACAATAAGAAAAGAGAATGACAATGAGCTACTGACTTACGAACATTTAGTCTAAAAGAAGTAGTGTAAATGTAAAGACGTGAAGTGAATATTTTAAAGAAAGTTCATTAAAACAAACAAAAATAGCAAACTAAGTACTAGTTCAATAAAACTATTCGACAACATTAAAACTAAGCATAAAGAACAGTATAATAGTTTTAATAAAAGTTTCCCTAAAACTATCATATAAATATTTATATAATAAAATGTACATAGTATAAGAACATGAATAAAATATGAATTTCTAAGTATTTGTCGGTATTGTTTTATTGGACCACATTGGGGTAATTTAGCACCAACTATAATTACCCACATTTGGGGGCTCAACCGGGATGTGACCAGGAAAAGCAAGGTGTAAATAAATAAAACAAAAGTTAAAATTAAATTTTCATTTCGAAACTGTACCCGAAAATTGTAAAAAATAAAACGTCAAGTAACGGTTCAAAAAGTAACGTATTTCTATGTATTTATGTATGTACATAAATTGGAAAAAAATCACAAAAAGAAAACGGTAAAATAGTGCAGAAAAGAGTTATTAGTAACAAAAAAAAAACAACATCTACAAAAGCCTGTGGAGAACAAAGTTAAAAACTAAAAACAAAAGCTACAACTTAAACATTAACTACACGAAAGAAAGAAATAGAACAATCGTGCAAACATAAAATAAAACAGAGACTAGAATACTCAAAAAAAAAAACCCTTGAAAAAAAAAACAAAATTTAACAACAACTGCCACTATAAAAGCAAGTATCAAACACCAGCCAAGACTGTTTGATGGCAGCAGAGAACGCTAGCAGAAGCCGTAGATGATTGTGTATGCTGAGAGAAGAAAACAGAGGATCGTATACATATAACAAGAAGTATTTAGAGTAGTATGTATATATTTATAAATATGTATTGATATTTGTAATATAAAGAGACTTATAGAAAGAAGAAATGTAAAGATGTTAAGAGAGTTTTAAAATTCTACGAGATGTTAAAGATGTTAATGATTAAAGACGTTAAGAGAATTAAAGATGTTAAAGATGTTAATAATTAAAGACGTTAAGAGAATTAAAGATGTTAATGATTAAAGACGTTAAGAGAATTAAAGATGTTAAGAGAATTAAAGACGTTAAAAATTGAAGATGTTAAAATTGAAAGATGTTAAGAGAAATTGAAAGTTATTGGAAGGCGTAAATAAGAAGTTTAAACACCACATAAAACAAACTAAACTATATAGATACGTATATTTAAATAAAATCGTGTGTGTTGCTAAAGTAAAGCTTTTTTATGTTTGAAATTGAACTACAGAGCGTAATTAACTTTAGATAATTTTTCAGAATACAAAGACGTGTATACTGAGATATTTGTAGGAAAATCAGTTTGATTTTGTTAAGTATAATTAACGAGAAGATCGTTGAAGAGATTTGACGTAAATTCTTATGAAATCATTCATCATAAGGGAGAACCAAATTTTAAGAAGAAAATTTTAACTAATAGTTTATATGTAAAAATCGAATATTAAACTAAAATTTTGAATTGTATTGCAATAAATTGTATTGCGGTTTGGTTGAATTATAATATATTGTTTAGAATTATAATTTTAATATAACTTTTGTTCCAGCTTTATTTGTAACTAAACAAAATATTTATTTCACGTTCTCTGAATACAAATAAAATTTTAAAGACGTGCGACAAAGAATGGAGTTATTAGAAATTTTAGCACTAACAGTCGAGGACTTGAAGGGTAAGTGTAATGAGCTTGGACTGGACGATGAGGGCAGCAAAACTATTTTACAAGAAAGAGTAATTAGGAATTTTAGTTTTGGGAATAGGGTTGATACGGCCGAGTCTGAGTATGGCGAAGCGGCATCGAACGTTCAGCGTCCGTCTGTTGCAGAATATCATGGATCTTCTACCTTTACTCTGAAAGACGTCCAAGATTCGCTTTCAAAATTTTCAGGCGAAACAATGCCGACCATAGACGCGTGGCTGAATGACTTTGAGGATTGTGCGGTTACGGTAGGGTGGAACGATTTGCAAAAGTATATTTATGGACGACAATTGCTTTTGGGTGCAGCCAAAATTTTTTGTAGAAGTCAACCAAACATTCGTGACTGGTTATCGTTGAAAACTGCGTTACAAAGGGAATTCGGTATTCGCCGTTCTGCTATAGAAGTTCATCAGATGCTGAAAAATAGGAAGAAGCGAACGAACGAAAGTTTGCGGGAATATTTGTATTCTCTACAAGAAATTTCTGCTCCAGTGTCATTAGATGAGGAGAGTATCATCGAATATTTTATACAAGGTATACCCGACAGCAAGGCAAACAAATCAGTTCTTTACCAAGCGACAAACGTCGAAGACTTAAAGTTGAAAATTAAGGTTTATGAAAAGGTCACCAAACTAAATCAAACCTCGAATTTCGGCAAGTCCCCTCTATCTGAAGACCGACCAACTGGTGCTCAGAAAAAGGACGTAAAACAGTTGACTTGTTATAACTGTGGTACCAAGGGTCATGTTAGTAAGGACTGTAAAGTAAATTTACCGAAATGTTTCAAGTGTAATGGTCTAGGTCACAAATCTTTTGACTGTAAGTCGAATGCGGGCGTAAAGTATGAACCCAAGGAACGAAAATCAACGGCAAATATGCAAACATTATCGTCACCTTCGTGTTCTGGAAAACCAACAGAAATTTTGCCCGGTACTAATAGAATTTTTAAAGACGTTACCATACTAGGTAAGGAGGTATCTGCAATATTGGATACAGGCAGCGATATAAGCTGTATACGCTATGATGCGTTAATGATGATGGACGGTGCAAATGTTAGTGCCGAAAGAAAAAGAATGATTGGTATAGGGGAAAAGGAAATCGTGACCATCGGTGCGTTCGAAACAACAATTAATTTAGATGGTGTGTTAGTTCCAGTAAAGTTTCATGTGGCCCGTGAGCGTGATATTTTGTATTCCGCGGTGCTGGGAAATGACATTTTTCAATATGTTAACATTTTCATTGATGACGAAGGAGCTAAATTTACACAAAAAATTACGCAAGAAAAGGTTGACTCGGTAGCGGAAGTTGTTAAAATATTTGGTGAAATGAATATGACGGTAGAAGAGCCGCATATAGAAGTAGGCCACCTATCGCTGGATATGCAAGGCAAAGTGTCAAAATTGGTGACCAATTATAAGCCAATCAAGCCAAAAACATTTCCCGTGAAAATGAAAATTGTGGTGAAAGACGAAGTCCCAGTTTCACATCGCCCAAGACGGATATCATTTGCTGACCAACAAGCGGTTGACGCTCAAGTTTCTGAATGGCTTCGCGATGGTATTGTTAAACGTAGTCACTCGTATTACTCTTCACCTGTGGTCTTAGTTTCCAAAAAAGACGGTAGTAAGCGTCTGTGTTGTGATTACCGGAAATTAAATGAGAAAATTATAAAAGACAATTTTCCGATGGTGGTGATCGATGAGGTGCTTCAGCGGCTACAAGACGCGAAAGTATACACTGCTCTTGACTTAAGAAATGGATTCTTCCATGTGCCGATGGAATACTCTAGTCAGAAATACACTTCGTTCGTTACTCATCGGGGGCAATATGAATTTTTATTCATGCCTTTCGGGTTGTCGAATTCGCCTGCGGTATTCTGCCGATATATTAACGCAATCTTCCATGAGCTGATTTCAGATGGAACTGTAGTACTCTATATGGACGATATGGTGATCCCGTCGAAAACTGAAGAAGAAGGCATTGAAAAATTGCAAAAGGTTCTGAAAGTCGCATCATTAAATGGACTAAAGATAAAATGGAGCAAATGCAAATTCCTTATGAAGAAAATTACATTCTTGGGATACGTGATAGAGAATTCTACAATTCTTCCTTCAAAAGAGAAAACCGCTGCTGTCGAAAAGTTTCCCACGCCAAAAAATCACAAGGACGTTCAGAGATTTTTAGGACTCACATCCTATTTCCGACGTTTTATCAAGGACTATGCATTAATCGCCAGACCGCTGTCGAATTTACTTAGGAGGGACACTCCCTTTAAGATGGGCGATGAAGAAAGGTTAGCAGTAAAACAATTAAAATCCGTTTTGGTAGGAGCTAGCGTGCTTAGACTTTTTAACCCACACGCTGAAACAGAAATCCATACAGACGCCAGCAAGCATGGTTATGGGGGTGTTTTACTGCAGAGAGATTCTGAGGATGGTCAGTTACATCCAGTTCAGTTTATGAGTCGGAAAACAACACCGTTTGAAGAAAATTACCATTCATACGAGTTGGAGGTGTTGGCAGTGATCGAAGCGTTAAAAAAATGGCGTGTTTTCGTGATGGGGTTAAAAATAAAGATAGTTACCGATTGTAACGCGTTTGCCATGACGATGAAGAAGCAGGACGTACCGTTGAGGGTATCGAGGTGGACTCTTTTCCTCCAAGATTTCGATTATGTAATCGAACATCGGTCTGGGTCCAAAATGAGGCATGTGGACGCCTTAAGTAGGGTCTCTTGCCTGATGATTGAAGATTCTCTACGCCATAAAATAAAAGAAGCGCAATCAGAAGACGAATGGATTAGAGCGGTGATGAAGATATTAGAAACCCAACAATACGAAGATTTCTTTTTAAAATACGGTTTGGTGCACAAGGATCCCGCTAAGGAACTTGTTGTCATCCCCGCAAGTATGGAACGAGAAATCATAGAAATGGCTCATAGGCAAGGACACTTTGCGGCTAGGAAGACGGCTGATCTCGTTGAGAAAAACTTTTACATTCGAAAACTAAGTAACAAGGCTGAGACTGTAGTAAAGAGTTGCATCGAATGCATTGTATCTGAAGCTAAAGCGGGTAGAAAAGAGGGCATGCTGGACCCCATTGATAAATCAGACAAACCGTTGATGACATATCATTTGGACCACGTAGGGCCAATGGAAATGACGACAAAACAATATAACCACATTTTAGTGATAGTGGATGCGTTCTCGAAATTTGTATGGCTTTATCCTACAAAGAGTACAGGCGCTAGTGAGGTGATCGACCGGTTACAAAGACAGTCCGCAATTTTCGGAAATCCGGCAAGAATAATAACCGACAGGGGCAGCGCATTCACATCGAAAGAGTTTAGCAGTTATTGTGCAGCCGAAGAAATTCAACACTTACTTATCGCAACGGGGGTGCCACGGGGCAACGGCCAGGTTGAGCGCATACACAGAATTATTATACCCATGTTGACAAAGTTATGCCAAGAAAAGCAACAGAACTGGTACCGACATGTTGATAAAGTTCAGAGGACGATTAATAATACCCCACCGAGAAGCACGGGTAGCACACCTTTTGAAATAATGACGGGCCTTAAGATGCGAACTCAAGAAGATATGGAAATTAGACAACTCCTAGAAGAAGAAGCAGTGAACAGCCTCAACCAAGAGCGTAATAATCTGCGGGAAAGAGCAAAAGAAAACATATTGCGAATTCAACAGGAAAACAAGAAAACCTTTGACAAACATAGAGTACCTGGAAGAGAATATAAAATAAACGATCTGGTAGCCATTAAGCGAACCCAGTTCGGAACTGGCCTAAAGTTAAAACCAAAGTATTTGGGACCCTACAAAATAGTAAAAAAATCAGGTCATGACCGATATGAAGTGGAAAAGATAGGTGAAGGTGAAGGCTCCAAGAAATGTAGCACGGTCGCTGAGTTCATGAAGCCGTGGAACCATACATTTGGGGCAAATGTAATTTCAGGACGGCCGAATGTAGGAACTGGACCTCAAGGCCCAAGAAGGTCAAATAGGCTGAGAAACAAATAATAACATTGTTAGTTGAAAGAGTAGCGTTGACAACACTGACACGACAATAAGAAAAGAGAATGACAATGAGCTACTGACTTACGAACATTTAGTCTAAAAGAAGTAGTGTAAATGTAAAGACGTGAAGTGAATATTTTAAAGAAAGTTCATTAAAACAAACAAAAATAGCAAACTAAGTACTAGTTCAATAAAACTATTCGACAACATTAAAACTAAGCATAAAGAACAGTATAATAGTTTTAATAAAAGTTTCCCTAAAACTATCATATAAATATTTATATAATAAAATGTACATAGTATAAGAACATGAATAAAATATGAATTTCTAAGTATTTGTCGGTATTGTTTTATTGGACCACATTGGGGTAATTTAGCACCAACTATAATTACCCACATATGTGATAAGTCAACGGGTAAGTTACAACCATATATCCCAGATACAACGCGTTTACTAATTTTCGAAACTATGCATGGCCTGTCACACCCTGGAGTAAAAGCGATAACAAAATTAATATTAAAAAGCTTTGCTTGGAATAAAATGAAAGCGATGATAAAAACTCTGGTAAAAAATTGTCAACAGTGCCAACGCAGCAAGGTGACACGACACACAAAAAGTGATTTGGAAACGTTCGCAGAAGACAGAAGATTTGAACACATAAATATTGATTTAGTCGGCCCACTACCGATGTCCAACGGCTACTCCTACTGCTAACATGTGTCGACAGGTACTCCTGGTCGATCGAGGGCATTTCGATTACGGACATCACAGCTGAGACGGTGGCTAAGGTTTTGCTAAGTGGCTGGACAAGTAATCAGACTACCCAGCGATTTTGTAACAGAAGAATCGAACACTTACATCAGCGAAAACGAATTCCTAATCAGGCTTCAACAACGTTTCGAAAACTTGCGTCCAACCTCAACAACACAACACGGCAAGAAACCGATATATGTCCCAAAAGACCTTCGATTTTGTGACTTCGTCTTCTTAAGGGAAAAGTTTGTCCATATAAAGTACTTGAGAGACAACCCAAGACATATACTATACGTGTGCGAACGAGCTTCAAAACGGTATCGATAGATAGATTGAAACCAGCATACGTGCCCGCGGAAATGTCAGAATTTGGAAAAGAACACCACGAACGAAGAAGAGTAAGATTTAAAGTCGAGCGTACGAATGTAGTGAACAAAGACTCTGGAAGGGGGGGTGGTGTAGTGACCACACTGGTTTTAGATCTGGCATCACAGCGGTTGCAACATTGACGTTCATCAGACATTGACAGAGTTTTAATTTTAACGTAGTTTGCAGTCAAGAAAGAGACGCGTAAAAGATTTAGTGTGTATTGAACATTCTTGATATATATAATAAAACTCTTAATTAAGAGCATTTTTATTTAACACACTAAAAGTGGAATGCTTTTGTTGAATGAGTATAGTAGTTTAGTGTACTCATATTTCAAAAGTAGAGAACAATTCAATAGTAAACAGTTTGAATAGAAGCAAACAAGACGTTTTGAGTTCATCTCTAGTAGAAACATACCTTCAAGACTTTAACTTTTCACTTATTGTATAGACACCACAAAATATACACCTGCCGAATTCATAAAATGCAAAATCGCAAGTCTTTAATTACAAAGAATTTGCAACAATGGCAGTATGTCTTGTAAGACAGCCACTTTTTCTCTTGCAAAGCCCAAAAAAAAAATTTTAGATGTCAAAGTACACATAAAAAAGTATGTACTTAAAATACTACTGCACCTACTCGATGAATTATATTGCCACGCACTAAAAACTGATTATGGCTAATATGAAAATAGAAATAAACTAAATCACACCAACTATTAATTTTAATTCACTATTTGATTTCTTAACCAAGTTAACATTAATTAGTATTAATTGATACTATTATACTTTTTGTATTCTCTTTGTATAATCTAAATGCTGTTTTGAAATTTAAGGTAATTTTCATATTATGTTTTTAAATTAAATAGAAAACATTTAACAAAGAAAATAAGCAAAAAATTTATATCAAGAATATATATATATATAAAAGAAAAATAAGTTTTTAAAGTATTTAGTATAAAAACTCTTATTTTTAAAATCTAATTATAAAAATATAATTATTTACACTTATTTTTTTAATTTCAAATCATTTAAAAATATATAATCAGATTAAATTTAAGACCAGTTTGATTTCATTGCTAATAAATACAATTATTTATGTAGTTTAGGATTTTCATGCTAACATATTTTCTTAATGCTTAAAGGCCTGATTCACAATGAGATTTAGTCATTAAATCTGTCAAAAATTTAATTGCTCATGTGGATTAAAATAGCTTGTGTGTTATAGATTTTTAGACAGATATGCCCGATTTGATGACCTTTTAAAAATGTTCTTTTATAGCATGTTTACACGGCAATGTGAAGCACTTGCTTCGCTCTCTGAATCATGATTGCGAAGCATGCCGTTTCCACGACACATACTACATGCTTCACATTGACTTCTGTTCTAAAATTTTGTTTTTCGTTTCATTTTTAGTGTTTGTAATTAATAAAATTTTAAATTATAATATAATTATTTGTTTTTATATTAACACATATTCACACAGCACTTTTAATATTGGTTTACTTTTTTTGTTTACATTTATATACAGCTAGTTCAGATAAACTTGCGATAAAAATTAGGGAAGACAGAAATTTTTCATGCTTCGCAAGTAGATTCAAGCTGAATCGTCTCAAAACAAAATGCTTCGCTCTCAAAATTTTATATAGCGAAGCAGGTTGATTCGGTCGTGATTGAGCTGTGAATCATGAAAAGAGAGCGAAGCAAGAATATTGGGCTCCGTGTAAACATAGTATTAGTTGCATCTTTTTTTTTAGAGAGTGTGACATGTAAGCACAAATTTTTTTTCTTAGTAAAACAGAATTCTATTAGATTTTTTTGTGAATAAATCGTTAGATTATGAGGGATAGTGAATCAGGGCCTTGAAGGTTAGATTAATTTAATAACAAAAGGGGGCATGAATTTTAATTAAGCATGCAAAATTAAATACAAAACACTTCATTAAACCCATTTATATGTTGTATAAGTGTGTGTGTGTGTGTGTTTTAAACATCGTTCATCATTCGTTGTGCAGGTAAAACTAAACTTTTTCATCAATACATATTTTTGTGTGAATAATCTTTGTTCTTTGTTTTTTTTTTTAATTTTTCTTATTTTTTTTGGTTAAATTTGAAAATTAACAATTTAAACTTTTTGTGTTTGTTTTTATTTCTCTTATATATTTACGCATGCGTGTTTATGTGTATGTGTAGTTTATTTATATACCAGGATGCATTTGCCTTAAGGCTTAATGGATTTCGAAATCTGCCACATTTCTTCTTCACCCAAGAAATTTTCGAAATTTTCAAAGAATCTTATGATACGTTCGTTGCGTCGATATGTATAAGAGCTAAAGAAAACAAAACAATTATTTTTATTAAAATATCTAACTAAGAAAAAAAACTTTACTTACCCCTTTTTAAAACGTTTCATATTTACAATTATATTGTACTGTTGCCAGCGTTTAGAAAAGTTTATAATGCCATCTTTTAAATAGTCTGGATTACCAACATGAACAAACGTTAAATCTTGCAAAACAAGGCCACTAAAAGCATTTTTAAACATTGTAAATAGTTTATTTTATTAATTTAAACATAATGTTGTTTTTTTACTTACATGTAGGGTATACAAGGGGGTGATGTATCTGCTAGCGATTGACGATAATTACGAAAACTGGAACTTGGATCAATAATATTACAATTATTTTGTAAATTTTCCTTAATCGATTTATTCCAGTCCAGTCTAAAAAAAATAAATATTAGCGATAATAACCTTAAATTTCTTTTAATAAAAAAGCGACTAATAATCGACTATAAATTCGACTTTTTAAACTCGATTTATTGGTAAAAAATAATATTTAGAGAAACTAATATTTGCAAAGAGAATACAAAGTTCGATACTTAATATTCTCGTGTTAGATTCATAGGAAAGTAAAGGCTGATTGAAGAGATCGAAAACTATTGTTGAAGATCATTTAAAAATAACATTTTCTTAGTTCTGGTTTGGAACGCAACGGTTCGTAATACGTATACGGTTCGTACTACATGTACATATATACTTTTACATAAAAACATCATCGGGTCTTAACGGGTTAAGCATTTGTAAAAAAATTTAGTATATCCTTAAAGATCTCTTCAAAAGCTTTTTAATTATACCCATATTGATATTTTAAAAAATTTGAAAATTTCAGATGCCGGAAACCGGAAACATATGGGCGAGCGCCAATTTTTTCACTTGCAGTTTTTTTTTTCTTATTTTTTAATTCTCTATCGCCCCATATATTTATTTTTTGATTGGAGTTACTTTATTGTTCCAAATAACATGAAAAAATTAGAGGTGGGCGTAGTGTTTTGTACGCTTCCAATAGCACTTCTTTTGACACTATATCTGATCGATTGGCGTATTTAAATTTTCTCTAGGTGATCTAGTGCCTTGGCAAACTTGATTTCAATACTAACAGTATGGACATCGCTCAACTGACTTCGCTATGCATAAGAAATCAGAATACATATACTTTAAGAGGTCGGAAATGGATATTGCATTATCAGGTATGTGATGGAAATTGATTTCGAAATCGAAACGATTTAAAACCAAAAATGGTTGCGATATGCTTGCTATTTTCGTTTTTTAAATACTTTCAATATAGTTTTCAATAGCTCTCCATTCAATTTCTATAATTACTTTCGGGTAACTTCTTTATTAATGTTTGAAAAATATCCCAAAACGAGTCGTTTTCAAATCGATCGATTTCCATCACATACCTGTATATATACCTTTTTTCCACTTATGGTGAAGGGTATAAAAATAATATAAAACTTTTATGTAATATTTTTGCATTTGCTTGCTTAGAGTTTTAGTTTTAGTGGTCTAGTGTTTTATATATTTTTCCACTCTAGTTATACCGTACAGTTTTTAAGTCTTACGCAACATTCTCAAAGCCACAACAATTATCTTGGCTAATTTTTTTTTACTTTTTTACATTTGGGAGAATAATTTTGATTATTTTTGTTTTACTCTCTCGTTGCTAGGTTTTGTTAGTAAAGTTCCTGAACAGACCTATTAATGTGGAGTTTCAATATAATCAGGTGACGTGGGAAAAACATTCATATTTTTTATATTTTGTTGCCAAATCTTTTAGATTGTGTTTTCAATAGACGTCCCTATTAAGAAGCCGTTGATCATCGCTGATGTTAAATAAACCATCAAATATTTCTTGCGTTTTCTATTGTTAAACTTTGCTACACAACAACCAACTTACCTTCTTATAGGAGATGAATCCAAGGCAGACAATAAGGCCAAATAGGAATTATAATTATGAATTTTCTTTAAATGTGTCATTATCTTAATAAATTTCTCTACATATTTCTCGCGTTCTTTGGCACATGTTAACATCAATATTTTCGAACGTGCCCAATAGGACATCTTGTTAAAGTGTTCAGTGAATTTATTTAAATTTGGTGATTTCTCTTCACACTGATCTTTGGCAAATATTAAAACTTCAGGTATTTCGATTTTCTGAAACAGTTCGGCATCCAGTAAAGTCATTTGTTTGGCAATTTCCAATGCCTTAAAATCTAACAAACTGGGTTGTATGGTAACAGTGAAAAACATATCGTTGGTGGTATAGGCAGGTAAACGTGATTCTTTATATAAATTAACCTAAAACAAAAGCCGAGTTAAAAACTAAAGTAATAATTGGTAACAGAAGAAGGACTTAAAGCAAACCTTTTCCACAATTTGTTTACGAAGTAATTTTGCCAAATATAATTCGCCGGCACATACAAGTTCATACACAAATTCGACTAATAAAGTAAGTAGATTTGTGCAGGTTAAATCGGTGCAGCTAAGAAAAAAAAAAAACAAAATATAATTGGGTATTGAGGGAGAACTGAATTTAGCTTTCTTTGGATTATCAATTGAACTTACGTCAAATCATTTACAACTCGTACTAAAAGCGAAAATGTTTCCTTTGCAGCTTTTTGTTTTTGTTCATTTGTTTGGCAGAAGAACACGGTATAACGATGGGTTAACTTTTCAATTAAATCGATGGGTTGTATAATAGTCCGAAACGTTGTTATAAATGCTTCACTGAATGCTTTAAAATGAAATGTTGTACATTAAACAAAATTTGCTTGAACAAAGAGAAAATGAAATAAAAAAGTCATTATACCTTTGTCTTTTTGAACACGACTCGCGTGGACTATTAAAGCATCAATATGGCCACCCTTTACTTCAGGACCATCTTCATTGTCTTTTTTGAACACCAAATATGGTGTTATGTCAATTTCTTCTAAAATATTAGGTAGATGATTGATTTCCTCAGTGCACATTGGACTCTGAAAAATTATAAAGAAAAATTATTACTGCTGTCTTCACTTAGCAAGAAACATATTTGTAGAATTTTTAAATAAAACGGTATTGCCGTGGTAGCGCATTTAGTTTAAAATTGGAATCCAATTTTTTAATAGACTAAGGGCCATTATTACAAGTTACCAAGAATAAACGTTAAGATCTTGTAAACCATGTAATCAGCTTTTGGTCAGGCTTTAGTCTAAAAGATACCAATAAGCTTGAGTAGAGATGAACAAGCCTTTGACTTGTGGATCAATTTTAATTTAACTTACACACGAAAACGAATTATTTGTCCCACAAAATCCTTACTTGTAACAATGGGCATAAATCTAATTTTGTATTAAAAAGGTCAGTGGTAAAGTTGTTTATTACAGGCATCACATGTATGCAAAATTTTCTATAATTATTTCAAATGACCGGCACTGTTCTAATAAGGTTCTAGACTGCAATGCATTGTGGGTTTTGAGCAATACAAAATTTTAAGAATTTTGTTTCTTATACATATGTTTCAAAAATATTGTCAAAGCTTTTTTCGATCGTACGACCTTCAAGCCAAATGAAGTCGACTTTCTTGCAAGAGTTTAAAAAGTCGAACGTCTGCAAATAAATTTTGGTTTTTGTGCGTTTTTCATAAAATAAGCATAATTCTTTCTCTTTTAGGCGGAAATTTACTCTATCACACTAGAAAGAAAATTTTAATTATAATAATCAAAAATTGGCTGAGGGTAGAGAAAATAAGGGAAAAATTGTGAAGTAAAAGAAAAAATAACTGTCGACAACCAAAAATTATCTGTCGCGGAATTAGACAATATTGGTATCATGTGACAACTAGTCGATATTCTTGACAAGTGACATATATAACACAAACAATTTTTAACCCATTATGAACGAGTTAATCTTGATTTCTGGTATTTTTACTCTATTCATCGGGAAATTGTGATATTTTTTTTTATTAATAGTTGATTTATTTCAATTCTAATATTTCTGGGGCCCGAAACTAGCATTAAACTTTTGCTTGATGGTGAAATGAGAGGGGTAAACAATATTGCATGAATTGAATTTTGAGGGGATGTTATTGTTGCTAATGTTTTGTTTAAAATAACGTATACCGCTGCAACTTTAAAAGAAAATAGAAAAAATTGCATCAAAAAATTGCATGGTATAAACGTAGTCAAAGAAAATTACATTTTTACATTTTTGCTACTAAAAATTCATTTTTAAGAAAGAAAAATATATAAAATATTTTTTTCTATGTTAGGTAAATTGAGGATATTCATCAGAAATGTTTAATTTTAATTGTATAATAAATTTTACAATTAAACTCTAACGTTTTTTGCATTTATTTTACTTCTGCTCCCACTATATTGTGTCCTTAAAATAAAATAAAATTTTTTAATATTACCTTTCTATTATAATTGTTATAATTGACCATCTCCTCCATTTCATTTGAGGTATAATCTCCATTCGATTCTATTTTGTCGCCAGGGGACGGTGACGAAGAATTTGTACCTTTTTGCAGGGATGTATCATAAACATTTTGTAGCTCATTGGACTGAAGAATATTGCCACTGCTAGTCTCATCATCATATTGATCACCTACTTCTTCCGATAAAGTGGTCATTTCATTACCTGAACCAGAACCCATTAATATTCGGTGATCTGATGTTAAATGTTTTGGTTTTGGACTAGGTGGTGGTGTTGTTATAATTGTGGGTGGTACAGGTGATGTTGAAGTCCTAAATTGCTTGTAGTTTTTCGGTGGTAAAGCAGGTGGGGTTTCTGTTAAGTCGTTGCTTATATAATCTTCTTTGGCAAATGTAGCAATACTAAAAATTGTACAAAATAATTTTAAAACAAAGAAATGAATATTCCTTAAAAGGAGTAAAAGTTTGTTCAAAACCTACTTCATAGTTTGACTGTGTGTTATGTTTCTGTTTAAATTGTAAGCCGATATTGTGTGACGATGTGTGGGTTGTTCTATAGAACGTGTTGAAGCTGAACAAATTTCCATATACGCCAAGACTGTCACGAAAGATACAAACATAAAACACAATTTATTAGTTTTTTTTATTTTGTAATTTTTGTTTTTATTAAATTTTTTATGTAAAACTATATTTGGTTTAACTAAAAGCCATACATTTAAACACAGCATTTTCTAAATGGAAGGTGGCGTTTTCTAAACATTATAACACTGGTTATCCTTTCTTAAATAACTTACCTGAAAATGCCACGCTTTGAAACACTAAAGTAGTTTTATTTGAGGTTTTTTTTTTGTTTTTTTTTTTTTTTTGTTTTGTTTGAAAGTAAAAAACGAATAAAATTTACACAAAAACGTTTAGACAAATACATTTTCTTAAATAAAATTATTTTGTTTTTTATTAAATTACATGTGTATGTCTTTGTTGTTTATGAAGATTACGATTTGATATGCGTTAATGTAGCTGATATTTTCCTAAAAAGTAATCAAGCTTCTGCATTATATAATTTTCAACGGTAATGATTAAAACCTACTACAGTAAGTTTATAAGAAGATACTGATTTTTATACACATTTACATTTACACATCAAAACAAGGACTTTTAATAACTGAAAAAATTTTTGGGAATTTAAATGAAACATTATATATAAGTATATATTTTATAAAGTCCTTCTTAAAAACCTTTCTATTTTAAATTATCATAAGTTTTCACATCATTGTAAAGCTCTGTACAGACGGTTGTTAGATCTTACAATATTGTCAGAAAAATATACAGAAAAAGCCTAATTATCGTGTGAACTTACAATTGTTGTCTGACAATATTGTCAGAAAAACCATTGTCAGATAATTGTCAGACTTTTATCTGACAAAATATTGTCAGATATATTACAATAATGGGAACACTTTTATTTTCCATTGTCAAAACATTGCCAGACATTGTAAGTTTAATATAAATTGTAATATGTTGAAAAATTAAACATCTGACAACGATAATATTGTCAAATAAAAGTAAATGAAAAAAGTGCGTAACAATATTTAAAATTAAAGCAGAAAAAATATAGTATAAATTAAAAAAAATGCACAGCGACCAGAATTCACGGGACGACTTTGAAGGTGAGAAAGACCTCACCTGTTTACAAGCATTCTGGAAATGGCATCTACCACTTCAGGAACATTGCTCGAAGTAGTTGAAACCGGAGTATGGAACAAATATTGTAGTGTCCGAAAGTGTTCATGTAAATTGACCTTTATGGTCATGTATTTTAAACCGTTATAGACAAACACTTGAAAATTGGACAGAATATATATAACTATGACCGTTATAATAACAAAAATATTCAAAATTATAAATTAAAGGGTAACCCAATAGATCATTAAATTTTATGTATAACAGCAAGTATAAAATTTGGATTTAGAAATTTAAGGGTGTTCCAATAATTGATGTAATTTAATGTATGCGATCGAACTTTTGAACGGTTATAGACAGACAACTGAAATATACAAGGAACTAAGTCCGCTCTAAGAGGAAGTATACAATTTGAATTTAGAAATTAAAGAGTGTGCTCATAACTGATGTAATTTGACACATATCTTTTACACCGTTATATTCAAACACTTGAAAATTAGAAAAATTTCCAATAATTTGTATGTTATATTAAGAAGTATAAGTAGTTAAAACTAAAAATTAAAGTGCGTCCCAATAGTTGATGTATGTGATCAAACTTTCAAACCTTTATAGACAAACCGCAAAAATCTGTCTTGAAGTCGGTTTTTTTGCAAGAATGATTCTTCTTCCTCGCTAAAAACGTAAGCTGTTAGAATCGTTGCAGTTTCTTCGTTTTGTAAAAGTTTTGTAATATTAATTTATAACTTTTATAATAATTTACATTTAAAAAATTTTTTAAAAATTTGTCTTTTGAATTTTTTAATTCTGACACTTGGCAATTCTTACTACCGTGTGAACTAACAATTTGTTGTCTGACAATGTTGTCTGACAATGTTGTCAGATAAAGTTATTGTCAGATAATTTTCTTACAATGGAATTGTCAGTTTTCTGACAAATGCCTTGCAATCGTGTGAACTGACAATCTACATTGTGGTTACAGTTTTTTATTGCCTTGTCATTGTCAGTACATTGTTAGGTCTGACAATATTGTAAGATCTGACAACCGTCTGTACAGAGCTTAATAGTATTAAAATACTTTCTTTACCACAAAAATAATATAACGAACAAGTACTTGTTGTATTTAATTATTATGCCGCACAGCATATTATACAATTAACATTAAAAAATGTTTTTTTGAGATGATGGTCAACGTAAAACATTGTCATGAACGTTGCATTTTGATTTAATTTTTGTCTAACAAAAAATGTCCACGGAATCTTTGATTCTTTTAGGAAATTTACAAAAAAGAAATATTTCTTCATTTGAGTGATTTTTTTCTATTTACCACAGGTGGAAAGGGTAAGTATGTCATTTCGTTTGAAATTTCTACAATATTTATTTTAGATAAAGTATATTTATATATATGGAGTGGAGTCGATTTAGCGATGTCCGTCTGTTCTTAATCGGGTTGAAATCAGTTTTGCCACGTCTCCACATGAGTTACAGAAAATTTATGAGATTTAGCCACATCGATTCACAAATGACGGTTGTCTTTAAACCTTTATTTCTTTTATTTGTCAGGCAAATGCTAAGTAACCCATTAAAGACTTTTAGGCGACTAAGTAACTATTTTGCCACAATGGCACACTTATGTTTAATTCGTACTTTCTTTATAAATAAAAACATATTTACATTTTCTGTTCATGTTTTAATATAAATTTAATAAAACATTTTACAAGTTTCTTTCTGGTTTTAGCCAGCAATATTAAAAAATTAAACGATGTCATATCATACATGTACAATTAAAAATTTAATTTTAATTTATTGTATTAAATTAATTGGGTTTAAACAAAAACGCGGCTTGAAAATGATGTTATCACATCGAAAGCGCTCGCCGAACATCCAAAGTACACAGCCAGTGACGACGGTTATTACCGAAAATTATAACAACAGTTAATTTATTGTGTTTGTTTTATACATTTTCTGTTCAAAACTAAAAATTTAGAACCGTAGGTAGGTATTCATTGTTATTTTTTTATGAATTCATAACACAAAGCACAATGAGCTGTTTCCGTACGGAAAGTGCGAATAGTTTCGTACCTTGCAATTACACAGTTGTTTAAGTTATCTTATGCACATTATAGTTTGTTTAGCTAACACATGCTGTGCAGCCGCGTTGGATTCGTTCTTAGACATATCTGTCTGTTGTTAAACAGAAGATCATGATTTTAAGTCCTATCCAGCGCGAAGAGTATTCAAAAAAATAAGAAGGATGGATAAGTTGTCTAAAACGCAAATAAACGAAAATAGTAGTGTAAATTTGCTAGAGTCTCGGAGCCCCTCTGTATTAGAACTATAGCTGAAATGGCTAGCGCGCGTCAGTATTTCAAAACAAGGAAATCGCAAAAGAAAACCAACTTAAGCCCGCGGTAGATAAGTTGGTTAAGACGCCTGTATGTTATAATAAGCAGATAAGATGTTTGAGGCGCCTGTATGATGACTCAAGGAAGAAGCATTAATTAAAGAGAAAAGTAACAACAATATAAGTGTGTGCGGTAATAATGGCTAAGTTTGTTGAAAGGGACTCGTTGGTGAAACAAGACGTTAATTCGGGACTCGGCAGGGGTACAGAGTATTGTGACCTGTATTGAGTATTTAGAGCCCTACTGAAGTTATAGAGTGATGTGGCGTGGAGTAAAAGTCTGTAAAAGCGCATATTTAGTAAATAAGAAAGAAGAATAAAACTAAAATTAAGGTGCTAATATTTGCAATCAAATGAACCCCTACGTTTAATATATTTCCGGAATGTATACTTGAACTTTGCTTTTTGCTTTAATTTAAATTTTAAAAGTTAAGCGTTTTTTAAAGTTTCACAACACAAACTAACAAACAAAACTGTTCTGTTTATACTTCATACAACTTGCATTTACAAATAATTGTGTCTGAATAAAAACAAGATATATAAAATTTGTGGATTTCGTTTAATATTTTTAAATTCGCACTCACTTGCGAATGATTTGAACTTTAAAAAAGAATTTTTTTCAAATTGTATCAATGTTTTCAATTGACAGTAAAAATTCAATGTTTTAATACGTAAATGTTGCTAAACGTAAATATTGTTATATCTACGTAAATTTTAAAAGTTCGTATTTTCAATTGTAGTTTTTAAAAAAAGTAAATGTAGGAACACAACACACGACGGTAACGGTATTTTCATACAAATTTAACATACGTTAACGTTCAACGACAATGCCGCTGAGATAAAATTTATTTTATTTTCTTGTCGGTTTTCATTATTCTCTCACATGTTTTCTCTCAGTCTCCCATCAATATTGCCACATTTTGCCAGAAATATATGTATTTTATAAGCATTTGAATTCATAATAATAGCAAAGGCATATTATTTAATAAAAATAGAATAAAATTTCAGGAATAAAAATAACTAAAAAAAACTGATATACGAGGGCTGCTATATATATTTCTGGCCTGGCAACACTCAGTGCTGCCAAGTGCAATCTGACATTTCCATTGGAAAGTTTGTCATTTTTAACCATAATCGTATTCAAAACGTTTTGACGTACGACCGTTAATTGTGTTATTTACAGTGACTTGAAAAAATTAATATAAAAAAAATGGAATTAACTCGTGAACATTTTCGTGCAATCATTTTTCACAACTTTCGACGTGGATTATCAAGACAAGAGTGCATTGATGAACTTAAATCTTTGTATGGCGATGAAGGACCATCCTATAGCACTGTGAAAAATTGGTATAATGAATTTAATCGTGGCCGAAGCTCGCTTAAAGACGAATTCCGTGAAGGTCGTCCAAGAACGGCTGTTGATGCCGTGCGTGAACTCATAATGCAAGATCGACATGCGACATACCGAGAGATAGAGACATCCTTGGACATTTCTTCCACCAGCATACATTCGATACCAACTGGCCGTAAAAAAGGTTTGTTCTCGTTGGATCCCGCACATATTGAAAGTCGCTCAAAAAAAGGCTCGTGCCGATTGGTGCAAAGAAATGTTACAAAAATTCTATCGCGGTGCTTCAAAAGACGTTTATAAGATCGTCACAGGTGACGAATCATGGATCTATGCGTATGAGCCCGAAACAAAACAACAATCGACCTTGTGGGTCTTCAAAGACGAGCAAAATCCAACGAAAGTTGTTCGTGGAAGAAGCACTTCGAAGCAAATGGTCGCCTGTTTCTTCGGCAAAACTGGTCATGTAACGACTGTTCCGCTTGAGCAACGTAGGACGGTCACTTCTGAGTGGTACACTGCAATCTGTTTGCCTGAAGTCATCGGAGAAATTCGAAAAACCAACAAGAGAAGACCAATCATTGTTCACCATGAGAATGCGAGCTCGCACACATCGGCTCAAACCAGAGCGTTTTTGACCGGCCAAAACGTCGACTTAATGGGTCATCCGCCGTACAGCCCTGACTTGGCACCTAATGACTTCTTCTTGTTTCCCCACATCAAGAAAAAATGCGTGGTCAACGATTTTCGTCGCCAGAAGAAGCTGTTGAAGTGTTCAAAACCCATGTTTTAAAGGTGTCTCAATCGGAGAGGAAAAAGCGCTTCGACAACTGGTTTGAGCGCATGCAAAAGTGTATAAATCATGCTGGAGAATACTTTGAAAAACAATAAAAGCATTTTTGATTATAAATATTCGCATTTTCACTATTAGGCCAGAAATATATAGAGCAGCCCTCGTACGTAAATAAAAAAATAATTATTGAAAAGGTAAAAAATATGAACACAAAATTGACCGAAGAAATAACTGAAAAAGTAAAAAATATTAGCCCATGTATCATCTTCAATCTGTATGAAGGTTTTGAGAAGTCCTATTGAATCCCTTGCAATATTAACCAGTCCAGTAGACTCTAATGCCATGTACATGTTAAATGTACTTAATATTCTTTACATTTCATCGATTTTTTTAAAAGAATTTATCTGATTCATTTAAATGTAATAAAATATTTATGAAAACAAACACAAAACTAAAATGAAAATAAATATTATTAATGCTGCCAGAGAATCGTCGTTATTTTGTTTACTAACTCTCAGCAACGATAAATCGTTCCGTTACCGTCGTCTGTTTTGTTTCTACACTAATTTATTTTCAAATGATGGTTAATTTTTAAAGTGAATAGGAAAAGTTAATTAAGGTATTTTTTTTATTAGAAAATTAAAATTGAAAATACGTTGTTTTAAGTTTTCATAAAATTTTTCATTCGGTTATACACTAAATAATGCAAACTTAAAATGCCAAATCATATTCAAAATAAAAATAAATAAGTAAATATGTTTATGATTAAAAGAAAAACTTCAAAAACTTTACAAAATAACTTAGAATATTCCAATATTAGAAATTTGAACAAATTAGTTTTTCCATTATTAAAATAACCAGCGTTTAAATTGCTAGCTTAAAAATAACAACAGCACTAAAATCTTTGCTTTGCTCACATGTTTTTCAGCAAATAAAAAACTTTATGTCTCAGCATTTACAAAACATTTCATTGTAAACGAAGCAACAGCAAACTGCAAATGCAAAAAAAGAGAAAGAAACGCATTTTCTTCAGCTGACTATGTGTTTCTTTCTGCAGCAAAGCAATCAGAGAAGCATTTATTTTGAAAACGTTTGCTATGGCTTAAGCAATAACTTGATGTTTGTTTCTTCTTTTGCTGATGCTTTTTAAGAAAGAAAAAAGAAACTCCATTTAATAGTGTAATAAAAACAACATTTGTATTTGTATTGTATGTATTCATTGTATGTATTTTCTTGCCTATTGTAAGTAATAAATACATAAATACGTTTCCAATGTTAAAAGGGATGAAAAGCAGCGAGTTACAGCAAGAAACAGCAATCATAGTCAGCTACAACTTTATAGTAAAGAGTTAAGCAAAAGCAAAAATAAAGAAAAACTGATTGATCAAGCAACAGCAAACGTTTTCAAATTAATCGCTTTGCTGCAGAAAGAAACACATAGTCAGCTGAAGCAAATGCGTTTCCTTTTTTTTTTGCATTTGCTTTTGCTGCACATTTTTCCACAGCAACAGTTAAGCAACCACATATGCATTGAAAATAGTCAAGCATTTTTATTCACTGGTTATAACAAAATAAATTAAAGTAAAAAAAAAAATAATTGAAATTTATTTTGACTTAAGGTCCACAGTTCAAATCCTAATTTAATAAAAAATTAAATTAGTAAAAAAATGTAAGTTTTTGAATTCGAAAAAAATGTAGAATTTTTCGAAATTTATTGTGAAGGTCTAAATTAAACGACACTCGATCCGAAAGTGTTACATGGTAAGAGCTCAAATTCGGATCGAATACAACTTTCGATCTGTTCGAACTTTCGAATCGAGTTACATAGTAACCCCCCAGTTGTAGACTCTTTAAAAGAAAATTTTGAAGTGTCGAGATTTTTTTATAAAATCGAATTAAACTACCATGTTTTGACAAATAACTAAAATGGCTCAGGATTATAGTTTTTTTTTTAACAAAATCAACTTGACATTTCATGCAATATTCTTAAATTAAAATTAAGTCTTTGATTCCTCACAAATCAATGGCAGCATAAATTGAATTTAAGTATATAAAAATAGAAACAGTGGGAACATGAAAAGAATTTTTGTTTCCTTAACCCGCATACGTAGTTCAGCTGCATTACATCCGCACAATACCAGTCTTATTTTAATTAACACATATTTAAGGGTGCAATGAATTGAAATATAATAATTTGTTTTGTTTATTTCAATCAAACTATTTGTACTAGACGGAACTACGAGACAAATGAAAAAATTTCAAACACATTTTTCCTTCTAACTGTGTAGGTATCTGTTTACAGAGCTAACGAGATTACATTTAACGACTGATTTTAGTTGTGTACATATATGACATATAATAGCTACAATTAACAAATATTGTCTATGAAAATGTACAGTGTTGTTAATGTATAAATGAGGAGAGAATGATTAAATCTATAAATATGTATAAATAACTTACTGTGCTTTTTTTTCATTGGCAAAGGTGGAGGTTCTTCAATTTGACCACTTGTCACATTAATGGCATTGCAGCTACCAATAGTCTTGTCCAAGCGGCGGGAGTCTATCAGACTAGTGTGTTTAGTTTGCCACTGGTATGTTCTAACAGCATGCTGTCGTAATTCAGGTAATTCGTTAATACTGAAATTTTAAACAAATATTATTAATATTTTTCTCATTAATAAAAATAAATTTAATCAATTTCTGTATATTTTATCTATTCATTAGTTAACTTACTTTTCCATATCCAAATTATTTTGTGATAACTGGCGATCTTTTACTAATTTGGATATTTTTGGTGGTAAAGCTGGTGGTTGCAATTCAGAAGGATTAACTAAACCCTCGTCCGTTATATCTAGACTATTGCTTTGAATTAACATTTTCGCAGCAGATGTAGTGACAGTGGTGGTGGCATTTGAAGTCATCGCTTGCAATTGTTCTAACATTTTTCTCTCATCTTCGAATTGATCTGGTGATGAAATACGTCGTTCATCATCATTACTTATTCGCAGGGCTGATGATGATTCCGATATACTACTGGTACTTGAAATACATACAGAGGAAGTTTTCTTAGTCGTTTGTGTCAGATGATGTGTTTGAAAGAATTCATCATTGATACTGTTATTACTTGTCATAATGGCTAACTCAGATGAGGAATTACTAGATTTTGTGGACGATTTTGAATAGCTTTGTGTTGAAGTACGAAAAGAATTTATAGAAACAAAACCTAAATGGAATGAAAGAAAATATAAAAGAAAAATCTTAAAAGTTTAATAATTTTTATAAAAGACATATTCTACATTCTATACCAACTTGTTAACAAAAGCATGCAAACAAAAATTAAACAATACAAAAAAAAAATATATATATAAAAAAAATTACGTTATAAAAAAAGTACATTATTTTAAATATTGAAAGAGGAGGTGTGAAAATTTTATTTTAACAAATGGTGTACAGGAATTATATTATAATGAATTTTTGTTTATTTTAGACAAGATACGAACAACAAGTTAAGAAAATTAGTTGTTATGTAAAATTCATTAAGTACCCGATTCATTTGAGTGGCGATGACTGTTAACTTTACGCAATTCCGTTTTAACCAAATCTTCATCGTTTGTATCACCTGCTGCCGCAGTATTTGTGGGAGCCATTGTTCCACATTTTGCTTTGGTTATATTGCTATCATTTTGTTGTTCATTTAATTTATTTAAAACACCACCAACACCTTCAGTATTGTTGTCTAAATTTACCAAAATTTTTTTATATATTTTAGTTACATCCAGATAAAAAAAAACATAAATGAAAATATCTTTTCCAGCAATTTAGAAGACAATTTAATTTAATTTAAAAAATATTCAGTGAATGGCGTAAGCATTCTTGCATTGTGCTCTTATGGAGGTTTTATTCCACCTATTCGTTAAAAAGACTTCAAACAATAGTATAAATGTTTGAATAAAGAAATTTCTCACAGCAACATTTTTTATATTTTTTATTTATAATATCTAATATTTAGTTCGTGCTTTTTATAAATCTTCAGGGTATAGATAAAGAAAGAAAGTAAAACTTGAGGCAAATTTGTTTAATAAAATATTTTAATTATTTTATATTTTCTTCCAATATTTCGATATCCATCGGATATTATTATCAAGGAAATAAGTAACAATTTAACATGAAAAAATACTTCTCATTATTTTCACATTAAACATTGCACATTGGTAAAACGATGAAAAGGTATTTTTTCATGTTTAATTGTTACTCATTTATTGGAAGAAAAAAAAAATGAGATAATAAAAATATTTTATTAAAAACAAATTGGCCTCAAACTTGACTATTTTTCTTTTTTTTTATTTATTTAATATTTATTTTTCAGTGTTTAATTAGGAATCTTGCTCCTTTCCTTCGTTTGAACACATTACACTAGTACTATACAATCACCTGCGGTGTACAACATGATAAAACTTGTCAGTTTGTCCACTTAATTTTTTCTCCTTGAACGACTATTGGGTACAAACATTTTAGTAGCTGTCGTGGCTTTCAGCAATTTTTTTCGTTTTCTAATTTTGTTAGGCCTTGAAGCAAAACGTTTTGAATTGCTTTTGAAAGTTTCCATTGAAATGTCACTCACTACAATTATGATTTTTATCAGTTATGTTTTTTTAAGGCAGATATGTGCTTAGCGTTAACTAAGTATACATTAGAAATCTGGAAAAACTACATTTTTAATTGTCGCTTAAAAATTTCTTATTTATATCTCAAAAAAAAAAAAATGTCAGGTGATTCAATTGTATTTTAAAAAACAAGGGAGGGTTATACACTCCGATACCAATTGGTACCCTATTTGAGCGCGTGTTAAGTGGCACTGTCTGAAGTTGATACAACGCACTATTGGTTTTCATTAAACGTCTGCTGAAGCCAATTGGCCACTGGACGCCCTACTGGTACATCGCCTCCACTAATAAACTTTCATAGATATAAAAACAAGAAGAAGGCATACACCACTCTAAAAATCTGAGGTTGGGGTGGTATTTTGCTCTAGCCATTGCTGTTTACGTTTGAAACCTTAAAATTTTTATATGTAGTTCAACGGGTGCCGTTGGAATCTTCATTTCAGTACGAACGAAATGGAACGATTTTTTATACTGTTTCTTTATATTTTTATATGTTAAATAATATTCTTTATTATTTACATATTAAATTAATAATTAAAAATTTTTAAATAAGAGTTAACAAAAAGCTTTATTTGTCCACTTTTGATTTTTTTCTTGCTATTTAGAATAAACATAAAGATATTGCTTATTTATTTCGCAGCTAAAATGTATAAAAAAAGATAGCCTATTATTATCGATACTATGTCTGACTGTCCACAGTGGTTTGAAAACAATTTATTTTGGACAAAATTCTGTACCATATAAACCACGTAAGATATCTTAATGAAAAGAAAGCAGAGGTTTTTTTAGTGAACTGCCAAATTTCGGCCCCCTAGAATGAAGGGGGCTTCTGGGGAGGCCACCAAATGTCATTAAAAAATTATTTTTAATTAAAATGATAAGACTTTTAAATTGATAAAAGATCTCTACAAAAAATGTGCTAACTTTTGTGATTATCTCTTTTAGTTTGGGAAAAATTGGCTTACAATATTTTTTTCCTTTTGGCTGACATTAACTTAGTATTTTTGGCGTAGTGCACTTATTAATGATCGGATTATTAATTTACAAAAAAACAAGTTTCAAGTTTTGTTCTGATAGCGCTTTTTTAAAAAGTTACAAATCTTTAAATTCCCTATCCAAACATAGACAATTTTTAAACAAATTAAAAAGTTGTTCTAAAATTCTTTGGAGTACTAAGCACCGAATAAAAAACGTAAATAGGCTTTTGGGTCTCCAATAATTGGCTACATGCCACAAAAAGGATTTGATAGCCCAGTGATTAATAGAAAATTTATTTCCGTGCCGGAATTTATATACAGCCTAATCATGAATATTCTCACGGATTTTCTTTCCCACGGAAAAAAATTTTCTCGAGAAATGATTCCTCCACTTATGAATTCCGTGGGAATAAAATAATAAAAAAGTGGCATCATCGTAATTTGTTTTTGTTTATTTACATATAATTTTTCTTTTATAATACCTACTTTTTTCCCGAATTTTTTTCCTTCACTTTCCGCAGTCAGTCAAAAGGGGAAAAAATTTATAATGGGAAAAAGGAAGACGCACGGAATTTTTGTTTATAATGTGACTGATAGTATCTTGAGTGGTTCATGAGATACCGAATTTTGTTCAAAATAAATCGTTTTCAAACCACTTTGCTGTCTGTCACAGACCTCTATTTCTAAAACAGTCATAGATAGACACTTGCAATTTTTACTTGTATTACTGTTGCACCCACAACAACAAAAGAATAAACTGAAGTTAAAAATCAAAGAGTATTTGTGCGTATATGTATGGCCTTTTTTTTATTAAAACCGTTATAAGGAGGTATTTGAAAGTTACACAGAGCATGCAGCACTATCCCCACTATAATCACCAACATAATAAATGAAAATTAAATTGTCCCACCAGAGTTTTGATTTTCACGTATAAGATCTAATCAAAGTGTGTGCCCGTTATAACATGTATAATAAAATAGTAAGGGGTGCCTTATAGAAGACTTGACTTTGACATTTTAAATTTCCGATAACATGTAACAAAAGGATACAAGCTCAAATTTAAAGAGTGCCCCATATAAGGTACTAAACCATTTGTGTGTAATTAAAAATCGCTATTGATACATTTATTTAATGCACGTAACAAAAGATTTAAAAATTTCCAAATGTTATATATTCTGTAATGAAAACTCCTCAAAAACTTAAAAGTTTCAGGTTAAAATGTCTCTGCTATACACTCGACATATTTTTCTTAGATCATTTGCAAAATTAAACTTACGTCCTTGTTCATAAAAATCTTCTCAGCATTTCTTTAGGAGGTACTTTAAAAATATTTCAACTTAATACACACAAAAAACTTACTATCATATGCTATATTAAATTCTTGACAAATTTCCTCCTCACGGGAATGATCAAATGAACACTGACTAGAATTTTCGTCCGGCGAACGAGAACGTACCGATAGACTAAAAGTGAAATTGAGAAAGTGTTGGCCATTAAATGTTTGATATTGGTAAAACTGAATTTAATATAAAACTTACTGATCAACACCTATTGCAAAATCGGTACTGTGATCCAAATCGGTATTAATGCCGGTATCACAAGCTGAATGTGATTGTTGGCTGGTTTGGCTCGTTCTTTTTGGTGGTAAAGGTGGAGGATTATTTGATCTAAAACTGAAAGCGTTAAAATACAAGAAATATAATTGTGCAGAAGATGAATTTACCTATTAGGCAATGGTGGTTTTGGTGGGGGGCTTGTATCTCTTAAAATACTTTCGGTGCTGTGAGAACGTATTGGATTGGATGTTGTTTTTTCAAGAGTATCTCGCTCTCTGTAGAAATTAAATTATAAAGAGGAATTTATACATAAAATAAATCTTTTATATGAAAATTATTTAATTTTTTAATTTTTATGAAATTATTAGTTAAACTAATTGTTATTGTTTTATTCTAATTTCCAAAAATTACATTTATTTTTTAATGTGTGTGAAGATAAATACGTATTTAAGTAGTGGAGACAAAAACCATTTTTTTTAACATTGCCGTTTTTACAGTAAACAGAGTACTGTTAGCCACTTAACAGTCGTTCTGTTTTTGAGTTCCTTTCTTTTGAAGGATAATTTAAGTAGAAAAACACAAGTCCTTATAAATATAATTTATGAAAATTTTGCTTCAAGTGATATATTATGAAACTATAATAGTTTGGTATCAGAAAAATGTTTAGGAAAGCATTAAAATGGGTTATAATAAAACACTAATTTTTCTACATTTTTTGAGAAAAAGGAATGACCACTTTGGTCAAATATGGAATAGCACACATACTACACCCTATACACATGGTAGTCTGAAGGGTCCATAATAAGGCGCTATTAGTCCAATATCTGAAATAATTTTGGGATTTGAGAAAATTAAGTTTTAAAAAATGCTTTTTAAGCGAAATTTCTTGAGAAGATAAATGACCATTTTGGTCAAATATGGAATACCACACATACTACACCCTATACACATGGTAGTCTGAAGGGTCCATAATAAGACACTATTAGTCCAATATCTGAAATAATTTTGGGATTTGAGAAAATTAAGTTTTAAAAAAATGCTTTTTAAGCGAAATTTCTTGAGAAGAAAAATGACCATTTTGGTCAAATATGGCATAGCAGACATACTACACCCTATACACATGGTAGTCTGAAGGGTCCATAATAAGGCACTATAACTCCAATATCTGAAATAATTTTGGGATTTCAGAAAATTAAGTTTTAAAAAAATGCTTTTTCAGCGAAATTTCTTGAGAAGATAAATGACCATTTTGGTCAAATATGGAATACCACACATACTACACCCTATACACATGGAAGTCTGAAGGGTCCATAATAAGGCACTATTAGTCCAATATCTGAAATAATTTTGGGATTTGAGAAAATTAAGTTTTAAAAAATGCTTTTTCAGCGAAATTTTTTGAGAAGAAAAATGACCATTTTGGTCAAATATGGAATAGCTCACATACTACACCCTATACACATGGTAGTCTGAAGGGTCCATAATAAGGCACTATTAGTCCAATATCTGAAATAATTTTGGGATTTGAGAAAATTAAGTTTTAAAAAATGCTTTTTCAGTGAAATTTCTTGAGAAGATAAATGACCATTTTGGACAAATATGGAATAGCACACATACTACACCCTATACACGTGGTAGTCTAAAGGGTCCATAATAAGGCACTATTAGTCCAATATCTGAAATAATTTTGGGATTTGAGAAAATTAAGTTTTAAAAAAATGCTTTTTCAGCGAAATTTCTTGAGAAGAAAAATTACCATTTTTGTCAAATATGGAATAGCACACATACTACACCCTATACACATGGAAGTCTGAAGGGTCCATAATAAGGCACTATTAGTCCAATATCTGAAATAATTTTGGGATTTGAGAAAATTAAGTTTTAAAAAATGCTTTTTCAGCGAAATTTCTTGAGAAGATAAATGACCATTTTGGTCAAATATGGAATAGCACACATACTACACCCTATACACATGGTAGTCTGAAGGGTCCATAATAAGGCACTATTAGTCCAATATCTGAAATAATTTTGGGATTTGAGAAAATTAAGTTTTAAAAAAATGCTTTTTTAGCGAAATTTCTTGAGAAGAAAAATGACCATTTTGGTCAAATATGGAATAGCACACATACTACAAAATGGTCATTTATCTTCTCAAGAAATTTCGCTTAAAAAGCATTTTTTTAAAACTTAATTTTCTGAAATCCCAAAATTATTTCAGATATTGGAGTTATAGTGCCTTATTATGGACCCTTCAGACTACCATGTGTATAGGGTGTAGTATGTGTGCTATGCCATATTTGACCAAAATGGTCATTTTTCTTCTCAAGAAATTTCGCTTAAAAAGCATTTTTTTAAAACTTAATTTTCTCAAATCCCAAAATTATTTCAGATATTGGACTAATAGTGTCTTATTATGGACCCTTCAGACTACCATGTGTATAGGGTGTAGTATGTGTGGTATTCCATATTTGACCAAAATGGTCATTTATCTTCTCAAGAAATTTCGCTGAAAAAGCATTTTTTTAAAACTTAATTTTCTGAAATCCCAAAATTATTTCAGATATTGGAGTTATAGTGCCTTATTATGGACCCTTCAGACTACCATGTGTATAGGGTGTAGTATGTCTGCTATGCCATATTTGACCAAAATGGTCATTTTTCTTCTCAAGAAATTTCGCTTAAAAAGCATTTTTTTAAAACTTAATTTTCTCAAATCCCAAAATTATTTCAGATATTGGACTAATAGTGTCTTATTATGGACCCTTCAGACTACCATGTGTATAGGGTGTAGTATGTGTGGTATTCCATATTTGACCAAAATGGTCATTTATCTTCTCAAGAAATTTTGCTTAAAAAGCATTTTTTTAAAACTTAATTTTCTCAAATCCCAAAATTATTTCAGATATTGGACTAATAGTGCCTTATTATGGACCCTTCAGACTACCATGTGTATAGGGTGTAGTATGTGTGCTATTACATATTTGACCAAAATGGTCATTTATCTTCTCAAGAAATTTCGCTTAAAAAGCATTTTTTAAAATTTAATTTTCTCAAATCCCAAAATTATTTCAGATATTGGACTAATAGTGCCTTATTATGGACCCTTCACACTACCATGTGTATAGGGTGTAGTATGTGTGCTATTCCATATTTGACCAAAATGGTCATTTATCTTCTCAAGAAATTTCGCTTAAAAAGCATTTTTTTAAAACTTAATTTTCTCAAATCCCAAAATTATTTCAGATATTGGACTAATAGTGCCTTATTATGGACCCTTCAGACTACCATGTGTATAGGGTGTAGTATGTGTGCTATTCCATATTTGACCAAAATGGTCATTTATCTTCTCAAGAAATTTCGCTTAAAAAGCATTTTTTAAAATTTAATTTTCTCAAATCCCAAAATTATTTCAGATATTGGACTAATAGTGCCTTATTATGGACCCTTCACACTACCATGTGTATAGGGTGTAGTATGTGTGCTATTCCATATTTGACCAAAATGGTCATTCCTTTTTCTCAAAAAATGTAGAAAAATTAGTGTTTTATTATAACCCATTTTAATGCTTTCCTAAACATTTTTCTGATACCAAACTATTATAGTTTCATAATATATCACTTGAAGCAACATTTTCATAAATTATATTTATAAGGACTTGTGTTTTTCTACTTAAATTATCCTTCAAAAGAAAGGAACCCAAAAACAGAACGACTGTTAAGTGGCTAACAGTACTCTGTTAACTGTAAAAACGGCAATGTTAAAAAAATGGTTTTTGTCTCCACTACTTAAATACGTATTTATCTTCACACACATTATTTTTTAATTATTATTAAAATAAGCTTTTGATATCTTTCGTTGATGCAAAGAGGTTTAGGCAACAGCTAAGCAATGAGCGGCAAGGCGGAGAACGGCTTTTTACTGAGTGTCCTAATTTAGCAATTAGTTTTTAAAATGTCATTGCTAAAAAAAGCGGTTATTTAAAAGCTCTTCATTAAAAATTGTATACTTGTGAAAAGTTAACGTCTTTAAAAAAAAGGAGACTTGAAGAGTATCCTTCAAATGTACATAAATTTCCAGACAGATTTATGGAAATACTGCAGCACGTCTGTTAATAAAATTCTAAGTAGTCACTCTGAAACCAACTAAAAAACTGCTTAACCGCTCAAAAATACCGCTTATTGTGAGGCCACTTCATTAGCATTTCATGTTTTAATTTTTAACCACTCATAGTTCTGCCGCTCATCGTTTTGACGCTCACAGCGAAGCCAGTATTAGTTTCTGTGCTTAAAAGCAAAATTATATTGCAATCTAAACTATTTCGAGTGATTGAATGTAAAAATGTTTAAAACTGAAAAGGCAATTTTCGTCAATTGTTGAACTTTAATGAATTTTTCGTTATCAAAATCAATTTATCTTTTCTTTTGTTAAGATAAAATTTCAGTTGATATAAAGAAGTTAAAAAAAACGATTTTAATTTCTAAAACATAAAAACGTACTTTGGCGTCAATGCTATATCCGGCAGGGATGTACGTTGGCCAGCAACTTCTACCGATGGACGCATTAACAAATTATGCGAGTTATTTGATCCTCCTGATGATGTTGATATTTGAGAATCTGTTGACGTAGCATCATATTGAAAAGCTAATTCTTCACGTTCTTTTAGTTTTTGTTGAGCCAATGTGGCGAGATTCTTAAATTTGTTAAGAAATTAAATTGTTGTTTTTTATAGATCTAATAAGTATTACACTATTTAAACTTACCCGTACTGCTTCTTCTAATAGATCAACAATTTCTTTTACATTTTCATTACTCAATGATGAGCATTCTTCTGACTCTTCACTAAGCATTATTTCATCACAAAGTTTTATAAGTTTACCCAAACATCGATAGACTTGTTGGGTGGCCGATACTAAAATTGCACTATTTTCATTTAGCATATACGCCTGAATAACTGTAACATTTCGTAAATATAATAAAAATAAGAATTAAAATGTTAAACCAAAATAAAATTGTTATTTAAAATTACCTGAAAACATGCTAGCGGTTGTTTCTAAAATAACCGTACCATTGCCCGGTAGAACTTCCAACTTTTTCTTGAGTATAACATCACGAAAATGTTTCAAAGCATTTGATATATCTTTGACATGAACATCTAAGGACTGCGAAGATTTGGCTACTTCTTCCGCTGTTGGTGGTGGCTTATTTTTATATCTGGGGCTTTGAGGGGAATGTGATCTACATAAGTATATAAAGATAAATACAATTTAAAGTTTTTGGTTTAAACTAAATTAATTTCATACAAACCTCCCTAGAGTATTGTTAGGTGTACGCATTAGTGATATCTTTTCAAACAAGTCGTCTTTAAAAGATCTTGCCCTTCTTGCTAATTTTGTACCCTTCAGACTATTCTTGTGTCCCGATGAGCCTGTACCACTTTGATTAGTTGCATTCACTATATTATTGCCAGTACCCAAAGGCGTACTTGTCTGTTGAGTAGGTGTGGCAGGCGAGGGTGTATTCGGGCTACCATACAGATTGGTTTGCGAGGACAGGGAAGAATTTGGTGTGGATGGAGTGCTGATGACGCTATCTAAAAAAAGTAAACAAAAGAAAAACGTAGTATTAAAATAAAATATTTGTATCATTAATATATTCACATAACAAAATACCACCATATAAGGTATGTTGTATCAATACATGCAAATATGTATGAGTAAAAATAAAAATAACGCTTATAATTATATTTATTGAGCGTAAAAATTAATCACGTATAAAATGTTGCAAAGATAATAAATGGTTCATAACAAGAATAGCTGAAAGTGCAATTATTTTTAAAAAATAGCACTAAGCTATTTTTAAAAATACAAAATAAGAAACACCTGTTGACACTATTGTCCTTAAGATAAATACTTTAAGCAATGACTCAATATTTTTAAGTCTAATTAAATGTTAAAAATATTCAACTCTGATGGTACGTTATTAAGACTTTTTTAATTCTTAATATACTTTATTTCCTCTATTTGTGCTATTTTATGAGATTTTCATCAGTGGGCAACTGTGCAGGAAGTTCTTGCATATGACCACGTCGCTAGTGCTTACCTTACTCATCAGTGGATTTTTAAAAATTTTAATAGGTAATTTAAATTACTGTGATTTAAATTAATTAACTAAAATTTAACCAGGAAATGAATAAAACGAAAAAAAAATATTTTAAACAAACAAGCACAATAATATAGAAAATATATTTTCGCACTGTAATTTCAATTTGTTTTAATTATATTTTTTCTTATTAAATAATTAATATTCATAATTGGACTTAGTTATCAATTCACTAAATACCTACCTAAAATTACACAAACCCGTAACATTTTAAATATAACATAAATTGGTCGCTGTATATGTAGTACTTTAGTACTTTAGATTTAGTTTCAATTTTTTTTTTTTTTGGTAAATGTTTTATTAATATAAGAAACATATGGCCATTGCAGCCAGTACTCTGTAATTTAAACTACATTTGGAGAACCGCAGTTGAAGCTAATAAAATATATAAGCTTTTAAAAGATTATTTTAGTTATTAGACACCAAAAATTAGTTACAACAAAGATCAAACATTTATTACAGTTATACTTGTTTATATAGTAGGAATAACAAACGGACCACTCGTTCAGTATTTAACACAATCTGCTACAATTACAGTATAATTGGAAACTTAATTTGTTTTTTAGACTTAAGTACGATTTTGCAAACCGCAACGAAGAAAAATACATATAATATTTAAATGCGGATTTTAATCATTTGCCACACATTACTATCTCCATATATGGATCTTTGCTAGATAAAACTTACACCAAATTTAGATCTTCCTCTAACAAATTGGCAACACTGATTTGATAATGTCACGAGCTCGGTATTGAAATACAAATCAGCCAGCACCCTAGTAAGAGGCTGTGGCCAGGGAATGACATTAAAGCACTTTCTTTTTTTATTACTTCTACAATATTTATTGCTTAATTGCAGTTAACATTAATTGTAATATAATTTCATCCCTTTTTTGTAAATCCACTGAACTACTCACTCTTTAGTCAACAAACAACACAAATATTTAACTGGCACTTGCTGTGGAATTTTTATTGTTATTTTGAGTAATTGCGAGAGATCATTCTGACAGTATTCATTTGTTTGTCATTTAGATACTCTCATAATTGTAAACTTCATTATTTATTTTATTTATTTAAGTAAACTATCTGGTGATGAATCAATTTAATCTTCGTACATTTGTATCTAGATATGTATATTAATGTAGTGCACACTCACTTAACTCTCCCACATACACACATCAAACACACATACACTCTTACATATGCTGGCTTCATCGTCTTGCCATAGATACAATTTTTTTTATACAATCTGCTGCTGCCTGACTTGGCGTAAAAAAATTGTAAATGTATGTAGAGGAAAAAATGTGAACTTATACCTTTCTGCATCATTTTTCAGCCTCCTCCAAATGTTTATTTAACTGTATTTCAATTTATTGACAATATTTAATACTTATTTTCTTTACTTTTTATAAGGTTTTTGCATTTTTCCTATTTATTTGCACAATATTTTAATAAAATTTTAATTTAGATTCGACAGCAGTATTAAATGCAAGATAATAAAATGTTTCCTTCTCGCTTTATGCTAGAGAACTAAGCCGTCTAACAATTTTTAGCGGCGTATAATCGGTTTGCGTCGAAAATATCAACATCTGAAGAACAAAACACACAAACAAACAAACGTAAATATTTGAAATAAGCACAAAACTAAATAATTTTAAAACAAAACACAAAAATTAATAGAAAATGTTCATAATAAAACTTTAATTATTATAAAGGTGAAACCAAGGCGAATTAATACCAGGTGGCAGCGCCGCTACAACAATACAACAACAAAAAGAAAACTAGGCACTTAAATGTATGGGAAACTTCAAAACATAATTAATTATTTCACTTTTTGCTTACCCTTTTCAGTAACGTTTTCAATAAGTTTTGCTTTTGTTTTAAATTGAGTAAAAACATTTTTTTTTAAATTCTATTTAAAAGAACATAGAAAAGAGCTTTTGTAATATAAAATAATACACTTTTGACAGCTGCTTTACACAAAAGAAAATTAACAAAAAATAGTCAGCTGTCGCAACGATGCCACCTGATAAAATTAATTCGCCTTGGGTGAAACAAATGTTTATATTATTTATAAAACTTTGAATTTCTAATGAAAATGAAAAATAACTTAAATTAACACAATATATATATGTATATATATATATATATATATATATATATATATATATATATATATATATATATATATATATATATATATATATATATATATATATATATATATATAAATAAAAGGTTTTGAACAATGAATATTTCTTTATTTTAAGAAACTGAAAATTATTCTGCTGTATTTTATAAATAAAATGATAGCCCAGTAAATAAAATACTGCTTCCATACATTCTAGTGAAAAAGTTTTTGAACCTGTAACGAAAACTTATCTTAAAATAAATAAAAGTTTAAAAGTTTTGTATATTTTTGTTTTGTTTTGTTTTTTTGTTATTATATGAATTTAATTCTGTTGCCGCTTTTCTTTAATTTTTAGATATATAGTCAATTAAATAAAACAATCAAAATAATACGAATGGTAATAACAATTCTAGCAATATTACTTTACTTAAAAATATATATAATTTATCATCAAACTTGTGTAATTATTTAGCTTTATTATTTTCATTAAAGAATATTTACTTAAAAAATAATTTTATGACCTCAAAAGATATTTATTATAAAAAAATGAATTTTTACTTTTTAAAAACATAATATCATGATATTTATGATAAAAAGAAAGTGAGAGATAAAAAGAAAGTGGGAGAACATATTACTTTAAGGAAGGCTTATCAATAAGTCCATTTTATTAGATGTTATTTAAATCATAAATAAGTGCAAGGGTCTCATGTTTCAAGCTTAATTGATTATATAAAAATTAAAATCATCATTACACTATAATAAACAAAGAAATAAATCTAAATTCTTATGGAAACATTTTCTTCATTTTTTAAAAAAGAATTAAATAACAGTATTAAACTTAAAAATTAAAAAAAGAGATATTGTTTTGAAGGAAACAAGCATTAATAAAGTAAATAAAACAAAAGAATTTTAATTTTAATAATAAAATCTTTTTTTACCCCTACTGATACAATACTATGGAATATACAGTTATTTATTCATTCAAGCTTACGATGAAAGAAGCATAAATTTTTATTTGTTTAATTTGTTTCAAATAACAGTGTTTTAGAATTTTTTGCTGTATTAATGAGAAATACTTGTCCACATCTGGGAGTGTTGTTAGTTTATAACGAATGTTTCCTTAGATAAAAGAAGCATACAAAAAAATTTATTATTACTGTTAGTACGGTAACGCTCCGAAACAGAACATACAAAAAGGAATTAGAGAAAATTTTTCGACAACTACGGATAAATGTTTTTTGTCCCTCGACGATTAAATAATTTTTAATATAAAAGAGTATTGATTAAAAAATGTAAAAAAATGTCTTAAATTTGAAAAAAACAAGCGAGTTAAACGCGTGTTAACGAACAATAAGTTAGTTAAGAAAGAAAGAAATCCTAAAGATACAAAATCTTCATTGCAAAAAGGTTCTTAAAGAGTGAAAAAATATACCTATACACATGTATAAATATTTCGTCCTATAAAAATTATGTATTTTACAAATAACAAGTTATAAGAAGTAGAAAACGGTCTTATACCTCTTAATTAAACAAGATTTTTAGTAAATAAAAAAGTATCTTAAAAAATATTAAAAATTGTTAAGCCCAGAAAAAATCTTATAAGATGCCAAAATACTAGATACAAAGTGTGATTGGTGTGCTGTGTATATATGTGAGAAATGTAAATGTGTATTTGAATGGGTATGAATGCCTCAACAGTGTTGCCGAATTCGTTTCGTTTAATTAAAGTAATCGTGAATTCGGGGAAAAGTTTTAACTATTGTTATAATTTCGATTATCATTAATTCTTTTACTTATATTTTTATCAACAGTTAAAGCTATATTGATAAGTTAAGCTTCACTTGCAAAAAAAAAAAATAGTTACACACATCTCTTAAAAATATTACTATTTCCAAAAAAAAAACATTGCATAGTTTTTGCTTGTTGCTTTTGAATGCACCATTAAAAAAATTTTTCCTGTTATAATAAAGAAGTAGGTATTTTCATACCCTTCACCACAAAAAGTGGAAAAATGGAATAACTAAGTTTGTCATTCCGTTTGATATTTCTACAATATCTATTTCCGACCGCATAAAGTGTATATATTCTGACTTCTTATGCATAGCGAAGTCGATTAAGCGATGTTCGTCTGTCCGTCTCTGTTAGTGTTGAAATCAAGTTTACCACTGCACTAGATTAGCTAGAGAAAAATTAAATATGTACGCTAATCGATCAAATATAGTGTCGAAAGAAAAGCTATTGGAAATCAGCATGATCACCACCACGTCTACTTCTTAGTTTTTTCATGTCACATGGAACAATAAAGTAACTCTAATAAAAAAACAAATATATGGGGATATAGACAATTAAAAAATTAGAAAAAAACATCAAGTGAAAAAATATACGCTCGCCCATGTTTTCCGAGTTACGGGACTTTGAAATTTTCAAATTTTTATAAATATCAATGTAGTTATCATTTTATAGCTTTTGAAGAGATCTTTAACGAAATACTAATGTTTAAAAATATTAATTAATTTTTTGATTGCAGTTACTTCACTAAACTAGATTTACATAGATGGTAAGCGGTATACAAGATTCGGCATAGCCGATTATAGCACTCTTACTTTCTATCTTGTTACAATTGTTTTCCATTCATTTGTATATTATACCAAATTTTAAAATTTGTCGTGTTCTTTAAATAGAACATTTTATCTCGTTATTTATATTTGGAAATATTTTTTAATTTCTTTTTAATTGTTCTATAAATAAATAACTTGTTTTTTACTTTACATTGTTTCGAATGTAGATTTAAAATCTTTATAAAACAAAAGCTGAAAGATATTTTCTTTTGGTTTTTGTTACAGATTTTTTTCTTTAGTCATCTTCAAGCTGCCAGATCTTTCCATATAAAAGGAATCTAGATATTTTATCAGCCTAAAGCAGAACTTCGAAAAAGTTGCGTTTAAAAATAAGAAAAGAGTGTGTTTTTTAACGTAATATTATGTGACAGAAAGTGATATTAAAGAAAACAATTCCTCTATACTTAAAAAAACAACGTAACAACAACATCAGCAAATAAAAAAGATTTACCAATTGTTCAGAATTTTAGACAAAATATCGTTCAGTGTATTTACTCGTTTCAGTGTAAACCTACAGTAAATACAAGAGCAGTATACATATTCTTAAAAAATGTATCAGTTTATTTATATCTATCTTTTAGCATCCAACATCAATTTTCTTTAAACCTAAAAAAATATACTTCAAATTTTAAATTTTAAACCAAATTATAATATATAATAGAGTACATACAGATTGCTTAACTTAAAGCCACCAAATCTGGTTTTGTCATTTAAATTGATTTTTAAATATTTAGCCCCTTTCCAAAAACAGTAATTTTGTTATTTTATTAAACTCTTCTCCCTAACACCACAGCCGACTCTTAATGCAGACGTAAGGCGCATTAAAAATAAAAACAACAATAACAACACAGTTATTTAAAATAAAATTTATTTAAAATAACAGTTATTTGAAAAAATGGTAATTATCTTCAGTTTTTATTTTCGGAGTTTAACGATGACTTTGAGATTTTTGGATCAATTGTGTTATAAAGTGTCGAAGATGATTTCTGAAAATTCTGCTTTTTAGCTTAACAAACTTAATCCAGCGGTTCGAAAAGATAAAAAATTGAGTTTCATTACGGCGGTGGCTTCATTATTCAACTCCAATATTTTACCGAAGAGCAATTAAATAATTATTTAAAAGAGGAAAAGAAATTCAAGATAGATGCGAAAACAGTACGAAATCTAAATTGTGTGTTGTTCTTATTAAGTTTTTTATTTAAATGGCTAAATGGTGATTTAATTTAATTCTTCTCTTATAAACAGTAAATATTCAAGTCGAAAGAAGGCAAACACAAATCGAACATAATCAACAGTTATGTTAAGAGAAAGATGGTTAGGTGGATTGCGATTAGCTACCGAATAAGACACACATTTGCTCTATTGTGTGCGATTCATCTTGTTGATCATTATTCGTATGCATTTTTATATTGACATCCTAGAACTATAAAACATGTTCGTGCCCCGACTAGTTCGTCCACCCATTTATCTAGCTTATTGAAATTTGATCTTTGAATTAAGAAGTAAGTCCAAGTTTAAAGAATCTTTGTTAAAGTAAACTTAAATACATGAATATTAGAAAGCATTTATAATTGAAAAGTTAAAAATTAAGCATATAATTTAATGCTATCGCTTAATTATATATTTTTGAATAAAGTAACAAATAAAAAAAAAAAAAATAATAATAAATAAAATGCTCTTCCGGCAACACTGTTTATTTAATACATTGTATCTACACGAGTTTCAATATAACTGATGTGTACCGTACACGTACGTATGTATGTTTGTATGTGCTCACGGTTTATAGTGTAGTAAACGGTGAAATAAAAATCATTACATTAATTTATACCAATTGCGCAAAACAACGATGTTAAATTTACGTTAAATAGGTAAATTAATTTGCAAAATGAAGAAAAACGTGTTAAAATTAATACCTTAAGTGTACAAAAACAACAAAGAAACGAAAAATGATAAAAAAGGCAACTCTAAGAAAAAATATTATAAATGAAATAAATGTAGAAAAGGACATCTTTGCCAATATCATATGTATACAAAGTATTTTTTTTACTTCCATGTGCATAGGTATTTGATTATCAATACGAACATGTGTATGCAAATAATATCCACAGATGTATGTATGTATGTATAAATTTGTTGTGTAAATGAGTAAAAGTTCCATGGTATGCAAACCAAGGAAGTGAAGGAAGCTGTCATTGTTGTCTAGTTGACACTTATTTTTTTTTTTAAGAAAAATCATTATTTAAATTATTTGCATATTCATGAAAGTAAATAATGTGTGAATGTTCAAACATATGTAGATATGTACATACATATGTATGAAGGCAATTTTCTATAAATAACTACAGTGCTGTGCCATAAAAAAGTAATGACTAAAATTAGGTCTCTTTATATCCTTTAGCACAGGTGAAAAAGGGTGTATAAAATTCGGCAATATAACACTTTTCCTTGTTATTTATTTAAATTACTTGATATTTACTTAAATATTTTTTTAACATAAATTAAACAAGAAATATGTAGAAATATTTTTGTTTTCGAAATATCGGAAATAAAAATAGAAACAGACATATTGATTGTTAAATTAAATTTATATATATAAAAATGGTGTAAAAAATGTATAGTAATTCATAAAATGAGAAACGGCCTAGAGGTTTTCTGTAAAATTTTTTGTCATTTATTCGTATTTTTGAGGAGAAGGTCTTTACTGAAGAAAATTTTGGAAAATCTCTCCGGAAAAGTCGGAAAATTGGAAAAATCGAAAATCGAGTTTTTGTATGAAATATTGCGTGAAATTATACCTTAATGGTTTCCAAATCACAAATTAGAAAGCTATTAGTGTAAATAATGGAAAATTTCGGAAAATGCGGAAAATTGTAAAAATTGGAAATTGATTTTTTGTATGAAATTTTGTGCATCAAATCGCTCTCTACTGATTCCATCAAATAAATCACATTGAAAATTTAAATATTGTGTTGTATTGTTACTCTAAAGTTTGTCTGAAGGCTTAAAATTGGGGCGAGGCAAAGTTCTCCAGGTCCGCTAGTAAATTATAATTATTATAAAGGTCAAATAAAACAATATTAATTAATGAAAATTCTTACTATTTTTTTAACTAGTCCTTATTTCGTGAATGGTAACACTTAGCTCATGTCCGATTTTACAGATAATTAGTTTTATCCTTCCGGTGAACGAATATGGTTGTGTATACGCTTGAACAACGCTGGGAAATATTTCGATATTAAGATGCCGATTTTGCCAAAAAAAAATCATCTTTTCAGATGAAGCATACATTCAAAAAGCCGGAGCCCACAAAACAAGTCACTGTTTGTTGCGGATTTTCGTCCAGAGGCATACTTGGGCCATTTTTCTTTGAAAATGAAGAGTGTTTTTTTTAGCATTTTCAAAAAAAGTTATTTGGCGGACCCTATACAACAAAAATACCAAACATAATTGCCCTATTCACAAGCCCCCTAGTACGTGCTAAGTGCTAACAAAATACAACGGTGCTAGCTGTGTTGTTAGTAATTTTCATGCAAACATGCGATACAACACTTAGTAGTTTTTTTCATATGTTTTTCAAACGTTGTATTTGTTTAAATGTTTTATGTTTAAATGAATTATTATTTTTGTGTTCATGTGTGAATTATATTAAATTAAATTGAATTAAATTATTAAATTAGTTTTATTTATTTCTGTTGTATGTAGTAGGAGTGGGTATATTGGAAACATATGTTAAGGTTAGTTCTCTGCCAATATAAAAACTGTTCTTTAAGATTTAATATTGCTTTAATGATTCGATTTCTAATATTTTGTATGGTACCGCCATCACCTATACTAAAAAGAGATGCTACCTTACGAACACAAGCACCATTTCCTGAAAATCTCAAGCAGTAAAGTGCAATTTTAAGCTGCAAGTCAATGCGTAGTTGGAGCCTTTCGCCAATTGTGTGAAAAATATTCATTTATAAGGTTGAATATATAGGCAAATTCCTCTGGCCGTAGTCGTATCATACGAAGAAATCTGTTTTCATCAAAATATCTTAAAACTCGATTAGGCCATAATGACGATTTTGGTAGCCCTAAATGTATACTTCTGCTACTGGAGAGCAGGTACATTAGGTTCATCCTAAAAATGTCTTGAATTTCATCCTCATCTTCTTCATCACCTGTATTAATTTTTTTCATTTAAAATATGTAACAAAATAAGGAAAACGGTTATAACTTACTTGAGTCAACCATTAATATATCGAAACTATATTTTTCACACAAAAAATTATTAATTTATTTTTTCTGTTTTCTCCCCTATTTGGCTTATAAATAACAAATGATGAATAGTACTTTTCTTCTTCTTATTTAGTTTTTGACGTATGAAGTACAATGTACAATGGCACATTGATACAATGGTTGTTCACAAAGAAGTAAACAAAAGGTAGTATGCAATACTACCTACACCTTAGCAGAGCTTGTGAATACGGTAAATAAATTCTCAATTGCAACAAACATGCTTTTGTTAACACATTAACGTTCCTGCTATGACCTAGCTAGGACAAAATTTGGATTCAAGATACATATCTTGTTTACTAAACATGTACAACACTACTTTTTAAATCCTTTTTGGAGCCGTTACACCAATTCAACCACGACTAATACCTAGTTATGTTTTTACTTTCCTCTCCAATTAGGGCTCCATAGCAATTAAGACCATTATAACATTTGCTGTTTTAATACACCTAAGCATTAGATAAATAGGCAATATTTATCTACAGTGGATATACACAATTAATTGAGTTTTCTTTTTTAATCAATTATCCGAGCATTTATTATACCCTCTACCACAAGTGCAAGAGGGTATATCTAAGTTTGTCATTCCCTTTGTAATTTCTACAATGTCGATTTTCGACCCCATAAAGTTTATATATACAGGGTGTCCGGCAGGACAATGCTGCAATTTCGGAAAACATTTGTGTTGAAGTTCATATTTGGCAAATGTGAAATAGACACATGTCAAATTTTTTATAGAAAAATATTCGGTAAACCAGCATGTTTTAATCGTTAACACATTTCATTAAAATCAGTCATCGATTACTGCGACGATGAGAAAGTTACGTGAAATTATTCGAGCGACACAACGTGTCAACAAATGCCCTTTTTGTCGTGTTGTGAATGATTTCAAAGAAAGGCGGAAATTTATCTAAAATTGTATTCCATACATAATTGACGACATAAAATAAAAAAATTATAAATATAAGATCCATTCTCTTTCATTTAATTAAATATTATAAACAAAGTGAGTGTATACCTTTTCGGCGGACAGCCTGAATATATATTCATAGTTCTTATGCATAGCGAGGTCGATTGAGCGATGTCTATCTGTCCGTTTGTGTTGAACTCAACTTTGGCAAGACACTAAAAGACCTAAAAAAAAAATTAAATTAATTATTAAAAATCAGCAAGATCACACAAAGTACTTAAAGGCAGCGGGCAAAACAACAAACCTGCCTCTAATTTTTCAATGCCTTTTGTTCAACTATCGTTTGTATTTCTGCAGGTGGTTGTGTTTATGATAAAATTCATGAAATAGATAAGAAAAATTGGCGAGTTTTTCACCGGTTACTATTTATTTACCATTGAATTATACTAGCTGGGACAACAACCCAAAGCAAAACTTACGAATTTCGAGCTATATATATGTACATATATATACGTACATACATTTGCATATATACTTATGTACATAAGTACATGTGGTTATACATGTATGGCGAAGGGTATATAAGATCCGACATAGTCGAATATGGAAGTCTTACTTGCTTTTTTTTTCTACTCAAGACTCTGATGGTATTTTTCTCATAATTTGGTGCTTAACAAACAAGCAATGAAACCATCGCGGCTGCTCACCATATTGTATTCTGTTCTAGCATACACACACCACTCTTGTTAATAGTGGTAATGAAATACTCTGCATGTGAAAGCCGATATGCTGATCCATGCTATTAATCTGTCAACTTCTAAATTAAAGTTTTCTTTACAATTACATTGTTCAAGACGTGTATGTATGTAGTGCGAATACCGTCAGCGCTACAAAGTTCGGTCTTCCATTGTTACGGTGTCTGATTGAAATACTTTTGTGCAAAGCTTAATTTAAAATATTAATATTGTTAATTGCATACTTCTTTAAGGAGCTTAAGGATACAACATAAGATTTCCAGTTATTTCTCTTCCGTGCAATTTTTATTAATTCGCTAAACAATTTCAAATTTCATGTTGCATGGGCCTTCACCATGTCATCAGTGGTCTGTTCCTTGAGGGTTCCAGGTAAGTGGTACATGCCCTACGTCGTCATAATGCCTACATTATGTATGGCCTATCCAACCATATTTTCACGATTTTATTTCAATATTTATGTTTGTTTGACCTGTAAGTCTACAAACCTGCTGTTTAGTTATTGTTCTTGGCCACCAAACCTGCATTATATTCCACAGGCAACAATTAATAATTTAATTTCAATTGTAACTAGCCAGGTTTTAAAACCAAACATAAAGTAGAACCGACTTAATGCATATGTTAAAGATGCAAATTATCCCGTTTAAATGAAGGTTATTAGCTCGCCATACATTTAGTAGTTGTATAAGTATTCCTCGTACTTGTTGAATTCGACTTTGCTTTAAAGCTTTAAAGCTTACAACTTCCTTAATATCTTAACTGATTATTTTAAAGTTTGTTGAACTTTAGGTTTTAACGCGCATAGATTCTGTTTTTTAATATCTACTTCAAGGTCAACTTTCTGGGATTCGTTTTAAAGACTACTATAAATAATAATAGTGATATGATGCATGTGTGTGAAGATAAATTTCTAAATTTAAATCTCAGACACAAGCCTGGAGTTTATTCTCTAAACTTCAAAAATTTCTATAAAAATTCCATTTTCTATAGTTATGAAGTACTAGGAATCATAAAAGAGTATAATTTCTATTAAATCCATCAATTTTTATCTGCCCATCTTCTATAGTGCTCCTGGAATTTAGATTCCTTGCAAAAAAAAGTTTTACATGTAAAAACTTTTAAAAATTTACATCTCATCTCATCATCTCTTTCCATTTTGTTCGGCTTCGTTTGATGCAAAAATGTGGCCACAGTTCCAATTTGAATATATATCCCTAGGATTTATATGCTTTACAGCGCTATGTTAACCTGTTAACAGGTTTGTGTCTGAGATTTAAATTTCGAAATTTATTTTCTCACAGATATATGATGCAATCTTGTTTAACACCTATTGTTGACGTGTAGTTTTCCATTATGTAACACTTTAAGTTTTGATCCTTTAAGGCTTTTTCATAGTCAAAGAAGATTGCATATCGGCCAGAGTTGAATTTAACATATTGCTCTATTAGAACACGTGCGCTATTGCTCTTGATAATGCAAAAGTTTCGCTAAAAGCCTGAATGTGTGCTTGTGAGGCAGAATGTTTATTAGTTTAAAAACCCAAATAAGAAGAAAGTATCCTTGTTAAAAAGATTTTGCATAATGCGTTGTGTTGCCCATGTTTTTTAAATCTCCTTCCTGTTTACGATTTTCGGCAAAATAAAGGAAGCGCTCAAAGATTAATTTAGGTTGTTCTTATAACGCCTGTTAAAAGAATATGTGTGTTAATATACATTTTAAAATTTTTAGCTTTGACATTAACAGAGCTCTGTTAAAAATTCGGTTTATGCATCCAAATGTAATTTTCATGGAAACAACGAAAGATGGAAAAATCAAAATGAATGGGATTTGTTTGCGAGGTGTTCTTCTATAGTTTTACATACTTGGAATTTTTAGCACCGTGTGTTGAAACGGGTTTTAAGATTTAAAAAGTCTTGTCGCAAAGAGAAACTAAAATTTTAAAATGACCAAAAACCCGTTCCAACTCGCGCTGTTAAAATTCAAAGTATGGTGAACTATATAGGGACACCCCGCAAACAAATCTGTTTAAAATTTATTTTAGTTTTGCTCTTGATAATACAAAAGTTTTGCTAAAAGCCTGATTGTGTGCTTGTGAGGCAGAATGTTTATTAGTTTAAAAACCCGAATAAGAAGAAAGTATCCTTGTTAAAAAGATTTTGCATAATGCGTTGTGTTGCCCATGTTTTTTAAATCTCCTTCCTGTTTACGATTTTCGGCAAAGTGGACTTATCCTTTAGACAAACCCAAATTTAGGGACGCCCCGCAAACAAATCCAATTTATTTAAAATTAATCTTCACTCACATAAAGTAATTACGCCTACTTAATTAAAACTCCAAATTTAAACACAATTAGAAATATATATACTCGCTGTGTGGTGAACATTTTTTGTTTATGTTTTGCACTATACTGTAAGAGCTATTTGTACATATATATGAACATAAACAATTCCCACCGCATAAACAATTCGTACCTATTCAAGAACACATAAAATAGTATATGTATTTATACGATTGTGTTTTTGTTGTAGCAATTTTTTAATAAATTTTGCCAACACTTGTTCTATTGTATAATTGAAAACACGCTTACTCCAAACTTTACTTTTTAAAATATAAAAAAAATCAATTGGATACGAAAACGTAAAATAAATGTGAAAAATCCTTGATGTCTTTATACAACATACAATATGATAAACACAAGAAAACTGTTGTAAGTGTTGTAGGTACAGTTCTTTCTTGTGGTAAAAAATGACAGTTGTAAATTCAATAAATGTCTTCCGTTTTAATTGTTGCATTATTTATTATTCTCTACACGAGCAATAACAAAAAACTAGTTTAGGCTTTACCGTCCAACTCATCTTCTCTTTTTTAAATATCCCTTTAGTAATAGAAATGTGTATGTACTTCTAGTAAAAAATTAGAAATAAATTAATGTAATATAATTAATGACTTGTAAGATTCACCAGCCAGTGAAGCACGATTTGTTGTGATCTGAATAAAACTCTCTTTTAAAATAATATTCGTTTCGACACATTCAAAGTTTGTTTCTGCAATTTCTTAAAACGACGAATGACAAAAAAGGAGCTTCATTGTCTCCTCCTGTAAAAAACTTCAATATTGAATTTAATTTAACGGCGCATACATTTTACTTATTTCCCATTTTCAGTCAAATATTGTTGGTATACAAAAATTAAGAAATCAAGAGGGGTAAAGAATTTGTTAAACCACATAGATACAAGTGTGTTCAGTCGTATGTTGAACATTGTTTGATTTTGCTTTCATTATTTTGTTAATAAACACTGTATCTAGAGCTTATAGTGACATTTTACATATTCCCCAAAAACCCGGTTTTCCGAGTAGTTTAAAGTTGTGTAGTAGACAAGTGCACGGTCGTTCGTTTCAGTGACCGGTCTTTTTCGGTAAATTATCAAAGTTTGATTCGTTCGTTCAATTCGTTCAATGGGTTAATTTGAATGAAAGGAGCCGATTAAATATCTCGCTCATTTCGTTCAATTAAGTCATCCGTTCAATTTAACCCGTACACTATTGAACGAAAAGAACGGATTTAAATGACCGGATCATCCCGTTCACTTGATTGATTCGGTCAATTTATCCGTTCGTTCGCAAACGACACAGCTCTATTGTGTAGTTCGTGAACGACATAGTTCAATTAAACCATTCACACAATTGAACTATATGGAGCACTCTTTTTACTGAGCTCTTTTGCTCAGTTACTGAGCGCCCTTTATATGAAAACTAATATAAAACACAATTTGAGTGAAGCTTATTTTGGTACAAAATAAGGAAAAACATCATTTTGTAATTAGAAAATATATTATTATGACTAAATTTTCATTAATATTTATAAGATCCTATTCCATAGAAAATGTAAAATGTCACATTTATTGTATTAAAAATCGTTATTCGTAATGATACGTATTAGGAAAGATTGAATAAACATTTGTAATAATGGTTATAATGGTTCTACTTTTTTGGTCAAATATGTGAATAATCTCACTGCACCTCAAGAACATATTTTATGTTTTGACTTATTTTTGAATTTCAAATAGAATTTTAAGTTTTATGTAATTAGCAACTTCTAGTAGAATTTTATTTTGTTCAATTTTCCCGTTTTATGGATTTCATTTTCCCTTTTGATGACAGAAGCAAAGGTGATTCATGTATTGAGGAGTTATTGTGTTAAAAAACGTCCACGATTGGCCGAACCTTCTTTTTTTGTTGTTACACAGTGTTATCATTTAGTATGCATGCGCTGATGTATTTCTATGTCTGTTACTATGCATGACTGCATTACTATATCTTTTGACGATTTTCTATCTTTATCCAGCTAAAGAGGCGTTCTGTAGAATTTCAACTTTTTTGGTGTTACCCATTACAGAGTTTAATTTTTTTTTGTAATAGTTTAAATAAAGATTATATTGATAATTTTTTTAATCTTTATTAAAATGTCATTTTTAAGGTTTTTAGTTGATAATTGGGAGCTGCTTAAGGCAGCAATTTTCACGCTTTATTTAAATTGTACGAAATAAGATGTAATAAGTTAAGTAAGAGTTCTATATTTGGCCTTCACTTTATATGTATAACCACATCTACCACTGCAGATTTCTTTTTTTAATAGTTTACATAAAAAATCGGTATAAGAAATTTTTTCGTACCATAAAATTTTTCTGTTCAAAAAAAGTTTTTTTTTCCGAAAATCGTAAGTTTTTTATAGGGTTGTTGTTCCAGCATAGTAAATGAAAAGATTGCTGTAACTGGTAAATTTTTTTATCATAAAACACAAAAGATATGGAAAAACTAGAGTCAGGCGTGGCGTGCTTTGTTTGCTGCCTTGAATGACATGGACCGATCTTGCTGATTTTCAATAGCAAACGGAATGACAAACTTAAATTTACCCTTTTCAATCCAGGGTATAAAAAGTGAATTTTCTTAAAACATTGCAGCCTAATTCACAATCCTGTATATATTAGATTGCAAATTTATGCAATCTATTAATTCTGAATGACTTCTTTTTGTTTAGTTTACTATACTTCTTGCAAATCACGAAAATCACAGTTGATTGATAAATAGAAAAATTATTTTCCGCTGAATTTTCTAAATAAAAAAACATGTCTAAGAAAAGCTTTAAAGAACAATTAGTTGATTCTTTAATAGACGAAGCTGCTGAGGAAATTATATCCATGGAAAGTAATGATGAAGGAGTAGAAAAAATTTTAGATGAACTCTCAGAACTTTATCTGTTGTAGTGAAATGCCGCCGAGTACTTTCTAGGGCAGTACCCGACTTTGTTCACTGAATGTCAGCTGTCGGCTTGCAATCAAGTGTTGTATAATTAGAGTAAATATAAACTATTGGCTTCAAGTGTTGTATATTTACAGAAGAGTTGCAATTGCATTACTGTGTATTTTGTTGGTAGAGAGTAAAAATATACTACACAATTTTGAAAATGCTGTGATGAAAGAACGATTTTCACAAGATTGTAAATTGAGATAGTAGTTAATAAAAACAATAGCTTTGGAGTAGGAACCTAACAGAATACTCAAACTGTTGTTTTTTATAATTTTTTATTAAAATGGCTGTTTATGTAATCACTTGAATTTAAATTGTATTAACTGTTTTGTTTCATTTGAAGTTGTCTTTAAGCACTTGGAACTAGTAGAATAAAAGGCTCAAGTTATTACGAGGGCTGCTATATATATTTCTGGCCTGGCAGCACTCAGTGTGTGCAATCTGACATTTCCATTGGAAAGTTTGTCATTTTTAAGCATAATCGTACTCAAAACGTTTTTACGTATGACCAGTATTTGTGTTGTTGACAGTGACTTGAAAAAATTAATATAGAAAAAAATTTAATTAACTCGTGAACATTTTCGAGCCATCATTTTTCACAACTTTCGACGTGGATTATTACGACAAGAGTGCATTGATGAACTTAAATCTTTGTATGGGGAAGAAGCACCATCCTATAGCACTGTGAAAAATTGGTATAATAAATTTAATCGTGGCCGAAGCTCGCTCAAAGACGAATTCCGTGAAGGTCGTCCAAAAACGGTTGTTGTGCCAGAGAACATTGATGCCGTGCGTGAACTCATAATGCAAGATCGACATGCGACATACCGAGAGATAGAGACATCCTTGGACATTTCTTCCACCAGCATACATTCGATACTACATGAACACCTGGCCGTAAAAAAGGTTTGTTCTCGTTTGATCCCGCACAATTTGAAAGTCGCTCAAAAAAAGGCTCGTGTCGATTGGTGCAAAAAATACGATTGCGGTGCTTCAGAAGACGTTTATAAGATCGTCACAGGTGACGAATCATGGATCTATGCGTATGAGCCCGAAACGAAACAACAATCGACCGTGTGGGTCTTCAAAGACGAGCAAAATCCAACGAAAGTTGTTCGTGGAAGAAGCACTTCGAAGCAAATGGTCGCCTGTTTCTTCGGCAAAACTGGTCATGTTGCAATTGTTCCGCTTGAGCAAAGTAGGACGGTCACTTCTGAGTGGTACACTACAACTTGTTTGCCTGAAGTCATCGGAGAAATTCGAAAAACCAACAAGAGAAGACGAATCATTGTTCACCATGACAATGCGAGCTCTCACACATCGGCTCAAACCAGAGCGTTTTTGACCGGCCACAACGTCGAACTAATGGGTCATCCGCCCTACAGCCCTGACTTGGCACCTAGTGACTTCTTCTTGTTTCCGCACATCAAGAAAAAAATGCGTGGTCAACGATTTTCGTCGCCAGAAGAAGCTGTTGAAGTGTTCAAAAACCATGTTTTAGAGGTGTTTCAATCGGAGTGGAAAAAGTGCTTCGACAACTGGTTTGAGCGCATGAAAAAGTGTACAAATCATGCTGGAGAACACTTTGAAAAACAATAAAACCATTTTTGATTATAAATATTCGCATTTTCACTATTAGGCCAGAAATATATAGAGCAGCCCTCGTAACAAGAATGAATTTTTACTCTTGAACGTTTTCTGTATATTTTATTAAAATAACAAATAGTAAAATAGGGTATTTACTACTAAGAGTAATTGTAAGAAATAACGTTACATAAATTGTACAACGTGTTCAATTAAAAAAAAAATTAAGGCATATTAACGGATTAGTGAGTATAAACATTCAGTGCCTTTGTAATTAACTGCCAACTGTATCCGTTTCTTTCCCTTCAAGGAACCTTAAGCTGCACTAATAATACATATTTCATATTCAAACGTTGTAAATTAAAAAGATATTCTTTATTTTGTACATGATAAATACTGCATATATATAATTTTACATAAAAATTAGATCTGCTCTTAGTGGGTTAAGCATTTTTCCATAAAGATCTCTTCAAAAACTTAAAAACGATGCCCATATTGATATTTAAAAAAAAAACTTAAAAATTTAAAAGCCCCGTAACTCGGAAAATATGGGCGAGCGCCAATTTTTTTACTTGATGTTTTTTTCTAATTTTTTAATTTTTGTATCTCTATTTAAAATTATTATTTGTCTGCGAATTTAGTTCACACTCATATACACAAACACAGCTAAATAATTATTAAAACTTTGTCGTACATACATTTAGTGTTAACGTAAATAAATTTTTTAGGCCATTAAATGATTTTTTTTTTTTTGCAGAGAACAAACAAAGAGTGTATAGGTTTTCTGCTAATATACACACTAAGAATACTTAAACTTCCAATCATCTCCTCAAAGTCATTCAAGTTCAATGAACATTAATCACTTTATAACAAATGACCTGCTGTACCCAGGGCTAGTGGCGCTACGATGTTGGCAATTACTGCATGACTAAAAAATAATTATTTAATTTGTTGTTTAATATAATTTCCTTAAAAGGCATTTAATCGTTAAAGATTTATAATACTTATTATTCCATTGTATTTGTTTTTAGTTTTTCATAATACTTTCGTGCGTTTTTTGTGGTTGGTGTTAAAATTTAATCAGGGTTAAAAGGATTTTAATCATATAATTGGTGGGACTTCGCTTTTCCTTAATGAATAGTACACAAGTGATTGTATACATATTTTATAAAGCATTTTTCTTAAAATATATTATTATCAAATACATACAGCTGAAGTGAAAAAATAGCATTCAATATTTCGTCAATATTTATGTACTAATTTTTTTTCTTTTTAGTAAAATAATTATTCGAAAAACATATAATTGGAAAAAAAGAAGAATAAATGAATTTATTAAACTATTATTTTGTTCTAGGTCATGGAACAAAAAAAAGACTTCATATTTTTCATATCTGACTCCTGAACTACAGCCCAAAATTGCTTGCAATTGGTATGGTTTGATTTACAGACGTTTTTCTTTACGTCAGTCCAATGATTCTCTGTCGGGTTTAGTTCAGACGACTATGCAGATCATTCCATAATGTTAATGTTTGCATGTTTAGGATCGTCGTCTTGTTGGAAGACTCAAAATAAAAACACACATTCTTCTCCTATATAAAGTATTAACACATTTTTGAATACGTCAACGTAAAATGAATTGGTCATATTCCGAAATTCCAATATGCTGGAGCCTCCAAGCTTTATAGACTTAGAAATATCCCTTGGATTGTATTCCAAAATGATTTTGATCTCATCTGCCTACAAAATATTGCCTTCTTACTAAAAATAAAATACAATTGATAAGAGTACTAATATTTTTGGTATGAATGACTGTCGATAGAAACCTTTTTTTTCATTTCAACTTGCTTACACGAAGGGTAGATCAGTTGAGACGGCCTTACACTCGCTCGTGGGTCATATAGAGAACTCACTGCAGCACAAGAAATCCACTATAGCAGCCTTCATCGATATTAAAGGGGCCTTTAACAATATCGACCCAATCGCGATCACTCAGGCTCTCATGGAGTTGAGTGTTGACCGGTCGATCATCAGGTTTTTAACTCGCTTGATCTGGTATAAGATGGTGACGTCCGCTTCTGGAACGGCGAGAGTCACCAAAACAGCAGTAAGGAGCTGTTGTGCAATGTTGCAATAAATAAATTGTTTATGGAACTGGAAACCATGTGCTATAATACTGTTGCATACGCCGTTGATGTGGCGGCGGCATTGTCTGGAATTTACCGTGATACGGTGTCGTAGAGGTTAAAAACAGCGCCCAGGTCGATTTGCACCTAGGGGGAGCGGTGCGCACTGAGTGTTAATGCGAAAAAAACGAAACTTGTTCTTTTCTCTCGAAGGTACATTTTTTAAACTATCTAGATTAAAAGAAGTGCCACTAAATCCGTCTAATAGCATAAGCCCAAGGGGTGTAAATTGGCTTTTTGAGGCCTTGTCATGAGCTCTTGTCTGGTGGAGGGCACAGGTCAATGCAGCGAACGTTTGCATTTTGGAAAGGGTGCTGCGCATTGTGGCGGCTAGATCAAGCCTACGAAGGCACTTTTCGCGTTGCACAACTGGCTGCTCGTGGATTTACTGTCTAAAAGGCATGCCCTGAGATGTCATAGGTGCATGGAACCGTGGAACATGATACATGCTAGAATTCTACAGACCACGGATGTTATTCCCGATCTCGCCGTGCTGGTTAAGGCACTATAGCATAACTGATAGTGGTATCTCTTTTTACACTGACAGCAAAGCCCGCTTTGTGGTATTTGTGCACTGTATGTTCTACCTGTCTCCCATTTAATGACTTCTGTCGACGTAGAGGAGGAGACAGTCGAACACCTCCTTTTTATGTGCCCCCCCGCTAGAATACATAATACTGAGACATCTGTGTCAACGTTATTATGGGGGTCTTTCTTATGTGTCATTATTGAAACCAGGAAGGATCAGTTCATTTTTGAGGTGTAGTGGGTGGTTCATTGACCCACACTCGGATATTGCGACTCAATCAATGGTTTGAGCATACAGCGGGCCTCTTTCGACAGGTTCCTGCTTTTGTTGCACCCACATTTCTCTCTCTTGGTTCTCTTTATCTCTTATCTTTATGTTTTCCTCAACGTCCTGACTTTCTTCTTTTATCATTTTCGTTTTCATCTTCAGCTACCTGCGAACCTAAAAAATACTTGTTTTGAAAAATCTGTTGTTTTTTTTTTTATTAATTTTAATGAATTTAATTTAATAGGTTTTTTTTGGTAAATGCTTAAAAAACAAAGAAAGCATTTACAAGAAATGATCTTTAAGAAGTTATTTTGCAGAAATTTTTTATTACATTCTACGTAAAGAATAAGGTATTGTTTTAAGAAAGTTACTCTAATTTAGAAAAAAAAATTTTTTTAATATATTTGTAAAAAGTACTTTTTTGAATATACTTTTTTTTAAAGCAGCTAACATGCAATTTTAAGATAATTATTTAAAAAAGTACTTTTTAGAAGTACTTCTTAGAAAAAGTACTCTATTAGAAGTACCTTCAATGGTACTCTCTTCAAAAAGGCATTTTTATATAAGTTCAAGGTTTTTCACTAATTATGTATTTAATTAAATTCATTATTTAATCTACAAAAAAATTTAATTTTTTGTTTCCGCTTTAGTGCAAATCGTTGTGTCACTTTTAATTTATAAGTTTTGTCGAAATTATGACCTTGAATCTACCGCAAGGTTTGTGTTTAGATTACAAATAATTAAAAAAGAAATAATTTTAAGGGAATGATGTCAGATACATCGTCTGCAATAATATTTTGCAATGTGTTTACAACGTCATTTCAACCATTGAACTTTAATATAAAAATAATTGAAAAAAAAAAATTAATAGTAGCGAAAGAAATAAACCAAATCAAACCAGACAGTATAAAAACGAACAAATATCTCATAAAAATAAATGTAAAATAAAAAGAATAATGTTAAAATACATGTAAAAAAAAACTATAGTGCATTAAGATTTAGTTATTGTTCTGCTAATAAAATGATTTAATCTATAATTAGCATTTGTGTTTGGCTAAAATTTACAGTGTGATATTAAAACAAAATAAAATAATTTTAACAAATATTTTGCAAATGCATAATTGAGTAAAAAAAATTATTTAAAAAACACATAAATGTAACAAAATCGTATTAAAATAAAATAACGATAAACAAATATATATACAAAATAAAAAAGCAAAAAAGCAACAAAAAACAAAATTTCTATAAACTTTTATTTATTTTATTTTTCTGCAGAGTCTTAGTTGTTGGTGATAAAGCACAAATTATAATCTAGACACAAAAAATATTAAAAAACACAAAAAATATTCAACTATTTCCGCTACACAACTACATTATATCTTAAATACCGAAGAAAACCCGAAACTAATCTCCAAAGTTGATCCTAGAAAATATATCATCATTTATTTCTATACATTAAATATGCCAGTAAAAAAGCAAGGTAAATGAATATATTGTATATTAATAAATAAATAAATATATAAATCGCTAAAATATTACAAATTATTTCATTTAAATTTAAACATGCATAGATACTCGCACATGGACATCTTTTACATATTTTTAAGAATGCATTCTTTTACTGCTAGTGCACTAAAAGAATTTTGTTAGTAATAATTACTTAAAGCAGTACTAGTTGTGCTATTTTTACTTTCCATTACAATTTTCATAATGCCGCCATAATATTTAAATACATAACTGTGTATATACGAGGGCTGCTATATATATTTCTGGCCTGGCAACATTGAGTGCTGCCAAGTGCAATCTGACATTTCCATTGGAAAGTTTGTCATTTTTAAGCATAATCGTACTCAAAACGTTTTGACGTACGACCATTATTTGTGTTGTTTACAGTGACTTGAAAAAATTAATATAGAAAAAATGGAATTAACTCGTGAACATTTTCGTGCCATCATTTTTTACAACTTTCGACGTGGATTATCACGACAAGAGTGTATTGATGAACTTAAATCTTTGTATGGCGATGAAGCACCATCCTATAGCACTGTGAAAAATTGGTGAAAAGAATTTAAACGTGGCCGAAGCTCGCTCAAGGACGAATTCCGTGAAGGTCGTCCAAAAACGGCTGTTGTGCCAGAGAACATTGATGCCGTGGGTGAACTCATAATGCAAGATCGACATGCGACATACCGAGAGATAGAGACATCCTTGGACATTTCTTCCACCAGCATACATTCGATACTGCATGAACACCTGGCCGTAAAAAAGGTTTGTTCTCGTTGGATCCCGCACAATTTGAAAGTCGCTCAAAAAAGGCTCGTGTCGATTGGTGCAAAGAAATGTTGCAAAAATACGATTGCGGTGCTTCAAAAGACATTTTTAAGATCGTCACAGGTGACGAATCATTGATCTATGCGTATGAGCCCGAAACGAAACAACAATTGACCGTGTGGGTCTTCAAAGACGAGCAAAATCCATCGAAAGTTGTTTGTGGAAGAAGCACTTCGAAGCAAATGGTCGCCTGTTTCTTCGGCAAAACTGGTCATGTGGCGACTGTTCCGCTTGAGCAACGTAGGACGGTCACTTCTGAGTCATCGGAGAAATTCGAAGAACCAACAAGAGAAAACGAATCATTGTTCACCATGACAATGCGAGCTCTCACACATCGGCTCAAACTAGAGCGCTTTTGACCGGCCAAAACGTCGAATTAATGGGTCATCCGCCGTACAGCCCTGACTTGGCACCTAATGACTTCTTCTTGTTTCCGCACATCAAGAAAAAAAATGCGTGGTCAACGATTTTCGTTGCCAGTAGAAGCTGTTGAAGTGTTCAAAAACCATGTTTTAGAGGTGTCTCAATCGGAGTGGAAAAAGTGCTTCGACAACTGGTTTGAGCGCATGCAAAAGTGTACAAATCATGCTGGAGAATACTTTGAAAAACAATAAAACCATTTTTGATTATTAATATTCGCATTTTCACTATTAGGCCAGAAATATATAGAGCAGCCCTCGTATGTATGTGCTTTCGTGTCTTTTAATTTTAACAAGTAAAATGGTAACTCTGTTTTGAGTGTATCAGTCGCGCCAAATCGAATTAAAACTTATTTTTATGAAATAAATTGATTTGGAAATTGATATAATTTAATTCTTTATAAATTTGTCGCTACTGCAATCAGAAAAATTTTCCAATCATTCTTAAAATCTTTGTGTGGCCCAAATCGGCAAAACTTGCTTTAATTTTTTACCTCTATATATGAACATATTTGCTAAGTTACAAACTATTACACAGTGGGGCAGAATAAAGGTATTTTGGGAATAATCAGCTTTTCAGTCAGTACAATTTTTTTTTAATTTTTCGCTGATTTATAAAAATTATACATGTTTACCATTTTTGATATTTCGATACCCTGGTCCAATTTTTTCAAAATGTTGGATACAATTTTTAGCAAGCTTTTTTTTGTGTTGAAAAATATTTTACATTTTTCTCAAAAAATTTTTTTTACAAAAGAAAAAAATTAATAGCCCTTTTTAGGCTAAAATACACAAAAAGAAGAAGAAGATATACGTATTTGGGCAAAATTATACAAAAATTCAATAATTTTGACATTTTTAAGTTGAAAATCGTATAATTTTTAAGTCAGAAAAGTTATAATTCAAATTTGCTCGCTTGCTAAAAACTGAAAAAAAATTTTGTTTTTCTAAAAATTGTACCCGATATTTTAAAAAATCTGGACCGGGGTATCCAAAATCAAATATTTTATTTTTGAAATGCTTACAACTCGATTAATTAAACAATTGACATGCAGGTTAAGATATTAAGATACCATTTTGTGGTATTGACTAGGCCCTTAGCTCATGTATAATTTTAAAAAAAACAGACAAAAATTGAAGAAATACCAAGCATTAGAAAAATTTGCAGGTGGTATTTTCCTTAATGACCCCCAATCTACTCAAGAAATTTTTAAAAATGTTAAAAAAGTCAAATTTGTCTTAGTTTTTAAGATTATTTCAGATATCCAACCAATATGGATCAATAGAGTAGCCCTTGGAACTCCTTTTGTATAGGGTGTGTTATGCCAACCATTTCCATTTTTTTCATAATAACCACCAATCTTCTCAAGAAATTTTCAGAAATGAAAGTCAAATATGGATCGCGTGTGCTATACCACTTATTCCCCGTTTTTCCATAATGACCACAAAACTTCTCAAGAAATTTTCAAAAATGACTATGTTAAAAAACTCTGTATTTGTTGTTCCTTAAGAACTGTTTTGCACATTTGAATTTTATAATCTCACTAACTACACTCTAGCACAATTTTTACATATCGCACTTAACATGGATCGGTTCTCAAATTCCCGGGTTAAACGTTTTAATTAATTAAGGTCAAAATTCTAACGACTGTTAAGTGATTAACAGTGCTCTGTTAACTGCAAAATTAGATATGTGAAAAAATTTAGTGTGTGTGGCTAAGATCTAAGAAAAATTTCTAATAATTTAAATATACTTCTAAATAATTTATGCAAACATCAGAAGCTTTCCTTGCTAAAGACTCTAGCGATAAAATAATTTTTGATCACAGAAGCAGAACCATGCATAAAATAAATAAATTCTAACCATCATGTAGATAGATCTATATTTCTACATTTTAATAATACACAAATTTTAAATAATATATGTGAAAACTCTGGAAACTGAAATCGCCTAAAGCCCAAGAAAGCAGTTTTTATTAGTTACCCATAACATTTTCAAACAAAAATGCAATTTATTTGTTGGTTTGGAATAGCATACACCTTACGTCTGCATTAAAAATCGGCATGTAACCAACCTAACGCAGAAGGGAATGTAAGCAAAAATAAAAACGTGCTCTGTTTGTTGGTAATTTTTGTTAAAGCCTTAACATTTCTGTATTGGTGTCTAAAATAACTCTCATGTTGTTTTTGAAGTTTTTATACTTAAAGAAAATGTTTTTGGCTTTTCTTGAAATTTGGATAAAGGTTTCCTTATGAGCTGGCTTTAGCAACCGACGAATACGTATAAATACCTGTTATTCCAAACCAACAAATAAATTGCATTTTTATTTGAAAATGTCATGTGATATTAGCATAATATAATAAATAATATTATAAATATTCCCAAAATAATTTTACAAACATAAATATTTACTCATATTGTGTAATTTTTTCTAAGAATGTTAACACATATTTCAACAAATTTTAGCGATAAGAATGCTGTAATGTACCATAACCTTTATACATGAATAAATTCTTTCATAGCTCTGTTATATTCATGTACAATATTCATACTCGTGTATACATAAGTATAAAATGTATATAATTTTTCTTTTTTCATTATTATTTTTGCATGTTTTTTTATTTTAATTTTGTTTCTTCATTTAGTTGTTCTTTTTAGTACCTGGACCTAAGCCAAAAATTCTGTGGTGTCTAAAGATTTTGGGTATTTTCTGCAGTTGTACATATTTTTTCTTTTGTTTACTTGAATATTTTTTAATATTAAACTTTCTTGTTGTTTATAGCTTAAAGCCCATTGGTATATTTCAAACAGTAGGGTAAATTGATTTTAAAATTAAAGTTTAGAATCAACGAGTGTGTAAAAGGACGTAGGCTTAAAAGACAACTTTAAAAGCTGGAACTTTATTAATTTTCTCACTTCCTCTATTATTTGCCAGAATTATGTTTTTGTTGCTTTTGGTTTTCAAGTTATTTATTGGGGTCGTCAACATGAAAATGGTGGAAATATAAGCTGTAGTGAAGAGGTTATTTTTACTAAAACACAAGCATGTGCCCTAATCGTTTAACTTATGTAGAGCATTAATTCGCTTTACTTTACATATTTGTAGTAAAAAGGTCAAAGGTAATATCTTAATATACACAATCTTTGAACTTTCTTTAACAAATAATGTGTGGAAATTTTTAATAAAAAAATTTACTTTTTAAACAAATATTTAATCTTCTTAAAATCAGATACATCATGCAATTACTAACAATTATTTAAAAATATATTTTTTAACAATATGAAAAATATTTATTTACCTGTAAAAATGTTATAAAACAAATTTATCTTTATTTCAAAAGGAAAAAGACGTGATTTTGCTTAATTTTAGTTTTAATGGCGAAAGGTCGGTATTTTTGTACGTTCGACTTCTATTATTGGAAGAAATCTCACTTTTTGGGTGAACTTTTAACTTTTTAGTAAAATTATTAATTGCTTCTGTGGTTGTGACTATTCGGGGAAATATTTCATTCATTTAGTGAAATGTCGTTTTTTCGCTATTTTTTTATTACTGCAAACCACGAGGGTGGTTTCAAAATTATGCCAACAGAGGCAAAAGTGGAAATACTTAAAAAAACACAGATAAGAAAAGTGATAACAATGTTACCCAAAAACTAAAAGTTAGGCAGTTGGTAAATTAGACATCGTGAGCTCAAGTTGCATTTCAGCCAAAGCTCTTTGCGGTCTCAATAACTGCTCAGCTCAACAGAACACGTTTAGTAAACAAAAGATTCTGGAAACAAATATTATAACCGGAGCCCCAAAGGAAGAAATAAAAGAAAGAAAATAACGCCTACGATTAAAAGGGAAAAAACATTAAAGCACATAATCCACATTTGACGACACAAATAATTAGTCAAGACGAAATTACAGTACAAAAAAATTTTTTAAGTTAAAATTGCTTCACCACACATCCAATTGATCAAACAAAACGGCTGAATGATAAAATTCTTCTACGTTTAATAGTTTTTTTGATATTAATGGTATGACAATTATAGTAGGGTAATTCTGTATGCACAGTGGTTTCAAAACGATATATATTTAACATTTTATATGTAAAAATTGTAAGAAAGAAAAATAGAATTACTGTTGGTTATTGTTGTTTTTGCTTAAACTTATGCGTGTGAAGATAAATACGTCAAGTTAAATACGTTTTAAAAAAAATGTAGCATGAGATAATTTTTTTCTCCCATACACACAGTACAATTTGTATAGTAAATTCCGGACTTTTTTAACGAATACGATTACAGCTACAAAATTCTACGGTCTCGCGGAATTACACCTATTGGGAAATCAAGGGCACATATAAAAATATTAAACTGTAAACACAGTGGTGTAATTCCGCGAGATCGAACGGTTTTGTCACATTGACAAAATCCCTCACAGAACTCATCGTATATGAGAACATTGCACTAAGTCAATTTTCCGCGTCTTATAAAAAATTTCTCAAATTCAAATTGAATAAACTTTGTTTACAGTTTAATATCTTTATATGTGCCCTTGGGCTAAAATCTTTAGTTTATTTAAAATGTTTGTCAGAAGTTTCCTGACAGTTAAGTAAGCGGTAACGAAATGGCCATCGAGACGTGCCTTGACCCTCAATAATCAATATCGGTGATGTAAATAATTAATCGGAAAAATTGCACGAAAAAATTTTTTTTTAAATATTTAATATAATAAAAAAAATTCCCGTTGTTTAATATAACTTAACATAAATTCCCGAAACGGGGAAAAATATTCCCAAATTTTTTTTTCAAAACCGGTTATCCTGCCTTTTTAATCATTGGGGCTGTCAAATCCTTTTTGGAGTTATAATTTTTGACTTAGTTTTCTTATATACGCGTTTGCTATAGGTTGTCTTTAAAATAGTATTTAAAAAAACTTCTAGCTTAATTTACATTAGCAAAAAAAGAATACAACCTTTTTAGGAAAAAACCTGAAAAAATGGTATTTTTTACATTTGCTCAATCCAACTTTTAAACGAAAAACGCCATCAGAACAAATCTCAAAGCTTATATATTATAAAGTTTATTTAGAACAAATGTGTTAAAGTAATCATCCAGAAGCTCCCTTTTGCCTTAGTACCTCCGTGAAGCTTTGCCTCTGTGAAATTTCATGAGATACCGACTTATGTCTAAAGTAAATCGATTTCAAACCACTGTGTAATCTAATGCAGTTTTGTTATTTTTACAAATTAAATGGTCCCCCTTTTGATTTGGTAATTCTGAGCCTGTTCTGATATATAATAATGTTCCGACTTAACGTATCATTCTCTGAATGGGTAGTTTTGCTCCCATATATAATTTTATTTGTAGCATATAATTTTTATTTGTAACAATTTGATGAACATACATACGTACATATTCCTTGGTTTTTGTGGCTGACTGTATGTCTGTCTGCTTGGTTGGTTGGTTGGCTTTTTTAGAATATTATTGTAAGACCGTATTAAATAAAATACTATTGATTTTTTATGTTTTGTGTACTTTTTACATTTTCAAATGTTGTTCAAACATTAACCAAAAACACACAATGAATTTTTTTAGTTCAATTCCGACTTAAGAACCAGAAAGAACATATCTGTTGTTCAAAACAAAAGACAAACAGACAATAGCATAACAAAAAAGAAAGTATTGTGTCACATAATTAGAGAAAAAAAACATAATAAATTTTAATGGATGCTGAAAATGAAACGGATAAATTATTGCAAAATAGCGATGAAAACGTTGAAACAGCAGACGAGAGTGAATTAACAAAATTTATGAGCAAAGAACATATAACTGATGACTCTTTTGATAGCGATGACACTGAAGAAGGAGCTGACAAGCCTATCGTTAGTAGCAACGATTCGGATGATGAAGAAGAATCGCCAAATCTTTCCAACTCTAATACAGAACTTAATAATAAAAAATCTATTGAACCTGAATACGAAAAGCTTCATTTAGTGGCAGAAACCATAGAAATTACCAAAGAAATCAATAATATCAATAGCAGTATTGGTGTAGAAAAAATAGAAACAGAATGTCAATCAAATGACAATGTTAATGAACCACCAACACCACCACTACCAACAACAACAACAACAGCAGCAGCAATTAATATTAAGGTTATCGAAACCCATGTGAATGAAGAAACCTTGAACGATGCAGATTTAAAATTAAAAACTATTGCCAAACCAAATGACAGTCCTCATCAATCATTAGAATTTTTTTATTCTGCCAATGACCTTTTTGAGTATGAACATGTAGTGCGACGTCATGAGTCACGTACGCCCGATGTTGAATCGGGCTATTTTGAAAAATCAGACAGTTTGTATTCAAAAGAAGAATTTGAAGCTCGCTGTTCATCGCATCAGCCCTCACAATATGATCAAACTATTTCAGAAAGTTTACATAATCAATTAAATCGTTTCGATTTGTTAATAGAAACCATAGATCAACGCAATGCCATTAACATTGTGAGCAATGCTAATGAACGCGGCTATTGGTCCACGATTTTTGGCCAGGCCAGTGAAATAGAAACGTATGATGAAATGTCACAAGAAAAGAGTAAATTCAATATTTGTTTTCGTTACTTTCTAGCATTTAAATTTATTAAATTCTTTGTTTTTGAACATTTTCGAGCCATCATTTTTCACAACTTTCGACGTGGATTATTACGACAAGAGTGCATTGATGAACTTAAATCTTTGTATGGGGAAGAAGCACCATCCTATAGCACTGTGAAAAATTGGTATAATAAATTTAATCGTGGCCGAAGCTCGCTCAAAGACGAATTCCGTGAAGGTCGTCCAAAAACGGTTGTTGTGCCAGAGAACATTGATGCCGTGCGTGAACTCATAATGCAAGATCGACATGCGACATACCGAGAGATAGAGACATCCTTGGACATTTCTTCCACCAGCATACATTCGATACTACATGAACACCTGGCCGTAAAAAAGGTTTGTTCTCGTTTGATCCCGCACAATTTGAAAGTCGCTCAAAAAAAGGCTCGTGTCGATTGGTGCAAAAAATACGATTGCGGTGCTTCAGAAGACGTTTATAAGATCGTCACAGGTGACGAATCATGGATCTATGCGTATGAGCCCGAAACGAAACAACAATCGACCGTGTGGGTCTTCAAAGACGAGCAAAATCCAACGAAAGTTGTTCGTGGAAGAAGCACTTCGAAGCAAATGGTCGCCTGTTTCTTCGGCAAAACTGGTCATGTTGCAATTGTTCCGCTTGAGCAAAGTAGGACGGTCACTTCTGAGTGGTACACTACAACTTGTTTGCCTGAAGTCATCGGAGAAATTCGAAAAACCAACAAGAGAAGACGAATCATTGTTCACCATGACAATGCGAGCTCTCACACATCGGCTCAAACCAGAGCGTTTTTGACCGGCCACAACGTCGAACTAATGGGTCATCCGCCCTACAGCCCTGACTTGGCACCTAGTGACTTCTTCTTGTTTCCGCACATCAAGAAAAAAATGCGTGGTCAACGATTTTCGTCGCCAGAAGAAGCTGTTGAAGTGTTCAAAAACCATGTTTTAGAGGTGTTTCAATCGGAGTGGAAAAAGTGCTTCGACAACTGGTTTGAGCGCATGAAAAAGTGTACAAATCATGCTGGAGAACACTTTGAAAAACAATAAAACCATTTTTGATTATAAATATTCGCATTTTCACTATTAGGCCAGAAATATATAGAGCAGCCCTCGTAACAAGAATGAATTTTTACTCTTGAACGTTTTCTGTATATTTTATTAAAATAACAAATAGTAAAATAGGGTATTTACTACTAAGAGTAATTGTAAGAAATAACGTTACATAAATTGTACAACGTGTTCAATTAAAAAAAAAATTAAGGCATATTAACGGATTAGTGAGTATAAACATTCAGTGCCTTTGTAATTAACTGCCAACTGTATCCGTTTCTTTCCCTTCAAGGAACCTTAAGCTGCACTAATAATACATATTTCATATTCAAACGTTGTAAATTAAAAAGATATTCTTTATTTTGTACATGATAAATACTGCATATATATAATTTTACATAAAAATTAGATCTGCTCTTAGTGGGTTAAGCATTTTTCCATAAAGATCTCTTCAAAAACTTAAAAACGATGCCCATATTGATATTTAAAAAAAAAACTTAAAAATTTAAAAGCCCCGTAACTCGGAAAATATGGGCGAGCGCCAATTTTTTTACTTGATGTTTTTTTCTAATTTTTTAATTTTTGTATCTCTATTTAAAATTATTATTTGTCTGCGAATTTAGTTCACACTCATATACACAAACACAGCTAAATAATTATTAAAACTTTGTCGTACATACATTTAGTGTTAACGTAAATAAATTTTTTAGGCCATTAAATGATTTTTTTTTTTTTTGCAGAGAACAAACAAAGAGTGTATAGGTTTTCTGCTAATATACACACTAAGAATACTTAAACTTCCAATCATCTCCTCAAAGTCATTCAAGTTCAATGAACATTAATCACTTTATAACAAATGACCTGCTGTACCCAGGGCTAGTGGCGCTACGATGTTGGCAATTACTGCATGACTAAAAAATAATTATTTAATTTGTTGTTTAATATAATTTCCTTAAAAGGCATTTAATCGTTAAAGATTTATAATACTTATTATTCCATTGTATTTGTTTTTAGTTTTTCATAATACTTTCGTGCGTTTTTTGTGGTTGGTGTTAAAATTTAATCAGGGTTAAAAGGATTTTAATCATATAATTGGTGGGACTTCGCTTTTCCTTAATGAATAGTACACAAGTGATTGTATACATATTTTATAAAGCATTTTTCTTAAAATATATTATTATCAAATACATACAGCTGAAGTGAAAAAATAGCATTCAATATTTCGTCAATATTTATGTACTAATTTTTTTTCTTTTTAGTAAAATAATTATTCGAAAAACATATAATTGGAAAAAAAGAAGAATAAATGAATTTATTAAACTATTATTTTGTTCTAGGTCATGGAACAAAAAAAAGACTTCATATTTTTCATATCTGACTCCTGAACTACAGCCCAAAATTGCTTGCAATTGGTATGGTTTGATTTACAGACGTTTTTCTTTACGTCAGTCCAATGATTCTCTGTCGGGTTTAGTTCAGACGACTATGCAGATCATTCCATAATGTTAATGTTTGCATGTTTAGGATCGTCGTCTTGTTGGAAGACTCAAAATAAAAACACACATTCTTCTCCTATATAAAGTATTAACACATTTTTGAATACGTCAACGTAAAATGAATTGGTCATATTCCGAAATTCCAATATGCTGGAGCCTCCAAGCTTTATAGACTTAGAAATATCCCTTGGATTGTATTCCAAAATGATTTTGATCTCATCTGCCTACAAAATATTGCCTTCTTACTAAAAATAAAATACAATTGATAAGAGTACTAATATTTTTGGTATGAATGACTGTCGATAGAAACCTTTTTTTTCATTTCAACTTGCTTACACGAAGGGTAGATCAGTTGAGACGGCCTTACACTCGCTCGTGGGTCATATAGAGAACTCACTGCAGCACAAGAAATCCACTATAGCAGCCTTCATCGATATTAAAGGGGCCTTTAACAATATCGACCCAATCGCGATCACTCAGGCTCTCATGGAGTTGAGTGTTGACCGGTCGATCATCAGGTTTTTAACTCGCTTGATCTGGTATAAGATGGTGACGTCCGCTTCTGGAACGGCGAGAGTCACCAAAACAGCAGTAAGGAGCTGTTGTGCAATGTTGCAATAAATAAATTGTTTATGGAACTGGAAACCATGTGCTATAATACTGTTGCATACGCCGTTGATGTGGCGGCGGCATTGTCTGGAATTTACCGTGATACGGTGTCGTAGAGGTTAAAAACAGCGCCCAGGTCGATTTGCACCTAGGGGGAGCGGTGCGCACTGAGTGTTAATGCGAAAAAAACGAAACTTGTTCTTTTCTCTCGAAGGTACATTTTTTAAACTATCTAGATTAAAAGAAGTGCCACTAAATCCGTCTAATAGCATAAGCCCAAGGGGTGTAAATTGGCTTTTTGAGGCCTTGTCATGAGCTCTTGTCTGGTGGAGGGCACAGGTCAATGCAGCGAACGTTTGCATTTTGGAAAGGGTGCTGCGCATTGTGGCGGCTAGATCAAGCCTACGAAGGCACTTTTCGCGTTGCACAACTGGCTGCTCGTGGATTTACTGTCTAAAAGGCATGCCCTGAGATGTCATAGGTGCATGGAACCGTGGAACATGATACATGCTAGAATTCTACAGACCACGGATGTTATTCCCGATCTCGCCGTGCTGGTTAAGGCACTATAGCATAACTGATAGTGGTATCTCTTTTTACACTGACAGCAAAGCCCGCTTTGTGGTATTTGTGCACTGTATGTTCTACCTGTCTCCCATTTAATGACTTCTGTCGACGTAGAGGAGGAGACAGTCGAACACCTCCTTTTTATGTGCCCCCCCGCTAGAATACATAATACTGAGACATCTGTGTCAACGTTATTATGGGGGTCTTTCTTATGTGTCATTATTGAAACCAGGAAGGATCAGTTCATTTTTGAGGTGTAGTGGGTGGTTCATTGACCCACACTCGGATATTGCGACTCAATCAATGGTTTGAGCATACAGCGGGCCTCTTTCGACAGGTTCCTGCTTTTGTTGCACCCACATTTCTCTCTCTTGGTTCTCTTTATCTCTTATCTTTATGTTTTCCTCAACGTCCTGACTTTCTTCTTTTATCATTTTCGTTTTCATCTTCAGCTACCTGCGAACCTAAAAAATACTTGTTTTGAAAAATCTGTTGTTTTTTTTTTTATTAATTTTAATGAATTTAATTTAATAGGTTTTTTTTGGTAAATGCTTAAAAAACAAAGAAAGCATTTACAAGAAATGATCTTTAAGAAGTTATTTTGCAGAAATTTTTTATTACATTCTACGTAAAGAATAAGGTATTGTTTTAAGAAAGTTACTCTAATTTAGAAAAAAAAATTTTTTTAATATATTTGTAAAAAGTACTTTTTTGAATATACTTTTTTTTAAAGCAGCTAACATGCAATTTTAAGATAATTATTTAAAAAAGTACTTTTTAGAAGTACTTCTTAGAAAAAGTACTCTATTAGAAGTACCTTCAATGGTACTCTCTTCAAAAAGGCATTTTTATATAAGTTCAAGGTTTTTCACTAATTATGTATTTAATTAAATTCATTATTTAATCTACAAAAAAATTTAATTTTTTGTTTCCGCTTTAGTGCAAATCGTTGTGTCACTTTTAATTTATAAGTTTTGTCGAAATTATGACCTTGAATCTACCGCAAGGTTTGTGTTTAGATTACAAATAATTAAAAAAGAAATAATTTTAAGGGAATGATGTCAGATACATCGTCTGCAATAATATTTTGCAATGTGTTTACAACGTCATTTCAACCATTGAACTTTAATATAAAAATAATTGAAAAAAAAAAATTAATAGTAGCGAAAGAAATAAACCAAATCAAACCAGACAGTATAAAAACGAACAAATATCTCATAAAAATAAATGTAAAATAAAAAGAATAATGTTAAAATACATGTAAAAAAAAACTATAGTGCATTAAGATTTAGTTATTGTTCTGCTAATAAAATGATTTAATCTATAATTAGCATTTGTGTTTGGCTAAAATTTACAGTGTGATATTAAAACAAAATAAAATAATTTTAACAAATATTTTGCAAATGCATAATTGAGTAAAAAAAATTATTTAAAAAACACATAAATGTAACAAAATCGTATTAAAATAAAATAACGATAAACAAATATATATACAAAATAAAAAAGCAAAAAAGCAACAAAAAACAAAATTTCTATAAACTTTTATTTATTTTATTTTTCTGCAGAGTCTTAGTTGTTGGTGATAAAGCACAAATTATAATCTAGACACAAAAAATATTAAAAAACACAAAAAATATTCAACTATTTCCGCTACACAACTACATTATATCTTAAATACCGAAGAAAACCCGAAACTAATCTCCAAAGTTGATCCTAGAAAATATATCATCATTTATTTCTATACATTAAATATGCCAGTAAAAAAGCAAGGTAAATGAATATATTGTATATTAATAAATAAATAAATATATAAATCGCTAAAATATTACAAATTATTTCATTTAAATTTAAACATGCATAGATACTCGCACATGGACATCTTTTACATATTTTTAAGAATGCATTCTTTTACTGCTAGTGCACTAAAAGAATTTTGTTAGTAATAATTACTTAAAGCAGTACTAGTTGTGCTATTTTTACTTTCCATTACAATTTTCATAATGCCGCCATAATATTTAAATACATAACTGTGTATATACGAGGGCTGCTATATATATTTCTGGCCTGGCAACATTGAGTGCTGCCAAGTGCAATCTGACATTTCCATTGGAAAGTTTGTCATTTTTAAGCATAATCGTACTCAAAACGTTTTGACGTACGACCATTATTTGTGTTGTTTACAGTGACTTGAAAAAATTAATATAGAAAAAATGGAATTAACTCGTGAACATTTTCGTGCCATCATTTTTTACAACTTTCGACGTGGATTATCACGACAAGAGTGTATTGATGAACTTAAATCTTTGTATGGCGATGAAGCACCATCCTATAGCACTGTGAAAAATTGGTGAAAAGAATTTAAACGTGGCCGAAGCTCGCTCAAGGACGAATTCCGTGAAGGTCGTCCAAAAACGGCTGTTGTGCCAGAGAACATTGATGCCGTGGGTGAACTCATAATGCAAGATCGACATGCGACATACCGAGAGATAGAGACATCCTTGGACATTTCTTCCACCAGCATACATTCGATACTGCATGAACACCTGGCCGTAAAAAAGGTTTGTTCTCGTTGGATCCCGCACAATTTGAAAGTCGCTCAAAAAAGGCTCGTGTCGATTGGTGCAAAGAAATGTTGCAAAAATACGATTGCGGTGCTTCAAAAGACATTTTTAAGATCGTCACAGGTGACGAATCATTGATCTATGCGTATGAGCCCGAAACGAAACAACAATTGACCGTGTGGGTCTTCAAAGACGAGCAAAATCCATCGAAAGTTGTTTGTGGAAGAAGCACTTCGAAGCAAATGGTCGCCTGTTTCTTCGGCAAAACTGGTCATGTGGCGACTGTTCCGCTTGAGCAACGTAGGACGGTCACTTCTGAGTCATCGGAGAAATTCGAAGAACCAACAAGAGAAAACGAATCATTGTTCACCATGACAATGCGAGCTCTCACACATCGGCTCAAACTAGAGCGCTTTTGACCGGCCAAAACGTCGAATTAATGGGTCATCCGCCGTACAGCCCTGACTTGGCACCTAATGACTTCTTCTTGTTTCCGCACATCAAGAAAAAAAATGCGTGGTCAACGATTTTCGTTGCCAGTAGAAGCTGTTGAAGTGTTCAAAAACCATGTTTTAGAGGTGTCTCAATCGGAGTGGAAAAAGTGCTTCGACAACTGGTTTGAGCGCATGCAAAAGTGTACAAATCATGCTGGAGAATACTTTGAAAAACAATAAAACCATTTTTGATTATTAATATTCGCATTTTCACTATTAGGCCAGAAATATATAGAGCAGCCCTCGTATGTATGTGCTTTCGTGTCTTTTAATTTTAACAAGTAAAATGGTAACTCTGTTTTGAGTGTATCAGTCGCGCCAAATCGAATTAAAACTTATTTTTATGAAATAAATTGATTTGGAAATTGATATAATTTAATTCTTTATAAATTTGTCGCTACTGCAATCAGAAAAATTTTCCAATCATTCTTAAAATCTTTGTGTGGCCCAAATCGGCAAAACTTGCTTTAATTTTTTACCTCTATATATGAACATATTTGCTAAGTTACAAACTATTACACAGTGGGGCAGAATAAAGGTATTTTGGGAATAATCAGCTTTTCAGTCAGTACAATTTTTTTTTAATTTTTCGCTGATTTATAAAAATTATACATGTTTACCATTTTTGATATTTCGATACCCTGGTCCAATTTTTTCAAAATGTTGGATACAATTTTTAGCAAGCTTTTTTTTGTGTTGAAAAATATTTTACATTTTTCTCAAAAAATTTTTTTTACAAAAGAAAAAAATTAATAGCCCTTTTTAGGCTAAAATACACAAAAAGAAGAAGAAGATATACGTATTTGGGCAAAATTATACAAAAATTCAATAATTTTGACATTTTTAAGTTGAAAATCGTATAATTTTTAAGTCAGAAAAGTTATAATTCAAATTTGCTCGCTTGCTAAAAACTGAAAAAAAATTTTGTTTTTCTAAAAATTGTACCCGATATTTTAAAAAATCTGGACCGGGGTATCCAAAATCAAATATTTTATTTTTGAAATGCTTACAACTCGATTAATTAAACAATTGACATGCAGGTTAAGATATTAAGATACCATTTTGTGGTATTGACTAGGCCCTTAGCTCATGTATAATTTTAAAAAAAACAGACAAAAATTGAAGAAATACCAAGCATTAGAAAAATTTGCAGGTGGTATTTTCCTTAATGACCCCCAATCTACTCAAGAAATTTTTAAAAATGTTAAAAAAGTCAAATTTGTCTTAGTTTTTAAGATTATTTCAGATATCCAACCAATATGGATCAATAGAGTAGCCCTTGGAACTCCTTTTGTATAGGGTGTGTTATGCCAACCATTTCCATTTTTTTCATAATAACCACCAATCTTCTCAAGAAATTTTCAGAAATGAAAGTCAAATATGGATCGCGTGTGCTATACCACTTATTCCCCGTTTTTCCATAATGACCACAAAACTTCTCAAGAAATTTTCAAAAATGACTATGTTAAAAAACTCTGTATTTGTTGTTCCTTAAGAACTGTTTTGCACATTTGAATTTTATAATCTCACTAACTACACTCTAGCACAATTTTTACATATCGCACTTAACATGGATCGGTTCTCAAATTCCCGGGTTAAACGTTTTAATTAATTAAGGTCAAAATTCTAACGACTGTTAAGTGATTAACAGTGCTCTGTTAACTGCAAAATTAGATATGTGAAAAAATTTAGTGTGTGTGGCTAAGATCTAAGAAAAATTTCTAATAATTTAAATATACTTCTAAATAATTTATGCAAACATCAGAAGCTTTCCTTGCTAAAGACTCTAGCGATAAAATAATTTTTGATCACAGAAGCAGAACCATGCATAAAATAAATAAATTCTAACCATCATGTAGATAGATCTATATTTCTACATTTTAATAATACACAAATTTTAAATAATATATGTGAAAACTCTGGAAACTGAAATCGCCTAAAGCCCAAGAAAGCAGTTTTTATTAGTTACCCATAACATTTTCAAACAAAAATGCAATTTATTTGTTGGTTTGGAATAGCATACACCTTACGTCTGCATTAAAAATCGGCATGTAACCAACCTAACGCAGAAGGGAATGTAAGCAAAAATAAAAACGTGCTCTGTTTGTTGGTAATTTTTGTTAAAGCCTTAACATTTCTGTATTGGTGTCTAAAATAACTCTCATGTTGTTTTTGAAGTTTTTATACTTAAAGAAAATGTTTTTGGCTTTTCTTGAAATTTGGATAAAGGTTTCCTTATGAGCTGGCTTTAGCAACCGACGAATACGTATAAATACCTGTTATTCCAAACCAACAAATAAATTGCATTTTTATTTGAAAATGTCATGTGATATTAGCATAATATAATAAATATTCCCAAAATAATTTTACAAACATAAATATTTACTCATATTGTGTAATTTTTTCTAAGAATGTTAACACATATTTCAACAAATTTTAGCGATAAGAATGCTGTAATGTACCATAACCTTTATACATGAATAAATTCTTTCATAGCTCTGTTATATTCATGTACAATATTCATACTCGTGTATACATAAGTATAAAATGTATATAATTTTTCTTTTTTCATTATTATTTTTGCATGTTTTTTTATTTTAATTTTGTTTCTTCATTTAGTTGTTCTTTTTAGTACCTGGACCTAAGCCAAAAATTCTGTGGTGTCTAAAGATTTTGGGTATTTTCTGCAGTTGTACATATTTTTTCTTTTGTTTACTTGAATATTTTTTAATATTAAACTTTCTTGTTGTTTATAGCTTAAAGCCCATTGGTATATTTCAAACAGTAGGGTAAATTGATTTTAAAATTAAAGTTTAGAATCAACGAGTGTGTAAAAGGACGTAGGCTTAAAAGACAACTTTAAAAGCTGGAACTTTATTAATTTTCTCACTTCCTCTATTATTTGCCAGAATTATGTTTTTGTTGCTTTTGGTTTTCAAGTTATTTATTGGGGTCGTCAACATGAAAATGGTGGAAATATAAGCTGTAGTGAAGAGGTTATTTTTACTAAAACACAAGCATGTGCCCTAATCGTTTAACTTATGTAGAGCATTAATTCGCTTTACTTTACATATTTGTAGTAAAAAGGTCAAAGGTAATATCTTAATATACACAATCTTTGAACTTTCTTTAACAAATAATGTGTGGAAATTTTTAATAAAAAAATTTACTTTTTAAACAAATATTTAATCTTCTTAAAATCAGATACATCATGCAATTACTAACAATTATTTAAAAATATATTTTTTAACAATATGAAAAATATTTATTTACCTGTAAAAATGTTATAAAACAAATTTATCTTTATTTCAAAAGGAAAAAGACGTGATTTTGCTTAATTTTAGTTTTAATGGCGAAAGGTCGGTATTTTTGTACGTTCGACTTCTATTATTGGAAGAAATCTCACTTTTTGGGTGAACTTTTAACTTTTTAGTAAAATTATTAATTGCTTCTGTGGTTGTGACTATTCGGGGAAATATTTCATTCATTTAGTGAAATGTCGTTTTTTCGCTATTTTTTTATTACTGCAAACCACGAGGGTGGTTTCAAAATTATGCCAACAGAGGCAAAAGTGGAAATACTTAAAAAAACACAGATAAGAAAAGTGATAACAATGTTACCCAAAAACTAAAAGTTAGGCAGTTGGTAAATTAGACATCGTGAGCTCAAGTTGCATTTCAGCCAAAGCTCTTTGCGGTCTCAATAACTGCTCAGCTCAACAGAACACGTTTAGTAAACAAAAGATTCTGGAAACAAATATTATAACCGGAGCCCCAAAGGAAGAAATAAAAGAAAAAAAATAACGCCTACGATTAAAAGGGAAAAAACATTAAAGCACATAATCCACATTTGACGACACAAATAATTAGTCAAGACGAAATTACAGTACAAAAAAATTTTTTAAGTTAAAATTGCTTCACCACACATCCAATTGATCAAACAAAACGGCTGAATGATAAAATTCTTCTACGTTTAATAGTTTTTTTGATATTAATGGTATGACAATTATAGTAGGGTAATTCTGTATGCACAGTGGTTTCAAAACGATATATATTTAACATTTTATATGTAAAAATTGTAAGAAAGAAAAATAGAATTACTGTTGGTTATTGTTGTTTTTGCTTAAACTTATGCGTGTGAAGATAAATACGTCAAGTTAAATACGTTTTAAAAAAAATGTAGCATGAGATAATTTTTTTCTCCCATACACACAGTACAATTTGTATAGTAAATTCCGGACTTTTTTAACGAATACGATTACAGCTACAAAACCCTACGGTCTCGCGGAATTACACCTATTGGGAAATCAAGGGCACATATAAAAATATTAAACTGTAAACACAGTGGTGTAATTCCGCGAGATCGAACGGTTTTGTCACATTGACAAAATCCCTCACAGAACTCATCGTATATGAGAACATTGCACTAAGTCAATTTTCCGCGTCTTATAAAAAATTTCTCAAATTCAAATTGAATAAACTTTGTTTACAGTTTAATATCTTTATATGTGCCCTTGGGCTAAAATCTTTAGTTTATTTAAAATGTTTGTCAGAAGTTTCCTGACAGTTAAGTAAGCGGTAACGAAATGGCCATCGAGACGTGCCTTGACCCTCAATAATCAATATCGGTGATGTAAATAATTAATCGGAAAAATTGCACGAAAAAATTTTTTTTTAAATATTTAATATAATAAAAAAAATTCCCGTTGTTTAATATAACTTAACATAAATTCCCGAAACGGGGAAAAATATTCCCAAATTTTTTTTTCAAAACCGGTTATCCTGCCTTTTTAATCATTGGGGCTGTCAAATCCTTTTTGGAGTTATAATTTTTGACTTAGTTTTCTTATATACGCGTTTGCTATAGGTTGTCTTTAAAATAGTATTTAAAAAAACTTCTAGCTTAATTTACATTAGCAAAAAAAGAATACAACCTTTTTAGGAAAAAACCTGAAAAAATGGTATTTTTTACATTTGCTCAATCCAACTTTTAAACGAAAAACGCCATCAGAACAAATCTCAAAGCTTATATATTATAAAGTTTATTTAGAACAAATGTGTTAAAGTAATCATCCAGAAGCTCCCTTTTGCCTTAGTACCTCCGTGAAGCTTTGCCTCTGTGAAATTTCATGAGATACCGACTTATGTCTAAAGTAAATCGATTTCAAACCACTGTGTAATCTAATGCAGTTTTGTTATTTTTACAAATTAAATGGTCCCCCTTTTGATTTGGTAATTCTGAGCCTGTTCTGATATATAATAATGTTCCGACTTAACGTATCATTCTCTGAATGGGTAGTTTTGCTCCCATATATAATTTTATTTGTAGCATATAATTTTTATTTGTAACAATTTGATGAACATACATACGTACATATTCCTTGGTTTTTGTGGCTGACTGTATGTCTGTCTGCTTGGTTGGTTGGTTGGCTTTTTTAGAATATTATTGTAAGACCGTATTAAATAAAATACTATTGATTTTTTATGTTTTGTGTACTTTTTACATTTTCAAATGTTGTTCAAACATTAACCAAAAACACACAATGAATTTTTTTAGTTCAATTCCGACTTAAGAACCAGAAAGAACATATCTGTTGTTCAAAACAAAAGACAAACAGACAATAGCATAACAAAAAAGAAAGTATTGTGTCACATAATTAGAGAAAAAAAACATAATAAATTTTAATGGATGCTGAAAATGAAACGGATAAATTATTGCAAAATAGCGATGAAAACGTTGAAACAGCAGACGAGAGTGAATTAACAAAATTTATGAGCAAAGAACATATAACTGATGACTCTTTTGATAGCGATGACACTGAAGAAGGAGCTGACAAGCCTATCGTTAGTAGCAACGATTCGGATGATGAAGAAGAATCGCCAAATCTTTCCAACTCTAATACAGAACTTAATAATAAAAAATCTATTGAACCTGAATACGAAAAGCTTCATTTAGTGGCAGAAACCATAGAAATTACCAAAGAAATCAATAATATCAATAGCAGTATTGGTGTAGAAAAAATAGAAACAGAATGTCAATCAAATGACAATGTTAATGAACCACCAACACCACCACTACCAACAACAACAACAACAGCAGCAGCAATTAATATTAAGGTTATCGAAACCCATGTGAATGAAGAAACCTTGAACGATGCAGATTTAAAATTAAAAACTATTGCCAAACCAAATGACAGTCCTCATCAATCATTAGAATTTTTTTATTCTGCCAATGACCTTTTTGAGTATGAACATGTAGTGCGACGTCATGAGTCACGTACGCCCGATGTTGAATCGGGCTATTTTGAAAAATCAGACAGTTTGTATTCAAAAGAAGAATTTGAAGCTCGCTGTTCATCGCATCAGCCCTCACAATATGATCAAACTATTTCAGAAAGTTTACATAATCAATTAAATCGTTTCGATTTGTTAATAGAAACCATAGATCAACGCAATGCCATTAACATTGTGAGCAATGCTAATGAACGCGGCTATTGGTCCACGATTTTTGGCCAGGCCAGTGAAATAGAAACGTATGATGAAATGTCACAAGAAAAGAGTAAATTCAATATTTGTTTTCGTTACTTTCTAGCATTTAAATTTATTAAATTCTTTGTTTTTGATTTCCTTAATTTTTTTCTACTTACTTATTGTATTTATTCTCTTTTTGCAGAGGCTCATCGTGCTCTTGAGCTTTTAGAGGACTATCATTCGAGACTGTCAGAGCCTCAGGATCGAGCTCTTCGCATTGCCATTGAACGTGTTATACGTATATTTAAATCACGTCTCTTTCAAGCTTTATTAGGTAAGTTTTTAAGCCTAAAATTAAATTCTTAGCTGTGAAACATACAGAACTTGCAAAATACAGAAAACTTTTTTTTTTAATATTTCTAGTCAAAGTGAATTTTTTTAATATAATATTTTTCGATTTCTTCCTCTGCGCTAGAGGAGTTTTATTTTATATTTTAAGCCATTTTTTATTATGTTAAATTCCTCTGAAATTTTCAGTTTTTTCCAGAAAAGCATTAAAACCGCAATTTTTGTAATTTCATAATTTATGCTGACTTCAAAAATTTTAAAGTTTTCGTTACAGTAAAGCATTTTTCATTTTCAAATTTATTTATTTTTATAAACAAATTGATTTTTGCAACGAAAAAAATTGCTGTATAATTTCATATTTTACCCTGTTTGGAGAAATTTGGATTTTTTTGTATCGTCGTGTTAGTTAACATATTTCGCACTCAAAGTCTGTTATGTTAACAGAATTAAATCGGTTTAACATTTTTAAACCATATATTGAAAATAGACACAGATGAAATTAAAAATAATAAAACAAATATAAAAATATTAATAATTTAATTTAATTATAATTAATATAATATTTAGAATTTATTTGAGATCGCTAATATATGTATATATGAATTTAAAAATGTTAATGTTTACATTTTGTACATGTATGAAGAGTTATGATTATAGTTTTCAAACCTGTATCGCGAACTATCTTCACTCACATAGTTTTTGTTTCGTTAAAGAAGTCAAATGATTTCATCTGATATTTTCAACAAAAAGACTTATTCTTGTTATTTTGACAAAGGAAGTTTATAAAAAATAAAGATATTAGACAGTCCAATACACACTATCATTCTTTTTGATCATACACGGGAACATTGGGCATTGTGAATATCTAAAGAGTAAATTTTAATGTGTTTAATGGCCAGGCTTGCCAAGATTTTTAGCATCAAAATTATCAAAGTGCCGATTTTCCGATTTTTGCTTCAAAAGTTCGGAATTTTTCATTAAACTTTTAAACACGGTAATTTTGTTTGTTTTAGTATGTAACAATAAGTTCGTTATTCCCTGAAAAATTCTATCCTTAATTATAAAAGTAACGTAAGTCAAAATAAACAACGAGCTATTCAATTCGTTTAAGCTAAATGAGTTTAATGTGATTTTTTATATTATTAAAAATAACCCAATCTTGAAAATGCTTTAAACTAAGAAAATTTAAGTTTGTCATTCCCTTTGTAATTTCTACAATATCAATTTCCGACCCATAGGTTAGGTAAGGTTGCACAGACTGCCGGTATTAGAAGACCGACTCACTTGGGTCTTAAATGGTCCCGTTAATTGCCTGGAAGGGATGTGCAAGGATCAATTCAGACCCCTATGTTACCATCAAAGATCTATCCCCGAACCACACCAAACACCGGATAAACGAGTTTATCCTAACAATTTCACAGGCCGATAGTTCTGCAAGGCTGCAGTCTCGGGCCGCTCTGTTCCTAGATAGAGCTCAAAAAAATAAATATATGGGGCGATAGAAAATTCAAAAATAAGAAAAAAAAAACTCAAGTGAAAAAATTGGCACTCACCCGTCTTTTCCGAGTTACAGGGCTTTGAAATTTTCAAATTTTTTAAAATATCAATATGGGTATCATTTTGAAGCTTTTCCAGAGATCTTTTTTTTAAGAAATAACAAAATTATATATATGCAGTACCAAAATTTTTTTATTTTTTAATTCTCTGTTACCCCAACATTTGGTTTTTTGATTGGAGTTGCTTCACTAAACTTGATTTACCTAGATGGTGAAGGATGGGGTATGTAAGATTCGGCATAGTCGAATATAGAACTCTTACTTGTTTTATATTAAATTTTAGTGTAAAAAGTATTAATATTGTCTATTGCTAATAATATACATACTTATATAGTTAAGGTATATTGTAGTTAATTTTATTGCGATTTCAAAAAATTATGTTTTACCTATAACTAGGTATACCACTATTACACTCATATACTATGCTTGAAACTAAAAAAAATTGAAATGGTATTTTTTAAAATTTTTTAACCGATTTTGCAACGACTTTGAAAAATATTTTTAATTAAATAAATTACATAATTATTTAGCTTTATTTATTTATTTTTATTGCGGTATATTGTTAGTTATATTGAAATTACCTATTATATATACAGTGTTGAAATACAATATCAAAATCGTTATTGTTTCATAAAAAAATATAGTATGTTTAGTTTTATTATACAAACTGGAAATTATCAACTATTTAATGGTTGCCATATGAAATCTCCAATTTATTTCGCCTGGCAATATTTCACTTATTCTTATGGCTGGCAATGCCGTGTTAACATGATGAATATTCGAGTCTCGTTTGTATGTGGGTTTTCTTGACAGTTCGGCATATTTTTTGTGCAAAAATGTATTATTTGAAGTTACAGGGACGATTATACACAATTTAAATTAAAATTGTTAACAACAAACCTTGGATAAAGTACATTTGTTTACCTGTTACAAAGAAAAAAATAAAAACATGTTTGGCACATTAAATAATTACTTAAGCAGTGTACATCGTTCCTGGACAAATGGCGATGGTGATGTTTTAGCTTCCTATATTTCTCTTAAAGACAAACATATCATGAACCGTAATCTGTATATACAGAATCCTGAAAATGCTGTTGCTCGTATATTAGAATCGCCCATTGATGAAATTATCAGTGCACATATAAAAGTTTTGTATTATCTTTGGCTGGAACGTAAGTATTGATTTGTTTCAATGGTTATGATTTGAACATGTACCTATGTACTTTCTTACTATTTTTAGCTAGAGATTTTATGCAAGCGTATAAATGTCAGTCGCAGTGCATACAGTCAGTAGTAAAAATGTTGCAACAGTTAAAGGAGGAGAATTGGTGTTTACCCGTTATGTATACATCTTGCTTGGACTTACGAATATTGGCTCAGCATTGTGAAGAGCTAGGAAACAGTTCGAAACCAGGAGAAATATTAGAAAAGGCAGCCGATTGTTTAATGAGTTGCTTTCGCGTTTGTGCTGCGGATAACAGGTGAGTGGTTAAAAGTTAGGCAAGTTGTTAATAATTTGTCCCAGTCATGTATTAAATGGTCCATGGTGGTATTAATATTACGAATATCTTATTTTAAAATTATTTGTAAAATTAATTATAAAACCTTTATTTTTTTAGATCATCTGACAATGAGACAAAACGTCTAGGAATGCTTAATCTGGTCAATCAACTATTTAAAGTTTATTTTCGTATTAACAAATTACATCTTTGCAAGCCTCTCATACGTGCAATCGATTCGAGTGCATTTAAAGACATGTTTCCACTGCCAGAACGCATAACGTATAAATATTTCGTTGGACGTAAAGCTATGTTCGATTCAGATTATAAAAGTGCCGATGAGTTTCTTTCCTTTGCTTTTAAACATTGTCCAAAGAATTTCCCGCGCAATAAAAGACTTATACTTATTTACTTGGTGCCCGTTAAAATGTTACTTGGCTTTCTGCCTAAAAAATACATTTTGGAACGTTATGATGTTTTGCAATTTCACGAACTAACTGAAGCACTTAAAGAGGGCAATGTACGAAAATTCGATGATGTTATACAACGACACGAAATATTTTTTATTAAATGTGGCATTTATTTATTGGTCGAAAAACTTAAGTTCATAGTCTATCGTAATCTTTTTAAAAAAGTTTATTTAATTAAGCAAACGCATCAATTGGATTTAAATGCTTTTCGTTCAGCATTGCAGTTTGTTGGAGAGACTGATATGACTATCGATGAGACGCATTGCATAGTGGCAAATTTAATATATGAGGGCAAAATAAAAGGCTACATATCCCACAGTCATAATAAATTAGTTGTCTCTAAGCAAAATCCTTTTCCAGCCATCAATACGGTCTCATGAGAAATGCTTTATGATCATTTATAAAGTTTGTAAGAATTTGACGATTAATTATTATGTAAGTTAAGTCGTAGACTGATGTCATTAAGAATAATAAATACAATAAAATAATACAAAAATCTTTCTTTTTACTCTTTACAAATTAAGGATTACACATCTTTAAAGATTTAATTTCATTAGTTTTAGTTGATTAGATTAATATTAAAAAAATATACATAATTGCATTATCAAAGTCAGCTTATAGTGCATTTATATTATACCGAAATCAAATACTTATAAGATTTCGAGCGAAACCTAGTTAAATTTTAAAAAGATTTTCCACACAAAACAAAATATACTCCGCCTCTAAATTACTAGAAAGTATAAAAACGAAAGACTTATCAAGGTTATTAATTTTAAATTGCTATATTCTTAAATAAAATAATAACTTTGAAATGTGTTTTATGACATGCTATATGCAAATTCGTCCTTAAATACATTTTAAACCTATTTTAATACTTTACGAACGGCAGAAATTATTTAAAAAAATTTTAAATAGTTATTCTTTTTAATATATTTATAAAAAAAATATAAGTAAAATTAAGCAGAATTAAATTTTTTAATTTTGCTATAATACTAAAATAGTTACTTAACAATTGCAAAAACTGAAAATTAATTAAATAAACATTTTTTATGGTTTTGTATAAAAGCCGCTTTGAAAAAACAATGAAAACTTTGTCTTATCTACTTCTTAAAGAAATTCCACACTTCTGTTTGGAACATCTTATTCCCAAAAACTACAATTTCTTCGTTCTCCAGCATAATTTCTGCTAATTCTTTAACAGCAATAATTAAACCAAATATTGCAGACTTTGTTAGCTCCATTTTATTAAATAACTTAATATTTCGGTACAGGCATAATAAAGTGTTTGTCAAAGATGAAAGATGTTGCAAGTGTAAACGACTTTTTTTCATTTTCAACATCTTCCACAGGTATGCACGATGTATGCAAGTGTAAAAACCCTATTACAAGATGTCACTAGAAAATGGACATTTAAATATAAAAACGAAAAACTTGTCAAAAAAATACAACGAGTATGATAGAAGAGGCGCAAGGTTATTAATTTTAAATAGTCATACTCATAAATAATAAAAATAACTTTGACAAATTCTCCATACAAATTTGTCCTAAAATATATTTTAAACCTATTTTAATACTTTACGAATACGGCAGAAATCATCGGCTTCTGCAAGGCGAATTAATAACAGGTATACTCACGGCGACCTGTTATGAATTCGCCTTGGGCGGCTGCAGGCGACGAATTACAGAAATAAATTCTATTTTATATTTTACTGTAAACAATAAAACTAATAAAAACATCTGTATAAACAATAATACGTTTGCGCTAGTTTCCGAAATTATCCGATTTAAATGAAGTTTTATGCGTAGTTTGAGAGATGGTATACTTTTGGAAATGAAAAAGGATGTTTTTGTAAAATATTTATTTTACAGAAAATTTCATAAAAAATTTTTGTCTTTAAACACGATATACATCGCTGTTGTGGAAATTAGTATTTATTTTATTTTTTAATGAAAACTTAGCAATAGTTTCTTGACGTTCCTCTTAAAAAAGAGAATCTGCAGGATCTCTCTTTGACGATGTATCCAACGAACACAAAGTTGTCTGAGGGAGGTTTGACAAAATTGCAACGTTGCAATAACATTAATAAGAGGAGTCTAAACCTGATAAATTTTTGTCTTGACAATGATTTGACTTTTATCAAGACAAAAATATCAGGTATATACTCTAGGGAATGGTTGTGAAACAAACAGAAGTGCATTGATGAGATGTGCATATTGCAATAACATTTCTTCCGTTAAGTCTGAATTTTTAATTAACGGTCTTTTCTTTAAAAGCTTAAATTCATTAATAATAAATTTAAAATAGTATTTAAAAATAGACAACAATGTTTTTGTAATGAACAAACAGTATAAAAAAAATCAAAATTATTCATTGGTGTGACCTTGAACGAGTTAGCGACTTTGGCCGTCATATTACTTTAGATTTATCTTCACATTTAAAAAGCAATAAACGTCAAGCCCGTTTCAAACTATAATACTTGAGTATTAAGACCTGTCAAATGTCTAAACATTGTGAAAAAGCGTGAAAGGAAATATAATGTATATGTCAAATAATACGGAAAGGAATTTGACATCCCAAAAAAGCTTTAACAAATAAGTTAGTATAATTGGCTTTCTGATTCATATGGTTTGCTGGGAATTTTCATTCCACTTGAAGTGTGATAGTGTAGAAACAAAATGTAATGTTAATGTTAGGTTTTTTGACAATCAAAACAATTGTCATTAGATTTGTTTCTTACTAAATCTTATGCAAATCGTAAGACTTGTATAATAGTGTGAATGAATGGGCCTTAAGTAGTTTATACTATGTGAAAGTTCTTAGCCACTTCTACGACTATCTCAAAAAAGAAAACATCCCAACATAATTTTTTAATTATTCATTTTAATTTCAAGTTAAGGTTAAATATTAGGTATTATTGCGTAAGTATATATTCATAATATTTTAATGAAAATTTGACATTCTTTTGTAGAGATAGATAATTCGTGTAAAAAAATTTTTCCGACTGAATTTCTAAATTTAAATCTTTTTGCCAATCATTTTTTCTTTAAACATTATTTTTTTTTTTACAGATATTCAAGAGTTCTATGAGCTAACATTGCTAGATGATTCTAAAACTATACAACAAAAAACAGTAGAAACATTGCAAATCGCCAGTAAATGGGAACAAGATGGCCACACAGTTAAAATTGCTGACGTAAGTAAAATTGATTTAACTTTTACAAAATAGCTATAGTACATATAAAATATGCTGACGAATTCAACCAAATGGCTCATTTACTTCAACAACGTCATAACTCAAAAAAATTCATTTAGAAATAATCGCAGTTTAAGTTTTTGACTTGTTCTAACCATCGATAAAAATATCAGACTGCTTAAGTTCCCACTACAACTAGTAAAATGATTCGTAATTAAAAAAAAACAAGTTTAGAAAACTTTCAATTATATATTAAAGGGGAGATCTTGGACAAACTCTGTGGGATTTTATTTTAAAAATATTGTTACGTTTTTCCCCTTTAGAACAAACGTACGGATTATTACGGCTCATTATAAATTCCGTATTCTTACTTTATGGCTTTCTCTGGCTATACTTCTTAATTCTACCGGTCTTGTGAACCCTTGATCTCGTATTTTACCAAACATGCGTTATTACTACAAATGCAGCCATCCACGCTACACTACTGTGTTACTCCGGCATGACATGAACTACTCGATGCCTCGTTTAGTAACCTTAACCATCCACTACTCCTTTTATCCAAACCAGTCGTCATCCTTTTTAATCCAATAGCCACAACTCACGTCTGCCATACACTGTTGTAATGCTGTTACACTTCCCTGCGTTAACCGCTACCGTTCTTACTTTTTATTATAAAGGGCTCCTTGACAATTATCTGTTACTCTTATATTTAATTGGACGTCTCCACTGCCGTGGCTTCACAACACAATAATTGTCTTTTGCCTCTCGGGAGGTTTGTACTGCTGTTTTTGTTAATTTTAAATTGCTTTACAACGGAAATTGCTTTATTTTCTGTTGTACGCATGTCTGAACGCGGGATCGAACCCAGTACCAGCGTTGCCACACAAGAAATTGACTTCCTACCAATAATTTTCAATAATCCTACCAAAATCGTTCACAGCCTACCAAAAATTTAAAAATGCGTTTCTTGCACATAAACTCTGCTATACTCACTTGGTTTTTTTCCGTAATTGTTGAGGTGGAAATTTGTCTTTTGGTGATTTTTAAGATGGGTGTTATGATTTAAAATAGTTTTAGAGCATATTATGCAGAATGAACACCCATCCCTTTCCTGGAGCCAATCAAATTCGCTCAACCATTCGGTTCTAAATTTTTTTGACTGTTTCTTTACATGCAATATTAGTAAATATTTATGTAATTAATAGGTACATATCAAGGCAGATTAATATACTAGGTAGTGGCAGTAGATCAGTTGACTTTCTTGTTTATGTTTTCAGATGTCATATTTTGTTTACACTTATTTTTTTTTCCTACAAAAATTTTTTTCTTACAGTGGTGTTGTGGAAATATTTTTAAAATTTTCATAAAACAAAATTGTTTCACACACTTTTTGAAACTGAATTTTATTTACAATTGTAGGCTTCGCCTCTTCATGATTTTGTTTTCTCATTTTATATGTTAATATGTTTTTGGTTTTTACATATAAAAAATAAGCTGAGGTTTAGGAAGCTCCTTAAATATATGCATGTAAGTAGCACCAAAGGAAAGCTTATGACGTCTAGATTAATAATATTCTAATTATTTTTTTCGTGCTACATTTTCAAAAACTGAAAAAATCATGTTAAGATGGGTTTTGGAAATTAAATATCACAACGCATCGGGCTATTCATACAAAATGTTTAAGTAATACAGCTAAAAGAGTTTTTAATCAAATGGTGAAATAAAATTAAAATTTTTTTGTTTTACCATATAAAGAGGCCTTAAATAATCACGGGGCTGTCAAATGTTTTTTGGAGTATGTAGCCAAAATTTGGAGAGGAATGTTACAATAATTTTAAAATTTTGTTCCAAAATTGGCAATGTTTGAAAGGTTCTAATTTTGCTTCTATTCGCATTTGCTATAGTTTGTCTTTAAAATTGTTTAAACAAATTTGCTGCTACTGAAGTAAATTTAAATTACATAAGCAAAAAACAAAAGAATACCACCTTTTTGCGAAAAGTCCTTAAAAAAGGATATTTTACATTTTCTCAATCAAAACTTTAAAATTGTTTAAATTTTATTAATAATATAGCAAATGTCTTAAAGTAATAATCCGATAATTAATAAGCGTACTACGCCAAAAACACTAAGTTACATTTAGCTGCATTTGAACATATTTTTATGACATTTTCAATGTTTGATTAAATTTAAAAAATCTTAACATTTGAGTTAAAAATTAAATTCTTATCACATTTGGGTACGTTGGACATTTTAAAAATAAAATGTCCAACGTACCCAAATTTGGTGCCCTACCCAGAAGCCATCCTTCACCCTAGGGGTCTGACCGTACGTAGATTTACTGCGAAACAGCTCTGCTCTGCCTCTGTAGAACTTCGTTGAGATATATTAAGAGGTTTATAAGACACCCAATTTTGTAAAAAAAAAAGAAAAAAAAAAACTTTTTCAAACCACTGTGCGTTATTTGAATTTGACATCTGAAAATATATTTTACACAAACAAAATACATGTTGTTTACTTATTGTTGTAGTTGTTTTAGAACTGCTATTACCTGTGAAATTAATGTGCCTTGGTACATATATACAATTAAAAAAGTTTACTTACTTTTCCATTTTGTCTGTTAATTTTTTTAATACAAACACTTGTAAATAAGACTTCACTCAAAGATATTGTTAATTTCAATTTCATAATATTGTTCGCGTTTCTTAAACCAGAGATGGTTATAGCTTTAATCATCTTTATGCAAAAAAGCAGAGATGTTTTTTATTACACCTAAAACAGTTTTTGAAAACAGTGGTAAAACTATTCACGGTTATTGTTTATTTAATTCAAAGTTACATTTTTTTATTTTATGTTCTGAATTTTTAAGGTAAAAAATTTACTATTGCTAAAAATTTGCTACAGGAGGAAAACCTACCAAATTTTTTAAAAAATACAACAAACCAACCAAACTACCAAACTGTTTTTTAAAAACGAAAAACTACCAAGTTTGGTCCGATTGGACCAAAGCGGCAACGCTGCCCAGTACCTCCTGTTTTGCAGCACGCACCTCTACCAACGCAGCCATTGAGGCTGCTCAGCTTTTGTTGGCTAATTGTGGTATTATTCTATACACACCATTAGTTGAGTTAACTTATTCACCACGATCATACGGAAAACAACAACAGGGGTTGCCAGATCTTATGTTCGTAACAATATCGTTTTTTTCATATATAAAGCGATATGAGCTTTACGTTATGAAGTTTACTACACAACTCAAAATGTGTCGTTCTTATTGACAAACAAAGACTCCAAACATGAAATGAAACAACGATTTACTCTCTTAAAACGTGGAAAGTACAAAAGACATTCTGTATAATTAACTTCAAAATTTGAAATTTTGAGTTATGACGTTATTGAAGTAAATGAGCAAAATGTCGAAAAACTTTTCGAAAAATATCTCTCATGATTTTTTTTTACTTATTTTAAATAAGAGACTTTTGACCCGGTCGAAAGACGCCAACTTAAAAATTGGAGTCAGTTATTCAGAAATATAAGTTTTCAGAAATAAGTGCGCACAAATTTTTATTCATAAAATATAAAATAGATTTGAAATGTATTTTAGGACAAATTTGTATGAAAATTTTGTCATAAAACACATTTCACATGTATTCTATTTTTTTATGAATATGGCCGTATAAGAAGTATAAGTGCACATTTTTTTAATGTTACTTATTCATACCCCTTATGCTCTCAGTTTTTCATACTTACATATAATAACGTTAGCATTTTAAGTTCTTGTTCTATTATTTGTAGGATGATTGGAAGGCAATCATTTTATATTGCGGAAGTCTTCATATAACGAGATTTTATTGTTTTTATTTATTGCTTAATTTTATTTATTTAGTGGTATCATAATTTTTACAGTTCATTAGCTATACTCGTATTGTTACGAAAGTAGATTTAATACCTTTACTCAACTGAAACAAAAATACTCTATGACGTTTTAAAACGAAATAAAATTCTAAAATTCTCTATGCTTATCACACACATAAAAACACAAAAGAATGTTTTCTCAGAAATTGTCATCTTTTTCTCCACATGTGATTTACTTTACAGATGGTTATTTTCATAATTGTGTAACGTCTTATGCCATTGTTAGGCAATTTTCAACCACACAATTTGAGATTATTAAACAGTCTCGATTATCAGATCATACGGGTTTGCGGAGTTTGCAGCTATAAAAACAGCCATTAATCTTTCCACACAGCATGGTAATTTGTACCGAAAGTTTAAGTGCTACCCAGTACCTCGTTTCTGTATTTCTCGCATCGTAAAAGTTTTCGCATGAAACAAGTGAATTTTTTAGAAAAACGTTGTAAATTGAAATAAAAAATGGGTTTTCTCATATAAGTGTTTCTGTATCTTTAAAATGCGAGAACTATATCGCACTTGATCAACAAGTAGTTCCAGTAGAGTCAAAAAACTGTTTGTGGCCACATTTTAACAGAATTTAAAAATTCAAATATACCGTAGGAAGCAAATTCCATTTAAAAATGTATTTACATCGTTTTTCCTAGAAATCTGTGCAAGTATTGCAAAAAAAAATCAATTTTTTGAGTTAATACCATTTTCTTGAAATTTTTCGATCATAAATGAAGCAAATTTTATCAACAAGACAGTATCAACTCAAAATAAAACCAAATTGAAAAGAGACTCAACTCAAAATAATACCTTTTTTATGAAAATTTACGAAATAGTTCCATGTTAACTTTTGCATTAACTCGAAATAATACCTTTTTGTTGAAATAAAGGTAATCACTACATTATCATGAATATGGTCTCAAAAGTGATTTTCGAGATGAAAGAGTAAACGGAATACGATAAAATTTTTACAGTAGATAGATATTGATGTTGTTAGCTGATTTCTTAAAAAAAGTGATATATCAAAAATTTTGAGTTAATACCCTATTGTTGATCAAGTGCGATATGTCTTTTAAGTTATTTTCCAACAGTTATTGGAAGTTTGCAAGAAAAAGTGTATCTGTACCAATATTTTGTGAAAAGTTTTACTCAAGAACTGTCAAAACGACTCACATTTCAAAACAGCGCGAAAATATATTTTTAAATACGTTGAAACATGGAGTCTAAATCAGCCGAAAAGGTAAAAAGGAATTTAACGTAATAATAAAAAATTATTATCAATAAGTATTCATGCATTTATTTATGTTTTTTTTTTTTTTTTTTTTTATTTTTTTTAGAAAATAGAAAATTTAATAATATTTCGCTGATCATTCTGTTCAACTGTTATTAAGGTTTTTCGCTATATTATTTAAAACTTATTTTATTTAACTTTTTTCTACACTTTCACTATTTTTATATATTGTTTGATAATTTATTTCTTTATTTTGACGTTTTGTTTTTATTTGAAACTAGTACTGGAACTATTTCAGTAAAAACATAATCAGTGTTGTCTGTTTTCGCATTAAGAACCAGAAACAATTTTTACTCGCAAATCGTGAAACGATGAAATTTTTTGTTTACACTTGATGTGAAAACTTTTACGATGCGAGAAATACAGAAACGAGGTACAGGATATAACTAAAAATCACAAGGGTGTCAAATTTTGATACTATGGATTTCTTCGCACATTGGAATTCATGGCAATGAAATAGTTGATGTTTGTGCTAAAAGGGCTCTAAGTTTACCCCATATTACAGAAACCCCTTGTTTCTCAATAGCCATAACAAATCCATTTAGGGCTACCCTAGGTCTACAGAACTTATCTTTAATCAGACTTAGGTACAGCAGCAATTTAACAAGATCTAAATGTGTTATGTTAGCTCGTCTAAGGGTGGGTAAATGTATGTTTAACTCGAAACACTACTATGAAAAAACTGATCCCCCAAGATGCTTTAATTATAATGTTTAACTTGATGTTCCTCATTTGCATACAACGTGTCCAGTATCGGGGATAGGACAGTCGCTGGAAGAGATACTCGAGTATGCGACTACCAAAAACATCATGAAGATAAAAAGAAGTCTGCAACAACACAACATTCAGGATGTCTAGGTGAAAATTTCATAATTTTTTTTTTCTGTTTTTTTTTTGTAATTGTATTTCAGTTTTATTCATTACTTTTAATAGATTCGTTTTTTAATTTTATCAAAATGTAAATATCTATGAGGCCTGTTCTGAAATCCACACGAAATTTTCAATTCAAATTTTTCAGGGCATTGTTTTTGTAAAAAATAATTTTATAGCAACAATGCTTTGAAAAATTTTAAGTGAAAATTTCATGTGGAATTCAGAATATGCCTGTATGTATAATTTTTTTCGGCATATCTTTTATAATACGAGCGCATATGGTCTTGTCACCCGCGCCTTTTTTCCAATATTTTATGAATTTATTTTCAAAATATTATGTAAATAAATAATTAAATAAAAACACATTTGACAAACAACGTCAAATGTCGTTGCAACATAGCTGGAACTAATCTGTCAGATCTATCCATACCCGATAGAATAGAATACCTAGTTGCGAGCAATAAACTTTTATTATTAAATTATATTATTTTTAATAACCACCTAGTAGATATGTGGGTAAAAAGAATGCTGACGTAGGTTGTAGCGAACCAGAAAGTGCATTTTATTCTCCTGGTATCTAAATATTCTATTTTCTTTGCAATTTATTACAGTTAATAACGAACTTAAGCCATAATTTAAAAAATAATTATGCATGCTCTAAATTCCACACAAAAATTTTTGTTTTCGTATTTGGAAGGCATTTATTTTGTAAAAATAATTTTATAGCAACAAGTAAAAATTTCGTGCGTTATTCAGAACATGTGTGAATGATTCATTTATTAAATTTTATATTATTTAAAAAATTTAAGTTTTTGTAAGTTTTAATGTAATACGCTATGTATTACCTACTATTCTGGTTGTATTTGATACAACATACAATTTATATTACGCTGTAAATTAAATTGTTTCCTGTATTTAATGTAGCTTCAACATCATTTTATTGCATCTTTAAAGCACAAACTTTATAAGATTATGATTTTTATTCCAAATTTTGGTGGAAATGCGTTTTTCAGATTTTACTTGTCCGCTATTTTTAAAGAAATTTAAAATAAACGTATGCGAACTCTTTTTATCTGAAAATACATTTTAAATTATAAAATTATTAATAACAATGATGAATATGTAGAAGCAATAAAAGGAAATCTAAAAAAATGTTGTCTCTAGAAAACTTCATTTTTAATTTACACCTTATACTTGGTTCCAGTTGGTTCTTAATAATAAACCTTTAACAAAATAATCCTCGATCTTAAGTAAATCTTTATAGCTGATGCAATTTCTGTAGTAAGTTTTGTGCTTTTGTCAAAATTTTAACTTTATATCTTCCATGAAAAGGCAATTTAGCACTGCAATACTCAGAATTTCAATTTACATACATATACATATATATATATAAAAGAAAATAAAAAATTAAAATGGATTAAAATTTGATTTTTTGGGTAAAAATTGGTATTATAAAACTTGACGCTACAAATAACAAAAGATTAAATTGTTTTGTTTACAAAAAGGCCCAACGACAAGATTTGTTTTCTGTTTTTTAAGTTCTATTTCCTTTATACATCACCGAGCTGTCATCTTTCATACAAACAACCGTGTGGCAAAACCTAAATGCTTCAAAAATAATTCGGCTTTAAATCTACATGCGCATAAAGAAAAGTTAGTCGAGTAAAAAATTTTACTTTTTTACTACAAGCTTCTAACTACCAATTGCAAAAAAAAAAAATAAATAAAAAAATCTAATATAGCTGGCATTAAACAAGAAAGTATTCAGAGAGTCTAGAGTTCTGCGGATTTTGTAGTTATTAAGTACATATATTCGGTAGTAATCTTGAGTCAGATATCACATTTGTAAAAACCTATATTAAGATTTTATAGTGCCGCATTGAGGCCTTAGGAGACTTTCGGATACTTATTAACTATGCTTATAAAAATTTTACGTCTATTAAACTAGTGGCTTTATTAATGTTTTCATAATATTTTGTGCTCTGCCTCACTGTGCAAGGCCCAAATATTTTATTTTAAAAATGGAAAAACAAATATAATAATATACAATATAAACGATTAAATTTGTGAAAATTGTTATAACTGTGTGATAATAATGTTAACTACGAGGATTGATATCTCAGTAAATTTAATGATACATCAATTCAATTCATTCAAATAAACTGAACGTACGTGTGATAATTTTAAAGTTTTGTTTTTACGTTTTTTACACCCTGCTCTGTAGGTGACATACAAAGGTTTATCAGTCTGTTTGTAATTTCTACAAAACCCCATAAAGTATACTCAAACACACGTGTATTCTGGACCTTTTTCGTATTCCGTATTCGTATGTCAAACGGAATCTCATAAAGACCCCAAATGTACTATTTTGGACTGATCTGCCAAATAAAAACACTAAGCAGCTGCTTTTTTAAATGAGTAAAATCGGTCCATTAATGAATAAATGTTCCCATGTCGTGTCGAATTGGTACTGTTTTATCTGTAAGTCTATTAAAAAGAAATGTCTTGTTTTTCTCTTTTCAAAATTAGAGGAGTTTACATACGAATTTATATTCTCATATATTACCAACTAGGACTTTTTATCCAACTCAGCCATGACTGACACATACTCTTTTTATATTCGAATTTTTCTCTCACTAATGATCCTTTGAGGCTTAGATGTCGATTTCCTTCTTTCAGATCTCATCTGATCTTCTAAAATAAGCGTGATTTTGCTAACTCATAAATATGGCTACACAACATTTTTTTTTGGTTTTAATATGCGGGCACCTTAATCATATCAGCTGGTGTGCATATAAAAAAAACGCCCGAAATACCTAAGATATTTTCACCAACTCACCTTCCCCGGCAACACAATAACTGTTTTTTTTTTCTTCTAATTTTCCGGAAGGCTTAAGTGCTCTTTTTCATTAAGACGCCTTTCTTAAACAACTCATCTATTTAAATGTTTTGAGCTCACTATCATCCCTAATTTTTGTTATACACCCCATGCTTGCAAGTGGTTAGTTGTTGTTACAATTGGGTGTAGGGTTTCAGTCTTACTTTCGTTACAATATCAATTATAATGTTAATTTTACAGCATTTAAATTATTTGGCTTTTACTGCTACTATAGGTGAAGCGTGTATAAAATTCGGCAATATTCTTTAACTTCTTTCATTTTATTGGTCGGCAAAAGAGCTCTTTATTATAACATCACAAAAAGAGCACACCATACGGAACAAAAGCAACACACATGCTACATACATGCATACGTTCTTTTATGTAGCATTTTGTAAACTAGGCCAGGGCTCCCAGATTTTTTTCGAGCCGCATCCCTAATTAGATAAATTTTATCACCACAATTCCCCAAAAATCAATTTCAACTATCTCTAAAAATTAAATTAAATTCTAGTATTAACGTACGTTTTATAATATTGTATTTGTACAAGCTAAGGGGTGATTTTTTAAAAGCTATAGGAAAGTTTAAAAAAAACACATAAAATTCAGAAAAATGCATGAAATATTTAATTGAATCGATAGTACGGTCTATATACATGCAAATGTTGACCTTGACTGAGCCTTAAATGGTCCATCCGCTTAGTCCAATTTTGGCATACTCTTTCCAACATTTCGGCAGGTATCTCACGAATAAATGCTTCAATGTTGTCTTCCAATGCGTCAATTGAAGCGGGCTCGTCTGTATAGACATGAGCTTTAACATAGACCCCCAAAAAATAGTCTAAAGGCGTTAAATCGCATGATCTAGGCGGCCAATTGACCGGTCCCTAACGTGTAATAAAATGTTCACCGAACTCGCCTCTCAACAAGTCCATTGTTGCGCGTGCTGTGTGGCATGTGGCACCGTCTTGTTGAAACCACATGTCATGAAAGTCAAGCTCTTGCATTTTGGGCAAAAAAAGTTGGATATCATCTCACGGTATCGCTCACCATTCACAGTTACGTTACGATTCGCATCATCTTTGTAGAAGTACGGTCCAATGATGCCACCAGCCCATAAACCGCACCAAACTGTGTCTTTTTCTGGATGCATTGGGAGCTCTTGCAATGGTTCTGGCTGATATTCACTCCAAAATCGACAATTCTGCTTATTTACTTGGGTCGACTAAACTGACCATAAAATGGAAGAAGCGCGCGATAAACCTTCTTAACAGAGCACGTATTTTGATAATAAAATTCAATAATTTGCAAGCGTTATTCGTTTGTAAGACGATTCATGGTTAAACTAAAGACCAAATTGAAGATGCTTGACAGTGAAACAAAACACTTTATATATATTATACCTATACTAGCAGCGCCAACGACTTCGGAGCGTGTCATTTATAATTTTCTTAAAATTCAAATACAGACAAATATGTTTTTAAATATTAATTGAAGAGTTCTGTAAGAAGTTTTAAAAATTAGCCATCTTTATTTTTTCAATGAAATGAAATATTTTTACGAAAAAAAGTACCCAATATTTGAACCAAGATTCTAAGAGACCTCCTCATAAAATTATTGAAATCCATCGAGCAGTTTTTATGTGACAAAACACAGATGTTTTGTATTCCATATCGTTTACTATTTACATACATCAACAACAAAATTTACAAAAAATATTAAGTAATCTATTACAGTTTTACTAACAAAATCAATAAAGATTCGAGTATTTCATTTTATTTCTTATTTTGGTTTTCATTGAGTTCATTGCTGAAAAAAGGCAAAGTCATTTTTTTAAACTTACCAATCATAATATTTAACAATGTTTTTGCTACCATACTAGGAAACTTATACGTAGAAATGTAAAATTTATTTAATAATAGTACAATTACCAAAAATATAATTTTAAAAAAAACTTGTCTAAGTATTCCTCAAACCCCAAAACTGAAATTTTTATCCCCATTTTAAAAATAAAGTTCCCGATTCGGGGATAAATTCCCTAATCTGACAACACTGAACTAATCGTCTGCATGAAATCACAATCGTCACTCATTCACATTTCTTAATACATTCTCTCATCCATATGGAAACGTTAAGTGTTTTTAATGAGTACATGGCAAGTGGATGAAATAATACGAGCGGCTAATTAAATGGGTGCTAAATAAATATTTAAAGAAGATTATCGAATAAAAACTTTAATATTTATGAAATATGTTTAAGGGTCTATCACCTAGACCAAATGTTTTCCTAAAGCCATTATTCAGGAATTTCATAGGTAGAGTGCCTTCAACTATTAGAAACATTTTTCAAGAAAAGAAATTAAAATTTCGCAAAACCTTTTAAAATTTTAGAGTATTTTTTCATTAGAAAAAATTTCTACTAAATTTAATAAAAACTAATGTGAAATATATTCTGATCCAGCAATATGAATTTTGCCGAATATCGGTATCGGCCGAATATCAGTATCGGCTTAAACAATCATATTTTATTCAGTTCCCTTAATATCTTGTTACATTTAGTAACTTGAATAGTGAATAGTTTTAAAGTTATGGCTGAAGGTGATAGTTGTTCCTTCTTTTTTTATTCTCCTCACTCGTGGTTTTTAATACACTTTATATTTACTCCATTTCTAGTTTATTTTTATACACTTCTCGAAGTTTGTTTACTTAAAAATGATCAACATGAGAAACTGATTGCAATACGATTGATTTTATAAATGCGATCAAGATTCCTAAAAGTATGCTATAGTTTTGGTTAATAAATACTCATTTGTTTGAAATAATAGTTCTGCAAAAAAAACCGACTTCAAAACAAATTGTTTCTTTAATTGCTGACACAGTAAAACAAAATTTGTTTAAACTCTAAGCGTTTGTCTATATCTGTTTGAAAGATTGACCTTATACATCAAATTACATCAGCTATAAGGACCCCTCTTAATTTCGAATTTCAGATTTGCTACTTGTTATAGCGGACTATAACGATTCGAAAGATAGGCCACTCCTATGGAGGCACACTTTAATTTTATTTATTTTTGTATTACTTTTTGCTACTGGAAGCTATAGTGATACGCATTTTTTTTTTAATTTTAAAGTGGTGGCCTTTACGGTCATAATACACCTAAATAACATGTACATATGTTTTATGGGGGCACCCTTCACTTCTTTAAATTATGAACTGTTTTTAAAACGGGACCAAACTGTAAGCACAACCTGTCCAATAAAGGAAAAATTTCAATTTCGGTTTAAAAATGATGTGAGTTCTGCGGACACAATCCCGAAAAAATGAATATTTGTGAAGTCGGTTCAAAAACTTAACATTTTTGCCATAAATACGAGTATACACATGTGTAAGTTATATCAAGTACACATACTAAATACAAAAAGAAAATAATAAATAACCAAATGCGACTAGAGTTCAAGTATTTTATTTTTTATTTTTATTATTCGAACTAATAAATGTATTGTTTTAGCAAACATGTGCCTTTACCCAGCGTTGCCACCCAGACACCACAATAATATAAGGATTTATCGATCTTACAATCTCCTGCTTTACCAACCATGCATTTTAAACCAACTTAACCATACACTGTTATGCTTTTACGCTCCTTTCTATCTAAGGCTTGAGTCTTTGGCAACGACAGACACCTCGAACATGAATCATCTGCTGTTCTTATATATAGACACCTTCACCAACTTTCATACTACGGCTACACAACAACTTTTCTCCCATTATAATCACGACTCAAATTAACTGCTTTTTTCTTTTATTCTCTTTTAAGATTTTTGTTTATACCCCTCATCTTCTGTTGTTACGGTTATGTAAAGTAGTAGATCTAATTTTCGTAACAGTTTCATATTTAGGTTTTAAGAAATTTGTATTAATAAATGTAAAACAGAGCTGCAAAACAATCGATATTACTATCGATAGTTTTATTTTTGGCTGGCTATCGACAGTTTCTCCGAATTAGAATTAGCGCTTAAAAAATCGATAATATCGATAGTTAAAAAAAAACTTTCGGAACTATGCTATCGTTAGTTTATCGTTTTATCGATAGTTTTGCAGCTCTAATGTAGAAGACATTTGGGTTATTATTTCGTCTATTTCTTATTATTACTATTAAATAATTTCGTGTTTAGCGGACTATACATATACCGATGCTTAACAGAATTTTTATACATAAAGAAGCATGAATCAACATTTAATGAACCTTCCTAGTTGACCTGTCCCTGTCTTCTTCTGTTGATAGCACTTTATTCATAATTTGTCTGTATATTTTCCAAAACAAAAAAAAAAAAAAAAAAAAAAAACACGCATAAGAAAATAAACGAAAAGAAGAGGAAATATTAAGTATTTTTCAGATGAAGGAAATATATTTGAATTATATTCATTTAGTTTAAAATTTGTTGCGTTTCGCTGGTGTCTGATATTCGTTGTGTGAAAGAGAACATCACGGTAGTTTTTTTTTACTAAATTTAGGACAAAAAACTCATTTTATGTTTTTTTTTTATTACTTTTTCGTTTTTAACGGTTTGGAACAGTGTAAAAATAATTTTTGCTTTTATTGTGAAACCTATGACCATGATGAGAAAGTTGAGACAGACGTCAAAAGTGATGATCGGCGGCAACGAAATGACTACGTTGATGATGACCAACTGACAAATTATTTGAAATATTGTTGTTTTTTGGAGATTGTTTTCATTGTTTACTTAGTGAGTGATTCGGTATTTTTTTTTTGCGTATTTTGAATTTTAGGTAAAAATATTTAGTACTCAACAGTCTGTTGCTTAATTTTATTTGAATAATTTGTGTTTTAAAATTGTTTTAAACAGCAATAAATATTTTTTATAATATAACAACAATTGTGAAAATGTTAAAAAACAAGAAAATTTATAAACACCTGTGCATACAAATTTTTTTCACATATTAATAAATTCCGAGTATCGTTAGCTAAATAAAATATCATGTAACTAATAAAAAAAACTAAATCTGTTTTCCTATTTAATTTTGTGTTTTTAATAAAAATTTTTGTTTCTCAAATAAAGCAAATTTTGAATTTTTTATTAGTTACGTGATTTTTCGAACAAAACTCTTAAGCTCACTAAGCAAGCTGTAGCGGAAATTAATCAAGCGGGTGACAAACTGTAATGATAATAATGTAAATCACAGTTTTGAGTGGAAATAGGCCAACAAAAGCATGGTTATCAGCTTAAAGTAAAGAGATTATACGCAATAGCAGATAACAAACGGTGTAATTTTAACTGCGCTTAGTTCTACGGCTCTAGAATATTGTACTCGAATTGATAAAAAACTTTTTATTGGTTTCAAAATATTTAAATTTATACATTATTAGATCGAGCTTGGAGGTAGTTGTCATTTCACCAGCTCCTGGATATTTTTTTATAAGTATTTGGAATTATTTTTTATTTGAGTCCTAGAGGACCAAGTTCGAAAATATTGTATTGGTAAAAATATACATAGTTTTAAAGTTTTAAATAATCAAGCTCGTGGTCTGAAAACTTTATAAGAAAAAAAATAGAAAAATTAATAAAATATAGTCGCCTCTCAGAAGAGATTAAAAATATACATAAAATAATTATAAATTCGACTCGATTTTCTTAAGCAACAAAAACTAATAAAGATTCATTAAATAAAAAACTAATATTAAATAATAATGAGATAAGTGATCGTAAAACTTTTAAGACAAACAATTATGATTGATTGGATCTCTATAGTTCGCCATTCGCGTCGCCGTTTTTCAGGCTTTAGTGCTCGTTCGCCGGTTCGTATACCACGTCGTCCTAAAAAACATCAAACTCCATCTGTTCCTCAACCAGTCGTTACACCCATACAAACTTCTTCTAATGACGATTGCAGAGTAAGTGATTCACCCACTGTTAATACTAAAAGCAGCAAACAAAATAGACGTCATTATAAAACGCAATGTCAAATAAATACTTCATACTGTAATTCTCCATTTTGTGTTAATGTAAGTAAACTGAAACTAATATTTTTTAGCTTTGCAACAAGTGAAGGTATAAATTTTAATGTGTTAAATAACAAAAGTTCTTTTTAAGCGAAAAAGATAGCAAAAATATAATTGATGACGAACGATTTAAAATTTATTTGTGGGTTTTACCTAAAAAGACATTTTTGAAAACCTTTTAAGAGTTTCATCCAATTTTTTAGAGGGTTAGACTCATGTGTGCCTTGTAAATGAGACCAATAGTGATGTAGCGTGCGCTTAACTTGACTAACTTTTGCTTTTGTCTTATAAAATCAACACACAACCTTTTAAAAGTGGTAAATGAACAGCATGAAGTGGTAAGCTATTTCGTCTTGCAAAAAACGCAGTGAAACAAAATTAAACTTTTTCAAAACGTAATTTTTATATACGTTTGAATGCTACAAATTTTGAATTAAACATTAGAGCATTTATTATCTATGCATTTCTAGCATTGCGTTTTCCTTTGTATTTTTTGTAATCCGAAAGACTTGATGAAATCCGCTTATCGCACTTTTCCAAAAAGTATTTCAAATGCATTCCATTAAGTGCCTTCAAATTAATTACAATGGACAGAGATGTCAAAAAATTTTCGTAATATACTTATGTTTATAGATCATTTAAACCGGTTATCTATTTACTTGAACGTTTCAAGGGTAGCTAGTGAACCCCAGCCAACGGACCGCAGCGTTTCTAATAGACCTGAGGGGCCATTCTGACACAAGAAAACAAAAAATGAGTTTGAATATATAAATGATTATAAAAAAGTAATAATGCTATATTCGTCTATGCCGAATCTTATATACCCTTCACCATCTATGTAAATCCAGTTTAGCGAAGGGACGACAAGAAAAAACGCAAATATTAGGCTGACAGAGAATTAAAAAATTAAAAACAAAAAAATCAGTAGTATTTATAATCAATATAAAAATTTATTTTTCGGAGTCTTTTTAATGTTAATTTACTTTAATCGTAGGAATCAATAATCGAAGGAATCAATAATGATTAAAGTAAATAACTTTACATTAAAATGTCATCAGCTCTTAATGGGTTAAGCATTTTTAAAAAAAATTTGTTATTTCCTTAAAGATCTCTTCAAGCTTTTAAATGATACCAATTTTGATATTTAAAAAATTTCAGAAGCTCGTAACTCGAAAAACGTGGTATTATTTTATACACACACCATTAGTGGAAGTAACATTATTCACCCTCTCATACTGTGAAAAACAACAGGGGTTGCCAGATCTTACTTTTCGTAACAATATAGATAATAACACATAAATAAACATAGAGATTTCAATTATTTAGTTTTATATGCATTATTTATTATTATTATATTAAGATCCTTCCTCCTGCTAAGAAGCATCAACAGATAATAATGAAAGAACTTCTCATGTTATCAAACCTCGAACTCGAAATGAATTCTAAAGCAAACTTGGAATAAAATGATCTAAAGAAATTAATTAGATCTGTATTTGGGTCTATTCCCGATGTATTTGGGTCTATTCCTCTCTAAATTTCCTTGTGACTTTATTTTTTGCTACTTGACCTTTTTCTGAAAGCTGTCCTGTTGGAAGAAGACAAGATCTTCTTATGTCTTTTCCATGAAAATGGATTTTATGGACGCTAATTGGCATAATTTAGTATTTATTTAATTATAATTTTCGTGTGACAACACGAAAGGTCAATGTAAGCGGCATGCGGACGCGGGCAGCATTCAGCTGGTCTTTTTGCCTATTGAATTTATTTTACATAGCAAGTGAACGTTGCTAATTTCAGTAGCAGCTTGTGTAAAAATATAAAACATATTTAGTTTTTTTACGTAGAAAAAAAAATAAATTTAATAGCTAAAAAATTTTAAAAGAAAAATAAATAAAATGAACAACACGAAAAGAAGACTACAAGCAACCTTTTCTTACTTCAAAATACTGTTGAATATTTATTTCTTCATCCACTTGTAAGTCATTAATTGTCGGCATATATTAGATACAAGATAGGTCCTGAAATGCTTTCCTGTAGAATTGCGGCCTTTGTCGGAAAACTGCCCTCTTTAATCGCGAACCTTCATCCAGTTAAATAGCTTCATTGAAAAAAATAATAAAGTTTATTTCGTATTAAAGAGAATTTCACTAAAAAAAAGTTCTTACGAGTAGAAATCCGAAATTTAACAGAAATTAAAAACTAGCAGCTCTTTACTTTAAAACATACCTACGGCCAATAAGATGCATTAAATAAAAGACTAAAAGGTTTCATTTGAATTATTGTTACAAAATTAACAATTCAATTTTCAACAATTTCATAGAAAAACAAATATTTTCTTAATATTTCTCAATGTTTAAATTACATTTGTTTTCTTATGTTAAATATTTACAGAATCAACCCATTAAGGTATCTGATATGGATGGAAACGTTGTGAAAAAAGAACAGCAGCAAACAGATGTTGCTGCAACAACAGACGTTCAGCAGCAGCAGCAGCAGCAGAACAATGGACGTCAATTGTTGTCAGGAAATTCAGACGTAAATATTGTAAGTCCGTATGAAGTCTATATGTTATTTTAGTTTGTGGTGTAAATGTGTTGTGCAAAGGTATCTAGCTCCTTAAAAAAATAATATGACATTAGAGAGTAAGTCTTTTACGCCAAAAATTTAATTTAATTTATTGTTTACTAAATTTTATAATAAGAATATGCCAAAATATTTTTTTTTAATTTGTACTTAATTATGATTATAATTTTTGTTTCTTGTTAATTTTTACTTTATAATTAATACTAAATGTTTATTTGTTACTTATTTTAAGATTTTTTACGATTCTTTTGTTTGCATTTAAATGCTTGAAAAAATAACTAAACTATATATCGCAAAGACCAAAGCGAATCAATTACCAGGTGGTGGCGATGATAAATTCATTGATTTTCGCCGGTAGCCTAACGGTCTTACTGCATACATAAAAAGTCTATGTAACAGTTAATTATATGGAGCTTAACAGTTAGGCTACCGTCGAAAATGAATGAATTCGCCATCGCTACCACTTTAAAATTAATTTGGCTTGTTAAAGACATTCCCATGGCAAAACCATGTACCAGGTGGTGGCAGTGGCGAATTCATTCATTATCGCCATTGCAAGAAATGTCAAACTTCATATAAAAAAAATTGACACTGATTTTTTATGTTTAAAGTTTAACATTTCCTGCAAACTACGGCAATGAATGAATTCGCCACTGCCACCAACTGGTACATGATTTCGACATAGACATTCCATTTTAAATTATCATTTATATTTTTTTTTACCTGCTAACAAGGCGAATTGAGACCATTTTAATCGGAAAAGATTGTAAGAATCAACTTAAGGCAGATAGTTGCTTTTCTATTTTAATTAAATTTTGTTTATTTTTGTATTGCAACTGTTTGAAAACTAAATCGAATTTTGCAAAGGCGAATTGATTTTAGAGCTACGGCATTTTCTTTTTTTTTTCTGAAAACGTCAAAAGTTTAAAAAAGAAGTGATAAAAGGTATTTCAAATTTATTTAAAAATAGATTTCACAAATTTTAATACGAACTTGGAAAAATAAGTTCTATTTTCTTTGTCAAAAATAAACATAAAAAAGGCAAAAAGAAAAAAATCCAGGGGGCAAATCACGACATTCGATATCGACCGAAATTTCAATAGAATTTAAATGTTAATTTCGATCGATATCGAATGCCATAATTTGCCCCCTGAATTTTGGGGAAAGAAAACTATAATAAAAAAATGCTTATTGTGTGACTTTTAAGTTCAAACAAGTCGTAGTAACTTTTCCTCAAACATTAATTGTTTGTGGTGTAAAGGAATTTTGCCTATGTTCTCACAAATACAGTTCGCCTCAATTTTTGAGTGTCAAAATTGTCTTTCCGTAAATCACAATTGAAGAAGCCTAATGTCAAAGTCGGCAACTGATTTTTTTTTTTTTTTGCTAAAACTATTGGCTCTAAATTATCCACAAAATAATGTATAAAAGGCCAGCTGATCACAATCTGAATAAATTTTAAACCACCAAACGCAATATGTATACAAATAAAAACACTAAATTTTAATATGTAGAATTTAACAGTCGACAGCTTAATTCAAAGATATTTTGTAGAATTGAAATATAATCTGCATTAGAGACTTGATTTCCTAAGAGACATTGCCTTGGTTGCCTTTTTTAATTTGCTGATGTCAAAATTTTATTTTATACTTCTGTATTGTAACTGTTTGACAATTAAACCGAATTTACAAGGGCGAATTGCTTTTTAAGCAAATGCAGCCAACTGCTGTGAATTCGTCTTGGGGAAATCCATATACCTTTTTTTCAGAATTCGATTTGTTTATGTGTTATATTATTAAAAGGATTCTCACTTTTACCAGATAGAACTAAAGTCTTTAAAGTTCTTGAAGTTTTTCATTTTTCTCTCAAATATAACCATAGTTTATGATTAAAAGTAATGTGCAAATAAGCAAGCTCCTCCAGCAAAAAATGGATTGTAGTGTATTAACTTCAATACAATAACAAAAAGGAAATGAAAACTTGGATTTAATTTGTACATTGTACTTTAGAGGCTCATTTCATATACGTATTTAATTCAATTTGCTGACGGCTTATAGCCGAAGCGAATTGATTATTAGGCAAAAAAATGGACCCCAGATGATTTTTATCGACAGTGTGTGTTTTATATCAAAAATTTTTTTGTTGCCTTTTAATGTTCAATATAAAGGACAAATTTTTAGTCTTAAAAGAAAAAAGTAATTAATAACATTTTTTACACACAAAATGCATGTTTTAAATTGTTGCCGCCATGCAATAACCCATGTTGAAGCTATTCCGCTTTACTTATTCTAATTACTATTAGAAAAACTATATAATTTTGTAGTAGAGTTTGTTGTGTGTGCGATAATTAATTTTAAAAATGTATAGTTGTGCTGTTTTTTTTATTATAAATACAGTTTGCTCAATATTTATTTCAAAGACAAACTTAAATTTATTAGCTTCTTTTGACATTTACTTGATCGTAATTCACCTTGAATATATCTCTTTTATTTCGCCGTAAGCTCAATTTAAAAATTTATTTCCCTTGTTACCGCCCATTTGTTTAAAATTTACGAAACAATTTGAAAAAGGAAACTTGTTTTAAACTGTCGATTTTAAAACATATGATGCACAAATTAAATCTAACACGTTCCATTTTATTTTAATAAAACTTAATCCTTTTTAAACTTTAAATTTACCAAACTTCATATCTCAACCTCGCATATTCTATTTCTGATTATACAAATTTTAAGTTTAGCTGACGTATTGTTGTTGTGTTACACTCTTTTAAACTAAAAATGTTATTGCATTTTTGTATTTATTTTAATTTTTGACATAATTTTTAGTTTTAGCTTTTTAAGTTAATTTTATAAATTTTCGCTTTACATTTTTGCATGGCAGAACCATTTTTTATTAATAAAGTTGAATTTAATTCTTTTAACACTTTAATATTTTTGTTTGATTTTGTATGCCAAGAATGCGTTTTTTTAAGTTTTAAACAGGTTTGTATAATACTATTAATGCTTGATATCTAAATTATATTTTTTGTTTATCAACCAAATTGTTAATTACCAGCTTAAATTAATTGCATTTTAAAGTTTTTATATGCATCGAAACAAGTTTTAAAAATTTTTATTGCTATAAAATTTGGAAATTAGTTGCATTGTTATATTATTAGTAAACCATTAAGTAAGTGGTGACATTGGTAAATGAACTTAGCTAAAATATATTAGTCAAGTTTTTCGGTTTCGCACAGTTTTATAAGATCTTGTTAGAAATATGTGGAACAATAATAATATTGTCATCATTATATAACGCAAAATAACTATGAGCAATTTTTCTAATTGTTGTTAATATCTCCGAAAAACGTGTACCATTTCCAATGGCAAAATTTTAAATTAATAAAGTTTGAAAAACCTTGTTTATAGAAAACTGTTTTTTACCTCACGTGTCAAGGTTTAAATAAATTATGTCCAAGAATCTTTTAGAAGAAATAAACTTCTTATTCTTAAGACATATATGTCTACTAGACTGTTGTGCTCTATTTAGACAAAGAATATTTTCGTGTAAACACGAACTTTGAAAATTTGGCATTACTGCTTAAAAAGTGACAGCAGATTACATACTCTGAGATCGTTTGAGTTGTTTTTCATAAATGTGTAAACTAAATCTAATTAAAATAAATATAAATAAAACAACGAGAAAAGTAATCAAATAAATAAAAAACATGTGTTTTGATTAAAAAAAACTTTAGCTCTAAATAAACGTAAAAATAAACCAAAAAGAACGAGAAATTCCTTTACAGTATTGCCACATGAGAAACGAGTATTGAAATGTTTCTATTGTGTTCAACATGTTGCTAAAGTGCAGTGTTTCATTCATTGCTCTAACTAAACGCTGTCACTACAAAGTATTCACTAAGAGTAAATTTGTCAACGCGTAAGAATGGTTTAGTGAAGTGAAATTGTAAAGTAAAACGGGAAATGTTAAAAATTAATAACTATTTACTATGAGCTGATGATACACAAAAAATTATTAAATGGTTAAATCCAAGCAAAAATTGTAAACGTTTGAAATTGATGTAGTGTTTGTTGTAAAGAAAAAGGTTGCTTGGCGACGTTAACGACCGACATAACTTTTTTTTTTTAAGGGAAAGTTCCTAGTTATGTTGTATTTATAAATGTTTTACAACAATAAAATGTTATCTTTTACCGCAAGTTATAATATTATAAAAAATATCAAGTTTTATATAAAACAACATAATCATCAAAATTAACAACGAAATATTTTTTTTAATAAATCCCTTATAAGAAGATCATTAGCAACAAGTGTAGTAGTTTTGTAAAAAGAAAACTGAAAAGTTTTCTAAAAATGTTTCTATGAAAAGAAGTTCAACATGTTGTTACATCTGTATATATGAAATTATTTTTTAAGCAGTGGAAGTGTTTGTGTTTATATCTTGTTGTGATGGTATGTGTATATCTTATGGAATGTGACATCTCCGTTTACGCTCTCTTACAATTGTTGTTTACCGGAACAGAGAAAACATAGAAAAGTAGAAGAAAACATAATAAAAAACAAACTCTAATAAACTACGTAACTAAATAATTATCGTTAAGATTTTTGTATTTATTACACCCATTTAATTTTCCGTGCCGTGTTACTAATACTGATGTTGCTCAATTGTTAGACACATACAAAAATAGAATTTGTATCGTTTTAATTATTTTAAACTGCTTCTGCCGCCCCTGGTTATTGCTACTCAATATAAAGAAACTCGATCATCTAACGTTAATAAACTAAAACAGATCTTAAGTAATTAAAAATATAAATATTAAAAAAATAATAATATAGAACAGGAGTCTATTAAAAAAGGCAGCAGAAAACAGAAATGACCACACGCAAAAAGAAGGGAAAAGATGTTGGTGGCAGTGGCGGTGGGGGCTTTATCAAAAAAGTGTCCTCCTTGTTTAATTTGGATTCGGTAATTATATTCAAAAACATAATTTTAATTTTTTAAGTTGACACAATAAACTAAATACTTTTAAAATAAAATAAACAACTTGTTTTACAAATATTTCTTGGATTGTTTCCTGATGAATAACCATTAATAAAGTCTCATCCATTCACCTTCAAGCAAAGTGTTTACTCATCAGTGCGGCTGCTGGTGTCTTGTTAAGTTTTATATGTGACCAATTTGTTGTTTTCCATGATGATGATAAAATCTTTTATTTATAAAGAAAATACATTTTAGCTCCCCACCATTAAGACATTAAATTTCCAATCGTTGAATATACATATGTACATAGTGAAATAGTATTGGGGGTTGAATTTTTATTCTGTTTTTAATAATCTTATATTTATAAATTTGGTGAAAATATTGTTTTTCTTAAATTATGTGTGCGTTCCCATTTTAGCTAATTTTCTATGGTTGCCAGTCTGTGTTTAAAAAAAAAATAAAAGAATATTTTCCACATAAACTTGAAAATAAGGTTTAATAAGATTTTTTTTTCGAAAAATATTGTTACTGTTAAATTGATAAAAAAAAACTTGGCAAAAAAGATTTACTTTGGAATATTACAAAAGTTATTTTGTAAAATAATTTCTTTTTCCACAATATGTTTAATTTTTTATTATAACGTTCTGCACTGCTGGACACTACATGGAGAATAAAAATCAAAAATTTTCATCAATATTTACCCTTCACCACAAAAAGTGGAAGGGTATAACAAGTGGATTGGGCACAGCGAAGTGGATTGAGCGATGTCCGTGTAGCTTGAGAAAATTTAAATACATCAATCAAAGAGACATAGTTTCAAAAGAATTGCTATTGAAAATCAGCAAGATCAGAACACCACGCTTGCCTCTAATTTTTCCATATCATTTTGAACAATAGAGTAACTCCAGTAAAAAAAAGCAAATATTTGGAACGATAGAGAATATAAAACAAGAAAAAACATCAAGTGGAAAAATTGCCGCTCGCCTATATATTCCGAGTTTGAGCCTCTGAGCTTTTCATAGAAAAGTGTGATTGTGCACCATATTTTTTAAAAATATTAAATGGGTACAACTTTAAATCTTTTGAAGGTATTTTTCAGGAAATACTAACTTTTTTTTTAAATGCTTAACCCATTAAGACATTTTTATGTAAAATTCAACTTTAAAATATGTATATAGAATAGGGTTGGTATATACAATAGATGATTATAGGACAAATAGTAAAGCCGCGATTGCTAAAGTACAGCATATTTTCTCGTAGTTGTATAGATGCATAGAATTAGCTGAATTTCCCTAGTGCAGGGTCGCTTGTTGCCATGGATCTTTGATTTAAAATAACCTCATAAAAAGCCATGATATTGAGTTTGATTATACGACCTATTAGGACAGTTTGGATGAACAACGCGAAAAGGACAAAATTCTTGCTTGAATAGAATGTGACGACGCCAATTCTTGCTGTACGAGGGCTGCTCTATATATTTCTTGCCTAATAGTGAAAATGCGAATATTTATAATCAAAAATGGTTTTATTGTTTTTCAAAGTATTCTCCAGCATGATTTATACACTTTTGCATGCGCTCAAACCAGTTGTCGAAGCACCTTTTCCACTCCGATTGAGACACCTCTAAAACATGGTTCTTGAACACTTCAACAGCTTCTTCTGACGACGAAAATCGTTGACCACTCATTTTTTTCTTGATGTGCGGAAACAAGAAGAAGTCATTAGGTGCCAAGTCAGGGCTGTACGGCGGATGACCCATTAATTCGACGTTTTGGGCGGTTAAAAATGCTCTTGCTTGAGCCGATGTGTGCGAGCTCGCATTGTCATGGTGAACAATGATTAGTCTTCTCTTGTTGGTTTTTCGAATTTCTCCGATGACTTCAGGCAAACAAATTGTAGTGTACCACTCAGAAGTGACCGTCCTACGTTGCTCAAGCGGAACAGTCGCCACATGACCAGTTTTGCCGAAGAAACAGGCGACCATTTGCTTCGAAGTGCTTCTTCCACGAACAACTTTCGTTGGATTTTGCTCGTCTTTGAAGACCCACACGGTCGATTGTTGTTTCGTTTCGGGCTCATACGCATAGATCCATGATTCGTCACCTGTTACGATCTTATAAACGTCTTTTGAAGCACCTTAATCGTATTTTTGCAACATTTCTTTGCGCCAATCGACACGAGCGACTTTCAAATTGTGCGGTATCCACATTGTGCGGTATCCAACGAGAACAAATCTTTTTTTCGGCCAGGTGTTCATGCAGTATCGAATGTATGCTGGTGGAAGAAATGTCTAAGGATGTCTCTATCTTCGGTATGTCGCATGTCGATCTTGCGTTATGAGTTCACGCACGGCATCAATGTTCTCTGGCACAACAGCCGTTTTTGGACGACCTTCACGGAATTCGTCTTTGAGCGAGCTTCGGCCACGATTAAATTCATTATACCAATTTTTCACAGTGCTATAGGATGGTGCTTCATCGCCATACAAAGATTTAAGTTCATCAATGCACTCTTGTCGTGATAATCCACGTCGAAAGTTGTGAAAAATGATGGCACGAAAATGTTCACGAGTTAATTCCATTTTTTTCTATATTAATTTTTTCAAGTCACTGTAAACAACACAAATAATGGTCGTACGTCAAAACGTTTTGAGTACGATTATGCTTAAAAATGACAAACTTTCCAATGGAAATGTCAGATTGCACTTGGCAGCACTCAGTGTTGCCAGGCCAGAAATATATATAGCAGCCCTCGTAGTAAATTAATTTTACATCTTGAATAGAATAGAACACTACAATTACGTCGTATGTCCGGAGTGTGTATGTCCAATTCTCTTTCCAGAGCTTTCTAAACAGTTTGATATTGCAGAAAGCTGAAATTAGGCATAGTTAAGGTATTTTTACTACAGACGGAGCCAGATTTTTTCTAATATTTTTTTTAAGGAAACCTTTAAATCATCCATATAAAACGTAAGACATTGAAAGCACCCTGTGTGAAGAAGAACATAATTTGTATTAAAACATATTTTTTGCCTGGCAGGGATAGGCTTTGCGACTAGTATAAATATAATTCAATTTAAGGAAAAGAAACTTAGTTAACATAACGCAACATCATACAACAGCAAACCAGTATTCCTAAAATCTGATACGCTATGAATACATAAGTACTTCGACATTAATTTTAAAGATTAGTAAAGCCGTTAAGGTGAGAATGTTGCTTATAGTATATGATGTTTTTGCTCTATTAATCAGTATAAATTTCTTAATATTGCCCAGCAAAAAATTAGACATTACCTTAAAAAGTACTTGCCCTATATGCCTTACTTTTGTGGTTGCCATATTTTGTTACTCGCTTACAAAACCCATTACATTAGTTTCCATAAAAGGAAGTATTAATGGGACTAGTTCTTTATGTTAAAAGAGACTACCGTACTAATGGTACTCATTATTTCCTACAGTAATTAATGTAATCGATTCGCAGTAATTGATTATAAAAGTCTCATGCCTTGTTAAAATCATTAAGTTGGCAATCTAGTTGGGAAGTACTTCTGCCAAAAATGCTTAATTCCACACTCGATTACCTTTTCAAAAATTTTTTGCTGGGTTGTTCTCTCGTATAACAATCAATTTTAAATGTCAATTATAAACTGTCACGTTTTTATTTAATAATTTAAGTTTTACTGCTCTGCCCTCTGGGAAATAGTATTTTAGGGTAAATTTGCTTAGAATTTTATCAACTTTTTTTTGAGATACGTCTATTTTTAATATGCGATTTTGATATACTTTTACGTGACTAGGGTGTCAGACGATCAAGTTTTCATTCAATTTTCAAATTCATATTTCTCTCATTTTTTTACTAACACACTCTCACTTTAAAAACTTGCTGAGAGCTTGCTTTCAAATTTTCGTTCAATTGAGTCTTTCAAATTTCATTAAAGAGAACAGCTGATTGAAGTTTTTTTCATTCAAATATTTCTTTTTGTTTTCTTTACGACATCTTGCTTAAAAACTTGCTTTGAAATTGCGTGCAGCCTACGTCACAGCTTTCAATTTTTGTGAATTTTGACAAGCAGTATGTGTAAATTTCTTGAAAGAGAATTGAACAAAAACTTGGCCGTGTGACTGCACTGTGAGACACAGATTTCTTTCTTGACACCCCTTTGACTTAGAGTGGCAGTGACGCCATCACTTTATTTTACAATACGGGGCAAATTTAAATTAAAGGTCTTTCACCCCAAATGTTATATTCAAGTTTGTCGTTCCTTTTTCTAATTTCTACAATATCCATTTCTGATAACATAAAGTATATATATTCTGAGTTCTTATGCATAGTGAAGTCGAGTTTGTGGTGTCCGTCTGCCTGCTGTGTTTGTGTTGAAATCAACTTTGCCAAGGCATTAGATAAGCTAGACATTGTTTCGAAAATCTATCAGCGTGATCGGTCCATATTGTTCGAGGCACCATGCAAAACACCACTCCTGCCGTTAATTTTTGCATATTTTTTTTTTTCGAATTTTATCTGTATTACTGCAGTTGGCTATTTTTTTTTATGATATAAGATAAGAAAACTTTGTAGTACTTACTAAGTTGGTTTCAAATTTCGTTTGTATCCCTGCAGATTGTTGTTGTTTATGATAAAAAGTTAAGGAAATTATGTTGTAAGCAAAACCTACAATTTTTCTTAAAAACTTTGTAATAGGAAAAATTTCTTATGTCGATTTTTATTATTTTATTTAAATCAATCGTAATGAAATTATCGTCATAGTTAAATTATTAGTTTAGATCCTCCAAAAAATAACTTAATTTAAACTTCTTAAGGTCCCAAAATCAAGAATTTCTAATCGTTCTAATGTATAAATTTTGAATAATCAAATCATTCAAATATAAACGTTTTACTTTTCATACAATGTACAGTGGCTCACAGGTTATTTTATGCACTGCATAATTTTATCCTTTAAGTCCTATAACAATAATACCAGTAGGAATTAAAAAAAGAAATTGGTATCAATAAATAGAGAAAAGGGTCTAGTTTAACAAGAAAACTTTATTTATTTAGAAAATTAATATTAACATAATTAAAAAACAAGAAAAGTAAAATATACAGCTTTTTTCATCTCACAGCTTATTTTATGCATTTACTTCTTTTGGTAACGATACTTTCAGAATGCGATGTCTAGCGGAAATTTATTTTTAATTCTACCCTATTGTACTTTTCGATATGATTGGCACTTAATTAATGGTCTCATTTTGTCAATAATTTGGTTAATTTCGGGAAATTTAAAATGGGTCCACGCACAACATTAGTACAGAAAGAATTGGTAGTAAATCATTTTAAAAACGGTCACTCGCTGCGGAAAATAGTTGAAATGATGAATAAAAAAACTTAGACGTCGCAACAAATTATCGAGTGCTTCGTTCGTGAAAACCGTTTAATTAACAAATGTAGATAAGCACCAAATAAAATTTTTAATAAACATGAGCGTTATATTGTCAAAAAATTTTAAGCAAATACAGGGCTCTCAGCTCCCAAACTGACTTTCGATATTCAATATGACATAGGCAAACATTGCTGCGTTGAAACTTTTCAGTGTGTTCTTCGTCACCATGATTTTAATAGTCGAGTTGCACGTAAGAAGCCTTCCATTAGCGCAAAAATCAAAATATGCAGTCTCAACTTCACTGTAGAACACGATTCCAAAGACGCATCGATTTGGAATGCAGTTATCTTAACCGATAAATCCAAATTTAATAAATTCCGCTCCGATGATAAATCCTACGTATGGAAAAAACCTAACACCGAGCTTAATAAAGAATATTTAAAGGCAACAGGTAAGCATTGTGGTGGCAGCGTCATGATTTGGGCCTGTATGTCGACTGTTGGTACTGAGAGTTTAGAGTTTATTGAAACAACCATTGACAAAATAAGTTTCTTCAAATTTTAAAGGACAATTTGTTGCAAAATGCAAAGAATCTGGGTATAAGATCAAATTTTCGATTTTATCAGGATAACGATCCGAAACATAAATCGGGAATTGTAAAGTTTTGGTCAATTTATAACTACCCTTACGTGATGATTACGCCACCTCAGTCACCAAGCCTCAATGTCATTAAAAATCTATGGTCCATTTTGGAAGAAACATAAGGCAACAAGAGTTTTTAAGCAAAAATAGCCTAAAAGAATTGGAGTGATAGAATATTTCGCCCAATTCATCGCGAAAACTAGTTGCATCTATACCAAACCGTCTTAAGCCTGTTATAGACAATAAAGTGTATCAGACGAAGTATTAAAAATATAAATTAGCAAACACAACTTGAAAGTTTTCAATACTTAAGGTTACCGCATAAAATAAGCTGTGATATGAAAAAAGCTGTATTTTTTATTTGTTTTACTTTTATGATAATTAAATCTTAATTTTTTAAAAATTGAAGTTTTCTTGTTAAATTAAGCCCTTTTATCTATTAAATGATACCAATTTCTTTTTTTTAATTCGTACTGGTTTTATTGTTACAGGACTTAAAAAATTAAAATATGCAGTGCATAAAATAAGCTGTGAGCCACTGTAAGTACACATGAATGTATTTGTAGGTATTTAAGTTTTCCTTATGACCACAAAACGTTTTGAGTTCACGACTCAATTTGTTTTGTTCATATGTAAGATAAATAAAAAAAAAAAAACAAATAAATGACCAAATTTTATAAATGCTATCCCGAAATTGGTGGACTTAAGCCAAAAATTTACCATTCACGTGAGTTTTCTTTTGTTTTGTGAGAATACTTCAAACAACATCGTAACATGACAAATAGATAATATAATTTGGTTTTTATTTATCTATTTTTTTTTTTTTTTGTTAATGAAAGTGTTCAAAGAATAATTATAGTATACTTTTTACTTTTAAAGAACTTATCATTGGAGATACGGTCCCACGTATTGATATCTTCTGATTCAACTTCTAATTCTAGTTTAATGGTAGATATGAAAAGAGCATCAAATTATCAATATTAATTTTTCTTTTTGTTTGAATGAGGCATATTTATTTCTAGTTTGAATTTGGCTTTTAATAATCGTTCAATACTTGTCGTCATTGATCGGCTGAATTCACGTGTTTTCATACAATGTCCAATTTAAATAATGGCAAATTGCCAGATGTCGCTAAAACTTTTTTGTTGCCATGCGCACAGTTTTAAAATGTAACCGATGCACATCCATGCAACTCAAGGAAAATGGCTGCATAAAGGGCAAACATTAGAGATAAACACGTTAAAATTCATCCCAAAAATGATTATGGGAAAAGCTCCTAATTATTTATGTATGTGGACAACTCCAGAACGTTGGACTATTACAATATTTCATTTCGTTTGTGGGGCCATACATGATTACAAAGTAATTTACAATAGTAATTAATTGTGAAAAGTAGTACAAGGATATAATTTCTGAAGTCTTTAAAAAGCAAAAATCCCTTTGGCTAATAAATGAACAATTAAAAAGGAAAAATAAATGAATTAGTTATTTACTAAAATTAAAAGCTTCTAAATCTATTTAGAGATGTGATCCACGAATGTTAGTTTACTGTCAAGAATTTAATCCAAACAATTTATGGTATCAATGAGACTAAAGACAGTATATAATTAATTGGGGCACGCCACTAAATAATAAGTTAATATCGTCGGCAGAAAGAAAAATCTCACATTGGGAAGTGCCACTAAAATTTAAAAAGTCATTCAAACGTTTTGTGTACTAATGTTCACGAAAATCTTGTGTAATTGCAAGAATTCATTTTAGCTAGAATTTATCTCAGCATTTTGGGTATCTGTGGTGAATATTATTTTTAATGGCATCAGCCCTCAGGGAATGACTAACTTGTATGCAATGCATTACACCATAATTGGTAAAATAGAAAGTTAACCATATAGGAAGTTTGTTCTATATACTTACGAACTGGTCTATCAACATTAAATGTATGTGCTTTAAGCAAGGTGGGCTGTGATCAAGTTATAACACATTCCATAGTAGTAACGATAAAACAGCTATAACATATAAGGCATTGCGTTGATGCTACAGTAATTATATTGTTTTAATAGTCTCTGATAAGCTTTAAGTCCCAAAATAATTGGATAATACATGTGAATTATGCACTAGTAAGAAGATCTAATGGATTGAAGTATCTCTAGCAAAATATCGTAAAAAACAAGGTATTTGAGCGGCTTACTGAATCACATTACCCTGAATATTAATGCCAAGATCATAAATAGCTTTCCATTCCTTAATATGACTTCGCCGTAGACCTGTGCAAAAGCATACAACTTTAAGCCTTGCAAGCAGTATCTCATTTGGAGGTTGGTACAAGATCGTTATTGATGCGTTTTTAGTTTTTTTTTAACATTACAATTGCTATATTTAAGGTGCAATAAATTTATTATTTAAATTCATTTTTTTATGTCTAAGCATTAAATTGTTTCTCACTTTAAATCTGTTCGGAATTTTAATTTCTGTAGAAAATTGTTCTATAGAAATTAAAATAAAAAAGAATACCAGATACTATTTACTACTCACTGTTTTACACAAAAGTCTTTAAGTGCTTAAGTGCTTTTCAATTTCTTTTTTGTATATTTGTGTATTAATAAATTATTGTTATCAAAAAATATTCTTCTAATGAAAGTATGAAAAACTCTTTAATTTATTATTGTTTCAAATAAATTCCGCTTTGAAACTAAGAACATGCCGTTTTTTTAATAATATTTTTTCACTTATCAACCCTACTTTGCTGTACTCTACTCATTATAGGGAATTCCATTGTAGCATATTCATAGTTTTTGCTAAATTAATATTTAATATTCATATGTTTGTTTTTTCCTGCTTCTTCTTGCCTTATTTTTTACATTTTATGTCGATCTTTTAATGATTTTTTTTTTTATTGCATTAATGTTATGTGTGAGTTTTTATTTTTTCTCTGTATAATTTTGCATTAATAGAAAACAACAACAATAAAAAAATATATTTCTTGACCTCATACTAATTTAGATATTTTGTGCAACAATAACTCAGTCAGTCAGTCAGTCATAGTAATGCCCGTTCTTACACAGTCCAGTTGTATACAGATTGCGCGATATTTTGTTTATATTTTAAATTCGTTGTATTTATAGTTTATTATCGAGTGGGCGTTTTTATTATTGTTCTGCTATTTATTTATTCAATTCCTTTTTTTTTTGTCACAAAAATTCACATTATTGATGGATTCGGAAATAGTAAAATTTGTATTTGGGGGTTTTTGTTTCTGTGAAAGGGTTTATTTATTTTTTTTTCTTTATATTTTGAGTCGCTTTTTTATTTTAGTGCGTTGGAGTGATACCCATTTTCCCAAAAAAATGGTATTATAGGTATATTGATACAAAACCAGAGTTGCTATTGTCGAAAGAATCGTTTAGTAAAGCTGTTGCTGAGTTGTTAATCTTTGTTCGAGTATAACTTGGGTTGTTCTAAAGCATATATCCAAGAACTAAAGGAACGATTTAAACTTAGTTGATTGAATTGATAAGATTTTTTTTCCATCTTGTAGTTTTTGTAATTCAGGTCTTTTAGTTCTTTTAGATCATAGTTTAGTGTCTATTTCCTCAGTTAGTTCCCCAAAATTTTTGCAAAACAAATATGAGACTATCTAGAATGCACTATATAAATAAGCAGAACAGATAATAAACAAGCAAGAGTGCTATATTCATCAATGCCGAATCTTATATACCTTCTACTACATACGCAAATCTAGTTTCGTAAAGTAACTCCAAAAAAAAAAAAATAAAAATAGAGAAAACAAGTAAGAGTGCTATGTTCGGCAATGCAGAATCTTCTGTACCTTTCACCATCTTTGTAACTCTAATTTAGTGAAGTAACTACAATCAAATAAGCAAATAATGAGGCGACAGAGAATTAAAAAATAAAAAAAAACTTTTGGTACTGCATATATATAATATTACATAAAAGTGGCATCGGCTCTTAATGGGTAAAGCATTTAAAAAAAAATTAGTATTTCCCTAAAGATCTCTTCAAAAGCTTTAAAAAGATACCCATATTGATTAAAAAAAAATGAAAATTTTAGAGCCCCGTAACTGGGAAAATAAGGGCGAGTGCCATTTTTTTCGCTGAATGTTTTTTTCTTATTTTTAATTCTCTATCGCCCCATATATTTATTTTTTTGATTGGAGTTACTTTACTGTTCCAAAAGACATGACAAAATTAGAGATATGCGTGGTGTTTTGCTTGCCTGCTGCCTCGAAGGACATGGACCGATCTTGCTGATTTCTAATAGCACCTCCTTCGAGACTATATGTGATCGATTGACATATTTGAATGACAAACTTATCTATACCCTTTTTTCACTTTTTGTGGTGAAGGGTAGGTATACAAATTTTTAATTTTACGTACAAATGTCATCGGCTCTTAGTGGGTTAAGCATTTTTCAAAAGCTTTAAAATAGTGCCCATATTGATATTTTAAAACAAAAATATGGGCGAGCGCCAATAACACAGACGGACAGACGGACATCCCTCAATCGACTTCGCTATGTATAAGAACTCAGAATATATATATACTATATGGGGGGTCGGAAATGGATATTGTAGAAATTACAAACAGAATGATAAACTTAGTTAAACCCTTTTTCCACTTTTCATAGTGAAGGATATAAAAACCTATAATTTTGAAGATTGAAAAAAATGAACTATGAGGCTCAAGTGAGCTTTGTGCTGTGAGCCGTTTATTAAGTTTAGTTGAGTGCCTGAAGTCTGTCGTTTTTTAACCAACTCATTATTTTGTAATTACTTTTCCCGTTTTTCCTTTTTCTTCCCTGTTTTTCAAAAGTTTAAGTCAACCAATTTAAATGTAGTTTCCTAGAAGGACCTAGACAACGTCGGACACAGTAAGCCAGTATTGTGCACATTCTACCTTTTCCTAACAATCTATATATTTATACATATAATAAAATGTGTAACGGGGTAATTCCTGTAGATGAAATTTTTTTTTGAAAATTTTGGTGTTGGTGTAGACAGTAATCGATATAGAATACAAAACACCTATTTTAGGAATTTTTGTCCGTCTATATGTCTGTGTTCGCATCACGTTAAAACTGCAGCATGGATTTGAAGAAAATTTTGTGAGGATGTCCCTTAGAACCTTGATTCCAATATAGAATACTTTCGTTTCATAAAAATAAGTTATTTCGTAGAGAAAATAGAGATACAAGTGTAAAAGCACCCAATTTTACCGGTATAGTCGTATTAAAACAGTTGTCAGCACATTTTATTTTTGTAGATGGAAAATTTTTAACACTTTTTATAGAATTTTGCAATAAATATTTAGAAAAACACTATTCTAAAACAAAGAAAAAAATAAATAAATTTAGAAATGACACGCTGCCAAAGTCGTGGGCACTGCTAGTACTTTATAAATCTTTATGTCTCGAATTTGGAATTCTTAGGGAAATTAATTGCCTATTTTATACTGACTAAAAATTTAGTTATTCAAATTCGCACTTATACTTCCTTTAATTCTGCCTCTTGATCTTCATGGTACATAAATTTTTGGGAACGCACATATCCAAATGTTAAAACATGCAAATTTCATACATTTTTATTGAATTCTAAAAAAAATCAATTTTTATTTGAAACGCTGACACAGAACTATAAGTTTCTAATAAATTTCAAAAAAAAAAAATAAATTTTGTATTTAAAAATTCTAGACGGACGATATGTACATATGGACGCCGCACAGTGTCGTGAGAGCGGGCAAAAATTAAAAATGCCAAATTTTAAATAAAAAAAGTGTTAATTTCGTTTTTAAAGAACACTTTAGGCAATTCAAATCAAAAGGAAAAATCAAATTTTTTTTTTAAAGTCATGGCGGTTCAAAGTTAATCGGTTTTTAGCAATGTAAAATATATAGGAAAAATTATACAAAAATTGCGTGATTCAGCTGATAATTTTTTATATTAAGTAAAGGCAGAACAGCAAGATTTTGTAAAAAATAATTTTCTGGGAGTGCAAAGATATGGTTACACTATATTTTAGCAAAAATATTAGCTCATCTGATTATATATCATTCTAAATGCAAACAAAAGAAACAAAGTGAAAATATGTAGAGTCAAGTTGACCTTGAAAAAAAGATATAATATTTTTGCAAGTATGTATATTAAAAAAAATATAAAATTTTGTCCCCCGCGTCCCCCCGGCATAGGGTTTTTAACAATTTCAGTTGTCGCGCAATTCAAAAACTAGTAAATTATTTGAAATTTTTATTGGGAATAATACAATGAAAGCAGCCCAAGTATGGGTTATCAACATTTACATGGATGGATTAAGTTTTTTTTTTTAAATATATACTCCATATTTCATATAGACTGCCACTTAATTGCCAAAATTTAATCTGAATTGAAAGAAAAAATTTCAATATTAGTAGACAAAGTTAATACTGGTTTATGGTATAACTAACAATGGTAACATGGCCAGACATTTTTAAAAAATATTGAAATACAATCTAACATAACTGAAGTAGATTCTTCTTTTATAAGAAAATTTTGAGGATTCCCTTTCAAGTGAAAAGAAATAAAACTTTGCAGTTGTTACTTAAGAATGCGTGAGCGTGTTACTCGTTATATTTTCATGAAATTTTGTCCAAATTTATTTATATTTTTAAATTAAACAACGGGAATTTTTTATTATATTAATTATTTTTCAAAATAAATTCTTTTTTTCGTGCTATTTTTTCTGACAAACATTTTAAATAAACTAAAAATTTTTGTCCAAAGAATAAAGCAAAGACAAAAATCAATGTTTAAGCAAAAACAACAATAATCAACCGTAATTCTATTTTTCTTCACTGTATACGGCTGACTTTTTTTCGGCTTTTTTATACAGTTGAAAGAGAATGAAAAATAAAAAAGGGTGTGAATATAGCTCCGTCAGTTAGCTTCGTTTTAGACAACCCTGTTATTGTTTACATACATCTCACTCAGAAAATGTTAAGTTAACAGAGTTGAATTATATTAACATTTGCGTTTGAAAAATAAAAATATTAATAAAAAAGAATATAAATGCATATAAAATTAAGTTTATATATTAATAGCAAAATATACAAAGTCAAAATATAAGGATTTTTAAAAAGAGGTCGAAAAATTTATTTTCTTTTTTTTTTTATACAGGTATTTATCAAATACCCAAAAATAGGTAAAAATTGAAAAGGTGCGGCTTAGCGGACTACTGGGGGAGAGAGCCTCGACATTATAGATTTCAGAACTGTAGAGGTTATATTCAGAATTTGTATAGGTTTTTAGTAATGACATGAAGAAAAATGTGAAATTACGCATTACCCCATATGAAATTTTTTAAATGCCCAAAAATGTGTCAAAATTGAAAAGGTGCGGCTTAGCGGACTACTGGGGGAGAGAGCCTCGACATTATAGATTTCAGAACTGTAAAGGTTATATTCAGAATTTGTATAGGTTTTTAGTAATGACATGAAGAAAAATGTGAAATTACGCATTACCCCATATGAAATTTTTTAAATGCCCAAAAATGGGTCAAAATTGAAAAGGTGCGGCTTAGCGGACTACTGGGGGAGAGAGCCTTGACACTATAGATTTCAGAACTGTAAAGGTTATATTCAGAATTTGTATAGGTTTTTAGTAATGACATGAAGAAAAATGAGAAATTACGCATTACCACATATGAAATTTTTTAAATGCCCAAAAATGGGTCAAAATTGAAAAGGTGCGGCTTAGCGGACTACTGGGGGAGAGAGCCTTGACACTGTAGATTTCAGAACTGTAAAGGTTATATTCAGAATTTGTATAGGTTTTTAGTAATGACATGTAGAAAAATGAGAAATTACGCATTACCCCATATGAAATTTTTTAAATGCCCAAAAATGGGTCAAAATTGAAAAGGTGCGGCTTAGCGGACTACTGGGGGAGAAAGCCTCGACATTATAGATTTCAGAACTGTAAAGGTTATATTCAGAATTTGTATAGGTTTTTAGTAATGACATGAAGAAAAATGTGAAATTACGCATTACCCCATATGAAATTTTTTAAATGCCCAAAAATGGGTCAAAATTGAAAAGGTGCGGCTTAGCGGACTACTGGGGGAGAGAGCCTTGACACTGTAGATTTCAGAACTGTAAAGGTTATATTCAGAATTTGTATAGGTTTTTAGTAATGACATGAAGAAAAATGAGAAATTACGCATTACCCCATATGAAATTTTTTAAATGCCCAAAAATGGGTCAAAATTGAAAAGGTGCGGCTTAGCGGACTACTGGGGGAGAAAGCCTCGACATTACAGATTTCAGAACTGTAAAGGTTATATTCAGAATTTGTATAGGTTTTTAGTAATGACATGAAGAAAAATGAGAAATTACGCATTACCCCATATGAAATTTTTTAAATGCCCAAAAATGGTTCAAAATTGAAAAGGTGCGGCTTAGCGGACTACTGGGGGAGAGAGCCTTGACACTGTAGATTTCAGAACTGTAAAGGTTATATTCAGAATTTGTATAGGTTTTTAGTAATGACATGAAGAAAAATGAGAAATTACGCATTACCCCATATGAAATTTTTTAAATGCCCAAAAATGGGTCAAAATTGAAAAGGTGCGGCTTAGCGGACTACTGGGGGAGAAAGCCTCGACATTATAGATTTCAGAACTGTAAAGGTTATATTCAGAATTTGTATAGGTTTTAAGTAATGACATGTAGAAAAATGTGAAATTACGCATTACCCCATATGAAATTTTTTAAATGCCCAAAAATGGGTCAAAATTGAAAAGGTGCGGCTTAGCGGACTACTTGGGGAGAGAGCCTCGACACTATAGATTTCAGAACTGTAAAGGTTATATTCAGAATTTGTATAGGTTTTTAGTAATGACATGAAGAAAAATGAGAAATTACGCATTACCCCATATGAAATTTTTTAAATGCCCAAAAATGGGTCAAAATTGAAAAGGTGCGGCTTAGCGGACTACTGGGGGAGAAAGCCTCGACATTATAAATTTCAGAACTGTAAAGGTTATATTCAGAATTTGTATAGGTTTTTAGTAATGACATGAAGAAAAATGAGAAATTACGCATTACCCCATATGAAATTTTTTAAATGCCCAAAAATGGGTCAAAATTGAAAAGGTGCGGCTTAGCGGACTACTGGGGGAGAAAGCCTCGACATTATAGATTTCAGAACTGTAATGGTTATATTCAGAATTTGTATAGGTTTTTAGTAATGACATGAAGAAAAATGTGAAATTACGCATTACCCCATATGAAATTTTTTAAATGCCCAAAAATGGGTCAAAATTGAAAAGGTGCGGCTTAGCGGACTACTTGGGGAGAGAGCCTCGACACTATAGATTTCAGAACTGTAAAGGTTATATTCAGAATTTGTATAGGTTTTTAGTAATGACATGAAGAAAAATGAGAAATTACGCATTACCCCATATGAAATTTTTTAAATGCCCAAAAATGGGTCAAAATTGAAAAGGTGCGGCTTAGCGGACTACTGGGGGAGAAAGCCTCGACATTACAGATTTCAGAACTGTAAAGGTTATATTCAGAATTTGTATAGGTTTTTAGTAATGACATGAAGAAAAATGTGAAATTACGCATTACCCCATAAAATTTTTTAAATGCCCAAAAATGGGTCAAAATTGAAAAGGTGCGGCTTAGCGGACTACTGGGGGAGAAAGCCTCGACATTATAGATTTCAGAACTGTAAAGGTTATATTCAGAATTTGTATAGGTTTTTAGTAATGACATGAAGAAAAATAAGAAATTACGCATTACCCCATAAAAAATTTTTTAAATGCCCAAAAATGGGTCAAAATTGAAAAGGTGCGGCTTAGCGGACTACTGGGGGAGAGAGCCTCGACATTATAGATTTCGGAACTGTAAAGGTTATATTCAGAATTTGTATAGGTTTTTAGTAATGAGATGAAGAAAAATGAGAAATTACGCATTACCCCATATGAAATTTTTTAAATGCCCAAAAATGGGTCAAAATTGAAAAGGTGCGGCTTAGCGGACTACTGGGGGAGAAAGCCTCGACATTATAGATTTCAGAACTGTAAAGGTTATATTCAGAATTTGTATAGGTTTTTAGTAATGACATGAAGAAAAATGTGAAATTACGCATTACCCCATATGAAATTTTTTAAATGCCCAAAAATGGGTCAAAATTGAAAAGGTGCGGCTTAGCGGACTACTGGGGGAGAAAGCCTCGACATTATAGATTTCAGAACTGTAAAGGTTATATTCAGAATTTGTATAGGTTTTTAGTAATGACATGAAGAAAAATGTGAAATTACGCAATACCCCATATGAAATTTTTTAAATGCCCAAAAATGGGTCAAAATTGAAAAGGTGCGGCTTAGCGGACTACTGGGGGAGAGAGCCTTGACACTGTAGATTTCAGAACTATAAAAGTTATATTCAGAATTTGTATAGGTTTTTAGTAATGACATGAAGAAAAATGAGAAATTACGCATTACCCCATATGAAATTTTTTAAATGCCCAAAAATGGGTCAAAATTGAAAAGGTGCGGCTTAGCGGACTACTGGGGGAGAAAGCCTCGACATTACAGATTTCAGAACTGTAAAGGTTATATTCAGAATTTGTATAGGTTTTTAGTAATGACATGAAGAAAAATGAGAAATTACGCATTATCCCATATGAAATTTTTTAAATGCCCAAAAATGGGTCAAAATTGAAAAGGTGCGGCTTAGCGGACTACTGGGGGAGAGAGCCTTGACACTGTAGATTTCAGAACTGTAAAGGTTATATTCAGAATTTGTATAGGTTTTTAGTAATGACATGAAGAAAAATGAGAAATTACGCATTACCCCATATGAAATTTTTTAAATGCCCAAAAATGGGTCAAAATTGAAAAGGTGCGGGTTAGCGGACTACTGGGGGAGAAAGCCTCGACATTATAGATTTCAGAACTGTAAAGGTTATATTCAGAATTTGTATTACGCATTACCCCATATGAAATTTTTTAAATGCCCGCTAAGCCGCACCTTTTCAATTTTGACCCTTTTTTGGGCATTTAAAAAATTTCATATGGGGTAATGCGTAATTTCTCATTTTTCTTCATGTCATTACTAAAAACCTATACAAATTCTGAATATAACCTTTACAGTTCTGAAATCTATAATGTCGAGGCTTTCTCCCCCAGTAGTCCGCTAAGCCGCACCTTTTCAATTTTGACCCATTTTTGGGCATTTAAAAAATTTCATATGGGGTAATGCGTAATTTCTCATTTTTCTTCATGTCATTACTAAAAACCTATACAAATTCTGAATTGACCTTTACAGTTCTGAAATCTATAATGTCGAGGCTTTCTCCCCCAGTAGTCCGCTAAGCCGCACCTTTTCAATTTTGACCCATTTTTGGGCATTTAAAAAATTTTATGGGGTAATGCGTAATTTCACATTTTTCTTCATGTCATTACTAAAAACCTATACCAATTCTGAATATAACCTTTACAGTTCTGAAATCTATAATGTCGAGGCTTTCTCCCCCAGTAGTCCGCTAAGCCGCACCTTTTCAATTTTGACCCATTTTTGGGCATTTAAAAAATTTCATATGGGGTAATGCGTAATTTCTCATTTTTCTTCATGTCATTACTAAAAACCTATACAAATTCTGAATATAACCTTTACAGTTCTGAAATCTATAATGTCGAGGCTTTCTCCCCCAGTAGTCCGCTAAGCCGCACCTTTTCAATTTTGACCCATTTTTGGGCATTTAAAAAATTTCATATGGGGTAATGCGTAATTTCACATTTTTCTTCATGTCATTACTAAAAACCTATACAAATTCTGAATATAACCTTTACAGTTCTGAAATCTATAATGTCGAGGCTTTCTCCCCCAGTAGTCCGCTAAGCCGCACCTTTTCAATTTTGACCCATTTTTGGCCATTTAAAAAATTTCATATGGGGTAATGCGTAATTTCTCATTTTTCTTCATCTCATTACTAAAAACCTATACAAATTCTGAATATAACCTTTACAGTTCTGAAATCTATAATGTCGAGGCTCTCTCCCCCAGTAGTCCGCTAAGCCGCACCTTTTCAATTTTGACCCATTTTTGGGCATTTAAAAAATTTCATATGGGGTAATGCGTAATTTCTCATTTTTCTTCATGTCATTACTAAAAACCTATACAAATTCTGAATATAACCTTTACAGTTCTGAAATCTATAATGTCGAGGCTTTCTCCCCCAGTAGTCCGCTAAGCCGCACCTTTTCAATTTTGACCCATTTTTGGGCATTTAAAAAATTTTATGGGGTAATGCGTAATTTCACATTTTTCTTCATGTCATTACTAAAAACCTATACAAATTCTGAATATCACCTTTACAGTTCTGAAATCTATAATGTCGAGGCTTTCTCCCCCAGTAGTCCGCTAAGCCGCACCTTTTCAATTTTGACCCATTTTTGGGCATTTAAAAAATTTCATATGGGGTAATGCGTAATTTCTCATTTTTCTTCATGTCATTACTAAAAACCTATACAAATTCTGAATATAACCTTTACAGTTCTGAAATCTATAATGTCGAGGCTTTCTACCCCAGTAGTCCGCTAAGCCGCACCTTTTCAATTTTGACCCATTTTTGGGCATTTAAAAAATTTTATGGGGTAATGCGTAATTTCACATTTTTCTTCATGTCATTACTAAAAACCTATACAAATTCTGAATATAACCTTTACAGTTCTGAAATCTATAATGTCGAGGCTTTCTCCCCCAGTAGTCCGCTAAGCCGCACCTTTTCAATTTTGACCCATTTTTGGGCATTTAAAAAATTTCATATGGGGTAATGCGTAATTTCTCATTTTTCTTCATGTCATTACTAAAAACCTATACAAATTCTGAATATAACCTTTACAGTTCTGAAATCTATAGTGTCGGGGCTCTCTCCCCAAGTAGTCCGCTAAGCCGCACCTTTTCAATTTTGACCCATTTTTGGGCATTTAAAAAATTTCATATGGGGTAATGCGTAATTTCACATTTTTCTTCATGTCATTACTAAAAACCTATACAAATTCTGAATATAACCTTTACAGTTCTGAAATCTATAATGTCGAGGCTTTCTCCCCCAGTAGTCCGCTAAGCCGCACCTTTTCAATTTTGACCCATTTTTGGGCATTTAAAAAATTTCATATGGGGTAATGCGTAATTTCTCATTTTTCTTCATGTCATTACTAAAAACCTATACAAATTCTGAATATAACCTTTACAGTTCTGAAATCTATAATGTCGAGGCTTTCTCCCCCAGTAGTCCGCTAAGCCGCACCTTTTCAATTTTGACCCATTTTTGGGCATTTAAAAAATTTCATATGGGGTAATGCGTAATTTCTCATTTTTCTTCATGTCATTACTAAAAACCTATACAAATTCTGAATATAACCTTTACAGTTCTGAAATCTATAATGTCGAGGCTTTCTCCCCCAGTAGTCCGCTAAGCCGCACCTTTTCAATTTTGACCCATTTTTGGGCATTTAAAAAATTTCATATAGGGTAATGCGTAATTTCTCATTTTTCTTCATGTCATTACTAAAAACCTATACAAATTCTGAATATAACCTTTACAGTTCTGAAATCTATAATGTCGAGGCTTTCTCCCCCAGTAGTCCGCTAAGCCGCACCTTTTCAATTTTGACCCATTTTTGGGCATTTAAAAAATTTCATATGGGGTAATGCGTAATTTCACATTTTTCTTCATGTCATTACTAAAAACCTATACAAATTCTGAATATAACCTTTACAGTTCTGAAATCTATAATGTCGAGGCTTTCTCCCCCAGTAGTCCGCTAAGCCGCACCTTTTCAATTTTGACCCATTTTTGGGCATTTAAAAAATTTCATATGGGGTAATGCGTAATTTCTCATTTTTCTTCATCTCATTACTAAAAACCTATACAAATTCTGAATATAACCTTTACAGTTCTGAAATCTATAATGTCGAGGCTCTCTCCCCCAGTAGTCCGCTAAGCCGCACCTTTTCAATTTTTACCTATTTTTGGGTATTTGATAAATACCTGTATAAAAAAAAAAGAAAATAAATTTTTCGACCTCTTTTTAAAAATCCTTATATTTTGACTTTGTATATTTTGCTATTAATATATAAACTTAATTTTATATGCATTTATATTCTTTTTTATTAATATTTTTATTTTTCAAACGCAAATGTTAATATAATTCAACTCTGTTAACTTAACATTTTCTGAGTGAGATGTATGTAAACAATAACAGGGTTGTCTAAAACGAAGCTAACTGACGGAGCTATCTTCACACCCTTAAAATAAAATATCACAAAACACTACAATAATTTATTTATAACAATTATTAACAAGCAGTGTATAAAAAGATAAGCTTTTTTTGGACCGTTCAGTTTATCACTTTTAATTGTATGGAACTTATTTGAATTTTACCAAAATTCCTCAAAATGTTTCCTTTAACGAAAAAAATATCTGTACCGAATTTCATATTTCTACTACAATTTCTTCTTTTTTTTGTCGCTTCAAATAGGTAATAGCCACACTGTGCGCCGTACTTATAATTTATAGCTTATTTCAAAAATTGTAATGTATTAAAATTATAAGAAAATATGGTTTTTATTTTACTATTGTTATATTAATTTTATAATTTGCATATTTTGCTTTATTTTCAAATATAAAGGCCCATCACGCATCTTCGAATAAGGTAAGAAAAAATCGAAATCCAAAGGTTATTTTTATGTGTGTTTGTGTACTTTTCATTAAAATTTGATTCTCATTTGTAAGTTGTCCCCTAAACAAAGGAATATCGCCAATTGAATAAAATGCTTAATATTCATATTTCATATTGTTACCAATTAATTGCTAATATTTTGTGCTAAAATGCTGCGAAAAATATAATTATAATTTTTAATTTTTCTTTTTTTTTAGGTCAATGGTGACGATAGCTGGCAGTACGAAGATATAACATTAGAACGTGGCAATTCCGGTTTAGGGTTTTCAATAGCTGGCGGCACAGACAATCCACATGTTGGCAATGATTCATCAATATATATAACCAAATTAATACCTGGTGGCGCTGCAGCAGCTGATGGCCGCTTAAGTGTTAACGATATAATTGTGTCGGTCAATGATACTTCAGTGGTCGATGTACCACATGCTTCGGCAGTCGATGCCTTAAAAAAAGCCGGCAATGTTGTTAAGTTGCATGTGAAAAGAAAACGTACTGGGGGCGGTGGTAGTAATAGTACCGTAGCGGATGGTATAAACTCTAAAATGTCAGCGATAAAGCAAGCGGATGGGGGACCGAAAGTAATCGAAATCGATTTGGTTAAGGGTGGCAAGGGCTTAGGCTTTTCAATTGCCGGTGGTATTGGTAATCAACATATACCAGGCGATAATGGTATTTATGTTACCAAAATAATGGATGGTGGTGCTGCTGCTGTCGATGGCCGTTTATCAATAGGCGATAAACTTATAGCAGTTAAGGCGAATGGAGTGAGTATCTGATGTTTTTAATTAATTAATTTATATTCGTTTTGATAAAAAAAAACTTTATTTTGAATGAATTAATAATTTTCCTTGAACTGAAGTTTGTTATTATATTTTTTAATCAACTGTAAGGAGCACAGAAAAGGCCGGATGTTGGCAAAGTGTTTTTTGTTTCGTTGTTTTGTTGGATCGTTACCCTTCTTTATATTTCTACTTATCAATGTGCAAAGTAGTTATTGCTTTTTTTTTGACCAGCACTCAGGGGATGACCCCTACTTATGCAATGCATTGTGCCAGAACTAGGAAATTAGGTTGTGAGAAGGGGGAGAGAGGGGGTAGTGCTTGTGGACATTTGATTTGAATCTTTGCACATTCAAAGTGGCTGGAAAGACCTCTGCGGGGAGTTTATTCCACATATGAACTGTTCGGCTAAAAAACGAATTCTCTTTGTAATGCGTAGTGCGGTTCACTGGCTAATCGACCACAAAGGAATGCGTTCTTGATGCAGAACGCGTTGTGCGTACGAAATTACGGTTTTCAGAAACAAGTTCCCTGATCTCCTAAGAGCACATTCCGTTGTAGTAACGATAAAAAAGTGAAACACACCCCACATTGCGTCGATGCTCCAGTGAGTCAATAGAGCTGGATACCCTACTGTCCCCGATGAGCTTCTTCGCTCTCTCCTGCACGCGGTCGAGTAACTCCAAAATAGACTTTGAAGCACCGGCCCACACATGAGAGTTGTATTCCATTTTCGGTCTGATAAAGGTGACATAGATAGTAAGGAGATCAGATGGAGTGAAGTATTTCTTACACCGTTTCAAAAGACCTAGGCACCTGAATGCTTCTTTTGCGACATGAAAAATATTCTGGTTCCAACGAATTTTTGAATTTTTATGCCAAGAACATCGAGGGCTTCTGATTCCTTAATATATATATATCCCCCGTAATTACAGATGAGGTAGCATATTCAGCCGTACGCCTGTGCGAAAGCACACAACACTGGGTTTTATAAGCGTTAAATTGAACCCTATTCGTAAGGCCTCATTCGGAGATTACCAAAAGGTCGCGATTAAGGGTATCGTCCATGTGCTTTCGCACAGCCCCAATTTCCCGAAGGCTTAGTCTATTGCGAAATGAAAATGAATGGCATATGCTACTGTCATCTGCGGATTTTACAGTACATAACTTTAAAACTCTTCTAAATAAACTATGATTTTAAAACCTAAGTGCGAGCCACCTTCTTAAATGTATTTTAAATAATTGTTTTTACTTTATTAATAGCAAACAACAGTATAGCGTCAAATGGTGTAAATATAGTTAATTAAAATTACGCTAAAATACATATGTATGTAAAAGGTCTTTTATAGCAAGTCGTTAATTTCTTTAAATCAATTATTTGAAAGTATTGGTAACCGAAAACCAAAGTTAGATACAAGTATTGTTAAAATATAATTCTTGGCTAATTTGTATTTTTTATTAAAATTCAATTTATTAGTTTACTACAAGAGATTTTTTTTATCGAACTGCCATAATTTTCAAAAACACAACATAAGTAATGCTGGGAACACAATTGGGACGAACGACGACTTTCGTCTAGCACGACGAATCCGTCTGTAAAAGTTCGCTGTTATGATCAACAAAATTGTTTGCTGCCTATGACAAAAAAAAGTAAACATTAAAAAAATGAAGCAAAATTATTAAAATATTAAACATCATGCTTTTGTCCATATTTAAATTTGTTTTTTTTATGCATATGGCAGCTAATAGTGTTACCATAGAATAAAATTAAAAAATAAAATAGTTATACAAAAAATAACACATTAAGAAAAAGCAATTTTATGGAAAATAATTGTGGATATTTAACTTAATGATATATAATTATTGTTTAATTAAGGCAAAAATAACTTTATTTACTAATATATTTAAAAACTAAAAAGAGAAAGGACAACCCTGTACTGGTTTTTTCGTCGTTCGTCGGCGTAAAAAATAGAAATAGTAAATCTATCGTAGAGTTTGTCACGCAGTACGAATTTCGTCGACGGCATAGTTGTGTTAATTTTCATATGCACCAATGTGTTTTATTTCTGACGGTAATTATTCGCAACGAAAAACTCGTTGTTTGTCCCAATTGTGTTCCCCGCATAAAATAGAAAAACTACTCTGATGAAATAATAACTACTATGATGTAAAATTTATATTGAACAACAATTAGAAAATAGCAAGGTATTTCCAACAATTATGATCGATTATTCGACATTTAAAAAAAAACAGGGTTTCGAATAATTGAAATACATATTCGAAATTTTCAGAAAAAAACGGTGAACTAGTTTTTTAGAAGAAAAAAATATTTGCCATATATAAATTTCCTTTCCTATTCCTTTTTAAAAACTGATTTTAATTTTTCTTTTGTTGTTTTTTTTTTGTTTTTTTTTTTGCCAACATTGAAATGAAAACGCAGAGAAAATGAAATTTCGCACAAAAATCTATAATTACACAGAAAAACAAAAAACAAAAGATATGAATTCACCATCAGAAATAGATTAATCCACTTCAAAACACATTACCCAAAAAACTATTTTGTTAAATTGTGGAAAAACATAAAAAGTGAAACAGACAAGTTTAAAAAAAAAACTCCTAAAGTATCACACATGTTAACTTGTTCAAAAAACCAAAATAGCAGGGATCTTGTGATATAAAAGTATATTTTTCTTGTGTTCTTTTTTCCATTTCATGATCTGTCAATCCTTAAATTTTTTATAGAATTTAACTAAACATATACGAGGGCTGCTCTATATAATTCTGGCCTAATAGTGAAAATGCGAATATTTATAATCAAAAATGGTTTTATTATTTTTCAAAGTGTTCTCCAGCATGATTTATACACTTTTGCATGCGCTCAAACCAGTTGTCGAAGCACTTTTTCCACTCCGATTGAGACACCTCTAAAACATGGTTTTTGATTACTTCAACAGCTTCTTTTGGCGACGAAAATCATTTACCACGCGTTTTTTTCTTGATGTGCGGAAACAAGAAGAAGTCATTAGGTGCCAAGTCAGGGCTGTACGGCGGATGACCCATTAATTCGACGTTTTGGCCGGTCAAAAACGCTCTGGTTTGAGCCAATGTGTGAGAGCTCGCATTGTCATGGTGAACAATGATTCGTCTTCTCTTGTTGGTTTTTCGAATTTATCCGATGACTTCAGGCAAACAAATTGTAGTGTACCACTCAGAAGTGACCGTCCTACGTTGCTCAAGCAGAACAGTCGCCACATGACCAGTTTTGCCGAAGAAACAGGCGACCATTTGCTTCAAAGTGCTTCTTCCACGAACAACATTCGTTGGATTTTGCTCGTCTTTGAAAACCCACACGGTCGATTGTTGTCTCGTTTCGGGCTCATACGCATAGATCCATGATTCGTCACCTGTGACGATCTTATAAACGTCTTTTGAAGCACCGCAATCGTATTTTTGCAACATTTCTTTGCACCAATCGACACGAGCCTTTTTTTTTGAGCGACTTTCAAATTGTGCGGGATCCAACGAGAACAAACCTTTTCTACGGCCAGGTGTTCATGCAGTATCGAATGTATGCTGGTGGAAGAAATTTCCAAGGATGTCTATCTCTCGGTATGTCGCATGTCGATCTTGCATTATGGGTTCAAGCACGGCATCAATGTTCTCTGGTACAACAGCCGTTTTTGGACGACCTTCACGGAATTCGTCTTTGAGCGAGCTTCGGCCACGATTAAATTCATTATACCAGTTTTTCACAGTAATATAGTATGGTGCTTCATCGCCATACAAAGATTTAAGTTCATCAATGCTAATCCACGTCGAAAGTTGTGAAAAATGATGGCACGAAAATGTTCACGAGTTAATTCCATTTTTTTCTATATTAATTTTTTCAAGTCACTGTAAACAACACAAATAATGGTCGTACGTCAAATCGTTTTGAGTACGATTATGCTTAAAAATGACAAACTTTCCAATGGAAATGTCTGATTACACTTGGTAGCACTCATTGTTGCCAGGCCAGTAATATATATAGCAGCCCTCGTAAAAACGTTGAAAATGCTTCCATTATTTTTTTCGCATTGTCTTTTTTATTGTTTTATAAAAAAAGGTCCCAAAAATTTTTCCCTTTATCTTCATCTTTAAACTCTAAAATATCATCCTTGTAGCTGAACATAACAATTGTATGACTCAGCTGAAAAATCTGTGGTTTCAGTTACAGAAAGAAGATTATTTACGAAAAACTTAAATGAAAAAGATTTTTATTAGTTTTTAACAAATAAAAAAAACGGTCTATTCGACATTTGAAAAATCAACATTAAAAAACCGAACAGAAAAAACCAGTGGAAAAACCGATCCAGTATGCTGGAAAAGGACGTACAATAACATGCTGTCTTGTCCTGACGCTTTCTGTTCTCTTTTATCAAATGATTGCATTTAAAATGAATAAATCAACTTAAATATAATCTAAATTAACAGAAAAAAACTTTATATTTCATCTAAGTTAATTTTTTTTTTATATATTAAATAATTGTTTTTCTTTTTCTTGTAGGTTGATAAAAATTTAGAAAATGTTACGCACGAACAAGCTGTTGCCACTTTAAAATCCGTTGTCGATAAAGTAACATTAGTTGTGGGCAAATCGGGTCACATTATTTCGACATCAGGACATCATTTCAATCAAGTGAATTCGCATTCAACAGGTGCGATAAATACTATAGGCCAAACCGTTGTTGATTTTGCTCGCTCATCTTCCACCACACCATACACAACAACCACCAACAACATCAACAACAACAACAATACAAATGCAATGCAACCACCAACAACAGCTACAATTACTAATAATAGCAATAATCAGCACCATGCATCTTCCCCAGCTGTAGCTGAAATAATTCCTACATCTACATCTAGATCCCAGTCACCTTTGCCTCGTAAGCTTCTTTTTCATTTTCAGTTTATTTTTTACTTCTTTTATGATTTTTTGTTTCTTTTAATTAAATTAAGTTTCTATCTTTCATTAATAATTTAAAATTTTTCTTAAGTTGTATTTAAGAAAAAAAAAGCCAAACCTTTAACCAACCACCTTTGCTCAATCAAGAAAAAAAGAAAAACCAAAACCAACCAAACTTCATAACGTTCTCAAAATCATTTCTAATATAAAAACAAAAGTGCTACACTTGTATGCTTGTGGATTAAATGTACATACATACCTACATACATTTATTTACATGTATCTAAATATTTAACACAAAACAGACAATTATTTAGTTTAGTTATTCATTCCAATAGTATTGTTATAATTTCAATATAAATTCGCTGCTAAGTTGGTAAAGCAAAAACGTTTTCGTATATTTATTTTTTCTTATAAAAATACTTAATTTGCATGTTTTAACAATACAAGGATATTAAAGAAAGTTAAAAGAAATATATTTTTTCCATACAACAATGAAATCTGTTTGTAATTGTTTTGCACGTTTTAAGTTTTGTGAAATATGATTTAGTCCTTTCTTTGTTCTAAAATTTACCACTTTTTGCTGCGATGATTTGTGTGTTTGCATGTCTACTGGTGCTGCTACTGTGCTGCATACAAGAGTGATGTGTTTTTGAACTTGAATTCTTATTTAGTTTGGTTATTTAATTATTTATTTCTTATTGTATTTCTTTTTCTATGTTTTAATATTTTTACCAACAAATTCCAAAAGAAAAACTGTATTAAAAAAAATAACTTTGTACTTTTGCCCTACCACAACAACGGCTTTAGAAACAAAAAGATCAAAGAACTACTACAACTAAAAAATAAAAAACTAATCAAACAAATCTCTGCTTTAATCACACTAATATTAACAATTTTATATTTTTTCGTATTTCCTTTCCCAACAAATATTGTTTGGGCATTTTTTTGTATTATTCGCTTAATTTTGATTTGGTGCAAACAAAAAACACAAAATATCAAATTATAGAACAACCAGCATCTAGGTATGCATCTTCAAATGTTTTGGCTGCCGTGCCCCCTGGCACTCCCAGAGCTGTTAGCACAGAGGATATAACAAGGTAAGTTTTGTCATTATTATATTTAAAAACTATACGAGTATATGTATCTTTTTTTACTCATGGCCTCATCATAATTAGGTATGATGGAAATCGATCGATTTGAAAACGATTCGTTTTGAGATAAATTTCAGACAAAAGTAAAGAAGTTACTCCAAAGTAATTGTACAAACGGAATGGAGAGTTATTAAAATATATATTGAAGGTATAAAAAAACGAAAATAGTAAGGATATCACAACCATTTACGGTTTTAAGTCGTCTCGATTTCGAAATCGATTTCCATCACATACCTGAATATTTTGAATCGATCTGCTAACCTACAAAATTTTATTTCATAAAAACATATCATATGTACTTAGGTTTGTGGTAAAAGGCGATCGTTTTAAAACCAAACAGGTTTTCAAACGATCACTACGAATTCATTTTATGCATTAAAAAAATATTTTTGATTTGAATTTTGCTATCGATCGATTTTTATCATAAACATGTACGAGTATACATGTTCTGTTTCCTTGGGAAGCTTGGTAACTTTTTAATAAAAAGATAGAATTATTAGTTAAACAAAAGTTATAGAGGAATATTTATTTACCTACAACGACAATATTTTAATATCTGTGTTTAGAAAGAATCAATATACTAGATAGTAACAATTGATCAGCTGACTCGACTTTCTTATGGTTTTGTGGTATTCAACTTGTACTTTTCTTTCATTGCGAAAAATTAAAAAATCTATTTAATCACATTAAAAAGTCTTGAAGCAATTGAGGAAAAAGAGTGAAAACTGAAATGAGTAGGAGAAAACTATTAGGCATGTTTTGACACTCCCTTGTTTTGTGATTTGAAAAACGACAAAATTTTGTTTTACATGTTTCGAAACTTACGCTTTTCGCTTGCGTTTTGATATTTTTCGATCTTCGCTGGCTAACGAAAATCGAATATCGATTGTCAAATTCGTGTTATGAGTTGCTAGCATTGTCGAAAATTTTGTTGTCCAACGAATTTTCAATCGAACACAATTTTGCTTTTGATGGTTTGTTTTTTTTACAAATGGTGGCAATAAATTATTTTAATTACATGCAGGTCTAAGGTTGTAAGTACAAAACAACAATTCGAAAAAGCTCGTTTCTATAATGGAACAAAATCCACAGCTAGCAAAAGGAATATGCACAAAAGTTCAAGCGGCAGAAAAATGGGAAGAAATTACACAGGAACTAAATTGTATAAGACCAACCGTTAGAATAACAGCAATCGAACCAAAATTCCGTCGTAGTCTATTTAATTAATAATTATTTTAACTGTTGTTGTTTAATTGACAGCTGATAAACATGTACTATTGTGAATAATCCAATGTAGTAAAATTCACAATAGCACTATTTTATCGAATGTGCGCCATAATACCAAATGAAAATTCGTTCGATCAGCTCTTTTGACTACAGTCGAAGATAGAAAGTTGCTCATAATAGGCACATTTGAGATTTTTTTAATTCAATTGACATTCCAATGCAATAGATTTTTTTAATTTAAAAAAAATTTACAAAAAGCTAGAAATATTTTGGCTGGAAAATGGATTATTATTAGTGATATTGCATTTAATCAGTACTTAAAATATATTTTTGCTTATTTTGTTAATTAAAATGCACACATTCGGAACTCATCTCGTCCTAAAAGTATTTTTTATAAATCTATTAAGGTACCTTAACACCGCATAATTAATAAGCGCTAAATATTCATACTTATTTCGACCATCAAGTAAATCACCAATGCTCAAGAAAACGATTGAAAAAAGCTATTGATAAATTAAGACTTTAAGGCCCTTATTATGAGTTGCATTCGATTTTCGATCTTCGCTGGCTAACGAAAATCGAATATCGATTGTCAAATTCGTATTATGAGTTGGTAGCACTGTCGAAAATTTCGTTGTGCAACGAATTTTCAATCGAACACAATTTTGCTTTCGATGGTTTGTGTTATTTTGTAAAAATTATTGAATTTGTTTTCTTTTACAAATGGTGGCAATAAATTATATTAATTACATGCAGGTCTAAGGTTGTAAGTACAAAACAATTGGAAAAGCTGAAAGCACAGAAGTTCAAGCGGCAAAAAAATGGGAAGAAATTACACAGGAAATAAATTGTATAGGACCAACTGTTAGAACAACAGCAATCGAACCAAAATTCCGTGGTAGTCATTTCAATTAATAATTATTTTAATTTTTCGTTTATAAATTAGTAAAACAATATTTCTTTAGAGTCACAGCTGATAAACATGTACTATTGTGAATAATCCAATTTAGTAAAATTCACAATAGCACTATTTTATCGAATGTGCGCCATAATACCAAATGAAAATTCGTTCGATCAGCCCTTTCGACTACAGTCGAAGATCGAAAGTTGCTCATAATAAGCACCTAATTGTGTAAAAAAATATTAATTTGTATATAAATTTATTGTTGATTTAAAGTTTATTTTAAGTAAAATTCATAACTTCACTTCAATATGTGCTTGCGATTCAAAGTCGCCAAATTTCTTGTTATATTGAAATGTAGAACACCTTTCACGCGATTTCAACTCGCGTTGCAAGTTTGGAGCCATTTGCGATCATCAGAACATACCTGAATGTCATCCTAATATCTTGGAGCTATTCATTCCTTCAGCTTATAAATTATAAAAAACGGACTTCTCGTGATAAATTTGTATACCACAAATGTCTTTTTCCAAGCGTTTAAACTTTTGAAACTTATTCAATTTCTGAAATGGATAAATTTGCTTGCATAGTTGATTTTATATTCGTTTTGATGACAGATGGTGCTTTTATTAATGGTTAACTCCTCCAGAACTTCCAGTTGCTTTTCCAGATATATTGTTTTCATTTGTTTTGTATCATTTTCTGATCGGGCAAAAGTGCAGGTTAAGTGTGCAAATATGATGACATCATCTTCTTCGATTGATAACATTAGCGGTAGTACGATTTCCTCTGAAAAGATTTTCGACATGCCGATAAGCTGAATATGTTTGAAGCTATTATCTTTATATCCTTCACCACAAAAAGTGGAAAAAGGGTATATATATCTTTGTCATTCCGTGTGCAATTTCTACAATATCCATGTATTCTGACTTCTTACGCATAGCGAAGTTGATTGAGCGATGTCCGTCTGTGCGTCCGTCAATCGATCAGATAAAGTGTCGAAAGAGGTGCTATTGGAAATCAGCATGAATGGTTCATGTCCTTCGAGGCAGGCAGGCAAACCATCTTTTTGTTATTTGAAACAATAAAGTAACTCCATTTAAAAAAAATAAATATGTATGGGGCGATAGAGAATTAAAAAATAAGAAAAAATTGGCGCTCGCCCATATATTTCGAGTTACGGGGCTCTGAAATTTAAATTTTTTTTAAAATATGAATATCGGTATCATTTTAAAGCTTTTAAAGAGATCTTTAAGGAAATACTAAAATTTTTTATAAATGCTAACCCATTAAGAGCCGATGGCAGATTTAATTTTTTTTATTTTTTGATTCTCTGTCACCCCAATATTTGATTTTTTAATTAAAGCTACTTCACTAAACTAGATTTACATATGTAGATGGTGAAGCGTATATAAAATTCGGCTTAACCGAATATAGCACTTATTTGTTTATACTCCGTTTGCAAGTTGCGAAACATTGCTGCAGACCTTTACAAAACATTTTAACGATTAATAAATCAAGAGTGGATTTTAATATTTTTTATCTACATCTGTTGACCATACCACAATTTGGACCCATTTATTCAATTAAAATTGTTGTTTTAATTTAAGGCACATCAACTTCAATGAACGTGTTATTTAAGAACTTTTTAAAATTGTTTCTGAGCTTTGAAAGATTACATTGTTTCCTGTTTCATTTTTAAGTCAAGTAATTTTTCATCATACATATTTTTTACTATCAATATTGTGACAATATTATTTTTGTACATTTGACCTTTCGATGTATGTATAACATGATAAATTTCTAATAAATGAATATATAATGTTAAAATAAATAGAAGCAAAGCCTTAAGATATCGAAATTGCTTAGCGTTTCATTCCATACCGAGTAGAAAAAATATTTAGGGTGTTGTGTATCATAAAAATTAAAAGAAATAAAAAAAGATCAGCCCGATAAATAATAAAAAGACATTTAAAAGTTCAAATCGTTATAGCAACGCTGTTTATTTCACGGCCTGTTCGATTATTGTTAGATATTTAAGGCTATAATTCACTGTTAGATTCTTACAAGTTGAATGTAGAGTTAAATCTTTTTGTACAGCATTGTGGTATCTAAACACACATTGCTTCACATTTTTCTGAGTAATTCAGTGCCTCGTTTCTGTAACTTAAATGAGAAATTTCTCACATTAAATTATTTTAGTCATCCTGTTTTATACAAGGCAAGTTAGAGTAATTTATGAACGTTTTTATTATTTTTGTATTTTAATGAACAATATGAGCTCAAGTTCAATCTTTGGAAAACCAAACGACTACAGAAATTTCTCACTTAAGTTATCGTATTTTCTTGTGAATGAATCGTACAATTCTATGGATTTTTAGATTTAGATCTTTAGATTTTTTTCTCTAAAATTAAGCAAGAAAGAGAGCGAATTAATCGTGTTTCGTAGACTGCTTCGCAAATTTCTGAAATGTTTCAATGGAGTATTGTTAGAAAAACGTTGTGCTGTAGAAAAAAACCGATGGATTTTTTTTTAATAAATAAATAAAATATTTTTTGAGACTTCTTCAAAATTTTACAATCAAGAAAGAACTTATAAAAGAAATATTCTTGTTTTTTAAAATATTGTTTCGCTATTAAAGAAACATGATCCACACGTTATACATATTTTAGAACTAGACGAAATAATAAATTCGGAATATTTTTTGGCGATTAAGATGACACGTATGTTTAAAAAAATAATTCAAAATTTTTTTTGTTAAATTACTCATCATTTTTCTCTTCGAAACCTGCAAAATTGCGAATGTTAGTGATCGGAAATCCTTTTCCAATTGATTATTTGAAACCTAAAAAGACAAGACGTATTGTAATAAATATTTCTTCAACAAAAGCTCAATAACGAAAGAAATGTTAACACTCTTCGAGTTTGTCACGTTTTACAATTGTTTATTAAATTTACTTTTCAAATATGTCTGAAATGTAAAGAAATTTTTACCTGCAAGTGTCACATGCGTTTTTGTTATAAAAACACGTCTTTAAGTATTTTAATTGTATTTACGGGTGTGGTTGCTCTATGTTTTTCTTTGTAATAAAAACTCATTTAACAAAATACTTGCAACGTTATTTTTAATCTGCGGACACTTTTCTTTTACTCTTTTCATAATACTCAATCTTATTTTAGTTAAAATATATTAGAGATTTTTAATTTTTATTTAAATGATAAGAAAGATAAAAAATTAAGATATGCTGGCCAAGTTAACCGCATACAGTGGGCTCTGGCAAAAATGGCCAAAAAAACTTATGACACATGCTATTAATACTTGTATTGAGTATAAATGTTTTACTGTTTTGTTGGAAATAATATGATTCCTTCCAAACTTTTATTTCTATAGTTATCAGTCATTAACTGAATCTTATATAATACACTTCACTAATAATTCAATTGCCCGCAAAAATACAGCAACAATACAAAAACAAAAATCATCCCACATTGTAATAAATAAAGAAAAAATGTTAAAGTAAATGTCGTTATTTGCAAATATTGAAACTAAAGAAAGTCGAATGTTTTGGCAACTTATCAAAGGAATTCCTTTTATGAATTAATCACGACACCTGATACGCATAAAGTATATAAACAAATAACGTTTTTGTTGTTGTTTGCATTGAATTTTGTTTGTTTAAAATATTAATTGTATTGTCAATTACAAATAAAAAACAATTATAAAAAAAAATGAGTTGTCTACATTTGCAACTACTAAACTTAGATGAGCGTATTGCAAATTTACGTAAGCCCTCATTATGGACGGCTGTAAATGAAAAGCAACGAAATGATACACGTTTTGCGAAATCTCAACAACTGACAGTGAATAATTTACTGCGTGATCGTTATGAAAATAATGAAAAGTGATTTTTTTATTTAATTTTTTTAAGAATATTATTATTATCAAATTGTTTTCAGTTTTAACGCTACATCATTTCCAAAATATACGATTTTTTTCGTTTTTTTATGTGAACTAAATGTTATTATATAAACGAATTAGCGACTTATTTTAAAAATGTTAATATTTAAGCCAGAATGTTTGCAACAGTGTGAAAAGAGAAAAATGATTTTTTGTGTAAAAATGACGATTGGTAAAAAATTACTTGCGAAAGAACTGACTTTTTTCTACAAAAGAAATTGACGTTTTGTAACATTTTGTAAATGAAAAAAGGGTGACTTTTGATTTTTGTAAAAATGGTGGTTCTTTAAAAAAAGGACATTTTGCGAAATCAGACCCATTTTGTGAAAAATGTTATTTCTTGTAAAAAAAAAATGTGATATTGTATAAAAAAGAGATATTTTTTTTAAAAGACGACTGATTTTTGTAACAAGGTGACATTTTGTGAAGAAGTGACATTTTAAGAATGTGACATTTTGTAAAAAAAAAACAATGGTATTAAAAAAGGTTTTTTTGTGAAAAATATGAGCATCATTTTGTGAAAAGGTCTTTTTAACACCGAGCTTTCATAAACATATTGACTTATCAAAAAGTGGCATCTCATGAACAAGTGATTGTGTAAATTTGCAGAATTTTGTGAATTTAAAGTGATATTTTGTATAAAAATAACATTTGGAAATATATTAACATTTTACAACTTGAATAGAGTCGCAATTCATTAAAAAAACAAAAAAAAAACAAAAACATTATATAAAGGACAGCAAAAGTCACAAGAACTTTTTTTGATTTTAGTGTTACTTGAATAAAAATTAAACAATCAGGCATGTCACACATTCCCATCGGAACTGTTTTAATTCATTATAACCATTCCGATCGAATTTGTTTTACATTCTTCAGATTCCTATTGATTTTGTATATTCATAAAAAAGTAATAAACAGGCTAATCTAAATAAAGATACAAATTAAAAGTGAATTTAAAAACGACAAAAAATAAAATGCAAAAAAAACAATTCCACTTTGGAGTTTAATAGCGGTTTAATTCCGAAGAAATTTTTTGTTTTCTGAAGAACATATTTGCAAAATTGAAACCACTTTCGAACGAAATTGTGTTCTGTGACATGCCTGAATATTTTGGAAATGGAGTAAAACTTAAAAAACTATAAACAATGAAAAATTTAAGTAACAAATACTAAATATGAAACAACAAAAAAACAGAAAACTAATTTTTGTCTACTATTTGTTTCTAGAGAATCGCGAGCAATAACTATACAAAAAGGACCACAAGGTTTAGGTTTTAATATCGTTGGCGGCGAAGATGGTCAAGGTATTTATGTGTCATTTATATTGGCGGGTGGACCAGCCGATTTGGGCGGTGAACTTAAAAGAGGCGATCAGCTATTAAGTTGTAATGATATTGATTTAAGAAATGCAACACACGAAGAAGCTGCACAAGCGTTAAAGGTGAAGTATTTTAATAATAAAAAGAAGAAAAAAAAATAATCTTTTTTTGATTAGAAATCTGGTGGGGTGGTAACCTTAGTTGCCCAATACAGACCAGAAGAATACAATCGTTTTGAGGCTCGCATACAAGAGCTGAAACAACAGGCTGCACTTACAGCCGGTAGTACTGGTACTCTTTTGCGTACTACACAAAAACGGTCATTATATGTTCGCGCCCTATTTGGCTATGATCCAAATCGTGATGATGGTCTGCCGTCGCGAGGTCTACCATTTAGACATGGTGATATATTGCATGTTACAAATGCTTCCGATGATGAATGGTGGCAGGCGCGTCGCGTTTTGGGTGACAACGAAGACGAACAAATCGGTATAGTACCCTCGAAACGTCGATGGGAACGTAAAATGCGTGCGCGAGATCGTAGTGTTAAATTTCAAGGTCAATCTGCTAGTGCAAATAATAATATGGATAAGGTAAATGTTATTGTTTTTCAATATGTTAAGTACATAAATAATAGATTTATTTAAATTTAAAGCAATCAACACTTGATAGAAAAAAGAAAAATTTTACATTTTCTCGTAAATTTCCGTTTATGAAGAGTCGTGATGAACGCAACGAAGATGGAAGTGATCAAGAGCGTAAGTACTTTTAAGAGAAAAAGAAAAGCATATATAAATTTAACAGAAATTAAGTGAAACATTTATTAATAAGGTAAACAAGTTTTAAAAATGAAAAGCAGTTTAAGCAAACACCATAAAAATATCCTTTAAATATTAATTTTTATAAAGAATATCCTTTAACAAAATACAAATAAAACAAAAATTAAAACGTGCACCAGCGGACCTCTTCTTTAATTGTTTAATAATTTTCTGCACTTGCCCTCAACTTTAAGTGATGAATAATCAATAAGATTTTCAAGTGTATTTTTTTAGATTAATAATTTTATTTTTTATGTTTACTTTATTTTTAAATTAATTTATTAATTACGGCTTAAAGTATAATTTTTAATGCTTTTTATTTAATAATTTGTTTGTTTTGTCTAATGTACACTAAATTGTCCTATTTTCAAACCATGCCATTTCTCTCATATTGATGTCAATATTAATCACCACTGGTCCTTCCACTCAACACTTACATACACTCCGTCCATCATACACTCGACCTCATGTGTACTATCGATCGTCCTGTTTTAATATGTGTTGGTTTATCTTTATAAACCCCTCCGTTATATGTTTCCATAATTACCGCCTAATCATTGTGGGCTTATTTTTATATATAAACACTTTTTTTTGGATAAACCGATCAAACAAACATTGAATTGAATTGATAAATGACATAAAATGTACATCTAAAGCTAATGGAATTGCAGCCAGTAATAGTGAGCTAGATGTTAATAATTTAAACAACAATGATTCCAATGAGCCACAGCGTAAGTTTGTTTAACATTTTTCTATACATTTAATTTTTTATACAAATACCTATAGCTCCGTTTCCAAGTCATTATCAATTGTAATTTAAGAAAGACGTATTTTAAAGGAGGTTTAAATAGAAAACTGCATCTCTTATTTGTTTATTTATTTATAGAAGCTATGAAAATACCAAAAAAGGAAATAAAAAATGTTTAAACTTGGTAGATTTGGTCTCAAAGAAGAAATCCAACGATGATTTATTTTTTGTGCCCACTATTTTCGGTCCGCATGAAAAACAATAACTAAAATGAAGTATTATTGATGTTAACTGGTTAAGCTGTAAAAATCTATCTTTAAGAGATTTTAAACGATTTGAAATGCTACAGAAATAATAAAAACTAGATTTACTCATGTCCATTAAAAATTATGTGACACTAAAGAGAATAAATTTTAATGATTTTCGTTATATTGAACTCAATCACTACCATACCCATGCTATCTAACCTAATGGGCAGATTGTGCTCCTATATCAAGTGTTCTTGTTATATAAAAACTAAATAGTAAAATTAATGCGTTCCGACAACCGTTTAAGAAATAATCTTATCTTGAGATAATGAAATTTTAATAATACATTTTAGGCTAAAATTTGGCCGTATGGCACTGAGAATAAATGTTTGATAATTACATTGCATTTAGTCCTTACGCTCAGCTTTAAAAACCTTAAATTGTTTTTTTTTTCGTTTTCATTCTCCGCGTAAATATAAATATTTCTCAAATTACAATTGATAATATTAAATATAAAAAAAAATAATAAATAAATAAAACTAACATTAATTTAAATATGTATAATCCTTTTAAGCTAACAGTAATTAAAATAATAATAGAATTAATTCAAAGGTTTTAGGGCTAATTTTTCAAATAGATCTTATATTAGGTGGTTTCTAGTTGTTATCATGACAATTTTTTTTTTGTTGTTATTAACAGAAATGGCTGGTATCGTCTTTACGGAAACTTAAAATTATTGCATTAATGTTACATAAGATTTAAATAAAAATTTGCTTAAAATTGTAGTCATAGCAAGAAATAAATGTATAAACTAATGAGTTGGTGACGCTTCTCGGTTAGTTTTGTAATTATTATGACATTTACTATGATTATGATGTTTAATGTTAAAATTGGCAAAATTCGTTTTCTATAATTAATTAATTATAATATTTTAAAAGCAGAACAGACGACGGTAACGATATTTTCTTATAAACAGACATAAGTTATCATTCAATTACCGGTCTTACCCACTATCTTCTATTAATTTTTTAATAGATTCAAATATCACGTACATGTTAAAAGATTGTTTTTTTTTTTTTGAAAAAAAAAAAAATAAACGTCGCACGACGTCCTTATTTTATTTACTAATTCTCAGTTACGTCGAATCGTTCCGTTACTGTCGTCTAATGTGTTCCTAAAGAAATGCTAGCTTCCATATTTATAAAATATGATTTTGATTTGAAATGTATTTTAAACAAACTTTTCATAAAAAATGTATTTTAAATATAAATTAAACCTAAATTATTTATATTTAAATTTAAACTAAAATATACATAGTTGCTAAAAACGTCCTTTATTTCCTAACTTTGATGGTTACTTTTTTGGTTTTTAGTTCTTATATTCGGTCACCAACTCGAATAATTTTTTTTTATTTTATTCTTTTTATCATAATTATCATTTAATTACATCCTAATTTCTTTTTGTATTAATTTTTTTTATTATTAAAATAAACACTTTAGTCACATGTTAATGAGAAAATTAGTTTTTAGATTTAGAGACAAATGCCGTTGCAAGTTAAATCTGAAATTTCCACAACAAAAAGCAAAGCATCTTTTTCTTAAACAAACAGCAAAAACATTAAAAAGTACACTATTTTTACCTTGCTCTCTTTCTCTCTCCATCTCTCTCTCTCTCTCTCTCACTTTTCAATAATAAATTTATCCTTTGTAAAATGCTTTATCTACTCAAAACATTTAATCAGCTCTTTTGTTCGTATTTAAAGTCGTTTATTCATAACTCGTTTTGAATAAATAAATTCAATCTTAAATCATTTTCCGTCATTTAAATTTCCTTTAATTTTAATATTGTTTTTCTACACAATTTTACAGAGTTTTTAACGATTTATTAAAATTGTTTTTTTTTAATATTAAAATTGGCTGTTTTTTACCATTTCTAGAAACGGTATACGTATATGCCAATGTACAAATGTATATCAAAATTTGATTTAGGAATTAGTTTTTACACATTAAGTAGACTGCATTACATTTCTGATAATCAGTTGTGTATTAACAGTGCCCCTTGTAAGACGTATCGTCCGTCGTTCTACTTCTTGGACTGCAATTTGTTTATTTCACCAATACAATTTTGAAGTTCACGAGAAATGAGTGTGCTGGTTAACTGTCATGCACATGGACGATCTAATGATTCATTACCTGACGGGTGTTGAACATCTGCCTAAAGTGCTGTTTCTATATTACAGGCGATCAACTCGTCTGAAAAATTTATATGAAAATAACTCAAAAAACAGTGCTTTTCATATAAATTTGTCAGACGAGTTGATCGCCTGTAATACAGAAACAGCACATAAAAGTAAAACATTTGAATAGTAATGACGACTAATTACCACTGTTCAGTTTTTATTTTAGAAAGGGTTTTCTGGCAGTTGTTTTTTAAAAGAAAAACGGAGTTCTATGAGCACTAAATTTAATTTTTTTTTATAAATTCAATAGTCGCAAGCTTTACGAGTAGTTTTGTCAAAAAGTTTGTAAAACACATTTTTGTGTCGTTTAAGCTTGATAAACTAAATCTTACTATTCTCTAACTTTATAAAGCTTTCAGAAGAGTTCTAAAATCTAATCGGCAACTCAAAGTGTACAAGTATGCACCCCAGCGTTATATTGATAGAAAAATGATTATATCTAGTTTTTAGTTTTCCGCACCCAAAGGGTAAAAACATGACCCTTTTAATAACGCTACAATGCCTGCCCAGCTCTCAGGCTGTAATAGATAAAAACTTAAAATTCTTGTGGTTACTATAACAAATAAAGAAATGAGGTTAAAAACTAAATAAAGTGAACTGTTGTTCACGTATAAACTTATCTTTTGAACCATGTCAAGCAGACCTTTGAAATAGACTCAGAGTGTCTATTAATATGTGAGCGCTTTAGTAACAGGTATAAAAAAAATAATATTAAAATTTAAAACGTTGTAGGCAGACACTGGAAATTTGTACAGAGTATGTAGTACTATTTATGGCCATTGTTACGAAAAGTATAAATACAAAATAAAAGGGTACCCCTCTAACAAGACATTGCTTTTTATATTTAGGCTTATTTTTTGAAAAGCAACTGGTAGAACTTTGAATTTTACACAAAGTGTGTGTCCACTTATCATAACAAGTATAAAAAGTAACATTTATTTCTATTGGGTGTCCTCTTTTAAATCGTAATAAGGGTGACTTATAAATTGTGCGGAACCCTTCGTGTGTGAGTTTAACTCGCACAATTTTGTTTCGTTTATCGCAATTTTTTTAGAGTGTGAAATAATTAATAAAATACTGCTTATTATTTGGCACGTTTGAAACTCTTTTCTCTTTGAGTACTTTGCCTGTTTTCAAAATATTATCACTATTCAAGACAAATTTACTAAATCTGTCTCACCGTAAGTAAATAGCAAAAAAGAATTCCAGGCTATCTGGGGGCAAATTACGGCATTCGATATCGATCGAAATTTGAATAGAATTTAAATGTAAATTTCGATATCGAATGCCGTAATTTGCCCCCTGGTCTGAAACGCCAAAAAAATCGTTAAAATCCGAAGGCAACATTTAGTAAGAAAAATGCACCAGAGTGCAAAACATATGTAAAACGTTATTTGAAACATTTACCGGGCTATAAATTTGGTATCGTCAAACCGCGAAAATGCAGTTCTGAATTTTTAAATATGACCTTATATCAACATTTAAGTTTCGATAAAAAAAGAGCTAATGATTTTTATTTAATGATTTAAGGACAAATCTTACACTCAACTTTAAAAAAAAGAAGGTGCAATAAGTAATTGTCCCGCACAAAAAATTTTTTACGCCTTTAGTAAAAGTAAGGCCGTAAATTATTTATTTGTGAACATTTTCCTAACTTAAAAATTTAGGCAACCGTAAGGAATTTTTTTTTTAATACGAATGAATATTTTAAACGTTGTACAAATAGTTTATTGAGATTTAAAGAAAAATTAAACTAATTTCACTGAGTCCGAAATTTTAACAAAAAGTTCTTAATTTAAAAGAAACTTTTTTTAAAGAAAGAAAAAAAATATCGAATGGCTAGATTTTAACTTTTTCAAATTAGATCTTTTTAATTAAAGGACGTCATTTAATTCATAACCAACTAACTTCACAGAACATGTTAAATTGCTGAGTTAACTTTTTCTTGAAATGTTATGCATTTAGGTGCAGTTATCTTAGTTATGGTTCCTTTTGGCTTAGATAACGTCTCTGACATTTGTATTTTTTTTCATGATTGGTAAAAAACATGTAACAGCAACAATATTAAACATAAAATGTATCGTTATTAAACTTTACAAATTGTGTAAAACTCTAACACTCCTTTTTTTAAATTCTGTTTTTAAGCAAAATCTAACAACAAATCAAATCAACTCTGTGTTTTTTCTCTTCTTTCTCAATTCTTTAAAATTTCTAGCTTTTATGCTTTGCTACACACAAGACGATGCCAATGCTGAGGGAGGTATGTAATCAAATCTAATATATTATTTCCATATATTTTTTTTTAATGCTACATACAATTTATTTTATTATTATCTTTTTAAATTTAATTTTAAATGTACTGTAATAATATTGCTATAAATATATATATATATATATTGAAGAAAAAACACTAAAACTATTTATTTGTTTAGTGTACGTTCTATTTTCATTTGTTATATTTTTATAGTCTTTTAATTATTATTATTATTTTTTTCTTTTTTATATTTTACATAAAATATGCCCAGATACATGCCTTTGAAAAATATTGTTTTTTTTATGTTTTGTTATCTTGAAACATTTGTTTATATTTAACTTTAATTTAACATACTAACATTAATTTATATAAATACATACATATCTACACATATTTTAATCAACTATTACTATTTAAATTCGATGTGTTTTATGCTGGCTTTTGGTTTTTCTTTGTTTTTCCTTTAAAAGTTACAACAAAAATTTATTAAAAAAATATTTGTTTATTTAAAAAAAAGCAAAGTAATCATCATGTACTCCAATATTTTTTTCATAACTACATACATACATACATATATTTGCATATACATACATTTATTCAGACCATTTTATAAATTATGAAAATATTTTTATAGTTACGCTTTTTTCATATTTACATACAATAGATAATATATTTAAAAAAAATCATAAAAGTATTTAAAACTTTTATTATACAATTTTGATCAAATCCCACTCCATATTTAATAAAAGTTTTTATGTTAAATTTTACTTTTTATACGTGCCCCTGTCAACAGATCTGCTAGTAACAGGTGGAAATTATTTCATAAATCTAACATTTTCTATTTTACAAAAATTTTTAATAATAATTTAAGTAGTTTTCTGTCTCCGATACAAAGTGAATTACAAATCCTTTAGTAAGTGCTACATTCGAAAGTCTGTTTTGTAATCTACAATTCCAGTGCGAATCATTGAAGCTATTTTTGGAATACTTGTTGTGAATGAAAAACTTAGGCGCGTGATCTGTAACAAAAACTTTATAGCGACTTTAGAACACGCTTGTCTTTTTATGCAATAACATCGAAATTTCACTTTTGACCGTTAGGGTTAAACCTAAATAATCCTATATTAAGAGTTAATATAATTTTATTCGTGTAAGAAAAATTACAAGCAGAAAAATTTTAATACCAGAAAATAAATGTCGGTAATGCTTCTTCACAGACAATTATTTTTAAGACAAGTAACACTTTTGTAAGCTGATTATAGTTTTTTGAGGTGTTACATCGAATTTATAAATTTTGAACAATGATTTAATACTGCAGAGCAGGGGTGGGCAACCTGCGGCCCGCGATCATATTTAAAATTTATATGGTGGCCGTCCCTTAAGCAGTGACAATCAACAAAACAAAACTAAGAAAAAAAAAAATATATTCTTTTGTCTTGAAATCAAACGAAGATATAAAACAACAACATAAAACCGTTTCTAAAAATCACAACGAAAAAAATTACGTTAAAAATAGTTATAAAAAAACACAAAATATATTAATATTTTATTTGCTTTGCATCAAGAATTTGAAGAAAGATTAATGGATTTCAGCAGTAAAGAATGCTATTTGACGTATTTTCAATTCCATTTTTGTTAACAGATGTGACTACGATTCCCAAAAATTTTAAGTTAAAATTAGTTGGACTGCAAGAAAAAACTGATCAAAATAAAATGTAATGTTATAGTGAAGTAAAAAACGTATTATAAAAATATTATCAAAAATAATTTATTTTTTGTTCAACTTTTAAAATTTTCTTCACCGTTTCATTTACCTACAAAACCAATGTTATGGTCCGCTTAAGTTTGGTTGTTTTCAATTTTGGCCCGCATTACAAAAAGGTTGGCCATCCCTGCTGTAGAGTAATATCAGCAGAGGGGAGAGCTCTTGTTTTAATATTAATTTATTTATAATAAATTATATACCAAATTATATAATAAATTATATACTATCATGCAAATTTAAAAAACTCTCGTTGCTCAAATGTTGTTCAGATATTATTTGCTAATTTTTTTGAATTTTTACTGAAATAGTTTTAAACGAGGCCCTACATACACCTTGACCATAAAATCTAGTGTAATCTTAATATTTATTAAACAAGATTTATATGTGAGACCGTTTATAATTTTATAATATTTCTTGCAATAAACTAAAGGTAACTATGACCAAAGTATCCAATAAATAATCTTTGTCGCAATTATTCTAAACTGTGTTAAACGAGTAAGCAAGCCCTGACGTTTAATGCTAATAATTGGCTGAATGGTTAATTTTAGACAAATTTTTGTCAATACAAATATTAAAGTTTTTAAAGGCCAGACTATAATAATAATTAGGTAGCTTAAGATTATGTCAAAATCCTAACCGATAGCCTGGTAAGTGTCTAGGTAACCCATTGAAGAATTTTAGGTGACTACAATGTACTTACATAAACTTAACTAAATTATGTTTAACTCGTACTTCAAGCACTTCAAGAACTTTTCTTAAAATATTTAATAATACTAACATACACAAGCATTATATTTTTGTTCATGTTCTACGATAAATTCAATAAAAAAAATACAAGTTTTTTCTGTTTTTGTGTTTGTGGCCAATAATACTAAAAAATGCACCGGTGTACATCACTTAAATTATAAACAATTAAAAATTAAATTTTATCGTTTATTGTGTTTGTAAAAAATGGACAAGAAATCAAAAAATATATTTTTTTCTACATTTTCTTTTAAATTTAAAACTAAAAATTTATCACTTTAGGTCTTCATTGCAATTATTTTTTATGAATGTATAACACAGTCAGCTGTTTCCATACGGAAAGTGTTAACAAATGACATTTGACGAAACTTAACGAAAAGATTTCTTAAGTACATTATAGTATTCTTCACATAATTCAATGTATTTGCACAGTTGTTTAAGTTTAGTTAAGTGTACATTATAGTTGGGCCATAAGTTTGTTCTAGTTATAATTTTGAACTTTCAAACACCGTGCTTGTTGAAGCATTCAGGCTCAAATCCTTATTAATCCTATGTGCGTTTCGTACAATCTCATACAGCATTAGAAGTTATTATGGAAACTTGATTTCTTTAATTAAAGCCAATCATATTCTTCACAAAAATTGAGCTCTTTAAAAACAAAATGTTTTGAAATTTTTCGTCATAGTTCCTTAAAACTACAAAAATATCAAGAACAAAAAAGTAATGTTTATTATTTTTTTTTTTCATTCATATTTAGCAAATTTGTAATACTAATAACCCTTAATATTAAGTTTATTGAATTACCGAATTCTACGGAATCATAAAGTGACTTCAAACAATCCAAAGAAATCTCATTACAGGAGGCCTAATTAGATTGGCCGACTTCCTAAACGCAAGTTGCAATGCATATTTACAATGCATACACTTCGTAAACGCATATCTAAACTTTTTGACAACGTACAATGTTCCTAATCGTTTGGCAACTCACTTTAATGAGTATCAGAAGTCAAAATCACGCATCATTTTTATTTTGTATGCAAACATTTTAAAAATGTTATTTTTAAAATGAAATGTGAATAATAAAAAATATTTATTTTTGATCACTTGTTTCCGGGATTTTTATTGTCCTTAATAAAGTTGTCTCCTCTTTTTTTCTTTTTAATAGGTTTCTATAGCAAATCAATATTTTTTGGAAGATTTGACCTGAGATAATTTCTCAGCACTTGCCAACAAAATGGATAAATAATTTTGTGTAACCTCTATTTTTCCAAAAAAATTATTAAATTTTTTATTTTTGACATTTGCTTTACGTATGCATAGCGACGTTCCTAAATGCCGATAAAATGCAAAAAATGTTTCTGCAACGCAAGCTTGCGTTCAAAACATGTTTAGCATTGCATACGCATTTTTTAAAATTATGCATTGCAACAGGCGTTTAGGAAGTCGGCCATTCAATAAGTAAATTCTTATCGTCGAGTTTTTTTCTTCCTTCATAAACCTTGCGGGAAAGGCACCGCTAAACAACTTCACTTATGTTTAAGTCGCGAGATCGCCACTCACTAAGACAAATACTTTAGTTTGAAAAAAATTCTGGCTTATGTATAAGAGCATTATCAAGTTGCAGAATCCATAGAATCGACCAAAAATAGTATGTACCTTAGGGAAAGTTATTTTTACAGATTATTGTAAGCTTCCCCTTTAATTCGATTCTACCGTAATAAGTTATATCATTACAATTATAATTAAAATAAAATCATTAGCATTAAATGGTAGTTAAATTTCTTTCATTGACATTATTTCAAACAATGCCAACGAAATTTCAATGGTAACGAAAAAATCCCAAATATGAAATTCAGGCATTCACAGCTAGTAAGGTTTCCTTATTCTATTGCTTTCTGGGATACCAATTTGAGACCTAGTTCTTGATGCTGAAAAAAGTATAAATAACAGAACTTAAAACAGTACAGAACAATGCTATGCTCGCGATATTGAAATGTAATTGTTATAGGCCAATAAAGTTTATTATTTGCCAAAGAGTTAAATCAAATACTTTTATATTTATCAAAAAATTGAGGATAAGATATGCTCTAGAACATCTTTGTGAACAATTGACGACTTGTGTAGAAGAAATTCAATCGAGAGACTCAAAACCGTCACGATTTCAGATAGCAAATGCCGTAGAACTTCGCGATGCAGACAGAGATCGTTTTTTTATAAGCGATGAAATACTTATAATCAATTATCTATATACATATAAAAAGATTGAAAGAAACATTAATTAATTAATTTAGACGGCCGATTATAAATTTTCTAAGCAATGCACAGTGGTTTGAAAACGATATATTTTGGACATAATTCGGTATCTCATGAACGACGAAAGATATCTTAATGAAATTTCACAGGAGCAAAGCATAACTGTTTCTGAGTAGAGTTGCCCCTTACCTACTCCCTAGGGTAAGGAGGGCTTCTGTGTAGGCCCCAATAAAATATCTATAAATCGTTTACAGAACACTGTGCAATGTATACCATTGTTTTCTCGTTTAATTTAGTTTTAACCGACTTCAAAAAATGATAGAGGTTATCAATTCGCCTGAATGTTGCTTTTTTATAATTGTGTCTCCATAACTTAGTCATTTCTGGATCGATTTTATAAATTTCCCATTTTAAAAACAGTTCATAAATAAATACTATTGTTTCTTTGACCTTCATAATTTATTAATATTATTTGTTATTTTTTTCTCAATATTTCGGCACACCGTTAGGTAGCATCTTTCTGTTTCTTCATAACAAATAATATATTTTTTTATTTTAAAAATAGAAAAGAAAGCAGTTTATAATCTTAAAAATTAAAGAGTGTCCCCATACAATATACTTGTTTTTTAAGTGTACTATTAACCGTAAAGAGCACCACTTCATAATTAAAAAAAACTTCGTACCACTATAGCTTCAATGGCAAAATATAATATAAAAATAAATAAATCGTATTCCCAGAGGTGATGTTAACTGACTTATATAGGCCTATCTTTTGAACTGTTATAGACAAACGTAAATTGAACAGTAACAAGTGTTAATATTCAAAATAAAAACTAAAAGGTACCCCAATAGTTCATTTAATTTGATGTATATGGCAAAACTGTTAAACCGTAAAACACAGACGACTAAAATTTACAAAGAGTCTGATTGCTAAGTCTACTACAACAGCAAGTATCAAATGTGAGTTTGGAAATAAAGGGTGCCCCTATAGCTGCTGTAATTTGTTGTAAATTGCCAAACTGTTGAACATTTGTAGGCAGACGGTTGAAATTAACTGTAGTTATAAGTCTGTTATAACAAGTATATAATAAAGTTTAAAGATAAGCGGGTCCGATTAGTTAATGTAATTTGATGTATGTGGCCATACTTTTAAACGGTTATAGACATACAGATGAAATCTCTTTTAAAGTCGATTTTTTTTGCAAGAATTATCTACTAATAAATAATAATAAATTTATTTAAATGTCTTACATCTGATCGAGAGTGTAAATGCACTTCGAATTAAGTGGGATTCTCTCAATTCTAATAAATACAGAATTATCAGTAAGTTAAAATGTATAGCGAGTGGGATGACAAGCAATCATATTTTTTATATTGCGATTGGATCGGTCTCTGAAGAACATTTAGCATTGTGTTTTCTGTTTTAAGAATTTAAATTAACTGGAATATGAACAACATTTGCGCAACAAGCTATTTAGGCGACAAACCAATTCTTGATAAAAGAATATTTTGACGCTTTTTATACTATTTTGGAAATTTTGCTTACATATATGTTTTTTTAAATATTTACAAAAAACAAATTTTCTTCTAATTCTTTGCTTATAGCGAAAATGTAAAATATGTTTTCTTACATAATAAATATAAAATACAAAAACTATAAAATTAAAAAAAGCTTGCATTATTTTCTATCAGTGCACCAAGTTAAGCAAAAAAAAAAAAAATTAAACACATACATACATACTTCAAGTAAATGATCTTGTATGGCAGGTGTGGCATAGCGAAAATATAGCATCGTATCAAACAAATAAAATAGCAATTGTAATAAAATTAACTAAACGAATGATTGATATTGATTGTACTCATATCATCAAGTAAAATTTGTTGAAACTCATTTCACTGCTTGTAGTTGTTGTGTGAAATATTGTCAAATCTTCAAATACAGAAATTGGTTCAAACAGGTCACCAAATAAAATTTTTATTATAATTTTTGTTTTTATTTAAATTATATTTTTTTGTATTGTGTTTTTGTAAGCTTTTTGTTTTTATTGGTTTGAAGATTTCGTTTATGATTTAATTAGATTTTGTTTGTGTTTTTTTCTTTCTCATAATATTAAAAAATTTTAAACAAAAATCTCCTATAAAATCAACAACGTATGGCAATAATAGATGATTTTTCTTTTTTTTTCTTTAAAATTTGTTTTTTATCTTTATTCTCTTTTTTACTACTTTTTTCTACTACTACTACCAATACTTCTACTACTACTACTACTTGTATTTATCAATCAACTTGAACTTAAAAATCAAACATAAAATTCAACAATAATATAAAATTTTATTACTACTTGTACACCACCTTCTACCATTTATTAATTGCCTATAAAATACAAAACTCCGATTATTTTTCACAAATAAATAACTGTAAAATTGATTTTTCTACTACAAATTGTGCTTCTTATACCACTTTTAATAATCAAATACTACTACAAAAATATATACCAAATATATTACTACGACTACTACGTTTATTGACTACTACTACTACAACTGCTACCAAAACGTGCAACTGTTTTAAATTAATCCCCTTAATATGTGATGTGCGTGAATGTGTGTGAATTGAAAAAGGCAACGAAATCATCTATAGAGTGGAACTACCCGATATGGAACAAATAACTCTTATCTACCTGGAGAATAGTGATGCTGACTATTGTAAGTCCAGCAAGTAAAAAAACAAAAACTTTAAAAGAAATGAAAATTAAAAACACTTAAAATACAAAAACAGAAATGTTGAAATAAGTACATACATATTTTTTTAAAAAAATGTTTTAAACAGTTAAGATTAATTAAATTCAAAACATTTCAAATGATGTATTTTATCTTTAAACAAAAATCAAAACTATTAAAAGAAACAAAAACACAAAATAATTTTTTTATTGTTTTAGTCAGTTTAAAAGAAAACGTGAAATTTTGTTTTGTTTTATTTCATAATTAAATTCAACATTTTTTTACAAATAAATTTTAATCACAGTCCATTGTCTATTTACAACAACTATTTACCTTTTTACTACAACTGTTAATTACAACTTTTTTAACTTAACACTCTTACCGTTATATTTAGTTTGGTATTTAAAAAAAAAACTGTTTCAGATTCTGTTTGTCATGCAGTTTTGAAATTTTCCAAGAATTTTTTGTTAAAAAAAAAACAAGATAATAATCAACTGTAGTAGTTTTATCTCCATTTTTGTAGTTTTTTTTTAATTCTCTTATAATTAATTTAATTTAAAAAATTTGCATATTGTTTAATTAAGTTTTCTTTAATTAAGTTTGTTTTAGCTTTTTAAAGTTAATTTGCTTATTTCGTGGCATTCAGTTATTTTTTAATTAATTTTTTTTATTTTTTTGAATATTGTAGTTTTGTCTTGTTAGTAGAAAATTTGTTTAAAAAATATACGTTTGATTGAAAAAGTTTCTTGATCGTTCCCTGCTGTTGTTTTTTTTTTTTTTTATCAATATCGTTAAAATACGAATGTAGCCAGATTATCCTTTCCCTCATCTCCTTTAGAAAAATTTCAAAATATTGTGTAAAATGTTTTCTTATTTTCCAATTTAACACCTTTTAATAATTAATCTTTCAAATTATTTTTCCCAAGGAATGTTGGTCCATTTAGTTTTATTAAAAATTTCTCCATGTCACCTTGCTCCTTAAAAATTTATGTTACTATGCACTCAAAACAAAAACACACTTTTACTAATTAATTTTTTTAAATGACATCTATTTCAGGGTAGGAGTATTAAGCGTTAAAATAGCTACATATTACCTTACAAACGAGAGCGGTCTCAGAATTACATAACCCTTTTTCTTTTACAACAATTCATGTTCTTTTAACTCGATGCAAATTTGCTGGTGCTTTTCAAAAGCTGTTCGTTGGTAAAAAAAATAAAAATAAAAAAAATAAAAAAATATTTATCTGTGTCCTTGTCTTAATTTTTCGAAGAACTTTTATCACTTAGCATTTTTTGTATGTTTTTATACATTGAAATTCGGCGTTGGCTAAATCTGATAAAAAAAAAATTCATACATTTCCTGCAATTTTCTTACCAATTGGTGCCTTTAGCTTTTAGTTTATCCAGAAGCTATAAGTTAGCACTAAATTTACTTCTTCTTAATTTTAAGCCAAAAACTGATAAGTGCCCTCGTCTGATCCGCCGTTTTTTTCCTTTGAAAAAACTAACTTTTAAACTCAAGCATTGTGGGCAAAAGCGGTATTCACCATGGCATTTGGCCACGGTTGTTTGACGCTGGTGTTTGTTCTCTTTCTATTTTTCGACTCGCAATCTTTTTTTTTCTTTAGAAAACGCATCGATTTATTTTAAATTCTGTCATTTAAATTTTAATTATTTTTTATTATTTTAGAGAGTAAGTCCAGATTTACACTATGCAATTTTTGAGGAATTTTTTTCTCATTTTTTTTATTTAAGTTACAGCGTTATGCGTTATACCCTGTTCAGACATACGTTTTAATTGCGCAATAAAGGAATTTACGCAATTAAGTCCCTAATTGAATTTAATTTACCATATAAGAAATTAATTAAAAAATTTTTCAATTAGCACTTAATTAAGTCGATAACTGATTAAGTTTACTCCAACAACCCTTGTGAAGTGTGTTCAGTTAGAGAAAATTTTATACAATGACAAAAGTAAATGCCATAAAAATGAAAAATAAAATATTTTCAAATTATATGAAATGAAAAGTTTTTGAAAATTTTATGGAAATTCAAAGCTAGCGTGCAGTCAAAACTTGATCGTACAAACTGGAAGAGTTCCATATTTCAAATAAGAACAAGCAAACTTTCTTTTAAAGCCGAACTTCTCTTCATTCTTCCAAATTTACCAACACAAATTTCTAATGTAAAAATTAGGTATGTTCAATAAATTTCCGGCAGAAACTAGCAACGATAGAGTAAAATAAAAATTTACAACATTAATATTCCAAATAAAAAAACGGAATAAACGCATTTTTGGAAAAAAAATAACAAAGTAAAGCCGAGCCATAATAACAAAAAACCATAAAAAAAATTTGTATCTAAAACAGCAAAAAAAGCGGTGTTTGTTGCTTTAATCATTTTGTATTGCAACAGCTAGCATTTGCAAGAGCTTTGTCGTCGATTGTGTGCAAATTGCCGAAAATTTTCTGTCTTTTTTGTAAAACTTTTAGTTTATTTTATTCTATTTCTTTTGTTTATTGTTTTATTAACCTGGCGTTTACTTGTACATAGTTTCCTCAGCTGTCTTCTAACTATTATACAAACATTAGCTTCAATTCAAATATTTTGTATTTAAAACCGAAAACTATAAATGTTATGTATATTTTTTGCTGTGTGGTTGTAAAAAATTTCAGCGTAGATATTCGGTTTTAAAATCGCCATATAAATTATGGCAAAAAAGCCACAACGATGTGATGTAAATATTTTCGTGGAGAGTGCTAATAAACACTTTCAGTTCAAAGTATTTAATATGTATTAACTTATTTTGTAAAACAGAACAAGAATCAGCTGTTCTGTTCTTGACAGTAACAAAAGTAGTAACAAATTTATTAACATTCACATCTTATACTCTTATTTACTCTTTCGCTGCTTCATTTGAGGTACTGAAGTAAACACTTTCCAATAACAATTAGTAACAACTTCTTGTTATTGAACAGAACTATATTCTACTGTCAAATTTTAATTAAGTAAATTAAATTGGATATGTGTGAACACCAAAATTAATTACTCAATTAAAATTTTAATTGTATAAATTAAAACGTATGTCTGAACAGGGTATTATCTGAAAGTGAACATTAGCAACAGTAACATACCATCAAAACTCAAGCAATACGATATTGCTTACACCTTCTGCTTCACAAACAAACAAAAATTTCATGCTAGTTGCATGAAAAATTGCTTAGTGTAAATGCAGTAAAACAATTATTAGGATTTTGTCAGCCTCTTGCTTACATTAAAACACTTAGTGTTGTTTCCCAGCACATTATTTGGGTTACAAAAACAATACAAAAGACCAAGAGAGCTTATCCTAACACTCCATACATTTGAGTTTAGTAGTTACGCTTGTTTGTTCGAAAATTTTAGCCTTAGCTCTGTAGAAAGCGAAATATTTATCACAATTGTAAATTATTATTTCAATAATATTGTAAACTTTTTATGTGCCGTTATCTAATCGTCTGAGCGGTTACTGTGGATAAAACAAAAACTACCGCTTCCACAATCTTCATCTTTAGTTTGTTTATCGATAGTCAATAGTTGTTTTTTTTTTATTTATTGTATTTATCGGATTTATTTGTAAAACTTTATTTCTTGGTAAACCTTTATGCGACTGTTGTAGTATATTGTTTCTTCGGAGCATTAACATTTTATTAGTTGAAAAATTTACAGGTGAAATTTAGATTTCTATAAAACAACAGGAAAAACCACATTCCAGCTTTTGAAAGCTTTATTTCAGGCTAAATTTTTTAATTTTGGTCGGTTTGTCGACATGTAAGTACATTTTTTTCTGAACTGAACATTTAATCCGTAGATAGTTGAACCATTTCTTCTTTTTTTTGAAAATCATTCAAATCAAATTTAAAAAATATTTTTCATCTCTAATTACCGCTACATTCACAAATGACACAAAAGGAATCAAAAGTGTTTAATGCAAAATTTCAAAAATATACAAACATTAGCTTATTTTAGGCTTTTTGCTTAAGCATTTGCTCATTACATATTATACTTGTTTTCGAAATACAACTCTCAGTTAGTAAAGAAATTTTTCAATATTAAAAACCTTGGGAAAGTGTTGTTATTGATGAAATCGCAAAACAAACAAAAAGAAATACTTACAGACTAGATTATTTTCAATTAATTAAGTTTAGTAGTTGTTCGTTTTATTTTAAATAACTTTGAGAAGTAAATGTCTTTTAATTTAAAACAAATTTTAAAATATCTACACTAACACTATCTAATGTTCTATTCAGTGTTGCCGTTTGGGTAAATTTTTTTACATTTTTTTGTAACTTTTAAAGGCTTCACGTAACATGTATAATCTTGTTATATTGGGCCAAATTCTCATAACTCTTCGTACAGACACAAAATACGAGGGCTGCTATATAAATTTCTGGCCTGGCAACACTGAGTGCTGCCAAGTGCAATCTGACATTTCCATTGGAAAGTTTGTCATTTTTAAGCATATTCGTACTCAAAACGTTTTGACGTACGACCATTATTTGTGTTGTTTACAGTGACTTAAAAAAATTAATATAGAAAAAAATGGAATTAACTCGTGAACATTTTCGAGCCATCATTTTTCACAACTTTCAACGTGGATTATCACGACAAGAGTGCATTGATGAACTTAAATCTTTGTATGGCGATGATGCACCATCCTATAGCACTGTGAAAAATTGGTATAATGAATTTAATCGTGCCCGAAGCTCGCTCAAAGACGAATTCCGTGAAGGTCGTCCAAAGACGGCTGTTGTGCCAGAGAACATTGATGCCGTGCTTGAACTCATAATGCAAGATCGACATACCGAGAGATAGAGACATCCTTGGACATTTCTTCCACCAGCATACATTCGATACTGCATAAACACCTGGCCGTAAAAAAGGTTTGTTCTCGTTGGATCCCGCACAATTTGAAAGTCAAAAAAAGGCTCGTGTCGATTGGTGCAAAGAAATGTTGCAAAAATACGATTGCGGTGCTTCAAAAGACGTTTATAAGATCGTCACAGGTGACGAATCGTGGATCTATGCGCATGAGCCCGAAACGAAACAACAATCGACCGTGTGGGTCTTCAAAGACGCAAAATCCAACGAAAGTTGTTCGTGGAAGAAGCACTTCGAAGCAAATGGTCGCCTGTTTCTTCGGCAAAACTGGTCATGTGGCGACTGTTCCGCTTAAGCAACGTAGGACGGTCACTTCTGAGTGGTACACTACAATTTGTTTGCTTGAAGTCATCGGAGAAATTCGAAAAACCAACAAGAGAAGGCGAATCATTGTTCACCATGACAATGCGAGCTCTTACACATCGGCTCAAACCAGAGCATTTTTGACCGGCCAAAACGTCGAATTAATGGGTCATCCGCCGTACAGCCCTGACTTGGCACCTAATGACTTCTTCTTGTTTCCGCACATCAAGAAAAAAATGCGTGGTCAACGATTTTCGTCGCCAGAAGAAGCTGTTGAAGTGTTCAAAAACCATGTTTTAAAGGTTTCTCAATCGGAGTGGAAAAAGTGCTTCGACAACTGGTTTGAGCGCATGCAAAAGTGTATAAATCAAGCTAGAGAATACTTTGAAAAACAATAAAACCATTTTTGATTATAAATATTCGCATTTTCACTATTAGGCCAGAAATTTATAGAGCAGCCCTCGTAAAGTAATATCACTGAAAGAGTACTTGTTTCGTTATTTGCGGTAAGAATGTTTTTTAACATAACAACCTTTCTTAACAAATCAATTCGATTTTACTAATAAAGGTTACCTGCAAATACAATAAAAATCCCATAAAAAAATTAGTTTCAAATAAACAAAAAAAAAAAAAAACATTGTTAAAATTTTACTCTGTTGAATTCGTAAGAAATCACGAAATGTTTCTTGCTTCATGTTTAAAAACAACAAAATGTTTCTGGCAACAAATCTTTCCAACTGTGAAATAATAATTTAGCTACATTTCTTTGGCTTTAATAAAGGTATTTTTAAAATAATTAGTGTAATAAATTATATTGAAATACTTCTTCATATTAGTATTGAGTCCTTCCTTAAATCCTCATGAGTATTATCGGTATGAAATTTTTTTATACGGTTTTATTTATTTTTTATTTTCGTTATGTTTTTTATATTTTCCCTGAAATATGGAATAAAACTTTTTCTAATATTTTGTATAAATGACATTAAATTATTGTTTATTAAAGGAATATTTTAAAATGAAACTTTTAATGAAAAAAATGTAACTTTTTTGAAGGAAACGCGTAACTTTTTCTGGCCTTTCCTTGCAACACTGGTTCTATTGTACTCTAAATTGATGAGGATTTATTTATTAAAGTGAATTTCAAAGTTTAGTACTTGGAATGTCTTTTAACTAAAACTATTTTCCAATAGTATTTATGATGACTTTGGCCCTAACAGCCAAATTATTTTTGATCTCCACGTTTTAATATCGATTTTATGTCAGCCTCGCGCAAGAGTAGGATTTACACTCCATAAAAACTATAAAAAATCTATAGTCTTTATGATATAAAAATTATTCGCTATTTAAGGCATCCATATTGCGATTTACAATTTCCTCTGTAGTGTTCAGGTCAGAAAAAAGAAGCCAAAACACAAACTACATTAAAAGAAAGCCAGTAACTTTTAACTTTTGAGGTGTGCTTGGGGGTCATTCTAATCCTATAATCCCTATTTCTCTCCTCCTCCACTTGCTACACATTAATCATCTTGTACCCAAATTTCACACGATTATTTTTAATCTGTTTCTCTGTAGTTAAATGTAGACCTTTCTCTAAACCGAGTAGTATTCTATATCCGAATTGTCCAATTTATATGCTTTTTAAATTGTTTATCTTATTGATACGAATTTTATGCCTTTGCAAAGCTGCCTTATGTGCACGTCGGCATACAGTTATTTTTCTTACTAAATTAGAAGTAATTTTTTTTAACACGCGTTAGAGTAAATGTATAGATATAGGTCTGTTCATCTACATTCGTTGCAAAATTTATTAATCGAACTGAAAAGAAGGAACCAGACAAAAAAAAATAAGCGAACTGAGAAATTATAAAAACTAAAAATGGTTACTTATAAAAAAGTGAAATTTTTGCTAACTATAAAAATTTGTGTGGCTCTCGATACAATTTTTTTAATGTCATACATATATAGAAAAAGGGGAAGCGGGCATTTTTATGTGTCCCTTTGAGTTAATATTCTAAAAATAATTGAAATAAAAATATCTCTTCCTGTATAAAATTGATTGATTTGATAGATTTCCCAAGTGTTCCATAGCAAGCAAGGATATAATGTATACAGTGCCTAGAAAGGTCCTTAAATTAGACCTATGCTAGTAAATTTTTCTTTATATAAATTTAAAAATTTAAGATATCACGGTCTCTCGATGCAAATTATTTACCAAAAAGTACATTAACAGGTGTTCTCTTCTTACGCACATTTATTTTCATCATAGATTTCTATTGAAATCAGGGAGAGCAAAGCCAATTAAATTGCACACTTTTTGCTTTTTGTATATTCTGACGTAATCAAATTTGTAATTCTGGCCTCTTAAAATGTAGCATTCTTAATTAGTACCCTTCTCTTTAATAATTCATAAATGTCTTCAAGTTTCCAGAAATTTTATTTAAATACAAGTTTCAGACTAGGCCGCTTCCAAAGATCGTATATGACATTTCAACACAATGTTCTCTTTGTTTAATATCTAACAGCAGCCAGCTACAAATTCCAATGAGCTTTAACTGATTCAAGTATTAACACTTTTTGTTTAAATTACTTTAATGCAGTCAAGTATTACTTAAGGCCCATTAACACTATTATACAAGTCTTAAGACTTGCATTAGATTTTGTAAGAAAGAAATCTAATGAAAATTGTTGTGATTGTCAAAAAATCTAACGTAACATACATTTTGTTTCTACACTCACTATCACATTTCAAATAGAATGAAAATTCCCAGCAAACTATAAGAATCCGTAAGGAAACTTTACTAACTTATTTCTCGTAGCTTTTGCGTTCATAAAGAGTACAAAAAATATTCAGCTTAATTTATTTCACAAACGACAATTTTTTATAGCTTTTTTGTCTCTAAAAGATTTCTTAAATTTATAGCTGTAAAGGTACACACATTTAGGTGTCATTATAGAAGAGATGGAGGCTTATTCTGAATTGCGATGCGCAAATGAAATGCGATACGAAAGAAAATTGGTATTCTTTTAGACTTTTGCAATAGCATTCGCAATTTATTTCAAATTGTGGCAACGCTGCTCAAATAAACTTCAGTGTCAACAAACAACAAATTAAAAATAAATAAATTCTTTATGTTTGGCTGTGAAAATTGTTTATAAAATTTATTTAGGAAATTCCTTAAAAGAAAATAAATAATAAAAATGGATTCTGTGGCCCTGTGGGCCGAAGATGAAGAAGCGCGTGAGCAAAATGAAAAGAGGAAGTGCGTTCAGTAATCCATTTACGGAATTCGTCTAGTTTAACAATTTCACCATTTGCCGCTTTAAGGAAGACAGTGGATTATATCTTGATGGGCTACCGCCAATGTCGGTTCTGCTCCGTCTAAGCTTCTATTTGGTGTCTACCTTAAAATCGGCTCAAACTTATTAAAGTTGAAGTCAATTATTTTTGAACTGGTTTATATATTTAATACTTTTTTCCATCCTGCACCTTCTCCATTGATTATTAAATCTTCAGTTAACGTTTGGCACAAAGTATTTGCCGGATGACGTGCATTTGGTGTTTTCAAAAGGCCTTCTGCCAATTGGTTGTGTTTATTCATAAATTCTATCTTTATTTCAAATTGACGCGGTTTGGTGGTCTTATTGCTTGCTTCCCTGAATTAAATAATAAATATATAATGAATGAATAAATAAAATATCTTTCACTTACATGTTTGTACTTTGCGAATGCTACTTTGTTGTCGAATAAATATTGCGAATTTGGCGTTTGTTTTCGCAATTTAGAATGCCAACTTGCCAACTTTTCGCATTTGAAATGCGATTAAAAAAGAACTTTACGAAAATCGCAATACAGAGTAGCGATAGTCCGCATCGCAATTCAGAATAAGCCTCACGGAGTGTGACATTTTAAGCCATGCTTTAGGTAAGTTCTTCTAAGAGTCTGTTTTCGGAGTGCTCATTTAATGGTTGGCTGGGTTATGAGCTAAAATTAAAAATCATAGCGTTTAGAAAAATTTATAAAAATTAATTTATATTATCGGATGTCAAATTCCTTTCCATATTAATGATATATACATTTTATTTGTTTTCACATTATATCACTTTTTCATAATACTTATGTATATAGCAAATCTTTATACTCACTATTATAGTGTAAAACGGGCTTTAAACGTATATTTTGCAGCCATAACACAGGTTATTTAAAACAAACAAATATTATTTCAAATCATTTTTTTAAAAACAAATTTTCCGATATTTTTTATTTAATATGAATGAGAATTTTTATATACATAAAAATATTTTTTCAGTACAACTAAATTGTAAAGAGTACAATTTTAAAATTCCGTTTACCGCCCCCGACTGAAGAAGTAATAGACGTTTTAGTATCTGCAAGTTTACGTAAAGGCTTTTCGTTTTATAAAAATTATCGCAACTTGCATTAAATATCCATTCCAACAGACCAAAAATTTTTGTTTGTTGTTATATATCAACGTATATCTAATTTGGAACTCATTTTTGGTTCTCTATTTTTATTTTCCTCTTATCCACTTTAATTATTCAGAATCTTTCTGCTCATGCGATTAGAAAATTTTCGTTTAGTCACTTTGTATAATCGTCCTTCAAAATAGTTATGCACTGCATTGTTCCTGCGTCATTGGGAGAGTCATGCGGCACTCACTTCTTTAAAGATTGAAGAATTCCTTTTAAGAAATCTAAGACTTCATGTCTAATAATGGTGTTGTCGAAGTTGTACATTACACTTTTCGCATGTACTTTTAGTTCTGCTATAAACTTTTTTACATTTTACTTTTCACAGTTTAAACTCATGAGTCCAAGGATTTATTTTATATACGAAAAGTTTTTTATTTTATTTAAAAATATTCTCAATAAAACAAAAAAAAATAGTATACATGGTACTTTTATTTCTTCAACTCCCTCCCCTTTTATCGTTTGCCACAAAAAACACCCTTTCATACATGGTCTGAAAATTATAAAATAAATGTAAATGTATTGTTATGATTATTTATTATAATTATTATTAACAATAAAAAACAGTAATTTGTATATATAGATATATGTATACATAAGTATATGTATTTATCAATTTAAATATAATTTATTTATTTATTTTTGTTTCTTAATTTTAAATATGTACCCCTAAACGTACTAAATTTAAAACTTTTTCTAGAAGGCATTAATAGAACTAGCACTCGCTAGCGTGGTACTAAGTGTTTAGTACGACCTGTATTGCAGTTACATATGTGTTTGTAATCAAAAACAGTGAGCGGTATTAACAACAAAAAATACTTTGCAACACTAAATTTAAATTAATGATTGTTTATAAATGTCAGCTGTTAGACTATCAGTGATGCACAAGCAATATATTTAATAAAAAAAGCCACACATTAGCTGTATTGTGTAAATGATGTTGCAAATGCGAATTAGTGCAAAAAAGCAATGAAATTTTGCACTTGCAACACCATCTCTACACTAAACACCAGCTGCAAGTTTTATCGATACCATGTTTTATTGCAGATTTTTTACCTCAGGAATATTTCCAACAAATTAAAATAACACTCGTATTCATTTCAATTTTATTAAAATTGTTTCATAATTAATTATAAATTTTTAAGTATTATTCAAGGCAGATTTATTTTACTAGGTAATAACGGCTCTACAACAAATACAACATTTACAAAAACAACATGACTTTTTATTGTTGTTTTGTGCGTTGGAAACGTCAAAAACACAAAGAGAAATAAAAAATAATTGCTGGCAATACAAATGTTTGCTTTGTTACGCACTCGCTTGTTGTTAGTGTTTTTTAAAATTCGCAAACAAACAAAGGAAAATACAAACAATTTTTGACTTTTCCAACTACAAACCAGCTGGGCGGACCAAACTACCTAGTTAAATAAATCTGCCTTGGTATTATTTTTATATTTTAGACAATATTCTATAGAACAAGCTTTAGAAACTCTACCAGTTTCAAAAATGCTATAAAAGAATTTAAAATATAATTTAATAAAATGCCTTGTAGAACTAGTATATTTATATTAAGTGTTCTAATACTTTCCTCTGTTTTGTTATTTTCTCAAAAACATGTGTAAATTATTATTTAAACAAATTTTTTTTATTTGTTACTTTTTAGTATTTTGATTGACTTTATTTAAATAAACATTTAAATGTATTATTTTTTATTATTTATTGTTTAAGCATTAAATTATGTAAATATTTATTTGTAGTATCTTTTTTGTATGCCAGTAGAAATGTTTGTGTAAAATTATCTGTGGTGTTATGCGTTCTGTGGAAAAATGGGAAATGCAATTTTATGTACAACAAAACACTACACTAACACTTTTTTGTATTTTCTGAATTCTTTTAACATATTTATATGTATTTTAAATGTTCAAACTCGAATACAATATCCTAAGTTTTTTTTGTATATTTCTATTCATTACGAAATGATGTACTAGGTGATAACGGTAAATAATTTATTCACCCCTATCGTGAATAAGAAGTGAAATTGGTATCGGGAATTTCACGTGGACATTTTTTTTTCACAACTTAAATAGTGTTGTCATTGCATTTGAAAAAAAAAGGTGTTGGTAATTAGACATTTTTGGTTATAAAAAGGTACTTAAAGGCAAAAACAGTGAATAAATTACAAGGTAACAACAGGTCCATTTCTGTGGATTTTTTTAATATAAAATACTACATGTATATCATATTATACAGACAAATTTTTGAGGTCCGTAACTCCGAATCTAAGGGTCGGCCCCAAATTTTTTATTTTATTATTTTTTTGCCTAAAATTTTGTTTTGTTTTTCTTTAATTTTTATGCTGCGTCCGTAAACCTGCTACCTTGTATATTGTGGTGAAGAATATTACTTTGACATTTATTCACCGATGTTGCCCTAAAATTGCTTTTTATCAACCTAAAATTTCTAATCAGATGAATTCTGTATGAATTTTACTATCAAAATCAAAGTTAACAAAAAAAAAACCTTCACAATAAGGGGTATTTTATTTTCAGTGGAATGTGAAAAATTTTATGTGGAAAATAATTTGCGATAGGGGTGATTAGTTTTCACCGTCGCTGTAAATGACTAACTCCACACCATGGCGAAATTACTTACCAGGCGGTAGCAGTAGCGATTTTTTACATTTTTGACGTTGCAGGAAATGACAAGAAAAAAATGCAACGGCTAAAATAAATGAATTCGCCACTGCCACCACCTGGTACATGATTTCGCCCCATGCTTAATACATAAAAAATCAGTGTCGATTTTTTTATATACGTAGTTTAACATTTTGAGCACAGCAAAAATGAATTAAATTGACACTGCTATTAGCTGGTGCATAATTTCGCCACTTTTCTGTACCTATAGAAAACACACCTATACACACACTTGCCTGCAAAATTCTTAAGACTATAATTTTCATATTTTAACAAGTTTCTTTACTAATTTTGGTTTCGTTCAAAAACAAAATATTGTTTATTTTTCTTTTAAATTAACATTAATTAAGCCAAGAATATTAATAAAAATCTTAAAAATATTTAGTAGTATTATGCATTAACTGCCATTATTCTAAAGCAAAACTTCATTTTTTGCTACATTAAAAAATAATAATTAACAACAAATATATGACATTACAAAACAAACATTGGCTTTATAGTTGTATTATATATTATCAACTACATTAAATATGAAAATATGAAAAATATATATAAAAAAATACATAAATATTGAAATATTTCAGTAAAATAAATCATTATTATTTCCATTTATAAGACGCTTGCATGTCCTTTAGCTCCCTTTGCATAAAACATTTTTCACATATACTTTTACAGCTTCAGAAGAGAATGTTTTATCGTACGAGGCTGTGCAACGGTTATCGATAAATTACACCAGACCCGTTATTATATTGGGTCCCTTAAAGGATCGTATTAATGATGATTTAATATCGGAATATCCAGATAAATTTGGATCATGTGTGCCACGTAAGTTAAACAGTTTTCTTTTATATTTATTAGCATTTAAGGATAATGATAAAACAATGGATTCGTTTTCTAATGCACACTTGAAGCAATGCACAGTGATGCAGAAACGAAGTATATTAAAATTTTATAAGCATTTTCTAAACAGCGGAAACCATTAAAAAATATTCCACATATATAGAGAAACATCGATCCAAAGTTTGGAATTTGAACTCAGTAGATTTTTTCTAGCGGCTGTTACTTCGTTACGTTTAGATTTTGCCGATTTATTTTTATATCATTTTTTGTCCGTTGTTCTCTTCGATTAGTATTTTTCTTTAACAAGTGACTCAGCCAAGAGGTTATTATATTTAAAATTCAATTAGGGTTTTGAATCACCCGGTTAGTCATAACAGAGCTTTATTGTTGTAGCTTCCCTTTCGCCCCCTACATATATCTTTAGAGAAAGCTGCTGATTGCTGCACATCCATTCAAATTTCGCATCTTCGAATGTACACGTTTATCAATATCGCTATAAAAAACGTTATAGTTAAATTTCTGACATTGAATTATTACCAGTTTTTATGCTTTTATTTTTTAAAGGAATTTCCACCCAAAACCATAATTTGTTTCATCTCCTTGGAAATCTATATCCTTGTTTTGTCTTCTTGTAGAAATTTGTTTTAAGGATTCAAAATAAAATCTTCAATGCCAAAGAAAAGAAAATTAGAAGCTGTTTGACATATTTTGTAGATGTAGTTTGACATCAAGATCAAAAAAGTTTAGGTATAAAAATCAATCAGCTGTCGAACCGCACTTACCTGAACTTAATTTGTTTTGGTCTAAAAACGTCAGAAAAAGATTTAACATCTTGTATAAAATTTAATGTTCTATAAAATAGTCGGTAAAAATTATTTTGTTTTTACTTATAATTTTTTTTTCACTTTCTTGCTGTAGTTTCAATCCTATGTAGTCCATCCCATGTAAGACAGGGAAATTTCTTACCGTTTTATATAAACTGATGAAAATCCGAATATGGGCATTTCCACTGCAGCCAAAAAATTCAAAGTTCATAAAAGTATGTTTTTTTTAAATATTTTTATGGGAAATCTGTCAAATTTACCTAACGTACAAAAATTTATTTATATTCATAACATATTCTGCAAATATTCAAATTAAAATTCGAACAAAATTTCCGTTTTGAACATTTCTATTGCTCATTTTGTTTGGATGAATGTTCCAACTAGGTGACATTATACATTCATATTTGCTCTTTTAAATTTTATGCTTGTATGTAAAGAAAAAGGAACAATATGATTGCCAATTACGGTAAATTTTTTCTTTCCTTTACTGTATATTTCGATGTCGCGTGCGTCATTGAAAAAGGAACATTTGTTATCAGTGCGCCGGAGGTATTTGTATAATAAGCATCAAATAATAGTAGCAAATATATATATTTATTGCAAATTAAATTAAGGAAAAATTGGTGGAAAATAATCATTGCTTTGCTCTTGGTACTTATTTAAAGTTTATCACGTGCAACATCGTAAGTGTAAAATGTATAAATTCAAAATAAAGTTTTTCTAAAATATCTTTGTTTTTATAATTATTTTTTTTTTTAATTGTCCGCCACATTGGATTCACTATTATAAATTGTAAAACTAACATCAGGTTCGCAATCAGCGACCTCAAAATAACCCGTGTAATATGTTCTAAGCGAATTCGATCAATTTTTGAAAAATTGTCTGCCATAAATTTTGAAAAACTGACATCAGATTCGCATTCAGATACCCTGAAAACCTTGTAGTACCAAGTTTTATTAAAATTTATTGAATCCATATGAAGTAATTAATTTTGTCGCACTAAAGGTTAAAGGATGATGAAACAAAATTACAAGACTATATATTAAAAAACCGGGACACATATTGAAGAAATCAAAAATCATTTAGATTCATCTTATGCATGTCAAATTAAATAAAAAGTAACAAATAGCAAGAAAAAGTTTGATGGAACAAAATGTCGGATACGACATGTAGCGTGCGACAGTAATTAAAATTAAATAAAAAATAAACTACTTAATATTTTTTAATCAAATAAAAACTATAATTTAGACTCATCAATGTATCACATTTTTAAATAAGTCGCATTAAAATCTTCCATAATTTTTCGCTGAAATCATTGTTTAAACGGTTCGCTCTCAAAGCGACTTCTGTTTTTGTCGCATGCGAATGCCTTGCTTTCTTGTAATTATCATGAAAAGGAACAGTTACCTAAAATTAAACTTACCACCAATTGTAGTACTAATCAAGAGCTATCAGTTTCGCCTTTTTTTTTAAATAAAATAATATTTTGACATATGGTTTTTTTGACTTTCAATGCGTACGAATGTTGCATTCGACATTTTAGAAATGCCCATATGTATATTTGGAGTCAAGGCGAATAAAAAACATACCAGAAGGTAGCAATGGCGAATTAGCTCATTTTTATACCCTTCACCTCAAAAAGTTGAAAAATGGTATATCTAAGTTTGTCATTCCACTTTTAATTAGTATAATATCCATCTCCGACCTCATAAAGTATATATATTCTGAGTTCTTATGCATAGCGAAGTCGATTAAGCGTAGTCTGTCTGTCCGTCCGTGTTAGAGTTGAAATTAAGTTTGCAAAGTCAGCTAGAAAAAATTTAAATACGCCAATCGACCAGACATATCGTTGAAAGAGTGGCATGATCGGTCCCTCGCCAAAATTTTCCTAGTTATAGGCCCCTGAAATTTTCAAACAAAAGTACGATTGTGCATCATATTTTTTAAGATATCAATATGTGTATTATTTAAAAGCTTTTGAAGAGATCTTTAAGGAAATACTAAAATTTAAAAAAAAAATGCTTAATCGTTATGAGCCGAAAAATGAAAATTTTTGTAAAATTATGTATAATACTTCATTTGTTTTCGTATTTTTTAATTCTCTGTTACCATAATATTTGTCTTTTTAATTGGAGTTACTTCACTAATCTAAATTTACATATATGGTAAAAGGTATAAAAGGGCATAGCCGAATATAGCACTCTTATTTGTTTTGATTGGAGCTCTGAAGTCTTACGTTTATCATAATAATCCACACTGAACCAGTGACCTTAAAATTAACATAACCAGTCATTAAAAATTCGATATTCCATTTAAAATGGCGTAATTAAAAAAAGTTTCACTAAACTCTTGCAGCTTGGGTTACTCGAATGCAACATTACACGTTTCTTATAAGAACGCCCTTTATACAAATTAAATATTAAAATATTTTATTCGGTGTGAACCATTGCGGGCAAATAATTTCAATCCAGCATCAGCCTACTACCTCTTTTTAACGTATTTAAAAACTAAATGTTGGTGCATTAAATAACAAAATAAAGACAAGTTACTCAGCGATCTTTTACATAGGGAGTATTTATTGATTTAAATCCCTTATACTTGTGTTTAATTGTTTTTGTTACGTGATACGTAATGGTCTTTTTTATCAAAAATTATTGTTAATTTATATAAAAAAAATGTTAAACAGATTTGAATTTTACTGAAGATAATATAAAACTTCTTTCTTCCGTAAAATAAAAAATTTAATTTCAGATACTACACGTCCCAAACGTGATTATGAAGTGGATGGACGTGACTATCATTTTGTATCATCGCGCGAACAAATGGAACATGATATACAGAATCATCTTTTCATTGAGGCTGGCCAATACAATGATAATTTGTATGGCACTTCAGTAGCTAGTGTACGCGAGGTCGCCGAAAAGGGTAAACATTGTATTCTAGATGTATCGGGCAATGCAATAAAACGTTTACAAGTAGCACAGCTTTATCCAATTGCTGTATTTATTAAACCTAAATCAATTGATTCAATCATGTAAGTAAATTGTTGTTATTTATAACTTTATTTTTCTATATTATAGATACTGATATGAATTATTAAGTAGTATAATGTTGAGAGAGAGCCTGTGCGTTGAAAACTAACTGGAAATTCAATGTGAATTAACTCTTTTATTTAGCATAAATGTGTAGAATAGCAATACTATCTAAAGGGTCCGCCAAATAACTATTTTAAATTTCTTTTTATTTGAAAGTAAAATCCTTCCGGTTAATAATGGAAAACAATTTTATTCAAATGGCTCCCTCGGCTGGCCATGCAGTAGCCTACACGATCGGTCCATTTTTTAAGCATATTATCGATTGTGTGCAGCTGTATTTTACCAATGGCTTCGCGAATATTGTCCTTTAAAGTGTCCATTGTTTTTGGCTTGTCTTTGACGGCACCCCCACAAATAATAGTCCAACAGTGTCAAAACGCAGCTCCGAGGTGGCCAAACGACATCAGCTCTGCGGCTGATAATGCGATCTTTAAAAACAGGGCGCAAAACATCGAGTGTAGCTTAGGCTTCAAGCGTATATACAACCATATTCCTTCAGCGGAAGAATAAAACTAATTATCTGTCAAATCAGACATGTGCTAAGTGTTACCATTCACGAAGAAAGCACTAATTAAAAAAAACGTTAGATGGCGGACCCTTTATGATTTGCTAAATTTAATAAAATGTTTATAACATATTTTGCGTCGAATATGCAGAAAAGTATTTAAATTTTAGCACATTTGCCAGCTTAGCTCTTCAAACGCCATATAGAAAGAAATCGAGTGGCGTTCTATTCTAAGATTCAGTTAACTAATCAACACTAGTTCATATTTCTTTTCGAATTACAATTAATTAATTTTTAGAATTAATTACATTTTCTACTTCTTAGTTACCGCATCAACTATTTGATCCGTTGCCTATTTTTTATTTTATTAAAAAAAAATTTCAATACTCAATCGGACAAATCATGAAATTTTAAATGTTTCAAATATTGAGGCAACATTTCCAAGTCAAAAGTCGCCACAATATAGACACATGTTAAGAATTGAAGGCAGCAATTGTTTCAGTACATTTACCTTTCAAAGTGGTCCGGTTTCAGGCTGACACGGAATAATTTAATGTTTAAATTGTTGACCAAAATTTAAGAATTTAAGTCTGCGTTCTTTGAGCTGTGATCGCCAATTCAGAACTTTTTCAATATTGTAAACTTGTAATTGTCCTGGAGACAATTAGTCAAACAAACAAACGCGTCAGTTACCTTTTGAATTTTAATTTAAGCGCCCGTGTGTACGTTGTCATCGGATGATAATTCATTGTTATTGATCTATAGTCATATTTTGTTAAAGAAGAAGAAGGCAAATGTAAAAAATAAATAAAATAAAAAATCTACGGATATTGTCCCTTATGGGATTCTGACAATAATTCGTATTGTTTTTTCCACTAGGTTAGGATAGGCTTTTAACTTTAACGAATCATTAAACAAACCTCCCATCACAAGTGTTTGCAACCAAATAACACAAGAAAAAGTGTAAACATCGATACAGACGAGTGAACATCGAGTTTGAAAACATCAAATACCACAAAATTTTGGACAATTCAGGAAACATTAATTAAAATAAAAAACTGATGGATACGAGGGAACGTTAAATGCGATATGCTCATGTTTCCTTCAATAAAATAAAAAAAAAAAAAATTTTTTTCTGTTTAATGGTATAAATTCATATTCAGAATCAACATTAAAACATGCAGCCTCCTTCGTCGGTACTTCTTCTTCATATATATTCGCATATTCGCCCGCGGAGTAAAATAATTAATAAAATGGCTATATCTATCTCCTTTCACCACCTGTCTATCTCTTATCTATCCCTTTCCTAAAGAATGTAGTACGGTTACTAGTAACTAAATAGGTTATGCCTGTAGTGCGATTCACTATGCTTTTTTAACCACAATTGTTTCGTTTAAAAAAGTTAACCACAAAATTATAACAACAGTTTATTATATACTGGCGGAATCAACCCAATTAATTTAATACAAAATTAACCATTTTGCTATTCACTAACACTTTAAACGATATTTACTGATGTTTAAAGCAAGCTGCTTCAGTCAGCTGTTATTTTTAGCAAAACAAATTGTGGTTTATTAACATCAGTATTTTTTGTGTGGTTTAATCCGTTTAAAAAAGTGTTTGTTTACCGTGTACCTAATAATCGTTGAATAACATTGCTTTAAAGTATTTAGTGTACGATTTATTTATTTTATTAAATAAAACCCTTTTAATGATTTTGTAAAATAAAACGACTTTATTAATTTATTTTTTTATTATTGAAAAAAATTAAAAATTAAATAAAAAGATAAACCATTCAATGAAATTAAATAATAATAATATTAATAAAAATAAAAATAATAAGATACAAAGCAAAAAAATTTATTGGACGAATAATTTAAATAAAAACAGCAATTAAAATTAAAAATACAGTGCACTCGCGCTAACTTGACTACTCGCAAACTTGAATACTCGCTAGCTTGAACATATTTTTCTGCCAATGGACTATCTTATAACTTGAACAAATGCTAATTACTCTATAACTTGAACAATTTTTTTGTTCATAAATGCAAAAAAATGTGATATTTTGTTCGTTATTTTACCGTTGGTTTTGATGTTGATAACTTTGCCCCCTCAATTTTCCGAGAAATCGTGTATATGATTTTTTTGTGCTTGGAATTTGTATTTGTCTCTCACATTTTGTTTCGCGCTCGTAAGCTTCACACGCATTTTTGTAATGGATCGGAAAAAATTAAAGTGTTTAACTCTACAAGAAAAGGCTGATTGCCTTAATAAATTGAGATCTGGATCAAGTGTTACTTATCTGGCTAAACAATACAATGTTGCGAAATCCACTATTTGTGGAATCAAAAAAAAGGAAAAACAAATTATGAAATGTGTCAATAACACATTCTCAGGCCCAGGACAACGAAGAACATTAAAAACTTCAGAGCTTCCAAAAATGGAAAAGGCCCTTTACGATTGGTTCTTATCGCAGCGCAATAAAAATTATCCCATCAGTGGTTTAATGTTGAAGGAAAAGGCCAAGGAATTGCATGCGAAGTATAAAGAAAACCACACAATTTTTTTTGCCAGCGATGGTTGGCTTCAGAAATTCAAAAAGCGTTATGGAATCCGCCTGATTTCTATTTCTGGCGAAAAGCTGTCTTCACAGCCAGAATTGGTTGAACCTTTCAAAAAAGTGCTACAAGCGAAAATCGGGGAAATGGGTCTATGTCCTGAGCAAATATATAACGCAGATGAATCTGGGTTATATTGGAAGTTACTCCCAAGTAAAACATACGTTTCGATAGGAGAAAAGTAGCGACGGCTGTGACTTAGTAGAGTCTATTAAAAAAATTACTTTAAGAGATGCAGTAACATTTTTAAATACGGCCTGGAGTCAGCTGTCAGAAGAAACCATAGCAAAATGTTGGAAAAACATCCTAAGCTTCGCAAATATTATTGATATTGATGAGGAGGACAATATTCCATTGAACATTTTAAAGCAGCAAATGGAACAAGAAGCTAAATCCTTGGCAGAAAAAACTGCATCTTTTCTTCAAGTTATGGCCCCCCAGGTACATAAATATATTTCAGAAAAATATTGTATTTAATTTTTTTGGTGTCCATATTTTTTTTTAACAGAATTCTTACACAATCGAAGAAATTGACGATTGGAATCAAGACAAACTGTTCAATGAAGTTGAGCCGATTGAAAGTAGTGACTCCGAAGATGAAGCTTCAATACCTGAAGAAAATGAACCGGAGGAGCAAGTGTCTTCTATTGAAGCCGTTAATATATTTAACAAGGCCATTATTTGGGCCACAAATAGACTAGTAAGCCCAAACAAAATCAGTGCTTTGCAATCACTGCGCGAAAGAGCCGTTGCAGACATAATTAACAAAAAGACAGTTCAGCAAAAAATTACTTCCTATTTTCTAAAATAAAACTAATTATGTACGTATTTATACTATGTTAAAGAAAATAATAAAACATATACATAACTCAAAACAACGTGTCGAGTAAATCAACTTTAAAGATTTTTCTTAGTCCAAAAAAGGTAAATTTTGAGTTATAGCAGTCTTCTAGTAAGTGAGCGATATGTTAGGTTAGGTATACCAAAAAAAAATCTTTTTTAATATAAAAATCTAGCATTCGTAAACTTGAACAAATTCACTATCTTGAACTGGCCTAGATTTAATTTGTTCAAGTTAGCGCGAGTGCACTGTAAATAAAACACAAAAACCAAAAATTAAAAATACATACATATATGTATACATATTTATGAAAACTATATAAAATTTATTAATAACAAGGTTTTTGTTTTGCTTTTTTGTATTCTTCTTTGTTATTTTCTATTTTGACATTTCGCTTGATTATAAATAAGTTAGTGAATCACATAGTGGTTAGTGCAAACAATAAAATGTGTGGTTAAAGTTAACCACCTTTTAAAGTGTTAAAAGTTAGTGAATCGCACTACTGAAGTGCTACTTCTCTTAAAAAAAAAATAAATGTTCCTTGTGCGTATTTAGCATAAAGATTATTATTCATTATTTCGTTCGTATTGCTGCCAAGTCTATATAAAAAAAGTTAATGCGTAATGAGTAAAGAATATTGTACTCTATTCGTTTTGTGAAAATTTGCGATAGTGCAAAATGTATCTGGCAACATTTTTTCCAACAACGAAACAGCAAATATACTTACATACTTAAGATAATTGACACCACTAAGTAAGTTAGTTGTTAAAATTTGCACACCGTATAGAAACATTTTTTCAACTGCAAAATGTTTCAGGCCAACATTTTTCCAACTGTTAAATAAATTATTTTAAATAAATAACATGTTCATTTCGTGTTCACATTAAACATAAAACTGTACATATACAGGCGTATTCTGAATTCTACACGAAATTTTCACTTTATATTTTTCAGTTAGAATCTTGCTATCTATATTCAATTAAATTTTAAGACTAGAATATTATCCACAAAATTTGAAGATTGCCAAAGTTAAAATGATTCCAAAGCCAGGAAAAGATCTTACCAAGGCCGAGTCTTATAGGCCGATTAGTTTATTGTCAACAATGTCAAAGCTTTTCAAAAAGCTCCTCATGAGTAAATTGTCGCCTATCCTTACAAATTGTGGCTGCATTCCGGACCATCAATTTGGTTTCAAATGATAGCATAGCACCATTGAACAAACTCACAGATTGGTTCAAGTCATCAGAAGGACATTTGAACAAAAGAAGTATTGTTCTGTTCTTTTTAAAGATGACAAAGTGTGGCATGAAGGCCTGTTTTTGAAATTGAAAACATATCTTCCAGTCAATATTCTGAAGCTTTTGGAAAGTTACATTACTGGACGGAGGTTTACTTTTACCGAAGGAAACTACATGAGTCCTCTCGAATCTATCGCCGCCGGTGTGCCACAGGGCAGTATGCTTGGTCCAGTTTTTTATTTAATTTATACTTGTGATATGCCTACGAGTAGTAATACTCATACATCTACATTTGCCGATGACACAGCCTGTCTTAGTGTGGACGGAGACCCTCGCGTAGCATCTCAAAATCTTCAAGAGAATATTAGCCAGCTGAAAATATGGTTGAAGTTGTGAAGAATAAGGTGAAAGAACAAAAGTGTGTTGATATAACTTTCAGCCTGCGAAGGGATACTTGTTCCCTCATTCGAATCAACAACCAAATTGTTCCGGAACATTCAAATGTGAAAAACCTTGGTATACACCTTGATCGACGGATTACGTGGAAGAATCACATTAATGCAAAGCTAACTCAGATGAAACTTAAATTAGCTCAGATTCATTGGCTCATTAGTAGAAATTCTACCCTGAGTCTAGATTGTATAAGTCTCTTTTGAAACCGCTATGTTGCTACGGAATTCAGCTATGGGCCACTGCTTCAGCTTCTAATCTGGAGAAGATCCAACGTAGAAAAAAATTTTGCGCTTAAACATCAGCTCCATGGTACGTCAAAAATTCTAATATCCATCGTGACTTAAACATGCCACTAGTGACTGCAGAAATTGCTAAATACGCACTTATACTTATCGATACTCGAGACCCATCCTAGTCCACTTGTTTGCAATATATTAAACTTTAGTGGACACATCCGGTTAAAAGGGAGGGATACTAAGGCTCTAGTTGTCAACGATTCAGCTGAAGCATCTGAATACTAGTGTTAAATCTATGAATCATTAACTTTCTGCCACTAAGTTTATGTCTGACATTTGTCGGGACTAATTAATTATTTCTAGGTTTAAGACTTGATAACTTATTGTTAGTTAATATCCTGAAGATACAATAAATAAATACGTACATAGAAAAATATTTTTCAAGGCGTTGTTTTTGTAAAAAATAATTTTATACCAACAATGCTTTGAAATATAAGTATAAAGTAAAAATTTCATGTGGAATTCAGAACATGTCTGATAATTTTACAGGAAACAGGTTTATCTTGTATTTATGTATGTGTAACGTACAATAAAAATTTCATTATGTATTTTAATTTTATTGTTCATAATTTTTTAAAGGGAAATGAATCGTCGTATGACCGAAGAACAAGCTAAGAAAACATACGAACGCGCTATTAAAATGGAACAAGAGTTCGGAGAATACTTTACTGGTAAGTTGTTTTCAATACTTTTTAATTAAACGATAATAATTAAAGTCCTAAAATTTTTTATTTTGATTAAAAATAGTTTTACCTTAATTGAACACTTCAATTAATTTCTGGTGTATCTCTTTTTTAATTTCCTTAGGTGTTGTACAAGGCGATACCATTGAAGAAATCTATAGTAAAGTAAAATCAATGATTTGGTCACAATCTGGTCCAACCATATGGGTACCCTCAAAGGAATCACTATGACCAACAGCTACAACGACATGGACACTGCCGCCTCGAATACGTTGTCGACCAGTCTCGAGATCAACGACAAATATACAACAAGAGCAGCAAAATAAAACGCATTAAAGCAAAAGGAACATACACACCAACTCACAAACAATATATAAACCGTGAAAAATCCTACAAATCTTAAATGACACAAAAAAAAAACTGAAAATGGCTATAAAAAGTACGATAGAAGCCATATTTAATAGTATAAAAAAACATGCATACATACATAACTAAAATATTTATTAAAGTCTTTCTATTTTGCAAAAAACGCTTCTTAACTATAAAGAAAAAACAAACAAAGCAAAAGGCAAAAATGTATAAGACGATCATTTAATAATTATTATCATTAACATTTAGTTTTCCTCGACCCTCAAAAAGTAAACAAGTTAGACATTTTCAAAACAAAACAAAAAAAAAAAAAAATAATAAATAAATAAATAATATAATAAAACGTTATAAACGACATTTTAAGATAAGTACGATCAAGAAAAACTCTAATATTATTTTTTGGTAGTAAGAAAACAAAAACAAAAATATATCCCAAGCATTGGTGATAATGCATTTGTTGTTATATTTAGTAAAAACTAAACAATTTGAAAATATTCAAAATGTAATATTAGTTAATTATATAAAAAATATTAAATGCAAAAGAAATAACTCGAATACCAATTTAACCACCAGACGATACAAAAAATTAAAATAAATACAAACACACAAAATAAAAAAATAAAAAACTAAAAGAAATGTAAAATTAAACGTTTTTTATTTTATTTTAATTTAAATGTTTAATTTTAAAAACTAGTTTAAGGGGTCATTTTTTATTAAATAATTTTGTAACAGAAGAAGGTTATGATTTTTATGTTATAAGTTTGCTGCACACTAAAGTACGGGTCCTAATTGCTCAAGTTCGATCGATTTTGTAAAATATAACGAAGTTATTACAATGTTTATAACGAAGAAGAATTGGTAACTTATATGTAAGCCTATGTTATTTACTTAATCACAATAGATCTTACCAGGCTTTTGAAAATAATTTTTCTTCTCTTCTCTCGTAATATTAAAAAATCTATGAACTATTTTTTGGACTTCAATAAAAAGTTGACATTTACACCTGCAGTATTTTATAATTTCCCATTAACATTTTATATTTGATATTGTCAACTTTAAACCATTTTTCTTAAAACCATTACCCAGCAAATCCTGGATTTTTAAGAACAGTTATAAAACTTGTTTTTAAGTCAATTTTTATCTTACAAAAGATTTAAAGTTTGCAGAATGACAGAGAAGCTTTTTGCTGTTGTTGCTAGTAAACCGCTAAGGTTATTGAGCCGCAGTAAAATTCAATCTGTCTTTAAATTAAAATTTTCTTTTTTTATCAAAAATTGGTTGATAATATTCATCTAAATTCATATGCTTATGGCCAGGATTCTCTACCATACTCAGACGTACGATTTGTCAAAAATTGCATGTGTGCTCAAAAAGTATGATAGTGTGAATTAAAAGAGTAATTGTGTGACACACTTTTTGACAGATCTATACGATTTTATAATCTTTTAAAATAATTGATAAAATAGTTTTGTCTATGTGATCAGAGTTGATTTTTTAATACGAGGAGAAAAAACAGAATATTTCCACCATTAGTTTTTTCATTCTTTTTTTTTTATAATAGTGTGGAACCTACGACGCCGTTTGGAACGGTTTTTAAAGTAGGACAGAATTCTGTCAGATTTTTGTGTGATTGTGTAGGATAGTGAATCCTGGCCTTAACTAGATACCCATCTGCATTAACTCGTTTAAAATATTATTTACAACAGCTTCGTTATTCCTAACTAAGATTTGTTTGAAACCAAAGTTCGCGACACCGTACATACTTATGCGTGTACAAATAAAAATTTATTGCAAATCAAAATGGAACAATAATTAAAATTAAAGAAATATTTTCTATTAAAACAATCACCCCCCATCGTGAATAAAAAGTGAAATCTTTGGTAGCATGAATTTTCCGTATAATTTTTACTCCTTTCATTGATCAGCTGTTCAAAATAAAGTAAGTTATCAATGCAGATATAATAGCTGCGTTTCCTTATTTTTTAGATAAAGTTCGGTAAAATGAGAGCAAACAAAAATTATTCTGCATTAAAGGCAAAAATGTCCAAAAGTACGGGAAACAAAAATCCAAAGTCTTATGCCAAAACCAAAGTTCCCAGATTTCTTTCGAGTCGTATCACCAATTACATAATTTTTATCCCCACATTTCCTAAAAAAGCCCCACTACAAGTAATACTATTTATTTTTAAATTCAATTTAAGTATTAAAATACATTTTTTAATATTGTATTTGTACAAGTTGATTAACAAATTCGAAAAGTTCTGAATCAAAATGATCCATATCGTTGTCTAAAGCAATTTTTTTGGTTTATATTTTGGAGTTAAACATTTAAAGCATTTCTAAAGATGGAAAAAAAAGTGTCACAACAAATTGTGTTATTTTGAAAATATATATCAATATTCAAAAGAAATTCGAGCACTCGTATTGCATTTTATTTCTTATTTTGGTTTTCATTGAGTTAACTTCTGAAAAACGCGAGTTCATTTTTTAAATTTACGAGAGACTTACAACGTTTGTGTTACCATACAATGAAATTTTTACATAGCAATTATAGTAAAATTACAATAACCAAAAACGGAATTAAAAAAAATCCCAAAAAAGCTATTTAAATCCATATAACGCAAAAAATATCCCCAAACTGAAATTTTCATCCCTATTTTTAAAATAACTTCCCCGATTTGAGGATAAATCCCTAATCTGACAACACTTCCCAAAACAAGATGTCAAACAAAATATACATGCAAATATTTTGTATATTCTTAAATTAATTTTTTTTTAAGATAAAAATTTGTAATTACACGTTTGGTGGACATTTGCGTGCATAAAACATACTTATATTTTTTTATATTTGTTTTTGTTTACTTTTCAACCAGCTGACTGTTTTGCAGTTTACAAATGTACCCAAAGAAAAAATCTGGGTTGTTTCGTGCAAGAAGAAGAACTTTATTTTCTCAAAAGCTTTCTCTTTTACCCAAACTAATAGAACGGGAACCGTTTTTGGTAAAATTGGGATCCCTTGGAATAAGAACAATAAAGTCTGTAATAAGTTATTAAATTCAAATCCATATAAAATGTTAAGAATCAGAACAGTAATTTTTTCACATGACGAACAAAGTAGATAACATTAATTTGCTCATGGTGTCTTGAAACATGTATGTACTTCATTTAACAAAAATCAATTTAATTAAATTTTTTATAGGATCTATTCACAATAACGATAAATAATTCTGATATGCTTAGTAATTCGGAGCTCCGATAATCAACAATCTTAGTGCCTGCTTAAGGTACCTTGTTTGTGTGTAGATGGGGCATATTAGCTATTAATACATATACAGTGGTGTTCGATAACATAGAGCCCCCTTGATCTAGAATTTTTCAAATTAAAACCAATGTACCACAAACTTTATAATTATTTCTTTTTTTATATTTCGGTTTACTCATAAACTAAATGATACAAGAATAATGCAAGTGTGGAAAAGAAAAATTTGTCCATTAAATTTGTACAAGTCACCACGTCCTGCCGGTGCATAAAAATAAAGCCAGCAAATTTAGTTATCTAAAATAAATTTTTTTGTTTACTGACTGGATTTTTTCTCATTAATTATTATTTCTTTACCTCAGTATTTCGTGGAATAACCCTTTTTATTTATAACGTGTGAGCATCGTTTTGGCATTGAGTCCACAAGTTTTTAGCAGGTTTCTGCAGGAATATTTTTCCACGCATCCAGAATTAAAGTCCAAAGTTCGTCTTTATTGGATGAATTTGTTCCTCGAAGACACATTTTTACTATTTGCCATAAGTTCTCGATAGCATTTCAGTCTGGGGACTGTGCCTGTCAGCTTAAAACCTTGAAGCTGCATTTTCAATTAGGCATAAGGCATCGTAGTTTCATTAAGGATATTTGTATAATAAGCGGCTGCCATTCTACACTCAATCCGAAATAAAGGCCCAATACAATAATAAGAAAAACATCCCCATACCATTATGTTTCCGCCTCCATGTTTAATGGTTTTTGTGGTGTATTGTGGACGGATTTCGGTGTTGGGAGGTCTTCGTGCAGGAAGGTTGCTTCAGTCTGAATCAAAAAAATTAACTTTCGTTTCGTCAGACCATAGAATATTTCTCCGTTTGCTTATAGGCCAATCGACATGATTTTGGGCAAATTCTAATCTCTTCTTTAGGTGCTCTTTACTTGTGTATGGGACCTTTCTACTACTTCTAGCCTTTAAATTATTTCTAATAAGAAGCCTTCTTGTGGTTGAAGTAGAGACATCTAGATTATGCTCCTTTTTAAGGATGGCAGAGGTGACAAAAGGATCTTTTTTTTCACTCTACTAGAGGTATAATTTTTGACGGTCTTCCTCTATTTTCTGCCTTGCTTTAGAGCATCTAATTATTTCGGCAATTTGCCTATAACTTTTTCCTTTATTATGGAGTTTTTTTATTGTCTCCCGGATCTCAAAGGTTTTCCTCTCTCTGCCCATTGTAAATACTATTATATAAAAATGTTGTAAGATTCTTTTCGAGTTGTACTTAAAAAACACAAAGCTTACTTTTTTACACACTTAATTAAAAACAAGAAATTTAATTTGTAAAAATTATTTATTTTTTAAAACTGGCTCTATTTTTTTGCGCACCCTTTTTCGCATCCAAATTTTTACTGATATTAAGAGACGTGTAAAATTAGTGGAACAACTCTTTTATGGCTACTTTTTTGTATAAGGGATTTATAAGGGGTAAAAGTATTGGGGATCAGATGGCTCTATTTTATTGCACATCACTGTAAATGATCATAACCCAAAATTATGTATACAGCCCTCAGAAAAAATTAAGGAATATTTTTTAATGTATATACTTGTATTTTTTAAATACATTTTTCATTGACAAACTTGCGAGAAAGAGTTAGAAAATATTTACGATAGAGCTTAATACAATAAAAACAAACATTTTCGGTTTTACTTCGGCTAAACGTATTTTCTTCCGATTTTCAAAACAAAATGTAACAAACATTTTTAGTGATGTTTTTTTTGTTGTGAAAATGTAGTTTAAATTAAGAATGCATCGATATGCCTTTAGTCCAACACGATACAGAAACTTAAGAAAAATTGTTGGCGATGCCGATAGACATGCGAACTATAACCGCAACAAAATTTAGTAAAATCATTAAGAAAAATGTTACATAATTAACGAATAAAATAATTTTACCAGGAATCAGAGCTACATTAAACTTTTTTATTAAACCGAAATACTGTCAGTTTACTCGTTTGATATACAGCCGAATTATGAATATTTTCACGGAATTTCTTTCCCAATGAAAAAGTTTTTCTCGAGAAAAGATTCCTCCAATTACGAATTCCGTGGGAATAAAATTATAAAAAAGTGGCATCATCGTAATTCGAAGGTTTTTTTTTGTTTATTTTCATAACATTTTTATTTAATAATTAATAATACCTACTTCCCCTCTCACGGAATTTCTGTTTATAGTTGGGCTGATAGAGTAAAACTAGACATATTTAAATCAAGTAGCATTTTTTCTAACAAAAACTTAAAACATAGTAGTCACAATCAAAACTTTTAATTATATGACCCGTCCTTTAATTGTTGAGAGTCTTTATTCATTTATACGGTGTAGTTAACATAATGTTATTGTAATATCATCATAGAGAAAATTTCAGTTTATTATTTAAATAATTATTTTGACGAATATTATTATTAATTTATTTTGTTTATTTAATATTAATTTTTATTGATTGGTTAAGGTCTATTTAAAACGTTTAATTACACATTTTTAAGAAAACTAAGAGCAGATGATGAAAAAAAAACGACGTACTCTATTTTACGAAAACAATACATGATCAATAAATAGAAATAATAGTTCCCTATTAAATACATTATATTTAACTCAAGATAAATATTTATAAATAGTAAAAAAAAAGATAATTATATTAATGTTGATAAATTAAAGATGATAATTACAATGAAAATGAAATTTACAATATAAAACTATTTTGTTCTCTTTCTTTCTTTTAAGTAACTTGTTGAGTAAAGCGTATGTAAAAGCTTGTTGGCAATTTATTTATTAAATTTTTAAGGAAAATAAAACTATAACTAAAAACACGTTAAGCAACAATAAAAAAGCACCTTTAAACACAACTATTTTTTTTTAACGAAAACACTGATTTTTAAAACTATTTTAGAAACACATTAAAATAATGATTAAAGGGGAGTGAAATGTTGGAACCCTGCGTATTATGCAGAATATAAAATTGTGTTATTTTTTTATAGTTAACTTTCTTTCAACGTAAATGTTTGTTTAAGTTATAAAAAAAGCTCATTAAAAAAAACATTAAAACTATAGTAGTTCAAACTTTGTGCAAATCAAAAAATTTTATGAATACGCGAGAAAAAAAACTTAAAACATTTCTTTTAATAATATTAAATCTAAAACTGCAAGTTAACCCAGTTAGATAATACAATTTCAGTCTACGTCAGATGTAGTTATCCACGTATCTTTGAAGGCTAAATGTAAATTTTTACAGACTGGCGTACACAAAACTGACAAGTTAGATACAAAAATCATGTCATATAGAACCAGCTTAACACATTGATTATGATAAGAACATAAACTCTTAACAATAAAACAGGGCTAGATTTCTTTATGAAGAACTAATGCATTCAAGAAAAATAAAAATTATCTGGGATTTTCTCAATAAGCATCATTCATTCATGCAATCCTGTATGTCGTTAGCTAAAATAAACAACAGTGTAACGAACAAAAAAGAAAATTCGAAATACTTTTTCTCTTCAATTTTGTTTTTTATTTAAAAATGTATCGCCTGCAATGTCGTTTTTTATTTCAGCTAACGATATGTACTATAACATAGTGCAAATAACAGTTCCATTTTATACCCTTCACCGCATGTGGAAGAGGGTATATCTGAGTTTGTCATTCCGTTTATAATTTCGATCAAAATACTTATCTAACATTATGGTAGTATTTGTGAAAATATATTAGTGAGTGTTTCAAAGACGATGCTGGATGAAAAATCAGAAATTTTTGAATTTTGGCATGCTGGATATCACACTTTGATGTGTGTACTGTATATACTGTGTATAAATTGTGCGTTTGTCAAAACATGTCGAAAAAATTAAATAAAACTTTGGAAGTTTTCGAAGTTTACCAGTCATTGTCTGCTCTTTGGGGCGTAAGGAGTGCAGTTTTTGGTTACTCTAATTTAAAAAGACAACATGCAATTTTATTAAAATGCTAAAAAAACAACACCTGGAGGAATATTTGGTGTTAAAAAAAACACTAACTGACATCCCTAAATTAGCGCGTAAGACGCAAAGCAATGTAATTCATAGCTTTTGCGCTGAAATGTCATCCCTAAATAACAGCGTTAACTTCGTGTCGTTAAAAGTAATGTTAACTCATTTTATTTCATAAAACCCGCTGTATAAGAATAAAGAAGAGATAAAACCGCTAGATTGCCTTGAAAATTACTAAATTGTCACTACTTTTCAACCATAACAAAACAAAACAAACCAACAAACAGCAAACTTCACTTCCTAACGCACTGTCAAAATTGGATTTTCCAATTGCTAAGCGTTGACGCCAAGCTATTTAGGGATGCTTCATACATTTTGTATGTACATGAGAAATTTTGACAGTTATCTTGCGCTTTACGCGCTAATTTAGGGATGGCAGTAACTGTGCTGCGAGAGAGAGTTAAAATCAAAAATTTAGCAATCTTTTATCCATAAAGGGTTTCCCCCCTATTTTTTTATTTGTATACACCTAAAAGGTCCGCAATCTAACTTTTTTTTAACTAGTGCTTATTTCGTAAATGGTATCAATTAGCTTATGTCTGATTTGACAGATAATTAGTTTTATCCTTCCGCTGAACAACGCTGGGAAATATTGCGATATTACTTTGAAAATTATGGTAATGTTGCAGAATGTGTGCGAAAATTGCGTACGGATTTTGGAAGAAGAGAAGAACCGTCAGCTCCGTATGTTCGTTATCTTGGAAAAAAAAGTGAAAGAAACTGGCATCCTCATCGATAAACAAAAGCGTGTAAAGCCACAAACAATGCGTACACCCGAGAATATTGCTGCTGTGGCAGAAAGTGTGCGTGAAGCGCCATCAACATCAATTCACCTTCGTTCTGAACAATTGAACATCATTAAGACGAATTTTGCATAAAGACGTTGGTATGACGCCATACAAAGTCCGATTGGTTCAGGAGTTGAAGCCAACTGACCATTCAATGCGTTTCTTATAGCATCAAACATAAAAAAATGGTTTTTGGCGCACCCTATACCTATAATGTTTTTTCGCTAGTACCATTTTTGCAACACTGAAAGCGCTTCATTGACAGCACAAAATCAAATTTTATTTAACATACAACATTTTAATCGTGCCTGAACCGCTTAAAAAAGTGGCATCGTATCAAACTGTTCTTAGTGATAAGAGTTAATACTGCTATATTGCTGTCAACTGCCATTTCTATTTATAGGCGAGTAAAAGTATAAGCACCCCTTATCATGAATATATTTTCCTTGAAATTTTTTTACTTTTCCCTTACATTTTTACAGGTTTTATATGATTTGATTAGAAAATTTACATTAATAACACATTTTTTTTAATTCGATATCAGTTAAGGCCGTGTCAGATAAAACTTTATCGCTTTGCGTGACGTTTCAAACTTTGAAAAAAAAGCGTATAACGCAAGAGGTATGTCACAATAAAAACTTTAACAGCGCCTAATTATTGTTTGTTTTTATAAGTTTTTCTTCCATAATTTTCTAAAAAAAAATAATAAAGGAAGAATATATAATAAAAAAATAATATTTTAAAATTCTTAACTCTTTTACGTTCGATTTTGCCAAAAATAATATACAAATGTATAGCAGCTAATTGTCAAAGCGCGCAAAAAGATGAGTGTTGCCCAACTTTGCGCTTTGCTTTACGTTAAAAGTGCTTCATGTGACATACTTCATAAAAGTTCGTGCATTTTATCTTAGATGTCAAAGCGAATTTGCAACGCAACGCAAAGCAAAAGTTTTATCTGACACGGCCTTTAGACTGACATTATGCTCGTCAAGATGCAAAACAAAGAGATCTATCTATCTATCTATTGGTTATTAATTTATGAAAATTTTTTATTAAAAATATTTTTAAATGAAAAATAGAGGTATAAAAAATCAGATACAAAAATTTATTTCATTGAAATGGGTCAGTAGCAATGTCTAGGGTAATTTCAAGGGCTTCTAAGCGTCTTGCACGTCACGTTCTTGAAATAAAATTATTCTCTGTTGCAGTATCTCCTCTTCTTGGAACAACACAATGGCACCAACACTTAACAATCTACATTTTTTATAATACCTTTAAAAAAAACCTTTAAGAAATTTCGAATATTTTTTTCCCTATTTATATTTTCTTCTTTCAAATTTGTATTCAGTACGAATTGATAGCGGATACAAACTAGGAATAAAAACTTCATGGGAACAAAAATATCACATTTTGTTCACGATAGAGGTGAAGATTATATAAGAAGGAAAAATATGCTCCTTTTCAACCTATATTTATTTACTTGTAGGTTTGAGCCGAGTTGAATCCATAGCAATGCTTTAGCTTATGGGGACTATAAATGATTGTAAACTTTTCAATTTAAAAATCGATTTTTTTTTGCTTTGTATTGGGCTTAACAACTGAACCTAGCTTTGCAAAAGTAAATTGCTTTTGAAGTTAACGCAGTCATCTTATTCAGCTATTCACTCGCCTAGATATGAGCCAACCAAAAGGGTACAGTAACAACAACTAAACCGAAGAAACTGCCTTGTCTATGGAACGTGTAATGGCGTGTAGGCTTTTTTTAATGTTTGTGTTGTAATAAAACTTGTATTTTTTTGCTTTACTTTTTTAAAAGATATTACATCTACTTTCGTACAAATTATGGTTCTAAATTAAAATTCTTTAGTTGAACACATTTGGAGTTAAATTTTTAATTCGTACAAACGTTTAATGTACCACATACAAACATACAAAAGAAACAAAGTAATCTGTTCTGATAATTTTTCAATTATTTTTATATAAGTTCTAAACAGCGTGCCCCTTTTAGCACTTTCAATGCTAGATTCAGCACTTCTTCTGTTAATTTAGCAGCAAAATTACCGATTTAGCGCTTACGACTATTTTTAGCACTTTCCATCTCTTCATTTAGCATTTTTTAGCACTTTTTATTAATATATTTTACAAAATATTTCAAAAAATAATTAATGCACTTTTCTGCAAAACACTAATTTTCGCGTGGAACAATTGCAATAATAGCAATGTAAGCCTGACAACATAATTTAATTATTTATTTTTAACCTCTTTAAGCACTTTTTGATATCTCTGAATTAAAAATTTGTATATTCAAATCTTATTGCGGATACCTAGAATAAATTTGCCTAAGTACATAATATGTCAGCGTTTAAATTGTCTGCTTAAAAATAGCAACAGCACTAAAATCTTTGCTTACATGCTTTTCAGCAAATAAAAAAAACTACATGTCTCAGCACTTACAAAACATTTCATTATAAACAAAGCAAATGCACATTTTTCCACAGCAACAGTTAAGCAACTACATATGCATTGAAAATAGTCAAGCATTTTTATTTACTTGTGTAGGTGGTATTTAATTTATTGACTGAATTATTTTTTTTTTTTGTGTTTTTAAGATTTTTTATGTTTAATAAATCATTTATTGTTTTAAGAAATTTAGTTTTTTTCAATGGAAATAAATATTTCTAAGGCAACATAAGCATAAATGATAAAACATTTAAATTTTGGCACTATGTTTTAGCACTTAAAATAAGTTTTTTAGCACTTTTTTGGTTCCAATTTAGCTCGAAATTTTTTTTTGTTCTGGTCACACTGATTTTAAAGAATAATAAGTTTCTAGAGCTCTAAATGCAAACATCCTCTTTATTTTTACAACCTTTAAAACAGGTGTTTTTTAATTAATTTTACAGTCTATTGTACGCCGGGTGTAAATTGTAAGAACTCAACCGTTGTGGTTGTAAATAGTTTTGGCGCAATTCCAAGCTTTTACCAACAGCAAAAAATCTCAACTCAAATTTTAAAATAACTTGAATAACGTTAAAGAAAATATTAAAATAATAATTTTAAACTATCAGAAAATTTACACAAACCTGTAATAAAGATATGTCGTAGATGGAAAGTGAAATTTGTTTTAAAATTTTTGAGTACCCAATAGAAATTATGCTTTCCATCGGAAGACTCATACAATAGTATGTGAAATGAAAAATCTTATTCAAATTGTTTTCTTCCTTTTCATAAATAATAAACCAATAAAAACGTAATTGCTTTCCAATACCAACATGCAATCGTTCATATACATATTTTATTTTAAGGTTTATTCTTCATTTTTCTCTTTTTTATGTATTACAAAGCCTTATTTAAGCATAAGTATGTTTAGTAAAAATTTTTGTCATTAATCTTATAATTAAATTTGTTATACATTTAATAAAAACATTTAAATATACATGTATATTTTATTCAAACTAATCTTTGTTTGTTGTTTCCTGATTTGTTTTTTCTGAAAAACGAAACACAATCACACCGATAATTTAGTAATAAACTTTGTTTTGATTTGAAATAAGGTGTGCGCCAAAATGAAAAGGTGGCTGTGTTTGTGCTATTTGCATTTTTCGAAAATACAAGTTTATTTATATTTAATTCTTTATTTTAATTTATTTTTTAATTCTTTATTTTCTCTTTTATTGGAGTTACTAGCTAGATTTAGTGCCTTGATTTCAACACTAACACGGATGGAGGGACGGACATCGCTCAATCGACTTCGTTATGCATAACACAGAATATATTTACTTTTTAGCTTTTTCCACTTTTGATGGTGAAGGGTATAAAAATCGACTAACTAAATGGATTCCAAATATAGAAACAATAAAAAATTTAACTTCTCTTGTTCATTACCTAATGGGGCTGTTTTGGTCTTTATTTTTATAAACTTCACCATCTCTAACATTAATAACCCGGTTGCTATATTACTGTAACTAAACTTTTCACAGCAATCTTAAAGATTTATAAATTTTTTGTAAAATTAGTTTAAAAAAATATCTTCTTTCGTCGTAAGTCCACAAATGAGACAAATTGACAATATGCTTCACTAACTGTTTGACAAAAAAACAGCATAGCGGTAAAAATCAAAAATTTTTTTGTTGTTTTTTCAATTAGCTTGTGTAGTTAATTTAGCAGTTTCTTCCTTATCCATTACATCAAATATTTGTATGCTTTTTATTTCCGCTATATATACTACAACGTTACATTTTTGACCATTTTACAGGTGCAGTGTATTGAACTGTTTTCTTATCATTTTGACTTGCAGGTTATTTCTGTTCATTTTAGGTATTAAGAGCTACTTCCAGCTTAGTCTCGCTTTTACAAACCATACATTTATTATACTTTTATTTTTATTTTTTAGAAAATACCCACAAAACAAATTCATCTAAATTAAAGAAATTTGAATTATGTCATAAATCCGTAATAAGAAACTTATGAGCAATGTGCGGAATTATTAAAACTTTTCTCTTGCTCTGAGTATTTAATTGGCATTAAAGAAACTAATATTTTAAAAGGAATCTTAACCCAATAATTTTATAATTATCTAGCAGTCGTGTAATAAATTAAAAAAATGTAAACGAATATTTATTTGTTGCTTTTTGTTTTTAACATATTTATTAAATGTGAAGGTCATTTCTTTTTCAATTATAGTGCATACTTTTTCGCTGTCAGAACTAGAGAACTGCACGAGTACACCGCATACTTACTCTATACTTACTCTATACTTTTCATACTCGAGTATTTTAAACACCGCAATAAAAAGTTGCGGTGTTTATTTTACCCATTCTTGTAAAAACGAGTATCAAAAATATCGCAATCAGAATTTTAAGTATTTTTTATACTCGTACGTGAGAATTTTTTAATTCTCTTTATTTGCAAGCAACGTTGCCACATTTTTACCCTATTAAAGTTTTTTACTGCCGTTTTGTGAAATACTGCATTGTATGCAGATCTGTTAATAAACAATAAAAAAACAAAATTTGATCAAATCTATTGCTTAAACATTATAAACAGAAAAACAGACAACAACCGTTTTCATAGGTATGAAATACAACACATATTTAATGAATAAAATGCAATAAAAACCGCTTAAAGGCACAGCTTTTGTACACTATTTAAAGCAGGTATACTTATTTTGTTGTTGTTTTTTATGAATAATTATTTTCAGTTTATGCGCCTTGTCGTCATAAACGTGGTACTCGTACTAACGGTATTTAGGAAAACAAAATGATAAAATGAATCCGTGAATAAAAGGAAAATTACTTAATTTCTTAGTTTTAACAAAACTGTATATACGCTGATTGATGTAATATATTAATTCCTCATAAATAATAATAAATAAAATAAAGTTTTTAGTTTACATATTTTATTTTGTTAAATATAATTATTGCTTTTATACCTATTTATTAATTTTAAAAATCTATTTGCTTAACAAATAGAATTTTTAAATTTCTTTCCTGTGTGACTTAAAAAACCCTAACAAAAACGTAATATAATAAACAATGAACTATTCTTGAGTTATTAGTAAACTTTTGTTGTGTTTTCAATAAATGAAAATATGGCGAATTTTACAGGTTCTATTAAATTTATTTTCTGTTACATATTAAATAAACTTTCATAATTTCAAAGAAGTATGTATGTTAGCTAATTTAGACATTGGCGACTTTTGATATTGTGTTTGATTTAATAATTCTGATCTGATAACTCTGTTTTAGTCTCACTACACACGTTAAAATCTCTCTCTTGGTGTTTGTTGTGAGTATGAGTACGAATAAAGTAAAGCCAGCATCGCAAACATTTTACTTGAGTATGGTAGACGGCTTCTTAAAACACTTGTTTCGCTCTCTTTAACAAGATTGCGAATCATGCTGTTTATACGACACATTCCTGTTTCGATTTGAAAGCACTGTTTGGAAGCATACATGCATACATATTTATGTATGTACATGTAAATCTTTCTGAGTAGAGAGGCATATTAAGATGATGAAGCTGGTTCAAAACATTACCATGTCGCCTTTGTACATCTTTCAGCGCCTCGAAACACTCCATAATAATATTTTTTTTTATAGCGTGATCTTTTTCCATTTTAAAAGTTGGCACAACAGAAATTTATACTTTTGTTTGTTTTCGTTTTGTTTATATTTTTGTTTATGTTGTTGTTTTTGACAACTAGTGCGGATGAACGGTCGATAAATATTAGAGATGATAGTAGTTTTTTTGTGTTTCGTGAGGTATTTAAAAATAAAACAAGATAAATTGAGCTGTTTTGCTCTCAATATTTTGTATGGCGAAACATGTTATTTGGCAGTAGAGAGTAAAACAAGTGTTTAAAGTAGCCGTGGAAACATGGTATTATACTCAAATGGTATGGGTATAGTAAATACTCGCACTTAAGAAATGCGGTGGCGATCACACCGCAACCGCATTTAAGATGAGTATACTTAGAGTATTAAAAACAGACACTCTTGCAGTTCTCTGGTCAGAACCAGAGTTCAGTAATTACACACATCATACACAATATGTTATGTTTGAACGTAACACACATATTTTTATGAGTTTTTAAATTTTGTTTGTTTACGAACACACATTTATGTTTGTGTTGGTTTTCAATATTTGGTTGTTACACGGCAAAAAAAACATGTCTCGTTTATGAAAAAAATTCATTCACCATATAGGGCTTGTTCGGAAACGCATCACTGCGCTGCATCTGATGTGCAGTGCGTTCGAAAATGCATCAGTTGGCATCACTGCAAATGTCATGTGTTCTAAAATACATCAATGAAATATATGATGCGCAAACAAACGTCAAACACGCATCACAAGAATGGCTGATGCAATAGATGAGTCAGTATTGTATTTGATCTTTATTAATTTTATTTTGTTAAATTGCGTTTGTTTATACACTTTTAGAAACGAGTTTAATAGTTCTTTACTATATGAACATAAACCAGGAGGCTTATTCTGAATTGCAATGCGAAAATAAATTGCGACTTTCGCAATAGCATTCGCAATTTATTAAAAATCGTGGCAACGCTGCTGAAATAAACGTCAGTATCAACAAACGTCAAATTAAAAATAAGTAAATTTTTTGTGTTTGTCTGTGAAAATCATAGATGAGATGGTAAAAATTGTTTATAATATTTGTTTAGAAAATTTTGTAAGAAAAAAATAATAATAAAAGATTCTGTGGCATTGTGGTTCGCCGACTGAGAAGGCCATGAGCAAAATGAAAAGATACAGAGAAGTGTGCAAGCAATTGTTGCCCCGAAGAAAAGTGCTCCCGGTAATCCATTTACGGAATCCGTCAAGTTTTATAATTTCACTACTCTTTCGTCTAAGAGAGACAGTGGATTATATCTTGATATTTAGTTCTTCAGTTAACGTTTGCCACAAAGTATTTGCCGACTGACGAGCATTTGGTGTTTTTAAAAGGCCCCGTGCGAAATGGCTGTGCTTATTCATAAATTCTATTTTTATTTCAAATTGACGCATTTTGGTGGTCTTATTGCTTGCTTCCCTGCATTAATTAATAAATATATGATAAATAAATAAAATATTATCTTTCACTTACATGTTTGTACTTTGCGAATGCTATTTTGTTGTCGAATAAATTTTGCGAATTTGACATTTGTTTTCGCAATTTAGAATACCGACTTGCCACCTTTTCGCATTTGAAATGCGATTAAAAAAGAACTTTGCGAATATCGCAATACAGAATAGCAATTGTTCGCATTTATGTATTTTCGCATCGCATTGACTTTCGCATCGCAATTCAGAATAAGCCCCCAGACTTTTTTCTGTCGTTGGCACATACGTCTTTTAGCAGCTTACTCAGTTTTTAAATTTTCTTTTTTTCTTTACTTTATCGTTCATGGTATCTAAAAACAAATTAATTGCAGCAAACTAGGGGGAGTTGCATCAAATAGTTATTTAACAGCTTTGCTATTCTAAAACAAGAAAGAGTGCTATAATCGGCTATGCCGAATCTTATATGTATACCCCCCCACATCTATGTAAATCCAGTTTAGTGAATTAAATCCAATAAAAAAAAGCGAATATTGGGGTGACAGAGAATTAAAATATATAAAAAAATTGGTACTGCATATATATAATTTTACATAAAAATGACATAGGCTATTAATGGGTTAAACATTTTTAAAAAATTTTAGTATTTCCTTAAAGATTTCTTCAAAAACTTTAAAATTATACCAATATTGATATGGGAAATATTTTGCGAGCGCCAAACTTGATTAAACACTAACACGGACGGACAGGCGGACATGGCTGAATCGACTTCGCTATGCATAAGAAGTCAGAATATATATACTTTATGGGATCGGAAATGGATATTGTAGAAATTACACACGAAATGACAAACTTGGATATACCCTTTTCCAACTTTTTGTGGTGAAGGGTATACAAATAGTACTTTATTGTTATTTTAATACTTTAATTAATATAATTTTCAAGCCTTAAAAATATCTCTGGAGTTGAATTTGACGTAGGCAGCTTATGACTAGGATTCAAGCTGGCGTTTGTTGAAATAAAAATCTCAAACATGTTGTGTCTGCGTCAGATATTATCCCAAGCTTAGAAGTTTTCACCATAGAATAACTCTACTGCTTTCAAAGTTGTTATTTTAGATGCGATTTTTAAAAGCTGTTTGCAGAATTTTCAAGTTTTTTTTTCTGGCAGCAATAGTTGCAAATAAAGACTTAATTAGTAATCTGTGGTTGCAAGGTTCAATTGCACAATAGTTGTGGACTTTTTGTAGTTTATTTTCAGATTATTCTTTTAAAATGTTTGTGTTTTTTTTATTAAAATAAGATTTCCTGATTAAAAAAAAGCAATGTCTATGTTAAATGTTTTTTTAAACATTTAATTTTGTCTCTACCATGAACACAAAATCATAACATATGAATAATAATTTATATAAAATTAAAAATATTTAGCATAATTATTTAAGAGTTTAATACAATATAAGGAATTGTAAAAAAAATACATTGTAATATTAAATACTTAACAAAAAATTATAAAATATTTGAATTATTTTCAAATTACGACAAAAATTTAAAATTAATAATTAAACAAAAGTTTAAAAAGAAAATTTTTATTATCTTCAGACAACAAAAACAGAGATGACAAAGAATTCATAAAATAAATGTGCCTTTTGTTTTAAAGTTGTCCTTGAATCACAAAAATACAACAAAAAATCAATAAAAACAACGTAAAAAACAAAAACATCCTTTACTCAAATGTATAATTAAATTAATTTCAAACAAAACATTTTCCTAAGTACATGAAGAAAATATAAAATTCAAACGAAATAATCTTTTCTTAAAATTTTTCTTTCATTAAAACATTTATTAGAGACAAAAATTAACAACAATTAAACCGTTTGGTTTCCTTTGATTTATTTTATACATACGAATATATCAATTAAAGAAACAAAAGTAATATTTTAAATATCAGTTTATCGGCAATAAAAATGTTCAGTAATAGAAAAGAATAATTCAATGATATAACAAATCCTTAAGCCTTTTTCATAATTCCATTCCTTATATCTGAAGTCCAGTTTATAGCTTTAATGTCATTTCATAAAAATAACTATAGTCAATTTGTTCCATGAAAAATAAACTACATACAAAAATAAAATAAAAAATAAAAATTACATTGTAAACACGTCTTTGTTTGTTCATCGTTAATTAAAAAGATTAATAAAAAATACTACATTAAAAAATTCCTTAAATCTTTTTATTTACAAACTTTTTATTTGTTAATTTAAACTGTAATTTTTCATGCACTTCACCAGGAACACCGATAGGCCACACACCGGAGATCGCTAACGACTGTATTTAATTTTGTTTTATGTTTTTATACACAATTCTATATTTTTTTACCCCTTTTTTGCACATTTTTATACCCTTCATTCATTCATATGTACATATATACATATATATTCCGAGTTCTTATGCATAGCGAAGTCGATTAAGCGATGTCCTGGACGGACAATCCGTGTTCGGTTTGAAATAAATTTTGCCAAGGCACTAGATGAGCTAGAGAACAGTAATATTGGTCCATGTCCTTTGAGACAGCGGACAAAACACTCCTTCGCCTCTAATTTTTTATACTATTTGGAACAAATCTACTTAAGTGACTTAACTCCAATCAAAATAACAAATATATGGGACGATAGATAATTAAACAAGTGCACTGTTTTTATATTCATTTGACAATAGTTGACAGTCCTAAAGCACATGGAGTGCAGTTCCATGAGCAGTTTGTTAACTGCAACATTCCACAACAGGGCAGAAAGAACTCCAACCTGTGCATTCCCTTTACCAGCACCCTAGTGATCTTTGCAGTGCCAGAAGCAGACGTTGTTATCTCAGAACTGGTCAACCCCCAACTCCTTGAGAGCTTGAGTGATCGCAATTGAATCAATATTTTGGAAGGAATCTTCGATGTCCATGAATGCTACCATAGTGTAGTTCTGAAGCCCCAGTGAATTCTCTATATAACCTACGCGCGAGTGTGATGCCGTCTCAACCAATCTACCGCTTGAGTAAGCGTGTTGTCTATATTCATATATTTATGAATAATAGCTTTAGGTGACTTTTGACAATAGTTGCTAGTCCTAAAGCACATGGAGTGCAGTTCTATGAGCAGTTTGTTAACTGCAACATTATACAACAGGGGAGACAGAACTCCATCCTGTGGCATTCCCTTCACCAGCACCCTAGTGATCTTTGCAGTTCCAGAAGCAGACGTTGTTATCCCAGAACTAAGAAGCGTGTTACGAACCCGATAATCGACCGGTCAACCCCCAACTCGCTGAGAGCTTGAGTGATCGCAATTGAATCAATATTGTGGAAGGAATCTTCGATCTCCATGAAGGCTACCATAGTGTAGTTCTGAAGCCCCAGTGAATTTTCTATATAACCTACCAGCGAGTGTAATGCCGTCTCAACCGATCTACCGCTTGAGTAAGCGTGTTGAGGTGGAGAAATAATTGTCATCCTGAAGTGGATCTCGAAGTCTCTCCAAAGCTTGAGCAAAAAGGATGTCAGAACGCCTGTGTGCAATGTCCTTCCCCCTTGGGGATGAGGACCACCTCGTCCACTGATCCAGAATATAGGGCTAGAAGAGGCAGGCCCTGTATAGTATTAAGATCCGTGGAGTGACCAGATCTAAATTATTCTGGAGATCTGCAGGTATAATCCACACGATCTATCCGTGTAGGATCATATTGCATTTGCTTAATTAAATGACAACCCGAAAAATGTGCATCCAACACAATTTCCAGTGGCAACTGGTTGTCCAAGTGCCATCAGCCTGTAATTTTACGCAACCTACTCGTCCCTGAAAAGCTCTCTATCCTACTGCAGAAGACCCTCCATGATCTGCGTTTCGCAGATCCTTAAGGAAGTTTTGTAGTGTGCAGTTTCCAGACCAACTTGCTTCTGCGTCAAGCCCTAAAATACTCGGTAATTTCCGTGGCCACCATTGTCGTCTGCGGACTATGCGCTACACTGATGGTCTGCAAGACTTACTATTAGTTGCATCCTTAAAAGAGCAATGATCAGAGACGGAGACTTTACAATTCTCAATCAAGAAAGCATGGTGTGCATCAACAAGCATAATGTCCAGCACCTTTTGACTATTAGATTCTACGAAAGTTAGTTCTGAACCCCTATTCAAGATTATTATGTAACATAAAATCAAGAATACACTCACCCCTATCGTTTGTGTCGAAGCTGCCCCAAATGTGGTGGTGTAATTAGATAAAGTGAGGATATTTATGTGACTTTTCGCCAAAATACTGGCTCTAATTTTTTATTATGACCTGAAATTGCAGCGTACAGTAGTTTTTAGCCTTTTGCACTGAGTCCACATATTCAGCCGTTTTTTAACTACTGCTCTTGGATCAATGCGATGTATTCGCCTTATTCTGGCAGACGACGAATTAACTCAGCAGCTTAAGCGTAGTGGAGGTTAATCTGGATCACCCTCACTATCGTAGTCGAGAACATAAATGACGGTGACGTTGACGTCGTCTAGATCGGAATCCAGAAGAGCGTCTTCATCCTCGGCAGCGTCCAGACGCTCAAAGAGCTCAGCAAGCAGACATGGGTCTGATGGAGAGCCCTCTTTCGTCTTCGAGTCAGTGGGTTCGTTTATGCCCGTACCCGTTACCAAAGGTTCGTGGCAAGCAGCCAGGTCTTTGTTTTTCGATACCTGCAACTTTTCGCTGGAGTTTTTGGGGTTGGGTTTGTCATCACCCCACCTTATTATTATTCCTTATTAAGGACCACAAGCGCATTTCTTACCAATCCTTCGGGCTCGGAAACCTTCACTACCTTCCAGTTGCTGGCCGGCCATTCCTTCCTGGATGATTGCCAGAATGGTCGTATGGCTCCCTTCGTATAACCGCGATGGATCTCGGTATGCGAGGTATGTTGCTGACTTGAACCGCACCCAATCTCGCGCCGGGCCACACTTTCCCGACGAAAGTGACTGCTTTCCTTAGAAGCAGTGCATATTTTTTATTAAACGTTTTGTTTAAGAAAACGAATAAAAACAAAATTTATATTCGTACCCTTAAATCATCTAAGATCATCTAAATATTTGGTTGGGTAACCTTTACTTTTATTTATAGTTTTGAGACGTGATGGCTTTGACTGCACAAGCTTTTTTGTTAAAGTTTGTAAAATTTCGAATGTTTCTTATTTATTTATTTAAGTCTAAGGGGAATAATCCAAAACAGACTTAAGAAATAAAATACTTAGATATAGCTTATATATTAAATAGTTTTTAATAATGTAAAATTAGTACATGCGAAATATAAAACAATATTAGTTCATATTTTGCAATAGAGCGTTTTTAAAACAAATTTTTGATGCATTGAAGTCTACAGCACATTATTAAGTAAATAATTGAAGTAATTTAAAGATCTAATTATTGAGTTATTTAGTATATAATTTCTTCGCTGTAATGCCACCAATAATAATATTCCTTAATGAGGATAATCTGGAGGGTATATAAAAAGTAAAGATCAGGACAATCAATATTTTCATTTATCAAGCCAAATATAAAAAGCATAGACTGTAGTTTGAGTCTTTTTTTCTAAAACTCAGATGTAAGCAACGGGACACGTAAGTAGAAGCCATAAATTAAGAATTAGAATTTTTTTACTCGAATTTAAATTAAACTTTAATTTAATTGCTTATGTGCACTATTTTATAATATTAACAAGTAACAGAATTTTTTTCATTGGTCAATTTTTTTACTTTTGCTTAAACTATAATTTTTTTACTTGAATTTAAAATACTTTACATTTATATAATTTGCTTATGCGAAATATTTTATAATATCACTAACACCGTTTTTTAATAAACAACTTTTCTCATAGTGTAACTTTATATTTCTCACCAATACAAATACATTTTACATTTTGGGCATCACTGTTTTACACAAACAGAATGCCTGTTGTTGTTCTAATGTTGTATTTGTTGTAGACTTGCATGGACTTGATATATATATCTATAGATATACTTTGGTGAGCACTAGGGTTGCCAGACGGGCCTGATTTGGCCTGATTGTCAAGTTTTTTAATGCGCGTCAAGTGTCAAGTGAAAAAGTGATTTGGCAATATTTTTTTGTAAGTTAATTTTTTTTTCTCAAATTTATTCTAGCTACATATGTAATAATACTTAAAAAAGTAAGTTTATATTTCTAAAAAACACATCGAAAGAGCATATTTTTACTATCTATATTTCTTAAGATAGTACCTATATTTTTTTTAAATAACGCCTAAGTTTTCTCTAAAATATATAACGACTGAATTTTTATTCTTATATTGTTTTTTGTTTCTTTCACATTGTTTCTGTTATTTTTACTTTTAACGATATTTTTGTTTTTATTCTAATAATTTTTATGAAAAAAATAATAAAAAAGATTAAATAAAAACCAATAGTATGAGTGTTTTTATTTGTCAAGTTTTTTTTTCAAAATCAAGTTTTTTTTTGGGCAATGTCAAGCTTTTGGATCTGGCAAGCCTAGTGAGCACACAAACAATTTAACAAGAAAATTTATTATTTGGAATCTTTTTTATATTAATTTACTTTAATTGTGCTTGATTCTTTTAAATATAAATATTTCATGATATTCTTATGAAATGTTATCATTATTTGAGGCAAATCTTTAATAGTTTTCATTTCAGCTTTAATGTAGTAATGTAATGTAATGTAGTAGAAAAACTTTGATCAATTTTATGCTTTCGACTATCAGCGGCTTCTTTGTAAATTAGAGATCCTTCGACCAAAATTTTATCCATGGAAGAAATTAGAGTAACGAAATTATTGGCATTTACGGCAACCATGTAATTTTGCAATTGATGCTTATAATATTGCGTTAAATTTAACACTGAACTAATTAAAAAAAAATTTTATAATTTAAAAATGATAAATTAATTATTCTATTTGCTTTAGATTACGATGCAAGTAAAAAAATGGAAATGTCTATGCTATTTGGGTAATAAATCTATAAAAGTTTATTCTTTAACAAATTTACATTTTTAAAGTTAGAAAAAAAACGCATGCAAAAATACTCCAACTCCATTTCAAGCGAGAGACATGTGAACAAACAAAACCCCTGCTGGGAGTCTTTCCCAGAATATTTAATTTTGTAGGTGCAATAATATATAAATTTAGATTTAATACGTAAATAAAATTGCACATCTCTAAAGTACGAGGGCTGCTATATATATTTCTGTCCTGGCAACACTGAGTGCTGCCAAGTACAATCTGACATTTTCATTGGAAAGTTTGTCATTTTTAAGCATAATCGTACTCAAAACGTTTTGACGTACGACCATTATTTGTGTTGTTTACAGTGACTTGAAAAAATTAATATAGAAAAAAATGGAATTAACTCGTGAACATTTTCGTGCTATTATTTTTCACAACTTTCGACGTGGATTATCACGACAAGAGTGCATTGATAAACTTAAATCATTGTATGGCGATGAAGCACCATCCTATAGCACTGTGAAAAATTGGTATAATGAATTTAATCGTGGCCGAAGCTCGCTCAAAGACGAATTCCGTGAATGTCGTCCAAAAACGGCTGTTGTGCCAGAGAACATTGATGCCGTGCGTAAACTCATAATGCAAAATCGACATGCGACATACCGAGAGATAGAGACATCATTGGACATTTCTTCCACCAGCATACATTCGATACTGCATGAACACCTGGCCGTAAAAAAGGTTTGTTCTCGTTGGATCCCGCACAGTTTGAAAGTCGTTAAAAAAAGGCTCGTGTCGATTGTTGCAAAGAAATGTTGCAAAAATACGATTGCGGTGCTTCAAAAGACGTTTATAAGATCGTCACAGGTGACGAATCATGGATCTATGCGTATGAGCCCGAAACGAAACAACAATCGACCATGTGGGTCTTCAAAGTCGAGCAAAATCCAACGAAAGTTGTTCGTGGAAGAAGCACTTTGAAGCAAATGGTCGCCTGTTTCTTCGGCAAAACTGGTCATGTGGCGACTGTTCCGCTTGAGCAACGTAGGACGGTCACTTCTGAGTGGTACACTACAATTTGTTTGCCTGAAGTCATCGGAGAAATTCGAAAAACCAACAAGAGAAGACGAATCATTGTTCACCATGACAATGCGAGCTCTCACACATCGGCTCAAACCAGAACGTTTTTGCCCGGCCGAAACGTCGAATTAATGTGTCATCCGCCGTACAGCCCTGACTTGGCACCTAATGACTTCTTCTTGTTTCCGCACATCAAGAAAAAAAGCGTGGTCAACTATTTTCGTCGCCAGAAGAAGCTGTAGAAGTGTTCAAAAACCATATTTTAGAGGTGTCTCAATCGGAGTGGAAAAAGTGCTTCGACAACTGGTTTGAGCGCATGCAAAAGTGTATAAATCATGCTGGAGAATACTTTGAAAAACAATAAAACCATTCTTGATTATAAGTATTCGCATTTTCACTATTAGGCCAGAAATATATAGAGCAGCCCTCGTATATGCATTATAACTAATTAATATTGTATTTTTTTTATTCTCTGATTTTTGGAAAGCTTTTGTGTCACATATGGGAGTCACTAAATATTTTGATTTCTATCAACTAAACATAAACTGAATTTTTCTTATTATATATTAAACATTTTTATTATTGAATGAAAATTGACTTATTTTCGGCTTTTTGGTTAAATTTTAATTTAATTTCTAAATATTTTTAGAAATAAAAATTATTTACAAATGTAACGTCCGCGTACGACGTTTTCCAAAGAAAACAAGAAAAATTAGACGCTAGCAGAATGAACTGCAGCATTTTCTGGACCGCCACATCCTTCATCAGCATTCTTCGCATCTATCTACCTTATGTTATGTACGTCGTTACCAACTAATCTTAATTTTAATTTGGTGAGACGAAGTTCACACACAACTTTAAGCATTTCTTTGTCGTTCTTTTTGTAACTTGTCTTGTACATTTGTTGTTGCTTTTGTACTAGCCTTTGGATAGCCACAAAATGCAACTTTTTTTATTTTCTCTTTGTCTCTGCAGACTCCTCATATATACATATTTAGTTGCGGTCCTCTTTTTATTTTTACAGCACTGGCGAAATCGTTTTCTTGAAGAGGTTATGTCTGGAAAATGGGAGGTTCACCCAAATATGCTTTTATAATTTTTTCTCTAAACGACAGGAGTGCTAATAGATTTTCGACATTTATTTTATTGTAACTCCAGCAGGAATCCCAACGAAAAATATACACATATGTATATGTTTTCTATGATGGCATATAGATAGTTGAAGCATTGTAAAAAAACCTACCTTAAAATTTTTAATATCAATATTCATACTTTTACTTATAAGAACCTTCTTTTAGGCTATTGGGACACAAATAAACTGATAAAAGCGCATTTCAAACTTATTTTCACATAAAATAGCACATAGCAAAACTTCGAGGAAAGCCCCTTGAAAAAACGAAATTTTAAAATAACGGCTTATCGCATATACAAACCGCAGCATTCGTATATATCTGACACCTTGCCAGAGACTAAAACATGCAAGGAATTTACTTCCTACAAACTTTCATGAAATAGCAGCTTAGTAAATTTCAGTTATTTTCTGACACATATATGTGACATCAGTTTTTTGAAACATCCCGCGTCACATATATGTGACGCTGACTTCGGGCTTACCAGAGTAGATAAAAGTGTATCCGTTCAATGCTCTAAAGTTCCCTTAGCCAGGCCATCTAGTTTGGCAGCAAGAAGTAATTCATATTCAGTTCTTGTTGTTGTTCGCCAATTTTGTTTTCAACGCTTCATGTCATTTTATTATTTTGTGCTGATAAATTGTTTTGCCCTTGTTGTTTTTGGCCTCGAATAACGTAATAAAGTGATATCTTAATTACCTTATTCGCAATCGTTAGCCCGCTTGAGTTTTTTTTATTATTTTATTCTACTTATTTATTTTAGAAACTGTAGTTGAAACCAAAACAAAAAATTATACACTTGTGTTATTTATCTTTATGATATAATAAAAGTCAGAGATGGTAATAAACCGCTTTTTGAAACATTCACAAGCCCTAGCGCCATTATTTGGAAGCAAAACTGTTAAGTGCTTGGAAAAATATTGTTATTATTGTTGTTACTTTAAGGTATACTTCTGTAGCTGAGTCGATTTTTTTGGCATTATCTCTTGGAGTATGCAATGGAGCATCAATTAGTGTTGGATAGCGGGGCAACTAATAATAGGGGAAAGTATTAGCTCGTAAGCTTCAAGAGGTGATGGCCTCTTTTTGATTAGCGAATTACAAATTGTTACTTTATATATCGAAAGTGTTTGACAATTGAACCGAGTTCTACAGAAGTGTATTGCTAATGCATTGCCCTGCTATTAATTTGTCTGCAATAACGGTTTTGTACTTAAATTAAAACTTTTCATTTAACGGGCTCATAAATGTCATCAGCATCACAAGCTAGGCGTAACCAAAAAGATATCATGCGAACATCATCGATAGCAATATATTGTTTTGAATTAAGCTAGTCTATAATTCCACAAGAAAGTTATAAACATATGTATTGTTAATAATTTTTTTGGTTTTATTTGCAAGACATTATTAAATATTTATATTTTCTCAACCATTGGTGTCACTATAATATTAACAATTGCACAAAGCATTAAAGTTGTAATAAAATGTATTTCTGGTAATAGTAATCAATTATTTCGTGATGCTTATGAAGAATTAATTCAACAGCAACGACACTAACAAGACAAGATCGAACAGTACAAGACAACACTTATAATGTAAATTCATTTATTTATCTGTGATTATGAATTTAATAAATAAGTGTACAGGTTTTACTGAAGGATAATAACACTTTAAGTCTTTACATTTTCATTTGAAGAAAGTAACACGTCTTTACATCTCAATTCCAGGAAACAATTAGTTGTTAATGACTTTTAATAATATCGTCAATGTCGTACAAACAATTGCCACTTTTAAAATAATCCAAATAAAGTTTTATCCAAAATTGTCCAAGTCTATAAAAAAGGCTGGTCCTGCTCTTGTACATCAAGTTGATGGATTACTTTTAGGTCGTGCAAAACAAGTTAATGTTGCAGCGGAAACATTAGCATTTTGACGATATTTCATTCAAAATTAGGACAGACATTACGTACGTGTGATAGTTTTAAAACTAGAGCGACTGCTTTGTTGGAAAATCCCAGTCAGTGAAGAATATTATTTACATAATGAAACTCATGATACTTTTCAGAAATCCATTTAAAAGATGAAAAAACATCTTATAGTATTATTGGTTAAAGTTGGATTACACAATTCTGCCTGAAAGTTATTTTTTTATATTTCGAAATCTTTTTTATATGCTCTCCCTGCGGCTCCGCACCAAACAAAGCAGACGGAATTTTTGAAATCGAACGAGTAATTTTTAAGGTAAGACCAACAATCTAACAACACAAAAAACAACAGGCAATTTGTTGCTACAAAATTTAGGTATGTTGTCGAAAAATATTGTTAAAAAGAAAAACTAAATAAAAAATATAATTGATGAAAAAAGTGGTTGTAATTTTCAGAATAAAAAATTATAAAAATTAAGTTTCATAAATATGAAAATCCAGGAAAAGTGTGACCAATATTCTATTGTACCACTAGTTTGCCCAAATCACATGCATCGTTCCATTCTTGCACGTTGACCGTTTGAAGACTTACATAATCTTCCACAAAAAAACCAAGAAATTATAAATGTGCTAACAATAATTTCATTATCTTTTTACGCATCTTTTTTTGATTATACACATCAGGAGCTGCAAATACGGTTCCATGTTTTGGTAGTTTTCTCTAGGAATAGTTACTTTGTTTTCTATTAGAAATCAAAAAAAAAAAATTAAATTAAAAAAAAATAACAAATAATTTATTTTTGACAACTTTAATGTATACAGCTGATGGGATTTTTTGCCCGTGCGTTTACCTGTATTATTTCGCCATGGGTAGGACATGTAAGTTTTAAGACACAGCGCCACCTATCGAGTCGTACCTACTAAATCTTTGACGAATTTTTGTATGGAATTTGTACGTTTATTGTCATACTTGTAGGAGATCAATTTGCTTCATTAAATTGACCAATTGTGAATAATAAAAAATATATAATATGAATGAATAAGACTTTTGAAATGGTTTAATTGTTCATTCCATTAAATATTTTTACTATTTATATCTTCTATATCGCATCAAAAATGGAATACAACTCGAACACCAGCTGGAGAAGTTTCCTAAAATTTTTTATATATCCCTCATCACGGAATACATTAGTGGAAATTGGAAATACAAAAACTGCTTGAAACGAAATCAAGAGAATAAGATAGATGTGACAACATTGCGAATCTCATCTCTTCTTATTGTTTGCCTACAGTGTTTATTATTTTTTGCGTCTCAATACAATTTTGTACAGCCAAATTCACTTGCCCATGTTTTTTGGTCTCGAATTACGTAGAAAAGATATCACTCCCACATTAATAGTACGCGTAAAGTTGCTTAATCAATTTTTGTCTCACTTTTATTTTAGGAACAATGTGCGCAATAACCAATCTAAAATTTTGCATATGAAAAATCGTAAAATATGAATTTTATGAAAAACAAACTACGTCATTCTAATTTATGTTATCTATCTTTACAAAATAGTGTGTAGATCTAAAAAAACAGAGTCTAAAGCACACAATTATAAATATGTACACTTTTTTATCTTTTTACGTTTGGCGAGATAGATTTCTTACTTTATTTTATATAAGGACTGCGTGTTATATTACATATTTAGGTAAACAACACATGCGTATAATTTTAAAGTAGATTTTAACTATAGTTTCTATAATAAAAAAGTATAATAAAAAATAAGATAAACCATGCGGGGTTTCGATTTCTGATATTTTTTAAATTTTTTGAAACCAAAAACAACAAGAGTAAAAAGCAAAGTTGGTAAACAACAACAAGAATTTAGGTTGCGTGTTATTGTCGTAACCATTTAACATTTTTCTCTAATAATACAAAATACTTTTTTTAGTACCCTCCGAGGTCATCCCCTGGAGAGCCTAAAAATCTAAAAATAGACTAATACAAGTGAAAGACCTAAAGGGTAAAGGCCTAATTGTCAGACACACGTGTTATTTAACTCTTTCTACGAAGTACAGCTAAGTGATCCCAGGCTCTAGAACCGTTTGCAGAACCCTAATCAGCTACGTACTTAAATTAGTTGATTAATAAAAGCCTTTGACGAACGCACTTCTTTTATTTTTAGTTTTACTTCCAACGCCAACCACGATTTGGATTTTGAAATGATCGAACGCTTTAAGATTCCTCAAATTGATTCTAAGAATGCTAAGAATCTTAATAATACAGGCTTTGAAACTAGATGGCCAGGAGAAGGGGAATTTAAAACACTGGATGGATACAGTAGGTGTGTTCATTTACTTTACTAGTAAAAATTAGCAACGAGAGAGTAACAAGAAATTTTCAAAAATTGCTCTCAAAAATGTGAAAAAGTAAATGAACACTTTACTAGCTAAAATTTGCAAGTTAAAATAGTGTTGTAATGTATAGGTACATATGAGTACTCAATAACTACCCCTATAATTTTTGGAAAAAGTATACATATATGTATATTATTATAAAAATGATGTGATTATGGCATTTATATTCAGCATTGTCGTAACTGGTGTTTTTCGAGTACGGCTTGTAATAGAATAATGAAAAGTTTTGCAATTTTATTTAATCTATTACTTGATGTAGTCGAAATACGCTATATACGATAAGGGTGATTAAATACTTTTGACTAAAATTAATGAATAAAATATCTATTTTGAATTAGTTTAGCCTACACATAGAATTTTTATTTCAAATATCGGAAATAACGACAAAATAAGGTCGCAGAAATGTTTATGTCCATCTTTGTGATTTATTTTCCAAGCGATTTTTAATGCGTGGTAGAATGAGCATGCGTTTATTTTTGTGAATTATTGTTCGTTATTGTCTAACGTTAATGAACCGCCTTTGCAATCGTTTCCAAACTATAATAATAATAAACAGCCGGCGAAAAACGGGTTAAATATATTTTTTAAAGAAAACAAATTTAAGCAATTTTCATTTTCATTGTAATAAAAATCTTTATCCAAAATAAAATATCAAAAGCAGTAGAAAAGTAATTTAATAAATTATGTGTTAATTTAAATTTATTTCCCAATATATATTTGAACTAATTGAATTAATTGCCTGCTTAGTGTAAATTACCGAATTACTCATAATATTTACAACACTAAAATTGTTTGCCGGAACATCCTTTGCCACTGATGTACTGTGTTGCTTAGTTGAATTTCATTAGAAACTAAGTTACACAAAAATAAATTTATCTTTTTAATACTTTCTATCGTTTTAAAAGTTTACATTTACTTACAATTTCTTAAATTTTCCAAAATATTTTTATTTTCAACTTAATTTTGAAATATTTTTTTTGTAAACACAAACGCAAAACAGCTGTTTAAATAATCATTGCAAGTAAAAAATTTACTTGTAAAAACTTGCAAGAATTAGTCTTTCTCTCAATTTTTTACGCTCTTTCGACGCTCTCTCGTCGCAAATTTTTTGGGTTAATGAACACTTTCTAGTAACAATTGTTACAAATTTTTGGTAAATGAACACACCTAGTTTTATCTACTCTGGCAAATCAGAAATTTAACGGCGAGCCAGCGCACAGTGGTCAATTTCGCGAGATAGCGGTCAAAACTCCATCAGGCATGTTCTGACAATCGCAAATCGCTTAAAACTGGCGATGTGAGTTGAAATCGCATGAAAGGTGTTCTGTAGTTCACAATCGCAAGAAATTTGGCGACTTCAAATCGCAAGCACATACTGAAGTGAAGTTGCGAATTTTACTTAAAATAAACTTTAAAGCAACAATAAAATTATACACAAATGAAAATTAATATGTTCTCTTTAATTTTTAATAGAAATTATTTTAATTTTTACACAATTAAAGTCGCAAATAATAAATTTAAAATATGTTATTTGTTCTATTAATTGTTTGTTTTGATTGTTTTCTTGAGTACTGGCGATTTCATAGAAACAGCTGTTTTAACTGATGTTCGAAAATATACTTGTATTAGTGCGGTTGAACGTATAGTCGGTAGTCAACAAAATATGTGGTTATTTTAATTTTCAATTCTTATAAAATATTCGGTGCTTATTAAATGTGCGATTAAAGTGTTGAGGGACATTAAAAAATTTATTTAAATTACTTAATTAACAAAATAAACAAAAATACTTATTAAGTACTGATTACTTACAACGTAAGCAACCTTTTACATCAAAGATGCTAAATGCAATATCACTAATAGAAAATCCATTTGTCGCCAAAATATTTCTTGGCTTGGGTTAGTTTTTAAATAATTAAATATACATTGGATTGAAGTATCCCTTGAATTGTTACAATCTCTAAGCGTCCGTTTTTTAATTCGTTCTTTTTTTAATTGAATGCTTTTTTTTTAAAGAAATGAAACTAAGCTAGGCAGCTGCAGGCATTTTGTTGTTATTTTCTTTTAATTATTTATGTTTTGCACCATAAAAACATATGTTTTTCTTTTCCAACATAAGTTTGAAAAAGAGAAAATCGCAAGCAAAACGCGTGAGTTTCAGAACATGTAAAACAAAAGTTGGCGTTTTTGAAATCACATGCGACTTCAAAAACATGCGATTGTCAGAACATGCCTGTATAACTTTTGACCGGATTGGTATGTATTTACGAAATTTATTTTGTTCAATAGAAGGGACTTTAAGCTTCAATTTGCGTGTTCAAACGTAAAAATCGACTGATAGGAACGTAAGTAATATGGAGTTAAAAATGCATTTTAATTTTTTGTTGAGTTTCAATGTAAAAGTTGAATATTTTGACATTTTAAATAGGTATTTTTTTTATAAATTCTTATTTTCTTCAATCGTATTTTACAACCAATACTTATTTATTATTCCTAAACTTAATTTTGGTCAGAAAATGCCAACATTTGGCCTCTGACATTTATTTAGTCTCAATATTCACAGGGGCCAAAGGTTGGTTTTTTTTTTGGAAGAAAGCTAATTCTTGTGAGGATTAAACTGAAAAATAACACTGAAATTCCCAACAATATCAATACCATTTGGATATATTATATACAGAACACAACATCGATAAAATTTTAAGTAAACTTTTACTATTGATTTAAAGTGCACATACGAGTATATTTTATTTAAATGTATTAATAAAAATGTATACTAAAATTAGAAACAAATTATAATCTTTAAACTAGTATTAATTAAACAATATTAGTAAAAATTTCTTCCAAATAGCTTTGATTTTCATTTTGCAGTAGTTGTTTAGCTTCTTCATCTAACTCTAATGAGGCTGATTTCCATATTTGTCGAATAATGGACATACATATATGGGTCTAATGTGCACAACAAAATATTAAGATCTTCATTAGTACAATATCTGGAAATTTTTCTTGTATTGTGCTCGCGAAAGAATCTGTAGTCTTTGTTCCTATTTTCTTGCGCTTCTTCTGAGAGATCTCCAATTGGAAGCATATTGTGCTGAATTATTTGTTCCCCATGGAACTAAAATTTGTGAACTGTGGTTGGCATATGTCTCCAAGAATATTTTTGGCTATAAAGGGTTGCTGTCTCATTAGCATACTGACAAAATTTTTTTGCATCTATATTTTTGCTACATGCTATAACTTCTAATATGATTTGGAATCGTCGTATTAAATCATAATCTACTCCAGTTATAGAAGCTGCAGTTTCTGAATCGGAAAAAAATCTCCTTGCTGTGTTTCCATCATTAGAATTTCCTTCTCCTTGCTTTGGCTGGTCAATTATAAGGCCTATCTCACGGTATTTTTCTTTGTTGTTTCTCACTGTTTCGCCTAACGGGCCAAATTCCAAATCGTATCCCAATTTAAGAATTTGCTCCATAAAACGAATTCTAGCATGAAGAGGTGACATTCCAAATTCATATGCTTCTTTAAAACTATCTTCTTGTGTAGGTGGTTGGCTCAATTGACTTGATGTGTTTTGGCATATGGTGCAGCTTGTCGAAGACTTTGTTTCGGTTAAAGCTTGTGCAACTTTTCCATCGATCATTGTAAGTGACATTTTAAAGTTAACTTCGATGCGTTGGTCATTAAATTCAAATATCACTGGTTGAAGTTCTTTAATTTCATCTCTTATTTTGCCAACTTCTTCAGTTATGACATCTTTAGTTTCTTTTTTGTAAGCAAACTTTATTGGTCTACAAAATTTTATTGACGAGGGAATTTCATTCTTCCGTACATCTATCTCTGCAGCTCTACTAGTTGACGGCTCTGAACCAATATAAGTTTTTGCTAAACGTAATGGAACGTAAGAAATCATTAATAAATTGTCATCTGATGAATTTTCCGCATTACATTGTTTGTATTGTTTCTGGCCAGAGGACCCATCACATCCCCCTTTAGGAATTAAAGTCAAATGTCTTTAATAATCGTTCTGCAGTGTGTTCAAGAAGATCCTGCAATTTTATTTCTGCTGAACTTGAAATTACACTAATAGCAGTTGGTGAAGAAGAGCAATCTTTTTTGGCAGAAACTATATCTCGATATGATGGAAAAATTCCACAATTTTTTTCATTGGTTCGCTTCCGCAATTCTGTATATTGGTTTTTAGTCATTTTCAAATCCAAAAATAGTGCAAATGCTTCTTCTGGAGTAAAAATCCTTTTTGTGCGTCTGGGGCTTGCTTCCACTATTTTTTTAATGATAGCAATTTTACTCTTTTTAGTTTTCGATGGTTGAATTTGATGCAGAAATGAATCCTTTATGATGCTACAAGAAACTTCTTCATTGATATATTTAAGCTTGTGTCTTCGTGATCTTTCACTACAATTATCAATTGGCTTTCCTGGTCGACCACCTTTTCCAGTTTCCGTGGTAGTTACTGATGGCTTTTTAAAAATAAGTTTATTTCTTAGCCATTCTTGGTTGCGTGACTAAAACAATTTCTTGTTTCTGGAACATTGATTGTACCGTTTTCTCAAAGTATTTAAAAAGTTTTTTATTTTTAAGTTACGAATTTTAATTTCTTGTTTGTCGCATATTTTGAAGAATGGATTATTCATTATATGTAAAATAATGTCGTTTTCATCTTTCCGTTCAAAATATATATCAGATAAATTTAGCCATTGTTTAAACAATAATGAAGAAAAAAATGAATGCATGGATTAATATACTATTGCTCGAAGTTTCAACATGATCTTTCTTTCCTCTTTGAAACATAATATAACAGGTACTTGGTTTTACCAGTTATTTCCATTGGTTTTAAATTTATTTCCAATTTTCAGGTATTTAAGTTATGTAATATTAGATGGCAATAAAATCATTTTTTACCTTTTCCAAATGAATTGCCAGATACCACATAATTTGAGAGTTCTATTATCATTTTTTTCAAAATTTTGATACACCCTTCTATGTGGACTAGGTCCAAATATGGGCCAACTTCTCCTAATTTCAACAGAATTATTTTTTGGGTCCATAAGAACTCTTGTACAAAATTTCATCAAAATATATGCATAATAGCCACTTTCACATACAAATAACTTCTCAACAAATACGACGTGCATTTGACCTTGGGTCAGAAAAATTGCTGTAGCTCAAAAAGTGCAGTCACGATGCATGGACATGTATATATAGGAATGTAGGGGAGAGTTAGGACTACAAAATAGTAAATTTGTGTTTTGACTCAGCTTGACTCACAGGAGTTGTGCTCTATGAAGTAGGAAATTTCCGAGAAATTTGACCTTTTTTAAAAAAAAATATTTAAATTGTTTTGAAAACAGTAGAGCTTTAATTTTTTACCAGTAATAGGAAATAAGTTATGTTACAACACAAAATTTATTTCGTCCAAAAATCTTGAAAAATAAAAAAGTTATGATCATTTAAACTTTAAAAATTAACTAAAAATATCATAAATTTACTAAATTCTGAAAAAGCCCATTTTGGACCACCCTGTTCTCAGTGAAATAGAGTTCTAATTTTTTGGCTCCCGAGGTTTACTACTTTCATATGAGTCTAATAACTTTAAAATCGGAGAACAAAAACCAAAAGGAGTTTTGGCCGCTATCTCAAAATAATGACCACAGTGCAGCGTAACAATTTCTCACTCAGCAAGAATATCAAACCAAAGACGACTTTTCTAATAAGTTATACGTATAACATTAAACATAGTGTATAATAATAGGTATAATATTTTCTACTCATTTTATAAAAATCAAAAGTTAAAAAACTTATTTATTAAAAAAAAGATGCCGGGCCGGGATAACGTGAAACTGTCTACGCCAATTTTAAAACGATCACTGTTTAATTTTTTCGTTTTTTAAAGTGAAAAAAAATTAAAATATATGGTTTTTATTTTTTTTTTTTTTTTGTTTATTATAATTTAATGCAATTTTTTTTTTATATTATGATGTCGTTGATTAGAAAAAAAGGTTGTTACTTGAAAATTTATGGAAAAATATTATGGTAACATTGCCAACAAGTTGGAATAATTACATCGTTAGTCTAATTCGCAAATGTGTTAATTCTATTTTTTATATTTTACAGGAGACCCTAAAAAACATTGTATTATATTCAGTTTTTAAAATTTGTAAACTTTAAATGACTTGGATCACAACTTTATTTCCACGAAATGTTGGGAGGGGAATTCGCATTTTTTGCTTTGTAAACGTATTCGTTTTATTGTGGACTTAGCACATTTTCCTGCAATCAGTTTTAATTTAAAAACAAGCCTGGTTTAATTTTCTATTTTAATAATTTAACCCTTATCGGTCGTAAGTCACCTCTGACGTGACAACAGTACTTTTCTGCAACGGTCGTATGGCCGTGTGAAGTGACAAGGCGAATTATGTCGAAACATACTGTCTATTGATGAGATTTGTTTTTAAAATGCATTCATTTCTTCAATTTACCGTTACCATTTGAAAATACGTATTTACCGTATTTTATTTGAAAATACGTATTTATAAATAATTTGTAACAAAACTGAAAAGAAATGAATATAAATGTATAATAACATACTATTGTTTTTTTTTTTCATATTTGTTTAAAAATAACTACAACCTGGTGAGAATCAAACGTGTGAAAAGTCGCGTCCGATAAGGGTTAATAAAAAAACAGAAACCTAAGACTAGCTCATTTCATTTCTATTAAAATGAAACAAAAATATGATTATATGCATTTTTATTCTTTTATTCTTTTTGGAAAACTAAAAGTAGAAAAAGATTTCTTTTCTATTTCCTGGCCTTTTAATTGGATGGCCTTGAATCATCATATTTAGATACAGTTTTTTTCGCTCCAACTATTTTCCAAAAATCGTCAAATATTTTTCTTCTATTTTCCTCACAGATCTCTGTGCACTTAAAAACAGTATTTTCTTTACTGTTACACCTCTTCTTTAATGTCCGTGCTCAATTTTTGTTTTTTATATTTCCAATCAATGCCTGTATTCTCTTTTTCAAAATAGCACTTACCATATTCTCTTCGCTTTTCTAACTGAATTCTTAGATGGGTTTTCTAAGTGAAACAAACGTCTTTCTACGGGTTCTCGTTCTCGAATGTATTTCGAAAGAATCGTCAGAGTCCGTATTAAATCCTTATGGAACTATGGGAAGAATTATATCATTTTCTTAAAAATACATACTAAAATTGATGTAAATTAAATATAAATTTTTGTTAAATAACAACTAAAATCTAACTGCCGTATTCATAGAATATAAAAATTAATTTAAAATGTATTTTAGGACAAATATGTATAAAAAATTTGTCATAAAATAGATATCAAAGTTATTTTATTTTCTATGAATATGGCAGTAAATATTTATTTTTTAAAAAGATGCTAAGTATTTATTTTTCCTATTAGAATTCCACTTTTCAAGGCTTTAGAAAAAAAAATAGACCAGAAGACACCTAATTTAATTGAACATATTAATATTCGGGGAGTTAGCACGTCCTTTTAATATTTTTCGTAGTTTTGTGGACTTAGAGTTTTTGCAAACCACAAAATCACAACAATGTTAAACTACATAACGGCATTTTTTGTTGTAAAATATGTATTTTGTATAGAATTACTGTTTTGTATTAAAATCCCAATGTGTTTTTTTTTATCGCTAAACTTTTAGACAGTTTGTTTGTTAAACAAATTCTTTTTTATGGATTAAATATCCAAATAGCTCAGATATTCTTATTTTATTTTATCTACATCCTTATCTAAAGCAAATAACAACGTATTACCTGTTCAGTTTTAAACTATAAAAGCAAAGACATTTTTCAAAATTAGTTTAGTGTTAAATATTAAGCAATATTTAAAACATCTTAGCGAAATGAGATATGTGTTGTCTGTCTTGTTCTTGTGCCTGTTTGCCGTGAATGCCGATAATTATCAGTCAACTTTTTATAGGAGCATCCAAAATATGCAGTATGACGCAGATTATTTTTACTCTGGAACCTCTCGAAGTCTTAAGCAAAAAGTTGATGAACAATTTTCTAAATATGCAAACTACATTAAAGATGGAGTGAAAACTATTAAAGCTTTGCGTAAAATAAACGAAACGTGTGTTAACGCTGAAAATAAGCAATTTTTGTCCACTCTTGATACTTTTAAAACGTCTATGCAAGCTTGTCGTGATGTGGCTACCAACCACACAAAAAGCATTTTGGTAGACATGGGTCGCTTCATTAAACAAATAAAAACTGATGGTAAGGAGTTGCAAACCTTATATAAAGACTGCAAGAACCAAGGTTACTTATTTAGCAGACTTCCACCACAATGTGATATGTTTATCAAACCTAAACTCGATAAATACCTGACAGATTATCGTAAATCTCTTAATGAAATTGAGCACCGTACTAATAAAGAAATTAAGTACGTTGTTGCTAACGTTGATTCTTGCTTTGTGAATCCCTTTAAAGAGAGCGTTTATGATCTAATTCCTCGTATCCAAAAAACTATTGAAAAATGCACTTTGAAGTAAACATAATACTTATTCTTTAAACTAATTGTTTGTATTAAAAATGTAAAAAGTTTGATTTGGTTTTAATAAAAATAATTTTTGTTTTCAAAGCACAGCACTATATATTTTGTATTGCTATTATACTTTTTAGGTTACGTTCTCCTAACCATAAGAACGATCAAAATATAAAATTTCGTAGAGGGCGTTTTTTAACATTTTTTTTAATTCATAATTGTTTCTTAAGCATATTATAAAAAAAAATAAATTTTTTAAATAAATATTTTTCTTTATTAAACCATGTTTCCTGAATAGCAATAACTTGTGGCAGTTTTTTAAGCTGACTTATTTGAATTTGAAACTGATTAAATTTACTTAATGCAGAAACACTTTTTATTATTTTTGAAAATGTGTGAAGTGAAATCATTTTTAAAGACGACATAATTTATTACAATTGTTAGTATGTAGATACATTTTGTTAAAAGAGAAAAAAAAACTTATTAAATTCATTAATTAATTACTCAATTCCAGAGTTTAGAAAGTACACACACATCGTACACACAATGTTCTGTTCAAAACCAACCCGTACATATTTTTCTCTTCATAACAATTATGTGTGTTACTAAATTTTGAAAATTTTCGTACACATCCACGAATGTGTTTTATTAAAAAATTTATTTACGAATACTTACGTGAATGTACGACTGTATTTATTGTTTGTTTATAAGATAACTTAGTATTTTTTTATTTATTTTAGCAAAATGATCGAGTACTATTTTCAACTCTTGGTTCGTTTTTGTTTTAATTTTTATTTGAGTATATAAAAAAGGGAAAAAAGTGTTTTAGTATAAATTACGAGCTATTGTTTAACGTGTTCCCGCCAGTATTTCAATATCAGTTTCTGTGTTTATTATTATCACTTGTGTATTTTCATTTTTCTTAACATACATATATGGTCCTTTTACGAACCCATACAAATTTCCAATTGTGTTCTTTAGCTTTGGTTTAGCCAGGGTTTAATATTCAGCACCAACAAAAATTTTTTTGAAAATATTAAATTATTTTAATTTTAATTATTATTATTTATTTTTTTATAAAAAATTCTTTTTTTCGTGCTATTTTCCCGATTTATTATTTAAATCACCGATATTGATTATTGAAAAAAACTCTGCCTTATACAGCAGAGAAAGAAAAATAGAATTGCAATTGGTTATTGTTGTTTTTGCTTAAACTTTGATTTTTGTCTTTGCTTTATTGTTTGGACAAAAATCTTTAGTTTACTTAAAATATTTGTCAGAAGTTTCCTAAAGAGTTAAGTAAGCGATAACGAAATGGCCATCGAGACCTGCTTTGACCCTCAATAATCAATATCGGTGATTTAAATAATAAATCGGGAAAATAGCACGAAAAAAAGAATTTTTTAAAAAATTAATTAAAAATATTTTTGATATAGCGACTGAACTGAAAATAGTTTGAGTATTCATTTTCAACTACTTGACTGCTTAAAATAGTTTAACTGAGCACACACACAACTAAAAACCAACTGAATTCAGTCTACTATTTTTAGGAGCAAAACGAACACACAGCGACTGAGTTTTGAGTTTGTAAGTTAACAGTACGCAACTGAGAAGCCAGTTCGTGTGCGTTAAGCAGACGTAGTTATGTTTTTCTAGCAGAGATTGTAAATGCGCCGCGCAGAGCAGCTCTTTTCTGCTCTTTTGGCTCTTTTGCGCAAACTTATTATTGCGCATTGCTCTGCGCCAATATGTTTGTCGGCGCAATGAAAGAGCAGCGCATTAAAAAGAGCAATGCGATTAGCTCATTATTTGCGCTGCTCTTTTTTTGTGCGCTATACGCAAAAGAGACAAAAATGCGCATGGCTCTTTTACTGTGGTACAAAACATTTTTTTTAACAAGATTATAATGTAAAAATCAATTCAATAAATAAATTATTTGATTTATGTGTTTAGGAAAGTGTTTGTGACAGTTTAGAAGATTGTTTATCGATTTAAAATGTAGCTAATATTCAAATGAAGGTTGGAGGACCATATACATATGTATATTTATTTTATTTATATTATTGTCTATTTTTGTATGTATATGCGTATATATATGTTTGTATGTATGTTTATATGTGTGTATGTATACGTATGAAATAATAGTGTTATGTATTTTTGTGGTCTACCATTGTAGTTTGTTTTTGATTATTGGTAAGTAGTGGAGTTTCTTGTAAATTCAAGCGAGGGTCATATAAAAGAAGAAAATATAATAGGGGAAAAAATATTCCAAATTTTTTAAAGTTATAAAAAATTTAGAAATGTTAATGATTGGTGCTATTGTGTTGTTGCAAGAGGAGGACATAATACAATAGAGAACAATTTTATTTTAAGAACGTGACATGCAAGACGCTTAAAAGCCATTCAAGTTACCCTAGAGACAAAAGCTCTAATCAATGGTGGGTCCATCCACTTGGGTAGTGGGCTGTGGCAACACGGCTGCCTGCCTAGCCTACCCTAGACATTGCTGCTGACCCATTTCAATAAAATAAATTTTTGTATCTGATCATTTAAAAACTATTTTTTATAAAAAAATCTTCATAAATTTATAACCAATAGATAGATCTCTTTGTTTTGCATCTTGACGAGCATAATGTCAGTCTGCACTGCAGTAACTGATGTCAAATTAAAAAATGTGTTATTAATGTAAATATTCTAATTAAAACATATAAAAACTTGCATAATGTATGCAGTTCCCCAGCAAAATTTAAGTGAACAAATCTAAGGGAAAAAATTTCGAGGGAAAAAATCAATTCCGATAAGGGAAATTTTTGTTTAAGTAAACAATTGTTCACGTGAATTATTCACGATTGCATATTGGGGAAAAGGGAAAAAATTTCGAGTGAAAATATATTCATAATAGGGGTGATTGTTAGTTACAAAATTTATGATTTTCCTACAAATTTTTTTTCAATCAAAATAAATATACTTTTATAACTCAAATATTCAAAAAATAAGAATTAAAGCATTTTCGAGTAACAGCACAAAGTAGTAATGCATGTACATATATATTTTTCTTTAATTTGTTAAACAAAAAAATGTATACGAAGGCTCACTTTTCTACTTTGTTTAACCACCCCATTCACATTATCCAGTCATAAATACGTCGCTGTGTGTTCGTTTTCCTCCTGAAAATAGTACACTGAATTCAGTTGATTTTAAGTTGTATGTGTGCTCAGTTCAACTATTTTCAGTTGGCGTAAAATAGAAAACTGAATTCAGTTGCTTATTTTCAGCATGTAACTGAAAAAAGATGAACTGGTTAGTAAAACGTGACTGCTAATGGGAGTTTTTCGAAACCCTGGTTTTAGCTAACCACAGTAGTCGACGTTTACTTGCTGTAAGTTGACCATTTACGTATGTATATAAATTTGTTGCTATTTTCATCATCATTTATGACTGCTGATTCTACTTTATGGCGCTTAATTTTATTTAGGATCTCTTTTTTCTTGTCCTGTGTTGTAAATTCTACAATCATAGTTTGAGATTTTTTAAGCTGATAAGAGTGACTGATATCATTATGATGCTATTTTTTTACAACGTCCACAGAGTGAAGTTTGACTTTGCTTATGTTTTTTATATCAATATTTTTGATTTTTATTTGTTGCTCTGGGTTGTTGATGCGAGTGTTCAGTTCTTGTATTTTAATGTCTTTTTTTCTTATTATTTTCGCAAAGTTCATAGACCTGAGAAATGAGAGTTGTTACAGAATTAGTTATTGTGCTAAGAGCGGTTTGCAGGTTAGCGTTCATTTGCTGGTTGTTTTGTATAATTTGTGAAGCTAGTTCTTTTATTGTTCTCTTGATGTCAGTAACATCAGTTTTTATTGAGATTACATCATCTTTTAGATCTGCGAATTCAGATTTGATTACAGACACACTCCTATTAACATCGGTTAACGAGTTAGGGTTTTTAAAACGCTTAGTTATTGTTGTTTTTCTCTTTTTGATAAGATTCATCCTCTATTATTATATGATAAGCATTATTGCTACTTGAAGAAACTTTTCTTGTTTTGCATTTATGACATCTCCAATTGGCTCTTTGCTCGCTATTCATGCCCTCATATGTCTTTTTGGCAAGTGAGCAACATGTAGAAAAGTGGTATTGAAAATTGCAAAAACATCAGTTCACGAATCTTCTGGGTTAAATTCAGCATCAGGTCACACTCATTTTAGGTTTCTTTAAAGAAGTCCAAAACCGGGGAGAAACAAAACTATATACAACTTCGATTTCCTTTCTGATTCCATATCGACAATTCTTGATAGTTGTCCGAAAAGTAAAATTGTTGTTGCTGACGATTTTAATGTTCACAACTGATCTTGGCTTCGCCATTTGAGCCATACAACTACAGAAGGTCAATACGTTGAATCATAGCAGCGACCAACCACCTTGCGCAACTACTGAATGAGCTGGCACTGAATGAAAGGACACCAAAACAACATTCTTGATTTTTTTTAACTTCACACCCTCAAAATTATGAAGTGAATGTTAATGTACCTCTCGGTAACTTGGATCACTGCGCCATATCCACCTCCTTTACGCATTCAGAATTAGAGAAGTTTAAAATATTTTTTCGATTAGGCTCGTTGTGCTAAGCTCAACAAATTTTTTTCGGCAGTTCAATTGGAAGCTTTACTTTCTAGACAGCGATACTGATGCCATGACGAAAGTAGTTGCCAGTATAAATTTCCTAGGAATGAAAGCTTTCATTCAATCAATAAACGTTTCGATTAAACTTAAACGAAATACTGGTGTAATCAGACATGTAAAAATGCAGTCAGGTTTAGAGAGAAACCATTCTGTACCTAAAAATTTCCGTCCAACAACAATTCGCTCCACGCTCTCTAAACTATTGGAGAGTATGATAAGTTCTCATCTTGTGAAGTATATGGAGCTCATCAATTTTCTAAGCGAGCTGCAAAACTATAGTGTCACTCTATACATCATTTCGGGGAAAGTAAGGTGATGGCTCTAAATATCTCCAAGGCGTTTGATAGAGTGTGGCATGATGCACTTCTGTTAAAACTTAATGCTTTTGGTGTCGGAGATAACTTTCTCGATTTATATCGAGCTCCCTCAGGGATCGCATTTCTAAAAGATTTTTTTTTTCAAACTTTAAATCCTATTTACTCATTTACAGATGTCAGCAGCATTTGCCATTTGTGTTCATTCGCAAACGGCCAAGTTGAAGCCAAGCGACTGAATATGAATGATACGCTTAGTCAACATCTGATGACAATATCTGATTTGGGCCGGGCGAATAGAGTCGATTTTAATGCTCGTAAAACCTAATGTTGTATGCTTACGCACAGACGTTTGACAGAAAATGCGAAAATGGTGCTTCATCTGTAAGTATAGTTGTTATAAGTACTACGGAATCAGAAGCTCTTGATGTGCCTGGTATGCAAATTTAGTGTTATGTTCGATGGGCTTAACACATTTGCCAAGTCTCAAAACAAGCTTTCAAGTGCCGCGGTTTTTTAAAACGGTGTAAAAGATATTTTACTCGATCTTATCTCCGTACGAGTACTATTTATTCCACCTAAATCCGGTCAAAAATGGAATAAGACTATCATGTATGGGCCGGTGCTTCAAAGTCTACTTTGGAGTTACTCGACTGCGTACAGGACAGTGCGAAGAGGCTCATAAGTGACAGAAGGGTATCCAATTCTGTTAACACTTTTGAACGACGGCGCAATGTGGATTGTGTTTCACTGCTTTATCGATACTACAGTGGAATGTGCTCTAATGGGATTATGAATCTCGTTTTCCATATTCCCACGTTTTTGCATACAACAAGCTTCTTATTAGGAGCTCATTCATTTGTGGTCGATTGGTCACTGAAGTAGAGCTGCAAAACTATCGATGGGACTATCGATAGTATCGATTGTTTTGTTTTACGCAGACTATCGATATTTTTTTTCGATAGTGATACTATCGACAAAAAAAGGCTACTAAAAATAAAGTCAATAAAAACGGTATGACGAAGACATTGAAATGCAAAATGCACCATCCAAATTTCGCCACCTGTAAACCTTTTATAATAATGGTTATCATTACATATGTACTTATGTATATAAAGTGAAAATCTATTAATTATTTGTTGTAGATTCTCACAATAAGCTAGCTAACGTAGTTTATTATTATTATTTTTTTTTTTGTTCTGACGCCATTTCAGCAATTGAACAATATACAAATATGTACATAAGTAAATAATCAAATGTGATCTCCTTTTTAAATGACTTCAAAATAAAAGAAGGATGTCATCAATTCATCTGCGGTTTTTTTGGTGTTTGTGCCAGCAGAACTCAGTCATTTCTAAAACGATTTTGAAAATTTTTGGTAGTGTGATTGAATATGCTTACAGATTGATTCCGTTTTAAAAACAGTTCATAATCTTAAAAATTAAAGGGTGTCCCCATACAACATACACACTTTTTACTTGTATTATGAACTGTAAAGGGAACTTCAGTTAAATTTAAAATGACTGCGTATTACTATGGCTCCTAATAACAAAAAGTAATACAAAAATAAGTCTAGAAATTAAAGGGTGCCCCATAATAGATGTAAATTTACTTATATGGACCTCTCTTTTGAACCGTATAGACAAACGATTGAAAATTGGACAGACTGTCGATTGCTAAATTAATGGGTGCGCCAATAGTTAATTTAATTTGATATATATGGCCATACTTTTGAGCAGTTGTAGACAGACGCTTGAAATTTACAACGAGCCTGTATGGCTAAGTCTGCTATAAAACCAAGTATTAAATTTGGATTTGGAAGTTAAAGGGTGTCCCAACAGTTGATGTAATTTCCAATATGTGGCCGAGCTTTCGAACCGTTATAGACAGAACGCTGAAACTTAAAGGAACTTGTATTGCTAAGCCAAGCCAAGCTAAGCTATATCAACGAGTTTATAATTTGAATTTAGAAATTAAAGGGCATCCCATAATTGATTTAGATTTACTTATATGGGCCTATCTTTTGAACACATATAGGCAAACGCTTGCAAATTGGACAGAATGTCGGTTGCTATGGCAGTTATAGTAATAAGTATTAATATTTAAAATTATAGATTAAAGGGTGTCCCAATAAATAAATAAAAAAATAAATACCTTTAGAGCCTGTGTTACTAACTCCGCTATTACAAGAAATTTAGATTTAGACATAAACGGGTGTCCCAATAGTCGATGTAATTATGTGTAATTGGCCGAACTTTTAAACCGTAATATACAAACAGCTAAAATTTACAAGGGACCTGTATTGCTAAGTCCGCTATAACAAGAAGCTTATAATTTTAATTTAGAAATAAAACAGTGTTTCCAACATTAATGTAATTTGACATATATGCCTGTGCTTTTTAACCGTTATATAAAAACACCTGAATTATATACAGAATGTCAAGTACTTTGTTTGGTATAATAAGAAGTATAAAAATTATAAATTAAAGGGTTTTACAATAGTTGATATAATCTGATGTATATGGTCAAACTGTAGAACCGTTATAAAAAGTCGGTTGAAATTTACACAGAACCTGATTTTTAAATCTACTACAACAGCAAGTATATAATTTAAAATTGAAGGGTGCCCCTATAGTTGCTGTAATTTGATGTATACTGCCATTTGAACAAGTACAATAGTTAATGTAATCTTATTTTTGTGACCACTCTCTTGAACCGTTATAGCCGACAGATGAAATATGTTTTGAAGTCCGTTTTTTTTTTTTGGAAGAATTAAGTTAAATCAATTCTTTTTTGTTAACTACAGTAGTTGAAAGAATGTTTATTTCCTTCCTGATATACATATATATTCTGAGTTCTTATGCATAGCGGAGTCGATTGAGCGATTTCCGTCTGTCTGTCTGTCCGACCATTTGAGTGTTTTGATTTCACAGAAAAGTGTCAATCTTTCAGATATAGTGTCCTTCGAGGCAGCAGGCAAAATACCGCTCCTACCTCTAATTTTTTCATATCATTTGAAACAATAAGGTAATTCCAATAAAAAAATAAATATGTAGGGCGATAGAGAATTAAAAAAAAAGGAAAGTGAAAAAATTGGCGTTCGCTCATATTTTCCGAGTTACGGGGCTCTGAAATTTTCAATTTTTTTTAAAATATCTATATGGGTATCATTTTAAAGCTTTTGAAGAGATCTATAAGAAAATACTAAAATTTTTTAAAAATGATTTACCCATTAAGAGCCGATGTCACTTTTATGTGAAATTATATATATGCGGTACTATTTTTTTTTTATTTTTTAATTCTCTCTCAAACCCAACATTTGCTTTTTTTATTAGAGACTTCACTAAACTAGATTTATATAAATGATAGCACTCTTACTTGTTTTATTTTTCTTCCTTTTAATTTAGTTTTTATTATTCTATTTGTTTGTTTTTTCATTAAATATTAATGTATGTATACACATGTCTGTATATTAAAACATTGATATCAGCTTTCTTTTTACTTTAAGGAATGTTTTAAGATATTATATTGGAAAAATACATAATTGACAGTTTTCCAAGAATCAAAAACTATCGATAGTATCGATGGCATCAAAAAATACTATCGAATGGCGGCACTATCGATAGTTTTGCAGCTCTACACTGAAGCGTACTATGCATTACAGAGAGAATTCTTTTTTTAGCCGAACAGTTCATATGTGGAATCATCTTTCTGCAGAACACAACTTCTTCTATCCACCTTCCCATAACCAAATAGCCTTGTTCTGGCCCAAGATAAAAAAACGCTGAATTTAATAAAATCGTTTATCGATCATCATCGTTCTATAAAGCTATATCGTATTTCAAAATTTTTAATTATCTTATTGAACAAGTGAGAGGTAAATTGGCTTTCTCGATCGGTTATTGAGCACGACAAATCCAACATCACAGAACGCGCAAAAAACTGTTTCTGCTTTAATTTTCTTGATAGGAAAAAAATATCCCTCTGATGGGCGTAAAGGAATGAAAAGTTACAGGTTGGCTATTTTAGATTGTTGGCATTCTCGAAAACCTCATGACTAATCGTTGAAATCTGTGTTTATAAATTGGCAATAAAATTTTAAGCACACCAGTTTTCTAATGGCTCGTATACCAGGTGAGAAAGTGTATGAATAGCTTTCACAAGATATAATACTGATTGTTGAAAACTGGGGAAAGGTATAAAAAGTAATTCAAGAATTCGAATTTTGGTAATTTTACAATAAAAGATCACGAATATAAGATATTATTAAATAATCTTTTAATCGCGGCCTCTTGGCGACTACCCTTTTCACATTTAAATTTTTGTTAAAATCAAGTTTGCCTTTGCAAACTAACACGGACGGATATCGCTCAATCGACTTCGCTTTGCATAAGTCTACACTTTATCCGGTCGAAAATGAATAATGTAGAAATTACAAACGGTATGACAAACTTTGTTATACCCTTTTTTCACTTTTATAAAAAATAAATATGCCAATCAATCAAATATAGTGTCGAAATAAGTACTAATGGAAATCAGCATGATCGTTCCATATTCCTCGAGGCAGCAGGCTAAACACCACGCCTACCTCCAATTTTTTTTATGTCATTTGGAACAATAAAGTAGCTCCAATCAAAAGATTAATATATTGGGCGAAAGAGAATAAAGATATAAGGAAAATATATCAGGTAAACAAATTGGCGCTTGCCCAAATTTTCCGAGTTATGGAGCTCAGAAATTTCAAAATGTTTTAAAATATCAATATGAGTATCATTTTAAAGCTTTTGATGAGATCTTTAAGGAAATACTAAATTTTTAAAAAAATGCTTAAACCATTAAGAGCCGGTGTAAAATTATATTTGTGCAGTAACAAATGTTTTTTTATTTTTTAAATCCCTGCCACCCCAATATTTGCTCTTTTGATTGAAGTTACTTAAACTAGATTTGGATTGATGGTGTAGGGTAAATAAGATTCGGCATAGCACTCTTAAAAACTTTTTGAATTTAACAGGTGATTTTGAACCGGCGCTACTTAACCAGCCGATTTAAAATCAGATATTTTTAAAAATCGTTAAAATATTTTCAGAATATGCTTGCTTATAAATAGAACCAACGTTTAATGTTGTATGTACATAACGCACTCATTGCGAAAGGATCATAAGCTCCTACATTTGAGGGACTCAGAAACAAGAACGGCGTTTAGAATTGCAGAAGTAATCCTTTAGGTAAGTTAAGGATGGGCCGACGTAGTGCACGTAGAACTCTCCAGTCAAAAGCATGTTAGGGGAAGTGTGATACGACTATTGGTGGTTCTCTTAGAGCTAGTACACTACATTAAAATATTGTTGTGTTTGCTCATATTTCCAAAAACTTGGGCTTTGTGTATTTGTTCAATTTTTTGTTGTTGGTATGAAATACAGTACAAAGCCTTTAATATTACGTAATTGTTTTTATACCCTTCACCACAAAAAGTGGAAAAGGGTATAACTAAGTTTGTCATTTCGTTTGTAATTTCTAGAATATCTATTTCCGACCCAATCGATTAAATATATTCTGAGTTTTTATGCATAGCGAAGTCGATTGAGCGGTGTCCGTCTGTCCGTCCGTGTTGAAATCAGGACATAGTGTTCAAACAGGTGCTATTGAAAATCAGCAAGATCAGTCCATGTCCTTAGACGCAGCGGGCAAAACACTACGCCTACCTCTAATTTTTTCATATTATTTGGAACAATGAAATAACTCCAAATCACAAAAACAAATATATGTGGGGCGATAGAGAATTAAAAAATATGAAGAAAACATCCAGTGAAAAAATTGGCATTCGCCCATATTTTCCGGGTTACGGGACTCTGAAATTTAAAATTTTTTTAAATATCAATATGGGTAGCATTTAAAAGCTTTTGATGAGATCTTTAAGGAAATACAAAAAAATGTTTAAATGCTTAAGCCATTAACAGCGGTGTTATTTTTATTTGAAATAATATATGGTGAAGGGTATATAAGATTCTGCATAGCTGAATATAGCTCCCTTCATTGTTTAACCTTCATTTAATTATGTAACTCGAAAATAAATAATATTTTTTAATATATTTTATTTAAATACAATGAGTTTATATTTTTTATTTATAAAATTCGACATATTTCAGCATGTATGATTTTAATTTAGAAAGACCTGAGAGCATAATTTTAATTGCAATTTTACCACAGTAATGCCATCCCATGCAAGAAAGAAAACTTAAAAAAATTGAATAATTAGTCACTGTAATGTGGAATGTAACCTTTCAGATTTGAAAATTTACTAAATTTATTTATTGATGACACAGTAAAACACAATTTGTGTAAAATTTTTCAAAAGATTGGTCACATTTATCAAAATACATCAACTATTTGGGCACCCTTTAATTTTTAGTTTCTTAAAGCAGTAGAATATTAAAATAGATTTAAAATGTATTTTAGGACAAATTTATATGAAAAGTTTGTCATAAATGTCTTGTTGTTTTTATTTTTTATGAATATGGCAGTTAGAAAGACCTGACAGCATAACTTTAATTGTAATTTTACCACAGTAATGCCATCCCATGCAAGAAAGAAAACTTAAAAATATTGAATAATTAGTCACTGTAATGTGGAATGTAACCTTTTACGGTTTTGTTTTCAGATTTGAAAATTTACTAAATTTATTTATTGCTGAGACAGTAAAACACAATTTGTGTAAAATTTTTCAAAAGATTGGTCACATTTATCAAAATACATCAACTATTTGGGCACCCTTTTATTTCTAGTTTCTACTGCTTTATTCATAGAATATTAAAATAGATTTAAAATGTATTTTAGGACAAATTTATATGAAAAATTTGTCATAAAACACATTTAAAAGTTGTTTTTTTTATGAATATGGCAGTTAATTATAATACCTGCTTTAACTCTGGTCAACACATTCTAGCCATAGCATAACTTACACAGTGAATAAATAAAAACGCATACATTTGTATTTTTAATATATACATATGTACATATATGTATTTGTATATTTATTTACAAATAATGAAATACTACTTTAAACATAGACAAATTGTAAGTAAGGCTTTATTATTTACAAATGTACACCTAAATCCTTTTTTAGGACTTCCTCAAAATGTACCATGTCAATATCGTTTAGTTGAATTTTATGTTCAATTCCAAGCAAGGGGTTATAAATTATAAATTTTTTTATTATCACACCTGTTGCTTTATAATACCCGAAGCCATACAAAATCAATTTGTAAAAATTTGCTATATTAAACTTTTGATCTGAACGTTTAAGGGTTGAGTACTGAGATGTTTTAATTTCGTACATCACTTTTTTGTCAAAAATTATGTCAGCATTTCCGTCAAAATATTTACAGTCGACTTTAAATTTGACTTGGACGTCCGAGTAGCAAAGCTTTTTAAAATATTTTATAATTTCCAGAAGATTTGCGTTTTCAGACTCGATTTCAACTCGTGGAAGAGCATCGTGAAAGAATAAAACAGTAGACAAAGATACAGTTTTAATGCTTTTAAGATTATCCATTGCTTGACATTTCGCATCTTTAAAAATAACATAATTGTTTTCGATGTCTTTCGATAAATCTTTGTTTTGTAAACGACCTCTAGAAAAATAAGTATCTCTTTCACCCAGCACAAGTTCTGTATTATCATCTGTTAAATCAAATTTATGCTGATTGGACAAAACTTTACGTATAAAGTAGTCCATAAAAACTCCGTAAGTAGGGAAGAGCCGATTTTTAACTATACTATGAGGATATTTGAATCTTTGGCCCACTTGTTCGTTTGTTACATCGGAGTCTTTAACCAAAATTGTCAAAAAGTTGTTAATATTTGGATACTTATAAATTTGTTTAGCTACATCGGAGGCGTTTTCCTTTCCTTTGGTGCTGCTAGCCATTATTTCAAACTCTAAAATTCTAAAATAAATAAAAAAGAGAATTTTGTAAAAAAAAAACTTAAACTTACTTAAGACAAGAAACATTTATACATATTACAAAACTGTAACGGGGTTTTGTTGTTTTTTTGTTTGTCCATCTGTCTGTGTTTGCGTCACGTAAAAACTGCTGGAAAGATTTGATTAAAATTTTTGAGCAGGCCAATTCGAAATTTGCTTCAGATACCTATAGAATACTTGTTTTGTGTAAAAATTTATTTTCGTAGAGAAAGTAGCGATTTTTTTTTTTTAGTTTTAAGAAAAGTAGAAATGATACGCGGACGAAGCGTTTGTTAAGTTCTAAAACTATAGAAATACAATTTGAAATTATGTTATTGGGTTAAAAGTATATAAGATCTTTTACTTAATAGAAGTAAGGTATTCGATATTATAAAAATATTAAATTGTTTGCTCTATTTCTTTACGTAATTATTTCCTGTCGATGTAACTCAAAGCCAAATAATGTAAATATAAGATTTTAAGCGAGAATAATTAAATCGAAAAAAGTCAAGCTATGTAAATATGTTCTCACATACATATGTATATTCACCCTTATTCTAGTTGTCGACGTCGTCACATATCATTGTTGATATGTGCCGACGTAACACGCAAGAGTGATATATTCGGCTATACCATCTATGTATGTCAATCTAGTTTAGTGAAGTAACTCCAATCAAAAAAGCAAATATTGGGATGACAGAGAATTAAAAAATAAAAAAATTTGCACTGCATATATATAATTTTACATAAAAATGACATCTGCTCTTAGCATTTTTAAAAAATTTTAGTATTTCCTCAAAGATCGCTTCAAAAGCTTGAAAATGATACCCATATTGTTATTTTAAAATATTTTAAAATTTCAGAGCCACGGAACTCAAAAAACATAGGTGAGCACTAATTTTTTCACTTGATGTTTTTTCATATTTTTTAATTCTCTATCGCTCCATATATTTGTTTGATTCGAGTTTCTTTATTGTTTTAAAATGACACGAAAAAATTAGAGATAGGCGTGGTGTTTCGCCTGCTGCCTCGAAGGACATAGACCGATCATGCTAATTTCCAATAGCACCTCTTCCGATGTTGTATCTGATCGATTGACATATTTTTCTCTGTGAAACACTACCACGGACCGACAGACGGACATCGCTCAATCGATTTCGCTATGAATAAGAATTCAGAATATGTACAATTTACGGGGTCAGAAATGGATATACAATTTTTCCACTTTTTGTGGTGAACGGTATATAAAAAAGTTAAATTTCGTTCGCATATTACATTTCACCAATACTTACACAAATTCCGAATATTTTACATACTTATTTGCAAGGCGAATCAATTAATTGTAATTGATTCGCCTTGCTTATTTGCGAGTAAAAATTTAAATAAGGTCTAATACAAGGCGAATCAATTATTATTATATACCAAGGCGAATTAATATTAATTATTAATAACAAGGCGCATCTATAAGGTGTAGTCATCGGCGAATTGTTACAACAAAGCAACTTTTTGGTACGAGTGCTTGTCAAAAATAAGTGGTTGAGGCGAATTAAATATAAAGCAAATAGTCAAAAAATTCAAAATAAAAATAATAATATTGAAAAAACCAAACAGCACAAAATTTAAGAAACAAAAATAAGTTCTGTTTTTTTTTAATTTTATCATTTTTAATAAATGTTAACATTTCAATAAAGCAATAACATTGCAAGTTGTGAAATCCTGAAACAAAAAACCCATTTTATTGAAATAATTTCAAAAATTTTATTTTTTATTTATTGTGTTTATATATGCGTACATACATGCATACATACACTCTGGAACAGATGATTAGAACCACTTAAAAGTACATATAAATTTATTTTTACCTAACACTTTGTATTTCATTCCATAGTTTTAAATTTTTTCTTTAAGTTTCCGAGCACAATTTTGAGTCATTGCCCAATTTAACGCGCAATGGCCTGATAGGTCATTAACTATTATATACTGTTCTTGCCCATTTTCCACTTACGTTAGTAGAAAGTAATTTTTTCTAATATTAGATTAATATTTAAATTAAATGCGACTACATACTTGGAAAAAATTAAAAAAACGAAAAATGGGTCCAAGCATATGAACAAAGGAACAAAATTGTATATATCGGATAGTAGTAAAACTTAGCTTTTCTGGAGAAAAAAAAGCGTACTAAACACGGAAATTAAAGTTGTTCTAATCATTTGATCGAGAGTGTATGTAGATATGTATATAAACAAATAAAGAAAACACAATAAACGAAAAACAAAACAAACTTTGACGTTATTTCGAACAGTACTTCATGCTGATCAAGGCGAATCAATTATCAGGTGGCAGCGTTAGAAAATTTATTATTTTTTGCTGGTGAAACGAATGTCAAACTTCATATAAAAAAAATGGTAAATAGATTTTTTATATATGGAGTTTGACAGTAGTGTACACGGCGAAAATTATTGAATTCGCCTACGCTGCCACCTGGTAATTGATTCGCCTTGATGCTGATGATACCACCTGGTTATCAATTCGCCTTGATTAATAATAATTAATATTATTTCGCCATGATTATATACATATGTATGTAATTGATTCGCCTTGGACTAATATCTATCTACATACATATACATGTATATTTGTTCATAAGTACAAAGCTACATCTTCAAAACTTTAAACTTTTCTAAAAAATTATGAAGAATAAAAGCAAAATTTTACTTGGTAACGTGGTAAATTTCACTTAATAGTTGTTAATAGATTTGACTAAAAACAGACATTCCTGCAAATAGTAAATCTTACAAATTCACCAAAAAAATCTGTTCAAAATTTATCCACAAAATCTTATTAAAAAAATATCATTGCAGTTTTTTTTGGCACAATGTTTTAAAAGATAGTGTTCCTTATAACGCCCACTTTAACGCAGACTCTCAGCAGTCTACGCTACACATTTTAATTATTCTTTTTAATTGATTCGCCTTGGTCTTGTATTTTCAAAAACATTAAGTTTTGGTTATAAATTTGGGTGACTGAACAAAATTTGCTTTAAAAACACTTTTAATCTTAATACAAATATAAAATATGTATGTACCTTTTCTCAACAAAACGATCAGCTCAAGTCCCGGACAACTTAAATGAACGTGTACTTTTTCAATACGAATACATATAACAAGGCGAATCAAAAATAATTCATTCGCCTTGACATATAATATTCTACCAGAGTCTTCAAAGATGGTAAGTTTGGTATAATTGTACTTTTTGTAAATTTTTGCTATTCTGACTTCCAGAACTTTAGGGTAATTTCTTGTGCCTTCTCATTATTTTCTTTATAACTGCCCTACGACATAAACTATAAAATAATTTTTTTTATTTTGGGTTGAGATTTACATATCGCTTAGAAGTATAAAAGAGGGACAGTAAGTCGGCTTGTTATAAGAAAAAATAAAAGACATAGATTCAGAAAGTTAAAAAATAACGGCTAAAGAAGTGTAAATTCTGTAAATTACAATACCTCCTCAGTATGGGATACTAAAATACCAATTTAACACTACTAATGAGGGAGGTGTACTGATTAATACATATTGCGAGATACTACAAACAACAAATCGCAACAAAATTTAATTTGAATATAAACATGTTTTTTGTTTAAACCTTTTTAATGCAAAAAGTAAATGTGTTTTTATTACTCTGTGTCACATACAAATGAGCTGTTCAAGAAAAAAAAAAAATAAAGTTAACAGTAATTTTAATGAGCTTTACACTCTTTCTCTCCATAGTTACAATCAAAGTTCTATCTTGACATAAAATAAACAAAAACAGTTTTGCTCTACAACTCTATCGCACAAATATTTCTTTTAAAAGTGGAATTATTCCATTCCTAATAGATTTAATTCAAACATTCTCATTAATTTCTTCCAAACGACAGATATTTTGCAGTTATAGAAACAGCATTAAAGAAAAAAAAAACAAGTAAGGCTTTCCGAAAAAAACAGCTTTATATTTTATTTTGTAGAAAATGAAAAGAGAATAGTTTGTGTCAACTAAATCTCTAAAAGACGCAATATAAAACATAAAAAATACGAGCAGCGAAATTTTAAACTGCCTTAAAATATATTGGATGAGTTTTAAAAAGAATCAACTTTACAAAAATTTTTATATTCTTAGAAAAGAAAATGCTCCATTTCAAACAATTTTTTTGTTTGGAAAAAGGAAAGACCAAAACACCTCAACAAAATTAATATGTTACCGCTTTATAAAATTTCACGGAGTATAACAAAAGAGAAATATAACGATATGATAAGTTTATTACCTTATATATCGTTTATATTTATATTATTATTTTCTTATTTAATGACAAAGTAATTTGCATTTTTATACTTTAAAAATAACTCTTAAAAAACTCTTTAATAAACACTCTTAATAAATTTGGTTGTTCGTGTTATAAATGTCTTCATTTCAACTGTTACTTTTTACATAAAAGTTTATTTTAGTGAAGCTTATGTCTGTAAAAATATGGAATTAAAAAACAAACACTTAAACAAAACAGCTGATATGTGCATATACATGTATGTATGTATATACAATAAATAAACAAAACATCATTTTTAATAGTTTTTAAAATGTACATAAAAAAGAACCTATGTTTTTAGATATTTTTGTGCCATAATTTTTTGTTTTTTTAATTTCAATTCGTAATTAAAATTATAAGTACAGTTTAAGCCGAATAAGGTTAATTTTAAGAAAGCATAATATACAATTTGTAAATTGTGTTTACCATCACTGCTACAGACTCGCATTGATAATTGCACTATCGGTGGATCCCCTTTTTCAATTAAATTTATCAAGGCGAATTAATTGTCCGCGAGCTGTTGCCAGAGCCGAATTAATTTTTGATTGCCAGCACAAATTAAATTGGAAAAAATAGCACAAAGTTTTTTTGAAAATTAAATTATTTAATAATATTCCCGTTTATTTAATTTAATAAATTTAAGTGTCTGTGCATAGAAATAAATTATCGTAGTCTTTTATGATATTTTACTTTTCATCCCCTTTCAATTATATAAAAGAGCCGAAAAATCTCAGCCGTATACAGTAAAGAAAAAAAAAAAGAAAATTAGAATTTAATTAAAGACACGGGAATATTTTTTTAAAATTTAATTAAATAAAAAATGGCACGAAGTTTTTGTGAAAAAAATAGAATTATTAATTGGTTATTGTTGCTTTTGTTAAACTTTGATTTTTGTCTTTACTTCAGTGTTTAGACAAAAATTTTTAGTTTATTTAAAATGTTTGTCAGAAGTTTCCTGAAGAGCTAAGTAAGTGGTAGCGAAATGGTCATCGAGACGAGCTTTGACCCTCAATAAAAATTAAAAACTACTAATTTAAATATGTATAAGAAACTTAAAAAAAAAGTGTTAAGGAAAAGTTTATTTCGAAAGACTTCATTTAGAATTACAAGTTATAATGAAATTTATTTAATTAATAACCAATTTAGATTCTTTCTTTCCGAAAAAATCTTAATGTTCGAAATTTGAATGTACATAGTAAGTCAGTGGGAAATCTACGGGGAAGGTTGTGTTTTATTTTAAAGTTTACATTCTGAATTTTCTTGAAGCATCTTTGTATAAGTTTTTAGCAGTTTTGTCATGCCAGACTTGGCAACCAAAGTCAAGATCGGTTGTATACACATTTTGTATAAAAATATTTCATTTTTTAGGTCTTGATCTCCTGTTTGGTAAAGGATACAGTGCGCAACCACACTTAATTGACTTGTCACATATGTATTTAACATAAACCAAGGAATAATTGATCCTCCGAAAGAAGTCGCAAAGGGCTTCATAAGAAAAGTGTCTCGGGCGTGCGACATATCAATGAGCAGGGCATAGAAAGAATCCCGTTTAGAGCCCGAAGAGAATTCACCAAATCTTGAAGCTTTCAAGCAAAAAAGGAAGGAACTAAAAAACGCGCCGACCTTGACAAAAATCCGTTTGGATTGGCATATAAAATAGTTACAAAAAACTTAAAAACATATAATAATGCAACACCTACTGATCGTAGGGTACTTGGGGCCTTTTTTTCCATCTCAGGATACAATCACATTGAACAGCATACCAGTGGAAGAAGTTGAATATTTCAATCACATCTCTAGCGCTGAACTTTAACAATCCGCATCTGGTGTATGTAAAAAAAGGTACCAGGTCTTGATGGAATACCAAACCTTGTAGTAAAGGAAGTAGCCGCGTCATACCCCGAATTTATATTATTACTGTTTAAAAGCTGCTTCAAGCACTCAACGTTTGCCTCGATATAAAGAAACAAAAGTGTAAGGGTAAAACGGCGTCAGACGAACCATCGTCCTTTAGACCAATATGCCTAATCGACAATTTTGGTAAGTTACAAGAGGGCATCGTCTGTAAGATATAGCAAATGAACTAATCAGTTTGGATTCAGAAAATCCAAATCAACATTAGACGCTATTAATCTTCTTGTGGAATTGGCAAGAGAGACATTAACTAAGAGAAAGTACTCCAACGATTACTGCGTTGTGGACCCTGGATGTCAAAAACGCGTTAAATTCTGCGAACTGGAGGAAAATTATACAGGCTTTGTACTTGGTCCGCTTCTGTGGAATGTGATGTACAATGGAGTTCTACAACTTAATTTACCTGTTAGTAGCTAAAGCGGCATATTAAGGTGAAGCCAGATCAGTGACAAATGCTGGTTTTCAGGTGGTGAAATCATGGCTCAATTCAATGGGTCTATCACAAGCCGAGCTTAAACGGAAGCTGTCGTCATATCCAGCCAAAAAGTTAGGGAATATGTGAACATAAATGCTTCACCTATTTGGAGTGAATCTACAAAGTTTAAGTCATACTGTAATAAAGTCAGTATACAGGCTTACAGCACTGAAATGAAAATGAAGCATCGTTCGTCATATCAGGGATAATACCAGTGGACTTGCTTGCAAAGGAATGCTTGTTTATTTACAAAGATGGAATTGCAAAGTGCGAGGCTAGATCAAGGACCATGAAAATGTGTGAAGATAGTCTTCTAGCACAGTAGTAGTAGTTGGTTGGCGAGAAAGCATAGAGACATTGAGAACTATATAACCCAATTTTTAAGTGGACATGCCGCTGTTTTGTCCGAAATGTAATGACCTGTTTGAAGATGTCGATTACATTTTCTTCGTATGCCCGAGATTTAGTTCGCGGAGGAAGTATCTTCAACGACAGTTACGCAGTGTAATAGGAGTTAGTACTATTATCCAGCTGATGTTAAACTCACTTGAGAATTGGGATCAGGTCGCAAACTATGTCAGGCGGGTTATTCTAGAATTGTGTAAAATGTAGACAGTACAGGAGGTTAACTGAAACCTCCCTATACCGGTGAAGTACTACCTGTACGTCGGGATAGGAGCAACGTTTGAGGTGTTTTAGAGTGATAAAGTAACGCACAATGTCTTACAATGATTTTACCTTGTTAAAAAACATATGTATTTAACATGTTGTTTGAACAAACGTTTTTTATCCAGGATTATACCTATAGAATGATAGAAATGATATTTTCTTAAGAGTATAAGTTTTGCGAATGAATACGTTTTGAATATTTGTTGAATGGAAATATGATAGCTTGTGTTTTATTATCGTTAACTTTAACTTTCCATTTATTGAAGTTTAGACTCAGTTCCATTCACCATTTGAAACCTTGCAGCAACATAAGCATTGTCGTCAGCATAAAAACCTGCTTCTTGACTTCTGCGAATATTTGCATATATTCGAGGTGTATAACGAATATAGTGTGCGACAAAGAACAGAGCCCACAAGTATACGTGCTGGTATTTGCTTTTCACTACAATAATTCCTATCGATACTCCATTATTTAAAAAGCTTGTTACTATTTTTTTTTTGTTAATAAATAGAAAAATGATAATTATTACGTTTGAACAAAAAACCATCATATCCGATAGAATCAAAAGCTTTTTTATTATAGAGAAAAACAACTCCAGTTCTTTTGTGTTGACTTTTATTTATTTATTTATTTTTTTTTTTTTTTGGTAAATTCAATTGAAAAATAATTCTTTTGTAAATGATTTTCTCAAACAGTTTGTCTAATAGGCTTAGGATATTAATTGGTCTGTAACTGCTTGGCATTTGATGATCTTTTCCAGCATTGTGTGCTTTAATTACTTTGACCTTTTTGAAATTTTGGGGAATATAGCCAATACTTATGCAAATATTAAATAATTTCCTATATGTTAAAAAAATAATAAGGCATGTTTCTCAAAACAATACCATTGATTTCATCTAAACGTGGGCCTTTGTTATTTTTTAACAGGCATCAGAAATTAAAAGGGAAAATCAAAAATTTTATGTTCAAAACAATAAAAAATACATGGTCCAGATTTACACTATGCAATTTTTTGAGGCATTTTTCCCCAATTTTCTATTTAAGTTATAGCGTTATGCGTTATCTAAAAGTAAACATTAGCAATAGTAACATCCCCTCAAAACTCAAGCAATACTATATTGCTTACTCCTTCTGCTTCACAAGCAAATAAAAATTTCATGCTAGTTTTATGAAAAATTGCTTAGTGTAAATGCCGTAATGGGTACAAAAAAAAATATTTTTTACTAAAGCCTGGTACTCTGTTCAGTTTTTCATGCGGAATGCTGTCAAATCACATATATAAAAAATTTGTATGAAAAAGTCATGAAAAAATGTTGCAGAAGCAGTACTCTGTTTTTACTGTGGAAAAACATATGAAATGTTTCTGGCAACATTTTATCCAAGCTGTGAAATAAAGCAAGTAGGCATTGTTTCATTCGGAATTTTTCATACAACAGCTGATCGTATGTCTTTTACTTACGTTTTTAAAACAATGATACCACACTTTAAATGTCAAATATTCCACATGAAATAATCAATGTTGCTCAACAATTTTCACAAATTTGAACAGAGTACCAGGCTTAAGTTTAAAGTTTTAATAAAATCTGGCAACCCCTGTTGTAGTTTCCGTATGAGCGTGGTGTATAAGTTAATTCAACTAATGGTGTGTGCATAGAATAATTCCACAATTAGCCAACAAAAGCTGAGCAACTTCGATGGTTGCGTTGGTAGAGGTGCGTGCTGTAAAACAGGAGGTCCTGAGTTCGATACAAAATAAAAATTGTTATAAAGCAATTAAAAATTAATAAACAGCAGTAAAAAAAACCTGCCGAAAGCCAAAAGACAATTATTGAATGAAGCCATGTCAGATAATTTAGTGGAGACGTCCAATTTAATATAAGAGCTATAGATAATTGTCAAGAAGTCCTTTACAATAAAATGTAAGAACGGTAGCGGTTGCGCAGGGAAGTGTAACAGCATAACAACAAGTGTATGGCAGATGTGTGTTGTGGCTATTGGATTAAAGGGGATGACTGGCTTGGATAAAAGGAGTAGTGGAGATGTCTGTGGATGGTTAAGGTTACTAAACAAGGCATCGAGTAGTTCATGTCACGCCGGAGTAACACAGTAGTGTAGCGTGGATAGCTGCGTTTGTAGTAATAACGCATGTTTAGTAAATACGAGATCAAGGGTTCACAAGACCGGTAGGATCAAGAAGTATAGCCAGAGAAAGCCATAAAGTTTGAATACAGAATTTACAATGAGCCACAGTGTTATTTGCAATGAAAAGAATCCGTACGTTTGTTCTATAAAGCCTGGTACTCTGTTCTGTTTTTCACGCGGAATGCTGTCAAACTACATACATAAAAAATTTGTATGAAAAAGTCATGAAAAAATGTTGCAGAAGTAGTACTCTGTTTTTACTGTGGAAAAACATATGAAATGTTTCTGGCAACATTTTATCAAAGCTGTGAAATAAAGCAAATAGGCATTATTTCATGTGGAATTTTTTAAACAACAGCTGATCGTATGTCTTTTACATACATTTTTAAAACAATGATACCACACTTTAAATGTCAAATATTCCACATGAAATATTCAATGTTTCTCAACAATTTTCACAAATTTGAACAGAGTACCAGGCTTAAAAGGGAAAAACGTAAACAATATGTATGTATGTACACATTTGTAATGTACAATATAATTTTGAACATACAAGAAAAAAATAAACAGAAAACGTTATTATGTAGATTAATTTTCTTTTTGTACAAAAAAAAATAAAATTGAAAGATTGAAGTTTTTAAAAAGATTTTTTAGTTAAAGTGACAATAAATAAATAATATTAACAACTAAATAGTACATTTATTAATTAGTCTTGTACCAAGTTTAAAGAGTAATAAGTTTTCTGATTGTTCTGCGCTTAAGTTCTTTGTCATAATAATAGGAAAAGCGGAAAAAGATCTTTCCACTTATACTTGAGTTGCAGACTCTTTTAATGCTACTTCTGCATTGTTTATGTTACAGGAGATTCAAAATTTTAGCATACAAAATGCAAAAATATTTTTTCCGAATGTTATTTTTTTATATTATAGTTTTTCGATGGATTCCTAAACAGAGCAACATATAAGTATTACTTGAAAGATTTAAAGAAATATAAAATTTTTATTTGAAATACAATGAGTAAAACAAAACGTTTCTTATTTATTTTTTTTTTTTTCGTAAGAAAACGTTTTGTTACAAGAAAATTATTTTTATCAAACTTTAGGGATATTTATATAAATTTGTTTTTTTATTTTAAATTATTTTTTTTTGTATCTTTTAAAATATTTTTTCAACTTGAATGATAAATGTTTTTGTTACAAACCAAATAAAAAACTTTTTCTTGTCCCTGTTTTTGAATGAAAATACATAGTATGACTTTACTTCATTTATACGATTGATGTTGATGTTGTTTAGTTTGTCGTCGCCATTTTTGATGTTGAGTTGTGTTGTGTGCAAAGTAGGCTTGCCAGATCCAATCTGCCAAAAAGCTTGACATTGCCCAAAAAAAAACTTGATTTTAAAAAAAAAAACTTGACAAATAAAAACACTCATACTATTGGTTTTTATTTAATTTTTTTCATAAAAATTATTAGAATAAAAACAAAAATATCGTTAAAAGTAGAAATAACAGAAACAATGTGAAAGAAACACAAAACAATATAAGAATAAAAATTCAGTCGTTATATATTTTAGAGAAAACTTAGGCGTTATTTAAAAAAAATATAGGTACTATCTTAAGAAATATAGATAGTAAAAATATGCTCTTTCGATGTGTTTTTTAGAAATATAAACTTACTTTTTTAAGTATTATTACATATGTAGCTAGACTAAATTTGAGAAAAAAAAATTAACTTACAAAAAACATTGACAAATCACTTTTTCACTTGACACTTGACGCGCATTAAAAAACTTGACAATCAGGCCAAATCAGGCCCGTCTGGCAACCCTAGTGCAAAGGAAAATTTAAAAAAGATGAAGAAGTATACAGCATTATTAAAATAACAAAATAAGAAATATACAAAATAACAAAAAAGAAATGGAAAAAACTAAAATTACCAACTTCTGCCAATTTGAAAAATTAGTGGAAGAGTTAGAAAGAATCCATCCCAATGAAAAAAAGGCAGTTAGTTAAAGGCAGGATTTTGTCGGACCGATAAATGGATTTTTATTATAAAAACTTCACTTATTATTTTTTTATCCATTAAGTATTATTATTATTGATAATAATTGCAATAAAAATTGGAAGTTTTAAAAATACAAAGCCATTTATCAGGCAGACAAAATCCTACCTTTAGCTAAGGGCAAGTTGTGATAATGGCCCTTAGACTATTTATTTTAATTGTTTGTAATAGTTTCGCTGATTTTATTGTTTATAGGTATTTTATTTTTTTTTACAAAATTAAAATTTTCTACAACACTTAATACAATAGAAAACAAATTGCATCAACTGACTTAAATATTAGATATGTGTGTTATATTTTTTTATGTTATCGATAAACAGTCAACGTCGTCATTAGTTTGTTAAGGAATACCAAATTAGCATTGATGTTGTGTTAAGTTGATGTTGTCTCAAAATTGATGACGATGTAGACGACGCTGTCCGTCCGTGTTGAAATCAGGACATAGTGTTCAAACAGGTGCTATTGAAAATCAGCAAGATCAGTCCATGTCCTTAGACGCAGCGGGCAAAACACTACGCCTACCTCTAATTTTTTCATATTATTTGGAACAATGAAATAACTCCAAATCACAAAAACAAATATATGTGGGGCGATAGAGAATTAAAAAATATGAAGAAAACATCCAGTGAAAAAATTGGCATTCGCCCATATTTTCCGGGTTACGGGACTCTGAAATTTAAAATTTTTTTAAATATCAATATGGGTAGCATTTAAAAGCTTTTGATGAGATCTTTAAGGAAATAAAAAAAAATGTTTAAATGCTTAAGCCATTAACAGCGGTGTTATTTTTATTTGAAATAATATATGGTGAAGGGTATATAAGATTCTGCATAGCTGAATATAGCTCCCTTCATTGTTTAACCTTCATTTAATTATGTAACTCGAAAATAAATAATATTTTTTAATATATTTTATTTAAATACAATGAGTTTATATTTTTTATTTATAAAATTCGACATATTTCAGTATGTATGATTTTAATTTAGAAAGACCTGAGAGCATAATTTTAATTGCAATTTTACCACAGTAATGCCATCCCATGCAAGAAAGAAAACTTAAAAAAATTGAATAATTAGTCACTGTAATGTGGAATGTAACCTTTCAGATTTGAAAATTTACTAAATTTATTTATTGATGACACAGTAAAACACAATTTGTGTAAAATTTTTCAAAAGATTGGTCACATTTATCAAAATACATCAACTATTTGGGCACCCTTTAATTTTTAGATTCTTAAAGCAGTAGAATATTAAAATAGATTTAAAATGTATTTTAGGACAAATTTATATGAAAAGTTTGTCATAAAACACTTTAAATGTCTTGTTGTTTTTATTTTTTATGAATATGGCAGTTAGAAAGACCTGACAGCATAACTTTAATTGTAATTTTACCACAGTAATGCCATCCCATGCAAGAAAGAAAACTTAAAAATATTGAATAATTAGTCACTGTAATGTGGAATGTAACCTTTTACGGTTTTGTTTTCAGATTTGAAAATTTACTAAATTTATTTATTGCTGAGACAGTAAAACACAATTTGTGTAAAATTTTTCAAAAGATTGGTCACATTTATCAAAATACATCAACTATTTGGGCACCCTTTTATTTCTAGTTTCTACTGCTTTATTCATAGAATATTAAAATAGATTTAAAATGTATTTTAGGACAAATTTATATGAAAAATTTGTCATAAAACACATTTAAAAGTTGTTTTTTTTATGAATATGGCAGTTAATTATAATACCTGCTTTAACTCTGGTCAACACATTCTAGCCATAGCATAACTTACACAGTGAATAAATAAAAACGCATACATTTGTATTTTTAATATATACATATGTACATATATGTATTTGTATATTTATTTACAAATAATGAAATACTACTTTAAACATAGACAAATTGTAAGTAAGGCTTTATTATTTACAAATGTACACCTAAATCCTTTTTTAGGACTTCCTCAAAATGTACCATGTCAATATCGTTTAGTTGAATTTTATGTTCAATGCCAAGCAAGGGGTTATAAATTATAAATTTTTTTATTATCACACCTGTTGCTTTATAATACCCGAAGCCATACAAAATCAATTTGTAAAAATTTGCTATATTAAACTTTTGATCTGAACGTTTAAGGGTTGAGTACTGAGATGTTTTAATTTCGTACATCACTTTTTTGTCAAAAATTATGTCAGCATTTCCGTCAAAATATTTACAGTCGACTTTAAATTTGACTTGGACGTCCGAGTAGCAAAGCTTTTTAAAATATTTTATAATTTCCAGAAGATTTGCGTTTTCAGACTCGATTTCAACTCGTGGAAGAGCATCGTGAAAGAATAAAACAGTAGACAAAGATACAGTTTTAATGCTTTTAAGATTATCCATTGCTTGACATTTCGCATCTTTAAAAATAACATAATTGTTTTCGATGTCTTTCGATAAATCTTTGTTTTGTAAACGACCTCTAGAAAAATAAGTATCTCTTTCACCCAGCACAAGTTCTGTATTATCATCTGTTAAATCAAATTTATGCTGATTGGACAAAACTTTACGTATAAAGTAGTCCATAAAAACTCCGTAAGTAGGGAAGAGCCGATTTTTAACTATACTATGAGGATATTTGAATCTTTGGCCCACTTGTTCGTTTGTTACATCGGAGTCTTTAACCAAAATTGTCAAAAAGTTGTTAATATTTGGATACTTATAAATTTGTTTAGCTACATCGGAGGCGTTTTCCTTTCCTTTGGTGCTGCTAGCCATTATTTCAAACTCTAAAATTCTAAAATAAATAAAAAAGAGAATTTTGTAAAAAAAAAACTTAAACTTACTTAAGACAAGAAACATTTATACATATTACAAAACTGTAACGGGGTTTTGTTGTTTTTTTGTTTGTCCATCTGTCTGTGTTTGCGTCACGTAAAAACTGCTGGAAAGATTTGATTAAAATTTTTGAGCAGGCCAATTCGAAATTTGCTTCAGATACCTATAGAATACTTGTTTTGTGTAAAAATTTATTTTCGTAGAGAAAGTAGCGATTTTTTTTTTTTAGTTTTAAGAAAAGTAGAAATGATACGCGGACGAAGCGTTTGTTAAGTTCTAAAACTATAGAAATACAATTTGAAATTATGTTATTGGGTTAAAAGTATATAAGATCTTTTACTTAATAGAAGTAAGGTATTCGATATTATAAAAATATTAAATTGTTTGCTCTATTTCTTTACGTAATTATTTCCTGTCGATGTAACTCAAAGCCAAATAATGTAAATATAAGATTTTAAGCGAGAATAATTAAATCGAAAAAAGTCAAGCTATGTAAATATGTTCTCACATACATATGTATATTCACCCTTATTCTAGTTGTCGACGTCGTCACATATCATTGTTGATATGTGCCGACGTAACACGCAAGAGTGATATATTCGGCTATACCATCTATGTATGTCAATCTAGTTTAGTGAAGTAACTCCAATCAAAAAAGCAAATATTGGGATGACAGAGAATTAAAAAATAAAAAAATTTGCACTGCATATATATAATTTTACATAAAAATGACATCTGCTCTTAGCATTTTTAAAAAATTTTAGTATTTCCTCAAAGATCGCTTCAAAAGCTTGAAAATGATACCCATATTGTTATTTTAAAATATTTTAAAATTTCAGAGCCACGGAACTCAAAAAACATAGGTGAGCACTAATTTTTTCACTTGATGTTTTTTCATATTTTTTAATTCTCTATCGCTCCATATATTTGTTTGATTCGAGTTTCTTTATTGTTTTAAAATGACACGAAAAAATTAGAGATAGGCGTGGTGTTTCGCCTGCTGCCTCGAAGGACATAGACCGATCATGCTAATTTCCAATAGCACCTCTTCCGATGTTGTATCTGATCGATTGACATATTTTTCTCTGTGAAACACTACCACGGACCGACAGACGGACATCGCTCAATCGATTTCGCTATGAATAAGAATTCAGAATATGTACAATTTACGGGGTCAGAAATGGATATACAATTTTTCCACTTTTTGTGGTGAACGGTATATAAAAAAGTTAAATTTCGTTCGCATATTACATTTCACCAATACTTACACAAATTCCGAATATTTTACATACTTATTTGCAAGGCGAATCAATTAATTGTAATTGATTCGCCTTGCTTATTTGCGAGTAAAAATTTAAATAAGGTCTAATACAAGGCGAATCAATTATTATTATATACCAAGGCGAATTAATATTAATTATTAATAACAAGGCGCATCTATAAGGTGTAGTCATCGGCGAATTGTTACAACAAAGCAACTTTTTGGTACGAGTGCTTGTCAAAAATAAGTGGTTGAGGCGAATTAAATATAAAGCAAATAGTCAAAAAATTCAAAATAAAAATAATAATATTGAAAAAACCAAACAGCACAAAATTTAAGAAACAAAAATAAGTTCTGTTTTTTTTTTAATTTTATCATTTTTAATAAATGTTAACATTTCAATAAAGCAATAACATTGCAAGTTGTGAAATCCTGAAACAAAAAACCCATTTTATTGAAATAATTTCAAAAATTTTATTTTTTATTTATTGTGTTTATATATGCGTACATACATGCATACATACACTCTGGAACAGATGATTAGAACCACTTAAAAGTACATATAAATTTATTTTTACCTAACACTTTGCATTTCATTCCATAGTTTTAAATTTTTTCTTTAAGTTTCCGAGCACAATTTTGAGTCATTGCCCAATTTAACGCGCAATGGCCTGATAGGTCATTAACTATTATATACTGTTCTTGCCCATTTTCCACTTACGTTAGTAGAAAGTAATCTTTTTCTAATATTAGATTAATATTTAAATTAAATGCGACTACATACTTGGAAAAAATTAAAAAAACGAAAAATGGGTCCAAGCATATGAACAAAGGAACAAAATTGTATATATCGGATAGTAGTAAAACTTAGCTTTTCTGGAGAAAAAAAAGCGTACTAAACACGGAAATTAAAGTTGTTCTAATCATTTGATCGAGAGTGTATGTAGATATGTATATAAACAAATAAAGAAAACACAATAAACGAAAAACAAAACAAACTTTGACGTTATTTCGAACAGTACTTCATGCTGATCAAGGCGAATCAATTATCAGGTGGCAGCGTTAGAAAATTTATTATTTTTTGCTGGTGAAACGAATGTCAAACTTCATATAAAAAAATGGTAAATAGATTTTTTATATATGGAGTTTGACAGTAGTGTACACGGCGAAAATTATTGAATTCGCCTACGCTGCCACCTGGTAATTGATTCGCCTTGATGCTGATGATACCACCTGGTTATCAATTCGCCTTGATTAATAATAATTAATATTATTTCGCCATGATTATATACATATGTATGTAATTGATTCGCCTTGGACTAATATCTATCTACATACATATACATGTATATTTGTTCATAAGTACAAAGCTACATCTTCAAAACTTTAAACTTTTCTAAAAAATTATGAAGAATAAAAGCAAAATTTTACTTGGTAACGTGGTAAATTTCACTTAATAGTTGTTAATAGATTTGACTAAAAACAGACATTCCTGCAAATAGTAAATCTTACAAATTCACCAAAAAAATCTGTTCAAAATTTATCCACAAAATCTTATTAAAAAAATATCATTGCAGTTTTTTTTGGCACAATGTTTTAAAAGATAGTGTTCCTTATAACGCCCACTTTAACGCAGACTCTCAGCAGTCTACGCTACACATTTTAATTATTCTTTTTAATTGATTCGCCTTGGTCTTGTATTTTCAAAAACATTAAGTTTTGGTTATAAATTTGGGTGACTGAACAAAATTTGCTTTAAAAACACTTTTAATCTTAATACAAATATAAAATATGTATGTACCTTTTCTCAACAAAACGATCAGCTCAAGTCCCGGACAACTTAAATGAACGTGTACTTTTTCAATACGAATACATATAACAAGGCGAATCAAAAATAATTCATTCGCCTTGACATATAATATTCTACCAGAGTCTTCAAAGATGGTAAGTTTGGTATAATTGTACTTTTTGTAAATTTTTGCTATTCTGACTTCCAGAACTTTAGGGTAATTTCTTGTGCCTTCTCATTATTTTCTTTATAACTGCCCTACGACATAAACTATAAAATAATTTTTTTTATTTTGGGTTGAGATTTACATATCGCTTAGAAGTATAAAAGAGGGACAGTAAGTCGGCTTGTTATAAGAAAAAATAAAAGACATAGATTCAGAAAGTTAAAAAATAACGGCTAAAGAAGTGTAAATTCTGTAAATTACAATACCTCCTCAGTATGGGATACTAAAATACCAATTTAACACTACTAATGAGGGAGGTGTACTGATTAATACATATTGCGAGATACTACAAACAACAAATCGCAACAAAATTTAATTTGAATATAAACATGTTTTTTTATTACTCTGTGTCACATACAAATGAGCTGTTCAAGAAAAAAAAAAATAAAGTTAACAGTAATTTTAATGAGCTTTACACTCTTTCTCTCCATAGTTACAATAAAAGTTCTATCTTGACATAAAATAAACAAAAACAGTTTTGCTCTACAACTCTATCGCACAAATATTTCTTTTAAAAGTGGAATTATTCCATTCCTAATAGATTTAATTCAAACATTCTCATTAATTTCTTCCAAACGACAGATATTTTGCAGTTATAGAAACAGCATTAAAGAAAAAAAAACAAGTAAGGCTTTCCGAAAAAAACAGCTTTATATTTTATTTTGTAGAAAATGAAAAGAGAATAGTTTGTGTCAACTAAATCTCTAAAAGACGCAATATAAAACATAAAAAATACGAGCAGCGAAATTTTAAACTGCCTTAAAATATATTGGATGAGTTTTAAAAAGAATCAACTTTACAAAAAATTTTATATTCTTAGAAAAGAAAATGCTCCATTTCAAACAATTTTTTTGTTTGGAAAAAGGAAAGACCAAAACACCTCAACAAAATTAATATGTTACCGCTTTATAAAATTTCACGGAGCATAACAAAAGAGATATATAACGATATGATAAGTTTATTACCTTATATATCGCCTATTTACCATAAATACTTCAATATGTTAATGTTAAAGAAAACTAAGTAAAAAATATCTTTTTCTTATTTAAAGACAAAGTTATTTGCATTTTTATATTTTTAAAATAACTCTTAAAAAACTCTTTGAAATAAAATATCATTTTTAATAGTTTTTAAATTGTACATGAAAAAGAACCTATGTTTTTGGATATTTTTGTGCCATAATTTTTTGTTTTTTTAATTTCAATTCGTAATTAAAATTATAAGTACAGTTTAAGTCGAAAAAGGTTAATTTTAAGAAACCATAATATACAATTTGTAAATTGTGTTTACCATCACTGCTACAGACTCACATTGATAATTGCACTATCGGTAGATCCCCTTTTTCAATTAAATTTATCAAGGCGAAATCACACATTTCACACAAGGCGAATTAATTGTCCGCGAGCTGTTGCCAGAGCCGAATTAATTTTTGATTGCCAGCACAAATTAAATTGGAAAAAATAGCACAAAGTTTTTTTGAAAACTAAATTATTTAATAATATTCCCGTTTATTTAATTTAATAAATTTAAGTGTCTGTGCATAGAAATAAATTATCGTAGTCTTTTATGATATTTTACTTTTCATCCCCTTTCAATTATATAAAAGAGCCGAAAAATCTCAGCCGTATACAGTAAAGAAAAAAAAAGAAAATTAGAATTTAATTAAAGACACGGGAATATTTTTTTAAAATTTAATTTTCACAAAAACTTCGTGCTATTTTTTATCCACATTGATTATTGAGGGTCAAAGCACGTCTCAATAATCAATATCGGTATTTAAATTAATCGGGATAATTAAATAAAAAATAGCACGAAGTTTTTGTGAAAAAAAATAGAATTATTAATTGGTTATTGTTGTTTTTGTTAAACATTGATTTTTGTCTTTACTTTATTGTTTAGACAAAAATTTTTAGTTTATTTAAAATGTTTGTCAGAAGTTTCCTGAAGAGCTAAGTAAGTGGTAGCTAAATGGTCATCGAGACGTGCTTTGACCCTCAATAAAAATTAAAAACTACTAATTTAAATATGTATAAGAAACTTAAAAAAAGTGTTAAGGAAAAGTTTATTTCGAAAGACTTCATTTAGAATTACAAGTTATAATGAAATTTATTTAATTAATAACCAATTTAGATTCTTTCTTTCCGAAAAAATCTTAATGTTCGAAATTTGAATGTACATAGTAAGTCAGTGGGAAATCTACGGGGAAGGTTGTGTTTTATTTTAAAGTTTACATTCTGAATTTTCTTGAAGCATCTTTGTATAAGTTTTTAGCAGTTTTGTCATGCCAGACTTGGCAACCAAAGTCAAGATCGGTTGTATACACATTTTGTATAATAATATTTCATTTTTTCGATTAAGTCTTGATCACCTGTTTGGTAAAGGATACAGTGTGCAACCACACTTAATTGACTTGTCACATATGTATTTAACATAAACCAAGGAAAAATTTATCCGCCGGAAGAAGTCGCAAAGGGCTTCATAAGAAAAGTGTCTCGCGCGTGCGACATATCAATGAGCAGGACATAGAAAGAATCCCGTTTACTGGTGGAATGAAAGCATCGCTGTACTAAGAAGGGAATACATTAGAGCCCGAAGAGAATTCACCAAATCTTGAAGCTTTCAAGCAAAAAAGGAAGGAACTAAAAAACGCGCCGACCTTGACAAAAATCCGTTTGGATTGGCATATAAAATAGTTACAAAAAACTTAAAAACATATAATAATCCAACAAGTACTGATCGTAGGGTACTTGGGGCCTTTTTTTCCATCTCAGGATACAATCACATTGAACAGCATACCAGTGGAAGAAGTTGAATATTTCAATCACATCTCTAGCGCTGAACTTCAACAATCCGCATCTGGTGTATGTAAAAAAAGGTACCAGGTCTTGATGGAATACGAAACCTTGTAGTAAAGGAAGTAGCCGCGTCATACCCCGAATTTATATTATTACTGTTTAAAAGCTGCACTCAACGTTTGCCTCGATATAAAGAAACAAAAGTGTAAGGGTAAAACTGCGTCAGACGAACCATCGTCCTTTAGACCAATATGCCTAATCGACAATTTTGGTAAGTTACAAGAGGGCATCGTCTGTAAGATATAGCAAATGAACTAATCAGTTTGGATTCAGAAAATCCAAATCAACATTAGACGCTATTAATCTTCTTGTGGAATTGGCAAGAGAGACATTAACTAAGAGAAAGTACTCCAACGATTACTGCGTTGTGGACCCTGGATGTCAAAAACGCGTTAAATTCTGAGAACTGGAGGAAAATTATACAGGCTTTGTACTTGGTCCGCTTCTGTGGAATGTGATGTACAATGGAGTTCTACAACTTAATTTACCTGTTAGTAGCTAAAGCGGCATATTAAGGTGAAGCCAGATCAGTGACAAATGCTGGTTTTCAGGTGGTGAAATCATGGCTCAATTCAATGGGTCTATCACTAGCCGAGCTTAAACGGAAGCTGTCGTCATATCCAGCCAAAAAGTTAGGGAATATGTGAAGATAAATGCTTCACCTATTTGGAGTGACTACAAAGTTTAAGTCATACTGTAATAAAGTCAGTATACAGGCTGACAGCACTGAAATGAAAATGAAGCATCGTTCGTCATATCAGGGTTGATACCAGTGGACTTGCTTGCAAAGGAATGCTTGTTTATTTACAAAGATGGAATTGCAAAGTGCGAGGCTAGATCAAGGACCATGAAAATGTGTGAAGATGGTCTTCTAGCACAGTAGTAGTAGTTGGTTGGCGAGAAAGCATAGAGACATTGAGAACTATATAACCCAATTTTTAAGTGGACATGGCGCTGTTTTGTCCGAAATGTAATGACCTGTTTGAAGATGTCGATTACATTTTCTTCGTATGCCCGAGATTTAGTTCGCGGAGGGAGTATCTTCAACGACAGTTACGCAGTGTAATAGGAGTTAGTAGTATTATCCAGCTGATGTTAAACTCACTTGAGAATTGGGATCAGGTCGCAAACTATGTCAGGCAGGTTATTCTAGAATTGTGTAAAATGTAGACAGTACAGGAGGTTAACTGAAACCTCCCTCTACCGGTGAAGTACTACCTGTACGCCGGGATAGGAGCAACGTTTGAGGTGTTTTAGAGTGATAAAGTAACGCACAATGTCTTTCAATGATTTTACCTTGTTAAAAAACATATGTATTTAACATGTTGTTTGAACAAACGTTTTTTATCGAGGATTATACCTATTGAATGATAGAAATGATATTTTCTTAAGAGTATAAGTTTTGCGAATGAATACGTTTTGGATATTTGTTGAATGGAAATATGATAGCTTGTGTTTTATTATCGTTAACTTTAACTTTCCATTTATTGAAGTCTAGATTCTGTTCCATTCACCATTTGAAACCTTGCAGCAACATAAGCATTGTCGTCAGCATAAAAACCTGCTTCTTGACTTCTGCGAATATTTGCATATATCCGAGGTGTATAACGAATATAGTGTGCGACAAAGAACAGAGCAAAGAACAGTATATGTGCTGGTATTGCTTTTCACTACAATAATTCCTATCGATAATCCATTATTTAAAAAGGTTTTTACTATTTTTTTTTGTTAATAAATAGAAAAATGATAATTATTACGTTTGAACAAAAAACCATGGATTCCTAAACAGAGCAACATATATTACTTTAAAGATTTAAAGAAATATAAAATTTTTATTTGAAATACAATGAGTAAAACAAAACGTTTCTTTTTTTTTTTTTTTTTTTTTTTTTTTGTAATAAAACGTTTTGTTACAAGAACATTATTTTTATCAAACTTTAGGGATATTTATATAAATTTGTTTTTTTATTTTAAATTATTTTTTTTGTATCTTTTAAAATATTTTTTCAACTTGAATGATAAATATTTTTGTTACAAACCAAATAAAAAACTTTTTCTTGTCCCTGTTTTTGAATGAAAATACATAGTATGACTTTACTTCATTTAATACAATCACCCATATTCTGTTTGGCGTCGTCAACAAAAAACGACGTCGTTTTTCTTGAAAAATTAGTGGAAGAGTTAGAAAGAATCCATCCCAATGAAAAAAAGGCAGTTAGTTAAAGGCAGGATTTTGTCGGACCGATAAATGGATTTGCATTGTAAAAACTTCACTTATGATTTTTTTTATCCATTAAGTATTATTATTATCATTGATAATAATTGCAATAAAAATTGGAAGTTTTAAAAATACAAAGCTATTTATCAGGCAGACAAAATCCTACCTTTAACTAAGGTTGTGATAATGGCCCTTTAACTATTTATTTTAATTATTTGTAATAGTTTCGCTGATTTTATTGTTTATAGGTATTTTACTTTTTTTTTTTACAAAATTAAAATTTTCTACAACACTTAATACAATAGAAAACAAATTGAATCAACTGACTTAAATATTAGATATGTGTGTTATATTTTTTATGTTATCGATAAACAGTCAACGTCTTCATTAGTTTGTTAAGGAAAACCAAATTATACCATGTTTCCACGGCTACTTAAAACACTTGTTTTGCTCTCTATTCATGTTTTAGAGACCAAACTACTGCCAAATAACATGTTTCGCCATACAAAATATTGAGAGCAAAACAACTCAATTTATCTTGTTTTATTTTTAAATACCTCACGAAACACGAAAAAACTACTATCATCTCTAATATTTATCGACCGTTCATCCACACTAGTTGTCAAAAACAAAAATATAAACAAACAAAAGTACAAATTTTTATTGTGCCAATCTGCTCCCATTTACTTGCACGTTTTCTGATCTCTTAAAATGAAAAGTATTATAAGATAATAACCTTTAGTATTCTTACATACTTTTTTTTCATTTTAAGCTAAAAACAATCGTATACGCGCGCAATTTGTTATTATGTACATAAATAAATATGTATGCATGTATGATTCTAAACAGTGCTGTCAAATCGAAACAGGAATGTGTCGTATAAACAGCATTATTCGCAATCTTGTTTAAGAGAGCGAAACAAATGTTTCAAGTAGCCGTGGAAACATGGTATTAGCATTGATGTTGTGTTAAGTTGATGTTGTCTCAAAATTGACGACGATGTAGACGACGCCAAACAGAATAAGGGTGAAAATTCACCGCTATCGTGAACAAAATGTGAAATTTTTGTTCCCATTAAATTTTCATTTCCCATGAAGGGAAAATTGCTATCGAGTTTCGTTTATTCCCGCTATCAATTCGTACTGAATACAAATTAGAATTTTCCAAATTTTTTAAAGTTATAAAAAATTACGAAATGTTAATGGTTCGTGTATTGTGTTTTGCCACAGGAGGAGATACTACAACAGAGAACAATTTTATTTCAAGAACGTGACGTGCAAGACGCTTAAAAGCCCTTGAAGTTACCCTAGACAAAAAGGTCCAATCAATAGATCCAAGTGGGCTGTGCTAACACGGCTAACTAACACTAACCCATTTCAATAAAATAAATTTTTGTATCTGATCCCATCTCCATTTCTTTTTAAACATATTTTTAATAAAAAAATCTTCATAAATTAATAACCAACAGATAGATAGATCTCTTTGTTTTGCATCTTGACGAGCATAATGTCAGTCTGCACTGCAGTAACTGATATTGATTTAGAAAAATGTGTTATTGATGTTAATATTGTATTTAAAACATATAAAAACTGGCATAATGTATGCAGTTCTCCAGCAAAATTTAAGTGAATAAATATAAGGGAAAAGTAAAAAAATGTCGAAGGAAAAAATCAATCACGTTAAGAGGAATTTTTGTTTACGTGAAAAATTGTTCACGTGAAATTTTCACGATTGCAATTTGGAGAGAAGGGAAAAAATTTCAAGTGAAAATATATTCATGATAGCGGTGAATATTTCTATTATAAAAGCATTCATTGTTAAGATATTCTACGTTATCCGCAACGCAATTATTCATAGTTGATGCATTAGTTATAGTGTGAGAATTAGCGAATGCATCAGCAATTGCAATAGCATTATCTACACCAGTTATTAGAATGTCAACGTTCACATGAAAATCAGAAAACGGTAAATTATTGCGTAAATTAAAAGCTTTGGTTAGCTACACACTTCTTGGAGCCAGGAGATAACTTTGAAGTAAATCTTGATCAGGGCTTATTACTACATCTGTTTAGGGAAAATCGATAAGCCTACTCAATTGCTTAAGTATACTTAATAATTGGCTTCTGTAGTTTGGATTCCCATATCTCTGATATTTGTATTTTAGATTTTCTTCTGCAAATTTATTTATACTAGCATCATTGCACATAAAATATTTAATAATATACATACATATAATATAAAAATATATTATCTTCATAGGTAGTTTGAAAAATTACTTTAAGTATTGCATTTTATTGATATTTTATATACAGTATTTACATTAGTATCTAACAGTTTTGAGAAAAAGAGAGTGAAAACCAGCTTAAAATTTTAAGACATTTTTTTTTTTCGTCCTGAAAAAGAAAACAGTTTTACAAATTTCTTAATGTTTAAATATTAGAAGACCTACATATTTCTGACTTCAATTCCTTGTAGTTAATTTATCAATAACAGATATAAACATTTCTTGGTTAGAATTCTTATGTAATAGAACATTGGGGTATCTTCTAGGTAGATTGAAAAAGGCTTTGAGATTTTTATTTTGATTTCAGGTTTATTTTACGTAATTTTTAGAGCATTTGGTAGACCATACCTGGCAGCCATATGTCGTTATCGGTCGAATACTCGTTTTGCATAATATATGTATGTAAGTTTGCTTTTTAGTGATAATTTCAATCTTTATCACAAGATTGAAAATATGTTGTTTAAATGTTAAACATTTATCAAAAACAACTCCGAGATATTTTACGTTATCTGAGAGCAGAAATGTAGATCCTTGTATTGTTAACGTTGTTTGAAGTATTCTCCTTGGCGATCTATTAAAAAAAAATAGTCGCTTCTGTTTTTCCTTCATTAATTTTTATTTTCCATTTTTTGAAATACAATATTTATCAGCGTAAACAAGTCTTTTTCCCATATTTTTAACAATTGAATTCAGACTTTTTATTGCAGTGTCATCTCCGTAAAAGGCTGTGCATTCGTTTCTTTAAGCTCTAATGTCTGCTGTATATATTGAATAGTTAAATGAGATAAGACTGAGCCTTGCAGAACTCCTGCTAGAATATCTCTTTATGTTGAAGAAGCATTGTCTATAAGGAATTTAAACTTTCGATTTGTCATAAAGCTTTTAAAAACTTTTTGTAAATAAATAGGGTACCTACGTATATAAATTTATTAAGCTTATATATAATACCACTATGCCATATTCAATCGAAGGCTATTTCAATATCAAGAAAACCCATGCCAGTGCTTTTGCGGCAATTTCTATTGTTAGTGATCATGTTTGTAATTCATTTTACCTGATGTATTGTTGAGTGTTCTGTATATTTGTTCAATCTATATAGAATTATGTTTTCTAAAATATTAAGCATTCTTATTGGCCGGTAACTCTTAGTTGATTTGGGGTCGTTTCCTCGCTTCAGTATTGGCCAACTTAAATGACTTAGGAAAGTAACCATTAAGAAGACACCAATTGAATATTTTTTCTATAAGGCCATGAAAAAGATCTGAAAGCTTTATATAAATAATTGGTTTCAATCTATCAATCCTGGAGCAAAAATCCTCAAAAAATGAGAATCAACAATTTGCTCACAGAGATCAAAAAGATCTCCTCCCTGGTATATATTTCCTTGGTGGTAGAACATTTAATTGCTTGTGATTAACTTTGTCAGAATTAATATTATTTAACAAGTAAGAGTGCTATATTCGCCTATGCCGAATCTTATATACCCTTCACCATACATGTAAATCTAGTTCAGTGAAGTAACTACAATCAAAACAAGTAAGAGCGCTATATAAGATATAAGTACCATATTTCCACTTTTTCTGGTGAAGGGTATAAAAATAAAAAAACACCAAGTGAAAAAATTGGCGTTCGCCCATATTTTTCGAGTTATGGGCCTCTGAAGTTTTTATATTTTTTCAAATATTAATGTATTGATCTAGCGTTTTGGGGGTCTTAGAACAATATTTCATTGGAAGCATCTACGACATTTTTGGGAGGGCGAATGAGACGACCATCTGTCTCAAATTCTTTGTGTGGTATACTATGTGTAGTTCTGTTAGATCTGTATTTTTTTTTTCTTTTTTAAGTGTTCGGATAAGTGGCGCCATGATCCTGGCGGTGCGAGGAGTTACGATTTAAATCGTTGTGCTGAATTATTAGTTGGTTTTTTATTTACTTTCCTATGTCTTGGAGAGACTCTCTAAAAACTTTAGCTTTTCCTTAAAGATCTCTTCAAAAGTTTTTAAATGATATCCATATTGATATCCTAAAAAAAAGTTAGAGGCCCATAGCTCAAAGAATATGGCCGAGCGCCAATTTTTTCACTTGACATCTTTTCCTTATTTTTTTAATTCTTTATCGCCCCCATATGTTTGTTTTTTTATACCCTTTACAACAAAAAGATAAAAAGGGTATAACTAAGTTTGTAATTCCGTGTGCGAAGTCGATTGAGCGATTTCCGTCTGTCCGTTCGTATTGATTCACAAAAAAAAAAATATGTCAATCGATCAGATATAGTGTTGAAAAAGGTGCTATTGGAAATCAGCATGATCGGTCTATGTCCTTCAAGGCAGCAGGCAAAACATCACACCTACCTCTAATTTTTTCGTGTCATTTGAAACAAAAAAGTAACTCCAATCAAAAAATAAATACATGGGGCGATAGAGAATAAAAAAAAAAAAAAATAAAGAAAGCATCTTGTGCAAAAATTAGCGCTCGCCCAAAATTTTCCGAGTAACGGGGTTCTAAAATTTTCAAATTTTTTTTAATATCAATATGAGTATCATTTTAAATCTTTTGAAGAGATCTTTAGGGAAATGCTAAAATTTATTAAAAATGCTTAACCCATTGAGAGCTGATGTAAAATTTATGTAAAATTATGTATGTATATGCAGTACCAAAATTTTTTTAATTCTTTGTCACACCAATATTTGCTTTTTTGATTATAACTCTAATCATTAAACTAGGTTTATATAGATAGTGAAGGGTATATAATATTCTGCAGAGCTGAATATAGTGCTCTTACTTGTTTTTTTATATTTTACTGTCGCACATTTAACATAATACCAAAAACTCACTAACGACAATGACTACGTCCATAATAAGGCCGAATATCATTGTTTTTCTAAATTCATAATTAAAAAACATTTAATTGTTCATAGATTAACTTATATGTAAGCTAGTTGTCTGTAAGGATTGTATTTAGGTATTTATTTATTTTATTTTTTTTTAAGTTTCGTATAGAAGTAGTTCGAGCTGGAAAGCTGCTGAATCTGTCGTTATACCCTGAGCATTCCATATCTTGAACATTTTTAGTACCTGTTAAAATAAATGATATGTTTAAGCATCATACCCAAGACTCTTACCTTGTTAAACTTCTTTTGAAATTTCCCAAGTTCATCAAAGAATATTTCCAATAGCCTTTCGTTGAAAATATCACCGCCGTTAAGAGTAGTCTTTTGTTGCGAAAGCTTGAATTGCGAATATTACTTTGATGTTCATAATTTGATAAATAAGGAAAGTTTGAATTATCTACGTTAAAATTTGCACAACTTGATCTCTTATTAGACGTTTAGTTTGGGCCGCTAAATGTTGAAGTATTTCTAAACACTCTTTGCGACAAGGGCACACACACAAGGAATCTTCAGCCCTATGGTTTAAGTTTCTTTTAAGAGCAATTGTAGCATTGAAAAGCAGGGTCTCCGAAAGAGAATAGATCTTATATTGATAAATGATTTATTTATGTACGAAATACGATATGAGATAAATTTCATTACATTCTTACACATTTCACACGGTATTTAATTAATTTCACCACGAATATTTTGTTTGAATTGCTCAAATTTGCATAAACCTTACTTTTCAGATATCCCCACAAAAAGAAGTCCGGAGCAGTCAGATGACCGTGGAGGCCAATCAACATCACCGTTTCTTAAAACAACTTGTTGTGGAAAGAGATCTCGATAAAAACCTTTCAATTATATCACGATATCGCTGCCCATGCACGTCGTTTCCATTTTCAAAGAAGGAAGGTCTAATGATTTCTACTGATCAAATTGCACACTATACAGTTACTTTTAATGGATGCAAAGATGACAGATGAATAGTTTGAAGATTTCCATATCCATCCAAATGAAATTGTGCTTCGTCCCTCACTACGATTTTCTCATAAAAATTGTGGTTGTCATGGGCGAGCTCCAACATCCTTTTGGCATGTGTACGGCGGCTTAAATGATCTTGTGGAAGAAGCTCTTGTGACAACTAAATCCTAAATGGAAACAAATGCAAATCCTATTGTAAAATTGCAGTAAGTTGTGATCCTAAGCTTCCATCTTAAGAGTTTTAAACAGAAAAACAGAGTTTACCTACACGTGATCATACATTTATTATTTGGTTCATTGGGTTGGGCCTTTCTTTTACGAAATGATCTTTTAAGATAAACAAATATATTTAAAAAATACGTTAATTTCCCGTTTTGACCGTCAATATTAGATCGCTTGGTTGCAATTTCTTTAACACTTACTGGCTTTATATTGTGTTTCTTAACAAATTCACCATCTATTATATCATAAAAATTTTATCACGAGTGCAAGAGAATAATTATTGTTTTCAAGAACTTTAAGTGCTTCTTCGCAGTGAGACAGCGAATTGGATACTGTTTTCGTTCTAATTGGCATTCTTTTATACATACATTGCTCTCCATTTAATCCTAATACGGTACAAAAACCTTGGGTTGAACTTTCTCATTTATTGAAATTTCTTCTTTATCTTCATCGTATAACAAATGAAACCCGCCAGTCGGACAATTTGATAACTTAAATTTTGGGATATTTCTTTAATACATTTTTGTTCCACGATAGTTTCTATAGCGTATTTATTTTTTTCAATTTACAATAATTATGAATAAGCTTAAACAACTGAAATGTATAAACTTAAACTTGAATTTAGCTTAATAGAATACTTAAAAGAAAAATACGTCCGAAAAAAGGTTTAAAAAATAAAATTAATAATGATGAATGTAATACTTAAGTTTGTTAAAGATTAAACAAGCTAAAAACGTAAAAAAATAGTTTAAAAATAAAAACAAAGAACAACAACAAAGGATTTACAAAAAATAAAGAAAAATGTGTAAGTGTATGTAATAAAACATTTGGCGTATACACAGTGGTAGTCGAACAAAGTTTAAAAAATATTACAGAGTTCAGGAAAACCGAATTTAAATAAATTAACTGCACTTTTGAATCAAACTTTTGGCGAAAAACATATTGGGTTCAACATTCTATCTTTAACTTATTTCGTCAAATGTGTTCTTAATTAAAAGTGATGATTTGCAGCAAAGAAGTTGGTTGCGACAATAACAAATCTAGTGTTCGTACTTAGTAGAAATATAAATTGGTTGGTGTTGTTAATCTTTTTCTTGGCTTTGTAATAAGGCTTTAATCTCTTGAAATTTGTGCATATAATCGACACTGCTTTCGCTTATAACCGAAAGATTTGAAGATGGATCCTAAACGGAATAAATGTAAACAAAAAAGAAATTAATAAATAATACATTCAATAGAAAATTTCTTTCGTACCAACATATCTCGACTAGAATTGATGTCATCTAGATGGCCCAATAAACTGGTCAAGGAAAAATCATTTATATTGTCTTCAAGCCATTTAGAATTGGAAGATGTTTCCCGTAAAAGATGCATAGGAGTCAAACCATTTAAAAAACTTGCATCTGCAAAACAAAGATGAATTCTAAAAAACTACTTTCTGGTAAAGAAAATAAAACTTACTTGAAGTTTCATCAAACGCACTATCTACCGACTGAATGTCTGATGGTGATTTATCAGCTTTATTTTCATTTAAATCCTGGAAGTCTATATTTTGTTCTTGATAATGTGATGTTGATGTTTGAGGTATTTCTTCGAAAGCATTGAGCGTTAAAGAATTCAAAAAGTTGGTATTACATGAGTTATGATTCTGTAGGTTTGGATTAGATGTTGCTGTCTGGTTGGCAGCTGTGGCTGTTGTCGTTTGTGTATTAGAATTATCAGTTTGAATCCTAGGCACTTCTTTATATGTTGTTGTTACGTTTGAAGCCGTTGCCGTAGAAGTATCGGGTGCTCGCGTTTCTGCCGTATTGCTGTTTAGTTGAACCGTTGTATTTACATTCCCGTTACTTGGTAGCAAAAGTCGTTGCACCAAAACTTGTCGGGACATTTTTTGACGCGTAAGCTTAAAAAGGAAAAAAATTATTTTTAAGCGTCTTTTATGAAAACGGTAATAAGACTTAAATAATTTTACTTAAATAATCATTTTTTAAGAAACCTTTTTCTTTTTTTTTTTAATTTTTTTAAGTGTACTTCATCATTACATGAAATATTTTTTTATTTTTTTTGATGGTGTAAGTAACAATCAGTTTTAAATTTTAAAAGTTTTTAACTCACTGTTGTCAACTGTTTTACAGGATCTATTGACGTCCTTCGAACTGGTATCATTGGTTGTCTGAAAACATTACCGCTGCATTCGGCTCCTTTATTGACAAAAGGTTTATTTGCAATAAATGTACGACCGGTCAAGTCTCTTTCAAACTACAAGACAACAAGCAAAATAATATAAAAATTAAATAATTCTTGCGAATAATAGACTTCAAAACAGAATTCATGTGTCTGCCTATAACGGTTCAATATGGCCACATAAATTAAATTGCATTAATATTGGGACCCCCTTATATCTCCAAACTTTAAACTTCTTCAACTGTTGAATAGTTTGGCAATATACATCAAATTGTAGCAACTATAGGGTCTGTCTGTAACGGTTCAACAGTTTGCCCATATATATCAGATTATATCGACTATTTAATGTATAACATAACATTTTTATACTTCTTATTATACCAAATAAAGTAGTGGACATTCTGTCTAAAATTAAGGTGTTTGTATATAACGGGTCAAAAAATACGGCCATATAGAACAAATTATATTAATTTTGGGAACACCCTTTACTTTTTAAATTCAAATTATAAGCTTCTTGTTATAGCGGACTTAGCAAAACATGTCCCTTGAAAATTTCAGCTATCTGTCTATAACGGTTCAAAAGTCCGGCCACATACACCATATTATATCAACTGTTGGGACACCCGTTTATTTCCAAATAAAAATTTTGTACTTGTTGTTATAGAGGAGTTAGTAATACAGGTTCTTTTTAAATTTCAATCGTCTGTCTACAACTGTTTAAAATTATGGCCACATACATCAAATTAAATGAACTATTGGCGCACCCTTTAATTTATAATTTTTAATATTAATACTTGTTTTTAAACGGCCGTTGCAATCCACATTCTGTCCAATTTACATGCATTGGTCTATAACGGTTCAAAAGATAGACCCATATAAGAAAATCTACATCAATTATGGGACACTCTTTAATTTCTAAATTCAAGCAATACAAGTCCTTTTAAGTTTCAGCGTTCTGTCTATAACCGTTCAAAAATTTAATCACATACTTGAAATTACATCAACTACTGGAACACCCTTTAACTTCCAAATCCAAATCCAAATTTCATACTTGTTGTTATAGCGGATTTAGCAATACAGGTTCGTTGTAAATTTCAAGCGCCTGTCTACAACTGTTCAAAAGTATGGCCATATACATCAAATTAAATGAACTACTGGCGCACTCTTTAATTTATAATTTTTAATATTAATACTTGTTACTATAACGGCCATAGCAATCGACATTCTGTCCAATTTGCAAGCATTTGTCTATAACGTCATCTTGACAACTCCTACAGTAGTTATGATGCGGAAGATTCAGTCTCCTAGTATTGGTACCAATGACACAGTGCCCCGTCAGCACAGCCACCAGTGTACCTAGCTGCCCTCCAGGAAACCTCAGTAGATTTGCTGATCTCCCACTATTATACTGAGGCCACAATGTCCTCGAGACCTTGCAGGTGACCTCTTCAGACCATCTAGACTGCGCTGCCGTAAAGAGTTCCTGCTGCAATAAAGCTTTGCAGCAGCTTACATCTGGGAGAGATAGATCCCCCAGTGAATCTATCACCCGGTCTCCCAACCGAGTTCCAAATCTGGCGAGTTCATCCACGACTATGTTTCCGGGTATGCCCGAGTAAGCCGGCACCCAAAATAGTTCCAGGTTGAAATGTCTCGCCATCTCGTCAAGAGATGCGCGGCATTCACGAACCAATAGTTCCAGGTTGGAATGTCTCGGCATTTCGTCAAGAGATGTGCGGCATTCACGAACCAATCTGGATGTCGTATAGACACCCGATAAGGAGTTATTCGCGGCCTTGCTGTCAGTACAGATCCGGATATCCTCAATATATCCCGTGGTACCTCATCCATCAAGTCGCCCTTCTAACGGCTGAGATCTCAGCCTGTACGACACTACATTGGTCCTGTAGCCTAAACTTCATCCTGATCCGAAATCTAAGAATGAAGACGCCCATCCGACACCCGTGTCCGACTTTGACCCGTCAGTATAGACATCAAGCACATCTCTACGAGGCGTATTCGATGTACCCGACGTTGATACCGCGAAACCAATATCAGACATGGGGGTGGGCGTACAGTAATCGATGTTGTCAGGAATAGCCGAGGAACAGCCCAAAATGGCTGCATACCAAAGTCCCCTGGCCTCCACGTCTCAGCTGCGTTTAGTCTAACTGCCGAGTTCATGGCCAGTTGTTTGGCCATGAGATCGACCGGTAGCCAGTGCAGTCCATACAAGTAAATTTAACTCAATTATGGGACACGCTTTAATTTCTAAATTAAAATTATAAACTCTTTGATATAGCGGGCTTAAAAATGCAGGTCCCTTTTAAGTTTCAGCATTCTGTCTATAAAGGTTCAAAAGTTTGGTCACATACTTGAAATTACATCAATTATTGGGACACCCTTTAACTTCCAAATCCAAATTTTATACTTGTAATAGCGGGCTAAGCAGTACAGGTTCGTGTTAAATTTCAGGCCTCTGTCTATAACTGTTCAAAAGTATGGCCATATACATCAAATTAAATGAACTACTGGCGCACCCTTTAATTTATAATTTTTAATATTAATACTTGTTACTATAATGGCCATAGCAATCGACATTCTGTCCAATTTGCAAGCGTTTGTCTATAACGGTGCAAAAGATAGGCTAATATAAGTAAATTTACATCAATTATGGGGTCACCCTTTAGTTTTTAGATTTATTTTTGTATAACTTTTTGTTATTGAGAGCTATAGCTATACGCAGTCATTTTAAATTTTACAGAAGTGCCCTTTACATTTCATAATACATGTAAAAAATTTGTATGTTGTATGGGGACGCCCTTTAACTTTAAGGATTATGAACTGTTTTTAAAACGGGACCAATCTGTAAGCATAATCAAAAATTACTGAGTTCTGCAGGCACAAACATAAAAAGAGCAACATTGAAGTCGGTTAAAAATAGTCAAATAAGGTTTGTAAAACTAACCTTCACCTTGGCTGCATAACTACGATCACATGTACAGGGACGTCGACGCATACGTTCACTTAAATTGGCTACAAATAAAAGTTGTTTCAGCCTATTACTTATATCTGAAGATTGTGCAGAAATGTTTAAAGTTTCTTCATCACAGGAAGTGTTAGGACAATTATTATTTTGCTTTGCATTAGTTAAAAAATTTTGCCTGAAAACATTTGATGTTTGAGATTCACTCTGTGATAAATGTTTAGTTTTGTTATCTTCGGGTAACCAATAATAGTCTAATTGCAATTTAGAGTCATGACCAAATACTACATACAAATCGCCGATTGTTATATCTCCAGCAGTTGAAGAGGTCCAGCCACTTCGTATGCGTTGTATAACATCGTCATTTAGCAACGGTTTTAATACTGGACGTGATGTTTTGCTGCTTATGGAACGTCTAGAACGTGCAGCTGTATTAAGTTGTAAATTACAATTTGTATTTGAAATTTCTGCTGAAGTGGTAGACGACACTGAATGAGGCGGTGGCAGCGGTGGGTTAGTATTTTCCATAACTTTTGAATTTTCCTTGCAATTACTTATTTCATTGGAGTCAGAGAGTAGTTCTTGTATTTCATCACTCAATTCATCGCCACTACTTTCGTTTTTAGCATTGTGAAACGAATCGTTTAGTAACTGAGGATCTTCTACAGTTGTCGGTATCTTTTCAAAAGAATTGTCTATTTCTTTGATTCTTTTTTGTTGCTCGGGTGAACGTTTTTCGGAACCACTTTCAGTGCGTAACCGTTTGTTGGCCGTTGATATGTTTGCGTTACTGTTCGAAGATTGAAGAGTTGAACTAGGATTATTTATAGGTGTGGAGTTACATCTATCCGAGTTAAGAATATCTCCTTTAATTTTAACACCCATGCGTTCTTCGTATGCCGTTAAACATATATTGACACTACTTAAGTACTCTGTAATACTTAGTAGAGGTCTATGTATTGTTACTCCTGGTTTAGGCAAAAAACACATTTCGCTGTCTTGAACATTTATATCATTCAAGTGCAAGTTTGGGGTTTGTTGATGTGTAGAGCAGGATTCTTGGATTAATGCAAGTCTAGCTTCTTCAGCTAATTTTACATCCATGCTGCGCCATTTATATTGAAATGTTTTAATAAAATTTACAAGTTTCTTATGCAGTGGCACTGTGGTTCGACATCTTGGATTTTGAGCAATAGTTTGGACACGTCCAAAAGCTTCCATATTAGCTGGACTTATAATAACTTCAATTTTTGAGGGTAGGCGTATATCCTCCAAAGTGTCTAAAGATAAAATATCGTTTCGTTTATTTTTTTTTTTTTATTTGATTGTATTTTTCCACTTACCATCTAATTGATTTAGTCTTCTTAAAGCCTTACACGATGGTGTTTTAATTCGTATATTTTTGCCTTTACATCTCACAGTTATGTGCCCATGATAGATCAAATTTCGAAGTTTCATAAAATGTTTATCGGTTACAAATTGTAACTTTCGTCGCATTTCGCCATAGTTGATAAGAGCATATAACTCCTGGACTGGTTTGCGAACCTCTGAAAATATAAGTTATAATTTATTTCAAGAAAAAACAAAAGGTGTCTTAGCTGTCATGATTTAAAATTCTTTTTAAATACTTTGATAAAACCATTTAATATTTCTTTGCCACAATTAATTAATCAAAATATTGGTCAATGTTTGGATATATAGGTTATCTTACCCTCTGAAAATCGTATATATTTACAGATTTTATGATAAGTTTGATAATAATGCTGGCGAACTTGATCTTTCGACTTGAATGAAACATCTAATGAGGGACTGCGACGCTTTAGTTTTGTGTTAATAAAATTTCCAATGGATTCAAAGTCTTTGCCAAACTCATTAAGGGCATCAAAGAAATGATTTCGTTCGATATTTGACCAGGTGGGACGATTGGCTCGAACTTGAGAAGGTGTTTTTTGGGTAGCAGAACGCTCTTCTTTGCGACCAGCATCGCGCTCAGCTGGTGGAGGTGTAACTGGGCGTGTTTGTTGATCTTGGCGCATTTTCTGTATAACGCGAGCACTAGTTCGTGTTCCATGACAATTATAGGTGGTAACAGAGCCCAATAATTCCTCAGTTTCCGTCTGGATAAAAAGAGAAAGTTATAAAATAAAAAATTTAAGCTAATGCGCAAAGGTATTACCTCTTGTACATTTTTGCCATCAAGCTTTTTTTCAGCTGCTTCTTTGCCACGGGAAGGTGCTTTATTTGAATGCGTTACATTTGTCTGAGTTGAATTTGTGTTGCTAAAAGGTAATGAATCTTGTAACTTTTCCTTTTTTGATATAATTGCTACGTCATCTCCATTGTATCCATCATCAGCTCTTGGTTCTAAATTCATTAATTTTTCTGCAGGCAATTGACCTTTATCCATTTATAAATTTTACAAAAATGTGATTGGATTTTCTTCAATATTCATAAGTTAACAAAGGAAGGGTCCTGTGCTGCAGAAGCCCTGAAAATTTCTAAACTATTTTAATTGAAAGGCCTTAAAATAATTAAATTTCACAGACCTTTTCCAATAAAAGCAAAAAAATACCAAGATGGCTGTCAATTTTTATTAAGATTTTTTAAACATTTTCAGCTTGAAATTTTAGCACTTGAGGAATTTCTTTATGCCCACATATAAGTTCAAGCATTTGCAATTAAATTTTTAATAATAACACACGTGAAACACAAAAAAATTGTTTTATTTATAAGCCAAAGTAAATTTATGCGTTTCAATTTATTGTCCTCTTCAATTACATTTGTTTTGTTGTATTTTTTAGACATTAAGTTGCCAGATTTGCTTTGTTTTGTTCTTCATTCCAACTTGTTTTTCGCAAAGCAACAACTATAAATTAAGGAAAATTCGGTACAATAAAGGCATTTTCAAACATTTTCAAATATTTTATATGCTGTTAATAATGGATTTTAAAATATATGACTTCAATGAATAATTTTAAAATTAATATAATAATATGGTTCATGACTTTTTTTTTTTATTTTCTAACAGCCATTTCATTTAAAATTTTATAAAATATATTCTTTCCTAATGGGAAACGGAAAAACAAAAATCTTTCATATTAATTAATAGATATTTTTTATAGAAAACAAACCTTTATATGCATATGTGTATGTATATTATTGTATTTATCATGTATCTATATTTATGTACATATGTATATGTATGTTGAAATTTATGTTTTTATTATGTAATATCTTTTAAAATATTACTGCCAGCTAAAAATGCCAACAGCTTTAAATTTGAATGCAACAGTATTTTGAAGGTCCTGTTCCAGAGAAAGACAAGCGAGAGTGCTATATTTGGCTATGCCGAAATTTATATACCCTTCACCATCTATGTAAATCTGTCCGTCTGTCCGTCCGTGTTAGTGTTGAAATCAGAAATAAAAGAAATAAATAAACTAATCGATAAGATACATATATTTGCATATATTTATAAATATATATGAAGTAACAATTTTTTTTATTTTTTAATTCTCTGTCACCCCAATATTTGATTTTTTGATTGAAATTACTTCACTAAACTAGATTTACATACATGGTGAAGGGTATATAAGATTCGTCATATCTGAATGTATCACTTTTACTGGTAGAGGTAGGCGTGGTGTTTTGCCTGCTGCCTCGAAGGACATGGACCGATCATACTGATTTTGCCTCGCCAAACTTGATTTCAACACCAACGCGGATGGGCGGACGGACATCGCTCCATAGACTTTGGTATTCATAAGAAGTCAGAATATATATAGTCTATGGGGTCGGAAATCGATATTGTAGAAATTATATACGGAATAACAAACTTGGTTATACCCTTTTTCCACTTTTTGTGTTGAAGGGTATAAAAATATATTAACAAATATATACTCTTCTAGAATATTATGGATAAATGTAGGAGAAGCATATGTATATGGCTAGAGTTATGATAGCTCATAAGCCAAAAATGAAAAGAACCAGATTCACAAGCTTTTAACTTAATGGACTAAACGAGAGTTGCAATCAGTCAACAAAGTAAAATACGTATATATTTTTGTTTTTTCTACTATAGGGTCAATCATTGTCTCCTTCTTTGACAGTTCATTGGCTACCTGGTTGCCAAAACGGTCCCATGTCCCCTCACCCATTTTAGGAGGTGTAGACAGCCACAAAAAGTGGAAAAAGGGTATATCCAAGGCGAATAAATTTTCGCCGTAAGCCCGAATGTCAAACTACATATAAAAAAATAGTATACAGATTTTTTAAATATGGAGTTTGACAGTTAAACTACCAGCGAAAATTAATGAATTCGCTATCACTACCACTTTATAATTGATTCACCTTGGATATATCTAATGCAGGGAACGCAACCGGGACGAACGACGAATTTCGTCTAACACAACGAATACGTCGTCAGAAATTCGTTGCGTATATTCGTCGTAAGAAACACAATAACGATCATACACACAGCTGATATAATTTTTGAAGTTGTTTACTTTTTGTAAGCTGCTAAGGTGACCATCAAAAAAAAAAAATAATATTTAAAAAGTTAAACATTAGAAAAAACACAACTAAAAACTATATTTATATTTAACTCATAATCTGTACGCTTATTATGTAAAATAACTTTATTTTCTAAAATACTTCGAATCTAAAGTCAAACATCGTCGTTCGCCGGCGTAAGAAATAGTTATAATTCTATTGCATTGTTTGCCGCGTATGACGAATTTCGTCCTACTTCATGATTGTGTGCATTTTCATATACACAAGCCAAGGCAAACTTGATTTAATGAAAAAAATAAATATGTCAATCGATCAGGTTTAGTGTCGAAAGAGGTGCTATTGGAAATCAGCATGATCGGCCCATTTCCTTCGAGGCAGCAGGCAAAACACCATGCCTACCTCTAATTTGTTCATGTCATTTGGACAATAAAGTAAATCCAATAAAAAAATAAATAAATAAATATATGGGGCGTTAGAGAATTAAAAATACGAAAAAAAACAACTAGTGAAAAAATTGGCGCTCGCCTATATTTTCCGGGGCTTTGAAAATTGCAAATCTTTTAAATATCAATATGAGTATCATTATAATGCATTTGGAAAGATCATTAAGAAAATACTAAATTTTAAAAAAATGCTTAACCCATTAAGATCCGATGTCATTTTTATGTAAAATTATATATATATGCAGTACCAAATTTTTTTATTTTTTAATTCTCTGTCAGCCCGATATTTGCTTTTTTGATTGGAGTTACTTCACTGAACTAGTTTTACATAGATGGTGAAGGGTATATAAGATTCGGCATAGCCGAATATTTGGCCCCATCTTAACTTTGTATTTTTGGCGTTGTGTACTTATAAATGATCGGATTATAATTTTAAGATATTTGCTACATTTTAAATAAAATTTTCAATATTATTAGAAGCACTTTTCGGTAAAAAGTTACAAGCCTTGAAATTGGGAAAATGTAAAAATTGTAAATTTTACTTCACTTTTTGATTAATAGCTGTTTTATGTATACAATTTCAAAATTTTGTAAGCATATCTGGATGCGTTAATTTCGTGCCAATTCAAGTTCTATATTTTATTTCTCAAAAACTACCTTAACGAGATTTTTACTGTTTTTGGGGTAAATACTGAATTATGTCCATAAATTATCGGCATATTAAAATTCTTCTTAATGTTCATAGAAGCATATTTTACATTAAGTTGGGTCAACTTAGGAATGGCATTGAATGATTTAATGACACTCGCTGCTTAAAAAGGCAGTAGGATGCCGGCACCTAAACTTTCTTTGATTTATAAATTTTCAAATATCGCCATTAGTCACTAAAACGGAATTGGATGCTGGAAGGCAGTGATCTGTCAAAAATCCCATATGCGCCCAAATAGTATGTTAGTCAGGATTAAATGCAGCATTATACTATCAAAATTGTATTTTGAATTGCATTATTATTGTGCGGCAGTGTGCCATCTAAACATACTTTTTCTTGCGACTTTTCTATCATCAGATTTTCTTCTGAATGAATCGTACGATTGTATAGGAGAGTCATTCGTGGCCTTTAGCTAACATTTTTTTTGGTCCGTGGTGTTTTCGTCTAATTCAAGTTTTAACATGAAATATTTTTCATTTAGGTTGTATAGTGTGGCCGGTGCATTTAAAACTGTGCTTTTCACAAATTTAAACACAAAATCCATTTTAATATCTTAAGCCCTTCCTGCAAAGTTAATCAAACCATGAGTTGATATTCACTTTTAATCATTATTTATATGCATTATAAATGCATATTTATACATTTTTTTATAAGTAAAACTGGCTTTGAAAAACAAGCTCAAGTTTTGTTTGTGCTAACGACATTTGTAAAAACCTAACTAAACAATATTATAACATAGGGCTTCGCATCTTAAGTTTACCTCATAATATAAAATTCATTGGTAACAAATATATGCGATATAAAATTTAAGCTGGCTGTATGAGCCTTTTCACACAGGAATAATTTTTAATCCGCACAACTTTTGTTCTTTCGTATTTACACTAGACTAATTATGCTGGCATAAAATTGTGCACGTATACACAGCTTTGTGTGTGTTAGTATTTTCTTTGTTTATTTCACGTTTGCCTTTCGTTCGTTAAACACATGCATAAATTGCGGAACATACTTGGATAAAATAAGTTATGATGAATTGGCAATTAATTTTAGAAGGAATTTATTAACTTATGCCACATTTTCACAAGATTTCAATTGATATTTTATTCATATTTGACAAAAAGTTCGTTTTCAAAGTTTTTTCCTGTAAAATACATATAAAAATCAACTCAATTAACTTTAAACTTAAGTGCTGTTTCTGTATTACAGCCGATCAACTCGTCTGAAAAATTTATATGAAAAGCACTGTTGTTTTATTTCCATACAAATTTTTCAGACGAGTTAATCGCCTGTAATATAGAAACAGCACATTAAATCCCTTGATAAAATATAAGAAAATTGAAGTCAATCATAACAAATCTCAATCATGTACATAATTAATATCATTTTCTTCATATTCATCTTTACGCGTCGATGGACAACTAAATACTAAAAATTGCTCTGCAAAAAAAAAAAAAACGCAGAACCTGTGTTTTCATAAGTGTGTATGTGTCAGTTTTGTTCTGCTTGTGCGGGGTTGAAGCTGGTTGAAAAATTGTGCCAGCCAAAAACCACTCTACTCACCGAAAAAGCCAACAAACTGCGATTTTATGCCAGCACAATTAGTCCAATGTGAAAAGGCTCTATCATATTAAAGAATTATGACGGTTATTTCTATAGCAGTTTCCACGTAAGAGTATAATAGTTGATTATTTCATGTGCACATCTGGTAGCTTCTATATCCGTTTTGTTTTCATTTCCGTAGTTTCACAGATTTTTATTGCGACAACACAATTTAATTGTTTTAATAAAGAAGTGAAAATAGTTTAATATAGTTTTTTTAAAGTGAAATAAAATGTAAAAGCCAGCAAACAATATTGTTTTGTTTGCAAGGAAATATAAAAGTGGTCAATTAAGAAGGCTTCGCAGTTTCTGTAACAATTACGCGCGTACAAAATGAAAAAAGTTTAAGTTTAAAGTAAAGTTGCCATACACAAAGATTTTTTAAGTGCACCTTTCATTTGACTCTGTAAATAATAAAGTTTAATTAATGTTAACATTTTAACAAAATTAAGTTGATATAAAAATTTATTATTCGAAATCTTTTTTATGTTAAATTACTTAAATGAGGCTTATATCTATCATCAGATTTTCTTCTGAATGAATCGTACGATTGTATAGGAGAGTCATTCGTGGCCTTTAGCTAACATTTTTTTTGGTCCGTGGTGTTTTCGTCTAATTCAAGTTTTAACATGAAATATTTTTCATTTAGGTTGTATAGTGTGGCCGGTGCATTTAAAACTGTGCTTTTCACAAATTTAAACACAAAATCCATTTTAATATCTTAAGCCCTTCCTGCAAAGTTAATCAAACCATGAGTTGATATTCACTTTTAATCATTATTTATATGCATTATAAATGCATATTTATACATTTTTTTATAAGTAAAACTGGCTTTGAAAAACAAGCTCAAGTTTTGTTTGTGCTAACGACATTTGTAAAAACCTAACTAAACAATATTATAACATAGGGCTTCGCATCTTAAGTTTACCTCATAATATAAAATTCATTGGTAACAAATATATGCGATATAAAATTTAAGCTGGCTGTATGAGCCTTTTCACACAGGAATAATTTTTAATCCGCACAACTTTTGTTCTTTCGTATTTACACTAGACTTATTATGCTGGCATAAAATTGTGCACGTATACACAGCTTTGTGTGTGTTAGTATTTTCTTTGTTTATTTCACGTTTGCCTTTCGTTCGTTAAACACATGCATAAATTGCGGAACATACTTGGATAAAATAAGTTATGATGAATTGGCAATTAATTTTAGAAGGAATTTATTAACTTATGCCACATTTTCACAAGATTTCAATTGATATTTTATTCATATTTGACAGAAAGTTCGTTTTCAAAGTTTTTTCCTGTAAAATACATATAAAAATCAACTCAATTAACTTTAAACTTAAGTGCTGTTTCTGTATTACAGCCGATCAACTCGTCTGAAAAATTTATATGAAAAGCACTGTTGTTTTATTTCCATATAAATTTTTCAGACGAGTTAATCGCCTGTAATATAGAAACAGCACATTAAATCCCTTGATAAAATATAAGAATATTGAAGTCAATCATAACAAATCTCAATCATGTACATAATTAATATCATTTTCTTCATATTCATCTTTACGCGTCGATGGACAACTAAATACTAAAAATCGCTCTGCAAAAAAAAAAAACGCAGAACCTGTGTTTTCATAAGTGTGTATGTGTCAGTTTTGTTCTGCTTGTGCGGGGTTGAAGCTGGTTGAAAAATTGTGCCAGCCAAAAACCACTCTACTCACCGAAAAAGCCAACAAACTGCGATTTTATGCCAGCACAATTAGTCCAATGTGAAAAGGCTCTATCATATTAAAGAATTATGACGGTTATTTCTATAGCAGTTTCCACGTAAGAGTATAATAGTTGATTATTTCATGTGCACATCTGGTAGCTTCTATATCCGTTTTGTTTTCATTTCCGTAGTTTCACAGATTTTTATTGCGACAACACAATTTAATTGTTTTAATAAAGAAGTGAAAATAGTTTAATATAGTTTTTTTAAAGTGAAATAAAATGTAAAAGCCAGCAAACAATATTGTTTTGTTTGCAAGGAAATATAAAAGTGGTCAATTAAGAAGGCTTCGCAGTTTCTGTAACAATTACGCGCGTACAAAATGAAAAAAGTTTAAGTTTAAAGTAAAGTTGCCATACACAAAGATTTTTTAAGTGCACCTTTCATTTGACTCTGTAAATAATAAAGTTTAATTAATGTTAACATTTTAACAAAATTAAGTTGATATAAAAATTTATTATTCGAAATCTTTTTTATGTTAAATTACTTAAATGAGGCTTATATCAAAAGCCAAATTGATTAAATGTAAACTCCATTGAGTTAAAAAGGGAGAAAGACCATAAAAACTCAAAAAATTCTTAAATTTTACTATTTAATTTATTAAACATAATAGTGAATATTTGAAATCAAAAGGTCTAATAAGTTCAATTAACAAAATGAACTGTCCAAATACAGAGCACTATTCATTATTATGTAGTACAACAAATATAAGTAGTTGAAAGTTGTCATTCTTCTGGCAGTAGCTCTGCAGATCAATTCAGTGATAATGCAGTTCTTTAGCATTATGATTTACATGAGGAAGTGTCAAAAAAAAGGAAATGCGGGAAAAGTGAACATTATAACAAACGACAAAAACGACAAAAAACTTGCGAAACTCAGGGTATTCCTATTCATCAATTTATAATTCTTCAAAGTCGATGTGGTGACAAGTGTCGCCTTCAGTGTAGTAAAAAAATAACAGAATCATTGCGCTATGAAATATTTCATAAATATTGGGATATGACTAGCAAGAAAAGTTTTTATGCAGAAAGGAAAAAGACTTTGATAAAGAAAATAGCATTGCAGTTGTTTACGATCTGCAAGCAGTTCTTCCACTTTGAAAGGGGTTGACATCAAGCTTTTATTATAAAAGCAAAATAAATTGCTATAATTTCACTGTCAGTGACCTGAAAGCAAAACATGTCGAATGCTTTTCTGGACGGAAGTAGCAGGAAAACGAGGAGCAAATGAAATTGGGAGTTGCGTATTTCAATATATAAAAAATTTGGTGACAAAATTAGATAACGCTCTGGACTTGGACTTAGTTTTTTATTCTGACAATTGCTGCGACCAGCAAAAGAACATGTATTTTTATGCAGTACAAAATATAATTTAAGAAGCACAACACATAAATATATAATTCAAGGCCATTCTGAAAACGAGGGTGATAATGTACACAGCGTAATTGAGAAGCAGGTCAAAAGGCATCTAGTCAGCAAACCAGTATATACGCCAAGTGAATAAACGGCTCTAATAACAACAGCTAAGAAGACTGGAATGCCATATAAATTTTCACGAATTGTCTTATGAATATTTTTATGATCTAAAAGTCCTACAGGAACTGTGGGGCAAAAATTTCGTAGTGAATAAGAAGCGCGAAAAAATAAATTGGTATATTATTAAAACTCTACGTGTAGAAAAGGACATCCTGGATTCATTTTTTTTTACCAAACTTCTTATAGGGACAAAGACTATTTAAGAGTTTTTGTACAGAAAGATAATTTGAAATCTAAAAATTATTGGAAAAACCTGGTTGGTGTAAGTTCTAAACTCATTTGCTCAATTCTAATACCAAACTTTCTTGTTAGTAATTATTTCAGGTTACCCTGTGTTTATTTGGAAAATATGCCGTTGTCCGAAAATAAAAAAAGGATATTATGGACCTAGTCAAGAGAAACATAATCCCTAAAAAGTATTACGAATCATACTACAAAACTTAATAGGGAATTAATTTAATAAAATATATACTTTTAACTTTTTAGCGGTTTTTAGCATTTATTTAGCTTTAAGAACTTTGTTTACTTTTTCCTTTCTGTTTATCTGTTTTATTAAAAATGCATTAAATTCAGCAATTAAATTCAGTAAAAAAACACAACTCAAAATATTTACTTCTTTCAAACAAAAATAATTTAAGAAAATGATAGTAACTATAAAATCCCTTTTTTATCTGCAAACAATGAACAAATAAAAAGTTAATGCAGCGCAATACAATAAATAATTGATGGGTTTTCTAAATATTGCCAAACTTTTGCTTATGGAAACTTGCTTAAGCATTGAGAAAAAAGTTTTTTGTCTCTCCTGTAAACTTTGAGCTTTTTGAGTTAATACAGTATTGTTGAACGAGTACGATGTGCAAATTATAATCATCCTAAATCCAATCTCAGCAAGATAAAGGTATTTCAAATCTCAAGAACGTTATTTGTATATCAACCAACAATTTCAATTTGAATGTGACAGCGAAGCGACCTAAGATTAACGAGCAGAAAATTCCTCAAGAAGTTTTGATTCTGAAATCAAGAACTGAATTTATGTGTTAGCAAACAATTTCAATTTTAATGCGAAAGTTTCCTAGGATTAACGGTAATTAAGGGATATTCATGTTTAAAGGATGTTTCCAGTATCAATTTTATGAAGAAAGCTTCAACCATTTATATTGTATTTGTATGTTTATAAATATATAAATTTTAAACATTTAATTTTTATAATTACCATCAACCTTTTCTCCCGAAATGATACACTCACCTAGCCGTTCAAATAGTTCCACTAGAGCACAAAATTCGTCAAGGAAATTAGATTCTGATAATATTCTTAATGCGTCTACTCAATTACATTGATATCTACTGATTGTAACCTTCTGCAAGTGTTGAAATTTCTGCCGCTTCTGTGAAATTACCACAGTTTTGGACTAACTGTCCTGAAGCATGGTTTATTCATGACGAACATATTATAATAGCTTTAACACAAGATGTTTAATGACCGTACTTGATGTAGTTCAGAATCCTTCTCTTTCAAAACGTACGAAAATCTTAAAAGTAGATTGATCGAGCGACACTCAATGATTGAAAATAGAAAACTTGATAAAATTCTGTCCGACTCAGAGATATGAGATCAGAAACCTTCAGAATTCTACCGATTTCTTGTTTTATTATCTGGTTTTAATTTAAGCTCAGAAATTTTGTAGAAAATATGGTTGAGATATTACCGAAAGTTTAAATATCGCATTTGCTAGTTCTTACTTATCCAATGATGATGAGATGATTAAATTGGCTGATAATTTGTGGGAAGTAATATGCAACAGTGAAATTAATTGTTTAAAAGTTTTACTCTCGGATTCTAAAGTGCTAAATAATGATATGTAAAAATAGTCGAAACTTTTGCTCAAGCAACATCAAATATAGTTGAGCACTTTAGGATTTTATCATTTAAAGTTTTGGCGTTTAAAAGGCAAATAGAAGGAACCCAATATAAACGCAATTTAGTAAAAGTAGATTTAAGTCTCGAGGTACTTATAGAAATAGAGAAAGGCTGTGTAGATTCCACTATAGATATTGGGATCAGGCCTTGTTCATATTTTAAACAAAAACAATCAGTAAACTAAATAAGACCATTATCATTTCGACAGACGGATTTTAAATATCAATTACAGCACTACGTCGAGAAATACCTTTTGTTTTTATGGTAGCTGATGTAGAGAGGCCGATTATTGGTGCAGATTTTTTACACAGATACGGACTTTAATTAGAAATATAAATCATTGATAGCCTCTCATACAAACTAGTTTATTTATTAACCCTTTTACGCGTTATTGTAGCATTTCTATACAAAATTGTTCGCTGTTGAAGCCCAATATACAAGTCTATTAAGACAATATCATTCTTTGATTGTGAAACCAGACTACTCCGAGTCAGTGAATCAAACGACAGTGCATAGGTTAGTCAAAAACGGTAATCTACCTTTCACGAAACCTCGTCGATTAGATCCGGCTAAGTAAAAAGTTGCTAAATCGAAGTTTAAGTTTTTAATTAAATGTGGAATTTGTACACCCTCCAAGTCTAGTGTTGCTTCAGCATGGCACTTGGTACCAAAGAAAGATTCGAATGACTGGCGGCCATGTGATGATATCCGATGTCCCAACTTTGTGACTGTTCCAATAAGACACCCTTTATCACACATACATGATTTAATTTAAATTTGGAATGTAAGAGAATATTTTTGAAATTAGATTTAATACGAGCTTATCGTCAGATTTCAATGGCGGAGAAAGACATTGATAAAACGGGGATTACAACGCCTTTCGGCATGTTTTAATTCGTGCGAATGTCTTTTGGGTTAAGAAGTTTTTGACGGTTTAGATTTTGTTTATGTTTATATACATGATGTGCTTATTGCTGGTGAAAGTGAGGCAGAACATATAAGTAACCTAAAAATAATTTTTGAGTAACTAGTAAATTATGACCTCAAAATTAAACCAGGTAAATGTGTATTCAGCGGTTCTAGCATAGATTTTCTGGGTCATTTCAGAAAAGGGAATTAAATTCTTAGGTGATAGGGTTACTGCAATGCGTAGTTTTGAGAAACCTAAATGCAAAATAATGGGAATGGTAAATTATTATCATAGGTATATTCCAAATTTAGCAGGTCTACTGAGTCCTATTCATGAAATGGTTACTAATGCTCTAAGGGGAAGGAGAATGATTTCAGAATGGAACAAAAAAACTGAAAAAGCTTTTATACAAGTAAAGGAAAGGTTTGCCTCAAATGTTTTATTAAATCATGTTGATCCTAAAGCCCGATTAGCATTAACTGTTGATGCGTCTACGTTTGCCAATAGGTGATTTTCGGAATATGTTGGAAAGAAGACTTTTTGGCATCTACACTTATCATAAACTGTTGGTATTTACATTAGATTTCAAAGCAGATAGAAGTCCGAGAAAAACAAGACATCCTGAATATACTTCACAATTAACGAAATAAAGTAGCAGATACGTTGTCTAAAAACTTTTGAAGTGAATTCATTCTTCAACGCTAATATAAATATTAAAAAGTTGTTTAAAGAGCAGTAGATTGACTCAGAGCTGAAGGATTTACTAGGAGGTGGTAGAAATCAGCTTAATTTAAAGTTAATTAGGATGTTTCTTCAAATAATCTCCGGCCGTTTGTTCCAAACATTTTAAGAAAAAAGGTGTTCGAGGAAATATATTTAATTTCTTATCCCAGCATTGGAGCGACAAAGAAAATGATTTCCGATGGATATTTCTGGCTGAAAATGGCTCTCTAGCCTTTGATATGAGACTTTCTAGTTTTCTATACAAAATTTGGGTAAAATCCACTGATGAGCTTTGCGAGCAGTAGTGAAATGGCCATATGGATATGCTTTCCCCGCATTAATACATTTCATTTTTTAGTTTTAAATAAAAAATATTTCATGAGAATATCATGAAATATTTATATTTGAAGGAATCAAGCACGAATAAAGTAAAATAAGGTAAAATTAATTCTTTTTAAAATATATTGCATATCTAAGCCCACAAGTGGCATAGCCGTATATAGCGCTCTTACTTCTTACTTCTTTTTTTTTCATTTATTAAACAGTTTTTGTCCATATCACTCATAAAGAAAAACCTTTTGAAGGTTTGTGTTGTTGCTGATTTTCTTGGTTTAATAGGTGTTTTAAAAACATTGAAAACTTAATTGTAATAGCAATTATAACTAGTAATAAAACAGTAACAGCATCATTTCTGACCATGAAAATTATGTTGTTGTTATAGAAAGTAATCGATATGGAATACAAAACACTTATTTTTGGAACTTCTATCTGTCTGGTTGTGTTCGCATCACTAATAACATTTTATAATGAGGTAGGTCCCTTAAAACCTTTGTTCAAATATAGAATAGCTTTTTTTTCGTAGCAATCTGTAATTCATTTCAAAGAGAAAATAGAGATACAAATGTGAAAGCATCCAATTTTACCGGTATAATGGTACCAAAACAGTTGTCAAGCACATTTTATTTTTGTATATAAACAAAATTTACAATAAATATTTAACAACACATTTTTATAAATTTGAATTTTATTAAAATTAGAAGTGACATGCTTGTACATAATAATATAAAGGTTATTTCACTGTAGGATGAAAAAAGTTAATTTTTTATTTAAAAGATACTTTACAAATTGATATTACGCAAAGAAAATTTTCTTTTAGGCAATATTATCTTAAGATATTGTGTACTTAAATTGTTAAAACTAAATAATACTAAAATAAATATCATTAATTTTTTAATTAGTTCTAAATTAAACAACACTGCACCATATTTACTTTCATGCAAAATCTTTTGAGCACTTAAAGGAAATTAGCACCATTAAGTTAAGCAAATATTAGAAAAGACTTTTGTTCTCTATTCCAAATTATGTTCATAACTTATGCTGTGCAAGATGCTATAATAATTAATAACGATATAGCAGTTACAGTCACTACAATAACAATTAGCTTGCTCTGAAATTGAAAGGCAAAAACACATCAAATGTTGACGACACATTTTGAGCTTTTACTCAAGAAATACTACACACTCTGCGATTTTTCTTTTGAAGAACTCCAGCTTCCTTAATATATTTAGCTCCCTCTTCCACATAATTGCGAGCATCATGAAAATGTTTTTCAATACTTTGCATAATGACACCCTGGAAGTAGACAGAAAATCAGAAAATATAAGCAAAACTCTTGCAACCCAATAGTTATTTTTTGTATAATTCTTTTACCTGATCTACTATTAGGGTTTGAAGACGTATAAATAATGTATGGACTTCTTCAATAGATTTTTCTAATTTTTGCAATTCACTTAAACGTTGTCTAAGAGCATTTAAAGTTTTGCGCGCTTGCTCAGTTTCTAGGATCTTAAAATGGGTACTTTAGACATTTTGAATTAATATTAATCAAATTACTATGGTAACTTACATTGCCATTATATAAGGTTGTAAATTTATGGGCTACTAATGTCTCAATGTCTTCCTCTGTAAGATCATAATTTACTAAAATGAAAAAAAGTTAATGTTTTTTCAATATGAAAATTTATTATTCGGAATCTTTTCAAATTTAATTTACTTTATTCGTACTTAATTCCCTCAAATATAAATATTTCATGATATTCTCATGAAATATTTATTATTTTAAACTAAACTAAAAAATGAAATGTATTAATGCGGGGAAAGTATATCCATTTCACTACTGCTCAAATAGCTCATCAGTGGATTTTACCCAAATTTTGTATAGAAAACTCGAAAGTCTTATATCAAAAGCCAAATTGATTAAATGAGAACTCCATTGAATCAATAAGACAAAAGACAACAACTTATAAATGTTTTATATAAAAAACACAGCAAACATTCAAACTTTGCAGCCTTCAAGAAATAATTGCAACAATTTATCAAATATATTACAATTTTAATTAAAGATAACAGAAATAGTCAATGTTAAAAAAATTCTTAAAGAGCTGCTAGATGTACCAAAATTTTCCTTTAAACAATATGTTTAGGGGAAATTTTAGAAACAGCGATGTTCGCATAACTGCGCATTAGCAAGAAAATACGAAAATAATTTAGCTATTAAAGAACGAAAATGCTCGTGAAATAAACGAAATTTCTTCATCTATTTTTAACATGAAAAACAAAAACGAAAGTTTTTGAAAGAAAAGTAAACAACAGGTGATTTGCGGGTAAGTGTTTAAAGTTAAGCTTCTCTTAGTTGTTGGTATAGTATTCATTTAATAAAAAGAACCAACTGACAGATTCTTTCATATTATAAAATTGTTGACGTTTAATGTCGCCACTTTGATTAAAGAATAAGCAGCCAGTAAATATAACGCAACACTGTGTAATTGAAAAAAAAAATCTGTTTTGATGTGAAACAAAAAAAAAAAAAAAAAAAAATAATAATTATTATTATAATAAATAAATAATAATATTAAAAAACGTAAGTAATTATTTCTTCTGTGAAATGTACGATTAATAAATTTAATAAAACTTGCAAAGATAAAATACTTAAATCTTAAAAATTTTTGTATAACATTTACTTACATATTTTGGATTGCATTTGTAAATTTTTCTTTAATTTACTCTCATACTCATGAAAGAATTCATCATTTTTGCTCCAGATTATTACATAATGTTGAAAGAAACCATAATAAAGCGAACGCTTCATGCGAGCCAACGTAGTGTAGTCATTCGGTGGTGGCAGAGTTGATTCGATTGATTGAAATTTACTCATAACGTTATGGCCTCTTTGAACAGTACTTTGACGTAATTTATAAAAATCTCTTTCTATAATTAAAATATAATTTTATTAGAAAATAAAAAAGATAAAAACAAATACATGTTAGTAGATATAAAGATTAATTCAAAATTTAATTAGTCACGTAATAAAATTATGAACTAAAGTAAATACATATGTATATAAATAATATGTTTTAAGTATTGTTATTGGAAAATTGTTCCCAAGGTATTCTTTCCTAACAATTACATTAATATTTTAAATGGAAATTTGCTTACCATTAAATTGTTTAGAATTCTTGGCCTGAGTCATTACTTTCATAGATTCAATGTTGGCCAATATTTGATTAACTTCGAGGATTATTTCGTTGTACTACAAAATATAATTGTAAAACGTTTAAGATTAAAAAGGGTATAACATTTTACTCAAGCTCCTATCTACAATAGAATATATATTTATTAATAAATTTGTAACTAGGTCAATTAATCGGCAAAAAACCTCCACTGAGCACATTATTTTTTAAATGGTGCAAAACTTGCTGTGAGTCTAATTATTAAATTATATTTTAATTTACATACACTTGAATATTTGTTTTCGTACTTGTTAGAAAATACAATGACTGCCATCTTTATGAGTTTGATTTGATTCTCAAGTACATGCATGAAAGGTATTAAAGAATTAATAATAAATAATGAAAAAAAACGCTAGTTTTAAGTTTTTGGAGAAGCCTTTTCATTTTTTCGTTTAAAACTTTCTTTAAAACTAAAACAATAGGGTGAACCTGCATTGCTTATGGGCCAGACTTGCAAAAACTAAAAATTAAGAATAGCACTGCATACCCCTAGTTTAGAAGCTGGATACTATCTAAACTTCACCGCACTTTTAACAGCCTCTGTTGCCTTTTATAGCTAGAATGGTAACAGTAATATCCGGAAGGGGTAACATGCTTGCATTCAAATTATTTGATCCTTATTTTTTGTCTTGAACCCCTGCAAGTCCTCATATGAAAGATAAGCAAAAACGTTATGGAATAGAAACATCAAACTTTCATCCGGAAGGATGGTACTTAAATTTTATTTAAGGATTCATAAATTGAATGTAATCTTTCCGATTTTTTTATAAAATCCGTGCACAAAACTTTCATTGACTGCAATATTTGATTTCATATAAAAAAAAAGTCTTTGATTCACAATTACGATTAAGCTCTTAGTCTTTTAAACAATATGTGAGTTTTTTAATTTCTTGTTTGTTTATTTTTCAATTTGTTTTATTGTTATTTCTATTGCTTTTCTATTTTCTCATGATCAAATAGAAACCTACGTATATTCACATATAAGTATTTATTCTCACATTATCACTACTACTCACTGGCTAATTTTTTTATGCGCTTACCTTTCTCTTGTAAAGCGTTTGTATAGTTGTATTTGTATTTGTATTGGTACAATTCAAAATTGAAAAGTACGCCATTAACCCATTTGAAACAATTTAAGGTTTTACCCAACTTGTGTTATTTAGATTCGGATGGATTCATTTAAAAAACATTCAATTTCTTTATGAAATAATTAGTTCATCTTTATTTTGATTTCTATAAAATTTTAAGAAAGAAAAACTATTTACAAAAATATGACGACGTTTTCCAAAGAACACAGGAAAAATTAGGCACCAGCAGACAATAATGTAGCATTTTCTGGATCGCTACATCCGCCATTTGCATTTTTTGCATGTATCCACCTTAAGTTGTGTACATTGTAAACATTATTTTTTTAACCAAGTTATTTTTGTGAAAAAGAATATTAAAAATATCCATAATCAATCAATATAAATTTGGCTTAAAATTAACTTAAGAAAAAATTTGTTTAATTCATTTGTTAAAAAACAAGTAAGAGTGCTATATTCAGCTATGCCGAATTCACCATATATGTAAATCTAGTTCAGTGAAGTAATTTCAGTCAAACAATCAGATTTTGGGGTGACAGAGAGTTACAAAATAGGAAAACAAATTAAGTACTGCATATATAATTTTACATAAGAATGTTAGCGGCTCTTTATGGGTTAAGCTTTTATTTTTATTTTATTATTTTCTAAAAGATCTCTTCAAAAGCTTTTTAATGATACCTACATTGATATCTTCAAAAATATGGTGCAAATTCGTACTTTTCTTTGAAAAGTTCAGAGGCCCATAACTCGGAAAATATGGGCGAGCGCAATATTATTTTTTAATTCTCTATCTCACCATATATTTGTTTTTTTTTTATTGGAGTTGCTTCATTGTTTTAAATGATGGAAAAATTAGAGGCAGGCGTGGTGTTTTGCCCCCTGCCAGGAATGAGATGGATCGATCTTACTGATTTTTAATAGCAAAATACCAATTTCCACCTGTGTTTAAGAGTATAAAAAAAAAACGATTGAAAGAAAGAAGAAGCTATTGAGAGTAGATTTAGCATGTGTAGAGGTTAGCATGTTTGGCTAGCATGCGAGAACATACAAATTTAGATTATGAACTGCTAACACATTGCGTAAGGCAATTTTTTTAATTTTTTATACTTTCCTGTCGTAAATATTACAAGGTAAAACAACTATTTAATTGAAAACAATTTTGTTTTATACTACATTTTTAAGTGTGTTTTAAAAACGTGGTAAAAAATTAAATTTAATGAAATGTAAAAATTAGATTATAAATTAAAAATATTTAATTGTTAAATTAATTACAATTAATTTGGTAATATTAAATTATAAACTTTATGACAGATCTTAAGAGAAATAAGAAGTAACATCAGAATAAATTTAAGTAAATATTGCACCGAAACACTACAATTACAAAATTTCGTTTACCATCTCTGATCTACATTTAAACTTATACATCTATACATTTATGCTCACCATGTTGAGTAAAGCATTCATAACCGGGCTATGTAATCGATCAAAACATTCGTCAACTTCATCGGTTTCAATTAGAACAAGGGATTCGGTTGAAGCGTGGAAAGAACACAACACCTGCGGCATAATTTAAATTATTTGATGCAATTAAAGATATATTTTCTCAAGAAACCATTTAAATTTAAAACTCACCTCTTTAAGTTCAGGCAAACGATCGCGGATCATTATTATTAATACTGCTTTGTTAAATTCATAAAATACTGTCTGTTCTTTTGTCAGCTTGACTCATACAAGAATACTGAACTACTTTAAAGTGAATTAATTTGTTATTTATCTCACCGTTGTTTAAACCGTGTTTATTTTTTTTTATTAAATTATTTTTATTCTCTGTTGCATTTGGTGTACGTTTATTTTTATTTATTATGAAACTCACTTAAAATTGTCTTTCATCCCACAATGTTGTTTTACTTGGCATCGACTGGGATAAACTAAAAAAAATCGCTTTAGTATCTACAGATTTTTCTTCTCAATAAGAAAACAAATACTAAAGTGAAATAATGTTTTTGTAGTTGTATTATTGGTAAGTAGGTATTATTATAATTCGTATGTTTACAAAAACAAAAATAAAACCACAAACAGTATCGGTTGTTTAAATTGCTAGACTTTGGGAATACCCTTAAGATTAAATAATTCACAATAAGCGATTGTAAATATATACGAATGTATGTATGTATGTACTAATTTATATATGGCTCTGCAACTACTCTACATAAATAAAATGAATATCAAAACATTTGTTTGCTTCCTCATTTACCTTTAAAAGATTAAGTATGTGAAAATTAAAAGGCAGACAATTTTGTATAAATCTTCCAATAACAGTTCGTTAAAAATCGGTCGCCTTCCGGTTTTTATAATTTATTGTCAAAAAAGTTACAATTTTTAAATATAAATGTTTTTCTAATGATGATTATTTTGTAGGAATATCATAAAATGTTTGATGAAAGGAATTAATTAAAAACAAAATCAAGTGTTAAGAATATTATTAATTAAATATGAGTACAAAAAATAATGCTTAAATTAAAAAGAATAGATTAATTTTTGGACATTTTAATACTTTCCCTATTAATTTAAGCAGCTTGAATATACAGTTTAACGACACTTACATGCAATAACATTGACAGCAGTGATGCCAAGGAAAGACACGTTTTTGCTTCAAAAAAGTTACATTTTTTCATTAAAAGTAAAATTTTGAACTTTTCCTTAAATAATAGTAATTTATTTATAATTTAAAATATAGTAAAAAGCAAGCTACACATACAAATATTTTAACAATAAAATTTATTATTTAGAATTTTTTTTTGGTTTTTAATATAAGGCTCTGAAGTTTTCTTTACAAAATTTGGGTAAAATCCACTGATTAGCGATATGAGTAGTAGCGAAATGGTCATATGGATATGCTTTCGCCGCAGTAATACATTTTTTATAGTAAAAAGTTTTATTCCATATACATGTATCAGGGAAAATAAGAAGGCAACAAATTCATTTACTGAACAAGAACAAGAACAAAGCCAAAATATAACAAAAAAATAAAAAACCGTAAGAAAAAAATTTCTTATTAATATTTAAACCAGGACTCAATACCGATATTCCGTAATTGAAAACTGCATTCTCTCGCCATTGAATAAAATATATTAAAGTGGGATATTTTTAATAAATTTAAAAATACCGTTATTAAAGATAAATTTGAGTGTTATTTGCTTAGAACTTCAACATAAAATAAACGCCAATTTTTTCTTAATTTAATACGGAAATTAAATGAAGCTATTGGTATGGTACCACCTGCAAGTTGTCAAACTTTCAAGCGGAATAACTGAAGTCGCTAACAAAAAAAAAAAAAAAATAATTATAATAAGTGCAGCTCACATTATTTCGCAGTTGGAAAAAATTGTTGCCAGAAACATTTTTCTATTTCTAAACACGAAGCACTAATTGAACAGAGTACAACTTCAGCAACGTTATTTTTTTTTGTTTATTTTAAACTAACTTTTTATGTGCGATTTTGATAGCTTTTGCAAGTGAATAATCTTTGTTATTAAAAACGAATTGATATGTTAAGAAAACCAGCTGTCACAGAGATTCTTACCTCAAATAAAAAAACAAGTACTTTTTCCGTGACATTACTTTATTTCGTACCCGTACCAAAAGTTACGAAAATTTGGGCAAATATAATATAATCATACATGTTAAGTGAAGCCTTTAAAAGTTCTAAAAAAAAATGGTAAAAATGTAACCAAACGGCAACACTGATTGACAGATCTCTATTTAAAAGGTTTAAAATAACAATCACTCATTCTATGTTTAGAATGAGTGTATTTTCATAGTAATAAGCATTGTTGCCAGTTTGGAGATTTTACCGCTAATTATAGCGGTTTGTGTTTTTCACAGCGGAGAAAAAATAGTTATGAATTAAAATTATAAAAATACTTAACTAATATTAATCGATTAATTATATAATATTGAGTTTAAAAATAGGTAAATTAATCGTTTCATCCTAATAAAAAAAGTAATTTCTATTTTCTAGGTGAACGAAATTAATAATTAATTTTTAGTTGTATTCTCATAGCACTTTTCATTAAAAATTTACAGGCCTCTGAATTAGGAAAATTTTAAAAATACCCTAAAAATATGGTACTTTTTTTGTTAATGTAATTCAAATTTACCTTGATATCAGCAAATTTGCCTAAATAATTTTAAAAACAATCAATAGCAAATGCGATAAGAGAAAAGTTAAGCCAAAAATTTTAATGGGTCTCCCTCCAGCCCTATTAAAACATAGCCAACTTTGAAAGTAAACTTTTATATTGTAAAATTCCTCGGAGTGCAATGCATCGATTTAAAAAACCTTTACGAACTTTTAAATCCTCAGTTGTTCGCTCAATATTCCTTGAGTTCCGATCTTTCGCAGCTCCACTCAGAAGCACCTCTTATTTCCCTCTGAAATTTAATTAAGATATCTTCAGTGGTTCATGAGATACCGAATAACGCCCAAAATAAATCGTTTTCAAACAACTGTGCATTGATACAAACATTTTTAGCTGTGGCTAAATAGTCTTTTAAAATTTATTTAATTATTTGAAAGGCTCTCCATTCAATATTGACAGTAGCTTAAGTTTGCTTATGCACATTATAGTTGGGCCCTTATTCTTTGTTTCTTAGGACAACGAATAAGTAGTTGTTTTGCACATGCAATAAAAAAGGAAGCATTTTAATTAGCCTAGCTACCTTGTTATAAATACTAAAATTTTTAAAAATTCTTTAAGCACTCTTACTTGGTTTTAATAAAAATTTAATTTTTTGTGAATAATTTCACTACTTAAAGTTCTATCGTGCTCAAAAACATACTTCAGTTTGGTCTGATAATTGAGTTAAATCAACATAACTATCAACATATAGCGGTTAAGTTTTATAATTAATAATTATTTATTTATTATTATTCTGCGTGTTAATTAGAACTATTCAATGGATGCGAAAAAGTCGCAGCCTACACTTGCTATTTGTCTTTTTTTTACACTTAAAAAAAAACAGGGATATTTATTATTGAGTTTAGAATATTTGCATGCATTTTTTTGTTACGCTTCGCAATTTTTTAACTTATTATAATTTTTTTTTCATACCTGTCACCAAAGTTGGAAGGGGTATATATAAGTTTGTCATTCCGTTTGCAATTTCTATTGTATTCATTTTCGAACCCATAAAGTATATATATATTATTGCTCCTTATATATACGGAAGTCGATTTAGCGAAGTCTGTTTGCACGTAATCGGATTGAAATCTGTTTTCTCATATGAGCTATAGAAAAAAATAAGTAAGAGTACTATATTCGGCTATGCCGAATCTTATATACCCTTCACCATCTGTGTAAATCTAGTTGAGTGAAGTAACTCCAATCAAAAAAGCAAATATGGGGTGACAGGGAATTAAAAAATAAAAAAATGTCGGTACTGTATAAACTTACATTAAAATGACATCGGCTCTTAATGGGTTAAGCATTTTTCAAAAATTTTATTATTTCCTTAAAGATCTCTTCAAAAGCCTTAAACTGATACCCATATTGATATTTTAAAAATTTTTAAATTTTAGAACTCGGAAAATATGGGTGAGCGTCAATTGTTTCACTTGATGTTTTTTTCTTATTTTTTAATTTTATATCGCCCCTTATATTTATTTTTTTGATTGGAGTAACTTTATTGTTCCAAATGACATTCCAAATGACATTAATTCGGTTGATTAAAAATATTGTCTATGTTAGTATTTACATTTTCTTACGATCGCTACTTTACAAGGGATTTTTCCGAAAAATACTTATGTACGTTTTCATTTTAATTTTTTAAACAGCATTTGACCGCTTAGAATAAATATCTTGTAGCAAATGTTTAACGAGCTAACGGTGTTTTCTTTGTTATTTTTAGGGCTGTTAAAATTAATTCTGCTTAAAGTAACAAAAAATATTTTGGAAATAAATATATACAAAAATAGTTTTAATAATAAACAAGTAAGAGTGCTATATTCGGCTGCGCCGAATCTTATATATCCTTTACCATCAAAAAAATAAATATTGGAGTGGCAGAGAATTTAAAAATAAGAAAAAATTCAGTAATACATATACGTATATAATTTTACATAAATTTCATCATCACTAAATTAAGTATTTTCTTAAAGATCTCTTTAAAAGCTTTAAAATTATACCCGTATGGATATTTTGAAAAATTTTAAAATTTCGGCGGCCCGTAACTCAGAAAATATGGGCGACCGCCAATTTTTTCACTTGATGTTTTTTTCTTATTTCTTATTTTTTGAATGGAGTTACTTTATTGTTCCAAATGTTTTGAATAAATTAAAGGTAGGCGTGGTGTTTTGCTTGCTGCTTAGAAGGGCACTATGTCTGATCGATTGGCGTATTTAAATTTTCTCTAGCTGCTCGAGGGCCTCAGCAAACTTGATTTCAACACTAATACGGACGGACAGACGGACATCGCTCAATCGACTTCGCTATGCATAAGAAGTCAGAATATATATACTTTATGGGGTCGGAAATGGATATTGTAGATACTACAAACGGAATGAAAAACTTAGTTAAACCTTTTTTCCACTTTTTTTGAAATGTAAGTTTAGGTGTAACTTTTCGGATTCAGATTCAATTTACCTTGGTAAAACTAGATTATATTTTATGCACTTTCGATTGTTATTCGTAATTGCCGGCGAGGTTTCGATTCTTTGTGAAATATAGAGCTCCATTGCAAAACTGTTAATGATATTTAGACTTTCAATTAATTTTTATTTTAATCTGAAATAAACTGCAATTAGAAATGAAAACATATTGAAATCATTTAATTTTTCTAGGTAATTCCGCTCTAATCAGGACTTTTGCAGATGTGGATAAAGTTATCTAAAAAATATGTAACTTTTATTTGAGCCCCCCATAAAAATTTTTTCTAATATTCCCCAATTGCTTGTTTAAAAAATATTTTATCACCCCCCCTCGTATGTACTTGCACATACATATTTAATTTGTTTTACTTATAACGGATCAAATTTTATTTGCAAACATTCATTTTGTGTAAGTTAATGCAAGTACAAAATTAAAAAGTCATTGACATCTTTAGCAAATTTAACTAAACTTTTAAAGCTTATAAGCAGTATATTAAAAGACAAATATCGTTTTCATAATTAAACTGAAGTTTTCAAAATGTAACATTTTGGCTTATTAAAATTCATGTTGCTTTCGAACTAATGAATTTAAGTTCTAACCAGTGTTGCCAAGGAAAGACCGGAAAAGATTAGGCTTTTCCTACAAAAAAGTTAAATTTTTTCATTTAAAGTTACATTTTAAAGTTTTCCTTAAATAAATAGTAATTTCATTTCATTCATTTACTGAACAAAAAAAAAAAAAAAAAAAAGAAATTAAAAAATTTTCAAGCCGATAGTGCTCATGATCAGGACACAATACTAATATTCCGGGATGGAAAAGTTTAAAAATAGCTAAAGTAGGATTTTTTTTATTAAATAACTGAAAAGTTTTCCGTAATGTAATCCGGCACTTCTTCAAGGAAATTAAAAGACAACAAAAACTTGTAAATCGAAGTATTGGTACTACTAGCAAGTTGTCAAATTATAGAAGCAGAATAACTAATAATGTTTGCAAGTTTGAACAGAATATACGAAATGCAGCTTATATTATTTCACAGTTGGGAAAAATTGTTGACAAAATCATTTTGCTGTTTCTAAACATAAAGCGCGAAACACTTGGTGATTTCTCACTAATTGAATGGAGTAAAACTTTAGCAACGATATTTTTTGTTTACTTCAAACTAATTTATTATGTGGGATTTTGATAACATTTACAAGTAACCATTGTTAATAAAATTGAATTGATATGTTAAGAAAGGTTTATATGTTAAGAGAGGTTCCTACCTCAAATAATGAAACAAGTTTTTTCAGTTATATTCACCCCTATCGTGAACAAAATGTGAAATTTTTGTTCCCATGAAATTTTCATTCCCCATGAAGGGAAAATTGCTATCGTGAATTTCATGCGAACGTTTGTTCCCGCTATCAATTCGTACTGAATGCAAATTAGAAAGAAGAAAATATAAATAGGGAAAAAAATATTCCAAATTTTTTAAAGTTAAGTGATTTGTGCTATTGTATTGTTGCAAGAGGAGAAGATACTACAACAGAGAACAATTTTATTTCAAGAACGTGACGTGCAACACGCGTAAAAGTCCTTATAGTTACCCTAGACGCAAAATGACCAAACAATGGACCAAAGTGGGCTGTGTCAATACGGCTGCCTGCCTAACCTACCCTAGACCTTGCTACTGACCCATTTCAATAAAATAAATTTTTATATCTGAGTTTTTCTATCTCCATTTTTTTCATTCAAAAATTGTTTTAATAAAAAATCTTTATAAATTTATAACCAATAGATCTCTTTGTTTTGCATCTTGATGAGCATAATGTCAGTCTACACTGCAGTAACTGATATCGAATCAAAAAAATGTGTTATTGATGTAAATTTTCTAATTAAAACATATAAAAACTGCCATAATGTATGCAGTTCCCCAGCAAAATTTAAGTGAACAAATCTAAGTGAAAAGTGAAAAAATTTCGAGGGAAAAAATCAATCATGATAAGGGGAATTTTTGTTTAGGTGAAAAATTGTTCACGTGAACTATTCACGATTGCAATTTGGAGAAAAGGGAAAAAATTTCGAGGGAAAATATATTCACGATAGGGGTGATTATTTTATTTCGTGTCAGTACCAAAAGTTACGCAAATTTGGCCAACTATAACAAAATTATATATGTTACCTGGAGCCTTTAAAAGTTATAAAAAAGTACCCAAACGGCAACATTGATTCAATTATTTACTTTTCGACTGGCGGAGGTAAAAGTAAACAACGTCGTTTATTTTCAAGTGTTTGTATAGAACGATTCATACGATAAGGTCGGATACATATGTAGGTCAAATTGCATCAATAATGGGAAGACCTTTTAATATTATAATCAATTGTTATACTTGTTATTATAGCGAAACAGGGCCTCTGTAAATTTAAGCTGTCTATAGCGGTTAAAAAGTTTGACCACATAAATCAAATTAAATTACCTATTAGGATATCCTTTAATTTCTAAATCTACTTTTTATACTTGTTCTTATGCAGTTTCTTTGACAATATACATCAATTTACATCAGCTATTGCAACATCCATTCATTTGTAATTTTAAATATTTATACTTCTTATATATATGTACATACCAGACAAAGTACTGGACATTCTGCCTAATTTTCAAGTGATAGTATATAATGGTTTAAAAGATAGAGCCATATAGCTCAAATAACATCAGTTATAGGAACACCCCTTAATTTCTTAATTAAAATTGTATACTTTTTGTTATAGCGGACATAGCATTGTAAATTTTAGCTGTCTGTCTAAAACGGTTAAAAAGTTTGACCACATACATCAAATTACATCAACTATTTGGGCACCCTTTGCTTTCCAAATCTAAACTTTGTACTTCTTGTTATAGTGCACTAAGCAATACAGGTTCCTTTTAAATTTCAATCGCTTGTCTACAACTGTTCAAAAGTATGGCCATATACATCAAATTAAATGATTTATTGGGGCATCCTATAATTTATAATTTTGAATATTTATACTTGTTCTATAACGGTCATAGTAGTCGATATTCTGTCCAATTTTCAAGCGTTTGGTTATAACGGTTCAAAAGATAGGCCTATATAGGTAAATTAACATCACCTAGGGGGACAAAATTTAATTTTTAGATTTATTATACCCTTCACCACAAAAAGTGGAAAAAGGATATATATAAGTTTGTCATTCCATGTGTAATTTCTACAGTATCTATTTCCGACCTCGTAAAGTATATATATTCTGACTTCTTATGTGTAGCGAAGTTGATTAAGCGATGTCCGTCTGTCCGTCCGTGTTAGTGCCCAGGCAAACTTGATTTCAATCAATTAATATGTCAATCGATCGATATAGTGTCGGTAATCTCTGTCACCCTAAAATTGGCTTTTTTAATGGGAGTACATATAAGATTCGACATAGCGGAAAGTAGCACTCTTACTTGTTTTTGTATTACTTTGTGCTATTGGGATCTATAGTGATAAGCAGTTTTTTTTTAAATTTTAAAGTGGCGCGGTTCATAATACACGTAAAACACGTTTATGTTGTATGGGGACACTCATTAATTTTTAAAATTATGAATTGTTTTCAAAATGGGACTAATCTGTAAGCATAGCCTTACAACAAAAAAAAAAAAAATCACAACTGATCCAGAAATGACTGAGTTACTGCGGCACATATATAAAAAAGCAACATTTAGTCGATTGATAACCTCCTTCTTTTCTTGAAGTCGGTTAACAAGTAATATTTTTTTTTGCAGAATTAAAAGCGTATTTGTTTATTGAAGGGAAGTCAAATGACTAAAAATGCAAAATGAAAGTGTCAAGCCCAATATGTTTAGATATTATTATTAAGTTTAGTTGACATAGCTTAAAAACTTTGTAACTAAGCAGTACATTTTTGATATATAACTATTTTGAATATATTTTTCCATGACCGTTTTGTACTTTCATTCTTATTATATTTTGATATCATTAGTTTTTGTTTGTGAGTAAAAATTTTTGCTCTGCTTTCATATACAATGTATTCACAACACTACACCAAAACTGTGATATTTGTTTTTTCTACAGTTTTTCCTACTACTTTGTATTGTAATTAATTTTTTTAAATTTTCAAAATAACTAAACCATGGCGAAATCATATACTAGGTGGTGGCAGTATCCAATTCGATAATTTTCGCCATTGCTAGAAATGTCATACTCCATATGTAAAAAAAACAGTGTAAAATTTTTTTTATATGAAGTTTGACATTTCCTGCATCAGAGAAAATGTATAAATTCGCGCCTGCCACTATCTCGTACATAATTTCGCCATGAACTAAACTTTCAACAGCGCCAAAAGGAAAAAATGAGTTTAAGGAAATATTCAAAACTAATTACGCAAACCGAAAGACAACAAAATTGTGGACCGTGTTGCAAATTTTCAAGGCCTTTGCTTGAAATTTTTCATTTTAGGGTGAGTTTATCTCAGAAAAATTAGGTAAATTGCATGCGTTTTTATTGACATTTTGAAAGATTTTCATGAAACTAGCATGAAATTTTTGATTGTTTTTGAAGTAGGAGGAGTAAGCAGTATGATATTGCTTGAATTTTGAAGGGATGTTACTGTTGCTAATGTTTATTTTTAGATAACGCATAACGCTGTAACTTAATTAGAAAATTTAGAAAAAAAATGTCTCAATAAGATGCATAGTGTAAATCTGGACTTAATCAACAGCTATTTGCAGTAATTAAAAAAAATATTTTAAATACTTATATTGGAACAATGGATTTAAAAATTAAAAATAAGAATGTTATGTATTTTTTTCTTGCAAAAACAAAACGAAGGTTTTTGAAAGCTGCTGTGAAAATAATGTTATATTCTACAGCAAAATTTGAAATCTCTTATTTTAGATATAAGAAAAAGTTTGTGCCATTTTTTATGAAATTTTAACTTTTTTTCCAGTTTTGCTCGTTAGAAATTTTTTCTCATACTTTTTTGTCAGTCGCAAACTTTTTTTGTATTTTAAATTATTGAATTCAAATTTTAGTTACTTTTATTAGTTTACAATATAATTACCTGGCAAAAAAGAAAAAAGTTCCCAACCATGTCGAAATAATACTAGGTAGTCCCAATGGCGAATTCATTAATTTTCGTCGAAAACGTTAAATATCAACACCGTATAAAAAAATGTACATATTTTTTATGTATGCAGCTTGAAATAACACAGGTGGTCACGATGGTGAATTCGTTAATTTCGCCGTAAACGCGAAGTGTCAACCTCCATGTATAAAAAATATGTATAATTTTTTTATATGGTGTTTGACTTTAGCATATGCGTCAAAAACTAATAAATTCGCCATCGCGGCTACCTGGTATTATTTCGCCATGGTTTGAAATTTAGCGTTTACGGTGAAAGTAATGAATTCGCCATCAAGACGCTTTGAAGTCATTTCATCTGTCAAAACAGATTTCATTTGCCTCTCCAGAACGGTTCAAGAGCATGGCCACATACATCAAATTACATTAACTATTAGGACCTCCCTATATTCCATCTCCAAACTCTATACTTGTTCAACTGATAAAGGCGTAAGGAAGTGATGAGGCTACCTGTAGATGTCCTAAACCTAAACACTAATAATAGAAACGTATTAAAAATATTTCTTCGGACGCAAAAACTGTTTTGAAATCACTGGCATTTTTTAAACGCCTGAATATAATATTGAAAGCAATAACTATAATAACACCGCATTTATATTGAATGAATTATGAAATATGCGCATAAACTGCCGTACTGCTGGCACGAACCCGCCAACCGTCTTTCACTTGATTTTTTCTAGCGAATTGAAACTATTATTTATTAAAAAACACGTTAAATTAATGAATTATTTTAATTAAAAATTAAAAAAAAAATAAACAAACGAAACACAAATCTAAAAAGTCAAGTGTTCTCTTGTGTTTTTAAAAAATTGAAAAACACGCCGAAAAACTTAAAATCGCGTGATTTGCAGAACAGTACCAACCGTTTGCGTAATTTGAAAACAGTTCGTGATTTGATATCACGCGATTTTTAAAACGGGCCTGAATATAATTAATTATTAATTTAATTTGAAGTAGAAAAGTTTAAAGTTTTACTTAAACTAAAATTTAATTAAACAAATGTTTCATCAATTTAACATTCTTTGGATTGTAATACTTTCTTTTTTATTAAATAAATAATTATAAAATAATGTCTACTTAACTTAGAAATAAATAAAAAAAGAAGTCATCACAAAAACACACCAATTAAGATGAGCACCAGTAACACACAAATTGCAATTAAAATGAGCGTAATTTTCTTCTGTAAATAAATTAAAAACAAATGAAGTAATATTCTTAATTTATTTAATAATAATAATAAAAAAACATTTACCTTTAAAGCTTTTTTATGCAGTTTATCGGCTTTTTCTAATTCGTCAGCACCTTTGTCCACAAACAGAGTGGCCTGTTGCGCATGAAACTCTACACGTTGTATGGTCTCACTCTAAAAATTCAAAATAAATCATTTAAGGCTGGTTCACCCACAAAAATTTTGTTCCGAAACAATTTTTTTTTATATGTAGTTTCTCTCTCTCTCAAAAAATAAAATGTCAAACTACATATAAAAAAAAATGTTTCGGAACAAAATTTTTGTGGGTGAACCAGCCTTTACTTGCTTGACAATTGCTAATTGTATCTTACCTGTTCCATAACTAAGCATTGTATCCTTAAAAATAATGCATGAACTTCTTCTATGGATTTTTCTAATTTCTTCAGTTCATTAAAACGATCCATAAGATCCTGCAATGTTTTTCTTTCTTTTTCGGTTTCTTCTAAAATCTATATATTTAGAAATGAAATAATCGCGAGAGAAGTCTATATTAACGATAACATTTTTATTGTCAATTTGGAGAAATGGCATTTGCTTAAATGCACTTACATTTCCTACAAACAGACTTGTTGTTTTATTGGCAATTAACTCTTCAATTTCTTCTTCGGTTGCATTACAGTTAACTGAAAATAGAAAGTTGTAAAGAGTTTCAATTACGTTCAAAATCAATTTAATTTGAAATAAGATAAATTTGAATGATAAATAATTTTTGATAATCTGGAAAGGTTAGTTTCACCCGAGATTATTCACTTACTTATTTGTAAAATGCACAGGATAGTTTGTTTTGATGAAACAGGTAAAAACATAAGAAGTTTAATTGAGGGTTATGTAGGGGGTAGTACATCAGGCTGATAGCACATAAGCACACTTTTAAGGAAATTTTCCACGAACTTTGTTTTAAAGAGAAGTAAAACTCTAAAAATTGCATTTAGCACCTTCATTGGAAAGGGATCAAGCAGCGGAGATATGTGTTAAAGAAAAGTTAAAAACTAAATTTTGTACAATCCTGTAGTAGAACAGTGTTGCCATGCATTTATTGTAAAGTAGACCTATTATAGTTTTAAAGCTGGCTATACCAGTCGTAACTCTAGTTTTTATTGCTTTAATTATTGCTATTTTGTTTAAGCTTTGATGCTTGCGTTTATTAATTTTTTTGTACACTTCTTAGTTGGTTAAAATTTTTTTAGATATAATAGGAATCTTTAACTTATCTTAAATACGGTAGAAGGTTCCCTGATGAGTTGAGTTAAGCAATCAACGAAATTGAATTAGCTTTGCCACTAATAATCAGTATTAGTGATTTGATTTAAAAAACATTTGGGTTATTAGCACACTGAAAAGTAAACTAACACAAAAAAGTTTTTAATCTCTATTTATGTAAGTAAAAATTGTAATAAAAGAATAGATTTGCTGGTTCTGGTTTCAGTCTTAAAATTTGGTTTTGGTCAGATAAATAATACAATGTAACAAATATTTGCCGTATTCACAAGCTCTGCTAAGGTGTAGGTAGTATTGCATACTACCTTTTGTTTACTTCTTTGTGAACAACCATTGTATCAATGTGCCATTGTACATTGTACTTCATACGTCAAAAACTAAATAAGAAGAAGAAAAGTACTATTCATCATTTGTTATTTATAAGCCAAATAGGGGAGAAAACAGAAAAAAGTAAAATTAATAATTTTTTGTGTGAAAAATATAGTTTCGATATATTAATGGTTGACTCAAGTAAGTTATAACCGTTTTCCTTATTTTGTTACATATTTTAAATGAAAAAAATTAATACAGGCGATGAAGAAGATGAGGATGAAATTCAAGACATTTTTAGAATGAACCTAATGTACCTGCTCTCCAGTCTCAGAAGTATACATTTAGGGCTACCAAAATCATCATTATGGCATAATCGAGTTAGTATGTGTGCAAATATAAAAAACGTTCTTACGAGGAACTGTTATTTGATCAACGTAGTCACTGTAGTGACCAGTGATTTGTTAAATCACAGAGATTTCATCACGGGTACTAAAAAATAGATCACGGGTACTAAAGTTTCGACAGTATCTTTATTTTATCTGAACCTTTTGAAAATATAATTACCGTATTCACAAGCTCTGCTAAGGTGTAGGTAGTATTGCATACTACCTCTTGTTTACTTCTTTGTGAACAACCATTGTATCAGTGTGCCATTGTACATTGTACTTCATACGTCAAAAAGTAAATAAGAAGAAGAAAAGTGCTATTCATCATTTGTTATTTATAAGTCAAATGGGGGGAAAACAGAAAAAAGTAAATTAATAAATCTTTTGTGTGAGGATGAAATTCAAGACATTTTTAGGATGAACCTAATGTACTTGCTCTCCAGTCGCAGAATTATACATTTAGGGCTACCAAAATCATCATTATGGCATAATCGGGTTTTAAGATATTTTGATGAAAACAGATTTCTTCGTATGATACGACTACGGCCAGAGGAATTTGCCTATATATTCAACCTTATAAAAAATTACGATGTTTTTCACACAATTGGCGAAAGGCTCCAACTACGCATTGACTTTCAGCTTAAAATTGTACTTTACTGCTTGAGATCTTCAGGAAATGGTGCTTGTGTTCGTAAGGTAGCATCTCTTTTTGGTATAGGTGATGGCGGTACCATACAAAATATTAGAAATCGAATCATTAAAGCAATATTAAATCTTAAAGAACAGTTTTTATATTGGCAGAGAACAAACCTTAACATATGTTTCCAATATACCCACTCCTACTATATACAACAGAAATGACTTATTCCACTTTCTAATAAATCAGTCAAATCAATAAATTAAATAAATAAAACTAATAAAAATATCTTTTATTTCAATTTAATTTAATATAATTCACACATGAACACAAAAATAATAATTCATTTAAACATAAAATATTTAAACAAATACAACGTTTGAAAAACATATGAAAAAAAGTACTAAGTGTTGTATCGCATGTTTGCATGAAAATTACTAACAACACAGCTAGCACTTAGCACGTACTAGGGGGCTTGTAAATAGGGCAATTCACTGTGGTCAATATTTTGAGATAGCGGCCAAAACTACTTTTGGTTTTTGTTCTTCGATTTTAAAGTTATTAGACTCATATGAAAGTAGACAGTAGTAAACCTCGGGAGCCAAAAAATTAGAACTCTATTTCAACTATTTCACTGAGAACAGGGTGGTCCAAAATGGGCTTTTTCAGAATTTAGTAAATTTATGATATTTTTAGTTAATTTTTAAAGTTTAAATGATCATAACTTTTTTGTTTTTCAAGATTTTTGGACGAAATAAATTTTGTGTTGTAACTTAACTTATTTCCTATTACTGGTAAAAAAAATTGAAGCTATACTGTTTTCAGAACAATTTAAATATTTTTTTTTTAAAAAGGTAAAATTTCTCGGAAAATTTCTACTTCATAGAGCACAACTCCTGTGAGTCAAGCTGAGTCAAAACACAAATTTACTATTTTGTAGTCCTAACTCTCCCCTACATTCCTATATATACATGTCCATGCATCGGGACTGCACTTTTTGAGCTACAGCAATTTTTCTGACCCAAGGTAAGATATTCGGTACAAATGAACGTCATATTTTTTGAGAAGTTATTTGTATGTGAAAGTGGCTATTATGCATATATTTTGATGAAATTTTGTACAAGAGTTCTTATTGATCCAAAAAATAATTCTGTTGAAATTAGGAGCAGTTTGCCCATATTTGGACCTAGTCCACATAGAAGGGTGTATCAAAATTTTGACAAAAATTACAATAGAACTCCCAAATTATGTGGTATCTAGCAATTAATTTGGAAAATGTAAAAATGATTTTATTGCCATCTAATATTATATAACTTAAATACCTGAAAATTGCAAATAAATTTAAAACCAATGGAAGTAAGTGGTAAAACCAAGTACCTGTTATATTATTTCCAGTACCTGTTTACTCTCAAATTATGTGGTATCTAGCAGTTCATTTGGAAGAGGTAAAAAATGATTTTATTGCCATCTAATATTACACAACTTAAATACCTGAAACTTGCAAATAAATTTAAAACCAGTGAAAATAACTGGTAAAACCAAGTACCTGTTATATTATGTTTCAAAGAGGAAAAAAAGATCATGTTGAAACTTCGAGCAATAGTATATTAATCCATGCATTCATTTTTTTTCTTCATTATTGTTTCAACAATGGCTAAATTCAGTTATAGTGTTCTATCTGATATATATTTTGAACGGAGAGATGAAAACGACATTATTTTACATATAATGAATAATCCATTCTTCAAAATATGCGACAAACAAGAAATTAAAATTCATAACTTAAAAATAAAAAACTTTTTAAATACGGTACAATCAATGTTCCAGAAACAAGAAATTGTTTTACTCACGCAACCAAGAATGGCTAAGAAATAAACTTATTTTTAAAAAGCCATTAGTAACTACCACGGAAACTGGAAAAGGTGGTCGACCAGCAAAGCCAATTGATAATTGTAGTGAAAGATCACGAAGACGCAAGCTTAAACATATCAATGAAGAAGTTTCTTGTAGCATCATAAAGGATTCATTTCTGCATCAAATTCAACCATCGAAAACTAAAAAGAGTAAAATTGCTATCATTAAAAAAATAGTGGAAGCAAGCCCCAGACGCACAAAAAGGATTTTAAAAAGTATGCCGACACCAACTGAAGAAAATAAATTTACTCCAGAAGAAGCATTTGCACTATTTTTGGATTTGAAAATGACTAAAAACCAATATACAGAATTGCGGAATCGAACCAATGAAAAAAATTGTGGAATTTTTCCATCATATCGAGATATAGTTTCTGCCAAAAAAGATTGCTTACCTTCACCAACTGCTATTAGTGTAACTTCAAGTTCAGCAGAAATAAAATTGCAGGATCTTCTTGAACACACTGCAGAACGATTACTAAAAACATTTGATGCTGACTATTTAAAGAAGTTTAAAAATTGCAGCATGACTTTAATTTCTAAATGGGGATGTGATGGGTCCTCTGGCCAGAAACAATACAAACAATGTAATGCGGAAAATTCATCAGATGCCAATTTATTCATGATTTCTTTCGTTCCATTACGTTTAACAAAAACATTTATTGGTTCAGAGCCGTCAACTAGTAGAGCTGCAGAGATAGATGTATGGAAGAATGAAATTCCATCGTCAACAAAATTTTGTAGACCAATAAAGTTTGCTGACAAAAAAGAAACTAAAGATGTCATAACTGAAGAAGTTGGCAAAATAAGAGATGAAATTAAAGAACTTAAACCCGTGATATTTGAATTTAATGATCAATGCATCGAAGTTAACTTTAAAATGTCACTTACAATGATCGATGGAAAAGTTGCACAAGCTTTAACCGAAACAAAGTCTTCGTCAAGCTGCACCATATGCCAAAAAAACATCAAGTCAATTGAGCCAACCACCAATGCTTTTAATGAAGCATATGATTTTGGAATGTCACCTCTTCATGCTAGAATTCGTTTTATGGAGAATATTCTTAAATTGGGATACGATTTGGAATTTGGCCCGTTAGGCGAAACAGTGAGAAACAACAAAGAAAATTTGGAAAAAAGAAAGCAAAAAAAAATACCGTGAGATAGGCCTTATAATTGACCAGCCAAAGCAAGGAGAAGGAAATTGTAATGATGGAAACACAGCAAGGAGATTTTTTTCCGATCCAGAAACTGCAGCTTCTATAACTGGAGTAGATTATGATTTAATACGACGATTCCAAATCATATTAGAAGTTATAGCATGTAGCAAAAAGATAGATGCAAAAAAATTTGGTCAGTATGCTAATGAGACAGCAACCCTTTATAACCAAAAATAATCTTGGAGACATATGCCAATCACAGTTCACAAAATTTTGTTCCATGGGGAACAAATAATTCAGCACAATATGCTTCCAATTGGAGATCTCTCAGAAGAACCCCCAAAAAAAAATGAGCAAAGACTACAGATTCTTTCGCGAGCACAATATAAGAAAAATTTCCAGATATTGTACTAATGAAGATCTTATTAATATTTTGTTGTGCACATCAGACCCGTATATGTCCAGTATTCGACAAAAATGGAAATCAACCTCATTAGAGTTAGATGAAGAAGCTAAACAACTACTGCAAAATGAAAATCAAAGCTATTTGGAAGAAATTTTTACTAATATTGTTTAATTAATACTAGTTTAAAGATTATAATTTGTTTCTAATTTTAGTATAAATTTTTATTAATACATTTAAATAAAATATATGTGCACTTTAAATCAATAGTAAAAGTTTACTAAAAATTTTATCGATGTTGTGTTCTGTATATAATATATCCAAATGTTATTGATATTGTTGGGAATTTCAGTGTTATTTTTCAGTTTAATCCTCACAAGAATTAGCTTTCTTCCAAAGAAAAACCTACCTTTGGCCCCTGTGAATATTGAGACTAAATAAATGTCAGGGGCCAAATGTTGGCATTTTCTGACCAAAATTAAGTTTAGGAATAATAAATAAGTATTGGTTGTAAAATACGATTGAGGAAAATAAGAAATTATAAAAAAATACCTATTTAAAATGTAAAAATATTCAACTTGAAATTGAAGCTTAAAGTCCCTCCTATTGAACGAAACAAATTGCGTAAAAAAATACCCATCCGGTCAAAAGTTATAGAGTTTTGACCGCTATCTCGCGAAATTGACCACTGTGCAATTGTTACTAATAAAAAGAATTTGGAAACCCTGAAAATTACCGCCCAATTGCACACTCTACGCTCTCTATAAAGTAATGGAGAGAATGATAAATTTTCATCTCGTGAACAGGGTTGTCAGATTAGGGGATTTATCCGCAAATCAGAGATTTTACTTTCAAATTGGGAATGATAATTTCAGTTTGAGTATTGAGGATTTTTTTAAGGATGTATTTTGCGTTTTGGAGATTTAAATAGGTTTTTTGGGATTTTTTTTAAATTCTATTTTTGGTTATTGTAATTTTACTATTATTAAATAAACTTTAATTTTTTGCTACCTACAAGTTACCATTGTTAAAAATTATGACATGTAAGTCTCTCCGAAAATTTGAAAAATGAATGGTTTTCATTAAGTTCAACAATGAAAACCAAAAAAAGAAATAAAATGCAATACGAGATTCTTAAAAGTTTATTGAGAATTAATACAATTAATAATAATTAATTAATACAATTTTCATAATAATACAATTCGTTAAGACACTTTTTATCCGTCTTCAGAAATGCTTAAAATGTTTAACTCCAAAAATTTGTACCAAAAAAATTGCTTTAGACAATGAGATGATTTTGAGATAATTTTGATTCAGAACGATTTTCTTAATTAACTTAAGTAGTAAAATTGGATTTAATAATAAATAGTGTTATTTGTAGTGGGGATTTTTGGGGATAGATGAAATTGTTTTTTGAAAAATTGTAGGGATAAAATTTATCTAATTGGGGATACCACTTAAAAAAACTCTGGGGACACTGCTCGTTAAGTATCTAGAATCCAACAATTTACTAAGCGACCGCTAATATGGTTTCCTAGAGCTCTCTACAGGAGACTTGATAGCTTTCCTTTCGTGGAAAAGGTATCACTCCGTACACCATTTCGCCAAAAGTAAGGTAATGGTTCTAGATATCTCTAAGTCTTATGATAGACATGGTGCGCTCCTTCCAAAACTTATTGCTTTTGGTGTCGGTGGTAACTTTTCTCGATGTATATCGAGCTTCCTCAGGTATCGCACTACACTAGTTGTTATCAGATGAAATTACATCAAACGAGTTCAAGATAAATTAGGAGTACTACAGGGCTCTGTTTTTTCTCCTACCCTATTTCTAATTTCTTTAAATGACCTTTGTCAGACTTGAAACCTAAAATCCTCTCTTGCAGATGACAGCCGCATTTACCATTCGTATTCATTCGTAAGCCGCCAACTCTTTGAGAGATTGCGGCCAAGCGACAGAATATGAATAATACACTTAATCACGATCTCATAAAAATATGTGATTGGAGCCGAGAGAGTAGAGTCGTTTTTAAGGCACGTAACACGCAATGTTGTATGCTAACACATAGACCTTCGACCAAAAAATGTGCTATCTCTGCAAGTATAGATGGTATATGTAATAAGAAGTTATTGATGTTCTTGGCATGAAAATTCCGTGTGATGTTCGATGCACTAAACAAATTTTTCAAGTCTCAAAACAACCTTTTAAGTGCCTCGGTTTTTTAAAACGCTGTAAAAGATACTTCACTTCTGATCTCTTTACTATGTATACCACCTACATCCGACCAAAAATTAAATACAACTGTCATGTATGGGCCGCTGGTTCAAAGTCTGTTTTAGAGTTGCTCTACTGTGTGCAGAAGAGGGCGAAGAGGCTCACGGGTGACAGTAGGTTGTCCAACTCTATTGACTGTCTTGAACATCGATGCAATGTAGGTTGTGTTTCGTTATTTTATCGATATTACAATGGAATGGGCTCTAATGAGATTAGGAAATTCGCTCCTCATATCTGCACATATTTGCATATAACACGCTTTTTATTGAGAGCTTATCCGTTGGTGGTCGATTGTCCAGTGAATCGCACTATGCATTATAGAGGGAATTCGTTTGTGGAATTCCTGTCACTTTCAAATTAGGAAAACTTCAAATGTTTTACAAATACAACTCCCTCTATCCTCATTTCCATAACCTAATTTCCTAGTTCTGGCAAAAATCATTGCTTGGGATCATCTCTGTGTGTTAACTCTAAATATAATAATAAATATGTCTTTATGGCCTCCAAAGAGTTCAGAAAATATTCAAAAGTTTAAGTGCTGGATTTTTCTCAGTAAAAGTTTTTTCTTTTTTTTTTTCTTTTATTATTTTTAACTCTTTTGTAGCAATATTTGTTACACTATGTCCAGATTTACACTATGCAATTTTTTGAGGAAATTTTTTCTAAATTTTCTATTTAAGTTACAGCGTTATGCATTATCTAAAAGTAAACATTGGCAACAGTAACATTCGTTCAAGGCTCAAGCAACACCATATTGCTTACTCCTCCTGCCTCACAAACAAATAAAAATTTCATGCTAGTTTCATGAAAAATTGCATAGTGTAAATGCCGTATATGTCTTCGCGAGCAATAGTTTTATTAATTTACATATCGCTTATTTATTTCTAGAACGTCATAATTCAAAACTTTAATTAAAAAAATTTTTTTTTTAATTTTCTTTTCGGAATTGTTTGCCATTTCATGCTTTATATTGTATATACCTTTCATCTTTATGTATTTTGTACTTTCCGCGTTTTAAGAGAATAAGTCGGTTATTTCACTTCATGTTTGGAAACCTTGTTTGTCAATAAGAACGACATATTTGGAGTTGTGGAGTAAACTTCATAACGTAAAAATCTTATCGCTTTCTAAAACATCGTCACGTTTGGTTTTGTGACTGTATATATATGAAAAATATATATATTTTTAAAATGTATCGAATTTTCGCATATACAGTTGAACCTCGACTAACCGGGCCTCTATTAATCGGTTACATCTATTAACCGGCACGAGGTTCTTTTATTTTTTTCCCTTTATTATTCGAGCTTTAGATTTATACCTCTATTAACCTTGATTTATATCTATTATCCGTGCAGCATTTATGTGGTTTTTACAGCAATGACATTCATAATTCAAACAATCCACATAGTTCGTCGAAGACCTCTCCTTTAATGTATAATTGATGAAAGTTTGTAGTCGAAACATAAGCAGTCTGATATTTTTCTCGATGGTGAGAACAAGTCAAAAACTTAAACTGCGATTATCTCAAAATGAACTTTTTTGAGTTATGACGTTCTAAAGATAAATGAGCGATATATGTACATAAATACATACATACATATAATTCGAAAAATTTATAGGCTTTTTGGTTTAAATATCGCCACAAATCCATCTTTTGCAGAAGTTTCAAAATTAAAGTGACGTTTAATGGCAGACATCGTTGTGTGGACAAATTTTCTTACAAAACTGTTTGAACAACAACATGACATCGATAACGATGGTCTATGCGAGCCATTTTAATGTGCGTACATGAAATGGTTCAATGGTTGAACAAATCAATGGCTCGTCAAGACGACGTGTTATAGTAATTGTCCCAACAAAAATTCTTGATACTTACTTATCTTCGATTGCATTTGTAGATTTTTCTTCAATTTTTGTTCATAATTTTGTAGAAATACTTCATTCTTTGTCCACAAATTTATGTAACTCTGATGCAAGCCATAGAAAAGGGTTCTCTTCATGCGAGCCTCTAGAGTATAATCATTTTCTGCCGGCAGATTTGCTTTAAATTCTTGAAATTTCGTCATCAATTGATTTCCCAATCGCAGATTGTGTTTACGCAGTTGATCCATTTCATTTTCTATATAAAACAGAAATACAGTTTATTAAAGTAAAATTTTAAATAATATTAATTACATCAATGTAAAACATATTTACCACTAAAGCTACGTATGTTTGCAGCCTGGGTCATACGATTCATTGACTCTAAATTTGCTGCTATTTGTGCTAAATGTGTGCGTATTTCCGAATACTACAAACGAAATAAAATAAACAAATAATTATAAATTAAGGCAAAACGTTTTTATTCAATTAATATAATTAAACATTGAACAAAATATAAATTGCTGTATATAATACAAATCATTCGTTCTAATAAAATATCTAGTTTGCAAACAAATTTATTTATGAGCTGAGTTTAAGTAAACAGATGAGGATGGGAAAAAAGAATTCAATAGTTATAGTCGTTTATATTACCAGCAAGAAATGTATGACTGAAACTAATACATACACAATTTCGTACTAACACATTATGTACTATATTATTATTATATTATGTTATTTTATATTGCCGTTGTAGCGCTTTGGTACTAAATTCGAAAGAAATAAATGTTTGTGGTGGCCTAATCCAGTTATTAGTTTGTGCTTATGAATTGTTTTGTTGTTAAATATTTTCCGACGATCAGGCAAAATTTCAATATTTTTTGTTAATCGCATAAAAGTCAATGGCTACGCGGTTTGCAACAGGTATACAAAAGGTTTGATTATTTTTTAATTTTGCCTTTAAGAATGTGATAGATACTTTGTTGTACGGCACGAATATTATTACGGTCAATCATGACAGTCAAATGGCCGACATTGTTCTGATAATTTTTTAGTCTTTTGCTCATTTTTCCTGTTGTTTTTTATTTTCAGACAGAAAAACGGCTATCTAAGATTACCTAGCTATAAAATTTGTATAAGTATACGGTCAAGGAATACAACTTTATGTGTGTGAAGCGCAAAGAGTGTTGTCATCAGAGATTTAATTACAAGCATCCCTTATAAGACAGTCCTGTTTAAACGTAATAGCCGAATCTTTATTAAATTTGTGTATGAAAAATAAAACCAAGTCTACATAAGGTCAGTATTTAACAAATAAAAGTGCCATATTCGGCTATGCCTATGGCTATGCATGTATATAATTTTACATAAAAATGATATCGGCTCTTAATGGGTTAAGCATTTTTAATTTTTTTAATTTAGTATTTTCTTAAAGATCTCTTCAAAAGCTTTAAAATGAAACCCAAATTGATTAAAAAAAATTCAGCCCCGTAAGTCGGAAAATATAGGCGACCGCTAATTATTTTACTTGATGTTTTTTCTTATTTTTTAATTCTTTATCGCCTCATATATTTATTTTTTTGATTGGAGTTACTTTATTGTTTTGCCTGATGCCTTGAAGGACACGGATCGGTTGACATATTTTTTTTTGTGAAATCGAGTTTGCCAAGTTTCAACAATAACAAGGACGGACAGACGGACAGACGGACATCGCTCAATCGACCTCGCTATGCATAACAAGTCAGAATATATGTATATACTTTATGGGGTCAGAAATGGATATTGTAGAAATTACACCCGTAATGACAAACTTAGATGTACCTTTTTTCCACTTTTTTTGGTAAAGGGTATAAAATGAAGCTGTTTTTTTAAAGTGGTTTAAGTCCACTTTTTAAAAAAAAGTTAACGGTGATTTTAATGAGCTTTATACTCCTTCTCTCCATAGTTGCAATCACAATTTCAATAGAGTTCTATCTAGACATAAAATAAACAAAAACAGTTTTGCTGTACAATTCTATAACACAAATATTTCTTTTGAAAGTGGAATGAGTCTATACCTAATAAGTTTAGTTAAAACAACTTTTTATTACTTCCTTCCAAACGACAGATATTTTGCTGTAAAGGCTTGGCGAAATAAAAACAGCTTCATTTTTCAATTAATCAAAAATTGACTTTATTTTCGGCTTTTTGATTCTTTTTAATTAATTTCTAAACATTTTTAGAAAGAAAAATTAATTACAAATGAAAAGAGAAGACTTTGTCGTAACTTAATCTCTAGAAATTTTAAACTGCCTTAAAATATGTTGGGTGAGGTTTAAAAAGAATGAAATAAAATAAATAATAAATTTGGTTATTCGCGTTATAAATGTCTTCATTTTAACTGTTACTTTTTACATAAAAATTTATTTTAGTAAAACGCATGTCAATAAAAACATGGACTTAAATTTGCTCCTGTTTTTATTTAATCTAAATATTACTTTTGAAAGTGGTATACATAAGTCCATGTGAAGCCAAAAAAAATCGGTTGTTTTTTAAATAATTTTAATAATTATTGCTTCATAAAATTATTGCTTCATAAAACCTAAAAGGGTTTTCGTGTGAAAAACATCACTCGATTTCATTAAAGTTGGCCAATATTTTTAAATTAAGTTAAACGCAAACCTTTAAATATGAAAAAAAAAACTTATACCACTTTCAATTGTTGCTAATCGTTGTCAACAGTGTTGTCAGATTATGGGATTTAACCCCCATAAGAGATTGACGAATTCGTTGAGGAAATATTTTTCGTTTTGAAGATTTACGCAGGTTATTGTTATTTTACTATTGATAAATACATTTCCTTTTTTGCTAGGTATAAATTTACTAGTATGGAAACAAAAACATTGATAAAATTATGACTAGTAAGTCTCTCTGTAAATTTAAAAATTTACTTCGCCTTTTTCAGCAATGAACACTGTTTGGTCATTTCATTATTAGTTTATTTTTTAAACTTAATTTTTTTTATTAATTTAACGTAGAGTCACTATTTTTATTTATGTATTTAAATTACCATCCTTGATAAAAATCTAATTGTAAATATTGCTTGGAAATTAAAATTGGTAGCTGTTATAATTAAGTTCATTATAAAAACCATTTTTATGAAATAAAAAACACTATTGGTGAATTAGATAAGAAAGTAACCGGTCGTGTACCAATCGTTTGCGATTCATAATTAGACTTTTTAGGAAATTATTAATATTTATTTTTTATTTTTATTGCAACAAATCTTTCTATAAAACTTATCTTACAGAGAAATGGTAATATTACCTTACATCCAAAATATTAATAAATTAATAAATCTATGGAGCATTTTTAATAGTTATGGGCATGGGGAAGGAAAATTTGCTTAAAAAAACCTTCAATAAATAATTGATAGGTGTTCTTATTATAACTAGATGTGAAGTAAGCTGATTATTAGGTAATGAATAAAAACATTAGGATAATAGACTAAAACATACAATTTGTAAAGAGTAATTGCTTACATACATATATAAATTTCATGTAAACAGATTAGAAATATACTAAATATCTGAATATAAACATGTGTTCTTCAGTTAATTTTTCAGTGCGCTTAATAACGAATTCTATTTTGCAAAGATTATGGAGCCTATTTGTGGAGTAATACCATGGTAGGTTCATTACCATCTTTAACAGTTTGTTTTGACTTATTTGTAATTTTTTAATATGTGACTTGGTACATTTGCTCCATACCGGGCAACCATATAAAAGCATAATTGTACTCAGTTTAGATCTGCCATTTATCAGAGGGTATAACATTCTAAAACTAATATTAAACTTTTTTATGATATGCATAACATGATTACCAAAGGTTAAAAGTTTATCTAGCATCACACCTAAATATTTAACATGGTTAGAACAAGGGATTTCTGAATTATTTAAACAAGAACTTCTTTTTCTAATTTTAATTTTCCATTTACTAAAATAATCACACAAATTGTCTAGGGATATTTTTTTGGAAATAACAAATAAAAATTATGTACGGTCTAGTTTTGTTAATTATTAAAAAACTAAAAAGAAAGCTATTAAACCTAGTGGACTAATTCCTTAAAATATATTAAGGATAGTGCTTGCCTAGCAACACCCCAAACTACATGATTTTCTTAGAAACTGGACTAAATTTTTTGTATCTGGACACCCTAAAACTACAATACATCAATAAAGTGCTTAAATTGCCATACAATATGTTGACAAGAAGGTTTGAAATAAGAATTGCTAAACATACTTTCTGGGCTGAAGAATGAACTTGTGTGCTAAAATCAATTTTACCCCAGCAAATGACTCGGATGCTCTCAACAAGTATAGCAAGTTTATTCTACCCAAGAATGATAGAAATACAAGATTACGCCATCCTGAAAACAAAAATTGAATTTTCTGCCTATATTGGTTAAATGACGTCACGAAACAGTCTGACATACAATATTTATGTAAACATAACAGTAGAACAATTTCTTATTTTTTCCCTTAAATAAATTTAAGATAAATTTTTTTTGTTATATTGCTTATTTTTATTTGCTATAGTCAAATATTAAAAAAATATACATATAAAATTAAATAACACTTAAAACTCATATTTATATGATTATAAGTATAATATTAATTTGTTACTTTACTAAATTTTCTTTTTCGACTATTTATATTTTGATTAATTTGCGCATTAAGCGATCTTATTCTAAAGTACATTCTGCATCTAAAAAAAAGTTTTTTCACTTCTTCAATTTCTTTTACGTCCTTTGCTTCCTCTAAATGTTTTTGTATGTATTTATTTGTAGCAAGTAATTAGTCCCCATTTAGTCTCATAAAAACTTTATCGCAAGACTTTAAACTATCCATTAGTGAGCCACCTTCACTTAAGTGATTAACCCATGAGTATGATGAGTCCTCTAAAGGTTTAATGGCAATACTAGGGTCTTTATTTTTTAATTTATGACAGATATAACCAGCCAAATTCTCGAAACCATTACAATTTAGGTTTTCCAGCTCATTTTCGTAAACTTCTTTTTGCAATTCGTCTTCTTTTCTGGGATTAATGGTATTAGGTATTTTACCTGCAAAAATTAGAAGACAAATTAATCTCTGTTATATAAAATTTTTAATTTAAACTTACCTGTTAAAGAATAATTAGAATCTTCTAAACCAGGAGTATTCTCTACTTCTACATTTGCTTTAGTGCTCAAGATCCCTTCGTTGTACCCCAGAACATCGTACCAGATAACATCGAAGTCTATATTTAAATTCTTGAGGATCGGGATGGTCGTGAAGGCCTCACTTAGATCTAATTATTCCAAAAAAATTCTAAGACATTCTGATTTAGGTGATACGTTAAAATATACTCAATATTATAACAATTCTTCAGTTCATTGTACATCAGTTTTAAAGCATTATTTGATTAAATAATGCCTGTTAAATAAATAGATTACATTCTAATCAAAAATTTTGAAATGGCAAAACTGTATTCCTCCCTTTGAAATGGCAAAAGTGTATTCCTCCCAATCACACGCATACCTGACATCATTTTTGACATATTATTTAATATTTCATTTTGTATTTCTGATGACAGACCGTATGCGTGTAATCGTTCCCTTGTATCTTGTTTTGGCACTCTTGAATTCATGATATCAAACCAGTCATTTGTCTCTTAAAGGAATGAAATAATAATTATTTTGTTATTAATGTTACGATAAAACCGAAAAAAACCTTACTAGTTTAAAAAATTGGCTACATTCACTCCAATTATCATTACTCAAATATTCTAAACTGGCTGCTCGAGTAATAGATTGAGCAACTGTGTGTGGAAAATGTTTGGTAGCCAGTTCTGTCTTTCAGCTCCAGCAAATGAAAAAAGATTTAAATTTATATCTTTTTTTAGCGTCTTTGTTGTTAATGATGAACCCATTGTCAACAAAATGATTTCTTAACAGTTTGATCATGTGTTACTATATAATACAGGCTTACTTATATAAAACGCACCAAGCCTTGTTAAAATTAACTTCAAGTTCGTTATATAGTTTTCTGTTTCCACCACCTAAATCACAAACTATTGCCACAATCATGAAACCACACTGTTTCATTGTCTTCATTATAACAAATAATATTTTTTTTGTCATTTGGCAATCATAACCATAAAATATTGGTTGCTTCCGTTTTGCAACTAAACCTATTAATGGAATAGAAAAACTTTTGTAAAAGTACTTTTAATTGTGGATGTGTCATAGCCACCCGGACATAATTAACTGGTCCTGACTAAGAGTCTGTTGGTTTGTCTTAGTAGTACTTTTTTTACCTTTATTTCATCAAAACTTAAAACACATAGCTTTTGCGTTTCTGACATTTCCTTAGCTGCAGACAATAATTTTACAACAGGCTTTAAAATACCTGTCGATACATCCAATTTTTGTGCCCATCTTTGCAATGTTCTTACCGAAGGAAGCGGAAAATTTTGTCTTTTTAACAATCTGTAAGCTTTAGCACTTGTAGAGTATAGAGTGATTTAGTGAGCAATATCTCCTTCTGTATAGTTTTGCCTTTTGTCACCGTTTTTAATTTTTTTTATTTGTCCTTCAGTGAACATACGTCTTAGTGCCTTCTCCAGATTTGCATTTGAAAGTCTCAAATTGACTTTTTTGCATTTTTAGCATCCCATTCTTCTGGCGCAATGTATCTCTGAAAACGATTATAAGTCAATTTTTGTAAACTTTTTAAAAATTTACTGGTATGTCGATCAAGAAGGGTGCGTTAACTCAAAAACAATTTAAATATATTTCCGAACTATATTTGCTATGATGTATTCGACCTTTCAAATTGTCTTAAAATGTAACTACAAAAAGTTTGTGACTTCTACTTATAATTACACTCTTGTTAATCAAGTGCGATACGTACATTTCGACATCTAAATTTTTTATGTAAAGTTGCAAACTTCCTTCGTTGGCGTCAGAGTTGGTTTTTTTCGTTTGCTCCTCATATGATAGTGTTTCCTTTCAGTTGTGATACCAATGGCTTCTATAGTCGGGACTGCTCCCGGTTTCAATTTTAGAGTTGCTCTATTACTAAATCCCATGCGTAATTTTAAAATAAAGAACACTACAAATTAAAATAATTCTTACTTACCCATTTCATACTTTAAATTTCTGTCGAAATCTGTCTGTTTGAAATGTAATGACCAAATTCTCTTCCTATGTACCTTAATAGGGTCTGGCCGATTGTAAAATTTTATCCAAAGCTTTCTTTGTTCATTGTTTTTTGAGGAATTGTAAAAGGACAGCTAAATAAAGATTTATTAAAAAAAGCAAACCAATAGTTTTTAACACAATTTCTCACTTGATTTTTTTCCATCGTTTTGCATGCATTTGCCCACTGCGCATTTCATGTTTACAATTTGCTTAAAATTTTCAAATCACTTTTTTTGCACTTAAAGCTTTTAAATACACTTTACACTCGGTTTTTATAAAAATAATTATTTTTTTACAGTATATTTTGTAAATTTAAATTCAAAATTCTTGATTTATAACGAAATCCGATAAATTAATTTTTCGAGAACTGTCAAAGGGATTTTTCTTGCAGGGTTACCAAAACGCTAATAACACATAAACTTTTAAAAATAAAATTAGGAATTAATCTAGAATATATTAATTTTTAATGATTTTTACCAAAGATACAGAAATACGTACAATTATAGATTACTATATTCCTAGAGATGAAATGCTCAACAACTAATCACCCAAACAGACTGATAGGAGAGGTAGCAGGTAAAGGAAGAGACACACACAAACTTATACGAACAAGAGTAAGGGAGAGGTACAAAGGGATAAAAACGAGAGGTTAGGTCAGTGCATTTCTTTGTTTTGTAAATACATTATAAATTTCATGTCTGGTGAAAAAATCTGAAAGCTTAATATATTGTTGATTGGTTCCAAATTTATTCTATCCATTATATCAATAGTTCCTTCAAATTCAGCACACTACATATTATTACATTCATATTCATCATTCAAATGTAAAATATTCTAATTATGGCTCTTTAATAATAATCATATAAATAAAAGTTTTTAATACAAACACAGCCCTAAATCATTTGGAAATACATAGAATAGGCAGCCCTTGCATGGGTTAAACTACGTCATCTAACGGGAAATCATGCGCATGGCGTAATCTTTATTTCTATCATTCTTGATTCTACCCCTTGTTAAAACATACGAAAATGCAAACCTCGTCTCTAACGCAAGAAAGTCTCAATTTTACGATCTATATTCTCAGTTGAACTACTCCTTGCTTAAAATGACTTCCTCAGATCTTTCGCCCCGTGCTGTAAGCAGCGTTGCCACACAAGAAATTTACTTCCTACCAGTAATTTTCAAAAATCCTACCAAAACCGTTCACAGCCTACCAAAAATTTAAAAATGCATTTCTTGCATATAAACTCTGTTATACTCACTTGGTTTTTTTTTCTTGTAATTGTTAAGGTGGAAGTTTGTCTTTTGGTGATTTTTAAGATGGGTGTTATGATTTAAAATAGTTTTAGAGAATACTATGAAGGAGGAACACCCATCCCTTCCCTGGCGCCAATCAAATTCTTTTCCATTTTGTCTGTTAATTTTTTTAATACATACACTTGAAAATTAACCTTCACTCAAAAGTATTGTTAATTTCAATTTCATAATATTGTTCGCGTTTCTTAAACCAGAGATGGTTATAGCTTTAATCATCTCTATGCAAAAAAGCAGAGATGTTTTTTATTGCACCTAAAACAGTTTTTGAAAACAGTGGTAACACTATTCAAAGTTATTGTTTATTTAATTCAAAGTTACATTTCTTTTTATTTTATGTTCTGAAATTTTAAGGTGAAAAATTTACTATTGCTAAAAAATTGCTCGAGGAGTAAAACCTACCAAAAATTAAAAAAATCCAACAAACCAACCAAACTACCTGTTTTTTAAAAACGAAAAACTACCAAGTTTGGCCCGATTGGACCAAAGCGGCAACGCTGGCTGTAAGTCTAATAATAAGAGCAAGAGATGGTCTTTAAGATATAAATGCTAGAGCTTTTAGAAGTATGTACATCAATTGTTCTCTGTACAATCTGTAATCTTAATACATCAGAAAGCACTTTAAATTTTATTGTTTTTTGTTTTGAATGAAAACAGACGTATTTATTTTTATAAAACTTAAATCAAGTCTTGAACATTCTTAACGGTCAGTCATTTAACTATAATAACTATTAATAAGTTTAAAATATAGAAAACTACTAATAAATTAATTTTTATAAGTTGATTTCATATACTTTTGAAATTTTATTTATAATTCCTATTAATTATTAACAGAATTATATACCGCCAATCTGGCTCCCCAACTATTAAGTTATAGCATCGTTAGATATTTTATGTATTTTTAATTACTACTTCGTATAAGAATAATATAAATATATATGTACTTATAAAATATAATTGTACATATATATATCTATTATCTATTAAATGATTAAATAAATAAATAATTAAGGAAAAACAAACTCAATGAAAACAGAAATAAGAAATAAATTGCAATATTAGAATTTTTATTGAAAATTAATACACATGTTAAAAATAATAGGTCTGTTTCTTTACTCTATTTTACACGAAAATTGTTATCTTACTTCAAAATTGGGTAAATGAGAACGGTTTTGTGAGAATAAAGTTCTTCTTATTCTTGCACGAAAGAGCACAAACTTTTTCTTCGTGCAAGTTGTTTAAACTTGTGTAATTGCCTTAAAACAAAAATAAAATATAAAATAAAATATTAATTCTTTTTGCTGATTACTTAAAATTAATTTTTCTTATTAAAACAGTCAAAATACTTTGAATTTTTATTTTGTGTTTAAAATTTAGATTTTGTCTTCCCGTACTTTTATACAATTTTGTCTCTTTATGAGAGAGAGCTTTAATTTTCACGAATTTTACCCAAAAAGTAAAGAAACAGACTTAATATAATTTCTTGAGAAACTTTTGTTCCATCTTCAGAAATGCTGCAAATGTTTAACTCCAATAATATGTACCAAAAAATTGCTTTCGACAACGAGTTCGAACATTTTGTTTTAGAACTTTTCAATGTTGTTAATTAACTTAGCTAATAAAATAAAATAAAAATGTAACAAGATCATGTCTGCATATGAAATATTTTTTGTAAATTTTGTTTTTGATGTAGATACTAATCTGTCCGTCTGTCTGCCTTAGTTCGCGTAACGTAAAAGCTGCTGGATGGATTTGAATAGTTTTGTGAGGAGGTCCCTTAAAACTTTGGTTCAAATAAAGAGTACTTTTTTCGTAAAAATATGTCATTTCATAGAGAAAATAAAGCACATTTTATTTTTGCAGATGGAAAATTTTTGGAAGTGGTTACAGAACTCTACAACTTATATTTAAAAACATATTTTTCTTAATTTGAATTTTAAGAAAATTAGAAATGAGATGCTGACGAAGCAGTGGGCACTGCTAGTGTATAATATAGCTTCTTCAAATAGAATATTATAAAACATATGTTAAATTGAACTTAAAAATACATAGAATTATTTGTAATGGGGATTTTCGGGGAAAGTTAAAATGGTTTCTTGAGGAAAATTGTGGGTATAAGATTTATTTAATCGAAGAAACGACTCGAAAGAAATTTGGAAATCCTGGTTGCCAATTCGTACTAGAACGTGTTCACGTATTCGAAAATCTAGCAAGGAGAGAGTAAAAAGAAGCGTAAATTGTGGAAGAGAAAAACGTTTTTGATAGTTTTTTTTACTAATTAAATATTTACTAGCAAGAATTAGGCAAACAGCTGTTTTTTACTTTTGTTTACAAAATATTTTCTTTGAAGAAAGTATGAAAAAAGAAATTTTTGTAACAAGTATTAGACAATTAAAAGATGATCAAAATATTTTTTGCTTTGTTCTTTTTATTTAATTTAGCTAGATGAGTATATAGCAAAGAAGTTTAAAACAGCAGAAATTTTTTGTTTGGAATCGACTAGCTTTGCTAGGTTTTCGTATTTTCAAATAAAAGTCAAACCATTGGTGAAACATTCATTGTAATGTCCTTTTTCGGTAGAAATTTAATAATAATAATAAGAATAGTGTTTATGTACAATTATAAAAAATTTATTCACATATATGAAATTAATATTAATTTTAATGTTTTTAATTTCAGAGCCCCGAATCTCTGGGTGCGCGCAAATGTTTTCACTTGACGTTGTTTTCTTGTTTTTTAATTCTCTATCCCCCATATTTTTATTTTTTTGATTGGAAATACTTCATTGTTCCAAATGATATGAGAATCACGCTAGTTTTCAATACCACCTGTTTCGGCACTATATCTGATCGATTCATATATATTTTTTTGTGAAATCAGACGGACAGATGGACATCGCTCAATCGACTTCGCTATGCATAAGGAGTCAGAATACATAAACTTTATGGGGTCGGAAATAGATGTTGTTAAAATTGCAAACGGAATGACAAACTTAGTTATACTCTTTTTTTGTGAAGGGTATAAAAAAATGTAAAACATTTTATGTACATATTCTTGCTTCAGTTTGCTGGTTTTTAGTAGTCTATTGTTTTATCAATTTTTTCAATTTAGTACCTTTATTTTAAAAATGGTACAATTTAATGGTCAGATGGTAAAGTTTTTAAATTTTACATATCATTAACAACGCCACAACAACTTTCTTTGCTAATTTTTGCTAGTAAAGCGCTCATTTACTGAACAGACCTATTATTATTAAAATTAGTATTGATAATGTAGATTAAGAAAATTTAGCGAAAGAAATGTTTATAGCCGTTTTAAAAATAGAAATTTACTTTCTGTTTCTCTTCAATAAATTGTTTTCTAAGTCTCACTAAAAATTTTTTCTTTGTGGATTTAGTGTAGAAAAAATGTTATACCAACAATGGTAATAAAAACTTCGTTTGAATATCAAAAGTGTACATCTTACGTTTGCAAAACAGCGCACATTTCAAACTTAAACTTAAATTTTATTTTTATACTTGTTGTACTTGTACTTAAATAGAACTTAAATATAAATGACATTTAAATACGAAGTCAAAAACTGGTCCTAAGATTCATAAGCTATATTTATACGTAAAAATCACATATCTATGGAAATACTCCTAATTTTTAACCGACTTCAAAAAAAGAAGGTTATACAATTCGGCTGAATGTTGCTTTTTTATATTTGTGCCTCCAGAACTCAGTTATTTCTGAACCGATTTTGAAAATTGTAGGTAATATGATAGATTATGCTTACAGATTGGTCCCGTTTTAGAAACAGTTCGTAATCTTAAATATTAAAGGGTGTTCCCATACAACATACATATTTTTTACGTGCATTATGAATTGTAAGTAAATTTACTTATATGGGCCTAGCTTTTGAACCGTTATAGACAAACGCTTGTAAATTGGATAGAATGTCGATTGCTATGGCCGCTATAGTAACAAGTATTAATATTAGAAATTATAAATTAAAGAGTGGCCCAATAGTTCATTTAATTTGATGTATATTGCCATACTTTTTAACAGTTATAGACAGACGCTTGGAATTTTCAACGAACCTGTATTAGTAAGTCCGCTATAACAACAAGTATAAAATATGGATTTGGAAGTTTAAGGGTGTTCAAATAGTTGATGTAATTTCAAGTGTGTGGCCTATCTTTTGAACCGTTATAGACAAACGCTTGTAAATTTGACACAATGTCGATTGCTATGGCTGTTATAGTAACAGCTGATAATATTTAAAATTATAAATTAAAGGGTGCATTAATAGTAAATGAACAAGTATTAATATTACAAATTATAAATTAAAAGGTGCGCCAATAGTTCATTAAATTTAATGTATATGGTTATACTTTTAAACAGTTGTAGACAGACGATTGAAATTTACAAAGAACCTGTATTACTAACTCCTCTATAACAAGTATAAAATTTGGATTTGGAAATAAACGGGTATCCCAATAGTTGATATAATATGATGTATGTGGCCGGACTTTTAAACCGTTATAGAGAGACAGCTGAAATTTACAAGGGACATGTTTCGCTAAGTCCGCTATAACAAGAAGCTTATAATTTGAATTTAGAAATTAAAGGGTGTTCTCAAAATTCATGTAATTTGTTCCTAATGGCCGTATTTTTTGAACCGTTATATACAAACACCTGAATTTTAGACAGAATGTCCACTACTTTGTTTGGTGTAATAAGAAGTAAAAATATTTTAACTTATAAATTAAAGGGTTTTACAATAGTTAATAATATCTATATGGGTATCATTTTAAAGCTTTAAGGAAATACTAAAACTTTTAAAAAATGAATAACCTATTAACATCGGCTCTTAATAGGTTATTCATTTTTTAAAAGCATTTTTATGTAAAATTATTTATATAATTTGTAGCATGAGCTGATATTATTAATTCTTTTAAAATTATATTGACATAATATGCGTATAATATTTTGTTAGGACTTTTTATAAATCTTCAAGTTATAAAAAAGAAAAATAGTCAAGCTTGAGGCCAATTTGTTTTTTATAAAATAATTTTTAACGCTATGAATAATGTCAAAACGATGAGAAAGAAGTCTTTTTTCATGTTAAATTGTTACTAATTTCCTTAATAATGATATCCATGAATACTGGAATATTGGAAGACAAAATAAAATTATAAAAATATTTTTTAAAAAACAAATTAGCCTCAAGCTTGACTATTTTTCTTTCACTATGCCTTTTAATAAGAAGAACGAAAAAGTGTTTTCTATTTTTAAAAAACTGCATTAGGTTGGTTCCTAAATGATTATTAAAGAAATTTTGACTATTCCTTAAATCTTTGACAGCGGAAGTTATGAAAAGCAAACTTGTAGTAAGTCCGAATTTTAAAAGAACAATGCGATCAGTTTTGACCGCATGTTACTTTCTTAAATGCTTTTTATTATTTATACTTGAGTGTATTTAGTATGTCAGCTTAATTGTTTGTAAAATAACGTATAAGTATAATTAATTGTTTGCTTTTTTTTATTTTATTTATAAAGAAAAAATCTTTATAAATTTATATCGAAATAAAAAAAGATGAAATTAATTAAATCAACTTAAGAAACTGGTTAATAAAGAAGTATAATATTTAAACTTAAATCTCGTTTCTTAATCTGGTTATAAATCATATTTTTATAAAATAAAAAAATAAATAATTTTTGAAATAAAAAATGTGTATGAAAAAAAAAATAAATAAAGAAAAAGGGAGGAAAATAACTACAACAAAGAAAAGTGTAAAAAAGTCTAGTGAAAGATAAAAGCTTCACTTACCGGATTGAGTATGGCGTCTACGGTTGTAATTTGTTGCATGTTGGCTGTTGAATTTTGTTGTGGCACCAATATTGTTGAACCATTCGTAGAATTATAGCTGCTTGAGCGCTAGCGAAAAAATGCAATATATTCGAATATTTTTTATTTATAAATTTTCTTTTTCAATTTAATAGTATTATTCAAACTATCGAGGTGTTGTGTAACTCTAGCTTACCTGCAGTAATTCTGGCAATCGATCTCTTGCCATTTTAATTTTCTTTTTTGGTTTATTCTCTAGTTCATATGGAGGTAAATGTGAGTAAGAGTATTCTGTTGTTGGGTGTTTTTTATGTGTGTTAATTTTGCAGGTGAGAAAACAGTTAATTGAATCACTAATACCACTGCAAAATTAGTTTAATTTTTTCTTTAAACAAATTTATTTATACTCTATTTTAATTTTTTTTTTACTTTAATGTTTTTTCTCAGTTTTTTTATTTCTTCACTTTCATAAAACTTTTGATAAGATTTTGCGGTTGTAGAGCGTGTAGTTTAAGTTTGTTATTGCTATTGCAGCTTTTTCTTCAAATTATCTTTTAGAAACGTTACGTTTTGAAGAAAAAAAATTAAATTAGTTATAGTTGCTTTAGTATCTTAGCACTCGTCTCTTGTACATTTTTTTTAATTTTTATTTAATAGATTTATATATAAAAAAAAAATTTTTGTTAATTTTTTATCTTTTAGTTTCAAGTGTAGTAAAAAACATTGATTTCAAGACTAGCTAACACACATGACTACCGTCATTTAGTCAGCCAGCCAGCCAGCCTGATTATGAAAGCAGCAGCAGTCGTCATCGTCGCCTCAATGACTAAATATAACAAAACAAAATCACATAAATAAAATTAAAAAAGTAAGAATTTCAACTTGTTATTCTTGATTATTATTTTTTTTTTCTTTGCCCTTATTTCAGTAGTTGTTTTATTTTCTTTGCTGTTGTTGTTTGTATTATTATTATATTTGCTTTTACACTTGTTTTTTGCAATTGTTATATTTTTTCTATAGTTGTGTTTTTCATTTAATTTTTGTTCACTTTATAATAGACGGTGCTAAACTAAATTCCATAAAGAGAATTCTTTCCAAACACTGTTCTTGTCGTGTCAGTCACATTTGTTCTGAATATTCCATTATCCGTATTACGAATTAATCTGTGAGATACTTAACTTGCCGCGTTCAAACTAATAATCTTCTTCTTCAATTCTAATACTCTCAGATTCCTTAAAGTGGTAGTAAAGAAACTGACATAATATTCAAAACTACATATTTGAAATTTCGATTAGTTAAGTTCACATTCGAAATAAGAAACATTGTATTCTCTTCGCATTTTATTTTTGCCATATAAAGCTTTTATCAATTTAAACATGATTTTCTTTAAGTTTTTGCGAGCGTTCATCTATGCAAATTACGTTGAGTATCAATCGACTCGTTCGATAGTTGAATACTCTCATGTTAATAATACAAAAAAGAAGAACAAAAATGCAATTCATCAATTAAATTGCACAATTGCAGTGTGCAGTGTTGTTGTTTTTATAAAAATGTTTCTTATTTATTGATTTATATGAAAGAATATTTGTTACCCAGGTATGGGAATAATTAAGTGTTATGTTCATAATCATAACATATTTAAAAAAACTGAACATTTCAAAACTATAAATACAATTCAGTTTTATTTTCGACAAGAAGAGACTTATTCCATGAAATGTCGGCTTAGTTTTATCTATAAGTTTTGGTATTTTAGCAACTTTTCTAAAAAGATTGAACCTCAAACACTAATGACCTGAGTTTTCGTATGAGTTGAATAGTGACAATCACCGATTGTTATCTATATATATAAAAATGAATGTCTGTCTGTTTGTTTGTGCTTTATAGGAGGCCAAACTCTTGGACCGATCTTCCTGAAATTTTCACAGCATGTTACTGTGACTCTGGAAGGAATAATAGGCTATATGAAGTTTTAATTGGACAAAGGGGCGTGGCACCGCCCATATAACCCAAAAATTTAAATCGCCATATTTTGGCCATTTTTTGACCTACGTCGCCGATATTTCGTATATATGGTATTGGCATAATTAGGAATACGTACCAGGAGAAAAGTGGGTGGGACCCCGCCCCTTTTTAGAAAAATTAAAAATCGTAATATAGTCTTAACTACTGGACCAATCGTCATTAAATTTTCGCAATAGGATATTCTTGACTATATAAAGTTGGTAGTGGACAAAGGAGCGTGGCCTCGCCCATATTACCCAAAATTTAATATTGTCATATCTTGGGCATTTTTTGAAGTAAATATATGAATACTTTTAATTTTATTTAATAACGAGGGGGGTAGCGAAGCACACCGGGTTCATCTAATTGTTATATATTATTGAAACAGGGTGTCCGCTGGGAAGGTATACTACTCGCAGTAATTCCATTGTAATTCTGGCTATTTGCGATGTGGCACCGTCTTGTTAATACCACATACTAATCAAGCCCAAAACATGCAATTTCCTCAAATCGAAAAGAGGGATTAGTAGGGATTGGCCATTAACAGCCAATGTCCCAAGGCTAATTGTGTGGAATGCGTATTTTTAGTTTTGTTTTCAGTGGTGTTATATTTTTTGTTGTTTTTAAGATGCTAGGTAGAAGCCGATGACATGTGATGGAGTGACCTGCTCCTGCTCGAGTCCCGGTCAATTATGTTTTTTTTTTGTTTTTCTTTGTTAGTTGTGTAAATAGTTTGTATTTTCTTTTATTGCGTATTTTGTGGTTAGTTTGTCAGTCGATGACCTTAAAAGAAATAAAAGTTTTATTGATTTGCAAATTGATACGGAACGATACTCACGAATACCAATATTGTGTTGTCCTAAAAATGTGGTGTGTCCAATATCACAAAGTATTTTAGTCTCAAAAGAAAAAGTAAAAAAATGAAATGAAGCAGAATGGACTTACCATGTGTTTTGTTTTGATTTGTTTTAATCTGTCAGTGTGTATTTTGGTAATAGTGGTATACTGCTACCTACTGTGTGTAGTTCTGTTAGTTTTGTTTTTGTTCTATTTTTAAGTGTTCGGATACGCAACTGGTGAGAAGGGTTGGGAACACCTGAGAGGAAAAGAGCTAATCGGAAACCTTGCCAGTCCAACCGTTCCGTAACATATCACGATATCGCGCCACATTCACAGTTATCGTTACGCCGTTTTCATTTTCAAAGAAGCAAGGTCCAATGATTCCTCCTGACCAAATTGCACATCAGACTGACACTTTTAATGGATACAATGGTGACTGCTGAATAATTTTAGGGGTTTCCATTGACGTTATATCTTTACGTTAAAGGGCATTATGTCCTTGAACTTTATGACATGCCACCGAAACTTTCATTAGAAAACTGAAATTAATTACACTGAAACACGTTTGATATTGAATTCAACAAGGTTGACATAAAGCAAATGGATCATAATTGAGAAAACATTGAAACTTAAATATTATAAAATATCTTACGTCAAAGAATGTCACAATACATGTTAATACAATGCCAAACAAGACGCTATTACTTGTATTCTATTAAAATGACTATGCTCTCTACATCTATGGCTAGTATGCACCTTTTCATATAAAATTAATTTAAAATGTCGTAATACAAGGTATCATTGGTACCTTTCGTCGAATTTCTGGTAAATCCTTGAATAGAACAAAACTTATGTAGATTTTGCAGCTTCTAAAGCAAAAATTAGACTACTTCTTGAATTCCAAACATGTCATTATATACTACTTTTAATACTTACGTAATAAAAATGGCCAGAATACCAACACAACTACAAAACTAACGTTACTGAAGGGGAAACAACCAAACCAAAAAGCTGCCCTAGAAATTTAACGTCAACCATCATCAAATTTAACGTCAACCATCAGAATTGACTACTGTTAGTTTTCCCACAACTGGAAATTATCAATTCCAATGCAACACACAACTAAACCTTTTTATGTTCTTGATGAATGTCCAAAGTTCAACTGGTACCGACTTCCTAAAAAACACTTTTGATAAAAATATAAAACCAATGTGGGAATTAATATCAAAACACAATTAATAACATCTAATTTAGCGTTATTATAATTTCGAATTTGAAAGCCATTGCGCAGCTATTACTCTAGTCTAATTTTTGTTAGTTACAATAATAATATTATGCAAATAATAATAATAAATATCAAAATTTATTATTCGGAATCTTTTAAAATTTAAATCACTTACTTTATTCGTGCTTGATTCCTTCAAATATAAATATTTCATGATATTCTCATGAAATATTTATTATTTTAAACTAAACTACAGAAAGAAATGTATTACTGCGGGGAAAGGATATCCATATGGCCATTTCACTACTGCTCAAATGCTCATCAGTGGATTTTACCCAAATTTTGTATAGAAAAACAGAAAGTCTTATATCAAAAGCCAAATTGATTAAATGAGAACTCCATTATTTATATTTGAAGGAATCAAGCACGAATAAAGTAAATAATTTAAATTTTAAAAGATTCCGAATAATAAATTTTTCATTTTGATATATTTGCATGTGCACATTGCTTATTAATAAAAATTGTTTTTCAATTTTTATTTTTTCATTGAATCTTTCAAATACATATGAATGGTTCCCAATGGGATCCCTTATGTAGAAAAATGAAAGAAAGAAAAAATAAAAATAGTTTCTGAATGTTTGCTGTGTTTTTTTTTTATAAAACATTTATAAGTTGTTGTCTTTTGTCTTATTGATTCAATGGAGTTCTCATTTAATCAATTTGGCTTTTGATATAAGACTTTCGAGTTTTCTATACAAAATTTGGGTAAAATCCACTGATGAGCTATTTGAGCAGTAGTGAAATGGCCATATGGATATGCGTTCCCCGCAGTAATACATTTCATTTTTTAGTTTAGTTTAAAATAATAAATATTTCATGAGAATATCATAAATATTTATATTTGAAGGAATCAAGCACGAATAAAGTAAATGATTTAAATAATAATGAATAAATATATAAATAAAATAAAGAAAATGTTCGTATATTTGCTTTCCTTCATGTATATGTTTTTGTCCAGGCAAATACACATCAATTTAAGATCTTCCCGCTTCACATTGAGTTCTGTTTTCCCACTACTTTCTTATGTATTTGAACTTATACTTATGTATGTCTTATGATGCTTATTAATGTCTTTAACTAAATTGACTAAATGAGAATAATATTCTAACAAGAAAGTAAAAAGGCAACATTCTGAAAAATCAATCTTCAATTGTTTTTTGTTGTACTTTTGCTTGCTTTACTTTTTAAGTTCGCATTGATTGAATGCTACATTAGCCTTATAAGAACTATAAAAACTTTGCTAAACGTCATTTGTAATAATGTTCTATTGTAAACTGCTTTCATGCAATCATATTTACTAATTAATACACTTTTATTTTTTTAGAAAGTATTATAAACATTAATAACCTGCACAGTCCCAGTACCAGCTCTGCACATATTTAAAATAATAAAAGAAAACTGGCGTCAATAGCGTCTTAACGTCTCTACTTTATTCCCCACAACATCATTACTTATTTTTAACATTCAGTGCTATTGCCGAAATGACCCTTAAAACCCAGCAAACATTTAATTGCTTTGTTAGAAAAGATTGAAACTGACAACTAAAGAAAAAATTATAGATTTTGCTATTAGAAAACGAAAAAAGTAGGAAATGATCATATCTTAACATCTGATTAAAAAACATTCAGTAATTCTGAAAATAGCAGCTACGATGTAGCTACACTTTTTCAACATACAATATTGGTTTTAAATTTTTTATCAACCATATCTAGTAGCAAGTATACTCTCGATATCAACTGACTTTTTGAGAACAATAACTTTAAGCGGCAAGTTAATACAATTTTTATATTTTTTTTAAATTCCAGGTAAAATCAAATTCTGGACCACAAAAATTTGTTTTGTTTTGTAATGTCTGCATGTATCGGAAAATAGTTAAAACCATGTAACTGTAAACACTCGACAAATATGTATGTATATAAAACCGTTCACGTTACTAGAACCGTTATTATAAGAAGAGAGGACGAAAGCATGGCACCTAATTCCTAACTACTTCAAACACTAGTAAACTGAAAACGGAAGGAGCTGAAAACGCAGCTTAGAAAAAAACTTTCATTATTTTGCTTGATAAGAGTTAGAGTTCAAAGCTTAAACATAATTAAGGTGGATTCACCCATTTTGTCTGGACAAATATTTTGTTCGAACAACATTTTTTTTTAATGTATACATGCTATAGCATGACATTTCTCACAGAGAGTAGGAGAATTGATTTTGTTCAGACAAATCTCAGCTTGGTTTGGTAAAACATTAATTCTTGTCCGGACAAAATAGAACTGAGTTGCCACAAATTTTTTTTAACAGCTAAATTTAATTGCCCGACACAAAATAAAATTGTGTGTTTTTTTAAAACGAAAAATGTTGTACGTGGGGTGTAAAATGTAATTTTAAACAAAAAATGTTAAGTGAAAAATTTGGGGCTGACGCTTAGTTTCGGAGTTACGGACCTAGAAAGCTTGTAAGTATAATATGACACCTATCGAATATTTTATGGTGGAATAAGACAATATGGGTATCACTGAAAAGGTAATTACAATATCTATTTGATTAAAAAGGAAAATAATTAAAAAAACTTCAGATAAATATAAAAAAATTTATATAGTCATAATTACCCATATTAAATAAATTAAGTTTAGCGGCAATAGTATACGAAATAAGATTTAGCAGAATATCTTTAGAAAGCGAAGTCGGAGGAGAAAATCATTGCGCCCGGCCTACACAGCAAATCTTTAGTTTTCGAAGTCGGTTTTTGTTATACTATAGAGGAAAAATCCTTTTTTTTTAACTTACATTTTACATCTCCTGGATAACTTTGCTTGTGTTGTATTGCCGCTGAACTTAATTTATTTGATCAAGTTATGTTTATATGAAAAACAACTTTATTTTGGTTGTTATTTGATTTTGTTTTTTATTTTTTCTTTTCAGTTAAATAGGAATTAAAATTATCTTTTCAATGATACCCATTCCGGGGAAATACTCGATATATACCATACTATACAGATAAATTTTGGAGGTCCGTCACTCCGAAACTAAGCGTCAGCCTCAAATTTCTTACTTCACATTTTTTGCTTAAAATTCCATTTTACATCCCGTAGATAATTTTTTGTTCATTTCTAAGCTGCGTCCGTAAACTAGATTTATTCCAAAAATAATTTTTCAATGAGATTTAAGCGTATCTTAAGAACCAATGCATGAAAATTGCTCTTCTTTGCTTTAATATTTCTTTTACTGCGATTCCTTTTCTTTTTAAAAAATATATGTATTTTGCGATTAAAAGAGCTTTTTCTATTTCAGCAGCCATTAATAGAAGCAATTTTCTTTTCTTATCAATGTTTTAATAACCAAAATGCCAAAAAAAAAATTAATATGACTTGTTAACATACATGTGTATGTATTTCTATGACAGCTTTTTTTGTCGGGACAAATTTTTCGAAATGGGTGAATCGTGCTGTAGAAAACTCTCAGTAAAAACTTTTGTGAATCCACCTTAAGAGTTAGTTATTATACCCTTCACCGGATAAAGTGGAAAAAGTGTATATCTTAGTTTGTCATTCCATGTGTAGTTTCTACAATATCCATTTCCGACCCCATAAAGTATACATATTCTGACTTCTTATGCATAGCGAAGTTGATTGAGCGATGTCCGTCCGTGTTAGTGGCAAGGCAAACTTGATTTCACAAAACAAAAAAATAAATAAATATGTCAATCGATCAGATATAGTGTCGAAAGAGGTGCTATTGGAAATCGGCGTGATCGGTCAATGTCCTCTAATTTTTTCATGTCATTTGGAACAATAAAGTAACTCCAATCAAAAAAATATATATGGAGCGATAGAAAATTAAAAAAATAAGAAAAATCATCAAAGGAAAAAATTGGCGCTCGCCCGTATTTTCCGAGTTACGGGGCTCTGAAATGTTCAAATTTTTGAAAATATCAATATTTATTTTCATTTAAAAGCTTTTAAAGAGGTCTTTAAGGAAATATTAAAATTATTTAAAAATGCTTAACCCATTAAGAGCCGATGTCATTTTTTATGTAAAATTATATATACGAGGGCTGCTATATATATTTTTGGCCTGACATTTCCATTAGAAAGTTTGCCATTTTTAAGCATAATCGCACTCAAAACGTTTTGACGTACGACCATTTTTTGTGTTGTTAACAGTGACTTGAAAAAATTAAAATCGGAAAAAATGGAATTAACTCGTGAACATTTTCGTGCCATCGTTTTTCACAACTTTCGACGTGGATTATCACGACAAGAGTGCATTGATGAACTTAAATCTTTGTATGGCGATAAAGCACCATCCTATAGCACTGTGAAAAATTGGTGTAATGAATTTAATCGTGGCCGAAGCTCGCACAAAGACGAATTCCGGGAAGGTCGTCCAAAAACGACTGTTGTGCCAGAGAACATTGATGACGTGCGTGAATTCATAATGCAAGATCGACATGCGACATACCGAGAGATAGAGACATCCTTGGACATTTCTTCCACTAGCATACATTCGATACTGCATGAACACCTGGCCGTAAAAAAGGTTTGTTCTCGTTGGATCCCGCACAATTTGAAAGTCGCTCAAAAAAAGGCTCGTGTCGATTGGTGCAAAGACATGTTGCAAAAATACGATTGCGATGCTTCAAAAGACGTTTATAAGATCGTCACAGGTGACGAATCATGGATCTATGCGTATGAGCCCGAAACGAAACAACAATCGACCGTGTAGGTCTTCAAAGACTAGCAAAATCCAACGAAAGTTGTTCGCGGAAGAAGCACTTCAAAGCAAATGGTCGCCTGTTTCTTCGGCAAAACTGGTCATGTGGTCTCTGTTCCGCTTGAGCAACGTGGGACGGTCACTTCTGAGTGGTACACTACAATATGTTTGCCTGAAGTCATCGGAGAAATTCGAAAAACCAACAAGAGAAGACGAATCATTGTTCACCATGACAATGCAAGCTCTCACACATCGGCTCAAACCAGAGCGTTTTTGACCGGCCAAAACGTCGAATTAATGGGTCATCCGCCGTACAGCCCTGACTTGGCACCTAATGACTTCTTCTTGTTTCCGCACATCAAGAAAAAAATGCGTGGTCAACGATTTTCGTCGCCAGAAGAAGCTGTTGAAGTGTTCAAAAACCATGTTTTAGAGCTGTTTCAATCGGAGTGGAAAAAGTGCTTCGACAACTGGTTTGAGCGCATGCAAAAGTGTATAAATCATGCTGGAGAATACTTTGAAAAACAATAAAATCATTTTTGATTATAAATATTCGCATTTTCACTATTAGGCCAGAAATATATAGAGCAGCCCTCGTATGCTGTACCAAAAGTTTTTTTTTATTTTTTAATTCTTAGTCACCCAAGATTTGCTTTTTTTGATTAGAGTTACTTCACTGAGCTAGATTTACATAGATGGTGAAGGGTATATAAGATTCCGTATAGCCGAATATAGCACTCTTACTTGTTTAAGCAAGGTGTTATTGCGACGAAAAAATAGCACTTTCCAAACAAAGCAAATACTTGCGGTGGTTTATCTAGAATTGCAGAGTCATAGAGGTCTATACACCGAGAACCCAAACAGCACTTCAGTCCCGATGCTTACCTTGTATATAAAAAGATATGACTCCTTCTGTGTCTTAGTTCTTGCCATGCGCTGATGTTCATTAAATTTTAAAAGTTTACTAAAAGTAACACCAAGATACTTAATCCTGCCTCTAAAGAGATCTAAATTCCACCTAAAGTCAATATAAGAGTTTACTTTGCGGAACAAAATAACACCAAGTAATATTTAAACCTTTATATGTATAACAATTAAAGGAATGAGACGTTGCCCTTTGCACTAGTTACATTAAGAATGCTTTGATTTTTAAGATTAAACAAATAAACATTAAATAAATCTTTTATATATAAAAATTTCTAATGATCTTGCAAACTTCACGCAAAATCAAGATGAATAAATAATAATAAAATAAGCAAATATTTACTTGCACGGGTTTTATAGTCATGTGTGTGCGTGTCAGTGTTTCTACTATTGAGTTCAGCACATACCAGTGTTCAAATAAAGGCTGTTTTACTTGAATGGATATTAAAAAAATGCTTAAGAGAATACAAAATGCTTAAGAGAAACAAGTAAGAGTGCTATATACGGCTATGCCTAATCTTAAATATCCTTCACCATATATGTAAATCTTGTTTAGTAAAGTAACTCCAATCAACAAAAAAAAAGACATTGGGGTGACTGAGAAATAACAAAAAAAAGAAAAAAAAGTTAAGTACTATACATAATTTTACATAAAAATGTCAACGGCTCTTAATGGGTTAAGCATAAAAAAAAATTGTTTGTTTTATTTCCTTATAGATCTCCTCAAAAGCTTTTATGTAATACCCGCATTGGTGTCTTAAAAAATAGGGTTCGTACTTTTCTACGAAAAGTTCAGAGGTCCATTACTTGGCAAACATGGGCGAGCGCCAATTTCTTGACTTGATGTTGTTTTAAATTCTCTTTTGCCCTATATATTTGTTTTATTGGGGTTACTGCACTAAATATGATTTATTCCAAATGATATTGACCCATCTTGCTGATTTTCAATAGCATCTCTTTCGACACTATGTCCGATTGGCGTATTTTAATTTTCTCTAGCTGATCTTGTACCTTGGCAAACTTGATTTCAACACCAACATGGAAGGACATCGCTGAATCGACTTCGATATGCATAATAACTCTGAATATATACTTTATGAGGTCGGAAAAGGATATTGTAGAAATTAAAAATGGAGTGACAAACTTAGGTATACCCTTTTTGACAGAGATCAACAATGCTAAAAAACAAGCATAGGACGGTATTAAGAACATTGGATATAAGAGGTGAATTTTTATAAAGGTCGGTATAGCCCTTAACCGGCGAGGAAAATTGTGTGATGTAATAAATATTCCATAAGAAGAAGTATGCAGGGCGCAATTTTTTCGGGGGTAACTTAGGTTTTCCCCGCAGACCTATTTATGCCAATGCTACTATTCTCTGCTACTAATATGAAAATTTTTCCGTTCAGAAATTGCTGATTTATATATTCATCAAATTTCATCGACTATTGTATCACCCTTTAATTTATTATTTTAAATATTTATACTTATTATACTAGATAAAGTAGTGGACATTCTATTCAATTATCAGAATAAAAGATAGGACCATATAGGTAAAATTACATTAACTATTGTAACATCCTTTAATTGCCAAATCAAAATTTCATACTTGATGTTATAGCGACTTACCAATACAGGTTTTTAAAATTTTCCACCGTCTGGCTATAACGGTTCAACAGTTTGGCCATATACATCAAATTAAATGACCTATTGCGGCATCCTTTAATTTATAACTTTAAATATTTATATTTCTTACTATAACGGTCATTCATAGTAATCAACATTTTGTCCAATTTTTAATCGTTTATCTATAACGGTTTAAAAGATAGACCCATATAGGTAAATTTACGTCACCTGTGGGAACACCCTTTAATTTTCAGATTTATTTCTGTATTACTTTGTGCTATTGGAATATATAGTGACGCCCTTTCCGGTTCACAATAAACGTAAAAAACATGTATGTATGTTGTATGGGGACACCCTTTAAATTTTAAAATTATGAAGTGTTTCTAAAACGAGACCAATCTGAATAACCTTAAAAAAAACATTCCAAAATCGGTTTGAAATAACTGAGTTATAGAAGCTTTAATATAAAAAAGCAACATGCACAGACGGTTTGATAACCTCATTTTTGAAGTCGGTTAATTAATGTTTAATTTTAATGTTTAATTTAAGTTGAAAATACTTTTACGTTTTATTTACTCAATAGATTTATTTAATTTTGAAATAAATCACGCCAGTAAATATTTTGTTAACAAGACTACTTACTTAAAATTTTTAGAAGGGTTTTGCAAAAACAGGAAAGAAATATTTTAATTGAGTTTTAATGGAAATTTAATTTATTTTAAATGCAAAAAAATAGAAATTAATAGAAATTTATTAATTTAATTTATTAATAGAATTTTATGCAGTAAGTGGATAAATACATATTTTATTTTTATTTTTTACATAGTATTTTGTGTAAGAAATTTATATCACTTCCATTTATTTTAAGAGAAGTTTAATTCAGTTTTTCTATTTCTTCCACGAAATCATAGTTTGGTTTATAAAGGTCACCGGCAGATAAAAGCTTTTCATTTTTATTTCAATTAGAAGATTAATTCGCTTCCAAAGTTTTTTGGTCTTGTCGTTCTTTAAGCTAGTGATGAAATGTAACTGTTTGTGACCTTTATAATACGTATTTTTTTTTTTAATTTCATATAAAATGAAATCAAGAGTGCTATATTCGCCATATATGTAAATCTAAGTCCAATCAAAAAAAGCAAATATTGGGGTGACTGACACTGAAATAAAAAAAAAAATTTGTACTGCATACATATAATTTTAAATAAAAAAGCCATCGGCGCTTAATGGGTTAAGCATTTTTAAAAAATTTTAGCATTTCCTTAAATATCTCTTCAAAAGCTTTAAATTGATACCCATATTGGTATTTTAAAAAATTTTGAAAATTTCAGAGCCCCGTAACTCGGAAAATATGGGCAAGCCCCAATTTTTTCACTTGATGCTTTGATTAGAGGTAGGCGTGGTGTTTTGCCTGCTGCCTCGAAGAAAATGGACCGATCATGCTGATTTCCAATAGCACCTCTTTCGACACTGTATCTGATCAGTTGACATACCTATTTTTTTGTGAAGAGGTCCCTTAGAACCAAGGCATATTTAACCAGGTGGCATTTCTAGGGCAGGTGATAATTTTTGGCTTGAATTATTTTTTTCCTTGGTTTACACTTGATTAATGTCAAAATAATTTGTTTTGTTTACGGATGAGAAAAAATTTATTTAAATTTTATATTCAAGTGCTATACGAAGTGTGTTTTAATTGTTTAAATCAAGGCAGATTTATTTTACTAGGTAGTAGCGGCTCTACAACAAATATAACATTATTGTTGTTTTGTGCGTTGGAAACGTCAAAAACACAAAGAGAAATAAAAGATAATTGCTCTCAACACAAATGCTTGCTGATTAGCTTAAAATATAAGATTATACATAAATAGAAATTTGGTGGCCAAAAATAACAACAATAATAACAAATGCTTGCTTTTTTACGCAAACGCTTGTTGTTAGTGTTTTTTTGAAATTCGTAAAAAAAACAAAGGAAAATACAAACAACTTTTGACATTCCCAACTACAAACCAGCTGGGCTGACGACACTACCTAGTAAAATAAATCTGCCTTGGTTTAAATATTGAAGAAGAGATAAAAAACATATAAACAAAAACTTTCCGTTGTAATCTACAAACAAAATATAAGCAATAAAATATTGATGGCTTGCGTCAACGTTTCCTCTTTTAATTTTCTTGCTGTTATTACATGTTTTTAACACTAATCATTGCATGAATCAAGAAAATAAGATTGCGCATTCAGCAGTTCAATAAATTTTTCTACTGCGCATCGACGGCACAATAGAATGAAAATGAGTGTTTGTTGTAAAAAGTACAGTAGATTTTCAGTGCAAAACTGGAAATAACTGCATAACTTCTACACGGGTGCATCGATTTGAACAAAACTTTAAAAAGGAAGAAAAAAGATATAGTCGAGTAAAAATTTTCTGTTTGGGCTTAAAGCCCGAGAAGAATAAGAGCTATTTCGGGCTACCAAAATTTTAAAATTTGGCAAAATGTTTATAAGTAAATTATTTATTTTATTTAATTTTCTTTTTTTGGTCATGCTGTATTCTTTAAGCTCCGCATTAAGTTTTCGTACTTTTAAATACATTTATTTACTTCTTCATGACATTTAATATGATGAGCCTGTTTAGTTAAATCTTTTACAAAATCTTGTTTAATGAGAAAACCGTCTTTATTATTTTTTTGAAATATTTGGTTCAGTTCTTCAATGTGTTTCATAGTTTCGGGTGTCGGCTTTATTAGTGCGCTCTATGATCAACCCAGGAATACGTTGGACCTTCTTCATTTCGTGCCACTGCAATATCTGGGATATTATTTTTAAGTTTGTGGCGAACATAGCCTGCAAGGTTTTTGAGACCATCGTACTCTAATTCGGTTAAGTCTTTTTTGTTTTATTTTTAATAAATTTTCACCGTTTTAGTTAATTCGTTGCATTTTCCATACACAAATAAAGTTTGTTTACAAAAAATATTCTATGACTACGTCACAAATGAGAGAGAGAACTCTATACAACAAACTAACGGACCTGCGCAATGCCCAATCTTGTTTTCTTGACTCATTTAATCATTGATTTGTTGTTGTATTGTTGTATTTGTTGTCGTCGCGCTGCCACCTTATAATTTTTATGCCTTGCTTAGAACCTGGGGTCAAGTAAGGAATACTTATTTGCGTAAAAATAAGTCTTTCGTAGAAAAGGTAGAGATACAAATGTGCTAGTCTCAATTTTATTGGTGTAAAGGTATTAAAACAGTTGTCAGCACATTTTATTTTTGTAAATGAAAAATTTTTAACACTGTTTACAGAACTTTACAAAAAATATTAAAAAAACACATTTTTCAAAATTTGAATTTTAGGAAAATTATAAATGACACTCTGACGGTTTCGTGGACACTGTAAGTAATAAATAAAACAAAAACATTTAAATTTTTAAGACCAAATTGAGTGACATTCTTACTGTAAGAAAAATAAATGAACCTTCCTTCAGCCAAAGAACTTCAAATTTTTTTTTAATTTATAAAACATTTCTTCTTCCTTTTTTAATTAAATGTAAAATTAAATATAAAATTTGTTTGGCATCCAAATACATTTTATAGTATTATTTTATGCAAGAAAAGCTTTCAAATGATATTTAAAAAATGTTTGAAAATTTCAGAGGCTCATAACTAGAAAAATATGGGTGAACGCCAATTTTTTCACTTGATGTTTTTTTCCTTATTTTTTAATTCTCTATCGCCCCATATATTGTTTTTTTTTTTTTTGATTGGAGTTACTTTATTGTTTCAAGTGACATTTAAAGTTTAGAGGTAGGCGTGGTGTTTTGCCTGCTGCCTTGAAGGACAAGGACCGATCATGCTAATTCCCAATAGCATCTCTTTCGACACTATATCTGTTCGATTGACATATTTACTTTTTTGGCGAAATCAAGTTTGCATTGGCTATGCATATGAAGTCAGAATATATATACTTTATGAGAAATTACAGACGGAATGACAAACTTAGTTATACCTTTTTCCACTTTTTGTGGTGAAAGGTATAAAAAACTAAACATAAAGACGCAAAATTTCAATTTATGTGTTAACGTCAAAACGTTAATATGGCAACGAAAAGAGAAAGTAGAACTACATTTAATTTCTTCTATTACTTCCGGAATACTAAACAATTTGTTATCAATAGAAAGAAAATAAATTTGAGCAGTGAAAAGTTCAGAGGCCCATAACTCGGAAAATATGGGCGAATGCCAATTTTTTCACTTGCTACTTTTTTTTATTTGTTAATTTTCTATCATCCGATATATTTGTTTTTTGATTGGAGATACTTCCCGAAATTAAATTTGTTCCAAATGATATGGAAAAATTAGAGGTAGGCGTGGTGTTTTGCCCGCTGTCTCGAAGGACATAGACCGATCTTACTAATTTTCAATTGCAAAATTTTCGAAACTATGTCTGATCGATTGGCGTATTTCAAATTTCTATAGATGTCTTGGCAAAGTTGATTTCAACCCGGATACGGACGAACAAACGGACATCGCTCAATCGTCTTCCCTATGCATAAGAACTCGAAATATATGTATGTACTCTATTGGGTCGGAAATGTATCAAGTAGAAATTAGAAACGCTTTAACAAACTTTTTCTACTTTTTGTGGTGAAGGATATAAAAATAAGGATTAAGTACAAAAAATCAATTATTTAAAGTTTATTCCTGTTATAAGATAAAAAGGATTTTTGCTGAACTAAATAGTTACCTATAGTTCGGCGTATAACTGTTCTTAGTACCATTAGTTTAGCTCCTGTAAATTAATCATATGATAAAGAAAACCATGAAAACGTTGCTGATCGTTGAATTTTTCTAATTCCATTTTATTTTCACACAATTGCTTAAACTTTATATTTTAACAATAAGAACAATAAACACATTTTGTTGGGAGTTCTCTTATATGATTTTTTTTATTTGCAGTTCATTTAAAAACTTATACTATTTTTCATTTTGTATTATTTTGTTATTAAATGCTATCGATAAAAATAATACAGAATAATTTACTCGCACCTAAGTGTTTTAAAAAGTTATGTTTGGTTTCCTTTTAGCTCACAGAATAAAGAGGAATAAAAAATTAGAATAGAAATGATTTTGTTTCATGTTTTCAATTTCATAACAAGTTGTTTTAGCTGTTAGTTTAGTACATGGAATGAATATTCCTGAGCTTAACTTGATTTAAAAACAATAAATAGATACATACATACACAGAATAAGAAAATATGTTAAAAGAAATGAAATTGTTAATAAATTAAATGAAAATAAATAAAAAATAATTTTCTAATTACAATTCTAAAATTTAGAATCTAAATTAAAAGTATTTAAAATTACAATAAAGTAAGTGCTTTCGAAAAGTTCACTTAATCTGCTTTGGCAGTGCCAAAATAAACCAAATATTGAATATAAAGCGTTAGCTTAGCGAAAAGACCTTCCTGCAAAATATTCATTTCTAAAACATTTACTCTTAAAGATTAAAATGGACTTGATATTAAATACGTTTTCAGCCTGCCTTGAGGAAACTTTAACGGTTCATTTTAAACTTTAAAAGCAGCATTTAGAAGTGGAAATTTAAACCTTAGTTTTTTATAAAGCTTAACATTACGAGACAACTGCTTTGCTTGCTTACAAATTAGAGAAAACATGAAAAAAACTCCACAGGAGGTTTCAGTCCAAGCAATTTGCCTAGGTTGCTGCAATGGTTGTCTCGTCTAATACTATTTTTTAGCACGACAATTTCGTTTCTTATTTAGGAAAACCGTTCTGGATTATAACGAACTGAAGTCCCGGGAACAGAATTTGGGACGAGGGAAGTTGTAAATGTCGTGAAGGCAAAAATGTCTTGTTGTTAGGACTGGCTGATCTGTTTTTTAAAATATGAAATATAAAGAGTTTGCTTGTGCATTATGTTTTTGTTTAAAATCGTAAGAAAAATTAGCGTGAATGTGTATAAAAACACAATTTCACCTTATTTCATTCAAATAAGAGTAGAAATACAACCTCACGTTTGCGGAGTCGGATTCCGCAATGAGATGCGGCGATGGATGCGTATTTTATTGACATTTTTATTATTAGTTTACTAATTTATTTCTTTTTTATTTGAAAATATTTCAAAAATTTTATACAAGGTCTTTTAGCAATAAAGTGGAAATCCATATTTTTTTTATTTGTTTTTAAATGACTTTTAAAGTTTCCATTTCCTCTTTGTTTTCTCCTACTGATTCACAAAAAATATTAACAGAAAAACTGTAGCAAAGAGTAAGCAAGAGAATAGATTTAAAATTGATAGCTTGAGAGAAAATGCAATTAAATTCAAATAGATTATAATTTCGTGCGTTGAGCGGTTTATATTGTCAAAACTTCATATAAAAAAGTCAATTGCATCCGCAACCGTGAGGTTGTATTTCTACTCTTAACATTTATGATATTCAATTTTCGATTTTTTTTTTAATTTTTACTATTGATGTTTTCTATTGCAAGCAAATGAAAGTAATTACTGTTTAGACGAACAATGGAAAATGAATTTATTCAACATTATGCACAAGCCGAACAAGCAATAAGTGACCTTACTATTTTCACAAAAAAGATAAACATTTTATTCCTTAATTTATTTTACAAATCACTTATTTAAGGTTCGAAACCTGAAAGAAAAAACCTTAAATCAAAAGCTTAATTAACGCTAAAGTACTATCGAAGCCATAATTGGGATGTTAGATGCAATAATTTTTTATTGGATTTGATGTCGGTTTTAAAAGTATTAATAACGCAAGATCTTTATTTTTTATGTCATTGAATATAAATGTATATATTGTACGTTTGGTGTTGTCTAGTTCATTCTTTTAAAGCTCTCCTTTACTCGACATTCCAAAAAGACTTTATCTGTACTTTAACTATAGGGTTAGTGCTTCCTTTACCCTTTAATTTGTAATTTTTGTTGTGTTGTTTTCTTTTCTTTAAATATTAAATATTAAAATAAGTTGTTGTTTGTTTTGTAATTTCGAATAGTTGTTATAATATTTCTACTTTATATTTCGGTAGGTTAGTGTGTTTCTGTTTTATATATTCAAAGTCTGCAGGTTTCTTGAAATTATGTTTAATTTAACTTTAATGGAACTTAAGTTCATGCTTTCTTTAAAATATTGTAAATTTATGTTTTTTGGTTTTGGTTTATTTTAACTAGTTACTCTTCTTGACTTCCTCTTTTGTTGCATTTACTGTTGTGGTAGAGTCGCCAATGGATAATGTAGTGGTAGCTTGTTTTAAGGAGAGATCAGTTTCGCTCATGCTACTCTGCATATACAAATAAAGAATAAAATTAATTAAATATTGTATATAATTTAATACTGGTATAAAACGAAATTTTGAAATCTGGATATTTTATTTGATAGAAACTGAAACACTTTAAACTCACTTTCATTTCTTTGCGCAATTTCATTGACTTGCCCATGCTGATAAGACGATATCGTTCTTTGGCGCGTTCACGTATCTTTTCTGGAACCACCAGCAAAGTTGTAGTAATATTGCCGATAAATAGCAAGAAGAATAAACCGCTCAAGACAGAAACCTTAAAAAAATAAGAATAATAAGTTTTATAAAAAAAAAAAAAATAAAATAAAATTATAAACAAAATTATAAAAAGAGGAACATACATGCCATGGGGCATCTGGTGGATTAGTGGACAATTTGTATAATGTCCAGGCATTATAAGCCTGGAAGGCATAACCCACGAATAGGAAAGGCAATAGAAAACTTAATCCCCTCCACATCCAAGAGTGAAAACCTTCAATTGTTATATCCATATTATGACGTTCACCCAAAGCTTTCAAGCGGTACAGTAAACCTTTTTGATAACCAAATTGTAGATACTGGACCATGCCTAAGAAAACAGATTAGAAATTACTGAATGTTTTGAGATTTATTTTAAGTAGAAATCCACAACTAACTTATGTAGGCATTAAAGTACATGAATTGAGTTCTGAATAATTGCCAGTGTTCACCCTGAGGCCAAATTAATAAAACGCCTGCTGCTACAGTCGATATAAAATGATGAGCCCGCCACCATCCTTTAATACGGGAACCATTTACTTTTAAAATCGATTCACGTATAGTTAACGTGCAATAGTACCAGACCAATAAGAAAATGTATGATAATTCAAGGGCTCTTAAAAAGAGAAAATCATGGTTTTTATATTTTCTTGCTGCGAAAATTACTTTTCTTACCTGTAATTGAATATCAAATTGGGAATTGCCATCAATAGACCAATCACATTCAGTATCAATTTGAATTTTTCATATTCATCTTTGTAGCGAACTTTATCGTTTCTGTTAAGTATGGAAACATTGACATCACCCAAAATGATCTGTTTGGTAGAAATAAATTATTTGAATTCAAATTTAGATTTCTTTTTAACTTACTCTAAGATAACGTCCCGATTTAGCAGGTAACGATTGCTCTATTTCATACAGTTGTGCCTTACGTTTGAGAGTATTTTTTTGTAATTCTTCAAATTTTTCTTTGTCTTCCGGCGTTTGAATATTTTTAAATCTTAAACAAAAGTTGACAGTTCAAGTGATTTTAATAAATTCTTAATTGAATATTTGTGAAACTGTTAGAATAAATTAAAAAATAAAAATGACCGCAGGTATTTATATCATTTACCCTCGATAATTTCTCTAGACTGAATACGGATTAGCTTAATCGATTTTCACCTGTACATTAAGAGTTGTTATTGGTTCCATTTGTTGTGCTGAACACACAACGCCTTAGACCTAATTGCCTTTTCTAGAAAATTAAATCGAGCGATTTGCAGAGCACCAATTAAAATCGCTGTGGCTTCCAGAACAGACCTGTTTTCTTCCCTTGCAAATGTTGGAAAGTATGCAATGAATGATTATTAAATTGTCACGCGGATGATATTGTAAATAACATGGGTAGCCACAATTGTCCTTATGTTAGATGAAGAGGACAGGATACATGATTTAGAAACTAAAACCTTACTTCTGATTCTGGCTGAAAACAATTTTTGGTTGTTAAATTGAGGTCATTTTTCATTGTAAAATGAATCCCTTATATTTATTTAGTAAAAATTGCTTTGCCATTATTGTTGCAAAATTTCTCTTTCATTATGTGGTCAAATTTCACTGTTAAAATGGTTACAAAATTAGGCCCTTTAGTATTTTACGCATCGAGATCGTTTTTTATTGGGCAATTTCCAATGAGTCTTAATTTTTGATTTTAGATTTATTAAGGCAATTAAATTTAATTTAATCACCCTTATTCTAGTTGTCGGCGTCGTCACATATCAATGTTGATATGTGTCGACGGATTCAATTTGTTATTATACTTGTCGTTAGTGACACTTATCGATAACAGCTCAAAAATTTTTTGTATTCTATAACAAATGTGACGACGATATTGTATTGACTTGATTCTGTTTTTTGTCAACGGCTTTTTACATAACGACTGGAAGTGATTTAAACCAAACATAACATTGAAAATGTAAAAAAGTGAAGGTTACAAATGCAAATCAATTTGAATAATTGTTGGAAGAATTGCAGAAGAATCCATCTCTTGCACTGGGTTTTTGCAGAGGCACTGCTCCATGCAATTTGAAAGAAAAAATGGGAAGAAATTGGAAAAAATACTAAATTTTCTTGGTCCGCCTAGCAGATTAGCAGATAGATGGCAAAAGGTAAAAAAATAAAGAATCGAATAGGGATTTATAAAAAATTTGTAAAAATAACTTTTAAGGTATGGTGAAATTTAAAATTCAAAATGAAAAAAAGATAGTTGCTAATAACGCGGAGTGTAAAGCCACTGGCGGCGGAATGTTTAAACAATTTTCACTCATTCCGTTGGAAGAAGCTGCGTCAAAAATTCTTGAAGAAAATTGCCATGCAACAAAAAAACTGATTTACTGCAGAAGCACAGCCAGGAACAGGCAAAGCATATGTAAATACTTGCGATCCGCCAAATTTAAAATATTGCAATTTTGCTTAAGAAGTTTTCTTTTCAACACAATTTTTTGTTTTTTCGAGTTTTCATCATCAATTAAATCAAAAATTTCTTCATTTATAGAAAACATTTTTTCATAAAAGTATCAAACACAAATTTAACAAAAATCTTAGGGATGTGCATTTGCATTTCATAAAAATCGATAAACCGTCGACGTCGTCACAGGAATGTTATAGAAATTTTATTGAATTGATACAAAGTGATATTGATACCAAAATGATGACGACGATAACGCCGACAACTAGAATAAGGGTGAATATATTTTATACTGGGTTGGACGTTTTAAGCAACTGCCGATAATTTTTCAGTTTTAGAATTAAATGTTAAATTATAAAATATCACAGGCCACAAAGTTTCGTAATACTTGCCGGTAGGACTCCGACTTAAACGAGTACAGAGCACAGGAATGCAATGTTTTTCCTTTGTGCGATGTAGCGCTTGTTTAAGAAATACAGGATCCCAGGGTTTGTCCAATTCGCTTCTGGGTTTTTATCGCACAAAAAATTTCACACCCAAATCTATATATTTATAATATGAGTTAATATAAGTTTGACCCTACAATTTACTAAATAAATAAACTTTTAGGATTCTAATCAAAAACTTTGTTATAAAAATATATTTTACAAATAAATTTTAATGAATTTTGTGAATGTGAACGCTTGTAAAATCGTTATTTTTGATACTATTGCATTAAGTTTATGTAACAAGGTGTATTTGTTTAAAATGTATTAATCATAAAATTTCGAGAAAAAAAGAGTCAGGGCCCTTCTACATGAGACAAACGATATTGAAATCAAATATCTTTAGGAAAGAATTCCTGACAGCTGCAGAGCTGTTATAGTAACAACGAATGTTGACAAAAAATCCCCAGTGGGTGACTTAATGGCATCACCTAGCAGTTGAACTAATAGAAATAAGTCCTGGCCGAGCTGATGAATTTAACCATCAGGCCATCCACGAGCCGCGCCACAAAAAAGTGCTAGAAGCGAGCTTTTCTCATTGTGAATTTTTCTTTCTATCTTGATTCAAATTTCTTAAAATATGTTTTAAAGAATAACAAGTTTTTTTTTATTAGAACCAACACTCAGGGGAAGACTCCTACTTATGCAAGAATTCTTTCTTGGTAAGAACAAATATTATATTATGCATATAATGATATTGCAAGAACAGTTCGTGCTTTCAATAAAAAAACGCTTGGAACATTAATATAATATTTTTTAATTAAACTAAGGAAAAAATATGATGACTTTTGGACAAAGTCCCCTTTTAACTTCAAGGCATAAGAAATTCTCATCACTTAGATTAGATTAATAAAATCAGATTTGTTCCATACTTACTGCTTTAAAGAAGCACTTATTTGATTCATGCGATAACGTTGATGTTTAATTTCATTGAAGCATTTTTGTTGATGCGAATGTAATTGTTCCAACAGTTCAATATATTTTCGATTGCAGTCCTAAAAATTAAACAAAGAAAAGAAAAAAGTCATAGTAAGATCAGCTTAGTATTAAAAGAATTAAAAAGCAACTTACCTCCAATTCAAGAAATTCTCGATTTAATTCTTCCCATTCATTTGTTAAAGTGTCTATATTATTGTTGGCCATTTTAACGCCTCTCTGGCCTTAGATTTTGTCCAGGAAATTAGAAAAAACTGCGTTCTTAAACGCCTTCGTTTATTCACAAATCAAAAATGTTCTACACAAAATAAAACAGATATTGAAACTGAGAATTGGGTAGGAGAAAAAATAATTTCTAGTTTTCTGGTTAAGAATTGCTAAATTTGTATTTGCCTTTGTTGATCTCTGCTGTTTAAATTCTACGACAACATAAAACAATGGAAATACAGATGTATTGACTTTCAGATAAATATAGTTTGTGCCAGGCAGAAATTACAGCGGTTTGAAAATCACAGAATTATTGCCTGAGAATATGACTGAAGGTTAGAAGACAACCTGTTATATCAAGAGTCACACAGAGCTAAACAGCTTGAAATCAAACCTAGAATGTCAGTCCAAAATAGCTATTCATAAAATAATCGTTCGTTCGCTCAATTACATTCAAAACAAACACAAATTCTAAAAAATCATTTTTGTTTTAAATGTAATTATGCGAACGAACAAACGATTGCGACATCGCGAAACTGGCCCTAAATATTGTAGTGAGTACCGTGTTATGCAGATTCATATCTTTTAAGGAAACTCGGTCCAATCAGTTGCATTTACCTTAGATTTTCCTAGGTAAAACTGAAAGACTGACATTAAGGTCAATTATATGAAATTGTTTATCATTGCCGTAATTGCAATGCCAAAGGCTCTGTTGGTAAAATGAACTATATGATGGGCCAACGATATCGCAAGATGTAGGCTTGATGGTACAGTCAGATTAATTGTGAGAATTTAAATTCTTCTAAGAAATAAAATAAAGGGAATAAAAAAATCAATTAATTAAAATTCTTATTACAAGGGGAATCACATAAAATAGTTCAGATAAGTCAGATGAAGTTCCTGAACCATTAGCAAAACAAATATAATGGAATTGCACTCAGAACTCTATTAACAAGCTAAATCGTATAACTAAGAATAAAAAATCTTTATTACAGCTTAGAGAAGTTATTATCCGAATCAACTTTTGCTCTATGCTAATAAATGGAAGTGAACAGGTAGAATATTTACAAGTACAAATAATAACCGTCAACCAAAAATTGCAACAAAAAAATAAATAAATAAAAATAATAATAAAAAATACATGATGAGTATGACAAGGAAATTTTCACTTTTTTCAGTAAATAGCAAACATTTATGGCTTTTTAAGTTCTTTTTAAGATGTATATTTTAAAAATACTCATATCGAATAATAAAAAAATCTACAGTTTTTTTACCCTAACACACCTGATGTTTGATTTTAAGTTAAAATTATATAGATAAAAAATGTTTTAAAATAAATTTGACATTTTTCTCAGTTTGAAAACTGTGTTTGTTATCAAACGCTTGATTTAATAAATACATAAAGTACTGTAAGCAAGTAGCAAAATGCCCAACAAACAATAAATTAAAATATATAAACTGATTTTATTTGTAGTGATAGTAACTATTTTTTTTAAAAAGCAATAAGAACAAGTAAGAGTGCTATATTCGGCTATGCCGAATCTTATATACATTTCACCATCTATGTAAATCTAGTTTAGTGAAGTATCTTCAATCAAAAAAGCAATTATTGGGGTGACCGAAACTTAACAAATAAGAAAAATTGGTACTGCATTATATATTTTTTCATAAAAATGACATCGGCTTATAATGGGATAAGCATTTAAAAATAATATTTAGTATTTCCTTATAGATCTTTGCAAAAGCTTTAAAATGATAAATGATATTAAAAAAATTTGAAAATTTTAGAGCCCCGTAATTTGGAAAATATAGGTGAGCGCCAATTTTTTCACTGGATGTTTTTTCTTATTTTTTTAATTCTTTATCTAATAACTGGAGTTACTTTATTATTCCAAATGACATGAAAAACTTAAAGGTGGGCGTGGTGTTTTGCCTGCTGCCTCGAAGAACATGGACCGATCATGCCGATTTCTAATAGCACCTCTTTCGACACTATATTGATCGATTGACAAATTTATTATTATTTTTTTATGGATTCAAGTTTGCCTTGCCACTAACAGGGACGAACAGACGGACGTCGCTCAATCGACTTCTCTATGCATAAAAAGTCAGAATATATATTGGGTCGGAAATGGATTTTGTAGAAATTACACACGGAATGGCAAACTTTTTCCACTTTTTGTGGTGCATTTTGCAAGCAAAACACCATAAGCAAATACAAAATATTCATAATTTTCAAAATTACAATAGTATTTATAAATCTATTATTTAAATCCTTATCAAAACTGAATGTTAGAAAATTTTAATATGTATGTACACTTGCAAATATCGCCCAGCCCTTACTAGCCTACTAGTAAATATGTTAGGAATCACAACATAAATGATCGTTACCAAGGATCTGTTTGCAAATGAATGACTGCGCTCTCTATTTATTACTTCACGTAAAAATTAATTTATATAAAAAGAGAATTGTGTTTGGTATGTATTTTTGCATAACGAAATGAATCAAAAACGTATAAATAAAACAGGCACATTTAACAAGGTAAATGTAAGACGAATTCATTTTTTCCAGCTGGACTGTGAGAAAAAAAGCAGACTAAAATATATAGAAAAAAGAAATTAAACCGAAAAAATTGATAATCAAATTTGTTAAATATAATTTCAAATAAATTTTAAACACTTTAATCTTCGAATTCCAAAAAATTTAAATAATTCTTGACCTTTTCGGCCTAAACAAAAAAAAAAAAAACAATAAAATACTAAATATTAGTTTTTTACTTCATAAAATTTTCAGTGCAAAAAATTTTTTTTTATACAAAGTACAAGAAAAAGGTTCTTGAATTACACTTTCGCATTTCAATTATGTTTCGAGAGTGTATGTACAGGTTTAAAGCTTTGAGTACAACCACAATTTAAGAAGTACGAAAAAAAAAAACAATTAGTTGTTTTTGAAAATTCGATCTGTCTTAATTGGTGACGTGAATACCCTTGTTATCATATCGCACTTGAATCAAAAAGTCCGCCGAATTCTTAACAGTTACATTACATTGCACATACAATGTTATAAACTTGAAGAGAGAATAAAATACATATTTTTATGTATTTCACCACAAAAAGTGGAAAAAGCATTTAACTAAGTTTGTCATTCGGTGTGTAATTTCTATAATATCCATTTCCGACCCCATAAAGCATATATATTCTGAGTTCTTATGCTTAGCGATGCGACTGAGCAACGTCCGTCCGTTTGTTCGCGTTCGGTTTTAAATCAACTTTGCCAAGGCACTAGATGAGCTATAAAAAATTTTATTACGCCAATCGATCAGACGTAGTTTCGAAAATTTTGTTATTGAAAAACAGCAAGATCGGTCCATGTCCTTCGAGGCGGCGAACAAATCCAGTTTAGTGAAATAACCCCAATAAAAAAAAAAAACATACATGGGGGAGAGAGATTTAAAAAATAAGAAAAAAACATCAAGTGAAAAAATTGGCACTCGTCCAAATTTTCCGTGTTATGGGAGTACGATTGTACACCATATTTTTTAGATATCAGTATGGGTATCATTTGAAAAAAACTTTTGAAGAGATCTTTTAGGAAATCCTAATTTTTTTTAAATGGTTAACGGATTAAGAGCCGATGACATTTTAATGTTAAATTATATAGTACGAGGGCTGCTATATATATTTCTGGCCTGGCAGCACTGAGTGCTGCCAAGTGCAATCTGGCATTTCCATTGGAAAGTTTGTCATTTTTAAGCATAATCGTACTCAAAACGATTTGACGTACGACCATTATTTGCGTTGTTTACAGTGACTTGAAAAAATTAATATAGAAAAAAATGGAATTAACGCGTGAACATTTTCGTGCCATCATTTTTCACAACTTTCGACGTGGATTATCACGACAAGAGTGCATTGATGAACTTAAATCTTTGTATGGCGATGAAGCACCATCCTACAGCACTGTGAAAAATTGGTATAATGAATTTAATCGTGGCCGAAGCTCGCTCAAAGACGAATTCCGTGAAGGTCGTCCAAAAACGGCTGTTGTGCCAGAGAACATTGATGCCGTGCGTGAACTCATAATGCAAGATCGACATGCGACATATCGAGAGATAGAGACATCCTTGGACATTTCTTCCACCAGCATACATTCGATACTGCATGAACACCTGGCCGTAAAAAAGGTCTGTTCTCGTTGGATCCCGCACAATTTGGAATTCGCTCAAAAAAAGGCTCGTGTCAATTGGCGCAAAGAAATGTTGCAAAAATACGATTGCGGTGCTTCAAAAGACGTTTATAAGATCGTCACAGGTGACGAATCATGGATCTATGCGTATGAGCCCGAAACGAAACAACAATCGACCGTGTGGGTCTTCAAAGACGAGCAAAATCCAACGAAAGTTGTTCGTGGAAGAAGCACTTCGAAGCAAATAGTCGCCTGTTTCTTCGGCAGAACTGGTCATGTGGCGACTGTTCCGCTTGAGCAACGTAGAACGGTCACTTCTGGGTGGTACACTACAATTTGTTTGCTTGAAGTCATCGGAGAAATTCGAAAAACCAACAAGAGAAGACGAATCATTGTTCACCATGACAATGCGAGCACTCACACATCGGCTCAAACCAGAGCGTTTTGATCGGCCAAAACGTCGAATTAATGGGTCATCCGCCGTACAGCCCTGACTTGGCACCTAATGACTTCTTCTTGTTTCCACACATCAAGAAAAAAATGCGTGGTGAACGATTTTCGTCGCCAGAAGAAGCTGTTGAAGTGTTCAAAAACCATGTTTTAGAGGTGTCTCAATCGGAGTGGAAAAAGTGCTTCGACAACTGGTTTGAGCGCATGCAAAAGTGTATAAATCATGCTGGAGAATACTTTGAAAAACAATAAAACCATTTTTTTATTCGCATTTTCACTATTAGGCCAGAAATATATAGAGCAGCCCTCGTATATATGTATGTATATAGTACTTAATTTTTGTCTTATTTTTTAAATCTCTGTCATCCCAATATTTGTTTTTTGATTTGTGTTTCTTCACTAAAATAGATTTACATATCGCACTTGATCAACAAGAGGGTATTAATTTAAAATTTTCCGCAGAGATGAAAAACTGTTTGTGGTTGGTTACAAATATAATGCATTTTAATTACAAATTTTGTATTAACTTAAAATTACACCATTTTGTTGATATGAAAGTAGTAGTGACTAATCATGAAAATAGTCTGGTTTGTAATATGTTTAGAGATGAAAGAGTTGTCGAAATGCGTTGAGATTTTTACAGTAGATAGATATTGATGTTGTTAGTGCGATATATGTAAGGTGAATGGTATATAAGATTCGGCATAGCCGAATATAGCACTCTTACTTGTTTTATTTGTTTACTAAATTTCAATACATCTATTTTTTGTTTTGTAAGAAATTCATATGCAATGTAAGCTGTTATTTATCATGAGATCTTTATAGTCAACTCCAACAAGATTTATTCGAAAGAAACTGATTATTATTATATTATTATTTACTGTCGATCATGGGTATACATGGACACAATTTTTTAAAACAATTTATTTTGTTATTTTCAGTTAAAAAAATACACGCCAAAAACTTACTAATAAAGAAATTAATTTTGTTTTGGTTGATTTAAAATTTATTTCAGTGACCCGTTTCTTTCTAGTTCAGCTCAACGCTATTAGTAAGTAAAACAATAAACCGTCGTGTGCGTCCTTAAAGTTTTGCTTGCCACCTTGTGTGCGATCGGAAAGTAACTGTTCTTAAACTATTTGACGTTGTCCATCCGTCACATAAATTAAATAAAAATTTTTTAAAACAACTAATATAATAAAATATTATTTGTGGTATCCAGCAGAATTCGGACTATGACTTGTATCTTTTATTGTTGTTGCTGTACAACAATTTATACATTTAATAATTATTTTGTTAAAATATCTTGTTGGTTTGCTTGATAAGATTAGTTTAATAAAATCTTTATTATGAGTGTATAAACTGTAACACTGTGTTGAAAAAGTCTGTGTACAAACTTTTTAATTGATTTAAATGTAATTTTTTCTAGTAGGACAGATTTTTTTCTACTTTATCAAATAGCTCAAGTTTAAAGCAATTATCAAGAAAACCTGAAAAGTAAAGACTTCGAAAAAAAAAATTATTTATGATTTTAAAAATTTTTTTTTTTCTAAGCGGCGCATGTTGGGGTATTTTGTCAATCTAGCTGGACATTACTTTTTTAGTTTATACTGACTCTAAGAATTTACTGAGTGCACCTAGATTATTGAAACTTGACAGGAAAATCTGTATGGTAATTATTAAATGGAATGAATTACATAATACACCTTAAATATTTTAATTAAAAAAATAAAATAAAATGAAAATGAATGCAATAAATAAGATTTACAAGATATTCATTTAAATAAATATAAAAAGGCCACATATTTTAAAATATCCCAAGTACATGATTTTTTCAGGTTTAAATCTAGAAAGTGAATAATTAAATTTTCTAACTCTCTCGACAATTTCTTCCAAACTCGAGACATCCGAATCTGAAATAATTTTTTAAAATATTTAAGTGTCTTATGGAAAAATAATTTAATGATTTCGGAAAGAATGAGAAAATTTAAATTTATATACAATATAGGAAGGCTTACCATTTTAAATTGTTTTATAAATTGTTTATGCATGTTGAGATATATGATCCCTAATTTTAACTTGAAATTCTATTGAAAATTAATTTATATTTTCTTAGTACAAAGCTAAAAGAGCTAAAAAAGATCTCAGTACAGTATAATATAGGGCATCAATAAAGCCGTAGCGAACCGTTTTCTTACAGAACATGGTAAGTAAATATTTAAAAAGTAAGTCTTTTCAATACGAATGATATAAGAGAAGAAAGAAATTGATATGACGAGAATAATTTAATAGGTTGTCTAGAACAATGCCTAAACACTTAAGCTTATCGGCAAATCGACCAGGAACAGAATTGATCTTAATATCTAAGATTTCAGTATCAAAGGCAGACCATTAACTTTAGTCTTAACTGGGTTAACACATAAGCCATTGATAGATGCCCAAAACACAACCTCTTGCAGCTAAAAATTCGCACCCACCTCCAGAACATCCAAAAATTGAGTATCAGAATAACAGATAACCTGCACATCATCAACATTTTCAAAAGGCTGACACCAATAACAATCTTTAAAAGGCCATTAATGTAGATCATAAACAGTGGACCAATTACAGATCCTTGCGGATCACCACTAGTTATACACCGTTTAAAGGAAAAGAGTCCATAAGGACACATATTGATATCTGTCGTGTAGGTAGGACTTAATCAGACTACATGTCTGGTATGAAAACTTAAATTCACAATAACTTAGAGTGTAAAACTCTATCAAAAGCTTTGCAGAAATCAATTTTTATTAAGACGATGCTTTAACGACAGTCCAAAAAGGGGCTGATAAAATCGGTTGATGAAACCAGTGAAGAAGCAGTACGTACTATAACCTTGCTGAAATCCTGATTGAGAAGGATGAATCATTGATCTACCATCAGATACTCAATTATTTGTTCTTTCAAAATGTGCTCCACGACCTTAGAAAGGACCCGTAAGCACTGAAATCAGACGCAGATTATCAAACTGACATTTTTTTTCGAATAGGGACAACCCTAGCTATCTTCCAATTACTTGAAGAGATGACGTAGTAATGATAGTATTTACAATATGGAGCAAATGATTGGAGACAAACGGAACGGATAAATTATTTTAAGAAATCTATAAAGCATCATGACCAATAGCATTGTACTAAATACTAAACAAAGCTTGATGTAACATTAACGCACCAATGCACGCAAAGGAAAACCCCGTTAAAATAATATGAATAACAGAACTCTAAAAGACGCCTAAATCCTGTTTCTGACAAGCAGGGAAATAATTATTTATTTCATCAGAGTGTGGTAAGTTAAAAAACCCCCGTGTTTCCAGGAAACTATTATTTCTCAAAAAACTACAAAAATGATCGGAGGTACAATCTTGAAAAAAAACCTTTATGAGCAAGCATTCTCAACTTACATATAATATTTTGCACCCTATTTCTGTAGGCACAATAGATTGCCTAGTTCTGTGGTGCCATATATCGAAGATAATGAATGTAAGCCCTTAGAGAGACTCGAAAGCAAATCTCCCTGTTATCAAACCAATTATCAATTTTTGAATATATCAACATCATTAGTCAAGTATATATGGACGAAATAGTGATATATAAAATTTTTAGGGCCGCGATTGAGATCACTCTCAAAAACCTTTTCACTTTTTTTTTTGAAAAAAAAAAACACAAATTTAACACAAAAATCCTTTTTTTATTTTTGAACGAAATTTTTTATCATAAAAATTTAAAACAAAATTTTTCTAAAAAAAAATATTGCAAACCCCTCAAAATCGAATAAAGTCAAAAAAAGTAGGCGATTTAGTTAACTTTTCTGACTTTAACAGTATCCCAAAATGAGAAATCTTAAGCAAAAGCCTTGAAAATTCACTATACGGTGCAGAATTTTGTTATCTGTCCAGCTGAGTACTCTAAATAAAGACCCTTATATGCGGCGCTCAAATGTAATATTCTTAATATGTTGCTAAAATTAAAAAAAAAAAACTTTACAAAATGCCTTTTAATAAACACACCCGAGATATATTTTGCTAACTTAGATACCTTTAAATAAACCAATTTAGCATCAGTAACTTTAAATAGTCGTAAAAATATGTAAATAACCTCCCGACTTTTGAGACTAGATTAGCTAGATAAGATATAGCTGAAGCACAAGCTATTGAGCCTTGTCATGTTGAATCTAACCCTATTGATGATGGAACGATAAAGAAAGATTTATAAACGCATAAAAAGTATCTGATTGATCCAAGGGTATATGCAATAAATAGCCAAATCTCTGAGAGAGCAGCGACCAACTAAGCAGAAAGAAATTTTCTTCTGATTTTTAGCATATTAAGTTTTTTTCCTATATAACTTGTAAAAATTGATTTTTGTCTTTTCAATGATGCAAAATATTAATAAATAAAAATTAACCTTGATCATAACACCAGTCTGTCATATATAACAACTTTCTTAAATAATTTATTTTGTACACAAAATTTTTCTGACTAATGTGTATTTATGTATGTATGGATGTTGGATACGTTTTTTTAGAAATTGTTTGTTGTTGTTTTTTCTACAGCGCACTTACGTATAATCCCGAATTAGAAGCTAAAACAATAGAAGCATGATTATTTTATTGGATTCTATTATGAAAAAAATAAGCAGCAGTACGAACAGCTAGACAAAAGCTTTTTTAATGTACATTATCATTGCACATTTTGTTATTTACAGCATTTTTTTTATCAACGTCATTATTTTATTTTATAATGAAATTTATAGGTATTTTTTGATATCTGATGACGTTGTCTGGCTAGCTTACCTGCCACACTTGAAACTGAATATCTTTGAGCTGCAATATCTTGTAGATTGTTTTTATTTAAAAATTATTGATTACTTTTTATAGAATCGTTTTTGTTTAAAAATTTTTTCACAATTTTTCTATATATTTATTTTAAATTCTATTCATATTTCTTTTGTATGCCGGTATGTTTACTGTGGTGGAGATACAAAAATGTAGACATGTTTGAAGGCAAAAGTCAAAAACAGCTGGTTGAATTGTCGTGGTGAGTGGTGGATAATATACTTTTCTTGGCTTACACCATTTTTGTTAAAAATGAGCGTTGCCAAATTAATTGTTTAATGATACTTTTATATTTGGCGTGTTTCTATTTTATGTAAAAGAAAGATTTCTTGCCAGTAATTTAGGCAAATTTCCCAATAAAATTTTGAATTAATGAAAGACTTACTATTATTATCCCGTAATACAAATTAAAGGTTCTATGGGTTTGTGAGTAACTTATGCGAATCTGTAATGTGTTATTAAATAGCTTTACTAAAGCCTTATTAAAGTAAGTAAATAAATTTATTGACAGAATTTTTTAAATAAGTCTTTATTTACAATAAATTTTAAAAGGCCTTAAAACTAAGTTTTTTTAAAATTATTCTTCATCTTCATTCCTTACGCTTGGTGCGCATTTTCAAGGCCACATAAGCAGCAATTCTAAATATAAGAATCAATACTATCAAACCCGCATAATCTAAAGGCAAATTAGTTTCCGAAAAGTTTAATGTTTCCAAAATAACTTTTCCCGAACTAGGGCAAGTAGTATTAGAAGATGTGCATGTAATTTCACCAGGCTGTACATCTGCCCATTGATTGATTAACAAACCTTCGTTGGCATAACGGAACCAAGAGAAATACGACAACCATTTGAAGTATAAAGGTACGGATCCAGAGTTTAAAAAGAAGCCACCAAATAGTAGGAAGGGTATAGTTACAGGAGGACCCACCGACAAAGCCATAGATGTAGAAGTACTGGCACAGGAAATTAAATAACCAAAAGAGGTAGATACGTTGGCTACCAAGGTGACCAAAGCCAAGGCGCTGAGAAAATGATAAATTCCTGGTCGCAATCCAATCATGGGGTATGCAATAGCAGTGAACAGAAAGGGAACTACTAAAAATAAAGGCAGTTCGGCTATAGTTTTTCCAAGAAAATAAGTATCACAACGATAGAGACGACTTCGTGTTTCACGCATAAAGACAGGCAATTCAGAGGTGAAGACCTGTAGATTTATTTAAAATATATTTCAATTAAAACGATAAGTTACAAAGTATTTTATAAGACTTACATTGATTACAGCAAATACGTTTTGAAATGTCATATTAGTAAGAAAAAGAAAAATGGCGCCATTGATGTTCATAACGCCTACCTGGGTCATAGGCTGATTCAAGAATATCAAACCAATTAAAATAGCAACCATCTGAAAAAGAAATATGTATGTAATTAAAATTAAAATAATAAAAATTAATTGAATTTTTTTTGGGAATTCTACTGCAAAATCTTTTGAATCTTAAAGACTTTGTATATGCCAATAGTCATGTATCAGGGTTGATTTTGAATAATTTTTTCTGTTAACTGTACATCATATCCGTATTTTAAATCATTATCAGCATAAAAAATAAAGGGTCTTATACATGTACGTACTATTCACCATTTTGCTAAAAGTTTTTATTTTAGTCCACGTCAACAGAAAAAAGTGTTCTTGCAATTCTCTTTTGTCGTTCGTAAGATAAAGCAAGATCGAAATCTAAGTAATCAAGGTAAGAATTGCAATAACAAATTTGCATTGTGTGGACATGAAAGCAAATTTATAAGAAAATTCAAGAATATTTAAAAAAAATTGCACGTCAGGACTGAGACTTACAGTGTTTTATAATTTAATTTATATTCTTTTTATTTGAAAGGTTTTTATACAACAATAAATAAATTTTCTTTTCCCTTTTTCTAGCCCTTAGGTCAAAATTATTGTTTATTATTTTTTCAATATTTCGCCACACCGTTTTGGTGGCATGTTTAGGAAACAGACAACAAAATTGTTAATATTAAGTTGTTTTCAAGTACAATAATAAATTGCAAAAAATTGTCAAACAGACATAAACAATTTTTATTTTAAAAACTGACCTAGTGCTTAGAAAATTAGAAATGAAAATTAATTATAAAATTAAAAAAAAAACAATAATATTACAACAATCAATATTTATAAAAATAAAAACAGAAGAGTTTTCTTTAATTTAAAGTTTTGGAAGTCTGTGAACTTTGAGTGAATTTTCAACTTGTGGTGAATTTAACATTTTGTGTTAATTTTTTCTATAAAGGCCTCATTAGTCTTTACTTTCTGTTGCTGTTCTGTTCCGTGCCTTTCTGCTTTTTAAATTATTGTGATTAGTTTTTCTGTAACAACAATGCAGCTGTTTATAAAAAACAAAGAAAACACAAAACACAACACAACAAAAAAAACTACAATTACAATAACAAAAATAGGTTTGTTTACATTTTGTACACATACTATGAAACAACTTTTAAGTAACTTAACGTTGAATTCTATTTTCTACTGATTCGAACGGAACAGAACAGAACGTCAAAGTAATAACAAACCAAAAATACACATTTTGCATTTAACAGAAAGTGATCAGCTGATACGTCACAGAACAGAAAGTAAAGACTAATTCTGCCTTTAGTCCAGAATTATAACCAAAGTATATCTATAACAAGTACATGAAGGAGTTCAGCTGATAGTTTTATTGGTGTGCGTGTTTATCATGTTTTTTGTCAAAATTTGTTTACATTTATTTTAATTTTTATTTTGCTCTTGTTTTTTACGTGTTTCTTTTAATTTTTATTATGTTCTATCAGGGATGGTAAACGAAATATTCAAATTACGCTTTTCCAACTCAAGTTGCATTGAATATTCTTTTATTGAATTCTTGTTTAAATTTACATTAATATATTCATTAAAAGGTCATTCTCTTACTTTTTTTTATAATAATTAAGTAAAATTAATATTAATTTTTTAGTTAGAAAAATTATAAAATGTTACCCCCTTTGCCGTCTCTGAACTGTTTTTTGACATAATAAATGATTTTACACAAATGTTGTATTTGTTGTTGACTTGCATGTACTCAATATAAATAAACTTTGATTATAACATAACATTTTTTCAATTCTTAATGGCGTCGAAATTTGTGCACAAGACAAAAACAACCTGAAACTAGTTCATGCAAAATGCCATAGTGTAAAATTGCTCTAACTTTTAAGATTTTTGTAAATTTTTCTGTATGAATTAAAACTGAATTATTTTCGGCTTTGGTTAATATTTAATTTAATTTCAGAAAAAAAATATTTATGAATGTATACGGACGTTTTCTAAACGCTTGTAAATAATTTTTCTTTCTAAAAAATGTTTAGAAATTAAATTAAAAAATGCACCAAAGCCGAAAATAATTCAATTTTAATTCATTTATAATATCCACTTTTTCTATGTTCGATATTTGTGTAGTTTTTGTGCCTGATATTTTGAAAGTTTAATATTCGGTGAAATATTAGTTTAGTTATTTTTTTTTTGTGAATTTTTGTTTGTTGCGCAGTTTTATAGTTATTGTTGGCTATTTTTTGTTCTTTTTAACCGACTTCAAAAAAAGAAGAATATACAATTCGGCTGAATGTTGCTTTTTTATATTTGTGCCTCCAGAACTCAGTCATTTCTGATCCGATTTTGCAAATTTTTGGTAATATGATAGATTATGCTTACAGATTGGTCCCATTTTAAAAACAGTTCATAATCTTTAAAATAAAAGGGCGTCCCCATACAACATACATATTTCTTATATGTATTATGAAATGTAAACGGCACTTCTGTGTAATTTAAAAAGATTGCGTAGCTATAGCTGTAGCTTCTAATAACAAAAAATTATACAAAAATAAATCTAAAAATTAAAGGGTGCCCCATAATTGATGTCAATTTACTTATATGGGCACCGTTATAGACAAACGCTTGCAAATTTGACAGAATGTCGATTGCTATGGCCATTATAGTAACAAGTATAATATTAAAAATTATAAATTAAAGGGTGCGCCAATAGTTCATTTAATTTGATGTATATGGCCATACTTTTGAAGAGTTATAGACAGAGGCTTGCAATTTAACATGAACCTGTATTGCTTAGCCCGCTATAACAACAAGTTGGAAGTTAAAGGGTGTCCCCATAATTGATGTAATTTCAAGTATGTGACCATACTTTTGAACCTTTATAGACAGAACGCTGAAACTTAAAAGGGACCTGTATTGCTAAGCCCGCTATATCATCGTGTATATAATTTGAAATTAAAGGGTGTACCATAATAGATAAATATTTACTTATATGAGCCTATCTTTTAAACCGTTTTAGACAAACGCTTGCAAATTGGACAGAATGTCGATTGCTATGGCCGTTATAGTAACAAGTATTAATATTACAAATTATAAATTAAAGGGTGCGTCAATAGTTCATAAAATTTTATGTATATGGCCAAACTTTTGAAAAGTTGTAGACAGAAGCTTGAAATTCAACGAACATGTATTGCTTAGTCCGCTATAACAACAAGTATAAAATTTGGATTTGGAAGTTAATGGGTGTCTCAATTGTTGATGTAATTTCAAACTTTTGAACCATTAAAGACAGAACGCTAAAATTGAAAAGAGACCTGTACTGATAATCCCGCTATATCAACGAGTTTATAATTTGAATTTATAAATTAAATGGTGTCCCATAATTTATGTAGATTTTCTTATATGGACCTATCTTTTGAACCGTTATAGACAAATGCTTGAAAATTGGACAGAATGTCGATTTCTATGGCCGTTATAGTAACAAGTATTAATATTAAAAATTATAAATTAAAGAGTGCGCCAATAGTTCATTTAATTTGAAGTACATTGCCATATGTTTAAAATACAAATTTTAAACAAATTTATTTTCAATTCTTTATAATTTATATTTGAAACAATTATTATTTATCAATTGAAACATGCATTTACATAACCGTATCTTTTAACATATTCGCTTTTAAATATTTGTTAATGTTAAAACATAAATTGTAACGATCTATATAAAAACTTATTGTGAATTAATAACATTTGCATTAAAGCCTAATCATCGAAAGATCTGTCACAAGTTATGTACAAAATTACCTAATAAGATTTCCTTTTTATAAAACCAAAATGGTAGACTCACTTGGATTGAAACAGGTGAACGGTGAGCATCTACACAGCTAAATAAAGCAAATTGAATTAAATTCTAAAACCCAACTTTTATTTCCTTTTCCTAAAACCGAAACACTTAAACGTCTCTAATTACGGAGAAGAGAAAGTTAAAAACAGATACAGAAATCTAGAAAACTGGATTGGTTTCTTATATTTATTTGGGTGTATTCTAAGACCAAATACAGTCCACTCAAATTTTCCCGACATCCAAATAAACCCTTAAATCCTCTAAAGGAGCCACGTCATCCCTAAATCTCTGTCAATCTTGTTCACCATACTTTTTAACAGTTGTAGACAGACGCTTGAAATTTGCAACGAACCTGTACTGCTAAGTCCAAATTCAAAATTTGGATTTGGAAGTTAAAGGGTGGCCCAATAGTTGATGTAATTACACGTATATGGCCGAACTTTTGAACCGTTATAGGCAGAATACTGAAACTTAAAAGGGACCTGTATTTTTAAGCCCGCTATATCAATGAGCTTATAATTTGAGTTTAGAAATTAAAGGGTGTTCCATAATTACTATAGATTTACTTATATAGGCCTATCTTTTAACCCGTTATAGACAAACGCTTGTAAATATGACGCAATGTCGATTGCTATGGCTGTTATAGTAACAGCTGATTATATATAAAATTATAAATTAAAGGGTGCACCAATAGTTTATTTAATTTGCTTTATGGCCATACTTTTAAACAGTTGTAGACAGACGATTAAAATTTACAAAGAACCTGTATTACTAACTCTCTGTAACAAGAAGAATAAAATTTGGATTTGGAAATAAACGGGTGTCCCAATAGTTGATATAATGAATGAATAATGGTGTATGTAGCCGGACTTTTGAATCGTTATAGACAGACAGCTGAAATTTACCAGGGGCATGTTTTGCTTAGTCCGCTATTACAAGAAGCTTCTAATTTGAATTTAGAAATTAAAGGGCGTTCCCAAAATAAATGTAATTTGTTCTATATGGCCGTATTTTTTAACCGTTGTATATAAACACCTTAATTTTAGACAGAATGTCAACTACTTTATTTTGTATAATAAGAGGTATAAAAATGTTATATTATAAATTAAATAGTTGATATAATTTGATGTATATGGGCAAAATGTTGAACCGTTATAGACAGACGGTTGAAATTTACCTAAATGCTAAATCTACTACAACAGCAAGTATATAATTTGAATTTGGAAATTAAATTGCCAAACTATTGAACAGTTGAACTAGTATAAAGTTTGGAGATATAAGGCTGTTCCAATAGTTAACGTAATCTAATTTATGTGGCCATACTCTTGAACTGTTATAGGCAGACAGATGAAATCTGTTTTGGAGTCGGTTTTTTTCGTAAGAATTATTTAGTAAAATTACTTTTAAATTTCAATTTTAGACTCTTAAAATTTCAATATGGTAAAATAAATCAATTTAGAGTTTTTAGTGTAATATTTCTTCTATTCTCTAATGAATTTTTGATCTTTCTTGCCTTCAAGAAGTCTTCAATTCTTTTGGAACTACGAATTTTGGCGAATTTTTTAATTAAAATTACATTTTCTTGGTTTCATTGATAATTAGTTAAAAAACAAAGTCATTATCATTAACTAATGATTAAATGGTTTCAAAGCATTACAATGTTATGTTAAGTGACTATAGTTCGCAGACATCAAATTTTACAGCCATCTCTCTTAAAATTGATAAATTATTAAAATTTTCAAATATAGATCCATCTACGACTATCTTCTTTTAAGTTTCTTTGATCATTAATTAGTGTTTCATGTTTTATAAAAACAATTATGTTTTATTCCATTGTAATTAGTTATTAAACGATTTTATTAAAATTTCATTAGCATTAGTAAAAGCAATTGTATTAAAAATAAAATCATTAGCATTAAATTTTTTACATTGCCATTTTTTCAACAATGCCATTGATTTTTGAATGAGTCTTTATTTTTTTAAATAATAAATTTTCTGCATTGGGGTATTAATTTATTTGTGAGTCACTTTCAGTTTGTGAATTTTGTTGTTAAAACTTCAGTCTTGATGATGGTTTGATAAAATTTTAAACAATTATTTTAATTCTTACCGTTGTTTGTATCAGGCGCACTTTCACCAGTAACGGTTCCTTTAAAGTAGAAATCCAAGAACGCCACATGATTGCTCGAAATTGTGTGAGCCAAGAAGCCTTGTAGTATATATTTCTTTCATCATCTTTTGGCAAACCTACAGTTTTGGCTGCAATCCTTTGAAAATTTTGCTCCATTTCACGAGAGACTCTTAGGGGTTTTCAAAGAAAAAGAAGCAATTTTAAGCACCTTTAAAGGAAACATAAAGAAAATATCTTACTTTCCTACGGCAAAATTATCACATATTTTGGAAATGCGATCACGTGACTCCACTTCTCTGCCGGGTACCACGGCCAAAACTTGGACGTAAAAGTCCGCAGGATTGTAATTATTAGGACATTGTGCTCCAACACTGATGGTTTATAAAATTAAAATACAATTACAGCAATTAATAGTTAAGTTAAAAAAGTTAAACTTACAAAGAGAAAAAGTCTACTGCTTCACTGTGAGTGCCCAAAAATGCAACTCTACCCTCGGCCATTAATAAAATCTTATCAAATAACTCAAATAGTTCCGAAGAAGGTTGGTGTATGGTTAGTATAACAGTTTTGCCTCGCTGTGAAAGCTTTTTCAAAACCTGTACCACACTTGCGGCCATAAAGGAATCTAAGCCCGATGTAGGTTCATCACAAATTAAAAGCGGTGGATCAGTTAATGCTTCTGAGGCGAAAGCTAAGCGTTTACGTTCTCCACCCGACAAACCTTTAACCCTTCCGGGTACCCCGATTATGGTATTTTGACATTTACCCAGTGACAGATCCTGTATAACTTGATCAACTCTTTGCAATTTTTGCTTTTGCGTCATAGTTCGCGACATGCGAACAGTAGCCTGAAATATTAAATGCTCTCGAGCGGTAAGAGAACCAATAAATAAATCATCTTGTTGCACATAAGCACATCTAGCTTGCATTTCTTTAGCGTCTACAGGATGACCATTAAGCATGCGTACACTTGAGGGTGATATCTGAACTCCTCGCGCAGAACGAAAAGCCAAGGCGTTTAATAAAGTTGTTTTGCCTGCTCCCGAACTGCCCATAACGGCTAATAATTCACCTGGATAGGCCACTCCGCAAACTGTCAAATAAATATTTTATTAAAAAAACTGAAAATATGTTTTTTCATTTTTGATATTAAATAATTACCATTTTTAATCAAGTGCTTTCGTGGCTTGGGTATATGTCTCTCATTGCAAAGAACTCCCTTAACACGATTCACCAGTTGCTTCCAATTCGAACCTGGCTGATGGACTTCACCGAATACATCGAGATTGTACCAAGAGTACGTGAGTTTTTCAGATAAGGACTCATTAGATGCCAAAGACCCATAACTTTTGCTTAAACCTCGATTGATAGCCGATGCTTCAAGTTGCCCAGGAGGCTGAAAATATTAAAAATTACAGTTTAAAATAAACAAATGACTTCAAATCAAGAGCAGTATTACGAAAAACTGCTATTAGCAGTCACGTTCATTTTCTTTTAGTTATGTACATGCTGAAAATAAACAACTAAACTCAGTTTTCTATTTTATGCCAAATAAAAATAGTTAAACTGAGCACACACAAAACTGAAACCAAATGATTTAAGTTTACTAATTTTGTTATATATATTTTTCTTTTTATTTTTCATTATTATTATTTAACATTAAACATATCGTTACTAATATAAAATCTGCGAAGCTATTAAGCTTAAGTTATACACTATAAATTACTAATTTAGATGTTTTCATATAAATTAACTTCTGTTAAGGTTGTAAATAAATAAATTTTTAAAATAAATTTCTTTTTTGAGTTATATATCTAACATTAACTACGTGCGTAATACCATCTAAAAAAAGTACGATTTTCGACATGGCACCGTAATAAGCGTGCATATTATGTAATTATGAACTGACTATACATACTAAAAATAAATGTTATAGAAATATTGTTACGTATATATTTAATTTATAAACGTTTAATTTATTGAGTTCTTCAGTTGCAAAATAATTACACACACACAACTTTTAATTAAATTACACTTTATTTTGGCGATTATTTATTTATTCGCTATTAATACACCAAAAAACACGATGCCAATTTTTACTATTTCTGTAACGGACAAACTGTTGTACAACAAGATCTTCGCTTGATGACGTTCACAATCACAATGAATCTGCTTGTATCAAGGCATATTTATTTTACTAGGTACTGTCGTCTGCCTAGCTGGTTTGTAATTAGAAATGTCAAAAGTTGTTTGTATTTTACTACATTTGTTTACGAATAGCAAAAAACACTAACAACAAGTATTTACAAAACAAAGCAGAGACCAATTATTTTTTACGTCTCTTTCTGTTTTTGACATTTCCAACGCACAAAACAACAATAAAAGCCATATTCTTTTTGTTGTAGAGCCGCTACTACCTAATAAAATAAATGTGCCTTGGCTTGTATGTTCTATGTTTAAATACATATCGATGCCTTACTTTCTCAACTTCGTATCTTAAAAAAATACGGTTTTCACTTTTTCATATCAAACGGTTGCTATTTTTTTGTTCTATTAATGCAACAACTTATTATCTCAATACGTTGTCTCAATTCTGTAAATATTAATAAAATATATTTCCAATTTCCATAACTGCGTCAAACTCTTATCTTAATATGTGCAGTTGTTAAACGGTTAAGAATTTAAAAAAATCTTTGAGTCTCTTTATTCTATCCTTCTTCACAATAGCATTGAAGTGAGTATGTATATTAGCTAGGAAGTAAGTGACGTATGCATGGGATTCCCGTTATTTATATACAGTTTGTAAAAAAAATGTTTTCAAAGCTAGAAAATTTTAGGAATTTCTATTTAAATAATGAACAACAACAACAAAATCATTTTCTTTGAATTTTTTTTCTATGTAACTGTTTTCCTGTACGCTGGCGACAAAAAGGCGCCGACACTTTGAATTAATAATAATAAACATAACAACAACAATGCTAAAAATAACTTTACTTTCTTTGAATGGTGTAAAAAAAATGTTTTCAAAAAACCAAAAGCAAAGAAGATCTGTTATTTTTTTGCAAATTTATTGAATGTAAGTTCCTTTTAAGCATGGTAAGTATTGTGGGTAGCATTTATTCTTGAAATTTCTCCTGTACAAGCAACAAGTAATCACACAGTTAAAAATACACAATGCCAGGAAAACGACTGAGCAAAGATATTACACAGCTAGTGTATTTCAATTACTATAAAGGAAAGACTCACAAAGAAATTGCGGAAATGTTCTCCCTTAATCTAAGGACAGTATATAATGTTATAAACCGTGCAGAAAAAGAAGGAAGACTTGAACCACAACCAATACCAGGCAGACCAAGAAAAGTAGATCGGCGCATTGAACGAAAAATTTTGAAAATTATTGACGACAATCCACATTCCAGCACTAGGGGAATTGCACTTCAGATCAATCGTGAATGTGATATAAGTATATCCCATCAGATGGTTCGAAACGTTCTGCAGAGCCATAAATACTCTTCAAGAGTCGCCAGGAAAAAACCTCTGCTCTCCGCGCTAAATATTGAAAAACGATATAAATTTGCCATTGAGCATATTTCTTTTCCTCCGGAGTACTGGGATGATGTAATTTTTTGCGACGAGACTAAAATGATGCTTCACTATCATGATGGACCTCAAAAAGTTTGGCGCAAACCCCTGGCGGCTTTAGAAAACAAAAATATAATACCCACGGTAAAATTTGGTAAATTATCTGTAATGGTGTGGGGTTGCATTTCATCCAAGGGTGTTGGCGAACTAAAGATTTTAGAAGATGTGATGACGAAGGAAGTCTATCTGGACATTTTAAGAAACGAGTTGACTGCCAGTGCTCAAAAATTCGGCTTTGTTGATCCAGAAAATCCCGCAAAATTAAAATATAAATTTTACCAAGATAATGACCCAAAACATAAATCGTACGTTTGCGGATCCTGGTTGCTATATAATTGCAGGAAAGTAATTGATACCCCGGCACAAAGCCCTGACCTAAACCCAATAGAAAATTTGTGGGTCCACCTAAAGAAAAAAGTCGGAAAAAGGTCCCCGAAAAACAAAGCAGAATTAATAATATTTATAAAAGAAGAGTGGGAAAAAATACCCGATGATTACGACATACCAAAACTGATCCATTCAATGTGTAAACGATTAGGAGCTGTAATTGATGCTAAAGGAGGACATACAAAGTATTAGCAGCAAAAAATCTTTTTTTTAGGCATATAGAAACAATTTTTTTATTTAAGATATAATTTTGAAAACATTTATTTTACAGCGTACAATTTTTTTTTTTGTTATTGAAATAAATTTAGTTTTTTCTTGTGAAATGTGTTTAGAAACATCTAAAACAATGTAAATAAAAAAAAACTAATAATAAATGTTACATATTTTACCTAAAAACAAAGGTTTATCTTAAAGTTTTTAATTTTCTTTAGTTTTGAAAACACTTTTTTTACAAACTGTATATATTTTTTTTATTATTTTTCTAGTTTTTTTAGTACTATAACTGCATTTTAGTTATGATCTTCGCTTTGCTTGGTGAAAATCTAATTCTGAGGAATTTTAGTTTTTATTGTAAAATGAGTGATACAATAGCTCTTCTTGACGCTGATACCCAACAAAAAATTTTTGAAAAGGTAATCGAGTGTGGAATTAAGCATTTTTAGCGGAAGTACTTCCGAACTAGATTGCCAACCTAATGATTTTAACAAGGCATGATACTTTATAATCAATTACTGAGAATCGATTACATTAATTATTGTAGGAAATAATGAGTACCATTAGTATGGTAGTCTCTTTTAACATGAAGAACTAGTCCCATTACTACTTCCTTTTTTGGAAACTAATGTAATGTGTTTTGTAAGCGACTAACAAAATATGGCAATCACAAAAGTAAGTCATTATATCGCAAGTACTTTTTAAGGTAATGTCTAATTTTTTGCTGGGTAAAGGTTTTTTTGTTTTCAAGAATCTTTGTCAAGAACCTGAAATACAACAAACTGGAAACGTAATTTTGGTTGAATTCTGATCAGTGTAGCATTTCCTCCAAAACCGATTTTTCAGTAAGTGAAAGCGAGTACCAGCCCAGCACTGATTCACATTTGTCTGGCAATGTATCTTCTTCTGTATTGTTGGATGAATCCTCTGGGATAATTACAATTAAAAGAGCACGTAAAGGCCAGGGAAATAAGCAAAACTGGGATAGAAACCGTGAAAAACTCAAGAGAATGCGTGGCCAGGAGTATTCATCGATAAAGCGGAGCAAAGAATGGAATGGAGTAATGGAAATTAGAAGAGAAAGATCTTTGAAGGCTCGTTGCCGTTCGGAAATATAGCAAAAAAATTCGGTAAGCAGTGCAACGAAATTACAGAAGAAGATAGAAAGAATATTTTTAACATATTTTGGTCACTGTCTTGGGAAGAGAAAAATGCGTATGTCGTTGCAATGGTGTCACATAAACTAGTCACTTTGAGAACAACTGGTACTTTTTCTCGGCGAGTAAACACATTAGTCTACACATTGAAAATTTCTGGGGAGATCAAGGTTGTTTGTAAAAAAATGTTCAAATGCGTGTTCAAATGGGTTACTGGCAATCTAAATGCAAGCGACGTTGGCATGTTTAAGAAAAGTGCATCAGTCAATCGTCGAAGCAAAACAAACATCGACAAAGTAAATTACGTAAACTTTTTTTTACATAATTTGCCTAAGATGCCATCACATTATTGCCGACAGAGTACAACTAAAGAATATATAGACGTTCAGTACAAGACTTGGGCAGAAGTGTACACAGATTTTGAAAAATATTTGTTGGATCACAACATCGATAAGGCTGAGAAGGCAACGTACAAATGCTTCTTAGACGCAGTACACAAGGTTAATAGTATTATATACAGACCCAAGAAAGATCAATATGATATCTGCTGAAGGCGGCATGGACTCGAATGTATTTACCTCTTGCTTGCTGGGCTATTTACAGGATTTGAAAGACAAATTAAAGCCTATAATAATTTACAGCGACGGGTGCTGTGCCCAAAATCGTAATACGACACTTGCGAATGCCTCGCAACATTATGCAATTACCCACCAAGAAGAAATTCAGCAAAAATACCTGGTAGTTGGCCACACTCAAATGGAGTGCGATTCTGTGCATGCCTCCATAGAGCGAAAGAAGAAAGGAAGAGAATTATATGTGCCAGCTGATTTCAATATAGTTATAAAACAATCCAGATCGTTGAAACATTAGAAGTACATTATTTAAATCATAAATTTTAACGAGATTTCTCTTCACTCGATTACTTAAAATCAATTCGACCAGGCACCAAAACAGGTGACCCATGCGTTATAAATTTGCGAGTTCTCAAATATACCTTTAATGACGGAGTTCAATACAAATTATGTTTTGATGAAGATTGGCGACTTTTACCTAATCGTGCGACCACAAGTGCAGCACAATGATAACATTTTCCTACCGGGTCTTTACAATCAACAACTATCTATTTCAAAAAGAAAATATGACGACTTGAAAGACTTAAAACGTATGATTCCAGCCGACTATCATTCATTTTACGATAATTTGCCACACCAATGATATTATTATTTATGAATTCTTTTTTTTTTATTATTTATGAATTTTTTTTTTTATTTTTTTTCCTTTCTTGAAAATAAAACATTCATTCTATATTAAGTATTATTTTCATTGCATAATTTTGGTATAATGGCGTTATTTCTTTCTATAGCTATAAGTGCAACAAACGAGTAACTTATTCATCAAGTATTAAGAATTAAAATTACTGTTAGTGCAGCAAACTCGTATCTCAATAAATGCGTTTCATGCTTAAACTAAAAAGATTATTATATTATTTCTACTAATATACATAGATGTAACCAATTCCTTAATAATTGCATCTGAAGTTTTACTCAAACACCGAAGTATAAAAGGATGAACCGTTTTTTCTCTCTCCTGAAAAGTTGTATTTTTTAAGATACGAGGTTGAGAAAGTAAGGCATCGATATGCATACGAGGGCTGCTATATATATTTCTGGCCTGGCAACACTGAGTGCTGCCAAGTGCAATCTGACATTTCCATTGGAAAGTTTGTCATTTTTAAGCATAATCGTACTCAAAACGTTTTGACGTACGACCATTATTTGTGTTGTTAACAGTGGCTTGAAAAAATTAATATAGAAAAAAATGGAATTAACTCGTGAACATTTTCGTGCCATCATTTTTCACAACTTTTGACGTGGATTATCATGACCAGAGTGCACTGATGAACTTAAATCATTGTATGGCCATGAAGCACCATCCTATAGCAATGTGAAAAATTGGTATAATGAATTTAATCGTGGCCGAAGCTCGCTCAAAGGCGAATTCCGTTAAGGTCGTCCAAAAACGGCTGTTGTGCCAGAGAACATTGATGCCGTGCGTGAACTCATAATGCAAGATCGACATGCGACATACCGAGAGATAGACACATCCTTGGACATTTCTTCCACCAGCATACATTCGATACTGCATGAACACCTGGCCGTAAAAAAGGTTTGTTCTCGTTGGATCCCGCACAATTTGAAAGTCGCTCAAAAAAAGGCTCGTGTCGATTGGTGCAAAGAAATGTTGCAAAAATACGATTGCGGTGCTTCAAAAGACGTTTATAAGATCGTCACAGGTGACGAATCATGGGTCTATGCGTATGAGCCCGAAACGAAACAACAATCGACGTGTGGGTCTTCAAAGATGAGCAAAATCCAACGAAAGTTGTTCGTGGAAGAAGCACTTCGAAGCAAATGGTCGCCTGTTTCTTCGGCAAAACTGGTCATGTGGCGATTGTTCCGCTTGAGCAACGTAGGACGGTCACTTCTGAGTGGTACACTACAATTTGTTTGCCTGAAGTCATCGGATAAATTCGAAAAACCAACAAGAGAAGACGAATCATTGTTCACCATGACAATGCGAGCTCTCACACATCGGCTCAAACCAGAGCGTTTTTGACCGGCCAAAACGTCGAATTTATGGGTCATCCGCCGTACAGTCCTGACTTGGCACCTAATGACTTCTTCTTGTTTCCGCACATCAAGAAAAAAATGCGTGGTCAACGATTTTCGTCGCCAGAAGAAACTGTTGAAGTGTTCAAAAACTATGTTTTAGAGGTGTCTCAATCGGAGTGGAAAAAGTGCTTCGACAACTGGTTTGAGCGCATGCAAAAGTGTATAAATCATGCTGGAGAATACTTTGAAAAACAATAAAACCATTTTTTATTATAAATGTTCGCATTTTCACTATTAGGCCAGAAATATGTAGAGCAGCCCTCGTATAAGTTAAAAATAAATATTTCTTTTTGGTTCGGCATATAAATTCTTTATTAAAATATAATTAACATTACTTCTTGTTATTTAAGGAAAGTATGTCGCTTGCTCTTCTATGAAGATCTGCTGCTTTAGTCTCCCATTCATCAACTAAACTCCACACTTTCATTCAATAACTATTTATCAATAAGAACAAAGATGAATCAATAATTTTTTTATACCGTTATCCTACAGTCTGTAAAGTTTAACAAGACCAAAGGCCCAGTAGGAAAATATCACTACAATGAGTAATACGTTTGTTTATATGTAAATATTTTTATAAATTAAAGTTTTTATTTATAAATACTGCAAATAAATAAAACGCTAAAGAGTTAAAATAAATCTCTTTTGTGGCTCCATCTTTTTTTATATCCGCTTTTTGGTGCCACCTTTCAAAAAAAAAAAAAACCCTCTGTTTGTGACACTTTTGGAAAATTTCCAACGGTCTCACTGAACAAAATTATCAAGGAATCCATTTAATTCCGTAGCATTAAACTATGTATCGGTAATTTTAGTTTTTTCAAATTTTTAATTATTCATAAATTAACGGCAGTGATAAAATTTTTGTGTTAGAGTATTAATTTACAATAGGTAAATGTATTTAATAAATTTTAACAAAAGTTGCAATATTAAGTGTCAAACAACGAAATGATAAATAAATTTTAATTTAATCTTTAAAATTAAAGTAAAATCTTTATTCTGGTATGTGACGATTAGTAAAGAGAGCAACGAAGAAAAGGTATGGCTTGTGTTGAAATTTTTATCTTAATTTTTATGTTACAAATCATTTATGTACATAAAATCTTGAATGTTAGCTAATTTCTTATAAACAAATAAATACTTTTTAAAGATTACTTTCTTAAATTAGATTATAATATACATAATTATTCAAACACCTGCTATCTTTATTTATTTTTTTTTCTTTCCGAAAATTTATTCCAACTATTTTTTGTGTGTCTTATCAACGCTATCAAAATTGTAAAATGTAGGTACATCGTGCTGCACGGACGTTTTATTTGCATCCAACATGCAAGTGATTTTTTTTTAATAAAAACTAATTACAGTGCTATATTCGGCTATGTCGAATCTTATATACCCTTCACCATTAATGTAAATCTAGTTTAGTAAAGTAACTCTAATCAAAAAGATAAATATTGGAGTGACAGAGAATTAAAAATATAAAAAAAAAATTAAGTACTATATATAATTTTACATGACAATGCCATCGGCTCTTAATGGGTTAAGTATTTTTAATTTTTTTCTTGTATTTCCTTAAAGATCTCTTCAAAAGCTTTTATATGATACCCATATTGATATCTTACAAAATAGGGTGGACAAACGTACTTTTCGATGAAAACTCGGAAAATATGGGCGAGCGGCAATTTTTTCACTTGCTACTTTTTTCTTATTTTTTAATTCTCTATCGTCCAATATATTTGTTTTTTGATTGGAGATACTTCATTAAACTAGATTTGTTCCAAATGATATGGAAAAATTGGAGGCAGGCTTTGTGTTTTTCCCGCTGCCTCGAAGGACATGAACCGATCTGGATGATTTTCAATTTCAAAATTTTCGAAACTATATATGTCTGATTGATTAATGTATTTTAAATTTCTCTAGCTCATCTAGTGCCTTGGCAAAGTTAATGTCAACACTAACACGGACGGACAGACGTACCGACGGACATCGCTCAATGGACTTTGCTTTGCATAAGAATTCGGAATATATATATACTTTATGGGATCGGAACTGGATATTGTAGAAATTACAAACGGAATGACAAAGTTAGTTATACCCTTATTCCACTTTTTGTGGTGAAGGGTATAAAAAACAAAAATGTAGATAATTTTGATTAAATAAATAATACTTGTGACAAAGTATCACTTGCGTAAGAATGTCAAAATGAAGAATAATTCAGTTTCTTTTTTAAATTTGTTTGTGTTTTTTCATCTACTTTTTTGTTTATTTAATACTCAGGTGCATAAGTAGATACAAAGTTTTGTAAATAATATGCTTATAAATATATATTATATGTGTGGATGTATGCATGAATATCATTTACAAATAGTACATATGTACACACGCATCTTTACGAACAAAAGGGCGACAGAGTGTTTCATTGTTTTAAAACAATTTGTGAACATTCTATGTCATTTTCATAACAAGGAACTCTTGATAGTGTTCGTAATTAAAAATTTATGGGTGAAACAATTATAATGGAGATATTTGGTTTTTTTTTTAAGAGAGGCTTTGCAAAACTAAGTCATGAAGCGATACTCAGTTAAACAAAGCTTAATAGTGAGTAATCAAAACTTTTATTAAATATGGTCGTTTTTTAAGAAGAACATCTCGATCATCAGTTTTTTTCCCGGTGAACATAACCGGGTATTTCCATCAATAGGTAGCCTGTTGGTGCAGAATATCAAAAATAATAGGTTGGTAAAAGACGTGACACCATCCGACCGAACGACTTTGTACAGATCGTTCAGCCGAAAATATTGCTGCTATATTGTTCAAGCCGCGACAATATCCACACTGCAAAGACCGTTTTTTACACGCCCACCAAATTTGTTTTTAGTCATTCTTACTTGTTTACTCATAACATTATAGATGCTGTTCCAGTATCATTTTGATTGTTATGAAGTAAGTATGAATGCTCGCTCTTGCCTTACGTGCTTATTACTTAATTTTTTATTAAATTATTATTTGAACACAGCGAGCATATTCATACTTACTTCATAACTATCAGAATGATACTGGAACAGTATCTATAATGTTATGAGTAAACAAGTAAGAATGACTTAAAACAAATTTGCATTTGTGTTCAATCGATGATTGAAACAAAGCACAAACAAATGTACAAGACGAAATACAGAGAGAACAGTAAAGAAATACGTTGGTTTGTGTGTAAATTTCGTCCAACCAAATTAATGTTGATATGCATATTCTCGTATTCTTACAAAGTTAGTTAGTTAAATAGATGATGTTTATAAAAAATACACAACTAAGGTAGATAGATGCGAAGAATGCTGATGAAGGTCGTAGCGGTCCAGAAATTTTTCTTGTTTTCTTTGGAAAACGTCCGCATACATTTGTAAAAATAAATTTTCTTTCAAAAAAAGATTTTTAGATATTAAAAATAAATGAACTTAAGCCAAAATAATTTCTATTTAAAACTATTATTCCTCATAAAAATTAAAAGCAGCTACAAATTTAAACTCATTTAGAATCAAATGTTTAATGTAAATGGTCCTGTTCCGCTGTTTGAAAATATAAATACCCTATTTTACCATGAGGATAAATATCTATCCGTGTTTAAAATTTCATTAAAAGCTGGTTCAGTCGTTTAGCCATGATTGAAGCACGCATGCAAGTAAACAAACAAACTTACAAAAACGTTTATAAAATACTAGAGTTGGCCTTGTGGTCCAAATTAGACCGAGTTTATTGCTAAAAACTTTTTTCTTTGTTCATTTTATGTACATATTTATGTTTTCAATATAAGTTTATTTTCATTCATGTGTAGTGGTAGCAAATTACGAGGTCATTTATTTCTTAAATATTGAACCGATTTAAATTAGATAAAGACGGTTTATTACAGCTCGACAATATCTTTAAATACGTGAAAGAATAAACAAAATCGGATGACAAGCAGTGGATAAACAGGGCCCAGAAGTTTTGTGTTTGTTTATATATGGATATTAGCTCATTGTTCCCGGTGTAGCATGGGTCTAATTTTAGAGCCATTTTTAGCCTTGTTTGCTATTGGCTCTAATCAGAGCATGTGAGAAATCTATAAACTCAGTTTAAATTGAATGTATTTCAAATATCTTTACAATCTGATTTTGTGTAGATCGGTTAGGAATATAGATGGGAATTGGGTAAATACCCAATTGGTAAAAAACCTGTAAAAAGGGTAATTTGGGTAAAAATGATATTATATGAAATTTGGTGAATAAGTGTATTGTAGACCAAAAATAGTCGAATTTTCATAGTTAGGAATAAAAAGGACAAAACAAATAAATTCTTATTGTTGTTAAACCATATTTATTTATATATTTACATATACACACACTTTCATTTTACATATATTTTTACATAAATAAATAAGAATATGCTTTAATCGCGATATTGGAAGGATAAGTGATTCCGGACGAGGTGGAAGGTGATTCTTCAAATCAGGAAGGAAGGAAATTTGCAGCCAAATGTATCGGTTTTACTGATTTTTCCATCCTAGAATTGAACAAAGTTAATAACTGCTGTTTTTCAGTTCGTCAATTTTGGATATTATTTCTAGGGCATCTTGTAACTTACTTCGTATGTTCTTAAAAACAAAATAAATTCGAATTATATTATATTGCTTGGACTCTAATACAGTTATCCATTAAGACACTGGTAGAAATAGTTTTAAATTGAAGTTAAGCATGGTCCAAAAACCCTCACTAAGTAATGCTGCTTTAATTGTTGCCTTAAGATTTACATTTTCGTGGACTGCCAAAGCTTGAAGCGCAGCTTTACTCTTTACCAAACTTTTCAAACACAAAACATAACTGCCCCATTACGTTTTAACGGGAAGTTTTAATTGTTCTCCTGATCCTTTTTCTTTACAGATTTTAGAAAATAGTGCAGATAAAACTTAGCTGCACGCAAAGAAAAAACATGGTTGTGATATGGTCACAATAACCATAATATGTTCTTTGTAACATTGTAAAGTTGCAGAGAAAAAATTATAGTTGTTTTGAGCAATACTTCAGTAACAACAAACACGTTTTTGTTAATATTTAACCATTATATGGTTACTGTGCAGAAAAAATACAACATGGTTGGTTTAGCGTAAAAAAATTTGAACTACGACCAAAGTCTTATAACTTATTAAAAATAATATAATATATTTAACCATAATAATATAAAATTAATCAGAGTATGATCAAAAGCAAACAAAATAATGTTTCCGCTTAAAAATATTTTGTTCTTGGTCTTGACAGAATTTTTTCTATCATTTTAGTAATTTTTTGTCAGCTTAAAGTTGAAATTGTTTTTATTGTTAGAAAAAATTAAGAAAATAAAAATGTATGTACAAAATAAACAATTAAAAATAATACAGAAAATATGACAACAAATAAAAAGGTAAGCAAAGCATTTTAAAAGTAGTTGAAATATACATATGTATGTATGTTAGCATATAGATCTTTATTTTGGTGTTATAATCACAATTGTGAAGCCATTTACAGATTTTTTATTTAAAGCTATCATATTATATATCAACAATAGTTGCCAGATGCCAGATTAACGTATTAGAAGTCTTGGATAAATGTGTAGGCAGTACCGAAGTACCATTACGTACCGTATATATTCAAAACGAGAATATTACACTTACTCCATAAATGGATATTCACATGGGAATGTATGCAGATAAGATGCCTTTATTTGTTCTTATAAATTATATATATATATATATTTTTTTTATAAATGATTCTTGTAGCCTATGTCTTAAACACATAGGCAATTATATATAATAAGCAATGAATTGTTTTTTTCTGCATTTATGTTATTGAATAACTTTTGTAACAAATCAATAATAATAATATTCAGTTCAATTATATAATTCAATTATATGACATTTTCAACCATATGATGATGTTTTAATTTAACCATTTATTGTTTTAATTATAACATAACTATTTTTAGATTTTACCATGTTATTGTTATGCTAGACAATAATATGGTTGCAACACTAGCTTTAATGCAACAATACTATGTTTTGTTAACAACCATATAATACAACCATAATATGTTGCTCTTAGATTATGGTTACCTCAACCATGTTTTTTCTTTGCGTGTGTATTTAACAGTTTTTACTATTTTAATGACCAGTAGGAAAAATTTTCAAAGTAGTACACTTAAGAAGATCTTCGCTTATTAAATTGAGGCTGTGCGCTACACAGTTGAGAGGTATTATATGGGGGGGGGTATACATTTTTAACTTTGTTAAATGCCTCTTGCATATTTCTGGCATTGTCACCAATAAGAACGACGAATTTTTGTTCGCCATGTTCTTGCATCGTATTAATAATTTCTTCAGCCAAGTAGCCGAACGAAAACAATTTCAGGCTTTGAAATTATGAAATTTATTAGACCGTCGTTTCGAATGTTGCTCCACCCGGCGCACTGAAGATGTAGGTAGTTAGAGGATTTTACTTGAGCTGTGATGTCATTTTCCATCTCTTTATATATTTTATTTAGTTATTTTTGAGAAACTACCTTTCTACTTGGCATTTTGTAAAATGGTTGTATTTTTGAAACAACTGTAGCCAAAGGGGATGTTCAACCATGACAGTTCGCAGGTAAATAAGCTATTTAGTTATATTTTGTAACATTAACATTCATATATTTTTTAAATTAATTAAAAAATTGACAATAATACTTATTTATTTTGTTTTTGCAAAACATTTTTTACCGGGAATTAACCGGGTATTTACCTAATGTCTGGGTAAATACCGGGTAAAAACCCATCTCTAGTTAGGAATCATAAAATTTGTCCTCACCCCTCGAAATCTCTTTTTTTTCAAAGTAAATAGAAAATATTCTACCCTTTACCCAAATATCTAATTATGTTTAAAACTAATCGGTACAGATGTGAATGCCCGTTTTTATGCTTCATCGCTCATCCAGGTCCTTGCCCTGGAAACAGGCATGGATGCAAAATTATCTTTGTTTCGAATTTCATTAAAAGTGATTAGTCGAGACTTTGTTAAAATTGATTTAGATGTATAAAAATGTCCACTTCGGCTCTAGTGCGCTGTTTGAAAACCTAAATGCCCTATTTTACTATGAGTGAAAATATCATGCCGTGTTTAAAATTTCATTAAAATCGATTCTGTCATTTATGCACGCACAAACAAACAAAGATAAAGAGATTTTTAATATGTCCGCCTTGAAGGTATACTACTTTGTTTGTGTATAATTTTTGATTAAATGAAAGAGAATGGATCTTATATTGACAAATGTTTTATTTAATGTCGTCATTTAAGTATGGAATAAAATATTAGATAAATGTCTTCCTCACAAATGTGAATCCTTTCGAGCACATTTTTTCATTCTATTCTCACACGTTTCACGCGGCTTTTCATTAATTTCAACACGAATATTTTGTTTGAGTTGCTCAAGCGTTTCTGGTTTGTTTGCATAAAACTTACTTTTCAGATATCTTCACAAAAAAAGGAAGTCGGGAGCAGTCAAAGAAATTCCATTTTAATCATGGCTGTATGCGATGTGGCACCGTCTTATTATACTACATGTTAATCAAGCATGGAGTTGTGGCGTTAAAAAGTTTTCAATCATATCACGATATCGCTCCCCATACACAGTTACGTTTACGCTGTTTTCATTTTCAAAGAAGTAAGGTTTAATGATTCCTTCCGGACGAAATTGCATACCAGACTGTCGCTTAAAATGGATGCAAAGGTGACTGATGAATAATTTAATGGTTTTATATTGTCCAAAACTGACTATTCTGTTTATTCACATATCCATCCAAATGAAAATGTTCCTTGTCATTATGATTTTTTCATGAAAATCGGGTTTGTCATGGGCGAGCTGTAACATCCTATTGGTATATCATCGCGATAAAGTTATGGCAAAAATTTACTCAAGGTTGGTCGCTATTGTACTGCAACAATATTCTTGATTTAATTTGCGTTTAATTTCACAATGGTAACGAACTGGCCTCGGTCCCCGACAAATTTCAAAAAGTAGTAAGTTTCTTGAGAGCTCTAAGGACGAAAACTACGACAATATTATTCAAAATATGTTGCAACACTTTAATCAATCTTAGAGCAGTAGGAGAAGAACAGGGAGAGAGGGTTTAAGATGGAGCATAATGATGATGGCGGACTACTGCTGGATGTTAAAACGCATATGTTCTTAAAAACACACAGCTGAATTTCCGGATAACGCAGCTTTCTGGCAAAAAGAAAGTGAAATGTTCACTTAAAAAGCAACAAGTGAAAGAATTTGCGCTCGGCAATTTTTTCCGAGTTATGGGCCTCTGGACATTATAAAGTACGATAAGGCATCATATTTTTTAAGTTATCAATATGGGTATCATATAAAAGCTTTTAAAGAGATTTTGCAAGATATATTAAAATTTCTTAAAAATACCTAACCCATTAAGAGTAGAGAACATTTTTATGTAAAATTAAATAAAGTACTTAGTTTTTTTTTTTAATTCTCTGTCACCCCAATATTAGACTATTTAATTGGACTTACTTCACTAAACTAGATTAACATTAATGGTGAAGGGTATATATTATGACCTAGAGAAGAGCGTTTTGAAATAGCTTGGGAGGATGTAGAAGAATCAATAACAAAATACAAAGGCGAACCTGAAATCTTTTTAAAATTCGAGAAAGAGTTAAAATATAGAAAATGCATTAAGAAAATAAATAGGAACTTTCAAAATTCTACTAACCACTGATGTGTTATACAAAGACTATGACAAATTATGGGATTAAGTCGTTCGATCTGTCGAAAATTGTATGTGTCTAAAAGTAGAATACAGTGTATTAAAGACAGGTAAGGTCTGTACGATTTTTAAATCAGAGTTGCATTTTAAGTTGCATCTTCTTGAATTTTTCTAAGTAGGACAGTGTTCAATTAGATTTTTTTGGGGAATGAAGCCTACAATTGTGTAGGATTCCATTCGTTAGTAAGCTTTAAGCAATAGTGGACTTTAAGCAATAGAAATAGTGTGCTGAGTTTTGATCATGGATAAGATTTTTCCTTTGCTACACTTTTTATCTTAACACTCTTTTCGAAAGTTATGAGGGAAAGCATTTTTTTTTTTGTATTTGAATGGGTATGGGTGCATTGATGTATGTGTTCGTTATATTAAATATATGCCCGTATATAATATTAAAAAGGAGAAAAGAATGTAAAAAATACAGTATTAATTTATATTCTACTAAAGAATCAGGCCTGTGTGTAATAGTGAGTATTCTAATACGGGCAAAGTATAGAGCAACAACTAAAACAAAAGCAATAACAAAACTTATAATAATAAAATAACACATAGGAAAAATCTTTTTGAAAACAATACAATATTTACATTTACACATATTTTAAAAAGCATTATTTACCGACCACAATGTAACCTCGTTTATAAATTTGTTTGTAATATTTTCGTTGCTAATTCTCAAATTTATTTTTTATTTTACATATTGTAGGATTTATAGGAAAGCACGCGTATGCATTGCATGTACGTGTTTATACTTATGTTACGGGCAATTGGCTGCATTCGTTTAATCACATTTATTCAAACAAAAAGCCATAAAAATGAATTGAAGTGCAAGGGACACATGGGTCGGTCTTATACGGCGGATTATTTGCCCGATTATGTGAATCACTGTAATCCGCAACCTTAATGTTGTTTGCATTCAAAAATGTTTGATTTTTCAGTCAAAATGGATCGGCCATTTTTTTCTTTCTTTTTTTTCGATCACCAACTGAAAGGAGCTCTTTAGTTGTGTACATTTTCTCCTTATTATCGCGTCCGGAAGCGGGGACATTTTAAGGAAATTTACTAAACTTTTTGCGCAAAGAATATTAAACTATTGGAAAAATTACTTCAATTCGCTGGGTAACGGCATACTCCAAAGAGTAAATAGTTAAGAAATGCTTAGCCGCTGGAACGTGGACTCATAAAACCGAAATCCACTTGGTTACATGTTGTTATTATTTTCTCATTTGTTGTTGATTGAAAACAGCGAAAGTAGGCATAAACGCGGTGATGGTTGTGGGGATAGAAGTTTAAGCGAGACAGCTGCCAAACTTAGCTTGTTTTAACAAAGCAAGGCAAATATCCTAGCGATAAAAAGTGAAGTAGGATATTACCTACACTAACTTTTTGTAAATTCGAACTAGAATTGTAAATTAAATGAATTAAAAAACAAGGTTCAGTTGCAAAACAGTAACAACACAAAAGTAGGCTATTTTGACAATGCGATCATCTGAAGGTCGCATGAGCTCTAATGTATTCACCTATTATCGACTCGCCTTGATATAAACAAATATGAAAATTTATTATTCGGAATCTTTCTTATGTTAAAATTTCAATATTTCATGATATTCTCATGAAATGCACTGATAATCTATATGAGCAGTAGCGAAATGGCCATATGGATATGCTTTCCTCACAGTAATACATATCATTTTGTATTTTTACAGAAATCAAGCACGATTAAAGAAAATTAAAATAAACAAAATATATGAAAACCAATATTGTTCTTAATAAGGTGGCCGTAAAAATAGGCATAGCAAAAACAATCAGCTGGACTTTAACCTAACCAGCTAGAATAAGGCACCGATTATGGTTCACAACAGTTGTTAATTTGATGTTGTAAATTTTAAATTGTGTTTATGGTTTGCAACACTTATCGGTAGTGTTGTAGCTTTAGTTGTTTATGTCAATTGATTGCGATTATCGTTCACATTATTTACAAGTATGTGTTGTAAGAAGTGTCGAAAATTTACAACTGATTATTACTGGCAGTCTTGCTGCCATGGCAAGATGAAATTTAAAATGAAAAAAATTTGTAAGTAAATATTTTTTTGTTTATTGTAAATATCTGTAAATACCATTTTTTAGAAAAATTTTGAAAAAAAAGCAAATGGAAATGCTGGTAGAGCTGACGACGCAAAATCCTGCAGTTAAAGCACAGTTACCACAAAATTAAATAGTATGGGTCCACCTATTTGAAATGCGAAAGAATGGCAAAGAGTACGTAATTAATTAATTAATTTTAAAGAATTATTTAAAATTATGTATTATTTTTAGGACTCACTATAAAGCAAGTTTAAAAAAAAAGCTAGCTGCCAATTAAACGAGCATTCAAGCTATTGGAGGTGGTCCATAAACTGAAATATATATATATATATATATATATATATATATATATATATATATATATATATATATATATGTATATATATATATATATATATATATATACATATATATATACATATATTGGTTTTTAATAAAAAAGTTTTGTTAATTTAATTGCAATAATTATTATTATTAATTATTATTATTTTAAAATAATTTTAAATATGTGCGTGTATTTGTTTAATTGTTTTATTTTTAACAGTTTTCCATATGAAGAGATGTAATTTTATGGATAATGTATGCTGCAATAAAATATAACCCTGTGAGATACTCAACAAGTAGATGTTGTAAGCCATAATCGAAACAAATATAATTAAGTGTTGTGAACCATAATCGGGGCCTAAATTTGCCTACTTAACAACATTTTTTAAAATAATATTGTTCCTCGTTTTCCGAAAAATAAAAAGCATATTTATCTTTTTTTTACAGTAACAGATAAAACCGACAGATTAAAAAAAGTTGGAAAGGAAAATTATTCTTGTTCAAAATTTTTACTGAACTAGAGGGTGACTTTATAAATTTAACTTTTTTCTTAACAAAGAACAGAAGTCGGTCGCCTAAATTTTTTTCGCGTCAATACTCAACATCATTGTGTTCGTTTCCACTTGTTTTATTCATTCAATTTTTATTTATTTTTTTCTTTTTCTTTATTTTTCTATAGCTTTTCTTTCCATTTTCGTGTACTATTCGACAGAAATTCGAAAAGTAGTTACAGTGAAAAGTAGCTAACGAGGAAATTTAAATTATTTTTTCTTTATTTCCATGTTTTTTTTAACACAGATTTGTTTAAGCTTTAATTAGATATATAGTATTATACTATAACGCCATAGCCGTAACCATTATATAACCGTAACCGTAATTATATTCAATGCCGGCGAATTTTGGTGCTGTATTCATAAGCAACTCTTACTTGTGATGCCGAATGTTAAGAAAGCGAACGAAAGATATAGATCAAAATTCATCAATACAATACAGTGATCGTGAAAAAGGTGGTATCTCATAGTGTCTAAGGACATAATGTCAATATTCTGCTGACGGATGTAGCGATCCACTCTGCTAGTGTCTAATTTTTTTCCGTTTTCTTTAAAAATTGAAAAAATTTTTCATCTTAAATAATTTTGGAAATCGAAATCTTCAAATTAAAATAACACAAGTTCATGAACTTGTAAACTTGCAGGTTAACTTTTAGTATCACAGAAAATGCAAGAGTTTTTGCGCAAAAAGCATCATTAAAAAATTAATATATTTTGTTTTATTAAAACTGCATAAAAATAGAAAAACGGAAAAAGTGCAGTTCCTTTTCTGTGAGCAGATAGGTGAATATGTTTCAAAATAAACAAATGATGTAAAACTCTTTATTTTATTCATATAATGAGAAAGATTAGTACTTCTTTAAGTAAAATGGGAATACACCTGAAGCTCGAATATTTTTAAGAAGCCAAATGACCATGCACATACATTTCCGAAAAGCAGCAAATGGATGCAGATTTTTACGGCAAAATTAACTTAAGCGATCAAGCCCATTTTCTTCCGTTTTACACTAAAGAAAGAAAAAAAAGTGGAACCTTACGTAAACATTAATTCTTAGCTTTTTTTTAGTCGATTGGCTTAAAAAAGCTTTTTTTGTTTTTAGTTCAATGAATTTAAAATTAATGAAATCATGTAATCGCAAGCAATTGAGTTCAGTGATAAAACTTATAATTTGGTATATGAAAGTTATTATTCCAATTCTAAAATAAATGTACTCGTGTGATGAATTCTGCTATTTGTTTAGACCTCTTTCGTGATTATCATAATAAAGTTCTTTGCTCATAAACATAAAAAACTTTTGTAAAGAGGACATGAAGTGGATCCTTTTTAACTTTCTTTCATCTCAGATTTACAAGAACTTCGTAAATAACCTTCGAAATATTATGTCTGTCAGTTAAAACAAAAATATCTGCTGCTCTCTGTTTGATTTCGCTTTCTGGGTGCTCGCCACTGGCACTGCGCGCTGTTTATACGACCACACATCGCTTTCTGAAATTGAAGCAAGGACTTGTTGATAACCTTTCAAACCATACTGGCGTGTTGATATCTTCAGTCGTCTAAAATTATAGATGACTGAGCCCCCTGCCCCTAGCTCTCTCTCTCAAAAAAAAATAAAACAAAAATTATTCGACCGACGTTATTTATGGTGAAGTAAACTAATCCAATTCAAAGCTAGTGATGATGACTATCGAACTGTTTCTGCGACTTTAGAGCTAAATGCGGAGATTAATCTATTTCAGTTCCATAACGAAAAAACTATCTGCCAACAAATATTCACAAATGAATAATATGTTTGAATAATGTACACAAAAAATCACGTGTCCCAACTTTTATAAAGTAGTTTCCGATTTTTTGACCATCCCGGTCACTAGTTGCTCAAGTGAGGGAAGCTTTTTAAAACAAACGATCATCTAAAATAAGCTAAGATCTACAATGACAGAAGAACGCTCAGAGCCTCTTCTGAAGGGTTTCGTCGAGGAAGAGTTTTTGGTTTCACTTGAAGCGGGAAATGTTTTAGAAAGATTTACAGAAATGGGTCTGAAAAGAAAATTACAACTTGAATTATGAATCTTTAACCTAATACAATTTAAAATATTGTATTTTTGTTGTTGCATAGCATTAATTATTATAACACATATTTTTAATGTTTTAATTATTATTGTTATTAATTTGGCGCCCCTCAAAAAATCTGTGATACCAAAGAGGAGCCCATGTGCACGCTACTGAGAGCGGTTCGCACATAATAAATGTAAATACCAAAGGGAACTACAGCACTAATTGTAGAGAAATCCAATATTTACTATTTGATATTCACAATTTTTTAAAAGCCAATAATAAATAACGATAATAATAAGCGGTACTTACTAAGAGACAATTAGGACAAATCATTGGCGGGGCAGCGAAAGTCGTTGAAAATCTGAAGAGGGCTTAAAAGTTTTCGTAACTTATTATTTTTAGAGATTTTGCAGAATTTTCAATTAACTACCAAAGTTCAAGCACATGCATGTTTTGAAATAAATATTTGGACGGCTAGTTCGGTTTGTAGCATGAAGTCTTACAACGTATACACTATTACTCGCAGCAATTGTTCTACTTGAAGACCATCATTATACATTCAACCATTCAACTGACCAACCGTCCATGCATTCATTCATATATTCAATTCATTCATTCATACAATTCAATCATTCATACATACTATAACCCAACAATCGTTTTACATATTACAACCAATATACATATATACATAAATACAATTCATGCTTACATTCATACATACATATGTATGTATGTATTTATCTCATTGTTCATGTGCATATATACTATGGGCAACATGACCATATTATTTTGTTACAAACGATTGCTGCAGTTGGTTACACAAAAAGAATTTTGCAAAAAATAATAAAAAATATAAAAAAAAAAAAAATACATTGTACTTGTACAAGTGCAATTTTTCAAAACAAATATAATTGTGTCCTTTTTTTCATCAACTTTTTCTTACAACTTCTTTAAAGCTTTTTTTTTGAAATAATGAAATACAATTGTTTAAGAATTCGTCTCGTCCAGTCTTTTACTGTGCTTCTCTTTTACTGTGCTTTTCGGTTGTTTCGCCAAAATTTAAATGTTTTAAAGAGAGATTTAAGGTTAATTTTTAAACAAAATACAAAATTTTTTTGCAGTGTTATTAAAAAGAAACTAAAACAGGGATGGAAAATTTAGAGCTGAAGAGAAACGACGGCATTTGAGATTTATAAATTTTGGATCGTTATCAAATGCCACAATAAGTTCCTGGTACTCTTTACTACTAAATGTACAGTGAATGTACTGATAATGTGTTTTGTTATGATGGTACATGTCATCTTTTATCATTAAATTAAGAGCAAACTTACACGACGAAATTTTTCATGAAATTAGTTTGGAGAATTTTTTGTTTAAAAGCAAGAGGTGTTGTGAAGTAACCGGGGTAAGCAAAATGGCATGGCTTGAATTTTGTGGGCTGTTTTTGCAATTGTTTTGTTTACATTCGTTGTGAACATTTTGTTGTTTATGTATTAATTAAAATAACACAAACAACTATAATAACGAAACTTAAATGGAGAATTGAAAAAAATGGCATGATGAAAATTTAGACTAAGTTGCTCAAAGCCTTGTCTTTATAGTTTCATAAGAGGTTGGTGGCAACTAACAGCCAAACCTAAATTAGCGCTTAAAGCGTAATCTGTCTGTCAAAAATCCTCATATAAATATTTTGCATTATGTATAAAGCAAACCATAACAGCGCGGCGTAAGCGCTTAGCAATTGGAAAATCCGATTTGACAGTGCGTTGGGAAGTAAAGTTGGCTGTATCTTTGTTTGCTTTGCTTTTTAATTGGTGAAAAGTAATGGTTTAGTTATTTTCGGGGTAATCTAGCGGTTTTATCTCTTTTTTTATTTCTATGCGGCGGGTATTATAAAATAAAATGGGTTAACATTACTGTTCAAGAAATAAACTTGACGCTTTTATTAAAGTATGACATTTTAGCATAAAAGCTATGGGACAGATTGCTGCCTCGAAGGGCATGGACCGATCTTGCTGATTTTCAATAGCAAAATTTTTTGAACTATATCTGATTGATTGACGTATTGCATTTTTCTCTAATTCATCTCGTGCCTTGGTAAAGACGATTTTAATACGAACACGGACGAACAGACGGACATCAGAATATATATACTTTATAAGGTCGGCAATGGATATTATAGAAACTGCAAACAGAACGACAAACTTTTATAAAACCTTTTCTACCTGTGGTGAAGGGTATAGAAATGTAAAATATGTTCTTTCAGATTCAGTTTCAGTTTTAATTTTTTTTTTTCGTTAGGTTTTTGACACTAGCTTAAGCTTGCTTATGCACATTTTCGTTGGGCTTTAAGATTATGGAATTCAAAGATTCATACTACTTCCCGATAATAAAAGAAAACAATTCATTGAAAATGAAAGTTCTAGTATTTTTGTATAATCAGGTAACCAGCAGAGATAAAATTTGTATTTATTTCGTTCATATTTTTTGTAGTACCTACGATAGACTCTTTTGCATCGAACAAAGAAAAATCATAACAATCGAAGCTGAGCCCTTAGAAACTATTTAAAAATAGTTGAAGTATTTAAGATCGGTTATTTTTAAAGTTTACTTGACAAACATTAAAATAAATTTTAACCAGCAAAATTATCTTAAGCGATAACAGAACCTTACCGCCTATTCACACTATTATACTAACTCTTGTATATATATATAGACTTGCAATAGATTTTGTAAAAAAGAAATCTAATGAGAATTGTTGTGATTCTCAACGTGTCATACATTTTATTTCTACACTATCACACTTCAAGTAGAATGAAAGTTCTCAGCAAACCATAAGAATCCGAAAAGAAACTTTACTCTCGTAGCTTTTGCGTTCATAGAGAGTACAAAAAATAATCATTTGCCATCCGAAAGCTTGCAATACTTAGGAATTTTTTTCTAATAAACTGTCTCAAGATAATTTGTTTCAGAAACGATTTTTTATATCTCTTATTTGTCTCTTAACGAGCTCTCAAAATTATAGCTCTAAAGACACACATATTTGGGTGTCATATAGGAGTCAAAGAGTGAACCATTTTAAGCCATGCTCAGAAATATCTCCCTAGGTGGGTTCTTGTAAGAGTCTTTTTCCGGAGTGCTCGTTTAATGGTTGGCTGGGTTATGAGCAGAAAAGCAACCCTAATAAAATGAAAAATCATAGTGTTTAGAAATATTTGTAAAAAAGAATTTGTATTATGGGATGTCATATCCCCTTTTCGTATTACTTGATACATACATTATAATTGCTTATACACTTTTTCATAACACTTAGGTATTTATCAAATCTTTATACTCAGTATTATAGTGTGAAACGGGCTTTAACATTATCTTCTTATCGCCAAAAACTGACGCATTTGCATTTTAGAGAATATACATGTGACTGTCGAAAAGAAAATGTATACAATGAGTCTTGGCTGAAGTAGGCTAATTTGTAACATTATTTTTTGAAAATGAGGATGGTTAAGCAAATTCTTCTATCCTTTCTCAATAACAAAGTTCTTACTATCTTAATTGGGTAATATTGATGTAGATGACATGGGGTTTTAACGAAATCGTTGCACGAAACACTTGAATAGATTAAGTAATGTCACATAGTCCGCCAGTTTAATCTGAGAAAGACATCAGAGTAAATAGTGTGTTTTTGCGATACCTGAGGGGAAAAGTCTGAAAGGTTATACATTTAAGAACTCTCAAAATAATTTCGCGTAAGATGTTCCACTGTATTTTATTATTCTACAAAAGTAATTATATGATAGTGTCACGTCAGAACAGCTACCATAGTAGCAATTTACTGCGATTTGAATAAAAAATCTTCTACAATCTAGAAAGGCCTTGAAGTCGAGTTGCACCCAAGTGTAAATTCGTGTACTTTCTCGATTCTAGGATCAGAATTGTCATTATTAGTTTTCTCAATATAAGATTGTTTGAAGTTAAGGGTGTTTGCCAACAAACCACAGCCACTCGTTCATCAAATAGAGAAACTCCATGCTGCTTCCACAAAATTTACTAATTTGCTAGTGCATTTTTTTAATATCTGCTCTATATATTTCTGGCCTAATAGTGAAAATTCGAATATTTATAATCAAAAATGGTTGTATTGTTTTTCAAAGTATTCTCCAGCATGATTTATACACTTTTGCATGCGCTCAAACCAGTTGTCGAAGCACTTTTTCCACTTCTATTGAGACACCTCTAAAACATGGTTTTTGAACACTTCAATAGCTTCGAAAATCGTTGACCACGCATTTTTTTCTTGATGTGCGGAAACAATAAGAAGTCATTAGGTGCCAAGTCAGGGCTGTACGGCGGATGACCCATTAATTCGACGTTTTGGCCGGTCAAACACGCTCTGGTTTGAGCCGATGTGTGAGAGCTCGCATTGTCATGGTGAACAATGATTCGTCTTCTCTTGTTGGTTTTTCGAATTTCTCCGATGACTTCAGGCAAACAAATTATAGTGTACCACTCAGAAGTGACCGTTCTACGTTGCTCAAGCGGAACAGTCGCCACATGACCAGTTTTGCCGAAGAAACAGGCAACCATTTGCTTCGAAGTGCTTCTTCCACGAACAACTTTCGTTGGATTTTGCTCGTCTTTGAAGACCCACACGGTCGATTGTTGTTCCGTTTCGGGCTCATACGCATAGATCCATGATTCGTCACCTGTGACGATCTTATAAAAGTCTCTTGAAGCACCGCAATCGTATTTTTGCAACATTTCTTTGCACCAATCGACACGAGCCTTTTTTTGAGCGACTTTCAAATTGTGCGGGATCCAACGAGAACAAACCTTTTTTACGGCCAGGTGTTCATGCAGTATCGAATGTATGCTGGTGGAAAAAATGTCCAAGGATGTCTCTATCTCTCGGTATGTCGCATGTCGACCTTGCATTATGAGTTTACGCACGGCATCAATGTTCTCTTGCACAACAGCCGTTTTTGGACGACCTTCACGGAACACGTCTTTGAGCGAGCTTCGGCCACGATTAAATTCATTATACCAATTTTTCACAGTGCTATAGGATGGTGCTTCATCGCCACACAAAGATTTAAGTTCATCAATGCACCCTTGTCGTGATAATCCACGTCGAAAGTTGTGAAAAATGATGGCACGAAAATGTTCACGAGTTAATTCCATTTTTTTTTCTATATTAATTTTTTCAAGTCACTGTAAACAACACAAATAATGGTCGTACGTCAAAACGTTTTGAGTACGATTATGCTTAAAAATGACAAACTTTCCAATGGAAATGTCAGATTGCACTTGGCAGCACTCAGTGTTGCCAGGCCAGAAATATATATAGCAGCCCTGGTATTTTATGTTATTTCATTTAGAGAGAAAAATGCCTAATACTTTCAAGAAGATTTTCTCTACGAAACGTTTTAAGGCTAAGGGGTATATCAGCAGAGAGAGCGAACACTTTTTTGTGAGATTCCCTTTTTATTTTCATGTGGAAAACCTACATAAAAATACATAAAATCAAAAAGAAAACTTGTTATTAACAATTTTTTTCACTTAATTTCCGTTATTTTTAACACAAAAAACACAATTCATAGAGAAAAACTTCTTGATTTTATTAAGTTTTCTTCTGAATTGTTCAAAAAAGAGGTTGCTTATTGATTTCATTCGAAAGAGTATTTCTTATAGATTTCATTAGGCTACTTAATATTTTTTTAAAGAGTGTGCCTTATGATTTTAATAGGGTTTCTATTTGATTATGTGCAAATTACCTTATTAATTTTTTAATAAAAATATCTTCTTGGTTATATTAGCTGTCTTGTCGTGTCACGAATGCATACAAACCGACATAGAGACAATATTTATGGTCTTTTTTTGTACTGTTATATTTTTTTTTTGCAAGTGTGTGCAAATGTTGCCGCGAATATCTATAATTCATTGCATATTAAAATCACATATTAAAATCAAACTTTTAGTTGAAAGTACACAAGCGAACAAATGGAAAAAACTAACAAAAATAGTTCTTCTCATGGCGAAATAATACAGGTGGTCTCGATAGCGAATTCATTAATTTCGCCGTAAACTCTAAATGTCAAACTCCATATATAAAAAATATGTATAACTGTTATACATATTTTTTTTATATGTAGTTTGACATTTAGAGTTTACGCCTAAATTAATGAATTCGCTATCGAGACCACCTGTATTATTTCGCCATGGTTCTTCTTAAAGAGAGAAATAAAATAAAACAAAGTAAACTGAAATAAAAAAATCAATTATTGTAATTTCAACAAAAAATACTGATATAACAAAAAAATTATTGAATAATGACGGATCAAAAGACTTTAACAGAAAAATCATACAGGAAAATTGTTTTCTCGTTGCACTAAAAAAATAAAATAAATATTATTTTCTCGTTGGACTATCCTGTCACTGCAGACGAATCTTTTAAAGATTTGCATAACGGTATGAATATTTATTTAATTGATATGTGTACATCTTTACACATCTTTCTTTTTCAAAGAAAAAATTTTCAGCAATTGTAGTCCATGTGATCAGATGCTTTCTTTCTGGATGGAAACAAGTTCTTCATAGAAAAATTATTTAAAAAAAGAATTATTCTTATAAAATTAAAAAAAACATAAAGAAAGCCTCATAAAATCAAAAAGAAACACTTTTTGAAAAAAGCAAAAAAAAAAAACAAAAAGAAAGCATAAAAATTTTAAGAAGATAACCTTTTTAAAAAAATCAAGAAGAAAATCTAGTAAAAATCCCAAGTTCTCTTCTCAATTTTTTAAAAAAGGTTTTCCTTATAAAAATAATAAGAATCTCTTCTTGAAAAAATCGTAGAGATATCTTATAAACCTTGTTCTAATTTACTATGTATTTATTGGGTACTTTTTTTCTGTGTTTCTATAAAATACAACAATCTGAAGAAATACTATTGTTTTGTTTTTAATTCAAATATAAATCTTACATCCTCTATGACTGCACCCTTTCAAAATTTATTTTAATTGATTTAAAGATTTGTTTATGAAAAAATGAAGCATAAAAAGATAAATCTCTAATGTCCAGCGATAATATTGTGATTTATGCACAAGTTTTGTTTATTTCATTACGACTCAATTTACAACACAAGATTTTTTGTGGAGGAAAAGAATAGCAGCAAGTGACATCTTTTTTGTGTGTTTAGTAAGAAAATTGTTTGCTGAATTGTATTACAAAAAAATACATTTCAAGTTTTAACACAATATATTTTATTCTTTTTATTTTTTCTTTTGGGTTTATTTTTATAGAAAACCTTTTAAAAGTTGTTTTCTATTCTGTCTGCATTATAATATTTTTTTGGGATTCTATTTTAATTTTGTATTTTTTTCGTACTTACATTATTAAGACTTTCTATTGAAGTAGTTGCACGTCTTTTATGCTCCTGTATTAAAAATTCTTGATCCTCTTGACCCATTCTTAACACTTCACAAATTTTCTATAACTTTTTATCCCTTTTTTCTCCAATTACGAAAACGATTAATAATCGTCTTTTACTACTCAAGGTTTAAAATATTTACAAATTGTATTTTTTCTTTGTTATAAATAAAATACCACTTTCTTTTTATATCAGTGTAACTTTCCTTTTAATAACTTTGTGTCACTTTTCTTTTTTATGATTTGTTTTTTATCATATTTCAGATAAATCGCGTTGGTCTTAACTTTAGCAGTTACGTGTTCAGACTGTTGGGTAAGAAAGAAAAATATGTGAAATGAACAGTTAGTACAGGTACAACTAATTATTTTAGTTACTTACCCCGCGAGTCAGCCAGGTAATAAAATAATACGAGTAACTGGAAATCACTTTTATGGGTTCACTACAATCAGATGAGTAAAGATATGAATGAATAGACGGCTGGCTCACTGACTGACTGACTAACTGAATGAGAGAATGAGTAAATATTATGTTGGTGTTTATTAGATCTAAAATCCCTTAGATTAAAGTACAATTAGTAATATGCTCTCTATTTTTCATTATCATTTTAATTTTGCTTTGGTATTTGCATACTGATAAAAATCTCATCAAACGAATCAAGATGAATTCATAATAAAAAGTAGATTATATTTTTTTCAACAATGTTAACGGATGCAAGTATGAGGGGTTAAACCAAAAAATATGTTTAAAAGAATGATAAAGCATTATCTATCTATTTTTTAAAAAGTCTGTTTGTTTATTTTATCATATTTAAAGTCTTTCCTAACTCATACATTTAATCTAAAAAAATTATATTCTTAGCATTAGGCTGGTTACTTTGTAGGTTAGCGGTCGGAATTTTGTCTTCAAACAAACTGAGCTGAAGCTTAGGCGTGTAGTTTATCTTCATCTGCACTTCTGAACAATTGTTTTAATGCTTCAAAAACGCCATTCTTCTTAATAAACCCTAAGAGCATTGGTCTCTCATAAAAGATTAAAATCCAGATTCGTTCAAAAGATCCTCGTCCCCGAAAGAGTGTTTATCTCTTAAAAACTCAACCCTTATGTAGAAAAATGAGAGAAAAATTAAAAATATTAACTCAATGATTACAGTGTTTTTGTATTAAAATTTTCGAGTTTTTTTATAGCTTTTTGCCTTATTGATTCATTAGAGTTCTCATTTAATCAATTTGGCTTTAGGTATAAGACTCTGAAATTTTCCTTACAAAATTTGGGTAGAATCCACTGATGATCTATATATGGCGAAATGGCCGTATGGATATGCTTTCCCCGCAGCATTACATTTCATTTTTAAGTTTAGTTTAAAATAATAAATATTTCATGAGAATATCATGAATTATTTATATTTGAAGGAATCAAGCACAATTAAAGTAAATTAATATAAAAAAGATTCCAAATAATAAATTTTCTTCTTAATATAAAAACTTTTCTTTTCCACTGCCCAGCCAATCGGGAATTAGGTGTTAAAATAACTCTTTTCTTTCTTCTCTAAATATCTCCTGCTTATATGCTCCGGCTTCACAGTTTTTTTGTCTGTTGTATTTAGCGGCTTTTGCAATGCCACAGACGAAGGCTTCTTCTAGAATATCACATATAGAAGATACGTCCGCCTAAAAAGTAAAGACATGCCATGAACCATTAAAAGCTTCGAAAAAGTTAAGAAAAGCGTTCTTAGAAATTTTCGAAAAAAAGGAATATAGTAGCAGCTGATTTCTGTATCTAATATGTGGATTGGTGCATAACTAGAAACAAAATTTAAAGTATACCATAAGCCTCATGTACATATTTTATTATTCTCAAGATTCATATAACTTATGATTAAGGCATTTAAAAGGAAATTGCAGAATATTTTTACTTTTTTCTCTAGCTTAGGTGCTTCTTCCTTCTTATCATAAAGCCACTTGGCCATATTGTCTGCTGTTATAATATTAAAAGCGCCATCTGTTAAAGCTTCTGCCACAGTGACACACGAAATTGTGTTCCTTTTCTAATAAAAGTCCCGGGAGTTTTAATTATTTGCCTTTTGAAACAACTTATTTACCCGAAATTATATTTTTTCTATATTAGTGAGCCGCCAATGGGAGTTGAACTCATGATCTACTGTGTGAACAAACATGTATACCACTTTAGTAATATAACCACAGCAGTTGCTTAACATTTGTTGGCTGTCTTTTCCTCTTTAATGTGTTCATGCATGTCTCACTTTGTTTGTGAAGATGTTAAGTCTGACCATCTGAATTTTTTAAAATATATAATACAGAATCCATCGAAAAGATTTGTCATGCTTCTATGGGGAGTCACACGGAATAGAAACTCAGGAGTATTAAAATCGACCAGAAACTGTAACTAAATCCCGATTAACCGTATGTATGAAGGTTTCAATCATTTAACTAAATCTAAAAGAGCGTGATGTTGTTTTGAATAAACCCATGCCCACAACAAACAACAGTTAAAGCTGCTTTCAGACGACATGTTTTTTTATATATGACATCAAATTTCATGGAAGTCAGATGATAAAGTCACCTGAAAAACTTTTTATTACAGTACTTTATATTTTAATCTGACAAAGCTTCTGACATCTGTACTTTTGAACACAAAAATTATACGTCATCTGTAAACGAACAGCTTTGATAGACGTGCAAAATTACATATGTATGTATTTTTAAACTGACAAGTCATATGTTAAAAAATATGCAGTCGGAAAATAAAAGTCCATAAAAGTCTTAAAGTCCAGTTAGAATAAAGACGAGTTATTTATATTGTTGGGTTTCCAATATTCGAATGCGTAGTATACTTAGAATTTCAGATCAGATAATGAGAATTTTACAAATTAAAACTTAAAAGCTAAAGAGTTTATTACCTTATTTAAGGCAACGATTTAAAATCTGAAAATGCTATTGAATACCGGCCGAAAATGAGTTGTTATTACTTGTGGCACAGAAATGTGGATTGCAGAGGTTTTTGTCATTTAATTTAAAATATGTAACTGAGAATAAAATTTTCTTCTCTATGGGGACAAATTTTTGAATTGTAACTTAAATTTATTATTCGTCGCTGTAGCAGTCATACTTATACAACTTCAGTGAACCTTTTTCAAGTGTCTAGCTATTACGGTTCCAGAGATAGAGTTCTCTAGCAGACGGACATACTGACTGCACTGAAAACAGTTGGGGTTTTTTCATTTTGGATGCGAAACATAAAAAAGGACCTTTGCGTGAACTTTTAATATATATTGAACCCAATTTAAATATATTTTTATTGTGATTTCTTTCAAACGCTATTAATATCACTTTATTTTTGGTTGTTGATATATAATGCAGCATAATCTAGATGGTCTGTTCGCAAAATGAAGGTTTTGACTACCTCATACACTGCGTATAAATATCAAAGTAGTTTTATACTCTAACTCCAACACCGCATTCTTTTAATACACCTTTTAAACTCTCTTACGTTTTTAACTCATTCGCATTTATTCTGCCACAAAATGAAGGTCTAAATGTCTAACACTTGTAAGATTTCAATGAAACCGATTGCTTGTTTTTTTTTGTTACACGCTTAAATAGTATTTAAAAATTACATTTTAAATTTATTACTTTTTGTAAATGTAAAAGTATTAAGTTTACAATATGTAATTTTTTTTAGATTTTTTTTCCTCACGTTTTATTCTCATTTCACTTGCATTGTTTTACGGGGTTTTTTGTCGCAATTTTTTAAGTGCAAAAAAAAAACGTTTTACACTGTTATTGAATTAAACAAACTTAAGTTAAATACATATATACAAGTTAAATTGGAAAACAGATTGACAACGTAAAAAAATCAGTAGGAATTTTTGTTTTTAAATGCCAACAATGACAGAAGGAACAACTTCCAAAGTGATAATTTAGACAAATGTGTAGAACAATTATCGTTGTTAATTCTTTTGTTAAAAAATTGGACAAAAAAATTTAGACAAAAAATTTTGTTAAAGTCTGTTTAACACTTAATTCAGTTATCGCTTTACGAGATCCCTTTTGCTCTTCATTTTATATTGATTAATGTTTCTTTAAAAGTTAACAAAGGTAACCGACATCAATTCGCCAGAAAGTTACTTTTTTTAAAGTTTTGTGCCTACAAAATTGAGTCATTTTTGAACCCATTTTAAAATTTTTTTTATTTGAAAAGTTATGTTTACAGATTGATCCCGCTTAAAACAACAGTTCACAATTTTCAAAATAAAAGGTTGTCCCCATATATCATACATGTTTTTATGTATATTTTGAATTATAAAGGGCACCACTTAATAATAAAAAAAAACTGCATATTATTATAGCTCCTAGGAGCAAGGAGAAGTTAAAGGGTGTCTCCATAGGTGACTTAAGTTGACTTATATGGGCATATCTTTTGAACCGTTATAGAAAAACGCTAAAATTTTTTATTTAGAATGTCGATCGCTATGACTGTTATAGTAACAAGTATTAATATTCAAAATTATAAATTCAACAGTGACCCAATAGTTCATTTAATTTGATGAATATTGGCAACACCGCTATAACAACAAGTATAAAATTTGGATTTAGAAAATAAAGGGTGTCCCAATAGTTGATGTAATTTGATGTATGTTACCAAACTTTAAAACCGTTATAGGCAAGGAACCTGTATTGCTAAGTTCGCTATAAGAACAAATTGATGTAATTTTACTTTTATGGACCTTAAGCCGTTATACACCAACATTTAACAAATTGGACAGAATATCCATTACTTAGTTGTTGTTAAAATTATATATTAAAGGGTGTCTCAATAGTTGATGTAAAATGATGAATGTAGCTAAACTTTTGAACCGCAATAGAAAGACAGCTAAAACCTGTCCTGAAGTCGGATTTTTTGCAAGAATTATTATTACTTGATATGAAAAGATTTTGTTTCGGTGTTTTATTACAGCTCAAATAATTCTTATTTGGTTTGAGCAATTTTTTTCCTTAAAATTTAAAAAATATTTCCAGGTGAGGTGGGTAAGCAATCAGAAAATTAATAATTTTGATTTTATTTTAAATAAACGCTCGACGATTATTGGTTTCAGTTGTTAAAAGGTATTAAATCTATTTTGGGTACAATATTATTTTAACAAAACAGACATATTTTCGATCCTGTAATCTCTGTTTCATTTAACCTCTCGAGTGCAAGATTTAATATTAATAAATTTATTTTTATGAGATTAAGAAGTTTCTTATTCAATTAACGAAATTTAATCACAGTTATATATGTCAAATTAATTTAGAATATTTTCACAAGAGAATGGATGTGTGACAGGAAATTACCCACTGTGCTTTTGCTGACATCAGCGTGTTCAAATTATGTTTCAATTTTATTACTTAATAAAAATGCTTATACTTAAAACAACATTTTGTGTTTGGGCATGTGGATAATCTTAAATGTCCATGTATGGTCACAAATTATATAATTTGTAAATCTGCGTTTATGAATGTGTTTGTTTGATTGTGTTTATACTTCCTGATCCGATTCCAATCATGTACATTAAAATTCTCGTTTTTTTTTTTTGTTGATGCAATTTATACATTCCAAATGCAAAAATTCACACAGGATGATCAATTATTTGGCAGGAAAAAATGAGCGAACGAACAACAACAAATATACATACGTATATAGTTTGTAAATGTGTACGTAGTATTAAAATCATACATTTGGCTTTGGTTGCATGTGTGCATGTATGCACTTCATACTTTAATTTGGTCGACCATATATTTGCTCAAAAATCGTAAAAAGATAAAATTTGTAAATGTTTATACCCTGCGAGCATTTTCTATCGAAAAAGTCATTACATCGTTACCTCATGACGTTGAAATTTGTAGCAAATAATATCGAATTCTGATCTAAATAGATAAATAGATTAAAAATTCAAATTTATAGAAACAAAATGCATTATTGTCGAACAAATACTATTTCGTCTCTATTAGAGGTTAATTGTACAGCAAGACTCGTTATATTAATAAAAAAACACTCCTCGTAAAATTAAAAAAAAAATGCACAAGTGTCGGATGTTGATCTTTTGAAGGTCACAACTTTATCTCTACTGTGAATGATTTAGATAATGTAACATATATAAAGGCGTATACTAGTTTGAAATGGAATAAAAAAAATATGTATTTTTGAAATTGAAACGCAATTCACTTTATTCAAAAGACAATTCGTTAGCATTATAATTTAAAGTTGACTTCTGGCATATTATTCTTACTGATTCGAACGTAGTTTAATTTGGAGGTCAATTTGAATGACTTTTTCTAACATTTGTGGCCGTACATTGGCATTAAGACAGCGAATGTTATCCTCTACGTGATCAATCGTTTCGAGCTTATTGGTGTAGGATAGCGACTTTACATATCTCCACAGAAAATAGCCTAGCGGCGTTAAATCGCACAATCTTAAAGGACAATTCACTGGTCCGAAACGTAAAACTATGCGGTTACAAAATGCTGCCTTTAATAAATCAGTTGTGGCTCGAGCTGTGTAAAATGTTGCGTCGTCTTGTAAAAACTACAGCTTCTGCGTGTCATGGTTGTACAATTGATGAATGCTGTATGCCGGTCACCAACCTTATGGCAAGTATTTTTTAAAAGAAGTACGGAATAATGTTTCCACCAGCCCATACGCGGTGTACGACGATTCTGTGAATGCGTATTATCGTTTAGAGTAAACGTGGTGCGAAAACGTTCCATAGTTAAGGGAATTAATTGCTTTGATGGACGATTATGCTGAACGTTAAATGAACGTAGTGTACGATCCGAACAGCACCATGATTTTAAAAATAAATTTGCACAATTTGGAAGCGTTGTACAGGCGTCAGTCTCTTCATGTTCATAATGGTGAAAGGCCAATAATCTATTCTATATCTATTTGAAAATAATTTGTTTGTTAACAAAAATACTCATACAAAATTTTTAACACGTTGCATTTAATTTAACATAGCAATGCCGTCAAAAGCGGCTGAGCGGCAGTTTTGAATTTAGTTCAACTTTTCGTTTTGCCGCTTTAATTTGTCAAAACATCCATAGTCTTCTTTTTGTGTTTCTTTTTTTTTCACTAAATCGTTGTTCATTTTATTAATTTTACCTTAAAAATTTTTAGCAATTAAATTTATTTATTTCTGCATCAAAAAACTATAAATGTTTTATATATTTTTTACAAGTTTTTACTTCAAGAAGCCGCATTGCATTTGCTTTGTAAAATAAATTCAAACGGTAAAAAGAACAGCTGATTGTCGAACGCGTCCGCATCCCGCTTACATTGGCCTTTCACTATTAATCGCTTGACAGCTAACAAAATGGCTACCAGTTAAAAAAGTGTAACCAATTTAAAGTTCTATATTTATGCAGTGATTAATTATTCTAAATGCGTATGATTTATAAAATATGTTTAAAAAATGACAACAAAACAATAAAACTTTAACATGTTGCTGCAAGATTACTTATGTTAAAAAGTTTGTTAGTTATATGTATATATTTTTCAACGCATGTTGTAGTTCTGAAACTTAACTGTTATATTCGATTCTTAAAAAAGCAGCCTTTTTACACTACCATCAAATACATATCAACTCTTGCAAAATACTCGATTTTAATACTTGTTACAGAAGCTAAATAGTTTTCTATTAGTTGTATCACTGTTTCTTCTCGACTGGAGTTACTAAACAGATCAGTAGTGCAATTCACGAACTTTCAAACATACAATTCTTTATGTTGTTTTATTAATTTTCCGACCTTTTTTTGTATACTACTAAATTTTTTTTATAATTTATTATATATAAATTATACTTGGGCTTTCAAGGTCATTTATTTCCTTCCTTTTAAGTAAATAAAAGATTATTTATTTCATATTAATCCGACGTTTCGTTGGTATTTTCCAACTTCCTCAGGGATAATTTATTAAAAATCTGGCAACCACATACATATAAAAGTAAAAAATAAAAAGAATTTTGTTTTTTTATTTTTTTACAAACATAATTGGGAAAAAGCGACAATATAAGTTGTGAAAAATTTTACTTACTGCTATCCCTAAATTAGCGCGTAAGACGCAAAGCAATGTAATTCATAGCTTTTGCGCTGAAATGTCATCCCTAAATAACAGCGTTAACCTTGTGTCGTTAAAAGTAATGTTAACTCATTTTATTTCATAAAACCCGCTGCATAAGAATAAAGAAGAGATAAAACAGCTAGATTGCCTTGAAAATTACTAAATTGTCACTACTTTTCAACCATAACAAAACAAAACAAACCAACAAACAGCAAACTTCACTTCCTAACGCACTGTCAAAATTGGATTTTCCAATTGCTAAGCGTTGACGCCAAGCTATTTAGGGATGCTTCATACATTTTGTATGTACATGAGAAATTTTGACAGTTATCTTGCGCTTTACGCGCTAATTTAGGGATGGCAGTTACATATAATCTTTTTTGTTATTTAAAATTAATTTGGTGTATAGTGGACAAGAAACAAAACACAAACTTAACAAATTGAATAATATAAACTATAAAATATCACAGGCAATTTTTGTTAACATCACAATATCTTCTATTATACTAAAACTATATTGTAACATGCAATTCTACAATTCTTTATATTTGTCGAAATTTCCTGTATTTTGCAACAACAATTAAGTTATTCACTAACTTCAGTTTAACGATAATAGACATCTTTATTTGTCTACTTACACAAATTTAAATTGAGTGGCATCATACTTTTAAGTTCATTTCATTTTTGACAAGAAATTTATTTTCTTATACTTCAAAAACGAATGAAAACAAACTGTGTTTGTTTTGTGTCAGAAAATGTTTGTTCAGATTTAACAATTTAAAAATTATAGACGCTTATTTAACAATGAGCAACTTGCTTTTAGCGTTACTATTTAGCAACGCTAAAAGTGTTACTAAATAGCAAAATCGTTAACATTGTTGTTAAGTCTATTTAACCAACCGATAAACGTAATGTTGTATATTTCAACGCCCTGACGTAACCATTTAGTGACTTTTTTCGATAGAATATGCTTGCTGGTCTTCAAAACTTTTTGTTGTGAATTAAAATTTTAGTGTGAGCTTGGAAATGTGCGTGTGTATGTGCTTTCCTCTATTATCCACACTATTTGCCAAAAGAATTATGATAAATATGAAATTACAAAACCAACAATATAAAATACGTTTTAAATATTTGTCTGTGGTTTTTGTGGACGTTTTTGACGTTTGTTGGTCGTTCGGTCGTTAAACCCCTTATTATTATAATAAAGTTTAATGTTGTTTTTACCTTTTTTTTGTATATCTATGCAATTTTTTTCAATGATTAAGTTTATCCTTTCTTTTGTTTAAAACTTTTATGTGGCAGTTTTAGATTTTGATAGCAAATTTTTATTTTCTATTTACTAGACTGTTGTCTTCATTTATATTAACCAGCCAGCGAAGTTCTTCGGGTATTTATTATTACCAGAATCGTCTGAAGAAAAGAAAACATTTCTACAAAAATATTCTTGATGTGTAGCAAAATTAATTGCCTTGCTATTTTTTACACCCTTTACTGCAAAAAGTGGAAAAAGGTTATATTTAAGTTTACCGTTTCGTTTCCGTTTTTCATTTCTACAATATCCATTCCCGATCCCATAGAGCATATATATTCTGAGTTATTATCCATAGAGAAGTCGTGTTGAAGTCAACTAGATGAGCTAGAGTCAATCTAAATACGCCAATCGATTAGATATAGAAAATTTTGTTGTTAAAAAATACCATTCCTGCCTTTAATTTTTTCATATCATTTGCAACAATGAAGTTACTTCAATAAAAAAAAAAACAAATATGTGGAGCGATAGAGAATTAAAAAAAAGAAATACATCAAGTGAAAAAATTGGGGAACGCGCATATTTTAAAGATATCAATATCGGTATCATTTAAAAGCTATTGAAGAGATCTTTTAGGAAATACAAATTTTTTTTTAAATGCTTAACGCATTTAGAGCCGATGACATTTTAATGTAAAATTATATATAGTGCTTAATTTTTTTCTTGTTTCTTAACTCTGTGTCACCCTATATTTGTTTTTTTTTTATTTGAGTTACTTCACTGAACTAGATTTACATAAATGGTAAAAGGGTATATAAGGCTCGGCGTAGCCAAGAGATTGATAAGAAATAAAATACACTAAAAATTTGTTCTAAAAAATATAACCACAGACAAAATCCTACCTTTAACTAACGGCAGGTTGTAATAATGCCCCTTAAAAATTTTAGATTTTTTGGCAGCACTCTAAAGGACATCAATACAAGGTGTTATCTCAAAAAATGTTTTGGTGTAAATTGTGTAGTTTATCGTTGTATATAAAGGGTCCGCCAAATAACCTTTTTTTTTTGAAAATGCTATAAAAAAACAGTGCAGCTTCGGTTGTGTGGCACGTAGGGCCGTCCTGTTGAAACCAAATGTTGCCAATACCCAACAATGGTTCGTTCGACACGACCCGATAACGATCGATATTGACTGTAACGGCCACTTCTTATTTTCGAAGAAAAACGGTCCAATTACGCTTCTGGACCAAAATCCGCATCAAACAGTGACTCGTTTTGGGTGCACCGGCTTTTCAATATATGCGTGCGAGTTATCTGTGTTCTAAATGCGACAATTTTGCTTGTTTACATACCCGCCAAGATCAAAATGAGCTTCATCTGAAAAGATGTTTTTTTTTTTGGCAAAATCGGCATCCTAATGTCGCAATATTTCCCAGCGTTGTTCAAGCGTATACACAACCATATTCGTTCAGCGGAAGGATAAAACTAATTATCTGTCGAATTAGACATTCTTTAAGTCTTACCATTCAGGAAATAGGCACTAGTTGAAATAAAAAACGTTAAATGGCGTACCCGTTAGTACACCTTGGTACACCGAAACAGGCTGCGACTGTTTTGGTCCCTTTTTTCGCCCTCCTCTTGTTTTATAGAGATTTATAGGGGCCTTTTTACTCATTATGGTATCCTGTTCAGTCATCAGCATTAAACTTTTGTTTTTTATTTTATTAAATTTTTGCAATCTTTATACGAACAAATCAATTTATTTGCCAAATTAAAAGTTGCTTAAAACTTGCCATGTAACATTTACAGAGTTTGGCTTCTTTGTTAATTTTGATTTGATTTTTGAGATTTTGGTGATTTTTTCCGAATTTAGTGTTTTTTTTTGGACTGTGTCAATGGATATGTTAGTGATTTGGCTTGATTAAAATGATTTTTATCAAGGTTATAATAAATTGGGTTAAAGTATATCGTGTAAGATACATTAATAATACATTAACAAATAGTCTTTGAAGTGCTCACTTCGTATGAGAATAGGCCGAAAAATTTATTAAAGACAGCGTCAAAAAAAAAAAAAAAAATATATATATATATATATATATATATATATATATATATATATATATATTGTTGAATTACGGATCTGCAACTTAAATAGGGTCCACAGCAACCTTTCAATGACCATAAATCACTGAGCAACACAGGGGAGTTTAAACGGAATCCAAATAAGAAAACCCGTGATATTAATTAGGAACCCAAATAGGTAGTTCGCTAGCCGCAACGGAATTATATTAATCACTCGCGTTGAAAACGATATCCATAAAGGTTACTGGTGATTTTTAATAAAGTTGCCACAAAAATGAAATATTGCAAAAATAAGCTTCTGAGGGGAAAAACTCCGCAGGGTATTTCCAATGTGTTTAACTAAGCCAACCAATTAAATTTATAAACCCTTTTTTGTTTCAAAATAATTTAGTTTTTTTTAACACTTTTTTTGTATCTCTCCGGAAACGGTTATTTTTTAATTTAATTGCTTTATTTGGTTTTTATGAGAAATAAAAATTTTGGCGGTTTTTTAAATGTTTGAATAATCAAATGGATGAAAAGCCAAAGTTCGATGGACGACCATACCAGACCAAACCAGACTATAACTTGGATAAAGGTTATAGTGATGGTTATTGGTGGTTAAGTGGCGTAGTCTTTATTATTTGCCATTTTGTGGTTTTGGCACATATAAACACACATTCATACCTCAAGTCCTTTTGATATAAATTGTTTGTTTTCGAATATGTGTAAAACAGCATATAAATGTGTGTAAGTGTTTGTGTGTTTTTTTTTATTTGTTTATCATTGCTTTTGTGAACGAATCGCTTTTTTGTGTTTTATGTTATTTGTTTGAGCTTAAAAAATTAAACAAATATAAATAACAACTCACAATTACATTTCTTCGAGCGAGGGTGAACTAGGAAATGATCATCCTGTAGTGCGACTCACTACTCTTTTTGAACGATTACTGGTTTGTTAAATTAAACTTTGCAATAGAAATTGTGATTTTGCTATTCAGTAGTACCTTTAACTATATTCGCTGATGCTTAAATAAGCTGATACAGTTAGAAAGTTGCTCATCGTTAAGAAAGCGACTAAAGTTTTTGTATTGTTAAATCTGTTGACAAAATCAACGACGTATAACTTGTGTTTATGTAGATTCATACATACATACATACAAGTATAAACACAGAATATATACATATCGCTCATTAAATTCTAGAACGTCATAACTCAAAAAACACGAGAAAAATATCATACTGCACAAATTCCCACAACAATTAGTAAAATGATTCATAAATAAAAAATCCATTTTAGAAAACTTTCATCAACTATATATTAAAGAGGAGGTATAGGAAAAAACATACATACATACATACAGTCACAAAATGAAACGTGACGAAGTTTTGAACGCGATATGATTTTTAAGTTGTGAAGTTTACTTCATAACTCAAATGTGTCGTTCTTATTGATAAAGTTTTTAGACATGAAGTGAAGTAACGACTTAAGGTACGGTCAGATTATCGAATATTTGACCAAAAAGACGTAACCACTAAATTATGGAATAAAAATTTTTGTTCTTTTAAAATACTTAATAAGAAATACGAGATCCTTCTCAAAATAAATGGTAAGATCTCTCATTTATTATACAATGAATCGTCATTCATAATGACACGTGTCAGGAAAGAATGAGTAAATATTTGCAAAAATAGTGGCTTCACATTTTTGGTCAAATATTTGACTAATATGACTGCACCCTTAAAACGTGGAAAGTACAAAAGAGATAAAGATGAAATGTCTGCACAATATAAAGCATAAAATAGCAAACAAATCTGTATGATTAACTTGAAAATTTTAAATTTTGAGTTATGACGTTCTAGAAGTAAGTGAGCGATATATTTGAACACAAAATAAAAATGCAGTTTTATATTTAATTAAATTAAACATACTTGTTTAACTAACTAGATACATAAACATTTAAAACTTAATTCAAAAATAAATTTCTTGTTAAAAACTAATAGCACATAAAAACAAGTTTTAAATTATTATTGGATATAATCGTATCTCTATAGGAACATCTTTTAAAACACTTGCTTATTTATCTCGTCATTTGCTCTTTTTTTTATCTTTTCGCTAATTAATTTTATGACTCTAATTTCAACTTTAACTTTTATCATCACTTTATCAAAGTAGATCAATCCTCTTGATCACAGTAGCGATGTTCTTCTTACTTTTTTACTTTTACGAGTATCTACGTGAAAATGAAAAATTATTCTCTTATACGAGGCATTGCTTTAAATTCCTTTTGAAACAATGCATGCTGTGTTTTACTGTGTTTAAAGGTTACTCAAAATAAAAACGATATGTAGGCGTTCCAGAAGAGTTGCTTAAAAAACGAATATAATCAACAAAAATTAGTTGAGCCTGGAGTACTTCTTTTAGTGGCCGATGTTGTAGTGAGCTGTTGTTTTTAAAATATATATTCACGTTTCAATCTATTCTTATGTATATTCCTTTTCTATTAAAATAATACACACTTTAAATAATTTTCTTTGGTGTTACTTTATGCAATCGCACACATAACGAATATGCTTTAGCAAGTAATTTGTTCGACGTTTTGCTCTTTATACTAGCTACTGCTCGCTTAAAACAATCATACTGATATTGTAATATATAGGAGAGTTAAAACGTCTATATTTCTTTGATATGGAAATATCTGGCCGCTTTTTGTAGTTATATTTTTTATACTGACAATTATGTACATGTGAGAATAAGCCACCAAAAAAATGCTGCAAAATAAGTAAAACTAAAATAAACTAGTTGCGCTGTATTTAAATTGTGGAACATTTTTGAATGGAATATAGAGTTTTAATATAATTATTGTTGTAAAACGTATTTTAGTACTTATGTTTTGGTTATGTAATGGTACTAAATTTACTTTAGTAGCAATATAAGCAGAAAAACTGTAGAACATATTCTAAAGAGCCTTCTTCTTAGCGATGAATAAATATTGACAGATTATGAAAGGGTGAAGCAGTAAATATCACAAAACGTTGCACAGAAAACTTAATCTTAAATTAAACTTTTAACAGAATGTTTTTCTGTCTACAAACGCTTTTTTCTCTGTTAATCTTCTGAGCAGAGTTTTTGGTGAGATGAATACGAGTATAACAATTATACTATAAAGGTCATCTGACATTACAGAAATAAACACATAATATTTCAACAGCCCTCGTAAATGCCCACACAGAAATTTAAATTCACGTTATGCTTAAAGCAATATTGCTGCCTTTTAATTTTATTGTTTAACAATAATTGTTACGTCCCTTATTTTATCTTCAATAAAATTGCTTAAATATTTTTGTTGAATTTAATAAAATTAAATTATTCGCTATGTTTCAGTTTTTTTAGACCTTTTTTTCTAAACTGTACAATCAATTAATACATATAATTAAGTTATTTAAGATTTTTTGCTTGTTTTTAATAAGTTTAAATACATACATACATATGTTCATTGAGTAGCATTGTCAGAAAACAAAAAACTTAATAGTGGCATAAAAAAATTTTTCAATAACCTAAAAAATTTTAAAAAATGAAAATATATCAATAAAAAACACATTCATAATAAACTTTAAGAAAAAACAACACAATTATATATACGGCTATATTCGTTTTTAAATGAATAACATTGCAAGGATTTATATAAAGTTTATGCACTAAATGCCTATAACTCTAAGTAACTTAAATTTAACTTAATAAAGATAAAAATGAAAACGTGTCCACGCAACAATACATTTTATTTTAAAGTATATTTTGAATTGACGCACATTCGAAATTGTCATGAAGCGTATATCTCGGTGACCCATAACAACAAAAGACAATAAAAAAATAAGCTCAAAAATTAAAGGGTCTGCCCGTAAAGGCTCTTTTTAATGTGTATTTCGCTGTCTGAGTATAGAAAATTAGCTTAAATATTTCTTGAAACAAATAAACCGACTTTAAAACAGATTTCACCATTCTGCCTATAACGGTCCGAAAATACGGCCACATATAAAAAATTACAATAACAATTGTGACACCTTTTAATTTCCAAATCTAAATTTTACACTTATTATAGTGGACGTAGTACTATAGCTCCTTGTTAATTTCAATCGTCTGTCTACAACTGTTCATCCTTTAACTTCCAAATTTTAATTTTATAGTTGCTATTTTAGTAGACTTAGCAATCAGGTTCTTAGTAAATTTTAACTATTAACCATTGGGGCACCCTTTAATTTACAAGTTTTAATTTTTATACTTGTTCTATAACAATCATAGTAATCGAAATTCTGGGCAATTTTCTAGCGTTTGTCTTTAACAGTTTAAAAGTCCATATAGGTCATTTTACGTCATTTTACGTAAACTATGGGTACACCCTTTGCTGTTGCTATTGGGAGCAATGGTGATATGCAGTTATTTAATTTTAAAGTGTTGCTCTTTCCGGTTCATATTACTCGTAAAGAACATGTATGCTCTATATGGGCACCCTCTCATTTTTAAAGTTATAAACTGTTTTTTTTTTAACGGAAATCAGAAATTACTGAGTTGTGCTGTCACATAAAAAAGCAACATTTAGACGAATTGATAACCTTCTTCGTGGTAAGAAGTCGATTAAAAATAAAAGGGATGTCCATAGTATTGATGTTATTGTATACGACTTAGACTTTTAAGACGTAGCAGACAGGTTTTTTAGAATCTATACAGATTGTGTTGTACTTTATCCGCTTTAACAACAGCCGAATAAAATGATATTAAAAAATTAAGGGTGCGCCAATAGAGGCGTTTTATAACTTTATCTTCTTTAGCGTGTGTTTTAATTGTCCGCTATAAAAAAAGGGCCAGAAAACAGAGTTTAAAGTTTTTCATTTATATGCATTCAATTATAAAGATTTCTACGATTTTTTTAATATTTTTCACTTTCATAAACGACCATAAAAAAAACTTTTACTACGACCACACATGAGTGAGTGCATCTCTTTTTAAGCATTCATAATTGATAAGGGATAAACAACATTGTTCTCTTTAATGCTGCTTTTCATAAACAAATGCGAAGAATTTTTCAGAGTTGAAAATTTGTCATTTATGAGCATTCAATTAAAAGCTATATATGTAAATGTAATTTTATTAGTAAATTAATAAACATACGTATTTTTGAATTCTTTTATTTAGTTGAAACAGTACTATGCATGTAACTGTATGTAATATGTATAAAAATTTTAACAAAAAATTTTTTTGGAAAATTTGTTTAAAGGATATAAAATTTTAAACAAATTGAAAAATGATTCAAAATAAGAATCACTTAGCCAGGACTCACTGACTTCAACGGATACATTAGAAAAAAATAAGCTTAAGCACTTATATAAAATATGGTTTTGAGATAACTAGTAGAGTAATGTTTTAAAGGTCACTGATGAATATAGTAAGCTATATATACCCAAAAAAAAAAAAAAAAAAAAAAAAAAATTAAAAAAATAAAATTTGCAACATACGCGCCTGCAGCATAACATAAAAAATATGCGTATATACACACACGCGAACGCTTAATGAAAAAATTTTTCTATGATCTTTTCAGTTATGAAAAACTTTAAAATTGTAAATTCTCACAAATGACCACTTGCGTGCAAAATAAATATTTTCTCATTTTTGAGTAGAAAAAACAAAAATAAATAAATTATCACATTTATGAATGAAGAACCAACATTTATGAAAAGAAGCAACAAAAACTAAAATATCTCACTGCTCTCTTATGTGTGAGATGTGAGAGTGCATATCGGTACTCTGCTAGAAAATAATAAAAAATCAAAGGCATAGAGATCAGTCTTTACGTATACAAGGATTACTTTAGTAAAAAGTACTAAAAATAAAAGTATACAAATAAAATATAATTAACTTTGAAATTTGCATATGTATGGATGCAAAAATATTTTGAAATAACGATTTACAGTGAGGCAGAATGAATTTTTTTTTGGGAAATAACTTAGCCAGCTTGAAAAGCATTTTAATTTATGTAGGCGCGAGGTACCCACCTTCAAAACTTAAGCTCAGACACTCCTCTGCTATGCTCATGTAAAATTTTGGATCAAATGGCCTAGCCGTTTACAAATGGCTGAGTTATTATCAAAATATGTTGATTCTGTCCCACTGTGGGACGAGATGATTAATATATACATATTTAAAAACCAACGAAAAAAAACGTTACGTTATGTGTAGACTTGATCTAACTAAATTAATATTGATTAATTATGAACATTTCTCGTGTTTTTAATTGTTATATTATCTGGTTAACTATATAATATTTACATACAGAAAATGTTGTATTATACTCATATATTGCTGGCACTTAACTGTTTTTTTTTTATAAAAGTTAACACAAAAAAATTTGTAAATAATTTTTGTTTTTTAACAAACTATAGATAAACTTGAACTAAAGCCGCACTAAATTAATTTATTTATTATACAACACAGTGATATAAAATCGAACTTTCCGAATGGGAATGGGATAAAACCAATTGCAAATGAAAGTTGACATTATTATTTGAAGTTCTTAAGTTTGGAACACTTCTTAACAGGAAAAGATAATTAAAAATTTTGATAAAATAATTCTTTTTTATTTTTACTGTCGTGGAAAGTTGTGGTATTTTACCGTTTTTGGATTCGTGGAATTCATAACTGTTATTTATTTGTATTTAAAACTGACGCTATATGGCGCTGTCATACAAATTCTGCTTACAAAAACAATTTTTTTATTTTAAATCTTATTCGGATCTATATTGCTATGTCGCGATGTTTAATAAGTAAACTTTAGATTTTCACAGAAGAATTATTACTAAAGCTGTTATAATAAGAAATAATAAAAATTAAAGGGTGTTCGGAAGGTTACGTAATAATCATAAAAATATTCTTATTTTTGAAACTTTGATCGCCAAATTTGCACAGTTCAGTAAAATTTTTTGCGCTGTAGCAACAAGTAGGAAAAATAAATCTTAAAAGATTTTCCTATATATTTGTGAATTATGTCCGCTTTAAAAATTGTTTGTTTAAAAATTAAATCGTGGTTCTCAAAGTCCGTGAACTTTACGAATATGGCCTTGTCTTTTGAACTATAACAGGCAGACGCGCTGTCTGGTATAAGAATAAGTACTTAAATTAATAAAATGTTATGAAAAAGGCATAAAGGCTATCCCGATAATAACGTGAGCTTCACATATAAGGTATTTTTTTTATAAAATTTTAATAATTACTCGCAATTCGATAATGAATAAGAATAAAGTGTAGAAATTCAGTAATCGGTGAATTTAGCATATTCCACCTCCTAGATGACAGTCATATCTGATTCATTAAAATCGATTCAGCCAAGAGAGAAAGAGTGATTATACACAAGTTTATTCTAGCCATCATTGATGAAAACCGTAGATCTCATAATAACCATTTTTTTATTCTGTAAGAATAATTGGATCACACGGGATAACTCGAAAGCAAATGGTAGCTATATCAGTCTAGTCGATCTAACGTTAGTGCCACCTACGAATATTATTTAAAATTTTTTATTAACTAGCTTATTGCACCCGGCAATGCCTAGGTCTAATTATAGGGTCTTTCTGGACACTATGTGATATATTATAGTCGAATACCTGACAAATATATTAAATCAGTTTAGATCTTTAGGATCAAATATCTTTCGAATCTAATTTTATTAAGATTAGTTAATGTTCATAAAATTGGGCGTGTGTCTTCTCCCCCACTTCCTCTCCTATTCACAATTCTCAAAATAAACATAGAATATTCTACCTCTTACGTTGATATCTATGTTTAAAACTTTATTGTAATCGCTGCAGACGTAAATGATTGTTTTCCCCTTTGCCTTTTATCTAGGTCCTAGCTCTGAAAAACAGATATATATGAGGATCTATCTATATTTTGAATTTTATTAAAATCGATTAATCGACTTCCCCTTATTTTTCCCTCCTGCTTCCACTATTAAAAAATATTAGTATCATATTTTATGTGTTTAATTTTTATTTGGGTGTGATTGAAGCCCGCACCAACAAACAAACAAACTTACAAAGAGATTTATAACACAACTAGAAACATATTAATTTTTGTTCCTTCTTTAAGACATTTTGATCATAAAAGTTTATTAGTCGTGGCAACACTCGTCATTATATGTACTTGTTATTAAATCTGCTTCTTTGTTGTTCCAGTTCCTTTTCAATTTAATTGGTTTATTTTAAATTTTCATTGAATTCAAATTTGTTTTGATACTAATTGGAAATAATTTGAAATATAATAAGAAAACAATCAAAATAAATGTATTTTCTAAAAATTATTTCAAATAAAAATAAAAAACTTTTTAAGAACTATCTTCTTTAAATTAAATTGCTGCAGCTAAAGTTCAAAAACTAATGTTGCTGCTGTTGTAGCGGCAGCAGCTGCCATCCTTGTTTTTGTTGTTTGTCTTTTTGTTGATGATGATGTATTTCCTGTAGCTTTTTATGTAGTTTTTGTTTTTTATTGCTGTTGTTGTTACATTTGTTATTATTAAAAGCAGTTTTTGGTTGGTGTTAATATCGCTGTGTAGTTGGTGTTAGTTGTTGGTGTATGTTCCATATTATGACGTCTTGTCTATTGTAATGACGGTGACAGGCGCATTTTCTAAAACTTTTATTTTTTGTGTGCTCCTGTTGGTGTGTATGCCTGCCTGTATTTAAGAATGAATATTCATTTTGTTTTGTTCCTCTTAAACACCCAAAAACTAAAAACTCAACTTATAAAAGAAGTCACATACACACACTTCTACTTTTTTTACTACAGAGTTACCAATTTAGTTTTAGTAACCAGTCAGTACAAAAACCTTAAACACTATGGGAAAGGGCTGTTTTTCTCAGGGAAGTGGTTATAAATGGCAATTTAATTTTTTATTAATGTTTTTAGGTTAAGTTTTGATTTTATCATCCTCCTGGATTTAACTTATAGAATTGACCAAACACAAGCACCTTTTAAAATCTTGCGTTATTTCGACAGTAGTGCCAAAAGTAGGTCGTTACTTTGAAAGCCAACAAATAGAATAGCTGCATCCGATTCAATAAATTGCCAAAATCGGCCTGCAAAGATATGAGAACTCGAATTTAATTAAAAAAAAAAAACAATATATGTGTGTACATATATATAAATCTTAAATTAATATTTTTTAAACACTGGTTTTTGTACATCACAAAATGTTTCATTCGGTGACTTAATTATTTCACAGTCTTGCTGAAATCATATAAATATTCTTCACCTTCTAACAGAAACGGTTTGACCAGTATTCATTTCGAAGAAGTATTGTTCAGTGATGCCTTTCTCGAATATCCAGACTAAACAGTGACACGTTGTGGATGCCATTGTTTTACAATAATTACATGTAAATCCCCTAATGTAATGCCTTGTGCGTCATAAAATTACACACACATTTTTATTACATCCTCACTCATTTTACGCGAATATTTTGTTTGAGTTGCTCAAGGGTTTCTGGTTTGTTTGCATAAAACTTGCTTTTCAGATATCTCCACAAAAAGAAGATCGGAGCAGTCAAATCAGAATACCATGGAGTCCAATCAACATCACCATTTGTCCCAGCAATTCCGTTATAATCCTGGCTGTATGCGATGTGGCACCATCTTGTTGATACCACATGTTAATGAAGCCCAAAGTATGAAGTTGTGGCGTTAAAAAGTTTTAAATAATTTTATGATATCGCTCTTCTTTTACAGTTACCGTTTCGCCATTTTAATTTTCAAAGGCATCGACTTTATTGTTCAGAAAACAAAGTTTCCAATTAAAGTGCCGTATAAAATCGTTCAGCTCAGTCCAACTACCCTTTTCGTTGATATATTCTAAAAGTTTCGTGGCCAGTTTTGAAACGTTGTAAAGTTCCGAGACTGTGGCCAAAGTTTTTCCTTGAAGACCAAGCATCTGCGCACGGTGTCGAATTAAGGTTAACTTAACTTTCTCATAGCCACATAGTCGATGGTTTATCGAATATTATTTCGTTTTATGCTCAGTTTTCTTCCGTTTGCTTTCAATTCACCTCATTTAGCATAAAGTTTTTGATTTAGCACAGCATCTGTAAAAACAGTTAACCTTTTTCATCTTTTGTAAACGAAATTGAAAAATTTGTAGAAAAATTACAGCATCAAACAAATCGTCTAGAACGTTCTGCCCACTGTACCTTTTTTAATAGTATTTTCCCCACTGTCAGCGTCTCGTTTGTAACTGCCAGCCAAGTCATAAACAAAAATAGAAAATAAAAGTAAAATAAAAAAAAAAACGAAAAAAGTTAAAAAAGTACTTGTTAAAAAATAGTACCCACGTCAAAAAGTTTCTTTAGGCGTACGTCGCCTAAAGCTAAACTGTTTGTTTGTTTGTTTGTTTGGCGTTTAAACAAAATATCAGCAACAGCAGTAGTAGCAGCAAAGGTAGCAGTAACGGATGCATTATTTAGAGGCAGTAGCAGCAGCTACAGCGATAAACAACGAAAGAAAAAAAAAAAAAGAAATAAAAATAGCATTTCCGCTTTCATGTAATATGACAGAAACAAGTGTTAATGGTTTGTTATTTGGTGTAGAACTAGAACTGTTGTAGAACTGCCACAACTAAAACTGACTGGTTGACTGGCGTACTGGAAAGCAGACAAACAAGCAAGCAAGCAGCCAGGTTAGTTTGTTGGTTGCTTGTTTTATTAAATGGATGGGTGAATGAATGAATGGATGATTGTGTTTGGCTGTTTTAGAAAATTGTTACCAGTTAGTTTTGTTTGTATGTATGCGTACGTGTGTATGAAAAACTATTTCTATGGGTTTGTTTGTTACACTCGCATAAAAGTTATTGTAACTAATTCTTTTGATTATGCCAGTGGTGCTACTTATGAATACTTCTCTCAGTGTTTGCAATTATTTGTTTCTGTATGCAAGTGAAACCCATTGTCAAAGCGCGTAGTTCTGATTATAAATACTATACAAACGTATATATGAGTAGTTATAATTATTGTTAATTTTTGCTTAGATGTTTGTTTGCAGTACCTGTACAGAAATATGTAGGTACTCATGAGAGTGGGGTATTCCATCTCCTTTCGCTACTGAAAACGCTTTAAAGGAAAAGAAGTGATTAGCTAAGGTAACACGGAATTAAAGTTTTTTCTTTTAATGAATCCGTCACATAAATACTTAAAGCTGACATTAACATGAACAACATGAGTATTGTTATTGTAAAAAAACAAGAATGACATTGTTTAAAGGCAATTCCAGAGTTACTGACCTTAATTAAAATAAGACCACCAGTTATGCTACAAAATGGTTTACAGTAATCGAAAGTATTGTCCTGCTTTCAAAAGGAAGTGAAACACATACAAAATTCAGATATATTTATTCACAAGATGCATAACAAAGAGATCTATTGACTGTAAGTTGGTGAAGATTTCTACAGACATTATGGTGGAGTATGGAAAAGAGCTAAACTGTTTAACTTTTTAATAAAATTGTCATTAAACGGGTTAGAAAAATTAATTAGTAGCAATGTCTCCGGTAACTTTAACGAGTTAAATGCGTCTTGCATTATTTTTTTTTTTAACATACATATCGTCAGCTGAAATGAAAAACCATGTAATTAAGAAAAAATTCAAATTCTTTTTTTTTTTTAATTTTCTATTTTAATGAAAAAGTATTTTTCTTGCAGATAAAATTTTGATTTTTTTCTGTTAGTTACATATTAGCAAACAATATAACTAGTGTATGGCATTTGTTCAAAAGCCTATGTAAGCTTCTAACATACATACATATTAAAGACGTGCACTTGTATATCCAACAGTATGGCAAACACATATATATCACATACAGTTACAATAGATACAAAAGAACGCATGAGTGTAGTTGATATAGTATGCTTTCGCTTGTGCATACTCACACTATGGAAATAAATACATGCAGTTGTTTATGGTTTTGCATAGAGTGAGAAAATTATCAGTTTTTTACTCTCAAATATCTGTTGTACCATGAGTATTTGGATATATCTGTTTATGAAACAGATATTTTAGATAATTGTGTGCTGCTTATGATGGAGGCGAAAACTAATAAGCAGTATTTTTACTTCTGCATAAAATAAAAGTCCTACAGCTTAAATAAATAGAGAATAAAATTTATTCGAAATTTAAAAATTATTTAAAAGTTTTATAGAAAAAATTAAAAGCGTTAAATGGACTGACTCCTTGTAATTGCTTATCAAAGGACAGTCAGCTTAACAACGTAAACAATTCGTTGTCAACTACTAGTTAGAATATATAATGAACTGATTGAAAAATACATGTTTAAAAAATTCAAGTTTCTTACTATAAGTGGGAGCAATTAATAAGATGGACTAACTCGTTGACAATTTCATTAGCATTGAATGGTAATAAATGCCCATGATTTTATTAGCATTATCACTTCCACTAGCGTAATGCTTTTTTTATGAAAAAGTTTGATTAATAATTAGTTAAATGGATTTAAAGCATTACCATCATCTAACATTTTTAGTTGTTTGCCAATAGAAGAGATTTATTATCTATAGCATATACCACATTGGCAAAACCATATTTAACCGTATTTCTTAAAAACTTTTGTTTAATTTTCTAGTCTTTTTTATCATGTTTTAGACGTAAATATTATATTTCTACGGGACTCAATATTTTGGCTTCACTCTCTCATTCATGATTTGAAGCCCAACCATGTGACAATCAACGTGCTTAGCCATCAGTATTTCCAGGAAAAGACAGGAAATACTTACCTTTTCCTTCAAGTAAGAAACATATTTTAACAAAATTTACATTTTCAAAATTTCCTTAAATAAACAGTTATTTAATGTAATTTATAAAGGGTGTTTTTTATAGACGTATAGAACTTTAAGTTGGCATCACTTTTTTAACTGGCGGCCATTTTGTCAGCTGTCAAGTGATTAATATTTAGTTTGGTTTGCCATTTCATCATGAATAGGTTGACAAAAGAACAACGCTTGCAAATCGTGCAAATTTATTTCGAAAATAATGGTTCAGTTCGCGAAGTTTACCGCAAGCTCCGTCCATTTTATGGTCGACATAATCGGCCATCAGAGCAATTAATTCGGTTAACCATGGATCGTTTTCGCACTACGTTTACTCTATGTGATAATACGCATCCGCAGAGACGTCGAACAGTGCGCACCGAAGAAACAATTGCCGCTGTAGAGCAAAGTGTTGAAGAGGACCCGAATGAATCGATTCGCCACCGTGCACAGCAATTAGAGCTTTGTCCATCAACTTTATGGAAGATTTTGCGCAAAGATCTTGGCTTGCGACCTTACAAGATCCAGCTTATGCAAGAATTAAAGCCGCGAGACCATGCAATGCGTCGTGATTTTGGTGTATGGGCCGAAAATGAGATTGATCTCGATGCTGATTTTCATAGCAAAATTTTGTTCAGTGATGAGGCTCATTTTTGGTTGAATGGCTACGTCAACAAGCAAAATTGCCGCATTTGGAGTGAAGGGAATCCACATGAGACCCTTGAAACGCCATTACATGCACAAAAACTGACTGTTTGGTGTGCTCTATGGGCTGGTGGAGTCATTGGGCCATACTTCTTCCGAAATAATGCTGGAGAGTCAGCTACCGTTAATGGAGACCGGTATAGATCCATGATAACCGACTATTTTGTTCCCCAATTGGATGGCATGAATGTGCATGAGTTGTGGTTCCAACAAAACGGCGCTACATGCCACACAGCGCACGTTACAATCGATTTATTGAAGGAAACATTCGATGAGCGCATAATTTCGCGGAATGGACCTGTCAATTGGCCACCAAGATCGTGCGATTTGACACCATTGGATTATTTTCTTTGGGGATATGTGAAGTCGCTCGTCTACGCCAACAAACCAGAAACGTTAGGGGACTTGGAAGCCAACATTCGTGGCGTTATTGCCAACATACGGCCCCACATGCTCAAAAAAGTGGTTGAAAATTGGACCGGTAGAATTGACTTTATTCGAGCCAGCCGCGGCGGCCACATGCCCGAAATCATATTTAAACATTAATGGCATAAAATTATCCTTCCAATAAAGCCAAATTGATGGACATTAAAACGATTTTCTTGTGTTTTATTTCAATTCGAAGTTCTATACGTCTATAAAAAGTTTTATTCCGTATTTCATGAGAAGTAATAATGTAACAAATAAATTTTTATATATTATATTTGTAATTTGTTGGTCAGCAATTTGAATATTAAGTTGTTTATTGTAATTAGGTTTAAGATTCAGAATAAATAAAATATTATGTATTGAAATGTTAGAAGGCAAGATGTTTGGTTAAAGTTTATTTTTAGGGGTAATGAGAAACTAAGGTAAGAAAGAGTGTGTGTGTGTGATTCGTCTTATGGGGCCATTAACAAAGGACCGGAATAGGAAATGGCCGGCTGGGATGGGATATGGGCGGCTGGAAGAGTCATCTAACTTCCCTAAAGATAGTGTCTTTGTTGTGGTAGAGTTCAATGTTATATATATATTTTTTATTTTAGAGACTATACGGGACGTGTGATCTCAACCCTCACTTAAGCCCAACGGTCATGCAGCAATTACAAAATAAAATAAAAAAATATATATATATAACATTGAACATTGAGGTGGCAACTCTAGAGAATAACAAGCTAAAAAATTGTAAATCTGAGCAAAATTTATAAAAATAATAAATAAAGTGAAATAAACAATATTAATTGGTGGATCACTTGAAATGTCTGAATGCAGTAAATGCAGATCAGCAATTAGAGGTGAAAGTGGCATTCGTTTTAATGGTGTGTGTGAAAAAATATATCATCTTACAAAGAAATGTGCGGATATTGATCAATACTCCGCCAAGATATTTGATGAAAATAATTATATAAGATATATATGCGATGATTGTATGCAGTATAATCAGAATGTAGATATGACGCTCAGGGAGATTCAAACTGTTGTAAACAAGAATCGACAAACATTAAAAGAATATAAACATGAATTTGAAAGCGCTATTAAACAAAATGAAAATGAGAGAAAAGCATTACTGGAAGCAATTGAAAATAGGTATGATGCCAGGTTTAAAAAAATAGACAATGTACAAAAAATATGTGAAAAGAATGTTGAAGAAGTAAAAAACCTTTATGGAAATGTTAATGTAGTTGAAAACAAAAATAAAGACATGTATGAACAAATTAGCATCAACAACACAAAGATGTGTGATGAAATTAAGAAAATTGTAAAAGAAACAAATGATAAACAGAAAGTGTCATATGCAAAAGTAGTAGCGAAAAATAGTGTGTTGCCAGATGTGTCAAAAAATGTCCCCTTAATAATAAAACCAAAAGGAAAGCAAACGGTACAAAAAACAAAAGAAGAACTAAACAAAAAGTGGATCCAATTAATTTGAAAATCGTGAATGTTGAAAACAGACGTAATGGCACAGTAGTTATTCAGAGTGAAAACATGGACGAAAGAGAAAAAATAAGAAGGGCAGTTGAAAATGAAATAAGCGAGAATTATGAAGTAAAAATTCCAAAGCAGACTGAAATACAAATAATAATAACTGATATGAGTTTTAAAAACACTGATGATGAGCTACTGAAAAAACTCAAAAAGCAGAATGAAGTAATGAAAGATAGTAAGGTGGAAATTATAAAATGTTTTGAGACAAAAAGATACAATAGAACTATATATAATGCTAAAATAAAAATTGATAATGAAACTTATTCAAAATTAATGGCAATGGAAAAAGTTAATGTTGGATGGGACAAATGTAGAATTTTTGACGGCACTAGTTTAAAACAATGTTATAATTGCCAAGGTTATAATCACAAAGCAGCGGAATGCCGAAACGATCCAATATGTTTTAAGTGTCATGAAAAACACAAGAGTAAAGAATGTGCTAAAGAGATAAGAAATAATTGCATCAACTGCCAGAAAGAAAACAAAAGATTAAACCTGGGCCTAGATGAAAACCACGCAACGAATAGCAAAATATGTCCTGTGTATATAAACAAACTAAATCTAAAAAAGAAACGGATTGGATTAGATGTTGAAATATAACGACCAACGAATATATATGGCATATACATTAATATACAAGGTATAACAAATAATTTTACTCAATTGGAAATACTAGCGGAAACAAATAAACCAGATTTTATAATATTATCTGAGAGGCATATGACGGAACACATCAATGAAGAAGAGACTGAATTAACTAATTATAATCAATTTATTACATTATCATCATCAACATGGACTGGAGGAGTCACATTATACATGAAAAAAGAATGGACGGTGAAAAATATAAAAACCATTGTAAAAGATATTGCTTTTTGGATTTCAGTTTATTTGGTTCAAAAAGAAAAAATATCTTTTATTCTAATAGTAATATATAGATCACCAAGTTACTCTAAATCAGAATTTTGCGATGCACTTCAAGATTTAGTGGAGGAATTATGTGAGAGAAACTGCGACATATTAATTGCTGGTGATTTTAACATAGACTGGAAAGCAGATTTCTACAAACAGAGAGTCAAAAGTATACTAAATGACAATGGACTAAAGCAGATAATGGATGAAGAAACTCGAAAAACACAAAACTCAAAAACTATAATAGATTATATTATAACTAATTATAAATTAATAACGGCTAAAACTAATGTAGATAATAAGATATCAGATCACGAAGCAATTGACATATTTATAAAGTGTGAAAATAATTTTAAAAAACAAATACAACAAATAGACATTTTTAAATATAATAAAAATAACTTTAGAAATGAACTAAATATGATATTAGAATACAACGAAATGTGGAATGTTAATGTCATAGTAGAAAATTTTGATAACTATATGCAACAAACAATAACAAAATTTACATCAAAAAACAAATAAAAGAAAGAAGTAACATAATATGGTTTAACAATGAACTTAGAAATTTAAAAATGGAAAAAGTAAGATCATATCAAAGAGCAGTGATGGAAAACTCAAATGTGGCATGGGATAATTACAAAAATATAAGAAATAAGTACAAAACTAAAATTGAAAATGAAAAAAACAGATATATAAATAATAAAATTGCCTTTTCCAATGACCAGAAAGAAATGTGAACTGTGATAAAAGAACTTGTCTTAAGAAAACCCAGAAATGTGATACGAACTGTGATATTTAATCAAATAGAATATAAGGAAAATTTAGATATAGCCGAAAAATTTAATAATTACTTTGTTAATAGTATTAAGGAGATGAGGGATTTAATTGAATATGTGCAATACGAAGATGGTATACCTGTGATGAACACTACATTTAAGTTTCATGCAATATCTTTGATAGAGCTAAGAAATATGTGCAAAAGTATGAACAATAAAGCAGACTACATGAAAATGAAAAGAAACATTATTCTGGATACATGGAACATAACTGCTGAATATAATTAATAAATCGATGGCAACAGGAGTTTTTCCTACAAAATGGAAAGAAATAATGGTAACACCAGTTGAAAAAATTAAAAACACAACTAAATGCGAAGAATTTCGTCCGATAAATAGCTTAAAATTATGTGAAAAAATTTTGGAAAAGGTGGTAAAAAATCAAGTAGTGCAATATATAGAAAATCATCATTTGCTATCTAAGCACCAATCTGGATTTAGAAAGAAACATTCTTGTGAAACAACAGTTAATTACTTAATAAACAGACTTAAAATAATTAAGAAGAACAGTAAAGTACTAGCTATATTTCTAGATTTTAAGCGTGCTTTCGAGACGATAGATCGAGACGATTCAGAAGTTACAAAAGTATGGCATCCGGAATAATGAATTACAATGGTTCAAATCATATCTAACAAATAGAAATCAAATAACCAAACGTAGAATCGAGTGCAATAGTAAATAACTATGGGGTGCCACAGGGCTCAATCTTAGGAGCCCTATTATTTATTATATATATAAATGATATTGAAAAAATATTGGACAAATGTGAAATAATAATGTATGCAGATGACACCCTGATTTTTACAGAAGCTGATACAGAAGAACTTTGTTATGAAAATATAAAAAACGACATGAAGAAAGTAAATGAATGGTTAAATATCAATAAATTGAAATTAAATGAATCTAAAACTAAACTAATGGAAATTAATATGATTACAAATAGATCAATTAAAATAAATGACATTACAATAGGAAAAGTAAATAGCATAAAATATCTCGGCTTTATTATTGACAAGGACCTAAAATTTAATGAGCACATTGAATATATATGTAAAAAATTGGAAAGAAAATTGGGTTTTTTAAACGAGTGAGAAATAAAATAACAATTATAACGGCTATTAATATATATAATACGATAATTAAACCGCATTTCGAATACGGTTCAACAATTTTATGCTCCAGCGGCACGGATCAACAATTCACAAGGCTACAAAAATTACAGAATAAAGCTATGCGCGCAATTTTAAAATGTAACCGTTATACCCCAATTGGATATATGCTGAATACATTAAAATGGTTAAATGTTAAGCAGAGACTACTACTTAACACAATGATCTTCATCCATAAACTAAGAATGGGAGCCGTACCTGACTACTTAACAGAACAGACGAGATATGTGGGAGAAGTTCAACCATATTATCTCAGAAATGCAACAGACTTCAGATTACAACAAGCACACACCAATGCGATGCAAAGAACATTATTTTACAAGGGATTGAGAATGTACAACATGATGCCAAATGAAATTAAAAATGAAGAAAATGTAAAATTGTTTAAGAAAAATGTAGTGTATATTATTAAACAAAATTTTGTTTAGATTTCATAAATTATCATAATGTAACAAAAATATAATTTGTAAATTCGTAAAGTATTTTAAATACTACTTAATAATAATAATAAAAAAAAAATATTCAGTATATTCGGCTATGCCGAATCTTATATACCATTATTACAGGGAATTAAAAAAAATTAAAAATTTACTACTATATATAATTTTACATAAAAATGTCATCGGCTCTTAATGGGTTAAGCATTTTTTTTTAAATTTTAGCATTTCCTAAAAGATCTCTTCAAAAGATTTTGATATCTTGCAAAGTCGTACTTAGAAGGTTCAGAGGCCCATAACTCAGAAAATATGGGAAAGCGTAAATTTTTTCACTCAATTTATTTTTGTTATTTTTAAATTCTCTATTGCTCCATATATTTGTTTTTTTAATGGAAATACTTCACTAAACTAGATTTGTTCCACATGAAATGGAAAAATTAGAGGCAGGCGTGGTGTTTTGCCTGCTGCCTCGAAGGACATGGTGCGATCTTGCTGATTTTCAATAGCAAAATTTTCGATACTATGTCTAAGCGATTGGCGTACGTATTTAAATTTTCTCTTGCTCATCTTGTGCCTTGGAAAAATTAATTTCGACACTAAAATGGACGGACAGACGGACATCATTCAATCGACTGGATATGGTAGAAACTACAAACGGAACGACAAACTTACATAAACCTTTTTATCCACTTTTTGTGGTGAAGGGTATAAAAAGTAATTAAATTGTATTTGAAGCTGTTAAAGTGTAGCATAAATGCCTTTGTAATTTATTTTTTTCATAAAATTTCATCTCCCTGTTTTGATTGCAGGTCTTAGAATTGTTTCTTTTAATTCATTTTATTGATTCTGCATTTGGGTGGTCGTGAAACAAAACTTTAGTTGAATTTATAATTTTTTTCGAAGGATTTTTAAGCAATTGAAGTTACACATTTTTATATACATATGCACGTGCTGAGAAGCATTAAATGCGAGGGATATTTGGTTGAAGAAATAATGAATGAATTCAAAACATCTACTTCAGTCGCGAATATCACACGTGTTATAATCAGATAATAGTTTAGTCACAAACCTTCGTTAAGTCAGTTTTACTATCAAATTATAGGCGGTAAATAATTAGGTAATATTACAGCTTTTTCTACAGTCAAGTCGTTATCGACCCACCGCCAGTCGTAAGGCATATATACTAAGTCCATCGTCAAATCATAGTTAAGTTATTAACGTCATTGTTAATGTATAGTCAAATCATTGTAAATTTATAGTCAAGGCATTGACCATCCATTACTAAGTCATAGTCATATAATAGGTAAGTCACAGCCAAGTTATAGTCAATCCATAGTCAAATTGTACTAAAGGCAAAGTAAGTCCATTATAAATTGAAGAAGATCCATAATCAAGTTACGTTGGCAATTATGCTTATCAAGCGACCAGTGACGCGTCATAACTGTCAGCAACCACCAAATGTCCTTTCGATTTTTGGTTTGTAAGTTGCATGCTGTATTTTTATTAACAAAAAGGCACCGTTTTAGATAGCAAATATCTCAGCTTGAAATTTAAGTTTATCTGACCGACACATCTGTGTACATTCTGGTGTTATGTTTCGCTTAAATGTTATCCTTACTTCGCTCACTTCTAGAGGGGACTAGAACCTTGAATAATCTATCAGAGTTCATATAAGGAGTGATATGTTTAGAAGGTTAATTCACGAACGATGGCAAAATATCTATAAATATTAAAATATACAGTTCTAATTATGTTATAGTCAAGCCTTTAAGGCGTTCAAGTCATAGTCATTTGATAGTCAAGTAATTAAAAACAAACATTTGGCATATAGAGATATTCTCAACACATATGTAGTTACTCATATTCAAGACATAGTCAAGCTGTATTCGATCAAGTCATATTACATTGATAGTAAAATCATAGTCAGGTCTTTGTCATATACAATCCGTGGTTAAGTTATAGTCAATTTGGAGTCAAGTCAAAGTCGGATTATAATTATGTGATATTAAACTTTTGTGATAGTCAGTTCATTGCCAAGTCATAGTCAATCTATAGTCAATTTATAGTCAGATCATATTCATATCATAATTGGATCTACAAAGTTTGTAGTCAATTCCGTTTTCAATTCATAGCCAATATATATGTACTTATAACTGATAGCACAGTCAAATCAAATCAAGTCACAGTTGAGTCAGTTATCAAAATCATGTCATAAACAATGTAATTATCAAATCATAAGTCATATATAGTCAAGATATAGTCTAGTCAAGTTTTAAAATAAGTAAAAATCACAAGTCAAGTCATCGTTAACTTATAGCGAAGTCATAGTCAAGTAGCTGTACACTTCTAACAATGTCATATTTAATCACGATCCAGCAATAATCAATTAAAACAAATTTATTAAACCCATTAGGTAGGCTGAGGTATCTCTATGTGACAAGAATGTTGTAAAAATGATGCCGTTTAAATCTTCTTGAGAGACGTGAAGGTACCTATAACGACATGTTTTTTACATTTGACATGTCAAATTTCCCACTGTTATATATGTACATACATATCGTATAAGGCTACTGAAACATTGCTTCTGTAAAATATATGTGAAAAGTCATCTGACAAAATTTCGTTTAGAACGTGTTGTATTTTGATCTGACAAGCCATCTGGCATCAGCTGTTCTTATAATTCTAAAAAGTATTGTCAAAAACCTATGCCGTATGAAAACAATCAAAGTCGGTTGACCAATGGCGGTAGCATTAGCTTGCTGATGGTAATATTTTATATGACCAAAATCTAAAAATGTTTTTAACTATTTGATAACAATTATATAATTTCTGTATCATTATTTAATGCAAACTGATCTTGTTCATATTTAGTGTAAAAAGAAAATAATTAAAACTGACAAGTCTTTAGCAATTCCGTAACGCACGCAAAAATATTTTAAGAAGACTACAAGCCATTTTGTAACCGGACAGCTTGGATATTTACACAGTGAAAAAAGCGAATTTGATCAGCTGTTGTAAACAAATAATAATTATGTCAGACGTAATTATAAATGTACGTCTGTGATCACCAAGTATTAAAAGTCTTCATGTGACTCACACAGATTAAAGGCCAGATGTAAAAAACAAATCGTGTATGGGTAGCTTAAGTGCTTGTAAGCAATAAATTTTTAAGTGCTAATTTATATAAATTTTAATGCACATTTTTAAAATTCATTGCTCGCACATCCCTCGCAATAGAATTTGCATTATACCTTAAACAAAAACCTTATTGAATACTGTTGATCAAAACTGCTGCTACAGATGTGCGAGTATAAAAGAATTTTATACATAAACTCGTACGAACAGGTCTTAACGTGACACCAGGTGGTTCTAGCGTAAAGATTGGCGTTCCGTTAAGCAACAAAATAAAACAAAAAAAAAAAGCAAAAACAAAGTGTAATTTATAACTCAATTGGGAAATTAAACTTTGTATTTATATGTATCAGAGCCAGATACTATTTTTTCAATGGTGGCATACATTTGCCAAAATTTGAAAATGCGATAGCATTTTACTAAAACTTTTAGTTAGAAAAGGCATTTCTGTTAAATACTTTTTCGTTTCCGTACGGTTTTGCCTCCTCTTGATATTACATATTTTGAATGTTTAATTTTTTTTTTTTTTTTGGTATTCACATCAAGCGATATAATGCTCATGATAAATTTTTTAAAGAGTTTGCATCGTCGATATTGTATTTAAATTTGAATGTAAATAATTTTAATTTAAGTGGATAAATAAATTTTATTTAGTATTTAATTTAACATACAAAATTTTGATTTAATACTTAAATAATTTTTATTCATGTTTTATATATTTTGTGAGCAAAAGAATTTCAAATTAAATATTCTTGTCTTCAAAGAACCAAAGTGATAAATGAACTCTCAAACCAACAATTTACTTGGAATCCACAAGGAAACTGTTATTGCTGATACTCTCTACATGCATACACCCACTTTACTGTGATATGGGCGCATATGAACCATCTCCCTCCCTAAAAATTGTAAGAGAAATATGGCAAATTCACACATCCTTATGTAATAAAAGAAAAGATTGTGGAATAAATTAAATTAGAATAACGCCATAATATTATTATTATTATTATAACTGACTGAATTAATGTTGAATACTAGCAGAGAATCTTAAATTGTTTTGAACAAGAGATTTTAATTATAGCTTGCTATAGCTACTCAATTATACCTTGATTTTAATATGTCTTATCTATGCCTTTATTGGGACTTGGCTTTCTAATGCTAATTTGATACTATGACTTGCTTAATTATAAGTGGATTAATTATGGTTTCACTACTGCATGATTGTAATTATTTAAACTTAATTTTAGCATAATAATTTAGACATGATTAGCGCCTCTTTACTTTGACTTGATTATAGTTCGCTAAAATTTACTATGATTATCTTGACTAATGCAACAAAGCAACGCATCAAATTTTGTCATCTGACTAAATTATTATTTGTTTTATTGTGTTGGTTAAAATATATACAGGTATTGGTTGATGTGATTTCGAAAAATATAAAAAGAAACACTTTTGATTTTCACTACCTGGTGTTCAGAAATTTGAAGTTTGTTTGATGCGTGTGCGCGCGTTAGTTCGTCAAATCGTTCATTTTATTTATGTTACTCAAACAAAACAAAAAAATAATTTTCAACACACAAAAAATTATGTTTAAAAATTGTGCAACCAACAAAATCTGCATTCTTTCTTCTTCAAAACAATTTTGGAATGAAGTTTGGTGGGCTGCATTTGATATGTTGTAGCAAAACAAAAATAACCAAACATACGAAAACATACATAAAATTTGATGTGTTGTCATTGTACTTGGTTTTCAGTTGACTATTGTTTATCTTTATAATAATTCTAAAATTGGAGCGCAGCTTCAATTAGGCTAGACTTTAACTATGACCTGACTTGGACTTTTTATAACTTGATTATGACATGAAAACAACATGCCCACTAGGTGTTAATTATGTTTTGCCCATAGCTTGACTGCGTCTTAGCTATGAAGTGAGTATGACAACTATAATTTTGGTCATGACTTGCAATTGTCTAAGCTGTATATTGGTTACACAAATTTAATACGACTTGAATTTGACTTATCTGCGCTCTTCACCAATTTGTGTTGTTGTTTTGTGTTACCAATGGTATACCGATTAACGAAACCCTTAGCTCCAGAAATGAAGAACAGCGAGTGTTTCTTACAAAAATTTTTAGATGAAATAATTGCTTGCAATATAGAAGCAGCTTTTATGACTTAACTACGACCTGACTTGACAACAATTTGAGTTTGATTTGACAGTGACTTTATTTATTCCTGCCTTGGTTTTTACAATAATAATTTTAACATAATTTTGGTCCGATTAAGATCGGCTCTGAATTTACTTTGACATGACTGTTATATGTTTTCCCTAGGAGTTAACTTTGAATATGGCTTCAGTACAAGTTTAACATTGAATTTAGATTAAAACGACTTTGATTTGAATATAACTTAACAACGGGAATTTTTTTATTGGTTTTATTTAATATTTGCAAAGTGCTTGTGCATAGAAAAATTATTGTAGTGTTTTGTGATATTTTATTTTTCATCCTCTTTCAACGGTATAAAAGAGCCGAAATAAAGTCAGCCGTATACAGTGGAGAAAGAAGAATTAAAATACTGTTGTTTTTGCTTAAGCTTTGATTTTTGTCTTTGCTTTATTGTTAAGACAAAAATTTTTAGTTTATTTAAAATGTTTGTCAGAAGTTTCCTGAAGAGTTCAGTAAGGGGTAACTAAATGGCCATCGAGACGTGCTTTGACCCTTAATAATCAATATCGGTGATTTAAGTAATTAATCGGGATAATAGAAAATAGCACGAAAAAAATATTTTATTTTTGAAAATTAATAAATAACTTAATTTTGTTTTTCTTTTGACTATGACTTGACTCTAATTTTATTATGACGTTTTTGTGGCTAAAGTATGTTCTTAACCATGATTCGACTTTAACCGGAAAACGAATTGATGATGACATGACTTAATTGTGACTTGGCTTTGATTTAAATGACTCTAACTTGAATGTGATCTAAAATTGATCTGGAATTGTCGTCAGCGGCGGCTGTACAGAACACAAGCGGCGCTGGTCTAAAGCCGGTTAAGCCTGAAGAATCAACGGCTGATTTAAAAAGAATAAGCTGGTATTTATAAACAATAATATTTAAATTAAAAATCTTTAGTCTTAACGCCTTTTAAGTAATTAAAAAAAAAATAATTAAAATTAGCAATCTAAAAAAATTTTTATTAAATTATTTTATTAAACTATTTGAACTGTGAGAATATTATAAATGAATTGAAATTATTTTGGCTTAAGTTCATTTTATTTTTAAATTTCTAAAAATCTTTTTTAGAAAGAAAATTTAATTTACAAATGTACGCGGACGTTTTCCAAAGAAAACAAGAACAATTAGACGCTAGCAGAATGAAATGCTGCACTTTCTGGACCGCTACGACCTTCATCAGCATTCTTCGCATCTATCTACCTTAGGTGTGTATCTTATAAACATCATCTATTTAACCAACTAACTTTGTAAATAAGAATACGAGAATATTCATATCAACATTAATTTTGGTTAGACAAAATTTACACACAAACAAACGCATTTCTTTACTGTTCTCTCTGTATTTCGTCTTGTACATTTGTTTTTTGCTTTTGTTTCAAACATCGATTGAACACGAATGCAAATTTTGTTTTAAGTCATTCTTACTTGTTAAAACTTTAGTAAGGTTGTAAAAAACAAAACATTTGCCCTTTTAATAAAAAAAAAAAAAATAAATCCAAAAGAAGCTGAGCTGAGTCGGCTAAAAATATTAGCCAAAATTAGCCGCATTAAGAGGAGGCGGCTATTAGCCGACTTTTACCACTTTTTTCACTCAAACTTTGCCATCATTTAAATATCCCTGATTTACCTCTGTATTACGTAATAATTTATTATAACTTCAACTTAAGATCTGGCTAAAACTAAGCTATTATTTGGCTATGAATTAACGGAAATTTTTTTGATTAGACTACAACCTATTTAGATTGCAAACTTTGATTTTAAGATACGAAAATTATCTTTCAGAACCCCTGAATATTAACTGAAGAATAAGAAAAGTAATTCGCTTCTTTAGAACACAATAGAGAAATATATCCAGAAAGCAAAAGAAAAAAATATATATATTTATGGTGGTACTGCACTCCCACACTACTTTAATGTGAGAAAAAACAAAAACGAGCTTATTGAATTTGCATAATTTGCAAAAGAATTTGTATAGCATCTTTTGAGCCCCGGTTGTTTATTTTTGCTTTGTTTTGCTCATTTGATTTTTTTCTGCCATGAATCTATTCACGTATTGTTTGATGAAAGTAAAAGACTTGGTCCGGCGTACTAACTTATAGAAGAACAACATATAAATTTAAAAAAGTAGAAAAAGAAAAAAACATATTTAATTTTAAGAATATTTTTCTCATTCCTTCTATTCTTTCGATAAGCGTTCTGAGTAATCTTGTTGTTGTTATTATATGGCGTTTAGTAATTTTTTAATTAAGTTTGATTCTTATTATATATTTTGGTTTTTCAGCCATTTTATTCTCCTTTAAACACAAAGATGTTTAACTTAAACGATGGTTAGTAACGTCAAGCTTCATAGGATTGTTGTCTAGAAGTTTGGTTGAGTGATTTGATGAACATCAGAATGAACTAAACAGAATTAAAAAAAAAAAAATAAAATAACGATATAAAAATTACAAAGGACATGACGATCTTCTATACACCCTTTTTATCTTTAGTAAAGGGTGTTAATACATTAAAAATATATAAAAAGTGGTGTAATAGTACAATTAAACTGTGTTAAAGATTGTGGCAGAAGTTTTTATATCAAACGAACATTTTATGAAGGGAAGAAAAATAAAAAATTTATTATCTAGTTTAAAAACGTACAAGTAAGAGTGCTATATTCGGCTATGCCGAATCTTATATGCCCTTCACTATCTATGTACATCTAGTTTACTGAAGGAACTCCAATCAAAAAAGTAAATATTGGAGTGACAGAGAATTAAAAAATAAAAAGAAATAAAAGAATATATATATATATATATATATATATATATATATATATATATATTATTTTAAATAAAAGTGTCATCGGCTCTTAATGGGTTAAGTATTTTTAAAAAAGTATTTCCTTAAAGATCTCTTCCAAAGCTTTTAAATGATACCCATATTGATATTTCAAAAAACTTGAAAATTTCAGAGCCCCTTAACTTGGAAAATATGGGTGAGCTCTAATTTTTTCACTTGATGTTTTTTTCTTATTGTTTTACTCTATCGCCCCATATATTAATTTTTTTGATTGGAGTTACTTTATTGTTCCAAATAACATGAAAAAATTATGGGTAGTCGTGGTGTTTTGCCTGCTGCCTCGAAGAACATGGACCGATCATACTAATTTCCAATAGCACCTCTTTCGACAATATATCTAATCGATTGACATATTTTTTTTTTGTGAAATAAATTTTTTCTGTACGGACAGACGGACGGACATCGCTCAATTAATTTCGCTATGCATAAGAAGTCAGAATATAGTATATACTTAATGGAGTCGGAAATGGATATTGTGGAAATTACACACGGAATGACAAACTTTATATACCCCTTTTCCACTTTTTGTGGTGAAGGGTATAAAATATTATATCGTAAAGATTTGTTGCATGATATGCGAAATAATGTATAGTCCAGCTCAAGCAATAAATATATACTTTTATATGGAAGTAAACATAATACGAGCGAGCTGTCACTCTGAACAGAGCAGCACTCTAGTTGACGTGTAGAGTTGATTCCATGTATTGGTTGCATTTATTTTATTTTTTTTTTGTTTAGCGATTCTAATCGTATAAGTGGATGGTAAAAGGTTTGATGATTCGAACTTAACTGTTTAATCGACAAAAATGTATGAAATCTATATAAGGGCTAACTTAATATTAAAAGGCTGCAGTTCGTGCAGTTTGATAAAGGATTATTAGTATTTTTTATGTGGGAGCTATCTCTTCTCTTCAGGCTTTTATTAATCTGGGTATGAGGTGTCAAGCCCTATACATATATTGTCCTGAATATATAATACTTGTTGCAGTTTAACTACTTCCCATCGACTTTGTCTTTACCGTGGTTATTTGTGGACTCTAGTCCTAGCACTAATTTCAAGGACTGTAACTTTTACAGTTGTTCAGGTTTTCAACTGATATACAACTCTTTCGTTTATTTACTTAGAAAGGCTTCAAAAGGTGTATCGAGCGATTTGTAACATGTATAACTACATGCCGTCAGGCTAGAAGGTGCTAAAACAGAATTTGCGCAGAAGGTTAAGGTGGTACTTGGTTACGGGTTAAAGCTCTGTCTGAGATACATATAGTACGCAAATGGCCATGCAAGCATTAAAGTTAGGATAACTGGAATTAAAATATTTGATGTAAATGATATGTTGTACTTTATTTTAAAGCAAATGCTGTACCAATTATATATGACCATTAGAAGTATTTAGTTCAGGACGTTCAGGAATATCTGGTGTAGAGCAAAACCAGTTGAATAGCGCGGGAAGTGGTGATGTGAGGAAAGGCTTTTCTTTTAGTAATGATTTGGATCTTCAAACAAAAAATTTGATCTGCTCCAAGTCGGCTAGGAGAAGCCTCCGTCTTTTTAAATAAAACATACGTTGCCAAATAGAGCGTCTTGCACTCACTTAAAAATTATCAGCTACAATTTTTAAGGGTTTTGTCGTTTTATTAAACTGTACACTTTAATTCTCTAAACTTTAAGTTAAAAAAAGTTAAATTAAATATTGAAGCTTCTTATTTGAAAATTATTGTGAAGTTAATAGAATTGCATTTCTAAGGTTATTAAAAAGTGACAACTTTAGAAGTTAAAATACACACTGGCGCGCATTAATTGCAACTTTATATTGCTCTAGAGAAATTGTTATAACTAACTATAATTTTATTAAAATAATCAGTAAATGATAATTAAAGATTAAGCTAAATATACTCTAGAATATGAGACACGAAAGTTTTTGAAACTGAAAGTCTGGACTGGTGGTAAAATCATTTAAGCGATATTTTTTTATAGAAAAGGTCTTATTATGCTTCTAGATTTATATTTCGCACCTTGGCTAAACCTTTCAGCATATAGTTAGCAATATCATCAAGGGCGGCCTAATCTGAACAGACCTTATCTGCTTCAGCACTCAAAGAAAAAACATGGTTGAGGTAACCATAATCTAAGAGCAACATATTATGGTTGTATTATATGGTTGTTAGCAAAACATAACACTGTTAGATTATTAATAATAAAGCTGGTCTTGTAACCATATTGTTGTCAAGCATAACAATAAACTAATAAAATAATTGTATTAAAATATAAACATTAAATGGTTAAATTAAAACATCATAATATGGTTGAAAATGTCATGTTATATAAGTGAATTATTACATAAATTTTTATATTTTTTTTCATTTACTCCAACAACAAAAACAATTTCAAGTTTCAGCTAACAAAAATTACTAAACTGATAGAAAAGCATTCTGTCAAGACCTAGAACAAAATATTTTTAAGCGCAAACTTAATTTGTTTTCTTTTAATCATACTCTGATTAATAAAACTGTATTATGGTTAAATATATTATATAATTTTTAAAAAGTTATAAAACTTTGGTTGTAGTTCAAATTTTTTTACGTTAAACCAACCGTGTTGTATTTTTTGCGCCCAGTAACCATATAATGATTAAATATAAAAAAAGTGTTTATCGTGACTGAAGTATTGCTGAAAACAACTATAATTTGCTGTCTGAAACTTTACAATGTTACAAAGAACATATTATGGTTATTGTGACCATACCACAACCATGTTTTTTCTTTGCGTGAGGCTCATGCAGTAACGAAAAAAGAAATCGCTCAATAATTAATTAGTAAATCATGAGAAAAATAAAAACTTTATATATTTACAGTCTTATTCACAAAAACACTTTTTGTTTTATTAACCGTAATAAGAATTTTTATTCACAAACGTTTAATAACGAAAAATTAACTATTAAAGTGTTTTTATAGTATTGTAGTTTTATGTTGGCAACATCATTTCATATTATATGTAAATTTACGTTTAGTGATGCATACAACAACGAACCAGGTACCTGAATAATGTTTATATAATTAAAAAAGAATAATTAAATCAGCAATAATAATATTTGATATAACTTAAATTATCATTATTTTATTATTATTTATTGTTTCGCATCAGAAAAAATTTAAAAGTAATATAAAAATGGTGTTAAACCTTTTTTTATACAATGATTCACTGAACGAGTGCAAAAAAGTATCCAAATACCGAGCTTGACATTACTGTTTGTACATCACTATATTATTTTGTTTATTTATGATACAAATTTGTGAATTTTTTATTTATTATTTTATTTTTCAAATCAATAAAATACACTGCTTTAATTATGAAAGCACAATTAATTAAATTATGATATCTTCTCTATTCTAAACATATTTTTTCAAAATATTAATTGTTAATTTGATATTTATTACCTGGAAACGTATCGTTTTTTTAATTACAATATTGTGCAAAACAAATAAAGTGATAACTAAATTTTTTGCATTTAGAAAATTAATTGTAACTCCATCTAATAGACCACGAAAACGCTGCTTCGCAACCCCAAAATAATTTAGGCGTTATTGTATTTGATTTCATTTGCATTATGTGATCTTAAATGGTGTAAATAAATTCATACATATATGTAGTTGTAATATAAGTATACCTGGAGTTACCTAACTAGCGTCCTCTTAAATCGCCATTTTTAAAACGTTGCTTGATAACTGACTTATTAAAGATTCGGCAATCATACGTACTGCATCTCCATCTAGCCACTGAACATAAAATGTGTTTCGTAAGTACCTACAACTATTCGCTTCGCATATTTACCTTTCTTCGGCCAGCATCTTTTATCTAATTCAATCTCATCCTTGGCCATGTTTATAATTTTTGAGACGTTTCCTTTTTAAAACTATATCTTGAATTAAATAGATGGTTAGGTAATTGAAACGGATCACTTCTGCCATTAAAAGTGTTAGGACGTTTTGACATTTTGGGCAAGAGTATTTGCAATCGTTTTCCATTTTATGAAATATTTGCATTTATATATAAGTATGTTTTAAAAACTTACCTATTGTAGAAATTAAATTTTTTATATTTATGATATTTTTTTATTAATATTTTTTCACACTTTTTCACAAATTTTACGAGAAAAATGCTTTTCAAACAGAAATATCGACTTATTAAAGGTTTCAAGATATTGATTATTAAGGGTCAAAGCACGTCTCAATGGCCATTTCGTTACCGCTTGTATAACTCTTCAGGAAACTTCTGACAAATATTTAAATAAACTAAAGACTTTTGTCCAAACAATAAAGCAAAGACAAAAATCAAAGTTTAAGCAAAAACAGTAATAACCAATATTAATTCTATTTTTCTTTCTCTACTGTATACGGTCGACTTTTTTCGGCTCTTTTATTATATCGGTAATTAATTTAATCGGGATAATTAAATAAAAATAGCACGAAGTTTTTTGTAAAAATTAAATAAAAAAAAAATATTACCGTGTCTTTAAATAAAGAATTATATATATTTCAACTATTTTGTAATGTTTTGCTTACTTACCTTTTTATTTTTTTCATTTTTTGTATATTATTTTTTATTATATATTTTGTACATAAACTTTTATTTTTGCTATTTTCTCTAACAGTAAAGCACATTTTCAACCTTAAGCTAACAAAAAAATTACTAAACTGAAAAGCATTCTGTCAAGACCTAGAACAAAATATTTTTAAAGGCAAACATTATTTTGTTTTTTTTTTTTGATTACTAATAATATATTATGGTTAAATATATTATATTATTTTTTATGAGTAATAAAACTTTGGTTGTGGTTCAAATTTTTTAAAGTTACAAGCCACCATGTTGCATTGTTGTGCACAGTAACCACATAATGGTTAAATGTTAACAAAAAAATGTTTGTTTTGACTGAGATTTTAATGAAAACAATTATAATTTGTTCTCCTCAACTATACATTGTTACAAAGAACATAATATGTAAATTGGGACCATATCACAACCATGTTTTTTCTCTGCGTGTTTCTAATGATCTAACATTCTTAATATATTTTTGTAAGGCTCCTGATAGTTTAATTAAAAAGCTTTCTTTTAATATTGTCTTATTCCCTCAAAGAATATTTAAAATATTGCAGATTTCATATAAACACTTTAGGGGTCGGTAGCTCTGAAAATGTGAGATTCGCAGAGTTTGACAAATTACATTTTCTCCCTAAATTTACTTTTTCTAGAAAAACTAGAAAAGTAAAAAGCTTTTTTTTAGAACTCGTTATTCGAATACTTTTCATTTTACATATGACCAAAATAAACAAAACTTATTTGCCGTATTCACAAGCTCTGCTAAGGTGTAGGTAGTATTGCATACTACCTTTTGTTTACTTCTTTGTGAACAACCATTGTATCAGTGTACCATTGTACATTGTACTTCATACGTCAAAAAGTAAATAAGAAGAAGAAAGGTGCTATTCATCATTTGCTATTTATAAGCCAAATGGGGGAGAAAATAGAAAAAAGTAAATTAATAAATTTTTTGTGTGAGGATGAAATTCAAGACATTTTTAGGATGAACCTAATGTACTTGCTCTCCAGTCGCAGAATTATAATTTAGGGCTACCAAAATCATCATTATGGCATAATCGGGTTTTAAGATATTTTGATGAAAACAGATTTCTTCATATGATACGACTACGGCCAGAGGAATTTGCCTATATATTAAACCTTATAAAAAATAACGACGTTTTTCACACAATTGGCGAAAGGCTCCAACTACGCATTGACTTGCAGCTTAAAATTGTACTTTACTGCTTGGGATCTGAGGGAAATGGTGCTTGTGTTCGTAAGGTAGCATCTCTTTTTGGTATAGGTGATGGCGGTACCATACAAAATATTAGAAATCGAATCATTAAAGCAATTTTAAATCTTAAAGAACAGTTTTTATATTGGCAGCTTTCAACTTCAACTTTCTAATAAATCAGTCAAATCAATAAATTAAATAAATAAAACTAATAAAAATATCTTTTAATTCAATTTAATTTAATATAATTCACACATGAACACAAAAATAATAATTCATTTAAACATAAAACATTTAAACAAATACAACGTTTGAAAAACATATGAAAAAAAGTACTAAGTGTTGTATCGCATGTTTGCATGAAAATTACCAACAACACAGCTAGCACCGTTGTATTTTGTTAGCACTTAGCACGTACTAGGGGGCTTGTGAATAGGGCAATTAATTTATAAATTTCTTTACTACAGTTCTTGTTCGTGTATTTTGTAACCAGAACAAATGTATATTTCTTATAAAAAGTTTCCTTAAAATAAATATTATGAAAAAATCATATTCGGTTTTCGGGTTAATTGAAAAATGGTTTTTAGAAGCACAAAGTATTAAATGATAATAGGAGTTGGCACGTAAAAACCTTAAATTGTTCAATTTAAGTGAAGATTAGCTTTTAAACTACCATTGTGTATTTTTAATACTAACTTTACAAACTGCTTATTAAACGAAAAGTGTTGAACAACAATAGTAAACTTCAAATCTTAAATAGAAACTTTTTATGAATTAAACCGTAAATATATTTAAGAACTTTTCACTTTCTTTGTAACGTTCTTATATTTATTTTCCAAACTTAAAAAAATTGACGACAAATGTAAGAAAGTTTGTTTGTTTTTTTTTGTTTTTCTCCTCAACACTGTTTGATTTCAAGAAATTTTTGATAAAGAAAATAATAGGAGGGTTTTGGCTTTAGTCTGCCGCCGGAGGCAGTCGTTGGTTTTTCAATATCCCTAATAATAATACTAATTCTTAAAAAAAATCAAAAACAACGTGCCTCGCAACATTTATTTCATCTAATTTAATGTATACGAAGTACTGAAATTTTATTTCTAGTGCAGAATTGATAAAGAAAACACTAAAGAGTGTGATAAATCTTAGTATCGTACTTTTTAGTGATTTTTTAAGAACGGCTACGGGCTGCTTTTTAAAAAGCAGTCGACTTTTTACCACTAAACGTTGAAAAATTAGTTCTAAGGAACATCCGAGTAAAATTAATGCAATGCGATAAAAGGCATTTGAAAACAATCGTTACTTGCCATAGCGATTTGTCTCTATTGTCGGAGAGAAAAATAAATAAAATAAAGTTAACATAAGATAAAAAAAATATAAACGACTTGCTCTTTTATATCTTTCCCATATTTTATATCTTTCCCATGGAAAAATATTATTTTAATTTCCACCAGCATAAACCTTTGTATTTATAACATGAAAAAGATTTGCAACATTTTACTCTAGTTACTTTATTGTTGCATTCTTTTCAAGCTTTTGAATGCTTCCTTTTATTTATCGTTTTAGAACCTTTAGAAAAAAGAAATAATATAGTAAAAGCCGCACAATTAAACCAATTTCTAGGAACAATTTAATACAACTTGTTAGAAACAAAACGTATTAGATTCTTGCTTCTTCTTTTACCATAAAATACTCGTAGAACAGAAATAGAAAATAGTTAAAGTGAATAAAAGAAATCGTAGTTTTTATGCTGACGTTAGTGTTGTTTTATTTATGTTTAACAAATTCAATACATTCATAAAATCAGCCTTGATGATGGATACAAACTCAAGCATCTGCAGATACGAATACTTGTTTTTCAAAGGAAGAAAATGCTAAAACAACTTTATGTTGGTACTAGTAATGGAAGATTTTTTTACGAGGGATGAATAAGAAATTGAGGTAAAATCGAAATAGATATATTTTTTATTATGTTGGGATTAAAATGCACCTGCATGTTTCTAATACCGTTTAAGACAATTTAAGATATAACATCTGATATGGAAAGCTGGTTTTAAAACTATCAGCCCTAGACTATAAACAACGCACGTTAAAGATTATACTAGTATGAAAGGTGTCTCTAGTCTAACAGCCATCCATATAAAACGCATTAAATAAATTTTAAATTTTAGTAGCTAAACTCTTCTATTATATAACCACATAAACAGTTTTTAGTCAGGCCAAAGTTCACTTGTTGTTTGTTTTTAAATTGGAAGGAAAACATACAAGAACTCAAATATAAACTGAAATGGTTCACTTCACTTTTTTATCCAACTATGTCTCCTTTTAGCTCGGTGATGCATCCTGAAAATTTCCAACTTTAAATGATCTCCGCAAAGAGAGGTTTTTGAAAGGTCCTAAAAATAAGCTTTTTTTTTGCAGAATTTGAGCTAAATCATTGTTTTAATTTTTTAAACAGAGAAAAGTAACTTGAGTCGAATGTAAAAAATAAGTTCAAAATAACTGAGTTTTAACTAAACAATTCGAAGTTTTGGGATTTTTTTCGGAAGAGCGTGATGTTTTACATTCATATTGTCCATCTGATGGTGCAAAGGTTTTAAGGCTGAAATTCGGGCTGCCAAGAAGGCTTACAGAGCGTTTTAGTAACGGAATAATAAATGGGTCACTGAATGAACACTTTTTCGACTCTAGTAGGCCCATGTAAGGGTTGAACCTTTTCCTAGTCTGCGTACCTAAACATTATGACTTCTTTACAAATGAACAAACCGATGGTCGCTCTGGACTTTTCTATGCGAATACTGTCGCTATGCTTTTTGCACTATTACAAAATATATTTCTGATTTCTACCTTTAAAGACCTCAAGGTAGGCTCGCTAGGAAAATATGGCCATATTACAATGACAAGCGTTCAGATCAAGCGGCAAGTAGAAATAGGAGTGAAGGCTCTTGATTGTTGACAGTGTTGATTAGCCGTGAGGCGATCGGCATATGTATCCTAGCAGGCTAGGGCTTCTCTGCAAGAAGCACTGCTGTAGGGTAACATGTTATAGTAACCAAGGATATAATGTCTATGGACTTTTATTATTTTTATTATTATTTTTTATTAAATTGGTTCAATTTATTAATAATTAAGAAAATTTAATATTTGCTTATTATGTAATTGAATCAATTAAACATTTAATCAAATTAGAAAACAAATAAAACTATTTATAGAAGTATGTTCTTTCTTTGCATGTTCCATCAACTGTTATGTAACGGCGAAGACAATTATAATTAACTTGATAAAGAAGAGATTTTCAGTGAGAAACGACCTAAAATCCTTTTAATCGACTTTAAAAAAGGAAGGAGGTTAACATTTACACTGAATGTTGCTTTCTTTATTTTTCTGCCTGCATAACTCAGCCATTTCTAAACCGCTTTAAAATTTTTATTTATTTAGAGGGTTATTCTTACAGATTGGTCCCTTCTTAAAAACAGTTCATAGATTTAAAATTTTTTTCTTGTTTTTAATTCTCTATCTCCCCATTTATTTGTTTTTTGATTTGAGGCACTTAATTGTTCCAAAAATTATGGAAAAATTAGAGGTGGGCGTGATGTTGTGCCCGCTGCGTCTAACGACATGGACCGATCTTGCTGATTTCCAGCAGCACCTCTTTTGGCACTATGTCTGATCGATTGGCGTATTTAAATTTTTGTTGATCTCAAGTTTGCCTTTGCAATTTTTATAAGCAAAATTAAAAAGATACAAATTTATGAAAAGTCGGGTTTAAGTCCTAAAAATGAATTTTTATATTAAATACTTAAAAACTTGATTTTGTCGTAAACTATCGTGATAATTACAAGAAACCAATATGCAACAATAATATTGTCGCTTTTAAGGCAAACAGTATTTAACTGCGATTAATTTTTAAATGTGATGCATTGATGTACCTGAATGATAGTTTTTACTTCATTCAAAAGTTGTAGGCATTTTATTTTTTATGTCATTTTAATTACTGTCGAACGTTAAATGTCGCATGCGACATTTTGTTCCATCAAACTTTCTCTTTTTAACCGACTTCAAAAAAAGAAGGAGGTTATACAATTCGGCTGAATGTTGCTTTTTTATATTTGGTAATATGATAGATTACGCAGATTGGTCCCGCTTTTAAAAACAGTTCATAATCTTAAAAATTAAAGGGTGTCCCCATACAACATACATATTTTTTACGTGTATTATGAATTGTAAAAGGCACTCATGTAAAATTTAAAATGACTGCGTATTACTATGGCTCCCAATAACAAAAAGTTATACAAAAATAAATCTAAAAATGGTGCCCCCATAATTGATGTAAATTTACTTATATGGGCCTATCTTTTGAACCGTTATAGACAAACGCTTGAAAATTGGACAGAATGTCGATTGCTATGCCCATTATAGTAACAAGTATTAATATAAAAAATTATAAATTAAAGCGTGCGCCAATAGTTCATTAAATTTGATGTGTACGGCCATACTTTTGAACAATTGTAGACACACGCTTGAAATTTACAACGAATCTGTATTGCTAAGTCCGCTATAACAAAAAGTAAAAAATATGGACTTGGACGTTAAAGGGTGTTCCCATAGTTTATGTAATTTTGTGTAAGTGACCAAACTTTTGAACCGTTATAGACAGAACGCTGAAACTTAAAAGGCACCTGTATTGCTAAGTCCGCTATATCAACGAGTTCATAATTTGAATTTAGAAATTAAAAGGTGTCCCATAATTAATGAAGATTTACTTGTATGAGCCTATTTTTTGAACCGTTATAGACAAACCCTTGAAAATTGGTCAGAATGTCGATTGCTATGGCCATTATATAATAGCTGATAATATGTAAAATTATAAATTAACGGGTGTACCAATAGTTCATTTAATTTGGTATATGGCCATACTTTTAAACAGTTGCAGATAGACGATTGAAATTTACAAAGAACCTGTATTACTAACTCCTCTATAACAACAAGTATAAAATTTTGATTTGGAAATAAACGCGTGACCCAATTGTTGATATAATATGGTGTATGTGGCCGGACTTTTAAACCGTTAGAGACAGACAGCTGAAATTTACAAGGGATATGTTTTGCTAAGTCCGCTATAACAAGAAGCTTATAATTTGAATTTAAAAAGTAAAGGTATAATAAGAAGTATAGAAATGTTATATTATAAATTAAATAGTTGATATAATCTGATGTATATGGGCAAACTGTTGAACCGTTAAAGACAGACGGTTGAAATTTACACAGAACCTGATTACTAAATCTACTACAACAGCAAGTATATAATTTGAATTTGAAAATTAAAGAAAGGATATTAAAGTTGCTGCAATTTGTTGTATATTGCCAAACTATTGAACAGTTGAAAAAGTGTAAAGTTTGGAGATATAAGTGTGTCCCAATAGTTAATGTAACCTAATTTATGTGACAATACACTTGAGCTGTTATAGGCAGACAGATGAAATCTGTTTTGAAGACGGTTTTTTTTCGCAAGAATTATTAAGATATTCAATATGTGTCCCGGTGTTTTAATTTATAGTTTTATACTTATTTCATCATACTTTAAACTTTCACACAGGAACAAATTTCAAAATTTGGTGCGACAAAATTATTTACTTCATATGGGTTCAATAAATTTTAATTAAACTAGGTGCCACAAGGATTTTTAGAGTTTCTGATTTTGAACTGATGTCAGTTTTTAAAATAGCGGATCCAATGTAGATCCTAGATCTTAGAAAAAAAAATTATTTTGTATTTATACATTTAACACTTAATGTTGCACGTGACAAACTTTAAATAAGTAACAAGAGCAAAGCGTAATAAAAATATCTATTTGTTACTCATACGTATTTGATATCTATTGTACAAATTCCTCCGACACACTAATATCAAGTGTTTTTTTCAATGCCGTATGCGACATTAAATTATGCGGTAAAGCAATAAAAAAATTATTCTTTATATAAATTTAAAAGAGCAATTGTCAATGTATAATGTCACTAAGTAGGAACATTAATCAAAATAAAACGAGCAATAGAAGTGTTCAGAACGGAACCTATGCGCTTGACAAGCTTTCCATAAAAATTTGTTAAAACAATAAAATTTTATGGACTTTGAATTTTTTGGTTGTTATTGACATTTTATTTTATTTTTTTTATTTATTTTATCAATTTGTAATACAGAAAGCCTGCAAGGCCAAAGTCGTATTACTAAAATACAGTTCTAGTTATAAAACAAAGTACAATATAAAGTAATTTTTAAAATAGAAAAAAATACATGAGTTTTAAATTTATTTGATCAAATTGATTAGAATAAAAAGAAAATACCACAAAAAAAAAATACGTGGATCAGATGAGGTCAGTACATTTTTGAGAGAGGGTGGGTGATTAAAGTGCGATTAATAATGTATAAAGCCCTAATCAGTGAAAATACATGTATATTGTTTGAGCTTTTTTTTTAAGTCGTACTTTAAATAGGTGGAAAGAACAGTCAAAGGGTCGCAGAGAGCGTGGAGAGAGGAAGAGAAAGAGTTCAAAAATCTGGCAGCTCTGAAAATAAAAGATCTTTAAAAATGGAATTCGCTATTACCGATATAATGATTTGGGGTGATCTACGTGATCGAGAATTTTTAAAAAAAGATAATTTGGAATTCCATATTTGATTACTTTGAAGAAATATATCAGAGTCTAAGCTTGAAGGTATTGTCTGAAACTGCAGCCTAAGAAATCTTTAACAAAATCAGTTCCATCATCCCTATATGAAATATTGTATGCGAATCTTACAATGCATTTTACATTACGTTCTAATGCTGGGGTAAGCATGTTGTCGATGCATAGTTCTTTGTCTTGTTGGCATTAAGTAAAAAAGAATTGCTGATCGTACAGGTATGGAGGTTATGAAGGGAAAAGTTTATTGCTGCTTCCAAGAAATCGGGAAAATCTCTTTAGTTGCTGAACAATAACTAAATATCGTCGGCAAAAATAAATGGTTTTACTAAAGTCTAGTCTAAAATCGCGACGCAATCATTTAAATACAGCAGAAATAAAATAGGCACCCTGTAATAAACCGGAATAGCTTCAGAGTTAACACCATGCATGTAAACGATCTGGCGTCTGACCACCAGGTAGGAATATATTAACCTAAATGCCATTATTGAGAAGTTAAACGTATCCCTCAGTTTAGAAATAAGTTTGGTATGATCAAAACGGTCAAACGCTTTAGATATATCTAGAAATACCATAACGAAGTTTCTACCTTCGTTAAGGTTTTTCCTTATAGTGTCTGTAATGTCAAAATGCATGCTACAAGTATTTAGTTTATCTCTATACGCATACTGAGAAGAAGAAATAAGATTTTCTCTAGAAATAAAGTTACTAATTTGGAACTTTAAAATGTTTTTCATGATTTTGGAGATTGCTTTTTTTGGGTACAGGCACAACCCGTGCCAGTTTCCAATTGTCAGGGAATTTAGACGTCATAATAATTGCGTTAAAAATATCCAGTAGAGGAGTTTTAATGTAAGAGAAAATCATTTTAATAAGTTTTATTTGAAAACCAATCTGTGGAAATGCTTGAAATTTAGACACTTTATCTGTAATATAAAAAAGTATAACTGTTTAAAATTTAAGTAACTCACAGAACAGGTGAACTATTCGCTCACTGTTCTGTCTCAATGATGCTGTGAATTTGATCTCCATGTTAACCCCGGCAAAACTGAGCTTATGCTCTTCACACGGAGATACAAGATCCCGATCCTTACTGCACCTAAGCTTGATACTTGACCCTAAACTTCATTGGAAGGAAAACATTGCCGAAAGTGCTCGGAAGGCGACCTGTACGCTCTATCTCTCCCAAAGAGCTCTGGGACCAAGATGGGGGCTTCATTCTCGGATCACCTCCTGGCCCTATAAGGCAGTTATCAAGCCGAATATTCTCTATGGTGCTGTTTTTTGGTCGCCCGCTCTCGAGAAAGCGTTCAACCAAAAGCCTCTTAATATAGTCAGGAGAACAGCCGCCATTTTGATTACTGGGGCTCTCCGAGCTACTTCGACAAAGGCTTTGTATTCCCTTCTCCACTGGCTACCCACCAAACTCCTGGTATTGCAACAGGCCAAATGCTGTGCAGCCATACTTAATGCCCTCTCACGCTGGCTTAGGCCGGACATAGGGCACTCTAAGATTATCGCTCGGGATGTGCCCATGCCATCAATGGTGGACCACATCTCTTCTACTCCTGCTCTGGACCACGGGATTCAGATCCATATTCCGAGTAGGGAGGAATGGGTCTGTTACGAAGTGGTTGTGAGTAATACTGTTGACATCTACAGCGATGGCTCGAAACTGGACGACAAAGTCGGTTGCGGAGTCTTCTCCAATAATCTTGGGCTAAGACTCTTCCTTTAGACTTCCTGACTACTGCAGCGTCTTTCAAGCCGAGGTAATGGCCATTCTGAAAACATCCGAAATAGCGCTTAGGGACGATCTTTTTGGCATTGCCATTTGGATATTTTCGGACAGTCAGGCGGCAATCAGGGCGCTTGCTGGTGCATGCAGTACATCTAAGCTAGTCCTGAGATGTCGCTCATTACAGATTTACCTGTTTTGGGTTCCTGGTCACAGGAATATCCAGGGAAACTGTGAGGCCGATGATCTTGCCAAATGGGGCACATTGCTTCCCAACGTCTCCTTGCTACCAGACGTTGGAATTCCTCTGGCAATGGTGAAAATGGCCATAAGGAACCACTACCTAAATTTGGCTCGCAAATATGAGTAGAGGAAAGTTTCTGTTGTGTCTCCAGACAACTGTGGACTACACTGGACCGCAAGCGGACTAGGCAGCTGCTCGGACTGGACATCAAATCCATAAGTATCACGGTCTCGGTACTTACTGGTCACTGTCTAATCGGCGGGCATGCTGAAAGACTCGGTCTGCCCTTTAATGATTTCTGTCACAGCTGTGGCTTGGAGGATGAGGAAGAGACCGTACTGCACCTCCTGAGCCATTGCCCATCCCTGGCTCGAAGAAGATTAAGAATTCTGAGCTCTTCTTTCTTCGGAACTCCAACGGAGCTATCACCTCACTCTATAGGGGACATAGCGAAGTTCACCCGGGAAACTTCATGGTTCGCGGCAGGCTAAGGGGAGTCGCACCATCTGCCTTGTGGTTTCATAACGAGCCATTCGATTGTGCTCAAGTGAGCTTAGTCGCGAGAGGCTGCTACTCCTAACTTACTAAAATTTAAATAAAAGAGTGCGCCTATAGTTAATGTAATTTGATGCATATTATCAAACTGTTGAACACTTGTAGGCCGACGCGTCGCGACGGTTGAAATTTCAAAAATTTGGATTTGGAAATTAATGGGTGTCACAATTGTTTATGTTCTTTTTTTGCAAGTAATATAATCTATTTAGTCATACAATTGGGTAATTAATAACTTTTAGTAATTACCAATATTTTTTAGGTGTCTCTCGTACAACTGCAAGTGTTCAAAAGAAATCTTTGTTTTTATTTTTTGTTGGACATTAAAAATATCTGAAGACAATAATCCGTATCCATGCAAATCCATTATGGTAAACGTTATTGTGATGATGTTGAAGATATTGCTTGGCTGCTTGATAGTGGTAGTAAAGTTTAAAGTCTTGTTGTTGGTTATAGTGTTAATGTAAGAATTGTTGATGTTTTAATTTTTCCATGCACATTTTTTTCTTGCCCTGACCAAACAATTTGTGTGCTGTATAGAAAACCAGAGTTCTAAGAAAACTTCTTGCTTCTTGGTTTATAGAAACTAGTTTTTAGTTTCATTAGTAAATTTCACTACACTTGCTATTTAAACTATTACTCTAAATACTTTCCATGGCTCCTTTAATATCATATAGCAACTACAGTTTGTTTAGTCTATTTCTTTTTTCCTATTGTTGCAAAATTTGGGTTTTTGAGGTTTATTTTCAAGAATATAATTAAATAGAAAAAATGGTTTGGATTTTCTTGTGATTTTCTTAGAAGATTAGATTGCAAGCATTTTCTATCCATTTTTAAATTTTCTTTATATTTTACTTAGAAAATTTTTGTTTCCTTTTGTTTGTTAAAAAAAGAAACAAAAATGAAAAGGAAAAGCGGAGTAAGAAAGATTAAAAGCAAATGAATAAAATATAATTTTACTGTGGTGGTGCCATGCTAAATGATGTTGATGATGACGGTATGTGTTGGAAAGCTTTGTTTGAAGGAATAATTAGTTGTTATAGTGCACAGTGGGGCATTTGGTAAAGTGAGTAAAGAATGCTCTAGTTTTGAAAATGCTGGCCTGGTTGTATTGAAGCTACACACAGTTATAGTGGATGTGTTGTCAAATTAAAGTTTTAAATTTGCGTCTTACAGCGCTTAGAATTTTGTAATTTATCTGTGTTTAGGGAATAATGTCTTCTTTTTAAATTTACAATTTATAATAATATACAAATTTATAAAACATTTTGCATTTTTTAGTGCTTTATGTTTTTTAATTTTATGCAAGTTTATGCAGTTTGAGGAAGAATTAAAAAAATTGAAGGTTGTATGTAAATCTCACAGTTCCCATGAAAAGTTTTTAAAATTCTTATCCCATTGACTTTTCAGTTTTTTTATCAAGGTTAAATAGGAGTAATTGGAGCATTTAAACTGAATTTAAGACTGTTGATTTCGTTTAATCCATAACAGAATGTGTTTTAAAGAGCATTTTTTCGCAAAAAATTAGTCCGCTTCAGAAGCCTACAGACTAGAAGTAATATAAACTTTCATATTTTACTTGTGCACTATTTTGTATAAAAATATCTTTCATATGCAATGAATTTTTGCATGGAAAGGATTTTTGGCTTGACGAGTGCCAGAAATAAATATTTTTAAAATCTTAACAAAAATAAGAATTTGTCTATACTTTTAACTGTGCTACATTAAAGCATCACAGTGCTGTCTTTCGTATCCGTGTAAAGCTCTAATACAATCCGAATAGACGTTTGAAATCAACAGAAATATTTTTTTAACAAATTCCCCACTGTGTGATGATTTTTGCAAAAAGTGTGAGTATACGATCGTAAACAGATACATTTATTTTTAATAATTTGCAAACAAGTATTTTTATTTAAACATTCTTTTGTTCATTTTGCACATTTCAACGTATAACGTTACACAAATTAAAATTATCATTAAAACTCATATCAGAAAATAGAGCCGTTTATATTGAAAGTGGCGTAGTCACTTTTTCAAAAAAATTTAGTTAATGGCAACACTAAATACAACTAAACGGTATCTTTATTTTTTTTAAAATTTGCAATTAATAAGTTGATAACTATTGAGATTTGTTCGATAGAAGTTATGGTAATTAACGGTATAACAAACATGTGTATTTTATAAGTGGCGTAAGTCGTTGTACTCAGAAAAATAATAACGGCGCTTAGTGTAAAAGTAATAGAAACATGTGATAAACATGTCAGAAGCATTGTTTTGAATTATTTTCAGTATTTTTAAAAAAGTTGTGATCATTGGACTTAATTTTATAAGTGCGAAAAAATAGTGCAGTTTTGTAAATTATATTATAGTGACATTATATAAAAACATAACTAGCATTTTTTTATTAAAATTACTTTTATATGATGTTATCAGACAGCGAATCAGGTAAAACATTCTTATTTTATAAATTTGAAACAAAACACAATTTCTGAGAACTTAATCACTCCTATTGATTACGGAAATTAAACTGACTGATGTCAGATTAATTACTTACACTTAATTAATATGTAATATTTTAAAACGAACTGAATATTATTGTATTTTATTTTACATAAAATAAAAAATACTTAAAAAATGCCTTTATATTAAATATGTTGATGGTATAAATTATTATTATACATATATAAAATTTATTCAACCCTATCAAAATTTCACTTCAGTAAAATACGTCGGTCATTTTTCTAAACTATGTATTTTGAAAGTGGCTTAAGTCACTTTACCGTAATGAAAAAAGGGGATTTTTTAATGTTTATAGGAAATTATTTTTACTGAGAAAAATATCAGTACCATGAGATTACAAATGCAAGTAAATCTTCTCATAAGTTCCCATTTCAAAACAAACGGTTCATTTTTTAATAAACAAAAATAATTACGTATAATTTAACTTTTTTAATTGCGTAAGATACAAGGAAAACATTCTTTAATTTTTAATAACAAGACCCATAGTGCGTTATTTTTTATTGAATTTTCTCACGCTTTCCATCATGTACTTTGTGGAACATTTCTTCTAAAAGGCCACAAGGGACATTAATATATTTCGTTACTATCTATAACCAGTCAGTTTCTTGTTTGATAAGGAAGTAAGTTGTATAACATTTTGAGGCTCTGCCTGCCTATATGGGCGTTAAATACATTTCACTTTGTATGTAAGGTATCACGTCTATTGTTCGATGATGAGGAGATTACTTGTATAACATGTTAAGACTCTATCTATTACAGTTCCCTATACACATTAATAAATAAATTAACTCTACAAAAGTTCAAGGTTCTACAAGTTATAATAGCCTAATATACGTTAGGTTTGGCAGCCCACTTGGGTCCATTTGTTGATCCCTTTGTATTATGTAGATTGTAGAAAAAAAAAAAAAAAAAAACAAGACGGAAAACTGTAAGGAGCAGTAAATAGAATATAAGAGAAATAAAATGGTTGAATGCGGTAGCAAAAGATGCAATTAGGTATGTGCGAGGCAAAGGCATGTTGGCTAGGAAACATAAATAATCAAGAGATGGATAGAGTTTTGCTTTTAGGTGTGGACTAGAGAACGAACCGCAGTCCCTAAAAAGGCACTAATCCTGAACGGTCCTAATAATGAAACATCAGATAAGCTCCCAATATACGTTTCAATCGTCGGCATTTAGCGCAGGGCATATACAGAGGAGTTGTTTAATTATTAAGTCCTCCACCTCGTCCTGTTGCTTTTGAAATCATTGTATGGGACACCCATACTCCTCGCATAAATTCAAAACAGGTAGTACGGAGTTACTGTAACTACTAAATCGCGAAAATTTATCCTCTTCCGATCTAATGAGCGCCAGATTATCTTTCCAGGGACATGACTGCGGCTTTGTAATTGTCCGAAAACAGATATCCCTATTGGATATTCTGTGGTACCTTAACTAGCTCGCCAGCTTTATAGTAGCAGATTTTTCTGCCTGTAGGACGCTAAATTCATTCGGATGTTTGAAGTTCATTTTTATTCGAAATTCTTATCCCTCCATGTATACTCCTCTTCCTACTCTCCTACTCTTGAACTATTAGTAAAAATGAACCATTCGTAAAAATACAGAGTGCACGAGAAGGAGAAGGGTCAAATCTAAGAAAAATCTTCTTGTGATGGAGGGTTTTGGGGTGCAATTATCTATGAGATCAAGTATAATGTCGCAACAATCTTTAGTGCCATGCACCTTTGTTTTTAAGTCTAACCACCGTAATTAGTGCCGGTTTCTGGTCAGATATTTATCTTCGCTTTAATTATTTTGGTAAAATTTCCAGTCTCGTTGAATGCGTAACGTTGGCTGTGCTTTTTGGCATGAGATCATGTTTGTTGAAGTAATCAACATGATTAACAAAAGAGCTGACACAAGCACGATTCTCAAATGAGCTGCTTTAGTCAGCTGATGATGATTTTCTTTTTAGATTACCCGTAGAAAAACCTGCTTTAACATCGTAGTTAAACTGGTATCTAGAGCCAGAACTAATATTATTTATGCATCCTTGTGCAAATGCCGCAAAAAAATTAAAGTTTTAAACACTTTTATATTTTTGTAATTAAAAATACCCTTAATATTCTTTATCCCTTAAATGCTTTATTATCACTTTATGATGAAATAAAAAATCGTCTTAAAATTATCAAAATCATAATTAAGCCCAAAGGAGAAAAACTTTTGTCATCATTTTTGAAATATTAACTTTTTTCTGGTGAAACAATTATTATCGTTGCTGTTGGTGATAGTTTTGTCACTAATAAATAAAACAGTCAAAAGAGAATTGCTGATTCAATTACTGACAAACGATAAAACTTTCTACATTAGTACTATGAACAAGAACAAGCAAAGACAAAATAGAATTAAAAACAGAAATTGAAGTGGAGAAAATTTGTTTAAAAAAACCACAAATCTAAAACTTGACCAACACCAATTTTGGCATTTCAGTTTTTTGTTTCAACTGTTCAAAAAGATTTTTGTTGCAAATTATGCATTTTTTCAGAGCTCTTGAGGGACAATGCAAAATAATGACCATTAAACCAACAAACATTAAAGTGGAATTCTAAAATAGTTGGGGGAAGGTGAATCATTTGTCATTTTTAAAAGTTGTCATTTAGAGAACATGAACATAAGAGTTTTTATTTTCATTGCTACAACTAATGGCGTCTTCATTTAAATTAGAACAAAAACACAAAATAATTATTTTTTTTTAAGAATTTTCTAACACGAAGACTTAAAATTATTTTTTGAACATTAATTTCAAATTTTTTTCCAACCAAACATGTCATATTATGTCATGACAAAACAACCATTAGGGGGTGACACTATTTGTGGACAAGGATGATGGTGACGATGATCGTTATCTTTATTACTCCTGTCGAGGTTAAGTCAATGCAGAGCTGCTTGATTTCCTATTGCTTGCTTCCCTTTCCTTATTTTTTGTCAACATGTCCAACTGCTATTAATCTTATTTAATTTCAAATTGTATTCAAATTATGACACAGACTCGTCAAATATTTATGCAACAATACAACATATTTTGAAATATTGTTTCATATAGTTTTTTTAGGTTTTTACCGGATGATGAATCTTAAATCTTAAACAAGAGGAGTTCTGTTTCACCCTTTTTAACAATAACGAAGGCGATAACTAAATGTCTTTTTGTAGTTGTTGTTAAACTATTAAAAATAAAAATAATATTAAAAGTAAATGTTGATTTTTACATATTGTAGATGGGTATGTACAATGGGGATTTATATACCCAGTTGGAAAAAAGCGAATATGTAAGATTAGGTCAGTTAAGTCTAGTAATCCAGCAAGGATGGTGGTGCTATCCCCTTCATTTTTACGTGTAAGATGCTAGGACACAAGATAAGACCCTATGGGAGAGGGAAATGTTGTGGCTTCTTGATTGACACTTCTATCTAAAAAATTGTTTCATTTAATGTTATCGAAATTAATGGTTTCTCGATACCTTCTTAACAGAAGCTATTTTTTAATTAACTATAAACTTGTATTACCTTCTTTGAAGAGGGATTGAGTAAAGAGGGGATGACGAGAGACGTTATTAAAACAGTACTGCAGCGTTTTTGGTGTTAAGAACCCCAAAGTACATTAGAGACAACATCTGAGATGAGAACGTCAAATTCCATCGCTAAGAGAATTCCGTTACGTGTAGACTTAAAATTAGAGTTATTACAATCTTACAAGAATTCTTATGAGAGCGTTGTTATGAGATATCTTATAGGAACAATCTCATAAGATGAACTATCAAGCAGGTGTTTTTTACGCGGCTATTAGTAATTTATGAATTCTTATAAGATTAAGAGCAATACGGATTCCCCTTGTACGATATTAATCCTAAGATGAAGAAATGCTCTGCCGACGTATTCTCTCATCTTATATCAGAGTTAATCGCAGTTGTAGACTCTGTGTAAAGCGGTATGGTCGCTTTATTTATTCCGAGAAATTTTCATTTTAAAAAATAACATTTTTAATTAAAGCCGCCTCTCTTATGCCGCCAAGTTTTTCTTGAAAACACAAGTTAGACTTACAATCGCTCGTATCAACATTAGGAAGTGGAACTTTTTTCGGATTTTTAAGATGTAGGAAATAAATAATTACTTTGTGAGTAAGCACCTGTCACCCCACCCTATATCGCTTATTTTTAACTTATAACGCACGTTATTCTTAAAGTCGCCTATGCAAATTTGGGAATTTGTCACTATTTTAGTTCTTCAGATATTGGATGATTAAGCACCCGCCTCTCATCCTATATAGAATATCAAAAGAAGAAGAATACAAAGTTTACACTGCATATAGAGCCCAAAAGGAAGAAAATTTTAATTTTTTAATTTAATTTCATCAATAAACTGGTTTTGATCGATGATATAATATTTTGGTCAGCGTTGCCATTTTGGTTACTTTTAACCATTTGTAATTTTTGTCATGATGTGTACATGTGGAATTTATGTTTTATGTACTTTTTTAAACAAATTTTATTTTTTTATATACATATACATTTTGTTAAATGCTAATTTATAAATTATGCTTTAATTTCTTGGTAATAAAAAAATTTGTGATTGCAATTCTATAACGCCGTTTAGTAAACACTATGAAATAATTTGTTTTATCTAATCAACCATGGAACACTTAAAAATTTATGAGATTTTAAATGCCGGTTGCTACCAATTAAAAAATATTTAAATATATTTGGTCGATTTTAGTTTTCAGTGCTGAAGATTTTTGTCCACCCTCTAGCTTAGTTCCTAAAAAACAGAAACAAAATTTGTAATCAAAACAATATTGTCGAAGATAAAATGTTTAAGGTCCAAGAAACTGCGCCACGTATCGAATGAATAAGAGTTGTGATCAAAGGCCTACAATGGTAAAAATGTTACTTAATTTGACAAGGAACTTGCGAAAGATAACACGTGTAAATACAATAATACGAGGATTGCTTCATATGCTGCTCATTTTCGAAATTTTTTTCTCTTATATATTCGAATTTTGAAATCAATAATAAAATGTACAACCTTCTACATGAGAATCGGGATCATCTATGATTAAATAATAACTTCTTGTACCGAGTGTTGCCTATGTCTACTCTTAAGGTCTTTCTTGGCATTCGTAAAACGAATAATCCTTTGTAGTCTTTGCCCATACCCTGACTCCACTTCAAACAAAACATAAAATTTTATTTTTAAATTGAAAAAGTTATTTTAGAGTCTTAAAATTACAGTGCTCAGAAACAGCACGACCTGGTGGGTCTTATCTGTAAGTTCTGAGATAAATTTTTATATGAACTACACATAAGACCTTACAACGTTTGATGTTTTTTAGATATACCCTGAGCGATAACTACGTTAATTCAATCTCATCTAACTTAATTGGACTTTGTCACTGTTTAAAAGAACCTTTGCAAAATTTGAAGTCCTTAGCTGATGTTGTTGTTTAGGTTTATTATAATTAGTATTTATTTGGCATGGTAGGTGTGACGGCTTTAAGCTCTATCTCGTTTTTTTTTCAATCTGAATCTTTATATTTTGTATGAGCTAGCTAAGGCATAATCTTAAAAACTTATAATTTTTTATTAAAAAAAAATAATAAGAATTTGTTTACTCAGTTTTTTTTTTAATTTTTCATTCTCAAAAAACCATCCTGAAAAAGAAATATTGGCTATATTAGTCTAATTGTTCTAAAGTTGTGGCATTGTCAACAAAATAACTGCTTTCATTTGCTTACTTAAAAAAAATTTTTTGTTGGTTGAGGATGGCATTACGGTATCTAGAAGAAAGTTCTTATACCCTTCACCACAAAAAGTGGAAAAAGAGTATAACTAAGTTTATCATTCCGTTTATAATTTCTACAATATCCATCTATTTAGTTATGTGACTTCTTATGCATAGCGAAGTCGATTGAGCGTGGTCCGTCTATCCGTCCGTGTTAGTGTTGAAATCAAGTTTGCCTTTGCCAATCGATCAGACATAGTGTTGAAAGAGGTGCTATTAGACACAGCGGGCAAAACACCAAGCCTACCTCTAATTTGTCGATATTAGTTGGAACAATAAAGTAACTCCACTAAAAAAAACAAATATATGGGGCGATAGAGAATGAAAAATTAAAAAAAAAACATCAAGTTAAAAAATTGGCGGCCGCCTATAAATTCCGAGTTACCGGCCGCTGAACTCATTTTAGAGCTTTTGATGAGAACTTTAAGAAAATACTAAAAAAAATTTAGAAATGCTTAACCTATTAAGAGTCGTACATTTTTATGCAAAATTATGTACACAGAGAAAAGAAATTCGTTATAAGAACAGAATTTGTTGACAATCGAATTTTGTCGGTTGTGTGTATTATCTTGAATCGGTTATAGTAACTGAATAAATATAGCAGTCACAACTGTTTTAAAAAATAATTCTTGGGTGATTATAAAATATTATTGTGAATTAAACAAACCAAAATATTTTTTTTTAATATTTACTTTTATTTTAATAATAAATTATAGGAATAAGATTATACATTATAAATTTCATGATTCGAACCATTGAATGCAGCTTTCTTCTTCCACAAAGTTTCTTCAACTTGCCATCCCATAAATATTATAAAATTATTTTTATATATAAATGTCTTTCTGAGCTAATTCTGAACTTACCATTTACCAATATTGGAGAACTTTTCACCACTTTTAATAAATCTATTTATTTTTGAACTTAAATATTTTTGATTTTTGTAATGTATACAAATTTTATTTATATTGTGTAAAACGTTTTTCGATTTCAGAATATGCAATTGAGTTTTATGATTCTTACATCCAAAATTTGGGTTTCAGTAGTAATGTACTGAATAAGTTTAGTCGCATCTTCCATTTAATAGAATAGATTTTAGTAAAGACACAAATCGGTCATGTTAACTTTTCTAAGAGGTGTTACAACTAACATTTAGAAGCAAATATCATTTGTTAGCTTTTAATATAAAAATTAAATCAAGACTATAAATTATTAATAATAAAAATCAAATTATTATATTAGTAATTGAATTTTTAACGTATCAAGCGAATTGTTACCATTTTTTTTTCTGTGTGTATATGTAGTACTTGATTTTTTCCTTATCTTTTAATTCTCTGTCACTAGATTTACATAGATGGTGAAGGGTATATAAGATATGGCATGGCCGAATATAGCACTCTTACTTATTTTTGCTGGATACATAGGTTTTTAAATATTATATTTGTACAAGCTATTATATATTTAGTTGATTTACATAACCGAAAACGTCTGAATCAAAATGATCCAACTAGTTGTCTAAAGAAATTTTTTTGTACATATTTTGGAGTTAAAGATTTAAAGTATTTCTGAAGTATTTGGAACAAAAGTGTCAGAACAAATAGTATTATTTTTAAAATAAGTATCAGTTCTCAAAAAAGATTCCAGCATCTTGTATTGCATTTTATTTCGTATATTGGTTTTCACTGAGTTTATTGCTGAAATACCTGTCAAAATTTTTAACAACGTTTTTGATACTACACTAGGACACTTCTACGTATCAAAGAAGTAATATTACAATAACCAAACAGAATTTAAACAAAAATCCCCAAAAACAATTTTAAATCATAATAATACAAAATATATCCTCAAAAAACTCCTTAATCCCAAAAAAATGAAATTTTCATCTCCATTTTAAAAATAAAATCCCCCATTTGGGAAGACTTCGCCTAAGCTGGCAACACTGTATAGAAGCATGAAAAGAAACTCACCTATAGTATATACTTGTATAAAAGATTTTGCTCATTTTAAGGCTTATAAACCTGCATTTGAAAATTTAATATATTATGAGCCGGAGTTTAAAAGAATCTTAATATTCCTGAAAAAAAAATTAATGTAAATTTTTTAATGATCCCTACGAAACTAACAATGTTTTTTTTTATTTATATTTTGTAAAAGTTCCTACAAAGTCTCACAAACGCACACACATAGTCTTTGCCTTGATAAGGGAAGGCAATTTGTTCAAGTGTCAGCTTTTAGAATGAGTGAACTTTCTCACCCAGAGGGATGTAGTGGTGAGCAGCTCTTTAGCCTCTGTTTTTCGGAAGCATTTTTATTCTTTTGTCACTTTTTTTTTTGCTTTTCATTTTCAATGCTTAAAAGCCCGTTTTGATAACAACTCTTGTCACTACTTGTGTTCTTTGTTTGTGTGTGCGAGAAGAAGATAAAAATAAAAAGCAAAACGGTAGGTGGGTGGTTGGGAGGTGATAAATAATTTGCTTTGATTGTTACGGCAGTAAAAGTTTGGCTTAAAATGATTTATGGATATTTTGCCGGAAAGTGATCATTTCTGATGTTAATACGAGCATGTAAAAATAAGTAAAAATTGAAAAAATTACAATAACAAAACAATAAAGTCATGGAAAAACAAGACATCAACCGATATAAAATCATAAAATTGAATTAAAGATTCAAACAAGTTTTTGCAAAAGAACCCCATCTCCCGTTTGAAATTTAACAGGACCAAGTTTTAACAAACTATTATTTGCTTTAAGTTATGTCTAGAAAATATTATCAAACACTTTTAATATCCACAGCAAGTGTTGTACATGAATGTAAAGGAGTATGTTGTTGCTACAAGTGGAAACATTGGATGCGCCATGTAAATTCTTATTTTTGTTTTTATGTTGGCTAAAGGATATGGGTAGAATCAATAGAGCCTGCATTTAAATATAGAAAAACAAACCAACACACCTTCATCTTTGTGGCTGGTTAATATTGTCAAATGTTTTTGGAGCTTAAATATGCTTCATTGCTGCTGTTATGGTTATTATTTTGTGTGTTGTTGATATTTACCTTGTCGACGTTGGTTGTTTTTTTTTTTTGCTACAATTTATGATGCTTCATTTGCCTCTACGCCCCATTGGTAGGATACTTTTGCTCTTGTGTTAATTAATTAACCCCCCAAAAATAACAACAGTTGACAGCAGTGTATTGCGTAAAACAAACTATAACAATTACAGTTATAAAAATTTTGACTTTAATGACATCCTCGACATCACCATGCATCACCAGATCTCAGCTTTCCTGCAGTTATTCCACCACTGATTGGCAAGAATATATTCAAAATTTATTATCATCATTATGACGACCCAATTTACAATGTAAAATGTAAACTGGTGACTGGCTGATTGAGAATATTGTAAACGACAAAACTTTTTAAACTTTTTCAAGTAACACTAACAGTTGGTGGTGCGCTTTTACAAAAGGACTTTTAAATATGGGTTTGCTTCCACTTCCACTTTCATGGCTAAAGTGATGAATAATACAATATTCGTTTAGCGCCAAAAGAGTGATAAACAATTAGTGAATCTTAAATTAGCGTGTGGCTCACAACCTCCATCTACACAGCGCTTACAAAATCATTTATAACATCTGCATTTTCTATAGTCACTTTAATCACCGGCAACTACATTATTGTCTCCCGCTATTTTTTGTATTCATTGTTGTTGCCACTGATGTTATCATGAAAAATAAATAGAGCAATACTAACACTATAGCAATCAGACATTTTGACTCAACATAAACATTTGAAAAATTTTCAAAATATGAAAAACTTCTACCAATTTAATATCGTGTAGCAGTTATTTAAAAGAATTGATTGTTTAGTTACTATAATTGGTTAAATGGCATTATAAGAAGTTGTTTTAGTTCTTACGTATTTAAATTTTATTTAATTCAAAACATTAATAAAGTTTTTTTTAGCCAAATATGTTGAAAACCGAGAGAGAGAAAGTAGAAGTTAATCAGCAGAACCCGATGTTCTTAATATCTTTAAGAATTAATACGTCTGCTGCCACCCCCAACTGCTGGTTGTTTTGAAGAGAGTGTTACATGTATTATCCAAAATTAAAATTTGAGCAACTACGGCTAAATGTGGTCTTTCGTAGCTGTTGCACTTAGCTGGTAAAATACCGGTTGCTTTGACCATTGATATTCCTTGATATTCCTAAATTTTTTTTCTATGGCTCGCATCTTCGCTACTTTAGTTCTTTTGACTATGCTGAAGAGTAGCTTAGATATTTCACAGCCTTTACGCCGTCGCGTAAAGCAGAGAAACAGAAAGAAACGGAGAAAAAGAGAGAGAAAAAATCAAAGTAAATTTAATTTAGTGTGATCTGAAAATCAGTGAATGTAAAAAAATAGAGATATATATAATATAAATTGTTTGTTTGTTGATGTTGAAGTTGTAATATTTTGCAATTCTCATTCGGTTATAAGAAATGTAGTACTCATAAATTAATTTTAGAATTTTTTAAAACGTTTGTAAGGATTTTCACGTAATGTGCTTTAAATCTCAGTGAAATACATATCAGCGTGAGTCCAGAAAAATGGGCTCTTTTATTTTTATATTTTTCTTTAGAGTATCGTAAACGCTGTCGTTGTATATTTCTGTACATTCTTACAGAAAGGATTTCAGTTAACACTCCTTTCATTTTAGATCTCTTTATGTGGCACATTATAGAAATGAATGCGGATGGTAAAGTCTTTATACAGACATTACAAGATAAAGAAGAACAGGAAATAGCAAGAACAAAACTAACAACAATAATTGATAATTATTTGAATAAAATGAGGCTTACGACTAGAGATATTTTTAAAAAGAAATAAGGATATACACAACTGTAGCTATAACTACTCGGATTAATCATATTGTTGAAGATAGCATAAATTATAAATTATTGAATAAAGATCCTACAAATAAATTACAGAAAATTAACAACGATTTTGTTGAAGAACTTTTTAAATTAAAGATTATAACTATTTTGGAAAAAAATACTCTAAAAACAAATGTCTCTAATGCACCTAGGTTGTATGGTTTACCCAAAATTCACAAAGATAGTTTTCCATTAAGACCAATTTGTTTATGTGTTAGTTCCCCATCTTATGAACTATGTAAATATATAACTAATATTCTTAAAAAGATAACTGAACATTATAATATTATTATAAGAGTAGAAACCTAAAAATAAAAGATGAGTTAATTTCATTAGAGGTAGTGTCATTATTTCCAAGCATACCTCTTGATCTAGCAATAAGCACAATTGACGAAAAATGGAATATTATTGAAGGACATACTAATATAGAAAAGTGTCTGTTTCTACGTATTGTTAAATTTTTTATAGAAGATAATAGATATTTTCAACATAATATTAAATTTTATAAACAACAGAAAGGTTTACCGATGGGATTTCCTGCCTTTCCAATTGTGGCTGATATTGATATTGGAGAAACTACTAGACACATGTATTGGAAAGCTTTGTGTTAAACCAGTTATTGTGACTAAACATGTTGATGATTTATTTTGTATACTATCAGAAAATTTACTTAAAACTTTTAATGAATTTAATTCTTGTATTAGGTTTACAATACAAATAGAATGTGATCCAAAGCTTCCATATTTAGATACTTTACTTATTAGGCGTGGAAATAATTTATTAATAGATTGGTACCAAAAACCAACAGCTTCTGGAAGAATCATAAACTTTTATTTTAAACGCAGTAAAAAAATTATAATAAATGCAGCTAAAAATTTGATAGACAGGATACTTACGATAAGTGATATTGAATTTCATAAAAAAGAATAGGGAGAAAATCAGAAATGTATTAAATGATAACAATTTTCCTATTCATCTTAATAATAGATTAATAAGACAGTATAGAAATAGGAATAAAATAAGTACAAGACATAATTGATCCAATGATTTATATGTCTTGAATTTATGCACTAGGAATATCAGAACGGTTAGTGAAATTACAAATTTTGATTGTAATAAATATAAAATGGCTTTCAAAACCCACTACACATTAAAAAGGTTATTTCGCAAAACTAAAGATAATATACCAATTCAGGAATTATCAAATTTGGTCTATAAAATTCCATGCAGCGGAAACGATAATGAGATTTGTAATAAGGTATATATGTAGGAACAAACAAAAATGAACTAAAAACTAAAACTGCTGGTCATAAATCTGATCAAAGATTTAAAAATATATATTCACAAAAAACTGCATTATCGTCTCATTGTGCCAGTTCAAATCACTATCCCAATTTTGAAAATGTTTCAGTAATAAACATAGAAAATAATTATAAAAGACGTTATATTTTAGAGATGTTACAAATTATTAATACACCAACAGCACATAGAATTAATTTTAAGGCAGACACAGATAATGTAGCTCAGATTTATAGACATTTAGTAAATAAGAAATAATTTATGTATTTTGTATTTGTTATAAAATTCTTTTTATATGACAAAAAATTTTTTTTGGTTTTTAAATATCAAGGCAGATTTATTTTACTAGGTAGTGTCGTCCGCCCAGCTGGTTTGTGGTTGGAAATGTCAAAAGTTTTTGTATTTTCCTTTGTTTGTTTACGAATTTCAAAAAACACTAACAACAAACGTTTGCGAGACAAAGCAAGCATGTGTATTGAGAGCAATTATCTTTTTTTCTCTTTGTGTTTTTGACGTTTCCAACGCACAAAACAACAATAAAAAGGCATGTTGTATTTGTTGTATTACCGCTACTACCTAGTAAAATGAATATGCCTTGTTAAATATGTTTGAGAAAATTTTCATTACATTTTGTTGTTGTTTTTTTACTAATTAAATAAATATTTGTTTTTTCTGATGATGCTACACAATGGAGTAGCGAAATATCGAAAATATATTATATTGAATAAAATATAATTAATTAAAAAGGCCAAATAAAAAAATTTATTAAGTTAAATTGTGATCGTTACGTTAATGCGGCAGGGCGGTTGAAAGCTTGCAGCTATATTAGAGCATTTACAATTACAATAACAGGTATGTATCCTTGCACTTTATTTCTATAAAAACCTCATGTAAATCAGGCCATCTTTCATGCAGATTTTTTGCTTTTCTTGATTCTAAAATTGATTTTATTTTTACAACAAGCGAGTTGTTTGACATCTTTAAATAATTGACTATTTCTATTAAACTTAAGAAGTTTCCGTTCAGGCTTAAATAAGAGAAGTCGTCTACAAAAAAGTTCGTTTCTTAATTAGAGCTATCTCTCATTTTTAAAAAAAATGATACTTTTTATAAACACGCAAGAAAATAATATTTTTAATGCAGCTACAAATAAGAATCCAGGGCTCGAAGGACCATTTAGTATAACAAGCATTTTGTACTTGCAGAATAAGCAGAATAAGCTTTATTCAATACATTTTTCTGTGCAAGGCTTAAGCAAGACCCCGAAAGCTACTGTTATCTAGTGTTAAACATCAGCCAAAAATTAGTGCTTTAGAACAAATACACGATTGCCATGCAAATTGACTAAAATGCAAATGGTTCCTTTTAAATGTTAAAGCGAGTTTTAGGTTGTCTACTATTTTTAATCAAATAACAATTACCTATAGGGCGCAGTATTAAGTCATATACGGCATGAAGTGCTGTCAGAAGAATTTGTTCTGCACACACCTGAAAAAGTATAAATGAAACAAACACATGCAAATGGTTAAAAGAATAGTTGATGGTTGGATGAATGAAATAATGAATTTATGTATGAATTTCAATAACCAGAAACATGATGGCGTTGTGCAAGTACTCTGCCATGATTGCCACCATTACCACCTAACAACGGATTCTTGTTAAACTTAAGTCAAAAACGACAATGATAAATTAACGTCCATACAGACGGACACACACAGACAGATATTCAGTTAAATAAACCACTAGCACCACATAATCTATCACAGTTATACACAAGGTGTTTTTCCTCATGTTGTTAATATTTGAATTACAGACAGGAGAGTGTGCTGTTACTTAAAAGGATACAAATTTATGTAACTTATGCTTTACACACTCACACTCACCTATACATCCATGGCATAACAATACATTTACGTGTTTGACTAAATGTAGGTTTGTTGATATTAAATATTCCAAGTGTTTGAAGTGTTTATGTTTAGTCGACTTTATAATGGGCAAGAAGACAGTATCAGGTAACCAAGCATCCAGATGCCTGTAATAAAAAATTCCAGACACTCTTTGCTACGATTGCTTTTTATCACTCACAATAAGCTTATTTTCTTTAAGAGCTTTTTAATGTATATTTAAAAGTACACAATTTAAAGGTGTTCTTTGTATTAATTTTTCTTAAGTTTTTATTTAATAAAATTCCGTTTAGTTCTCATAATGAGTTATTGTTTGGCAAAAATTTATTCTACTCTAAAGCTTTAGTTAAAAATAATTCAACACTAATTAATTACAATTTAATTTTATTACAGATATAACTTTTATTTGATAAAGTTAAATTCGCAATAATTTTGCTAAAGTAAACTTAAGCTTAAGTAAAGAATAAAAATAAATCACCGTAATATTTTATTTTTCATCATTTTTTAACAGTATAAAATTGTCGAAAAAAGGCAGTCGTCTACAGTAGAAAAAGAAAAATAAAATATTGTTGATTATTGTTGTTTTTTGCTATAACTTTGATTTTTGTCTTTTGTCTTGTGAAAAGTTTTCTGAAGAGCTAAGTAACAGTAGCGAAATGGCCATCGAGACGTGCTTTTACCCTCAATAATCAATATCAGTGATATAAAAATTTGATTGGAAAAAAAACAAGTAAAAGTGCTATATTCGGCAGTGCCTGATCTTATATACCCTTTACTATATATGTAAATCTAGTTTAGCGAAGTAACTCCAATCAAAAGAGCAAATATTGGGGTGACAGAGAATTAAAAGATAAAAAAACATCAAGTGAAAAAATGTTATATATATTAGAGTGTCCCTTATATGGCAAAAAAATTTTTTTTTTCGAATTTCGAAACGCATACCCTCCAATTTTTTTATAAATGCTAAAATGTACTTAAATATGAAATTTCATATCTGTAGCATGATTGCAACCCGTGCCGACCGAGCTCTAAAGTTTAATAAAAAATGGTGTTTTGGTCTGACATTTTGGCTTGATCCAAAACTAATTAAAATGCAACAAATAAAGTAAATATGAGTAAAACTAAAAAAATATCAATACAAACTTTTATTTAAATATTATAATAATAATGAATTAGGGTAACTTCTCTTTAGTGTAGTTTTTTTACAGTCTGGATACAGATTTCTATGTTCCTGAACACAACGCAACAAAAACTGTTTTTGCTCTTCTTCAGCCGTGATAAGACCATTAAAATCTTGCATTAATTTAACAGCTCTTTCAGCAGTGTCATTTACGACCTTCAAACGACTTAATCGTCTTCTAGCTTCCAAAAAAGCAGGATTGTCACCCCACGAAGATACGTCTTCCCGAAGAAAACTGTCGTCGATCTGTAGTCGAGATAGAAATCGTTTGCTTCTTTGAGTCACAAAATCATCCAGCGTCATATCTGAAATAAAGAAAAAACTATTAAAATAAGCAAAAACTAAACCACAAAACTTTGAAAAAGAAACAAGAAAATATTAAGTACTTACCAAACAAATTTTGCGTAATTTCTTCCTTCGATGGGACATAGCGTTTAGAGGAATCTGAACTTTCGTCTCTGTTTAAATTATTAAGCATTTTTGTCTTGGTTTTGGTATCAACTTCTTCATCAAAAAGTGATAACATGACTGTTTCTTCACACAAATACCATAAATGATGAATAAACTTGCTTATGGATGCCTTGGAACTTGTTGCGTCTACTTTTTCATATTCTTTTAGAGCTTTCAGAAAGGACAAGTCTTGGTTAGGTGCTTTAACTGCCATTGTACATTCGAGCCAAGGTTTGGTATACAAGGTGACGATAAATAAACAAACATCTTGAAGAGCATTTTTGTCCTTTGCAGTAATTTTAAGTTGCGATTGAAGCAAACATATTTTTATAGAATAGATTGCTCTCGCCATCCATCGCGCTTGATGCAAAGCTCCGGGGGGCCTGAGTTTTAGTTTATTCTCTGTGTCTCCTCCTAAGAACACAACGCATAGTTCAACCAATTCGCGGTAATCGTCTCTAACAAAAGATTTTTCCAGTTCAGTCTTATAAAAAGTTAACAAAGATGTAATGTTTGTCTTAGCAATATGTGCTTTAACGAAATTTAGAGGTGACTCAATGTTATCAGTGTTAATATTTTTCCAATTATCTCTTAACTTTTTGAAAATTGGAATATCTGGGCTACTTGTAATATGTTTTACCTTGGTTTCAAAAACAGCTTTAAGGACCAACTCATAAACATGATGACGACAACCAAAAAGCAGCAATTCCCTTTCTAAAGTCTGCTCCAAAATAGCACAAGCTCCACTGAAACGGCCAGTATTGGAAGCTGTTGTATCGCAGCACATTATCTGTACTTTGTCATGGAGGGTCCAGTCAAAGAGAGCAGTTGAAATGGCTTCAGCTTGATGTTTTCCAGAAGAACTCTCTAATTTCGGTACTGCAAGAAGCTGTTCTCTATCGTCAAATGAAGCAATAATTGGCAAGCGTTCTTCTTTTGAACTTCGTACATCCAATCCAGGTAATAGTTTTCCATCCCAATGAACTGTGACTACGTCAGGCAAATTATTCTGGAAGTCAGTTTTTATTGCTTCTGCCCTGGATTTTCTCGCTTGAGTACGAACTCGCTGAATCGAGGATTTGTTTATAGGGAAATCATCGCTGTTCAGACCAAGCGCTTCTACAACCGCATGGAGAATGTAAACTGAGTCCCTTATGCTTAATTGGCATCGATCTAAAGCTGCTACCAGTTTAGGAGTTATTAAACTTTTCGTGCCTCTTTTAAAACTTTTTTCAGGGTAAGGAATCTGAGTACTAAGTTCAGAGTTCGAAATCTGTTCCTCATTCGAATTCTCAAGACATTCCAAGTTATCTATCGAAGAAGTAGATGCAACAGCCAATAACTCTCTTTGTTTTACCTTCCTTTCTTCTTCTTCCAATCGTCTTTGCCTAACTCGTTCTTCTTTCTCCGCCAATTTTTTGTCGATTCCACCTAAGCATCCCGGTCGACCTGGCTCTCTCTGTTTCCTTAAGAAATCTTTGTCTTCCTCTATCTTCATTCTGTCAAAGGCATCTGCATGTGCAATATCAAATAAGTTATCAAGGTCTTTTACAAAATTATTTTCACGATTCTTGAAAGTCAACTGAGGTTTCTTACAGTTTTTTTGCAGCTCCCTCCAAACATGATATAAATCAACAAGTTTCTTCACGCAGTTAGGGATTGCCTTCGTAGGAATTCTGGCTTTTTCCCAAAATATAATGCACTCTCTTATAACAAGATTCGCACTTTCACTAACAGTCAGCTTGACTTCACGAATATTGTAAAATAAAACGGTGAGAACTTGTCGATTAGATGGTAATTTTGCACCATTTATCTGGTGGCTTGGCAGTCCGATAAGGAAAATATTTTGTTTATCACTTCGTAATTCGACTGACATTTTTTTAATAATAAAACCGCACTTTATGAAACACACTATTGGAATAGCAAATTACCATTTGAGTAAAAAGGGGAATCACCTTTTTAGATAGACATATATAGACATATATTATTAAAAATTACTAAAATAAAAAAACACAACAGTAAAATATTAAAAAATATTGAAAATTGAATAAAATACGTACAAATTATAATGACTTATACCAATATTGACCAAAAATTACCCATACTTACAACAATTAACTTTGTCGCAAGTCGGCACGGGTTATCATTCTAATATCAAAGTAAATTTTTTTCTGGAGCCTTCTATGATTATTTCGAAACTTTTTAGCGGGTATGCGCAAAAAAATATTGAGGTCCAAAAATAAGGGACACTCTAATATATATGCAGTACCAAAATTTTTTTTATATTTTTGGATTCTCTGTCATCCTAATGCTTTTTTTTAATAAAGTTACATCACTAAACTAGGTTTATATAGATGTTGAAGTGTATTTAACATTCGGCATAGCGGAATATAGCACTCTTACTTGTTTTATGTATATATAAAATTATTACCTACCAAGTACTAGCTTTTGTTTGTGATTTTATTTGTAATGCACAGTGGTGCAGAAGTGAACTATTTTCAAGATTAATCATCAACTTCCAAGAGACTACACCGAGTAAGAAAAAAGAGTTTCCTTCTAGTAGCAGAGAAATTCGAGCTTAAGTTTTCGTGACCTCTCAGGAGCAGTAAAAACTGGCCCCAGAATAAGACACCTCATGCAGGAATTTTTGTTTGCTTTTCACAAAATTTAAAAGATTTTTGTAAAATAGAACCTCTTGCCAGATTAAAACCAAGTATAAACCGTTAATTATGGTAAACTTTAATGGGATCTTTGAATTTAAATGTTGAAAAATCTGATGTTTTTAGAACATTTTTTTAAATTTTAAAATAAAACCAAATTTCTTATATATTGTTACGAATAATAAAATCTGACAACCCCTGTAGTTGTTTCCGCATGAGCGTGGTGAATAAGTTAATTCAACAACCAACGGTATGTGTATAGAATAAAACCACAATTTAGCTAACAAAAGCTGAGCAGCTTCAATGGCTGCGTTGGTAGAGGTGCGTACTACAAAACAGAGGGTCCTGAGTTCGATACCGCATTCGGGCATGCGTGCAACGACAAAAATAATCATTGTTATAAGCAATTAAAATTAATAAACAGCAGTACAAACCTCCCGAGAGGCAAAAGGCAGTTATTGTGTGAAGCCATGGCAGATAATTTAGTGAAGACGTCCAATTTAATGTAAGAGCTACAGATAATTGTCAAGAAGCCCTTTATAAGAAAAAGTAAGAAAGGGAAGCGATTCCGCAGGGAAGTGTAACAGCATAACAACAGTGTATGGCAGACATGTGTTGTGGCTACTGGATTAAAGGAGAAGACTGGCTTGGATAAAAGGAGAAGTGGAGATGTCTGTGGGGGGGTAAGGTTACTAAACAAGGCATCGAGTAGTTCATGTCTCGCCGGAGTAGCACAGTAGTGTAGCGTGGATGGCTGCGTTTGTGGTGATAACGCATGTTTAGTAAATACGAGACCAAGGGTTCACAAGACCGGTAGGATCGAGAAGTTATAGCCAGAGAAAGCCATAAAGTTCGAAGACAGAATTTAGCCACAGTGGTATTTGCAATCAAAAGAATCCGTACGTTTGCCTGCTAAAAAGGGTAAAACGTAACAATATTAAAGTATTTTTCAAGAACTTGCTCATTCTTAACTAAAGGTGCGTATTATCTCAAAAATTTAAAACACAATTTAGAAAGACTTCAAAAAAGGGATTAAAAAAGGAGGCGCTTACAAAATCTACTTAGAAATAATATTGCTTACAAACTAAAACTAAAAAACTAAACAACAATAACAAAAGAAGAAAGAACAACAAAAAGATAATAATAACAATAATAAAAAAGTAAACAAAACAACTTCATATTAAACATAAAACCTTGAATAAACAATCAATATAAAATTTATTTAAAAAGAGTTAAAAACAAATTCTTATTAATATACATATGACGAAATCCTAAACCAAGCTGGAAAGGCATAGGAGATAATAGGGCGAATATACCAAAAGACGAACTTTCCTGTCAAGATTCCCCGTACTCTTGAATACGAAGAAAAAATTATGTTTGCTCTTTCGAGAATATCATCAATATGTCGGCGACCGTCTTCCAAATGTTCAAGGTAAGACCCCATTTTGCAAAATAGTCCGTCAGTAATGACAAATATTGATTCAGTCGGTTGTCTGTGGTCCTTACTCTGGCACCTGAAGAGACAATAAGAGTATTATCGGCATAGATAATTAAAAGAATCTCCCGTGATGGCTGTGGTATATTGCACATATATTGTATAGCACAGGGCCTAGCATAGAGCCCTGTGGCACTCCAGCAGAAATCGCTCCCTCGCCAAACCTAACATCACCCAAACGTACCCTTAAGAAACGATCTCTTAGGCAACCGTCAGAGCTTGTGCTGTCAAAAGTCCTTTTCTAAATCCAAATCGGAAGTCCTTTAAGATGTTCATGTCAATTATTACATTATGTATCGCGTTCAGAAACGTCAAAACTCTTAAAAATTTCACACACATATACAGATGTATTTAGTTAGAGTTCGCAAAAGCTGCTTAAAAAATAATAAATAAAATAAAAACATAGAGTTTTCGGGAAAATAAAGGTAAATATGTTTTTGTGTGTTATCAAAATCTGTTTTTACAGCACAATTTGCATGCATTTGCCAGTTTTAAGAAGACAACGGGTCTACAGTTCCAGAAATTTGTGAACTGTATGAAGAAATATCCTCATCTAGCAACTGGAACTCCACAGTTTGGAAGCAGACAAAGAGCAAACGTGGGAGACGGTGGAAAAAAGATATTTATTATATCTAAGGCACAAATCAAGTTTCAAGGAGTAAACATTGATGGGCAGCTGCCCGTCATAACACTTTTAGGAATAAAATCATCTATGTACTTATATAGTATATAAGTATTTTACATACATATTCTCAATACACTCACACCTTAAAACTTATTGTTTATTTTTATTACTACTATTTAAACTTTTATATTTACACTAATTTTTGTTTTACAGATTAAAATTTTTACTTTGAATGTTTGATAGTTTTGTTTTGTTTATTTAACTCAGTTAAAGTGTATATATAGAAAAAGTAAAAAAAAAAAATATTAATTAATACATTGCAATACTTCGATTTGACGTTTCTGAAACTACAATACGCGATACATAAACCAGAAACAATTGTTATTTGTCACGTTTTAGAAAATAAAAATGACATTCGAGTTTTAAAAACCCAAAGATGGAAAACGGTAACGCTTTTGTGCGTCTAAACGGCAAATTGTGTTTTGTAAAGTGGCTGTACTTCATACAAAATATACCAAAACTTGCGTATAGACGGTTTTTGAAATTTTTTTTGAATATTACATTAAGAATTTCCATTGTTCGAGAAGCCTTTAGAAGGCAAGCAAGTACTTTTAGCAACCAGTTCCAAAAATTGTAAAATTTTTGAAATTAATTGAGCCATTTGGGAATATAATAAATCAAAATGGATTCGTCACCTCTGGACGAAGAAGAAGCTACAACCTCTGGTAAAAAGAGCAAACTTTTGGAAGGGAAAGCAGCAACAGCTGATGGAAAAACAGATTTAAATGTGCCACTCAAGCTTCATGCGAAGCTAATAGAAAAATTGGATAATGCCGGGCGGAAAATTTTGATCAGGATGCTAATAGTATTTCTTCGCTAGAAGAAGCGGAAGAGGTAAGTGCAACAGTGGCAAAAGAAGCCATGGCAGCAAACGAAGCAGAAGGGTGGTAATGCGGTGGGTAGGAATATTGCCATTATAGAGGTCCGTACTCTGGAGGATTTCCAGAAAGCTAAGACTTTGCTAGAGGTCGAAAAGGTAAATTTTTATGCCTTCACCCCAAAGAGTCTTCGGCCTTTTACACTTTTAGTGGAAGGCAGGCTACACCGAAGAGAATTTCGGGCAAAACCGGTCACGTTGGCTACAGCTATGAGACAGTATGAAAAAAATTGACAAAGACTGCCAACGTTTATTCGGTGGACGGCTGCTGAAATGTTTAGTAAGATTGTCGGTTTTGCGACTCAGTACAGTAAACTTTATTGTAAAGAGGATAGATCACGTAGTTTATTTGGACTGTTAATGACTTTGCGACAGGATGGATAATTCATTCAAAATTATATTTATAACGTAAATTTGATTGTATTAAGACACGGGAGACATTACTTAAGTGTGTTCTTAGGTGGTAATATGTATGATGCCGTGCATATTCAGAGGTCGAATGCTACTGATTTTGAGGAAGTGCAGGGGTTATCACGGAGTTGCAGCGTTGTAATTGGTGCTGAACTCAATGCAAGGCATGCATATTGCGGAGATCGTTTTTATTTTCGAACCCGGACCTGGACACACGCCAAACTGACGGACCAAGTAGGATATATACTCATGTGCCATACTAAATTGACCTGCGGGCCGACTCGAGACGACTGGATTATAAATCCGACCAAAAAGCCGTGGAGACGGTGTTTTTGGCGAATCCTTGCTTTACAGCGCAACGGCCTACAAGATACGACTTAGGAAAATTAAATAGACAGACATTTTTGCGAAGACTGTCTACTAATCTTGCCACATGTGGTCTTCCAATTGATAGGAATGTAAGTCAGATGAAGACTGACATCTGTGTAGATGAATTAGAGCGGGTTTTGAGGTTGCTATGGAGCATTCCATTTCTAAATTTTCCGCAGAAAGAAGAGATTTATTAAAAATTCCGCCGAGAATACTCCATTTCATTACCGAAGAGAAACGACTGAGATGTAGATAGATGTTAGATATAGAAGTAACATTTTGAAAGCGGATTTCGGAACATTGACCGAATAGTATAGGGAGCCGTAGATACTTTTGATGGCGAACATTGGGCGGACTTTTTAAAATTCTCTACTCTCAGTTCGAAGTTTTGTTAATAATGATGGCGCAATCATTTCCGATAATTATGGTATGTCTAGTCTGCTTGTGGACCGTTTTTTCAGTGGGAGTGTTCGTGTATTTGTGCCTTTGACGGTTTTTGGAAGGACTTTGACAGCTGATGGAAGATTTGTTTACCTTTACCAGTCTTGAAGGGTAAACAAGAGGCTTAGTGGAATAGATGGTGCATCTGATTTTATTTTAAAGCAGATGGACATTGTATCTTGGCGGTTTCTTGCTATTGTATTTTACCACTGCCTAAATATAGGGGATTTTCCAAGATCATGGAAGGCTACCCTGGTCGTTCCAATTCTAAAACCGAAAACGAATCCTCATGAAAGTGGAACTATAGACCTATATCCTTGTTATTCGCTTTTGGAAAGCTATTTGAATACTTTCTCCTGGCAAAGTTCAATGACATTATTACTGACAATGACAGTTTAAAAGATTTTTCAATTCGGTTTCAGGAGGTGATTTAAACGATGCACGAACTTACGGACTACATTGCCGGGGGTCTGGAGATGCCTAAATTTTGCCAAGGCCTTTGATACCGTTTGCATGATGGTCTCATCCTTAAATTAATGAGTATGGGCTTTGGTACGGGCATCTGCCGTATGATTGAAAGCTTTCTAAGAGACCGCTATTTAAGGATTCTTATTGGAAATGTTCTCTTTAATGAGGGTTCGATTTTTGCAGAATTGTCAAGGGATCTTTGCTGGGCTCAGTTTTGTACAATATCTTCATATCCGATATACCTACACCTCCGCAAGGAGATCTGTTGTTGATCTATGCTGATAATACCTCTATTGCTTCTTCAGGAGCAAGGGCAGGGACTTTTACCGAACGAGTGCATACTGCGAGTATTAGGGCGTTTTAGAACATAGAGGGGGACTCGATACAAAGGTACGCCTTTTGGTATACCGCCTCATAATACGCCCTCTCATCTCCTATGCCTCTCCAGTTTGGTTCAGAATTTCTTCTGCGCAGACGGAGAGGCTTAGGAGATGGGAGATGCGGATCTTAGTTGCATGCCTTGGTTTGGACCATATATAGGGCGTAACGAAGAGTTCCGTAAGCTGTCTTGTAGTTTTATACATATACAGTGCAGTCGATTTTGGCCGAATAGACTCGTTTATGGTTGAGAAGGCTTTGAAGTTCATGGAAGGTGCGCATTCCGGAAAAAAACATTTTAGTGAGAGAGTGTTTTTCTCGAGCCTTGAGTATGGAGACCGTTCAAACAGCAAAGTACCTTTTTCCTGTTGACTTTATGACCCTTGGGGGAGCTGAACTTCTTCGCGAGGATGCTGACCTTCTACTTTATCATAGAATACTAAATACGTTAAATATTGCGAATAGGGTGTGTAATAAATGCACAATAACCTTATTTTTTAATTATTTGTTTTTTTTTCTGTTTTGTTTTGTTTCATTGGTGTGTAAGTAGTTTTAAGTTTATTATCTTTTTAAAAAGAATTTTAATTGCGTCCGCTTTCTCTTCCTTTTTTGTGGAATTATTTTCAATTAATTATTTTTAATTAAAATTTGTTAACAGTTGTATAAAAATGTACAGAATAGTTTTTAATTATTTAATTGTAACAGTCCTTGAGGAGTTTTTTGAATCTATTTAGTTTAAGTTTCTTCTTTTTGATAGAACTTTTGTAAAATAATTAAATCAAAATAAAATCAAATTTCGTACAGGCTTAAATTGTTAAAAATGTCAAAGGCAACTGCTTCACCCTCTGGAGGGGTTTTCCTGTCTCTCAACTTAAATATTGGAAGGACTCGAGCTTCATAAGAAAGGCTACTCTTCGAAAAAGTCTATAAAAAAACAAAATGGCTTTTCTATCTTCTTGTTAAAAACAATTATTGATTATCCCTAGTATGTATTTTAAGCAAAAGAAGACATAACAATACTTTTTTTAAATTACGGTATTGTGAACTGTGTGTGATACTGCTCCTCATTTTGTCACAGTAGTGCTTTCTCATTGTAAGTTTTTTAACTTTAAAATAAATTCATGCATCATTTGCATACATCTGTCTGATTTGAAGAAAAGTAAGGTAATTTTGAAGAGGTATCAATACGTAAAATAATCTTAAAGTCAATTGGCTATAAAATCTAAAGGACAGTCGACAATATCTTTTTTTTTACGTATACAAGCACACAGAACACACAACATATGGTCAAGATTTATCTTCTTAAATAAAATACTCTCTTTCTGATTTTCAATTGCCAATATATTCTAAAGTGGCAGATTACAAGTGCTTCACAAACGTAGACTGTAAATAAATAAATGAAATATTAAAGAAAATTTTGACTGCCTTCCAAATTTACATTAGAGATAGCAGATAATATTGGCTTTAAGTGAAAGATTGCTTTAGATTATTTTAACTCTTTATTTATTTATATTTCGTCTTTAAATCTAAAAGAATTTTAATATTATTTGAAGCATCTGCATTATATTTAAATAATATTCGAAAAATAACGAAAAGATCGCGATGAATATTTGTTCTCTTGCGTCAGAAATTTACTGGATACTTTTCCATTCCGACGTACAGCTAAAAGAAAAGGTAATTTACATATTTAAAAGATTAATAATACGGGTGGAAAGGTTTTGTCATTTAGCTCGTAATTTCTACAGTTTTTATTTCCGACCCCCTAAAGTATATTTATTCAAGATCCTTATATACAGCGGAGACGATTTAGCGATGACCGCAGTCGGGCTAAAATCAGTTTTTTCACGTACCGAGATGAGCTACAAAAAATTTATGACCACCATTCTCTTAGACATGGTTTCGAAAGAGGTGAAATTAAAATTTATCAAATTCGTTTCGTGAATGGTGGAGAAATGTTAAAGAAAGGCGAGCCCCTTATGTATTTCAGAATTAATTGTGCTTGTTTTTTTTTTCTTTTTTTGGTTATTGTGTTTTTTGCTGTATTAAAAAACAAAACTTCAAAAAAAAAACAGGTAATTGGAATATTGTAAACCGGTAAAATTTCACCAAAATATTTCATTTTTACACAACATTTCACCAAAAATATTTAACCATGCTAAAAAATTGTATTTGCTATAGTCAACTGGTAATTTCTAGATAAGCATAACGCGTAAAATATCACCAAAGCATCTATTTTTTTCTAAACTCGAAGACGAAAATGGACGAAAGATAACTAAAAACCATCAATAATTTTAAAGTTTTCTAAAAAAAACCGCACTTACGCAAAAAAAAAAGATTATACTCTTTTAAGTCATGGTTGATAATCTGATATCTTCAGAATATTCTTTTCAGGTAATCTCGCACCAGCGTATAAAACTTTACGCAATAGAGTAAAGCAAATGAAATGTGGCTGCACCTCTAGAATGCATCTCAATAAGATTGTAAAGTTGACAAGTTAGGCAAGCGGCTGACAAGTGCAAAACCTACAAACGTTCGGTCAACCGGTCAAGGAGGTCCTATCTGCAGCGAAATTAAATTTTGTAGATCTCTACAAATCGAGTTTTGAGGAGTGTCTGAAGTACAGAACAATTGCATAAAAATGTGAATGTAAAAGATGTGAATGTGATTTACTCTGTTAAAAAAAAACAATAACCACAACTTTCCCTCACAGTATCTCTTATGAAGCAAGCTTTTAGCTTACAATTCCAAATGTAAATTTGACTTGAAATTATTTTGTTTTTATTAAAGTCGTTGTAGAAGTGACAATAATATTACCATTATGCTGGTGGCATGTCATAATGTCCATGCACATAATGACATAGAGTCCATGGATATTATGAGTATATTTTATTGTATTCTAGGTAAGCAAGACGCAACGTTTTTATAAACTGGCTTGCAGAAAATCTTTGATCAGCGAAGCCTTTGTTGCTTTAAATTTGAGCATTATGACACTTTCAAAAGTGTCACTATGTCCATACTAAAAACACCACACTGTCCATGGGCATTATGATGTTTTTCAAAGCGACATAATGTCCATGGGTATTATGCCATTTTTGATTCTGACATAAAATCCATAGATATTACGTCCTTGGATACTATGACATGCCGCCGTTTTTCTTTTTTTGCAATTGATTTCTATTAATAATATTTGGGTATCATCTTTCTTATCCGTTTTTAAATGAACATATTTGGTAAAATATCTGAATGTGTTAAAAATGAAAAAAAAAAAAATTACAAAAACCAATACGAGTAACCAAAGACTCCTTAAACAGAATCCATCTATTTAAGCAGCTCTTCTACAGCATTCTAACATTCCATCCACTCAAAAGTCTTTCCACTATCATCCATTTATTCGTTTATATTTTGATTCCTTTAGTTTTGCTTATTAAAAGCTGTTGCCATCGTTCATCATAATATTTCAACAGTGTTTTCGTTTAAAGCTACGATATTATTTTGAAATCATTTTGATTTATACAATACTATTGTACGTTGTTTGTTCATTTCTTTATTACACCATTCTGTAACAGTTTGCTATTAAAGTTTCGTTTTCGAAAATTTTAATTTACCTGATTCCAATATCTACGTACATACAGCTGCTCATCAACAACAATAATACTGCCATTGCTACTTGTTAAGGTTTCATAAGAAAGAAACACAAAACGACACAAATATTCTAATGCTTAACTCACCAGCAAAACAATTCTTATGCCAACGATAACAACAATATCAATAACAGCAGCAGGAATAACAATAATGACTTTGATTATACCAATAGAAAGAGTGGGAGGTAAAATATCAATTGGTTCTTATTGTGCTTCATATTGAAATGGCTGCGACTTTATGAACATTTGAATATGATTTCACACAATGAGCACAAGGACACAAAATTAAAAAAATATAATAATTTAAAATTACTTTTTCATATATTGCGTATCCTGGAACAGCTTTAATAGCAGCTCAAAATATTTAAAAGGTTTTACGTTTTATTTTCGGAAACAATTTTTTACAAAATTTTATAATTAATGAATGATAAACTTAAGGATAATATTAATAATATAGTTTTCTTTTTATATCCTTCACTACAAAAAAAGGAAAAGGGTGTAACTTAGTTTGTTATTTCGTTTGTAATTTTTACAATATCAATTTCCAACCCATTAAATTATATAAAGCGATATCCGTCTGTCCGTCCGTGTTATTGTTGAAATTAAAATTACCTACGCAAACTTGATTTCAATAAGATTTTCAATCAGCAAGATCCGTCGATGTCCTTAGACGCAGCGAACAACACACAACGCCTAATTAATTTTTCTATATCATTTCGAACAATGAAGTAACTCCAATCAAAAAAAAAATAAATTTACAGGGCGATAAACAACTTAAAAATAAGAAGAAAAAAAAACAAGTGAAAAAATTCGCATCGCCCATATTTTCCAAATTTCAGTCCTCTGAAATTTTCAAGTTTTTTAAAATATCAATGTGAATATCATTTTAAAGCTTTTGAAGAGATCTTTAGGGAAATAATAAATTTTTAAAAAAATGCTTAACCAATTAAAAGCTGCTTTTTTGATTAAACTAGATTTAGATAGATAGTGAAGGGTATATAAGGTTCGGCATAGCCGAATATAGCACCTTTACTTGTTTAAACTTCGTTTACTTTGTGGTTATTCTGACTGCCTAAAATAGTAGTTATTCTGACTACCTAATAAAAATTTTATTTCATTTTAAAATCATGGTTATGAATTTGTTCATTACCACTAAAGTTCTATTGGCATTATTAAAAAATAATTACAATTTAAAAAAACTTAACTTCACTTCATTGTCGTTGAATTTTTTAGATTGGTTTATAATTGGTTTTACTAGTGATAATTACAGAGACAAGGAATATAGTTTCTTTATTTTGAAACGATTAGTTACATTAGTTCTATGGTTTTCATGAATAACAGCCTATTTTCAAATTTTCACATTTCGAGTTAATGATACCAAATTGTTACATTTTAAATGATTTTTTAAAATTTAAAATATGGACTTATATCACCCTTTTTTCTTTACACAACAATACAACTTCTACCTTTTTTTAAATTAATTTCAACAATAACGTAGCATGTTGACAAACACTGACTTTTTTTTAATTCCTTTCTTATTAAAAACAGAGCACTAGATACGCTGTTTCACCTGAACACATTTTAAAATTATGTTTTGATGTTTGCTTAGTTAAAAAAAATCATAATCACGTAAGTGTTTGTTTTTGGTCTCTTATGGTCATCACTGTGATTTATACGGTGTTTTTTCTTTTTCCATGTAATCTTAGCTGTGCTGTTGAAAAAAATCTAAAAGTTTCGCATTTTATAACATTTCTATTCTAACTTTTTTTTAAATTGTATTAAAAGTTTTTAATATATGTATGTATGTATGTTATTTTATGATATGAGGTACCTACTCTTTAAGTTCGTTACTTACTTGCGTGGTCGCATTCTTTTTGTTCAGCGAAAATCATACTCTGCGATGTTTAAAATGGTTTGTTATTTTCAAATTGCTCTGGGATGTAATCCATAAGGAAATATTTCCTAAAAATTAATTGGAATATTGCTTAAACCTACACTTACATTTCTGTATAAAAAAAAGTTGAAAAGTTTTGATACCAAGACTGCAGCTTCAAAAATCGATAGTTTTAGCTCTACTAAAAAGTTCGATTTTTAAGACATGCGCTGTTATTCATGAAAATCACAGAGTTGTTAGTTTTGTTTTTAACCTAATGTCAATAAAACATTTTTATGGCTTAAGTTCATTTATTAATTTCTAAAAATCTTTTTTAGAAAAAAAAATTATTTAACAAATGTATGCGGACGTTTTCCAAAGAAAACAAGAAAAATTAGACGCTAGCAGAATGAAATGTTGCACTTTCTGGACCGCTACTACCTTCATCAGCATTCTTCGCATTTATCTACCTTAGTTGTGTATTTTATAAACATCATCTATTTAACCAACTAACTTTGTAAATAAGAATACGAGATATATTCATATCAATATTAATTTGGTTAATGTACCCACTGTATGGCGGGTTGCAAAAAAATTTCTTATAAGAAGTGAATCAATGAAGTAGTGGTCACAGAAGGAAAACTGATGCTAACCGAGACCGTCAGACCAGACGTTGAAAGCAAAAGACGTAGCCAATTCTGTAAATGGAGATTCGAAGCGCGACTAGATTAAATGAAGCAGTACACAAGTAAAGGTCGTAACTTTGCTAAATATTTTGTAAATTTATCCATTAAACAGTACATTCTTAGACCACACAAAAAAGCTTTTAGATATTATTACTCAATAGTTAAGCTGATAATAAATAAATTATAGCAAAGCCTTAAAAAGGCTGAGCGGTAAAACAGTTTTAGAATCAGAAATGCCCCAAATTTAACATTGCAAGAACAAGGATAGGCAAGAAATTTATCAGGGTCTTCGTAGATACAATAAGGTGTCATTGTCTAGTTGCTGCTAGCACCAAATTTTGGGTGAATGTGCGACAACGAATAGGGGCTGCAAGCTTTGATGTACACGATTTGCAAAGCTAAAGTTACCGTTGTGTTATAGTTTTCTATATTATCCTGAAGGTCCCGTGGGATTAGCTAGAAATTATGAGGAAAATTTATTATTTCGTTGTTAACAAGTAGTAGTCAACCGCTGTTAACAAGTAGTAGTCAACCCCATTCGGGTATGTATGATATAATTATGTTGTGTGTATGATATAATTATGTATGATATAATTATGCCTGGTAACGAAGAATGCGCTTTCCATACTGCTTGTTGCGACTCCGGCTTCTGATGTCAATCAGTTCACCATTTGTTTTAAGCTAGTCGAAAAACGGATGAAAGGAGAAGATACGGTGAAATCGTGGGTTGCTTGCAGACGTGTAATACTAATAACGGTAATACTGCTAGACAGTTCTTGAGAGCAACAGAGAGGAGTTTAAAAATTACTGGTGTCAAATAAAAATGTTTCTGAAAGTTTTCACACAAAATTTATACATTATGCCAACGTCCATAAAATCTTTGTTTTTATAGAAAAGATATACTAAGGTCTTATATTCTTCCTATAAGATAGCTGCCAGAAGGAAATTTAGAAAGTTGTTTATAAGAAATACATCGAGAACAGACACAAATACAGATCTCTTCAATTGACTCTTAATTTCTTTAGATCTTTCTATTGCAAGTTTGCGTCATACTCACTTTTGAGCTCGAGGTAGTAGTTATTTCATTATTATCATATCAACGTGAATAAATTAAAATCTCTATGTTTAGTTATGTGTTTTTGTCTGTATTGTTAATGTTATAAGGCAAAACCAAGTAAAGAAAGTATGTAATTATTAAATATTTCTTAAAAATTTTAAATTTCATTTCGCTACCGTTTACATAGCTCATTAGTGGATTGTACCCAAATTTTGCAAAGAACACTTCAGCGTCGTTTATCAAAAGCCATAAGGATATGCTTTTCTCGCAGAAACACATTTCATATTATAGTTTCTAATAATAATTATATTTCCATGAAATATTTATATTTTAATGAATCAAGAACAAACAAAGTAAATTGATATAAAAAAGTTTCTAAATAATAAATTTTCATATAGATGAAGTACTATATATAATTTGATGGGTTAAGCATTTTTTTTTAAATTTTAGTGTTTCTTAAAATATCCCTTGAAAAGATATCCATAATAATATCTTAAAAAATATGATGCGCGCTGAAGGAGGTGGACCGATCATGCTGATTTTCAATTGCAATATTTTCGAAACTATATTTGATCGATTGCCTTGGTAAAGTTTATTTCAAACCTAAGTCGGACGGACAAACAAAAGACGAGCGTCGCTTAATGTATTTCACTATGCATAAGAACTCAGAAATGGAAATTGTAGAAATTACACACGAAATGACAAACTTAGGTATACCCTAAGTTAAGCAAAATAAATGCTTATTCTATAATTACCAAACTGCGAACTGGATTTGACTAAAACATAAAACATCTCTAGAGGAGAATTTGGGCCTTGTAGCTTCAACACGAACGGCGATATAGTTAACCAAATTTGACCATATCGGGCTCATTGCTTTAAGCAATGGTGCTATATAACTGTGATACAGATAGTGATACTGTGATACCTTAACAGCTGGTCGCTATTCTCCCCATGCTAGGGCACTGCGAGAAAATAGCGACATCCCATGTGGCAACTTTGAAATAATGATTTAGCACATTCATGCATATACTCTTTGTTGAAAGGCTGGGGACAATCTAAACTTGAATTGCATTATTATCGATATTTATTTAAGCCAAAGCAAAAGGTACTGATCAGTACAAAGAACGTTCTCTCTGCAAACAACCTGTTCTCGAGGTACCAGGTCAAAGTTCGAAAGTTCTAATCTGCCAGTTTTAAGACCGTTCCTGCCCAGACAGTTGCAGCTGACTTATACTCCTGCAGCAATAACGTTAAGGAGATGGGGTTTCTAAGACAAATATGTCTACAGGGCAAGATGTATTGAAAGACAATCAAGTTAACCAAAATTATAGAAAGTATGACGAAGTTACACCAGGAATTGAGCGATTCCATTCAATTGCTCGATTACTACGTATATATTTGCAACTAAAAATTAGTTCTAATTATTAACTCATTGTTTATACGGCAAGTTGCACACAGGAATATTTTCGACATTTAACTGATAAAATTTCTACATTAATCATTTGAGCGTCTTATAGTTTTATCTCCCAAAATATTTTTCGCTTAATTTTTTTATATTGAAAATTTTGTATAAACTATTTTTTGTTTTTAAAAAATATTTTTTGTGGCAGCATTTTACACTTTATTTGCAAATAGTTTAGTTAATCAGGAGTTGTTTTTGTAAGTAAGCTGTTCGAAAATAAAAAATGAATTCACCATTTATTCGTCAAAATTTGCTATTCACAATACTTTTATTTGCGAATATGAAGTCTGTAGATATCTTTTTTTCAATAAACAGAATTTATATACACTCTTATACTTTTAAATTAATTTGAAAAATCGATTTAAATGCAGCTGAATTTGCTTCAGCATTTTCCCTAAATTAAAAAGTTGCTATCATTTACAAATATTTTTAAAGTTTTTTTTACCATTTACAAAAACAGTAGCACAAATTTAAATGAAATGCTAAACACAAATTCCAAATGATTGCAACACCTGCAACACCCAACCAAAACTTGCAACTTTCATTCATTTAATCAAAAATATTTTTATTATGTTTTCATTTCTTCGTTTATGAAATTTCTTCCAGTTTTTAAATGGCTAAACATCTGTTTTTCTCTTATATAAACACACTTTCTGACCCACATACAAACACAACACATCAGTTATACATATGCAATATATAATTGAGAAAACCTGTTCGGCGATATGATATTCTATACACGAGTAAGTGTTTGTAGTTCCATAATCTTTACGAGAGCGGTTTAAAAAGTAACCGACCAGAATTTTATGTAGCGGCACTATTAAAAATGTTTGCTGCCAGCTATAATTTCATTAAAATGCATGTTCCTCTTAAATAGTATGTAGGAGCTGTTAACATAAGTAATGAAAAAGGTCTAAAGTCATATATTGGATGCAACGCAGGGCTTCTAGGCCTATTTTTCAGTGCAGTTTTATAAATATTTTTTTATGTGGGGCTGTACGCCAACTTGTTTTAAATGAAGTAACATAAGAACGTGAAACATACATGCACATTACATGCACATGCGTGTTTATTAAGCACATAGTTGCGTTCCCCCACAGGCGCCTTTATATTAAAACCACATGTAAGATAGTTTAAGCGCCTTAGTGATAAACGAAGGAAATCGCAACATTTATTGTTAGCAAAGCAGCTGAGATGTCTAAACCATCATTAAAAGTAAATCTATAAAAACTTAGTGGGGCATTGGTTGATAAGATAAGTAACACTTGACAACAATGTATGATGGTTGTGGCCGAGTTGATAAAAAGCGCCTGGTTACTCAAACATGTTTTCGTGGATGGTTCTTGGATTAAAGTTTAATGTTTCCTAAACAGTACGTTGAGTTGTTTAAGACTCACTGGAGACTTGAATATTGTGGTATAGAAGGCTACGTAAGCTTGTCAAAGTGAATGCTCGGTGAAAATACATCGTGGAAACAACTCGAGCAGGAAACAAAGGTGATAAATAAAGAATTTATAAAGTGCCACAACATAAAAAATTTAGCTGTTGGTATTTGTGTGCTTAAGTAACTGCGTGTAGATGCAAATTCTTGCATCGAATTTTGTACTGTAATGTTCCGCATTTAGTGAATATGAAATTAAGACACTTCATGGTATAAATGTAACTTTATCGCTTAATTTTTTCGGAAGCGATGGAAAATCACATAAAAAATAATTAATAGATTGACTTCTCTCTAGAAATAACATTGCGCGTTTTCCGCCCTTTTTAGACGACTTGTTCGTTTTTATACATTTGTGCTCCCATAACTCAGTCACTTATAAATCGATTTTGAAAATTTCTTTTTTATTTGAAAGATGATGCTCTCAGTTTGGTTCCGTTTTAAAAACAGTTCACAATCTTAAAAAATAAAGGTGTCCCTATACAATATACCTGTTTTAACGTGTACTATGAACCGTAAAGGCACCATTATAGCTCTTAATGGCAATAAGTATTACAAATGTAAAGCTAAAAATCAGAGGGTGTCCCCATTGTTAACTTAAGTTGACCCATACGGGCATATCTTTTGAACCGTTATATACGCACTCTTGCAAATTGGACAGAATGTTAATTGCTACGACGGTTATAGTATTAAAATTAAAATTAGATTTTATAAAAGGGTGCAAGAATAGCTCGTTTATTTTTATTTATAAGGCCATACTATTGAACAGTTTTAGACAGAAGCTTAAAATTCGTAAGTTACCTGTATTGCTAACTCCGCCAAAACAGCAGGTATGAAATTTAAATTGCAAACTAAAAGGTGTCCCATTAGTTGATTTATTTTAAAGTATGTAAGCATAAAAACATCCTGGACTAGGACATTTGTAACGTTAATGATGTTGAATAAAGTGAAAGCATCAGTAGTCTATTGCCTTTTTGGATTGGATTAACACTCAGCACCTACATAACTCTCTAACCAAAGCAGGCAAAGTTAATTGTTGCCCTAGTGCAAGTCCTGTGTTTCGGAAAATCACAATTTTTTCTCTACGATTTTTTCACAAACAAGTCCTGGAAATAATCCTACTAACATGCCTTAAAAAGCATTCCGTTAAAGTAAAAAAAAGTAGTACTTCTAGCAAAGATTAGTCCCAATACATTTTATGATTCTGTTGTCTTGTTTTCTGAACTGCTTACAGTTTTTCTCTGCATAGTAAATTCTTAAGTTAATAAAATGTTCACGTTTAGACAGGAACCTCTTAAAAAAAACTTTGTGAAGTGTACAAACAAAAAGCAATATAGGAATTGATATTGAGAGGTTGCCAAGTTCCAATTAAATTTACCTATTTAAGATTCTACAACAATTTTAGTGACATTCTGCATTTTTTGTTCAATTCATTGGAAATAATACCACATAAACCAGTAATCGAAATATGTTTTTAATGTAAAAACATCATGGCCAAAACCGAAAAAAACTTCACAAAGCGAAAATTCATATTCCTTTATTGTTTTTCTCTTGATGTCGTCTTTAGCTTTTGTTTTTTTGCTTGTCAGTCATTTAGTCACCAGGTGTCAGCAAGCATTTAATCTCTACCACAGCATTAGAGTAAGCTTATTCAGCGAGTTATTCATTCTTTCATTTTAATTTTATTTTATTGTTGATACGTTCTTTTGTATATTCTTTTCTTTGTTATGGGTTCGTTGAGTTGGTGTGGCATCAATGGTTATTATTGCTGACACAAGCTAAGTAGGATTTAAGGACGACAAAAATATTAAAGAATAGAATCTTGAATCTAAATAAATTTTGAGCCGCGACAGCTCTCATTTTTTTAAAAAAGATTTTAACTCAGTGATAGTTTTATCTTTAGATGAAAAAATTCGATTTGGATTCGATTTCCTTCTACAGAAAATTTTGAGCTTGCAGTTCTTAGTCATTTTTAGCTCGATTTGTACTACTTTAAGAGAGAACTAAGTCTTTCGATATAGAATTTACGGATAAAAGATTTGTATGCAGGATATTGTGAACCGACCATAGATATTTATCAGTGTGAATTTCTTAGTTGTTACTAGATTTGATCTAGTGATAGATTTCCTTCTATAAAAAATTATGAGTAAGCGAAAGATATCCTTCAATAGGAAATTGGCAGTTGGTGACTGATTTTATTTTATAAAAAATTCGGAGCTAGCAATACATTTCCTTTTATAGAAAACTCGGATATAGTGATAGATGTGTCTTTTAAAAGAAAATTCGGATTTAGAAGTAGATTTTCTTCTATAGAATATACGGAATTAGCGATAGTATACTACTATACAAAATTCAGAACGAGCGAAAGATTTCCTTCTGTAGGAAATTAAAAATCAGCGATAGATTTTCTTCTGTAAGAAATTCAGATCTAACGATATATTTCCTCATAAAGGAAATTCGGAGCTTTTGATAGTTTTCCTTTTGATAGATTTCTTTTTGTAGAAAATTCGGAGTTAGCGATAGATTTCCTTCAGCAGAAAATTGAGAGCTGGCGCTAGACTTAATTCTACGGAGTTACGGATGGATTTTCTTCTATAGGAATTCGAAGTTATATGTAATTGTCCTTTTATTGTAAACTCTGAACTACTAAAAGATATCCATGGAAAATTCGGAGTTAGTAATAGAATTGCTTCTATAGAGGATTCGTAGCAACCGACAAATTTTCTATAGGAAATTCTCCGCTACCGACAGACTTCCTTCTATAAAAAAAATCCGTAATAACTATAACTTTTCTAAATGAGATATTCGGAGTTAGCAATAGATTTCCTTCTATAGAAAATTCGGAGCTAGCGAGAGATTTCCTTCTATATAAAATTCGGAATCAGCGATAGATTTCTTTCTGTAGCAAATTTAGAGCTAGCGATAGATTTCTTTCTATAGATTTCCTTCTGTAAGATATTCAGATCTAGCAATACATTTCCTTTTGTAGGAAATTCGGAGGTTTTGATAGTTTTCCTTCTAAAGAAAATTCGGAGTTAAATAAATAGATTTTCTTCTATAGGAAATTGGGAGTTAGGAATAGATTTCTATATATGAGAAATTCTAAGCTAGCGAAATATTTCCTTGTATAGAAATTTCGGAGTTAACGATAGATTTCCTTTCATAGAAAAATCGGAGTTAACGATAGATTTCCTTCAGTACAAAGTTCATAGTCTTCGATTGACTAAATTCTCTAGAAAATTCGGAGTTAGCGATGGATTTTCTTCTATAAGAAACTCGAAGTTATTGATAAATTTTCCATGAAAAACTCGGAGTAAGTGATAGAATTGCTTCTATAAAAAATTCGTTGTTAACGATAAATTTTCTTCTATAGAAAATTCGCAAATTTAAAGAAAGAAGCAGAGAACTTGAACTTAATTGAAGTGAAGAACTAAAAACTAATGCAAAGGTATTAAATAAAAACTATCTTAACTTAAAAATACCTAACGTTTGTCAACTTTTTTAATGCAGTTATTACTTTATCGTACTTTTCCTCTGACCTGAAAATTTTGAAAAATAAGGGCAAATCTCAAGGCTGGCAATAAATATCGTCCTATAGTATCGTGGTCATATCCATCTTTGAAAACTTTTGCATAAACAACGTACGTTATAAACGAAAGTCTTCTAATTAATCATTAATCAGGGCTTTATACCAAGTCGTGGATGCATGACAGCTCTGAAGTTGCAGAAGAAATCTGGTGTATTATTGATAATGGTAAAATTGAGTTTTAGTTCTACTTGACCACTTTAAGGCCTTCTATACTGCGCCTCATGATTTACTGTGTAGCAAACTAAGACACTAATTTTATTGTTCATCGAAAACTACAAAGTTAGTACTCGAATCCACATATTTCTATAACTGCTGCTTGTAATCACTTAAAGCATTCATCGTGGCTGCCAGTTTTTAGAGGTGATACCCAAGGATCACTACTGTTTCCATGTTGTACATTACGTACTGCAATTATCTTCTCTACTATAAATGAAAATCCAAATGTATGACGATCATATTCTAATGTACATAGGCTGTAAACTCATACATCTTAAGAGTTATAAATGGAAAACAAAAATCAAAACGTATTTCAAATTCAAGAATACGAATGCAAACTAATCAGTTTAAAATTATCCTAAAAATTTTTTGTTCGGAATCTTTTTGATTTTAATTTACTTTAATCGTGCTTGAATCCATCAAATCTAAATATTTCATGATATTGTCATGAAATATTTTTTATTTAAAACTACAAAGTGAAATGTATTACTGCGGCGAACGCATATCCATATGTCTATATTGCACGATTAAAGTAAATTATTATCCTAAAAACTTTAAGAATTGAAATAATTCCTTTAGCAATCAATTTGGGTGTCATATTTATTTTAATTTGACTGAAAGTTGTCTTTTTATCGATTTTTATTTTTTTTTATTTGAACGGTGATGCTGGTCCTGTTTTAAAAAAAACTTCATAATCATAAAAATTAAAGGGTCTCCCCATACAACAAACAAGTTTTTTACGTATATTATGAACCGTAAAGAGCACCACTTTTAAATTAAAAAAAAACTTCGTACCACTGTATCTATCAATGGCAAAAATTATTACAAAAACTAATCTAAAAATCAAAGAGTGTCGCCATATGGGATTATATTTTGAACGGTGGTAGACAAACGCTTTCAAATTGGACAGAATGTCGATTGTTATGACCGCTATAGTGAAAAGTATGAATATTCAAAATTAAAAGGTGCTCCACTTGATCATTTAATTTAATGTGTAGCCATGCTTTTAAACAGTTGTAAAAAGGCGCCTTAAATTTCAAACGAACCTAAACTGCTAGCGCCGTTATAACAAGTATAAAGTTTGGATTTGGGAATAAATGGGCGACCCAATAGTTAATCTAATTTGATGTCTGAGGCAAACTTTTTAACCGTTACAGATAGACAGCTCAAACTTACAAGAGAACTGTATTCCGAAGTCAGGTATAACAAGTTTACAGTATGAATGTAGCATTTAAAGGGTGTTCCCAAAATTAATATAATTTGACCTATAAGGCCGTAACTCTTGAACCTTTACAAACAAACACTTGAAAATTAGACCTAATCTCTACTACTTTGATTACTATTATAAAGAGTATAAATATTTAAATAAAAATTAAAGGGTGTTACAATAGTTGATGTAATTTGATGTATATGACCAAACTGTTGAACCGTTATAGGCAAACGGTTGAAATTTACAAATAACCTGATTGCAAAGTCTAGAACAACAGCAAGTACATAATTTGAATTTTTGAATTTGAAAAGGGTGCCCGTATAGTTGCTGCACTTTTATGTATATTGCCAAACTGTTGAACAGTTGTAGGCAGACGGTTGATATTAGCAACAAGCTGTAGTGCTAAATCCGCTGTAACAAGTTTAAAGTTTGAGAATGGAATGTAAGGGTGTCCCAATAGCTAATGTAATTTGATGAAGTCGGTTTTTTCGCAAGAATATTTTATAGACAGATCACATTAACAAAGCTACAGATAAAATTATGGTAAGAACATTATTGGTTACTTATTACTTTGCCCCTTTTAAGAATTAGAAAGCCTATAGCTAAGCCGGTCTTGTTGCCAACACTTTTATATGGATGTGAATTGTTTTCTGAGTGTAATGCTGCCGATAAACAAAAATTAAGAACTGCGTTTAATGATATCACCAGATACAAAGCCTTAAAAGGTGTGTTAGAATTTCCAACAAACAAACAAATGCCGTAACGTAAGTGCTACTTAACGGTACCTAAAAAACCTTGAATGTACAATTCATAGAAGAAAATATTCCAAAAATGTAAAATGCTGCAACTTTTAATCATTTACAAGGACTCTTTATCTGTATATTTGAAAGCACGTGTGTGTACGTTAGTGTTTATGAATATTTACTCTCGTCTACATTCTTTGTCAAGCAGTTGTATTGCGTGTTATCAATTGTAGTCAGTATTTGAAAATTCTATTATTAATAGCATTTCGTTGATTGTTCTGGCTATTGTTATTGTGTGAATAGTAAAATTTATAATTTTTAAAAGTTTAGTACGGTCGTACCTAATGTTGTTAAGACTAATTTTAATATTTTCCCCTTCAACTCGCAGATTATTTATGTTTGTCTAAATCTTGTTTTCAATTGTATTTAAATATTTTAGTGATACCATTTTGTAAAACAAAAAAATTATTTTTTGGTTAATTATTACTCGAAAAACATTGAAAAGTGTAGAGGGGGATAATTTAATAATAGATACATATTTCACACAGAAAATGAAATCTTTTTTTAAACATAAACAAGTAATAGTGCTATATTCAGCTATGCCGAATCTTATATACCCTTCACCACTTATATAAATCAAGTTTAGTCAAGTAACTCCAATCAAGAAGCAAATACTAGGGTGACAGAGAATATATAATTTTACATAAAAATTTTTAGTTCAAAAGCTTTTAAATGATACCCATATTGATATCTTAAAATATATGGTGCACAATCCTACTTTTCTACTAAAAGTTCAGAGACCTATAACTCGGAAAATATGGGCGAGTGATTAATTTTTTACTTGATGTTGTTTTCTTATTTTTTATTCTTTATCGCCCCATATATATGTTTTTTTAAAGTAACTCATTTTTCCAAATAATATGGAAAAATTAGAGGCAGGCGTGGTGTTTTGCCCGCTGCCTCGAAGGACATAGACATATCCTGCTGATTTTCAATAGCTAATCTTTTGAAAATATGTCTAATCAATTTTCGACTTTAAATTTTCTGTAGCTGATCTAGTGCTTTGGCAAACTTGATTTCAATCCGAACACGGACGAACACAGGGACATCGCTTAATCGACCTCTAAAATATATACTTTTTCAACTTTTTGTGGTGAAGTGTACAAAAAAATATAAAGGTACTTACTTAAATTAAAATCAAACCGCGGAAATATTTAATTGAATGTATTAAACTTTAATTAAATCGTATTAAAATAGCGTAATTTTGTGATTTCAAGTGCTTTTATTAGAACAATATAATATTGTTACGAATAATAAAATCTGGCAACCCCTGTTGTTGTTTCCGTATGAGCCTGGTGAATAAGTTAATTCAAGTAATAGTGTGTGTACAGAGTAATACCACAATTAGCTGAGCAACCTCGATGGTTGCGTTGGTAGAGGTGTGTGCTGTAAAACAGAAGATTGTGGGTTCGATCCCCGCCGTCGGACATGCGCACAACGAAAAATAAAAATTGTTATAATGCAATTAAAATTAATAAACAGCAGTATAAACCTCCCGAGAGGCAAAATACAGTTATTGTGTGAAGCCAAGGTAGAACATTTAGTGGAGAGGTACAATTTAATATTAGAGCTACAGATAATTGTCAAGAAGCCCTTTATAATAAAAAGTAAGAACGTTAGCGGTTAGCGCGGGGAAGTGTAACAGCATAACAACAGTGTATGGCAGACGTGTGTTCTGGCTACTGGATTAAAGGAGATGACTGGCTTGGATAAAAGGAGTAGTGGATATGTCTGTGGATGGTTAAGGTTACTAAACAAAGCATCGAGTAGCTTATGTCTCGCCGGAGTAACACAGTAGTGTAGCGTGGATGGCTGCGTTTGTAATAATAACGCATGTTTAGTAAATACGAGACCAAGGGTTCACAAGACCGGTAGGATCAAGAAGTATAGCCAGAGAAAGCCACAAAGTAAGAATACAGAATTTACAATGAGCCACAGTGGTATTTGCAATCAAAAGAATCGGTACGTTAGTCTAAAAAGCAAAAAACGTAACAATATTTAAGTGTAAGTATGTCGAGAAATTTCTTGATCAATTTAAAAATGGGTTGGTGATCAGCGAATGATCTTAAAAAAATGATCTAAAAAATTGTTTTTGTTTTGAATGTAATTGTGCGAACGAACGATTGCGACATCGTGAAACTGGCCTTTATGGTGAAGCGAATTTTCCAATTAGGGCGAGTCAATATTAAGAGTACGATGTGATCATATTGTTTTACCTTCACAGTTTAGTATACAGTGTTAAAAATTTTCCATATAAACAAAATGTGCTGACAACTGTTTTAGTACCATTACACCGGTAAAAGTGGATGCTTTCACTTCTGTATTTCTAGTTTCTATAAGAAATCATATATTTTTACGAGAAAATATCTTAAGCATCACCTGTGCTTACGAAAAAAGTAACGCTCTAACGGTGCAAACTTCAATTTTCTCACAATTAATTTAATTAAATTTTTTTCATCAAAATGGACGCTTTTGACATGAATGAGAGACATGTAGTTGAAGTGTGATTCTTTTACGTGTAAAACAACCAACACCACAATTGATATTTTATTATTATTGTTATCTTAAATGGAGACTACCATTTTGACCTTACAAAACTATTTTTTCTAAGGAAAAAGATGTGCCAATTTGTGCGATGTGATAAGAATGGGTAATATTTGTGTTATTAATAGTAATAGGATTCTATTGTCCTTTCCAAGTGTAAAAGTAGCGTGATTACTTTAAAGTACATTTACTCAACTTTTTAACTAAAGGCTCTTTACTAACTACAATCTGTTTAGTTTAAAATGTAAAAGAGATAGATGAAGGTTTTACTCTCGTATTAAAACGTGCACATAATTTCAAAAAATTAAAATCTGCATCAGAAAAGTTCAGGAACATGTGATAAAAAAGTTCTTGAGTCTGTTTGCCTGATGCATTGCATTGCAGCTTATTACAAAAATGCTTATTAAAAAAAACATAACATGAGAGTGTTTACAGGTAAAGTTCTACGGTTGGACAATATAAGGAACATAGGCTAGGAAAAATTATTACGCTCGTTGTAATTTTTGTATTTTTACGTGATTTAAAGATATTTTTAATTTAAATTAAATCACGGGAACATTTAATTAAATTTTTAAATTTTTAAAAAAATATTATTTTTTATCCCGATTATATAATTAAATTAACGACTAATGGGGTTAGCAGCATTACTCGATGGCCATTTTGCTGCCGCTTACTTAGGTCTTGAGGAAACTTCTCACATCTTTCGGTAAAAACCGTCGTCTCTGGTTTCATACTAAATAGGTTCTCATGAAATATTTATTATTAAATGTATTTCTGCGGGAAATGCATATTCATATGACCATTTCACTATTACTCACATAGATCATCAAATGGCAGTAACGAAATGGCCATATGGATATGAAATATTTGTATTTGAAGGAATCAAGTACATTTAAAGTAAAATCTCATGATGTTTTTTTAAAAATTAATTAAAGATATTTTTGTTTTTAATGTGTCTTTTAAAATAGGCTTGACTCCAAACAAGTAAGTCGTTTCTTCCACCACTAACAAGTGTGGTTATGTGTGAATAATGAAAAATAAAAACTAAAGCATGTTGAGTATCTGTGTTGGCTTTATTTTGTTAAGAAAAACAGAAGATCATGAGTTCAAGTCCCAACGGAGCCTGAATAGAAATTTAAATAATTATTTTTGAGCTTTTTCATTGGATGAATTGATTAAAATCGAATCAGTTCAAAATTAGATGTCAAACCTTTTTATAGTCTAGATTAGTAAAACAAGAAAATCGACCAACATAATTTACTATTGTGTAAATGCAGTAGATGAGCTGGAAGTGGCTTTGGTGTAATAAAACAGAAGATAGAGTATAACAAGGAAATCGCGGTTCAATCCATAGCGGAGTCTGTGTTAGAAAGAAAACTAATAAAGGATTTGCAGTCGTAAATGACTTGGGTAAAAGGGGCTGGAGATTGTGAGCTCGAGTCTCACCAGAGCCACAGCGGGTCAAAGGTGCATGTTTTCTAAGCAAGACATCGAGTTCTTCGAGACCCGCGGCAGTAAGACAGTGTTGTGGTGTTTACTAGTAAGAAATCGTGAGAACAAATTCAGCTAGAGTTTATGAGTTCGAGTTTCACCGGAACCAGAACAAATAGTGGTGAGAATGATTGAGTAAATTTTTTAGTAGTCCATGTGGCCAGAGCCCAAAACTAAGAAACACAAAATAAGAAACAAACGTGGTTTTATGTTAAATTAAAAGAGACAGTATCATTTTCGGCCAATTTCTTTATTGAATAAAATAATTTATTTTTTAAACTCAATTCAGCATTTAATTATTACTTTTTCATATTAATTGTACTTTAATTAAATTTTTTAATATGATCGTTTTTATGCACATAATAAAAATAAATATAAAACTAATTTAATTTTGCTATTAATTTTTGTTTTTGTTGCTTTTTTTTTGTAATACATTTACTGCATAATGTTTTGTTTTTAACTAAATGACTACCGCTGCTACATATGTACGTACTTAAATAAATTAAAATATGCAGTAAATTTCAAATGCGCCTCCAGGTAGTTCACGATGAACAAATACACATGAGAACCAACCTGAATACGCTCACGCAATAATTGCACATGTTTTTATATTCACATACATAATTGTAAATATTTATGTTAATTATAATCAATAGTTATTTTTTGGTAGAAATAAATGTTAAATATTTTATAGAAATCCTTTTGGCAAATTGTTAAATGCATACAATTATATAAATTGAAATTGACGCAAATCCACAAAATCAAAATAAAAAACAAGCAATAAATGTTTTTTTTTTTGTTTGTTAAAATATTCAATAATTTACACTTAAACTAATGAAGTTGAAAATTGAAATAAATGAGTTAGTTAATTAAGTTTTTAAGTAAATTTGTGTTTTCAATTGGTACGAATAGTGGCGTTGATAGGAATACTTGGGGAGAGCCTAGCTTGAGCGTTTTGTTGATATAATAATGATTAATTGTTCTCTTTGCTAAAGGGCTTCAGCCCCCTCCAGAAAATTTGTATAGTTACGGTAAAGAGTCGATGTGTTTTTTGCGCAAAATCAGGGGATCTAAAAATTCAAGAATGTTTAAATTTTTAAATAATTTTAAGTTCCGAAAGAAAATTTACACATGTTTAGAAAACTATGCCTCAGTGTTGTCAAACACTTCTGCTTTACAGGCTTAAAAACCTCAAAAATCATATTAATATTAAAAAAAACTTTTTGCAACAATACTTCTAGCATTTAAACTTTGAAACTGTGATACTCGTTCAAACCCTCAAGCTGCGGCAATTATATCGAAAAATAAAGATTTAATCTACGAATCTGGATTTGCTTGATTTGAAAAGTAGAGGATTATTTAAGATATATCAGCTTGAATACATGAAATCCTAAATAATATCGGAAAAATCCAGAAATGATTTCGAAAGTGGGAAGGAATAAAAAGTAATACTGCCAGCTTAAGTTCACAATTGTCTTGGGTATTTGCGATGTAGGAACTAAAGCAGGCTCTTTGCTACAGAAATATTAAAACCACAGGTAAATAGCTGTGCTAGTGTTTGGATAGAGCAGCCTTATTTATTAATTAAACCAGATAATATTCAAGGCTGTGCCTAAAATGGATTGACACTGTAGCACTACGGCTCATTAGACTGAGGCATATAAAATTAGGATGCTCGGTAGAACTCAGTCTAGCATTTATGCAAACCTAGTCCTGAGCAGAACGTTTGACAACTTTCAATAGTAAGAAAATGCCGAATAATTTCATAGCGGCGAGTTTAAATGGAAAAACTTTGGAAAAGAAAAAAAAAAAAACAATTAACTAATTGAGAAAAGTACATGTGACAAGAATAAGTGTTTTGCAGAGCCAAGGTTAGTAATAAGAACCATTTTAACAAGTTCAGGAAGTGGTTTTAAAAAATTTATTTAAAAATTTCATGAAAAATTTCTACGATGCTCTAATATTTTTTGAACTAACAGAATCTAAAAACTTTTTTTATAACATCAGGTGTTGCAATAGAAAAATAAGAAAAAAAAAACAATAACACGGTATTGTTCATTTGAACAACTTTAAATTATTACTATACTCGTAATAAAAATCATCCACAAGTTGTAATTAAATAAACCCAGCAACAGGGTTTAAAAATTATGTAACTCAAAAACTAAAATGAATTAAAACAAAATAAAATTGTAGCAACAAGCTTCATACACTAAGGTATTTTACACACTGTTGCACAAGGTCGTTGTTAAATCCACTACCAGACGGAAAATAACAAGAACTGAAAATAAAATAACCAACAAATTAAATAACCCCAAAATCCAGAAATTTAATTAACATTCAAATTCAATTTTTGTAGTTTGTCAGTATGTGAAACACACACACACACACACATGAATATACCTTTACACGCACTCATTTAGTCTAAAATTCGCAAATTGAAACACACAAAATAACAACAAAAACATAAAGTGTGACAGAAAAACAGAGAAGAACTCAACTAATGGTGCCTTCCAAAGGGCCATTTGATAAAAAAATTTTATTGTCACATACACTACTACTTCTCTAAAGATTCTGGGGTATTTAATGATTTTATTTACAAAAAACACATTTTTCATATTTGTTATTATATCCTTCACTGCAAAAAGTGGAAAAGGACATGTGTAAGTTTGTCATTCCGTTTGTTTGTTTTTTTTTTTACAATATCCATATCCGACCCCGTAAAGTATGTATCAGAGAACTGCAAGAGTGTCTATTTTTAATACTTTAAGTATTCTCATCTTAAGTGCGGTTGCGGTGTGATCGCCACCGCATTTCTTTTGTGCGAGTATTTACTATACCCATTCCATTTGAGTATTGATGAGTTTAAGTCTGTAGCCAGCGTTGCCGCTTTGGTCCAATCGGACCAAACTTGGTAGTTTTTCCTTTTTAAAAAACAGTTTGGTAGTTTGGTTGGTTTGTTGCATTTTTTTTAATTTTTGGTAGTTTTTCCTCCTCTAGCAATTTTTTAGCAATAGTAAATTTTTCACCTTAAAATTTCAGAACATAAAATAAAAAGAAATGTAACTTTGAATTAAATAAACAATAACTTTGAAAAGTGTTATCACTGTTTTCAAAAACTGTTTTAGGTGTAATAAAAAACATATCTGCTTTTTTGGATAGAGATGATTAAAGCTATAACCATCTCTGGTTTAAGAAACGCGAACAATATTATGAATTGGAATTAACATAATTTTTGAGTGAAGTTTTATTTTCAAGTGGAAAAGAAAGTAAACTTTTTTAATTGTAAATATGTACCTATTTTATTACATAAATATTTACTAATATTGCATGTAAAAAAACATTAAAAAAAAAATTAGAACCGAATGGTTGAGCGAATTTGATTGGCTCCAGGAAAGAGATGGGTGCTCATTCTGCTTAGTATGCTCTAAAACTGTTTTAAATCATAACACCCATCTCAAAAATCACCAAAAGACAAACTACCATCTCAACAGCTACGGGGGGAAAAACCAAGTGAGTATAACAGAGTTTATGTGCAAGAAATGCATTTTTAAATTTTTGGTAGGCTGTGAACGATTTTGGTAGGATTTTTGAAAATTATTGGTAGAAAGTAAATTTCTTGTGTGGTAACGCTGTCTGCAGCATACTCAAGTAAAATATTTGCGATGCTGGATTCACTTTATTCGTACTCATACTTACAGAAAACACCAAGGCAGAGAGATTTTAACGTGTATAGTGTGAGAAAAACAGAGTTATCAGATTAGAATTTTTAAATCAAACACCATATCATAAGTCGCCAATGTCTTAATTAGCTAACATACATACTTCTTTGAAATTATGAAAGTTTATTTAATATGTAACAGAAAATAAATTTAATAGAACCCGTAAAATTCGCCATTTTTTCCATTAAAATTAAAATACGCCAATTGATCGAAAGAGGTGCTATTGGAAATCAGCAATATCGGTCCATGTCCTTAGACGCAGCGGGCAAAACACCACGCATACCTTTAATTTTTCTATACAATTTGGAACAATGAAGCAACTCCAATAATAAAAATATATGGGGCGATACAGAACTAAAAAAATAAGATAAAACAACCAAGTGGTAAAATTGGCGCTCGCCCATATTTTACGAGTTATGGGCCTTTAAAATTTTAAAATTTTTGAAAATAGCAATATGGGTATCATTTTAAAAGTTTTGGTGAGATTGTTAAGGAAATACTAATAATTTTAAAAAATGCTTAACCTGTTAAGAGCCGATGACATTTTTATTTATATTATATGTAAATAGTACTTATTTTTTTTTTCTTTTTTTTAATTCTCTGTCACCTAAATATTTACTTTTTCGATTGGAGTTACTTCACTAAACTAGATTAACATAGATAATAACAGATGTATAAGAATCGGCATAGCCGAATACAGCACTATTACATGTTTTTTTAGTGTTTAATTTTATTTTAGATGTTCAAAAGCAAGGGCCCTTTAAAACGTGATTTAACAAATACTGTGAAATGTCCTTTTAGTGTTTGCCTTTAGGATATGATGTCTGGGGGATGTATTATTTCAAGTGTGTTTCTAAAAGCCAGAAGTGTGTAAGTCAGTTTGTATATTTTATACACTTTCCGAACTTAAAACAGCAATACAAAAAACAACTACAAATGCCATCGAATAACAACTAAATGTAGTTAAATAACGAAAGTTATTTTAGTGTTGGATATGGTTTTTATATTTTGCCAGTGTTTTTTTCTAGTCTGCTTTAGTTTGCTCTTGTCTACGCTTAAAGAAATGCTGTATGATTTTTAAAGATTAAAATAAGTTGTTGAAGATTAAAATACGTTGAGCGTTTAGAACATTATGAATTGCGAACTCCTCAAATTAGAGTCATCTCAAAACAACCATTACTAGTCTATTGGTTAAAAGTTGTGGCTTATTGCGATATTGATTTTTAGTTTTTGGAAATTATTTCTCTGCGATATTAATGATCTGCTTTAAAAATAGGTTCTCCAAATAATAAACCTGGAAGTGTATGGCAAACTGTTTTTTAACAATAAGCAGGTTTTATGTTTAGATTTTTTAATGTTTTTTTTTCTTTTTTATTGTTGATTGGTAGATTAAGGCATGTAAAATGATTAATTGGCTTCTTCCTTAGAAGCTTTAATTCACAAAAATACGAAAACAAATTTTATGAAAAATTCTAAACAGACGGACACCGAAATCTATTAATAAAATATAAATATCACAAAAACTGCACAATGAAAAACCAATATTTAAAAAAAATAGCTGTTAAAAAAATTTAAACTTAACGCAAAATTCTTTATTTTCAGCATAAAGCTGCAAGCTCCACAAAAGCAAAAAAAAAAAAAAAAATACGAAACAGTATAATTTAAAAGTTCTCTGTAAACTTTAAAATTTACAAAAAAAAATATTTATACTAATTAGAGTAATTGAAACAAAGTTCCTAAAAATTCCAAATTTTATTTAAAAATTCTGAATTAAAAAATGTAAAAATCCTCCAAGAGAGGATAAAAAAATATATTTTTAACAAAGTTAAAAGTTTAAAAAAAAAAATTTTAAAACTACAAAAACTGTAAATTTTCTCCAAAAAATATTAATAAAGTGAAATATAAAAATAAAAGTGCAAATTATAAAAAAATATTTAAAAGTCACAAAATATTAAAACTTCACGAAATTTTTTGTGTTTCATAAAAAAAAAAATTATAAAAAAACAGAATTTCACCCAAAAAGTAAAAAAGTATCCGCAAATCAAATAAAAAGCAAAATTTCAACAAGATCTTAAAACATACATATCAAAAACTTTAGAGTTAACAAAGAATACACAGTTTTACATAAATTAGGCGAAGTACAGTGGTTTCCGTTACATGGAGAAACGTTTAAAAATCTATATTTTCAAAACTAATAGAGCTAGGGCCTCTATAATATATTAGCTGAAAGCATGCTGGAAGGAGATGAAGTTTAAAAATTTTTACGAAAAAATGTTAACACAGTAAGCATTTCATCCTTGAAGGGTAAATTGGCTTATAAATTTATTTTGAGAATTTTTGAAATAAAGTGTTTCAATATGAAAATTCAATACTTACATCAATACGTAAATTTCGGTCTCCAGAAATAAATCGGTGTGGATTTAAAAAAAAAACTATTTAAAGATCTGCATTTGTAGCAATGCGCGATATTCATCATGTATATTGCATTCTAAACTGTTTTATATTCTTACTAGCTTTTTGTCCGCGGCGTTGTCTACCTCTAATTTTAGGGCTTTCCGAACACTTGAGAAATCTATGACGTGGCCAATTTTTTTTTCTCATGTCAAGGTACTAGCTCTGGAAGAATTTATAGTTGAAAACCCATCTAATTTCATTAAAATTAATTAGCCGAGACTTTGTTAAAATAATTTAGGCGCATAAAAATAACCACCTCCACTTTATCACCCCTCCTCGGCTGCTATTTAAAATTATAAGTACCCTATTTAACCATGAGGATAGATATCTTTCCATGTCTCTAATTTAATTAGAATCGGTTCGGTCGTTTTAACGTGATTGATGCACGTACAAAAAAAAAAAAAAAAAACACAAATATACAAACACAAAGAATTTCGATAGATACTTCCTTCGATTAGTCCTATTGACACTAATGCATGCTTGATCACCTCAGCTCTATGGATAAGAAATTTTTGTACCGATGAGGGCAGCTAGTACAGGAATATTCCTCAACTAGTTTTCTATATACCTCAAACTTTTCAACATCAATTTCAAATCCGAAATTTATTGATTGGAATATTGTGGGACATCTTTGAAAAATATCCTTATCGATATCTGTGATGAAAGATCGACATTTTGATTATAATCTTAAAAGGAAATAGTACAAAACAAAATGTGATTTATTAATTTTTTCGTCGCATGACTTTGTAAATCACATTAATATGCGAAAATATACAAAAAACCATGGCCACAATATTTTTAATTTAGGTGTAATAAATCTACAATTGGATGTATAGGAAGTTGTGGGCAGATGAGAGCCCAATAACCAAAGCTCTACGTGAAAAAGTAGTTTTTTGAAAAAATGTAATTTTATAAGATCAAAAATTTATTCTTCAGGGATTATTTAATTTGCTTATTTTTTTGCGGGTTCTATTATATCATTTGGTAGAGAATAGGATAAAATTAAATGCTTTTAGCGATTATAGAGACTTCTGTCACATTGTCGCGAATAACTTTTTAAATAAAGTTAAGTTTTATTTAAGTATCTATTCCATATATTGTGGTTTTGTAGTATAAAGTTACTTCCAATTTCAACGGATACAACCTTCAATCTCGCAAGAAAAAAAAAAATATTTTATTCATAAAATTGATAATGTTATCAATTATGATTTAATTTGATTGTAGAAGTAAATTTTTGTTTGATTTAGATTTTGTTAAGAGTCACATTTTTAACTAAGTTTTATTTTATACTTACAGGATCGGTCAAAACTTTTAACACAACGTAATTGTGGCGTAATACTTGCAGGCTAATAAATAATAACCTGACAGTTATAAAGCATAGTATGATCTTTCGTGTTGGCGACTTGAATCGAACACCTGATCATTTAATACGACGGTGCCTATTTACTGCAGAGGCAGTTGATAAGATATTGGTTAAATTGAATAAGTTGTTGCTCGTATGATGTGTTCGAATAAAATAAAAAACAATTAAAAATTAATTAACATTGCCAGAGGTGTCTGCGTGTTGGGTAATTTAGACAGAATATCATGAGTTCAAATCCCATCAAACAATTGTTGTTAAGTAGCCGCAGTAGAATGAGGGAAAGGAACAGTTCAAACCTTCCGGAATCTTTATTACAAAAGAAAACCGTAGATTGTCGAACCGCGGTGAAAGTATTCGTAAAGATGCCTGCAATTAAGTAATAACATTAAATGAGTCAGGTTAGTAAAACAGGAAATCCACAGTGCAAGTCTTGCCGGAGTCACATCATGTAATGTGTGATGGCTCACAAGTATTGTTGGGTTCATAGATTGTGGTGTAAATGGCTGTGTAATTCTGTAAAAATTCATGTGTGGTAAGCCAAACATCGTGAGTTCAAATCTAGTCTAAGTCACGGCGTTTTTAATACAAGGCATAAAAAAAGTAAAATTAGAAATTGACGTTCTGGTAATACGTTCTCGAACAAACAGGATTATCCGATTTTGGGAGCCCGTAAGGTAGTGAAATTGACTGCTTGTTTGCTTGTTTTTAAGAATTGCTTTCTTTGCTGTTAACAAGTAGGGACAATTTAGGTATTTTTAGAAGAATTTAACTATTTTATCTTTATTTTTTTTTTGTTGCATTTTATTCAACTGTTCACACAACGTTGACGCTCGTATTTAAGTATATTATTTTAGCGTTAGCGTTAGTCGCTAGACAATGTTGTGCTTGGAGATTTCTTTTCGATTAGTTTGAAAAGTGTTAAATGTAACAATGTTGAAATTAAAAGAAAATTATAATATTTGACACTTTTCTTTTAAGTGTAAAATAAAAATACTTTAAATACTTTAGCTTCGCTGGCTTAATAGCTTTACTAACACACATTTAACAATACTTCCAAAAGCGAATTTTTTCCATTCATTTTTGGCCATCAAAGCAAACTAGCTGATTTTTTTCGAGCACTTTTTTTTTACTTTTTTTGCCGCTTTTTTTTTCTCAGCCTAAATTTAAATGCAATTCTGTGTTGCTGCAATTGTACGTGTGCAATTGTTGCTAAAAGTATAACAGAGATTTAAAACATATTTGTTTGCTTTCAGTTCATTTATTTAGATTTTTATCTTGCCAAAAATAAACTTTTCTTTTGCTCACATAATTATTTTAAAACTTTACCTTTCTGGCTCTTGCAACTGTGGACATAAAATTTTTTAAACTTATTTCACTGTGAAAAGTGTTTGTATATATTTTTCATACTTTATTAAAAACAGCTAAAACAGAGAAAGAGAGCATTTTAGAATTTGGCTTTCTATATAGGCCTGTGTTTATTATAATAAAAATCGTTATAAAAAACAATTAAATAAATTGTAAATAACTTTTTCGTATGAGTAAAATTAAGGACTTTACTATATGTTTTTGTTGCTTTTATGACTAAAGTCTAGCAGATTATAACACCAGTCATGAAGCCTATTTATAGGTTGGTTCAGTATCTTTTAATAATAAAAAATTAATTTTTAATAAAATCATTTTAAATTTATATAAAAAATATTGATATGTATATATTGATCTTTTAATTCTCTTGGTATGTACAAATATAAGTTAAGGTTCGGTCAGATTAGTCAAATATTTGACCAAAAACCATTATTAAATGTGAAGATTTATAATATAATATTAAATGTGATATTTTGTCTCTTATATTGAGTAGGATCTTATATTTCCTATAAAGTATTATAGTTCTAGCTAAAACTAGCAAATCTTAAGCTTAAACTAGTTTTGAGGTGAATAAAATTTTTAGATAAAGCTAGTACTTATTTTTTGCCTAGTTCAAGCTAGTTTATCCAGTGTTTGCTGAAAATATGTGTTAATAAAAAAGTTACTAGTTTTAACTTGAAGTTTTGTAAGCGTGTTATTGAGGTGCTGGAAATGCATTTATTCGTCAAAAAGTGCATTGTCGTTTGTTATACCCTTCACCACAGGTAAAAAAAGGGTATATCTAAGTTCGTCATTCCTATTGAAATTTCTACAATATCTATTTCCGACCCCATAAAGTATATAAATTCTGAGTTCTTATGCATAGCGAATTCTATTGAGCAATGTCCGTCGGTCCGTCCGTGTTAGTGTTAAAATCAACTTAGCCAAAGCACTAAATAATATAGAGAAAATTTAAATACGACAATCGATCAGACATAGTTTCGAAAATTTTGCTATTGAAAGTCAACATAATCCATGTCCTTCGAGACAGCGGGAAAAATACCTGGCCTTTTTTTTGCCATATCATTTGGAACAAATCTAGTTAAGTGTAGTAATTCCAATCAAAAAACAAATATATGGGTCGATAAAGAGTTGAAAAATAAGAAAAAAAAAAACATCAAGTAAAGGCATTGGCGCTCGCCCATATTTTCCGAGTTAAATATAATTGTATGCTTTTGGAGCATATCAAAAATATTTGCACTATTTTTGTCACCCATCGTAAAAATAAACTTATATATTATATAACTTACCCTGGAGTTAATGTCGACGTCGTTGACGGCGTTTCAACGCCGAAAAAGTTGAAACAGATTGAACTTTTACTGCGTTGCAACGCGTTGAGATTAACTGCTCTCATACAATTTCATACGATTCAACTTTTTTTTTTTGACATTTGACACCGTCGACATTAACTCCAGGGTTATATAACAAATAATAAAAAAAAACTAATAGTGTTACCAAAATATTTTTCTACAAGTTTTGCTTAGAATTTATAAGAAAAAAAATTTTTTTTAAACACAGGCAACACTCAATTGTTTTTGTTTTCCAGTACAAGCTATCACTTTTCAGTACTAGCTACCTAGTAGTAGCAAAGATTTATTCACACTTTTTGCAGTTTATACTTTTCAGCCGGTTATGGCTCGATATAAGTGTTGCGTGGTAAATTTACTTTATCCCACAACTGTATATGTATAATGTCGTCTGGCAGCGCTGACGATGTCATCAAATAACATCTGTCAGCTCTGCTGATAAATTTCATTTTAAGTTTTTCGCCACATTGAAACGAAGTGTAAATTAAATCGTTTTAATTACAATCGATCTGTGCCTATAAGGTAGGAACTAAGTTTGTAAAATTTTAAGTAAAATTTTTAACTTTGTATTTAGTTATTAGTGAACGATTTGAATTTGTGTTGTGAGACCGGGCGCTAGTAAACTTTATATATATTTTTCCTAGAAAGGGCACATGTGTAAGTGACATTTATTGAATTATAATATGATATGTATGAATTTAATAATAATAAAATTATAGATTAAAACATTCCAAATTGAAGGTAAGCTGAAATCTGTGTTTGATTTACTAGGGCGCCCACCGTCCAACAATCTTTAATACATGCTGATTCATTTTTCAACATAACCTTAATTTTCACGTGTTTGAACTTTACGGGATGAACAGACAAGAATATGTTGCAACTGGAGGTACCAGTCAAAGGACATACACCTCATCCGGAGCTACGACACCAAGTACTGCTGCTGACAACCATGACGTCAATAATGCCGCTGACGCCGGCGCAGCATCCTTGGACTACTAAAATGCACAAATGCCAATAGGACCGCAATCGCATACGGTAACTACAGTCTCCGGAGCACATGCATCTACTACCAAACAAGCCTCTGCACTGGTAAGTAATTTTTATTTGCATACCAACAAAAATGATCAGCCTAGCGAAGATCATGAATCTCGCACCCGCTCTGGGGCTATAAGAAAAATACCCACTAAAAATCGTAGCCGCATAAACCCCACATCGAAGGCGCAAACATCACCAATTACGAATTTGAGGCAAATATTGCAGCGAAGCTATCTGGTATCAGAATTAACCACAGCGCAGCAAATGACAGCAATTCCTTGCGAAATACAATTGCACCAAATCTTTCGTTTGCTCCAATAGCCTCGAGTTCGACCTTATTAGAAATGCAGAACAATTCGGCATCAAATAATGTTCCGATGTCAACGTTATTTCAGTTTAGCAATAATGCTGTCTCAAACAGCATGTCATGTCCCAGTTCCTACGTCGTATTTTTTAAATATATCAGCAAGCGCTACAAATTCATTAAATCCAACAGTATCTGTTGCCCACAATAATACAGCTAGTAATCCAAGCTTTATAAATCAGTACGCTGTTTCTCACGCTGATGCGTCGCTAATCCACAACCCATATGCTAGGACATATTCAGCCTTCACTGCAGCCATGCCGCCGATATATGCGCACGCGCCTCAGTTACCCACCGTACCTACTAGCTTTCCATATAATGTCCCTAACAATTCTTTTTTAAATTCTTTTTCGCAACAACAACCAATAACGTCGGCGATGCCGATGTTTACTTTAGGTAACAGCAGCACTGCTACGCAACCGGCTAATAATCAGTCTACAATTTTCCAAAATCAAACGGCAGACTGTACGTTATCTAGTATGCACGTTGCTGCGCGCCATGCCATAAGCAGGGAATTGCCTTTATTTACTGGAAAGTCAGAAGAATGGCCCATATTTATTACAAATTATATGCAATCTACAGAACGGTGCGGGTTTACAGACCAGGAAAATCTTATAAGATTACAAAATTGTCTAAGAGGTGCGGAATTAGATGCAGTTCGTGGCAAATTGATGATGCCGTCAACAGTGCCCTTCGCTATTGAAACATTACGCATGCTATATGGCAGGCCTGAAATAATACACCACACTCTTCAACGTAAATTAAAAAAGAGCAACCTGTGCGAAAAGAGAAGTTAGAAACACTAATTAATTTCGCTATTGCTGTACAAAATTATAGAGCAACCATGCAAGCAATGGGGCTTGCCGACTACCTCAATGATCCAATGCTTTTAAATGATTTGTTAGATAAATTGCCAAGTGATTTAAAATTAGACTGGGGCCGCTATCGCATTGCATTTGCACGAGCTGATATAGTCCTCTTTGATAGTTGGTTATTTAACATAGCGACATGCGCGACTCAAGTGACGTCATATGTACCATCAATAAGCTCTCATACAATAGAAGAAACAAAAGGTAATCGCAAATGTCCAAAAGAGCGAATATTTGTACATGATGTTGTTAACAGCAATAATAATGGAAACACGAATTTCAACGAATGCCCAAAATGCGTACAGCAACATCGCTTAGCAGAATGCGCAGAATTTACTTCGTTACAAATGAACGACAGATGGAAGTTTATTAGAGAGAAAAAACTCTGCTTGCGTTGTTTTAAAAAACATTTTCTACGTCGTTGTAATTCAAAAAGGCAGTGCGGCGTTGATGGCTGCAAAATGCCGCATAACCCATTGCTGCATAATAAAAGAGACCAAGCTCAAATAAATAAAGAAATTAACGGCAGTTCTACAAAAGGTAAAGCATTTATAACGCGTTAAGTAAATGATAGTCAGTCAGTATTATTTCATTCTAAAGAAAAAAAGAAGACTTTATTTCGGTATATACCCGTCACGCTTTTTGGAAATAATCGGTCATTAAATACATTTGCCTTAATTGATGAAGGAGCTGCCTGCACTCTTATTGAGAATGAGGTCGCCGCTGCCCTCGGCCTAGAAGGACCAACAGAAGAACTTTGTCTACAGTGGACAAGCGATATTACACAAAAGGAGGAGAATTCAAAAATAGTTACTCTTCAGATTTCGTCACGAGAGACAAATAAACGCAAATATCGTCTACGAAATGTTCGCACAGTGTCTTCATTAGACCTGCCCGAACAAACGCTTAAAAAATCTGATCTTGATTCTTGTGTTGAATTTAAAAATATGCCTATACTGCCATATATAGCAGCCAAAGCACGAATTCTGATTGGGCTTGATAACGCAAATATTTGTGTTCCCCTCGAAGTTAAAGAGAACGGTGTTGATGGTTTAATCGCTGCGAAATGTAGAATTGGCTGGAGTGTGTACGGTCGTCAAAGTGAAGAAAGCTCTGAGACCTTAAGAATAATGCATTTATGCCCCTGCAATACAGACGGTCACATGGAGGATATGCTGAGATGTTACTTTTCGCTTGAAGCAATTGGTGTAAAAATACTGTTAACTGTTTGCGTTCAAAAGATGATGAACGCGCTTTAAAAATTATGGAAGCGACTACCAAATATATAGAGAACGAAAAAGCATGGGAAGCCGGCCTACTGTGGAAGTATAACAAAATAAATCTTCCGAACTCTCTGCCCATGGCCCGCCGTAGGTTGCAATGTCTTGAGGCAAAAATGACACGCAGTCCTGAGCTCAAAAACTTTCTCAATGAGAAAATAAAGGACTATGAGAAAAGGCGCTACATTCGCAAATTACAGCAGGACGAAATAACCAGTGGTGGCAAGTCCTGGTATATCCCAATTTTTACTGTTGCTAATAAAAATAAAAACAAATTGAGAATTGTATGGGATGCGGCCGCAGATGTCAATGGCGTTTCGCTCAATTCTGTCCTATTGAAAGGTCCCGATCTCCTGAAATCACTTGTAGGTGTTCTCATACGTTTCCGCGAGAAGAAAATAGCCTTGTCTGGTGACATTCGCGAAATGTTCCACCATGTGCGTGTGCAAAAAATGATCAAGGTTCTCAAAAATTTTTATGGCGTGGTGGTGACATATCGAAGCCTATCGACGTATATGCAATGACGGTGATGACGTTCGGAGCATCCTGCTCGCCGTCCATAGCCAACTATGTAAGCAATAAAAATGCTGAGCGTTTTCGCGAGACACAGCCTGGGGCTGTTGACGCTATTATTCAAAACACCTTTGTGGATGATTGGTTACAGAGCGTAAATACTAAGGAAGAAATGATCGAAATGGCCAAGAACGTTCGCAATATTCACCAAGATGGAGGGTTTGAAATGCGCAATTGGCTTTCGAATTCGAAGCATGTACTGAATGCTTTGGCGGAGCATACTGAGCAGCAAAGTAAATGTATTGCAGACCCGGTAGGCCAGTACGAAAAGGTACTCGGTATGTGGTGGGAGCCAACCTTAGATATATTCACGTTTATTCAGAATTTCGGATCTGATGTTTTCGATAAGACTAGGGCTCCAACTAAACGCAAAATTCTGCGGGTCGTAATGACAATATTTGACCCTCTCGGCTTATTAGGATTTTATGTTGTCTACGCAAAAATATTGCTGCAAGAAATTTGGCGTACGGGTGTAACATGGGATGAGCCTATATACCACGACGAGGAAGATAAATGGTGTCTGTGGGTCAAATTATTGCCTGAAATAATGCAAACACGCGTTCCACGTTGTTACGGTCTCGTTGGTACCTATAAGAATGTTCAGATACATGTTTTTGTGGACGCAAGCATCAAGGCGTATGCCGATCTTGTGTATATACGTGCAGAGTATTGTGGCGCGGTTAGATGCAGTCTGGTGGCGTCTAAAACTAGAGTTGCACCACTCAAACCGGTTTCAATTCCAAAACTTGAATTATTATCACCAGTCTTGGGCCTTAGATTAGCCAATTTTGTAAGCAGCGAGTTATCAATGCGAATAGGGCGTCGCGTTTTTTGGACGGACTCCAAAAACGTTCTGTATTGGATTCGATCAGACGCCAGAAAATACCAACAATTTGTGGCACTACGTATCGGCGAGATTTTAGAGGGCTCTCATGTAAAAGAGTGGCGATGGGTCTCATCGTCTGAAAATGTGGCCGACGAAGGAACAAAATGGACTGGAAGCCCAAAGTTCGATGCCGATTCACGATGGTTTACAGGTCCTGACTTTCTTAAAAACGATGAATTCCAATGGCCAAAAATGCACTTTAATGATACGGCAGAAGAGGCAACAGAATTTTTGTATCACATAAAATTAAAAGAGCCAGCCGTGTCTAATTTTGCGTCTATTGCGCCTGACCCCTCACGATTTAGCAAATGGGAGAAATATCGCAACACACAATGGAACGTATTAAAATTTTTGCGCCTTGTCCGTAAGACACCATTTCCGACAGAAAGCATGGAAGCCTTAATGAATATTAACGATATTGAAAGCGTCGAGAATGTTATAATACGAAAATGCCAAGAAGAATATTTCGACGAAATAAAATCACTGCGTTGTGGCAAGTCTGTGTCTCGTAAAAGCGCGATATATAAGGGATCCCCCTACTTGGACGAATTTGGTGTACTCAGAGAAAAGGGACGCATCGATGCAATAGAAGGTATTTCCACAAGTGTCAAACGACCTATAATCTTGCCGAGTAAACATCCAGTAACGTTTTTACTTGTTGATTTTTACCATCGCAAGTATCATCACCATCACAGTGAGATTGTTGTCAATGAGATGCGACAGCGTTTTCGTATAAGCGGGTTAAGAGCGTTGGCGAATGATATTTCTAAAAAATGTCAAGTTTGCAAAAATAAAGCGGCGAAGCCGAGCTGCCCTGAAATGGGCGCTTTACCTTCTGAGCGTTTAGCTGCCTTTACAAGGCCATTTCATTTCACCGGCGTAGATTATTTCGGACCGTTGGAGGTGGTGATTGGCAGACGCAGAGAGAAACGCTGGGGCGTGCTGTTTACGTGTATGACTGTTCGTGCAGTGCACATAGAAATTGCCCCCTCATTATTAACTGATTCATTTTTATTGGTGTTTAAACAATTTATCAGCCGAAGGGGTGTGCCGCAGCGCATTCTATCAGATAATGCGACTAATTTCAGGGGCGCAAGTCGTGTGATGTTGAACGAAGTAGAGAAAATCGATTCCAGTGTGCTCGAGTCCAAGTATCCTGAAGTTGAGTGGAAGTTTATCCCACCTGCCTCCTCTCATATGGGGGGCTCATGGGAAAGAATGATTAAATCAGTCAAGTCAGTTTTGGTGGACATACTCCCTGAAGGCGGTTTGCGTGAAGAAGTTTTGCGAGCAGCGCTGGCAGATGTCGAAAACATCATAAATTCACGTCCGTTAACTTACGTGCCATTGAAAACAGCGGATGAAGAGGCTCTTACGCCATATCATTTCCTGATCGGCTGTTCGAGTGGGGTGCGAGAGCAGGCTATACCAGACTGTAGCGGGGTGGCTTTGAGCAAAAATTTTCGTATTTCCGGTGCATTGGAGGATAAATTTTGGAAGCGCTGGCTGCGGGAGTATCTGCCCGGTTTGACTAGACGTGCGAAGTGGCACGAGAATGTGGCTGACCCTCTTGCAATAGGTGACGTCGTGATTGTCATCGACGAAAATGCGAAAAGAAACAGCTGGCAAAAAGGAGTGGTTGTAGATGTCTGTCGCGCAAAAGATAACCAGGTTCGCAGTGCTATCGTCAAAACTAAGAGCGACCTACTTACCAGACCTGCAGTGAAGTTAGCGAAGCTAGATGTAAAAAAGTAAACTCCATGCTGAATGCAAGGTGTTTACGAGGGGGGGGGGGGGGGGGTATGTTGCGTGGTAAATTTACTTTATCCCACAACTGTATATGTATAATGTCGTCTGGCAGCGCTGACGATGTCATCAAATAACATCTGTCAGCTCTGCTGATAAATTTCATTTTTCATAAATTTCATTTCACATGTGTAAGTGACATTTATTGAATTATAATATGATATGTATGAATTTAATAATAATAAAATTATAGATTAAAACATTCCAAATTGAAGGTAAGCTGAAATCTGTGTTTGATTTACTAGGGCGCCCACCGTCCAACAATAAGGTAATTTGTTATTCTCTGCGTCAAAATTTCCGATCAATGCAGCCGTTGCTGTTGTTTTAGTGTTGTCAAATTAGGAGATTTATTCCAATAATCGGAATAATATATCTTTTTTGGGAAATTGCACTTTTTAAGGGAGTTTTAAATGTGTCGGAAATTCTTGGGGATTTGTATTTTACAAAAAACTTAAATTACTTACAACTGACAGCTAACGAAAGTCTTAACTGTCTTACGATCTATAATAATGGGCTGACTATATGTCATTTGCGATAATTCAATCATCATAAAGAGATTTACGCCTGAACATCATCAGCGATAGTGGTAATAAAAATGTACCGTTTGGTAGGGTTTAGAAGCTGGTGGCATCATTAGACCTTATTTCGTTACGGTCGATGGAGATCATTGCCGCGTCATGATTAATGATCTTTTGTTTGGAAATATGACATTATTTCGGATGAGATGTGGTTTCAAAAGGATGCCGCTACGTACCATAATACGTCGACAGTAACCATCGAGCTATTGAAATCAAAATTTGGCGACAAGGTCACACAAACCTAGTGAATGCTTTGATTTCATAAAAGTAGTGGGCAAACGGCAAAAGGATTTTTTAAAGACACAATTTTAAAAAAATTTAATTTATTTATTTCCAGTTTATTTAACATAAACAATTTCCTTTTAAACTTGTGCATTTCGAATTAGAAAAGAAAAATTAAAAATTTCCGTAACATAAACCACATCAACACAAAAGGTCAATATGAATTGTTTTATTCTTTCCAACAATTTCACATTTCTCTTACACCTTCAACACATTGTTAGATGGGGTATTTAAGTTGCAGTTTAATTTAATTTATTTCACTAAAGCCACTCACTACACACTGTTAGTAAACTGCAGAATAGTATGCACTTTTCGTATATCGTGGGATTGTTTGTATGTTTTTGTCTATATGTAGTATCTATTAGTTTTAAAAGTATTGTCTGTGTTGGCGTTACGTGCACAACGTTTTTAGCTGCCCTCTGATATTTAATTTAATTTTAAAACTGAAATTTATTCTTTTTCACTTGCATCGCATACCATACAGCTCTCTGATAGTTTGATGAGAAGAAAATACATATACTTTTTCCTGTGTAAAACTTCCTCCTCCACCTTGTCGTACTGGTAACAAATTAAAATGATTTTTTTCTTATTGAAAAATGTATAAAAAAGTCAATAGAAAAACTAATGTATTTTTCTACTGAAAAAACACGCTATTGATATTAAAGAAAACAAATCTGTAAAGTTTTGTGTATTCAAGTGAAATAAAATAATTGGATTACGAATATTTTGAAATCATGTTTAACAAAGCATTATTTTTCAGGGAATGTAAGGAATGAGAGAGACTAGCTTTTGTTTTTCTTCCCCCCAAACATTTTTTACATGCAACTAAATCTTTGTGTGCTGTGCTTCGGTTTTATTTGTATTCACACGATGTATCGTTTATTAGCAAACACACGCAGCCATTCACACCACAATACTCTGTAATTTTGGCATGACTTGAACTCGTGGTCTTATGTTTATTAACCAGTACTTGTTTCTGTAACTAAAGTCATAAATTTCTCACATGAAAAGATTGTGGTGATATTGTTTTACATAGGGTGAGTTTATAATTCGATTTATTACATAATATAATAAAAATTAATAATTTAAATTTACCTTAAGTCCATGTACATCTTTCTTTTCAAACTTTTCTGGATCTGATGGCAGACATCAGATCTTTCGAAAAATAAATTTAGTTAGACGAATTCCACACTCAACCCAAAGCTTTTTTCAACGTTTTCTTTATAAGTCGTAACATATACTAAAATAGCATCAACAGTGGTTTAAAGTAAAAAGTATTAACTAAAAAAAAATAAATAAAAGTGCATTCGTTGCTAATCCGACAATCCGAAAGAAAGAACAAGTATATGAACAACTCGAACTCTCTCTGTGAAGAACTAGATAACTGCTTTATTTTCATGTGAGAAATTTATCACTTAGTTAATAGAAACATGGTGAAGGAAACCCAACCAACTTGGGTATCTTTTTCACACTCTGTTATTTTATTACTTTTTGCTCTTACTAAGACTCCGTCAAAGTTTCGAACACGAATTTCTTGTCAACCATCTCTACTGCACTTCTAATAAACAGGCGCCTTCTTCAACTCATAACGTGTTTAAACAGGAATTATTTTCCTTTTAAGAAATACATCTGCTGACAACATTTACTTTTTGTTATAATTAAAGGCCCTGTTGGGACTTGAACCTAAGATTCATCTGTTCTGTACATAAGATTGACCTGCTGTGCTTGTCAGACTAAGATCTGTCACTTGTAAAATCTGTAACTTATTATAGACAGTCACTGAAAGAGTAACAATTCTAGAAACAGTGGCGGTCGAAATTAAAGGTATGCAGGAGGATATTGCGTTATTAAAAAATAAAATTAAACACCAAGAAAATAATACTCTGGCAAGTGAGTTACGCCTAAATGGAATACCTTTTTATGAAGATGAGAATCTTACGGAAATTTTTCGCTCCATATTTCACGTTATGAAAACTACAGTCCCAGATATAAAATCTATTTACCGCCAGCAAAACCTGAATAACAGACAGAAAGTATTTTCGAAGGATGCGGTTATTATTGTAAAACTTAGGTCCCCTTACGATAGGAATTTCTTTTTAAAAGCAGTCGCAAATTAAAAAAAAATAACACGGAGTCTTTTTTCGTTTGTGTCATATTGGTATCAATTCCGAAAATAAATTTTATATCAATGAAAATCTTACAAAGAATAATTTTCAAATATACCGTGCTGTTCAATTAAAAAAAATCGTATTCGTAGTGCTTTTACTATGCGTTGTTTCGTCTACATCAAAAGGACAGTCGATGATAGTTTTTGTTTTAAATCAAACAGTTGTATTAGTTATTTCCTGATTCAGGGCTGCAGGTTTATTATGAAAGCAAAGGACCAAAGCACAATGATTCTTAAGAATTTAAGTGTTAAGTTTTGTTTTTACCACTATCTTTTTTTAAGCATTGATTCATTTTTTGCTTTTCAATTTATTCTTAAATTTGTTTTTATAATATTAGTAAAAAATTCTACCCTACTTTTCATGTTCAACTCCTTTTTTCATGTTATTACATACTCAACCTTTTTTTGCATTGCTGATTTTACAGTTTTATATACCAGGGGCCTATTTCATCAAGCTACAACTTCACAATTACAAGTGTTTTTGCCTGTAGAATTGTAAATCATCAAAATACAATTACAAGTTTGTAGCTACAAGTGAATTTTACAAGTTACAAGTCTACAAGTCATACTTCTACAAGTGGTTTTGTTTCACTAAACTAAATTTGTAGTTGTAAAATTGTAGAAAAAAGGTAAGAGTCGACGAAGACCCTCAGAAAAAATTTTACAAGTTACAAGTGAGTGATTTAATTTGATTTTTAACTATTTTTTTATTAAAAAATAGTTCATCTAAACACAAAATCAAACAATTTTAAAGTAATTAACATTAATTTATTTAGTTTGCTTATTTTTAATTATTAATAGAAATAGAAATTATGGATAAGTGGCAACACCACTGATCATATGTTATAAAGAAATAAACACACGTGCAAGTGCAACATATAATATAAAAAATTGTTCTTAGTTTTTTAGTGCAAAATGAATCTTCTATACGCTTCTAGTGATGAAAGCGATACTGTTTTTCAAGTGAAAATTTTCATTCTGCAGCTTCAAACTTTCAATTTGTAAATCTATCTTTTCTTCGTTTTTATGTTTTTTATTTAGGACTTCTTTGTGAGCGTTAGATCCATTTTCTATACATCGTTCAAAATAAAAAAATAATAGAAAAAATTTTTAATATTATTTGATAGTACTTACTTCTTTTTCGGGAGAACTCAGGCATAAACACTGGCTCCTCCTCGTTCTTTGTAGGAGTCACTTCTATGTCTGGCAGCAACGAGACAGTGTCATTGCAGGCCTCTAAAGTGTTATTCACTAAATCTTGCAATAAAACCTGCTCACCTTTGGGCTCCTCTGGTCGGATGCCATCACATGTTGGTGACTCCTTTCCAACAACTTCCAGGACCAGGGTGTCCAACTCCGTGAGCTTTGCGGCACTTCCACCAGCAGCCCCCGTTTTTCTGGAGTTGCCTCTCTTAGCCTTAATAAAAAAAAATATATAATATAATATTAACACTAAATAAAACTAGCTTACCAGTGTCGCCCTTTTGATGTTTGCCAAAAACACATCGCGCACGATATACCGTTACAGTACATTAGAGTACCCATAATTGCGAAAGTATTTAAAATAACGATATTTTAGCATTTTGAGTAATAACAAATAAGAATTGTAAAATCAATATCACAATATACAAAAAGACTTGTAATTGTAAGAATTGTAGTTTACAAGTCCAAAAAACTACAAGTGTTGTGAAAATTTTGATGAAACACAATTCTTCAGCACTTGTAAGAATGAGAATTGTAATTGTAACTTGTAAACTTGTAGAATTGTAGATTAGTGAAATGGGCCCCAGACATTAGTGGATCTAATTCTAGAGACTGTGTAAATAGTATGCTCAGAGTTCTTGCTAAACAAAAATCTGGTCTAAATATCGTGTACTTAAACGCTCAAAGTCTAAAACGCAAAATTGATGAATTTAGATATTTATTTGTGTCATCTGGTATTGATATTATTTGCGTTTCCGAAACATGGTTCCCGCTGAATGTTCAAGATTCAGTGTTTAGACTTTTCAGATCAGACAGACGAATCCTAGTAAACGATGTTGAAACAAAAGCCAAAGGTGGTGGTGTGGCGATGTAGGTACGAAATGGCATTCCTTGTAAAGTAAAGGTCTTAACTAAAATAGGCAGGAAATAGAATATTTATTTCTTGTTATTTCAACAGTTGATAATAATTAGGCCAAATAGTAGCATGAATGTATATTCTTTCATTTCTGTTCTTGAAGAAATCTCTATAAAATATGATGACATTGCTATCATTGGCGACTTTAATAAAAACTTTTTAGTCGATAACCCACTAACCGAACCTATATACTGTCTTCATTTTTATCCTGTCAATGTTTCTACACCAACACATTTTGGTAATACATTTAGCAGTTTGATTGATTTAGTATTTGTTAACCATAAACCTAAAGTTTTTCTCTATGATCAAATTTCTGCTTTAAATCACTGTTCGCAGCTGATGACAGATGTTTACATTTCGCGATTTTCATAACATAGATTTCACATGTTAAATCTCAAAATAAATAATATATTTTGGGACCAAATTTACTTTTTGTGTAATGTTAACGATCAAATTTCGTTTATTCAGGAAAATATTCGATTACTGTATGATATGTGTGTTCCAATTACGACCAAATTTATTAAAGCAAATTAACCACCATGGAAGAGATTATAGCCGATGGAAGAGATTTAAAACAGAAAATCTGAGAGCTATTAATAAATCTGCTCGTATGTTGGAAAGTTGCTCGCAAATTGAAAAACGTGTTCGACGCGCAAAGATTCTGTTTCATCATAGTAAGTTTTCTTCTGCAATGGACAACAGATTGAAATGGAATGATATTAGCAAAATTGGTGTAGGTAGCAAATGCTATAAAAGCCCTAATCTGGATGCTGACGTAAATATATTGAACAGCAACTTTGTGAATATTAATGTTCCATCACAAACTAGCAACATCTATTATGATCTTTGTTTTGTTTCTATACAGAACCCTTTTAGTTTTTGTTGCGTTAATCAATCGGATGCCTTAGATCCTAAGTTGTTAAAAGCTTTTAATCCTTACCTTTTTCCAAACTACACTCATCTGTTCAACACAGTTCTTCTTAAGTGTACCTTTCCTAATGTATGGAAAGTATCAAAAATAATCCCTATTCCTAAAACCAATGGTGAATTCGGGTCTATTTCTATCTATACTAACTTACTTATGTAAAGTTATGGAACACCTTATTGCAAAGCAAATGAAAACCTACTTGTAGAACAACAATTTTCTATCTGATATTCAATCGGGTTACATCAAATGTAGAAGTTGTACTATAGGTCTTGTGGATGTGGTTGAAGATCTTAGAGCAAGCTTAGACTTAAATATGGTATCCTTTTTAGTACTTGTAGATCACAGTAAAGCATTTGACACTGTAGATCATAAAACTCTAAAACTCAAGCTTCAAAAGATATTTCACTTTTCAATATCGGCTTGTAATCTTATACATTCTTATCTTTTAGATAGATTTCAACGTGTCCATCTAAATTACAAGATTTTAAATGAACTTAATATTAATAGAGGAGTATCCCAAGGTTCAATACTTGGACCTCTGCTATTCTGTTTATACATTAATGATTTACCTGATCTTGTAATTAACTGCAAAGTTAATAGGTACGCTGATGGCGTGCAGCTCTACATAAGTACCAGTGTTAAGAATGTCAGTTCAGCTTAAACGGAAATCGGTAAGAATTTGGATAGGATTGATAGCTGGGATAATGCAAATGGGTTATGTATTAATTCTTCCAAGTCTAAATGCATTATAATTTCAAAATCTAAAAGAGAATTAAACGTACCTGAACTGAAAGGAAACAGCATAGACTTTGTAAATTCAGCATCAAACCTTGGTGTTGTATTCATTTGTCGTTTATCTTGGTCTAATTACATTAATTATGTTTTAAGTAAAGTCTACAGTAGGCTTCGAAACTTTTGGGCTATCATTGATTCAACACTTTTTGTCATACGTATGCAACTTGCAAAAACTTATTTGATTCCTATACTTTTATATGGGTGTGAAATTTTTGCGAAATGTGACAGCGATGATCAACGAAAACTCAATGTCGCTTATAACAATATAGCTAGATATGTATTCTTAAAAAGCCGTCGTGACCACTCATACCAGATATTTCAACTTAATTTTGAAAATCTTTTAAAACTTAAATGTCTCATGTTTTTGCATAAAATTATTACATCTAGGCAACCAGTATATTTGTTTAGTAGGATCCAATTTGCCAGATCAAATGGAGAAAGTATAATAATTCAACTAAGATTTAAGAGCCTCTTATCCCAACGACAGTTTTCTATATATACTACAAGTCTCTCGAATTCCTTGCCAAATAATGTCCAAAATCTAGGCAATGCAAATGCGTTTATATTTTAATGGTGTTTTATTGATAATTTATGCATGATAATAATTTTTATTTATGATTTCTATCTATACGCTAAGTGCTTCTTCGATTTAATCACTATTACTTTCATTTAGACGATATATGTCTTGTTGTGATAGATTACAATTATATAAATAAATAAATAATACCTTCTATACATATAAATATATTTTATATATAGATTTTGCGTATTTTAGTAATTGTCGGTACATAACTTACCCTTACGTATGATTCTCGCAAATATTCGATTTAAATTAAAACTGACTTTAAAACAATTATTTTTGCAGCAAATATAACAAATGTTAGCCCAATTTACAATCTTGTGCAAATGGTCTTGCAGCATAAAATTTCCAAAATTGTGTAGCATATTTTACTTATTACTGTATATTTTGTTGGTGTAGACTAAAAGTATGCTACACAATTTTGCAAATGCTCTGATGCAAGACCATTTGCACAAGATTTTGAATCGGGCTATTAGATATATTTCAAAAGGACATGGCAATGGTGTAAAAATAATCTCGCAATGTGAATGGGGCTACATTTTTGTAAACGATGTGTAACGTCACTATAATTTGATACCTGAAGATAGAAGATGCTCCAGATTTCTTCCTTTTGGGCTGTTTACATTGACGAAGAAAACACCTGCTGAGAGCCGCATGTTTTAAGAGCAAATATTTAAATTGTGTTTAAAATACCAAAAATGTGCATAAAGTAGAGAGGTTTTATTTTTAGTCAATTTTAATAAAAAAAAAATTAAATAAAAAAATAAAAATTCGTGACGTCAACAGCGCTCATTATTGCATGACATGACTTTTCCGCCATCTTTTATTATGCATGCTACGTAACCTAACAGTGAGTGCATATTATCGCTTTCACACATTTTGTTATTTTTTAAATAAATTTTCCAGCTTTGTGTGAAGGTTGTTCATATCCTGGCTGTTTTCTGTTGTTTTTATAACATAACATGTGCTTGAGAAAATGAATAGATGAGTAACTTTGCAGTTCTATTTTATAAGATTTTTGTACAAAATGTTTCACTATCTAAAAGTATAAAAATGTTTTCTTTTATATTTTATTACCTTAATACAACTAAGAAAACCATATATATAAATGTTGGGTTAGTTTTGCTGTTAACTGTGATTAATTATAAACAGAAGAGTAAATTAAAAATACTAATAAAACTGTTGCTGCAGTTTCTTTGATCGGCTCACACCTACATATAAATAAATAAAACTGCCATATCTTATCACAAAAAAGAAATTTTGACGCTTTAACTAGTCTATAAGTAGAATTCGCAATTGCGAGGGGTATGACAGAACTAAAAAATATCGAACAGAAAAAATTGGGTATACTAGTGATTCAGTGTGGGGGTTTTTATTTTATCAGTTTTGTTAAAAAAGAAAATAATTTCTGATGAGTTTTATTTTACAATTAAAAGTTTCCAAATAAAACATAGCAATATTAAAGATTTTTTTGGAAACCCGCTACCTTCAAACTAACTACGAGTATTTGATCCTACAAACACTGAGCTCCAAAATAAAAAGATAAAACCGACAGTGAAACAAGGTAGGTAAACTAATGTAGGCTTGTATTCATCAGGTAGAGTAAAACACTTGCAATTGATTGAGAGTGCAATGAACAAAAATATATAGCACGATATCCTAAAGTCCAGTTAACTGCAAGGCACTGAGAAACTAGTTATAAGGGAGGAGTTTCGGTTCTATCCAGATCGCGAACAAAAATGACTTTATAGCACCGCTTAGAGAGGTATGGGAAAAATAACCCCAAAACACACGAAAGTTAGAGGAAAGAATTTCAAAGGCTGCTATTGGCATTAAAACATACTTAATAATAATAGCTTTTGTAATGTTTTTATTTAAGACTGAACAACTTATTTTAGGTTTTTAAAGTTTAATTTTGAAATTAAATGAAATTATGTGAGCTAAATTGTGTTAAATAAGTAATCTTTTCAGATTTAATTGAAAACTATCATCACTAAAACTTAATCAACTAAAAAAGTATTTTTAAATTTACTGGAATCAGTGATTTAAATTCATCAATAAAAATTTTAGCATTAAAACACAAATGAACTTTATTTAAAGAAAATCATAAATTTAAAAAATACCCAACGGGGTTTCAAGTGCGAATTTTAACAAACGCTTGAAATAAAATGCATTCAAATCAAATTTAAAGCAAATTTAATATTTAAATTCAACACTAGTTACTTTTTATGGTATTACGACAAAAACCAACATATTCCCCTTAAGAGTATATAAGTACCGACTGCCTTTTTTTGTATTTATTCCTTTGTTTTACTCTACTTAAAATATAATAAACGTTATAAAAACGGTTTCAAGTACTGCAATTTGTAAATTTAAGATACTTTAGAATAAACCATCGTCGTATTTAGTGCAAGTTAATAGACGACAGACCGACATGACGGTATAAGAAATAATCAAAAAAAAAGTTTAAAACAAAGATATAAAAAACTTAAATATAAAACACAATATTTAAACATCACATCGGCCTTCAGATATAAAAGATTTTACGTTTAATGGCCGAAGAAAATACGTTTTCTTGTGGGTGACAGCACTGAAAGACAGGTGAAGAGAAATTTATGTGTGGAATGACGACAAGTCGTCTTGGTTGACGTCTCAAGTTTCGCTCCTTGTTTATGCTGTTGTTGATGTTACTGGCTATTTAGACAGGCCATTGAAGCTTAAATGTGTTTATTTGACTTTTATTTACACAGAATTAAAAATACTTTGAAAAAACAACAACAACATGTTAATAAATGAAAAGCAAAAACTTTTTCATTTTCTATCTTCCACCCTGTTGCGTAAGCACGAGGAAAGTTGCCGGATTTTTAATTTTTCAAAAAAGTTAAACTTTGAAAAATAACCTCAGCAAAAAAATTGCATTCAATTACTAAATTTATAAGGTAAGGTAAGGTTGCACACCCACAGATCCACACTAGGGCCAGTGCAAAACTATCCCAAAACCCGTATATACAAATTAATCATGAGACATCGCACTTCGAGAGTTGAAAAATTGGTTTCGTCGGCTTGACCAGATAAATTGTCAGAGGAGGTGCTCTACAGTGTTCTCTCCTCATTGAATATTCAACAAAAGACGTTTAACATATAATTCAATCTACTAGCATGAGCACCAATTTTGCAATGGCCAGTCAGCAGAGCCACAAGCATGCGTAGTTGCCCCCTGCACATTGCGGTCACAAAAATCTTGACAGCACAGGTAATCTTATTCATATCTGAATATCCTCTCCGTATACCCTTTGCTACATAAACCATTCTGCCACTGTATTCTTAATGCTGCGTTTGTCCTAAATTTTAACCTGATCTGATTGATTCCGCATAAGTTTCTAACGCTTCACCCTGTTGGCCTGATTGCGCCAACACGGTTGGTTGACCAGGCAATGAATTCCCGAACTTCCTGTCGAGCACAGGTGCTGGTCTGATTGCCGAACTTGGGACCTGAAGTTTGGCCATTAAGTCATCCGGGATCCAGCGTGGTGCGCATCGCTATTGGTAGATTTACCCACATAACATGACATAAAGGGCTATTGACATTATTTTCGCCCTAGAACGGACGTTAAGATTAAATGACAGTTTCGAATCTAGGATGAACTTTAGGTATTTCGCGATGTAAGAAATTAAAAGCTGCTGTCCCTTGAGGTGTTGCAAACAAGATCAATAAGATCTTACTGAATACTCCATCTACCGAGTAGTCCAAGCGATGCCGTATATGTTGGAAAAGAGTATCCAGGTATTTTCACGATTCTTCTACCACAACGTTATTGGCGTGTGCTACGGAACATCAAGGAGTCCAACACCAGTAGCAGTGCACCCATAGACTCCCCCACCTTGGGGCGTGCTGAGGAGCCAAAAGGCGGTTCGGATTAATTGTTGTATTCAAGTGAAGACCAATTATCCGTTACACAGTTTTTAAAAGGTAGAAGAAAAGGCTAATGGATCCGAAGTCCTTACGTTCAGTCTGTGAGAACTTCGCTCCCTTAGGAATGAAGACCATAGTGCACTTAGGCGCTAGGAACGGGTTATACAATTAAGCTAGACAGGCCGAAGACGTCCGATTTAAGCTGGAGATCAGCAGCTATAATGCCATCAATACTCACATATTTGAAGGGATCGACCCTTCCAAGAGCGCAATAAAGTATCTTCTTTTTTAGATTGATAGGACTCCATGTGGGATCCTGCGAGTCAACGGCCACACAAACAATTGTTTTTGGGTCAAGGGTCTAATGTTCGCTAATATACCAATTGCCAAAAGGTTTCCTAATTAATCTTGGGTCTATGAGGGGGATTGAGAGGATATGCGTATCCTGCTATTCTCAGAGGCTGCTTCTAAGCCAAGACTTTGAATTTCTAAGCAGGTTCTTTAAAGTTCACTGAGGACTTATACTCCGATCAGTTTCCCATTCTTTTTGCCCCATTAAAAAGTCTATAATCAGTGCATCCGGAAGGAAATCTGAGAGGATAGTTTCTGGCTGTCTGTCTTCCTTCTATTCCTGTAGGGCATACCCCCTTTACCCTGAATAGCAATTATAAATTTATATCATAGGTATATTACCTATGATCAGAGAACGAGCAGTCAGTTGAGACCTTTAACGGTCTGATCAAACACGAACGTATAGTACTAACTAGCCTTACGTCAAGGACTTTCTTTCTATTGGCAATAAGAAAAGTGGGTTTTGACTCAATATTTACTACATCCAAATTACTACAAAGAACAATAAAGTGACTCACCCCTTGCATTTGAATTGGAGCTACTCTTTGTGTGCTTTGGCATTAGATAGACTACTAACGGCTGTAGTTTGGCTCCTATTTATGTAATCAAAAATGAAAAATGTAAGAGCCCAGACCACAGCTCCTGTCTTTGTGCACAAAGGATTCTTGGACAACAAAAGGTGTTTATTTCTCTAAGCAATGCAGAGGAGCAACTCTACTATATTTATAAACTCAAAAAGGGTTAACCCTTTCATGCCCATTGTTGCGTATAGGCAACATTGTTTTTTATGCTTCTATTTCCCATTAGTTTTATTTTTTTAAATCTGTGTTTTATTGCATTGTGTAGTCTTATTTGTAGCGAAACCTTATAGCTATTTGTTTTATTCTTAGCTTTGCACGTGTTTATGCAGAGGAGTTCCCCGATGTGTGAAATATTTACGAGTGGTTTTTGAAAAAAGTGTGTTTATAAAGTGTTTAAAATTAATGAAAATTGACTTATTTTATTGGTTCATTTTTAATTGAATTTCTAAACATTTTTAGAAATAAAAATTATTTACAAATGTATGCGGAAGTTTTTCCAAAGAAAGTACAAAAGCAACAACAAATGTACAAGACGAGTTACAAAGAGAACGGCAAAGAAATGCTTTAAGTTGTGTGTTAACTTCGTCTCACCAAATTCACATTAAGATTAGTTGGTTAAATAGATGATGTTTACGACATACATAACATGATGCAAAGAATGTCGATGAAGGATGTGGCGGTTCAAAAAATGCTGCATTTCATTCTGCTAGTGTCTAATTTTTCTTGTTTTCTTTGGAAAATCGGGCGCACACATTTGTAAATAATTTTTATTTCTAAAAATGTTTCGAAATTCAATTAAAAATTAACCAATAAGTCGAAAATAAGTCAATTTTCATTAATTTTTAAGATCAATGGTTCAAATCCTGATTGGGAAAAAATTAAAAATTAAAAAAAAGCGTTTAAAATTGTTATAATAAAATTAACATTGCGATGGCAAGTGAAAAATATAATTATATAGCGGTAAGATTATTATTTAGAGGAAAGAGAACTTTAAAAAAGTTTTCAGCTTTTGTATAATAGTTTTGTAAAATTGCTGTTGCCTATAGGCAACATTGGTCCATTGGGTTAATTTTCAAACGATGTTAGTTTCTTATCAATAAAATATTTTATGCGTTCAAGAGGCCAAACACAGAAAAAATTGTTGAATTTAACTGAGATGATTCCGCGGATGAGGAAAACAGCAGTTTCATCAAGAAAAAGAGGACGTCCATCATCACTTATTGCAGTGATAGTGAACGCCCCTTCCTCAACAAGTTTTTCACCATCATAACTTTCTCCTACAACGGCCCCTGTATCAAGATCCTTTAAGAGAGCGTATGTGTCAGAACCAGCTAACTCTATAAGATTTAATATTATGGGTCACTGGGTAGAATGGGGAGCCAAAGGCAGATATAGGCTATGCCACACAGGTTATCCTCGATCTATATGTAGTAAATGTAACGTATAATTTTGCTGCAGTCCACAAAAAAACTGATTTGTTTCTTTTCATACGTAAGTTTAAATAAAACAATAAATAAATAACGTGTTTTTTTATGTCACCACAACTGCCCAATGTTGCCTAAAGCCAACATTCTGTATCTACCGAACCATGATACATAAGACTTCAAAATATTTATCAACGCATATTTGAGTTATACTTAACACATATACGCCCTAAAATTTTTTTTTGCTCCGCCCATTTTAATTCGGGCATGAAAGGGTTAATTTAAATTGCTACACTCAAAATATTATGTAGGTAAATTTAAATGAAAAAACACTTTAAACAACTACTTTTTCATTTAAAAAACGGTCCAATTACATTTCATTTAAATTAAATGTAATTTACAATTGTTTTTGAATGTTGATTTTATAACTAACAAAATATGTAAAAACAAATAATTTTTCTTTTATTCCAACGCACGAAAAAACAACCTACCAGAAAAGTAAAAACTACTGTTTTTTCATTTATTTCAACTAACAAAATGTAACCTACCAAAACATTAATAATAACTGTTTCTGTATTTATTTTAATTTATAAAAGTTAACCTACTAAAACAGTAAAATTAACTGCTTTTTTCTTTTATTCCAACTCTCTAAAAGTAACCAAAACAATAAAAACTACAGCTTTCTTATTTATTTTGAAAGTCGAAAGATTATTTATACTATTTTGATACACAAATTCTTCTTGTTTTTATTTGCTTAAATTGTTGTTCTTCCTTGAAAGTCCAAGGATTCCAGGATAGTTCTATGCTGAAAAAATAATGTACTTTTACAAAATTATTTATGTTTTTGCAACCAATAATTAAGTACATATCGCTCATTTAGAAATAGAATGCCTTAACTCAAACAAAAAATCATTTCAAGATAATCACAGTTAACGTTTTCATCTTGTAAAAGGTCGATACATTTTAAAAAGATCGTCTTTTCAAATGTATATACAGACACAAAACGAAATATGACGATGTTTTAAAAAGCGATATGATCTTCACGTTATAAAAAATTTTGTTTTTTGGGTTATAACGTTGTATTACTAAATGAGCGATATATTTCTAATTCAAAAATTTAAATGACATACCTTTGTTTAAGACCAACCAATGGACCCAAGTGGGCTGTGGCAACACGGCTGCCTGCCTAAAGACTACAGAATTTAGAAGAGAATACCTGCAAAAAGAGAACATTATTTTTTAAAACATAATGCAATTTTTAAATACTATGTAAGAAACTTACCAATATTTTTTTGATGTTTTTCTTTCATAAATTATTTTGTTCTAAATATATTTTTTATAACTGACATATTTTCCAACAGTTTATGTTTTTTATTTTATATTTTAAAGCTATTGTAAAATAGTACTTTTCTAATGACGAACTTTTTTTTAATTAAGTATTTCAATTTTACTGAAACAAGGTAAAAACTAATTGATAATTTTGACTGCACTGAAAATCAGTATTTTTTTGTCGTTTGTTTTTCTAACAACAGACAAAAAAAGTTAAATAAAAATTTTCTTCCTAAAACAACCACATTTTCATTTATTTTTAACTTTACTGAAAACTTCCTAAATAAACGTCAAACAGTTAATGTTAAAATTTTTTGAGTGTACTATCACACAGTTAGCGAAACTAAGTGTCCAAATTTGTAAATATTTAATTCATAAATTCTATTCATAGGAATCACCAAAATAAAGCAAAGACTTAGCAACAACATTTATAAAATTAATTACAACAGTAATTAAGCCTATTTGTTTGTTAAAATAAAAACTTATAAATTTTTAAATGTTGGAAATATATTAATTTAGTTTTATTAGAATTAATTTGTTTGTTAATTATAATTGTTTTTGAATAATATTTGTTGGGAGGTAAAATATCAGAAATGTCCAAGGATGTCTCTATCTCTCGGTAAGTCGCCTGTCGATCTGGCGCAACAGCCGTTTTTGGACGACCTTCACGGAATTCGTCTTTAAGCGAGCTTCGGCCACGATTAAATTCATTATACCAATTTTTCACAGTGCTATAGGATGGTGCTTCATCGCCATACAAAGATTTAAGTTCATCAATGCACTTTTGTCGTGATAATCCACGTCTAAAGTTGTGAAAAATGATGGCACGAAAATGTTCACCAGTTAATTCCATTTTTTTCTATATTAATTTTTTCAAGACACTGTTAACAACATAAATAATGGTCGTACGTCAAAACGTTGTGAGTACGATTATGCCTAAAAATGACAAACTTTCCAATGGAAATGTCAGATTGCACTTGGCAGCACTCAGTGTTGCCAGGCCAGAAATATATATAGCAGCCCTCGTATTCAATTTTTTGATATTTTTTGAATATTTTTATCGGTTATAATCCCAACATTTGGGCGAACTTTTTACATTTACAAGATTTTTGATAAAATTAAGATCTTAATTTGGTTTAGCATTTAAATAATTCAACATGTCTCTTTTTTTTGTCAAAATGTTGCTAATCGTATGTTAAAAAAAAACATATATATTCAAAATCAAATTTTTCATATCCTATTTCTTCTTCATATATAGTTGTATAAATTAAATAGATACGAAGAATGCTAACAAAGGTTGTAAAGAACAAGTACATTTCATTTTGTTGATATCTAAATTTTACATTTATACAACTTCGTTTTTTAAATTTAAACTTTGTTTTTTCTTAATTTTCTATGTTCCAAGTCAATGTTGAAAGACGAAAATAGTTTAGTCGACTCCTCTATCTATAAAGGTTTTCTATGTTTTCGTTTAGTCGTACGGCATAAATTACAAACTCTTTTTGTCTTTAAAATCGTTTAAATAATGTCATATCCTCAGATCTGGCTACAGTGAGGCACACTAACACAAATAAAGAAATATACTTTATTGAAATTAATGCCTTTTGTGGCACATCATTTTTGTTGCTGTTGCTTGACAAATATAACGAATACGCAATAAAACACTGTTTCTTGGAGAAATATAAAACTAAAAATATTGCACTATCAATCGGTTTTTTTTCTATTTTACACTATTAAGCAAATTTAATAATTTAAAAAATATCACATGATTTATTAAACTACATTAAGTTTAACAAACTATATAAAATACATATGAATGAATATACATACATACATACAGTAGTTAATATTTTTATTGTTCTTTTTTTTTAATATTTTATTTTCTATATTAGAGATCTAGAACATGAAACCTTTTTAACCTTCTAATCTCATTTGTTTCAGCTAGTAACGCAATTGCCAATGTATTTTGATGGTTGCTTAGCCTATTTATGTACCTAAAGCTTAACCTGTTTATTTCATTTTGAATAAATGGAACTTTCAGATCTCTATCTATTGGTCATAAATCAGGGTGCATTGCATATATTCCTTAATGTTTTGGATTAATACCGCTGCAGTATCTCAATGCTTGAATAACTGGTCGTTCCCCACAACTCAATACCATACGTCCATACTGGTTTTAAAATTACTTTGTACAATTTAATTTTGTTCTTTAGGCTTAGTTAGGACTTTCTTCCAATTAGCCAGTTTATTCTTTTGTTTTTTATGTTAAGATGATCTCTCTTTTTTTAATATGGTCCTTCCATGTAAGGTGATTATCTATATAGATACCCAAATACTTAACGCAGTTTGATTTTGGTAATTCTAAACTATTAATATATAATGGATGGCACTCTTGTTTTCTTAAAGTAAAAGTAATGTGACTACATTTCTCAACATTTATTATAATTTTCCGTTCATCTAACCAATGCTTTAAGGTATCAAGTGCTCTTCAACGCTTCAATGTTGCATTCATTAGAAGATATTAAGGCGGTATCGTCCGCATAAGTCGCAACTAAAATATTATCGGATGTTGGCATATCTTAAGTGTACATTATGTACAGTATAGGACCCAAAACACTTCCCTGCGGTACACCACTAAATATCTGGCATATGCTTGATACCTCGTCACCAATTTTGACATAAAAAGTCCGATTGTGTAGGTATGCTTTTATTACCGAAATGAATAGAGCTGGAAAAATTTTTTTAAGTTTGAACAGCAGGCCTTCGTGCCATACTCTATCAAACGCGAGTCCGCTATTACCCTTACAATTTTGTGACACTGTTCCCGTGCTCCGTGTTTTTGACGAAATTCCAACTGGTGATCGGGTATAATGCATTGTTTTTCCAAAATCGGTAATAATCTTAATGCAAATAATCTTTCGAACATTTTTGAAAACGTGGTTAGCAGACTTATTGTCCTATATGATGAAATCTGGTTTTCTGGTTTTTTCGGTTTATGAATCATTACAATTTCCACTCGATTCCAAATGGATGGAAAATACGATATTCTTAATATGGAATTGTATATAAGCGTTAAGTACAAAATACCTTTTTTAGAAAGTGATTTTGCGACTATAGAGTCTGCTTTGTCATGACCAGGAGAATTTTTGTTATTAAGTTTTGAAATAACATTTTTCATTTCATTCGTGGAGAAAACGATTTTATGGGAAAATCCATCTGGAATAGAGATTCTAAGGAATTTAATACATTATTTTCATGTAAAGTGTCTGTTCTTTGCAGTGGCTTATATATTGTTTTAAAATATTCGCAAAATGCGTTAGCTTTACTCTTGCTATTCCTGTACCATGCACCATCCACATTAGCAATCGAGACATTTCTTTTAACTGGGTGCTTAAGGTACTTTGTCACTTTGTACAGACTATAGTCTGTATATTTAGAGGTGTTTAGATTTTGCAAAAACATGGTTACTTCATCGTTTCTAAGTTCAGCTTTTCTCTTTTTAGTTTTGAAATTAGTTTTATCTATCGGATTTCTACTTTGCTGCCAGATTCGTCGAAGTCTTCGTCGTTCTCGTATAAGTTGTCTTATTTCATAGTATATAAACACTTTTTGACCTCTTTCAGTTTGTGTTGCAGAAGTGGAGAGTTGGGCAGAAATATAAGTGCTCTACAGCTTTATCAATTTCATTTTCAATTTTGATAGTTATATTTAGGTCTAAGCTTAGATCCATCCAGTTCTGAAACGCGGTAATGTTATTTAAATTAAGAAGAAAATCTTTACTGCATTAATGTTTGTTATCGTAGTAGTAGTAGTAGTCCTAAACAAATTCTGGTTTCTTAAGTTTTAGAGTGCAACTCACTGCAATGTAATTCGGGAAAGTTTCTTCAAAAGTAGTCGTAAGACTTTAAAGGCCACTAATAAAAAATGACTGATTTGGAATGACAGAAAAATATGTGTATCACTGTCAGAAGGTTGCAGGATAACAACATTGGCGAAGATACGAATTAATAACTGCAGAAACTGGTGTTGAAGTTACAGTTTGAGAATATTGCGATAAAATGTTTTCCGTAATATTACAATGGCTAGATTTATGGAAATCTGATCTAATCTTGACAGCCACTCGTACTAATTTAAACTTAAGTTCACTAAAAGCTCTTCAGTAGTCTTATTTTACTGCAAAAAGTGAAGCGAGTAACAAATACTCAAATGTGCTTAATATAACGTTTGAAGAAAAACTCCAAGATAAGCCTAAAATAACTGGTTGAATAACAACAATTTTATCGGTAACACATATTTATTGGATCCGTCATGAAGTATCATTGAAAATATTTATGTTGCACATCCTGTACGAGGTTTTTTATCTGCCACAAATTAAAGATGATAAAGTCTAATGTCAGCCCCTTAACTCAGATGATATCAAAGAAGCAATCGGCCAGTAAAGAACGCAAGAATGCAGATACAGACGGTATACCGACAGATCTTTATAGCAAGTCACTAGATAGTCTCCGCCAACTGAGAGTATGAACGCACTCTGTCAAATCCAATGCGATACAAGCCCCGATTTCATTGAAACATTTATAAGATAAAATTGAATAAAATTATTTATGCGTATAAGAACTCATCACAACTTGTGTGCCTTATGAAATGACAATGGGTGAAAATATATTCTCACTAAAAATTCGAAGTAACCACTCTGAACTGTTCACCATTACAAGAGGTCTTCGACACTGTGACATCTTTTTGTGTAATGTCTTTAACATACTGATGCAGAAAATATTGGAAAAACCTGAAGTTAATTTACTAGACACATTTAACAACAAAGACCACTTCATCCTTGCATATTTGAATTAAATTGACATCGCTGGAAAGTTGGATAAATATGTAACTAGTGCTTTAAAGCTCTCATGTGTTTAGGTTAAAATAACTTTGCTAGTTTTCTCACAGGCCATTGCAAGTTGAGAAAGCACGCGAACTATCGGTGTAGATTCTGTGCTAATGACGAGAAAACTTGAGAGCATATTCTCAAGGATTTTGTGCTTTATGTCACAGCAAATATAACCACCTGAGCAAGCATCTACTAGAAGTTGAAGATTTGACGGCACTGAAACCAACTTTAATCCTGAGATTTAAGATCTGACAAAAACACGTATTTGGTCGCAGTTTCCAATTTATATACATCATAAGTCTATTCTATTTTATTTTCGTAGCGGACCCCCGCGTGCATCGCTACGTATGAATATTAACATTGAATACCGGGTCTATGAAGTCAGCACAGAGTAGACATATACCTCATACGCTTATAGGCGCCTACGTTTTTGTTGGTGTTTTTGTATATGGACGAAATCACATGAAGTCATGTCGTAACAAAAATGCGAACTTTAGATAAACTATCTACACGACCATACGAACAAATCCTAAAAAATTAATCGAATTCGGTTTTACCGTTCGAGAGTTATAAAGTCATAACACACTTGCAACAAATTTTTATACATTCTAAACGATTCTATTCTATGTTACTCTTTTTATTTTATTTTTTGTTTTATACTACTTTATTATATTCTATCTTATTCTATTCAGAATCTTTGCAAAAAATATACTAATGGTGTCAGCTGTTGAAGTGAAATATAAATTTAATAGAAACTTTTACAAATTGTAATTTCTTCTTGAAACAGTGTCCAGAGATTAAAAGTTTTTCAAAAGAGCCATTAAAACATAAAAGCCAGAGACTAAATCTACTTTACACATTGGTGTGTGGTGGATGGATGAGAAGAAGTAATTTTACTCAAAGTAGGATGACAAGCAACAGAGTGCCAGTAATAAAACAAACATATTTATGGCGACAATTTCTCCTTGTTTTTTTTATTTGTTGCTTTCTCATCTTACCTGATGGCCATAAAAAGTCTGAGAAAAGAAAACCAACAAAGTTAACAACAGGTTGTAAAATTAAATTCATAAAATAAACAACAAAACCTTAAGGAGGAAAGCATTTTAAAGGTAATATTTTTTAGGAGGTAAATATGGTAAATCATTATATAATATATAGCGATAATATATGTACTATGGTTTTTTCTTACAGAAACTACGCCATTCAAAACTTATTTGATTGAAATTTGTTAGCAATTTGATATTAAAGCTGCAGTGTTTTTCTTTTTTCATCATACGAATACGCACTTTTCTTCAAAGAAATTTCGTAGGATATACTTATACATACTTAAAAGAAAGCTATACAGTGCAAAAACATTTATAGAAATTTGAAGACCTGACCTCAGCCAAAGTGAATAAACCATCATACTGGGTTCATTAAAACAGTCATTTAGTCGCTTTTAGAAAATAACTGCTCTTGGTCTCTTATTTTATTAACGTATTTATTGGCTACAAAAAAAGAACAAAAAAAAAAAAAAAATAAAGAAGAAGACTTTAACACAAACATACATAAATACTTATATTCAAAAATAAAAAATAAAAACTTAAACAACTTGGCAGGAGCACTAGATTTTTATTTCGTTTTGTTTCCAGATAAAGGTTGTTTGTTTTTTGTTATAAATTTTTTCTCTGCGCAGTGTTTTTATTTTATTATTATTTATTTCTTTATTTTTTTTTTAATATAAATAAAATTAAGGTAAAACATCGGCTCTTGCTCATACACTTTCATGTTCTGTTAAACTTGTATCTGATATATTTTTCGTCGGTTATTTGTTTTTCGTTACAACAGCAGACTTTTCATTTTTTTTTTTAATAAAACAAAAGAAAAAGTTTAAAATAAAAAAAATAATGCTGTATGACAATAACAATTTCAATGGCATGAATATTACTGTAAGAGAAGACATGAAAAAAAAGTCGTAAAGAAAATATCATTAAATGTGAAAAAGTTTTTATATCCTGCTACGAGTGAAGTTATTAAAACTTTTAGGAAAGCCATCTTATTGCAAAAATTAAAATAATGAAAGCTTTTTTCTGTTAAAAATTAGGGTTGTGTTAGAATTTTTTATACCCTGCACTATTGTGCTGACGACTTTCTCTCTGGAGCCGTATATCTAAAAGGCATTTAAAATCTGCTTTCTTATCAAAACAACGTGTTTGGCACCTGCAACAAATTCATTTAAATCCATACTGCCAACCATTTTTCGTGATTTCACTTACATTATTTTTGGTAAACGCAGTAGATTTGACGCATCTCTGAAATTTTATTTCTTTAAGGTCTTTAATAAGTTTTTTCTTCTTCTAGTAACATAAATCGGAGTGAAATTTGACTGAAGTATAACAATTTGAGAAAATTACAGTAATACACGTTTAACATAAAATTATACTAATTCACAATAGAATGTTCTAAAAACATTATTCCATTGAATTTCGCCATGTCTTATTATGACACCCAGTATTTTGTATCGATTTGATTATTGCATTGGTAAACATCAAACATAATACACAGTGTTGGCAGGGTCTGTAGAAAAAATGAGGTTTAAAAAACCTTAAACGGGCACCAGAAAAAGCTACGGCCAAGAAAATAATTTCATTATTAATGTGCTGTTTCTTTATTATAGGCGATCACCTCGTCTGGAAATTTTATAGAGAAATAACTAAATCAAATGAGTGCTTTTTATATAAATTTTTTAGAAGAATTGATCGCTTGCATTTCTTATATACAGAGTTATAGTTTTATAAACAACAAAGTATACTTTAAAAAATTAGCAATTTTGTTTTATACCACACTTTACCAAAATTATCTAAAAATGAGTTTTTGAAAGCGCCGACAAATGCTCTGGGCGGCCTTGGTTTCTTATACACTAAAGCCCCGACTTGCGTCGTTAACGACGCAAATCGAATCACCTTTTTCTATACAAATGCACTGAAATTTAATTTATTGGGAAAAATATTCAAAACAAAGCAAAATTTTTGTTGTTTTGATAAAAACAAGAATGAAAACATTTTTATTTATTTTATTTACTTCAACTAATCGTTATAATTATAATAACAAAAATTAAATTCATTTACATATGTATGATAAATCTAAATCAACAAAACTTATATCCATTTGATTGGATGGTCTTACTGGTTTTTTTTTTAACAAAAATGTCTAAAGTTTGTTGAATTTTAAAAGACCTTTTTTGGTTCATATATTTCTTTGTAACAACTAATGGCTTTATCAAATGATGCTGCTACGCCTTACTACAGTTTTTGCTAAGATCGTTTTCAGAAAATATATTTATTGTGAGGGAAATTTATTGCAAAGCTTTGGAAAAAATGGCGATTGTTAATTTTTTTTAATGTATCAACACTTATTATGACATCTTCTTCTGAAACATGTTGACTATCAAAGGCTAATAAGCTTTCATTGTCAAGGTTCTCATCGTGAGTCAGCAAAAATTCACTAATATCACCTTCATCCATTCCGTCAAATTCTGCTTCTGTAGCTAAATTAGGCAACTGGTAACTAACGTTTGAAACATCATCGACATCATCGTCTCCATTCATAGGTTCTGGCCATAATTGCTGCTAACTCCCTTTCTTGAAGGATGCCTTAACTTTTTCCCAAGATAAATGTATATTTTTAGTAGCTTTCACTTTGTTGTAGTTTTTCCAGAAGTTTTTCAAATTGAAAGAAAAACTCTTAACCAATAAGGGATTTCTGGTGACGATCAGTGTTGCCCGAAGTTGTAAAAATTTAAGACAGAAAAGATGCTAAATCAGGCACTACTAATGCTTAAAGTGGTAATTTGAAATGCTGCAGTAAGAAAATTAACTGTTTTAGCGACGCAAATCTAAATTAAAACGAGGCAAATCAAAATCAAAACGATGCAAATCGAAACGACGCAAATCGAAACGACGCAAGTCGGGGCTCTAGTGTATTTGCAGTTATAACAGAATTAAAATTTAAATAATGTCGAGTTTTTTAACAAAGCAAGTTTTGAAAAATTACAAAGAATTAAATTTTATAAAAATTTTGTGCTTTACTTTATCTCGAATGGGGAACATCTGCGAGCGAGCAGATTTTCCTTTAAAAAAAAAAAAAAATGAGGTTATAATCAAAGACGCATTGCGCACGTTTTTTTTAACTGGCTTTTACTAAAATGCCATCGTGTTTAATAAATAAAATAACAAAATTAATATAATAATTTATACTATAATATCCTGTTCAGGATTTATCACTTCCTTACGAAGGTATAGGTCAATGTGACGTTCCTGGAGAGACTAATTACATACTTCTGAAAATTTGTGGGATACCCTGGCGCTGTTGTTATGTACCCCTGGCATTTTTTAATTCAAATTAAAAAAAAAAAATCAAGATATTCTGTTGAAAAAGATAAAATGTCTAAAATAAGTGAAGATGTCCGGAAAATTTCTGTAAAGCTAAGACGCGATGGAAAATCTTTGTCGTAACTGGGTAAAGTAGTAAATTTAGCGAAATCCAGAGTAAACACTATAATAAGAAATTATAAAGCAACCGAAACATAAGCAAGTGCACCGAGATGTGGACGTCCAAAAAAGATATATATGAGCGAGCTGAGAGAGTAATAGTTAGAATAATGCTGTTAAGTTATCCAAAGAGCTATTTAAATATAATGTGATTGATGTTTATCCAGTTCAACTATCCGACGTTGCCTTAAATAAACGGTTTGTGTTTGCACGTTGCCAAAAAAAAAGCCATTTGATAGTGAAGTTAATAGGAAGAAGAGGTTGGAGTATGCACTCAAGCACCAAGACATACATTTAACTAATATAAACTTCTGGGAACGAGTTATTTTTATGGATGAATGCAAATGCCATGTTTTCGGCTCCTAAAAATCTACGAGCTACTGTCAAACTCGGAGTTGGCTCTGTCATGCTATGGTGCATGTCTACAAAGTTGAAGTTCATAGAAGGAATTAAGAATGCGCTCATGTATCTGGATATTTTAAAACAAGAATTTCTTCCAAGCATCTCAGAGCTGAATATGGATACCACCTACACAATTACGCATGATAACGGCCCTAAGCATACTTCTTTACTGGTAAGGGAGTGGTTGTTATATAACGTTAGGTCAAAATTGCAACATCCACCTCAATCCCCTCAACGTTATCGGCGTATTTGAAGACGCAGGTGCAAAATCAGTTGTGACGGAAGAGCTGGGAAAGGTTGCTCCAAAATTTACGAAAAAGCTAGCTTACTCAATGCCTAAGAAGCTAAAGGAAGTGATAAAGTTAAATAGTTATTGAGTTACAAGTACAAAATCATGTAATCAAATCGTACGCAGACTTTTGTGAGAACAAATATTTTTTTATTTTTATATTTCTTTATAAAATTTCATTTAAGTTTAATTTTTAATACCATTTTCTAATAGAAAACAAAAAAAAAAAAAAATAATAAAGCCTTTTTTGTCACAAAAATAAACTTTTTTGGCATACTGTACTTCAAATTTTAGTTGTATTTTTTTTAAATTAGCATTCACATCAGATTGATAGCATAAAATGTGGTGTAATTTAATCTCGCTTTTAAAAAAAGTTATTATCATCCAGTTTAATTATTACATTGCATTTAAATAATGAAAGTGATACAACAATAGAAAAGTGTTGCGAAATATGCATACAATTTTCTTGCTGCAACGCAACAACCTTTCGATTCTACATATTAGATAATTTTAACTAACTGCCATTCCTAAATTAGCGCGTAAAACGCAAAGTAAAGTAATTCATAGCTTTTGCGCTTGAATGTCATTCTCACATAAGACCGTCAACTATGTGTCTTTAACTGTAATGTTAACTCATTTAATTTTATAAAACCCGCTGTACAAGAATAAAGAAGAGATAAAACCGCTAGATTGCTTTGAAAATAACTAAATTGTCGTTACTTTTCAACCATAACAAAACAAACCAACAAGCAGCCAACTTCACTTCCTAACGTGCTGTCAAAATTGTATTTTCCAATTGCTAAGTGTTGACTTCGTGCTATTTAGGGATGCTTCATACATTTTGTATGAACATGAGAAATTTTGACAGTTATCTTCCACTTTACGCGCTTATTTAGGAATGGCAGTAAAAGGAAAAATGAGAACACATCTTCCACAAAGCAGGATCTCAAAAATGAGGGAAACAAGTCTGGGGGATTCAGACATAACATAAAATTCAAATTGTGTTTATTTGTCGTTGCAGCTGAAGTATAAGCTAAGTATAAGAATTATAATACTAATAGGTGGAATGATTAAAGTAAATAGTTCCACGCATTCCAGATGGAAACCAAATGTTACAAGCCAAATTTTTTCTGTGCGCGTTATATGATCTTAGTATTATCCGTTGGTAAAATCCACACTAATTTTGAATGAACAAATGAAATGATACTAAATACTGTAATACTTCCATCACTAAATGTAGGGTGTTTATGTAAACAAATAAAATAAAATATAAAAATAGAAATGAAGCGACTTTTCAAACTTTGTAAATTGAAATTTTGTTTACCTTAAACAACATTTTTCACTTTATTGGTGAAAATATTATTACGTGTTTGAATTGCCAGCCTGCCTGTCTTGCCCTGCCTTATTTCCTTACACAATTGTAAAGGTATACAATTGTAACTGTTTATAAAAGAAAGAAGTATGTCGGCAACTTTGTTTATGTGTCGGAGAAAATATGTTTTTAACTTAAAAAGTTCAAACAATTTATTATCATAAATTCTTGCTAAATATTAATTTTTGTTTTAATTTTTATAAAAAAAAAAACTACAAAGTTTTTATTTACTCGCCTTCCCCTTTTATATAATTATTTTCTTTTACTTCGTAATTTGTTTTGCTGTAATTTTTATTAGCCAAACTTAAATAATTGGGTGTGTATCGTATAAATTTGTGAGTGTGGCATTGAACAGGGGTAACTACAATGCATTAAAGACGCACAAAACCCGTGTAGATTCAAGTTGTTATTGATAAGAATTGTTACGATAAAACTTTTGGTTAATTTTAATCATAATAAAAAATTTTAAATACTTTTTAACAGTAGAAATCAAAAAACTACGTGTGGAAGTGTTATGCACATGTATTTAAATATGTCATTTTGCTTGCAAATAAATATTTGTTAAGTCGTGGTCGTCTGTTCTTTAATCGTATTAAAAGTAATCCCTCTAATATCGTTCTGTTACCTGAGCTCAGTGTTGCCAAAACGGCGGTTTTCCCGCTAGATCTGGTGGTGTTTTGCTCTTAAAAGCGGGAAGTTTGAAAAAAAAACCGCTAAGTGTTTTTTTTAACTGGAAAATTTTTAGTTATCGGGTTTTTAGAGTTTTTTAAGCTAAAACTTGTTTTGTTTGTTACAAAGTAAGCTCAACTATGTATTTGTAACCTTTTATTTAAAATGATGTTATCACATCGAAAGCGCTCGCCGAACATCCAAAGTACACAGCCAGTGACGACGGTTATTACCGAAAATTATAACAACAATTATAAAGTAATTGAACAAATTTCAAAAGACCAAGACCAAAAGGTGACGGAGTATTAAGGTATTGGGATCGATAGTTATCCACAGTCTTCAAAATCCTTTGTCCTCTCATCATCACCATGGATAAAATTCGTATTTACTTTATTTTTCAACTGAATCGTTTGTATAGCGGCCATAATTCTTTTGTTGGTCCCACCCACTTACGTTTTGGGTGTTTATGGAAATAAACATCCCAAAAAACGCTGTAAAATCGTTTATTTTTTATTTTCCACAGAATGAAAAAGTTTTACAAAACTTTCTTTTTTAAGCATTTAAGTATGCTTCCTCTTTTACAATTCAGTTATATGTATATTAATCCTTGTTTCAAGGAAATAAAAAGCAACGATACAATATCATTACCTTAAATTACTGTCTTAATTAACGACTGACAACTTGATTGATTATTGACATTTTGAGTGGATACAATAACCAAAGGAAACTCTCCAGCGTATTTGGAATCGTGTTGAAATAATACTTGACTTAAGACACTTAAATGTCATTAGCGAAATTAAGAAACCTGTAGGTAATTTAATTTTTCAACAACAACAAAGTTTTTCTCGTAATTTTCACACGTTTTCTTTTTTATACACAAATTTTTTACAATCCATTAAAGAAGACAACTTTTACAACATGATTCAAACATGGCAATTCTTACCCAGGGGATAATGGGGGAGTATAAATAAAAAAGAAACATAACAAGTAGAAAAGCAACAAAAAAAATAAAGTGAATGAAAGGATGAAGAGAAAGTAGGGACAATAATAAAAGCAAAAATTAAAGAAATTCCAACATCCTCATTTAAAAACAAAACGAAAATTCAAAAGCAACAATTGTTGTTAATGAGCATCTGTGAAATGTCAATGAAAAACGGGGCAATAGAGAATTTTTTTTTCATATACATTTTTTTTTAAACAGACAGCCAGAAGGCTTTGAAAGATTTGTTAGGAAACAGTGAAGTTTCATTAAAAAAATTAAAGCTTATAAAATGAAAACAAAAACATTTACGTACAGTGAATTAATCGGAAAATCGGACATGGGATTTCTTGTGTTTGTTTTATCTAAAAAGTTAGTTAAGTGTGTTTTTTTGTTATCTTATCTTCAAATATTTTTTATTTGGTGTATTTGTAAATACATATGGCAAGCATGTGCAAAAATTAATATCCCGTTACAAAAATATTCTTTTATAAACAAAAATATCTAAATTTAAAAGTCAAACGGTAAATCGGACAGGCAAATTAGGCCTTGACTTTTTACACTTTTGCAAACAAAAATAGGAAGAAATAATTTAGTTTCGTTTTATTTGTGAACTAAGAGTGATTTTGTCGACAAACAATAAAAATGGCTCCTAGAGGTGAGCAAACAACAGTGGAAATAAGGCATCTTATTATTCGACTATATGAAGAAGGCAAAACTGTACGAAATATTGCTGAAATTGTGGGTAGAAGTCGGTCAACCGTTCATGATATTATTCAAAGATACAGAAAGGAAAATAGAGTAGAAAACAAAACTAAAGATGGTATTAGAAAGATTTTAAATGATTATGATGAAAGACGAATTTTACTTGAGGTGAAGAAAAATCCTTTAAAATCCGCTGTTGAGCTAAAAAGTATGTAGAAACCCACATAGGAAAGTCGGTGTGTTGCGAGACTATTAGAAAACATGATTTTCATGGTCGAGTTTTGAGAAAAAAAACCTTTTATAAGCCCTAAAAATAAAGCATTATGCTTGAAGTTTGCCTAAGAATATATTTTAAAAAACCAAGATTTTTGGAATAAGGTAATATCCGTTTAAAATCAGATTTTTTCAGATAAGACCATCCAGTTTCCTTTGTATGTAGGTACTCTATACAGACGAAAGCAAGTTCAATCTTCTGCATGGGTCAGATGGAAGGAGGTTTGTATGGCGAAAAGCAAACACTGAGTTTGAGTTAAAAAACTAGAGTTAAATATGGGGGTAGGTTCTGTGGTGCTTTATTATTTATTGATGAAAAAATGAATAAGCATGTCTACCTAAACATTTTGAAAAACAATGTTAAACAAAGCACGGAATAACTGGCCTTACAAGACAATTTTGCTTTCTATCATGATAATGATCCAAAGCATACCGCCGAAGTTTGCAAGTTCTGGCTCATCCATCCTGCCCCAAGCTGTTGAAACCTCCTCTACAATCGCCAGACCTGAATGTCATTGAACATTTGTGGGATGAATTAGTGCGTAGGGTTTACAAAAACTCGTTTAACGACATAAGCCAACTAAATATATCTTTAAAAAAAGAGTGGAATAAAATAACTCCAGAAGTGTGTGCAAATTTAGTAAATTCAATGCAAAAAAGGCTTCAAAAAGTTATTGACTCTAGGGGCAACGCTACAAAATACTAAAAAATTATTCCTTATTATTTTATTTATTTATTATTAATCGTTTTTCTTTCTGTTATTACAAATTTACCGCTTTGTCCGATTTTCCGTTTGAGTTAAAAAAAACTAAATTAATTTATTTATCACTTATATTTCTTAAAAAATTAAAATATTTTGCTTTTTTTCTTATCAGTAACTTAGATATTATCTTTATTAATAGAAATATACGTTTTGTTAAAAAAAAAAGAAATGGTATTTTGTTTGTAATGTTTCTCAATTTAAATGTTTAAGGTATGTCCGATTTTCCGTTTGATGCACTGTACATATACATACATATGTACCAGACAGATGGCATCAAGTGGATGTGATGGATTTTTTTAAACACTAACACGTAGTAGCTACACGCATACATCCATGCATGAATAGATAAAATGATATTCCTTTGCAAATTCATTTATGCACATAGAAATTTGTACATTTACAACATGATTATCGACATGCCAGCAACATTATTCGCAGCGTTCTTTTGTATTATCTTTGATGATGGTGTTGCTGCTGGTACTTATTTTCATAAAAAATTTTCAACCCGAACGGGGTCGTTTTAAAAGTGAGTGGTGTAAAAACTAACTGAAAATTCACCTATGTATAATTTTTTCCAAACCTTTATGCAATTCATTCAGCATTAAAAGCATTTTATTAGAAATAGCTTTTATTTTTACAAAGCATTCGGTCTTATTACGATTGTCGAAAACGACATTCGAGAAGAGTCGTAGGCATTGTCGTTTGTGATTAAATTTTTTTTTGTAGTAGCCTTTTAGGCGATAAATGAACACTTAAAAATAACAATAAAAAACACGACTAGCTCTCAATTTAATTTACAAGCTTTGATACATATGTCATTTGTAATTTTCTTAAAATTCAAATTTAGAAAAATGTGTTGTTAATTTTAAATATTAATTCCAGAGTTCTGTAGACAGTGTTTAAAATTTTCCATTTACAAAAATAAAATGTGCAGACAATTGTTTTAGCACCATTGTACAGATAAAATTGGTTTCTTTCACACTTGTATCTCTTTTTCCACTACGGAAATGGCTTATTTTACGAAAAAGAAGTATTCTATTTTGCAATCAAGATTCTAAGGGACCTCCTTACAATTTTTGTTTAAATCCCTACAGTAGTTATTAATTGATGCGAAAACAGACAGAAAGACAAAAATTCTAAAAACAGGTGTTTTGTATTCTACATCGACTATCTACACCAACAACAAAATTTTCAAAAAATATTTCATGTACAGAAATGACTCTATTACAGTTGCATTATATGTATAAAAACTTGAAATTAGTAAAATTCTTCTAAATCAATTTTATTTTTTTTTTAATTCGATTTCAACGGACGTAATCTTTAGACATGAATCATGATTCATGATCTTTAGATGATGTTTTCCATGCTCTTCTTTTTTTAAGTTTCCTTCTTTGACATGTAGTTTTTTCTCTTAAATCTTTTAATTTATTTTAACGACTTAATAACTTTAGTATACAGTTCTGTTTGATTGCTAAATTTTGTTGCTAATTTTTGCACTCTTATTTAGCTTTAGTTTTATTGACATTTGAACTAAAGCCTCTAGCAAAGTATGATGTTGCTCCATAAGCTCCACCAGCAGATTGAACTGCTGAAAAACAGTATGCAAAAAATAAATCAAAATAAACATAATGTAAAAATCAAAAGTCAACTTATTATTTGTTGGCGTTCATTTTAAAAGTTTACCAAAAAAAAGTATTTGTCGTGTACATAAATTTCAACGATAATATATAATATTTGAAAAATACTTCATTCGACTGCGACAAGTGTATGTAAATAATACTGATTTTTGTGATAAATTTTTGTTTTTTGAGAAATATATTTAGCGATAACGACGTGCGTAATACCATTACAAAAAAAACGTAGGATTTTCGACACGACAACGACAACCGTAATAAGGCTGATTATCACATTTTAGCTTATCTTTAAAGAGAAAGATAACTCGTAAAATATCTTCACCTAAATTTATAAAATCTCTCTTATGCCGGCCATACATTACACAAGTTCAGGGCCTAAGTCTGACACTGCGTTAACAAAACTTATGACACTTGTGCGAAGAAGAAGAAAAAAAAAAACGACGTATGTATATGTGTGCTGTAAAAAGTGGATCCTGAACGCTTTAGACTATTTATATTTTATAATTCCAGAAATTCTGTTCCGAATATTTTGACTGCACCCATTTTTCGTTTTTATTTCTTTAAAAATCCCGCCACAACTAAACATTTTCAAGACACACTACACAAGTTCACTGTTTAATTACACAAACTTAAGCAAATATAAAAGAAAATAAAAGTCGTAAATGTGGTCTGATTTGATATTCCTTTATAAAATTATAGCTTTTGTGCATTTAAAAATGTATTTCAAGTTGCTCAAATAACATCAATTATGGGAACAATCTTTAATTTCTAAATTCAAATTATAAACTTGTTGATAAAGCGTGTTTAGCAATAAAATTTCCTTGTAAGTTTTAATTGTCTGTATATAACGGTTTAAAAGTTTGCCTACATACATACAATTACAATAACTATTGGGTCACCCTTTAATTTCGAAATTAAAATTTTATTCTAGTTGTTATAGCGGAGTTAGCAATGAAGGATCTTTGTAAATTTCAAGCGTCTGTCTACAACTGTTCAAAAATATGGCCATATAAACTAAATTAAATGAACTATTAGGGTACTATTAACTTTACATACGAGGGCTGCTTTATATATTTCTGGCATAATAGTGAAAATGCGAATATTTATAATCAAAAATGGTTTTATTGTTTTTCAAAGTATTCTCCAGCATGATTTTTACACTTTTGCATGCGCTCAAACCAGTTTTCGAAGCACTTTTTCCACTCCGATTGAGACACCTCTAAAACATGGTTTTTGAACACTTCAACAGCTTCTTCTGGCGACGAAAATCGTTGACCACGCATTTTTTTCTTGATGTGCGGAAACAAGAAGAAGTCATTAGGTGCCAAGTCAGGGCTGTACGGCTGTACGACGTTTTAGCCGGTCAAAAACGCTCTGGTTTGAGCCGGTGTGTGAGAGCTCGCATTGTCATGGTGAACAATGATTCGTCTTCTCTTGTTGGTTTTTCGAATTTCTCCGCTGACTTCAGGCAAACAAATTGTAGTGTACCACTCAGAAGCGACCATCCTACGTTGCTCAAGCGGAATAGTCGCCACATGACCAGTTTTGCCGAAGAAACAGGCGACCATTTGCTTCGAAGTGCTTCTTTCACGAACAACTTTCGTTGGATTTTGCTCGTCTTTGAAGACCCACGCGGTCTATAGTTGTTTTGTTTCGGGCTCATACGCATAGATCCATGATTCGTCACCTGTGACGATATTATAAACGTCTTTTGAAGCACCGCAATCGTATTTTTGCAACATTTCTTTGCACCAATCGACACGAGCCTTTTTTTGAGCGACTTTCAAATTGTGCGGGATCCAACGAGAACAAACCTTTTTTGCGGCCAGGTGTTCATGCAGTATCGAATGTATGCTGGTGGAAGATATGTCCAAGGATGTCTCTATCTTTCGGTATGTCGCATGTCGATCTTGCATTATGAGTTCACGCACGGCATCAATGTTCTCTGGCACAACAGCCGTTTTTGGACGACCTTCACGGAATTCGTCTTTGAGCGAGCTTCGGCCACGATTAAATTCATTATACCAATTTTTCACAGTGCTATAGAATGGTGCTTCATCGCCATACAAAGATTTAAGTTCATCAATGCACTCTTGTCGTGATAATCGACGTCGAAAGTTGTGAAAAATGATGGCATTTTTTTCTATATTAATTTTTTCAAGTCACTGTTAACTACTCAAATAATGGTCGTACGCCAAAACGTTTTGAGTACGATTATGCTTAAAAATGACAAGCTTTCCAATGGAAATGTCAGCTTGCACTTGGCAGTATTCAGTGTTGCAAGGCCAGAAATATAAATAGCAACCCTCGTATTAATACTTGTTATTATAAAGGTCATAGCAATCAATATTGTGTCCAATTTACAAGCATTTATCTATAACGGTTCAAAAGATAGATCCATATAAGTCAATTAACGTCACCTATTGAGACATTCTTTAATTCTTAGATTTATTTTTGTATTCCTTTTTTGCTATAGTGATATGCAGTTTAATTTTACAGTGGCACCCTTTACGGTTCATAATACACATAAAAACATTTACGTTGTGTTGGAACACCCTTTTTTTAAGATTATGAATTGTTCTTAAGACGGAACCAATCTGTAAGCATCACCTTTCAAAGATGGACACAAATTGTGACGAAAACAATAGAATTAAATTTGTACACTTTGTGTACAAAACTCTAAAGGCTCTTGAGGGGAGAAAATAATATTCTGCTTTTTGTTCAGTGGTTTTCAAGCATTTGACAGGACTGAAGCAAAACTTTGCATAAAACTTCTACAATTTATTTTGCTTACAGTGACATTGTATTTAAGGAAATTTTTTTGCTTGTCCCGGCCAGAGTTTCCCACATATATAACACATTAGTAACGACTCTGTCCTCACGTCAAAATGCCCTGAGAAATATACAATCTATCTCATTTGCAAAACTGCTTGAAGGAACGATAAGTAAAGGTTAAAGGTGAAGCCAATTATATCTTTACCTTAGTATGCACCGTGGATAGGCGATAAAATTTATAAAGCGAGATTGCTGATTGCAAAGTTTTGCTTCTCAAACCGAATTGGTGTTACTTCGTTTTGTCATTGGGTAGCATCTCAGTTTCAAAACTAAAAAATAACAAATAATCTATTCAGTCCTGGTGCATTAAAAATGTTATCGTTCTATTGATTGAAGCAGCGATGAGTCATGAGAAAATGCATTTCACGAAGCTTGAAACTCATTTAAATCTGTGATATCACATAAGAGAGAATAATGCTTTTCTTGCATTGGTGAAAACTATAATTGTTTACAATTGGCTGGGCTGGACAACTTTGCTGTCGTTTCTGCAATTATCATAAAGATTTAAAAACAATCGCTGTTTAACTATTCCTAATGTCTTAAAGTCAGGTTACTATATTTGGTTTATGTTGCTTTACTTGAAAACGTCTACTAATAATGTGTCTGGTGATATAGTACAAACGTACTTTAAGCGTAACCCTCGTACTTAAAGGTATTCAAACTGCGTAAAACTGCAATTGTGGTAGGGGCATCATTAGTTTATAATTTTTTTTTTCAACAAACAAAACCCTTTCATTTTCCACTTTTTTCTAGTTAGAAAAATTGTGTAACTGAAAGTAAAGGATCTAACATAATTAAGTGTTATTAAAATAATAAAAGATAATTCAACAATTTAACAATTTTATTCCTTTTTAGATTCCGTTTTTTGAAATCCCCTTTCAATTAATGCGTTTTGTGCGTGTCAGGCAAGTGTTAACATTTTCTAATAAAAAATGCCTAAACAAAAGCAAAAATGAAACAAAAATAAAACTTCTCACTGAATGCAATAAAATGGTTGAATATTTCCCAATTTTCTCTTTCTTTTAATTGTTGTTGTTGTTATTATTAATGCTGCTTGGTTGTTTTTTTGTAGCTAATGCTCTTGGTGATACTATTGCCACTGTTGCTAATAATGCTTTCATTGTAGCAAGAATATTAGGGAAATAAAATTCTTTACATTTTTAAAAATTTATTTGTATGTTGATGACACAAGCGTCATTAAACATAAGAAATTTAGACAATAGAATTTTTTTGTCACATAGATAATCGCATTTGTACACTAATAAACAACATGTTTTCTGCCATTACAGTGATACTGCATACATACACACATCCATTTTTAAAACGGAATTCAAAACACTAGTTTAAAAGTGAGAATTCAAAATGTTTAGAAATAAAGAATATTTTAAATAATTAGAAAACTGTTAAAGAGGGATTAAATAATAAAATTAGCAAGCAGTTATTTAAAGAGTTCTCTAAAAGTTTAAGTAGTCCAAAAATTGTGGTAATTAGTTAAAGGTTTACACACCCGGGGTTAGGAAAACTCAGCGTTACAATTCCGACTTAAATTCTTTGTTTTCGCTTCTAGAAGGGCCTCTTTTTAAATAAGTCTGGCGGTGATATAATAACTCTTTTAAAATTACGTTTATTTAAGTCCAAGAGGAGTTTATTAAAAAATATATAAGCTACGAATAGTAGCTTTGTTTAGCTACGAGAGAATCTAAAATTCACTTACCCAGAGCTTCAATCATAAAGGAGAAAAGCGCAAAGCAATTAATATCTGTCCATCTGTCACAGATCTGTAACCGTTGTAATATGATTAGTATTTAGATGCAGGCTAATTATAAAGCCAGTCATCCAATACAGTGCATCCAGAAACCAAATACATCCTTCAGAGACAGTTGATTATCGGCAATAAATCTTAGTCGACGACCTTTCAAGCCTGGTAGCTTCCAAAAAAAATTATTCAGTTTTTCATTAGACTGTATTTAAAACCTGCAATGTCCATTTGTAGCGTTATCGATTACACTGTACAACAAAATAAAATTTTTTCAAAAATTACAAGGTCCGGGCTATAAATTCTGATAGAGGAGACAAAAAAAAGATATACGTGTATCGGCGTTTTGAAAGTTTACATCTGGATTTCATTTGAGAGGGGGTTAAAATTTCCCAGCTCTGGCACATTCTTATTGTTAAACGGCATAAGAAACCATGTGACCCTTACATTTTAGGTAAAAAATGTGTTCAGCAAATTTATGTAAAATGTTACGGAGAACATTTTTGTAGAAATGTTAACCCTCTAACTCCTCAAGATATGGGTCTTTTTTGTCCTTCTTTTAAAAAATAGCAAAAAACACCATTAAAACAGGGTTTTAGAGGGTTAAAATGTTCCACAAAAATGTTACCCGTTAAATTTTACTATAAGTCCCTGAATACACCAAAAAGGAAAATTCAACCATAAAGTCAGAAATAAGACGCAACAAAAGAGAGCTTAGGGTTAATTTCGCATTTATTAAGAATTTTGTTTTAAATCAAATTTGGATAGCATTAATTACATTTTTTTTTAGCTCTAGGCAATTCCACTTCATTATCATACAATGTCCGGCATATTTCAGCGATAAGCGAATGAATGCTTTTACCTTTATAGCGTCCTTCAATGAGTGCGCATGTCTGATGAAATTTTTCACCATGCTCATCAGATTCTGTTGACAACTGGTTCTCAAAGTAATACATATGGGAATTTAAAAAATGAATTTTTGTTGACATATGAACGCAATAAAAGGTTCCTGTTTCAGCGATTGCTCCATCAACATAATGACTAGGACTTCGAAGTTGTAGCACAGGTACTGGGAGTTCGTCAGAATGCGGAAATGGCAGCATGGCAGAGTTTTGTATACAAAACTCTTTCGCCTATATCTATTCAATTTTAATATGGCACACGTAGCACGTAGCGTCATTATGTTCACCTGGATCTAACCACCGCATAGGAATACCAAACTGCATTGAATTTCGTTGACCTTCAGCGAGAGTTCAAAAATAAAACTATAGTTTTAGAACAAAAAAAAAATTATTACCTTTGGACCACAAAATTAAGCCATTATAACAAATAAAAAATAAGAAAAAAAACATGAAGAGAAAAAATTGGAGCTCGCCCATATCTTCCGAGGTACGGAGCTTAGAAATTTTCCAATTTTTTAAATATCAATATGGATATCATTTTAAAGCTTTTGAAAAGATCTTTAAGGAAATAGCATTAAGAGCTGATGAAATTTTTATGTAAAATAATATATATGCAGTACCAAATTTTTTTTAATTCTCTGTCACCCCAATATTTGCTTTTTTATTGGAATTACTTCACTGAACTAGTTTTACAAATACTATATGGTGAAGGGTATATAAGATTCGGCATAGCCGAATATAGCGCTCTTACTTGTTATTTACAATCTTTAAGAGGAGAAATAATTTTGCGAAGTAATTGAAAATGTATTTATGGCCTCAATAAAGTGTTGTTTAATCATTATTCTAAAAACAATTATTTTACGATTATAAAAAATACAGATTCAAGGGGAATACTCATATAATAAATGCCTAGGACCACTACTTCATAGAATTAATTATTCTTTACATAATTTATATCCCAAACGGGAACTGAAAACAAATTTTTTGGGTTTTTGTTTTAAATGTAAATTGTATGTAGAAATTATCGTTACTAATCTGTTAGTAAAATTAGCCTTTGCTGAATATGGTTAACACCATCGTTAATCGTTCTAGTTACCAATCATAGAAGGAATGGCCCCGTTGATGGAACACTAAAATAATTTATAGAAAATATTTTAAAGCTTTTTCAAGTATTTAAAATATGACTTGTAAAAATGGTTTAACAGTTTGTTATTCTAGTACCTGGTTTTATTTAGGTACATTCCCAAATTTGTGGAATTTTAACAACCACAATTACTAATTACATTATTTTGTACATCCTAATTGACCTGATTTATCATAAAATTTAATTGCTTTTTCAAATTTGTTATTCTAAATGAAACATTTTCCTTTTAATGTTCAATTGAAATTTTTTTTTTTTTATATTTACCTGTTTGTTTTTTTGGTCTATGGACATTCTCGAATTGGTTTTTTCTATAACAGATTTTTTAAAACCACAATTATTATCCCTTTTCACACGTAATAAAATGTGGTTTATAAAAGGGCAGTAAGTAATAACAATTTTCGTAAGATAAAGGTAAAAGCATTCATTCGCTTATCGCTGAAATATGCTGGACATTGTATGATAATGAAGTGGAATTGCCTAGAGCTAAAAAAAAATGTAATTAATGCTATCCAAATTTGATTTAAAACAAAATTCTTAATAAATGCGAAATTAACCCTAAGCTCTCTTTTGTTGCGTCTTATTTCTGACTTTATGGTTGAATTTTCCTTTTTGGTGTATTCAGGGACTTATAGTAAAATTTAACGGGTAACATTTTTGTGGAACATTTTAACCCTCTAAAACCCTGTTTTAATGGTGTTTTTTGCTATTTTTTAAAATAAGGAAAAAAAAGACCCATATCTTGAGGAGTTAGAGGGTTAACATTTCTACAAAAATGTTCTCCGTAACATTTTACATAAATTTGCTGAACACATTTTTTACCTAAAATGTAAGGGTCACATGGTTTCTTATGCCGTTTAACAATAAGAATGTGCCAGAGCTGGGAAATTTTAACCCCCTCTCAAATGAAATCCAGATGTAAACTTTCAAAACGCCGATACACGTGTATCTTTTTTTTGTCTCCTCTATCAGAATTTATAGCCCGGACCTTGTAATTTTTTGGTGTGTTGTACAGTGTTATTAGTTGTCAGAATTTAAGACAACAGGTTTAGGTGAACCTTCATGTCAGGACATTTTTATTACTCGTATTGAGATTCAGTTACTTTTAGGGGGCATCCCGAGATAAAGGCATAAAATTCTTCTCCAGAAGCCTATATCAGCTTGAGAGTAGGACCTTTAAAACCGTGTCAACGAATTGGGCCTAGTTTTCCGTCTAAAGGATTGTTGGGTATTTGTCCATAAATATAGGTCATTGTTAGTTTCGATCAAAGTTCCAGCTATTGTGTCTTTTGCTAAGGCTTTTCTGCAACAATTATGGTTGACCAAGCTTAGCCCGCTCATTTGCTTTCGTAAAGAATTAGGACCTTGAAGTTATTGGGCAATGCCAGATCCCTTGGAAATTTTTCGAAACCATGATATAGGTAAGGTTCATTATTAAATAGACGTAGTATTTCCTATCAGGTTTCTAGCTTTGAAACATCAGGCAGATGGCACTCCTGCATGCTTCCTCTTGCATTGAGATGTACAGAACTGAGTCTAGAGCGTAGGCAGGACACGCAAAGAAGTCGGCGGACCTTGTTACCACGGCCAGTGCAAAGTACGTAAGTATTAATTTTATGATGAAGTTGAAAGCACGGTACATCATTTTTAAGTTTAACTCCACATTTCACTAAAGAGCATTGTTTAGGCATAATGTGCTTTATGACCTTGTTGCTGTTGCTTACTTAGAGCGAGATTTTTTTCTAGACTGATCACAAGATATTTATTTCATCTCGTCAAAGATAAAGAGGTTTTTTCAAGTTTTAAATCATAAGGTCAAGGCTTAGCTACATCATGTCCCATATGATTATATCTTCTCAATGGCCAATCTAAATAGAAGAGGAGATAGAACGCCCCCTAGGTGGCGTTATGGCTTAAAAACTCTGGATGTGAACATCTCTCAAATTGTGAATGTGATTGAAACCACACATGGGAATTTGCTTTAAAAATAGCATTCTTAAATATCTAGGTTAAGGGGTGTACCGAAATTGTTGTAAATTCACCCGGCTGGTAAATAAACTTAACATATATCTTCCATCGTCTAAAGAAGGAAGAAAATAAGGTTGATCGGTATATTCGATCTTATTCATTATAACTATGTGGCCATGGGTGGCCATGTTCCAATCATACGTCTTCATTAGCAGTGAATGATAAATAATGCTAATGACTGCTTGAGTATCATTATTATGTTAACTAATGGTAATGCGATTTAATGAAAATGTTTCATTAATAAATACTTAAAAAACAAAATCATTACCATTGACTAATGATTTAATCGTTTAAAATCACTAGCATTAGTGAATGTATTCTTGGCCTGGAGCTTTATTTTAAAATGGTATTTAGATTAAAAAAATTGGGTGAAATACATATGTTTTAATATTCTCAGCAAAATGAGACACTATGGGAACATATTTTTATTTTCGTGTAAAATAAAAGATCTGCCAGCTGTAGCGTTAGGTGACCTTTACTCTCAGACATCAAGTTTTAAGTTTCAGCGATCAAAAATTTGTGTTTTATAAGACAATTATTTTTAATTCAATTATAATTAGTAATTACACGATTTCATTAAAATTTCATTACCATTAGTAATAACAATTATAATTAACATAAAAGCATTAATTGGTAGTTAGTTTTTTTTTAATTGTCATTATTTCAAACAATGCATATGAAATTTCAGTGGAATGAAATAATCCCATGTATGGTAACGAAATAATCTCAAATATGATTCCAATTATGCCTTTTGTCAAAATTGTAATAAATGAGTCAAAAATGAAATTAATTACGATTACTAGAGCTTCTCAAACCACTGTGCTCTCACATTTGATACGTTGTTGATATAGAAAATTAGGCATTTATAAATGCCTTTAAGCTTTTACTTTACTTTAGCTTTCTCTTTATACTTTGTGTAGAAATTTAGGTAAACAAAAATAATTGAATAAATTTGTAAAAAATACTCGTAAAACGACTACAATGTTTCCTTTCAACAAAACGTAGTTAAAAATTCTTTGCCAAAGACATCAAATAGTATAAATTATTTTGGAATTTATTCCGGGTATGAGAATGCGTATGAATGTGTTGGTGTTAGTTGGGTTAATGATAGGTTCATTTATTTGTTTGTGTTTTTCTTTTCTTTCTTGTTCGACAAGAGCGTTTTGTTATGCTAAATGTTTATAAAATGTTGTTTTTGAGTTGTTTAGAAGTTAATCGCATGCAATTAATGGTAATGCGTAAAAATAGATTTCCAAAATTACACCTTCTTATGATAAGTGGAGTTGGTTAAGGCAAAACGGCCGTGAGGTCAACTAACAGGCAGTTAACAGGAGAAAGATTGCCTAAAGTTAATAACTTGCTATGATGACCATAAGGTCTGTTTTTGTCCTACAGAAACTATTCCAACACATTTCCTTTGAAAAAACATAGAGACATTGTTTTATTTCTTAACATAATTATTTATAAAGAGCTTTCATCTTGTTGACTTTTTAAGACGTTTTCATTTATCTTGTCACACCTTCCCTTCTGTAGCTACAGGAGAAAAAAAAAGAACTTGACTCGTGTCTAAACCCATTTAGTTATTCATACAAAAGAAGGCTTTCAACGATATTTCTTCTTTGTTTTATATATTTTTCTGTTATTGCTAAAGAGCTCTTTTTTATTGTTTATTTAGACGCTTTTGTTTCATAATTTAAGGGCGTATTAATTGACCGAAAAGTACACACTTACCTTCATCTATCCGCACCCCCTAAAAAGATGATTATGAAACAAAAGAAGCATTTTTCTAGTTAGTTAAGAGGTTTAGTCCAGTAATTTAAAAAGCATAATTATCAAAGGTTGTGCTGCTACGCCAGCATTTAAGTTTTAAGAGCAGAGTTGACTTTTGCAAAGAGTTGAGTTGTCCATGTAGTCGAGCAATAAAATTAAACAATTTTCAACGCCTTTAATTTATTATAATTTTTTTTTTATTGTTATGTGATATTTATTTACACGTTATAAGACAAAAAATCAACTAAAAAGAAACAAATAAAGACAGACAATAAAAAAAAAATTATAACATTTGTATTATTAAATAAAGCAAATAATATCAGAAAAATAGGAAGTTAAATATCTCAGTATTCATCTTGATGAGAGCTATTTTTTAGAGCTTTTTAGCTTAGATTTTAAATTAGTTATCTGTACTATACTTTCCCTTTTTAAAATAAAAGCTTTATATAGTAAGTTAAGTAACTTTTATTGAGATTTAAAAAAATTAATATTATAGACTTGATTTTAAAAAATTTTATAGGTAAAAAATAAACTCTTATAACTTTGTGTATGATTCTAAAAATTTAAACAGAAAACCGCGTCATGATATAAGAAAAAGTTTGGATACAAAAAGCTGTCAAGATAATGAAGAGAAATGCGCTTGCTCCCGGCACTACAATCACAGGAATGGTAAGAAAAAAAATTATAATTATAATTATAATGACATGGAAAACGAAAGAAAAATATTAATTACTTAAAATATAAGATTAAAATTAATGATTAAAACTATTTCGAAAACTTATTAAATATAATCTTAATCTACTTATTACTAAAAAAAAAATACCATATTTTTAAGGAGTGAATTTAAAGTATAAAGCTACTCTTAAAAAAAAATTTTAAACTAACACAGTGGTAACTATGGTTGTTATGTCTAAAAATTTCAGGTATGAGCGAAAGATTTGACATATTAATATCCTCATTAAGAACACCAATTCGTGAAACATATAAACAATCTGACCACCTTAAGAAAATTTCCTGATCGAAAATATCAGAAATTTGAGATTATAATGATGCTGAAGTTTTCGAGAAAAGTTTTGCAACAGATTCAGGGCGTAAAAACATAAGGTAGTGACATTGGACTCCTATTAAATGAATTAATTAGAACTTTTTTTTTTAGTAAATTACTGATAATTACGATGGGTATGAGAATCTAAGGGCACTATGTTCAACAATTTCAAGTTCCTTAGCTACCGTAGGAGATATAGTGAACCACACCGAGAAATCATGTAGCAGTACGGGCCTGATGCTTACCTTGTATATCAAAAGCATTGATCCCTGACTTAGGTGTTTGTTAGTTAACAGTTTCGTAAACATATTTTTTATTTTTTGAGGCTTGCTTATTGCAATTCGTGCATGTTCATTTAATTTAAGAAGCTTACTAAAAGTAACATCAAGATAGTTAATCTTGTCTTTAAAGGGAATCTCAATGCCATCTAAAGTCAATTTCAACAGTTTACTTTTTGGAACAACATAACACGGGCACTTTTCTGATGGATTCCTTAAAGAAATAGCCTTTGATTTACTGAGGTTAATTTTTATCCCCAACTTTAATAGAATTCATTAATTACCACAAGGTGAGCAGAAACTCGTTCCAGAGCAGAATTTGGAGAACAGTCATGAACATATAACAGAGTCATCAGTATTTAGAATAATTCTAGAGTCAGCCAAAAAATGAGGAGACTTTCCTCATTAAACTAAAAAGCTGTAAAGTAGAGCGGCTAAGATAGAGCCTTGCAGAACTCTATTAAACACTGGTTAAACACTGGAAAAAACTTGATTTATTTTTAACAAAAAAAAACCTATCTAGAAACAAAAAAACTCCTAAACAATTTGACTATGAAGGGAGCAAACCCAATCCGAAGTAAAATTCCATATTGGTAAGCATAATCAAAAGCTTTCTCTATGTCCAATGAAACTGCCACAGCACAACTTTGGGACCTCAAGTTCTGAATTACATTATCGTGAAATTAAAGTAAGGCATGCAAAGGGAAATTGATTTCGAGGAATGAAATCAAGGTCTACATTTACCTCCATCCTACATCTCAATACCCTTTCAAATAACTTTCCTAAATTCGATAATAATATGTAGTACAAAAAAATTTATACAAATTGTCACTACAATTCGCTGGTATACTAAAAATTTAAGTGTATACGAAGATCTGAACATGCCCTTAATTTAAGCCGATATCGTGAAACATGCAGCAATTTTAGTAATTTTAATTTCACGAACGTTTTACTTGTTTCAATCATTTTATAACCTTTTAATAATTCTTTAATTTGTATTTAAAAAACCCATTTGTATTTCGAATCAAAACCGTAAATGGCATAGACTAAGAAAATTTAGTTAAGAAACCTTCCACTACTTACATTGAAGCAATTTCATAAGGCTCCTTACTTCTAGTCCATCAGTCCACAGGCCATATGTAGTCTCTTTTAGAACAAATTTCTTAGGAACATTAAGCTGCTGCATCATTTAAAAATCTTTCGAAAGGGCGAATAAATAGTAACTTGGTAATTCATCAGATAGTTCCACGTCTTTCCTTCGATTACTATAATCTAATGTAATGTTGAGCTTCGGACGCGCATTTCGCCCTCTAAATTTAAAAAAAAGTTGAAAATTACAGCATATTACACATGTATGCCATGTGGTTTTATAAGGAGATTTATTGTAAACTTTTTTCATAAACATTTTTCTGTTTGTATATTTTGTATAAAAAAAAACTCCCAAGAAACTGATCTAGCACTAAGCAAAAAGCAGCTGCTAAAGAAGCTTAAAGTACATGCAAATTCGCTAGCGCACACCGTCTGCAGCTGTATTAGATTAAGAAGTAGAAATATTGTCTTTTGGTTTATATAGCAGAGAGCGAAAGAGACAGAGAGAGAGAGAGATAGAGACCTAATTGTGGCGGCAAGTATGATAGCTAATACCTCCCTAGCTGCTTTAATTAATTATAATTGTTGGATACGAATAACTTTCGATAATTAAAATTTATTGAAGGCTTAAGAATTTATTAAAAAAACCCAGCAAAAAAAATTAAGTACATATATGAAAAATTATGGGTATTCTCTTGTAAGTATTTATTAAAATGCATTTTTAATAAGTTCGTTTATTCTAGCGGTTATTAAAAACTGGGCTTAAAATTAATAAGATAAAAGAAGATGTTTTAGCTGTCCCAATAGCAACTTTAATAATTTAGTTCTACTTTATTACAATAAATAATTATTAATAAAAACTTTTCAAGTTTATAATATATACCAACTACTTGAATTTATTTTATTTGTTTGTAAAAAGTTTTAGGAATCCATTAATATTGAATGTGGTACACCTAGAGATGGGTTTAGACCTGGGTACTTACCTATTTATACCCACTTTTATACCCGGGTATTTATCTTATTTCAGATAAATACTTATTTGAAAAACAAATATGTTGTTACGTAGAGTAAGAGAAATGTGAAGATTTTCGAATTTATTTTGAACATATTTTGTTTGTGTATTTGTTTATACATTTCTTAATGGGTTTTGATCAGATAACGCACTTTTAACTGCCTCAGTGTAAAGAGTGAGAGCGATGGCAGCAACAATGCTGAAGCAATGATTAAATCTAAAAATTATTTCATTTCATTTATTTAAAAACAATCTAATTCATAATAAAAAATTAAATTCTTTGACTTTATTTAAATTTTTCTTTATTTTGATTTATACCCACATTTTGGGTAAATACCCAGGTGCTTAGATAAATACCTGGGTTTAAAAAGACACCCGAAAATAATATGGCACCACTGTATAAAACTTTCTTAGCGAATTCATTTAAAGTAATTGTATAGAAAATAGCCCAATATATAAATAAATTTTTAATAATGCAAAACTTAATTATTTTGGTATAACTTCAGCCTAATTTTACTTGTTTTCTTTAGAAAACCACCGCATAAAATTTCAATTTTTCTTTCTTAATAATTAAGAAATTCTAATGCAAACAAAAACTTAAGCCAAACTACTTAATTTATTTGCCAAATAAACAAAAACAAATTCTCTATTTAAATCTGAACAACTGTTTAGTCAAGTGTTTTTAGAAAAAAAAAGGAATTTGATGTGCCAAGAATGTTTAAGTGTAAACGTTACTAAAAGTTTAATTAAAAAAAATAAATAACTGTGTTTTAGAGTTCGAAAACACATGCATATAATTTTATTAAAATACTTAAGGTAACGAGAAAAACTCCCAAAATGAAATAACTCCCAATGTCAGATTGTCAGATCTTACAGTATTGTCAGAAAAATATACAGAAAACGTCTAACAACCGTGTGAACTTGCAATTTTTGTCTGACAATATTGTTATTGTCAGACTTGTACCTGACAATAATATTGTTAGATATCTTACAATTGTCTGAACGCTTTTATTTGCATTGTCAGACATTGTCAGGTTTGCTCATACCTGATGTAATTTTACATTTATATAGCCCTATTTTTTGAATCGGCTTATACAAACACTTAAAAATTAGACAAAATATATGGTATATTAAGAATTATAAATAGTTAAAACTAAAAATTAAGGGGTGTCCCAATAGTTGATGAATGTGACCAAACTTTTGAACCTTTTTAGACAAATAGCTAAAATCTGTTTTTAAGTCGGTTTTCTTACAAGAATTATTCCTTGTGATTCTCGTTAAAGACGTAAGATGTTAGAATCGTTAAAGTTTCTTCGTTTTGATTAATATCTTTTTGTTTGATAAAGATTTGTAATATTAATTTGTACCTCTGATAATAATTTACATTAAAAAAAATTTTAAAATAATTGTATTTTGAATTTTTTATATGAACTAACAATTTGTTGTCTGCAATGTTGTCAGATAAATTTATTGTCAGATAATTGTCTTAAAATGGAATTGTCAGCTTTCTGACAAATGGCTTGCAATCGTGTAAACTGACAATCTAAATTGTGGTTACAATTTTTATATGTCTTGTCATTGTCAGTAGATTGGTAGGTCTGACAATATTGTAAGACCTGACAACCGTCTGTACAGAGCTTTATTTCATTATATTTTTGGAAGTTATTTCATTTGGAAGTTATTTTACGGTACCAATACGAGGGCTGCTATATATATTTCTGGTCTGGCAACACTGAGTGCTGCCAAGTGCAATCTGACATTTTCATTGGAAAGTTTGTCGTACGACCATTATTTGTGTTGTTTACAGTGACTTGAAAAAATTAATGTAGAAAAAAAAAATGGAATTAACTCGTAAACATTTTCGTGCCATCATTTTTCAAAACTTTCGACGTGGATTATCACGACAAGAGTTCATTGATGAACTTAAATCTTTGTATGGCGACGAAGCACCATCCTATGGCACTGTGAAAAATTGGTATAATGAATTTCATCGTGGCCGAAGCTCGCTCAAAGACGAACTCCGTGAAGGTCGTCCAAAAACGGCTGTTGTGCCAGAGAACATTGATGCCATGCGTGAACTCATAATGCAAGATCGACATGCGACATACCGAAAGATAGAGACATCCTCGGACATTTCTTCCACCAGCATACATTCGATACTGCATGAACACCTGGCCGTAAAAAAGGTTTGTTCTCGTTGGATCCCGCACAATTTGAAAGTCGCTCAAAAAAGGCTCGTGCCGATTGGTGCAAAGAAATGTTGCAAAAATACGATTGCGGTGCTTCAAAAGACGTTTTTAAGATCGTCACAGGTGACGAATCATGGATCTATGCGTATGAGCCCGAAACGAAACAACAATCGACCGTGTGGGTCTTCAAAGACGAGCAAAATCCAACGAAAGTTGTTCGTGGAAGAAGCACTTCAAAGCAAATAGTCGCTTGCTTCTTCGGCAAAACTGGTCATGTGGCGACTGTTCCGCTTGAGCAACGTAGGACGGTCACTTCTGAGTGGTACACTACAATTTGTTTGCCTGAAGTCATCGGAGAAATTCGAAAAACCAACAAGAGAAGACGAATCATTGTTCACCATGACAATGCGAGCTCTCACACATCGGCTCAAACCAGAGCGTTTTTGACCGGCCAAAACGTCGAATTAATGGGTCATCCGCCGTACAGCCCTGACTTGGCACCTAATAACTTCTTCTTGTTTCCGCACATCAAGAAAAAATGCGTGGTCAACGATTTTCATCGCCAGAAGAAGCTGTTGAAGTGTTCAAAAACCATGTTTTAGAGGTGTCTCAATCGGAGTGGAAAAAGTGCTTCGACAACTGGTTTGAGCGCATGCAAAAGTTTATAAATCATGCTAGAGAATACTGCAGACACACGTATTTTTAAATTAAATAAACCATTATTTTATTTCAACAATCTAAACAAATCAGATGCCTAATAAAGAAATCATGTAATATGATTTATTTTTTAATTTCTGACGAGTTTACTAGAAAAAAGTCTAACACCTTTGTCTCCATCAACGGTTTCCTCTCTAGGAAACAACTTAAAAAAAATAAAGTTTTATCTGAGAAATAGAGAATTTTGTGCAAAATTAATTTTTTACATATGTTTTGTGCTATTGACTGTTTTATCAATGTGATCAACTTGTGTGTAGTGTGCAAAACCCTTTTTTATTATTCTTATAATAAAGAAACAAAACGGTTTAAGTTTTCTTCATTGACAAAGAATCTGTAACGAAATAAATGAAAAATTGTCAAGACAGAATACAAAGAAAAGTTCTGTTTTTATTGTTATGATTTGTAACTTTTTGATAGCATTAATTAGACAATAAAAAAGCCCACGAACAGCAGGCAACTGTAGAAAGCAAAGAAAGTGTTAGGCTTTAAATAAAACAGGTCTTCTTTTATTATTGTTATTAGTCGCATTGTTAAAACTTTTTAGATTATTGAAATGTATTGTTACACCGTTGTATTGTTTTATTACTTTAACTATTTTATAGCAATGTTCTGCTAAAAAATGTTTATCGTTTATTTGTTTTTTTTATTATTGTTGTTGTAACTCCACTACTTTGTTTTATTTTATTGTTAATTTTTATTTGGTTCTTTGATGCGAGAATCGTTTTTTATTGTTGCTGCATTCAATGAAACATGTTTTAGTTTATTATTTATGTCATTTCTTGCTTACTGGTGTTAGTCGGTAGACACTTTGAGATAATCAATAGATTTGTATGTTTTGTATATTAAAAAGATATAAAGGAAACTACATTTATCTAGTGTTGCAAGAGTGGCACCAGATTTGCTAGGCCGAACAAGAAAAATACTATTTCTACCGAGCAAAACTCATTTTTCTTCTTCTTTAGCCAGGTAAAATTCTATATGAAATTTTGGTATGCTATTTGGGGGTTTTCCCACATCAGATATATAAAGCAAAGGATCCCAAGACCGTACCTTGAAGAAATGAGACTTTAATGAAATGGTGAGCTTAGAAACTCTCTTTCATTTCGTCCATTTTTTTTTTGTCTGAAATGAATGTTGTCTGGAATGCATTTTTCTCTTTCAGAATGGTATTTAGTTTATGTTTTAAAATCGTTCTTAGGAGAAAATACCTCCAAGCGTCAATTAATGGACCTTATATTTTTGTCATTTGTAATGAAAGTGGTTACAAGTGAACGTAAGAAGGCCGCAACTACTGTAAAGTATGTTGTAAAGGCATAAAGGCCCCAGAGTGGAAGTTTTGCGGGTCCAAAGAAATTATTATGAGTTCAGTGTAGTGTAACAACACTTGGAGCGTCCGTTGGAACTTTTAAAGATTGATGGATATTTTAAAGGTCAAAAGTATCTTGGAGAAAGAGCTGAATGGAAATGTTAAAATTTGGAATTGTTGAAACCCAATATATCATTTAAGAACACAGTGTACACAAGACGCATAAATTAATCTTTTGAAAATAAAATGGACTTCTTGTAGGCCTGATGAACTCTTTGAGACCCCAAAGTACCTTTTGTGGGCTCCAAGTATTGAGGAGATCTGCTCTTAATTAACCTTTTAATGGATATCGTATAGTTATAACCAATGAAATTTTTCATGCTGGGGTGCAGTTAACAAGGTTCAGGTTGGCGTTAAGAATAAAAAGAGATCTTTTGACTAATACAAAGGGCAGCTCTAAAATTATATTATTGTAGGTTGTTTTTTTTATCAGAAATAATTTTTTTACGGTTTAAATCAGCGGTTTGAGTACCTTATAGTGTTAATCTAAGGGGGATTTTTATTCAGAAAAAAAAACAGGTGGCAACTTTTCTATATCAGTCTAGATACCAGTTTTTCAACTGATTAACAAATTTGTTGCCTCTTCCGATATCAACTGTTGTCTAACATCGACACAAAGCTCGTAAGGGAAGATTATTTACTACAGGTACCAATAATAAACTATTTGTTTAAATAACCGTATTTAATTATTTAATTGTAATCCATCCTTAAGCAAGCACCTTTGACTGGGTTTGCCTAATTTAAAGCAGTTTTATTTTTTAACAATTTAAATATATCTAGAAGCTCTTTATGTTGCACATTTATGACACTATAATTAAGGATACAAAGCACTAGTTGATTAAAACAAATGAATATAAAAATAAACCTGCTGCTCCAATAATCACTTTCCATTGATTCATCATAACTCATTTGGATGTTTATGATCTTTGCCAACGCCCTCGTTTTTGTTGTTTTACTTACAAATCACTAAACCAAATAATCAGCCAACTAACCAGTGAACCATATGCCCTAAATACCAAATGTTAACTCGTGCTTAATTCATTGATGTTGTAAAGTTATTTTGTTATTGTTGGTTTATAGTTTTTATTGCTATAATTTCTATTGTTTCACAACAGTTATTTATTTATAGCTTTAAACCATCTACTTATTGATGATGTTTTGCTGGTGGCATGTCATAGCGTCCAAGGAAATAATATCTATAGACTTTGAAAAACGTCATAATGTCCAAGGACATTGTGTAGTTTTTAGTATGGACATAGTGTCACTTATGAAAGAGTAATAATGTCCAAACTTAAAAAGATTTCCTGTACAGCGCAAGGATTTTCTCCTCTATAGTATATATTAAGGAAATAGATACTCTTGATGTTCTTGGCATGAAAATGCAATATAATGTTCGTTGCAACCAGCAAATTTTTCATGTCGCATTGACGTGCCTAGGGTTTCTGAAACGGTGTAAGAAATACTTTACTACATCTGATCTCCGTACTATCTATGTCACTTTTATTAGACCAAAAATGGAATACAACTCTAATGGGCTGGTGCTACAAAGTTTATTTTGGAGTTACTCGACCGCGTGCAGGAGAGAGCGAACAGCGAAGTTACAGTAGGGTATCCAGCTCTATTGACTCACTGGAGCATGAATGCAATGTGGGGTGTGTTTCACTGTTTTATCGTTACTACAACGGAATGTGGTCTTATGAAATGAGGGAACTTGTTCCTGAAAACCGTAATTTCTTACGTTGTGGTCGATTGGCCAAGTGAATCGCCCTATGCATTACAGCGAGAATTCGTTTTTTAGCCTAACAGTTCGTATGTGGAATAAACTCCCCGCAGAGGTCTTCCCTGCCACTTTCAATGTGCAGAGATTCAAATCAAATGTCCACAAGCACTACTCGCTCTGGGAAGGGGTATTCCCACACTATTTTCTAGTTATTTCCTAGTTTCCACCTAATTTCCTAGTTCTTGCACAATGCATTGCATAAGTACGGGTCATCCCCTGAGCGCTGGTCCTAATAAAAAAAAAGATTACCAAAGATTTTGTGCAAGCCAGTTTATAAAAACGTTACATCTTTCTGACATAAAATACCATAAAATATATCTATAATTTTCATGTACGTTATTACTCTACGTTGATGGAGATTATGTTCATGGACACTATGTTATTTCCTGGTGCGACAAAACATCCACGGACATTATGTCCTTGGACGTTGTGACATGTCACCGTTTTGCTCGTCTTTTCTTTAATTCATATAGAATTAATTTCAAACAAAACAAATGCACACTATACATTATTGTTAGTGTATCAATTAATACTTTAAGAATACGATTTGTTTGATTTTCTTAACTAGAATGATTTAGAAGGAATGACCTTCAAGACATAAATTTATTCCTTATTAATCCAAATTATTATTATCTCATTATTCTTAATTCCTACTTTCTGACAGAACACGTTTTAGTGTGTCCGGACAATTATTTACGTGTTATTAAAAGGTATTTTTTTTTTTACTTATATTGTTTAAAATTATAAAATAAAATCATTCACTGAAACAGAAATCTGTTAAATAAACTTAAAGTTAAGCGTATATAAGATTTCGTTCAACTGATTTAAATCCTTATTTTAGCCTTTGTCAAACGGGCATTTAACCTAAATTTTTTTACTTGCCGAACATATACAACCGCACTCACATACATACGCACATATATGCTAAATACCTTACGGCTTTTCTTTAAATTTAACCAAAATGCTAATGTGCATTTAGACAAATTCGCTTACTTGCACTGATATTTACAGTGTGATGCAATAGTGGGGTAAAATCAAATGGGCTTTTTGCAATTGATTGTCTGTATTTCTGATTGATTTTCAAAAACATTTTATTATACATATTTAGGTTTTATGCCAGTTTATCTTCTTAGGTATTATTCAAGGAATAACTACACTGATCAACAAAATTTTTACTTTTTTTGTCATATAAGAAAACGTCCGCATACATTTGTAAAATAATTTTTCTTTCTAAAAAAGAATTTTAGAAATTAAATAAATGAACTAAAGCCGGAATAATTATGATTCAATTATAACATTCACAGTTCAAATCCTAATTTAATAAAAATTAAATCCTTTTGATTATTTAAGCTGCATCAATACATTTCAAATAGGAGGGATAATTTAAAAATCAAATTGAAATTAAATTTACAAACTTTGCTTTTGCCTTAAGAAGACTGTTAAAAATGCTATTCTTAACTTAAATAAAATCCTTGGAGGGCATGGCAAAGTCATACTTAAAAATGTACGTTCTATTCTTAGTCAAACTTTCAAACGGAAGCAAAGACAAAACTTTTAAAGTTCAATTTAAAAAAAAGACAGAATAAAATTTTACACTTAAGCTAAGCTTAAGTCCTTCGTTTTTCTCGGCTCTAATTTCTAATTAATTTGTATGTGCGTGTATAAAAATAGGTTTCCGAATTTTTTCATAAATAAATCTAGTTTAAGCAGGAACAGTTTAAATTCCGCCCAAGTTTGTTTGCGATGATGTACATATTTCAAAGATGATAAGAAAAGATAATTAGAACTCTGTACTATCCTACCTACTTATCTACATCAGATAATGTTATCTGTAAGTATTTCCTATAAGATTTACTAATTTGAGTCCAAAATATAGCAAAATGTTAATTACAAAAAAAAAAACACATCATACTACAATTTTGGCAAAAAAAAAATTCTAGTTGCAGCGTCGAGTATCAAGTTCAAATTTAAAAATTTAATGTCTTTTGTGGCATCCGTAGGGATGCCTGACAACTTTTCTGCTGAGAAGTAATAAAACGAAAATTTGTGTATTTTTCCCTCTTAAAATTAAACCTATGTTCAAGCGACTTCAAAAAGGTTATCAATTCGTCAGAATGTTGCTTTTTTTAATGTTTGTGCCTCCATAACTCAGTAATTTCTGGATCGATTTTAGCGCTTATTTTTATTTGAAAGGTGATGCTTACAGATTGGTCCCGTTTAAAAATATATTATAATATTTATAATTAAAGGGTGTCCCACACAACATATATGTTTTTTACGTGTATTTTAAACCGCAAGGGGCTCCACTTTAAACTTCAAAAAACTGCATGGCACTACAAACCCCAATAGCACAAAGTAATGCAAAAATTCATTCAATAAATAAAGGGTGTCCCATAGGTGACGTAAATTGACCTGTGTACCATTGCAGACAAACGGTCGAAAATTGGACGGAATGTTTTCTTTTTTTGAGTATTAATATAACAGTTTTATAATTTATTATTTTTATTATTTACATAGATTGAGTTTTTACAGAAGGTATTGCAGCTAATGAAAACTTATTTTTATACTATACACATTTATACATTTATAGGAAGAAAGATAGTAAAAACCTATTGATTTTTAAAAGAAATTTTTGTGTTATAAACTTCTTTCACCTTCGTAGATGAAGGTTCAGAAGGTATATACACTTACAAATTCTTTATAAAAATCATAATTAAATGATCTGTTTCGATCTTCAAAGCGTTTTGTTAATTTACTAATGATTTTATTGATGACATCTTCTTTGCAACATCTATGCCAACGAAATGTTGAGTAACGTCTTGGTAAATTGTGTATAATTTTAAGGTTCTTATTTTGTGTAACCTGAAGATTTTTTCGATACGTTTTTTTCGACTTTACTGTACCAGACTTGGCATCTAAAAGTCATTATTGGTCGAATGCAAATCTTATACAGTAACAACTTATCTGCTCAAGCACATTTGATAGCCTTTTCGCATGTTTTCAAGACGTGATATTTTACTTCTTGTATTGAAACTTTATTTCCCTGAATGCATAGTGGAATGCCTGGAATTCTTTTAGGGGACTTATTAAATAGAAAGATTATGGCTTGGGTTTTTATTTCATTAATCTTTATCTTCCATTTGAAGAAATATTTATTGGCATGCTCGAGAGCTCTTCTTATATTTTTTATTATAGCATTTGTAACTTTTCCACTTACTATTGTAGCCATATCATCAGCGTATAGGGCTAAGTGCTGATTTTTAAAACTTTAAAATCGGCTGTATAAAGGGAATTCAAAATAGGTGAAAGTACAGAGCCTTGAGGAACTCCAGCTGGAATTTTTTTTCTGTGGAATTACTTTCATATATAGTAACAATAAAAGTCATATTACTCAGAAAAAAAATAATAATAATAAAATATATATTTATAATTGTAAATAAAAGGGTTTTCCAATTTTTTATTTCATTTGATGTAAATAGGCATTCTTTTAAAACAGTTGTAGAAAAGCAATTGAAATTTACAAAGAACCTGTATTGCTTAGTCCGCTATAACAACAAAAAAAAGCAAGTATAAAATTTTGGAATTTAAAGAGTGCCTCTATAGTTGACGTAGTTTTACGCATATGGCCAAACTGTTGAATATTTGTAGACAGTGAGTTAAAATTTACTAGCTGTACTACTCTAAGTCCGCTATTATGACAAGTGTAAAATTACAAATTTGATTTGATATATGTATGTGGCCAAATTTTAAACCGTTAACGACAGATAGCTGAAATCTATTTTGAATTCAATTTTTTTGCAATTATTATTAATTTTTAAAAATATTCCAAATTTCTTGAAAGTTTCGTTTTTTTAAAGTAATGTTCAGATCACCAAATTGTCAAATATTTAAAAAAGTTAGTTTTCTACGAGCGAACATAGTACACACAAAGCATAGAAATACCGCAAAACTTCAAAACTCCGGGAGATCCCAAATATCAGGATAGCGAAATTTTCTGAATTTCGGGATTGACAAAATCGTGAATCCGGAAATCTTAAAAAATTAATTCGGAGTTACATCTTTAACCAGGAATCTAACAATATATGGCTTGTCATCGCTGCCCTACACCGGACAGTACAGTAGATCCCATAATTATTTCATTTCTATGCAGTCCTTTTAAAGACATCAAAATTGAATGATATTAACTGAATGGCATGACGTATATGTATGTATTCCTACCTGTTGAAAAACCCTTTTCACAACATATTTAAACTGTCATTATGGATTTAAGTGGCCCACGATTACCATTTGACAAATACCATTATTAAGCAAATATTTTCCATAAGTAAAATCTCATCGAACATCAATTGAAATCAAATTTAATGATTACATTTGAAACACAAACGCGTACTTATTGACACTTAAGCACACACGTACCAGGAAACCTATATATTTTATTTACAAACACTTTAATATACAAAATTTTACTCATGTTAACATTCTCGTTCAGTCGGATGTTAAACCAAAAACATATTTACTCTCATATAAATAAGAACACTTACAGGTGGGAAACACACACACACTTCAGTTTGTATGCGTATGAATATGTGTGCATTAGAATATCTGTATACGAAAATTTCAATGTGTCAATATGTTTTATCGTACAACAAAATAAAGACAATCACTTCAATTTGACGCAATCTGTGCGGTAAGGAAATATTTTAGAGACTTAAGTCAAATGTATTAAGCAATTGTCACAAGAGCTGATTTGCGTTTAACACATTTTAAAAAACCTTTTGTAAAATTTGCAGGGAACTTACAATTTGAAAATTAAATTATAAGCAAAGAGAAATGCAGTTCTGCAATTTTTAAAGCCTTTCTGATTATTTATTTATTTCCTAATATAAAAAAAAAACAAATATTTTTTTTAACGAATTATTATTTTAACATGCTAATATTAAAAAAACACTGCGAAAAATACTGCTATAACGGCTCCTTATAAAAATAATTCAACCCCTAATGATGAATCATTTCAATAAAAAATTTTACCATTTAGTGTTTTTTTATTTTTTTAGTTAATTTAAGAGTGGTTACGAATGTTTTAATGTGTTTACTTTACTCATAAATTTTAAAAATAAAACCGAAGCTTCTAGAAATAAGTACCTTATAAAGAAAGTAGATTTAATACTCTACGATATACTTGAATAAAGAGCCATTTCGCAAACAACGAAATATATTTCGCTTATGTGGATGTTGTTGGAACTATCTTTTAATTGGCTCACACGAACATAAATGCAAGAATAAATGAACAACTCAACTACCAGATCTTTCCATATTAAAAGAATCTAGACGTTTTAACTCGCTTTCAAAGAAAAATAGCAGCTTTGAGTTGTACACTATTCAGCAGTAGTGAAGTTGCGTGTGCATATTAGTACAGTGTGTGCGGTTTAAAAGTGCTGTTTACAAAATTGTAAAGAACTGAGTAGCTAAACTAACGTCAAAAATATAATTTTTAAGATGTTTTATATTGCGATTGAAAGAATCCAACGATTAAATAAATCGCAACAATATTTTGCACAGAAACTTTTCATCCTATTTTCAAAGTTGAAATAAGAACCTGTTTTGCACGTTTAATTATATTTTAATTAATTTCAATTTTAGATGGTTTTGATAGACCATGAATTCTACTAAGATATTGGGAGGTATATTGACTTTTTGATGTTCTTTTAATTATTGGTAAATGGCCGGAGTGTCAAACGAGGTTATACTCTCGGTATCAGTTTTATTATTGAAGCAGTATGACTGCAGGAGAAATGAGAATATCGGTGTTTATGCTGCGAGATTGAGTCTTCTGTACAACTACTTCTGCAGATGATGCTGTAGCTTAGATGGTTAGGACATTGACTACTGAGCTGTTTTTGATTTGATAGCTTGGGTTCGAGAAGGCCTAACAAACAAAGGAAGTACGACAAAAAAAGCTACAAGTTTTTTCAAAAAAGAACAAAAGCAATAAATGAAAAATTACAAAAATGATCAACAATATTGATAGCGACTGAGTTTGATTCAGATATTGATAACGCACTAATTGTTGGAAATTAATACAAAAAATAAAATCGTCATCCATTGTTTTAACGTTTTTTATTTCAATAAAAAATTATTTAAATATCAAACTTAAAAAATGGGATTTGCGTTTAAAGTACAAAAAAACTTTAAGTTACCTAACGTTGAATTCCATTTTCTACTGTTTCAAACGGAACAGAACGTCAAAGTAAAAACAAACTACAAATCTAAATTTTCCACTTAACAGCTGAATAATCACGGAACGGAAAGCAAAGACTAATTCTATCTTAACCCAGCCACGGTCAATTTAACAACTTTAATTTTTCAAACATATTCAGCCCAATTATAAACATAAATTCCGTTCGAATTTTTTCACTTTTCCCTTTTCTCCAATTACAAAAATTTTCCACTTTTTATTGACTGAAGAATATGAATTATAAAATAAAAATAACATATAAATAAATAAATAGCTTCCTTTGAAGTACGATGATGACACTTTTTTATTATTTTGTTCATACGGAATTCATAATTGGAGGATTCTTTTCTCGAGAAAAATTATTTTCTTAAGAATGTTCATGAGTGGGTTAATTTATTAAGGCCTGGTATACTAATATATATATAGCACAATACCCTTCTTCACCAGCACTACTGTACAGCAAATCGTCTTCGAAAACCTTTAATTCGCCTTATAACACCAATGAGCAGCAACATTGTTTTAAAAATATATATAACGTGCAAATACACTGCTGAAAGTAATAAAGCTCTCTATCACTCTACTTTGCACTATACATTTTCTTAAAAACCCATCGGGTTTATCCAGGCGTAACTTTGCAGAGCTTTAAGGAAATCCATCCTCACTTTCAGTTAATGCTTCAAAATGGGACTATTTGAACCCCAGCCCATTCAACCTTACCTAAGATCAATGATATCAGAAAACTTATCTAGATTCACCAGATGTATTACGTATAACAAATTAATCAATTTTTTCCAAAATAAAGAAAAAAGTTCGCGCCAAAAGACACAACTATTAATTCGGAAATCTTTTTCTCCTCCCGATCTTAATCAAAATCTTATCCATTTTCACGAAAACTCGTTCTTTAGCCGAGGTTGATATATCGCTGTCACGAAGGTTAATAAATTTATTAAAGTCGCCTGATATCATTAGACTAATATAAGCTTTTTGGAGTGTTTGAACTTATTGTTTTTTGCAAACTCAGAAAAGCCTTTTTGCTTTTGTTTTAAAATTGAAGCAAATAGCGCTAAATGCCATTGTACTTTCACAACTTTGTTGTGGATGGATAGAAAATTAGTTTACAAAAAACAATGGAGTGATATACGCTTAAAGAACGCTGGGTCCGTTGTTTAAACGCAGGATTAATTTTGTCGTCATTTTCCTTTGGCCATACAATATCTTGCGCTTACCACAAAAAACTACAATATTAACAAGTTTTCCATTAAACGTCGGATAAACTGAATAAATTCATCTTTAATTTTTAAACATTGACCTTGAAAGCCCAAAATTTTAAAATGCCCCTTTATTTGTATTAAAATAACTGATAGCTGTTGTCCAGTAGTAGCCAGCAGTTGGTCGCAATAGTTTAGGTTATAAATTCTTAATTCCCGGATGCCTTTGGTAAACATTTGCGTGCATGTAACAGTTTGTAGCAGTTACTTTTCAACCAGCTGATTATTTTTTAGTTCACGCTGGGCTGTTTCATGCAGAAAGAAGAAGAATTTTATTTTCTCAAAAGCTTTCTTTCTAAATTAAATTGTAGTACGGGAACAGTTTACGGTAACAGTGAGATCTTACTGAATCCCAAACTTGAGTACGGGAGCGCACCTTTTGTTGCGAAAATAAGATCTGGTAACCCCTATATGTCTTGAAAAATAACAGTGTTTTTTTTATTCATGGTGTGCGTGACAAAACCCGAGGTAAATATTAATTATTTGTTAACACAGGTTAAACAACCCTGGTGGCTGATTTAGTAGAGGTTAATGCTATAAACACAATCAAAGGCTACCGACCATCGACTACCGACTACAAAAGTAGCTGGCTACAAAAATAGCCAAGTTGCTAGCTACTTATGTTATAAACACAATCAAAGGCTACCGACCATCGACTACCGACTACAAAAGTAGCTGGCTACAAAAATAGCCAAGTTGACAGCTACTTAATTTTTTTAACGACCACCGACCACTAACTACAAAAAAAAAAAACATCTGTTTTGACATACATGTATGTATTTAAGTTAACCAAAACAAAACAAACTTGATTTTTTTAAGTGAATTTGTGTAAAAAAAAATTTAATGTCTCAAGAAAATTTAATTAACTTTATAAATACTTTTGCTAAAATAGTGTAAACAAAGACTTCAGTGAATGAAGTGTCCACGTCCATATTTGCATGTAAATTAAACTAAACATTTACATTAAACAATATAATAAATACATATAAACAGTAAAAATGACTATTATATACTTATCAATTTCAATAAAAAACCCAAAAAATAAATATAAATGAAACATATTAGAAATTTATGAAAAAAGAACTAAATGGAAAATTTCACAAACAAAAAGTAAATGAAAAATGTATTTTTTTTTTTTTTTGAAATCTTAATTTAATAATGGCAGGGGTATATAACTACAGCGCCAGGGTACCCACAAGTATTTTGATATTACTAGTCTCTCCAGGAACTGCACATCAACCTATACCTTCGGATAGGAAGTGGAAAATCCTGTTGAATAAAAACTGTGCGCGTTGCGACTTCAATTATAACTTCACTTTTTTTAAAAAAATCTTCTCGCGCGCAGATGTTCCCCCTTCGAGATAAAGTAATAAACTGATGAAAAATGTAAACAAATTAACAGATGATTATTATTTTTCAATGGTGCCACTATAAACGTTTTTCGCGTTTTTAATAGCGATATTTAATGTATTGCGATTTTAAAAACACCATTTCATGCATTTATTGTATTGGCACCACTAATCTGTTTTTTGTAGCCAAGAAAAATAGAAATTAGCCTAAGTTGGCTACGGGCTACAAAAGTAGCCGTGTAGTCGGTAGTCGTGTAGCTGCTAAATATTTATTCTCATAAGCACGCATGTATTCTATTTTTGACATCTTGTAGTCGATGGTCGGTGGACATGATTATGTTTATAGCATTAATTTTTTTAACGACCATCGACCACTAACTACAAAAAAAAACATCTGTTTTGACATACATGTATGTATTTAAGTTAACCAAAACAAAACAAACTTGATTTTTTTAAGTGAATTTGTGTAAAAAAAATTTAAATGTCTCCAGAAAATTTAATTAACTTTATAAATACTATGGCTAAAATAGTGGAAACAAAGACTTCAGTGTATGAAGTGTCCACGTCCATATTTGCATGTAAATTGAACTAAACATTTACATTAAACAATATAATAAATACATATAAGCAGTAAAAATTACTATTATATACTTATCAATTTCAATAAAAACCCCAAAAAATAAATATAAATGAAACAAATTAGAAATTTATGAAAAAAGAACTAAATGGAAAATTTCACAAACAAAAAGTAAATGAAAAATGTATTTTTTTTTTTGAAATCTTAATTTAATAATGGCAGGGGTATATAACTACAGCGCCAGCATACCCACAAGTATTTTGATATTACTAGTCTCTCCAGGAACTGCACATCAACCTTTACCTTCGTATAGGAAGTGGAAAATCCTGTTGAATAAAAACTGTGCGCGTTGCGACTTCAATTTTAACTTCACTTTTTTTAAAAAAAATCTTCTCGCGAGCAGATATTCCCCCTTCGAGATAAAGTAATAAACTGATGAAAAATGTAAACAAATGAACAGATGATTATTATTTTTCAATGGTGCCACTATAAACGTTTTTCGCGTTTTTAATAGCGATATTTAATGTATTGCGATTTTAAAAACGCCATTTCATGCATTTATTGTATTGGCACCACTAATCTGTTTTTTGTAGCCAAGAAAAATAGAAATTAGCCTAAGTTGGCTACGGGCTACAAAAGTAGCCGTGTAGTCGGTAGTCGTGTAGCTGCTATATATTTATTCTCATAAGCACGCATGTACTCTACTTTTGACATCTTGTAGTCGATGGTCGGTGGACATGATTATGTTTATAGCATAAGGCTTGACATAAAATAGCGGATCGCATAATAACAGTGTATGGTAGTTGTGCCTCGGTTGGATAAAAGAGGCTAGGAATGAGAAAGAGAAAAATGAGCATATGAGTTGGAGTCTCTGCCTAGGTAACAGCATAAGTGGTTTAGCTTACAAAACAACCCAGCGAGGAGTTCGTGTCTCGCCGAAGTAAAACAGAGCAATAAAGATTGGATTGCTGCGTTTACAATAGTGCATGCTTAGTTAGAAAGAGAGCAATAGGAGTAGGATCGACCAAGTATTAGCCCAGAGCTACACAGTAAGAAATACTGTGCCAAAGTAGAGAAAAATCAAAATTCCATGCTGATTGCTATTTGCAATCGATAGAACCCGTACGTTTGCCAAAGGAGATCAAAATAATAATTTAAAACACTTTACTAAACTAATTTGTGTATTTTCTAACAGCTCAAGCCACCATTGATGTGAACACATCTATATGCACCGATACCAGCAGTGCTACAGCTAAATTAAAACTAAGGCATTTTTACTTCTTTTTTAACATCATTAAAATCTAAGTTAAAAGAAAAATATGCATAAATAAATTACACTTCAGAATTATTTAAATGCCTCTTTTCGGAAATAATCACTCTACATGTGTACAAAAATTATAATGCGGCTGCTACTGAGGATAATGATGACACAAAGGATGATGATGTCTTTAAGGATGCAACAATAAACATTTTATACAAAAGCACACTTTCAGCTCTCTTTAAACAAATGACAAAATGAATCTGAAGAAGGGTAGAAAAAAAAAGAAACAAGTAAAAGTAGTTTATAATAGAAATGGCAACCAACTTCAAAATTAAATAAACGCTATGAGAGATAGGCACAAAAAATGTAGAAAAGGAGGTGTTAAATGGAAATATGTTTCTGAAGTTAGCTTTTGTTAACGTTTAGTAACCAAGGGTACTAATCCCTAATTGAAGTAGTTTAAATGGCATTGTTACTTGTCAGAGCATAGAGAGATAGAGACACGGAAAACCAAATATAAATGAAAGAAAAGACAGACAGACATTCATATGTTTTGTACTTAATATCAAAAGACTACAACTTTATTGTATGTTGCTTCCTTTTTTCGTTTGTTTGTCTTTAAGTACTCGTAGTTGCCATTAAAGGCAGGAAAGAGTTTGCATGGCTTAAGTAATAATGGAAAACAATTGTAGAAAAAAAACAAAAACAAGTAGGAAAAATATAGCATATGTGTAGGGGCTTTATAACCTACGGTTGTTTTACAAGCTGCAATAATAAAACATAACAATAAATGGTATACTCTACAACAATATTACGATACTGCTTAAGCAGAGATCCTATAACAAAGAAAAATGGGAAACGTTGTTTACTTTTTTTTTTATTAAATACCAAATATTTTATACAAAACCATGCGTCCGTTGTGGCAAAATAAATGCAAATATTGTCGAGTTATAATAATCTTAAATCTTTAAGGCTTGCCGATTTGGAGCCTGGCACGGTTTAGACATGTCGCCAAAAAAGGAGAAAATCAATGCTTGAAATCCTAAAAATCATTTTTAAAATTTTTTGTTTAATTTTAAAAAAGGTACAAAACAGTCAAATTTTGTCGTGGTTATAGACTCTGAATTTTTTTTTACCAATTAAAGAAAACACATATTCTATAAAATTAAAAAATTATTACAACTGATCTCAAAAGTAATTTTGTTTTGTCTCCGTGACGCAATTGCTTCTCGGATATAAGGTGATAACAGTTGCCAGGTTTTGTGAGCAGTGAACTTATCCTGAGAATGGAAGACCACTTATTTTTTTTTCATATTTAATTTACATAAAATATATAAAGCTGAAACATTTTTTTTTCGTTTAATAGAACAAACCATTTTTATGCACCAATTTTTCAAGTTCCCTCAACAGCTGATTTTAATAATTATACTACACAACCGTGTGACTAGGCTGCGGAATTTATTGTTGCCAAGTTGCTTTTGCACTTCTACAGCAATAAAATTTATATGACAATGCAGTGTTGCCAGGAAAAAACAAGAAAATTTTTTTTTCTTTTAATAAAGTTAAATTTTTTTGAAATAAAAGTTTCATTTTGAACAGTTTCCTACACTTTTTTAGTGGCAGTTTTATTATATTTTTCAGAAAAATAACAAGCCAATAAATTCATATACTGAACAAAAACAAAACAAAACAGAAAAACGTATCAAACGTGAATTGTAGCTAATAAATTTTAGCCCGATTATTCTTGTGAGTATTTAATGCAGAACTCATTCTGTGATTGAAAAGAGCATGCTCTCGCCATTTAGTAAAATTATATAAAGTAGGATTTTTTTTAATAAATCCGTTTATTTTTTTTTTTTTTTTGAAAAATTGAGCCATGATAGAATTTACTGTTGAAATAACTTTCAAAACACCGTTAATAAAAACAAATTTGAGTCTTATTTGCTATAAAACTTCAACCTAAAATTGTCGAAATTTTTCCCTTAATATATGTAGACACAAATGTTGCATACTTCAAGGCGAAAAGACAACATTCTTCTAAATCAAGGTATTGGTACGTTACTAACAAACTAGTTTTCACATTTTTTCGATGAAGCAAGTAAAGTTGCTAACAATTTTCCATGTTTGAACAGAGCACTTAGTTTTCCGCACAAAAAAGTGCAGTTCCTATAGTTGGTAAAATAGTTGCTAAAAAAATTTTGCTATTTCTTAATATGAAGCAGGAAACATTGTGTAACTTCTTACTAATTAAACAGAGTAAAACATCAGCAACATAATTTTTGTTAAGCTAATTTTTTGTATTGGAGGGAAAACAGCTATTAGAAAAGTTAAAAGTATACCAAATATTACGAAAATTTGGCTAAGTATAACAAAATTATACATGCTACGTGGAGCCTTTAAAAGTTAGAAAAAATTTAACAAATGTAGTTAATGGCATCACCACACAACTTCATTAATGTACGGCAATTTAGTACAGTAATATTTGGGTCAAATTGGTGCATTAGCGGCAACCATGTGATTGCATCTTTAGGTATTAATTGAGGTTGCTTCCAAGTAAATATCTCCTAAAAGTATGCAAAGGTTAGGAATCCAACGCCAACAAGTTCTCAACTTCATCAATACTATTATCCGGTGTAACGCTGTGTTTAGTAGCGGTACCAAGCAAAAACATATTAACAACTACTGGTTTTTTTTATAAGTTAAACAAGTGATATATAAAAATGACTTTAATGCCTAAAAGAGCTTACAACTAGTATTTGTATCTACTACCACTACCAGTAAATTTTCTTTATACAAACAACAAACACTTACATTTGTTACGTTTATGTAGTCTTTCTTCCGTGTTTTGTTTAAGAGCTGGAGAAAGTAATAAGTAAAAAGTTTGTTTTGCAGGCAATAACGATAAAAATATGGCCTCAGCAGGATTAATACATTATTTCCGCTGCATGTTTATGCGTTTCGTTTCTTAGTTAAATTTTTTTTTCTCTATTTTTAATGTAACAATTGTAATTTGTAGTTTTGTGTATTTATTTATTTATTTTGATTTTTTTTTTGCCACTAAGTTTATTTGTTATTAAATAAGATTTTTGTTGCTGTTATTCTCCCCAGAGAAGGGAATTCATTTATGGCTACAGTTAAAGTTACAGTACATTTTATATAAGTTCTTGTATTTGAGAACAATATGTTAGAAGTTTTTAATGAATTACGAAAAGTGTGCTTGTGCTTGAGTTTTTGGTTTTTTGTTTTTTTTGTTTTTATTGCTTTTATTGTTACGTAGAAAACTTTATAAAGATAAATATATTTGTGCAAATTTAGGCTTAAATGTAGATTGTTTTCTAAATTTTTTAAATTAATTTTCTTAAATTTAAGATTTAAAACAAAATATATTTTATTTATCTTCAGGTTAAACCATGATTATAGGTTTAGAAGCGCAATCATAATTTCAAAATTTCTGATGAAACTTATCTAGTTTTTTATTTCAATTTTCATTAAATTAAAAATAAAGTAAAAATTAAGGAATAAGATATTTATTTCAAATATGAAGAACTTTGTAGTCAATTTTAATTTGTTTTACACCTCTTTGATTCATGAACAGCATTCTTTAATAGTATCTTGCTAAGATGAAATTAAGAACTGTGTTCAGCTATCGCTAGAACTTTTAATAAAGTTTAGCATGGTCCACTTCTAAAAAAAAAAACATATTATTGGTGGTGTTCTTCGTATGTTAGTCAAGAGAGAGCGTGCAGGAGAGAGCGAAGAAGCTCATCGGTGACAGTATGGTATCCAGCTCTATTGACTCACTGGAACATCGACGCAATGTGGGGTGTGTTTCACTGTTTTATCGTTACTACAACGGAATGTGCTCTTATGAAATCAGGGAACTTGTTCCTGAAAACCGTAATTTCGTACGCGCAACGCGTTCCGCATCAAGAGCGCATTCCTTTGTGGTCGATTGGCTAGTGAATCGCACTACGCATTACAGAGAGAATTCGTTTTTTAAATTAAATTCCCCGCAGAGGTCTTTCCTGCCACTTTCAATGTGCAAAGATTCAAATCAAATGTCCACAAGCACTACTCCCTTTATCCCCCTTCCCACAACCTAATTTCCTAGTTCTGGGACAATACATTGCATAAGTAGGGGTCATCCCCTGAGTGCTGGTCCTAATAAAAAAAAATTATTATTTACTTTTGATTTCTTGTGCAAGTGCTTACCAATGTCATAAGTTAGATTGTGAATACCTCTCTAAATGTTCTAAAATCTTATATAAAATGCCAAAGTGTTTAAAATTAATAAATTTCTACATTGTTCGCTGGTAGTTATCGAGCCTAATGCTAGCTACTGCTCGATGTGTGCGATGCCGCATCAGACTTTTCTAGACGCAGTCTGCATGTGTTTTTTTCTACGATTTTCATCTGGGTCAAATGATACTTGCAGTTTTTATGACCTGTAAATAACGTAGTTATGAGGATTAAGATTTGACTTACTGTAGTATCTTTGCAAACACCAAGCCATTCACAATGCAACGTTATGTGTTTGTCCAAAGATAATTACAGAAAACTCCGTTATCACCATTTTTACTGCTGCTTCATTTCCAGCTGCGCCGTATTATTTTTTAATCTACATCAAGGTATCATGATTCACCGAGACACATCTGTTCACTCAAGTTTCAATTCAAGCTCAAATTCAAATTCAAGTAGACGGTCACTTGCCTTCTGCTTTTTATAACCGATTAGTTGCCGTGTGCAATAAGAACCCTTACTCACTACACCTGATTTTTGAATAGGTATAGGAATACGTGCTCAACTGAGGACACACGTAGCCTGGTCTACGGTCAATAAAAAACATATGTAAAAATACTCCTCCACTCCTTTTTTATTATCAAAGTATTTTTCTCTATTCAATCGATACTCAAGATTGGCCTTGCTTGCATGAAGTTGCCGAAATTGTTTCTGATTATCAGTGTCTAAGATTCCCTCTCAAGAACAATTGGTTTAAGGAATGGAGATGTATAAGTTTGACATTTCGCTTGCATTTTTTACAACTACTATTTGCGAGTAAATGGACCCCCGGTAATTTATTTCAGAATTAGAAAATCAGTGAACGCCATTACTAACTGGCACATGCTTTTGCTTATATTTTAGAGCTGGGTATTCAATTGCATGTTAGTATAATTAGTTTGGCACAGTAAAATATATCCCAGACAAGCCATGCGAAAGGTCATGTTAAAATTTATACAGTTTTCGTTTGTATTTTTTTGTTTTAGCGTGGCAGTTTTAAAGAGGTACTTAGAAAGGATTTGAGTCTATATATTTTGTTTTATGCTAAAAGTTTCATTTCAATCTTTTTTGAATAATTTAACGAGATTTGCTTCGAGGTTACAATCTGTTTAAATCAAATTACGTTCAAAATATGATTTTATAGACAGAGGTAAGTGGCCAACTTCATTTTTTCATTTGCTGGCTCTCAATTATTGTACGTATTGCACATTTCGACATGTTGTTGAAGTAAAAGTTAACATAAAGTTCTCCAAAGGAAGTGAGACTAAGTAAACTGAAGTAGTATCCGCACTACACTTGTTCTGATTATGGTTCTTGATGTGCAATTTGCTCTTGTTTTGCTTTTATGGTTATTTTTTAGTTTTCTTTTTGTGTGTAATATAAGATTATTACAAAAATTCTGTATGCAAATACCAAAAGGCACTCATCTTTGTTCATATTTTTTGCAGTCATCGTAAAACCTGTTACAAATTTTACAAAAATATTCGGTAGAAAGCATTACTTAAATAAAATAAGAAAATAATCAGCCTTATTACGGTTGTCGTTGTCGTGTCGAAAATCCTACTTTTTCAAAATGGTATTATGCACGTCGTTATCGTAAAATATGTTACTAAAAAAAAAAACAAATCTATTATAAAAATCGGTATTATGTTTGTCGCATTCGAATGATAATTTGTTCATATATTGTCGTTGAAATTTATGTACTCGACAAACAATTTTTTTTCGTAAACTTTTAAAATAAACGCTGACAAAAGATAAGTTTACTTTTAATTTTTACATAATGCTTATTTTATTTTTTGCATGTTGTTTTTAATTTTAAGTATAAAAATAACAATCTTAAAGCAGTTCAATCTACTGGTGGAGCTTATGGAGGCACATAAGACTTAGCTAGAGGCTATAGTTCCGATGTCAATAAAATTGAAGCTGAAGAAGAGTAAAAAAACTAGCATTTAAGCATTCAAACATAATTGTATACTAAAGTTATGAGGTCGTTAAAGAAATTGCAAGATTTAATGGAAAAAAGTACAATTCAAAGGAAGAAAACTTCATTTAAAACTTACGTCCGATGAAATCGAATTAAAAAAACGTAAAATTGAATTAGAAGAACTAAAAGGCAGAGTGCGTTTTATTTTACACTAATTTCAAGTTTTTCTTAATCTAGACATAAAATAAAACTGTAATGGAATTATTTTTGCACATGAAATGTTTTTTGAAAATTTTGATGGTGGTGTAGATAGTAATCGTTATTTTTGGAATTTTGTGTGTCTGTGTTTGCATCATGTAATAACTACTGTATGGATTTGCACAAAATTTTGTAAGAAAATCTCTTAGAACCTTGATTCCCATACGAGGGCTGCTCTATATATTTCTGGCCTAATAGTGAAAATGCGAATATTTATAATCAAAAATAGTTTTATTGTTTCTCAAAGTATTCTTCCGCATGATTTATACACTTTTGCATGCGCTCAAGCCAGTTATTGAAGCACTTTTTCCACTCCGATTGAGACACCTCTAAAACATGGTTTTTGAATACTTCAACAGCTTCTTCTGGCGACGAAAATCGTTGACCACGTATTTTTTTCTTGATGTGCGGAAAAAAGAAGAAATCTTTAGGTGCCAAGTCAGGGCTGTACGGCGGATGACCCATTAATTCGACGTTCGGCCGGTCAAAAACGCTCTGGTTTGAGCCGATGTGTGAGAGCTCGCATTGTCATGGTGAACAATGATTCGTCTTCTCTTGTTGATTTTTCGAATCTCTCCGAAGACTTCAGGCAAAGAAATTGTAGTGTACCACTCAGAAGTGACCGTCCTACGTTGCTCAAGCGGAACAGTCGCCACATGACCAGTTTTGCCGAAGAAACAGGCGACCATTTGCTTCGAAGTGCTTCTTCCACGAACAACTTTCGTTGGATTTTGCTCGTCTTTGAAGACCCACACGGTCGATTGTTGTTTCGTTTCGGGCTCATACGCATAGATCCATAATTCGTCACCTGTGACGATCTTATAAACGTCTTTTGAAGCACCGCAATCGTATTTTTGCAATATTTCTTTGCACCAATCGACACGAGCCTTTTTTTGAGCGACTTTAAAATTATGCGGGATCCAACGAGAACAAACCTTTTTTACGGCCAGGTGTTCATGCAGTATTGAATGTATGCTGCTGGAAGAAATGTCCAAGGGTGTCTCTATCTCTCGGTATGTCGCATATCGATCTTGCATTATGAGTTCACGCGCGGCATCAATGTTCTCTGGCACAACAGCCGTTTTTGGACGACCTTCACGGAATTCGTCTTTGAGCGAGCTTCGGCCACGATTAAATTCATTATTCCAATTTTTCACAGTGCTATAGGATGGTGCTTCATCGCCATACAAAGATTTAAGTTCATCAATGCACTCTTGTCGTGATAATCCATGTCGAAAGTTGTGAAAAATGATGGCACGAAAATGTTCACAAGTTAATTCCATTTTTTTCTATATTAATTTTTTCAAGTCACTGTAAACAACACAAATAATGGTCGTACGTTAAAACGTTTTGATTACGATTATGCTTAAAAATGAACAATTTGCCAATGGAAATGTCAGATTGCACTTGGCAGCACTCAGTGTTGCCAGGCCAGAAATATATATAGCAGCCCTCGTATAAAATACATTTTTTTCATAAAAATACGTAATTTCGTAGAGAAAAAGGGATACATGTGAGGTCACACAATTTTACCGGTACAATGGTACTAAACAGTTCTCTGCACAATTTATGTTTGTAAATGGAAAATTTATTTTATTTAAAAACACATTTTTCTAAATTAAAATTTTAAGAAAATTGCAAATGATATACAAAATTTACAAATTAAATTAAGACTTAAATTAAGAATTAAGTTTTATATCGTTATTTTTAAGTATTAATTTATCGCCTAAAATGCTACTACAAAAATTTTTTAATATAATTTTATGTTTTGATCTATTGCAAAATATTTTATTGTCGAAAATTTTACATAATACCGTAAAAACTAACTAACGACAACGACTACGACTATTCTCGAATATCGTTTTCGACAACCGTATTAAGGTCGAATGGTTAGAAAATTTTATTTTGATAACTTTTGCAAGTTATTTTAATGATAATTGGCTTTATTACGGTTTTCGAAAACGATATTCGAGAAAAAAAAGAGAGAATAAATAAGAGAAAAATAGTAGAAGGAAATTAAATAGAAAGAGCGTAGCAACCAACGACTAGTCGTCGGACTATTCCGATAAATTAAAACAATCCGCAGCCCATGTGTATACCACAAAAATAAGGCTAGTGAGTTATCCACCAACTTCTCCGTATAAAGGAACTGAGACTGCTTGGCAGCAAAGCAAGAACATATTTGTTTTGTGTTGGCTTTAATATATTCACTGAATATATGTGAGAGTTTTTATAATTAATTTATTCTTTTATTTCGCTTTTTGTTTTTATCATATGATATTTCTAAATGTTTTTGTTTTGTTAGCTTAGAGGCAATTCGATTGTGTAGGTTTTTTGTCATAAGGAGTCTTATTCTGTATTTCGATATGAAAGAAAAACTTTCGAAACTTAGTATATAAGATATTCAAATTCGAAGAATTGTCTTCTCGAATCACGCTCACGCTCACACACATACATTTCCATGTATAAACAAAATTTGGCATGAACTCTCACCCGCTATTATGCGTGGGAATTTTAAAATACTTCTATCACAACTCTTAAATAGTTTTTATGTTTGTTTTTAGTGTTAAGCAGACTTTCATCAGAATTTTGAGCTTTAATTCCTCGTCCACTTAAAAATCTGTTGTAACTCATTACCCATATTTACTTGTTCTTATTTATTTAGGTGAGAAAAAAACTGTGTCCAAACCACATCAATATCAAAATTCAGCCATATTTCAATTTCGAATTTAACAAAGAAATCCATTGAATCAATAAGACTAAGAGACATTGAATCAATTAAGCTAAATAAATATTAAATAAATATTAATTTTCACAGCCCGCTGGCAAGTCTTCGTTTTTTTTTACACAGTAACTTTGAATGAAGTGTATTATAGAAATAAATTTTTGCCAAAAATATTTACCGTATTACCTACTGTGCACTGTGAAATTTGCAGATGATCTTTTTACAGGGAGTTTGTTCCGCATATGACGTGTTGTGTGATTCCCTGGATTTGATATACTTTCCCTATTTTAATTTGAATTTTTAATATTCACATATACGATTTATTTTTGTGCATTTTAATAAGATCTTCCTTTATTGTTGTATATTATTATTATACTATTATTATTGTATTGTATTTAAAATGTTTTTAATGTTTAAAAATAATAAAAAATTAATTACACTGTGCGCTGCTCATCTATACATCGCTGTTTGTTTAACAGCCATTTCTTCTGTTGGGGTTGTGTATACAGTGATTGTGTGAAGATGTATTTAGGCAAGCAGAAGTACGCGTAGATGTCTACTAGTGTGTGTTTATTTAAAATGTATAAAAGGCTCGTTGTTAGAATGGCTGGTGCAGCTCTTGTAGTTCGATAAATCTTCAAGGGAGATTCTGCTTTCCAAAGATACACAATTAAAAACCGAGTACATAGTCGTCGTAAATCCTTGACTTAAAAGTCAAGGTAACAACATTACAAAGGCAACTTCTCTATTTGTGAGAGGAGCGTATTGGGAGGAGAAGCACAGCCCTAGATGAACAATAAATAATATAAATAATATATATCTAATGTTTTTTTATCAACGACTCTGCACTTCGCAAAGCCTAACCCAGCAACCAGCGAGAACGTGTCATTACACCATATTCGTTTGTGTTAATGAAAAAACCTTAAAATCAACACATATTACGTCGCTGCTAAAGTTACACCGCACATGAATTTTTCCATTATGAGCTCAGAAAGCTCTCGCTCATACTGGTGAAGTGTATTGCATCTATGGCCGAATGTAAGTATTATAAGCGTAAGAAGGTCGGATTGAGTAAAATATCTTTTGGATTGCCCACCAGACTTAGGTTCCATCTTTTCAAAAATTTGTATCACAATATAATTCATGAAGATAGAATCACGCTTACCCAAGTTCTTGATGGTTCCTTTTTAATACTCTATAGGCATAAAACCTATAAAATGCCTTTTTTATTACTCCTCATTCCTTCGGCACACAAAGGTAGGGGGTATTTTGCAAATCTAGCCGGACATTAGGCCAAAAATTAATTTTGATAAATGTAAAAATTAAAGTATGCAGCTGGATAGATATTTTAATTATGAACTGTATAGTGAATTTTTAAGGCTTTTGCTTGTCGTTTTAGGACACTGTTTAATTCAGGAAAGTTGGATAAATCACATACTTTTTTATTGACTTTATACGATTTTGAGAGGTTTAAAATATATTTTTTTGTGGTTAAACGAATAAAATTTTTTATTGACTTTTTCATATGAAAGGATATATTAGGAGCTACCAAAGTATATCTATAACAAGTACATGCAAGAGTCCAGCTGATAGTTTTATTGGTGTGCGTGTTTATCATGTATTGTGTCAAAATTTGTTCACATTTATTTTAATTTTTATTTTGCTCTTGTTTTTTATGTGTTTCTTTTCATTTTTATTATGTTCTATCAGGGATGGTGAACGAAATATTTAAATTACACTTTTCCAACTCAAGTTGCATTGAACATCTTTTTATTGAATTCTTGTTTAAATTTACATTGATATAGTCGTTAAAAGGGCATTCTCTTACTTTTTTTATAATAATTAAGAAAAATTCATATTAATTTTTTAGTTAGAAAAATGATAAAATGCTACCCACTTTACCGTCTCTGAACTGTTTTTTGACATAATACATGATTTTACACAAACAAAATGCCTGTTGTTGTATTTGTTGTAGACTTGAATGTATTTAATATAGATATACTTTGGGAGCTACTTATATAAATTTTCAGAAAAATTTTCTTTTAAATAAAATTAAAAAAGTTTTTTTTCAAAATTTTTTTGTTAAAAAAGTGAAAAGGTTTTTCAGATTGATTACCATCGCGGTCCTAAAAATGTTATACATCACTATAAAATTTGCGATCTCTACTTTTATACCGTAGAGAAAAGTTGCGCGTTTTTGCGCCATTTTTTTCGATTTTATTTTTAAATTTTACCTTTTTTCTGTTTTTATTAACTTTATACGATTTTGAGAGGTTTGCAATATTTTTTTTGTGGCTTAACGAATAAAGATTTTGTATTGTTTTTTTTTCCTGTGAAGGGCTATATTTGCAGCTACTTATATTAAAATTTAGAATTTTTTTTTAGGTATTTATAATAAAATTTCGTTCGAAATAAAAAAAAAGAGTTTTTTATGTAAGAATCTCTACTCTACTTTTATACTGTAGAAAATTCTTTTATATGTATTAAATTAACAAATTTAAATAAAATTATGAATAAATTAATTATTTTCAGATAAAAAAAAATAATGTAAAGTAACAAATTACAAAAATATCGTTTTAATAATATTCTTGGGAAGCGGGCATTGGTAAGACTTTGGAAAGATTAATAATGAATATTTTTAGAAAATTATCAACAAAAACAAAAATTATTATTATAATTAAAAAACACATATTTTTCACAAGAAAATTTTGGGGCTGGGATTGGAGGGATACTTCCCCCTGCCCAAATAAATTATGGTTTTAAGGCGTGTGTTATACATTTCATTTAATACTTCTATTCTTTTTTCGAATAATATTTTATTTCAACGCCTACAAAAGGCGGCGCCAAATTGGCCTTTAACAATCTCTTGAGTTCAACTTTAAGTTTTTAAATATTCCTTGAAATTAAAAGTTGTAATTGCTAAACAAAATGACTTGAAAATGAAAAAGAATTTGGCATTTTTCAGAGAGACGAATAATACTTCTAAGGGGAACTTTTTTCTTCTTGGTCCAATTATTCTTGCTTTCTAGCTTTAACCGCTTTAACGTGACCATAGCCGATTTTTCTGCAAAGCTTCATTATTCTTGGTGCAGTCAGTAAATTTTTAGAGCCAATATAAACTAAAAAAAAATAATGTCCGGCTACATTGGCTAAATTCCCCGATGTGCGACGGTAGGACGAATCACTACAGTAGTGTCGACTACCCAGCTCTGCTAGAATGCAGATTTAATTGTTGCAAACTATTTCCTCCCACCTGAGAAATTCTATGAGATACCAAAAATTCTTCAATGTACATTTAAGCGGAAAATAATTGTACACATTTTGACCGCGGTAAAAATTATATTATTATAGTATTTCTATTACGACAAAAAGCAAATCATTGCCTCCTGTTTGTTTTTCCCTCTATTGGTCGCTATGTAATTTTCCATGCAGTACTTTATGCGAGTGGTTTCAAAAATAAGAACAAAATAACAAATAACCATTTATTTGCCCACAAGCCATGAAGTATATTGCTATAACATTAGTTTTATTATAATTATTTTTATATTCTTTGCTTATGTCACTGCTTTTGTTATAGTTATAGCTGTAGTTGTTGTTGTTTCTTTTATTTGTTTGGTTATTCTCTTTGTTAGTTCTTGTATTTATTTTAGCCAAGTCTTTTAAAAGTTCATTTCCGTTTCCGTTTGTTTACTGACCAACCATAATCTCACCAACATGCACTTGTATTGTAGTATTTAAGCCGTCAACATACATTTTTCACTAAATAATATTAACCAACATACAAGGTACAACATGATAAAAAGGATTTATTATAAGTTAAAAAAAATTTAATTCGCAACTGTACTTTAATTGTTTCAATTTTGTGCTATAATAGGGCGATACAATTTTTTTTTGCCGGCACATATCTCGCAGTCAGGTATATCTCTCAGGACTCTCCAAAATTAATGCACTACTTTTCGTGTTTTACAATCTCTTTAATCTTTTTTAACCTTTTGACAGCCAATATGGAAAAATAGTTTGGTGCCCTATAAAAGCCAGTCTGGTTATTGAACGAGTAAATCATCTGGTCTGCTTGCGACAATTTTAAAATAGCTATTCAATGTCTCATTATTGCAGAGGGTATAGGTTCGGAATAAATACAAGAATGCCATTTTTAATTGTATCTGTGTGTGCTACATACTTTGATATCATCGTTTAATTGGCTTCTAGGATGAAGTAGGTAACACTTCATCCTTTTTTAATACGCGAGTTAAAAAGCGCCTTTTTCGTTTTCAACTATCTGTTTGCATTGAAAGTGGAAATGACAATGAATGTAAACGACATAGACGAATCCGCACAAGAGAAAATAGAAACTTCGATTCCCACAATAAAAGCGTAAAATACCTTTAAATTAACAAAGGCACAAAAGGAAACGGAAATATAAATGATGCCAAAAAGGACAATCTGTGAGGAAGTCACAGTTGAACTATGGCAAAGTCACAAATGAACTGGATTAAATTTTTCTATTTTGGAGCCAGAAATTTACTTGGCTAACGGTTTGATAGGAGTTTAGGTATTTTAATTGCTGAACTGAATAAAACGAAAGAGGTGCAAGTCAGAAGCTACTTGTTCACTCGAAGGCAGTTTCAAAAATGTCTTAGGCGGGCAGTAAAAAAGATAGATAGTATACAGCTATTTTAGACTTTATCTTACAGAAAAAAATTTCTAGAAATTTTTTTATATTTTTCTTAGGACAGCGCATGTTTGGTTTAAATGTCTACCAGTACTAGAGTGCATTACACTGAAGGCTTGTTTGTGAAAAACCTTTTAACTTTTTTTTTTGGGTACATAATATATCTATAACAACTTGTTGTTTTTATTTAGATTTAATCTCTGTGTCTGTTTGCAGGCACTGGCACTAAATTCAGTAATATCATTTAAATATTCTGTGTAGCTTTAGCACATTCATTCATTAAAACTTCATTATGTTCTGAAATTACCGCATTAAAGTTTTTTGTATGTTTTCGTCTTGTTGATTTGTTTTTTATTAAGTTTTTTAGTTTTAAATGACATCTAGGACAATGCCAAACAACAACATTTTAAAAGGGAAAAAAATAAATGACTTAATTGGCCTTAAATAAAATTAATATTATAACATTGTGGTTACTTAGACTTGATAAAAATGATTAATTAAGTCATCAAAGAAAATGTTTAAAAAATGCTTTTTTTTTCCTTTTTTTCTTGGAATTTATAAAAGCTAAATGAAATTTAATAGAGTTCGAGAAATTATTGATTCTATAATGAAAAGATAACTTAAAGCAATTAGCAACAAAAATTAAAATTCGCATTATATTATATTATATTATATTATATTATATTATATTAAATTTATGCACTTAAAAAACTTTATTTTACTCAAATAATACCTCTATCAATGAGTAAAAAATAATTTCGATTAAAAAAAAATTTCATAGTCAACAAAAATAAAATAAAATATTTCACAACAAAATTTATTAAAGCGATTAAAAAATTAAAAATTACTCCTAATTTTTTCTGTGTTATTGACAAAAAGTGATAGGTTGCATATTCCCAGTCAATAATTATAAACTTTTGTGGCCCATCTCGAACGGATTCAATTTTTATAGACATTTTAAATTAAATATATTTTTATACAAAAATAATACCTAAAATTATAAGAAATATTAGTTGCATATTCAAAGATTTTCAGAGTTAGAAGCCTGATGAGGAAACCTTTAATAATAATATGAGAGTGTAGCAAATATTTCACTGACGTCAGAATGTTTATAATATATCAAATTTTATATCATGGATCAACATGATATAATATATATAATATATATGATATATATGATATATGTATTACTGAAGTAGGGCAAGACGCTTTATTATAAATTTTTACAAAGTCAAGTATACTCTTAGCTTTATTTGTAATTAACTTACACATATCGCTCAATTACTTAAATAACGTCATAACTCAAAATTTCAAATTTTGGAGTTAATTATACAGAATTGTTTGTCATATCATGCTTTATCTTGTGTATAAGTTTCATTTTTATGTCATTTGTACTTTCCACATTTTAAAAGCGTAAGTCGTTATTTCATTTTATGTTTAAACTCTTTGTTTGTCAATAAGAATGACACATTTTGAGTTATAGAGTAAACTTTATAACGTAAAGATCATATAGCTTTCTAAAACATTGTCACATTTCGTTATGTGACTGTAAAAAAAAGATATTTTTAATATGTATCGACTTTTCGCATATAATGCATTATTTTCAATTATGGCTGTGTTGATGAAAAATATTAAGTGAAACTCCGTTTTTCCTTTCACAAATATCGACATATTTTAATTGATAAAAGTTTTCTTAAATGTTTTTTTTTTTTTTTAATTATGAATCATTTTACTAATTGTATTGGGAACTTAAGCAGTCTCTTAGATTAAGTGGCCTAAAATTTATTTTATGGCTTACTGTGAATGTAAAACATATGACCTGTTTTTATTGAAAAAGCCTTTTTTCATTTTTTATGTTATTTTTTGCAAAGAGGAGAAACAGAAGAATGTGATTTTCTTAAAATTTGGGGCAGTTTTAGTTGAGAACTGAATATTTTTTTCTTTTGTAATCAATATTCTTTTATTACTCTTGTGTATTACTGTAACTTCGGATTTTCTATATCATTTTAATTGAAATTAAGAATGTCAATTTGAAATTAAGAAAATCTCTAATAAAAATAAGAACTGCAATTTGATATTAAGAAAATTCGAAATGAAATGAGAATTCCAATTTCAAATTGAGAACATTCCAAATGAAAATAAGAATTTCAATTTAAAAATAAGAAAAATTCAAATGAAAATAGAATTTTCAATTTAAAATTAAAAAACAATTCCAAATTAAATTCAAAATGAAATTCAGAATTTCCCTCTAAAATTGAAAAACTTTCATTTCAAATTGGAAAAATTCCAAATGAAATAGAAAAGTTTAGTTTCAAATTGAAAAAATTTTATTATAAAATTAATCATTAATAAAAATATTTAGAAACAAATGTAGAATTGTTGGCCAATGGAAATATCTTTCAAATACAGATCAGATCCGTAAAATGTTATAGTATTTTGTATAGCTCTATTGAAATCTGCAATAGTAGTGGTACATTCATATTTTTTACACCTTTTTTCCTATTTTCGACTAATTAATTTCAATAAGTGTAGCTGGAGAGTTGTTAAAAATGTTATTTATTTAAATTTATTTTATATTAATTTTTAGTAATTATTTCTTAATATTTTTCTTTAATTTTCTAGAAATCTTTTGGAATTTTCTTAATTTAAATTGAAAATTAGCAACTGCTTTTGGAAATTTCTTAATTTTAAATAAATGTTGTCAATTTCAAATTGAATTTTTTATTTTCATTTGGAACTCTTAATTTCAAATTTAAATTCTTAATTTTATTTTAAAATTTCCCCATTCATTTTTAATTTTCTCAATTTCTACTAGAAACGTTGTAGTCAAAACAGATTATTAGTGTTTTATATTCGATTTTCCTCTTCATTTGATTGTTGCTTAAGGCCAGGATTTACAATCATACACAATCATGCGATTTAATCACACAAAAATCTGACAGAATTCTGTCCTGCTATAAAAATCGTATGCAAAAACATATGTTTTTAATATTTTATTATTCTTTCTGCTCATCATCTTAAAAAAGAAATCAACCCTGATCGCATAGAGATAAATATTTTATGAATTATTTAAAAAGATTATAAAGATAATAAAATCGTACAGATCTGTCAAAAAATCTGTCACACAGCTACGTTTTAATCAACACTAACATAATTTTTGAGCTCACATGCAATTTTTGACCGATCGTACGACTAAGTACGATAGTGAATTTTGGCCTTTATTTGATAGCTACGATAATTTAAAAAAAAAAATTATTTTGGTTGAAAGCAATAGCCTTTTAAAATAAATTTGTAGGTGGTATTTAGAGCATATTTCACGGAACGAAAATTGTGGTTAATTTTCACCAATATTCCGGCTAGTGAAATATATCACAGTGTTAAAATATTAAGGATATTATTGATTTTTTCTTACCCGCGTCTATTCAATAAGAAAAAGGTTTGTTTTATCCTTTTTAATTAAATTCCGTTGTCTTGTGGAAAATTAGTGTTGTTTTAGACAACATTATTTTGTTTTCTTTTTTCGTTTTGTAATACGGAAGAAGCAGTTCTGCTAAATTTGTTCTTCTTTTTTCTATTTTTTATTTTTACTTTTGCTTTGTTTCAGTTAATGTCCAATCTATTAGTTTCCATTGTGAAATACAAAACTTTCATGTCAGCTCTTTAAGAATTGCGTTCTTTCAATGCCAAGTACTTTAAAATTACCACAAAAAAAGGCTATAACTAAGTTTATCATTTCGTTTGTAATTTCTACAATATCCATTTCCGACCCCATAAAGTATATATATTCTCTTATGCATAACAAAGTCGATTGAGCGATTTCCGTCTCTCCGTCTATCCTTCTGTCCGCACGTGTTAGTGTTGAAATCAAGTTGGTAAAGGCTCTTGATCAGAAATTTTAAATTCATTAATCGAACAGATATAGTGTCGAAAGAGATACGGTTCGAAATTAGCAAGATCGGTCCGTATCCTTCTAGGCAGTGGGCAAAACACCACGCCTACCTCTAATTTTTTCATATCATTTGGAAGAAAAAAGTAACTCCAATCAAATAAAGAAATATATGGGGCCATAGAGAACTCAAAAAAAAAAGAAAACCACATACAGTGAAAAAATTACGGGCCTCTGAACTTTTCAAATTTTTAAAAATATCAATATGGGTATCATTTAAAAGCTTTTGAAGAGATTTTTAAGAAAATACTTAATTTTTTTTACAAAATGCTTAACCCATTAAGAGTCGATACCATTTTTATGTAAAATTATATGTATGTTGTATGTTGTACTTTTTTTTCTTCTTCTTATTTTTTAATTCTCTGTCACCCCAATATTTGCCTTTTTGATTGGAGTTACTTAAGTTAACTAAATTTACATATACGGTGAAGATTATATAAGATTTTGCATAGCCGAATATGCCACTCTTACTTGTTTTAAACTGAAATCAATGAATTGATACTTTTAGCTTGGTTTTTCTTAGCACTGGAATAAAATTGGTCAGAGATGAGACTTGGCTGCATTAAATATAAATGCAAATAATACACGAATAACAAAAAATATATTTATCCCGAAAGTTCATTGGATGTGTAAATATAAATAAACAGGAATGGTTACTTTATTCGTATTTAACGAATTCAAAGCGAAGATAATACCAATACATGCAATAACATGCTTAAAAAGGTCGAGTTAACGTTGATCAACCGACGACCAAAAAATTATTTTTTTTTTTCATTTTAATTAAAAATGAAATTAAATCAATTATTTGTTTAATTAGAATAAATAATTGAGTTAATTAAAATTTTAATTAAATTTTAATTTGAGTTTAAATAAAAACTTATATAAATACACAACTTTAATAGTACACTCACTATAATACAAGACAGTATACAAAGTATCTAATACTCAACTGTGCATCAATTGGCGACCGTGACTTTGCATCCTGTGAATGCTTTTTTTGAGCTATGTGAAGTCCCTAATCTGCATTAGCAAAGGAAAAATATTATAAAAGAATATGTTTACAGTGACTTTCCTAAAGAAGCATCAAGTATGTACAAACTTAATGTACACTTCGAAAACAAGTATAAGAAATATATACATACGTTGCAGTCCAATCAGCCAGCAGGATGTAAGAGCATTTCTATTTATGTGCTTCGTTCTCTATTCATTTTTATATCCTTTTTTATATCTTCTCAGTTTTTATAGTCTTTTAAAAATTTTTCATTTCCACTTTGTTGTTGAAAACATATTGTTTTGTTTGTATGACTGTTTTTTTTTTATGGAAATTGTGGTTGTATGCAAGTTTATACCAATATCCATTGATCCATTTATTTTTTCCCGTAACCACAACAACATTGTGGGTCTTTGTTTATTTGGATTTTCTTTCTTTATACATTTTTAGTTAAACTTTTTATACTCTTCGCTTAATTTACGGAATATTGTTTCCATCTATGCTGGCTTTTGTTGATTATTGTATTTTGGCCATAGTGTTATGTTAGTTGAAGCGTTCAAAGCCTTTTTGTTTAGGATTTCTTTTTTGCTTTTTTTTAAACGAAATTTATTTGTTTCAATGCAACGAATATAAACTGCTACTAATTTTCGGTATAAAGTATAAGAAATTTTTTTTCTTTCCTAAGTTAAATTTAACTAGGTTTTGTTGTAGTGCTCATTCTAGATTTTTTTGGCATCAAAAATGTATCAATAGAAGTATATTTAGCTCAAAATAATAGAGGCAGCTGTAGTAACACAAATGTTAAGACTTTTAGTGAGACATCAGAAATGATCGAAAGCGCTAAAATGCAGTGCTCATGGTATCTCATATGCAAAATAAATACTAGTTTTTGTATCTTTTTTGATTTCTACGGTAAAAGCCAAAGTCATTAAAAATAGACTGGATTTGAACAGTGAGCGCTGTACCTTTCATACACAGTGAAAAAATTTAATGGTGCAACAAGAAAACTATAATAAGTGGCGAAATTGTATTAAGTGTACTTTGTTAGTTGCCATATAAACTGCATAAACCTTAGGGCCAAGAAATCTCAAAATTATATGAGATTAACTATTTAAAAATATGTAGCGTCTTTTATTTTCGAATTTTTGGAAATTCTTATGTGAATGACCAAAAAGAGCAGAAGTAGACACAGGATGTTTGAATTGAATTGTTTGCTTGATATTGTTTTAACGCTGTGTCCTTTCAAAGCTTTAAGCGCTGCTTGCTGGCTATCGAAAATATTAAAAAATCGTTATTTATCGTAATAGTTCGCATCCTAAATATATTGTCACATGCCATTGCTGACTTAAAGTAAATAACATTCCAAAAAAAAAAACAAATTTAAAGTTTAAAGTTTAATATAAAGGCCCATAATCTTTTGGGGTATCCAGGTTTCTTGGGTTTTTGTAACAAAATTTCAACTTAGTTTAGCCCTCCTTAAGAAACTTTAAAGGAATCAGATAAGTTAAATTAAAAAAAAAGGAAATACAAATTCGGAAGCTTTAAAAAAGTTGCAGCCTTCAAAATCAAATGCTCCATAAAAAATATTTATTTAAAAATTAAATGGCCACCCTCGTAACGCGACACGCGCATAGGGGTTAGAGCTTAACAATTCCACCAACTTACCCATCCCTGTTTTGAATTTGTATGCTGAACTATTCCTTTTCTCATTTATATTCGAAGACACACTTCTATGTATTTAATTTGTAGAGCATGCAAATTTAATCTCTCTAAATATGTTTTGCATCTGATTTTATGGCTTATGTTTTCTAATCTCAAAATCAATTAAATTCATTTGAATTTAATGTTGCTGGTTTCGATTCTTTGGTCAACAGATATTCATATGTTTTATATATTTGCATTCAGTGCATCGTTTTACCGTATTAATGCGGTATTATGAAATTCCATCCATTAATGTTTTAATGTGTAATCTGGTATTATGTTTATAAATTATTTTTATTATGGCAACTCAGAATATAGTTGAAACAGTGCTTTTGGAAAATTTTTGTTAGGAATAGGAAAAAAAAATTGAAAAAAATAATGTGCTGTTTCTGTATTACAGCCGATCAACTCCTCTGTAAAATTTGTATGGAAATAACTCAAAGAAGTGAGTGCTTTTCATACAAATTTTTCAAACGAGTTGATCGCCTGTAATACGGAAACAGCACATAAATAAATTGAAAAAAAGCTTTGGGGAGTGTGGACTACGTTTGTTCAACTTAATAATGATTGATTATTTGATTAAATGATGATGTTTAAAAACTGATACCAAAATTATTGATTTAGTTATAACACTAAAATAGTTTCACAAATAATTATTTTCAAAAAATAAAAATACAAAGAAAACTAGCAATTAATTATTTGCTTTGAAACTTAAATCGCATGGTTGTTTTCTAATAACAAAAGATTGCTTGTGATTAACCTCCTCAAATTGCAGATTGCAAAGTTTTAAGCCGGAATATTTTATTAAACAAATTTGAATGCAAAGAAACACTCAGTTGCATCATATGAGCCGTTTATTTTAAAAGTGGCATAAGTCAGTTTGTTTTTTAGTCAAAATATATATGTATAAGGGTTTGCGATTTACCACGTTTAAAAATATGGATGCTAACTTTCGAGAAGATTTACTTGCATTTGTTATCTCATGCTACTGATATTTTTCTCAGTAAAAATAATTTCCTATAAACATTAAAAGATCCCCACTTTTCATTACGGTAAAGTGACTTAAGCCACTTTAAAAAAAAAATAGTTTAGAAAAAATGACTGACATAATATTATACTAAATTTGTCCGACGTATTTTACTGAAGTGATGTTTGGAAAGAGCAGTGATTTTCGAAAATTATTGAATAAATTTTATATATAATAATAATGAATTATATTATTATTTATTATTATTTTTTATTTTATTATTCAGAAAAAAAAAATATTTAGTTCATTTTAAAATATTACATATTATGAAGTCTAAGTAATTAATGTGATAATACATCAGTTCAGTTAAATTTTCGTCATCAATAGGAGCGATTAGGTCCTCAAAAATTGTGTTTTGTTTCAAATTTTTAAAATAACCATAACCCCACCACCACACAATTCCACGATTAAAATAATGAATGAATGTTTTTCCTGATTCGCTGTCTGATAACATCATATAAAAGTAATTTTAATAAAATAATGCTAATTATGTTTTTATATAATGTCACTATAATATAATTTACAAAATCGCACTATTCTTTCGAACTTGTAAAAATAAGTCCAATGACCACAACTTTTTCTTAAAAATACTGAAAAGAATTTAAAACAATACTTCAGACGTATTTATCACATGTTTCTATTTCTTTTACACTAAGCTTCATTATTAATTTCCTGAGTACAGCGACTTACCCACTTTTAAAATAATTATGTTTGTTATACCGTTAATTAACATAACTTCTCTCGAACAAATCTCAATGGTTCATAACTTATTGACTGCAAATTTTTTAAAAAATAAAGATACCATTCAGTTGTATTTATTGTTTTCATTAACTCAATTTTTTTCAAAAAGTGACTTATGCCACTTTAAAAATAAACGGTTCATATCATTATTGAATTACAGGGTAATAATTAACTATATTAGGTATTAATGTTAAACATAATAATAATAATAATAATAATAATAATATTGATACTTTTACTCTATCATAATGTAGTAAAATATAACTATAATTATGATTATATAAGTGGTCGAAAGTTAACGAAAACTTCTTTATAGTAACCAAAGTATTATTTAACAAATTTTATAATTTTTTCACTGCAGCCATATATTGCTACAGTGAACATAACAAGGTTCTTGTTAGAGTTAAATAATATTGTATTTTCTTTGTGTGTTTGCATTGTAAATGTTTAGCTACACTTAGACGGCTACTTAAGAGAAAACAGTTAATACAAATCCCAAGTTGTAAAAAATTAAAAAATAACTCATTATTGTTTTTTATAATTTATTTATTCGTTTGACTAAAATTTCAGAATCTAAAGAAAATTAACGCTAGATAATATATAAACGCCTGAAATGTTAAAGCACTGCATTTTTGAAAATTTATATGCGATGAAGTTACTTCCTGTTACTTTTATCTAAAATACAGAATAAAGCTAAGAAACTAAGTAACTTAGTTCTTTTAAAAACGAAGAGGGTAATAATAAATAAATAAATGATTTGTGTTAATTATGCCCTACTTACGGGCAAGACTCCTTAATCAGGAGTGGTTTTGTATCTGTTGGTACTGTTTTGTGTCGGGATATAATTTCATTTCGTATGAGTAAAGTTTACCGATATTGGTATTAGTCGCATTTTCTTAAAAAAAATTATTTTTTCGAAAATTTTTATTTTTAAATAAATTTATCACATTTTTTGATGTTCATTCTATAAAATTTTTTAAATCTCTTTTTAAATCTTTCACCACAAAAAGAGGAAAAAGTTATAACTAAGTTTGTCACTCCGTTTGTAATTTCTACAATATCCATTTCCGACCCCATAAATTATGTATATTCTAACTTCTTATGCACAGCGAAGTCGATTGAGCGATGTCCGTCTGTCCGTTCGTGGTAGTGTTGATATCAAGTTTGCCGAAGCGCTAGATCAGCAAGTAAAAATTTAAATATGCCAATCGATTAATTGGAATCCATTGTAAATCAGCAGGATCGGTCAATGACCTTCGAGACAGCGGGCAAAACACCACGCCTACCTCTATTTTTTTCTATATCATTTGGAACAATGAAGTTACACAAATCAAAAAACAAATATATGCGGCGATAGAGAATTAAAAAATGAGAAAAACATCGAGTAGAAAAATTGGCGCTCGCCCATTTTTTCAATATGTGTATAATTTAGGAAGATACCGTACTGCACCTCCTGGGCCACTGTTCATCCCTGGCTCGAAGAAGATTTAGAATTTTGGGCTCTCCTTGCATCGGAACTCTTACGGAGCAATCATCTCACTCAATTAGGGACATAGCGAAGTTCATCCGGGAATCTTCATGGTTCTTAACTGGATAAGGGCCATTTGGTTGTGCTCAAGTGAGCTTCGTCGTGAGAGGCTGCCACTCGTAACTAACTAACTAACCAACTAACTAACTATCATTTGGAAGCTTTTAACGAGATCTTTAAGGAAATACAAAAATTTAAAAAAATGCTTAACCAATTAAAAACCGATGATATTTTTGTGTAAAATTGTGTATATGTAGTACTAAATTTTATCTTATTTTTTATTTCTCTGTCAACCCAATAATCGCTTTTTTGATTAAAGTTGCTTCACTGAACTACATTTACATACAATGGTGAAGGGTATATAAGATTTGGCAAGGCCGATAGTTGATAGTTATTTAGTATCATTATCACAATTTGATATTTTTTAATCGCTTTAAAATGTTTCATTTGTTTTTAATTTGTCGTAAACAGCAACTGCACGTCAATAATATAACATTAATTTCTATTTGTTTATCACAGCATTAAACGAAAATTTAATAAAATTTGATAGTGTTGCTTTAATATGCTGTTTGGCAATAAAAGGATATTTTGTTTTATACTACGGAAAACAAAACAATATAAAAAAGTTCAGTATTTTTTTATGCCGCAGTTTTTTTTTTAACATTTTGTTAATAATAGATTTGTTTCAGTGATTATGTGTCATTAACAGTTCATTAATTTATTATCGTTATTTTGTTCGTTCTGTTTTTTGAAATATTAGCGAATATTAAATAAAAGTACAGCAACAAAAATAAAAATCAAAATCAAATTATTATTATACCACCATTTTTATGGACATAAAGAAATTTTTAAGTTAACCTTTTTAATAATACCCAGCAAAAAATTAGACATTACCTTAAAAAGTACTTGCCATATAATGACATACTTATGTGATTGCCATATTTTGTTACTCGCTTACAAAACACATTACATTAGTTTCCAAAAAAGGAAGTAGTAATGGAACTAGTTCTTTATGTTAAAAGAGACTACCGTACTACAGGTACTCATTATTTCCTACAATAATTAATGTAATCGATTCTCAGTAATTGATTATAAAAGTCTCATGCCTTGTTAAAATCATTAAGTTGGCAATCTAGCTGGGAAGTACTTCTGCCAAAAATGCTTAATTCCCCACTCGATTACCTTTTCGAAAATTTTTTGCTGGGTAATAGTTAGTAATTTAATAATTTTTTTTCTACGACTGTTTGTTATTGACATTTTAGTTTATACTTTTTAAGTGGGTTACAATAACATAAGCTTCTGCTGTTTTAGGTAAATCTAGCAAATATTTTGTTTTTATACGATTCCATCAAACTATTAATTTTCTTGTAACAAACTATTTGGGGTATGGTTTAAGATTATCCATCATCTTTCAATTTTATTTTAGATTTAAGCTTCTACAGTTTCCAAACAAAAACAAATTTTATATTAAAACACATCAAATCTAAGCAATATGTTTAAAAACACAAGTGATGTTTTTGGTCCAGCTTTTTGCACTGGAAAAGTGCAAGAAATTAAAAATTAAATTTTTGGCAATTTTTAATACTTTTTAGGAATTCCAAAATTGTTATCCAAATATTTATCTCATTTTTTTTTGTCGGTTACGGATAATTTTCATTCGAACAACTTGACTTAGACTTTGCAGTTAAACACGTTTAACTATATTGATATCGGCGTACAGCTCATGGTCGATACGATGGCAGTATGATCTACCAACGCAGATCAGAGCATGAATTGTATGAAGAATCTTTCTCTAAAACACTCTAAAAATTCATCACCTGCTTTCGTAAGAACTTATGTACTATACAACTATTTGCTTAGACCAAAGTAGTATCTGTCGTTTTATTCCCAAACTGATGTTATTACTTTTAATTTTGACAGTAACGAGGTCAATACATTTTTCTATTACCTCAAGGTTAAAGTTTTCAACGTTTACTTACTATCTAATTATCCTAGAATAATAAACTTAGATATAGCCTCAAACACATCCACACGTGTCGGTGAAAAAATCCCAGCCTAAGAAATATCCCAATTTTAGAAAATCATGTTATTTTAAAAGTCAACAAATTTTAATTAAATAATTTAATTATTATGAAATAATACAAAATTTTTATTAATATGAAAATTTTTTAATTGTAATTTTTTTATGTTTATTCAAATACTATTTAAAGTTCTTAAAAAATATAGTGCTTTTGTTTATTTTGATTTATTTACTAAGTCACCGATATTGCCTCTTGAGGGTAAAAGCACGTTTCCATCATTTCGCTACTGCTTACTTAGCTCTTTAGGAAACGCTTCAAAAACATTTTCAATAAACTAAAGATTTTTGTTCAAAGAATAAAGTATACTAACGAAATCAAAGTTTAAGCATACAAGTAGGAGTGCTACATTTGGCTATGCCGAATCCTTTATACCTTTCACCATCTATATAAATCTAGTTTAGTGAGGTAACTCTAATCAAAAAAGCAAATATCGAGGTGACAGAGAATTAAAAAATAAAAAATATATATGGTACTGCACATAAATAATTTTGCATAAAAATGACATCGGATCTTAAAAGGTTAAGCATTTTTTAAAAATTTTAGTGTTTCCTTAAAGATCTCTTCAAAAGTTTTAAGATGATACCCATATTGGTATTTTAAAACATTTTGAAATTTCAGAGCCCCATAACTCGGAAAATATGGGCCAGTGCCAATTATTTTACTTGATGGTTTTTTTCTTATTTTTTTATTCTCTATCGCACCACATAATTAATTTTTTGATTAGAATTATTTTATTGTTTCAAATGACATGATAAAATTAAAGGTAGGCCGGTCCGGTCCGGTCATGCTAATTTCCAATAGCACCTCTTTCGGCACTATATCTGATCGATTGAAATATTGTTTTTTGTGAAATTAAGACTGCCGAGAAGTCAGAATATATATTCTTTATGAGGTCGGAAGTCGATATTGTAAAAATAACAAACGGAATGACAAACTTATTAATTCCCTTTTCCACTTTTTGTGGTTAAAAAAATAAAAACAAAAAACAAAAAAAAAAATTATTTATCACAATAGGTGGAAAAAGGTTTGTTATTCCGTTTTTAATTTTTGCAATATCGATTTCCGACCCCATAAAGCATAAACGTATATTCTGAGTTCTTAGGCATAGCGAAGTCAATTGAGTGATGTCCGTCTGTCCGTCTTTCTTAGTGTTGAAATCAAGTTTAACAAGGCAGTAGATCAGCTAGAAAAAATTTGAATACTCCAATCGATCAGACATAGTGTCAAAAGAGGCACTATTGTAAATCAGCAAGTTGGGGCCATGCGCTTCGAAGCAGTGGAAAAAACGCCACGCCTACCTCTAAGTTTTCCTTATTATCTGGACGAGTAAAGTAACTGCAAAAAAAAAACAAAAATATACGCGACGATAGATAATTAAAAAATAAGAAAAAAACATCAAGTGAAAAAATTGGCGCTCGCCCATATTTTCCGTGTTACCGGCCTCTGAACTTTTAAAATTGTTTTTAAAAAAACTTAGCCTTTAAGAGCCGATGACATTTTTATGGAAAATTTTATATATGTAGTACTTATTTTTTTTTTATTCTCTGTCACCCCAATATTGTTTTTTTTTTTATTGGAGTTGCTTCACTAAACTAGAATAGGTGAATGGTACTTAAGATTCGGCATAATCGAATATTGCACTGTTAAAAGATGATGAAAAATAAAATATAAAAAAACACTACGATAATTAATTTTTGTTCTCTGCACGGGAACTTTGCAAATTATTGAATTAAATCAAGTCACGGAAATATTTAATAAAATTAATTAATAAAAAATATATCGTTTTATTTTTTATCCCCATTAAATTATTAAATTTAATATTACTGAAAATAAACTAATTTAATTAAATATTCCCGCGGTTTAATTTAATATTTTAAATTATTTGCTTGTAATTTTTATTGATGTTTTTTATTTGAATAAAATTTTTTCAGTCCCCCAAAACCAATTCAACAAAATTATAAAAAATTAATAATTGATAAAATTATATTTACATAAATCCAAACAAATATTTTATAAAAAATAACCATCACTACATTAATCTTTGTTTATAGTGTTTGAATCCTTAATGTATAAATATTTTATGAAATTCTCATTAAATATTTTTTATTTAAAACTTAAAAATGAAATCTATTAAGGCCGAGGCACATAGAATCCGTCATACATTATACTTTTACTTATATAACTGAAAACATAGTAATGACGGATGAGGTTGACACAATGAGTTATTAACACACAACAAGACCAAAAACAAAACAAAAATAAGAGCAAATGATAGGTGCAAAGTATTCAACGTACGTCAAAACTTGACCAACTTTCGTTCTTTATGTTGACGGAGACGTACTGATTGTGTAAACAGTCATAAGAAAACATGTATGTACATATTTGAACTTACTTTTCAGTTGAAAGAGACAAAGCATGACATATGATGACCCTTACTGCGGGGAAGGCATACCCATATGGCCATTTCGCCATATGGGTATGGCCAGTGGATTTTACTTTAAAATTTGCATAGAAAATTAAAGTGTTTTATATCTATAGCCAAATTGATTAATGAAAATGAAATCTTGCTGATTTCCCACAGTAGCCACCACAATATTTCTGATAGATTGGCGTATTTAAATTTTCTTTAGCTGATCTAGTGCCTTGGCAAACTTGATTTCAACAATAAGAGAGACGGACAGGCGGACATCACACAATCGACTTCACTATGCATATGAACAAACTAGGCAAACTAGGTTTTAACACTGACACGGACGGGCAGACGGACATCGCTCAATTAACTTCGCTAAACATAAGAATACAGAATATACATATATACTTTATTGGGTCGGAAATGGATTTTGTAGAAATTAAAAACGAAATGACAAACAAACTTAGTTATACCCTTTTACCACTTTTTCTGGTGAAGGGTATAAAAAGAAGGCGGTTATCAATTCGACTCAATGTTGCTTTTTTATATTTGTGCCTCCATAGCTCAGTAATTTCTGGATCGATTTTGAAAATACCCTGTTTTTAGAGGGTGTCCCCCGTGTACTTGTATTATGTACCATAAAGGGCACCACTTTCAAGTTTAAAAAACTGCATACTACTGAACCTCGCAATTTCAAAAATAATACAAAGATAAATCAAAAAATTAAAGAATGTTCCCATATGTGACGTACATTAGCGTATGTGGGCCTATATTTTGAACCGCTATAGGCAAACGCTTGCAATATAATATTTAAAATTATAAAATAAGGGTGTACGAATATTTATGTAATTTGATATATTTGGCCATACTTTTGAACAGTTGTAGACAGACGATTGAAAAAAACTAAAACAACAAGTATAAAATTTTAATTTTAAAATTAAAGACAGGCCAGTACAACTTCGACAGTCACTACTTGCGCTAGTCCTGTCACTCCAATAATTCTGACGCTTCTAAATTTCGGACGATTCGGATCTCTTCAATACGAATACATGTTTCAAATACAAGAATAAATATTGTAATTTTGGGGTTTCTCGTTCTTTACTTGCATATTTTGTCATTCAGTTTTTTATGTACATTTTGCACTATATTTACATACTTCAGTTTCTGTTTAGTTTTTCCACTGAAGAAATAGCACAACTCGTTAAATAAAATGAATTGTCAGCTGCTGACGGAAGCAAAAAAACATCTCTAATGCTGCTGCAAAGAAATCACTTTCAGTTTGCAGTGGGCTGAGGAGAATAATTTCGATATGCAGGATATTCTATGTTTTATTGTATTTGTCAGCAGATAATAACTTTTTTAACGTTTTTTAATAATTTAATATTTATGAATGTACTATGTAAATACACTTTAATTACAAATTTAATAATTTAATATAATAAATAATAACAATTAAATATAATAAAACTGTTACGGGGTCATTTCTGTACATAAAATATTTTTTGAAAATTTTGGTGTTGGTGTAGTTAGTAATCGATATGGAATATGGAATTTTTGTTTCCCTATCTCTCTGCCTGAACGTCTGTCTGTGTTCGCATCACATAAAAACTGCTGAATCTGCCTTATATCCCTGTAAAAATATGTCATTTCGTAGAGAAAATAGAGATACAAATGTAAAAGCACCAAATTTTACTGGTGTAATGATATAAAAACAGTTGTCATCACATTTAACTTTTGTAAAAGTAAATTTTTTAACACTGTTTACAGAACTCCGCAATAAATATTTAAAAACTCGTTTTTCTAAAATTGGATTTTAAGAAAACAGAAATGATAGGCAGATAAAGTCGTAGGCACTGCTAGTAATTATGTACAATAATCTGTTGTTTGTAAGAAATTATTTACATACAACTTACTTTACTCAGATTATTTCAATTTTTTCACCTACTATAGGCCGGAAACATCGTATATCGAACGAACCTAAAACTATATATGTCCGAATTGTAGAAGTTGCACTGTATGTACATTTGGGTATACATGCATATATGGTAAAAGGTATATAGATTCGGCATATTCTTACTTGTTTGTAAATGTTTTTATGGCGAGCATAGGTAAAACTCATGTCTTTTACGGGCACCCTTTAATTTTCAATATTATGTATCTTGTACCCTTTAATTTTGGTCTCATTTTTTTACTTGTTGTTTCTGAAGCCATAATTAAAGATCTTCTTTAAAACACTATTTAGTTTTAACAGTTCAATCTATAGAGAACTGACGAACATATATGGTAGCGAAATTAGTGGCGTTACGTTTAAAAGTTCAGTAAAAATCCTTTTAAAAAATTATAAGGTAATGAAACAATTTTTGCACATTTCCAGTTCAAAGGATAAGTGGATGTCATTAAAATGGTATTAAATAAATATGTAACATACGGCAAAATTAAGGGCAAAATCAGTCTTATAAATTTTGAATGTACACATAAATTATCAATTCTTATTTTGGTGTAATTAAATGTATGAAATCGTAAATTTTCATTAATTATCCAAACATTCGTGTCCGCAGAAAAATTATAAAAAGTGCGATCTGCCGTTATCAGAGGGATGTTAGTAAACACTTTGTTGAGCATATTTGCATTTGGCGTATTCCAAGTGTATAGTTCAGAAGTTTTAAATCTTTTCCATCGTCTATATGCATTCTACACGCTACTTGAAAAACCCTGGTTTGCTTGGGTTTTATATCCTTATGTTTTAATAATATAATTGATTCAAAATTATACTTGAAGTATTTGATACAAATGTAAGGACAATTGTAGATGTATGGTGTGTTGGAATCATCGAATTTTTAGGAAAAAAGGGCAAGGATAACATATTGTCTGCGAGAGATGCATCAATTAGTATGTTTGAGTTACAGTCGCCATTAATGACTATATCATAGTACTCTGAAACGAGTTCTTCAAGTGTATTGTACAAAAAAGTAAGATAGACACTATTATTTGGCCTGTAAACACAGCTCACAACATCTTCTTGCCAGGTGATAATATTTCAATGAATTTCGAATTCTACCTCCTGATCAATTAAGCGGTTTATACGAGATGACTTTCTGCCAATTTTGCAAGAAATATTACTTTTTACAAAGATGGCGACTCCAACACCACGATTGCCTCTATATGCATTATACCCATTAGGACATATCAAACTACCAGCGGTTCATGTTACTAGATATGTTTCTGCAACATAAATAACATCGATGTCAAAGGTTATTTTAAATTCATCAGATTTATTATTTAAGCTCTAAGCGTTTATCTTTTATCTTTTTTTGTACTTAGCTTAAAACCTAACCATATTTATTTTTGGTTTAATATTTACAAAAAGAACTTTTTTTAATTTACAACTTACTGCTCAATCAAAAACAACTCCTTGGTTGTGTTGTTAAAGTTTATATGAATAAAATTCTAAAAATATATTTTAAAAATAAAGATAATAAAAAATAAAATAAAATAAAATAAAAAATTCAATCTCAAATAAAAATTATTAAACAATTTTTAAAAACGAAACAAATTTGTTCATATAATTAAGTTATTTTCTGCCTATGAAAAAAATTGTAAACGTTGTAGTAAATATTTACAAAGAAATTGCCAGCAACATTTGTACAACTAGTGTGGACTTCAAAGACTTGGTACACATACAACAGGATTTAAATCAAACATCAAATAACACAAAATAAGTTGATTTAGTAAAAACGTAAATCAAACAACTAAAATAATGTTTAAAATCTTAAATTTGATTTTATTCGAACAGATAATTGAGTCTATTAATCGACTTACACTTAACCGAACAAATGCTGTGTTATTTATATTGTGGCTGTTGTTGTCTTTCCTTGATCAAAAGCCTGTTGCTAAATATTTGTGTCATCATCTTTTTTCCACTTCAATGGTTAAGAATATTTTTCCTAATTGAACACACAGCTGATGTAATATTTGTATGTCATTATTTCCTTTGTTTTCTTTAAATTATCATGTTTATGATGCTGGTATTTGATAAAAATTCATGTATTTTAGATTAAACAGTTGATCAGATGTGGAAAAATGTCATTCAAAAAAATAAATTGTTTTCATCTCAATTTGTAATCAAACATTTTTAGGCCAAAAAACGGACAAGTAATTTGTGTTTGATTTTTGTAAAATTACTACAAAAACTATTTTTCTTTCATCCAAATTGAGCAATAAACGTATATGAGAAAAGTAATATTCAAGATTAAGCTTAAAACCTATTCATTTATTTATCACTATAAACTTTTTTAATGGATCTTATTGACTTTTAATTATAATCCTGATTGAAATGTCATAATCACAATTTAAAATTATTAATCCATTAATAACAAAAACTGAAGTGTTACTAGTCTCTGTACTACTTCCATTATTGTTCAAGTCAGTTTATCAGAAAACAAGGTTGAATATAAAATTTATTGTGCTTTTACCTAGTGAGAATTAAAGATCTCAAGCGCAAGATATTCCAAGACCCAGCAACTTTACTTTTACCGCTTTGAAGAGATTATTCTATTTTCGCCATTTATGCAAATTTAAGCTTATCAATCAGTCTCGGATATAGTAATCGCCACACAGTGTATTTGAGAACGTTTTATTTTGGAAATAATTCGGGGCTATCCTTTCTTTATTAACCCGGAGCTTTTAAATTTTTTTTGGATATGTAGCCAATAATTAGCATTTAAAAATCCGTTTACGTTTCTTTAATCGGTGCTTGTACAATCTTTTACAAATTTTGTTTCGAAAATTGACTATGACTGGATAGGGCTGGAGGAACCTCGTTATAAGTTTTGACCTAATTTTTCTTTTATTCTTTTATTATTATTTTATTTGCTATTTCCGATGTAAGTTTAAATTGCATCAGCAAAAAATAAAAAATACCACCTTTTTTGGGAATATCCTTCAACAATAGTTGCGGTTTTCCAAATTTATAGGCTTGTATCTTTTTAACGAAGAGTGTTATCTGAACAAGACTCAAAACTTATTAACCTAAATTTTATTAGAAACTAGCAGTGACCACGATTTCATCAGCGTGTCATATTTAATTTTCTTAAAATTATTATTAAGAAAAATGTATTTAATTTTTAATTTTTCCCTGACCAGGATTCGAACCATCGATTTTGTAAGTTATTGAAATTTTACTTTATTTTCGAAAATAAAGTAAAATTTCAATAACTTGATAAATGTATTTTTAAATATTTTTTGTAGACTTCTGTGTTAAAAATTTTCCATCTACAAAAATAAAACGTACTGACAACTGTTTTAGTACCATTCTACCGGTAAAATTGATTGGTTTCTCATTTGCTTCTCCATTTCCTTTACAAAGTGACATATTTTTACGAAAAAATGTATTCTATATTTGATAGTCCACTTAGCAGTTTTAACGTGATTGGAACACAGATGGACAGACAGACAAAACTTTCAAAAAAAGATGTTATGTATTCCACACCGATTACAACCTGCATCAACATCACAATTTTACAAAAAAAAAAAAAAAAAAAAAAAAATTCATGTTCAGAAATAACCCCAGTTTTATTATTTGTATCGATATAGTAAATGTCTTAAAATAATAATTCGATCATTAATAAGTACACTACGCCAAAAATGCTAAGACAATTTTCTCCCAAACTACAAGAGATAACCTATACATATAAGCATGTTCTTTATGGATATTTTTAAGGTCTAATTAAATTTAAAAGATCTTAACATTTGAGTTAAAAATATACTTTTTAAGGCAACTTTGGCGCCCTACCCAGAAGCCACCTTAAACCTAGAGTGCCGACCCTTCATAGCTGCACTTAAAAACACCTCTGCTTTGCCTCTGAGAAATTTCATTAAGATATTTTCAGTGGTTCATGAGATACCGAATTATATGTAAGATACATCCAATTTTGTTTTTACATGGCTGATTGGTTTCAGAAACAGCCGAGAAAAAAAGCGTGTAAAAGCCTTTTTAACATTAACATGATCGTGTGCAAAAGATAGGCTTTTGGTTCCTTGTTCCTAAAGCCTATTAAAATTAGTGAAAAACAAGGATTGTTTAAAGACAAGAATTCATTTTTACTTACATATTTTAAATTTTTTAATATTTACATATTTTATGTTTATTCGCACTCTAAGCATAAAATTAATTCTAATAAAATTTAGTTTAAGTTAAAGAACTAATAAAAATTATATTAAATAGTTATTCAGTGGTTAAGAAAAAAATATTAAAAAAAATAAAATTTTTTACAAAATATCAACACATTTCCGTTGATCTGACCATAAATTTTTTTATCTACAAAAAGGGAATTCGCCTGAATTTGGGATATTTACAACCATGTAACAAAAGGGTGATTCTTCTATATTTGTGTTATGAACCTATATATTTCGCAAATAAAAATTGGTACAAAAAAACAAATGTATGGTCAAAAATTTTGAATTTAAATAAATAGAAAAAATAGTTTTAAAAAATAGTTATTTTCTACACCGTTTTAAATTAATACCGTGTAAGAAGAGAATTAGGTGTAAATCGTTTTCAAACCACCCTGAGACACAAACAGTCTAATACGAGGGTTGCTCTATATATTTCGGGCCTAATAGTGAAAATGCGAATATTTATAATCAAAAATGGTTTTATTGTTTTTCAAAGTATTCTCCAGCATGATTTATACACTTTTGCATGCGCTCAAACCAGTTGTCGAAGCACTTTTTCCACTCCGATTGAGACACGTCTAAAACATGGTTTTTGAACACTTCAACAGCTTCTTCTGGCGACGAAAATCGTTGACCACGTATTTTTTTCTTGATGTGCGGAAACAAGAAGAAGTCATTAGATGCCAAGTCAGTGCTGTACGGCGGATGACCCATTAATTCGACGTTTTGGCCGGTCAAAAACGCTCTGGTTTGAGCCGATGTGTGAGAGCTCGCATTGTCATGGTGAACAATGATTCGTTTTCTCTAGTTGGTTTTTTGAATTTCTCCGATGATTTCAGGCAAACAAATTGTAGTGTACCACTCAGAAGTGACCGTCCTACGTTGCTCAAGCGGAACAGTCGCAACATGACCAGTTTTGCCGAAAAAACAAGCGACCATTTGCTTCGAAGTGCTTCTTCCACGAACAACTTTCGTTGGATTTTGCTCATCTTTGAAGACCCACTCGATCGATTGTTGTTTCGTTTCGGGCTCATACGCATAGATCTATGATTCGCCACCTGTGACGATCTTACAAACGTCTTTTGAAGCACCGCAATCGTATTTTTGCAACATTTCTTTGCACCAATCGACGCGAGAATTTTTTGAGCGACTCTTAAATTGTGCGGGATCCAACGAGAACAAACCTTTTTTACGGCCAGGTGTTCATGCAGTATCGAATGTATGCTGGTGGAAGAAATGTCCAAAGCTGTCTCTATCTCTCGGTATGTCGCATGTCGATCTTGCATTATGAGTTCACGCACGGCATCAATGTTCTCTGGCACAACAGCCGTTTTTGGACGACCTTCACGGAATTCGTCTTTGAGCGAGCTTCGGCCACGATTAAATTCATTATACCAATTTTTCACAGTGCTATAGGATGGTGCTTCATCGTATACAAAGATTTAAGTTCATCAATGCACTCTTGTCGTGATAATCCACGTCGAAAGTTGTGAAAAATGATGGCACGAAAATTTTCACGAGTTAATTCCATTTTTTTCTATATTAATTTTTTCAAGTCACTGTAAACAACACAAATAATGGTCGTACGTCAAAACGTTTTGAGTACGATTATGCTTAAAAATGACAAACTTTCCAATGGAAATGTCAGATTGCACTTGGCAGTACTCAGTGTTGCCAGGCCAGAAATATATTTAGTAGCCCTCGTAACTAATAAAATCTCTGTGCAATAAATTAACACTCAGCTGATGTTTTTGGCACTCCCCAATATTTCACCTCTCTGATTTTTTTAATGTCTTAGCTGACATGGTTAAATTTATTTTGTATTTTGTGAGTTAGAGCGAAAAAATTTATTAACTTTTAGCTGTCAGCTGCAATTTTTATAACTTCCTGGTTGGCAACACTTTTCTATAAAATGGTCGTAAATATAAATCTTGCATGCATTTTAAAATGCTATTCTTTTTCGATGTAATTATAGAAATATATGCCTAAATAATTTCTAAAGTATATATCGGTTGCACTATATCTTTTTATACCCTTCCGTCTGTCCGTCCGTGTTAGTGGCAAACTTGATTTCCCAAAAAAAAAAATAAATATGTCAATCGATCATACATAGCGTCGAAAGAGGTGCTATTGAAAACCAGCGTGATCGGTCTATGTTTTTTCATGTCTTTTGAACACGAGCACTTCGTTCAATTGTAGTCTTTCGTTAATAAACGACATAGCTCTAGCTTACTCTATGCATTGCTCAATAATTAATTTTTTTATGCTCTAAGTGCTCTGTTTTTGCTAAATAATTTTTAGAAGGCTTTTTTGTGAATCTTACATACATCGAGAAACAAGTCAGAGGGTGCACATAAACTTCCGAAATCTCATTCGTTTTCATAGTTCTTGAAATGGATATATGTACATTTGTGATGGATATATTGGAATTTGTGAAGGTTAAATTTTATCTATTCTGCATTTGTTGCAAGGTATTCGTTGCGCTATGTATCCAATGAAATATTGACTTGAAGTAACTTCAATTTGCACATTCGTAGAGTCGAAACAATCGGCACCTTGATTAAATAATTTCTTCATTTTCTTGGTATATATCTTCTATATCCATCATTAGGTTAGAAGCGCTAGCTGTTATAGTATTATATTCTTTCAAAATGTGTTGAAAATCCAGTGAAAAAAATATTGTATCGTCTGTTGAAAATAATAGCTTAGTCATTGTGAAATTAAATTCAAGGACAGATGGTTTTTACAATAACCTTTTTGGCGCGCACATACATGAAAACACATTTTCTAATGGATCCTGTTAAAATCGGCTGGGTAAAATGGGAACTATGGAAACAAAGTAATGTAGAACAAACTTCCAATTTTTTACAATTCCTCTTATTATGAAACACAAATTTGAGTACCCGTTTTTTATAAGCTTATAACCAAGATCAACAACTCCGTCAATAAAATCCACACAATCATTATAGGTCAGGTTTCTTCTATTGATTTTTTTTATCAAATAAAATTTACAATAACATAAGTTTATCCATCGCCCTTTCAAAAAGTGTGTTTTTACTCATTTTTTTTTCAATCTTTCAGTTTTTCTTTCAAATTAATAATTTGTTGTGTTTGCGAATCATTTTAAAGAATTTTTCCTTTCAATTTGTTCGTTTTTAAAGTTGCAACTTTAGATCCATTCTTCCAACAATGTTGCACTTGGATTTGGAAAACAGAAGAGTTTTATGTTAAAAGTTCTTTTAGATCTGATACAATGCTGCAAAGAACATTTATTGCCTGCCCTGCTCGCTACTTTATTTCTGATATCGTTATTTTTCTTAATTTCCTTTAGTTCATTTTTATTGCACTTTTATAATTTTTTTTAATACAATACGTTCGTTATATTTCAGTTCATCTTTGATGCTAAAAATTCTCACCTTTTTTTTAACATACATACATATGTAGTTTCCAGGTCGTTTTTTTATGCTAAAACATCTCAAGGAATTTTTATGTGCCTTTTGCTTTTTGCCATATATTGTCTTTGGCTGTAGTCAATTTATGCACTTAAAATGAAAGCCACAAAACGTTGCCAGATTATGAAAAGGTTTCAACGATATCAGTTAAAATTTCTATCGATAAAATTCTAAAAGCGTCATTCACAGGTCACCTGTAGAAAAATATATGAAGCTAATCCAGATAAAATACTTACAGTCTTATTCACAAAAATTTTAAACTGCTTAATAAGAGGTTTATAAGAAAAAATCGCTAAAGTAGAATTCACAAATGCTTAATAGCACTATTACACTGTTATTAATCATTAATAAATTTCAAATATTTAATGTAGCAGTTACCCTTCTTTTAACCTTTAATAAGTCGGTATTTCTGTTTTGAAAAGCATTTTTCTCGTAAAATTTGTGAAAAAGTGTAAAAAACTAAAAAAATAAACAAATATAAAAAATTTAATTTTTACAATAGGTAAGTAAGCTTTTAAAACATACTTATATATAAATGCAAATATTTCATAAAATGGAAAATTATTGCAGATACTCTTGCCCAAAATGTCAAAACGTCCTAAAACTTTTAATGCCAGAAGTGATCCGTTTCAATTACCTAACCATCTATTTAATTCAAGATATAGATTTAAGAAGGAAACGTCTCAAAATTATAAACATGGCCAAGGATGAGATAGAATTAGATAAAAGAGGCTGTGGAACATCAGCCAAGTTACAGGTTTTGGTGGCTTTGCGTTGTTGGGGCCGAAGAGAGGTAAGTATGCGAGGCGACTAGTTATAAGTACTTACGAAACACATTTTATGTTCAGTGGCAAGATGTAGAGGCAGTACATATGAATCTTTTATAAGTCAGTTATCAAGCAACGTTTTAAAAATGGCGATTTAAAATGACGCTTGTTAGGTAACTCCGGGAATATATTACAACTACATATCGCTCCTTTATTAGATGTACTTAAAATTAGTTTTCCAAATGCAAAAAAATTAGTTATCACTTTATCTGTTTTGCACAATATTGCAATTAAAAAAACGATACATTTCCAGGTAATAAATATCAAATTAACTATTAACATTTAGAAAAAATATGTTTAGAATAGAGAAGATATCATAATTTAATTAATTGTGCTTTCATAATTAAAGCAGTGTATTTTATTGATTTGAAAAATAAAATAGTAAATAAAAAATTCACAAATTTGTATCATATATAAACAAAATAATATAGTGATGTACAAACAGTAATGTCAAGCTCGGTATTTGGATACTTTTTTGTACTCGTTCAGTGAATCATTGTATAAAAAAGGTTTAACACCATTTTTTATATTATTTAAAATTTTTTTTTGATCTGAAACAATAAATAATAATAAAATAATGATATTTTAAGTTATATCAATTATTTTTACTGCTGATTTAATTATTCTTTTTTTTATTATATAAAACTTATTCAGGTATTTGGTTCATTGTTTTATGCACCACTAAACGTAAATTGACATATAATATGAAATGATGTTGCCAACATAAAACTACAATACTATGAAAACTGTTTAATAGATAATTTTGCGTTATTAAACGTTTGTGAATAAAAATTATTATTAATGGTTTATAAAACAAAAAGCGTTTAATAACTAAAGTACACATTAGGCTCACTGTAAGAAATTTTTGTGAATAAGACTGTTAATTTTTACTTCGCCTTTAGTGGTAAGTTGGTCGCTTAAAAAATGCATTAGTTTTTTGTGTTTTTTGGGATTATTGGTGAAAATATCTATGATTTAGTAACGCGATTTTATCAATATTTTTTTACCTCTACTTCGTGTTTTTTAATTGAAGTTAACATATTTCCCTTTGACACACCACTTTTTGTCGTTCCTGTTCAAGTGTGTAAATTTTGCCCTTAAAAAAATCGGTAGACAAATCTACCCTTGACGGACTGATTTAGGTTGGTCTGTAAGGGTTATTTAGAAAAAAAGAGATGTTGCGCAAAATTGTAATCAATATTTAATTCTATCTCTCTCTCTCTCTCTTTGCTCTTTGTTGGTATAGCAGTTTTATTTTTAATATATTCTTTAAGCCATCATTGTGTTGAGTTCAATAGAAAATTAAATTTTTGCAGTCCTATGCATAGAAACTGTTTTCAGGTCACTGGCACAAGGACAATTATTTCTTATAAATTTATTGGAAAATTTATGTGGTGTGGTGTGTTTCCACAAGAAATGCTTAAATCAATAAGAAAATATATATTTTGTATCTATTTTCAAATTGTTGTAGAAACTTATTATTGTTGGGTTTCTTTTCACATTAGTAAATTATTTGATTTAAAATATACAACAAAACTTCTGTGTATTCAAGTTTATTATCTAAAACATTAAACAAATACATTTATAAATTTAAATGGATCGTTTCTTAAATATTTTGTACACACACTCTCTAAGAATATTTGCGAATATTTCTTAAGCTCTTAAAATATGTTTAAAACCAATTTTCATCAACTTGCAATTCCTTTTAGGTGGTGATATCTACTTAATAAAATTTTATCCACAAAATAAATTATAAAATGTATATTAAGGAGTGTGCGTGTGTCTTTTATTTAGAAATATGCTTTATTTAGAGAATATTGTGCAAATAGAAAGAATGCGGTTTTTGCGAATGTATAAATGTGGGAGCATATTCATAAATCTATAACAGTGAAGCCGATATCTTAGAAATCATACAAAAATTAAATATTGTGTCGTAGGATAACTATTGTTTCGGGCCTTTTTCGTTTCTATGCGTGTAAAAGAACATTTAACTCATTTGTAAACTTTCTATCCTCCACCCAACTGCTAATGTTTTTTTTTTATCGGTACATCATAGTTTTCGCCACTTAATTTCCATCAATGTATTACGTACATAGATTGTCATTGTCAATGTATTTTCAATATGAAATTATATTTTTGTTACATGGAGTCTACACCTGATGAATTTATATCTTGATTGAAGTCAATATTATATCATGATCAAAATTCTTCCCGTATTGACTTCATTTATTAATATTATATAATCGTTATGATATAATCGTCAGGGCTCATAGACTAATAAATTTATCGTAATATAAAATCAATTTTATTGAACATATATACATATGTTTGTACATATGTTGTTTTATTTCTGACGTTTAATGTTTAATTTTTAAATTTTAGGTGAAGTTTGTAAAAAAAAATTTAAAATAAAAGAAGTATTATTGTGTCGTATAGTCTTACCTTTTATTATTTTTTCTTATAATTTCTAATATTCTGGAATCTTATCTTTCCCCTTTTCTTTTTTCTTCCTTTCTGTTCATTTCTCTTTTCTTCACCTCCTCCTCTTCTTCTCTTCTCTTCACAATTCTTTGCCTCTTTAATCTAATCTAATATAATCCAATCTTATTGTATTTTATCTTATCTATTTTTATCTTGTCTTTTGATCTATAATAAGAACACACTTACAAGTTTTAACGGTAAAAAACAAAAACATGTAAAGTAAAGGCTGCTCCACACATGAGACGAATACCTTTGAATGTAAGTCTATTTTTGTTTTTTTTTAATTTAATGATATTTTACTTAACGTATTAATATTTTTAACTTGTTCTACGAGGGCTGCTATTTATATTTCTGGCCTGGGAACACTGAGTGCTGCCAAGTGCAATCTGACATTTCCATTGGAAAGCTTGTCATTTTTAAGCATAATCGTACTCAAAACGTTTTGACGTACGACCATTATTTGTGTTGTTTACAGTGACTTGAAAAAATTAATAAAGAAAAATATGGAATTAACTCATTTTTCATATTTTTCGACGTGGATTATCACGACAAGAGTGCATTGATGAACTTAAATCTTTGGCGATGAAGCACCATCCTATAGCACTGTGAAAAATTGGTATAATGAATTTAATCGTGGCCGAAGCTCGCTCAAAGACGAATTCCGTGAAGGTCGTCCAAAAACGGCTGTTGTGCCAGAGAACATTGATGCCGTGCGTGAACTCATAATGCAAGATCTAAATACGACATACCGAGAGATAGAGACATCCTTGGACATTTCTTCCACCAGCATACATTCGATACTGCATGAACACTTGTCCGTAAAAAAGGTTTGTTCTCTTTGGATCCCGCACAATTTGAAAGTCGGTCAAAAAAAGGCTCGTGTCGATTGGTGCAAAGAAATGTTGCAAAAATACGATTGCGGTGCTTCAAAAGACGATTTTAAGATCGTCACACGTGACGAATCATGGATCTATGCGCATGAGCCCGAAACGAAACAACAATCGACCGTGTGGGTCTTTAAAGACGAGAAAAATCCAACGAAAGTTGTTCGTGGAAGAAGCACTTCGAAGCAAATTGTCGCCTGTTTCTTCGGCAAAACTGGTCATGTGGCGACTGTTCCGCTTGAGCAACGTAGGACGGTCACTTCTGAGTGGTACACTACAATTTTTTTGCCTGAAGTCATCGCAGAAATTAGAAAAACTAACAAGAGAAGACGAATCATTGTTCACCATGACAATGCGAGCTTTCACACATCGGCTCAAACCAGAGCGTTTTTGACCGGCCAAACGTCGAATTAATGGGTCATCCGCCGTACAGCCCTGACTTGGCACCTAATGACTTCTTCTTGTTTCCGCACATCAAGAAAAAAATGCGTGGTCAACGATTTTCATCGCCAGAAGAAGCTGTTGAAGTGTTCAAAAACCATGTTTTAGCGGTGTCTCAATCGGAGTGGAAAAAGTGCTTCGACAACTGGTTTGAGCGCATGAAAAAGTGTATAAATAATGCTGGAGAATACTTTGAAAAAACAATAAAACCTATTTTGATTATAAATATTCGCATTTTCACTATTAGGCCAGAAATATATAGAGTAGTCCTCGTATTAAACTTTCAAATTAATTTGACGTTTTTTAATTTATTAACAATGTTGAGCGTTCAGAATTAAATGGTAAGTTAAACTTAAATATTAAGCCAAAATAATTAGGTTTTTAAGAAGTGAATACTAAAATAATAAACAAGGTTTTGCAAAAATTTATGATTTTAAACCGACTTAATAAAAGGAAATAGGTGATCCATTCGACAGAATGTTGCTTTTTTATACATACATGTTTTACGTGTATTATAAGCGCTAAAGGGCACCACTTTAAAACTAAAAGAAAACGGCATATGACTATAGCTCCTAATGTAATACAAAAATAAATCTTAGAACTAAAGGGTGTCAACATGACGTAAATTGATCTATATGGGCCTATCTTTTGAACCGTTATAGACAAACGCTTGCAAATTGCACAAAATGTCGATTGCTATGAACGTTGTGGTAATAAATTAAAGGGTGCCTCAACAATTCATTTAATTTTTTCTACACACTTTTGAACAGTTAAAGACAGATACTTAAAATTTACAACGAACCTGTACTGCTAACTCCGATATAACAACAACAATAAGATTTGGATTTGGAAGTTAAAGGGTATCCCAACAGTTAATTAAATTTGATGTATGTGGCCAAACTATTGAGGTTATAGACAGACACAAGAAAATTAAGACCGCTATAACAAGAAGCTTATAATTTGAATTTAAAAATTATAGGGTGTTTCCAATTTTGATGTAATTGTACAAGCACATGAAAATTAGGTAAAATGTCCACTACTTTGCTTGGTATAACAAGAAGCAGAAATATTTTGAATGATAAACTAAAGGGTGTTACAATAGTTGATGTAATTTGATGTATATTTTCAAACTGTTGACCGTTACAGACAGACAGCTAAACCTAACAAACAACCTGATTGCTAAGTTCACTACAACAACGAGTTTAAAATTTTAATTTAAAAATTAAAGAGTGCCCCATAGTTGCTGTAATTTGACAAATATTGATATGAATGTAATTTATATTCAATAAATATTACAACTATATGCACAGAAAGTAGTGTTTAAATTGCTTGTTTAAAAATAGCAACAGCACTAAAAACTTTGCTTTGCTTACATGTTTTCCCGCAAACACAAAAACCATATGTCTAAAGGCCCAACTATAATGTGCATAAGCTAGCTTTAGCTTATGTCAAAAATCCAACTTATGTAACTTATTAAAGAAATTTATGTGGCTACAATGTACTTAAATATAAATTTAGTAACTTATTTACCACAGTTGCACACTTATATGTAATTCATACTTTTGCCATAAATAATTTCTATATAAATAAAAAAATTTAAAAACGAAAAGGCTTTAAAGAAGATATTTTATATTTTTAACACCATTCACATACACATTTACATATTTTGGTTCATGTTCTAAGAAAAAGTAAAAAAAAATTATTACAAGTTATTTTCTGTTCTGCGTTTGTGGCCAACCGTACTAAAAATGCAACGATGTTCATCGCATATATCGTATACATATGTGTGTGTAAAAACAAATTTAATTTAAATATAAATGTTGTTAATTCTACATTTTCTATTTAATTAAAAACTAAAAATTTAACAATTTAGGTCTTAATTAAAATAATTCTTTATCAATGTATAACACAAAGCGCAATCAGCTGTTTCCGTACGGAAAGTGTGATCAGTTTCGTACCTTGCATAAAGAAATGAAATTTAACGAAACTTGACGAAAAGTTATCTTATGTACATTATAGTTTACCGCATGAAAGCTTGCTTAAGTTGTTTTATGAACGTTATAGTTGGGCCTTAAGTATTTACAAAATATTTCATTATAGACGAAGCAACAAGAAAAAGCAAAGGCAAAAAAAAAAAAGAGAGAAAGAAACGCATATGCTTAAGTTGACTATGTGTTTCTTCCTGCAGCAGAGCAATCAGTGAAGCATTTATTTTGAAAACATTTGCTGTTGCTGAAGCAATAAGTTGAGTTGGGTGCTAAACCCATTAAGAGCCGATGACATTTTTATGTAAAATTATGTATACGTAGTACTTAAATTTTTTTATTCTCTGTCAACCCATATTTTTTTTTTTTGACAAATATAGTGAAGGGTATATAAGATTCGGCGTAGCGAAATATAGCATTCTTACTTGTTTATAATAATTTTAAAATCAAAAACTAGTTCTGTCAGTTTTTATGATAAAGTAAAGAAATAATCTCTATGTAAACTGCATACTAAGACAAGGCCAGCCAGAGATGAAAACTTGGTCTTAAAACGCAATTTGAAATACTGCTTTGTTTATGGCATATGAATTTTTTAATAACACCAGGCGTTTAGAATTTGCCAATTCTTCCTAACAGAGCACTGTCTCTAAATAAATAAAACACACACAGGAATTTATTTCTATGGATTGGAAAAGAGAAATTGTTTCGGAAAAGGGCATTTTAATGATGAAAGTAATTTTTTTTAAAGAGAATTTGTCAGACAGTAATTCATGTATCAATTTTTTGTGACCAAAGATGTTATTTTGGGGGAGTATTATTGTGAACGCGGGAAGTTATTTTTGTCAAGAAGCGTCATGTTTTGTAAGAAAATTCTCTTTCGCTGCTGTCGTCAAAGCGGTAAGCACGTTGACTACAAATCTGGCTGCCCTGGGTTCAACCCTTGCGGCAATCAAAAATAAAATTTTTTTTCTGTTTAATGGTATAAATACATATTCAGAACAACATTAAAACAGGTAGCGTTCTTCGTCGGTACTTCTCTATATCATATTCGCCGGCGAAGTAAAGTAATTAATAAAATGGCTATATCTAATTCCTTTCACCAACTTTTTTCTCTCTGATCTATCCCTTTCCTAAAGAATGTAGCACGGTAACGAATTAAGTAGGTATTAGTGCCTGAAGTGTGTGTGTGTTTTGTGAGATATTCGAACATTCTTAAGAACCATATTTTTGTGAGGATTGTTACTCTGAGAAGAAACTATTTTTTTTTTTTTTGTAAAATTCTTTTGAGAAAAGTCACATAAAAATCACGCTTATTAAGAGATGTCACTTTTTGTAAGAATAGTATTTGTGACTTTTTTATCAAAATCTAATTTTTGTGATTAATTGAAAATTGTTTTTTTTTTTGTAAAAGAATTTAGTTAGTTTTGTGAGAAAAATAGTTTGGAAAAATCAAAAAAATTTTATTTGAAAAAATTAAGTTGAGTTATTTTTATGAGAAAAAAGCTGTGTTATAAAAGTAACAAAAATAGATAGTGATAATTCTTGGGATAACAAAAGGAAAATTGAGTTTTTGTGAGGAAAAAATATGCTGCGAAGGAAAGTTGCTTTTTACACTAAAGAAATATTTTTTTGCGGCAAAAATTGATTTTAGTGACAAAATAACATAGATCGCAATTACTTTTTATGACAAAAATATGTGACTACTATATGTAATAAAAGCTATAATTTATTTTATACACAAAATTTCAATTTTTGACAGAAATATTATTCTATGCCAGAGGTAACAGATTATGACAGAAGGTATTTATTTAATATGTGATCTTTCTTTAATAACTTTTATATTGAAAAGGCATTAGTCTAGAAGAGGTGCGAATATATTTCATGTTTTAGTGCTGATACTTAAAAATTTCTTGATTACCAATTTAGTTTTTCGTTACACTAAATTTTCCAGCTCAAGTTTACAATACAAGTAACATAAAATCTTACTTCTTAGTACTATTGATAAATCTTTAAGAAATTCAACAAAATGGAAAAAACTGTTTTGAATTAGTAATTGATGTTTCATTTCAATTGAACTATTTGCTATGTTTGCATATTGAGAAACCTACATTTATGAGTACTTATAAAAGTGCACATGAGACAAACCTTACATCATTGAATGACAGGAGAGGGGTTGTAAGGGCACAAATTAAAATCAATTATAATTATTTTAAGATTTGTTGACAACTTATGTTATCCGCAGTGGCCAACTAATTGTTGTCCCCGTTACATTTTAATGTAATTTTGAATTGCTGCTAGTAGAAGTGTTGCCATTGCAACGGCAACTAAAATAAAAACAACAACATTAAGTTAAAATGATGTTGTCATGTGTGCGATAAACCTAAGCCACACAACAATAAGTCATGTAATAAATGTTCACATACTCATTCATATATCAGCTAATATACTTATGTAACCAACAGGATATGAATTTCTGCCACATTCACTTGTTATACACACGAACATGCAGTTATTATCATAAATTTGCTAACAATGAGACAACAGCAATGGCAACAACAAAAAGCATTAGTTAAAGAGACAAATTTATGTTAAAATTGCAGACTGAACAATTGCGATGATGAGCTAATATCTGAAAGTACAGTGGCTGTAATAAAAAAAAAAACTTTTCGATAAAGTAAAAAAAATGTCAAATTATTTACATTTTACTAATTTAAGGATTTTGTTTAATTTTTTTTATTACTCTTATTTGCATTGTTTTACATTGATACCAATTTATTTAAATGCCCAGCTCCACTGTCAATTTGTTTATTTGTGATACTGGTCAAACCCATTGCAATTATTATTGTTTACGTTCATATAACTGTTCTTTTGTGTTTAGAATTTATACCTTGAGGACGATCGAATTGTCGTAAATTTCATTTGTGATATAATAAAGTAGTGTCCAGTTCACAGCAGGGGGCTTATATATACGTGTATGTGTGTGATTTCCTTTAAAGTATGTATAATTGTGGTTAAGTTTAACCCTTGAAAGGAAATTTTCTATTCAATACTTGTAATTATAGTTGAATAAGTCAAACAGTTCTTAGAGCTTAGCAATGAGAGCTAAAGTTATGCAGCGTCACGGGTGGTGTTCAAAGGCAGTATCATCCGTCCAACACTCTAATTAAATTTAAATTTATTAAAATATTGTCTACCTGTAAGAGTGAGCATTTTAACGACACATACGTATGAACTTCTTTGATTAATTACAAATGTAAATGTTCGTTTGTTTCATAAGTTAACGTTTATAGTAGTGCAATGGAGTTTCATAATTTTTTTCGTTCTTTTAACTTCTGCAAAAAAAATGTTTGGCGTGCTCTTTATTCAACTGTTCCAGTCATTTCTAACCCGATTTTGAATATGTTTTCTGTATTTAAGAAGGTTCATAATCTTAAAAGTTATTGGGTATCCCTATACGAGTACAACATACACGTTTTGTACATGTATTATGAACCATAAAGGGCTCCATTGTATAATTAACCAAGTAATAATCCTATATTCGGCCATGCCGTAATCTAGTTTAGTGACAGAGAATTAAAAAAATAAAAAAAAGCCTTGGCACTGCATATACATAATTTTACATAAAAATGACATCTGCTCTTAGTGGCTTAAGCATTTTTAAAAAATTTTAGTATTTCCTTAAAGATCTCTTTAAAATGATGAATCCTATATTGTTATTTTAAAAAATTTGAAAATTTCAGAGCCACGGAACTCGGAAAATATGGGCGACCGCCAGTTTTTCCACTTGATGTTTTTTCTTATTTTTTAATTTTCTAACGTCCCAAGTATTTAGTTTTTGATTGGAGTTACTGTATTGTTTCAAATGACATGAAAAAATTAGAGGTAGGCGTGGTGTTTCGCCTGCTGCCTCGAAGGACATGGACTGACCATGCTTGTTTCCGATAGCACCTCTTGGATCGACATAATGGACGTAGTATCTTCCACACAAAGTGAAAATGTAACTTGTTGTCATAAGGCGAAGGGTCTAAAAATATTGTACAAGTAACAAGACATCATATGTCTTTAAGAGTATTTAGAAATTAAAAAATAAAAGCACTAGAAAAAAGAAATTCATTTTTTGCTTTAAGGTACCAAATATCTATAAATACCTACGAGTTTAACTAAACAACCCGATAACCCTTAACTATTATGTGGTTTGTCCATTGCATTGTTCCTGAAATGGCCTCAACAAACTTAAAATACGTTAAGGTTGAATAGTCTCCGTGTGGTAAATTGAAATGACATTCTCTTCTTTGTTCTAGCACGAAAACCTTTCTATTTTAATCTCGTATAATGGCGCCTGTTGCAGATCCTCGAATGTACTTAGATTAATATTGAAAACATTAGGCCATAAATGATTAAAATGAGACATTGACAAAGTTGATAGGAATTTCGAATTGCAATCAATATTAAAGTATGGTAACACAACACATCTTAAATGTAAAATAATTTATTTATTTCATACCGAACAAAAGTTTTCTCTTTCATCTCTCAATAAAAATATCATCACACTGATAAGTATTGTTTTTTCCTCAAATTTTTCTGCAATAATTTGTTATTACCTTAATATCCTTAATTATTGTTACAACAAGTCTAGTACCATAATTAATTGATGCCGATGAAATATGTCTATAAAATCAATTGTAATTACGTGAGTGGTAAGTGGCAGTGGTAAGATCAACAGCATCTGTCAGCATCCACAATCCGCAACAATATTATTGTTTACTGGAAATTTACTTTACGCGGATTATATTTGAAATTATTTTGTTAATTATATTACTTTCACACACACACGCATCCATATATGATTGCATACGTATACAAACATTGATAGGGAAGTGATGAAAACTGACAAAAAACACTTAACAGTACACTTATTTCTATTATTTATTTATGAAGATATACAAAAATATTAAGGGATAATTGACACTTTACATATGCCCTGAAATTAGCTGTATGTATGAAAGTATATGTTTGAATTACAGATAAATTCTAGGGAAACGCCGGTCTGCTGCATATATGTATGTGTGTACCAGTAGAGCACTTGAATTTGCTGTTTAATGCATTTTAAAATGTTAAAATAGTATTAACGAAAAGATTCAATGAAAAAATGTCAGACAAAAATAGATGTACGTTTTATTAAAATGTAATTTGGATATTTTTTTAATTTATCTAAAGATGTATTATTGATGAGATAAAATTAACAGCTGTATGCATAACAAAAATCAGGGTTTCAAAAAACTACTATTAGCAGTCACGTTCTACTAACCAGTTCATCTTTTTTGAGTTACACGCTGAAAATAGTTAAACTTGACACACACAAAATTAAAACCAACTGAATTCAGTTTACTATTTTTAGCAGCAAAACGAACACACAGCCGCTGTCTTTTCAGTTTGTGAATTAACAGTACGCAACTGAAAAGCTAGTGCGTGTGCGTTTAGCAGACGTAGTTATGTTTTTTTAAGTATCGCAACACAACTGAAAATGTGGAAAATGTGCGTTCGTATACAATTTAATGTTCAAAAAATTATTGGTGTTAGTCGAAAATGCCTTTATTTCCATTGTTGTCATTATATTAAAGCTGTTCTTTTTATTAAAATATAACCAGATTTTAATAAACATGTGTAATCTCTGCAAATGTTAGAAAATCCCAACGAAACGTCGGATACAAAAATGAAATAAAATATCCTTTGTTAACATTTAAATTTTGATCTATGAAAGCCCGAATAGATATTAAATTCTATGAAAACAAAATATATTATTTAAAAAAAAGTTTGAGAACATCATATATATACCTTCGTTTTATATTTTTTAACCTGCTTCAAAAACAAAAGGAGGTGATACAATTCGGCTAAATATTGCTTTTTTTAAATTATTTTCTATTTTATTAAGCTTTGGGTCCTTATATTTTTTTATTAATATAAGGACCCAAAGCTTAATAAAATAGAAAATAATTTAATAAAAAAGGGTCAAATAGTCATTATTAAACTAATTGTTTTTTTATATTTGTGCCTCCAGAACTCAGTCATTTCTGATCCGATTTTGAAAATTTTTGGTAATATAATAGATTATACTTACAGATTGGTCCCGTTTTAAAAACAGTTCATAATCTTAAAATTTAAAGGGTGTCCCCATACAATATACATATTTTTTACGTGCATTATGAACTATAAAGCGCGATTCTGTAAAATTTAAAATGACTGCGTATTACTATGGCTCCCAAAAACAAAAAAATTATACAACAATAAATCTTAAAGTTAAAGGGGCCCCCACAATTGATGTAAATTTACTCATATGGGCCTGTCTTTTGAACCGTTATAGACAAACGCTTGCAAATTGGACAGAATTTATTGGACAGAATATTAATATTACAAATTATAAATTAAAGGGTGCGCCAATAGTTCATTTAATTTGGTATATGGCCATACTTTTAATCAGTTGTAGACGGACGATTGAAATTTACAAAGAACCTGTATTAGTAACTCCTCTGTAACAACAAGTTTAAAATTTGGATTTGGAAATAAAATGGTGTCCGAATAGTTGATATTATATGGTGTATGGACTTTTGAACCGTTATAGATAGACAGCTGAAATTTATAAGGGACATGTTTTGCTAAGTCCGTTAAAACAAGAAACTTATAATAAGAATTTAGAAATTAAAGGGTGTTCACAAAATTAATGTAATTTGTTCTATATGGCCGTATTTTTTGAACCGTTGTATACTGACACCTTAATTTTAGACAGAATGTCCACGACTTTATTTGGTATAATAAGATGTATAAAAATGTAATATTATAAATTAAAAAGTTGATATAATCTGATGTGTGTGGGCAAACTGTTGAACCGTTACAGAGAGACGGTTGAAATTTACACAGAACCTGATTGCTAAATCTATACAACAGCAAGTATATAATTTGAATTTGGAAATTAAAGAGTGAGCCTATAGTTGCTGCAATTTGATGTATATTGCCAATCTATTGAACAGTTGAACTTGTATAAAGTTTGGAGATATAAGGGTGTCCCAATAGTTACTGTAACCTTATTTATCTGGCCATACACTTGAGCTGTTATAGGCAGACAGATGAAATCTGTTTTGAAGTCCGTTTTTTTTCACAAGAATTATTGAATATTTGAGTTATAAAATGTATATTTAGTTTCGTTATCACAATTTATACGAAAATTATAAATATTAAATATTTCATGATATTTTTATGAAATATTTATTATTTAAAGCTACAAAAACAAATTTTGTTATTATTATTAATTGGAACTTAAGTCGAATTTGCTTTTATGCTATTAAAATTCCAGGTATTTTTATAGGACTTTTGCTGTTTGAAAAATCAGTTTTTGATCTTTTATGTTTTTTGAGCAGCTGCAGCTTTTAAGAAAACAATTAATATATTACAATTACAACAATACAAAATTAATCTACCCGTTGTTACAAAATCCCAAAGTTAAAAGGTTTTCGTTAGTTTTTTTCAAATTTATTACATATGGTTTTTTTTTTGACACATGACTGATAATTCCAGTACAGGCAATTGATACTTAATTTTTTCTTTTATGGAGTCTTCTTTTTTATCTTTCATAAAGTAAATATACTTAGAGGTATGTTAAACATTTTACTAAAAGCAATAAAGAAATGTTTTACTGCATTTCGTGTAATTTTCTCCGAAACAACAATTGGTAATAATCTCATTTATGAGTTAGAAGATAGACATTGATTATAATTTTGTTTGATTATTTTGTAGGTTATTGGGGATACCTTCAGTTAAATTCGTTATTTGGGAAACATAATGCTTAAACAACTGTTTGCGCCTATATTTAGTTTTTTATAAATTATAATTTGCACACGAACTGGCTTTCAGTTGCTTGCTGTTTATTTTCAAACTCAAAACACAGCAGTTGTGTATTCGTTTTGCTGCTGAAAATAGTAAACTGAATTCAGTTAGTGATGAAACTAAGCAGAGTTACAAGATATAAATATGGGTTACGGCAACAAACTACAATGATTTGAAATGCCAGGCCATACGGCAAAACACACTAAGAGCCTTTCCAATGTCTTCAGTTATGCCAAACTCTTTCTAAGTTTTTATTGTGTATACGGCTGTAAAAGATTTATTAAATGCCTTACTTGACAAATCTATTGAGAATGATTTATTTTTCTTTTTTCTAGCAACGGATAACAAAACTTTAAAATAAATACATTTTGAATTTAATTTAAAATTATTGATGGCAAAAAAATATTCAAGAACCGTTAGGAGCCTCTCTCAATAATCGGCACCGTTTAATTGGCGCTACTAGTAGAATCTTCATAACTTAGAAGTTGCTTTTAATGTTTTAAATAACTTACCTCCTTAAATAATTTTATTTTAATTTTTAAACACTCCTTCTCCATACATTGCTTCGTCATAACCACTAATCTTACCAATGCACCATCATTTAAAATATTATTTTATCTGCTCGAAGATCTTTTTTCTACTTGCTCTTTATTTGTACATTTTGGAACATAAAAAAATGGGATCATTTTCTGATCGGACCCGAGATATTCAATTCCTACTTCAAATATAAAAATGTTATTTAAAAAATAAAAATTTTAACTGATCCATATTTAATTTAAGATTGTAAAAACTCAATCGTTGGCATATTGTAGATCTGCTTGGATACTATGTTTAAGTTTTGGTTCCTTTTTCAACCTCTTTCGCACCCGAGTAGTTTTTATTTATTAAATGTGTACGCCACTAAGATAGCAAATCATAAACATTAAGACAAAACGTGACCTGCCATAGCCATGGGTCACAAGTATCATCTTTCTAGGTCTCCATCTCTGATTAAAACTATGTAAAAGTATGAGATGATGTTTCGCTACTTACAAGCAAGCTTATAATTCACACTCTTTGCCATAGTATTGCTCAGATTTACTTTGCATAGAGCTATGGTCTCTAATTTGGCTAGTCCATGCACCACATAGGGCTAAGTTAGAATTGTAAATCCTTACACCTTTTTTGAGTTCTTCCAATTTTGCAGCCATTTTATCGTTTCATTGTGAACATGTCAAAGGTATCTCTTTGGTCAAATTCATGTATTTCTCTGGGATGGATATGTGCAGATTTCGGAATATCATCTTTTGTGCACATTTAAATCTATGAGTCTATTTTAATTCTAGAGTTTGCCCTAGTATTCTTCAGATTTATCACAGTAATTGATATTTTCGCATTTTTACAAGATATTACTGATCATCCCTTTCAGTTTTTTTCAGTGAAATAAGAGTTCTCAGACCTAGCTATTACTTCCGAAGTCGAACGGGATGACTATAAAAAAACAGACCATTTTCCTCCCGGTCCTTGTAGACAGCACTGCTATTCCTTCGCCATTCTTAATACCCATAAAAAGTGTAATTCTAATAGTATCACCTCCACTATGTTCCTGCTAACTGACGATCAATAGAGTACAGTTTAAATGTATTCTTAGGAGAAAATATACTAAAAAAAAGTCAGAAATCAGAACATGTGGCCTTGCTTAAATGTTTACATACCAGAGAACGGCACGAGAACACTGCAACCATGAGTATACCGCATACTTACTCTATTTTTTGTCATACTCGAGTATTTTAAACACCGCAATTCAAAGTTTCGGTGTTTATTTTAGCCATTCTTGTAAGTGTTTTTTGATGTTGATATATTTAAAACAAAGATCCTAAAAACGAGTCTCAGAAATATCGCAATCAGAATTTTAAGTATTTTCTATACTCGCACGCGAGAATTTTTTAATTATCTATATTTGTAAGCAGCGTTGCCACATTTTTACCCTATTAAAGTTTTTTACTGCCGTTTTATGAAATTCTGCATTGTATGCAGATCTATTTATAAACAATAAAAAAAAACAAAATTTGATCAAATCTATTGCTTAAATATTATAAGCAGAAACACAGGCAACAACCGTTTTCATACGTATGAAATACAACACATATTTAATGAATAAAATGCAATAAAAACCGCTTAAAGGTACAGCTTTTGTACACTATTTAAAGCAGGTATATTTATTTTGTTGCTTTTTTTATGTACAAATATTTTCAGTTTATGCGCCTTGTTGTCATTAACGTGCTACTAACGGTATTTAGAAAACAAAGTGATAAAAAATAAAATAAATTTATTTTTCGAATCCATGAATAAAAGGAAATTACTTAATTTTTTTAGTTTTAAACAGATGTAATATTGCATTGACTGAATCTCATTAGCCCTCACAAATAATAAATTGCAATAAAGTTTTTAGTTTACATATTTTATTTTGTTAAATATTTATTTATTTTATTTATTTATTTATTCAATTAATTATATTTCCTGCACAACAAGACCAGGTCTTATATTTATAGTACAGGAACGCATTACGTAACAATATTTGAATTAACGTCATAAACTTAATACCTATGTGAGTATACAATATTATCAAAAATAAAAACAAAAAATAAAACAGCATGAAAATATTATTTTTATTCAGATTATTTATAAAAATTAAATAAAAATTTTTTGAAACTATTAGCATTGCTATTTATTTGTTGAATTGGTGGAAGATTGTTCCAAAGACGTGCGGCATGCACATAAAACTGCCATTCAGACATTAGGCATCGATGCCGAGGTATTATTATATTTCGGTTTCGACTTGATCGAGAAAAACGTATTTGTTCAAATATATACCTGGGTGTTTGACTATATATTATTTTATGCAGAAAAGTAAGAGTGCGAATTTTTAATAGATTATCAAATGAGACTCCGTACAGAGTATTAGAAACAGAGGAGACATGAACAAATCTCCTCAAACCATACACATATCTTATGATGTTATTAAACAATATATTTAGTTTCCGCTTACTAACTGCGTCACAATTTCCAAATAACTCGCACCCATAAGAAGAGAGGGAATCAGGTATGTTTTAGCAATTAATGCCCTTATTCTAAAAGGAGTAAAATATTGTGTGTGCCAGACAGCTCTTAGTTTTACATAATTTTGACCCACAAGTGAGTTTATATGATCATTCCAAGTCAAATTGCTATTGAATGTAATACCAAGATTTTTTGCTGTTTTAACAATTTCAATTTTTTCTCCATTTAAAACAATATCTCCAGAAATGTTCGGATTTATGCGTTTTTTACATATAACTAGACACTTAGATTTTTTCGGATTCAAACAAAAACCGTTTGCACTAGCCCAAGTGTAGATTCTGTTTAAGTCATTATTCAGATCTGAGATGCCTGAAGCAATATTCTGAACTGGGCTAATTAATATGAGTTGCACGTCATCTGCGTATAAATGAATTTTACATTTGGTAAGTTGTTTTGGCAAATCATTTGCATACAATGAAAATAAAAGAGGACCTAAAATAGAACCTTGTGGCACTCCCCTACTAACGGTTATTCTATCGGACCATGCATCGTTAAAAAATACTGCTTGTGTTCTGTTTAAAAGATACGATGATATAAGTCTATTTGATGTATTCGTGAATCTAAAAAAATGTTTCAGTTTTCCAACCAGTATATTATGGTCTACCGTATCGAAAGCCTTGGAGTGATCTAAAAGCACTAAAAAATTAATGTCACCATTTTCCAATCCTTGCCGTATATTCTCACTAACTTCCACAAGAGCCGTAACGCAGCTATGATTTTGACGAAAACCAGATTGCATACTAGAAAGCAAATTGTAAGAAGTGATATACGCAATCATTTGTTTATAAAGGAGTTTTTCGAAAACTTTTGATAAAAAACACAAGATAGCTATAGGTCTATACTCCCCATTCGACTTATACTTATTTATTAATTATTAATTTTAAAAATCTATTTGATTAAAAATAGAATTTATAAATTTCTCTCCTGTGTGACTTAAAAAAAAATCCTAACAAAAACGTAATATAATAAACAATGAACTATTCTTAAGTTATTAGTAAACTTTTGTTGTGTTTTTAATAAATGAAAAAAATAGGGAACTTTACGGGTTCTATTTAATTTATTTTCTATTATATATTTAATAAACTTTCATAATTTCAAAGAAGTATGTATGTTAGCTAATTTAGACATTGGCGACTTTTGATATTGTGTTTGATTTAATAATTCTGATCTGATAACTCTATTTTTCTCACACTACACACGTTAAAATCTCTCTGCCTTGGTGTTTTCTGTAAGTATGAGTACGAATAAAGTAAAGCCAGCATCGCAAACATTTTACTTGAGTATGCTAAAGACTTAAGGCCCAACTATAATGTGCATAAGCTAGCTTTAGCTTATGTCAAACATTCAACGAAAAGCCTGTCAAATGCTTAGGTAACTTATCAAAGAAATTTATATGGCTACAATGTACATATATAAATTTAGTAACTTATTTGCCACAGTTGCACATTTATGTTTATTTCGTACTTTTGCCAAAAATAATTTCTATGTAAATTAACAAAATTTTAAAACTAAAAGGCTTTAAAGAAAATTTTTTATATATTTAATAACATTCACAAACACATTTACATATTTTGGTTTATTTTCTAAGAAAATGTAAAAAAAAAATATTACAAATTATTTTCTATTTTGTGTTTGTGGCCAACCGTACTAAAAAATGCAACGATGTTCATCGTTTATATGGTATACATATGTGTGTATAAATACAAATTTAATTTAAATATATTATAATTGTAAAAAATTGGCCATAAAGAAAATGTTGTTTTTTCGGCATTTTATATTGAAGTAAAAACTAAAAAATTTAACAATTTAGGTCTTAATTAGAAAATTTCTTTATTAATGTATAAATCAAAGCACAATCAGCTGTTTCCGTACGGAAAGTGCGATCAGTTTCGTACCTTGCATAAAGAAATGAAATTTAACGAAACTTGACGAAAAGTTATCTTATTCACATTATAGTTTACCACATATAATTTAATGTATTTGCACAGTTGTATAAGTTGGCATAAGCTAGTTTATGCACATTATAGTTGGGCCTTTAAACTCATCAGTACTCAAATGGAATGGGTATAGTAAATACTCGCACAAGAGAAATGCGCTGGCGATCACACCGCAACCGCATTTAAGATGAGTATACTTAGAGTATTAAAAATAGACACTCTTGCATTTCTCTGTTACATACTTCCATAGGGTTCTGTGAGATACAAAAAAAAGGAAGTTAAAAATTATTCTCATTTTGTCAACGAAGTTTATTTATTTAAAGAAAAATGTTTTTGGCTCTTAAACAATTCAGATTAAGTTATCTGATGAAGTGGCTCAAGCGACCAGTAAATTACGTATAAATAACCCATTTTTATTGTTAAATAGTTTTATATTTTTTGAAGTTTTTTGGAGGAAAATATTTCTGCTCTTCCAAAGCAAAGTAATATGCCGATAATAAAGCATCGACGAGAGTATTCATCGAAAGCCTAAAAGGTGCATTTTAAATCTTTAGTGCTTTCACGTTTTGAGATATGTTAATGTCAATTTATTATCGTTTACATTTGCATCTAATTCCCTAAAAATTGAGCAAACTTTAATTCTTTTGATATTTAAATCTGAGCGGATGAGGACAGTCACATATCATCATCCATAACAGTAGATCGTTAAACGCCTTCTCATAAATAGTATATTACAAGTCGAAAAAAAATGCATTTACTTTTTCTATACTGCTATGATATTAATCGATAGATACCCGTGGATTGAAATGTGCAATATTTATTTACTTTGACAATATTTATTACAAGTTGTCAATAGACATTTTGTGTTTCGATTGTTATCTGCAGTTTAATTTATTTCAATTATTTATCTGTCCTCCCTGTTTTCCCTGCTTTTCTATGTGCAGGTTGCTGCTAAGCACATTTGGCATATGTATGTATAAATCAATATTAAATTTTATAGTTTTGAGTTTATTATATTCGAAGTCATCATAGTTGCCACTGACTTAAGTTCATACGTGAGTTATAATTCAAAAGTGGGAGTTGGGGTAATAGATCATTACATCTACTAATTTTATTCTATTTGATTTATGCTGTGTCACACCACTTGGGAGTTTAGTTTATAAAAGTATAATTTGTAAATTATAAATTATTTTTTATAGCGTTTTTCATTTTTTAGAGACATTATAGTTTGCCAAAGAATTCTTAGAATTTTTATCATGATTTACACATACATATGCCAAAGCCCAGTCTTTAGTATTTATCTTTCTGAATGCCATAGTAAGAATGTGAAAATAACAATTCAGGAGAAATTTTGCGACGTAATTTAACGTTTAAGAACGCACAAGTTAAACAAAAACGATTGTACGAACCCTATTGACTCGCAAATAATGCATGCTCTACTATGGTATTTTGAAGCATAGATCGATTTCATAATTATACTGAATGAACTTAATGCCAATTTAATTTGTGGCTTTTTAACTTTGAGCGAAACTGGTTAAGAAAATGAGGTTTTAGCTGCGCGTCTTAAAATTATTTCATAATAATTAATAATTATTGACTTAGAAATATAAAAGGATTTTCCAAAAGGAATTGTTGGATGTTTAAAGTTTATTGGGTTTAAGTTGCTTTATATTTTGCTAGTTTTTCTTTCCATTATTTTTTATGAATAACAGACGTAAATCATTAAAGTAAATAAAATTCATATTAAATTACCTATTCTACATTTTGCTTAATACTGACCACGCGCTTAAAACTGTGACTTTTATTTTTGGGCTAGTTTAAACGACTAGTATCTTTGAATATAGAAAGATCTGGCAACTTGTTCTGCATATTTTTTTATAACTTTACGTTATAAGATATATTTAAGTCTATCGCGGAAAATTTTAACATGAATATGGAAAAGTAAGATATAAGGTTTTATTGTGTGACTCCCAAGAACATTAAAGATATTTAAAGTTTTTAAACGATTTAGGTTTTCGGTTTAGGTTTAAAATAAATAATATCACATCAAGTGCTTAATAAAAACCGTCGACTCTGTTTTCATACAGTAGCGTACACAATCTTTTCCATAATTTTTTTAAGGACGTAAATTTCTGAAAAGTGTGAATTTTTTATAGCACTCAGAATTGAGATATACTTGATATCGAAAATTAACAATATGTTGAACTCTTTGCTCGAAAAACTAATATTTTCTGCCATTAAAAAATGCGGTCCTAAAGAACTTTTTGTTTTATAACCGGTTTGTGAAAGCAATCTTAAAAAGAACATTTGTTTTATTCAATCAGTGCAAGCAGTGTTGCCACTGAACGATTTTAAATTCCACCAATAACTTAGTTTTTCTTGCAGCTAGAATTTGAAGACGAAAAATGTTTCAGAAAGCATATTGATTTTAATCAATGTTCTTTTTCGCCTACACGCATGTTGAATTTCTCTGTTCTCACATATTTTTATAACGAATACGAAAGTACTTCAAAAATAACGATATTTTGAATAAAATTGCTTTAGTTTCAGATGTTGTCGAAAATTTTTGTTACATTTTTTTATTGACAACATTACTTTATACTAATTGAATGAGGAGTAAGCCAATGAAACACGCAAGGAGGGTTGTCATTGAAATCTATACTCTTACAACTCAATTTGTTTTTATTGCTGTCATTTATATTTGATAATAATTAAATTTAATATAACCTATGTCACCTTTTTATCTGCGAGAATAATATTATAAGATACTGACATTACAAAATGCGTTTGTGGGGAGTAGAGAAAATTATGTTATTGTAAAATGTCTCCTTATTTTTAAAATGATTATTAATACCAACTTACCTAAGCACATGCATATACACATGTGTATACACATCCATATGTACAATATGTAGTTTGTAAATGTAGCTGTCGTTTTAAAAGCAAATGTTTGGGTTTAACAATAATCACCTGATGTCACTGATGGAATTTCACACCAATAAATCTTTTTGTTACTGCCACACTAATCTATTCAAACAAGGTGGGGAAGGGGCACATTCATACACCTATCCCAATTTACCATAATAAACTTAAACATACACAGTTTTATTTTAATATGCGCACACATGTAAACGAGGACAGCTGAATATTAACGAAAAAGTGATGGTGATGGTGACGGAAGTTGTGAAAGTGCTTAAGGGAAATTAATATTGCAATTTTCATTTTTATTTTACTCGTAAATCATACAAACATATTCTTTTCAAGGTGATGTTTTTTTATTTTATTTTTACCTTTTTTGTTGTTTGTCCTAGTTCTTGGATAATGATAACCAAATTTTGGCTGCTTTAAACGAATTCTTATGGAGAAATTGTAGTTGGGCTAAATAAATTCTAAAATGGTTTTTATTTTAGCAATAAATTTGAATTTTTTTATTTTTTATAAAATGGCACATAATTTACATTAAATTTTGTTAGATTACTATTAGAGCCGTTAAGTATATTTTTGATTAAATTAAGTTAACGGTTCGGTTTTTATCTATTAAGAGTTCCTATAAAAATCTTTCAATATCTTCTTGTCATCTTGTCTATTAAATTTTATGTATTTAATTAATTTATAAATAGTGTTACTTTGAAAATGGCATAAGTCCAATATCAACTTTATATTAGCATACCAAACTCATAACAATGGGAAAGTTCAACAACATGATTAATCTAAAGCCTTAAGTTCCTCATACTGCGTAAAGCATTTAAAAAAACTTTTATTTCCTTAAAGATCTGTTTAAAAGCTTTTAAATGTTACTCAGATTAATTTCCTAAAAAAAAAATATGGTGCACAATTGGACTATTCTATAAAAAGTTCAGACGCCCATAACTAAGCAAATATGGGCGAACGCCGAATTTTTCACTTTTTTTATATTTTAATTCTCTATCGTTTGTTGTTTTTTTTTTTGCTTGGAGTTACCGCATTAGGAAGGAGGAAGGCCTGGTAGTTTGCCTCGAAAAGGGGTATAAAACAAAATTTGAATATCAATAGAAGCAAGAATCTTTCAAAATTCGAATTTAAAACAATCCATTCCCGATAAACTAAACAACTTGACCTTCGCGGATTTATCAATCTGTAGAGCTGTACAGTGGCGATTGGATTGGCCTGAAATGTTGAAAAGCAACTACCTCTAGACTTACAACCTGTTTATAGAACACGTCAAGAACAAAGCGAAACCGGATGGCATATGGAGCAACAGAGAATTGAAATATAAGAAAAACACATCAAGTAAAAAAATTGGCGCTCGCCCCTATTTTCCAAGTTAAATATAATTTTAGGCTTTTGTAGCATATCAAAAATATTTGCACTATTTTTGTCACCCATCGTGATGATAAATTATCAAAACAAACTTATAGTGTTACCAAAATATTTTACTACAAGTTTTGCTTAGAATTTATAAGAAAAAATGTTTTTTTTTAATAGAGCCAACACTCAAATGTTTTTATTTTCCAGTACAAGCTATTTTTTAACCGACTTAAAAAAAAGGAGGTTATACAATTCGGCTGAATGTTGCTTTTTTTTATTTTTGCCTCAGTCATCAGATCCGATATTGAAAATTTCTGATAATATGAATATGCTTACAGATTGGTCCCGTTTAAAAAACAGTTCATAATCTTAACAATTAAAGGGTGTCCCTATACAACATATATATTTTTTACGAGTATTATGAACTGTAAAGGGCGATTCTGTAAAATTTAAAATGACTGCGTATTACTATGGCTCCCAAAAACAAAAAATTATACAAAAATAAATAAAAAAATTAAAGGGTGTCCCATAATTGATGAAGATTTACTTATATGAGCTTATCTTTTTAACCGTTGTAGACAAACGCTTGCAAATTGGACAGAATGTCGATTGCTATGGCCATTATAGTAACAAGTATTAATATTAAAAATTATAAATTAAAGGGTGCGCAAATAGTTCATTGAATTTGATGTATATGGCTATACTTTTAAACTGTTGTAGACGCTTGAAATTTACAACGAATCTGTATTGCTTAGTCCGCTACAACAAGTAAAAAATTTGGATTTGGTAGTTAAAGGGTGTTCCAATAGTTAATTAATTTTGTGTATGTGACCAAATATTTGATCCTTTATATACAGAACGGTGAAACTTAAAAAGGACCTGTATTGCTGAATTCGCTATATCACGAGTTTATAATTTGAATTTAGAAATTAAAGGGTGTCCCGTTATTGATGAAGATTTTCTTATATGAGCCTATCTTTTGAAGCGTTATAGGCATACTCTTGCGAATTGGACAGAATGTCGATTGCTATGGCCGTTATAGTAACAAGTATTAATATTAAGGATTATAAATTAAATGGTGCGCCAATAGTTCATTTAGTTTGATGTATATTGCCATACTTTTTAATAGTTATAGACAGATGCTTGGAATTTACAGCGAACCTGTATTGGTAAGTCCGCTATAACAAGAGGTATAAAATACGGATTTAGAAGTTAAAGGGTGTTCCAATAGTTGATGTAATTTCAAGTGTGTGGCCGTACCGTTATAGACAGAACGATGAAACTTAAAACAGACCTGTATTTCTAAGTCCCCTATATCAACGAGTTTATATTTTGAATTTAGAAATTAAAGGGTGTCCCATAATTACTGTAGATTTACTTATATAGGCCTATCTTTTAAGCCGTTATAGACAAACGCTTGTAAATTTGACGCAATGTCGATTGCTATGGCCGTTATAGTAACAGCTGATAATATTTAAAATTATAAATTAAAGGGTGCACCAATAGTTCAATTAATTTTGTATATGGCCAAACTTTTAAACAGTTGTAGACAGGCGATTAAAATTTACAAAGAACCTGTTTTACTAACTCCTCTATAACAACAAGTATAAAACTTGGATTTGGTAATAAACGGGTGTCCCAATAGTTGATATAATATATTGTATGTGGCCGGACTTTTGAACCATTATAGACAGACAGCTGAAATTTACAAGGGTCATGTTTTGCTATGTCCACTATAACAAGAAGCTTATAATTTGAATTTAAAAAGTAAAGGGTATTCCCAAAATTAATGGAATTTGTTCTATATGGCCATATTTTTTGAACCGTTGAATACAAACACCTTAATTTTAGACAGAATGCCACTACTTTATTTGGTATAATAAGAGGTATAGAAATATTATATTATAAATTAAATAGTTGATATAATCTGATGTACATATATATGGGCAAACTGTTGAACCGTTAAGGACAAACGGTTGAAATTTACACAGAACCTGATTGCTAAATCTACTACAACAGCAAGTATATAATTTGAATTTGGAAATAAAAAGGTGACCCTATAGTTGCTGTTATTTGATGCCAAACTATTGAACAGTTGAAAAAGTATAAAGTTTGGAGATATAAGTGTGTCCCAATAGTTAATATAACCTAATTTATGTGGCCATCCACATTAGCTGTTGAGCAGACAGATGAAATCTGTTTTGAAGTCGGTTTTTTTCGCAAGAATTATTTTAGTACTAGCTACCTAGTAGTAGCAAAGTTTTATTCACACTTTTTGTAGTTTATACTTTTCAGCCTTGCTAGTACTAGATAGTTTAAGCTAGCGCTAGTACTAGGTACTGTGTAGTATATACTGCCTTTTTATTTACTCTACCCAATATGTACCAATTAACATTTCTTATTTACTTTTTTTCATATACACTTTTTTGTCTTAAATAATGGTAATCCTGCTTCGGCGCAAAATTATCAAACAATTAAAGTAAAACTTTTAATCTGTAAAGAAAATGGTGTAAATCAAAAAGTTTAAACAGTAGTTATAAAAATAAATAATAATTTTTAAAGTGTGATTGTACTAATAATATATACATATATAAAATACTTATATACTATATAAGATAATTGTATTGGTGAAAGTGTTATCATGCTCAGCTGCCTAAAAATGTTAACTCCTTGAAACTTCATTTATGCTTTAGACATAATATGTATCTTTTTTCACCGTATCCCACATTTACCTATGGCTACTTTGCTGCTTCCAAACTGGGGAGTTCCTGTTGATAGATGAGGATATTTCTCCATACAGTTCACTAATTTCGGGAACTGTAAACCCGTTATTATCTTGATGTTGGCAAGTGCATAGAAATTGTACTTAAAAAAAACTTACTCTATATTTGATAACACACATATGTACTTCTTTCTTATTCCTGAAAACTCCATGCCTTTTTGCGAACTCTAACTAAATATATATAAAATTTTTAAAAAGAATAGTGTTTTTTGTTCGCACAGTTTTGACATTGCTAACAGTACAATACGCGATTCATAAACCAATAAACCATTTGTTACATTAACAAAAAAAATGACATTTGCGTTTTAAAACCCCAAAGATGGAAAATGATAACGTTTCTGTGCGTCTAAACGGCAGATTGTGTTCTGTAAACTGACTGTTAAAGAAAACACTTGTTTTAGGCGTTTTTTCGTTTACGCCTAAACAACAACATGCAAACTTATCGCATTTAGGCGTTCTTGTTTAAATAACTTTAACTAATTGTTCAAGTTTGCCACAAAAATTCACGTTTGCTGTAAATTGTATTCTGTGAACCTTGTCAGTAATTGGGATTACCACTGATCGATCGGTGATAGTTAATTGAGGACCTGAAATGTTAACTCACATACAGATAACTCCATGTTCTCATCGATCTCATTCTTTTATAAATAAGGTTTTTATGGGTAGTCCTTTCCCGATAAGTTTTTAATTAGTGGTGTTCCCAAACAAGAATAATATATTGTTCAATCGCTCAAATTCAGCCTGATCTATGAGCCAGAGTGAAGTTAAATTATGTAATGATCGATTTTCCAAACATAATGTGATATGAGTTTCACATAAAAATCGCCCTTAAGTCACATGCAAATTAAATTTTAAGCCTGGCTTCTCAGCTACTTAAAACAAATGGAATAAAGTTCTTCTATTTATTTAACAACTTAACCGAGTTCAAAATAGTTTTACATTTTTTAAGCATAAACTTTCACTACTGATTCTTATGTCCTTAAACTAATTGAAGGTTGTTTGTTCGTATCAACATGAACATTCATATCGATGTAAGTGTTTTAAAATTTGTACAAATTTTTATGTTAAAGGATTAACACTATTCAGCTAGTGTAAAAGAAATTGGCATAAACATAAGCATGTGTAGTATAAAAGTTAGTATCTACAAACTACAACCTTAAATAATATTGTCGTTGTGTGGTCTTTTAATTTCCTTTGACAAAATTCCTTAACATTCGTTTATGGTAAACAAGTTTTACCAAACCACACCTAACTTAGGTCACATATGGTGTCAATTAAAATGTTACAAATTTATTTTGTTTCTAATATTGTTGGACTTAATAAGATACACTTTGAATTGCACGAGTGTGAATGCTGGAGATTGTTTCACATAAGTAAAATTTTTTTTGTTAAATGGATGTAAAGAAATTCATATTTGGCAACCATTTTGAAGTAAAAAAATATGTCAACCTGTCTCTACTTTTAACACAGCCCATCTAGTACGTTAACGAGGTCATTAAAGTACACCCAAAGTTAATCAGGCCATCTAGATTTTTCTAAAGTAAACGCCAAAAATCTTATCCTTTCAATATGTTTGTCAACATAAATTTTGTGCACAGAGAATCACGAATTATAAATTTAGTTTCTTAAGAAATCGGTTTTTCCACTTTTTTACACAAAAATTAAATTAGTGGTATATTTTCAGTCGACAAAGATGCGATTAATATATTGTTTCTGAATTTCAACAACAAGTTTTTCAAAAAATTTATTTAAAAAGCGTTAAGGTTTTTGAAGTTGAATAATAATTTTTTTAATGATTTCTTTTATTTATGAATGTTTGGCCTAGAGATAAGATATGTAGCAAGTTAAAATATACACCGTCTACTGGGCGAAGATTCTGCAAAAAACATTTTTCTTTCTCAAACAAGGACTGCTGTAATAACAACTTTAAAGATATAAAATTTGCACATAAACATGGACTAATCAAACCAGAAAATTTCTTACAATGGGATGTGAAGTAACTGTTCTTAGCCATGCTTTAGGCAGATGTGCACAGGATGTGGATGTTGTGCATCGTCAGTGTCAGCAAGTCCTGTCGATTTTGATTCCGCAAGTGACCTATGTCTAAGGCAAATGCCTGTAATTACAGGCGAATCTGTAAGAAAAGGGAAGTTGACAACTATCGGTCGATTACGCGCGAATTAATGATAAAAAAAGTCGAAATTTCAAAGTCATAAGAGAAACAAAAATCGTTAAAATAAAGCACAATAAAAACACAACAAAAATCTTAATAAACAAAAAGAACATTTTTACTGGTTGGCAATGTTTTGTATGAAGAAGTCCATGGATATCCCCTTACGACCGAAAAACGAAGGATGGTTGGATATTCATCTAAACCAGAATGGTTTGCTTCTGCGATCCCTTATTTCATGCTGCCATAGTTTATAAAAATTATAATGTCTGAGTGTCCGGGTCAATATATAAGAAAACTTTTACCTGAAGAAATATCGAATTTCTAAGAAAAAATAGAGAACAAAATGAAAGTAAGCAATTTTACCGGTTTGAATGACTGGAAACTTGAAAGCACCTTTTAATAGATAAAAAACCTTTTAATAATCAGGCATGTTATACAATCCGATCGGAATTATTTAAATTGTTTATTAACCATTCCGATCGACTTTTTTACCATCTTCAGATTCCGATCGATTTGGTTTGTTCTTGAAAAATGTTGCAACTCCACTAAGTAATTTAAGTATGGCAATATTGCGCACACCAAAGCAAACAACAAGGCTAATTTAAGTAAGGAAACATAATAAAAGTCAATTTATAAATCGCAAATAATAAAATTTCAAATTTAATTCCACTTAAAAATTGAAAGTGCTTTTTTCAAAAAAGATTATTCGTTTCTGGTTTTCTGAAGACACAATTTGCGGAATTTTCGATCGGTTATGATTGAGTGCTGTAATATGCTTGAATAGAACCTTAGAATAATTCCACATTTTAGCAAGTTAACATTTTATGCACACCAAGAATAAAACATATATTCCGAGTTCTTATGCATAGCGAAGTCGATTGAGTGATATCCGTCTGTGCGTCTCTCCTTCTGTCCGCTCGTCAATCGATCAGATACAGTGTCGAAAGAGGTGCTATTGAAAATCAGCGAGATCGGTCTATGTCCTTACACGCAGCGCTTACATTTAATGTTTCCATATTATTCGGAAAGGGGAACAAACTCTGATCAAAAAACAAACATATGGGGCGATAAAGAATTAAAAAAAAAATATCAAGTGAAAAAATTGGCGCTCGCCCATATTTTTCGAGTTACGGTACTCTGAAATCTTAAATTTTTTTAAATATCAATATGGGTACCATTTTAAAGCTTTTGAAAAGATCTTTATGAAAATACTAAATTTTTTTTAAATACTTAACACATTAAGAGCCGGTGACTATATTTTTATTTCTTATTTTTTATTACCCCAACATTTGCTTTTTTGATTGGAGTTAGTTCCCTAAACCCAATTTACATAGATGGTGAAGGGTATATAAGATTCGGCATAGTCGAATGTAGCATTATTATTTGATTTTTTAATAAATTTTCCATATTTTTTGCTGGGTTAGTTTATATTATTATTATTACAAATAAGCATTCTACACTGATAGAAAAATCATCATAACGCTAAAGTAATTTAACATAAATTCAATGACAAATGTCTTCGTTTTTGACCCCGTGACACTTGTCATTGTTGTGATGTCAACCATGTCATTATTTGCTTATTTTGTCATCAATGACAAGGATCACAATTTTGTCATCAATGACAAGGATCACAATTTTGTCATCAATTCAATGACACGCTGACGTAAACGGAATGAAAAACCGATATCAATTAAATGACAAAATTACATCAAAATGATGACGAAACTTTTTGGTTTAATGAAAGAATGTCATCAATGCCAAGACTAAATATTTCGAATGAATAAAAAATGTCATTAGCGCAATGACGAAATATTTCGATTTAATGAAAAAATGTCATTAATGCAACGACGAAACTTTTGTATTCAATTAAAGCATGTCATCAATGTAATGACGAAACTTCTTGATTTAATGAAAAATATCATCAATACAATATATATATATATATAATACAATATAATACAATATATATATATATATATATATATATATATATATATATATATATATATATAATATAAACTTAATGGCAGAATATCATCGAAGCAGCAATCATTGATGTAATACGGAAGCAATAAAAGTTTCAAATCCATGTGTTTTTCTAACAATAAAGATACATATAATTTTTATTTACAATATGTATGTATATATTTCACTAAACAGCAAACTTAAGAACTTCAATTTTTATACTGTTGGTATAATTTTCGGTAATTTTTATGTTATATTATAATTAAAATAAAAAGTTATAAAATATACATAAAAAATTGTGTCAACAATATAATGCTAAAAGTTCATCAATCTGATGACATATTAACATCACTCCCTATGAATATGAGAAAATTCTCTGTGTTTAGCACTTTGCTCTCATTACTTTTTACGTTGGCGCCAAATTTGATGATTATAATCATAATTATGAGTCATCAATATAACGACGGGGTGTCATCATCTTCGTTGTATATATGCTTTAGCTTTTTAAGCATTGTTTTCAAGAGGCCGTGCATATTTAGTTATATATTTGTTTGGTCATAATAATGATGATGAACTTACATCAATGTGATTTTATTTTTTAAATAAAAAAATAGTCAAGTTGCAATTAAAATGCTAACTGGAATTATAAAAACTCTATTTACTTTTTTCTTAAATATATATTTTACGAAATAATCGTATACGAAATATTGCATCAAGTTGATGATGATATGACAAAATTCTATGATGATGTCTGTCATTGCATTGATGCCATTTTATATCTTATTGATGACATCTTTCATAACATTGATGTTTAAATTTTGATGTTATAGCGTCATCAAACCAACGATGATTTTTTCTATCAGTGTATATGGAGGTTATAATAATAAACACTAAAGTTACCTCTTTATGTTGCAGGAATTTTGTGGCTTTAATTGGAAGTTGTTTCGCAAGAGAAATTTCTAAGGGAAAATTTGCTTTTTCAATTTTCAACGAGTCAACATAGTAAAATTCAATTCAAGGTTTCTTTGTAGTTTTAAATAAAAGTGAGTGTATAATTGTATGTGTGAGTTTTAAGTAGCGTCATAAGAAACTTTTAGCTATTATTTTTATTATTCAAAGTGCCAGACTGTAGCAAAGTAATAAAATAAGACAATGGCTCGGTGATGAAAATGGTTTAACATTTTTTTCTTTTTTTTTTTTTTGTTTTGTCGTCAAATTAAGGATATATTAGTGGCACTCACTCTTCGCAGCATATCTAATATTCTAGCATAGTGATTCTCAACCACTGCGCCGCGGAACTTTTGTGTGTCACAAAATTTTAAAAGTATGCAACCAAATTTTGAATATTTTAAAATGTTTATATTATTAAATTATATGAATTAAAAAAAAAACTGGATTGTCAAAACTTTTGTGGCGCCAACAAGCATAAATTATAGCGTCATAAAGCTATTTTGCAACCGAATGACTTGAATGTTTGTTATATAAAAGGGCGAAGTAAAACATCAGCTGATGTATTCAAACAGGAGCTATGTCAGGTGTAATTTTTAATGTACGTTTGTAACAAAAGTATTTTTTGTACGACATATGGTATTACTTTGCTTTCCAAAAAGATTTAATTTAAAAACATTTAAAAAATCAATTAATTCATTTTGGATTAAAAATAGATGTGATTATATAATGATAGCCAAAAAAGCTTAAAGCATAATCCTACAATTCTTCACACATTATTTTATTATCATGAACTATTTTACGCAGTGTGTTATAGGTGGCAGGTAAATAATTTTAAGATTATCTTTTTCTTTTTGTGCCATCAATTTTCAAATTGTTAAAAGTGTGCTGTAAAAATAAAAAAGGTTGAGAATCACTTTTCTAGCATATTTAAAACGATTTTTGCTACAAAGGGCGTATGCCTTTTCTTTAACGTATAGCAAATTTATTGTAACAGCTGATTTATAGTAACATTAAAAATTATATATAAGTTAGATTTGTAAATTTCAAAATCTTTTATTAAACAAGTAAGAGTGCTATATTCGGTTATTGCAAATTTTATATACCCTTCACCATCTATGTAAATCTAGTTTGGTGAAGTAACTCCAGAAGCTTTTAAATAAAAATGTCAGTTTTCGTATTGCAAATCATGATGAAATATATTATAAAAACCCACTGAGAAAAATTAAGTAATAGAGCTGAGATCAATTGTATTAAAAGCTAAGATTCAATTGTATAGTAACAATTTTCCTGTCCTACATAATTAAATCAATTATTAATTCAATTATAGCAAGTAGCAGTTTGTAGGAGGATGAATAGGATAATATTACCTATCATTACCCAGAACTGGAAGGCCAAAGGCTCTAATGGCTCGTAAAATGACTCCACAAGTTATCAACATCGCAAGCTGTAGAAGGGGTAAAGATACGATCAGGATAAAAGATCAGAGTAAAGATTTCTAACACTTCTCTTCCTAATATGCTCCTTAAGAATAGATTGCTTCGATTTATTTATGTATATATTAACAAATTTGCAAGTAAAAAGTATTTAAAAGTTCAAGTTTTTTTTTCTTTAAATCGTAACCACTTGTTCACTATTTTTCTGTTAACATACAGATTGTACTAAATCGAAATGACAACGTATCTCTGTTGGCGATCCACGAAACGAAAATACTGCTCAAATAAGCGAAGCGTCATCTATCGAAGGAAGCGGCAACAAAAAGGTGCAATTTCCGGAAATTACGCTGAGACCCTATAGTGTCATTGCTCGATATATATTTTTTATGCAAAACGAAAGCGAATTAAACGCAGTAGCATCCGTTAATTTAATTAATTTACTTTATTTGTGCTTGATTCCTTCAAATATAAATATTTCATGATATTCTGTTGTACTGATTCAATGGAGTTCTCATTTAATCAATTTGGCTTTTGATATAAGACTTTCTAGTTTTCTGTACAAAATTTGGGTACAATCCACTGATGAGCTATTTGAGCAGTAGTGAAATGGCCATATGGATATGCTTTCCCCGCAGTAATACATTTCATTTTGTAGTTTATTTTAAAATAATAAATATTTCATGGGAATATCGTGAAATATTTATATTTGAAGGAATCAAGCACGAATAAAGTAAATTAATTAAATATTAAAAGATTCCGAATAATAAATTTTCATTTTGAGCATCCGTTAATTTTATTTCCATTTTGGTTCTAGCTGAAGACAAAATTCGGCTTACATTGCGACTTTTATATTTTTAATTACGTATCGTAATAAATACAATTTTTAAAGTCTTTGGCCCATAATCATAGTCACACACTAAAGTCGGTTTCTTTTAGAAACTACTTTAGTCTTAAAACCGGTTATTAACTTTTTTTTTTTTTTTTTTTTTTTTTTAAAAGAAGTAGCACTTCAGGCATCAATACCTACTTAGTTTTTTTTTTTAAACCGTGCTACATTCTTTAGGAAAGGGATAGATGAGAGAGAAGAAAGGTGGTGAAAGGAGATAGATATAGCCATTTTATTAATTATTTTACTTCGCCGGCGAATATGCTATGAAGAAATACCGACGAAGGAGGCTGAATGTTTTTATGTTAATTCTGATTATGTATTTATACCATTAAACAGAAAAAACACTTTTTTTTATTTTTTTTTGACTGCCGCAAGGGTTGAACCCAGGGCAGCTGGCAGCCTCAGATACTATAGTTAAAAATAAAATATATTTTAAGTCGAACCGGCTTTAACTAGGTGGTGACATATCAAATAAAGAAAAAATTTCCTCATAATTTGTAACAGAATACAGTTAAATAAATTATCCATCTCTGATCAGCTGCTAGTATTGTTTGTTGAAAATAAAAAACAAATATAAAAAAGTAAATTTGTTAATTTGAAAAATCAAAAGCTTAATAAATTTGTGCACTTTTGTTGAAGTGAAAATTATTATTGTGAAATGATTTAAACGGATTAAATTGTAATGAAAGTTTACGCCTTAAAATTGTTTCGATTAAGTCAATTAAAAACAATTTCCGGTGGTTTAAAATTTAAAATCGACTTTTACCTATAAAATATACTCTTACGTATCTATCAGTGCAGTCACACGGCCAACTTTTTGTTCAATTCTCTTTCAAGAAATTTACACATACTGCTTGTCAAAATTCACAAAAATTTAAAGCTGTGACGTAGGCTGCACGCAATTAAAAAGCAAGTTTTTAAGCAAGATGTCGTAAAGAAAACAAACAAAAATTATTTTAAGAAAAAAACTTCAATCAGCTGTTCTCTTGGATGTAATTTAAAAGACTCAGAGTAGAAATAGAACCTTACGGTTGCGGCGACGGATTCCGCATGTCAGAGGAAAGACAAATAAAATGAGTTGCGGCGACGGATGCGGATTTTATTGTCATTTTTTACTAATTCTTTTATTCTTTTTTATTGAAATAGATTTTCAAAAATTTTTTGAAAATGTAAATAAGCAATAAATTGAAAAATTTCAGAATTATTGTTGATTTTCAATGACTTTTTACATTTTCTTTCTCTTCTTTTTTCGTAGTCATTCACAAAAAATATTAACAAATAGATTTTTTGTTAGAAAAATATTAAAACTGTGGCAACATGCTGAAAGAGAAAATATTTAAAATTGAGAGCTTGAGAGAAAACGCACTTAAATTAAAATAGATTCTAATCTCATGCGGATTCGTTGCACGTTTTTTATTGTCAAAACTCCATATAAAAAAAACAACAGCATCCGCAACCGTGAGGTTGTATTTCTACTCTCAATTGAACGAAAATTTGAAAGCAAATTCTTAAAGCAAGTTTTTAAAGTGAGAGTGTATTGGTAAAAAAATAAGAGAAATTTTAAAAATTGAATGAAAACTTGATCGTCTGACACCCTAGTATAGAACACAAAAAGTGCACTTAGAGTAGAAATACAACCTCACGGTTGCGGCGGCGGATTACGAGCAAGATGTCGTAAAGAAAACAAACAAAAATTATTTGAAGAAAAAAACTTCAATCAGCTGTTCTCTTGGATGTAATTTAAAAGACTCAGAGTAGAAATAGAACCTTACGGTTGCGGCGACGGATTCCGCATATCAGAGGAAAGACAAATAAAATGAATTGCGGCGACGGATGCGGTTTTTATTGTCATTTTTATTATTTGTTTACTAGTTTTTTTATTCTTTTTTATTGAAATACATTTAAATTTTTTTTTTAATGTAAATAAGCAATAAATTGAAAAATTTCAAAATTATTGTTGATTTTCAATGACTTTTTACATTTTCTTTCTCTTCTTTTTTCGTAGTCATTCACAAAAAATATTAACAAATAGAATTTTTTGGTAGAAAAACAATAACACTGTGGCAACATGCTGAAAGAGAAAATATTAAAAATTGAGAGCTTGAGAGAAAACGCACTCAAATTAAAATAGATTCTAATTTCATGCGGATTTGTTGAACGTTTTTTATTGTCAAAACTCCATATAAAAAAACAACCGCATCCGCAACCGTGAGGTTGTATTTCTACTCTTAAACAAAACAAATTGTACTTTAGAACTCGAAAAATATATTTTATTAATTACTATAATTATGAGCCTTTGTTTATAATTTCTACTAGAAAATTACGTTACAGTTACAGTTTAGATATAGGAACTCAGAAATTTTAAATGAAATTTTACATGAAATATTATTTAGAAATATTATAGGCATCAATATACCTTCTTTAAAATTTTTTTGGCCTTTTTTAGAAAAGTGACGAGAGAGACTCACTAATATTTAGAGGTGCAAAGGGTAAAATGAGGCTAAATTTTTACCAGAACAGTTTAGTCATTTGATCGTTACTGTTGACCGAAATACTGGCAACTGCGTAAAGTAATGTTTCTATCACATTCTTAGAGTCAATCCAAAAAAGAAAAAACTCTACTAAGACTTTTGTATAAGTATATTTTCTGCAAAAAACAGTGTTGCCACTGTCTATCTTTTTCGCAAAACTAACAAGATTCCTCAAAACTCAATAACTTTCTAAAAAAGATTAAATGCAAATTTAGCTCCATTATAAACTTTTCTCAACAAATATCTATTAACACAAGCTAAAAATTAGATTTAGTCTACTAAAAATTTTTTACTCTGATCTAGTACTAAAATTTCTATAATGGCATCGCGGTTAATTAGAAAATTGGTACAAATGTGTCAACTAAAATTGTGTATATTATACTTTCGGTCATTCAGATTTTGGGAATTTTTCCTACACCAATTTACCATTAGAACGAGAAACTTAAAATGAAAATAGACGTCGAATTTTGAAGGAATACTATTTTATAACCTTTGAACCTAGTGACTTTGAAAAAAATATTAATTTTATTATACATTATTGTTGTAAAATTTGTTATAGCAAATGGACAATTATTTAAATGAAGAAGGTCATTGTGAAAATTGGAAAGAGATACTATTCGAAGGCGCTTAAAATGAAACTCATCAACCAATTTAAATACAATTAAAGTTTATTGTAGTCTTCTGCTTTTTATAGTAAAAATTTAGAGAAACGAAGGGAAACTAATTTCAATTTAATTGGATTTTTTCCTATGACATGCTTTAACTGTTAACTATGCAATAGGTTATCTTTATCTTTATAAAATTTTGTGTGAAAAGTTTTAAAGTGTAAGATATTTATAATATTTTATTCGAGCTGAAGTTTCAAAGTGTTTTTGTTTTAAACATTCAATTTAAAAAAACTTTAAGGCGTTTTATAAAAATTAAAAATACTGGTAACTTTTTTTTTATGTCAAAGTTTTTAATAACTGAAATATTTAACATTGAAAGAAAACTGCTAAAGTTAAATAAGTGACAAAAAATTATTGTATTAAGATTAATAGCGCTGACTGTTTCATAAACTCTAAGTGAAAAGAGACTTGTAAATGTTTCGAAAACTTTAATTTAAACTTCAGTGGGGCTAATAAATTATGAAGGAAACCATAAAAAGTTTGTTAGAAAAGTAATTTGGAGAAATTAAAGCACTGGAAACCAATATTTTGACCTTTACTGTTTTTGTGGATAATTTGTTTCTAAATTAAATTACACTGCGTGTTTGTTTGTTTGTTTGTGTTACTGTAACAAATTTCCAACTGCAATTGTAGCAGATTTTTATTAAAATCAGCTTAAAATTAACAAATTTATTAGATTTTTTATTATTATTTTTTTCCTTTGCTTATTATTTTCCTGCATTTGTAAGCATATTTTGTTGCTCTTCGTATTTTTGGATTTAATATTATTTTTTTATGTGATTTTTATGTTGTTTCTTATGTTGTTGTAGGAAAACGGTTGCCAAGTTTTAATGGTATTTTGTAATTTTTTCCTTTTCATTCGTTACCTTTTTCATTTTTTGACTCAGTCGTTTTATTTTTCGTTAAAGTATTTTCAACTTTTTTTTTTCTTGAAATTTTCTTCGTTTCGCTTAAGCCAGTCAAGCAATCAGGAAAAAAGGAAACACTTAGGTAGTATATGACAACTTCCGGCTATGAGCATAATTTAGCGTTTTAAATTACATTTAAAATGAGCTTAAATGGTTCATGACACATTTTCATGAAATGAGCAATTTCAAATACTAGAGACTAGTAATGGCAATAACTACAAAAAAAAAAAAAATAATAATAAAAAAAATAAAAATTTAACGACATAAATGTGCATGAATGTGTATTCATAAAATGAGTTGCTTGCAGTAACAACAACAAAAAAGCGAACAAAAACTGACAAAAATATCAAGGCTCTTTTGAAAAATTAAATAAGTCTAGTAGGTAACAACATTATTTTTAACACTCTACACTATTTATGATTATATTTTTAGATAACAGCGATTAATAATTGTTTCTTAATTTTGAGTATCTGTCAATGCTTTTTAATTTCTGTTAAATCCGTTGGCAAACTGAGCTGTTCCCACATTGGTTTAATGGCTTCTTCGATATGAAAACCCAATAGCCAGCTGGGTCTTAATTGGTATTATTTAAAATGACCAATAGACAGGCGATTAAGTGTTTAAAAACATTTTTTTTAAATATTCTCAGGCCTTAATTGAGCTCAATTTACCATATAAGAAGTCAATTATTGAATTGAGCAATTAGTACTTAATTGCATCACTAATTGAATAAGATTCGAAATGCAAACCTTGACAACAAGTATGCTTACTAGGAACTATGTGCAGTGAGAAGAAAAAATTCATAAACTTGATAAGCTGCAAGCAAAAATATAAACAAACAAATAAAAAGAAAATGGCGGTTCATACGAAAATGGCTTTTCACACTTCCAACTTCAATACAACAACAAGAAGCAATGTTGTGTTTGTAAAACGGACGACATTACCTAGTAAAATAAATATACCTTCTGCTAATTGAATAAGCTTAATTGAACATGTGTGAACACCAAATTAAATTGCGCAATTAAAATTAAATTGAGTCAATTAAGAAAACATGTCTGAACAGGGTTTTACACTATAAAGTGGCTTGAAGAACTTCTATTCCTTAAAGTTTTAGCAATAACTTCGTAATTCCTCGTTTGAACTGTGTCGTGAAAAAAGCTAATAAACCTTGACGGGGTCATAGTTGATAAAAAAAAGTAACAGCAGAATGATATGTTGCAACTGTTGCGGAGTTCGTTGAAAATCCTGTTTGCAGATCGTCTTGCTCTGGATGGCAGTATTCTATGTCTCGTTGGAGTCACAAGGCTTTGTTTAGTCAATAAGTGCGAAAATTGTTTAGTTTATGTCTTCTAAACAAAATGTCGTTTATAAAAATTCCGCGAGATTCAAAAAGAAAAAAAAATTGAAGTGATTATATTTGACTTTAAAAAAGCCTGAGTTTGGAAAAATTAGTGAGTGGGTACGTACAAGTGTTTATTACATGTACGACATAATTTAATAGAGGTAACGATATAGCGTTAAGGCTGCGATACGCCTTAAAGTCCCAATCTATGGCAGGATTGTTCCATTAGTAAATAAGACGAACGGCACCTGCTGTGGAGAAAGAACGTGAAATTTCTAACGGCGCTAATATAAAACCAGGGTTTTATTTCTTCATACAAATGAAAAAATGACACAAAAAAAATAGACCTAACACTTCAGTTTGAAAAAAATGACATTTGGAATGACATCATCAATTCGAAAAGAAGAAAATATATTTAGAAAATCCTTGTGAAATATATAATAGAGCTAAAAATTACATACTATATTTCTTTCGCTTCGTTTTCAAAGGAAACTTGTGGTTAGCCATTAACCTCTTAAAGAAACAATTGTAATTTTGCTTTCACTAAGGTGTCGATAATTGTTAGGCATGTTGGCAAAAACTAATCCGAGAAATATAGTATCATGCTGCTTAAAATCCTTTCATTAAAAAAATATATATGCATTAATAGAAACTACATTAAATATTAAGTTGACGAAATGACAGAATTCCTTAATTTATAGAGATTAAAATTTTTTGGAGTATTTAAAGTAAATGGTACAAAGTTTGCATTTGGTCTAGGCTTCAGCACATTTTGATTATAATTTAGCATAATATTCAGACTTGTCAAAAGTCTTTGAAGAGCACAAACACCTCAGCCCGTGATTCCTGTATTAGCTGCATAACGATTTCTCGTGGTTGGTAAACAGGTTCTCGAAAATTTCATTTATTTTACACTCTATATTTGTTGATGATTCGTTGTTGAAAGCTGTGGCGTAGGCTGCACGCAAAGTTTTTAAGCAAGATGTCGTAAAGAAAACAAAAAAAAATTATTTGAAGGAAAAAACTTCAATCAGATGTTCTCTTGAATGAAATTTGAAAGACTCAATTGAACGAAAATTTGAAAGCAAATTCTCAGCAAGTTTTTAAAATGAGAGTGTTTGGTAAAAAAAAAAAATGAGAGAAATTTTAAAAATTGAATGAAAACTTGATCGTTTGACACCCTAGTAAAGCATGTTATTTTACAACTTATATTTTTATAGTGAAGTTATCTAAGAACCTGATGTCAACGCCTAACCATCTAAGCAGTCTCTCAACTGTAGGGCGCTTTTTTGTACTGTTGTCATACCTCTCGGTGAAAACTGTCGTTTGGCGAGTGCTTTCGATGTTAGAACATCATTTTCAAACCACGTTTATACTAATATTGAAGAGATAGTGTTAGGTATTTGTTGCATAAATAGTGATGGTTTAGGTAATATTGTCCGCTATGGTAATGTCTATTTAAAGGGTATTTTTCAGGTAGATTCCTTGATATCCGTTAATTTTATTGGGGGTGTATAGCTAAATATTTTCGTGTTTTATTATTGGATACGTAAGTGTGACCATCTGTGGGTGTTTTTCGTTTGTAAGAGCGTTTTAGTAATTTATCGTTAATAGTATCTCCGTTAAACGTTAATTTACATGTTTTCAAGAACGTCTAGTCTTTGACCTTTTTACTTGGGTGCAGTACTGTCATACATACATCTATTATCCTTGGTTCGTGTCCCTGTATGTTAAGGGGTATTGCGAAGTTAATCTTCTCTTTTCCGTTTGCATGATCGTATGTGTTCTGTAAAATTTTGTTTTTAATGTTCGGAAGTCTGCATACTCCACTGATACTAAATTTATCGGTTGTTTCTGTTGATGTCTTGAGATTGTTTCGTAGAGTGTTGCTTATATTTAATGTTTTCTAGAAACCGTCATTCTGAAAAAGGTTAGTTAATCCATATATTTCAGGTACTGTATAAGTAAAAATGTGTCCGTCGTGTTGTATCGATTGTCTCCTTCTCTTCTTTCTTCTTCTTTTGGTGTTGTATTGTCTGAGTAGTTTGTCGATGGTAGTGCGGTTGTAACCATTATTTTTAGATAAAGGGTAAAGTAAAATGTGTCCAGTTCTTTGTTATATTTTTCTGGAGCAAGGGGGACTATGGGACTGTGATGATGTTTTTACATCGAAAGCGCTCGCCTAACGTACCATACAAACAGCCAGTGTCGACGGTTTTCACTGAGCGGTATGACAGCAGTATAATATTTACTGGCGAAATAAAACCTATTAACTTTTATTTTTTTCGTATGTTAGCCACCTTTTCGATTATTTTGAGAATACGGCAGAAGTTGTATATTTAAAAATATTGGTTCTACATTTTTATTTATTATTTTTGAATAAAAATTTTTTCCAGTCTTCTATTTTTTTCAAAATATTTTGTTTGCATAACACAATAAAAAAATGCTTATCTAACGTTTTCTTAATCAAAGGAGTAAAGAAGAAGAAGAAGTAAAGCGGCAATAAAAATTTTTCCTTTTCCATGCCTGATCCTCAGGAACGCATAACATAACCTTCTCGTTATTAATTGCATTAAAATATATAAATTAATTTTATATTAAAATTAGCGTGAAAGTAATTACTTACAATGCATATACAATTGATTTCTAATTGGACTGATTTGTGTTAAGCTTTGAATATCTGTAATTATCCAGCGTTTAAAAACTTTAAGAAGTTATTTTAGACTGTGTTTTATATCAACTTTAAACTATTCAGCCTGTTGAACTTTCGGATAAGAGAAAGACGATGACATAATTTAATTGACCACCCATGCAATGACGGTGTAGGGTACAAAGAAAAAAGAAACGGGATATTTGTTTTCATATGCGTGTGTTTCTCTGCATGTGTTGGTATATAATAATTGGAAAGGATACACGAAGGATATATAGCAATTTAACAACTGCTTACCTTACGTAACTATAATTTTACATTACATACTCGTATATACACACACATACACCCCTTAAAATATATTAAAGTTTATCTAACGATACATTTACACAAAACTGTGAAGATAGTATTTTTTATTTTAATTTTTTTGGCACACGTTTGCATATTAACGGTGGTGCAGTTGCTCTTTTTCTTTTGCCATTCAGTTTATAGTTGTTGCAGTCACTTACTTCTAGCAAACATTTCCTACGTTAAAAAATTTCTTCAGTTAAACTTAAGAGGAAGGCAAGAAAATAAATAAATATTTGTTTAAAAGGGAAGTTAAGAAAATCATTAAGTAATCGGAAGGAAATTATTCATTTATTTCGCAATAAAAATTCAACGCGTAATTTTAGGAGAGGCATAACAAAAAGATTAAACTGATTTTGTAAAGTTTTACTTTTATCTTATTTTGGACTCTATAAACCTTTAAGGATATTTTTCACTGCTACTTAGGCCTTAAATTTTCGCAAAAAGCCAGACCTAGCAACAAATCAATTTCGCTGTTGACTTAAAAGAGTTCATTTAATATTAAAAATCTATCTTTCCTTAGATCGTTCATAATGCAAAATTAATGTCATAATGTGCATGTGTCAAATGTTATTGTGCTTTTAAATCTGATTATGTTTTAGACAAAAATAAAGAGATTTAGTTTTTAACAATTATAAAGACACAACGATTAAATTTTTTCCTAACAACAGAGCTCATCTTTGTAACTCTGCTTTCTGTCTATAAATGTGAACCCAATATAATTGTAACATATTTATGGAAATATTATTAAAAATTTTGTACATTTTTGTTAAGAAACTTTTTGTATATCCTAGATAATGTAGGTCATCTTAGTATATCGTTCCCACGTTAATAATGGATTGATGCTTTTCAAAAATAACATTCATCGTGACAACATCAAATAGTAATAATCAAATATCAAATATAAAACAACCTCTCTTTACCTTAATGGAATATATTCGAAATTGAGTTCAATATTCACAAGAGACCATCAGGCAAAATTCGAAGCAGAAATATTCAAAAAGAGTATTGTTGAATATCATAACCAAAAATATAACAAATAAAATAATATTTACACACATATATTTTAATTTTCCACATGGAATATGTTGTCGATTGCTCTGGTTGAATTAATTTATGGCATCCGTTAAATGTACAGAAATAAATATATAAAGTTTTTATACACACAACATACATGGGAGTGTTTAATTAGATATAGATTAATTCATTGTCAATTTCATAAGCATTAAATAATGCTATTGTTTTTTAGCATTACCAATATTATAGATAATGGTAATGGCTTTTAATGAAAAGCTTTAATTAATACTTAGTTAAAGCAAATAATATCATTATCATCAACTTATAGCGGGGTTTCAAAATGTCATTCCTTGTCTTTGACGGCTTATTTAGTCTAAAATATAGTAAAGCATAATTTTAAAATAACATTTTTATCACAAAATTGGTAAATTTTATCATTCTGAAGACAAATCATTGACAATAGTTAAGTACATATTATTCTTTTCCTGTGAGTAATAAGAACTGCTTACTAAGTCGTTGGAGGATTTTAGATTTCAAGTTGTACGCCTATCTCATTTTTATACCCTTCACCACAAAAAGAGGAAAAAGGATATAACTAATATCCACATCCGACCCCATAAAGCATATATATTCCGACTTCTTATGCATAACAAGGTCGATTGAGCGATGTCCGCCTGTGCGTCTATCCTTCTGTCCGCCCGTGTTAGTGTTAAAAATTTAAATACACCAATCGAACAGACATAGCGTCAGAAAGATCGGTCCATGTTCTTCGAGGCAGCAGGCAAAACACCACGCCTACCTCTATTTTTTCATATCATTTGTAATAACGAAGTAACTCGAATAAAAAAAAAATGATGTATATGGGAATATATATTTAAAACATAAGAAAAAACATCACGTGAAAAAATTGGCCCTCGGCAATATTTTCCGAGTAACGGGGCTCTAAAATTTAATTTTTTTTTAAAATATCAATATGGAAATTATTTTAAAGCTTTTGAGGAGATTTTTAAGGAAATACTGAAACTTTTTTAATAATGCTTAACCCATAAAGAGCCGATGGCATTATTATGTAAATTATATATGTAGTACTTTATTTTTTCTCTGTTGCCCTAATATTTGCGTTTTTTAATTAGAGTTACTTCACTTAACTAAATTTACATAGATAGTGAAGAGTATATAAAATTCGCCATAGCCGAATATAGCACTCTTGTTAATTATTTTTTATTAAAATCCCTAAATATAGATCCATTTACAAACGGGTTAAGTTTTATTTATTTAATCCATAATTTTTGTATTTCATAAAAACAATTACTTTTTTCCTCATTGCAATTAGTAACTTACCAATTTCCTCATAATTTTATTTCCATTGGTAAAAACAATTATGATAATAAAAAGTCAGTAGCATTAAACGGTAGTTAAATTTTTACCTTGCCACACGTAGTATAGGTAAAGTTTAGTAATCGTTGATAAAATCAATGTCGGATTTTTTTTTGAGGTCTTACGGCCTTTTTTTTTGAGTGTCATTATTTTTTAACTCTATACGAGTCATACTGTCTCAAAATGAAATTTAGTATGTGCCTCTGGCATACGCAGAAAAAAACAATGTTAATATATGGTCACTACAACCATATTATGTTCTCTGTAATAATGTATAGTTGCGGCGAACGAACTGTAGTTAAAAATTTTTAGTACCGATAAGACTTTTTATGTAAACATCTAAGAATTATATGGTTACTATGCACATAAAATTCTACACGGGCGGTTTTAACAAAAAAAATAAAAAAATAATTCTTGCGAAAAAAAACCGACTTCAAAACAGATTTCATCTGTCTGACTATAACAGCTTAAGTTACATTAACTTTGAGACATACTTATATCTCCAAACTCTTTTTTCAACTGTTCAACAGTTGCAGCAACTATAGGGTCACTCTTTAATTCCCAAATTCAAATTATATACTTGCTGTTGTAGTAGATTTAGCAATCAGGTTCTGTGTAAAATTCAACCGTCTGTCAGTAACGGTTCAACAGTTTGCCCATACACATCAGATTATATCAACTTTTTAATTTATAATACAACATTTCTATATTTCTTATTATACCAAATAAAGTAGTGGACATTCTGTCTAAAATTAAGGTGTTTGTATACAACGGTTCAAAAAATACGGCCATATAGAACGAATTACATTAATTTTGGGAACACCCTTTAATTTCTAAATTCAAATTATAAGCTTCTTGTTAAAGCGGACTTAGCAAAACATGTCCCTTGTAAATTTCAGCTATCTGTCTATAACGGTTCAAAAGTGGCCGGCCACATACACCATATCACATCAAGTGTTGGGGCACCCGTTTATTTCCAAATCCTAATTTTATACTTGTTGTTGTAGAGGAGTTAGTGATACAGGTTTTTTGTGAATTTTAATCGTCTGTCTACAACTGTTTAAAAGTATCGCCATAAACCAAATTAAATGAACTATTGGTGCACCCTTTAATTTATAATTTTAAATATTATCAGCTGTTACTATAATAGCCATACCAATCGACATTGCGTCAAATTTACAAGCGTTTGTCTATAACGGTTCAAAAGATAGGCCTATATAAGTAAATCTACAGTAATTATGGGACACCCTTTAATTTCTAAATTCAAATTAAAAACTAGTTGATATAGTGGGCTTAGAAATATAGATCCCTTTTAGGTTTCAGCGTTCTGTCTATAACGGTTCAAAAGTACGGCCACACACTTGAAATTACATCAACTATTGGAACACCCTTTAACTTCCAAAGCCATATTTTATACTTGTTGTTATAGCGTACTTACCAATACAGGTTCGTTGTAAATTCAAAGCGTCTGTCTATAACTGTTAAAAAGTATTGCAATATACATAAAATTAAATGAACTATAGGCGCACCCTTTAATTTATAATTTTTAATATTAATACTTGTTACTATAACGGCTATATCAATCGACGTTCTGTCCAATTTGCATCCGTTTGTTAATAACGGTTCAAAAGATAGGCCCATATAAGAAGTTATACATCAATTATAGGACACCCTTCGATTTTTAGATTTATTTTTGTATAACTTTTTGTTATTGGGAGCCATAGTGCCCTTTACATTTCATAATACACGAAAAAAATATGTATGTTGTATGGGGACACCCTTTAATTTTTAAGATTATGAACTGTTTTTAAAACGGAACCAATCTGTAAGCATAATCTATCATGCTACCAAAAATTTTCAAAATCGGATCAGAAATGACTGAACTGGAGGCACAAAAATAAAAGAAAGCAACATTCAGCCGAATTGTATAACCTCCTTCTTTTTTTGAAGATTGGTCCCTATTGGGTGTCCCAATTGTTAACATAATCTAATTTATGTGGACATACACTTGAACTCTTACAGGCAGACAGATGAAATCTGTTTTGAAGTCGGTTTTTTTTCGCAAGAATTATTATATTATTTATATATCTGTAATAAAATCCATTTCTAGAAGGTAAGGTAAAGTTGAGTGTAGGCCACTCCAGGTTTTTTTTTTGGTAAAATTTCAATGATAACGAAAAAATCCCAAGCATGATACACAACACCATTACACGGTATGAGTGCAGGAGTAGATATAAATATAAAACAACATATCCGCACACGCACTTACGTATATACATACATACATATTATTTTAATAAATACGAGAAAAACTGACAGAATAGTCAATAAAATACAATTCGATACTGCTACAGTCAACATTATGCAAAATACATTAACTCTCTATACTGATTAACGCAGCTTTCATGCGAGGTTGAGTAGTTCAAGAGAACGCTGTAGTTTTTTAATCAATTGGATGTACACAGTATTCCACGGGGTTTGCAAAAATTAAAAATAAAAAATATAAATAATAAAATTGTTATGATAATAAAAAATTAATTTATATTTATATCTTATTAATTTTAAACGCAGTTTTTAAATAATGTTAATTTTCTTGTTTTCTACTTAAAACATCTAACTATCTGTACAGCAAAGTCGGCAACTATTTGATTTAATTTGACGTGTTAATTTTAATTCTATGGATATGCTCCTACAAACATTTTTACAATATATTTAATACAATACACTGACAACTTTACGACAATTAATAAGTCAAAGACGTAACTATATTAAGATATAAATTTAAAGGGAATCAATAAAATTAGACTATTTGATAAAACAGAAACATAATCTTCTCAACGCATCAGCCAAAGTAAAGTAAAACTCTTTAACAGAAAGTACAAAGAGTTGCTTAAGCCGGATAATTTTATTTGTGACAGGTGACGGAAACTTTGAGTTTTATCTTTTCAAAACGCAAATAAATAAAAATGTCAATATATAAAAGAATACTTCTTTATTTACATTTAAATTAACAAAAGTATTTTAAATTTATATGTAAAGCAACTAAAATTTTCTAAAATTGATTAAAAAAAACTTGTATTTTATATTAGATTTTAATATTATTTTTGTATCTGCTAGCTGTTGTTTATCTGTTCGATATAAAATTCATTTATTTATTTTATTTTCCATAGAGATGCTTTTTATCATCAGTGGGATATAAATAAAATCGAAAAGATAAACGAAAAACGAAAAACTAAACATAAAAATATTTTTTTTTTAAATTTAATGCATTTTACTAGAAAATTGCATAAAATTTGATTTATTTGCAATGATTTAGATTTTATTTTTAAAACTCGTATATTTCGTATACTGATTTTTATTTTTAGTGTAATAAATTTCAGTTTTTATACTCTTCACACAAAAAAGGGAAAAAGGGGTTTAACTAAGTTTGTCATTCCGTTTGTAATTTCTACAATACCCATTTCCGACCCCATGAAGTTTATTTCTTCTGAGTTCTTATGCATAGCGAATGTTTGCCAAGGCACAGCTAGAGAAAATTTAAATATGCTAATTGATCACACATAGTGTCGAAAGAGATGCTATTGGAAATCAGCTAGATCGGTCTATGCCCTTCGAGGCAGCAGGCAAAACACAACGCCTTTCCCTAAGTTTTCCATATCATTTGGAACAATGAATAACTCCAATTAAAAAAAAAAAACAAATATACGGGGCGATAAAGAATTAAAAAATAAGAAAATACATCAAGTGAAAAATTTGGAGCTCGCTCATATTTTTGACTTACGGATTTCTGAAATTTAAAAAATTTTTAAAATATCAATATGGGTATCATTTAAAAGCTTTCGATGAGATCTTTAAGGAAATACCAAAAATTTTAAAAAATGCTTAACCCATTAACAGCCGATGACATTTTGATTTCAAATTATTTATATGTAGTACTTTATCAATATTTGCTTCACAAAATAAGATTTACTTATATGGTGAAGGGTTTATAAGTTTCGGCATTGCCGAATATAGCACTTTTACTTGTTTGTTATTGCTTTTTATTTCTTATGAAATAAATAAATATTAACATAAATATTTTAAGCAATTTATATTCCTTTTGTTATTTTGTTTAATTTTTTTTTCTTCTCCATTTTATATTTCTTATTTCAAATTGTTTTTTACATCCCTGTGGCAATTTCATAATGTGTCCCAAATGTGTGTACATTATTAATACTAATTGCGTTCTGAAGGAAACATTTTATAGTGTAAGGAAAGATTTTGCACTTTGGGTGGTTGAGAAGGTTTTATTCCAAAAACAACAACATGTGTATATAATCAATAACATTTTTGTTCACATGGGCAGAAGTATGTAGTGAAGTTGTCACTGATAAATATTGTGATGTGTTTTATGTTCTGTATTGTCAATAGCTTGGTTGTTTTTTTACTCGTATCAGCTTTTTTATTGGATGGTGTTACTATTGCCTTCAACAATAATTTGTTAAAAAGCTAAGAAATTTTGAGTTTATCATTTTCAAAGCTGTGTAGGACATTAAGTTGTAGAAATTCAAAGTATTTCGTTGCCTATTTCGACAGGCTACTAACATTATTGCTCAACCTCGACTCCTTACATCATTTTGCTGACTCTAGATCTTACTCTCGCCTGCTGTGACTTTAGCCATTCTACTGATAACTATCGATCTACATTCTCATTACAGAGTCATCCGTAACTACTAACATTTCTTCAGATTGTATATTTAATTTATATATTTAATTCAATTCTTAAATTTTACCATCTCTCTCTGTGTAGGTTTGTATTAGGAACCTTTTTTTAGGCCGCCAGCGCGAGGGGGTATAACTTAATACATTTAGACACGGCAAACCTTCCTTCAAGAGGTTTGTCTTGCAATTTATATTTTTCGCTTATTGTTATGTGTTACTTTTAATAGTATGTTATTCTTCTGTTTCAAAAAAAAAAAAATCTTTATCAAATGTTGTCTTTTTTATGCCCTTTAACACAGGTGGAAAAAGGCTGTACCTAAGTTTGTGATTCCGTGTGTAATTTCTACAATATCTATTTTCGACCCTATAATGTATATATATTCTGAGTTCTTATTCTGTCCCTGTTCGGGTTGAAATCAAATTTGATAAGGCACAAGATCAGCTTGAGAAAATTTAAATACGCCAATCGATCAGACAGAGTTTCTAAAATTTTCCTATTTCGAGACAGCTGGCAAAACATCACTCCTGCCTCTAATATTTCCATATTATTTGCAGCAAATCTAGATTAGTAAAGTAACTCCAATTAAAACAAAAAAAAAAAAAACATAGAGATAGAGAATTCAAAAATAAGAAGAAAAAAAAAATACACAAATAAATTGGCGCTCGCCCATATCTTCCGAGTTATAAGCCTCTGAAATTTTCAAAGAAAAGCACGATTGTGCACCATATTATTTAGGATATAAACCTGAGTATAATTTAAGAGCTTTTTAAGCGATCTTTAAGGAAATACTAAAATTGTTTAAAAGTGCTTAACCGATTAAGAGCCCATGACATCTTTATGTAAAATTATACAAAGTACTTAATTTTTTTCTTCTTATCTTTTAATTCTTTGTCACCCCAATATTTGTTTTCAAATTGGATTTACTTCACTAAACTATATTTACAGATGTATACGGTGAAGGGTATGTAAGATTCGGCATAACCGTTTAAGTTTTCATACCAATCTGATATACTGGAGGAACCTATGCCAATTTTAATTTTTTTTAACCTGTTTATTACACTTTACATTTAAATGTCATTAAAAGAAATATAACAACTTAGAAATAATTATTTTTAGTCTGTTTTAAAAAATTCGGAAATTTAGGTTTCTTAAACATTAATGTGATTTTCAAGAGTCTTTAAGGTTTTTTGTTTGTCATTGAATTTTAAAGGTTTTATAGTTATTTCCTTATTTAATTTAGCAAAAATCTTTATATAAAAAGTTTTGCAAAAGCATTCACGTCATAATGTTCTATTTAATGACTGAACTCACAAACCTTTCTCAATACCATTTTAACGATGTTTCTAATTGTTTCTACTCACGAACAGACGGACCTACAATCATACCCCTAAAATATGACACAAATAAAAGTAATAAAATTATTTTAGATTGCAATGATACCATTAAAGCTTGGAACTGTTGACAGTCGATCAATCATTTACTTTTATGATTGCTGTTATATTAATTTGGATTATAGGTCAAAACTCCTTAAATATTTTTTACAATTGTTGCCATTTTTGTTATGTTTGGTTTTTATTGTTTGGATTTTTTTTTAGGCTTGAAGTGACTGTAATGGCTTGAAGTGGTTGAAATGATATTTAACAAGCCAAATCTGCTGTATTTGTTCTAACAAATGCACGGTGGCGTGAAATACAAAAAAATGAAACAAAAGTCTGGAACTTCGAAACTACTTGGCCGATTTTCATGAAACAAACTGCGATTTATACGCTTTTCGCCTATGGTATTTGGATCTCTGTGTCAGTACAGGGTAGTACCACAGGACTTCAAAGTAGGTAACCTCGAATTTAAAAAATGTTTCAGAGCTTATTACTTAATCAAAAGTAAACCGATTTTTTTTGTAATATACATAGGTAGATAAAGGAAAAACGTGCTTGGAGTTTGCATGGTATCTTTTATACTTTTAGAGAAATTCGACTCTTAATTTTATTTTAGTTTTTCACCTGCAGTTTTCGTAAAACACAAAATATAACTATTTTAAAACAGATTTAGAAAGCTCATACTATAGGTAATAACTTGTGGAAAAACTTTGACTTCATTATTTTAGTAGTAATAATTTTCTTAATTTGAAACTTCATAAAAAGTTAAAAAAAAAAAAAAATTATGCTAGGGACACAACTGGGAATAACAACGAACTTCGTTTAACACAACGAATAGGTCGTTAAAAATTCGTTGTGTAAATTCGTCCCATGAAACACAATATCGACCAAAAACACTGCTGTTATAATTTTTAAAGTTGTTTACTTTTTGTAAGCTGCTCAGGTGACCGTCAAAAAAAAATAATATTTTAAAAGTTAAACATTAGAAAAAGCACAACTAAAAACTATTTTTATGTTTAACTTATAATCTGTACGCTTATTATAATTGCTGCAAAATAAAAATACATAAATTTTTTAACACATAACTTTATTTATCAAAATATTTCGAATCTAAAGTCAAACATGGTCACTTTGTACTGATTTGTTCGTCGTTCGCCGGCGTAAGAAATAGAAAAAATTATATTGCATAGTTCGCCGCCTATGATGAATTTCGTCCGACGTCATGATTGTGTGCGTTTTCATTTCACGAATATTCTCGACCAAAAATTCGTCGTTCGTCCCAGTTGTGTTCCATGCATTAGATTTTGGTCAAAAAATACTTTCAGTTTTTTAAGTAGATTTTTAACGCTTTTTAGTAAATTTATAAAATTTTCAACTTTTTCTATAAGACAAGGTCTTGCGTAATCCATCTGATGTCTTTTTATAGAATTTTTGTGAAGCACCCTACAGTCAGCATTGTTCGAATATGGGCAATTTTTTAACAAAAATCTAAATGTTCGGGACTGTAAAAAAATTTCACTCGGCTTTTCCTTATTTTTATAACCAACTGTTATAGTAACATTAGTTTTTAGTAGTTTCCCAAATTTTGTAGACAACCTGCGCATAAATCGGGTCTGGGGAGGCGATTGAAGAACAAATTACAGTTTCCGGGAAGAAAATTTTTTATCTACGCAAAAAATATTTTAATATATTATATGCCAAAATTTTTGTTCATTTTAGTTACGTACATATTGTTCTTTAATTGGATGAAAACCTGATTTTATATCTTTTATGTGTTCGGAGATATTCAAGGTAAAATTTCGTTCGCAAAATTTCACCTTTGATCTTTTTTGGTTTTTTGTTTTGTATTTTTACAGCTTTTTTTAATTGAAAAAATACCTTAAAAAGTTAAGCACAGCTTCATAGTAGAGGTAATTACCTATCCACTGATATACAACTTAAACACCTTTTTCATTACAACAGCTGTTAATGATGCACACAATTATGGTACCTCGTGAATAAAATCTCTTTTTTATTGTGTTTTTCTTATTAGTGCTTCTACTTTTTATTACTTTCTTCTTTGAAATCAACGATTTTGTTCTTTTTCTAATGCAACCGTTTCGTTATAAATTATGCCCTTTAATACAAAAACACAAATTTTCACTATCTATACAAATTTAACGAGTAACATAAATATCCACTAAATATCTTTTATTTTGCTAAGTTCGTTCCAATAGTCTGAACCAGTTGCAGGCTTTACATGGGCTTTCATCCAGACTACGTTCGAAAATCATATAGATGGTTGACAAGAAACAGTAAAAAAAACTACCCAAGAAAATTTAAAGCCTTTTAAGATTGTCTTACAGCAGTCAGCACGAAATATAAAAGAAATTCTTAAGGAATTTTCTTCAGTTCTAAACAAAGTCTGTCAGTCTGTCGGTAAATAATTTGTAGCATTCCATTGATTGTCTCATATACATAAATTCAAATATAAAAAAAAAGAAGTGCAACAAACGGCCAGAACTTCCTATATTAGAATAAGGTAGATGTTTTAACTCGCCAATAAATATAAATCCCTGTTATTGCCTTAAACTTATTATCCCTTATCAATTTTTTTTATTTTAACAATCACTTATTTGTGCAGTCACTTGAAAAAATTACGGGAAACTTTGATTACACCTTTTTTGTATGTTAAAGAAATTCCTCAATTTGTTTGAAATATATTGCAAAAAAAATAAAAAGGGAGAAAAGAAAATTAAAAAAAAAAAAAAAACAATATGTCACACAACTACATAAGTGTGTAGGGCAGTGTATGTTTGTGCACAGTAGGTTGACATTCGTTTGTTTGCATATTTCACATAATTGTCACATAAATGTCATTTACTATTGATACAAGCACTATGATTTTTCACTTGTACTACTATTTTGATAGTCCTTAGGGATACCGTTGATAGAAATAAGGCTGTATAACGACTAAAAGGATAAAAAAGAAAAGAGTCTTACATACATGTATTGGCAGACATATTTGTTGGCTTAACTATTTTAAGCTTTAAATAATGTGGCCATACATCACGTTTTTCAGAATGCAACAACAAAAAGCAAATAACAGAATAAAAATTGAAAGTAAAAAATTACTCAGATTTACGTGGCCTTCGAAGGGAATATTTCTACTTTAAATTTCTTCAACTTACAAACTTTTAGTTAGAACATCTGGCCACGTTAAGGAGCAAAAAAATAATCATTTAACTGTCCAATTAATCAATTGATACATAGTTTTTTTAGTTTTCTTTCTGGGACAAAAAACCCTTGTCAACTGTTATCCCTCTTTAAAAGAGGTTAAAAAGTTTGGGAGCGATTTCTCAAAATAGATAAAATTGCCTTAGTTATTACTAGTTGTTCTATTGAATGGCTCATTTTAGTATGTTCAAGTATTTGTTTTTAGAAGGTTACTGCAGTCATCGAATTCCCAAATTAACTTCCACTCTTTGTCAAATTCGGGTATTGATTTTTTATTGCCGTTACAAATTTGTGTGATCCTTCTTTTTCAATTTGTTGTAATTGATATACGAAAGTCTATGTCCTTAGAGTATTAAATTTATTTTATTGTTATTGTTGTCCTCAGGCTGTACTTTGTTTATTTTTTAGGTAGTTTCTAGTCAATATTTTGCTTAATTGCTGAAGTTATAATAGGATTTTTAAATGTATAAAAACAGTAAAGTGTTTGGCAAAAATGTCAGTTAGATGACATTTGTATTGAAACAAGGTTTATGTACGTAAGATTTTAGCCTTTGAAAACATGCTTATGGCATTGTTTACAGAATATAATATCGGTTAAACGTGTTTCACAGCCCTTTGCGATTAGTTGCATCTGAAAGGTATTGTCTTCAAACATTCGCTAATGCTCTTTTAAAAAATCATACAAGAAAAATTTGCAAATTCTCGTAGATATCTCGTAGCCAGATAAAGGGATCTTCCCCAAATTGGGGATTTCAGCATAAGTTTTGTGACAGAATTTCGTGGGGAGGGGTATTGGGACTTTTTTTGCTTGGCTTTTTTATTATTAGGTCAGCAAAAAAGTATGAATAATTAAAAAATAAAAAGTTGCATTTCGTGGCTATCAAATGCTAGCACAAAAAAAGCAACAACAAATGTACAAGACGAGTTACAGAGAGAACGAGAAAGAAAAGCTTTAAGTTGTGTGTAAACTTCGTCTCACCAAATTAACATTAAGATTTTTTCTTGTTTTCTTTGGAAAACGTCCGCATACATTTGTAAATAATTTTTCTTTCTAAAAATGTTTAGAAATTAATGAAAAAGAACCAAAAAGCCGAAAAGAAAGTCAATTTTCATTAATTTATAAAATCATAAAATGGTCAGGAAAAAATTAAAAATAAGCACTTTTATTTATTGGCATTGAGTTTGATATTTTGAATGTTTTTTCTACCTGTGCTACTGCCTAGTCGAATTAACATAATAAAAGCATGATATAAATTTGTATGTGTAGATATCAAATAGTGTTTTAATATTAAGTTTTGTGTACGTTGTACGGGTTTAAGTCTTAATAATTTAGCTACCATTGAAACAGATAGTGCAAGCAATGTTTTGCTTAAAAAGGAAAATATGTAGTTCTGTTCAATTAGTTAGATGCGTTTGTCAATCACTTAACTTATGCAGCTCGGAAACGACAAAATCAATCCCCAACTCTGTCGAGTTTCTTGTGAAGGAACTGTGTAACTACTTCTCGAACTCTCCATTACGAACAATAAAATATAAAGAAGTATTCGATTTAATAATAATTCAAATAAATTTTTTTAAACTTGTGCAATTATCAAATACTAGATGGCCGTTAAAAAACTCTTGGAGCAATAGATTGAGTTATAACATCATTTTTAAATAATACCTACCAATACCAATGATAAATTGACACATTATTTGTCGGCTGAGCTTAATTTAAATTCTAATAAGTTGTCGAACTATAAATGAAGTAAATGCGGTCAACTTAACATTTCAAGGTGATAATACTGATCTACATATAAGCATTTAATGTTACTTTTAATGTCAATTTGTTTAAAATTTTTAAAACCACTATATCCTAAATTCGATATATATAAAACGAACATTTTAATAAGTCATAAGACAGAATTATTTGGATAACATCATCATAGATGTTGGCATATTATGATCTGAGGAATCGCGATTGTTACCACTTTCGGACTAAATCGATTTTGTTTACAATACTTAACTGTACTAGCAAAAAAAAAAAAGCCTTAAAGATTCCCCGAAAATATGAAAAACTACGAACTGATAAAAAACTAACAGTTTAAGAATATTAAGAATTTGAGTCAGATTTTAAAAACGTCAATGAAATTAAAAGTTGTATTTCATGCCCAAAGACAATGGGCAATATTTTACGAATACGAAGATAATGCTGAATATTATTTCATTCGTAAAATCGCTGCTTCTATGTTTTGTGTTCAATCTGTTAATATGCCAATAACGAATGCATTTGTAGAAAGAATATTTTCGTGCATAAACATTACGAAAACCAAACTGAGGAGTATGAAATGTTGAAATCACTGATAAGTATAAAATCCCATTTAAATAATTATAAAATCTACTGTTATAAGTTTGAAAGAAAATGTACAAAAGAGTTTAAAAAGATCACGACGAATTTTTTAATAAAGATGCGTATTTTAAATTCTTCCTTTTGGGGACAAAATTGGGGATTTTCATTTAGAAACGGGGATTTTTGGGGACATCATTTGTCAAATTGGAGATAAGAGCCAGAAAATTTCTGGCAACCCTAAATATCATGCATATCGTTAGTTTTAATATTGCTTGACAAAAATTAGTTATTACTTATTTAACGCGTTCGTCCTGTTTCAATGTTGTTGCCATAATAAATCTCCCGTCATACCTTTACATTTTGTAGATGTGGTACCATGTGGAAAAGATTATGTGAATTAGTGTCCATGACAATTTCATCTGCAAATCGTTTTTTCTTTTCGGAACGAAAGTTTTGTCCTTTGATCAACGCACATAAAACAGTTTCCGCTAAATAGTCACTTTTTTAAGATCTTCAACTCTTTTAACAAAAATCTGCTATTGTCGCAGAAGATCATTTTATCCAAAAAGGAATGATTTTTGTAAAAATTTCTTTAAATAGATTTTTTAAGATGTATTTATATTAAGTAATTATTTAAAATACCAAATGGTGCGCTTTTCCTCAAAACATAAATATATTCCAAAATGTCACATTTTGTCAAATCAATTTTTTCGAAGAATACGCGTGCGATCATTTCTAACAAAATATCGCACTTTTTTAAAATTGTTTTTAAAAAGATATTTCAGCGTAATTGAAAAGTAATCTTATCGAAAGGGGAAGTTTTTACCAAAGCTACCATTTTTTGTCCTTCCATATATTCAAAGCTTTTTATGTTTCTTTACATGTATAAAAAACTAATCTGTTCATCTGTTGTATCTCTAAAGTTAATTAAAATTAATGAATATATTTTCTGGTCCTTCGCGCCGTAAGCAGTGTCATTTACGTTTTTTGAAACTTTAATTTTATCTTCCATAATTTTAATACAAAACGCCATATACATGCTTGGCTGCAGCAAATCATTTTATTTAATATTTAAACTGAGTCATAATTTTAATACTGTCTGTTACTCGTGTGAGTGAGTGAAATACCACCAGCAATTATAAATATTTTTTTGTTATTATTATTTTGTTTATTATTATTTTAAAATTCTATAGAAGCGTTCGTGGAAAATTTTCATTTCCTATTAAACTAAAAAGCTCCGAAGTAAGATGTTGGCCAATGAATAACAATTGCATGTTCCTGTGCACATATTCAGCATACAGGCAGAATTATGCTGAAATTTAATTATTATCTTTCATACACAAAAGCAACAAACAACTACAACAAAAACTGAAACTGTGTACAACAATTGCTGCTCATCGGCAACGAAATGTAAAGAAAATGAAATACAAAAACTGCAACGAATCTGAAAATGTTCTTGCTCACGCTCGAATTAGTACCGGAACAAAAGTGTATGCAACCATTCATCCTTTTTTCTTTAGTACTTTTTTTTTGTTTTTAATCATCTGTACTTGTATTCGTATAAAACGTTTTTAAGGCGAGAATATGGTTTCTTGTTTCAGTTTAATGGTGCTGCCTTGTGTGCTGTGGTGATGTTATTTGCGGCATGAGTACATAATAATTGCTGTAACATTATGAAACACAATTAGTTATAATTCTTGTGTAGAGAGCGCAATTTTGTACTACTACATTTTTAACTAAAATTTCTATTGTTATTTAACTATGGCAACCCAAAATACTTAAAATGGCTGAAATCTAATCTGTCAAATAAGCAGATAAGCAACTTTTCTTACATACTTTTCGTTTTTACCTTTCAAAACGTAGTCACGTTTTATAAACAAAGGAAAAGCTAGAAAATGATTCTATAAATAATAATATTCTGAAAAAAAGAAACTTCAAAATGAAATGTTTTTTAACAAGTAGAATTGCAGGCAGTATGTCTGGTCATACAGAATCGTTTACACCCTTTACAATTTTGGATTTGCAACAAATAATTTTTCCTTTTTGAACTTTGATTATTCTTGACTGACAAATTACAGGTATAATACTTAAAAGCTTTGAAACATATCGGCTCCCGGTTAATCTAAAAAAATGTTGACTTTGGAGTTTCTGTAACCTCCGTATGATTTACGATGATTATGAAGAAGAACAAACACAAGGTGCCACTGTTTAATGTAGATTTTGGGCAGGAGATTTGTGACTGTTAATGGTTTTAAATATTGCAACAAATCAAGATACAAATAAAAAAAGTTGCAAACGTGGTGTAAAATGCAGTTTTAGGCAAAAAATATATAGTGAAAAATTGTGGCGCCAACTCTTAGTTTCGGAGTTACGGTCCAAAAAACTTTTTTTTATAATAACATAACTTAAGTCAAAATCAAGTATAAAAGGAATACTTAATAAAAAAAAGTTACCAAGAGATTGTAAAATGTAATTTTAGAAAAAAAAAAATGTATAATTATTTTCGCGGCATCGCTTTCTAAAGATTTCCTGCGTTGCCGGCCGTAAGACGCAAAGATTTTCTCCTCTATGGTATGAGTAACAGTGGCTTCGCTTTCTACGGATTTTCTTCATTACAAGTTAAAAAACAACAATTCATTTTAAGTGCTTGTACAAAAAGGCATTAGGTATAGTTCCTACTATATTAAAATAACGGCAGAAAAAGAATTTTAATCACCTTTCCAATGGTACCTTAATTGTCTCATTCCAAATAATAAGATTACGCAAAGACTCTCTCTTTCTCTGTTCATGACGTAATAAAAAAAAGAAGTCTTTGTGTAAAAATGCAGTGAATTCAACTTAGTGCATTCGGCACTCTTTTTAGTGCTTTTTGATGCTAAAGAAAAAGCACTAAAGTGATGCTTTTACAAATTTTAATTGGTGCTTTTAGTAAAACAAAGAATAATCTTTTTTATGTTTTGAACACATTTCTTCATGAAAATATTAATTATAAAGATAAATTAATAAATAAAATTAGTTTAGATGGTGAATACATAGATATCGCTGACCTTTTTTAATTCATTGCGTTTGTTAGCAGCTGTTTTTCATAAACAATGGAGATTTATGTTAGTATTTCGTAATGCTGCCATATTTTTATCGTAGTTAAATAAGAACTATCATAAATGACTGAAAAACTGAAAATGTATTTAAATACTACTTAAATTTAAATGCAAATTAAATAAATGCGTATTTAAATATGAAGTCAAAAACTGCCCATAAATGTTTTTTTATGTAATTCGTAGAGATCATTAAATTTTCCCCATTTAAATTTATTTTCATCTAAACGACAAAATATTAACCATTCTTTTCTAAGTTTTTTTTCTTTTGGGAAATAAAAAAAAAAACTTAAGCTTGAGGTTTTATTTTTAGTATTTCCACAATTATACACTGCACATTTCATTTTAACACTTTTTTTTAACATCAATAATATTTAAGTTTACTACATTCAAACACAATTTACTATAATGAAAAAAATAACCGTATTTTAATTTTAGTGATTCCTTTGAAAAATACGCGTTTTTTCTTAGGTAAGGTGCTATTTGAAATATATTTTTATGACGTCACGAGAGAGAAATTTACTCTCACGGTTTTAATAAAAAAATAACGGGACTGCTGTTGGCGTAATCTTATTATTTGATTCATGGTTTTAGTGATATAAAAACTTTGGAGGTCTGTAACTCGGAAACACATTAATATTTTTTGCTTAAAATTACATTATTATATAACTTTTATTATAAAGTATTTAATAAAGCTGTCTATAGCGGAAAAAAATTTTTGTTTACTTTTTTACTGCTTCATTTAATAGGCTCTTAATTTCCTTTCCAATGATACCCATATTGTGCCATACCACCAATAAAGATTTAATATACGCTTGTTATACATTAAAACTTCGGAGGTCCGTTACTCCGAACGGTTACCGCAAAATTTTTCAATTTACATTTTTGAATTTTGCACTCTGCAGGCAAGTTTTTTTATTTTGCAGTGGTGCCCTTAAACTAGATTTAAGCGTACAATTCAAATACTGCATTACATATATTCTGGTTGCTTTCTTACTCGTTTTAGTGAATACATTCCAATAGAGCGACTAAATGGTTCTTCATTTATTGAGTTATTGGAATTTAGAATTCTACAACAACAAGTTCACGTCTAGCATTGTTGAACAATAAATCATGCAGATTTATTTTAAATGCTACTAAAAAGATTTTAAATTAAAGCACATTTGTGTGCTGGCAGTGACGTAAAGGGCATTTATGATTTAATGAAAAAACAGTAATTAAAAGAAAAATGTTATTTAATATAGTATGCTAAAATCCCATAACATTTTTTAAATAAAAATGTATCTATAAGTAAAAACATTGATTTTATGGATGTTAACATAAATATTGCATTAAATTCATAAAACTTTAAAAAAAATCCAAAACTTAATGGACACCTTAATTTTCCGTTTAAGAACAAGTGAGGGACAATCTAATTACCAATTAAGATAAATGACTCTACCCCCGAAGCATTAAAAATAATTCGGCAATCATAGCTTAAAAATTTAAAAGTACATTTTTTGGCATATTGATATTTATATTCATATTTATTTTATATTTTTTTATACTCTTCACCACAAAAAGTGGATACATAAGATCGTCATTCTGTGTTTAATTTCTAAAATATGCATTTCCGAACACTTAAGTAACTCTAATCAAAATAATAAATACATTAGGCGATAGAGAATTAAAAAAAACATATAGTAAAAAATTGGCGCTCGAACATATTTTCCGAGTTACGGGGTTCTGAAATTTTCAAATTTTTTTTGTTAATATCAATACGGGTATTATTTTAAAGCTTTTAAAGAAGTCTTTAAGGAAATACTACAATTTTTTAAAAATGCATAACGAATGTCATTTTTATTTAAAATTATTTACATGCAATACCAAATTTGTTTTTATTTTTTAATTCTTTGTCACCCCAATATTTGCTTTTTTTATTGGAGTTACTTTACTTAACTAGATTTACATAGATGGTGAAGGGTATACAAGATTCGGCATAGCCGAATATAGATAGCACTTTTACTTGTTAATTCAAATATTTTGAAACACTGTTAGACTAAATAACTCTTCAAAAAAAAAAACCGTCATTAAATAGGCAGTGTTAACATCACTTTAGTGAACACCCTATAACTTTCAATTTTAAATTTTATACTTATTTTTATTATAAACTATGTTCAAATTTTACATTGGTGTTTTTTGCGGTTCACTAGACATATAAAATCTATGTCACATCTATGACACATCTAACTTTTACAAATATAAACTTTTTTGTTTAAAATGTGACCAATCGGTAAGCATCACTTTTGAATTAAATTAAATATAAAAAATTGTCTTGGAAAGGACTGAGTTCTGCGGAAAAAAATTAAAAAATTATGCTGAACTTTCTCCTTTTAGAAATCAGTTAAAAATGACTTAATAATAATAAAATTTAAATTTATATAACATAATCATGTCTTTTTATTTAATTTTAATTTTGTTTTTCGTAAATATCTGTTATTTTGCTCGAATTTTTATTTTACAATAAATTTTTTTTTTATGATATCTCGATTTAAGATATTTAATTTTTTCCGTGAAATTACAATTCTAGTTTGAAGTTTTAGTTGAAAAAATTTGTGTAAAAATTACTGATTATTTAGGTTTATTTTGTACAACTAGTGGATCGCACCGTGCTTCCCTACGCATGAATATTAACATTTAATACTGTGTGTATGAAGTCAGCACACAGACGCTTATAGGCCCCTATGTATTTGTTGTTATTTTTTTTTTTATATGCACAAAATCACACGTTGTCGTGAAAAGTCATAACTCGCGAACGCTTCGACCGATTTCGTGCAAACTGCATCTGCACGACTATACGAACAAACCTTAAAAATTTAATCGAATTCGGTTTGACCGATCATGAGTTATAAAATCACAATACACGTCCAACAGTTTCGTATATATATTTTATATCAATAAAATTTTCATCAAGCTAATGGCTTACCAAGCTTTTTTTGCTCATATTTTTGTGAAATTAAAGATGCCTTTATATTAAAGAATAAAGAATTAAATAAAAAGGCCAGTTTTTACTACCAATAATTAATTTTTGTAAACTCGATGGAAAAAAGAAACAATTCATAAAGTTTTGCTTTGCGTGATTTTTTTATAGTGGTGGATCCATTTGGTGTCATAAAGAATTCAAAATACGTCTCTATAGCTTTCGCCATTATTATTTCGATTTGTGTCATTTCAGCATAAGTCATTATAATTTCTGTTTGAATAAAAGTGCTGAAGAAAAGATACAAACAACATTTATAATGAAAAACAAGTGAAAAACAGTTGTTATGGGATGAGCTCTTGGCTCATCAACCTACAAATTATAAAAGTAAAAAGTTCCTTACCCTGGAGTTAATGTCGACGTCGTTTACGGCGTTTCAACGCCGAAAAAGTTGAAACAAATTGAACTTTTACGGCGTTGCAACGCGTTGAGATTAACTGCTCTCATACAAATTTATACGATTCAACTTTTTTTTTGACATTTGACGCCGTCAACGACGTCGACATTAACTCCAGGGTTAGTATTAAAAACTGTTTTTCTTCTATTGCAATTGGATCGAAAAAAAAACACATTTTCGTTTAGCACGAAAACTATATAGATGGCTTGGCCATGAAAATTGTGTTCGCAAACAAAAAAATAATTTTGGATTTTCTTGAAATATGAATACGATTTAGCTTAACCAAAAGTTAAATACGTATAAATACGAGCCAAATTTTTTCCATTTTATTTTTGAAGTTTTTAATATTATAATCTTTTAGTTGATTGTTGGTTATATGGAAAACTTCGATTATTATTATTTTTTTTTTGCAAAGTTAAGTGTCCGTAACAAAAAAAAAAAAAAAAATCATATTGTCTACAGGAACATACTTTTATGCTGATTTGAAATATAATTTAATTTTTGCTTCTTAAGATAATAAAACGAAATAACTAAACTTAAAATTGATTTTATTTTCGTTTTGTTAATGCCTTAAAATTATTTAGATTATATTTTTTTTCTCATTCATACTAAATTTGTTTTTTTGTGCAATTTAATTCATTTGCAGCTGCAACAATTACTTTACGTTGTAGCTTACTGAATGCAAGTATGAATAAACTTAATATTGTCCTTTCAGGATTTTCATTTAAAAGAAACCTGTAACAAAAAATGGCAAAAACCTAATTTCGTTCAGCTGTAACACAGGAACAATGTGTTGCGATGAAATGAAGGTGATAAAATTCATTTGCTTTCTTTAGTTTTTTGTAAATACAAGATTGCAGCTCAGTATAGTTTTTTCTTAAACAAAAGTTTCCAAACCTGTTAAAGTCGTCATAGAAATTTTTGCTATATGATGCAGAAAATAGAATTTGTTTTTTCTTGCCAGTTTTAATTAATGAATTAAACAAGACAGCGTAATGAAACAAGAAGAAACAAAATATTAAGGTAGAGCAAATAAAAAATAATAGGAACTGCAATAAGCAACAACCGGAAGTGATTTTGAAATCACACAATATTACAAAATTAAATCAAATACACACGAATGACAACACAATGATTATGCAGCAAGGAGGCGTAAAGCAAAAAATGAGTATACGAATGTCAAATGAGTTAAAAATCTTTTCTTTACGGTTTTTGTGTGAGGTATGAATGCGACATGTTTTCAATGATGATATTTGCATAAACATGACGCGTTACACGTATCACAAACACAATAAAAAGCCAAATAAATCTCTTCAAAAATTCTTTGACATGCACACATTTGTACATACATTCCTTTATTATATGCCTGTATATGCATGTTTTTTGTTTTACATTAAAATTAAAATCTTTTATAATTTTTGTGTTTTTTGTGTCGCATTTGAAAAAAATTATATTTAGAAATTTACAAGATGACATGAAGATTTAACTTTCATGCTCCTTCGTACTCATTGTCTCGTCATTATAATTTCCTTGTTCCTAGCATTTAATGTTCCTTCCTAATCATTGCCTCGTTATTATAATTTCCTTGTTTTCTAGCACAGTGGTGACTGTGCTATAGAATTTAAAAATAGAATTTTTAAATTTAAAAATTTTGTCTCACAATGAACTAATTTATTAAAAATTTGCAGAGGAAAATTTTTTTCTAATGGAATAAAAATTATGATTAGAATAAACACATCATAATTCAAGTAAATTTTTACAAAAATTCAGCTATTTATCAAGGAAATTTATCAAGTGAAAACCTATATGGAATGCCCTCTATTCTGCTTAGCAATATTTTTACCAAATTACGATCATGATTAAAATTTATTAAATTTTCTTTAGTTAAAAATAAATAAAACTTTAAACGCAAAAAAAATATTTTTTTTATGTTGTTTGTCTGATTGATTTAACATATTTAAGGTGATATTTTCATTGTAAGATTTATTTATTTTTATTTGTCAAAGTATTTTCTAATTCAATAATAGGTCTGTTTCTTTACTCTACTTTGGGATTCCATGCGTTCCAAATTTGCACGAAAATTGTTTTCTTACTTCAAAATTGGGTAAATGAGAGCGGTTTTAAGAGAATAAATTTCTTCTTCTTCTTCTTGCACGAAACAGCCCAAACTTTTTATTCATGGTAGTTATTTAAACTTGTGCAACAGCTTTAAAACACAAACAAAATACAAAATAAATTATTATTTCTTTTTGCTGATTTATTGAAATTAATTTTTCTTATTAAAACAGTCAAAACACTTTGAGTTTTTATTTCGTGTTTAAAATTAGCTTTCGTTTTCCCGTACCTTTATATAATTTTATCTCTTTATGAGGTAAAACAATGATTGCTCTGATTATCACGAACTTTATCCAAAAAGTGAAGAAACAGACTTAGTATTATAAAATGGAATATTGTTGTTCGATGGAAAAGCTAGTATTTATACGTATTTAAGTGTCGCTTAAGCCAAATCATCAGGAAACCTGTTTTCATATTTTTAGAAAAATCAAAAATAATTTTCTTCTTTATGCGCAGAATGCTAAGAACCAAATTGTCTATGGAGTTTCCGTCCAAATGCAAAAAAGGAATGCAATTTTAAATTCTTAAAAACCGTTTAGGTTGCTTAGCCAAGAGCTTATCCTATGTCAGCTGCTTTTAAAGCCGATTTTTCATAACACGAGTAATTATTGTATCTTTGTTTTTAGCACGTTTACTCATATAGTAATCATAACGACCTGCGATGATATGACATAAATCGAAATAATAACGATCCATGCTAAAAATATAAAATTTTACTGCTTTGCGACACTAAGTGGATCGACGATAATTATAAAAATTCACGCAAGGCGAAGGAATATCAATTTCTCACACAGTTATCAATGTAGTAATCGTAAGAAATCTGTAAACCTCAGATCGCTGCCTTATCAAAATAGTTTATTTAGCTGACCATAATTCTCGTATATAAACACTTCTTTCCATAAATGAATCTTTAATTGATATTAGAATTAATCTCTCCTTATAACAGTTATTCCTGTTTTGCAAGGAAAAGAAGTTAACCTCCCCCAAACGTGATTTTCGTTTAAGAATAAATTTTTTATATACTAAAATAGGTCATCATACCGTCCCACTCTTCATTCTAAACATGATTTTTTTTTTCAGCACGATATTTTAGAGACTTTGCAAAAAAATAAATAAATAACATGTAGTCCTTATTTTCGTAAATTACTTTGCAGATGAATTATTTCAGGGACTCTGCAAACAACTTTATATACTGAGTAGCACTGCCCACGACTTTGTCTGCGAGTCATTTTTAATTTTCTTAAAATTTAAATTTTAAAACATGTGTTTTTAAATATTTATTGCCGAATTCTGTAAACAGTGTTAAAAATTTTTCATTTACAAAAATACTGTGTACCGACAACTGGTTTAGTTCTATTATACTGGTAAAATTGTTTGTCTATGAAATGACATTTTTTTTAAAAAAGTATTCTATATTGGAATCAAGGTTCTAAGGAAGCTCCCCACATAATTTGGTTCAAATCCATCCATTTGCTTTTAACATGCAGCGAACACATAAAGACAGACAAAAATTCCAAAAATAAGTGTTTTGTATTCCATATCGATTACCATCTACACTAACATCAAAATTTTCAAAAAATATTTTATACAGAGTTACAGTTGCAGTTTCATTATATGTATAGATGTGAAAAGGAATTAATGTTTATAAGAAGAAAAATGTTGAGCGGCTTAGCAACGTCTTAAGGAGGGGCTAAGTACTCAAACTAAAGAACAATCAATTGATATTCTAGTATGCTGTCAGGCGTTATAAGGGCTTACGTAAGGTCCTTTACCTTTACCTTAAATGTGCGATTATCTCGCAGCCAATTAATCCATGGGTAATAATTGGCAGCCATTAAGTTGTGCTTCTTGTCATGGAAATAGTAAAAATGTAATTACACTGCAAGTAGAAATGTTCTTTTGAGACACTGTATGGGACTCGTGCCCGTTGACTGCCGGTTACTATATCAGCCTACAGAATTTATTCTGTTTTTCACAACTTTTTTAAAGTTCTTTGGCACATGTTTTCTATGACAGATATCTGACGAAAAGAAACAAGTTTTCCATAAATATACAACAGGTGGATCATGGACATTTGCTTATAATTCTTAACTGCTTTTCATGTTTTAGTTTTACAGAATACTTCTTTCGGAAGGATGTTTTACTTGTATGTTACGATGCAAATCAATTTTACTACGTTTCGTAATTTTTTAAAGTAAATCAGCAGCCATATTCTGTAATTCTCGTAGCTAAATCTAAATCGCTATCACTAAAAAGCTAAAAATAAATTGCGGAAAATAGGGTAATAGAATAGCATTTGTAAATCGCTAAATAAATTTTTTTAAATTTTAGCGATGGAGATTTAGCTTTAGCGGTTTACAGAATAAGGCTGCAGAGGAACATTTCTAAGAATTCTGTTCTAGAAGAGGAAAGGTAACTTAAATCACTGTTCTAGAACTATGATTTGTTTTGTCATACAAAACAAAAATGTGTGTGTGTGTGTGTTGTTTGTTTTATTTTAGTGTTGTCTGTTTGTTTATGTTTGTCACAGTTGTATGTTTTATGTGTATAAGTTTTCTAATTCTGATGGGCTTAACACGTCACAGCAAACCAAATAGCTAACCAAACAGTCAGCCCACCAACCAGTTAAGGCAACCATCAATTTAATGTGCCTCTACACTGATAGAAAAATCATCATACCGCTAAAGTAATTTAACATCAATTCAATGACAAATGTCTTCGTTTTTGACCCCGTGACACTTGTCATTGTTGTGATGTCAACCATGTCATTATTTGCTAATTTTGTCATCAATGCTAAGGATCACAATTTTGTCATCAATTCAATGACACGCTGACGTAAACGGAATGAAAAACCGATATCAATTAAATGACAAAATGACATCAAAATGATGACGAAACTTTTTGGTTTAATAAAAGAATGTCATCAATGCGAAGACTAAATATTTCGAATGAATAAAAAATGTCATTAGTGCAACGACGAAACTTTTGTATTCAATTAAAGCATGTCATCAATGTAATGACGAAACTTCTTGATTTAATGAAAAATATCATCAATACAATATATATATATATATATATATATATATATATATAATATAAACTTAATGGCAGAATATCATCGAAGCAGCAATCATTGATGTAATACGGAAGCAATAAAAGTTTCAAATCCATGTGTTTTTCTAACAATAAAGATAGATATAATTTTTATTTACAATATGTATGTATATATTTCACAAAACAGAAAACTTAAGAACTTAAATTTTTATACTGTTGATATAATTTTCGGTAATTTTTATGTTATATTATAATTAAAATAAAAAGTTATAAAATATACATAAAAAATTGTGTCAACAATATGATGCTAAAAGTTCATCAATCTGATGACATATTAACATCACTCCCTATGAATATGAGAAAATTCTCTGTGTTTAGCAGTTTGCTCACATTACTTTTTACGTTAGCGCCAAATTTGATGATTATAATCATAATTATGTGTCATCAATATAACGACGGGGTGTCATCATCTTCGTTGTATATATGCTTTTGCTTTTTAAGCATTGTTTTCAAAAGGCCGTGCATATTTAGTTATATATTTGTTTGGTCATAATAATGATGATGAGCTTACATAAATGTGATTTTATTTTTTAAATTCATAAAAACGCTTTTAAAAATAAACATTATGAAAAAAAAAAAAAATAATCAAGTTGCAATTAAAATGCTAACTGGAATTATAAAAACTTTATTTACTTTTTTCTTAAATATATATTTTACGAAATAATCGTATACGAAATATTGCATCAAGTTGATGACATTGTAGTCATAACTTAGATGACATCTAAAATATGACAAAATTCTATGATGATGTCTGTCATTGCATTGATGCCATTTTATACCTTATTGATGACATCTTTCATAACATTGATGTTTAAATTTTGATGTTATAGCGTCATCAAACCAACGATGATTTTTTCTATCAGTGTAAAGAGGAGTGTTTGGTGCTAAATGTCAAAAAGTATATCTGTATACATACGAATGTTTACGTATCGTAATATATGAAATACATTAGTATTAGAGTGTGTTTATAATGTGGCAACATAAATGTGCAAATTACATGCAAATACATGTATGAATGGTTGCATTCAATTTACATTTAAACTCCCTTCATCTTGTTATTTTTGTGTACTGAATGCATGTTTATGTTTATGTGTGTTCATATTTGTAATTAGGTGTTATCAGACTCACCGTCACCATTCGCTGTTTAACAGTCACTCTACAAAAACAAATAATATGGAAACATAAATTCATATCTGAATTCAACATCATTGATGTTAAAATATCATCGCCCTCTCAACCCCATCTCCATCATCATCCTCGTCTTCATCAATGTTGTATTTAAGTTTTAATAATTTTCAACGGTGCAACAAAGAGCCCATTCTTGTAGCTTTGTTTACATCTATTAAATATATTTGTACTGTATTCGGATTTATTCGATTGCTTTTGTGTATGCATAAGTGCATCTTTCGTCGTGGCTATAAGTACATGTTAAGCCAATAATTTTAATAGAATCTTATATATCGATTGGACTTTGTAAACAATTATATTGTTGTAGATTTAATTAAAACTTAATAATAGTATTAAATTTCATATTGAAATAAGGAAGATTTAATTTATAAGCTTAATTAGATCGTGCGGTACTAATATAGATCAGAGATGGAAAATTTAGTTCCATTAAAAAATATTAAAATATTTTTTTTAACACAATATAGCCCTTGGTTAAGATACAAATGCGAATTAGGTATTCCTTTATTGAAAAAAGTTTTCTTGAATCTTAACACATATTTCCTGCCACAACGGAATAACAAGAAGTTAATAGCATTTTTAAATGAGAAATTAATGTTAGCAAAGAAAAAAAGTCGCAACTCAACTTTGTGCGAAATCGACTTTTGCTATTATTCATTGTAGGTACCGTTTTAATGGTTTCATTAAAGCTGATTTAATTTTTCTTAATTTTGCTTAATTTCTTAACTTTTGCTTCAGTGTTCGCAAGGTGGAAACTAGTTATTATAATGATGACTTATAATTATTGAATTTTTAATTTAGTGAATTTATTAGTTAAACAGATTGATATTACAAGCCACTTAATTGATTAATTCTACTGAAATTCATTCTTAAAACTTTTATTAAGAAAGAAAACTTATTCAAAAGTATATGCGGACGTTTGTCAAGGAAAGTAGAGAAAATAACTCCTGCAAAAAAAAACCGACTTTAAAACAGTTTACATCTGTCTTTCAGAAGTATGGCCACAGTCATAAAATTACATTAACTATTGGGACAAACTTTAGTTTCAATATTCAAATTTTTTTCTTCCTGTTTTTGCCAAAATAGTACTCCTTGTAAATTTCAACTGTCTGTCTACAACTGTTTAAAAATATGTCAATACATATCAAACTAAATCAACTATAGGGGCACCCTTTAATTTTCCAATTCTCAACTTATTCTTGAGGTTGTAGTAGGCAATAAGGTTCTTTGTAAATTTCTACGGCCTGTCTATAACGGTTCAACAGTTTGGCCGTGCACAGTAAATTACTCCAACTATTGTAATACCCTATAATTTATAGTTTAGAATATTTATACTTCTTATTACACCAAGCAAAGTAGTAGATATTTTGTCTAATTTTAAATGTTTGTATAGAATAGTTCATAAAATAGGGCCATATAGGTCAATTTACATTAATTTTTGGAACACCATTTAATTTCTAAATTGAAATTATAAATTTGTTGTTATAGCGGACTTACCAATAAAGGCCTCTTGTAAATTTCAGCTATCTGTCTATAACGGTGCAAAGTTTGGACACATTCATCAAATGACACTGGGACACCCTTTGGATTCCAAATCCAAATTTTATACTTGTTGTTTTAGCGAAGTTAGCAATTTCAAGCGGCTGTGTACAACTGTTCAAAAGTATTGCCACACACATCAAATAAAATGAACTACTGGGGCACCCTTTGTTTAACAATTTTGAGTTGTAGTACTTGTTACTATCTGTAACCGTTGAGAAGGTAGTCCCATAAAGGTCAATTTACGTCACCTATGGTGACACCCTTTAATTTTTTGATATATATTTTTAATAAAAAAATTTATTATTTGGAATCTTTTTTATATATTAATTTACTTTAATTGTGCTTGACGCAGAAATCAGCTGGGCGGACGACACTACTCAGTCAAAAAATATGCTTTGTGCTAATTGAATAAGCTTAATTGAGCATGTGCGAACACCAATTTAAATTGCGCAATTAAAAATAAATTGTCTCAATTAAAAAAATACGTCTGAACAGAGTATTACCTTTCAAGATGTGGAGTTCTGCCATCGTTTTTTTTTTTGGACAATATTTTTTTTTAATTTATACAGCTTTCCACTTAACATAAATATTTTAGTAAAAGGACAATTATGTAGCTATTTACTATTCGTTTGAAGAAAAGTCCCACTAATTCTAATTTAACAAACTGTAATTATTATAATCCATGTACTGAAACAATACATTGTTAGCAATTGTAGATTTTTCTGTAAACCTTATTAGGAAATATTTTTCTGGACAAAAAAAAAAAAAAAAAAAAGAAATAAAATCCAAAAGGACTAGAACTGTAAAATTTTATCACAAACTATTTCCTTTTTATCAATTGCCTGCGTTTGACATTTAAAGGGACATTAGCAAATAACAAAAATGATTGTTACAAAGAAAAGGTCAAATATTTAAGCAAATAGATATGACTTCTAAAATTAGTAAACAATTTAAAAGGAAAACAATATAAAGGTTAATTATAAAAAGGCAAGATAGCACACTTATTATGTTATAAATCTTTATTTGTAATGATAAGTGTCATGTAAGATTAAATAGAGATTTATAAAAAAAATTATTTTTCACATCTGACCGTTCCTTTTTTTATTTTATTTGGAAAAGGTTCACTTACTCTGGTAGATTTTAATGTTATAATTATTTTCGATTTTTGTTAAGTCCACAGAAAAACTTCATAATTAAATGAAAATGCATTATGCACTCTCTTGTGTCAATTCTACCATATTATTTTATTTCGTTATGCAACAGAAACAAATAGTTTTAATTGTTACAGCCATTTGTTGAACTTTTTATTCTATACAATTTTTAATAATATAATATTTCTGTTTTTAATTTGAAAGAAAATTAATATTGTTGCTGTACTTATAATTAAGTGGTAAAAGTTTTTTAGCATGTGTGAATTTTAGAGTAATTAGTTTTAAAATAGTGCCATATAATGACAGGCATATGAGGATTTTCATAAACCTATAACAAAATTTAATCAGTTCAGTTGAAAAGCATACTTACAGAGAAAATATTTTTTTATATTTTATATCGAATACAAATAAAAATTTCAAGTTTTTCTTGTTTAAAAAATCATTCTATAATCTGTTAATAAATATAATTTTTTTGTGGATTAAACATAAAAAATATGTAATGTTTGCTTTATAGCTTTATTATTTTCATTAAAAATTCATTTTAAAATCTTGCTACATTGATGATTTTATAATTTATTATTTTAATTTATAAATAAATTTTTTACCAAACGACAATAATATTAATATCCTTTATTTAATTTACTTGCATTTATCAATAATAAATGCACTGCAATTTAATGCAGACTGTTTAAAACATTAGTGAGATTTAGCAGAGAAAAATATATGTACTTTCATAATCCTTTCAATGTTTTTTCCAAATTTAGATTAATTTTAAATAGATCTCAAATAGAAAGAAGTTTTGTCAGTTTTAAGTTTAATGAATGCATTCATATACACATACGTATATGTACATAATTTTAACAGGATAAACCTTTAGCAACATTATTAAACCTATTGTTACGAAAGTTGATTCAATACTTTCATATAACTTATAAAAAAGTAAGCTCTATTAAGTTCTGGGGAAATTTACACACATAAAATATATCTAACAAACAACTTAATAAGTTTTAGGTAGTTGTTGTTGAAGCATTTTTTTATTTAATAATATCCACAAGTAGATAAATTCAAAAATAAAGAAACATTTTAATCAAGATGCCACATTTTTTCATAATTTAAAAATCTAGACGTTTTAACTCGCCTAAGAATAGAAATCATAGTTGAGCCGCTCTTAGCTGTGAATTCTAGGAAATATCGTTTTATTTCAAGGGTAAGGCCGTTTCATTTTTACCGTTATTGTGGCCATTATGCCTCTATGCACTTAGATATCCAGTTGGCTTGCTCCTACAGAGAAAAATTTGAAGACGCTTTAGTATCGAGTCTGTTATGATGATTTGCATTAAGAGTATATAATCCGCGTATGATTTTTCACGTCTAAAGACAGATATATATATATATATATTTTTTTCATAAAGTTACAGCAGTAGGCGAAATGTAATTAGTGACTTTAAAAGCAATTCTATTCGATTTAATGAAGTAGCATAATACGTTATTTTTACCATTGGTATAATTAAAATAAAACTGAATATTCAGCTTTCGTAATTTAAATTTGATTTTTTTATTTTCTGTGATTTGGGAGATCAAAAATGAATTTTTTCCAGACCACAACGAATGAGCAGTTAAATTTTATATGATCAGATTAATCAATTTTAAATTAGAAGGTTAATAACTATCCTACCTTTCATTTTCTAAAACTGTTATCAAAACGTCCAATATGCGGCAGGTATACAAGAACATTGTTACAATTTACTATAGTATACTTCGCTGGATTATATTCATTGCAAAATAAAGGACGCTCGCAATTTTTTTTTTTCATTTTTTCATTTTTTCTTTCACTTTATTTATTCAGATCTGACAATGTTAACTGGCATACACTTTACTATTATGCACATGCAACTACGTTTGACGTGGTTTTAATACTTCTATAAAGGAGAGTAAAAACGTCTAGATTTATTTAATATGGAAAAATCTGGTAGCTTTTTCTAATTGTTTCTTAAGTACTTGTACTCATAAAACTAAATAAAACTAAACTAAAAGGCGCTATACTTTTTGAACTTGCATTAGAAGTCGGTTATATTCTTTTATTTATTAATTTTACAATGAAACCCTAGACTAAAGGCCATAATCAGACACAACATACTATATTAGAATATTAAGCAGACAAACCTCTCTTCAATGCCTAAAAACTTAACACATTTCATTTCCTACTGCTTAACATTAACCATAAGGAAAAACTTTTACCTTTTACCCGACTACAATTACTTAAATATGTGGTATTTAAGCTTCGTAATTCCAAAACAAAACACTTTAAAAATCTATAGCAAGTCACAAAATATATTTTTTTCCTTTTATTGTTCCATCAAACCAAGCTTTTATGAATTCAATAAAATTGTCGTTTTTGTTTAAAATAAATTGAACTCTAGTCATGTATATCATCAGCTTTTGAATTATTGTAATTTTTTCGATACAATTTAATTGATAATAGATTGACTTTAATACTGAAACAACTATTGCATTTAAATAATTAATTGAAATAATTTTCCCATAATTACGCAAAACAATTACTACATAAAATAATTGTTTAAAAAAATATAATAAATTCTATAATTAATTGCAGGTAAATGCAAAAGTAAAAACAACAACAAATGATATTAATTACGAACATGAAATATTAATATCGTTGATAATAAAAATATTTGACAAATGATAAACATACATTTCTCAGTATTGCGGAACTGCTTGTAAAAGCTTTATTATCTGCAGCAAGTTTTGAGCATCCAGGGTAGTCAGGCTTGAATACCCCTTATTTAGTTCTCTGTAGGCTTGTAATTCTTTAGTACATCACTTAGAAAACAAGCAGCAGTTTTAGCACCGGTATTGGCTTTGAAATGCCTGTCCATTCCTAAAGGAAAGTTAGTTCCCTTGATTATTTTCCCATAAAGGATTTTCTAACATATGGCAATGCACTTAGTAACCGTGTTATCAACTAGGTATGTGACGCAAACTAGAGAGTTTTTAGCGGAAAACGGTAAATAATATAGCGGCCAAATTTATATATATATATATATATATATTTAGAACTAGAGAATGGTTCATCCGATTTTATCTACTTAAATATTTGTTTATTGATTCCAAAGTTATTGGCGAAAATGTCTAATAATTCTTAATTTCGTTATTTTCCCGTTTTTACAGTTCTTTGATATTTTATCAAGACATTAAGGAATAGAACCATTAACCGTCTAAATACACTATTTCACTATTTCAGAATTTTTAAACCACAGTATAGACAGTCATAGACTTAGGAAAGTACAAAAACTTAACATGATTCTTCTGTACAATAGTGTATCAAACTGATTTTATTATAATTATTTTTTATTTACATTTAAACTCGACAACTAAACTCTTTAATTTTAATTGTATTGATTTTCTGTAATATTTTGTGTGAAACCATCAATAATCCTTTTTAAAGTTCCAATGAATTTTGTTGCCAGTGAGTTGTTGACAATATTTAATATATGATCCATGGCTTACAATTTGTTTCAAAAATTAATTAACAATAACAATATTATTGTTGTAAAAGACCATTTAAATGAACATATTAATCTGTAAAAGAGAATAAATACTTGCAGAATTGTATAATGGCATTGTTGCAATTATTTTTTAATAAGTAAATGACTAATGTTTTATTAAACAAGTTTCAATAATAGTTATAAATAAAATTATTAATTTGTTAAAGAAAAAACTTTTTTCCAATATATAAAAACCTCTTTTAAGCATTTATTTGGTTGCAATTTTCTTCTGTTGGTTGTTTGTCGGGAAACTGTAGGAAGCTGGAAATTTCACAGTTTGCTATCGTGTATGCGTTTGGTACAATAGGGTACGTTTTATTTTTAATATTTTTTGCTTGTTTGATATATTTACGTGGGCGCGGAACTTCGTATTAAAATGAATAAATAATTATTATCATGTTACTTGTTAACTGTAGAAGGTAACACCATGTTCAATAATGCATAATGCAGCAAAATACTACATGGATTAGAATAATAATGTAAAAAATTATTATCTTGTGTCAAGAGATCTGGAATATGTAGTCGTGAAATTTTGCATAAGTAACTCTAGAATGTACTACTATTTCTGATATTTTCCAACAGAATAAATGCTGAATAATAACTTATATACGTGTTTTTTTTTACTTATTTAGTTGTTTTACAATGTACTTGTTTGTATGGTTGTGTATTGTGTTTGTTTATTTTTCGCTTTGTGTTAGTTGTTTTTGTTTCATGATCAGCGTTGGCCATTTTAGCACTTTCAGTGCTAGATTCAGCACTTTTTTTAGTTAGCAGCAAAATTATCGATTTAACACTTAGCACTATTTTTAGCACTTTCCAAGTCTTCATTTAGCAATTTTAGCACCCTTTTTCAATATAATTTACAAAATGTTGCAACAAATAAAAAATGCACTTTGCTGCAAAGCACTAATTTTCGCGTGTAACAATTGAAATAATAGCAACGTAAGTCTGGCAACATAATATAATAATTTATTTTTAAGCTCTTTAAGCACTTTTTGATATCTCTGAATAAAAAATTTGTATAGTCAAATCTTACTGCGGATACCTTGAATAAATTTGCTTAAGTATATCAGGGTTTAAATTGCTTGCTTAAAAATAGCAACAGCACAAAAATATTTGCTTTGTTTACATGTTTTTCAGCAAATAAAAAATCCAAATGCCTCAGCATTTACAAAACATTTCAATATAAACGAAGCAAAAAGCAAATGCAAAAAAAATAGAAAGAAACGCATATGCTTAAGTTGACTATGTGTTTCTTTCTGTAGCAAAGCAATCAGCAAAGCATTTATTTTAACCGTTTGCTGTTGCTAAGCAATAAGTTGATATTTGTTTCTTCTTTTGCTGTTGCTTTTAAAGAAAAAAAAAAACATTTAATGGTGTAAAAAAGTTTTTAAATGTATTTTCTTAAGTATTGTAAGTAATAAATACATAAATACGTTTCCAATGTTAAAAGGGATGAAAAACAGCGAGTTACAGCAATTAGCAGGAAGAAAAAGTAATCGAAGTTAGCCGCAACTTCAAATCAAGCAATTTTAATCACTGGTATATGTGATATTTAATTTAAAGACTAAATTATTTTTTTATGTGTTTTTAAAACTTTTTGTGTTTAATAAATGATTTATTGTTTTAAGAAATTTGTTTTTTTTTCAATGGAAATAAATATTTCTAAAGCAACATAAATGACATATAAATTTTGGCACTATGTTTTAGCACTTAAAAAATTTTTAGCACTTTTTTGGTGCCATTTTAGCTCCAAAATTTTTTTGGATCTGATAACAATGTTTATGATCAAGAAGTTTTGTAGAAACTTCTGGCTTTGTAAACAGACACAATAGGCTATTTCGTTTCACTTTCCTGGGGACAATTATTATTATTTCTTTTTATGACTTAAATAAATAAACCATCTTCGCAACAATATTCTCATGAAATATTTAATATTTAAAAACTAAAAACTGAAATGTATTACTGCGTGAAATCATATATATACGGCCATTTCTTCTTGACTTTTTTGCACGTTGTTTATTTGTAAAAATTTTTAACAAATTTTTATTTTTTCATTGAATAAAATAAAAATTGTTACTCAATGGTTACTATGTTTTTGTATGAAAAATTTTTCGATTTTTTTATTGTCTGTTTGCTTTGTTGATTCAAAGAAATTCTCATTTGATCAATTTGGCTTTTAATACAAGGCTTTTAAGTTTTTTATACAAAATATGGGTAGAAAATACAGTAGCGAAACCGTATTTTTTGTGTAAAACGCGTTTATTTTTAAAGACCTACATAATTAAGCCTGTTCTGTGAATCACTTTTTGTCAAAGTGATTTCAAATCAAAAGGTATTCTGTGTAGAAATTATTCTAAAATCACGTGATTTGAAAACGGTTAAATAATGACTACCGTCATTTTTTCTACTACTTTCGCTTGGAATTCAATAATACTGATGCCATATATTTACAATGGCATGTCTTCTAGTAATTTTTGTGAAAAACAAAATATTTTTTGTACACATAAAATCATAAATATTAAAATTTTTTTTTTTTTTAAAGATAATTCTAAGGTTACCAAATTTATTTAATATTAAAATGGAATTTAAAATTTATCTTAATTATGCTTTCAATATTTAAGAAAAGTGTATTGGGCCGACTTCCTAAACGCAAATTGCAATGCATATTTACAATGCATGCACTGCGTTAACGCATATCTAAACCTTTTGGCAACGTACATTCAATGTTCCTATTCGTTTGGCAACTCATTTTAATGAGTATCAGAAGTCAAAATCACGCATCATTTTTATTTTGTATGCAAACATTTTAAAAATGTTATTTTTAAAATGAAATGTGAATAAAAAATGCCATCATCCATTAGTTCAATGAATTCTTAAAAAAATATTTATTTTTGACCACTTGTTTCCGGGATTTTTATTGTCCTTAATAAAGTTGTCTCTTCTTTTTTTCTTTTTAATAGGTTTCTATAGCAATATAGAATTTTTTGAAAGATTTGACCTGAGATAATTCCTCAGCACTTGCCAACAAAATGGATAAATAATTTTGTGTAACCTCTATTTTTCCAAAAAAAAATTATTAATTATTATTTTATACCATGTTTTTGACATTTGCTTTACGTATGCGTTGCATAGCGACGTTCCTAAATGCCCATAAAATGCAAAAAATGTCTCTGCAACGCAAGTTTGCATTTAAAATATGTTTCGCATTGCATACGCATTTTTTTAAATTATGCATTGCAACAGGCGTTTAGGAAGTCGGCCTTGATTATTAAAAAAAATTAAGAGTTAGTAAGTAATAAATTTTTGAACAGATTTAAAAAAAGAATGTTCAAAAAGTGTTTTTTTTTTCGTAGCTAGAATTTTTAAAGGGTCATTAAATATGGTTTAACGCATATCCTGAGTCTCCCAAAAGCCAAAAAATCCGTCTTCCCTTATTATACATTTCGGTAAAGTAACTACTGGCATCGCTCACTTTCCAAGCAAAACAATCATGATATAATCTAGGTCGACTTGCATTTACGACCAAAATGCGCGTTTTACAGACACACATCTAAAACAAAAAAATAGCTCCTGGCATTTTCAATTACTTAATTTGAATTACGATTGTGAATAAAGAAACAAACAAGATAATATTTAAAAAAACTTGTGTTTTCAAAAAAATTAAAACCACGTCAAAAAAGTTAAAATCACGTAATTTGTAGAGAAGCACTCAACCGTTTACGTGATTTCAAAACGTTTCGAAATTCCAAAACACGTGAATTTCAGAACAGTTATTTTTTATTTGTTAATTTTTAATGTTCTTTACTATTTGTAAAATAATCGGCCTTATTATGGTTGTCGAAGGCGACATTCGAGAACAGTCGTAGACGTTGTCGTTAGTGATTTTTGTTTTTATATTCACCCCTATCATATTTGGCGTGGGCCTATTTCGACTACGACAGTTTTATAATAGATTAATGATAACTGTTACGAGCTATCTTTAATATATTATAAAACTTTAAAAAAACTACAACAATTTGTTTTATTAAATTTTTTTTGCAGTAGCATTTTAGGCGATAAATTAACACTTACAAATAACAATAAAAAACAAAACGACTAGCACCTAATTCGATTTGTAAATTTTATATCTCATTTGTAATTTTCCTAACATTCAAATTTAGAAAAATGTGTTTTAAATAAATAATTTTCCATTTACAAAAATAAAATGTGCACACAACTGTTTTAGTACTATTTTACTGGTAAAATTGGGAGCCCGCACACTTGTATTTTTTTTCTCTTCGAAATGACTTATGTTACGAAAAAAAAGTATTTTATATTGGAACCACGGTCCTAAGGGACCTCCTTACAAAAATTTGTCAAAATCCAAACATTAGTTTTTACATGATGCCAACACAGACACACAAAAATTCCAAAAATAGGTGTTTTGTATTCTGTATCAATTACTTTCAAAATTTTCAAAAAATATTTCATGCAAAGAAATGACTCCATTACAGTTTTATTGTATGTATAGATTAGAAAAAAAAACTTGAAATTTGTAAAATTAAGAAAAAACTTAAAATTAGTGCCGAATAAAACGCACTCGGCCTTTCAGTTCTTCTGATTCAATTTTACGTTTTTTAATTCGATTTCAACGGACGTAATCTTTAGATGATGTTTTCCATGCTCTTCTTTTTTTAAGTTTCCTTCTTTGACATGTAGTTTTTTCTCTTAAATCTTTTAATTTATTTTAGCGATTTTATAACTTTAGTATACAGTTCTGTTGGATTGCTAAATTTTGTTGCTAATTTTTTTACTCTTCTTTAGCTTCAATTTTATTGACATTGGAACTAAAGCTTCTAACTAAATCTAATCTTTCTCCATAAGTTCCACCAGCAGTTTGAACTGCTTTACAATTGTTATTTTTATACTTTAAATGAAAAACAGCATGCAAAAAATTAATTAAAATAAGCGTAACGTAAAAATCAGAAGTAGACTTATATTTTTTAAGCGTTCATTTTTAAAGTATACGAAAAAAAAACTTTGTCGCGTACATAAATTTCAACGACAATATTTGAACAAATTTTCATTCGAATGCGACAATAATAATAACGATTTTTGTAATAGATTCCTTTTTTGACTAATATATTTAACGATAACGACGCACAGTGGTTTGAAATACAAAAAAATGGAACAAAAGTTTGGAACTTCTAAACTACGTGGCCGATTTTTATGAAACAAACTGCGATTTATAGAGGAGGTCATAAGCTTTTCTCCAATTGCATTTGAAAAATGTTTCAGACCTTATAACTTTATCTAAAGTGAACCGATTTTAAAAATTATTTATTTTTAGTAATACACACAGATATATAAAGGAAAAAAGTGCGTAGAGTTTGCATGGTATCCTTTATACTTTTAGAGAAATTCGACTTTTAAATTTAAAATACAAAATTTTTACCTTGGCATTTATTAGTTTTCGCCTGTGGCTTTCGTAAAATACAAAATATAACTATTTTAAAACAAATTTAGAATGCTAATACTATAAGAAATAACTTTTGGAAAAACTTTTTTCTTTGACTTCATTATTTTAGTGGTAATAATTTTCTTAATTTGAAACTTCATAAAAAGTTTGAAAAAAAATTTAGATTTTGGACAAAAAGGACTTTTAGGTTTTTAAATAGTTTTTTACGTTTTTTTTTAGCAAATTTATTAAATTTTCAACTTTTTTTTTAAGACAAGGCCTTGTGTAATCCATCTGACGTCTTTTTATGGAATTTTTGTGAAGGACCCTACAGTCAGCATTGTTGGAATATGGGTAATTTTTTAACAAAAATCTAAATGTTCGGGACTGTAAAAAAATGCACGCGGATTATCATTATTTTTATAACCAACTATTAGTTTGCAGTAGTTTTCTAAATTTTGTAGACATCCTGCGATAAATGCGGTCTGGGGAGGCGATTGAATCAAAAATTACAATTTCCGGGACGAAAATTTTTTATCTACACAAAAGATAATATTTTCATATAGTGTTTACCAAAATTTTTATTGATTTTATTTACGTACATATTGGTCTTTAACGAGATGAAAACCTGATTTAATATCCTTTATATGTTCGGAGATATTCAAGGTAAAATTTCGTTCGCAAAATTTCACTTTTGATCTTTTTTTGGTTTTTAGCTGTATTTTTTACAGCTTTTTTTTATTTAAAAAAAAACGTAAAAACTTAAGGACAGCTTAATAGTAGAGGTATTTTCCTATCTACTGATATACAATTTGTACACCTTTTCTATTACAACAGCTGTAAATGATGCACACAATTATGGTACCCCGTGGAAAAAATCTCTTTTTTGTTTTGTCTTTCTAATAAGTGCTTCTACTTTTTATTACTTTCTTCTTTGAAATCATAATTTTCTTAGCTCTTTAAGAAACTTCTCAAAAACATTTTAAATAAACTAAAGAATTTTTTTTTAAACAATCAAGTAAAGATAAAAACCAAAGTTTAAACAAAAACAACAATAACCAACAATAATTCTCTTTTTCTTCCTCAACTGTATACGGCTGATTTTTTGGCTCTTTTATACAGTTAAAAGAGGATGAAAAATAATATATCAAAAACACTGCGATAATTTTAGTTAAATATTTAAAATTGATAAAAAAAAAAATTAATCCCTTTCTTTCAACAACGCGACGGCCTTATTATAGTGTTTTTTTTTACAAAACTTTATTTAAATTTATCTTATCTAAATAATGACCCCAAACTAAACCTTAATAACAAAAATCAAACATCAAAATCTTAATTTGCCTGGCCGTAAATCTTCTTTTGTAAATAAAACAACAAATTACTTATGATAATTCGTGATGTAATAAAAGAGAAGAAGAAAAAAAGTAATTATCACACATTTCAGAAATTTTCAAGATTAACATTTTGATTGTAACTAATTTATTTGATTAACAAACTAATCAAATGTAAGTTTACTTTAAGCGTCAAATTAGTGCACAATCTCACAACATATGAACACCCAAGTTAACAGCCGCTTTAACAATACATTGCGTTACAAACAGCTAAAATCATATGATAAAGTAAATAGATTGATGGTTGTTAAACGATGGGAAAAGAGTGCGGCAAGAAGAGAGCAAATATGAACTTTAGTAATTATACATGATTGGTGTTTGTTTCCGCAAGGCATTCATTAAATTCTGAAAACGCATTTTCGCATTAAGATTAAACACACCAGAGGCTTTATTATTACTACTATTGTTGTTCTTGCTATTGTTGTTATTTTGATTATCGTTGTAGTTTTTTTCATGATGATTAGGCCTCTTAATATTAATTTGATGTTGTTGTTGCTGTTGTGGCTGCATATTTTTACGAGTTGGTTGCCGTTTACTTACAACTCGTTTAATTGGCTTCTTTTGATTTTGCAACATTTTCTTGTTGTTGTTTAATCTTTTTCTCTTTTGTGTTTTTTGGTTTTTAAGTTTCTGAACAATTGCTTGCAGCTGGGGATTTCCCAACTCCCTGTTAACGTCTTCAAGTGAAAGAATCAAGTTGTCCATTTCATCAGCAGTAGCGGTGGCCGTAGGTTTGGTTATTGTGGTAGTGGTTATTATGTCACTGGCTGTAGTGTTAGCTTTTTGAGGTTGAGTCTTTTCAGTAGACTTCGATTTATGCTGATGGAAAAGCGATTTGAAGAGCATAAATTGTTTTATTAAATCTCTGCCTTTCTCACCATTATCGGTCGTTGCTGGCAAGTCAGGATTGTTTAACAAGTCTCTAGAAGTAGATCGACCTTTAGTCTTTGAATTTTGTCGACGTATCACAAATATGTGCAATGACGCTGTAAAAAAAGAAAGAAATTAAATACAAATAAATTAACAAGTAACTTAAGAACTCAGTTTGTGAAAATATAAAAGTGTCAGTTTCAGTTCAGCTTTAAGCAAAGTGCTAAAACAAGATGGCTTTAATTCTCTTTCATGTACCTGACCTGTCCTTATGATTCAGTCTGGCTGTTAATGCACTCTGTATTACACACACAATAACTACAAATAAGAAAATTAAAATAACTTTATTGAATTTCATCTTTATCTTGTGATTGTCACGAAGGAAATCTTTTCTTTTTATAAGAAAGTTGCCTTTTTAAAGAATTTTTTGTCAATTTGTTCGTTTATTTTGGTGGCATGATTTAGAAATTTGTTAACGTTAGTAAGGAGAAAGTTCTGTTTGTAACTTAGGAATTTGATGAAAGTTAACATAAACCTTCAAGGCATTAACTAATTTCTAAATTTAAAAATTACTAAAATTTTGCTTTAGCTCCACCTTATTTTTCACTATTTTAACAAGAGGAATATACTTTGTAGCTTAATAATATAATTTGCAAAATATTTAAGTTTCTTAAACTCTTTCATTTGAAATCGTTATTAATTATGTTTGCTATTATACGTTTAAAATATTATTAATATCAATTTTTTAATTACCTCTTGAAAGAGTATTATGAATAATGTCATAAAAATTACAGGTTACAAGAACTATTAATTAAAACATCAGGGCTGCAAAGGAATCTTAAATCTCCAGGAGGCCACAAGGCTTCTTACGACTTTTTAGGCCTCCTTCTCCCTTCAGTGGTATGCGATAAAGACTGCTCATGCAAATTGACCACCTTACTGATCACTAAGGTCCTAATGATCTTTACGGTTTGCGATGGTTGACCGTCTTAAGATTGTTCTTGAGCTTTTTACCATCAATAAGTCTTACAAACTTTAATTTTAGACGAAGCATTCAAATTAAGAAGTTATCAGTCGACTCACACAAATTATACTAAAGTCAAATATTATCTTTGTCTGATGATACTCTGAGAAGCTTAACTATACCCTGTTAACATTTGGTTCTCATATCTAATATCTGGGATCACCTTACTTCCTGGCAAATGCTATACTGGCTTTCAAAACGCTACGCCTTGGAAGTACATTCTTTTAAGTAAGGACTCTCATAATTAACGTCTTGCAGAATTAATATCTTTTGAGCTAAAACAAGAGCTTATTGGGCCCACAAAATACTAGAAAACACAAAAAACAAAGGAAAATAATCATAATAAGAAATGAGAGAAATGCAGTGTTAAAAATAATTTGCTTTTTTCGTGCAAGTTTTATGTTTATTGTTACCTATAATTTTTCCAATTATTAACCATGGAGCGCTATACAAAAGAAAAGGTTTATCATAGTGAAAACTAAAGAAGGTGTACCTTATGTATTAATTACTCGGAAAGTGTTTAATAAATATGAAGCGACTTTCCCACCGAAACAATGTTCTGCTTATTCAGGAGTTCAAAGTAGAACAATATGCAAAGTACCGGCGATTTTTACCGAAGAAGGGCATTTCAATCTATATAGCCTCATAAATAGGTAATTATTCTAAATTGGGGCTTAGGAAATTTGCACACGACTCAACAGAAATAAATTATGGTCTTGCGTAGATTTAAATCAGACAGCGTGATTAAATGATGATAGATTTAACTTTTAAAAAATGAAGATGGCATCATAGTTATTGTGAACAGCATTTGTTTTTGTATTTTTTTTTTTATTATATAAAGTAGGTTTTATTTTGGCTTTTACATTATTTTGTTATCTTCGAAAAAACTTCAAGAAATATATGTGATATAAAGTGTTCAGGTACTTCAGCGTTACTACTGTGTATAAGGGTTTTAAGGATGAAAAAAATTTTCTACAAGAATCATAAAAAATAAAATAGAAAAAAAACCGAACAAATTTTCATCCGGCTTAAGGTACGGTCACATTAGTCAAACATTTGACTGAAATCGGCAAATATTTATTTGCCGTAGGTTGACCACAAAATATTTATTAGAAGCAAATAACATCACAGCTGATTTTGGGCAAATAAAATTATTTGCCAGTAAACAAAAATGTTTCTAATGTGAACATAGTGTGACCACTCGACCGCAAATATTTGACTCATTTTTAGGCAAATACTTACAAAGTTTTTGTAAGAACAAACAGAGACAAATAACAGCTGTATCAACAATGTTGCCCAGTATTTAAATTAAATTATTAGGTTTCGGAAAAACTCGCTGATAATTTTAAACTAATATGTGTATTAAATAAAAAAAAAAATACTGTAAGCAATTAAAAATAAAATTATAGATAAAAAATAATAAAGTGCAATTTTCGGAAGAAATATGTGTCGGGCCACATATTTTTCGAGTTAAATATCATCGAAGTATTTTATATATAATTTGGTATATTTCGACATTTTCGCCTCAGAATGGTGAAAAGTTTCAAAGTTGTATGTAAAAAAGATGTGGCATTGGGGATTATTAAATATTCTTTTATAAATTTTTAGTTAAGTATTAGTTTAAAGTAAAGTCGCAAAAAATTATATACTTGAAAATTTGCGTTGCGGTTAAATTAAAGTTGTATTATATACTGTTATATATCTGCACATAAACCTATGATAAGATTGAGATGCATTTTGTTTTAAAATGCCTATAGATAACTTTTAAATGAAGTTATATATGACAACAAGCAACATGCTTTCACTTTAAGAATCAATATCGATTAATTTATATTAAACAAGAATTAAACACGCTTAAATTTAACCAACATAAATTAAACTTTAATTAATATTTGCACAGTGCCCACGCATTTTAACTGCTTAAAGAGACGAAAAAAGTCGGCTATGTGCAGAACAAAACCAAAATAATTCTTCCGCCCTACTAGAAGCGTAGGAATAGAGCTAAGAGTCATTAGTGAATATCCATTTCAAGCACTTAAACTGTTCCTGCATAAGTTTCGATTTGCAATCAAAAGATATATGTTCTATAAGTACTAAGCTGAAAGATTATTTTTGCAATTAATGTAAACAGATTTTTTTTTAATATAAATATATTCGAGTTTTTCCCCTATTTCCCGAAATCTGAAACATTAAAATTTCTTAAAAATTGTAGAACTTTGTATCCCAATAAAAATTTTGCATATTCGTAGTTTAATGCTTTGTGAAATGGGCTTTTTAATTTAAGCGACTTTTTATTTCAACATATTATTTGTCTACACTTATATCAAGTAAACAAATAAACAGCTGCAGTTTGAAAAATATATGAAATAAATTAAAAGTTTTAAGAAATTTTAATCAAAAAAATGTAATGAATGAATATTAAAATTTATTGTTAAGAAGTGGAATCTAATTCCTATTAAGCTTCATCCTCTTATTGTGCTTCTTCCTTAGAACACCTTTTGGAGCTTCTTTATAGCATAGAATATGAAAAATTTTATATTGTTGCTTGACTTTGTTTATTTGGAACTTTCATACATGGGAGTTATTCATTATAAACTTTCTTCTCACATTGCCATTATGTGCAATAGTCATTTAATTGGAATCTCTATAAATAATACATGCGGGTACATAAATATAATATAAGCCACCAATATTTGACCAACTTTTATAGTTTATGGCTATCAGCGGTGGATATTTTATTTTTATATTAAAAACTGGGGTTTAATTTCTCGTACAAGGTATAGGAAAAGTATATTATAGGAAGAGAATAAAAACTTCATTTGGGACTTTTAAAAAGGTGCGCCCAGAGTCTGCCTAGATGGAAAAATTTTTTCGACAGTTGTATATTTTTGCTCCGACTACAAATGGTTATTGTTTGTTTGTTATGCACTTATGTATATTGTACTGCAAATAAATATTTAAGAGTAGCAACTATTTTTCTTCATTTGTAATTAGCATTTAATAATATTTTACACGTTTTCTTTGCAATAACTTTGAAATAATGCCGAAGAAATTGAATGGCAGTGAAGACATCCCATGCGCAGCAGTTTGTGAGCAAATAAATTTATGTTTTTTTTCGGTTTATTCGAATATATTTTTAAGGTAAATATTATTTTAAATGTGACCGCACATAAAACATGTTTGCCTGTATTTTATTTGACATTGATTCATAGCTGTTTCAACAAATAAAAATAGGCAAATAAATGTGCGTAGTGTGACCACAAAACAAATTTTGTATTGTTTTGAAAAAATTTAGGCCAAACAAGAGCAAACAAATTTTAGGCAAATGTTTGTCATATGTGACCGTACCTTTAGTTTACGTATACGTATATGAGCAAAATAAAATGTTAGTGTTTTGGCTTTAATTTTATATCTAAACATGTTAGAAAGAAGAATTATTTACCAATTTTTGTGTTGATTTTTATATCCTTCACCACAAAAAGTAGAAAAAGAAAATATATTCATAGAGAATGTATATTCTCGATCGCGCGAAATCCGTTTGTCCGTCCGTCCGTCTGTTGGAAATCAGTATGACTTGTGCATGTCCTTCGAGGCAGTGGGCAAAACAACACACCCACCTCTAATTTTGTGACGTCATTTGGAACAATAAAGTAACTCCAATCTTCATTAGGTTTTGTGTCTATTGTTAACATTTTTATTTTAAGAAACAAGCATACGTGGACTATCTAATAATCAACCACTATTACGTTAGTTGGACGATGCCACACGCAACATAAAACTGTTTTTGTTCTTTTATAAATTGTTAGCACTGTTGCCAGATAATTTTTTACAAAATTAACAATTAGCAAAAAATTAAGTTAGTTTTAGATTTTTTAACAAAAAATTTAATAAATTGAAAGTAAAATAGTGAAAAATATTTTTTATTTTTATGAAATAAATTTACTTACACCTTATTTTATTACGATCTTTAATTGTGGTAATACATTAGCTGCATGACGTTATTTAATCAGTTTTATTAAACTTTTTTTTTCTTCAAATATTGAATAGGCTGTTGATGTTGTAACTTAACAAAACCCTTCATTTAAATATTTGTGTATTTAGTTAAATATTTCAGCAAAACAGCACGACCACTATTTTTACAAATGTTTATTCAATTCTTCCTGACACGAATTATGACCAATAATATAATTTATTTGATATCTTACCTCTTTTATTAAGAAGCATCTTATGTTTCTTAATAAGTAATTGAGAAGGACGAAAATCTCTTGTGATAATTTAGTGGTTACGTCTGTTTGGATAAATATTTTACTAATCTGTCCCATTTAAGTGCATAACAAAATAACAAATTTTTAATCAGAAATTAGTCCATTTTTTATTTTCTATTTCTAATTGTAGTACGAAAGTAAATATTTTATACTTTTCAAAGAAACCAGTATATATTAAAACAAAGCTTAATGAATTGTACATTTATTTTTGGTTTCTTTAAAAATCAACACATTTCTTATAATAATTTATCTTTCTTTATAAAATTAGAAGTAAAAAAATATTTAAATTACCTCTGACTAAATATTTAATATAATTAAATTAATAAAACTTTTATATTCAATTTCTTTAAATGCTTTTTATGAGAAATAATATACATTAAATTTTACATTTTTCCAATATAATTTCTCTGATGTTTACTTTTGAAACATTTATAAACAGTGAAAATTTAATTTTTTACATATGTATGTCTGTATACAATTAATCACTAATGATAGGGAACGTAAGCATAATTTAAAACAATCATTCACAGTTTGTTTAATTTAATTCTAGTAAATTTTTAGTATAAAAATTCTTTCAAGTCTGTGTGTTTCTTAACTATTTCTTTGATCGGATTTACTTGGTATTAAAGTCTTTTCATCAAATTTTGCAAAACTCGTTATTTTCGGGATTGTAAATCGGCAAATACCAGTTTAAAATTATACTTCTATCTAAAATCAACAATTTTCTTATAAATCTGTAGGTCTGGCAACAGTGATCGTCACACATATTCGTTGTTGCTTTCGGATAAACTTTTGTTTTGCCACGAAGGCAATCTAATTTTTTATATTTTTTCCTTTTCGTCCTATACTAGGACTAGGACTCCTATTGGATGCTATTCAGAATCATATTAATGATTTATATATGCGTTACCTTCCACTAGTGTCTGATTTTCCCGTTTTTTTTTTTTTAAATTAACCCACAGATATTTAAATAAGTTTTTTTTTTAAATATTCATTTGAATAAGATACTAAAGAGTCTAAAAAATAACTAATTACAAAAATTCAATAATGCGCAAAAAATTGTAACGTAACACTTGGGGTTAGGAACCAAATATGACACTGTTATGTAGGTAAACTATTACAGTTATTCTGCTTAATATGAAAGCTCCTTAAGTTTATTTTTTGTTGGTAAATTAAAAATGTTTTATTCTCTTATTTTTAAAACAAATTTCTTTGTATTTTCATTAAAATTTATGGAAATTTAATTAAGTGTTAGAAATAGATTGCATGTGTTTCATAAACAACTTCATCATAATCTTCATCTGGATTATATTTTTTTTCTCCTTTCTTCAGGCCACAATCTTTTATAGATTATTTAACAAAATATTTTCGTATCTAAATCTACTTCGGTTAAAAATAGTTATTTTATTTAATTGCATTTTGTGTTTTGTCTGTTTTCTTATTTTACTTTCGCATTTTATTAAAATAAATTAAATACTTTGCAAGTGCTTGGAGTTTGTGTTATTTTTGATATATTTCTAAAACAATCCCTTGAGTAAGCTGGGATGTATTAGTAGTATGAAATTATATGTGTGAACATGGTATGTGAAACACTCACATACATATGTTACATGTTTTAGAAAATTTTGTTGCTCTAGTTTCAAAAACAGAAAAATAACAAAAATATTAATATATTTACTTATTTACGCATTGTTTTATCAACAGTGGTGTGATGCGTTGAAATTTAATAATAATTTAAAAAATAATACCCTTTTAATATATTATTTTCAATAAAAACTAGTGTCGATTTGATTTATATGAATTCTGGAAAACTGAACATTTTTTCCACTCCAAAAGTTGGATTTAGATTTTAATATTTTGTGTTTATTATAGCCTTCACCACAAATAATGAAGAAGGTCATTCCTTTTTAAATTTCTACAATATCCATTTCAAACTCCATAAAGTATATATATTCTGAGTTATTTTGCATAGCGAAGTCGACTGAGCGATGTCTGTTTGACCGTCTGTCCGTCCGTGTTCGGATTGAAACAACTTGGGATTACTTCACTTAACTAGATTTACATATATGGTGATGGGTATATAGGATTCGTCATAGCCGAATACGGCATTCTTCCGTGTTTTGTATTATACTGCAACGTTTATTTAGATTATAAACATTTTATTTATGAGTTCTTTATTTGCAAAATAATTACACACACAACTTTTAGAGTTTTAATTAAATTACACTTCATTAAATCAATTATTTGACGATTTAACTATTCACGATTAATAATACACTCTGGTAACTTTACTTGTTGTACCACAAGATCTTAACTAGATGACGCTCACAATCAGAATGAATCAGCACGTATTGGCGTTGCTTTTTTATACCCTATTTTTAGGCGTTCTTGAATATTCGAGAATTTCTACCGCCATCTGCTGCGGTGTTGAAAATGCTGCGTTGCCACTTTTATTTCAGACAATTTAGTGAGCATTGTTATTTACTTCTAGAACCTTCAATCATTATTTAAAAATACATGTTGTGCATTTTTATTCAGTTGTTATACAATGCAGGTGTGTGTTAGTTGTTTTAATTTTGTAATAAAGATGTTTCGTAGAAACTTTTAGCTTTGAAAACAAACACAATAGGCCATTTCGTTTCACTCTCTTGGCCAAAATTATTTTTACAACTTTTTATGATTTTAATAAAGAATTTTTTTAACAATAATTTGAAAATTTTCATCTCCGCAATTTTTTATATATAGGGAAAAAATTGCTTCTTATCTATCACAGGAGCGAACAGGCGGCCACATTGTGCCCTTTCATAAAAGTTAAAAGACAAAGCATGCTTATGTTGGATGCTTTAAGAAAGAAATGCTCGGAGAAAAAGATATTTTTGAAATGACAGCCATTTTTCAACGATTAATAAGTTTTATTTTTGAAATCAAAATAATATCTATTTACATTTACGGTTTGCTGGACATTTTATTAAGTCACCTCCAATCGCATATTCGAACTGGTCATATATTTTGCGTTTTGTTTCTTTTATGAGTTAAGGGTTGGAAGAAAGTTAATCGTTGCAACATTCGATAGATTGCTATTTATTTATATTATTTCTTTTATTTAAGCTTTTTAAACTCAAACGAATAAATATATCATTTGTAAAATACCATTTACATTCACGACATTTGGAAATAAATAAAAATTTTAAGATTAAAAAAACACTGTTTTAAAACAGAACAATAAAAGACTTCATATGCTAGATAAATGCCTTTGAGCATATGTTTCTCTCTTTCTCTGTGGCTGTCTGTCTGTCTGTTTATTTAATTTTTAAACTGTTAAATCTAATGCATTGTTCTTAAGCTAACTGGGATGATATATTTTGTTCTAATGTATGAGTTGTTATTAAATATTGTTATTAAGTACTAGTGCAACCGCTACTTAGTATTATCATCATTAAAACAACAAGCTAGAATGGCTAAAACTAAAAGTGTCAACATTTTGTAATTGTCTCAAGTATTTGGTTTAGAGACATACAGATAGAGAAAACTATAACAAGAAATGCAAAAAGAAAAATTATATTTAAAACAAGTAAGAGTGCTATATTAGGCTATGCAGAATCTTATATACCCTTCACCTTAAATCGACATAAGAAACTAGTTTCTACTATAACGTTTTTCTTTACAAAAATTTTAATTTTTCGAAAATAGTCAGTTTTGCTTAGAGTTGTTGTCCCAGCTTAGTAAATGAAAAGACTACTGTATTAGATCAGCATAATTCAGTGGTTAGTAAGTAGTAATTATTTAATTTTTTATCATAAACACAAAAACCTGCAGGAATACAAACGAAAGTTAAGAAAAATATATTGGTAAATTGCCGGCTGCCTTGACAACTTTTTCGAAACTGTGTCTGATCCATGGGATGTTGTAGACATGGCAAACAAATTAGATAACTTAGATATAGTATTTTCGAGCTGTGGTGAAGTGTATTAAAAAAAATTAAATCTTACATATAATAAAACTATTTCTGCATATTAAATAGTTTTGAAAATTTTGTTTTTGCTCTAGATAGTAATCGATATAGAATTCGAAACATCTATTTTGGATATTTTTGAAATTTTTGTCTGTGTCTGTGTGGGGGTCCCTTAGAAGCTAGGTTCCCATTTAGAATATGTATTTTCGTAGACAAAATAGAGATACAATTGGTACTAAAAAGTTTTCAGCTCTTTTTATTTTTTTAGATGGAAATATTTTAACACTGTCTATAGAACTCTAGAGTAAATCAAAAATTTGAATTTAAAGAGAATAAAAAAACACGCAGACAAAGTCGTAGACACTGCTAGTCTGTTCATAAAATAAACTACAATTAAACATGTCTGTCTGTGCTCACATCACGTAAAAACAAATAAATGGATTTAGATAAAATTTTGTGAAATGGTCCCTTAGAACCTTGGTTTTTATATGGAATACTCCTTTTTTATAAAAACAGGTCATGTTGTAGACTAAATAGAGATACAAATGTGAAAGCACCCAGTTTTACCGGTATAATAGTACTAAAACAGTTGTAAGCACTTTTTACTTTTGTAGATGGAAAATTTTTAACACTGTTTACAGAACTCTACAATAAAGATTTGAAAATACATGTTTCAAAATTGAAATTTTAAGAAAATTGAAAATGACACGCCGACGATGTCGTGGGTACTGCTAGTAACATATAAAGAAGTACAATTTATAGTTTCAAAAGAAAACTTCTTCATATTTCCTTATAAGAAGTCAAAAAGCATGTAAAAATTATCTAACAAGATTTTATTTTTCTCACGTCAGACGGTGTTGGTTATTAATAGAAATTAATATCAGTACATGTTTTGTTATTTTTTCTTCACTCTTTGAGCTCAACTGAATTAATCAGGTTTTTTTTACCTAGCTTTGAACAAATTTATTGAACACAATATTGAAATATATATAATTAATTAATACTACTACGTTTTGCTTAACAGTGCCACATCGCAATAAGCTGTGGTTTTTCTTAAAAGGCGATTAAAGTTGTCTAAATTATCTTTATATGAAAAGATTTGACAGCCTTCTTTCAGTTGTTTCATCTTTACCTTTGTGTATGTGTGTTTATGGAAATGTACCATTCAAAATAACTCTGCAGCATTCCCTAAAACAAATTAACTATATTAATTTTAAACATTTTATTTTTTTTATAGCAAATTTATATTTTAAAATACACACAATGTGTTTTTTGAGTTGTGAAATGACTTTAAGTCTAATTTTGAAAACAAATGCTTTATAGTATTATTTTCTTTGTTGTATAACATCAAAAAATATATAAAAGTAATTTTCATTAGTATGATAAAACATTGCAAGCTTTAAATTAGTTAAAATTAAATTTTTCTACAAGTTTCTCTTCCGTCACAGCTAAGCTACTTTTTCTTAAAATATAATATTATTGCTAATCATTTTTTTGACTATCTTTTCACAAATGTTTCTTTGTATTGTGAAAATTTGCGTTAGATTTATGAAAATAATAAAAATTAAAGAAATTGAAATCGCTTCATTAGTATTCTGCACAAATATTAGCGTTCTGCCACTTAGTTATAACAGGCAAAATATACACCTGTTTTTATAGTTTCTATGTCATTGACTGTCTGTATAATATTCTGTGCAACTTTAAAACTATCTGGCACAAAATATATAAAATTCGCAGACCGTATGCCAGACGCTGAAAACCAGTAAAGTAATTGATAAATGTAAGCCGTTAAAATATTAGGAGAATCACTATGAAAATTGGATGATTCGTAATATTAATTAATTTAGTAAACGAGCAGTAGGAAATCTCCCAAAAATAGCTCTGTCTTGCATAGGAGTTCACTTTTAGTTAATCTTAATTAAAAAAAATAAACTATCTAGTCTCTATACATATATTTGTAGGCATTCTAGAATTTGGGTCTCACTCTTGCTAAATTAACCGTGTTCCAATATTTGACATGACCTTGAAGCTAAAACATGCATTCACTTCTCTTTTAGAATAAAATTTTGTGTAAGAGATTTCACATATAAAACTTTAAAGAAATAGCGTCATTCTTTGATTTTTCAATAACTAATTGAACGAAATACTTCTAAAATTTAGAATTTAAAATATGGTGAAACTATTTTGAACTCGTATAGAATACTGAAGAATACTAATACCCTTTGGGAGTACCAACCTACAAGAAGAAAAAAAAAACATGGTTGTGATATACTCACAATAACAATCTTATGTTCTTTGTAACAATGTTTTGTTGCGGAAAACCAATTATGATTGTTTTCACCAAAACTTTAGCCACGATAAACATTTTTTGTTAACTTTTAACGATTATATGGTTACGGTGCATAAAAAATGCAACATAGTTGGTTTTAACTTAAAAAATTTCAACCACAACCGAAGGTTTATAACTTATAGAATATTTAACCATAATATATTATTAATTAAAGAGTGATTTAAATCGACAGAATAATGTTTGTGCTAAAAATTAATTTTTTTCTAGTTCTTGACAGTTTAGTATTTTTTCTGCTAGCTAAAATTTGAAATCATTTTATTGTTAAAGAAAGTGGAAAAAATAAAAATTTATTTACAAAATAAATAATTAAAAATAATATGCAAAATATGAAAACAAATAAAAAGGGAACCAAAACATAATAAATATGTGTGTGTATTGTAAGTATATAAATCTCTATTTTATTTGTGTTTATAAACTACATTTGTATATTATTGATTATTGTAGCCTATGATCCAAGAGTTATTATAAGCAAATAATTGAGTTTTGTAAATTTATGCTTTTAGTAATTTTTATGACAAATCGTTAATAAATAAAACAATAATAACTTGGAAAATTTCGCACTTACGAGACTATATTATAATTCAAATTTATAACATGACATTTTCAGCCACTAATGACATTTTACACTAATTAATGTTTATTCATCATGCAGGATAATCAATTTTAAAGCAACGCAACCAAAATCCCAAATAATAAACACGGCCAAAAACCTTATACAACGAGTACTGGACATCAGCGACAATATATACCATCCACAAAATATTCAAAAAATTACCGACATATTGATGAATAACAGCTTCCATTTAAAATTAATAAAGTCTCTATTAACAGCATACAAAACAGCAACAATGGTAACACCAACATAGAAAAACAATTTTACAGTGTAAAATACATACCTGGCCTAACCGACAACAACAGTATAAAAACAACAATAAATAAAAATAAAATTGACATAAGCTTTGCATACAAGCCAAACAAAACATTAAATGCAATTTTTACAAAAACAAAAACACCAATAGCAAAAGTACAGCAAAACAATGTAGTTTACGAAATTCAATGTAAAGGGGATGAAAATAATAACTGCAATCTTATTTACATTGGAAAAACTAAGAGAAGTTTAGAGACAAGAGTAAATGAGCACAAAGCTGATGTCAACAAAAACAGAGAAAACACAGCACTGTCTCAGCATATAACACAAACAAAACATAAGCCTGATTTTGACAATATAAAAATACTAGACAAAGTAAACAACGAGAAAAAGAGATACACCATAGAAAGCTTAAGAATACAACAAAAAATAAACAAAACAATGAACATTAAAGAGGACACAGACAATTTAAGCGCCAGTTATAAACTCGCATTAGTTTAAGGAACAGTTAAAATTAAAAATTTTGTGTTTGTTAATTCATGTTTAATATTGTTTTTTATTGTTAATTTTATCAAAATTCCTTAATTTATTAATGTAAACTCTACTGTCATAGTGTAAGTAAACATATTTTGTACATTTTCGCGGTAATTGTTTTTAATTGTAACTGTGTTAAATTTTCTTCTTTTTAATTAAATAGACGACCCCTTGAGAAAGTGAACAAAAAATTCACGAAACGTTGGGGAAAAATGTAATAAAAAATTGTTTTTTATTTACATGGATTAATTCAGGCCTGATTAGCTTAAAATATAAGATTATACATAATGTTTATATTTGAACATAATTATGTTTATGCTTTAGAATGTTATTGTTTTGCTAGACAACAATATGGTTGCCTATGTAACAATACTACATTTTGTTAGCAACGATATAATGCAACCATAACATGTTGTTCTTAGATTATGGTTAAGGTAACCATGTTATTTCTTGGCGTGTACTTGAAAAAGTGTAGTTCTACTAGCAGTTTTTGTAGTAGGCTCTTGTTTGTTATATACCCTACGTAAGGTAAGTGTTATCATTTATTTATTAATAATTAGTAATAAAAGAGGTGCTAATTTAAACATAACCTAAACGATTTCGATAACAATTAAAACAAAGTGTGTGTTATATTTTATTTGCAGGAACTCCTTTGTTTAAAATTTGTTGTGTGTTTTATATTTAATTTTATTTGTATATTTTAATATAAATATATTTTCATGTTGTGTTTGTATATTTGTATTTATGCAATCACATTATTTCTTCAATTTTATAGAGAGAAGTTAGTTTTGTACAAACATATGTACATACATCCATATCTGTATGTCAATCTTTGTTAATAAAGTAAACACATACATGTGTACATGAAATCCTCAAAAATACTAATCGGAATATAAGTTTGCAATTGTTTTTCTTCTCTTTCAATCAAAATCTACAATGGACATTTTGAATTATTATTAAGTGGCATAATGAACTTTTGTACACACTCCATTAAATATATTTTAGAAACAAAAGAAGAAAAAAGTATGATGAATAATAATCAGCCATTGTATATTATTTGCTTTTTATTATGTGCCCGAATGCATCAAAACTAATCGATTATTTCGATGATATTTAACATGACGTTATTCTTATCTTTCTTATGTATTTAAGAGACGTATCTAGAACAGCATTTTAATCCAGCTACTAAATTATGCTACTGGTTGTTATTTAGAGACATGATTTTTTTGTGTTTATAGAATAATTTTACAAATAAGAGTAGAAAGACAACCTTACGGTTGCGGATGCGTTTTTTTATATGAACTTTGAACAATATAAAACCCTCAACTAATCCGCACGAAATTGGAATCTATTTTAATTTCAGTGCGTTTTTTTTCTCAAGCTCCCAGTTTTTAATTTTTTTCTCTTTCAGCATATTGCCACAGTTTTATTGTTTTTCTAAAAAAAATCCTATTGGATAATATTTTTTGTGAATGACTAGGATAAAAGAAGAGAAATAAAACGTAAAAACTCATTGAAAATCAACAACTCAACAAAAGCAACTCATTATTGCTTATATATATCGCTTATTTACTTCAATAACGTCGTAACTCAAAGTTTTAAATTTTGCAGTTAATTATACAGAATTGATCGCAATTTCATGATTTATATTGTGCATCTTTATATTTTTTGTCCTTTCCACGTTTTAAGAGAATAATTTGTTAATTAATTTCATGCTTGGAATCTTTTGTCATATCTTTTGACATATTTTGAGTTGTGAAGTAAACTTAACATAACATAACGTAAAGATCATATCGTTTTGTGACTGTATATATGAAAAAAAAGATATTTTTAAAAAGTATCGACTTTTCGCATGTAATATTATTCTCAATTATGGCTGTGTTGATGAAAAATATTACGTGAAACTCCGTTTTACGACACAGTATCGAATATATTTTTACAGCAGTATAGTCATAATTCAAATATCCCACATAGTTTGTCCAAGAACTCTCTTTAATATATAATTGATGAAAGTTTTCTTAAATGGTTATTTTTAATTATGAAATATTTTACTAATAGTAGTGGAAACTGAAGCAGTCTATTATTTTTAAGGATGGTCGGAACGAGTCAAAAACTTAAATTGCGATTATCTCGAAATGAATTTTTTGAGTTATGTCGTTGTTGAAGTAAATTAGCGATATGTACATTGTATTAAATTTTTTTTAATTATATTTCAATAAAAAATAATAAAAAGCTAGCAAACACTCAATAAAAAATGAAAATTTTATTTGTTTTTTTTCTGAGATGCCGACCGGCGCCGCATCCTTAAGGTTGTATTCCTACTCTGAATGTCATAAAACGTTAGTGTGCACACACAACGGGGAAAAGCAAATGGCAATCCACAAATATAAAATAATTTTAACAATCGGTATCGGTAATAGGATACATTCTCAAACAAAATATTATTGGCTGTTATCTCAACGCAGCAAAATTAATTAAATTATTAGTTAAGGGTATCATATTAACTGGAATCAGAGTAGAGATACAACCTCACGGTTGCATATGCGGGTGTTTTTTCTCTGAGATACGGATTCCGGAGCCGCAATCGTAAGGTTGTATTTCTATTCTCACTACAGGTATCGTCCCAAGTTGCTAAAATAGTTACCAAGCCCTATTATTTCTTAAACAGCCAAGCAATAATTAATACTACAGTTTGGCTAAATTTGACTAAATATATTATTGTAAACTTCTTTATATGTTTAAATTAAGTGTACATATTTTGAATGTATGTGCATCTTATACGTTTTTAGTGATGGCAATTTAAGAGAGTCAGTTATTGCAATATCTACAAATAGGTTGAAAACTTGCGAAGAAAAGCGTCCCAAAATTTTGTCCTTTCCCATTTATAAATAAATATTTAAATATTGTTGTCTAGATCATCAGATCTAACGATAGCATTTCTTCCTTTCGTAGTTTTGTTTTTTAATATCTTAATGATTTCAACATGCCACTATCATTTAAGTCTTTAAAGCAAATCTAAATCTAAGATTACAAATATGTCATTTGCCCTATATTGTTTTTTAACAAATGTTATTAATTTCTGTCAAAGTCTACGTTTACACTATACCATTTTTTATTCAATTTTTTTAATACTCTTTATAAGTTGCAGCGATTTATTTTAAACAAAACATATACAACATAAACATCCCTTCAAATATGAGGCCATGCTATATAAAAAAATAAACAAAAATTTCGTGTTAGTTTCATGAAAAATTGCAAAGTGTAAATGCCGTAAAAGTCTCACCATAACAAGAAGCGAAAAGCAGCAATGAAAAAAAACTTTGCAATCTGTTTGTTGGGAGAACTAACCAGAATCTATACAAGTTTCAATCTTTAGGAAACCTTAATCTTAATGTAAGTCCGTTGATGATGTTGGTTACCTTAAAATCATAATATACTGCGAATAGACCTATTGATGTATCAGTTGAGGCAGCTGCTGCTTGCATGTTGTTGAGTTAATTTGCATATCTATTTTCAGTGCAATAAAATAATAATTTTTACAAGAAAACTTTTTTATACATAAAGTACCTTTTTATAATATAGAATTGAACGATTTTAGAATTTGCTTTATCGGCTAACTGATTAGAAAGCAAACAAATTGAAATTTAAAAGTTCAATATTAAAACTTTAAAACGAAACGGTTAGACAAAATTCCATTTTTGTTATTTTTAAATAGTGTGGTATTGAAAATGCATCCTTAGCTTTTATAATTTAAGCTTTTATTAAAGATAACTTTGGACTTTTTTCTATTAAAGATTTACTTTAAATAAAACATCGTGGTTTTAGACTAAGATATGTGTTCAGTTAAAAAACTGCAAAATACTTCGATTTTGAACGAAAACTCGACTTGTGAGTTGTCTAAAGCTTTTCGGAAAATTTCAAAAACAAAAAAAAAAGATCTCAAAAATACTTAAACCTATAGGTTTTCATATAATTCTTTAAACCCAATTTTGTTTCTTTTGGGACACAGCAATGAACATATATTTAATGATGCGATCAAACTGGGCGTATGTTTGCTACTTCAGCATCTCATATACATATATTGCATCTTTTCGTTAAGTTTTACAACTATTTATGGATTTGATTTACTTCTATTATATTTCATGTATTTTTTCGTAAGATTCCGTTTGATTTAGTAAAAGCAGATGACAGTTTGTGATGCAGGAAAATAATTTGATTTCTGATGTGCATTTTCTAAAGTGTCTGCAGCACAGTCAAATTTAAGGTTTAAAAAATCTGATTGTGTTAGTAAAGCAATTTTTAGCTGATGGCAAATTACGTCAAAATTTTTTATTTTAATATCTTTAAAATAAAAATACAATTAGATTTATCTAATTAATAATCAACGACAATAATTAAATGATTTATATTTAATAATTTCGTTTTATGCATTATATTTGGTATAAGTTTCTTTCGAGATGAATTATAAAATTTTAGTTGCATTTTCGAAAGGGATTATAACTCCGAAAGCTACATTTCTGACAGTGCTTTTCAAGTTATTTTCATATATTGATATATTTGTTTAATCAGTGCCATATTATATGCAATAAAAATTTTAATTATTTTATATTAATTAGAATTTTATTTATTTATTTTAATTTTTTATAATTTATGCAGACTGATTCAATTTCAGGAACAATTTAATTTTAAAAGTTCTTTTTAACATAATTTTTCAATTATATTTTTTGTTTTTTAATATTTGTATTAACACACATTTTCGTAAGCTTTTTGGACAGTTTAATTTAATTAATGCTAAATTGAACAGAATTGATATAAAATGTTGATTAATTTTTAACCTCTATCACTCATTAAAAGCGTTTTATTTTTTGTATTTAGAATGTTACAAGAAAAATAAAATACAAGTATTTTGCTGTTTCTTAGTTTTTATTATTTAAATAGAAATTTATATAAACTGCTGCGTTGTTTTTGTTTTTTAAAAAGACTAAACTTTAACTTTTGAATTGTTAAGGTACGTTTATTAAGTGGACTCAATTACAATTCAATTTTTAACAAAAACTTATTAACTATTTATAATAAAATAAATGCTGACTTAAATGTTGGACATTATTATGTACAATAAACTTAAGACCTATTTAGTTTGACTAAAAGCAATTGTGCTGACTCAAATGTGACAGCACATTACAATTTATAAATAACCTATTTTAATTCAACTAAAAAAAATCATCTACGAGGGTTGGTCACAACAAAACAAGCAACGTACGTACCCAGGCAGGATCAAAATCAATAAAACTTTATATGTTATAAAAGATAAAATTTTCTAATTAATGATTTTCGTGTAGCATAAGAGTACATTGCTTTTTTCACATACATTATGGGTAAATTCAACACAATTTGAAAACTTGCACTTGATTTTCTTATCAGACCATTTTGCAAATGCCCGATCTTGTCTTTTCGGGCTGCTTTCGGCGGTACATACTGAGCAAACTCCTTTGTGTCTTTTTGCCCCAAACTCGCAGTGGATCTTATGTCGGAGGTTGTATTTATCTGTTCCCTAGTAAATTCTTAATTAAAATTTTGTATTAAAAAGGAGGCAAACTACCTGTTGTTAAGCAGACATCTGAAACCACTACTATTTTTACTTAAAAATCTAATACTGGCACTTTATTTTTAATTTTTGCGAAACCAATCTTTTTCTTTTTCTTGTTTACAGGCTTAGTAAATAAAATACATCAAAACATAAAAACGTAACGTTCTCTTTAATTTATCAGGTTAAAACACAGAACCCAAGAAGAACAATTTTTTATAATTTTTATTTTTTTTTTAACAGGTACTTTTCATATCTACCGACAGTCGAACATCAAATGTCACTTTACAGGAAATAGTGCGACCATATTTTTTTTTTATCAATATTTACGACCTCAGTGTGTAAACCACTAGATGCAGTGCACCATTATTTAACAAAATTATTTCAGTCAAAACTTAATTTCGATTTAATTTACTTAGTAAATATTTTTGAATTTCATTTTAATCATTTTTGAATGTGCATTAGCTTTGACAAAAAAAAAAAAAAAAAAAAAAATAGAATAATGTTTGACCATATTACTGGCAGAATATGTCAAATTGCATCAAATGTATGAAGTGATCTTATGCGATTAAAAATTTTTCAAACAATTGCTTGTGTTATTATGTAGAACGACATGAACATGTGAAGTGAAGATGTGATTATCTAAAAGGCCCTTAATGTTTTAAATAAAGAAAATTAATTAAATTTATTTTGCTTTACAGCAATTACAACAAATGACTTATTCGAAACCACAAAATAAGAAAAAGCAAAAACATAGAAAAATGTATTCTTCTTTTTTCCTAGTCGTTTACAAAAAATATTAACAAATTGGGTTTTTTGTCATAAAAACAGTAAAACTGTGGCAACATGCTGCAAGAAAAAAATTAAAATTGACAGCTTGAGAGAAAAAGCACTGAAAATAAAATTGATTCTAATTTCGTGCAGATTCGTAGAGCGTTTTATGTCGTTAAAACTTCATATACCGCATCCGCAACCGTTAGGTTGTAGTTTTACTCATATAAGCCAGTTTACATTAAGGGCGTTGTAGCTGACCTTTTTATTGGTCTTTCTTTTGGAGTTTCTCCGTAAGTCATGACGCGTTTACATTATGATTCCTTTGTGGCAAGTGAGAGAATTTTGTAATGTTTTATTAACCAATTTTTCAAGTGTTGCCAAAAACTAAACGTATTGATTTTTCAACAATTTTTAAACCCTATAGAAAAAAAAAACACAGCCAGTAACACCGATCAAGCATAGAACTGCAAAAAATGGAAGAGAGAAACAGAAATGAGAGAAAAATTAGAGAAATAGAATATTAAGCAACGAGAATTTTTTAATTATATCAATTAATTTCCAAAAAACATTTTTTCGTGCTATTTTCCCCATTAATTATTTAAATCACCGATATTGATTATTGGGGGTCAAATCACGTCTCGATGGCCATTTCGGTATCGCTTACTTAACTCTTCAGGAAACTTCTGACAAACTTTTTAATAAACTAAAGATTTTTGTCCAAACAATAAAGCAAAGACAAAAATCAAAGTTTAAGCAAAAACAACAATAACCAACAGTAATTCTATTTTTCTTTCTTCGCTGTATACGGCTGAATTTTTTTTTCGGCTTCATTTCCTTATTATATCATAATTTTAAGCACTATTTCGAACTTCAAATCTTTGTGTTAAATTAGATAATACTGATTTAAGCAAATCTTGTTGAAAAATTTGTTGCAGTCCACTTGTTGGGTATCTTCTGGGTAAATTAAAAAAAATTTTTAAATTTTTATTCTGGATTATTTGCAACTTCTTTAGATAGGTTTTGGCACAGCTATTTGGCAAATTTGACACCCATATGTCATAATAGGTCGTATGCACATTTTATACAGTAAGATTTTGTTTTTATAATTCAAAGTAGATTTTCGATTTAAAATTGGGAAAAGGGCTCTTCCACATTTAATTGCCTTTTCACAGGTTCTTAGAACATGATGTCTGAAAGTCAGTTTTTTATCTAATTCAATTCCAAGATATTTAATGGTATCAAGGAGAGGAATTTCAACTCCTTTTACAGATAGTGGTATTGAGGGTATTATTTTCGGTAATTTATTGAAGGGAAATATTATTGTTTGAGTTTTATTTTCATTTATTTTAATTTTCCATTTTTTTTTAATATTTTTGAGCATGTAAAAGACCTTTTTTCATTCTTTTGACTATAGCGTTTGACACTTTACCTGTTGTTATGATGGCAGTGTCGTCTGCGTATAGTGCAACTGATTGATCTTTGAGTATTTCAAAATCCGATGTATATATTGAGTACAAAACAGGTGATAACACCGAGCCCTGGAAAACTCCCGCAGGGATATTGCGCTCGGTGGAGTATCCAGTATCAGTATTCACTACAAAGGATCTCTCATTCAGAAAACTTTGTACCATTTTTTGTATGTAAATTGGATAACCGAACTTATGGAGTTTAAAAATTAAGCCATTGTGCCATATAGAATCAAAGGCTTTTTCTACGTCTAACAGCACTATTCTAGTACTTTTTCGGTTAGTTTTGTTATTTAAGATAAAGTTTACAATATCTTTACTTGGTGCACAGTTGAATGTTCTTTTCGAAAACCAAATTGTTTTTTTTATATTATACTATTAGTTTCGGTGTATTCATTTATTCTTTGTAACACGATTTTTTCGAAGACTTTATCTAAGCAATTCAGCATGCTTATTGGACGATAACTTTTAGGTGATTTTGCGTCCTTTCCCTGTTTTAAAATTAGGACTACTTTGGGTGTTTTATAAATTTTTGGGAAATAAGCTTTTGTCAAACACCAGTTCAAAATTTAAGTAATTACAGTGTAAAAATGTATTTATCATATTTTTCAATACAATGGGCTTTATATCATCCAATCCAGGCGATTTTGAGTTTTTCAGTATACCTATGAAGAATTTTACTTCTTCCACTGACGTCAAGTTTTGCTGCATGTCATCTGTGATACTTTGAGCATTCAACCAGTCTGTGTTTTTCTACCATATTATCTACTGGGGAAGTCATATTGCATGTTGTTCTGTGACAATTTTGAAAACTTCTGAAATTATTTCAGAAGTGTAATGGATATATTGTAATGTGTAGTATAATCAAACATTTATTTAACATATTTTTTTATATTTTGTTTTTTTTTAAGTTTTTAAATAATTTTTAGCAACCAAACCAGACTAATCTGTCATCATTTAAATTTACAAATTAAGTTTTTCTGCATCAAAATTCGGAAGAAAAATAACTTGTTTTTTTATGATACATATTCATTAAAGTAAAACAATGTTGCCAATTTACAATTACAAAAACTAAGAGCTTAATTTGCCATTTAAACAATAATTTACACTCACCGATTTCATTATTTTTTTTTAATTTTTTTCTTTTTGCCAAACATATATTTTAATTGTTCAATTTGTTTAACTGTAACCACCACCAGTTATAATCGTACTTGATATTTTGGTATGTGGTTAATGCCAACAATTCATAAAAATTACACAGCTCGTTTTATTTTGCCCATTGTAATTCATTTTCACAGCTGGAAATTATAGATATTTTTTTTGTTTTGTTAAAACAATAAGTAAATGACCCAATTTATTATTTTTGTTTATTGAGGCGTATTTGGTAAAGGTTTAAAAGGAAATTAACACAAATATTTGCAGTTCAATAAAGAAGAGATCATAAAGAAAGTTACTGAAAGCTTCACAAGCACATACATATTCGAGAAATTAATTAATTAATGTTCAGAATTATAAATTTAATGGTACAAGCATCTGTTAGAAGCTACCCCAATTTAGTATTTACATCTTCAAATTGTTGTTTCAGCTTATTTAAGTTTTCCTTGGTAACTGTGGAAAGTTTTCATTATCCAATTCAATATGTATGTATATTGTGCTCTTAATGAACTCTTGTTGTTGGTACACTACACCTATAGAAGATCTTACTTTTTTTAATGCCCTTTTTTACAATAGCGATCGAATGCTTTCGTACACATTCTAAGGAAAAGAAAACTAATATGGGTGAATAAAAAAAATCTAAAAAAGCAGTCTTCTTGCTCTTTGAATCCGAATAAGTGCAAACGATCACTATTGTTAAATATGGCATAAGAACTACCCTTACCTAACCTAACATTATTATAAGTCAATGTGACTAGCATAGCCGATTGTGAGTTAAAAAGAAAATATAAATCACGTTTTAAAAGGTTATTATTTATCAATTACAATTGCAAAATTCTTTTTAATTTAAGGCAAAATTCTTGAGACTCAAAAAATATTTAAAATTTTTTTATTTCACCATTTTTGGGAAAAAACTCATTGCAATTGGATCCAATAATGCTGACTACAGAGCCGAACCATTACATGATGTTAGAATTCATAAAACTTTTTCGAGTAAAGGGAAAAATTAGAGCAATGATTTTATTTTTAACTGAATGGGAAATTCATGTCATGTACTGAAAATTCCCAGAAAAGAAAAAAATACTGGGGGTTTTTATTTATTCTGGAGGTACCTGAACCATAACTTCATAAAAATGGCCTATTAATAATTTATATCGTTCTCCATTTATTGTTGTTGTTGCCGTAGGTCATTCCTTGCATATCTAAAAAAAGCTTCGCTGCAGACTTAGCAAACGATTTGCCGACTGCACTATGGAAAATATTTTGAGAAAAGGACAAATGATTATCAATTTTAAAGATAAGTTACTCCGTTAAAAATGAATACCAGTGAGCCTTGGGAGCCAAAAAATTTTAACTTTATTTAAACTATATTACAGCGAACAGAGTGATATAAAATAGATGTTTTTGGTATTTTGTTAAAATTAAAAAATCCTACTAAGTTTTAATTTTTAAATGGCTATGAGCTATTAGTATTCAAAAAATAAAGTCTTTGCGTTTTTTAAGCTATTAATTTTTATTCCAAAATGCCGGAAATTCTCCTTCCTATCAAAATATGACAAAAAAGGAACAATTTTGCAACCTTTTGCAGTCCAAACACTTCTCAATACTTGTATAAACCATTTAATATACTTCAGATTCCGTGTGGATCAGAACAATTTTTCCAACCCAAGATGCGATATTTTGTATGAACACAAATCGCTTATTTACTAGTAGAACGTCATAACTCAAAAAAATTAATTTCGAGATAACCGCAGTTGAATTTTTTTGAATCGTTCTCACCATCTAGAAAAATATTAGACTGCTTAAGTTTTCACTACAATTAGTAAAATGATTCATAAATAAAAAAGCGATTTAAGAAAACATTTAATTATATTATGGAAAGAAAAAATGGAGTTTCACTTAATAAAAGTTTTCATCAACACAGCAAACACACACAACAAAGATCACGTTTTTATATACACAGTCACAAAACGAAATGTGACGATGTTGTAGATAGCGATATGATCTTCACGTTATAAAATTACTTCACAGCACAAATTTGTCGTTCTTATAGAAAAACAAAGTTTCGAAACATGAAATAAAATAACGGCTTATTCGCTCAAAACGTGGAAAGAACAAAAGACATAAAAATGAAACGTATACACAATAAAAGGCATGAAATGGCGAATAATACTGTATGATAAGCTCCAATATTTGAAATTGTATTAGTAAATGAGCAAAATGTTTTCCTGGTAATTTCTCTTAAACAGGTTTACTTTGTAGCATTATTACGACGATTATTACTTCAACAACGAAATTCTACTGGCCAATTTTCAAAAAAGCTCTTCTCTGGCCAAGTTTCAGTTTTTAAATGCGAATTAAACAAAAGTTTACTAAAAATTCAATTTGTAGCTGTGTTTTTATTTCTCAATTAAATTTTTATATTTAATTGCTTTTTTATTTTACTTTTTCTGAAAATGTATTTCTGGCTTAATTTATATTGCTATTCTTCCTGTTTTGCTCATGTAGGCAAAAAAAAAAGAACCCAGATCCAATCAGTTGCAGGACATCGCCACGACCAGACAAACAAACAGAATAATAAAAAATAACACTAAAAAAATATATTAAAAAATAATAAAACGAACTAAAAAAATATTTTAAAATGTGAAAATGTGCTTGTGTGCCAAATAATATGAAAGCAGAAAATGTACAAAATACAATAGAAAATTAATGAAGCATATCAGGACGAAACCAAAATAGCGCTAAATATTTAGACAAAAACATAATATTACACACAGACTTATTTACTTTAACAAAAATGTTAACACGAACACGAATTCAACATTGAAACGAAAAAAAAAATTTACCAAAATTTTTATTTCTATTCCTTTTGCTGCAAACTTTCAAAACCACTTCAACATGCTCTTGCATTTATTACAATTCTAATATAAAAATAAAACGAAATGGATTGTTTGAACAAAAGCAAACATCCTCGTGCATTTAATGTGTGACCGTGTGAAGTTAGTTTTTTTTGGACCATAGAGCTTCAACACTATAATAGAATAACAACTGTAAAGAATGTACACATGTGTACGTATACATTTATTTACAGTGGATAACAAATAAACAACAATTTCTGTACGAATGATAACCCTGTAACTCTGAAGATATATTCTTTAGGAAACTAGAAAAAAATACGCACACTGACTCACATATCTGAACTTAAGAACTGAATAAGAACTGAATTTTTTCATGGAATATTTAAAAAGTTGGCTGCTTGGAAAAACGTATTAATATATTATAATATATATAAATTTTAATCGACTAAAGTAGCAAAAGATTTCTTTTAAAATGCACCTAAATGCACTCTTTATGTGAATTGTCTACCATTTGGTCAGTAATGACTTTTGGTCAAAAGAAAAATTTGTTAAAAAATCATAATTTCAGGACATTAAGATGAAAGAATTACATCTGTTAAATGTCCGCCTCTCGAGTAGACACACATTTGTGCTTTTTGACTGCAACATACGACTGCTGTATATATTTCTGGCCTGGCAACACTGAGTGCTGCCAAGTGCAATCTGACATTTCCATTGGAAAGATTGTCATTTTTAAGCATAATCGTACTCAAAACGTTTTGACGTACGACCATTATTTGCGTTGTTTACAGTGACTTGAAAAAATTAATCTAGAAAAAAATGGAATTAACTCGTGAACATTTTCGTGACATCATTTTTCACAAATTTTGACGTGGATTATCACGACAAGAGTGCATTGATGAACTTAAATCTTTCTATGGCGATGAAGCACCATCCTATAGCACTGTGAAAAATTGGTATAATAAATTTAATCGTTGCCGAAGCTCGCTCAAAGACGAATTCCGTGAAGGTCGTCCAAAAACGTTGTTGTGCCAGAGAACATTGATGCCGTGCGTGAACTCATAATGCAAGATCGACATGCGACATACCGAGAGATAGCGACATCCTTGGACATTTCTTCCACCAGCATACATTTGATACTGCATGAACACCTGGCCGTAAAAAAGGTTTGTTCTCGTTGGATCCCGCACAATTTGAAAGTCGCTCAAAAAAAAGCTCGTGTCGATTGGTGCAAAGAAATGTTGCAAAAATACGAGTGCGGTGCTTCAAAAGGCGTTTATAAGATCGTCACAGGTGACGAATCATGGATCTATGCGTATGAGCCCGAAACGAAACAACAATCGACCGTGTGGGTCTTCAAAGACGAGCAAAATCCAACGAAAGTTGTTCGTGGAAGAAGCACATCGAAGCAAATGGTCGCCTGTTTCTTCGGCAAAACTGGTCATGTGGCGACTGTTCCGCTTGAACAACGTAGGACGGTCACTTCTGAGTGGTACACTACAATTTGTTTGCCTGAAGTCATCGGAGAAATTCGAAAAACCAACAAGAGAAAACGAATCATTGTTCACCATGACAATGCGAGCTCTCACACATCGGCTCAAACCAGAGCGTTTTTGACCGGCCAAAACGTCGAATTAATGGGTCATCGGCCGTACAGCCCTGACTTGGCACCTAATGAATTCTTCTTGTTTCCGTACATGAAGAAAAAATGCGTGGTCAATGATTTTCGTCGCCAGAAGAAGCTGTTGAAGTGTTCAAAAACCATGTTTCAGAGGTGTCTCAATCTGAGTGGAAAAAGTGCTTCGACAACTGGTTTGAGCGCATGCAAAAGTGTATAAATCATGCTGGAGAATACTTTGAAAAACAGTAAAACCATTTTTGATTATAAATATTCGCATTTTCCCTATTAGGCCAGAAATATATAGAGCAGCCCTCGTATATGATTTTTTGTGTGGCTAAATAGAATTTAAAAAGCCACAAAAAATAAAATTGTGGCTATGAAATTGATGTAGCGCTAAACTAACATACGGAAAATAACTTAAATAAGCACAAACACTATATTTACATTTTTAAGGTCCACGTGACTGAAATATTTTCCCACGTTCACGATAATTTAAACTCACGATATACTCACGACAAAAAAAACAGCAAAGTTAAGAAAACAAAATTTAATATTTTCATAAAAATAAGTAACAACAATATATTCGGATTTGCAGAATCTTCATCTTCATCATGTTTGTAAATCCAGTTTAATAAAGTCACTCCAATCAAAAAACAAACATTGGCGTGACAGAGGACAAAGGTATAAGAAAATAAATTAGGTACTATTAGGTCTGTTCTATAAACACTTTTGGTCGAAGTGATTTCAAATCACTCGATTTAAAATGGTTAACTAAATTACTGCCAATTTAAAATCACTTGCTGGTTTTTTCTACTTATTTCGTTAAGAATATAACAGTAATGATTTTATATATTTAGAACGATACGTTTTTTATTTATTTTTGAAAAATTTTATACACATAAAAACGAAATTATTTATATATTTTTGAAGACACTGCTTCGTTTATAAAAATTGCTTTATTAAGCGATGTTAGTGATTTCTTTTTTCTCGTTAGCAGCTAGCTGGTATGTTTTTTTGAAGTTAAAACGTCATGCAAGACAAGACAAAATTTAATCATTGTTGTTAAAAACAATTTTTAATAGTTAAAAGTTAAAAGTAGTAATCTTTGAGCAAATTTATAAAACATTAAGTGCAAAATATAAGAAAATTTCATCATTGAAGATTCAGCATTAATATTCATTTTTACATTTTCTGAATTTTTATTTGACGGCAATTTGTAGGCGCTTCGATCAGTTTAAATGAGTAAATGAAAAAAAAATAAATAAACTTTTATGTATTACAAACAAAAAAAAACCCTAATTTATTTTAGCGCCAGGCATTCTGACTTACTTAAGTAAGTAATTACAAATGTAAAAAAGAAACACAACACAAATCTAAAAAACAGCCATTTTTCATGTTTTCAAAAAATTAAAATCACGCGGATAAATTGAAAATCTCGCGATTTGCAACAGCACCAAATCATCTGCTTGACGTGAAAATTTTCATAAAAATGTCGTAATCTCTTAATGGGTTAAGCATTTAAAAAAAATTTAGTATTCTCTTAAAGATTTCTTCTTGCACTTTTAAATGATACCCATATTGATATCCTAAAAAATCTTACTGTTCTATGAAAATTTCATAGGCCCAATTTTTTTGATGGATGTTTTTTTCTTATTTGATTCTCTATCGCCCCATACATTTGTTCTTTTAATTGAAGTTGCTTCACTGACCAAGATTTGTTCCAAATTATGTGAGAGGCAGGTGTGGTGTTTTGCTCGCTGCCTGGAAGGACATAAAGAGATCTTGGTGATTTTTAACAGATAAATTTTTTTTGCTCAACTGACTTCGCTATGCATGAGAACTCAGAAAATACATACTTTATGGCGTTGGAAATTGATATTTTAGAAATACACACGGAATGACAAACTTAGATATACACTTTTCCACTTGTGGTGAAGGGTATAAAAATATAAATAAATAAACAAATTTCTAAAAAATATATAGCAGGCTTTAGAAATTTCATGATAAATAAATTAACAATCGTTGAAATTCTGCACTTCAAACCGAAAAGTAATAAAATTTCTTTTGAATGAAATCGATAAATTAACAAGATGAAATCAGAATATACCTGTTGTTGTAACCAAGAACACCGACATGCCATCGAAAATGGTTTATGAACTTCTTAGCGCTCTGGTATGAACATTTAGTGGATTGACCCTACTTTCAAGACCAATTATATTTAACCAAAAAAAAAAAAAAAACGAATTTAAAACAGACAGATGGACACAGGTTTAGGATTTAAGTTAAAATTTCAATTATCTATCTTTCTCCACTACATCGCTTTGGGAAGATCTTTATATTTCTAATATTAAATTTTGTTTTTGTTGTGGCGGCCATAACTTTAATTTCATAGTGCTTGACTATAACGGTTTCTTATAAAAGGCCTTATAAATAAAAATACATTAGCAATGAGGACACCCTTTGGCTTTTAAAACTTGTAATTGTAGACATGATATTCCAAAGTCACTTGAAATTTCAATTGTCAATCTATAAGGTTCAACAAATAAGGTCATGTTTATCAAATAACAGTACCTATGGGAACCCCCTTTTATTCTAACGGTGTGCTTGTTATTATAGCAGACATATAATTACATATTCTCTATAATGTTCAAATGTTTCACTATAGTGTTTCCAGAGATACAGCCATGTCATATATTCGGACACCCTTTATTATTGGAGTTTATTTTTTTTCAATGTTTTTCAAAATGACAAAATCGCTTCTAAACGGACTAAGTTCTGTGGGCACATATAGAAAATATATCAGACGAAAAATAAGAACACGTTAACGACAAAATAACTGCAGGGCAGTTTAAAGCAGTTTAATTTTTTGTGTGTAGATTAAAAGCAGTAAAACAAACTCAAACGGAAAATAGTTATTTGAAAAACTAATAAAAAGGTCTGTTGGAATAATTTCTTTACAATCTGTCACATTTTTTTAAACTTGTGCGATTTAATTAGAAAGCTAAAATTAAGAATTATTATTTTGGTACTTAAAAAAAAAAGAATATAACTGTCGTGCTAAAATGGATCATACAAAGATATCATCCTTCCTTGTTTTACTATTGTGGTAATTTATATACCGATTCCTTAGCATTTCCATTTGGACAACTTTTACACTTCTCGATGTAAAAGGAAATTTCAGACTGCAATAGAAACAACTGAACGTTTGAATACATTCATGTTTAACCTTCTATTTTTTTTGTATCGTTTATTTTTCCAGTGTTCAATGTAAAAATGTATATATCCTGTTTTATTCCCTTTTTTTTAATTGGATTGAATAGTAAAATTGGGAATAAATTCCTGTAGCCAGTTTAATGGTACTATTGTGGTTTTAAATAAATAAGTACGTGAACAAATTGGAAAAGTTAACAAGAGCTTTTATTTACTGTAGAAATCCACTTATATAAAAGATGATAATGTTGAAATATCAATTTAAGCTGAATTTAAAAATGTTCAATATTCAGAAATAACTTCCTAAAAATATAATGTTTTATAAATTTATTTTTTTTTTTAAATCAGGATACTTTAAATGATATTATAAATGTGGATATTATAAATGAATTAACGTTGATTTTCGTCTTGTGTTCGTTTTTTATTTTAATTTCTTAAGATATTTACAAATATAAATTATTTACTAGTGTACGCCGACGTTTGTTTTTGGAAGATTATAATGTTTTATATTTATTTTATTTATACTTATGTATTTTTCTGTATATATCGCTACAAAAGTTTCTATATCTATAAATTTTATAGGTACGTTTTTACCTGGCAACTCCTAATTTCATTTAATAGTTAGTGCTTTTAAAAACCAATTTTAAAGTAACCCGAAATCCGAATATGTTATCTATTTTTATTTATTTAACGCAAAAAATGAACCTTTTTTAGTACAAAGAAATGCACGAACAAGAAATGTAATGAAAAAAATTATAAATAAATATGTTTTGTTTATTTTGGTCACTGGTAAAATAAAAAGTATTCGAATGACGAGTTTTTCAACGAGCTGTTTACGTTTTATATACATTACTATACAAATAACTGCGTTTTAATTTATTTTTATTTAATTGAAAAAAACTAGTTTAGGCCAGTAGCACCAGATGCGATAAAAAGTTTTCGGTTGCAGAAGAAGTAATTTTACGGAGAAAATGTCATGTTATAAATATGGCGAAACCTTATATTTTCAGAGTTACGGAACTCTAAAGTTTTTAAAAAATTCTTTTACAAAATGGCTAAATATCATAGGAAAGCTTTTAAATTTTTTAAAAATTTCAGGATCCTCACAAAAATATGTGTGAAAAAATTATAGCCAATTGGAAACCGGTTAAATGTTGCTGAACAGTTATTATTGATTTTGCAAATTTATTAACATTGTTAAAGCAATTTATAATCCTGTGTAAATGGTCTTGCATCATTGCTTTTGCAAAACTGTGTTATATATTTTTACTCTATAGCAACAACACATACAGTAATGCATTTGCAACACTTCTATTAATATACAACACTTGAAACCAATAGTTTATATTTACTTGAATTATGCAACAATTGATTGCAAACCGACAGCTGACAGTCAGTGAACCAATTTTATTAGAGAATCACATAATTGTTCTTTAAAGCTTTTCTTAAACAATTTTTTATTTAGAAAACTCAAACAGAATCTTATTTTAAATCAAGCGTGAGTTTCGCGTTTTACAAGAAGCGAAGTAAGCCAAAGAGGTCGTTCAAAATTGATAGGAAATTTTGCAATTGCATAAATCTGGAACCCAATATGCACAAGATTGTGAATTGGGGTATTATGTTATATATGTATATATACACGGGTATGTACGCATTCCGGCGTACTTTCTAAAACCAGACCTAAGGACTAATTTTTCATTTTTAAAACTTGAGAGTCTTAATGGTTCATAATAAGTTAACAATTTGTTTACGATATGTATGGCGCTTGATAGGAATTTTGATAAGGGGTTCTACTTACAGTGTTTGAGATATCACAAAATATTTATAAACGCTTTAGCAATACCTAACTTTAAAAATCTGGGTTACCGGTGATTTTGTCATTTTTACATTTTCTTCTTAAAATACCTTTCTACTCCAAAACAAACTTTTACTTTTAGTCAAAATATCTAAATAAAAAGATCCATTTAACTTTTGTTTTTTAAGATTTTGAGTCTATTTATCGTTTATGAATTTAATTTTTTTATCATTTGTATATTTTAAGTTTGATTATCTGTTTTAACTTTTTATGAATACGGCCGTTTGTCTTTACCTACCTCTATCTTTATGTTCAAAGAAAACAGTTTGATGTGGCGTTTGTTATTCTTCAGCACAGTTAAAATTGTAAATTGTTTTTTATCATTTGCGACTCTTAAAAGATTATATACTCTTGATCATTATAAAAGAGGAACTCATTTTATTGATGCCTGTCTGTATATCTGACCGCGCTCGGATTGAAATTTATATATCATGCACCCCAGATAGCTTGTGGTAAAGTTTAATTTACCGGTCAATTATATAAAATTACATTTCTTTCTAAATTTTTTTTATCTTTTTACCTGCCGTTCATAGTTGCTGTTTTTAAAACTTAAAATTGACACAAGTTAGTGCAACGTTTACAAAAACAATAGTTCCAATAAAAAATAGTAATATTTCCAAAAAAATTTTAATTTCAATTAAAACCGAAAATCCGCAAGAACTTTGATAAGCCCATTGATTTGTTTAGTCATGATTATTTTAAAAAGCATATTTAAACTTATAATTTGACAAAAAATACAAAAAAAAAAGAACTTAACAATAGCTAAAGTTAGGAAGTTAACGGACAGATAATTAGTTTTTCATAATTATAAGCAAGCTTAAAGCTAAAGTCCCAACTATAATGTGCATAAGATAACTTAAACAAACTTAAACAACTATGCATATACCTTAAATTATTTGTGACAAACTATAATCTACTTACGAACACTTTTCGTTAAGTTTCGTCAAATGTCATTTCCTTAAGCAAAGTACGTAACTGATAGCACTTTCCGTACGGAAACAGCTGATTGCGCTTTGTGCTATACATTCATTAGGAAAAATTACAAAAAATTAATTTAATAGAAAATGTAGAAAAAAAAAGACAATTTTTATTTCTTATCCATTTTTAACAAGCGCAATAAATAAAAATAAATTTTTAATTTTTAGATTGTAAATATATGATTTAAGTGATGTACATTTTTAGTATGGATGGCCACAAATACAAAAACAAATAAAAAAGAACTTGTAGGATTTTTTATTGAAATTATATTAGAACATGAACAGAAAACGTGACGTGTATGTGAATGTTGATAAATATATAAAAATGCTCTTTAAATCCAATCTTGTTTTAAAATGTTGTTTATTTGCAAAGAAATAATTTTTGGCAAAAGTACGAATTAAATATAACTGCCAGTCCCACGATATCGCAAGCGTTCGTTCGTTCGCACAATTACATTCAAAATAAAAACAAATTCTAAAAAATTGTTCTTGTTTTAAATGTAATTATGCGAACGAACGAACGATTGCGACATCGTGGGACTGGCAGTAAATGTGTAACTGAATCAAATTAGTTACATAATTTATGCAAGTACATTGTAGTCATCAAGAATTCTTGAATGGGTTAACGGGTTTATCGTTGGATTTTTGACATAAGCTCAAGATAGCTTATGCACATTATCGTTGGGTAAGCTAAAGGGAACATCATATGGCCTTTTATTTTTAACGTTAAGTTTAAATATTTTTAGTTATCATATTGTTACGGAAATAAAATCTGGCAACCCCTGTTGTTGTAGTCCGTATGTTGTGATGAAAAACAGTGGTGAATACGTTACTTTCGCTAATGGGTTTTTTTTATAGAACAGTGTTGCTAGGGAAACACAGGAAGAAGTTACGCTTTTGCTTCAAAAATTTTCCTTAAATAAAAAGTAATCTAATGTAATTTATATAAAATATAGTAAAAAGTCTGATTCCTTACTTCAGAAAAAAAAAACAAAGTAACAAATCCATTTACCGAAAAACAAAACTAACAAAAAAAAAAAAATGTATGACAAAAATTTATACCAATAAGTACTTTGTCATTAAAAAAAAAAACACTACATAGTTAAAGCAGGAATTATTTTTAATGAATTTGTTTAACCTTTTTCCGTAAAATTAAATTTCGATAGAATTTTATATTTTAATAATTTATTTTTTTCCAATCAGTATTTGAATATATATCCAATATAATTATATAAATAATTTTAAAAATGCCTTTAATAAAAGCAAATTTGAGTTTTATTTGCTTAAAATTTAACCTAAAATTACTGACAATTTTTTCTGGCACCTCTTTACAGCAATTAACAGACAACTTTCTTCTAAATCATGGTAATTTAGCTAGTTCTCAATCTTTTCCAGCGGAGTACCTAAAGCTGTTAACAGTTTTTATAAGTTTATACAGGGTAATTAGTTTTCCGCACAACACAAGTGCAGTTCATGTTATTTTACACTTGCTTTTTCTAAACATGAAGCAAGAAACACTTCTTGATTTCTCACTAATCGAACAAAGTATAACTTTACGAAAGTTATTTTTTTTTTATTTCGAACTTATTTTTTATGTGGGATTTAATAGCATTTTTAAGTGTGTAACCTTTGTTATTAAAGTCGAATTGATATGTTAAGAGAAACAGCTGTCAGACAGGTTCTTACCTCAAATCATGAAACAAGTACTCGTACTTATTCAGTAATATTACTTTATTTCTTGTCTGTAGAAAAATTTACTAAAATTTGTCCAAATATAACAGAAATATACACGTTACATGCAGCCTTTAAAAGTTACAAAAAATTTAACCGAACTGCAACACTGGTTAAGCAACCGTTATGTCTGAAATGATGATCATGAGTTCGAGCCCACCATCGAACATGATTACAAATAAAAAAAATAATTATTATAATGCATTTAATAATTAAGAAGCAGAAGTACAAACCATCCCGGAAAGCAAAAAACAATTATTGAATGAAGCCATGGCAGATAATTTAGTAAAGACGTCTATTTCATATTTGAGTAGTAGAAATAATTGTCAAAGTGCCCTTAATTGTAAAATAATAGAGCTCCAGCTGTTAGAAGTGTAGGGCAATTACAACATAACAACGGAGTACGGCAGACGTGTATTGTGGCTATTGGATTAAAGGGGATGACTGGCTTGGTTGTAAGGCGTAGTGGAGTGGAAGTGGTATGTAGAAGGTTAAGGTTTAGGTTTAAAGATATCATATATTATGATCTACTGAGGAAAAATAAATTCACGTAATTTAGTTTTGCAATTAAAATAAAATGGAAAGGATATTTTTGATCACGCTTAGCCGAAAAAAGACAATTCCTGACCAAAGCAATTATCTTAAAAAATAAAAATATCCAAAGGTTTGTATCAACATTTTAATAATTTGTTATACATATTTTCTCTCCAAATTTCACGTCAGAAACATTGCTTTTTGTGGCGTATAACTTTTGGCCCGTTTTCTGCCTACCTTGACATCATAATATCGTTGTGACGTCAAATATCACTTTGCTATGACATCTTCATAGCTAACAATTAAAGAGTAGTTAACAACAACTAATGGCGCTCCACATACGTGGAAAAATTTATAACTTTTTTTTTAATTTTCGTTCTGTTGTTTAAAAGCAGCATGATTTTCGTCATCATAGTGAGTAAATCTTTCTTTGATCCTTTTTTTAATCGAATACAAAACACAAACCCTTCAAGTTTCCAAACCAAGCGATCAACTTGTCTGAGAAATTTTTATAGAAATAACTAAAAAAAAAACTGAGAACTTTTCGTACTTTAGCGGAATCTGTACCTTGAAAAAAGAGCAAATACTAAATATTCCAGTGGTATATTATAGTCGCAGGTTTGGTACCTGCCTTCCGAGTTTTTTATCTCTTGTACATAACAAAAAGTGCGGTCTTGTCTATCAATGAAACGAATTTCAACTGAAGACAGAAGTTTTTGTCGAAATTTAATTTCTATGTAAATTCAAGCAATAATGTTCACTGGGTATAAGCAATGCAAACTAAAATTTATAAAGAAAAGGATTTGTCAGTATGACATTATTTTTTTTTCTTCCTTTAAATTTCTGTTAAGGTCAGGTTTCTAAAATGTATGGTATTTAAAAATCTTTTTTAAAATAGCCTCACGTCACTGCATTATTTGTGGGTGTTGTAGAGAAATGTTTAGGACACCGAATGAAAATGCTATCGAAAGAAAGATAAATAATGTTTACTAAATACTCTGCTGGATATCAATACGGTATGCCTGTATCCTTTAAAAGAAATATTCTGTTTCCTTTTTTTTCTATTTAAGTCTTACCATACTCGTGTAGGTATAAGTATTAACTGCAATTTTTACAACATATTGCAGTGAATCTTTTCCCTTTTTGTTTGTTTTTTTTTTTCATTTTTGGTAAGATTATTTTGAGCTAAATGAATCGTGAAAATTGAGATTTTAAACTGTAGAAAAAAAATAAAAAATAAAAAATTTGCTCTGACCGTAAATACCGTTTAACACAACAACAACAACAAACTCCTGCATGTAACATTTTGGTTTGTGTTTTCCAATTTTCAAAACCCTTGATTTAATCTCAAAAAAGAAAATAATGTCTACAATTTGCAGAGGTTAGCAATTATTTATTACTACATATATTTTTTATTAATATGTGTAAATTCAAGCTTCCTTTTTCTCAGTTAAACATTTTTAATGTAAAATAAAAAAGGTAAAAAAGCCCAATACAGCGATCATACACACGCGACTTAAAAAATACAGACCCATACGAAATTTGAAAAAAAAAAAAACATTAAGAGGTGTGATTTCTTTTACTATTTTCTATTATTTCTTGGGGAAACATTTAAATTAAATAAAGGAATCACTAGCAACAGCTCTACTTTAATACGATAAGAGTGTTTCATTATTTTGCAGATTTTAACGTAAAATTCTTTTTCACATGCTACACATTACACGTAAAATTGAAGTTGTCTTGTTGCCTTCCTTTATTTTGTGATTAATTTATATATATTTCTTGTTTTCTTCTTGAAAAGATTTTCACAAAAAACGAAAGATAACATTTGAACTCCTTTTGTTACATTATTTATAGCCAAAATCAATGTAGCAAATGTTCTTAAATAAAATTTTGTTTTAACTATGGCCCTGAATAATTTAATTACCCTGTGTATAAATAGGTGTTTTTTTTTTTAGTTCAAATCATATACGTATGTTAGTATCTGAACAAATTAGTTACTAAAAGCGTTAATGCTTTAAGAAGAGTAATTGATATTAAACTAGAATTGATATTTACAATGAATGTAATAAAACTTTCAGATTAGAAAATTCTTAAAAAAAAAAAAAAAAAGCGAACTCCAGCACAGATTTCATCTATCTGTCTATAATAGTTCAAAAGCCTGGTCGCATACATTAATTTCAGTACAACAGAGGGGTTACTCTCTATAGCGATACGAAAGCATGTTCGATGCGATAAGAGTACAATTTGATACTCTGTAATGTTTACGCAAACGCTTTCGCAAAATAATTTAAAAAAGAACTCTGGCACAACAAAACAAACAATAGAGAAGAATGACAAAATGAAATGTCAAAATTTGTAAACAAAAACATTTATTTTATTAAATAATACACAAAGTTTCGCGTCCAATGCAAAATATTATTAATTACAAACATTTAATGTAGATTACAAAAAGATCTTTGACGAACAAAATGTTATAAATATAATTTTGTTGTTGTTGGCTTTTTCCATATGCAGAAGTTTGATTATCTACTCCTGCATCGTGCAATGCAATATTGTGAATCCAACCACCCTTACTAGAAATGCTTACCTTATTCTTCCGCATAAATAAATATTTATGCTGCGTTAGTTTCATATTTATCAAAATACATTACTTGTTTCCTACCCTCTTCATCTCTTATAGGAAGTCCATTACTCGTATAATTAAGGCCGTCCGTCAGTTTTTTGATTCGTTGTTTGGAATTCCCACACTGCAATTTTCTCTTGGCCAAACCGCTGTGCTGCATTATAAAATCAAATTTCGAACTGCCGTTGCCGAGTCTGTAACCTTTTTGGCATTTCCCTAAAAAAGAATTAAAATTTAGAAATATGTAAATATAAAAATTTATCTATGCTTACTTACATGAATCGTTACCTTTGCGTTTGATATTTTTTTAGCGCAAGATATTTGCGTATAACGAACGATTTTGACATAAGCTTTCGTATTACTGAGTGCAGTGGTACCATATTTGCGAAAGAGAATAAAATTAGATGCGAAAGAAAATACGAAAACGCAATAGAGGGTATCAATTGTTTGATTACGTGTCATTTTTCTTTCGCATCGCAATAGAGAGCAACCCCCCAGTTCGTAAATTGCAATACTCTGTCTAAAACTGTTTAATAGTTTGTCTATATACATCAAATCACATCAACTATAGGGGCAGCCTCTAATTTCCAAATTTAAACTTTTAACTGTCCGTAACAGTTGAACAATTTAGTCACATAAATCAATTTACATCAACTATTTTATTACCCTTTAATTTATAATTTTAAATCTTTATACTTTTTATTATACCAAACAAAGTAATAGATAATCTATTTTATTTTTAATTGCTTGTATATAACGATTCAAACGATAGCACCACATTAGTAGGTTAAATTGGACAAATTATTGGAATATCGTTTTATTTCTACATGCAAATATTATACTCGTTATTATAGGGGAATTATCAATACAGGGCCCTTGTAAATTTCTGCTTTCTGTCTTTAACTTTTCAATATATTGGCGATATTCAGTGGTGTTCGATAAAATAAAGCCATCTTGATTTAGCATTTTTCAAACTAAAAATAATGTACAACAATCTTTATAATTATAAGCTAAACGATATAAAAATAATGCAAATGTAGAAATTCAAAACTTAAATAAAAATTTTTTCATTAAATTTTTACAAGTCACCAGGTCCTGCCTGTGCGTAAAAATGGAGCCAGCAAATTTAGTTACCTAAAATAAATTATGTTTGTTTACTGACTGGATTTATTCTCATTACTTATAACGTCTGAGCATCATTTTTGCATCGAGTTCACAAGTTTTTGACAGGTTTCTGCAGGAATAATTTTCCACGCATCCTGATTTTAAGTTCAAAGTTCGTCTTTATTGGATGGATTTGTTCCCCGAAGACATATTTTTACTATTTGCCATAAGTTCTCTATAGTATTTCAGTCTCGGGACTGCACCGGCCAATTTAAAACCTCGACGTTATGATTTCCAACCAGTCTTTAATTTTTGAAATTTTTCCTCTATTTTCTGCCTTGCTTTCATATTTGACGGCGTTTTCTACCATTTTTTTAGAGCATCTAATTATTTTGGCAATTTGCCTATAACTGTTTCCTTTATTATGGATTTTTCTATTGGCTCCCGTCTCTCAAAGGTACAATGTTTTCCTCTGCTTATTGTAAATATTATTATATAAAAATTTTGTTAGATTCCTTTCGAATTGTACTTAAAAACACTAAGCTTACATAACTTTTTATACATTTTTAATTGAAGAAAAGAAATTTAATTTGTAAAAGTTAATTACTTTTCAAAACTGGCTCTTTTTTTTTTGCACATCCGTTTTCGCATCCATATTTATATTGATAATAAAATGAAGATTAATTACGCTGAAGCTATTTTAAACATAACGGGATTACATTTGTAAGACATGTGTAAAATTGTTGAATAATTTTTTTATGCGTACTTTTTTGTATGAGGGATTTATAAGGGGTAAAAGTATTGGGGATTAGGTGGCTCTATTTTATTGCACATCACTGTATATCAAATTAAATCACCTTTTATTTTCAAACTGAAATTTTACATTTGCTGTTATAGAAAAATTACACGCTAGGCAGTATGGAATTCTGGACCGCGTATTAACGTTCATATTTAACTTATAACAGTCAATATGATACTAGAACAGCACCTATAATGTTGTGAGCAAACAAGTATGAATAATTATAAATAAAAATTGCATTTTGTGGCTATCCAATTGCAGGCAAAAAAAAGCAACAACAAATGTACAAGACGAGTTACAAATAGAACGGCAAAAAAATACTTTAAGTTGTGTGTGGACTTCGTCTCACTAAATTAATTAAAATTAAATTAAAATTGAGCTTAGTTGGTTAAATATATGATGTTTACGATGTACTTAACATAAGGTAGATAGATGCGCAGAATGCTGATAGAGGATGTGGCGGTACAGGAATTGCTGCATTTCATTCTGCCTAGCGTGTAATTTTTCTTGTTTTTTTGAAAAACATCCGCATACATTTGTATATAATTTTTCTTTTTATAAATATTAAGAAACTAAACTAGAAATGAAGAAAAAGCAGAAAATAAGCAAATTTTCGTTCATTTATAAAAAAAAAAATACAAATCGATCCTAAAATAACTGGGTTATGGAGGCACAAACATAAAGAAGTAACATTCAGACGAATTAATAACTCACTTTTTTTGTTTTGAAGTCGGTTAAAAAGATGTAAAGATCGTAATTTTCTTTTTAAGCTTAAAATTATTATTTTACATTTTACACTACATTAGCAATGGTATGCAAGGCGAACTATTTAATCTATTGTTTAATATTTTTATTTTTCTATTGACTTGTACCCGGCGTTTCCTACTACAAACAACTGAGAAATCTATCAAAGCAGTTTCATTCATTTTTCCAAAATTTTTAGAATATGATTTGTTTAAGATAAGTTAAGTTTTCAATAATTGTGCTCTTGTCTAATCAGTCAACCCCCCACTCCTCGCTCTAATTCCCTTTTTTCAAGATAAACATAGAATATTCTAACCTTAACATGAATATCTTTTAATTTTTAAAATTTTATTGTATCTTTTAATTTTTACAATTTTATTGTAGTTGTACAGGTTTCGAATTTCATTACAGGTTTCGTTTAGCCGAGGCTTGGCTAAAATTGATTCAGATGCATAAAAATGCCCCCTTCCGCTTTTTCTCCCCTCCTGGTCCACTATTTAAAAATATACATTTCATTAAAATGGGTTCAGTCGTAAAGCGGTGATTGATGCACGCAACAACAAACAAAAAAACAAACAAACTTACAAAGAGATTTTTAAATTTCAAATACTTAAAGTGGGGTAACTGTACCCTTCTTTAAATCTTTAATAACTTTATATTTCTCTTTTGATAAGCATATTTGCCCACTAATTTGTTATTGAGAAAGTATGAAAAATAAAATAATATTTAAACAATATTAATAAAAATACAATAAATATAATAAATTTAATATCTTTGAAATATACTTACTAAATTATAAATATGGTCAAAGACGAGATAGTTTTATACATAAGAGCCTGCGAAACTTCACCCGATTTAAAGGTTTTGACTGATTTTCTTGTTTGGAGAAAAGAAAGGTTAATATAAATAGCGTTTTCGCACCAGTTGCAATCACGTTTTTTTAAATTTAATTTTTCAGTTTTTTCGTTCTTTAAATGATTTTAAAATTCACAAATTTGTATCATAATTAAAGTAATATTGTGTTGTACAAAAATAATGCAAAGCTCGATACATGAATACTCTTTGTACTCGTTCAGTCATTCATTAGTTATTAATGTTTTATATTAATTCAAGTTTTTTTCTGATGACAAACAGATAATATTATTGCTAATTTCATTCTTTTTAATTATGAAAACAATATCTAGATATCTGCTTCATTGTTGTACGCATCACTAAAAATAAATTTACATTTAATATGACATGGTGTTGCCAACAAAACTATTAGAATCCTTCATTAGTTAATTTTACGTTAATAAAAATTCTTATTGATAGTTTATAATAAAAAGTGTTTAATAACTAATGTACACATTAAGCCTAAAATAAAGAATTTTTATGAATAAGACTGTTATAATATATATTAGAAATCAGCATTAGCACCACCAAGCATTTTAAAATTTTGTCTAAAATATTTACTTTGTAAGTAAAATTAAAATATACAGGCATGTTCTAAATTCCACACGAAATTTTCACTTCAAAGTTTTCAAAGCATTGTTGCTATAAAATTATTTTTTACAAAAACAATGTTTTGAAAAATTTGAAGTGAAAATTTCTTGTGGATTTCAGAACAGGCCTGATAATTTAAAATGGTATTTTTGAAAATATTTCCTAAAAACAAAATTCATTTATAATTTTTTACATACAAATTGTAACGTTTTATTTATTCATTGGGTAGTTTAAAAAGTACTGCAAAACCTGCCAGTAACCATTTTCTTTAATGTATTTTTTTGCTCAGTTCGTGTAATTTTTTTTACATTACTTTTAAACATTAGACACTACATTGCGATGCCTACACAAGGTTTTTCTTCGATATTTTGCTTAACACTGCCATACAGTTTGCTACTACGGCTTTTAAAAATAGGCATTTTAAGGCATCTAGATTCTTCTAGTATTGAAAGATCTGAAAGCTTGCTGTAGTATTTTTTTTATAAATGTAGGATTATGAGCTAACTGCGTTGTTTACTAAACATTTTTTAATAATTAGAGTTCAAAGAGATTCCAGCATATTTAATTTGTTATTGTCAAAATCTTTATAAAGAAACAGTACTGAAGTGCTTCACGACACTCAAACTCAAAGTTTATCTAGCAATTGATACAATCGGCATAAACGTATTGAAGTTGATATGATAGTTGTAACTTACTCGAATATTGTATGATATGCAAAAAGCATGAATGCGCAGTATTGCAACCACTCTTCCCAAACTCCTATTATGGCAAAAAAAAAAAAACAAAAATATTGTATTGAATGCATTGGAATTGCTAAAGATTTTTAAATGTTAAGAACTTAAAATCCATAATTGAATTAAATATGGTATAAATAAATCAGCATTAAATATTAAAACTAAAAACCCTAAATTATGTCGCGTTTTCTTTTAAACTTTTTATACTCTTCACCACAGGTGGAAAACGGTAAATCTAAGTTTTTCATTTCGTGGGTATTTTCTACAATATCCATTTCGAAGCCCATAAAGTATATATATATTTATATATATCAACCTTGCACTAGATAAGCTAGAGAAAATTCAAATACGCCAATCGATCAGACCTAGTTTCAAAAATGTTGCTATTGAATATTAGCAAGATTGGTCCATGTCTTTTCAGGCAGAGGGCAGAACACCACGCCTGCCCCTAAATTTTCCATATTATTTGGAACAAATCTAGATTAGTAAATTAACTCCACAAAAAAAAAAAAATATACCGGGCGATGGAATTAAAAAAAAAAAAACATCAAGTCAAAAAATTGTCGATCTTCGGTCGGAATTACGGGCCTCTGAACTTTTCATAAAGTACGATTGTTCTCAATAATTTTTATCAATCAATATGGATATCCTTGAAAAGCGTTTGAAAAGATCTTTAAGGAAGTACTAAATTAAGATCCGCTGGCATTTATTGTAATATTTTACATAGTACCTAATTTTCTTCTTATTTTTTAATTGTATGTCACCCCAATATTTGTTTTTTTGATTAAAGTTACTTCACTAAACTAGATTTTCTAACTGATGAAGTGTGTATGAGATTCGGCATAGCCGAATACAGCACTGTGTCTTCTTTATTTTTGTTCTTGTTTTAAGCTTTATCTTCAATAACACTCATAATATTTGATCCAAACTTTTGCATCTCCGTATTTGGTATTCATTTTTTTTTTATCATTCAAAAAGAAATAATAAATGTATTAAAGGTAATTGCAATAGAGAATATTGAGCATCCAGACGCTGAAGTCTAAATTTCGGTAAACTGTCAAAGTTGTCACTTTTACGTTTCACAGATATTTAGCTATTTCATCGTTTATTGCAGTAACGATACACTAGATTGCAACATTGGCTGTTTATTTATTTAGTTGTGTTTATATTTTCAGTTTTCTTGTATGTGTTTGTATGTATTGCTGTAAACTTTGCCTGTCAAACGAAATGGAAAATTGCTTTGTATTATTCACATATTTCCATTTCCTTATATTTCCCTTTCTTCCCCTATAATGTGCATCTTTTATCCTTCTAATATTTTCTTCAATGTTTTTTTTTTTTCTTTTACACACTGGTTGATAATCGTTTGTTTGAGTTATTGCTGCCTGTTTGCTTCGTTTATTTGCCAAGAAAAGTTTTTTTTTAAAGATATTTACAACTCTTTTTTGTTAAAAAGTTTTGCTGTTTTTTATAGTTTTCTAGAGAATGCAGAAATTTTGTTTTTGTCGTTGCTTTTGTTCTTATTTTAAAACAAATAATTTTACTCTTGTGCCTACTTTATGTTTAATGTAGGGAAGTGGAAGTGAGCACTATTTTGACTATTTTGCAGGATGATTGTAGCAGTTTAAAGCTTTACTCAAATATGCCTTGTGTCTATTTAGAAAAAAAGCATAAATTTAAAATTCAATCTTAAAAAAACGTTAGTTTCAAAACATATAGAAGTTCTTTTATTTTCTATCCTCTCTAACCCCGGAAATAATATTTTATATTTAAAAAAATATATATATTTTTCTATGAGTATGAAAATTCTCTTAGAATAATAATTTGAAAGCTACTTAAAATTTTTTATATTCGATTAACAAAAGGTTATAAATCTGCATGAAATCTTTATAGTACTTGAAATAGATAGAATTACTATTTTTCCACCAACACCAACAGGTCTCTGCTGCCTAGCTGCTGTTCTTAAGTAAAGATTTTTATGATATTTAAAGGTTCTTATAATATTTTATGATATTTGGTCGTGTACTTCTCTTCTACAATATTTCTTCTTTCTTTTCGTTTCATATTTTCATGGAAAATTTATTTCTATGAGTCCCCAGATAATGTCAAACATATAAACAGGCATACTAATTTAATGCACCACATACTGACAATAGTCAAAGTTTTAAGAGTATTAGGGAGCAAAAAATTTAAAGGTCCTGACCATTAGAAAACTACGTTAATATTAAAAAACATTTTTTAAATAAATATAACAATTTGCTAAATAAAATGAGCATTAAAAACAACTTTTTTGTAATAAAGACGACCATTTGTTGTTTGTTTTGCTAGGAGTATAGAAATTTCTTTTGGTTTATAGGTAATTTAATTAGCTTGCCGCATTTTGTTTTGTTCTATATCTTTTTAAGATTATTCCAAAAATAATAGGAATCGATAAGGATATTTTGCAAAGATTTGTCGCAATTATCCGAGCTATTAATTCTGTTTTGGAAATTGATGCCAAATAGTTTGAGGAATATGCTGCAGGTACAGCCAGAAAACTTGTTAAGAAAGATCCCTAGTACTGACTCTCTTCCATGTATTACTGTCAATAGATGATTTATCGGGGGAAGCTGCTGAATCGATAACAAGGATATAAAACTATTTAGATTGCAGCATACACGACAAATATCGCGCATTGCTACAAATGCACATCTTTTAAATAGGCTTTTTCTAAATTCAGAACCATTTATTTTTGCAGTCCGACACTTACTAACAAAGAGAGCAAGCAAATTAAGTCAACAATTTTTAAATTTGCTTAATATTTCATTTAACCTTATTACCTTATAAAGGGTCCGCCAAAAAATTTTTTTTTAATGCTATAAAAAAAAACTACTGAATATTTTCTCAAGTTTCTTTCCTTTTGTTTTGAAAGTACAATCCTTCCGGTTAATAATGGAAAATAATTTCATTCAAATGGCTGCCTCGGCTGGCCATGCAGTAGCCTACAACATCAGTGCAATTTTAAAGCACATTATAGATTGTGTGCACCTGTATTGGATGGTCAGTTGGCTTAAACTCCTGAATCAATTGGACTTTGTATGGCGTCATACCAAGGTCTTTATACAAAATTCGTCTCAATGAGGTCAATTATTTAGAACATCGGTGAATTGATGTTGATGGTGCTTCACGCACACTTTCGCCATAGCAGCAATGTTATCGGGTGCACGCACTGTTTTTTCACAAGATAATGAACATACGGAGCTGACAGCGCTTCTCTTCTTCCACTAATTGAAAAAAAAATTGTTGCAAATGTGTTCATATCTGATGAACGGTCAAACCGAATAAGATTAAATTTTTAGGAGTTATTCGTATGGTCGTGCATATGGTTTGTTTCTGCGTGCGTAACAAAGGCTAAACGACTAAACTAATTTTAATCTAATTTTGAAACACGGGTAGATATTTGCCTATCTGAATCGATTTTAACAAAGTATCGGCTAATCGATTTTAATGAAATTCGTAATATAGATAAGTTCTTATGCATCTTAACAAAATCACACTCCAAAAATATTCGAAACATAAATAAATCCTGGTCTATAAGTTTCTAAATTTTTTTATCGATTTCACACATATTCGGAGTGGCTGGAAAGGCTAAAAAATTAAAACCAGGTAACGCTGGGTACAATAAGCTAGTACCTCATATTGCAGTATATAATTTTTTAATTTTTGTTTTTTAGTGCACGCAGAGAAAAAACATGGTTGAGGTAACCATAATCTAAGAGCAACATATTATGGTTGTATTATATGGTTGTTAACAAAACATAGTATTGTTACATTAAAGCTAGTGTTGTAACCATTATATTGTCTAGCATAACAATAACATGGTAAAATCTAAAAATTGTTATGTTATAATATAACCAATAAATGTTTAAACATTATCATATGATTGAAAATGTCATGGTTTATAATTGAATTATTATTATTATTATTGATTTGTTACAAAAGTTATTCAATAACATAAATGCACAAAAAAAAAACAATTCATTGCTTATTATATATAATTAAAAGGCTTAAACACATAGGCTACAAGAATCATTTATAAAATATATATATATATATTTCAATATTTCGGTACTTTCTGCGTACCTTCTTCAGGAAACAAAATTAATATATAACCAAAATAACAAAATTAATTAACAATTGAAAAAATTTTTTGTCATAATGAAGTTAAAAAACAATGTTTCAAAAAATTTTCAAAAACAAAAATATAAAAAAAGTGTTTTGTGTTACATACATATATTAAGAACAAAAACATTTATGTTATTTTGTGAATTAAGTGTCTGTATATATGAGCGACATTATCGGTATCTGCTTTAAAATTAATTCTTTTAGTCAATGGAGTATTTACAATGTGTAACATTTCCAAAATATACCGTCTCTTATAATTTTTTTCAATACCAAGAACTGAAGCATTTTCAAAGTTAGGATAGTGACCTAAGTCAAAACAATGAGTGGATAATGCTGTTTTTTGTGAATTAACATATCTTAAGTCCGACTTATGTCCAGCAATTCTAGTCTTTAGTTTATTTTTTGTTGTACCAATATATACCTTATTGCAAATCTCCTGATCACTACCTTTACAAGGTATTTCATAGACTACATTAGAAATGTCAAATTTATTAATTCTATCTTTAGTCTTACTAAATAATCTATTCAGTGTATTATTTGTTTTAAAAGCCATGTTATATTTTTCCTTATTGAAGATTTTTGAATTCTTTAAACGTTCTGAAAAACCTTGTACATAAGTTAAAGACTTATAAATCTTAGGCTCCAATGTGCTTATCTTAATTGTATTTCTTTTTTGTCCGTATTGTCTAATAAATTTATAAATAAGTCTTTTTGGAAAGCTATTATCCGCTAGTATATTTTTAATCTTTTCTTTATTCTTTTTATGAAATTCTTCATCACTTATAGTTAAAACTCTTTCAATTAAATTTTTAGCTGTATTAATTATTATACCTTTGTTGTGCTTTGAAAAATAGTTAATAATTCTTCCTGATGCTGTCGGTTTTTGATACCAATCCATTAATATATTATTACCTCGTCGAATCAATAAAGTATCTAAGTAAGGAAGTTTGGAATCGCATTCCTTCTCTATTGTAAACTTAATATTAACATCAAAAGAATTGAAAATCTTTAACATATCATCAATTGCACTATCAGAAATAATGCAAAATAAATCATCAACATACTTAGTAATAACTTTTGGTTTTATAATTAGTTTTTCTAAGCAAAAGTCCAATAATTTCTCCATAACAATGTCTGCAACAATTGGAGATGCCGGAGATCCCATCGGAAGACCCTGTTTCTGAACATATATTTTTTTATCATACTGAAAATATCTATTATCCTCTATGCAAAATTGAAGAATACGTAAAAATAAATCTTTATCAATTTTAGTGTGTGGTCTAATTATATCCCACTTTTCTTTTATTGTATCAATAGCTAAATCTACTGGTATACTAGGAAATAGAGATATCACATCTAAAGAAACTAATTTTTCATTATTTTCTACTTTAAGTTTTTTTATCTTATTCTTAAAATCTAAAGAATTCTTTACGTTATATTTTGAAAACTCAGTGATTTTCTTCAAAATATCTGTCACATATTTGCATAGTTCATAAGAAGGCGAATTTACAAAAGAACAAATAGGTCTTAAAGGATATTCAGGTTTATGAATTTTTGGAAGTCCATATAACCTAGGAGCAGTAGCAATGTTGGTCTTTAGTTTCTTCTTGTCAAAAATAGTTATAATTTTTCGTTTAAAAAGTTCATCTACCAAATCATTGTTAATCTTCTGCAATTTGCTAGTCGGATCTTTATTTACTAATTGATATTTAGAAATATCTTCTAAAATATTATTAATTCGAATGTTATATTCATGTTTCATTAAAGCTACTGTTGTATTACCCTTGTCTGCTTTTACAATAAGCAAATTTCTATTCACTTAATAACTATATGAGTGATCTACATTACAAAATTTTAAAGTTGTCAATCAAGAATAACCACAGGTTATTGGAGCATTTTCAAAGTGAGTTAGCATTTATAAAAAGAAATTTAAATAGATATTTTACAGAAAGGGATATGATATCTTTTCTTAATTTTGAAGATATTAAGGCAGTTTCCTTTGAAAAGAAAGTTAAAAACATACATATTAGAAAATTTGATTGTCTCCGCGATTTGCAGGAAAAGAAGTTAGGTATTAAATTTAATGAAAACTGGTTTGTTAATAAAACTAATTTAGATATTCCATTAGAAGTACAATCTGTTCTAGCGTTAGGTAATAAGCATGCACTTCCCACTGCAAAAAATGAGTTACCTATTGTGAATATGATAACTGAAGGAGAAGATTTTATACAAACTTTAGAAAGTAAAGAGGAACAGGAAGTAGCAAGAACTAGGTTGTCACTAATTATTGACAATCATTATAATAAAATGAAATTGACCAATAGAGATAGGTTTATTTTAGATAAAGTAAGAAAAACAGAGAGTTTTTTAAAAAAGAATAGAAATTTGCTTATTGTAAAAGCAGACAAGGGTAATACAACAGTAGCTTTAATGAAACATGAATATAACATTCGAATTAATAATATTTTAGAAGATATTTCTAAATATCAATTAGTAAATAAGGATCCGACTAGCAAATTGCAGAAAATTAACAATGATTTGGTAGATGAACTTTTTAAACGAAAAATTATAACTATTTTTGACAAGAAGAAACTAAAGACCAACATTTCTACTGCTCCTAGGTTATATGGACTTCCAAAAATTCATAAACCTGAATATCCTTTAAGACCTATTTGTTCTTTTGTAAATTCGCCTTCTTATGAACTATGCAAATATGTGACAGATATTTTGAAGAAAATCACTGAGTTTTCAAAATATAACGTAAAGAATTCTTTAGATTTTAAGAATAAGATAAAAAAACTTAAAGTAGAAAATAATGAAAAATTAGTTTCTTTAGATGTGATATCTCTATTTCCTAGTATACCAGTAGATTTAGCTATTGATACAATAAAAGAAAAGTGGGATATAATTAGACCACACACTAAAATTGATAAAGATTTATTTTTACGTATTCTTCAATTTTGCATAGAGGATAATAGATATTTTCAGTATGATAAAAAAATATATGTTCAGAAACAGGGTCTTCCGATGGGATCTCCGGCATCTCCAATTGTTGCAGACATTGTTATGGAGAAATTATTGGACTTTTGCTTAGAAAAACTAATTATAAAACCAAAAGTTATTACTAAGTATGTTGATGATTTATTTTGCATTATTTCTGATAGTGCAATTGATGATATGTTAAAGATTTTCAATTCTTTTGATGTTAATATTAAGTTTACAATAGAGAAGGAATGCGATTCCAAACTTCCTTACTTAGATACTTTATTGATTCGACGAGGTAATAATATATTAATGGATTGGTATCAAAAACCGACAGCATCAGGAAGAATTATTAACTATTTTTCAAAGCACAACAAAGGTATAATAATTAATACAGCTAAAAATTTAATTGAAAGAGTTTTAACTATAAGTGATGAAGAATTTCATAAAAAGAATAAAGAAAAGATTAAAAATATACTAGCGGATAATAGCTTTCCAAAAAGACTTATTTATAAATTTATTAGACAATACGGACAAAAAAGAAATACAATTAAGATAAGCACATTGGAGCCTAAGATTTATAAGTCTTTAACTTATGTACAAGGTTTTTCAGAACGTTTAAAGAATTCAAAAATCTTCAATAAGGAAAAATATAACATGGCTTTTAAAACAAATAATACACTGAATAGATTATTTAGTAAGACTAAAGATAGAATTAATAAATTTGACATTTCTAATGTAGTCTATGAAATACCTTGTAAAGGTAGTGATCAGGAGATTTGCAATAAGGTATATATTGGTACAACAAAAAATAAACTAAAGACTAGAATTGCTGGACATAAGTCGGACTTAAGATATGTTAATTCACAAAAAACAGCATTATCCACTCATTGTTTTGACTTAGGTCACTATCCTAACTTTGAAAATGCTTCAGTTCTTGGTATTGAAAAAAATTATAAGAGACGGTATATTTTGGAAATGTTACACATTGTAAATACTCCATTGACTAAAAGAATTAATTTTAAAGCAGATACCGATAATGTCGCTCATATATACAGACACTTAATTCACAAAATAACATAAATGTTTTTGTTCTTAATATATGTATGTAACACAAAACACTTTTTTTATATTTTTGTTTTTGAAAATTTTTTGAAACATTGTTTTTTAACTTCATTATGACAAAAAATTTTTTCAATTGTTAATTAATTTTGTTATTTTGGTTATATATTAATTTTGTTTCCTGAAGAAGGTACGCAGAAAGTACCGAAATATTGAAATAAAATATTATTAAAAAATATAAGGACCCAAAGCTCAAGAAAATAGAAAATAATTTAATAAAAAAAAGGGTCAAATAATCATTATTAAACTATATATATATATAATTTATAAGTACAAATAAAGGCATCTTTTCTGCATACATTTCCATGTGAATATCCATTTATGGAGTAAACGTATATTCTCGTATTGAAGATATGCGGTACGTAATGGTACTTCGGTACTGACTAAACATTTATCCAAGACTTCTAATACGTTAATCTGGCATCTGGCGACTATTGTTGATGTATAATATTATAGCTTTAAATAAAAAAATACGTAAATGGTTTCACAATTGTGCTTATAACACCAAAATAAAGATTTATATGCTAACATACATACATATGTATATTTCAACTATTTTTGAAATGCTTTGCTTACCTTTTTATCTGTTGTCATATTTTCAGTATTATTTTTAATTGTTTATTTTGAACATACATTTTACTTTTTTTAATTTTCTCTAATAATAAACACAATTTCAACTTTAAGCTGACAAAAAATTATTAAATTGATAGAAAAACATTCGGTCAAGACCAAGAAAAAAATATTTTTAAGCGGAAACATTAGTTTGTTTGCTTTTAATCATATTCTGATTAATTTTATATTATTATGGTTAAATATATTATATTATTTTTAATAAGTTATAAGACTTTGGTCGTAGTTCAAATTTTTTTACGCTAAACCAACCATGTTGTATTTTTTGTGCACAGTAACCATATAATGGTTAAATATCTACAAAAACGTGTTTGTTGTGACTGAAGTAATGCTGAAAACAACTACAATTTGTTCTCCGCAACTTTACAATGTTACAAAGAACATATTATGTTTATTGTGACCATATCGCAACCATGTTTTTTCTTTGCGTGTGTATATGTATTTCGAATAATTTAATGTGGAGCAAAATTTACGTATTACATTTTCAAATTTAGATGCACTATTTTAAGAATTCCTAAAGCAAATCTATGTACGCGCTGTCTCAATTGCACATTTTGTTTTGTTTTTCTTGTTACGAAAGAGTTTTGTTATCTAATTTTTGTTTATTGCTTTACGGTTATCGATTTAGCTTGTCGGCTTACAAAACGATGTGGATTATTTTCAATACTCAGTGTTGCTACAAAGAAACTTGCTTGTCATAAGCAACGATTCTCCGACCATAGCTTTTACGCTGAAATTTCATACCTAAAGCAGAGTGTACATTTTTTGTCTTGAACATTAATGTTCTGTAAAACCCACTGTATTATTATTTTTAAAATTATTAAAATTATTATTATTATTATTATATTATTGTATTCCTCTAACTCCCATTGGAACATAGAGTGCCAATAACAGCAGATCCCCATCTGACCCGGTTTTGTGCAATAGACCTAAATTCATTCCTTGATATACCCAGTAGGTTCATTTTTTATTGCGTTGAATGTCTCCATGTTGTATTTCTGACGCTTCCTTTATCATCTTGCTGAACTGAGTTCCATCTAAGAGCTTGTTTAGAAACATCATTGTCCTTTCGTCGAAGTGTGTGTCCTATCCATTGCCACTTTCACTTATGTATCTCAGTTGCTACTTGTATTTGATTTATCTTTGCTAGCAACTCAGCATTTCAAATCGTCCTAGGTCAAAAGATGCGTAGTTTTCTTCTTAAGCAGAGGTTAATAAAATCCATCCAAAATACCAAATTGTCATTACCTTTCAACAACAACAAAACAATGTTCTATCAAAATAAAATTTTTCAAATGCCGCACTATTTAGGCGTAGCGCGCTAATTACGATTTAGCTATCAGAAAAGTTTCTTATTTTATTTCTTGAATAAAAGAATAATTATTCTGAAGATGCGATTTACATTTTTGATCGGAGTGTAAACATTTGGTATTTGTAATTTATTTCGAAACTAAAAAATTTTATATTCGTATAAATTTAAACTTTCCTAAAAGTCTAAAATAGAGAAAATGATAATTAATTGACTTTAATCGTGCTTGATTCCTTCAAACATAAGTAGTTTATGATATTCTCATGTAATAATTATTATTTAAAAACTACAAAATTAAATGTGTTACTGCTCAGATAGCGTAATGGCCATATGGATATGCTTTCCCCGCTGTAATACATTTCATTTTGTAGTTTTTAAATAATAAATATTTCAAGAGAATATCATGATACATTTATATTTAAAGGAATCAAGCACGATTAAAGTAAATTAACATAAAAACTATTCCGAATAATAAATTTTCTTATTTAAAAATATAACTATTGAAAATTACGATAATTCGCGAAAAGCCAAATTACGGAAAAGAAATGTTTTAAATTTATAAAAGTCATAGAACTCATCTTTAGTTCGAAAACTAAAAAATCAAAATTCATCGAGTTTTGTACAATTGATCAAAACTTCGAAACTTTCATAAAAAATATGAAAAATTTTATAATACAAAATAGGCTGCTTCAAAATGAACTGTAATTTTTCAAAATATTTAAAAGCAAAAAAAAAAAACTGAAAATTTTGTAAAAAATAAAATTTCAAAGAATTTCCACTGAAACTATTTACATATTTTTGAAAACGTTTTCTAAAGAAAACTTTAAAAATTAGACACCAATAGAATGTAGTTCAACATTTTCTGGATCGTTATATCCGTCATTAGCATTCTTCTCATCTATCTGCCTTAAACTTGTGTTAATTGTAAATGTCATCTAACGAACTAATTTTGTACAAAACGAATACGAATAATAATTAATCAATAGGCGAAGTCAACACAGTCGTCACATCTATTTATTCTTGCTTTCTGTTAAAGCTCGAGTTTTTCAAAAATGTTTTTTATTTTTATGCTTTCGGACTTTTTTCTTCGCGACATTATAGCTGCTGTTCCAGTATCAAAAATTTGTAAATAATTTTTCCTTTTTAATAAAACCTTAGAAACTAAAATAAACTGATTGAATTCGAAACACAAAGAACAAGCTCTACTAATTATTTTAACAACTTAAAAAAACAAACGAGAGTGTTATATTTGGCCGTGAAGAATCTTCTAAACCCTTTTAGCTTCATACATATATACATTTATTTGTTTTATTGAATTTTTATATTTTTGCAAAAAATAAGAAAGTAAATATTATTTAAAAATTACATAATAAAAAAAAAAAAAAAAAAATGAAATATACTTTTCCGTAGCCATTTGCTGTCAAAATGTAATTTTATGGTGAAACTTTAAATTCCTTGAATTTTCGAATTTTAGAAAATTTTTTGGGGCATTTCATTATTTAAATGAAATTTAATTGAAATTAATTTTTTTTTTAATTTTTAATCGAAAAATTAATACGGTCAAATGCCGATTGCTTTGTAGTTTAAAGCTTTTTTCCAAGTTTTGGTTTTCAGTAAAAAGGTAATAATTGCTGTACCCTAATATTTGTTCCAAGTATTTATAACACTCATACGCTCTGACGCTTAGAAACTCCCTTTTATTTTAGTGCAAAATTCGCTCGCGTGCATGCAACAAAATAAATGCATTAACGAAGGAAACCCTCAACAAAATAGTTAAACACACTTACAGCAACGATTTGTAAGTGAAACATGGTATATGTGACGTTATGTTTTTAGTAGCAACATGCGAATACTCATATGAGTACGAGTATAAAAATAACAGAATAAAATGGAAAAAGCTTTCAACCAGCAAAAAAAAAAAAAAATTAAAAAATAGCATAAGAAAGTTTTTTGACTTTTAAATGACTCTTGCGGTCCTTTGGAATCAGTAAAGGCAGAAACGTCACAGCGAGTAGCAGTGATATACTTGTACTTAATTTCTACAAGAGCAAACTAACTAGCATTTGGCATTATTTGAGTTACTGTTGCAATTGCTTTAACATTTCCCACCAACAACTAACTGCATTTATTTTTTGTTTGTATTTTAAAAGTTTCCTAAGCCTGTATTTAAAAGTTATGTGTGTGTGTGTGTGTGTGATGGCGTGACTAATGCTTGCTATCATTGCTGCTTTGTGTTTTCTAAAGAAACTCATTTCATATTTTCTTAACTTTTGCAGTTTTGTTGCAACAACCTCAAAACACTTAAGATATAAGTTGAGATAATAAAAACGTAAAAACGCACGTTTATACATACCAATTACATAAACATGTATAATCTTTCTACACAGTGGTAAAATATAGACGCTTTAAAGTTAAGTTGAGTGGCAACAACGCTTGATCTCATATATATGTTTGTGTTTATTTGTGTGTGTGTGTTTTTTTTTTTTGGCATTGTATACACACAAGTTGTCATTAACACGCATTACAACAGCAACAACAACAACAACAACAACAAAAATGACTTAGAAACAACAAATAAGTGTTTAAAAAAAATTTAATGATTAGGGTAGCGAACTTACATATGGGTAATTCCATAATAATGTTAACCACTGCCAAAATATAAACACCTTTAGAAGTATTTGCTAAAAATAATTAAAAAAGAAAGACATGTGATGTGGAAGTTTTTTGCTATATTAAAGATTAAAAGTAATAATTTCACTTGATTGTCTAACGATTAGTTCAATAAAATAGAGTTCGATTAGTAATATTTTTTAATTTATTTAGATGCATCATAATTTATCATAATCACAATATTAATCTGCGTCGTCTGTATTTAATCGAAATTATCGTACGGTTTTCAATATCAGAAACGAATAAATATTTGTTAGTTCACTTTTCAGTGTTTTAATAACTCAAATATTTTAAATAAAATCAATAATATTGATTATTATTGGTAAAGCTAGTTCCTATGGCCATTTCGTTGATTGCTCAACTCAACTCATCAGGGAACCTTCTACCATATTTTACATAAGCTAAAGCTGCCTTTTATATTTAAAAATTTTTTTAAACAACTGAAAAGTGGACAAAAAAATTAATAAACACAATCATCAAACCTTAAACAAAATATTAATAATTAATAGTGACTTTATTTTTGATTACATGTAGAAAACATTTACGTGGTTGGTTTTTTTTCCAACTCTAGGTGTAGTTGTAAGAAGCAATCAAAATAAAAAGCAAATGGCAACAACCAAAAATTTGTGTTTATAATAAACTAAAAAATATAGTTGCCAGGGCTTTTTTGCACAGGCACTTGCAATTTTTATTTAAAAGGAGTTTTGGGAATAGTTATTTTATATTACTTCACTTTTCAAACTATGGAGTCATCCTTTAATTTCCAAACTCAAATTTTATACTTGCTGTTGTAGTAGTCTTAGCAATCAGGTTCTCTTTAAATATCAACCGTTTGCCTATAACGGTTCAAGAGTTTGGCCATTCATGTACATCAAATTACATCAACTATTGTAACAACCTTTAATTTATAATATTTATACTTTTTTTAATACCAAAGAATTTAGTGGACATTCTGTCTAATTATCAAGCATTGTATATAACGGTTCAAAATATACGGCCATATAGGTCATATCACATTAACTTAAGGAATGCCCTTTAATTATTAAATTTAAATTATAAGCTAAGCAGTGCAAGTCTCACATACATCAAAGTACATCAACTATTGGGACACCATTTTATTTTCAAATACAAATTTTATACTTGTTGTAATAGCAGAGTCAGCAATACAGTTCCTTTGCAAATTTCAAGCATCTGTCTAAAACTGTTTAAAAGTAGAGTCAAATATAACAAATTACCTGAACTATTTGGGAACCCTTTAATGCATCATTTTAAATATTAATACTTGTAACTATAACGGTCCAATTTGAAAGCGTTTGTCTATAATGGCTCAAAAAAAGACCCATATAGTTCAATTCACGTTACAAAGGGTGACCACCTTTGATTAATAGATTTATATATATATTTTTTTTTATAATGCTAGCGAAACGCATTTTTTGGAATTTTAATAACGACCTTTAATTTTTAAGACTTTATACTGTTTTTAAAACGGAACCAATCTGTTAGCATAACCTTATAGAGGCACAAATGTAGAAAAGCAACATTCGGTCGAATTGATAACTTCCTTTGTTTTTGAAGTCGGTTAAAAAAGAGCATTAATCGATTATTTTGCTGCAATTAATATTTAAATATTAATTTGAAGCTGAAACAATTTTGTATTATTACTGTGCCGTTTTTGTCTCATTTATACGAAATGTATTTATTTATACAAAGTTAAGGTTGAATTCAATTTCTAAAATTCCTTAGCCTTATCCGAAGTTATTAAGAAACGAATTGGTTAAAGTTACTCGTTCAGGTGTCAGCACTGAGTGTGGAAGCGCTACGTTTTATACTCTTTTTTAATTTTATTTATGGACTCACTTTTTGGATGAAAAATGTTATTAGCTCTAAAAATCCGTAAGATAAAATAAGCATTCTTAACGCTGCGGATGAAATACAAACAGTGCATGTAAATATTTTTATGCCCTTCACTCGTTTATAATTTCGACAATATCCATTTCCGACCCCATAAAGTGCATATTTTCTAAGTTCTTATGCATTGCGAAGTCCGGTTGAGCGATGTCAGTTTGTCCTTCCATGTTAGTGTTGAAGTTTGCCAAGGCACTAGATCAGCTAGGAAAAATGTAAAAACACCAATCGATAAGACATAGTTTCAAAAGAGGTGCTATAAGAAATCAGCAAGATCGGTTCATGGCCTTCGAGGCAGCGGGCAAAATAGGACGCCAAACTCTAAATTTTCCATATCGTTAGGCACAATGAAGTATCTGCAATTAAAACAAAATTATATATATATATATATATATATATATATATATATGGCGCAAATTTTTTAAAATATCAATATTGGATCACTTAAGAGCTTCTGAAGAGAGCAACAAAATTAGATATTGTTCTACATTAAATATTTTGTTTTTTATAAAGAACGAGTACATGTTTGAAATGTTTAGTTCAGGACTGGGACATCTATTAATTATTTCTTGGCTAACAAAAATCAATTTAAATTAAAACACGGCGCTCGTTCATTTTATTCAGTTTTGATATTAAATCAAGGGCAGGCATTTGTGTCCAGTGTAGCTTCGACTCATTGAAATCTCTGCCTTGACGTGCGAGTGTGTTATTTTTAACGAGATAACATTCTAGTTATTCACTTATTGCCTGAAAAAGAAAAAGGGTTCATCAATTACATTTTAATTAAATAAGATTTTATTTAAATATATATACGTACATGCACGTTTATTTAAACATTTTACTTTCTATTACAGTGCTACTCTACATTAGAATTGTTGACTTTTGTATTTATATAAAACTTCCTTCTGTTATTTCGTTTTCTAATTTTTATTTTTCCCTTATGATGCACAGGTTTTTTAAATTCCTAGAGTATTTAACATTTTTTCTTATGAAATAAAACAACAACAAAGAATAATATCAAAATAATGCAAGTGCAAATACTCATAATAAAAATAATATTAATAATAACGACAGCTGAATATCATTAGCCTGGCTTAAACGTTTGGCATTGTTTGGCATGTTAAACACTGACTACATTAACCCGTTCCACATTTTTTTTTTTTTTTTGCTTCAGTCACAAGAGTTAACCACAACAATCTTATCTTCTTCTAGGCAGTCTCTCTGTCCCTCTGTTTTACTTTACTTTTTTGCATTCCAATGAAGAAAAATAACCAACCCACCCACCTTCTTCTAAAATAGCACTCAAGAAATGGAGCACACATGCTCAAGTATTAATATTTGGCTTAATACAAAAATAAAGTTAAGAAATGGAAAAAACAAAGAATATTATAATGTTGCCCTCTTTCCTACTGGCTGTTGTATTATAATATGCATGGAAGACAAGAAAAAAATATTGCTTTTGTAAGACCGTCGTAACAGTTTCGGGGAAGCTTTTTGTAAAAAAAAAAGAAAATGAGAAAATAATTTAAGCAACAATAAAAATCTATACAAAACAGTAAATTATACTTCAGTTAGAATTTTGATAATGTATGGTTTAATTATAAATACAAGCAATAAACGGCAATTGTTCTTAAAAATTCAGAGGGACGAAAGATGTTCAAGGAGAATTTACCAACATCATAAAGGAAAAGATTGTTAATCTGTCTGTTTTTAATTCATGTAAAGTGTGTGTATAATTCTAAGTTATTTTTTAAATTGGGGGAATTTATTAACTGGGGTTTGTCCAGAACAAAGGGTGCATGTTTAATGCAATTTTTCTAAAGAATATTTTACAGTTGTCTCTCAAGCTGATAAAGAGTGCATGTAATTTTTTTTTTCAAGAAAAGGGTGTCTTAGCCGATTCATATTCCCATGAGGTATTCTTTATGTTAATTGGAAATTTTTAAAAAAGTAAAATAATTTATTATTCTCTTATCATCAGAAAAGATGCAAAGAAATGTCATCCTAAGATCTCGTTTTCTAACTGGATGGCTGCGAGTTCAATAGACCTCACTAAATTAGCATTTTTTTTGGGAAATAAATTAAAACATTTTAGCATATATAATAATGCAGAACACGCAACATCTGCTGCAGTATTTTTAAGATATTAAAATAGATTTAAAGAGCATTTTGGAACAAATTTGTATGAAAATTTAGACATTAATCACATTCCTTTTTTAGTTTTTATGAATATGGCCTCTTAACTTCAATTTTGAGTATTTAAAATTTCCTTAGAGTTTTCTCTCAAACAAAGAGAATTTGGTTTTGAACTTGTTTTTCCATCTTCGTTTTGATTTTTATAGAGAGATAATACAAATATATATTTGCTAGATGACCCGTCCGAATATTTTGCAGCGTTAGTTGTCAATTTGTAAAATAAAATAAAAATAATTAATGGAAATTTTAGTAACTTCAACATCAATTTTATTAAAAGTATAAAAATATTAGTAATCATAATACATCATACATATTTACATACATACATATGTTTAAATGCTTTTATAATAATTCTTTGAATACAATGTTAAAGGTAATGACATGATCATCGTTAACTTTTTTCCCGTACGAATCCTTAATACAAACAAAAATATCTTTTATTAAACGGCATAACAGTAAATAGCGGTATTGGCAGAATGGATTTTAATATATACTGTATTATCAAGAACTGCATTACCATTAAGCGACCCTGTATTACCATCCTTGAACAAAAAGTGGATGCAGTTCAATATAAAATATAATTTTTTTCAATGAAAATATTAATTTTTCAATTTCTAATTATTTTTCATCATTAGTGTTAGAAATAAGCTTCAAAATGAGATATCATTCATTAAATTTGATGCGGTGGTATGGGAGATATTTTCAACCGACAAAAAAAGTGCTTTAGAAATAATATATATGATGATGGCAACTTCTTCTTCCCTTAGTTTTATCTCACATGCCAAATTGTAATATCTCTAAGTTAAACATTCTATGCTTATACTCCATATCTTAATATAGTTTGAAATGTGCTCATTAAACACCTACCTCTAATGTAGAAAAGTTAAAACCCTACAGATAATCGTTCAAACCCCAATTATGGCATGCTTTTTAAAATAATAAAAAGAATTATGAAATTCCCTTTTCTAAAATGTAGTATAATGTGTAGTAATTGCAGTAGTTCTTTAAGTGAAGAGAGAATCCCTTCAAAAACGTACTAATAGTCCCCATTATTTCCTTCAATAATTAATGTAATCTTTTAAGGCGAAAGCCTGAAAAAATGTTTTTTTATTACTAAAAATACATTTTATTTGAAATTGAATTAGAAACTTCAATCATAAATATGTGTTGTTAATTTAAAATACTTCTATTGTATATCATTGTAATAGAATTACATAAGAACTTAGGGGGGAAATATTTCCCTTAAGTTCCTTTGAATTTTGACATTAAAACTTCAGCTAACTTTAGAATATACTATTGAGTTGTAAAGTCAAAAAATCAGCAGCACGACCTGCTATTATTGAGAAAAAATAAAAGAGTTTTATAATCTTAATATTCGTATTTTAATTTATTTATCAAGCATAAGGTTTTTATCTTTTATTTTTTCAATATTTCGCTACTCCTTTGTGCAACATCATCAGGAGAAACAAATGTTTATTTGAACATAAAATAAATATTTGTTTTTCCTGATAATGCTGCACAAAGGAATAGCGAAATATTGAAAAAACTAAAATAAAAGATTAAGAACTTGTGCTTGATAATTAAAATATAATACAATTAATTAAAAGGTCAAATAAAAACCTAATAATCTGTAACAAATCTACGGGTTTTACTTGTAAACATAAAAGACTGACTGTCACCAGGCAGAGGAAGTTAGTCACATTGATTTCAACGAGATATTACTTTCTCTTTGCATCTCACAACACCTGAAGGAAACTTTCTGGTCGTGAACATTGGTCCTTCGAGCCTAAACTAATCAATTTTCAATAATTGATTATAAAAGTCTCATGCCTTGGTAAAATCATTAGTTTGGTAATCTAGTTGGGTAGTCCTTTCGCCAAAAATGCGTAATTCTACACAAGATTACCATTTGTAAAATTTTTAGCTGGGTACTAATATGGTATAAAGTTTTCCAGAAATGCAAATATTTAAGCACGTGAAACAGATGACGTGTCGTAGTGTCCAAGGATATATTGTCCATGGACCTTATGTCGTACTCAAAAGCGACATTATATACATGCACATTATGTCGCTTTGAAAAACGTGATAATTTCCATAGTCATAATGTCGTTTTTACTGTGGACATAGTGTCACTTATGAAAGTGTCATAATGTCTGCCCTTGAAACAATAACGACTTCGCTTACTTAACATTTTCTGGATCTCCGGCCTTCGGTTGGGCGCAAGGATTTTCTCTATGGTTTTACCAACGCCGGCTTCTCTGACCAAAAATCTTCTGCATAGGTATACACCGGTGAACTATGTGAGCAGTTGCGAAAAGTTCATATTTTAAAGGAATATTTTAAAGGAATTAAACACGACTTAAATTACAAATAACATTAATTAAAATATTGGCGTATTTATAGCAAATTATAAAATTAGTAATGTTTTCCTTTCTTTACTGCAAAAAATGATTGGATCTTAAACATAGCTTCTATGTGTTCTATAGTCATTGATTATCGCTTCTGGTGTTTTCGGATCACAAAAAAGCTTTGGGTCTCTTAGAGTATTCAAGAATACATTTTTACATGTGTTTCGTTTTTTTTTTTTTTGTAATGTAAATGATGACATTTTTTCATTGAATTAATTTCGATTGGTTATTTCTTTGATATTTGTGTGTGTGTGTCACTCAATTGATGACGAAATGACCATCTAAAGTAGAGGTTGAGATCCTAATGAAAACATTGGTGACGGGGTCAAAAATGAAAACACTTGGTGTAGAGTTAATGAATTTTTTTTTTCAACATTATTGCGTTTTTTGTATCATTGTATCATTGTATAACTTATCGTAACGAATATTATCTAGCTTAGCATTAATTGATAATTATGTCTACGTATGCCATCTGGCTTTAGTTATTATCTATTATATATTCTTTAATTAATTAAGACAGTCGCCTCTTTAATTATAGAAATAAGCAGCACTTTTAAATAATAAAAACCTATTTTTAACCGCTAATACAAATAATTTTCTTTTCTATAAAGTAAGATACACTCTAAGTGGTAGTCATTTAAAACATTATCATTCCGGCTATGCTTAAATGAAATTACGAAACCAAATTGCATTAAAGTGTTTAAGTATTGTTCCAGCTGTAAAGGCAAAAGTGAAAATTTAATTTTGTCAAATTTGCACTTGAATGGCCATTGACTCGTACATATTTCTATGGTTTCTAAAACGTACACAAACTTATACATATAGAAATATACAAAGCCACATAAAACAATAATAAAATGTACAAGTTTGTTACAAGCAGGGTTTAAAATTCAGCACAAACAAACTCTTTTTTGACTGGCGACTGAACTGAAAACAGTTTAAGTCTTCATTTTCAGCACATAGAGCACTAAAACCAACAAGTGCGACTGACTGATAGTTTGATTACGTATTTGTACACAGTTTTTATTTAACAAAAATATATTGTCATTCTTGTTTAGTGGGCATAAATAGAAAATACTTAAACTTTTAATTGTTTGTATAAAAGTTTGATTGCATAAATATATGTATGTGTAGATTATTTTGAAAGAAAAATTTATTTATTAAGAAAAATCCTCTTCCTTTTTAATGTGATTGATTTCAGAAATTAATAAATTTTAAAAGTTTATACTTATTTTTCCATTAAATATATAATTGAGTAAGCCTAGATTTATACCATGTCATTTTTTGATGCAATTTTTTTGTTCAATTTTCTTTTAAAGTCGCTGCGATATATTATTTTAAACATAACATAAGCAACAATAACATTCCATAAAAATTCAAGCCATGCCATATTGCTTACCCTTCTTGCATCACCCAAATAAAAAAAAAAAAATTCAAATAAAACCTTTAAAAGGTGTTTCTTTTCTTTTTTTTTTGTGCCTAAAATAATAGTTATGTTTAAATAGTTATGTTTAACTGACTTCAAAAAAAGAAGGAGGTTATACAATTCGGCTGAATGTTGCTTTTTTTTTAAATTTTTGGTAATATGGTAGATTATGATTACAGATTGGTCCCGTTTTAAAAACAGTTCATAATCTTAAAAATTAAAGGGTGTCCCCATACAACATACATATTTTTTACAGGTATTATGAACTGTAAAAGGCGATTCTGTAAAATTTGAAATGACTGCGTATTACTATGGCTCCTAAAAAAAACAGTTATACAAAAATAAATCTAAAAATTAAATTGTTCCCCCATAATTGATGTAAATTTACTTATATGGGTCATCTTTTGAACCGTTATAGACAAACGCTTGCAAATTGGACAGAATGGCGATTGCTATGGCAGTTATATTAACAAGTACTAATATTACAAATATAATATTAAAGGGTGCGTCATTAAATTTGATGTATATGACCATACTTTTAAGCAGTTGTAGACAGACGCTTGAAATTTACAACGAACCTGTATTGCTAAGTCCGCTATAACTAAAAGTAGAAAATTTAGATTTGGAAGTTAAAGGATGTTCCAACAGTTGATGTAATAACAAGTGTGTGGCCGCACTTTTGAACCGTTGTAGACAGAACGCTGAACTTTAAAAGGGACCTGCATTTCTAAGAACGCTATATTAAAGAGTATATAATTTGAATTAAGAAATTAAAGGGTGTCCCGTAATTACTGTAGATTTACTTATATAGGCCTATCGTTTGAACCGTGATAGGCAAGCCTTGTAAAATTAACGCAATGTCGATTGCTATGGCCGTTATAGTAATAGCTGATAATATTTAAAATTATAAATTAAAGGGTGCACCAATAGTACATTTAGTTTGGTATATGGCCGTACTTTTAAACATTTGTAGACAGACGGTTGAAATTTACTAACTCCTCTATAACAAAAAGTATAAAATTTGGATTTGGAAATAAACGGGTGTCCCAATAGTTGATATAATATGGTTTAAGTGGCCGGACTTTTGATTCGTTATAGAGAGACAGCTGAAATTTACAAGGGACATCCGCTATAACAAAAAGCTTATAATTTGAATTTAGAAAGTAAAGGGTGTTCCCAAAACTAATGTAATTTGTTCTCTATGGCTGTATTTTTTGAACCGTTGAATACAAGAACCTTTTAGACAGAAAGTCCACTACTCTTTTTGGTATAATAAGAAGTATAAAAATGTTATATTATAAATTAAATAGTTGATATAATCGGATGTATATGGGCAAACTGTTGAACCGTTACAGACAGATGGTTGAAATTTACACAGAACCTGATTGCTAAATCTTGTACAACAGCAAGTATATAATTTGAATTTGGAAAATAAAGACTGACCCTACAGTTGCTGCAATTTAATGTATATTGCCAAACTATTGAACAGTTGAAAAAGTATAAAGTTTGGAGATATAAGTGTGCCCCAATAGTTAATGTAATCTAATTTATGTGGCCATACACTTGAGCTGTTATAGGCAGACAGATGAAATCTGTTTTGAAGTCGGTTTTTTTTTCGCAAGAATTATTTTTTACACAAATAAAGTAAGTTAAAGCTTGAATGCATTCATCACGAATGACACCACCAGAGTTAAATGAATTAAACTTTTTGAGCATTCCCCAGTTAGCATTTGGAAGATGGTATTGACAAAAATCATCAATGTCAGTCTTTTAAGACTATACAAGATGATTAAAAACTGAATAATTAATTGTTATCTGAAAAAGTATTACGCACAATCGAAATTGTCAACGAAAAGTTCACTTGATGTTTTTTGCATATACGTATTTGTTATTTTTTTATTGTAGTTACTTCAGTTGCTTCAGGCAAGCATTCGACTTCGCCGTGTATAAGAACTCAGAGTATATATATATTTTTGTTTTTTGTAGAAATTACAAACGGAATAGCAAACTTAGATATACCCTTTTTAATATATATTTTTTTTTTTTGATGAAGGGTATAAAAAGAATCGAACATGATAAATAATTAAAAAAATGCTAACTGGGTAGTCACGAAAAAAATAATCTTGAATGCACACAATTTCACCTAAATATTCCCAAAATTTTGATGTATAAATTATTACGTTTATACACATCCTATTTGCAATTTTATGTTTGACTGGTAAAATTTCTATAGAAAACATTTGAGCATTTTATAATTGTGGCCGTCAAAATACCCTTCGCTTATTTTCTTATATTCAAAAATTATTTATGCACAATTTTTTAATTTTAAAAATAAAAATTTTTCCTCAAAATGTTACTTTTAAAATTTTTTATAAAGCCGAATAGTCAAAAACACTAGAACAGAATAAAATTTGGCATTATTTTACATCTGATACGCAAATAGTTTAGTTAATCAGGGTTTGTTTTTGTAAGTAAGCTATTCGCAAATAACAAAAAATAACTCATCGTTAATGCGGCAAAATTTTCTGGTTACGATGTTTTTATTTTTTAAATTTGAAGCGTGTTAAAAATATGAAGCAAAGTACGTGTCAATGGGTACATTATTAATTTTTAAGTTTACTTTTTTATCTTTAGAAAACTGGAGTATCTGCCAATTACGCTTTAAAAAGTTACGTGGCAGTGACGTGTGTTCTGTGTCGACATCTTTTGTTAATAAATAAAATTAATTTTTAACAATAAGACTGTAAGTGTTGCAGAAGTCTTTAAATTAAAAATCTGGCATCATTAAAAAAACCTGAATAAAAATGAATTATGATTCTTTTTAAGCTTCAATAAAATCATACAAATTTGAATTTATTTTACTTTTTAGAAACACAATGAAAAAGTAAGAGGTATTTAAGTGAATGATTTCGGCGCTTAGTAAATTTCTACTCATTTAATTTTTTTAATGAATTATTTACAGTTTGTTGTTTATGAAGAATGCATATCAATTTTAATTAATTTTTTTTTGTGAAATCAATGTATTAAATTTTTTTACGTTTTTCCCTTTTTTGACACACGTACGGATTCTTGTGATTGCAAATACCACTGTGGCTAAATTCTTTCTTCGAACTTTATGGCTTTCTCTGGCTATACTTCTTAATCCTACCGGTCTTGTGAACCCTTGGTCTCGTATTTACTAAACATGCGTTATAACTACAAACGCAGCCATCTACGCTACACTACTGTTACTCCGGCGAGACATGAACTACTCGATGCCTTGGTTAGTAACGTCAACTATCCACAGACATCTCCACTACTCCTTTTATCCAATACAGTCATCCCCTTTAATCCAATAGCCACAACACACGTCTGCCATACACTGTTGTTCTGCTGTTACACTTCCCGCTACCCTTGTTACTTTTTATTTTAAAGGGCTTTTTGACAATTATCTGTTATTCTCATATTAAATTGGACGTCTTCACTAAATTATCTGCCGTGGCTTTACACAATAATTGTTTTTAGCCTCTCGGGAGGTTTGTACTGCTGCTTCTTAAATTTTAATTGCATTATAAGAATTATTATTTTCCATTTTCCGAACTCACGATCTTCTGTTTTACAGCACGCACCTCTACTACCGCAACCATCGAGGTTGCTCAGCTTTCTTTGTGGTATTATTCTATACACGCTGTTAGTTGAATTAACTTATTCACCACGCTGATACGGATAACAACAACAGGGCTTGCCAGATCTTATTTTTGTAACAATATATATTTGCGGATTAATGGGAAAACGGTTCCTATTTTACTTTACAATAAAACGTACGGGACAATTGAGCGTGTACGCTAATCTGATTCTGGAATATGTACTTAAATCCTACAGATGTGTCTCTGGTAATAAGGCCACGTTGATATGGGTTACTGGCACTTTTAAATCGCCTAACGCTTATATTAAATTGGGCGTCTCCCCCAAATTATCTGCCATGGCTTCATACAATAATTGTCTTTTGCCTCTCGGGAGGTTTGTTCTTCTGTTCATTAATTTTTAATTTCTTATAACAATTATTATTTTTCGTTGCACGCATGTTCGAATGCGGTATCGAACTCAGGACCTCCTGTTTTGCAGTACGCAACTCTACCAACGCAGCCATTGAGACTGCTCAACTTTCATTAGGTAATTGTGGTATTATTCTATACACACACCATTAGTTGAATTTACTTATTCACCACGCTCATACGCAAACAACAACAGGGGTTGCCAGATCTTACTTTCGTAACAATATTATCAATACATTATGAATGCATTCACATTTTAATTCGATTTATAAATTAAACAAATTAATGAATAAAATATTTTCATTAATAACACAGTTGCACATTTTTCAACAACATAAATTTACGTTTTTTGACAGTTTTTCTGTTTTGAGAAAGACGTTTTTTTTTTATTTTATCTCAAGGTAAAGTTTTTATATCTATTTAAGAGCTAAACATTTTCCGTAGAGTGACAAGGAGTGTATATTTTTTAAAATTTTACGAAAACTCACCATCCAGTCGAAAACTCAAAAATTTATTAAAAAAAAACTTTAGCTAATAACTTAAAACCCAGCTAGGGTTTTTCTTCTGACATCATCAGCTTTCAGATTTTTAGGTTCTTAATTGCTTCAAGATTTTAATGGTGCACTGTGCGATTAATTTAAACCAAATATGTTCGGTTCAGTTGGCATTACTGCAAATGTCATGTGTTCTAAAATGTATCACAAAAATATATGTATGATGGGCAAACAAACGTTAAAAACGCATCTCAAAAGTGGCTGATGCAATAGATGAGTAAGTATTTCATTTGATCTTTATTAATTTTATTTTGTTAAACTACGTTTGTTTATACATTTTTAGAAACGAATCTGTTAGTTCTTAAATATATTAACATAATCCAGATTTTGATTCGTCTATTTTTTGCACGTCTTTAAATAGTGCAGTCATTTTTTATTGCTTTTCTTTTGTCCACTGCACAACTTTATTTCATCTAAATCAAGAAAGAAGTTTATTTTTAACTTCTCCATTTGTAATTTTAAGAGTGTGAAGTTTTAACACAAATGATCATTTATTTTTGTTTGCGCATCAAGTAAGTATCAGCATCAGCTGTTTTGCATTTATTTAAAATATTAAATCATCATTAATGTTCAATATTATTTGTAACTCAATATTTAAAAAATTTAAATTGAAGACAATTTCGACAAACACCACTAAGCAGAAGTGCATATCAGAGAACTGCACGAGTACACCGCAACTCATAAGTACACCGCATACTTACTCTATACTTTTCATACTCGAGTATTTTAAACACCGCAATAAAAAGTTGCGGTGTTTATTTTACCCATTCTTGTAAAAACGAGTATCAAAAATATCGCAATCAGAATTTTAAGTATTTTTTATACTCGTACGCGAGAATTTTTTAATTCTCTTTATTTGTAAGCAACGTTGCCACATTTTTACCCGATTAAAGTTTTTTACTGCCGTTTTGTGAAATACTGCATTGTATGCAGATATATTTATAAACAATAAAAAAAAACAAAATTTGATCAAATCTATTGCTTAAACATTAAAAACAGAAAAACAGACAACAACCGTTTTTATAGGTATGAAATACAACACATATTTAATGAATAAAATTTTTATTGCTTAAAGGCACAGCTTTTGTACACTATTTAAAGAAGGTATACTTATTTTGTTGCTGTTTTTTATGAATAATTATTTTCAGTTTATGCGCCTTGTTGGCATAAACGTGCTACTAACGGTATTTAGGAAAACAAAATGATAAAATGAATCCGTGAATAAAAGGAAAATTACTTAATTTTTTAGTTTTAACAAAACTCATAAATAATTATAAATAAAATAAAGTTTTTAGTTTACATATTTTATTTTGTTAAATATAATTATTGCTTTTATAAATATTTATTAATTTTAAAAATAGAATTTATAAATTTCTCTCCTGTGTGACTTAAAAAAACCCTAACAAAATCGTAATATAATAAACAATGAACTATTCTTGAGCTATTAGTAAACTTTTGTTATGTTTTTAATAAATGAAATTATGGCTAATTTTACGGGTTCTATTAAATTTATTTTCTGTTATATATTAAATAAACTTTCATAATTTCAAAGAAGTATGTATGTTAGCTAATTTAGACATTGGCGACTTTTGATATTGTGCTTGATTTAATAATTCTGATCTGATAACTCTGTTTTCCTCTCATTGCACACGTTAAAATCTCTCTCTTGGTGTTTGTTGTGAGTATGAGTACGAATAAAGTAAAGCCAGCATCGCAAACATTTTACTTGAGTATGCTAGACACACAAATGGAATGGGTATAGTAAATACTCGCACTTAAGAATTGCGGTGGCGATCACACCGCAACCTCATTTAAGATGAGTATACTTAGAGTCAGCGTTGCCGCTTTGGTCCAATCGGACCAAACTTGGTAGTTTTTCGTTTTTAAAAAGCAGTTTGGTAGTTTGGTTGGTTTGTTGAATTTTTTTAAATTTTTGGTAGGTTTTCCTCCTGTAGCAATTTTTTAGCATAGTAAATTTTTCATCTTAAAAATTCAGAACATAAAATAAAAAAAATTTAACTTTTAATAAAATAAACAATAACTTTGATAGTGTTACCACTATTTTCAAAAACTGTTTTGGGTGTACTAAAAAACATCTCTGCTTTTTTGCATAGAGATGATTAAAGCTATAACCAAGGCAAATTAAACCATTTTATAGTTTTTACAATCAAATTTTTTCATTTCACTAATCGTTCTGATATTCCTGGTACTTTTATTCTAAACACAATAAACGAATTATAATAAATGCAGTTAATAATTTGATGGAGAGGATACTTACGATAAGTGATATTGAATTTCATAAAAAGAATAAGGAGATAATTAGAAATGTATTAAATGATAATAATTTTCCTATTCATCTTACTAATAGATTAATAAGACAGTATAGAAATAGGAATAATATAAATACAAGACATATAATTGAGCCAATGATTTATAAGTCTTTAATTTATGTACCAGGAATATCAGAACGATTAGTGAAATCAAAAATTTTTGATTGTAAAAAATATAAAATGGCATACAAAAGCCACTACACATTAAAAAGGTTATTTAGCAAAACTAAATATAAAATACCAATTCAAGAATTATCAAATTTAGTCTATAAGATTCCATGTAGCGGAAACGGTTATGAGATTTGTAATAAAGTATATATAGGAACAACGAAAAATAAACTAAAAACTAGAATTGCTGGTCATAAATCTGATCAAAGATATAGAAATATTAATTCACAAAAAACTGCATTATCGTCTCATTGTGCCACATTAATTTTGAAAATGTTTCAGTAATAAACATAGAAAACAATTATAAAAGACGTTATATTTTGTAAATGTTACAAATTATTAATACACCAACAGCACAAAGAATTAATTTTAAGGCAGACACAGATAATGTAGATCAGATTTATAGACATTTAGTAAATAAGAAGTAATTTGTACTTTGTATTTGTTATAAAAAATTTTTTATTTGACAAAATAATTTTATGTTTGTTGAAATATGTTAGTTTGAAAAAATTTTATTACATTTTGTTGTTGTTTTTTGTTGATTAAATAAATATTTGTTTCCCTGATGATGCTACACAACGGAGTAGCGAAATATAGAGAATATATATAAAAATAAAAAAGACCTAGTGCTTAAAAATTAAATAAATATAATTCTAAATATGTATCTTTTAATTACATAAATATTTACTAATATTGCATGTATTATTTCAGATTTTTATCAAAAACTCAAAAATTAAATGGAAATAATATAATTTCAGAAACGACATTCCATCAACCAGGTAGAACCGCTCTTAAAATTTTTGTTTTAAAACATTTTTAAGTAATATAATACTTTTACTGCCGTATTCATAGAAAATAAAATAGATTTGAAATATATTTTAGGACAATTTTGTATGAAAAATTTGTCATAAAACACATTTCAAAGTTATTTTATTTTCTATGAATACGGCAGTTAGTGAACGTTGTAAAGAAACAGTCAAAAGAAAATTTAGAACCGAATGGTTGAGCGAATTTGATTGGCTCCAGGAATGAATTATATGTGATATTTTTTGTATTTTAAATTCCTTTTGTATACATTTTGTATACACATACATACATCCGTTATTTTAAATGAAATATTGCTTTTATGTTGTTATTTTATGTATATTTTTATGTTTTTTTTAAAAACTGGAATTTTTTATTATATTACTATATAAGCCAAAATAAAAATTTTGATTTTATTGAAGAATTGCATTTTAAAATTTTTGGTAGGCTGTTAACGATTTTGGTAGGATTTTTGAAAATTATTGGTAGGAAGTAAATTTCTTGTGTGTCAACGCTGCTTAGAGTATTAAAAACAGACACTCTTGCAGTTCTCTGGTGCATATTAATTATTGTCTTGTTGAACACAAAATTTCCGCCTTGTTAAACCACCCTGTCACATTATCCAGTCACACTTTTGTTTTTTGCTTCGTTACTAAAATGAGATTGAAAAATGTAACTACGTCTGAAAACACACACGAACTGGCTTTTCTTTTAATTTTTAAATAGAAAAGATAGCCGCTGTGAATTCGTTTTGGTACTGAAAAAAATAGTAGACTTAACTCTGTAGGTTTCAGTACGTTGTGTGCTCAATTAAACCATTTTCAGTTGCCACAAAAGTAAAAACTGAGTTCGAGTTTAGTCATTTATTTTTAGCATGTGACAAAAAAAATGTACCGTTTAGCAAAATTTAACTGTTATTAGCAATTTTTTGAAACCCTGGTTACAAGTCCTTTATTATAAGGACATTGACAATCAACCGTACGGCCTCCAATATCTGGTTGTAAAAAACTTATTCATAGAAATATCACATGCTTAAACACATACACACAAACTTATATATAAGTGCTTTCACATGAGTATTATGTATGAGAAATAAAAACAAATGGTCGAAATAGAACGAAAATAGAATCCTGTGACAAATTTTGTAAGTGTGTTGATACATATTTAAGCATTAACTTTAACCACATTTTAGTAAAGTTGTGAAAATGTTTTAGTTAAAGGAAAAAGCAATTTCGCTTTAAAAATTCTGGCCATAATAGACTGACATATAGTCCAGCGATTCTAACGAACAACATTAGCTTCTATTGTTTCAGATATTTTTGTAATACTATTTAAAACTTGCTACTTGAAGTCGATGATATCTAGCTTTTGGAAACGTCAAAAAATTAAGGAGGTTATCAACTCAACTGAATGTTGCTTTTTTATATTTGTGCGTTTATAACTAAGTCGTTTCTGGATCGATTTTGAAACTTTTTTATTTCAATGATTATGAAATCAGTTTATCGTTTAAAAAAATAAAGGATGTCCCTGTACAACATACATGTCTTTACAGAAAATCGATTACTATGACCGTAATAATAACAAGTAAAAATATTCAAAATTTTAAATTAAAGGGTGCTCCAATAGTTTTAAATTGATGTATAAAGCCATGCTGTGGAACAGTTGTTAATTTAGAAATTATAGGGTATTTCCGTTATATTCAAAGATATGAAAATTAAAACGTCTACTACTTTGGCTGGTAATAAGAAGAAATATATTTATTTTATTTTTTTTTTTATTTTTTTTTCAACATTTCACTACTCCTTTGTGTAGTATAAAGAGCGATAGCTTGTGAAATAAATAAAATAGAATTTATCAAAAGGTCAAATAAAAACTTTATTGTTAAGGAGTATAAATATTAGTAATTTTAAATTAAAGGGTGTTACAATAGTTGATATAATTTTATGTATATGACCAAATTGTTAAACAGGGCCCAAATCGCGGTACTCGTTATCGAGTGAACTTTCGTATCGAGTAAAATTTCGTCACGTATGAAATGAACAAATCATGGCACTCGATAGCCTTCGAATCGAAATTTTCAAGAAAAAGGTAAAGAATTTTTTTTTGTAATAGAATGAAAACATATGATTTATACAAATATAAACAAAACAAATAATTTCAAATAAATAAATGGGTAAAAGAATTAAAGTATAATACTGAGATTAATTTTAATGTAATTTAAATTATTGGGAAAATGGTCCCTCATTATCTTCCTCTGAGGAGGATGAAGATCATAACGTTATGCGTTCAAAGAGAGAAATGCGAATCAAGAGCGACCCCTTGTCATTGTCAGACGCTGCGTAAGTGGAAACAAATTTGAATAAAGTGGTGGCACATAAATAGTGAAAAAATATACATATATTTCTTATCCTATCCAAGGAAGCTTTTAACTTTGTGCTTTTAAAAATCAAAACTTCCGGAACCATGTCTACATCAGTGCCAGCAAAACTGCAATTAGCTGCAACACTGTCGTTTTTGGCCAGCGGTAGCTTCCAATATGTTGTTGGTAATGACTACTTAATAGGTATGAGCCAAAGTACAATATCTAAATATTTTGTCGATTATATTATCATAAAATAAATTTTCTGTTAATTTTCTATTTAAATAAATAATTTCGATTGCTTATGAAGTATCGAGCAACACTTCGAGTGATGACATTCGATCGAGTACTCGTTATCGCATGCCATAATCTCAAATTACGATACACATTACTCGTTAGCGAGTGCTATAATCTCAAATACAAAAATTTCGATCGAATGCATTCGATTACGACTGCCGCGATTTGGGCCCAGGTTTAGACAAACGGTTGAAATTTATATAGAAACCTGTATTACTAAGTCCGCTATACCAACATATATAAAATTTGATTTTGGAAATTAAAGGGTGTTCCCAATAGTTGATGTATGTAGCAATTCTTTAGAGCCATTACATTTGCAAACATTTGTTTTTAAGTCTGTTATTTTTTAGCAAAAATTATTTTTTTATGCAACCAACGTAAAATGCCTAGTTTTTTTTTTACCATAAGCCTGGCACTCTGTTCAGTTTTTCACGCGAAATGCTGTCAAACTACATACATAAAAAATGTGTATAAAAAATTCATGTAAAAATGTTACAGAAGGAGTACTCTATTTTTACTGTGAGAAAAATATGTCAAATTTTTCTGGCAACATTTTACCAAAGCTGTGAAATAAAGCAAGTAGGCATCATTTTATGCGAAATTTTTTAAACAACAGCTGATCATATATATTTTGTTTACAATTATGTATGTATTTATTTATTTGTTTGTTTGTCGATTATATAAAAAAAATTCAATGTGGAGTGAAAGAAAAATAATGACTTGTTAAATTAAAGGAGGAACAGGCAGTGATGGAGTGGTTTAGTGTAAAGGTGATCGAGTGTTTAGTGGGTCGTAGAACAAGATTTTTATGGAAGCATCTATGACATGGTTGGGAGGGCAAATGAGACGACCATCTGTCTCAAAATTCTTTGTGTGGTGTACTGTGTGTAGTTCTGTTAGTTTTGTTTTTGTTTTATTTTTATTTTTTTACGAATATGCGGCTGGTGTGAAGGTTTGGAACCACCTGAGAGGAAAAGAGCTAATTGGAAACTTCGCCAGGCCAAGCGGTCCGTACAACACATTTGTTACAATTTTAAACAATGTAGCGCACGTGAAAACAATAATACGTTAAATTCCTCCAAATCGCGAGATAGACACTACAAATTTTCCACAAGTCAAATTTTTCACAGATTCGAACAGCAAATATTTAATGCAGGATTTTCAATAAATGTTGCAAAGTTGTTTAGAAATTTAATTCGTTGTGCAGAAACAAATTTTTGGTTATCTTCGACGATTTATTTATAATACCAAAGATAAGGCAGCCAAAATATATTTTCGCCATATAGGAATAAAACTTTTGAAGAGCAAAACGGAACCTTAAATCTAAGCTACGAGGAAAAAGATGAAATTGTTTTCATTAAACCTGATTATATTTTCTACCCGACTGGACGTACCCGTAGAACATTTTTTTTTTGTTTAGAAATGTTCTTTATTTTTACACAATAATAGAAAGGATATAAAGAAGGGAAAGGGCTCGGAAAAATTGTTTTTAATATTTCTATTAGGAAGAGATTTTTTTTAGCCATAAACAGTATTTCTAAAACTTCGCTCTTCGATTGTGATTAAAGGAAAACGAAAAGTCAAATCTTAAATGAAAACCCTTTTTTAGGTATATGGAGCGCTTTAGCTGTAGAGAATTAACTGAAGATTATTTATTGCTAAGTCGGACGCTATAACAATCACACTGATATCGACAACAATAAAACTATGAGCCTAACGCTTGCTACAAACGTTTAAAGAAAAAGAGGCGATTCTTTGGGACAAGAACAATTCAAGCACAAGTACATCCTTTACATGGGAAAACACTTCATTGTGTTATTTATACCACCATGATTGATAAAAAAGTTTTGAAGACTTAAAGCCTTCGATCAGCGCAGTATTTGGAAAAATCTAAAATTTTCAATGAAATACTATACGCATGACACCAATAAAAAATCAGGGATATCAAGGCTCAAATTGCAACACTACAGCCACTCGTATTGCAGGCTAACTGTCAGCCAAATGAAGTTACAAAACGGTTTAATGCAGGTGCATTATATGCAAAACAACAGCTCTTTAAACAATAGTTTGGTATAAATGATGTGCGTAATCACCACTTCATTAAATAATAAGGTGTCTAAAACACATCTAAATAAAAAAAAAATATGGTGTGGCAGTTTATAACGTAAAAACTAGAACACATCATATATTTCTAAAATCTAAATCAACTGTTTACAAAACATTTCTTTTAAACGTAAAAAAGTTCTATGACAAGTCTTTCTTGAATCTCTTAGCTTTAAACAGCAATAAAAACTTATCTGCTAATAGTTTAATGAGAAGAACAAAATTAAGTTAATTTTTCCTGCATATCTAAAAATGTCCTCTTAGGAATTAATTAAAAAAAATTTTCCCTTCACCAATTATATTTCAAGTTAACCAAAGTGTTAAAAAACATGCACATACTTACGACACATATTCAATATATACTGCAATATCCATAGTGTCAAATCCTGTAGTAATACGTTGCATGTTTAACTTTTTCTATTAAAAGCATTTTGGTACATTTTTACCTTCTCAGAGATTTAATTACAAGTACATTTGATTTCAATAAAAATCAAAATACCCTAAGAAAGTTAGAAAAATGATTGTAAATTTTAAACAACTGTGTTGCTCTCTAAACTTAGTGTTCTTAATGTATGTTGCTCTTAAATCAAGAAATCAAATAAATATTTGCTTTGAAAATACCGTAAAAGAAGATGGAAAGAAGTACCAAAATGAAACTGATTTTTTAATTTAATTAATAAAGTTCAATTTTGATCAAAATGCCACAAAACTTTACGAAGATAGAAACTTGAAAATAAATGTGCCCAAAATGTGTTTACATAAAATTAAAGAATGAAAGCTGTCAGGAATTGCGGTTTTTTTGTTCAAACAGATAAATGTTCTGTGAAATTTTTTACCTATAAAATAATATTCTATAAAACAGCTGAGATAACAGTGAAATTATTTCGATTACATTACATTTACGCTTAAAATAATTCTAGCAAAAAAACCGACTTCAAAATAGATTTTAAATATCGAATTACATTAACAATTGGGACACCTTTAACTCTCAAATTCAAATTTTATACTTGCTGACACAGCGGCAATACAAGTTCAAACAGTTTGACCATATACATCAAATTACATCAACTATTGTAACACCCTTTATTTTACACTTTTACATAAACATATTTCCTTCTTATTATATTTGACAAAATTTTGGACATTCTATCTGGTGTTTCTATATAACGGTTCAAAATATAGGCCCATTTGAATAAAATTACATCAATTATGAGAACACCCGTTACTTCCCTAATTAAATCTGTTTACGTGTTCTTATATTACGTTAGCAATATAAGTTTCTTGTAAATTTCAGCATTCTGCCTATACCGATTCAAAAGTTGGGTCACATATTACAAATTACATCAACTATTGGGAAACTCTTTCATTTCCAATTTCAAATTTTATACTTGCTGTTATTCGGGACTAAGCCATGCAGGTTCTTTGTAAATTTCAACTCTCTGTCTAAAACTGTTCAAAAGTATGGCCATATATATCAACTTAAATGAACTATTGGCTCACCCTTTAATTTATTTTTGGAATATTTATACTGGTTATTAAAACGGTTAAAGTAATCGATATTTTGTCCAATTTTCAACCGTTTGTCTATAACTGTTTAACAGATAGCAACATTCAGACGAATTGATAACTCCCTTCCCTTTTTTGAAGTCGACTAAAAATTAAGCATTTCAAATCAAAATTCGCAGGCTGAGTAGAAGAAAGTGCAGTTCTTTAGACTCAATGTGATCACGATGAGTCTAAAGTATAAGGGATCCCAAACAACTGACCCATATTCAAGTATTTATGTGTTAATTTTTTCATTTATTAACCACAAATCATGAATCATGAAAAGAAGCATCAATACAGGAGCTTAGTACAACCCGAATCTGTTAATTGTGTTTAAGCTGCACAACGTTGAATTTTTTGATATCATCACAATTTTTATATAAACCGCAAAAATTTCTTACGTGTATTATGAACTGCAAAGTTATACAAAAATAAATTTTAAAATTAAAAGGTGCCCCCATAATTGATGTAAATTTACTTTTATGGGCCTATCTTTTGAACCGTTATATACAAACGCTTGCAATTTGGACAAAATGTCGATTGATATGGTCGTTATAGTAATAAGTTTTAATATTAAAAATTATAAATTCAAGGGTGCGCTAATAGTTCATTTAATTTGATGTATATGGCCATACTTTTAAACAGTTGTAGACAGATGATTGAAATTTACAAGAACCTGTATTACTAACTCCGCTATAGCAACAAGTATAAAATTTGGATATGGAAATAAACGGGGGTCCCAATAGTTGATGTAATTTGGAGTATGTTGCCAAACTTAGATACAAACACCTGAATTTTAGACATTATGTCCACTACTTTATTTGGTATAATAAGAAGTATAAAAATTTTAAATTATAAATTAAAGGGGTTTGCAATAGTTGATACAATCTGATGTATATGGGCAAACTGTTGAATCGCCGGTGAAATTTTACACAGAACCTGATTGCTAAATCTACTACAACGGCAAGTATATAATATGGAAATTAAAGGGAGATCCTTTGATTGCTGTAATTTGATGCATATTGCCAAACTATTGTACAAGTATAAAGTTTGGAGGTAGAATATAAAGGTGTCCCAATAATTAATGCAATCTTATTTATTGGCCATACTATTGAACCGTTATAGGCAGGCAGATGAAGTCTGTTTTAAAGACAGTTTTTTTGTAAGAATTATTTTATAAATTAACTATAGAATTTTAAATAAATAGAAATTTGTTTAATTATCAACTTTCTTAATGTTCAATTTGCTGTCAACTACACTAACGATGCAGTACACTGATCTACCTAATATTAAAAAATTTTTTTATTTAAAGTAATCCTTCTAAATGACACAGTGCTTATTTGAATTCCATTAGAGCCTTTTATTTAACTCTTCATTCAAAAGTTTAATACAAAATCCTTGGATCTAGAGAATTTACAATTTATATATTTATATTAATTAATTTTTAAATTTTATTTAAAATATTTGTCAGAAGTCTCCTGAAGAGTTAAGTAAGCGATAACGAAATGGCCATCGAGACGTGCTTTGACCCTCAATAATCAATATCGGTGATTTAAATAATAAATCGGGAGAATAGCATGAAAAAAAGAATTTTTTAAAATTTAAAAATTAATTAATATAATTATTTAAAAAAAAAATCCCGTTGTTTAAAATGTTTAATATTTGCAAAGTGCCTGTGCATAAAATAAATTATCGTAGTGTTTTGTGATATTTTATTTTTCATCCTCTTTCAACTGTATAAAAGAGCAGAAAAAACTCTGCCTTATACAGCAGAGAAAGAAAAATAGAATTACAATTGGTTATTGTTGTTTTTGCTTAAACTTTGATTTTTGTCTTTGCTTTATTGTTTGGACAAAAATCTTTAGTTTATTTAAAATACTTGTCAGAAGTCTCCTGAAGAGTTAAGTAAGCGATAACGAAATGACCATCGAGACGTGCTTTGACCCTCAATAATCAATATCGGTGTTTTAAATAATAAATCGGGAGAATAGCATGAAAAAAAGAATTTTTTAAAATTTAAAAATTAATTAATATAATTATTTAAAAAAAAAAAAAAAAATCCCGTTGTTTAAAATTTATATATTGTTTTGTTTTTCCCTTTTGACAAAGAATTGTTGTCCTGGCAGAGACGGCAACTCATTACCACTTAATATTATTTCGTTTACACTCAAACCAGTTCCATTTTATGCAATTTAGCCATACGTGCCACGTTATGCTGTTTCTTCCCCATGCTGACGAATAAAGCTTTTTCTTTTTATTATAAAGACGCCTTGAACCCTAATACACACTTTCCTAATAATAAATAGACGCCTTCAACTCTTTTGTTTCCGTGATTTTTGTACTGCTGTTTTTTGCTTTGAACTATTACTTTTTTCCTTTTCGCACATGTCCGATGGTGGACTCTAACTTATGAACCTCTACCAACGCAGCCACCGCGGTAATATGACTTGTGTTAGCCACTACCGTTTTTGTGGAAATAGCTTTATTCCCCTCTGTTGTTACCAACAATAAATGCTGATTTTTTTTTTTTTTACTTTTTGAGTAACGAAATAAAATTTCTTCCTAGTTTAAGTTTGTTTTTTACAAGTCAAAATAAAAGCTCCTGTGCATTTTGGAGCATTTTTTTTTAGAATCTTGCTTTTCGGTAATTTACAATTCACTATACCCTTGAATTAAGCCGTCATACTTAGTAGTAGTAGAATAATTAAATTTTTGTTCCTTTTTTTTAGCTTATACATCTTAAAATTATAATATAATTTTTTAATCTTTTTCTGCTTTGAGGCACTGAAACGAACTGAATTTAAGTCATTATATGAGTAAAAAACAGAGAAAATTGAGAAAAAAAATACTATATAAAATTTTGCATGAAAATGTCATCGGCTTTTAATGGGTTAAACATTTTTTAAAAAATTTTGTATTTTCTTAAAGATCTCTTCAAAAGCTTTACAACGGAACCCATATTGATTTATTAAAGATATAGTATGCAATTGTACTTTTCTATAAAAAGTTCAGAGGCCCTTACCAATAAATGGGAGGGCGCCAATGTTATTACTTGATGTCTTTTTTTCTGTGGTCGCATATATTTGTTTTTTAATTGAAGTTACTTCACTAAACTAGGTTTGTACCAAATGATATGGAAAAATTAGAGGCAGGCGTTGTGTTTTGTCCGCTGCCTCGTAAGTCATGGACCGATTTTGCTGATTTTCATTAGCAAATTTTGGAAACTATGTGTAATCGATTGCTGTATTTAAATTTTCTATAGCTTATATAGTGCCCTTACAAAATTGATTTTAACCCGAACAATGATGGACAGACGGACATCGGTCAATCTACTTTGCTATGCATAAGGAATTAAAAAATTTATACACTTTATGGGTTCGAATATGGATATTGTAGAAAATACGCACGGAATAAAAAACTAAGATATACCCTTTTTCCAGCTGTTGTGAAGGATATAATAACACTGATTAGACTAAAAGCTTGTAAATAAAACCTAAGAGGTACATGTGTAGCTAAAGCTGCTTTTGCTGCAACATTATATACACTCTCTCTAGTTATTTTTATTAATGCAAAAACTAAATTCGTAAAAGTCGTATTTAAGCCACAACCTTATAGACGTGGTACTCGTAGTATAAAATTTCTTTGAACTATTCATCTGTTACAAGAACACTCAATTTTTCTTATTTTAAAGCAAATAATCGAACAAATGACAGGTTAGTTTGTAGTGCTTGGGATAACTTTTACTTTCGCCCAGAAATTATTTCTGGGTTTCAGTAAGTGACTCAATAATAAAATCAGAATCTAACAACAAATTTAGGTTTATGTTTTAAAGCAGCTGCATTCACAAGAACAAAAGGAATTAAAAATTTATTAAAAAAAAGTTCTTTATAACTGTACAAAATAAAATTAAAATCGAATTGTAGAAAACTTTATTGAAATAAACTTCATTTAGCAATTAGGTAATCCATTTAAAAACAAAGATCTCTAAGGTTTCCAGCAATTTCAACAACTGCTGTTGCTATAGTAGGCTTAAACCATTATTATGTTAAAGGCAAACCTACACATAAATATTCAAACATGCTAACACATCGTCTATAAACCAAAAGGTCAAATAGAATGAGGCAATGTGGAAATGTTTTGTTTTGCATTCCAAAATTGTACAAAGTACCACAAATAGTTTACAAATGTTTGGCTCGTAGGGCAACACATGCAACAAACGATTTCTGACAAACGTAATTGAACAAATTTTTTTCGTCCCTTCTTTCCCACAAGTAACATAATGTAAAAAATAAAAAAATATTGTTCTATTATTAATTGAAATAATTTATAATATTTGCTTGTGCAGAGGAGAAAGTACGTTCTTAAACGTTTTTTTTTCAGGTACTTAAAAAAATATATTTAATTGAGAAACTTTTAGAAAAGGAAGGTACTTTTTACAATAGTTTTTTTTTATAATTGACACTATTTTTAACCCACTTACAAAAAGGGGGATACAATTCGGTTGACTGTTGCTTTTTTATATTTGTGCCTCCAGAACTCATTCGTTTTTGATCCGATTTTGATCATTTTGGTAATATGCTTACAGATTGGTCCCGTTTTAAAAACAGTTCAAAATTTCAAAAATTAAATGGTGTCCCCATACAAAATACGTATTTTTTACGTGTAATGTAAAGGGCACTTCTACAAAATTTAAAATGACTGCGTATTACTATAACTCCCAATAACAAAAAGTTATACAAAAATAAATCTAAAAATTAAAGGGTGCCCCCATAATTGATATAAATTTACCTATATGGGCCTATATTTTGAACCGTTATAGACAAACGCTTGCAAATTGGTCAGAATGTCGATTGCTATAGCCGTTATAGTAACAAGTATTAACATTAAAAATTATAAATTAAAGGTTGCGCCAATAGTTCATTAAATTTAATGTATATGGCCATACATTTCAACAGTTGTAGACAGACGCTTGAAATTTACAACGAACCTGTATTGGTAAGTCCACTATAACAACAAGTATAAAATTTGGTTTTGGAAGTTAAAGGGTGTTCCAATAGTTAATGTAATTTTGTGTATGTGACCAAACTTTTGAACCGTTATAGACAGAACACTGAAACTTAAAAGGGACCTGTATTACTAAATCCACTATATTAACGAGTTTATAATTTGAATTTAGAAATTAAAAGGTGTCCCATAATTGATGTAAATTTACTTATATGGGCCTATCTTTTGAACCGTTATAGACAAACGCTTGTAAATTGCACAGAATGTCGATTGCTATGGCATTTATAGTAACAAGCATTGATATTACAAATTATAAATTAAAGGGTGCGCCAATACTTCATTTAATTTGATGTATAATGCCATGCTTTTTAACAGTTATAGACAGATGATTAAAATTATAAAGAACCTGTATTACTAACTCCTCTATAACAACAAATATAAAATTTGGATTTGGAAATAAACGAGTGTCCCAATAGTTGATATAATATGGTGTATATGGCCGGATTTTGAACCGTTATAGACAGACAGCTGAAATTTACAAGGGACATGTTTTACTTAGTCCGCTATAACAAGAAGCTTACAATTTGAATTTAATTATTAAAGGGTGTTCCCAAAATTTGGAAATTAAAGAGTGACCCTATAGTTGCTATAATTTGCTGTATATTGCCAAACTATTGAACAGTTGATCTAGTAAAAAGTTTGGAGATATAAGGGTGTCCCAATAGTTAATGTAATATAATTTATGTTGCCATACACTTGAATTGTTAAAGGCAGACAGATGTAATCTGTTTTGAAGTCGATTTTTTTCGCAAAAATTATCAAAATATACTTTTTAATTAAAGATACTTGTTCAACATGGCTTTTTTGACTGTGATACTTTTAAGAAAACAGTTTTTTATAAAAGTTATAATAATTTGTTAAAAGTAATTTTTGTTTAAGTTTTTTTTTAATTACGCTGGTCAATAAGGACTTTGTCCTACAGACGTTGTTTAGTGATCTTAGAAGTGTTTCTCCTGTTGTCTCCGAATCTGAACCTAGATTCTTTCTATTACATGTAGTTTCCATGGGACAGCTGAGTATATCTTTTTGCCATAATAGAAGTAATATTTTATTTGCATAAGCAGCTAAAGATAAAACTTTGCCTTACAGGAATTACACCAAAATCAAAACAATAAAATATCCAAACAGAAAATTTAAAGCTTGTTTTCTCTGTATGCTCATGGCACTGACGTGAAAAAATTACGAGAATATACAGCTACACTTATGAAAAAATTTGCTACAAAAATATAGATGAAAAATTTTAAGAAAATTAAAATAAATGTAATTTTACTAGGCCTACAGCTTGACTACGCGAAATATTGTTAATAAATCACAAAATGTCCTTTTTCAAACTTTAGTCGATTCAAAAAATATTCTTTTCTCACCTCTACATGTTAAATTAACTCTTCTAAAAATTTAAGTTTATCAGAAATTAAGTTCAACGGATATAGCAAGATGATTGACTTCAAAATTGTAGTTGAACTCTTTCTAGGAAATATCAGGGCTAAAATTAACGCTATTTGGTAGCTAAATGAATTAAATTGTATTAAAAAATCGGCTATACAATGTTTATAAATATTACTTTCTCGACCCACTCATGGCGCCGTTAGCGGTGAACACGTCGAGTTTTTCCACTAGGATATTTTACACATGAAAAAACGGTACCAAGAAAAGTTCAGTAACATTAACACTTAAAAGGAACTTGTTAGATCCCAAATAAGTACCCATTTTTTCACAATTTTTTAATTCTCGATTTATTTGCTAAAATACCAGGGAACCCCAATATTATCCTTTTCATGTTAGTAATATGAAATATTTGTCGGCATTTTGCCTTAAAATAATCAATTTGAGGATTTTAAGATTTTTTCTCCAAAAATGCCTATATTTTCGGTAAACTCTGAAAACACGATAACTTTTCTAGTTTTAGTATAATATATTACTTTTGGGCATCATTAGCATAATTGTAACATTAAAAAAATATCGTTAGCAAGTTGTACCTTAAAAAAAACTCTTTAATAAAAGGTCATTTTTTTCAAATTATATTATTACCCTACTGTTTAAGCTTATAAATCTAAAAATGAGGAATAAAAATGTTGGGGTGTTTAATTCTATATGATTAGATTTTAATTACAAACTCATGCCTTAGTTTTAGACAAAAATTGTAAAAGTTTTTTGGTTTTTTTTTTTGGTACAAAACAAAAACAAAAAAATTCTGTATAAATTGTCGGTCAGAATAAAATTTCCAACAAAAATATTTCAGTTGAGTTGAGACAATATCAGCCAATGTACATGTGACGTTTAAACCGAGCGTTTTTATTTTCCATTCAATATTAATGCAGGCAGCATCAGTTCTGTAGTAAAATACATAGAAAATAATCTAACAAACGAATATCGATATTATGTCGTTTTTTCAAGTAAGAAATTTCTGCCTTCTAATGTATTGCATTTTAGGAGTTAGGAAATAAATATGAATATAAAATAAAAATAAATAAATAAAAAGAATAAGCCTTTGTGCTTTGTGGAGTTTAATATTCATTTGAGGTTTCCCTTTTATATTTGGGAATGTTGCCAGTTGAAAATAAAAAAAAAAATGTAGGAACAAATGTTTCGTTTTAAAATTGTTGCAGTCACGGCAACAGCAGCAATACAGTGCTGCCAAGTGCAATCTGACTTTTCCATTGGAAAGTTTGTCATTTTTAAGCATAATCGTACTCAAAACGTTTTGACGTACGACCATTATTTGTGTTGTTTACAGTGACTTGAAAAAATTAATATAGAAAAAAACTCGTGAACATTTTCGTGCCATCATTTTTCAAAAGTTTCGGCGTGGATTATCACGACAAAAGTGCATTGATGAACTTAAATCTTTGTATGGCGATGAAGCACCATCCTATAGCACTGTGAAAAATTCGTATAATGAATTTAATCGTGGCTGAAGCTCGCTCAAAGACGAATTCCGTGAAGGTCGTCTAAAAGCGGCTGTTGTGCCAGAGAACATTGATGCCGTGCGTGAACTCATAATGGAAGATCGACATGCGACATACCGAGAGATAGAGACATCCTTGGACATCTCTTCCACCAGCATACATTCGATACTGCATGAACACCTGGCCGTAAAAAAGGCTTGTTCTCGTTGGATTCCGCACAATTTGAAAGTCGCTCAAAAAAAGGCTCGTGTCGATTGGTGCAAAGAAATGTTGCAAAAATACGATTGCGGTGCTTTAAAGACGTTTATAAGATCGTCACAGGTGACGAATCATGGATCTATGAGTATGAAACGAAACAACAATCGACCGTGTGGGTCTTCAAAGACGAGCAAAATCCAACGAAAGTTGTTCGTGGAAGAAGCACTTCGAAGCAAATGGTCGCCTGTTTCTTGGGAAAACTGGTCATGTGGCGACTGTTCCGCTTGAGCAAGGTAGGACGGTCACTTCTGAGTGGTACACTACAATTTGTTTGCCTGAAGTCATCGGAGAAATTCGAAAAACCAACAAGAGATGACGAATCATTGTTCACCATGACAATACGAGCTCTTACACATCGGCTCAAAACAGAGCGTTTTTGACCGGCTAAAACGTCGAATTAATGGGTCATCCGCCATACAGCCCTGACTTGGCACCTAATGACTTCTTCTTGTTTCCGCACATCAAGAAAAAAATGCGTGGTCAACGATTTTCGTCGCCAGAAGAAGCTGTTGAAGTGTTCAAAAAACTGGTTTGAGCGCATGCAAAAGTGTATAAATCATGCTGGAGAATATTTTGAAAAACAATAAAACCATTTTTGATTATAAATATTCGCATTTTCACTATTAGGCTAGAAATATGTAGAGCAGCCCTCGTAATACCTAGATATGGAGAGTATATCGGTGCTTTGTCGTTACAACATTGAAATGCATTCAAATCGACTTAAAAGACTTGCCGATAATGTAAAGAGAACAACCTATTCACAACTATCCCAGTTAATAGGATTTGAATTGAGTAAATACGTTCTTAAAGATATTTTTTTAATTATCGAAATGATTATAAGCGAAAAAAATACAATTTATTTAAAAAAACAAACAAAAAAATATTTTACTAGGTGCTTTGCCACAAAAGTGTTTGCTTTTTTTTACAGGGTATCATACAGATATGTATATCGATTGTTTCCAAACAGGAGCAAAATATGTACTGAAGCAATAATAACAACGCAGTCTTATAATCAAACGATATCGATTTAAAAATGTTTAAGCCATACAAACACTATGTATTGATGTAAAAGCTTCAGACAGAAAGTTTTTTTTTTTAGCAAAATGTCATCTGCTGTAATATATAAAAAAAACTTTGACAAACTTTTGTTTAAACCTTAAGAAAGTTTATGTGCAAAGACAAATTGGTTAAAAACTTATTTAATTATTTTTCTATTTATATCAATACGCGTTAATCAGACGTCAAATTTGAAATAAATCAAGTAGTTAAGCTTGTAGCAAATCGTTCTTACTTTTCAATGCAAACACATTTGCCGTTAAAGTGGTTAAAAGTTTTTTTTTATCGCGTGTTAAATTTTTTGTATTTTTTAAATTTTTTCTGTTAAATACACAGCTTACGACTATTTTTTCTATCAGCGGTAAACCCTTAAACCGTAAGTTCAGAGTCTGAATAGCTCTAATGATTCCGCTTGAGTAGCATTTTTTTCACCAAAAGAAATCCTTTAACCACACTTTAAACTATTAAAAACCTAAATTTTATATTTTTAAAGAATAAGAAAAATATAAAACTATTTTAGTTCTATCTTTGTCAGTAAACTTAAAGTGAAACTTAAGTCTTTGTTAAATACATGTAAATAATTGAAACATTTTTAAACCTAAAAATCCATAGTTTTGTGTGAAAAATTTTAAATTAAAAAAAAACTACTTTTAGTTTATACAAAGACTCTTCTGCAAATTTAATTGATTTTAAAAATCGAGGGATTCCAAAAAACAACATGCTTGAGATTTAAATTATTAAAAGCTAAAATACAAAATTAAATTCTAAGCATCAACATAAAAAAGCTGGATAAAGATGAGAATGAAAGATTATTGATTGTTTAAAAATCGTGAATATTGTAGAAATCATATCAACACACTATAGGAAGTCCCTTAACTGTCTCTTTAAAATCAAATGTGTTTTATTATTATTTTTTTTCTAACTTTTCAAAGAGGCAAAGCAGAGGTGTTTCTCGTCGGCCCAGGGTTAAGAAAAATTTGGTCCAAGTTATAGGGTTCGCCTTCCAGCCCTATCCAAACATCGCAAATTTTGAAGCAAAATTTATAAACTGTTGTAAAATTCCTATAAGTTCAAGGCACTGATTAAAAAGTTATTTACGGACTTTTCAGTCCCTATTTGTTGGCTACATATTTTAAAAAGGATTTTACGGCTTCGCGCTTAATAATGGCAGTAAAGCGACTTTTATATAAAAAAAAAATATTTTGTGACTTTTTTTACCCGTTACGGGAATTTACAAATCATTATATAGGGACCGCAATCTAACGTTTTTTTAACTAGTGCTTATTTCGTGAATTGTTACACTAAGCTAATATCTGAATTGACAGATAATTAGTTTTATCCTTCCGCTGAAAGAATATGATTGTGTTTATGCTTGAACAGCGCTGGGAAATATTGCGACATTACTTTGAAAATGTGTGCGAAAATTACGTACGGATGTTGGAAGAAGAGAAGCACCGTCAGTTCCGTATGTTCGTTATCTTGTGAAAAAAGTGAAAGTAACTGGCCTCATCGATAAACCAAAGTGTGAACAGCCAAAAACAGAGCATACACCCGAGAATATTGCTGCTGTGGCAGAAAGTGTGCGTAAAGCGCTATCAACATCAATTAACCATCGTTCTCAACAACTAAACATTTTGGAGACATCACTGAGACGAATTTGCATAAAGTTCTTGGTATGACGCCATACAAAGTTCAATTGGTTCAGGAGTTGAAGCCAAATGACCATCCAATGCGTTTTCAAAAAAATTAAAAAACAGAAAGTTATTTGGCGAACCCTTTAATACTGTTAATCTATTCATTTAGATTTCTTCTGATATCAGCTACATATATATCAAGCATGTATTACATGTATCGCTCATATAGAAACCTCGCCTCCTCATGATTTTTTTATGGTTTTAAATGCAAAAGTTTAAACGGTAATTTTGTTAGCTGTTTGTGTTTTTCGGTTTGTCAAAAAGATGCGTTATTAGGCATAAAAAAAATCCCGGTGATGGAGAACGAATGTTAAGTCATACAAAGTGTCGTATACACACTATCCATAGGTCGATTATACTTGGCCAGCCTCCTAGAAGACATAAGAGTTAACGATAAGCCTGTTAGCCTTGTGTCTGACAGCCCAAGGCCTCTCATACATTTTGTATAATCTTAGAAACATAAAAAACTCTTTGCAAATCAACTCCGTTAAGAGGTGCTGCCGTGCTGTTTCCAGTAGAGTACGCAGAGTTTTATACTTCTAATATTAAATTCAGTACAATGTGAAAGTATACGCCATCCTTTAATTCGAGATGAAATTATGAAATTTACCCTTAAACTTGTTTAAGCCGAGTAAGAACTTCACAATGTTTGTACAATTTTTGAATTTAAATGAGCAAACTTAAAAAAGGAAGTTAAAGATTATTTCAATTATTTAAAGTTATAAGATTATATGTCGTGTTCTTATTTACAAAATTGGATGGTTAAATAGATGATTTTTATAAAATACACAACTAAGGTAGAAAGGTGCGAAGAATGCTGATAAAGGACGTAGCGGTCCAGAAAGTGCAGCATTACATTCTGCTAGCGTCTAATTTTTCTTGTTTTCTTTGTAAAACGACCGCATACATTTGTGAAATAAATTTTCTTTCTAACAAGATTTTCAGAAATGAAAATAAAATTGAACTAAAGCCAAAATAATTTCAATTCATTTATTAAAAGTTATTTTTAATTTATTCAAAGCATATTTACAAAACTATAAATCAAATTTAATAATATTCATAAATGGTGCTGTAGGGTTCGACTTCTTGACGTCTGCGAATTTGATAATAAGGTTCATAATCGTCATATGCCTGTTCATATTCGTCGTCATATTCGTCTTCTTCCCAGTCGCGGAAATTATTATTGACATTATTTATGGGTTGCTTTTGACCATTTTTATTTGGCTGTTTTTGGCCATTTTTATTTGGACGTTTTTGAGGGCGTTTATTTGGACGTTTCTGAGTATTTTGACTTGGACGTTTTATGGGGGTTTTATTTGGACGTTTTTGGGTGTTTTTATTTGGTCGTTTTTGATTATTTTTATTAGGACGTTTTTGGGGGCTTTTATTAGGACGTTTTTGGTTATTTTTATTGGGACGCTTTTGATTTTTCATTGGTTTGTTTTCTTGTTTTTGCCGTGTTTCAAAGCTATCTTCTTCTTCCATATGGTTTTTATCCCCTTCGTCAGTAGATTGGTTGTCCTGTTTTATAACTGAGGCTGGCGCTTGATCTAACGCCGGCTTTTCTGTAATTGTACTCACTTTTATATTGGTCAATTGTTCGCAAGGTACATCACTATATATGACAACGACTCCATAATTGCAAATATGTTCTCCTTCTCCTAGAGCTTGCCGCGATTGGATTTTGCCAAAACCATTTTTATCCTCAATTTCATAGATACTACCGTTTTTGGTTATAAAACCGGTAACAGCTAAGGGTTTCGATTCTACAGCTTGTAAAGAATGCTCTACTGTGGCGGGCATTTCAATGGGAAAAGTTTCAATTTTCATATCTTTTTCATTGGCGTTCATTACCGTGAAACCTTTGTTGGAAGATACGTGAATCTTAGGCGCTGTTGTCTCCTTTTCTAATGGCATAGAATCCACTGAAACCTTGTCATATTCGTTGGCATTACTGTCTGAAATTTATTAATTCATACATTTCTGTATGTATTTTCGATATTATTTTAATATTTGTCTTACCAATAACAGCTGCAGAAGAGATTGCTAAGAAAGCAACGCTAAGCAGCAAAGAATCAAATCTCATATTGATTTTCTTGTCTTCAATGTTTCACTAATTGTGTTGTTTCTGAGAGAATTTTTGACAAGAACTAAACTCGCGCTTAAGTTTGATGATGATCTTATATAATTTCTGTTCAAATGCTGCTGGCAAAAACATAAAACAAAGTATTTGGCAAACGAAAAACTTTCTATTGAAATACTTTCAATAAATTTTATACTAAAATTGAAAAAAAAAACAAGGGCTATTTAGCTTAATGCCCACGGCTTGGCTGCTTAAAGATTTTTCAAAGACGCGTTAAACATAAATTTATGAATAATTCATTTTCATTATTTTGGCTAACACGCAAACACAAAAACAATGAGATTTAAAAAAATAAATATATTTAACGATAGAAGTGGCAAAAGTTCAAAGAACTAAAATCATAATAATTTCTTTTTTTACATTTTTGTTTATATAAATGATAGTTTTTGACTGCTCTGCGGTTTTTAGCATTTAAAAGAAAGTCTCTATACAAAAACAAAAGAAACCACGTTTAAATATTTAAAATATCAGAGGTTTTGTCCGCCAGCATTTTAGGTCAATGCTCGTAAATTAAAATGCTTGGTACCATTCAAAGTAACTTTACCAAATTTGTAGTGTTCGGCTATTGGAACAGCCAAGTGCTGTGAAGTGTATTTTTTTTCAATGAAACTACTAAATGCTGGTTTTAGATTAATGCTTTAAAACTATGTCAAAGTTTTTATGCTAATAAATTTGAGTAGTGTTTTTGTATTTTTTTTTGTTATAAATAAATTAATAATAATAGCGTTTTCATTTTGAATCGCTGATATTAGTAAGTTTTTTTTGTTATAATCGATTTAAAAAAATTAATTAAAATTTTTTTATATTATTTGTTTTTATTCTTTTCATTATAAAACCTATTAAATCAAATTAAAAAAATTTATTTAGTATTGTTAGCTTTTTTCAGATTGATGTGTTTTCTTAATTTTATGGCTGATACTAGAAACTAAAAATAAGGCGTTAAAAATTAATAGCTTTTTGGAAACATCTACGATTTACTTTTTTAAAAATTAACTTTTACAAAAATAAATTTTTTCAGAATGTAGTATTTCTTTTCTTAAAAAAAACAAACATATAAAAAAAATTATTTAGCTAAGGCACTAGATGAGCGAGAGAAAATTTGAATTTGAAAATTTGATATTTGAATAAGCCAATCAGACATAGTTTTGCAAGTCTAGCTATTGACAATCAACAAGATCGGCTCATGTTGTTTGAGATAGCGGGCAAAACATCATTTGGAACAGATCTTGTACAGTAAAGTAACTTCAATCAAAAAAACCAATATCTAGGGCGATAGAGTTGTAAACAAAAGAAAAAACATCAAGTGAAAAATTGGCGCTACTATATATATTTCTGGCCTAATAGTGAAAATGCGAATATTTATAATCAAAAGTGGTTTTATTGTTTTTCAAAGTATTCTCCAGCATGATTTATACACTTTTGCATGCGCTCAACCCAGTTGTCGAAGCACTTTTTCCACTCCGATTGAGACACCTCTAAAACATGGTTTTTGAACACTTCAACAGCTTCTTCTGGCGACGAAAATCGTTGACCACGCATTTTTTTCTTGATGTGCGGAAACAATAAGAAGTCATTAGGTGCCAAGTCAGGGCTGTACGGCGGAAGACCCATTAATTCGACGTTTTGGCCGGTCAAAAACGCTCTGGTTTGAGATGATGTGTGAGAGCTCGCATTGTCATGGTGAACAATGATTCGTCTTCTCTTGTGGGCTTTTCGAATTTCTCCGATGACTTCAGGCAAACAAATTATAGTGTACCACTCAGAAGTGACCGTTCTACGTTGCTCAAGCGGAACAGTCGCTACATGACCAGTTTTGCTGAAGAAACAGGCAACCATTTGCTTCGAAGTGCTTCTTCCACGAACAACTTTGGTTGGATTTTGCTCGTCTTTGAAGACCCACACGGTCGATTGTTGTTCCGTTTCGGGCTCATACGCATAGATCCATGATTCGTCACGTGTGACGATCTTATAAAAGTCTCTTGAAGCACCGCAATCGTATTTTTGCAACATTTCTTTGCACCAATCGACTTTAAAATTGTGCGGGATCCAACGAGAACAAACCTTTTTTACGGCCAGGTGTTCATGCAGTATCGAATGTATGCCGGTGGAAGAAATGTCCAAGGATGTCTCTATCTCTCGGTATGTCGCATGTCGATCTTGCATTATGAGTTCTCTGACACAACTGCCGTTTTTGGACGACCTTCACGGAATTCGTCTTTGAGCGAGCTTCGGCCACGATTAAATTCATTATACCAATTTTTCACAGTGCTGTAGGATGGAGCTTCATCGCTATACAAAGATTTAAGTTCATCACTCATGCACTCTTGTCGTGATAATCCACGTCGAAAGTTGTAAAAAATGATGGCAGGATAATGTTCACAAGTTAATTCCATTTTTTTCTATATTAATTTTTTCAAGTCACTGTAAACAACACAAATAATGGTCGTACGTCAAAACGTTTTGTGTACGATTATGCTTAAAAATGACAAATTTTCCAATGGAAATGTCAAATGTCAGTGTTGCCAGGCCAGAAGAAGATATTAATCAATATGGGTATCACTGAAAAGCTTTTGAAGAGATCTTTAAGAAATACTAAAATTAAAAAAAAATGTAAATAGTACTTAATTTTGTATACCCTTCATCACAAAAAGTGGTAAAAGAACATAACTAAGCTTTCCCTTGCAAAAAATTCAAATACGCCAATCGATCAGACATAGTGCCGAAAGACGTGCTACGAGTATTAGAAACAGCAAGAGCGGTCCATGTGCCAGCAAAACACCACGCCTACCTCTAATTTTTCCATATTATTTTGAACAATGAGGAAAGGAACAAATATATGGGGTGGTAGAGAATTACAAAATACGGAAAAAACATCAAATGAAAAAATTGGCGCTCGCCAATATTTGTCTACTTACGGGACTGTGAAATTTTCATTTTTTTCAATATCAATATGGGTATCACTTTAAAGTTTTTGAAGATGTCCATTAAGAGTCGATGGCATTTTTATGTAAAATTATATATAGAATTTTTTTTTTTTTTTTTTAGTTTTCTTTAACCACAATATTTGCCCTTTTGATTGGAGTTAGTTCACTAAAATAGATTTACATATATAGTGAAGGGTATATAAGATTCGGCATAACCAAATTTAGCTCTCTCACTTTTAAATTTTTGTTTTTTTTAGTAAACTTGTTATTAATTTTTGAAAATATAAATTTTTGTATGTACGCTGAATTCTTAAATTTTAATGTTTATACTAGCAGTACCCACAAATTCGTCTGCGGTTCATTTATAATTTTCTTAAAATTCAAACTTAGAAAAATTTGTTTTTAACTATTTAGTCCAGAGTTCCGTAGATAGTGCGAAAAATTTTCCATTTAAAAAACAATATGTGCTAACAACCGTTTTAGTACCATTATACCGGTTTCACATGTGTATCTCTAGCTTTTCTACGAAATGATTTAATTATAAAAAAGTATTCTATATTTAATCCAAGTTTCTGGGAATCCTCCTCACAAATCCATGCCGTAGTTTTTACGTGATGGGAACACAGACAGTCAGGCGGACAGTAATAAATTCTAAAAAGTGCTTTATTATTCATACCGATTACTATCTACACCAACATTTAAATTTTCAAAAAAATATTTCATATACAAAATGACATTACAGTTGTATGAAGAATTGTGGCTAAAATTCTTTTTTATGTGAAATTGTGAGTTGCTGTCAAATTGCCATCTTTTTAAATTTTTCAGTTCTTTTGAAGTATCTTGTACATATTTTTATACACGATTATTGATTTTTTGGATAAATTTCGTTACTATTATTAGTTGGTTTAATTTCACTATTTTTTATATTTTTGTGTAAATTCGTATTTATATCCGCTGGTGTTCTTTTGATTAATAATTTAAATTCAATTTTTTAAGGGAACTCAGTTTGATTTGTGATCATGTAAATCTTCACACAAAATTTAATATTAATTTAATATTTAACAATGTGAAGATCATTGTGGTGACCATGCCCGCTCTTAGTAGACAATTTAACATGGAGTGTGGGGTGCCAGATGATTTTTTTAAGAAATTGGCATATTTCCCAACAATAACTTGCCTTTAACGGAAAATACTTTTATTAAAAAAAAAAAAAAAAAAAAAAAAAAAACAGAACAGAACAATTGAGTATCAAATAATGTTTACAAAATAAATAAATTGCTTTCGTTATTGTTCTATTGGTCGTATTTAGTGAAAGTAATCCAATATTTCAATTTATTTTGGTCATTATAGTCACGTAAAGCAATTGTCTAAAACATCTGATAAAGTTCATTTTTCTGGAGTCTATTCCGTTGGATGTGGAGACAAATTCACCTACGGTATTTTTCACATTTCTGTTGTTAAATTTTTTGTTGGAATAAAATTCTGCTGCAACATTCGTCGTACGAAACATCAGTTTTTTCGCTGCACTGTTTAATCAATTAAGAATACTTTTTCTAGTTTCATTTTCAATTCAAAATGAACTTCATTAGGTAGAGAGGTATGAATAGGTACCAAAAATATAAAATCTATTATATCAATCTAATTTTACTTTGATTTTTGATATTGTCGCAAAAATCACATTTAGTTTAAAGCACTTGCATTATTAAGGCTACATACAATTTTTCGGGGAAAAATAAACTTATTAATAATATATTTTTAATGTACAGATATTCTAGCAATGCTAAAAATTTTATACTAATAAAAACCAAGTTACCATGTTTTATCGAAAAAATCGGCATTTTTGCAGCAAAAATCGGCAAATCAGCACTTTGAAAATTTATTTATTTATTTTTAAAATATATTTATAAATCCGCAATACAGCAGGCCATAATATTTAATTATATAATATAATATTTATTTATATAATTATTTAAGAGAGCTTACTCGTTTTTAAACTTAGATGATATGCTAAGAATTTCTTTTGAAACTTGTCTTTGTAAAATACAAGTCTGTCTTTTTGAAATCAGTCATTAGTCGCTGAAACTCACGAAAGTTGCAATTCGACAGTATATTTATACATAAAAATATGATATATTGATTTCAAATCATTTTAGTACATACATAGCCTAAGTCGAGCACATTGGTCCTGAATTTGGTAAATTTCGTAAAATTAATTGTGCTGAAATATTCCTGGTTATTAGAAAAAAAATTTAGTTTAAGGAAGAAAGTGGTTTAGATTAATCGCACTTATTTTAAATTATTATCGTGTATTAAGTACCATAACACTCTTACTTATTGAACTGTTTTCTCTTCCACACTTATTAAACATGTTTATTAAAACAAATATCTAGACAGTCGCTAGCACAGAATTTTTTCTTAGAGCTTACTGCTTACAAAGTTTTCTAACTAAAAAATATTCTTTAAAATCCTTTCAAAATTACTTACATAAATTAAATATTATCCAAGTGCAAATGTAGTCAGAATAAAAAATATTTAGAATAATTTCAAATGTTTTATTTACAACAGTTTCTCATTGATTATAGTTTATAAGAATAACTTTACCCTTCAATTCTTATTATTTTTTTAATTAATTTATTAACCCACCCTGTCAGGTGACTGAATTATGGTTACAAGCAATATCAAATTACAAATATACATACATATATATTTTAATCAGACAAAATAATAAATTACATAAAGTTGCATATGTAGATTAGTTGAAGCCTGCATAATTGGAAACTGTTTAATGCCAAAATTTTCACTTTTAACAATTTGCTGGGAATTTGTGAATTGATAATTCTAAGATATAAATTATTATTTTATCATTTTATCATTTTGTGGCAATAAAAGAAATAAATTAAAAGTATCTTTCATTTCTTTCTCTTTATATATTTATTTAAAAATAAAACTGTCAGTTTTTCCCCGGTTCAGTTGCAACTCTAGCTGATTTTGCATTCATAAAATAAAAATAAAAAATACAAATGAAATTGTAATTTTAAACATGCTTTCGCCTTCATTCTAAGATATCTGATTTACATTCACAAATACGCGATAGCCACGAAAATACCCGTTTTAGCTACGATTCAAATGAAAGACATTATTTTATGTAAAAGACAGTACTGAGGCAGTAGCAGTGAAAATGCATTGCAAGTGCAAGTAATGTCATGGCAGTAAATAATATTATTCTTATATTTCAGAATAAAAGCAACAAAAAGTAGACACTGAAGGGCGAAAAATTAATGTTAAAAATACAAAACCAGATGAAAAGTATAAAAAATGAAGAAGCTAAATATAACTGAAGATATCTTTTGTTGGTAGATAAAGAATAAAACGTTGAAATAGTCTTACGCAGCAGTATGCACTTTTTTGGTGCAATTTAGTTATTTATTTTTTGCTTCATATTTTCTTAATTAAATTTAAATTTTAGAAAAGGTTAAGTTCACTTTAAGAGCTTTTAAGTATGCAGTTGAAAAGTGGAAAGATTAACTAGTTTTGATAATTAGTAAGGATTTTTTTTTTGGATCATAGTTTTGAAGTGGTGTTTCTAAACTAGACAATTGAAAGAAGCTTACTGACAACTCGGCATCATTCATTTGTTTGTGATTTTTGTATTATGATTTTCTTTTATTTTAAATTTTCATAAAAGAGGGAAAAAACAAAGAAGCAAAACGAGGTTTTGACAAATTTATATAGTAGCACAAATTTTCATAATTCTCGCAAACGTCAGATGGATAATATGGCGTCGAAAAGAGAAAGTGGAACTACCTTCTATTCTTATATCACGAATACAACCATGGCAAAATAATACAGGTGGTCTAGATGGCGAATTAATTAATTTTCGCCGTAAACGCTAAATGTCAAATGTCACATATACATAAGCTGTGTCAAAATTGAAAAAAAATTAAAAATTCATTTATAAAAAAAATTCAAATAAATGCCAGTATAAAAATTATTGTTTCTTTTTTTAATATATGGTCACTATAGGCAGTGGCACATATCAACAAAAATAGATTTTACCAAGGCGAATTGAATACTAGGTAAAACTAAAAGCGCATGCGATCTAATTCGCTTTGTACATTTTTCCTCACCAATCTCAAAGTTTATTTACATTTTGTTGACGCGCCATTTTAAAAACTTTAAAAATTTTCAATATTAAAATTGAAAATATATTTTTAAATAATTAATTTGTTTAAAAACAAAGTGAAAGTGCGAATAAACCGTTGTGTGAAAAGTAAAAAGAATGTGTGTGCCCAAGTAGCGCAGTTAAAATATAAAATAAAAAAACACATTTAAAGAAGAAAAAGTTTCTTTGAGAAACATTTTTAAAAATTGTTTTTTTTTTTTTAACAAAATACACATTTTATAAAATGCATTTGAATATATGTGAAGAAATATTAATGCGGTTTGCAAAAAAAGACGAGTGCGGAAGTGGAACTTTGTTTGATATGCTAAAAGACTAAAGGAAAAATTAAATGAAGTAGCATTTGTTTATAAATTTCTTTTTCTGTTTAGTTTTTTTATATTATTCGTCACTGCTTACTGACACATACACTTAAAATTTACACTAACAAAATACACTCGTTTTTTGTTTTTGTCCTCATGCGACTACCTAGTATTCAATTTGCCGTGGATTTTACATGGCGAAATAATACAGATGGTCTCAAGGCGAATTGAATACTAGGTAATCGCATGAGTACAAAAACAAAAAAACGCATATATTTTGTTAGTGTAAATTTACGTGTACATGTTTCTTAACAAAGAGGAAAAATATAAAAAAAACAGAAGAAAAAGAAATTTCATAAAAAATGAATTTACAAATAATAATTTGCACACCATAGACTCCAATAAGTGAAAAAATGTTAGGTAGTTGTTTATTGTCGCAAGCCGCACAATAACAAATTTTTCAAATATTTTATTTATAAACTTTAAAAATGTTTCTCAAAGAAACGTTGTCTTTTTTAAAAAAAGTTTTGTTTAGTTTATTTTATATTATATTTTTCTGCACTTCTTGGACACACACACACACTTTTCACATAACGTTTAATTCGCGAATTCTGTACTATCAACAAATTAATTATTTAATAATATTTTCTTGATTATGAAATTGAAAACTTTTTCGTTTTTTAAATGGCGCGTCAACAAAATGTAAACAAATTTTGACGCTGTTTCGTAAAAATGTGTAAAGCGAATTCGATCACCTGCCCTATTAGTTTTACCTAGTATTCAATTTGCCTTGGATGGTCTCGATTGCGAATTTATTAATTTCGCCGTAAACGCTAAATGTTAAACTCCATATCAGTGATCGGTTATGAGTAGTGGAAAAACAAGTTGAGTTGAATCATGACTCTTATTTTTTTGTACTTACTTGTATTCATACATTTTTCTGACTCACTAAACACCAAACATCTCAAAGGTTTGAACTACTCTGAGTATTCATACTTAACAACATGTATGATGTTGATGATTTAAACTCTCACTAACTCATTATATGTAGTCGATACAAAATAAGTATGATTCGCTAACGAAAAATAAAATACTCTGTAGAAGGTTTCACAGTGGCGTGTGGGATGTTTTTTTATTATTTCAGTAGAAGGTTTCACAGTGGTGTGTGAGATGTTTTTTTTTATTATTTTAGTAACTTAAAAGGTTTTTAGAATAATGTTTAGAGGAATGTTTATTACTTTCACAGTGCTTCGAAGTAGAACCTTTTTAACTCTTGCATATATAATTCAACCAAAAAGATTTTTACGTTTAAAAAACTGCTTAAAAAACAAAAGCTGCTTTGAAGAAAATTTCTTCTATTTCGAAAACATTTCTATGGGAAAATTAATTTTCGAGAAAATTTAATTGAAAATTTTTACGTGGCAACGTTCTTAGTGAAAGTTTTCCTAGGAAAATTTTTTAGTTGAAACTTAAGTTTTAGGCAGAGTTTAAAAATACAGTAACGTGCCCTATTACTAGTGGTTTTTAAAGAAGAAAGGTTTGTATTGCTGATCATACATTTTATTAGTTTTCATTTATTACATTTTCATTGATTATTACACACTTCTATATTGATAAAAAAATATTTTATATTTTTATTTTTGTCCCTATATTTTAATGTAACAATCGCCGTCCTTTTGTAAAGTACTAAAGAATAGAACCGTAAATTTTTCTTGAGTGGCTTGAATGAGTTAAATGAGTTGTAAGTATTCAGAGTATTTTTCTAAAATTATAAATCCAAACGACATACTTCACGAATCATACATATATGAGTTCGATGTCGACGTAGTACTCATAATCATACAGCTTGTATCTATGAATCATTCTTATAGTGAGTGCGAACAAATCTGAGTAGTAAAATTTAAATGATGTATACTCACTTGAATTTAAAATTTTGTAAGTGATTATGAATAGCGAAAAAACGACTTATTGCCGATCACTGCTCCATATATAAAAAATATGTATATTTTTCGTATATGGTGATTGGCAGTTAAGAAGTAGATGTTCAAGGAAGAACATGGGAGAACTTTTGGCTATACTAAGAACTCATGGTGTAGATGTGTGCCTCTATCTTCACTGACGCTTGTCAAAAATACGATCATTTCGATATTAAACAAATATTGATGAAGGTGGCACAGTTAATTTAACACGCATCATAATGTAAATATGTTCCTTGGTTTTTATTTTCTTTTTCTTATAATAGAAAATGAAAGTTTTTCTTACTACAAACACACGTAAATGTAATTTACTTCCTGTTTTTTAACACACTTTTTTATTTTTTGTGTTTAATGGAGTTGAATAGAGTAGCTTGGAAACTTCATAGCCCTCTGGGGAGTTCTGTAGTGACATAGAGTAGTTTTAAAATTACTCCCATGTAATGCAAACCTGGGTTATATGGTCCAGCCCTAGGACCTATGCGTGAATCGACTAGCCACGTTATCTTCAGGGTATGGCCAAACTTGTTTGGACTTGAAAATAAACGGGTGTCCTAATAATGGTTGTGATTTGGTATATGTGGCCGAACTTTTAAACTGTAATAGACAGACTGTTGAAACTTGCACAGAACCTGATTGCTACATCTACTACAAAAGCAAGTATAAAATTTGAATTTGGAAATTAAAGGGTGCCCCTATATTTACTATAGTTTGATGTATATTGCCAAACTATTGCACACTTGAACAAGTCTATAGTTTAGAGATGTAAGGGTGTCGCAATAGCTAATATAATCTAATGTATGTGGCCATACTCTTAAACCGTTTTAAGCAGACAGATGAAATCTGTTTTGAAGTCGGGTAGACGGACATCACTCAATTAATTGCGCTATGCATAAGAACTCGGAATATATATACTTAATGGGGTCGGAAATGCATATTGTTGAAATTACAAACGGAATGGCAATCTTAGTAATACCATCTTTTCACTTTTTGTGGTGAAGTTGTTGTCAAAATTTTTAATAATTTTAAAAATAGAATAAATTCAAATAGCTTTGCTCAAGTGAAGACTTACATGTCATAATTTTTAACAAAATCCCCAAAAACCTTAACCGCCAAATATATCCGCAAAGAATTCCTCAATCCCCAAACTAAAATTTTCATCACCATTTTAAAAATAAAATCTCCAATTTGAGGATTAGTCCCCTAATCTGTCAACACTGCACATTAATGTTCTTTCCGAGAGTTAGTCTGTGCAAGACTTTCAATGGTTATTTAAAATACATATATTACACATTATCTAGAAAGAGTTCCCAGCTAAGCCAAAAAAAAAAGATCCTGACAAGCGTAAGATCGGTTAGTCAATGCCTTGAATTGCTGCTTCACTTAAGTCTTAAATGTAAAATTTTAAATTTTTTTATAGAAAAAAAAAAAAAACAAACCTGGTCAATAATAAATATGCGCAAACAATTTACAATAGAAGAATTTTTATTTTCAACACAAAAAAAATGTAATTTTTAAATAAACATTATTTCGACTTTCTTATAAAGACTGGGCGCTTCGGAACATTACGAGGAATACTAGAATTGGCGATACCACTAGAACGGGGCTTGGTCTCCGACGTTGGAGTTTTTACTGGCCTTGGACTACTTGAACGTGGTGAACTGCCACTGGTACCAGTTCCAACTGCTTTATTGAAAATACCTCCACCCTCAAGTCTATTACTTAAAATTCCTTTAGAGCTCAAATTTAAAGTTCTAGGTGAAAGCTTGGCTGGTGGTGACAAGCTTCTAATTCTAGGGCTAGAATTTTTACACTTCTTCGCCTCTTCAACAGGCACATCATCCTCAAACATTAAGAGCAAATGTAATTTTTGACAATCATTATCCAGAAATTTCATGACTTTATTAAGAGCCTCAATTTTGAAATCTTGTTTAGTTTTATTATATTGATCGTAAAGTCTACACAATTTTGCCTCTGTAGTTATACTGCCCTCTACGACTGTTTCCAAAAAAGCATATTTGTTACTGATTCTTAACGCCAGAACTTCAGTCCCATAATCATCAATAATATCTTCCTCTTTTGCTACAGGCTTAAATCGTATATTTCTAATCTCAGATTTGGCTAAACGCGTGGTTCGTTTAACAATAGTATTCATACGTTCTTCTGGCTTGAAAAATTGTTCTAAAACATTAATCTTCTGTTTGGGTTGTCCGTACTTGTTGTATGTAAAAATGATGCCAAATAACATAGAACCCAATGCCATAATACCCATAAGTGAGTATAGTACTTGCCACAGCATAGAATTTGTAGTAGATTCGGCAGCATAACGAGGCGCTCCTTGTACATAATCTCTGACCATGTCTAGAAATAATGATTGGCAGTCCTGCATAGACAAACGGTCGGGATGAACATTAACGGGCATTTTTTGGGACATTAAATGGGTATTTCGATCAGGAAATATAAAGTTTCTGACTGTAGTCCAAAAGTATGCAGTTGGCTGCCGAACGCCACTTAGAATTTCTGAACAATGTTTTGTTGCTTGACGAAACCACGCTACACAAACTGTTCCTAGTTCTAAGTTAGGATGCAGGGCCTTGCAAAATTGTTCCATATAAGTGTTAGGATCCTAAAATAGAACAAAAAAAAATTTACATATTTCTTATCAATTATTTTTTCTTTGTAAAATCAGAATACAAAAAAATATTATGTTCATTTTCAATATTTAGAAAAAGATTTTATCTTAAATTTTCTTTTAAAATTTTTCGGCTGATAATAAAAAATTTAAACAGCTTTTTGTATGGCTAACGTGAAAATCAGAAGCTAAAATTAATTACAGTTTAAGTTAAGTGACCAGAATTTGACTTGCGTATTACGATCGGAGAATATAAATTTAATACCAGTTTTCTTTTTCAAAACATCGCAGCAAGTTTTCTTTTTCAAAACATAGCGTAAAAATTTGCACAACAAAAATCATTAAGAACTTACATGAGCGGCCATAAATGCAGTTGTTTCAAAGGACTTCTTTCGTTTTTTCACTATTTAATATCAAATATATGTACGCACACTTATTGTGACATTCTATTGACACTAATTTGGTTTTTTTTTCTATAGTAATTAGAAAACTTACAGTATGTCAAGAAACTTTTCTTACAATGTACACAAAACAAAAATTTTTTTTGTAAACGAATAATGCGGCAGTCCTTGAAATTCTAAAATAATTAAAATATTCTTCCTATGGTAAAATTTTATAGAGTTCGGCGATATTAAACAGTGGAAAATTTTAAAAAATAAATGATCATAAAGCTGGAAATTGTTACTCGTCTTTAAAGGAGGGCCCAGGCTTTAAAAGACATATCTCGGTAGCCTTGTATCTTAAGAAATAACGAATCTGCAATGGCCCGAATTGGAACCAACTCGATTTCAAAATAATTTATGAGACTTGTAAATTTCTAAAAAATTTTATTGCCTTTGTTGCTCGAAAATATGAAATATTATGTCGTGACATTTGTTCGTCAAAAAAAATTTTTTTTACCTTTTTTAGTTTTTCGCTCATAAAGTTTTCGTTATTGTTCGAATCTTTGTATAAGTTAGGATTTTTTAAATGTATTCTTTCAGTTAAAGAGAGATAAAACTTCAAAGTTTCAAATTGCCAATTATTTTCTATTTTGGATATGTACCCTACGTTTAGCAGCGATCGAAATCATACACCCGTATTATGTATGTCGTAGTCGAATATTATGAATTTACGTAGTCGTACTCGTGATTGTGTAACAGTTTCTAAGTAAAAGTTTGTTGAAAATGTTAAGTGGTGAGCATTGTTTGATGAGGAAGCAGAAATCCAAAATCTTATTGTTCTTCTGCGGCAACTAAAATGCCATTCTAATATGTTCGCACTTCTAAGTACAAAGTTAGTTTTTTTTTTAAATTTATCAACAAAATTATAAAAATACCTTCTTATTAGTTTAATTAAGTATTTTCGGCTTAACAAAGCGTCTTTCCGCTACGCCCTTAAAACCAAAAACTTCGTGATGCCTCTAGATCAATATGTGTGAGTAACGTTTTACGTTTGGCAGCAACTATGCGAATACATTCAGAAGGAAGTTATCAATGGGGTGCTGTCAATGATTTTAACGTGCATCTTGCTTAACTTACAATGAGCGCTGGATTTCATGAGTCTGTAGAGACGATGTTTACAGAGCTTTGTCTAAAGTGGATTTAATTTAAAATATGAGAAACAGAAAAGAATGCAATAAAGTAAAATTTAAAAAAAATGGCTTTCCTGGTGAAATTGAAAGTTAGACGGGACGCATGTAAAGATTTTAACTCCGTTATCAGAACCTTGGAAATACTTAACAGAAAGTGATTTACAGTCAAAATGTGTTAGTGGTAAGTACAAATAAAAAACAGCATTGTGCAGAAGGTTATCTTTATCTTTAACAGGTTTGCGAACTGAAAATTCTTTACATTTCATCACATCATCCGGGCTCAAAGCACATTTCGTTGGTATAGCATGCATGTGATATAAAGTTATATCTTAGAGAGATGTATTCACATGGCTCTTAGGTAAGCTGAACAATAATTTAAGCAAAATTATTTTTTATACGTACTATGTATATTTGTCCATACATATTTACATATGTATCTTTGGGAGATGCAGCATATCCTGTAGAGCCATTCCTGATTACACGTTTTAGGGCGGCAGAACAACTCCCTTCTGACAGTCATTTTAATTTAATCCAATCAAAAGCAAGAAATGCGGTTGAAAGGACAATCGGTGTTTAAAAAAACCAGTTTCGTTGCATCCTTTGTGCAAGACAACTATATTATTCGCCAAAAATGGCAACAAACATGCAGCCTCCTTCGTCGGTACTTCTCTATAGCATATTCGCCGGCGAAGTAAAATAATTTATAAAATGGCTATATCTATCTCCTTTCACCACCTTTCTTCTCTCTCATCTATCCCTTTCCTAAAAGAATGTAGTACGGTTGCGAACTAAGTAGGTATTTATTGATGCCTGAAGTGCTACTTCTCTTTAAAAAAAAAAAAAAAAAAAAAAACAAAGATAACTGCAGTTTGCGCGGCTTTACACAACATTTATATACATTTTAAACCCTGATATTCATAAACACAGCGAAAGTGATCTGACAGCAGCAAATATTAGATTAAATATAATCAACTAATTAAATTTATAGAAAAATATTATTTAGTTTATTAAGTAATACAACAAAATTGATTGTTTAAAAATATCAAAATATTAAGGTCTCTAAAAAAAATAAATAAAGATAAACAGCCCGGTTTTGTGCATTTGATAAGCTCAAAACATTGAGTGTTTATCAACTTTTGAATATTTATCAAGATTTGGTATTCTACTACAAAAAATAAAAGCTTTTTAATTGATAATTTGTCAAAGTCTAATTTGGTACGCTTCATGCAAATATCAACATAATGGATTCTTTTTTAAAATACATGAAAAAATTTACGTATCCTTTTAGAAAAATGGAAGAAGAACTAAATTTGTAAATACTTATTTGTGAAGACGAAGAAAATACGGAAGGTGTGACTTACAAAGATTACGTGACTCAAGCGATCCTTTTCAGTCGTAAAAAGAAGAATTTACAAATAAATTTTCTCCTGAGTCGTGTTCTTGCTCGGAAATTAATTGCAGACTTGCAGCCGATCATGTTTCAAATTTATACAAATTTATATGTTTATTAATATACTTCATAGCCAATTAATTTGTAATAATTCTTGCAAAAAAAACCGACTTTTAAACAGATTTCATCTGTCTGCCTTTAACGATTCAAGAGTATGGCCACATAAGTTAGATTAAATTAACTATGGGGACACTCTTTTGTCTCCAAACTTTATACTTGTTCAACTGTTCAATAGTTTTGCAATATTAATCAAATTACAGCAACTATAGGGTCACCCTTTATTTTCAAAATTCAAGTTATATACTTGCTCTTGTAATTAATTAAGCAATCAAGTTCTGTGTAAATTTCAATCGTCTGTTTATAACGGATCATTAGTTTGCCCATACACATCAGATTATATCAACTATTGTTAAACTCTTTAATTTATAATTTAAAATTCTTATACTTCTTATTATACCAAACAATGTAGTGGACATTCTGTCTAAAATTCAGGTGTTTGTAGACAACGGATCAAAAAATACGGCCATATAGAACTAATTACATTATTTTGGGAACACCCTTTAATTTATAAAACCAAATTCTATTCTTCTTGTTATAGTAGACTTAGCAAAACAGGTCCCTTGTAAATTTCAGCTGTCTGTCTTTAACGGTTCAAAAGTTCGGCCACATACACTAAATTATATTAACAATTGGGACACCCGTTTACTTCCAAATTCAAATTTTTTACTTGTTGTTGTATCGGAGTTAGTAATACAGGTTCCTTGTAATTTTCAAGCGTCTGTCTACAACTGTTCAAAAGTATGGCCATACACATCAAATTAAATAAACTATTGGCGCACCCTTTAATTTATAATTTTTAATGTAAATACTTGTTACTATAACGACCATATCAATCAAAATTATGTCAAATTTGCAATGGTTTTTCATTAATGGCCAATATAAGTAAATTTACAGTCGTTTTAAATTTTACAGAAGTGCCCTTTACAGTTCATAATACACGTAAAAAATAAGTATGTTGTATGGGGACACCCTTTAATTTTCAAGATTATGAACTGTTTTTTAAACGGGACCAATCTGTAAGCATAATCTATCATATGACTAAAATTTTCAAAACCGGTGCAGAAATGTCTTAGTTCTGCAGGCACAAACATAAAAAAGCAACATTCGGTCGAATTGTATAACCTCCTTCTTTTTTTGAAGTCGGTTAAAAATACTTACTTAGCTGGTGTATCCATGTTTTTGCTTTTGCCAATAATTTAATTTAATAAATTTAATTAAAATCAGCTGTCAATAGAAATTCACCACACTAGTGAATTTCAAAAGCTTTTTATTTATCAATGTTTCCACAGAATACCAAACAAATAAAAATCTTGACAAAATATCTTGATAAAAAATTTATCAAGAATTCACAGAATCGGGCTGATTATGTATTTTAATTTACTTTAATCGTGCTTGATTCCTTCAAATATAAATATTTCATGATATCCTTATTAAATATTTTTTTATTTAAAACTACAAATTGAAATGAATTACTGCGGGGAAATCATATCCATATGGCCACTTCACTACTGCTTATATACCTCATCAGTGAATTTTACCCAAATTTTTTTAAAAAAATTTGAAAAAGCCAAATCAAAAATGTTTTACACAAAACACAGCAAACAATAAGCAACTATTTTTATTATTTTTCATTTTATGTTTAATACCCTGTTCAGACATACGTTTTAATTTATACAATTAAAATTTTAATTGAGTAATTAATTTTAGTGTTCACACATATCCAATTTTATTTACTTAATTAAAATTTGACAGTAGAATATAGTTCTGTTCAATAACATGAAGTTGTTACTAATTGTTATTGGAAAGTGTTTACTTCAGTACCTCAAATGAAGCAGCGAAAGAGTAAATAAGAGTATAAGATGTGAATGTTAATAAATTTGTTACTACTTTTGTTACTGTCAAGAACAGAACAGCTGATTCTTGTTCTGTTTTACAAAATAAGTTAATACATATTAAATACTTTGAACTGAAAGTGTTTATTAGCACTCTCCACGAAATTTTTACAACCACACAGCAAAAAATATACATAACATTTATAGTTTATGGTTTTAAATACAAAATATTTGAATTGAAGCTAATGTTTGTATAATTGTTAGAAGAAAGCTGCGGAAACTATGTACAAGTAAACGCCAGATTATTAAAACAATAAACAAAATAAATAGAATAAAATAAACTACTAGTTTTCCAAAAATACAGAAAATTTTTGGCAATTTGCAAATGCTAACTGTTGCAATACAAAATGATTTAAGCATCGAACACCGCTTTTTTTGCTTTTTTAGATACATATTTATTTTTTGTTGTGGTTGTTTGTTATTATCGTCAGTTCGCCTTTACTTTGCTATTTTTTTCCAAAAATGCGTTTATTCCTTTTTTTCTGTCGTTGCTAGTTTCTGCCGGAAATTTATTGAACAGACCTAATTTTTACATTAGAAATTTGTGTTTGTAAATTTGGAAGAATAAAGAAAAGTTCGGCTTTAAAAGAAAGTTTGCTTGTTTATATTTGAAATATGGAACTCTTCCAGTTTGTACGATCAAGCTTTGACTGCACGCTAGCTTTGAATTTTCATTAAATTTTCAAAAAATTTTCATTTCATATAACTTGAAAATATTTTATTTTTCATTTTTATGGCATTTAGTTTTGTCATTGTATAAAATTTTCTCTAACTAAACACACTTAAACTTAATCAATTATCGACTTAATTAAGTACTAATTGAAAAATTTTTTAATTAATTTCTTATATGATAAATTAAATTCAATTAGGGACTTAATTGCGTAAATTCGTTTATTGCGCAATTAAAACGTATGTCTGAACAGGGTATAAAGGAATCAAGCAATATTAAAGTAAATTAAAATAAAAAAGATTCCGAATAATAAATTCTCATAATGATAAAATGCATTTATATGAAATACTATTTTCCTTTATTTCAATCTTGCGGCGCTTCAGTTTTATTTCTTCCGTTCGCAATTTTAATATACCCGATCGATGCAACTCTTTATTTCTTATCTGTTCCTTATGAATTGCCATTTTTTCTTTTTCCATTCCTCTTAAATTGTATACGTGTTACGATCGTATCTTTCGTTTTTCGATAAATTTCTTTTTAGATCATTATATAAATAAGTTTGAACTTTTAACTGTTCCTCAAGAAGATCATTTTTCTCCTCAGTCTTTAGCTTTTCTAGTTTTAAAGAGATTATTTTCAGTGTCTGTTTTTACACTATCCACCCTCGTATTGATATTTCTTTCAATATCCCATAGTTCCTCATTTAGGTTTACCGGTAGGTTTTAATTCCAATTGTTCTACCTTCAGGACTTATTACAGAGTTCATTTGTATCAACTTAGCTACAGCCTCTTCTAAAGGTGACAACACTTTTTAGTTAAAAGCTCCGCCACCGCTTGCATGACTTTTAATTTAATTGTGCATAAGTTTCCTTCTTACGCTGGTCTTCATATCGGCCAAACCATATGACTAGTACTGTCAGGTTTTTTTTTTTTTTTTTTTTTATTAATATCGTTGCATTGTTCTTTTATAGATGCTTTATCTTTCGTTTTATGGTATCCTTTTGGATTTTTATTCATCAAATCCACAAGTATTTCAAATTGCTTTGGTGTTGTATTTTGTATTCTTTGTGCATGTAAAAAAAAATAAAAATCTTTTAAAGAAATATTTTTATAAGCAATAAAAAGTATACTTACATTTTTATATTACTCATTTATTTATTTATTTTTTTTTATTTAAGAAGTTTTAAATCTATATATACAGTTCTGTTCTGAAAATCACGTGAATTCAAATCACGAACGGTTTTAAAATCACGCAGACGGGTTGGTGCTGTTCTGCAAATCACGTGATTTTTAATTTTTCGGCGTGGTTTTAATTTTTCGAAAACAGGATAAAACCCATTTTTTAGATTTTTTTTGTATTTGTAATTAAAACATTATTAGTGATTTAAGTAAGTTAAAATTTGTACAACTAAAATAAATTAGAGAATTTTTATTTCTTTGTAATACATGTGCTTTCATTTACTTATTGGAGTTGATCGAAGGGCTTAAAATTTGGCGTTCAAATTAAAATTGAAAATGTGAAAATTAATGCAAAAAGTTTAGGAAGTTGCTACTATTTTATATTTTTGATGCTGGAAACATTAGCATAAATAAGATAAATCTTAAATGACATTTTATACTCTGACAATTTGGCAACACTAGAATATTCATCGAAAACACAAACCAGCTATCTGTTGACCAGAAAGAGAAAATCACGAGCATTACTAAATAAAGCAAGACAATTTTTTATAAAATATGCAGTGTCTTTGAAAATTTATGAATAATTTCGTTTTTATGTGTATAAAATCTAATTTTTTTGCAAACATAAATAGAAGACTTATAGTTTTTAATATATAATGTCATTATTATTACGAGCAAGTGATTTAAAATCGGCAGTCATTTCACTTAACGTTTTAAATCACGTGATTTCAGTATATTTTGTACGCAGAACACCTTTTGCGTGATTTGAAATCACTTTGACAAAAAGTGATTTGTAGAACAGACCTGATACCTTCTATATATAATCCTATGTTCGTGATTTTATAACTCGAGAAACACTCAACCGATTTTCATACGAGTACATGCGCACTTTTATGATTGTGTGTTTTTTCTATATAAATTGTACTTTTCTCTTATGAGAATTTGACTTATTTACTTTCTGTGTGTTTATTGTTTGTCGTTTAAGTTTACAGTGCGAGCATTGACCTTTTTTAATGATTGATTTGTAATCCTTCAGTAAAAATAAAAATCTTTTGCAGCAAAAAAAAAAAATGTAAATTATTTAACAATGCCGCGACGAAGACGTTCATTAAAAACTTGCTTGGAAGAGTCGCCGTGGTACCATTATTCTCATTGGGTTAGCGAAGCGCCCCGTAAACAGCTAGTTTTTTATGAACGTCACCAGCAAAATACAAAATGACTATTTTTGTCGACATATACAATGCCTCAGTTTGTAATAGATTTTTTATTTCTATCGAAAAGCGACACTACAATGACATTTGAAAAAAAGGCAAATTCAACGTGACTATGACATAATAATAATAATGATAAATTTTTAAAATATGATTTTTAAAAACTTGTAATTACAGAATTTTAAGATTTCATCGAATATAATTTATAAAGGGGATGGTTTTAAAAATTGTGGCAAAGGCTGAAGATATGTATGTGGACCACAAAGATGAACATACTTAGGTTCTCAGAAAATAGTCAAAATTAAGCGAAAATAATTTTTTGTGTCGTAAAAAAACTTTAACATTAAAATAATTTTATTTTCTAAAGTTGATACATATTTTGACTTTTATTGAAAACCCTTTAGCTGGGCTTAAAACCTTAATAGAAATTGCAAGTATATCTGTTTAAAGTCAAGCTTTTTATCCTACCGATTAGAATATCTAGAATTGTTTTCCCCTCTCATGTTATTTTTTTTTCTTCGAATGTTTGGAGAAAAACATTAAATTTTTTTTTAAATTCATACAATCGCATACACACAAACATATTTGTAACACATTGCAGTGTTTCACCGCAATCATTAATGACCACATTTCTTATTTGTTTAAATGTATGTTCGTCTGCTTTCTTGGCCCCAAAAAAGATGCACTCATTTATTTTGTTCAAAGAAAAATAAATTCAAGCGATTAAAGTTACGTCAACGCTATTCACCTCTTAAGTGACATGGTGAATGACTTGAATGAATGAATCACAACGCCAACGAATAAAGCATTTATTTGTGCAGCTAACAAGTTGGAAGTGTTCAGTATATATGGGTATTACAAACACGATATCTTTGTACTAAAAAAGATTTCTGTAAATAGTTTGTAAAAATGTTATCTACTTGTTGTTGACAAGACAAAACCGCATTATTTTTGTTCTCGAAAAAGGCGGCGCTATAATAGAAGAAGATTTTTATTTAACAGTAAATGTAACAGTTCACTGACTGTGTTAAGGAACAAAATAATATATTTTAATAGTATAATTTTTAGTAAAAAATCAGTGGGATAAAATTCTGATTGAGTAATCGTATATTAAGCCTGGTACTCTGTTCAGGTTTTCATGCGGAATTCTGTCAAATCGCATACATAAAAAATTTTTATGAAAAAGTCATGAAAAAATGTTGCAGAAGTAGTACTCTGTTTTTATTGTGGAAAAACATATGAAATGTTTCTGGCAACATTTTATCCAAGCTGTGAAATAAAGCAAGTAGGCATTATTTCATGCGGAATTTTTCATACAACAGATGATCGTATGTCTTTTACTTACGTTTTTAAAACAATGATACCACACTTTAAATGTCAAATATTCCACATGATCCAAATATTGGGGTGACAGGGAACTAAAATATAAGAGAACAAAAATTAAGTACTACAAAATATAATTTTACATTAAAATTATTAATAATATTTACATTACATTAAAATAATTAATAATATTAATAATAATAACAATTTTACATTAAAATTTATAGTATTTCCTAAAAAATCTCATCAAAAGCTTTTAAACGATACCCATATTGATATTCTTGTTCTGAGGCTATTGAGTTCTGAGGCCCGTAACTCGAAAATTACAAAATTTTTCTTATCTTTTTATCCTCTATCGCCCCATTTATTTGTTTTTTGATTGAAGTCACTTTATTGTTCCAAATGATATGGAGAAATTAGAGGTAGGCGTGATGTTTTTCCCGCTGCGTCTAAGGACATATACCGATCTTGCTGATTTCCAATAGCACCTCTTTCTATTGCAAGTAACATTCTTTATTATATAAGAAATTAAAAACTTGTAAACAAAAGCCTATTTGATTTAAATATATAAAATCATTATAAAAGTAAAGATTTAATAATTATTACAAAACGATTACATAAAAGTTTTAACCTAAACTTAGGTAACGGTTTAGTCAACATGTCTGCTGCTTGATCTTCCGTTGAAACTTGTTGAACTGATAAGTTTCTTGCTGTAACCACTTCTCTAATATAAATATGTTTAGTTGCAATGTGTTTCGTTCTCTTGTGAAACTCAGTGTTTTGTGCTAATCGAATTGCAGCAGGGTTGTCAATTTGAATACATGGTGGTTGATTAACATTGATTATTTCCTTAAAAAGTCTATTTAACCAAACCAACACTTTTGCGGTTTCGTTAACAGCAACAATTTCAGCTTCCGTAGTGGATGTTGCCACCGTTGCTTGTCTCTGACTCAGCCATGATATAGGCCCGCCTGCATACGTTACTATAACACCAAATGTTGATCGTCCAGTAGTGATACATCCTCCAAAATCGGCATCACTAAAACATTCAAGTAATTAAGGTCCTTTCTTATTATAAATAAATCCAACATCTAATGTTCCAGCTAAATATCTTAATACACTCTTAACACGCAGCACATGTTCTCTTGTTGGATTTTCAAGAGATCTTGACAGATAATCTACGCTATATTCCAGGTCTGGCTTCGTTCCCCACATTAAATACATTAATTTTATGTTTTCTTCTTCTTTGTTGTTTGCTTTAGAAATTTTATCCATTTAAATATATGTTTTCTTCTAACTCACCGTATAGAAAAGCTGTGGACATATTGAATTGAGCTAAGTGTAAACCCGCAATTGCGTCAATGCTTAGGATTAAACGGATAGTGGACATTTTTGCTTCAGGACTAAACGTTTGATCGTAGTCAATACCCTCCCTTCCGTTGTTTAAAACCTTTAATAACCAGCCGGGCCTTGTATTTGTCAACAGTACCATCGGCATTATTTTTAATTTTAAATACCAATTTTCCGAAAAGAGCTTTGAATTCATTAATGAATTCATTGTATGTCATAACAATATAATTGTGATTTAAAAAACCTATAATAATTGTATGATTACGCCGTCTTTTTACATTTAGTTGATCATAACAGGAATCTTCTTCTCGTAAACATTTATTGCACCATGGTTCGGTCTTACTCTGGAATTCTATTCTAGTTTCTATCAGCCATGTCACAGAACGCAATTCCGTTCGGAAGTGGAATTGATTCCGTATTTTGCTTCTATAGAAAAGGTAAAACGAAAAATTTTTTCGGATTGAAACCACTTTTAAGTTGGTAGGTGGAATTCATATTTTAACCACCTTCCAGATGTATGAACTACTCAGAACGTCTTTTTATCAGTAATGAATGTTGTTGTTTTGCATATTTTACTAAAATAAGTACACTTTAAAGAAAATTTAATGAAAAATTTAAGGTTTTGTTAACACTTAAGAAAAAATTAAAAAATCTACGGAATTTGTTTATTCAGTGTTACCATACTTTTATTCTTGTACATTTTTTCAAAAAATCCATGGTGGCAGCACAGAAAACTAAGAAGAATAGAAAATTAAAAACAATTTTCTTATAAAAAATCTTTAAACCCTAAATAAAAATTAACTAGGCGATCATGTAAGTATTTCAAAATTTATTTTTGTATAGGTATTTGAAAATTTACTACCTTTCGCAGGGGTAAGCATCGAAGTGCTGGTCAAGACAAAGTCTTCATTGATTTCATGGAACGTCATCAAGACATTGCCAGGGGATATGTGAAAGGAGATCGTGTTATTGTGGAGTCATTGTGGTCTGAATTGACCAAGGAGTTACATTTATGTGGATCACCAATCAAAGATGTTAATGGTTGGAAGAAAGCATGGTCCGATTGGAAGAGCTATGTAAAAAAAAGATGTGCCACAATAAAAAAGAAAATCAGAAGACTGGCAGGTGAATATAACAAATATGTTTTGACGGATATTGAGGAGTCCCTAGCAAGAATTAGTGGTATACACAGAAGTGTTGATGGTATAAACGGTTCCAAAAGTTTTGCGGGATTTGATACAAATTTATACCTCAACGATTTGGGTAAAGAAAATGAAGAGCTTGATGTACAACCCTCGACATCAAATAATGCAAAGCAGTGTACCAAAAGACAAAGAGATCGATCACCATCCCCAGATCCTAAAAGAACCAAAGGCTTTAGCTCTGACCCAAGAGTAAGTAGATCATGCACTCCATGCCCTGATCCGAAGAGATCCCCGCTGCTACCCACAATATCGCCAATTACTCCAAGAAGCGCTAGACCTCAAACACCATCTTAACCTCATGTTAATAGCCTTTTGATTGAGGAAAACCAACATTTAAAAAACCTTGTTGAGTTAATCAGTCAAAAACTTTCCGAGGAAAAAAAATTACTACCTTAATGGAACAACAGCGCGACCAAATGGTAGCCCAAAATCAAATGTTAAATACTCTTTGTGGTATTTTACAAAAACATTTTGAAGAAAGGGAAAAGAATAATACCGAAGTTAAAAGGAATTTATGTGAAAAAAATACGTTTAAGCTCAAATTAATTGAACTAGAAACCTTAAGACTTGAGGTAGAACGCAAAAAAGCTGAAAGACGTTAGAAAAGTCTTTAAACTTAATTTTTACGTTACCAAAAGCTTAAAGCCCTAAAAAGTTTCCTTATTTTTATGTGAACTGAAGATCTCTAGAAGTACAGTTTTTTTTTTATATTTTAGTACGTAAATAGTTATTTTTAGTTTTATTTTTATAATTAAAATAAATGAATTTTTTATTATTAAAAAAAAAAATAAATGAAAATGAATAAATGAATTTTTTATAATTAAAAAAAAATTTATTTATTTACATTGCAATATTGTCTCTAAGACGTGTGGCAATATTATAGAAATATCTTTCCTACACATCGTCGTCGTTAGATGGAGGATCGATTTCCTCTAGTCGTAATGTCAGGTCTTTTTCTATATTAATGTTATATTCCCTGCATATATTATGCAAGGCACAGCAGACATTGACGATTCTTGCATCCTTTTCTGGAGTGTAGGGTAAAGTGCTTTGTAAACACCTAAAGCGACTTTTTAATACACCGATTGTGCGCTTACTATATTGCGGCCGGACGTGTGTTTTTAATTAGATCGGTGTTCCATTGTTTCGGCAATTAAATTTTTATAAGGCGTAATTAAAAAAGTTTCTAATCCATAACCTGTATCGCCCAGAAGCCGCGAATTTTTGTCTCCGTTTGAATATTTATTTAAAAAGTAAGTTCTTGCAATACTCATGTCCCAAATGAAGGAGTCATGGCAAGACCCAGGTCTGCAAGCATCCACAGCCCTGATTTTCATTTTGCAATCGCATATCTAACGTAAGAAAGTTGGTAAACTATAGTAAAATATAAAATGAAGTTTTCTTACAATGATTGCGTTGACACTGAACGTTGCTTTCCGATTTAAAAAGAGGGATTCGTCTGTATGTGGCTTTGTCAGCTTTATGTGTGTACCATCAATACGGCCTACTATACCTAGGATTTGGTATTTTAAAAAAAAAATGCTTTGGATTTTTTCTCTTCGTCATGACACATTTGTAGCTTGATCCATTGTGGGCTTATACGACTTTCAATTATTACTATTACTATCCATAATATCTGAGAAACTGTGCTCCTTCCAAGGCTTACATTCACATCCTTTGCTGTAGTGGTAACATTAAAATTATTTTATAGATATAAAATTGTGGTAATTATTTGTACTTATCTATAACGCCTTGAAAAGAACCAGTTGCCAGAAACCTAAGTGCAGTTGATAATTGTATCACTGGTGTTATTGTAGAGCTCGGAAGATCATTAGAAAGTATTTCCAATATCATAACGAGAGCCTCTTTATTCACACGATAATAACTTATAAAACTGTAATTAAAAATTTGTAATAATTTACAAATATTTATTTAAAAATACTTACACTGAACTTGGGTACGACAAAGGATCTGAAGCATCCCTTAAAACTCTGCGTCGCAATTTTTCAGCATGTTTTTTATTGCCTTCTGCTGCTGCAATTATAGATATTCCGCGCATTTTTTGTTATATGTACATTTGTACTTTACTTTCAAAAATATAACACTTTTGTTTTAAAAATCTTGAATTTTAAGTCCAGTCACAAATAGTTAAAATTTTATTGACTTTTCGATCAGCTGTTTTTTGTTTTGCTACATTCGGTGTTGTGTTGCCATATTTAGCACATAAAAAGTATTTTTTAATTTTCTTGCGGTTTAACGAAACCAAACGGAATCTATAGAAACTAAAACTATTCCGATCGGAATGACAATTACGGAATCATTTCAATTCCGAACGGAATTTGTGACATGCCTGTATATCTAGTTTCTCTTCTTGTGTTTGCGCTTCGGCATCTTCTTCATCTAATTCTTCTGCATTTTGTGTGTCATGTTCTATATGCGCTACAGCATCTTGAAGCGCATTTTCACCTGAATCTTCCATATTTTGTGTGTCACCGTTGTTTTTAAATTTGATTGTTGTTATTTTGGAATTCTTTAGGGTCTTAAAACTTTTTTCATTTTTTACATTTTCTTGGTTGCTCTTACTGCAGCCAAAAACGTCTTCTATAAATTTTACATCTCTTGATAGTTGAATAGAATTGGTACTTTTTATGTAAACTCGATATGTTTCATCTCCATCATAAACAACAAGATATCCTTTCAAAGCCATTTTGTCTAATTTCCGGCGTTTTTGATTTGGTACATGTATGAAACATGTTTAACCAATAATTCTGAGATGGGTAATTCTAGGTTTTTTTCCATGCCAAAGTTCAAAAGGACTTACATCATTAATAGAGCTTTTTCCTGTTCGATTGAGAATGTAAATTGCTGATTTTACAAACTCAGCCCATAAAGCATCAAGAAATTCGACATTTTTGTTTGCATATTTCATTGTTCTTGCCATCTCTATAATTGTCCTAACTCCTCTTTCTGCGTTACCATTTTGCTGGGGGGTATATGGAGCAGTTATTTTATGATTAATGCCATTGATTTTGAGTACAAATTCTCCACCGTTGTCGCTAAGAATCGTCTTAGTTATGTGTCCTTGACTTTTAGTATAAGCAAGCATTTCTAAAAGGGTATCCTTTACATCTGATTTGTTTTTAACAATATACCCATACCTATATTTTGTAAAATCATCTTTATATAAAGCTATATATCTAAAACCTTGAAATGAGATTGGAAAAGGACCGCAAACATCAGCAGATATCAATTCACCGGGTGCTATAGTCGTTTGACGTCTTCCAAATGGTAGCTTGCAAAGTTTTCCATATACGCACGATTCACAAATTTCATAGTTACTTTCAACTTTAACTCCCAACTCTTTCTGCAGTTTATTCTTCACATGTTGTTTATTTTGGTGACCCCAACGCTCATGGTATAACTGAAGTAATGCACCTTTTATCAACGACTGTATTCACTTTATTACTCGATGATATTAGCCAATTATTTGCTTTATATACTGATCCATTTAAAAAAAAAACATTTTGTTGGAAAAGATTTGAACTCACTAAAGAAATTTTTGTCATGAAAAACCGAAAAAAGGTTTTTTGCAATCGCAGGAACATACCAAACGTCTTCTAATTTCATCTTAATTTCTTTATTTTTATTAACTTTTGATACAATTTCAATAGTACCTTTACCAACAGCTTGAAGTGATTATTTACCAGCACCTTGAATAATATGTCCGAACCACATTACATTGCACAAAAAAAATTTCGGATTGAGTAACGTGTTTTGTTGCGCCGTTGTCTACCCACCAATCCATTGTAGGTTTAACTGAGTTTACTTCACCTGTTATTGATTGAAGTGCCACGTTTGTATAATTAACCTTCTCCTTTTGGAACTTACTTGGTTTTCCATTTGCGGCATTCCTTCAACCAATGACCTTTCTTTTTACAGTAATGGCAAACGCTGTCTTTTCTATTATGTGTTCTAGAAATTATTTTACGACTGACTTCCTTTCTTTGATTTAGCTTCAAAGCTTCTGAATTATCATGTTCAGATATTTTATCCTTTTTTAAATTTCTTTCGTATAGACACAGCTGCATTATTAATTCATCTAATGACTTATCCTCGTCTCGGGTTAGCATCATCCAACTTGACTTGAATATTTCGAATGAACTTGGTAATACGTACAGTATTTTACATACCAGCAACAGATCCGACAATGGATTTTCACCTTTTAATTTCAAACCATTATTTATTTCATTATATAAATTCTTTAATTTTGAAATGTAAGTTAAAACATCTTCATTGTTATTCCATTGAAAAGAAACAAGTTCTGTATACATCTTAAATAGTTGGTCTTTTTAAGTCACCTCAAACTGTTGCTTTAAAGCTTGCAACATCTCATAATCACATTCTTTATCCATCACTTTTTGATAGATTTCATCGGTAATTGTGCTTGTAATGATGCTTTTGGCATACCAATTAGCTTTTCTATACGACTCACATTGTTTTTTGTATTGTTTTATTTGAGATTCATTTGCTTCATTTTCAATGGACTCTGGCTTTAATAGCCTTCTCTCGACTACGTCTAGGGCACCTTCATGAAATTCAAAAAGATCTCTCACCTTTCTTTTTCATATAGTCCAATCGAACTCGCTAGATAATTGCTTCACTGACTTTTTTTTTAATTTTCTTTGACTCCTGGGCCCATAACCTATTGTAAGTAATATTCTTTATTATATAAGAAATTAAAAACTTGTGCAAAAATGGAACAATATTATCAAACTAATAAACAAAAACCTATTTGATTTAAATATATAAAATCATTATAAAAGTAAAGACTTAATAATTATGTAAAAGAACTCGGAATATACTATATACTTTATGAGGTCGGAAATGGATATTGTAGAATTTACAAATGAATTGACAAACTTAGTTATAACCTTTTTCCACTTTTTGTGGTAAAGGGTATAAAAACACAGCGCATAGTGGCGTGAAATACAAAAAATGGAATAAAGGTCTTGGCCGATTTTCATGAAAAAAAACTGCGATTTATGAAGGAGGTCATAAGCTTTTCGCATATTGCATTTGGATACACCCTGTGTCAGTACAGTGTAGTACCACAGGGCGTCAAAGTAGGTAACCTTGGATTTGAAAACTGTTTCGGAGCTTGTAACTTTATCAAAAGTGAAACCGCCAGCAAGAGGTACATGCGAAAACATGGGATTTGCGCGTCTAAAACTACGGATAGTCATATTTGCATATTCTTTTAAAAAATATTTAATTTCTGCTTTAGAAAAAAAATAAAATCGCTGATTGATTTTGTATTTCACTGTGCACTGCCACTGCGTCACACGAAGCACGAAGTTTTTTGTGAAAATTAAATTTAAAAAAAAATATTCCCGTGTCTTTAATTAAATAATTTGCAAAGAGCCTGTGCATATAAATAAATTATCGTAGTGTTTTTGATATTTTATTTTTCATCCTCTTTCAACTGTATAAAAGAGCCGAAAAATAGTCGACCGTATTCAGTAGTAAAGAAAAATAGAATTACTGTTGGTTATTGTTGTTTTTGCTTTAATTTTGGTTTTTGTCTTTGCTTTATTTTTGGACAAAAATCTTTAGTTTATTTAAAATGTTTTTCAGAAGTTTCCTGAAGAGTTATGTAAGCGGTAACGAAATGGCCATCGAGACGTGCTTTGACCCTCAATAATCAATATCGGTAATTAATTTAATTAAATAAAAAATAGCATGAAGTTTTTTTATGAAAATAAAATTTAAAAAAAAATATTCCCATGTCTTTAATGAAATTAAAAATAGTTTGCTTTCTCTTTCATTCAAAATTTTAAGCGGAAATTATGCTTGCACGTCTCAAATAAGTATTTTCTTTCATAAAAAACTTCACCCTCTTTTAATCTAACGCTCCTTATGTTTCCTTAACTAACATGTAAAATCTTCCTTTAGGATACACTGAATATCACTGTTTGGAATGAAATTTTTTTTTTATGTAATTCAAAGAAAATGTTGCACGTTCCTAAGGATAACTATGACAGAGCTTCTTTCGGCCAGTAAATAGATTATCATCAGCTTAAGAAAAAATTAAATAAATATTTTATTCACTTTCTTTTATTTTACTGATTTCTTTGTTGATTTTCTTTCTTTTTTATATTTAAAATTATAAAGCTTAATTAAAATCCTTCAAAAGATTTTCCAAAAAAGAAAATTTAAAGTAAAAAAAAAATAGAAAAAACCCCAACAATCAGCAAACCAAAGCAACCAACACAAAACCAAGTCAACCAACCCACTAGTCGACCGACTGACTCACTGACAGCATATAAAATTGACTTTAAACAGCAACAGAAGCAAAATAGTAAAAGACATTCATTCTAAAACAAGAGAAAATCAGGCAACCGGCTGCAAACACAATAACAACATGCTGTAACATCTTTTAAGTGCTGACAAGTGCATTTCATCATAAAGATAATAATTCAAAAGATTTACAATTTAGTTTTTTAAAGACAACAAATAACAAACTAGAACATCACATCAACTGAATATAAGACAAAGAACTAGAAGCAAACAAACAAATGGACAAAAAGGTAGATAGGAAAACAAAGAATGGTGTAATCAACAACCATTTTGTAAACAACATTTGAATCATCACCTACAGCAATAGTATGCAGCACATTCGTCTTCTTATATCCCTTACATAATTCTTTTATATGTATGTGTGTCAATATTAAAGCAAAAAAAAATAACTTTATCATTTTTATGTAAAAGATTATGAAGTTTAAAACGTTGCTTGAGCAAAACAATTTAAATGGTTTAAGAACATTTTATCCGTTTAAGAACAAAAATCCGACAATAACTTTATCTGCCAACATTGTCAGACAAAAAACTGCAATTTCTCACGGCAATAAGAATTGTTTAGTGATAAAAACTTACAGCTCTATTGTCAGAATCAAAACAATTAAGGAGACAATTTTCTTGATGTTTTAAAATATCAATTACTCGTATAATAAAAGATACAAATTAATATTACAAATATTTATCAATAACAAAATGATATTGGGACAAGAGTTGATGTATGTGGACATTTTGTCTAATTTTCAAGTGTTTGAACATAACGGTTTAAAAGTAGGGCCTTATATATCAAATTATATGAGTTATGAATACATCCTTTAAGTTCTAAAATTAAATTGTAAATTTGCTGTTAAAGCGCTCTGTCTATAATCATTCATAAGCTTGATTACATCAAATTACATCAATTATCGGGGTTATATACATAAAATTAAATGATCCTTTAATTAGTAATTTTGAAAATTTATACCTGTTATTATAACGGTCATAGTTATCGACATTCTGTCTAATATTCAAGCGTTTTCTTATAACAGTTCAAAAGATAGAACCATATAGGCGAATTCACATGAAAAATTTCGGTCACTACAATACTTGTGCCGTAAATAGGCGAGTTCTTTTCCACCATCAAACCCTTCCCGCCAAATAGCGTCGCTGTGCATTTTTTTAATTTAACGTTTCTTTTTCTGCTTTAATTTTAATTTGCTTTCTCATTTTAGTTTTTTTAAGGCACTTACTCTCTATTTACTTTTATCTGACTTTGATATCATTGTCAGATGTTTAAAACCTCCAATATATTACAATGTATTTTGTACTGACAATGTCTGACAATGTTCTAATAATGGCAAATAAAATTGTTCACACAATTTTAAGACATTTGACAATATTTTTGTCTGATAGAAGTCTGACAACTTTCTGATGTTTTTTTTTTTTTTTTTTTTGACAATATTGCCGGACAACAATTGTTGACAATATTGTAAGACTTGATAACCGCCTGAGCAGAACTTTAAGGCCAAACTATAATATGCATAAGCTAGCTTTAACTTATGTCAAAAATCCAACGAAAAGCCTATCAAATGCTAATGTACTATATTAAAGGAATTTAGGTGACTACAATGTAATAATATAAATTTGCACATTTATGTTTAATTCGTACTTTTGACAAAAATAATTTCTATATAAATAAAAAAATTTAAAACAAAAAGGCTTTAAAGAAGATATTTTAAAATCTCTCTCCACTTCATCAATAATATAACTTTATTTGTAAAGTTAATCTTTAAGCTAAATCTGTCAATCACAATATAATTATTGTATTTTCTTAAAATTTTGTCATTTAAAAATATTTGTTTACTCTCAACTCAGCGAAAATAGTAAGTATATGCAGTGTTGTCAGAAGTGCCGATTTTAACCTCTCAAATTTCGAAATCCAGATTTAAAGATTCTTGTCACAAAATCGCAAATTTTTGCTCTCGACTATGAGAACATGGACACAGCTGAATAATCTTAAAAAATAAACTTACAAAAAATAGTTAATGATTGTATTAAATTGTATGTTGAAACAGTTGATATTTATTAACTCTTGCACAAAAACCGACTTCAAAACAGATTTCATCTGTCTGTCTATAACATTTCAAGAATAAGGCCACATACATCAAATAACATTAACTACTGAGACACCCTTATATTCCATCTCCAAACCTAAAACTTGTTTTAGCGAACTTATCACTACAGCTCTTAAAACCGTCTGTCTACAATTGTTCAACAGTTTGGCAATACACATCAAATTACAGCAACTACAGGGGCACCTTGTAAATTACAAATTCTAATTATATGCTCAGCGATCAGGTTCTTTGTAAATTTCAACCGTCTGTCTATAACGGTTCAACATTTTGGACATATACATCAAATTATATCAACTATTGATTTATAATTTAAAAAATTTATATTTCTTATTATACCGAGCAGAGTAGTGGATATTTTGTATAATTTTCGAGTGTTTGTTTATAACGGTTCAAAGGATATACGGCCATATAAGTCAAATTAGATTAATTTCTAAATTAAAATTATAAACTTATTGTTGGCACTACTTTATAGACAGTTCTTAACGAATTTATTAAAAGTAATTGCATAGAAAATATTCCACTTATGAAATTAATTTTAATTAACAAGCGAATCAATTGGCTCTAGTTCAGTTCAGTTTAATTTCTAAATATTTCTCATAGCCTTATTTACAAGTTTCTTTGGGTTAATATATAATATTTACAATTTACACAACCTAAAATAGATAAATGAGAAGAAAGCTGATGGCGGATGTAGAGATGCAAAACAGCTGCTTTACATTTCATTAAGTGCCAAGCTTTTTCCTGTTTTCTTTAGAAAACAACCGTAAATATTTTTATTTTCGTTTTTAATAAATTAAGAAATTAAAATAGAAACGCGAACTAACTTGGTGTATATATTTATTTTTGGCCAATTGATTTTGTTGCCTTTGGTGTTGTAAGTTACAAGCTGGTAAGCCCTAATTCCTTTCATGTCATGTTTCTCCCAACGTTTCGTGAATTTTTTGTTCACTTCTTCAGGGGATTCGTAATATTACTTATTATTATTAACAAAACAAAATTATCTTATTTATTTGCTATTGCACTTCATTTTTAATTTTAAAACTTTTTTAAATGTTGCTGTTTTTAATTTAATTGTTATAAGGACAGTTAAAATAAGAACTTTAATATATTAAAAAAAGATTTTGAATATCGAAATAAATTTTTGCCAAAGGAAGAATTTTACCTTTGAGTTTTTAAAACAAATAATTTTAAAAAAATTGTGTTTCATGTTGTATTGAATTATGGTTTCAAGTATTGAAATTCGAAAAAAAAACAATTTAAACATTTTAGTTTAAGTCTAATAATTTTATTTTAATCTTAATGCGTGAAACAAAAGATTGAAAATAAAAGGTGATAACTGATTTTTAAGTTCTGAATAATATGCTTTTTAATTTCAATATATTCTGTAACTTTTAAAATGACATAATGGTTTAACTACCGGGTACCGAGCACCGGGTAATGTGCGTAGCTTGACGCAATAATTCATTTGCTAAATGCAGTTCGATAAGTGACTATTTTTTATATAAAAACTTTTTTTAATAAAGATGTCAAACTTTATAAACAAATGTAAAGTAAATGTCAAAAACAGCTACAGCACCTACCTGATGAACTATAGTGCCATTGTGAGTGAGCACCTAGTTTTGAAAGTATAGATACATAAATCAAATTTTCCATAAATGGCTTAACCCATTAAACATTATGAAGATTATTAATCTTTATTTATTTAATTTTTGCTGTGAAAGAAACAAACGATATTTGTAAATATATTTGAGCAGAGAATAAATAAGTACGAAAATATTTTATATTTGTACATATGACGCTTTTGTTATACTTTTGTAAATTTTTATTACTCCAACTCTAACTTTAGATGATTTTAAAAAGTATGTAATAATTTTTAATAAAGTGTGTAGCATATTTTTTTTAATATAAAATCCTTTAACATCGAAAGAAACCAAGACAACTAAATTAAAATTAATAGCACTTCGAGTTATTATTAAAAGCTGTTTTATTTCTAAAATGAGTTTTTTATTGTAAGAAATTTGGAATCTCAGTTTTTAATAACTATACATATATAGTCATATAATATACAAACTTTTTCAAATATAGATATAATCCGTTAATAAATTATTTGCCTGACTTTTTGTGACTTATTTTTTATAAGAAAACAAATATGACATGTGTAGGTGATCGACTAAGAAATAAATTTAAAATTTATGCTTCATTTTGTTACTGACTGTTTTTTCTGCATTCAAATTTTAATGCCGATGGTCTAAATGACAAATAATTCTTCATTATTTTCGTTGCAGTTGGACACAAATAATTTTTGAATTGTATTTCTATTAAGAAATCAGACGGTATTTTTTTTGCGATTTTGAGAGCTCATAAAATAATATTAAAATATTTTCATTAATATTTCTTGCTTTTATTTACAAACTAGAAGTATGTAATATTTTAATTCTTCATTTATCGCCGAATAAGTATTCCGTTTAGAAAAAAGTTATGAAAAGCAAAACATATTCGTTAATTGTGAATTGTTATCTGCTTTATAAGAGATTTGTTGAATGTTTGGTTGGCTGTAAAGGATCAAAAGAAAAAATATAATGCTATTATATCTTATACTTTCATCAAAACTGATATACAGAATAACGATCATAAAGAATATGAAAATAAATTTAATCAAGCAGATTAGAATTTAGTCACCATACTAACGCAAAAGTGGCCAAGGGCAAATCAAGCAAAAAGCATTTTCACAAAACTGGCGTAAACGAAAACGTAATAAGAAGACTAATAGTCATTTAACGAACAATAGCATTTGGCTATACAATTAATGCAGAATTATTTCGATCGTATGTCTCTGAAACAGCGGAATTATATGTGGAACTATATCCATGATACTCCATGTGCTATCCACAAGGTATTGATCAACGGTGCAGACATTATTCAAAATGCTGCCCAGCATATAGAAGTGTTATCCGAGGAAGCGCTCAAATCCCGAAAGAAAGACATAAGATCTGCTAAAGAATTTCATGCTTGAAGAATGTCACTGAATAATAGCACAGAAGATCTTACTAAACACTTGCTTTTTTCAACAGATCTTTACATATCTTCACTTTTAACAAAACCGTTGGATCGAAAGTCAAAACCTTTGTGTCAAAAATCCATGGCTTTGATTTCTGATAGTTGTACCACAGATTTGCAAAATGATTTAAAAAACGAAAAGGGATGCAAAAAGAGGCCAAGATAAATAAATACTTATCAATTTACACAGTATGTGTGTACAAATATGTTTGTAAAATTTGGGATGAATGTGTAAATAAAATTACGAATCCATACCTGTGACAATACAATAAAATCAGTTATTATAATTATTACTATGAAATATATAGAAATTGCGACATCCACTCGTTCGAATCAGCCCATTTTCAGCGAAAGATTGTGTCCTGTCATGTAGTTAATTTGTAAAATTTTTTAAAAGGGAGTTATGACTGATAATGGTGGAATGTCATAACGTCCAAGTGACATAATGTCCACCAACGTAGAATCATAAAGTCCACAGATAGTATAGGTATATTTTATAGTATTCTACGTAAGATAGATGCAACGTTTTTAAAAACTGGCTTGGAGAAAATCTTTGATAAGCCGGTGTTGGTTGTACCATAGAGGAGAAAATCCTTACGCACGGCCAAAGGCCGGAGTTGTTTTAAATGACCATACAATGACGTTTTTCAAAGCGACATAATATCCATGAACATTATGTCCTTGGACACTGTCATAGGGCACCGATTACAATATTATGTCATTTTACCCTGAAATATTAAAAAAATATATATAAATTATTTATGCTATTACATTTGAGTGGATGACTGTTGTTATAAAAAAAACAAGTGGTCAGTTATTTGTTACAACTGTATTTATTTGTGTTAAACATAAAGGCTAAGTGAAGATGCAATTGTTAATATTTTCCGCATTACATTAATATTTTTTAACACGTATTTATTAAAATGTATATTTTTAATTAATTATCGTAGTTAACAAAATTAATTAGCTCCACACGTGTTGTGTTTAGCAATGTCCCTTATATTGGAAACAAACGCTTGATAAAATATTTTTAATCATTGCTATTAGGCACAGTGGCTTGAAAACGATTTATTTTGTACAAAATTCGGTTTCTCATGTACCACTTAAGGCAGAACAGTTGTCTCCCTAGAGTAAAGGGGAGCTTCTAGGTAGGCCAACAAAATTAGTTACCTCCGGCGTATACAATTTTTTTAAAAATGACACAAAAATTTCATTTTCTACGAAAGACTTTTTTAGATTTAATTAGACCTTGAAAATATCAACTAAAATGTGCTAATATATGTAGGTTATCTATTTAAGTTTAGCAGAAAAAACGGTTGCATTTTTTTTTCTTATTTTTGGTCGATCTTAACTTAGTATTCGTGGTGTAGCGCACTTATAACTGATCGGATTAATACTTGAAGCCATTTGATATATTCCTAATAAGATCTAGAGCAAACAAGTTTAAAGTCTTGTTCTGATAGCTCTTTTCGTTAAAAAGTTACAAGCCTCTGACTTGAGAAATATTATAAAATACCGTTTTTAAGGATTTTACCCCAAAAAGGTGAGCAAATGTGAATAAAAGAAAAAATTAGGTCAAATCCAAATATTACCAATAAAATTTATAAATTATTTGAAAATTTTTACGAGTGCAAAGGAACGATTAAAAAATTTAAATTCTGTAAAAACGTAAATGTTGACTTCAATATCGATTTGACAGCCCCGTAAATAATAAAGGCAGGGTGGGTAGCTTTGTAAAGAGCCAATTATTGCTAGGAACACAACTATGACGAACGAGGAATTTCGTCCAACACAGCGAATACGTCGTCAAACATTCGTTGTATAAATTCATCATATGAAACACAATAACGACCAAAAACCCAGCTATTATAATTTTTGAAGTTGTTTACTTTTTGTATGCTGCTAAGGTGACCATCGAAAAATTTAATATTTAAAAAGTTAAACATTAGCAAAAACACAACTAAAAACTATTTTTATATATAACTTATACTCGTAATGTGTACGGTTATTATAAATGCTGCAAAATAAAAATACATAAATTTTTTAGGTAAAATAACTTTATTTATTAAAATACTTCGAATCTAAAGTCAAACATGGTCACTGTACTGATTTGTTCATCGTTCGTCGGCGTTTGCCTCGTATGACGAATTTCGTCCTACGTCGTGATTGTGTGCATTTTCATATACACAAATGTGTTTTATTTTTGACGGCGAATATTCGCGACCAAAAATTCGTCGTTCGTCCCAGTTGTGTTCCTAGCATATAAATAAATTTTTTTATTTTACCATTTGACTAAAAACTCTTTTATCGAATTAGTAACAGCAAGAGGGCAGATACCTAATCGTTCATTAATGGATCAAAATTTCTTTAGTTAAAAAAAGCAAAATACAAGTTTTCTATTGTTGTACTATACTTCCTACTACATAATACAGCGTTTGTAATAACACGACATAGGTAACTCTCAGTCATTAATTAAACGTGGGCTCTTTCGAAAGAGCACTTTAAAAAGTGCACGATGGCCTTAGGATATAGTGTTTGGTAAAAGAAAGCGAATTTAAAAATATGAGCTTCTGTAACCTCAAATAAATTAAACGTGTAAAAAATGCTCGGTACATAAATACATACGTAACACATGTGACCTCTGATAATCAAATTAAATTTTAAAAATCTTTTCTCTATTTTGAGATTTAATTAAAGATTTTCTGTCTACTATTTTTACAAAGATTTTTTATTTCGTGGATTAAATATTAAACTTTCAACTTTTTACAATTAAAAACTTTTTTAGTCTTTAAAAAGATTTTCTTTGTTAAACTCGACAAAATGTATGTGTGTAGATGTAGACGAATGTAGTATATTGCTTTTGCTTTGGGTAATTTAGCGTAAATTTCATGAATTTAATTAAGGTTTCACCTTCACTTTACTGGCATTCATCATCGTCATTTTAAACACCATATCAGCGTTTTTCTCTTTTATTTTAAAGAAAAACATACACACAGATGAATTGAAACTCATTGTTTGGCCTAAGACCTTTTTAAATTGAATGAGTATTAAAAATATAAACGATTCTAAACTAAGTTGGCTCACAGTTCTCTGGAACTCTGTTGTGGTGAATTTTGAAATTCGCCGCAAAAAAAAGAAACAAAAACACACTTGTACTAAAATTCTGCTAAAGATAAAACTGCTTAATCTCTGACGAAAATTATTCAGCAAGAGTGTAAAAGTGCTCTCCAAATCATTAGAAAATCAGACATGCGTAAAACTTTAGAGAGGGAGTGATAAAATATTGCTACAGAATATAGATAATTAAGGCTCTTTTGTTTGTTTTTATCTTTCTATTCTGTGCATAGTTTTCTCTGTTATCAAATGAATGACTTGTTGTTTCTGTTCGAGACTTTTTTGCAGTCTTAAATATTTTTCTCTTTTATTAATTTACCCTTTTTTCTACTACCGCTTGCTGTAGGGTTATGCCAAGTATTTTTTATATTAAATAGCGATGCCTTGAAATTCAAACTAGACCGACAGCCCCCACGGTTTTCTCTTCATTTGTAGCATCATCACTGTCATCATTTTCTTAATCATAACATACGTAGCATTTCACTTTTGCTTTAGGAAGTATTATATGACTTAGTAGCTTGGCGTATATAGGATTACAACTACAACAAATTTAACTTTATTTGCATTTAAATGTAAACGACCGCTTGTCAAAGGATCAAACATCCTCCATTCTATTTTCTACTTAACTCTGGGGTATTTGATAGCATTTGTACAATAGTGCGTGTATTTGTTTGTTTGTATGTGTTGTCGTACACGGCTTGATGTATTTGATTTTTGTCCCTTCATACTTCTACAAGATTCCACTATAGAATTCATGCCATGCTCGTAATAAACAAATAATTAAGGTGCTCAAAAGGAATTTTTTTAATATAAAAAAAAACAAAGTAAGAAGATGCTAAAGAAATACATACTTCAGTAGCAAGGCATGAAACGAAATACCTTAAGCGAATGCTTTTTAAATGCATATTATTAAAACAAAAAGAGACAAACAAAAAATAAACTGTATGTAAAAGAATTTTGTTAGTATTTTAATATACAGGATGTGGTTCATGAACGCTAAGCTAGTTGACACAAAAAAAAATAAAATAAAAGCAAAGTAGCATATGGTCAAATAAAACAAGACGAAATACTTAATGGCTTTTTATTCATGTTTATCACAAATTGTTTGTTTCACTTATGCTTTTAAGGGAGGAATATAAGCCAGTGAAGGGTTTGTAGTATAATAGGAATCAAGCTGACTTTCTTACTCCCAAATATTTTGGAATTGTTTCATTAGAAATAACTGCCTTAGAAAGTGCGAAAATAGCTTATATATTTATAAAATAAATTTTCACCAAAAGTAAAGTGACAGTTGAGTCCTGTACCTGAGTATCGAGTTGTTGGTTGCAAAACGAAGCATGTCTCGCCGAAGCGTTTAAGTGGCTACGGTCACATAACTGTTCGTATTGAGAGTATGAAACAATCTCCGGTTCCTCCTGTAGATCATTTTGTTCTACTTGTTTTGTTCCTCTCTAGGTTTACACTAAGTTTTCATCTACTGTTTAAATATAGAGACCCCTTCACCTGTAGCAAGATTATCTCTTCTTTATAATTAAGAAGTAGTTTAAGCTGCTGTTGTGCTTTAAAAAAACTCGCCAACCATCTACTCAAAAACAATTGCTTTAGTTTAGGTCTACCATACACAACCACAATTTGAATTTGTAAAAAGTAACGACTTATTTTGCTCATTTTAGTTTTATCATATTTTTTTCTTTTACAAGAGGCTGGTTCTTCTTTTAGTAATGTATCTATATATAAAGAATTCATTTTAGATTTTGTTTTCTTTTCATTTTGTGTCACAAACTCAGTGTTTGTTATAATTTTATTTACTCCTTTTTTAATATAGTTCAAGTCCAAAAGGGTATATCTAAGTTAGTTATTCCCTTTGTAATATCCATTTCCGACCCCAGAAGGTGTATATCGCTATTCTCATATGTAATGGCCCTAACTCGCATAATTTTAATTTTACAGGAGAAGGTAAAAAAATAGAAACTGCATTTGCCACAATGTAGTACATAAAATGCAAATGCTTATAAACCGTTATATTTGATACTATTGCATTTAAATTTTGTGACAAGGAGTATCAGTGTGAAATGTAATGTAATCACGAAAATTCCCAATTCCGTAAAAATTCGATTTAGAACCTTTCTGCGATAAATATTCTAAGTTCTTATACATAGCGAAGTTGATGGAGCAATGTCCATCTGTCCATCTGTGTTCGTGTTAAAATCAAATATGCCAAGGCACTAGATTACCTAAAAAAATTTTAATACGCCAATCATCGGTCCATCTCTTTTAAGGCCGAGGGCAAAACACCACGCCTGCCTCTAATTTATTATATCTTTTTTAAACAGAGGAACTTTACGGTACGAAAGAGTTTCTTATGCCGATGTGTATTAAAATTAAAATGCATTGTGAAGGATTTATAAGATTCAGAATAGTCGCGTTTGTCCTCTCGCCCACTTCCCCCTCCTATTCTCTTTTTTTTTAATAAACAACGAATATTCTACCCTTCACATAAATATACGAGTACAACTATGTTTAAATTTTTTTATTTTTGTTTTTGTACAGACGTAAATGCCCGCTTTCTCCTTTCCTCTTTTCTAGGCCCTACCTCTTGAAACGGATATAGATGAGGACTATCTTTAACATTTCAATAAAATCGATTAGCCGAAATTTTATCATAATTAATTCGGACACCTACAAATGCCCTCTTCCCCTTTCCCCCCCTCTTGATCAGCTATTTAAAAATATAAGTGCCCTATTTTAATGTAATGACAAATTTTTATTCATTCGGTTTTGTCATTTAGCTGTTATTGACGCATGCACAAACATATAAACTCACAAAGATATTTATAATAAATATTAGACTAGCTTATTGTACCCGACGTTACCTAGGTCTAGTTCTAGAGTCTTTATAGGCACTGTACAATATATATATTAGAGCCTTGTTTGCTTTGGGGATCGACTCCGAACACGTGAGAAATCCATAAAGTTGGCTTGGATCTTTAGATAAATATCTAAAAAAAATATTGTAATCGGTACGGATGTTAATGCCCGTTTTTCCCCTTTTCTCTCATCTAGGTCCTAGCTGTGGAAACAGATATTGATGTTTTAAATTTCATTAAAATCGATTATCCAAGACTTTAATTAAATTGATTCAGAAGCATAAACATACCCCCTTCCCCTTTTTCTCTCATGAGGACAAATATTTACTATCTTTAAAATCTTCTCAGTCGTTTAACCATGATTGACGCACGCAAAAACAATTAAACAAACATACAATAAGATAAAATGTGTTAAATCTTCTACATTCCGCTAAGACAAGCTCGTTCTGCAATCCCTATTCGTTTGACCACATGCTGTTCGCTTACCCTACTGCACATTGTAATATGAGATTAACTTTAATCAAGGAAATTGTTCCGTTCAACTTTTTTATTTTTGCTTCTTAGTTTTTCTTAATTCTTTATTTCATATTCCTAAGAGGAAAGTTTTTTGTTAGTTTAGTTTACTTTTTTGTGTTTTTGAAATTCAACATGTACAATTTCCCGTTTTTCTCATTTTGTTCTTATTATTGCTGGCATTGTTCGCTTAGAAATGTCATCATGTTACTTTATAGAGAATGTTTTTTTTTTTTTTTGGCATGCACTGAAGTTCGAGTACTTTGTTTCACTTTTTGTGTGTTTGTTTTTGTTTGCATGTATTATACAGTTAAAGTGGATAAGAGTACATATGTATATATTTATGTATTAAGTTGTAATGGGACTACATATTCATATAATTATTTTACTTACATACTTGTATAATGTAAAATTTCCAACAACAACAACATTCTAAGAAATAATAGCAGGCTTAGTATTAATAATTGTGACTAAAAAAAAGAGTAAATACAACCAACCAATTTGTGTTAGAATAAAAATAGGCAAAATACATGCACACATGTTTATGAGTACATACTCGTATTTACATTTGTAAGAGGTAAAATTTAGCAGAATGTTTTCAGTTAATTGGTGTTAATTGTAAATCATGAATTTTATTCGAATTAGAAATAATCTGTAAGATTGAGTAGAATAAAAAAAAAATAAATACTGTTAAACATTATAACTAAATTTATACACTTTGCAAAAGAAAGTAGTGCAATTTTAAAATACAAAATAATGACTTGACACTTTAGTTGCCAAAATATAACTTTAAGGAAGCCGAAATAGTCTTACATCTTTAACATGCCAAAATTATAAAAGGCTGTAGGAGTTAACGTATCAAGTCGTTTATACGTCAACTTGTTTCTTTTATAAGTATACTGATCAGTTTTTTTTAGTTATGCGACAGCACCTTTCTTTGGCAAATGTGGCGCCTAAAAATCATCGCCGAAGCTTTTTAAAAAATTGTAATAAAATTTTCATTGCATGCTCTTTCTTTATTTTGCATTCTTAGACCCTGTTCTCCACTTGATTCTAAAAATTCCTTTGATTTTAGTCTCGATCTAGAAAAAAACCTTAAAGAGTCAATTTATGATTTACTCGATCAAATGTTATAGTTTGAGAAATCCGCCATATCTCGCAAACTCAATTCTAAAAGAACCCAAAGAAAGCAAAGCTGGTAAACAACTATCGAAAAGTTCATTTCCTACATGTGCCCAGCCACTAATTTTGTAAATTGTTCACGAGGAATTTTCACAAAAATAGCAGTGCATTAAAAATATTGTGCTTTTCAGCTGATTAAAAATATCAGGCGAAAAAAATATTTTTTCTAATAAATATTCTATAAAGCAGAACTTATGAAGAAAAGATATTGATGCCCAGTGTTAATTAAAGAATCAGTCAAGCAATAAATCGGTTTGACTTTTGAAAACAACGAAATTTCAAATACTGACCAACCAGCCCAAATACTCTAGCTCCAGCTGTAGAATTTTCATTTCCTTCACCACAGGTGAAAAAAGAGTTTATCTAAGTTTGTCTTTCCCTTTGTAATTTCTACGATATACATTTCTGACTCCAACAAAGCGCATGTATTTATTATGAGTCCTTATGCATAGCAAAGTCGATTAAGTGATGTCTGTCTGTCCAGCAAAGCACTGTTAAAGACTGTTGAAAATCAGCAAGATCGGTCCACGTCTTCTTTCGAGGCAGCAGTAAAAATACCACGCTCGCGATATATATATATATATATACTTTCTATTACAAGTTCAGTGGCCCATAACTCGAAAAATTTGTGAGAGCACCAATTTCTCTACTTCATGTTTTTTTCTTATATTTTGTATATATATATATATATATATATATATATATATATATATATATATATAAGAAAAAAACATGAAGTAGAGAAATTGGTGCTCTCACAAATTTTCCGAGTTATGGGCCACTGAACTTGTAATAGAAAGTACGATTTTTTTACCTTATATTTTAAATTATCAATATGGATATCATTTAAAAGCTTTTAAAGAGATCTTTTACGAGATGCTAATATTATTTTAAAATGCTTGATCGATTAAGAGCCAGTGACATTTTTATATGAAACTATATATACAGAACTTATTATCACTTATTTTTTAATTCTTTGCCACCCCAAATTTTTTTTTTTTTGATTTGGGTTACTACATTAATGGTTAAGGGTATCTAAGATTCGATATAGCGGAAAATTATTTACCTCAGATAAGATTATTTGGCAATCTCATTCATAGATACTTTATGCAATATTTGATGAAGTATTTTGAACGACCCTGCTATCGTTATATAGATTTTGCTTCTGTGCACCCTGTGACAGTTAAAGGCATTTTCTTATTTTAAAGGTTAAAGCATACAGAATATTAATATATCGTGTACGGAAAACGTAGGATTAATACATCTTAACCAACTTCAATATCTGGCATAGATACTCCTTTGTTATATGCCTTCTGAATGTCCACTCGATGGCGAAGAGAATATGAAATATGAGGTGAAGTTATAATATGTGAACATGTTCGATTGCTTATCATTTTGAAAATTCATTCTGGCAAAACAGCTGCTAAGCAACTATTATTTGGTTATTGTCTCCAACTTTAAGTCAAATTCAACAATTCGGTCATTGGTAATTTCGTCTCTTTCTGTTTTAATGAATAATTAAAACATTTTAAACAAACTTATACAAATCTTACTAATGCCTTCGCAAATCTAATAAACATTAAAGATATAATTTTTGGTATAGAAATAAAAAAAAACAATAATAAAAATATACTTTAGAAATATACTTAAAACAGTTATAATGAGTTTTTACAAAAAAGAATTAAAAAACTTTAAACATGTAAAAATTTTGAGAAATACTGTGGCCAGTATTCGAATATTTTATAAAAATTATTCAACGCAAATTAAAAATCTTTCAAATAAAAACTTATTGAAAAAATATGAAATGTAAAATTTAATTAAAAAATAAAAAAATTTTTTAAACAAAATTTTTTAAGGTCGATGAACATGACTGTAGATTAACAAAAAGATAAAGAAAATAGCACATAAAAAACTTAAAATAGTAGTAAATGCTTTTAAATTTCTCTTGCTATTTTTCTTAACTCTAGTGTTGCATTATTTTAAGAATTATGTCACGTTGATATATTTTTGGAAATTATTGTTTTTTTTACCAACTTTTTTGTGAATTATATAACAAGCCAAAAATAATACATACCCCTGGATACTGGCATACATCATTGTTCAAAAAATTTGAAATAAAAATATAAATAAAAAGTAAAAATGACAAAATATAAAAGATATTTTGACCAAAAATTTATATGGAAAATATACACATTTACGATAACAATCTGTCGTATGTCATTCATGCATTCAATCATTAAACTGATTGTATTTCTATTTAAAATATAAGTGAATAAAATATTTATACATATATAAGGGTACGATACTCGTACATAAAGAATGGCGTGGATATGCATTTAAATTACATACGTATTTAAATGAAAAATTCAAAACTATATACATACATACATAAGTGGTGGACAGATTGTTAAGAAACTTTGAGTTATTTAAAAACATTCTAAATGTAGAAATGATAATGAAAATTTAATCCCAATCTTATATAATGGATGTTAACGCTGCTACATTTTTGGAAGGCTAAGTAGTTTAAAAAGCCTCTGTGTTCCCAGAAATTTCGAAATGTGTCCGTTATTAACTCCCTACCGCGCTAATAACTCTCTGATGAAATTTATATTATTTTCTTTAGAATATTAAAAAATTACTTTAAATTTCATAATTTAAGCATTATGATTTAAGTTAATTCATTTAAGAAGAAGATTTCATAATGCTGCGATAGTAAAATGTGCAGACCCGTTACATCTCTGCAACAACAAAAAAGCTGAAGTTGAATTTTTATAATTTCCCCTACTAGAAAAAAAAACTAATCTATTACCGGTTCCCGCTAAAGGATTTCAAAATGGAAGAAGATTATTAGTTCGACTGAATTTTGCTTTTAATATATATAATTCAGTCACATCTGGATCGATTTTGAAAATTTCTTTTTTATTTTAAAGGTGGTGCCCACAGATTGGTCGCGTTTTAAAAACATACGACATATTGGTATATTTTGAACTGCAAATGGTATCTCTTTAAAATTAAAATAACTGCGTATCACTATAGCTCCCAATGGAAAAGTAATACAAAAATAAATCCAAAAAGTAAAGGGTGTCCCCATAGGTGATGTAAATTGTCTTGTACACAAACATTTGCAAATTAGACAAAATGTCGATTACTATGACCTTTATTGTAACAAGTATTAAATTCAATATTACAAACTAAAGGGTGGCCAAATATTCACATAATTTAATGTGTTTAGCCATAATTTTGAACAGTTGTAGACAGACGCTTGAAATTTACAACCTGTATTGCTAACTCCGCTATAACAACAAGTATTTTGGAAGTAAAAGGGTGTCCCATTACTTGATGTAATTTGATGTATGTGGCCAAACTTTGAACCGTTATAGACAGACAGCTGAAACTTACAAATGACCTGCATTGCCAAGTCCACTAATACAGCAAGTTTATAATTTGAATTTAGAAATTAAAGGGTTTTCCAAAATGAATGTAATTTGACCTATATGACCGTATCTTTTGAACCGTTATATACAATTACTTGAAAATTAGACAGTATGCACACTACTTTGTTTGGCATAAATATAAATTTTAAATTAAAGGGTGTAACAATAGTTGATGTAATTTAATGTTTATGGGCTAACTGTTGAACCGCTTTAGACAGATGGTTGAAATTTATAAAGAACCTGATTACTAAGTCTAATACAACAGGAAATATAAAATCTTAATTAAAAAAAATTAAAGGGTGCCGCTATAGTTGCTCTAATTTGATGTATATTGCCGTTACCGTTGAACGGTATTAGACAGACGCACAGTGGTCAATTTCGCGAGATAGCGGTCAAAACTCTATAACTTTTGACCGTATTGGTATTTTTTTACGCAATTTTTTTTGTTCAATAGGAGGGACTTTAAGCTTCAATTTGCGTGTTCAAACGTAAAAATAGACTGATAGGAACGTAAGTAATGTGGAGTTAAAAATGCATTTTAATTTTTTGTTGAGTGTTCATGTAAAAGTTGAATATTTTGACATTTTAAATAGGTATTTTTTTATAATTTCTTATTTTCTTCAATCGTATTTTACAACCAATACTTATTTATTATTCCTAAACTTAATTTTGGTCAGAAAATGCCAACATTTGGCCACTGACATTTATCTTGGTCTAAATATTCACAGGGGCCAAAGGTTGGTTTTTTTTTGGAAGAAAGCTAATTCTTTCGAGGATTAAACTGAAAAATAACACTGAAATTTCGAACAATATCAATACCATTTGGATATTTTATATACAGAACACAACATCGATAAAATTTTAAGTAAACTTTTACTATTGATTTAAAGCGCACATATATTTTATTTAATTGTATTAATAAAAATTTATACTAAAATTAGAAACAAATTATAATCTTTAAACTAGTATTAATTAAACAATATTAGTAAAAATTTCTTCCAAATAGCTTTGATTTTCATTTTGCAGTAGTTGTTTAGCTTCTTCATCTAACTCTAATGAGGTTGATTTCGATTTTTGTCGAATACTGGACATTAAATTAAATTCATTAAATTCAAATATCACTGGTTGAAGTTCTTTAATTTCATCTCTTATTTTGCCAACTTCTTCAGTTATAACATCTTTAGTTTCTTTTTTGTAAGCAAACTTTATTGGTCTACAAAATTTTGTTGACGAGGGAATTTCATTCTTCCATACATCAATCTCTGCAGCTCTACTAGTTGACGGCTCTAAACCAATATAAGTTTTTGTTAAACGTAATGGAACGAAAGAAATCATGAATAAATTGGCATCTGATGAGTTTTCCGCATTACGTTGTTTGTATTGTTTCTGGCCAGAGGACCCATCACATCCCCATTTAGAAATTAAAGTCATGCTGCAATTTTTAAACTTCTTTTAATAGTCAGCATCAAATGTCTTTAATAATCGTTCTGCAGTGTGTTCAAGAAGATCCTGCAATTTTATTTCTGCTGAACTTGAACTTATAGCAGTTGGTGAAGGTAAGCAATCTTTTTTGGCAGAAACTATATTTCGATATGATGGAAAAATTCCACAATTTTTTTCATTGGTTCGCTTCCGCGATTCTGTATATTGGTTTTTAGTCATTTTTAAATCCAAAAATAGTGCAAATGCTTCTTATGGAGTAAATTTATTTTCTTCAGTTGGTGTCGGCATACTTTCTAAAATCCTTTTTGTGCGTCTGGGGCTTGCTTCCACTATTTTTTTAATGATAGCAATTTAACTCTTTTTAGTTTTCGATGGTTGAATTTGATGCAGAAGTGAATCCTTTATAATGCTACAAGAAACTTCTTCATTGATATGTTTAAGCTTGCGTCTTCGTGATCATTTACTACAATTATCAATTGGCTTTGCTGGTCGACCACTTTTTCCAGTTTCCGTGATAGTTACTGATGGCTTTTTAAAAATAAGTTTATTTCTTAGCCATTCTTGGTTGCGTGAGTAAAACAATTTCTTGTTTCTGGAACATTGATTGTACCATTTTCTTAAAGTATTTAAAAAGTTTTTTTTATTTTTAAGTTATGAATTTTAATTTCTTGTTTGTTGCATATTTTGAAGAATGGATTATTCATTATATGTAAAATAATCTTTCAGTTTAAAATATATATCAGATAGAACACTATAACTGAATTACGCCATTGTTTAAACAATAATGAAGAAAAAAATGAATACATGGATTAATATACTATTGCTCGAAGTTTCAACATGATATGTTTTCCTCTTTGAAACATAATATAACAGGTACTTGGTTTTACCAGTTATTTCCATTGGTTTTAAATTTATTTGCAATTTTCAGGTATTTAAGTTATGTAATATTAGATGGCATTATTGCCATTTTTTACCTTTTCCAAATGAATTGCCAGATACCACATAATTTGAGAGTTCTATTGTAATTTTTGTCAAAATTTTGATACATCCTTCTATGTGGACTAGGTCCAAATATGGGCCAACTTCTCCTAATTTCAACAGAATTATTTTTTGGGCCAATAAGAACTCTTGTACAAAATTTCATCAAAATATATGCATAATAGCCACTTTCACATACAAATAACTTCTCAAAACATATGACGTGCATTTGTACCGAATATCTTACCTTGGGTCAGAAAAATTTCTGTAGCTCAAAAAGTGCAGTCCCGATGCATGGACATGTGTATATAGGAATGTAGGGGAGAGTTAGGACTACAAAATAGTAAATTTGTGTTTTGACTCAGCTTGACTCACAGGAGTTGTGCTCTATGAAGTAGGAAATTTCCGAGAAATTTGACCTTTTTTTAAAAAAATATTTATATTGTTCTGAAAACAGTAGAGCTTCAATTTTTTGTAACAGTAATAGGAAATAAGTTAAGTTATAACACAAAATTTATTTCGTCCAAAACTCTTGAAAAACAATAAAGTTATGATCATTTAAACTTTAAAAATTAACTAAAAATATTATAAATTTACTAAATTCTGAAAAGCCCATTTTGGACCACGCTGTTCTCAGTGAAATAGTTGAGGTTTACTACTGTCTACTTTCATGTGAGTCTAATAACTTTAAAATCGGAGAACAAAAACCAAACGGAGTTTTGGCCGCTATCTCAAAGTATTGACCACAGTGAGACGGTTGGAATCAATACGAAGCTGTAGCGCCAAGTCAGCTATAACAAGTTAAAAATTTTGAGATGGAACATACGGGCGTCCCAATAGTTAATGTAATTTAATGCATGTGGCCACACTTTTGAACCGTAATAGGCAAAACAGAAGAAATCTGTTTTTAAGTTGGTGTTTTTCATAAGAATTATTTTAAACAGGTATAGAGCCTTGGGTAGAAAGAAATTTTTTTTTCGTAAAATGTACTCTTCTAATAAGTTGTCTAGAGCAGAAAAAATTGTTGTGTCATGTATAATAAGAACAATGAGATCATGGACCTGTCTTCAATAGAATCTTAACTAAAGAGGAAATTATTTGTTAGAAAAATTTAGGCATTCCTGGCTGAAGTGGTTGAAGGATCTGTTTGGTAAAACAAAACATCGTCTCTTCGAGTCTGCATTTGATGTTTCAGCCAACCTACGGCTCGGTCAGCTTGTCAAGACATGATTATAAACCATGAGATCATGGGAAAAAATCTAGACCGAGCCATAGAGTAAGAAATAGAAGTAACAAAGATGACTAAAAATGAAATTGAAGTACAAGTATTTGCCATCAAAGGAACATAATGAAATTGGCTTTTTAACAGTCAAATTAATTTACAAGTCACTTATCAATCTCGTCTGTGAAAAAATGTACGAATACATAAAACTACAAATCGAACTATGATAATGAAATCGATTTTATAACCCATCCTATCAAGCATTTGCTTCCTCTCTAACTTTTGAAATACAACGTTCCGTGACTGAAAGGTACACATAACGAAAGCCGTTCTACCTTTTTACTTAACCAATGAATTTCACAAACCATGTTGTTTGGTTGTATTGTTGTGAATACTTGGCCCTGGGTTTTGTTAGCTATTGGTAGATTGTGTGTTGTTTTGCACTATTTCGATATCGCATTATATCAGGCTGTCCATTTGACTGTCGTTTTAGTTGTGTCACTTACGTAAACGTTAATCTATATGTCTATCAATTGGCTCTATAATACGAAATATACACATGTATGTATACATTTCCGTTTTTACTTTAACTATTGGTATGTAAATAATAAATGCACACTACATACGTGAGACATAGCATGTGATATATATTTGTTTATATGAGCAAATGTTTTGTTATGATGAGGAGGGCATTAGAGAAACTAAAAAAAAAAAAATTTAAAAATAAACAGAAACATATTGTCGCAAAATGTACTCCAGAAAAAGAATTGTACAGTTATATTTAATATATGTACATTTGAGATTGTATGTGTATGTGTGCTTTCTATCGTATTCATAGATAAAACCAGAGTTCAGAATAATAAACGAACTGCATGCAAATCTCGTACATAAATGTAAACAACACAGCTAAAAGAAACATGCACATATTTTATACATATCAATTATGTGTGTTTTTGTTATTCGTCAAAAAAGCACATCCCTGCCAGAATTTTGCTGAGTCTTTTTCGTTAGAAGTGAGTGATATATGATTGATATAATTAAAGTTAAAAATAAACAAAAACATTAATGTCATGTAGTTCGACTTGTGCAGTATTCGGATATGTTAAATGTGTGTCATTAAAAAAAAATTTAAGACGAATTACAAAATAAAAAAATATACAAAAATAAAATGAAAAGTTATTTGTAGATTTGTGTTAGCAAATTAGTTATTTATAAATTTGAACAAAAAAAATTTTTAGTTTTCTTAATTTCTATATCGTACGAGGGCTGCTGTATATATTTCTGGCCTAATAGTGAAAATGCGAATATTTTTAATCCAAAATGTTTTTTATTGTTTTTCAAAGTATTCTCCAGCATGATTTATACACTTTTGCATGCGCTCAAACCAGTTGTCGAAGCACTTTTTCCACTCCGATTGAGACACCTCTAAAAGATGATTTTTGAACACTTCAACAACTTCTTCTGGCGACGAAAATCGTTGACCACGCATTTTTTTCTTGATGTGCGGACACAAGAAGAAGTCATTAGGTGCCAAGTCAGAGCTGTACGGCGGATGACCCATTAATTCGACGTTTTGGCCGGTCAAAAACGCTCTGATTTGAGTCGATGTGTGAGAGCTCGCATTGTCTTGGTGAACAATGATTCGTCTTCTGTTGTTGGTTTTTCGAATTTCTCGGATGACTTCAGGCAAACAAATTGTAGTGTACCACTCAGAAGTGACCGTCCTACGTTGCTCATGCGGAACAGTCGCCACATGACCAGTTTTGCCGCAGAAACAGGCGACCATTTGCTTCGAAGTGCTTCTTTCACGAACAACTTTCGTTGGATTTTGCTCATCTTTGAAGACCCACACGGTCGATTGTTGTTTCGTTTCGGGCTCATACGCATAGATCCATGATTCGTCACCTGTGACGATCTTATAAACGTCATTTGAAGCACCGCAATCGTATTTTTGCAACATTTCTTTGCACCAATCGACACGAGCCTTTTTTGGGCTACTTTCAAATTGTGCGGGATCCAATGAGAACAAACCTTTTTTACGGCCAGGTGTTCATGCAGTATCGAATGTATGCTGGTGGAAGAAATGTCTAAGGATGTTTCTTTCTCTCGGTATGTCGCATGTCGATCTTGCATTATGAGTTCATGTACGGCATCAATGTTCTCTGGCACAACAGCCGTTTTTGGACGACCTTCACGGAATTCGCCTTTGAGCGAGCTTCGGCTACGATTAAATTCATTATACCAATTTTTCACAGTGCTCTAGGATGGTGCTTCATCGCCATACAAAGATTTAAGTTCATCAATGCACTCTTGTCGTGATAATCCACGTCGAAAGTTGTGAAAAATGATGGCACGAAAATGTTCACGAGTTAATTCCATTTTTTTCTAGATTAATTTTTTCAAGTCACTGTAAACAACACAAATAATGGTCGTAGGTCAAAACGTTTTGAGTACGATTATGCTTAAAAATGACAAACTTTCCAATGGAAATGTCAGATTGCACTTGGCAGCACTCAGTGTTGCCAGGCCAGAAATATATGTAGCAGCCCTCGTATTTCGCATTCTAAATTAACAAATTTTTAAAATTAAAATAAACCCTTCTTTATTTATTTAAACCTATTATGTAATATTATCCGTTTTAATGAAGAAGAATTTCATTTCTTGTAGAAGTTATAGTCCCACTAGTTATATTACTGTAGTTGAACGTTCCTTCCCTATTGGGGATATTAACAACCACCGTTTTCCCATAAACACAGAACTTCCGACTATTTGCGAAAAATAAAAAAATCCTTAGAAATTAACAAACTGCAGTATTGGAAAAAATTTCTCAACGCAATTTTCAATTAAGTCAACCTGCCGCAGTGGCACTTGCTGACCAAGATAAGATCTCAGAGAATTCTCTTTCTAATATTTTAATACCTGACAAGTTCAGCCCTTAAAATAGAAATTAAAACATACATATGTAACGGGTGTTTTTTTAAGCCCGATAGAACTTTAAATTATAAAAAATAACACTAAAAGTTAAATTTTGATGAAATATTTTTTCTTATTATTTCTAGTAAGCTCTGGCAATTTGTTACGAATAGACTCACGCTTCAACAACGCTATCAAATCATCCAAATTTACTTTGAAAATCAGTCATCAATTCGAGTAACTTATAGGCGGCTTCCTGATTTTTATGGTGCACATAATCGTCCCTCTCAGCAACCCATCCGTCGAACTCATACCATGTACTCTCTAGAGGATGCAATAATACCAAATCGTCGAAGGAATGTGCTCACTGAAGACAATATCGCTGCTGTAACCGAAAGTGTGGAAGATCTAAATTTATGGATTCGTCGTCGGTCGTAGGAATTGGGGCTCTGTCCGTTCACTACGTGGACAATTTTGCGGAAAGATTTTGGCCTACACCCGTATAAGATCCAGCTAGTGCAAGAATTAAAGCTACGAGACCATTATATGCGTCGTTCTTTTGCCGATTGTACTCTAAACTAATTATTAACTGACCCGTTGTTTTATCACCAAATTGTGTTCAGCAATGAGGCTCATTTTTGGCTCAAGGGATTTGTTGATAAGCAAAACTGCCGCATATGGAGTGAGACCAGTCTACAACATACCCTACAGATTATATTGCATCCAGAAAAATGCACCGTTTGGTGTGGTTTACAAGCTGGTGGCATCATCGGACCTTATTTCTTTAAAAATGAGGCCGGATCTCACGTTACGGTTATTATTATGTCACGAACTACAAATATATAGTAGATGTATGTTTTTTCTTTACACGCCAAATGTCCTCTTTGCTAAACACGCATCCGTGTGTCCGGCAACATACAAAATTAAGAGACACTCATAAGTGATACAGTACAGTGAGTGATACAGCACATGTTGTGTATGATGTGTGTATTTTCTAAACCCTGCACAAAACAAAACGTACACGTTTACAGGTCTTTTTTCTTGTCATTACTTTTTTATATTCTCTTGCAATGGCTGCCCTTTTTTTCTTTGTTTGTTTTTTTTTTTACAAACTTATGAAATGCAAATATTTTTATGCTGAGTGTCTGTATATTTGTAGTTTGTTTTTAATATTTCTACTTCTCCACAACTCGCCGTGAATAAACAAGAATTTATTTTATTCATTTATATAAACTCATCAGCCTACTTGTGCATGCGAAAGTACAATTATCAAGTAGAAAGAAAATAGCAAACTTATTTTTATCCAAAGCATTAATCTTTAATTTAAAAGACACGCTGCAGCAGCTACAACTATAATGAAAGTAAGAATAGCTGCAGCATACAGAAAGTCATCAACACCATTATTATCATCTTTTTAACACTGGGAAATAGGAAAAAACTAGCTTCCATTTAATTTTGCAATAAAATATGTAGCAAACTAATATTTGAAATTGTTACAGAACCAAGCGGTCCAAAACAGCCAAGGTATTGTTACGTTTTTCCCTTTTTTAGACAAACGTACGGATTCTTTTGATTGCAAATGCCAGTGAGGCTCATTATAAATTCTGCTGTATTCTTACTTTGTGACTTTATCTTGCTATACTCCTTGATCCTACGTTCTAGTGACTTCTATGATCTCGTGTTTGCTAAACATGCGTTATTATTACAAACACAGCCATCCACGCTACACTACTGATGTTACTCCGGCGAGACATGAACTACTCGATGCCTTATTTAGTAACCTTAACGATCCATAGACAACTATAACACGCCTTTTGTCCAAGCTGTTATGCTGTTACACTTTCCTGCGCTAACCGCTACCGTTCTTACTTTTTATTACAAAGGGCGTCTTGATAATTATCTGTTACTCTTATATTAAATTAGACGTCTCCACTTAATTATCTGTCATGTCTTCATACAATAATTGCCTTTGGTTTCTCGGGAGGTTTGTACTTCTGCTTTCTAATTTTTAATTGCTTTCTAATTTTTAATTGCTTTCTAATTTTTAATTGCATAATAATAATATTATTTTCCGTTGTACACATGTCATGAGCTCGAACTCACGATCTTCTGGTTTACAGCAAGCACCTCTACCAACACAGCCATTGAGGTTGCTCAGCATTTTGTTAGCTAATTGTGGTATTATTTTATACACACACCATTAGCGAAAGTAACTTATTCACCACGCTCATACAGAAACAACAACAGGGGTGGCCAGATTTTATTATTCGTAACAATATGTTCAAATTGAAGCGCTTACGTCTGGTACTAGTTTAATCCCGGCAATCAATGACAATTGTTGTAATCGAATTCGTATGACTTTTAACCGGTGAAAAGCAGACACCAAAAAATATGATATCTAAAAAAGAATATACACACGTCCATTACGATTCGCTGCCAAATAAAAATTTTGTGTCAAAATATTTTTTGGAACATAACTAGCGAAGTTTATCAAAGTCAATATATGGCTTGTATTTATCTACACCAAAATAAAGCTTTTTTTATTTACAAAATAAGCAAGCAAAATATATAATCACTGTAGCCTGACATAATTTCAATTGCAGTCAGGGTATAAAAATAAACAAAACTTTTCGCAAACGGTTTTATGAAAAGACATAAACTTTTAAAAATTGTTAAATTGTTTTGTACATGAGGAAAACCGAAAAAAGTACATTAATTTTATTAGACAGTGTCGTCCGCTCAGCTGATTTTTGGATTTGTTACAATTGCAAAAACAAGATTTTACAAATTCATTACTGTTTGTTTATGGTTTTTAAGCAATTATCTCTTATTTCTCTTTAGTTTTTGACATTACCAACCTCAAAGCAAAAATAAAACAGTTATATGGTTTTTGCAACGTTGTATTTGTTGTATAAAAGCCACTAATTAGTATTATTAATGTAACTTGAAATAGGAAGAGTTTATTTTTAAGCGCTTATGGTCGTTTTTCAATAATGTTGTCAACGTTTTCTATTCTAGCTGTCATTTTCATAATTTCTTTTTTGTGTTACTCACTACAAGGAGTAACGCAAAACAAAAACCAACGTTGCGTTTTATTGATTTTCGTACCCTGATTATGGTGATCTGAAAAAAACAATTTATAATCACGTAAAAAACATTTAAAGTTCATTAAGTCAAAAAAAAATTGAGACCAGTGTTGTTATATCTAACTTAATGTGAGTATTTGTTAAAGGCATTCTCTTTATTTGTTTTGAACGTCAATGAAGAATGTATTTTTAGATTTCACATTTTACATTTTTAAAAAGGAGCTTAAACATAATATAACTTTTCTTTAAGTGTAATATTTTCGTTTAACCGGATAAGAGCACTAGGACAAGGTTTTCATTTTAAACATCTTAGCGTTTATACAAATTTTTATTAAAAACACAAGCAAACACTTTTTTTGTCATACTTCGCCCTTCAGTGAATAAAACAACCAACTCAGTGTAGAAATCATAGGAGCACTGCAAGCAAAGCAGCATTTGTACATCTTTTCAGAGTCAATCTAGTGTAACGAAATTTAAGTTTTTGTGCTCCTTACTTCTCTATACATACAATGAATTCATTTTCTTATAGTAAAGTAAACAGGAATCAACGATATCATTATGCACGTCGGTATTACACACGTAAATGTAAGCGTGGCGAAAAACAGCAAACGATTCTTGCATAGTAATCTTCAAAAGCATTTAGGAATTGCACAAAAAAAAAAACAAAAACTACGGCACATACATTTGACAAAGTTACGTTTTTAGCAAAAAATTCCTTTAATATTGCAGTGACTTGCAGACAAACACAGATCCTTCTTAATTTTCTGTAAACACAGCCAGCCAGCCATTGCATACAAAAAGCAGGGAACAAACGATTGAATAGAAAAAACTCATTTTAAATGAAAATGAAAACGCATCCTTAGAGAAAAAAATTGTTAGATGATGAAATATATTTACTGCATTTGCAAACATTTTGCTTTTATTATCTCGTTCTTTCAATTTGTTTTGCTTTTTACGTTTTTGTTTATCATTAAAAGTTACAGTGACATTATTATGATAAATACATAGAGCTGTGAAATTAAGGTAAACCTGGTCATTGTCTATTGGTTTTCAAAATGGGAGAATAAAATCTTAAGGGTTTACCAACATTTCAAGTGTTTTTCTATAAAGCAACATTTAATATTTCAGTCAGGCTTGTGTTCATGGTATTTCTAGTTAAAGAAATTAATATGACAAGGAAAAATAATTTATTTATAGTTTCAATTTAAAGTCTACCAGTTGTTTGTAATTTCTTAATTATGAAGACCCCAAATAGCTGGCAAAAAAAAAAAAACAATAATTTCTCCTGAGACATCTGTCGGTGTTCTACACATTTTTATTTCATCATCTTAATTATGATGTTTTGTTCAAAAGTCCTTAAATAATTAGCGCAAAATAAATAAGAAATTGTGTTGCCGAAGTAATGTTCGATTTGTAGAAAGTTATGAAATGTTTCTAGCAGCATGTTTTTGAACTGCTTACTACCTCTGACAGCATACTTTTCAAACTGTGAAATAATATAATATAATAATAATGTAATAAATATATGTAATATGAGCAAATAATGATGCATACCTAAGGAAGAAATTGGGAAAATTTTTTTAACTCATAGTATTGGCACCATCAGTCTAAATTTTCAAAGCGGCATAAACAAAGTTGCTAAATAATTTTCTCAATTTTAAACAGAGTACTAAATTTAAAGCATAGAGTATTCTGATTAGCATTGAATACGAAATGCTGTCAGTAACCTATAAAAAATAACTATAAAATAAAAAAAAAGGTTCATTCATTTTATGAAAAGTCTCGAATTTTTATTTTTTTTTTTGATTCATGTTGCAATAAAGCAAAATGTTTCTGGCAACACTTTCTGTTTATATGCTTGTAAACATTATATTATTGTATCAATTTATTTTGTATATAAAACGTCAAAAAGCAAATAAAAGGAAGAAAATAAGTATTCAGAAGAAGGTTAGGTTAGGTTGTGCAGGCCGTCGGCAAAAAGAAAGACCGACTCACTTGGGTCCCAAAGGTCCCATTGTGTTGCCTGGAAACAGGATGTGCAGAGATCAGATTGAGGTCCCTACGGCACCATCAAAAGATCCACATCCAAACCACCCTGAAGACCGGATAAACAAGTTTATCCTAGAAACATCGCAGACGGATAAGTCTGCAAGGCCATGCAGTCTCGGACTGCCAAAAGTAGCCGCTCTATTCCCAGAAAGAGCCGGGCAGTGGCAGAACAGATGCTCCACCGTTTCCTGCTCCTCCTCATCTTGACAACTTCTACAGTAGTCATGATGAGGAAGATTCAGTCTCCTAGCGTGAGCACCAATGACGCAGTGCCCTGTCAGCACGCCCACCAGTGTGCCCAGCTGCCCCCGAGGAAACCTCAGTAGATTTGCGGTTCTCCTATTATCGTACTGAGGCCACAATGTCCTCGAGACCCTGCAGGTAACCTCCTCAGACCATCTAGACTGTGCAGTTCTGAGGAGTTCCTGCTGAAGTAAAGCTCTACAGCAGCTTAATAGGACTCCTACCAGTGGATCTGTCTCCCGGTCTCCCAACCGGGTTCCCAATCTGGCGAGTTCGTCCGCAATTATATTCCCGGATACGCCCGAGTGAGCCGGTACCCAAAACAGTTCCAGGTTGGAATGTCTCGCCATCTCGTTAAGAGATGTCCGGCATTCACGTACCAATCTGGATGTCGTATAGACACCCGATAAGGAGTTAATCGCGGCCTTGCTGTCAGTACAGATCCGGATATCCTCTCCGTATATCCTATGGTACCTCATCCAGCAAGCCGCCCTTCTGATGGCTGAAATCTCAGCCTGTAACACGCTACACTGATCCCGTAGCCTAAACTTCATTCTGATTTGAAATCTAGGAATGAAGACGCCCCCCCCGACCCCCGTGTACGACTTTGATCCGTCAGTGTAAACATCAAGCACATCCCCACGCATATTCGATGTGCCCGACGTTGACACCCCGAAACTAATATCAGACATGGGGGTGGGCGTGCAATAATCGATGTTGTCAGGGATGGCCGAGGAGCAGCCTAAAATGGTCGCATGTCCAAAGTCCCCTGACTTCCACGTCGCCGCTGCATTCAGTCTAACCGCCGAGTTCATAGTCAGCCGCTTGGCCATGAGATCGACCGGTAGCCAGTGCAGCATCGTAAAGAGGGCCTTCGATGGAGTGGTGCGCATTGCCCCGGTGACCATCAAGGCCGAAGTTCGCAATATTCTATTCAGCATACTGCAGTTCACAAGTTTGCCCAGTGCGGGCCACCATACAAGAACCCCGTACATGAGTATGGGTTTTATGACCGTGTCAAAGAGCCAGTACGACGTCCTCGGGTTAATACCCCAGTGTTTGCCTACGGCCCTCTTACACACATACAAAGCCACTGAGGCCCTGTCCGCACTAAAGCGGAGATTTGGGGTCTACGACAGTTTCGAGTCCAAGATGATACCTAGATACTTCGCTCTGTCAGACAACCCAAGCTCCACTCCATTAAGGAGTGGTAGTGGAAAGGCCGGAATCTTGTTTCTTCTCGTGAAGAGCACAAGCTCCGTTTTCCGAGCGTTCGCGCTAAGCCCACTCTCAGTACACCAACTACTGACGCAGCCTAGCGCCGTTTGTAGACGTTGCGATAGCGTGTCGACTGAAAAAAGCAAAGTTTTAAATATTTTATGCGAAAAGTATACATTTGACATGTTAATGGTTGATTCAAGCAAGTTGTACAAGATTTCTTTAAATATAAATATGTACATGTTCTCGTGTGATAACACCAATACAACTTTTCAAAAACATGCAAAATAAAATTGTATACGGTGTATTGAAATTATGTATGAAAATTTCCAACAACAAGCTTACACTATTGTATTTTAATCGAGCAATACACAGCATACAGGGATACAAGGGGTTTTGTGAATTAATCAAATATATTTCCACTGCAAAGTTATGTTAAACTACACGAACCTTAAACAATGTTGCATATATGAATGTAATTTAAACGAACAATTCCTTCTGAATCGTGTTGTTGGCAGCACTATCTAGTTGTCAAAAAGTAAAGTTGTAAACAAATTTGGTAAATTTGAATAGAGTGCAAGCTTGTCTTAAGTTACCCTTCTATGTAAAATTATCTTCACTTTTAACTTGTTAAAACAATCGCCAGCGTGTCGCTTAAACTGCCAATGTAATCGTAATACTACTGGAAGTCTGAAAAGTCTTTTTAATTCAAATTTTGTTGTTTAAGGGATGCTGAAAGCAAAAGACGTAAAACTCAAATATATTCGTTACTTCAGAAGTATCATCTTTTCAATCTTCCGCTCCATCAGCGGATTTAACAGCCACTTTTTAGCGTAGTAAATAGCGTTTCTAAAAAGATAATCAACGAATTCTCTAAATTTTTAGAGCAGAAATTACCTTCTTATCAGCTGCCTATTGCTTCTTGGTCTGCTCAGGATCTCGCTAGGAGAACAAATCAAAAAGTATGAGCAATAAACCGGGGAACTTTACGAGACCAAGACAGGGACAAGTGGATAAAATGTGGACACTTCTGTTACATTCACGTTCGAAGCATCCATATTAAAATGATGATCTGTCATGAGATCCTAAAAATTAACAAACGTGGTCATCGAAAAGCGCGTAAAACCACCATTAATAACGTAATACCGTTATATTAGGGCAATTTCACTACAGTTTGCTGCTCTGTGAGACGGAAGGACATGCAGTAACTAAAAAGTAAATCAACTTTGTGGCTGAAAAACAATAATTCTAAAAAGAGCAAAAAAGTAGTTTCTTCTTATGGGTAAAATGAAATAATTTACATTAAACAACGGGAATTTTTTTAATTATATTTATTAATTTTAATAGCACGAAAAAAGGATTTTTTGAAACTTAATTAAATATTTGCAAAGTGCCCGTGCATAGAAATAAATTATCGTAGTGTTTTGTGATATTTTATTTATCATCCTCTTTCAACTGTATAAAAGAGCCAAAAAAAATTCAGCCTTATACAGCGGAGAAAGAAAAATTGAATTACTGTTGGTTATTGTTGTTTTTGCTTATACTTTGATTTTTGTCTTTGCTTTATTGCTTGGACAAAAGTCTTTAGTTTATTTAAAATGTTTGTCAGAAGTTTCCTGAAGAGTTACGTAAGCGATAACGAAATGGCCATCGAGACGTGCTTTGACCCTCAATAATCAATATCGCTGAGTTAAATATTTAATCGGGAAAATAGCACGAAAAAAGGATTTTTTGAAAAATAAATAATAAAATAATTTACATTATGTCTGAATTATTGAGAATAATAATAACATAAGGAAGAATATTCTAACTCCTAATGAGTAACATTCCAATGTTGGAATGCTTAGATCTTTTTTCTTTGATATTTAAGTTCATAACTTGAAAAAAAAACAATAAGATGTTAATAAAATTATTTAATTTCGCACGTAAAAAAGTTCTTTTTTCATTCGAAAGTTATTTCCTAATGAAATACAAATTAATCTATGTTATATATAGATATTTTTTGCACATGAAGGCTTGAGCAGCCTTAAATATATGATTTCTCGTCAACACAAACATCAGCCTTCCCTTAAAAGGAATCAAAATTAAAAAAAAAAATTAAACCAAATGGAAAGTATATTACCAATAAAAACAAATCAAAGTCATTATAAGATATAATTTCGAAAAATTTTTAATATACATATTTCAATACTTTAAAAAGATTAAAAAAAAAATAAATTAGGTAAACTGTCACAACAAAACAACTAAAAATATCACACTGATAATTACAAGCACTGCATTCAATACCTTGCTCGTGAGAGAAAATTTAAATACGCCAATCGATCAGACATGGTTTCGAAAATTTTGCTCTTGAGAATCCATTAAAATACCACGCCTGCCTCTAATTTTTAATTTGCCTGAATGTTGCTTTTTTATACTTGTGCCCACAGAACTCACTTATTTATGGTTTTTTCTCTATTTGAAAGGCCAGCCTTAAAATTTGTTTTAAAAATTAATACAGCATACATGTTTTCCCCGTATATTAATACCATAAAAGAAACGATTTTAAAATTATACAAGAGGCAAGAGTGCCGAATTTTATATACCCTTCACTATCTATGTAAATCTAGTTTAGTGAAGCAACTCCAATCAAAAAAGCAAGTGTTTGGGTTACAGAGTATTACAAAATAGAAAAAAAAAAGATTTGGTACTGCATACATATAATTTTACATAAAAATGCCATCAGCTCTTATTGGGTTAAGAATTAAAAAAAATTAGCATTTCCTTAATGATACCCATATTGATATTTCAAAAAAAATTTGAAAATTTCAGGGCCCCGTAACTAGGAAAATATGGGTGAGTGCAAAATTTGACATGGACCAATCATGCTGATTTTCAATAGCACCTCTTTTGACTCTATATCTGATCGATTTACGTGTATATATTTTTTTGTGAAATCGAGTTTGCGTCGGCAAACACTAACACGGACGGGCAGACGTACAGACGGACACCGCCTAATCAACTTCACTATGCATAAGAAGTCAGAATGTATATTGTAGAAATGTATATTGTAGAAATTACACACGGAGTGACAAACTTATATACATATACCCTTTTTCCACTTTTTGCGGTGAAAGGTATAAGAAATATTCGTATCGCTAAAGCTCACATTAGCAAAAAGTATTACAAAAATAAGTGTAAAAAATTAAAGGGTGTTCCAATAGGTGATATAAATGGACCTCTATGGGGCTATGTTTTAAAGCGTGGTAGACAAACGCTTGAAAACTTGTTATAACAACAGGAAATTAGAGGGAATCCTGAAAGTTGATGTAATTACAATTTAGAAATTCACGTAGTTTGACCTATCTTTTGAAGCGTTATAAACAGACGCTTCAAAATTAGACATAATAACTATTATAAATTAAGGGGTATTACAATAATTGATATAATTTGACAAAATATGGACAAAATGTTGAACAGTTACAGACAGACGGTTAAAATAATCTGATGGTTATGTCCGCTATATAATACAAACAAAAGTTGATAGGATAACAGCTCTAAGCAAAAATTCAAATTTTCGAGCATGGAAAGAGGTTGGAAATAACTTCTGATGCCGATTCATATATACATGTAGTTACATATATAAAGTGAAGGGCATATAAGATTCGGCACAGCCGATTATAGCACTCATACTTGATTTCATTTTAAAACAATGCAGACTAAGCAAGAGAATCGATTAAATTTAAAATTAAAAAAACAATTTTACATAGTTTTTATATTTTTTCCTGTTGTTTTCCTAGTTTCTATTGATCTAAAAATAATGAGAAACTTCTGTGTGTGTTGTTTTTCTGTGTGAAAAATAAATAGAAGTACTCTTGTCGTGACTTAAAAAACTCTATGGCTACTGAAGCTATATTTTTAAAATTTTTTTAAGTCGTATGCCCTTCTGTATACACACATACCGCAATTAGGATTCAAAAAATTGTAGCAAAAAGTATATTTTGTTTTTATATATTGCAAAACCACATGGACATTTTATGGTATGGATGAGAAACCTGTATCTTCGTATATGTTTTCCGAGCATATAAAATTTTTCTGGTAGTGGTTGATTTTTTTTTGTTCAATTTTTTTTTATTTAGCAAATATTGTTGTTATACAATATGATGTGTTTACGAACTTATGGCTTATGGGAAATAACCGCATCTGACCTAAACCACAACAGCCATTGCTGTAAACCGCAATCGAAAGCTTGTATGACTGAAGTATGAATGAATGAAAGACTCAATGAATAACTAACTGGATGTATGAATGGTTGCAAGTATAAGTATGTTATATACATCCATATGTACAAATACTACATATGTTACTCCACTATCAATTTTACTCTACACAGCTCCAGTGCTGTATATACATATATACGAACCATCATGCAAGAGTCGTCTGAGTAGTGAAAGGCTTGAATTTTGTCTAATTAAATTTTGCAAATAACTCACAATTACACATGCATACATGTAAAAATTCTAGTGAAGTTTTGTTCACACACATGAGGTCCCATACTATGTTTGGGCCACCCTTTCATTACTTTAATTTAATATATTTTTATTTGTTGTTGAAAATTAAAAAAAAAATCATATACGTGAATAATACGTCACTAGGCGGTTTCCCACTAATTTTTGTAGCTGCCACAATAAGCCAACATCAAGTGACAAGCTATTAATGTTTAAGAGATGGGAATCTGTAACAAACGGACAGTCATTATAACGAAAGCAATCATATATATCCTATATAATCATATATATCTCTCTCTAAATTACCTAAACAGATCTATAGCGATTTTCCAAAATTTAAAAACTGCTATCTGCTACTTGAGTTTCTTTTTCGGTAAAACAGAAGAGCGCAGTATAAAACAATGACGCTCTCTTCCGTCACCTCTTTAAAAGCTTTATGTCTCATTCTCTGTATATATTCCTTTAACTATAAACACTGCCAACGAAAATTATTTTTTTTCTCCAAAGAACTTTTTTGCACAAGTTGTGTTTAAGCTCAATGGTCGCCTCCACCCAAAAAGTAAATTATGTGATTCGAAAAAAAAATGATTATGTCTTGCAAATACACCAAATATAATCACTCTTATTCTGTTTGGCGTCGGCAATATCGTCTTCACTTTTAATGCAATATCACTTCAAACCAACATCAATATTTATTTGGTATAAAAAAATAACACACGTGTGTATCTAATATTTGAGTCAGTTTATTTATTGGTTTACTATTTTCTTTGTGTTAAAATTAAAAATTTTGTGTAAATTAAAAAAAAAAAAATACTTTTTTCCGACACTTACTGATGAAGGAATTAAGAATAAATGGTGCAGACTTCTTAGACAGAATTCTAAAAGTAAGTGATACATTCAAAGTTATCCATTTCAAACTAGTGCTTTGTTTCTTTGTTTAAGGTTCGACATACCATTTGAAATGATTTAACCACGTTCAACTAGGCGTTGTCTATGACTTCAACAAGTTCTCATTCACTTGGGACTCCTTGAACCATACCCTTAGGGTTGACTTGCTTTTGGAACTGAAGCTGATTTGTCACAGTTACTTCAAAAGCGTTTAGTACTAGCTGCTTAAATACACCGTCTTTAGTAGCTTTATATTCTATTTTGTTTGTAACGACCTTTAAAAAGAATTTTGTCAAACATGAATTTGTAAAGCACTATATACCATACCTTTTGCCATCACTCGTTCTATTTAGTGGGCCAAGGGCGTTTAGTAGGGTCGTAAAAATTTCCCATTATTCCTTAAAATTAGAAGGAAAAAGGGGCTCTTCGAAAGCCTTTGTAAAGTAATGGATTTTTTCCAACTCCAACTAATTTTTCAAATTTGTTGGTTGGGCTGGGTTCGTAATATTCAGTTTCTCCATTTTTAACTTTATTTTTACTATTTTTATAGTTTATTTAGTTTTTTTTTGTTTGTACACGACACCAAAATCACAGACGACATATTTAACGGCAATTCCAGACAATATCAATGTCTCATTTTCTTACAAAATCCCATCAATAAATAGCAATATTGACAACGAGGATACCGATTAAAAAAAAAACGATTAAAATTCGCGTCGCCTTGTATTACCGACGCAATACAGAATAAGGGTGAATATAACTTGTAGTTTTATATAACAACCGGGATGCAGTTAAGAGAACTTGACTATTTGATGAAGCCAAGTTCTGCTGTTCCTCCACATAGTGATATCTGCCCTTTAGGATTTCAATTCGTGTAAAACAATCTATTCAACTGGCCACAGGAGGCCTTAACACTGAATCGAAGTAGATAAAGCCATCTTATAAACTCCTTCGTTGTACCAAGAAAGCACTTACTTGTTCATAATCAATTATCCGTTTAGAATGCCATCTTGGATACACTTGTGAACTTAATTACCTGCTATGTCAAGTGTTGGGTACGTTCTGATACTAAATAAAGTGATAGACCTCATATCATTTGCTGGAAGTACGCTCATGATCAAGACATTCAGGCTGCAAAAATTGCCTCTCATTTCTAAGATGTATTGTCTTGACAAAACCTGTCATTATTTATCTGCAGCATTTCGCTGGTGGTATTTGTTTCTTCATGAATGCCTAGTCCTATCGGTAAACTTGAAGCATATTGCTAGTCGATGTTTTTAAACACCACAACATTAGCGCAGAAGATTGCAATTTGTTAGAAGTTGTAAAGGAAAACAAGTTCGCTAAGTCGTTAGCCATATATATATGGAACATATAAAGAAAGATTTTGTTGGCTGTATGTAAAACAATTGGCTGTCAATCTAAATGTAAAATGCTGCATTTTCACAAAATGTCGCCCTCAGGACTGTAACAGGTTGTTTGGGAATGACTACTGAGAAATGCCTACATATTAAAGCAGAGGGGGCATTCGAACAGCTGCCTAACGGAATTAGAGCCTGCCTCGCAAGCATAATAGCAGCATCCGACCATTATAGAATATGACGAAAGACGACAACTGATACAAGGCAGTAACCATCGAGGGTGAATTGAAGATGCCCTCAAATTTTTAATGTGAAAATAGTATTTTAGTAGATTAATTGCACACGAGAAACTAAACTTGTTATTTAGGATTAGAGTCGTATTGATACAACAGACATCAAGATGGTATATTCGCCTAAACTACATATAGTTATCGCCAAAATGATGTTCAACACCACTTCCACTGGGGGAAAAATCCACCCAACCTAAAAGTTATGAAATAAAATTGTATGATCAAGTAACCACTTTAGAGATTCAATTAATCCCCTGGTCATTTTAAAGCATTAGAAGTTTAAAACAGAATAAATAATTTATATTGGTGATTTTCAAATCTGTGGAACTATTTACGTTTCACTGATTTGTGTACACCTTAAGAGACTTTAAACCTGAGTTTCCGGTTCACCTATTGTAGTAAATGGAACCTTAAAAGAAAACCTACGCTATGGCTATTAATTTGTTTCTTTTTTACTTAAAATGTGATCGGTTTTTAATTTGTTCTTATAAAACACAGACCTAAACTCCTTACTCTAATCACGTAAATGCATTCAATTTGGTACGACATTAAATCGACATAAACAAAAATATGACCCAAGACAGCACACCACTTCACTATTGTATATTGTATAAATTAAATTTATTTTTTTTTTAATTTAATTTTATTTATGTATTTACATGATGACTGCGTCAAACGTTGATAAGTTTTTATTCTACATATTTCCACTCTACAAATCATTCATTTATGCATCTATCTATTCAGTTTTCTTTTCACTTATACAACAAAATTCGACAAATACGTAGATAAAACTTTGTGTAAATTTTAAGCAGGTGTTAATTTACTATGAAATACAAACTAACAATTCCGTACTAAAATATCTAAAGAATTTTTGTAAGTTCTTTCAATTATATATGTACATATTGCCATTTGACATGCTGGTTGTACTATGATTTTTGTTTTATTTTTTGTTTATAAACCAAATACGTTAGATAAGTTATTTCGATAATTCACTATCATATTGTGGTTTCTGGTTAAAATTTAAGATCTGCAGATACCAATATAAAAATAGCAGACGTGTGGACATATAAAAAACGTTTTTACATCATTGATGTGCATTCATAGTTCAATTGTGTTACCCAAAGACACAACCTTTCTTATGCTCTTATGTTTAATAGCCATTTAAACATTGACGACAGCAGTTTTTGGATGCACTAAAAATTCAGAGCTGGGATACAAAAAGTTTTACAATATTTAAAATATTGAATTAAATTTTTATAATCTTCAATATCTCGTATATTACAAAACACTAGTGTTATGCATTGTAAATCTTTACGTGACCATATAAATAAATTAATATTAAGAATCACTTTATATATGCATGTAATTATGTTTACAAGTAAAAAGGTAATATTTTTTCCAAAGTTAAAAAAGAAGCTAAAACCCTAAAATCGTAGAACTAAAATATGAAGCTTAAAATTTTCATATATTATATAATTAAACTAATTATTATTTATATTAAACTAATTTGTTAAAGCTTAAATAGTTTCCTAACTCATCACTATGGAATTTTTTTTAAATATGTGATAAATATCCCTTCTGAAAATATTTATCCATTACCGTTTGGTACTTTTATTTTTAAATTTAGGTAACTTTTTACTTTCATTATTGTTTTTTTTACTTATCAAGTTTAAAAAAAATATATAGATATATATATTATTAAAAATGTTTATTGCTGTTTGTCACTCACAAGGCTATACAGATATTCTATATTTCAATTTAGTATTTATAATTTTAATTTCAGTGCAACTTTGTTGCGTTCACAAATCAATAATGAGCACAGTGTTTTATATTTTAACTGCAATCAAAATTGCAAAAACATCTTCCCACAATGAAATTTTAATTTGCATTACCAGCATATTTTTGTAAGTTATCAGAAAAGAAGTTATCTCAGTATCAGATACACGCAGAGAAAAACATGGCTGTAATATGGTCACAATAACCATTTTATATTCTCTGTATCAACGTATAGTTGCAACGAAAACCGGACAGTTGTTTTCAAAAATATTTCAGTCCCGATAAAATCATTACTAGAGTTCGTCTTATGGTTGAAATTCGACCAAGTCAATTGTTGAACACTAATTTATTTGTTAAATTTAGGTACACTCCCATTTTTATATTATGTGAATTTTTTGCATGTATTAAGATAGCAAATTGAGGGGTCATAAATTTCTTAAATACTGAACCCATTTAAATGAGTTTAAGTGTACTAAAGCTGTAAAACATCTACAAATATGTGAGAGAATAAGCAACATCGGGTTTTAAATAAAGAAGGAAACGGATCCCGAAATGTTGTCTTTGCCTATTTATGTACAGACTTGGCTACCATGCACAAAATAGTTCTTGCAAATAAAAAATGAGTTCAAAACAAATTATACGTGTCTATCCATAACGGTTTACAAGTTTGTGAATGTGCATAAAATTTCATTAACTATTAGCATACCCTTTAATTTAAAAATCCAAAATTTTATACATGTTATTATAGTAGACTTAGCAATGCAGTTCCTTATAAATCAAAACCGTCTGTCACTAACTGTTTAACAATTTGCTCATAAATAACGAATTACGTAATCTATATAGGCATCCTTTAATATCCAAATTCAAATGTTATATTTATTGTTATAACGGTCTCAGCAATACAGTTTCTTTGTAAATTTCAACCGTCTGTTTACAACTGTTCAACAGCTTGGCGATATACAGTAAATTACGCCAACAAAAATAATATCCTTTAATTTGTAATTTTAAGTACTTATACTTCTTATTATACCACACAAAGTAGTGAAAAATTTTCTAATTTTCAAGTAATTCAATATAACAGTTCAGAAGATAGGCCTATATAGATCAAATTACATCAATTATGGAAATACTCTTTAATTTATAAATTCAACTTTGATACTTGTTGCTATTGCGGACTCTTCAACACAGGATTCTTGTTCACCATTTCGGCGAAAGTAAGGTGGTGGCTCCATATATTTTAAAGTGTGGCATGGTGCACTCATATCAAAACTTATTGCATTTTTTATCAGTAATAGTTTCTCTCGACTTATATCGAGCTTTCTCAGGGACCGCACAATACGAGTTGTGTAGATGGGATCTTATCAAACGAGTTCAAGATTAATTCAAGGGTACCGCAGAGTTCCGTTCTTTCCCCTACCCTATTTCTTATTTTTTTCAATGACCTTCTCCGTTAGACTTTCAACTCTATCTTTTCTTTCGCAGATGATAGTAGTACATGCCATTCATTTTCATTTCGCAAAAGACCAAGCCTTCGGGAAATTGGGACTCTGCGAAAGCACATGGACGATACTCCTTTTTGTAATCTCCGAATGGGGCTTGCGAATAGGGTTCAATTTAACGCTCATAAAACCCAGTGCTGTGTGCTTTTGCACAGGCGTACGGCTGAATATGTACCTCATCTGTAATTATGGGTGATATATATATCAATGAAGCAGAGGCTCTCGATGTTCTTGGCATGAAAATTCAATGTGAAATTCGTTGGAACCAGCATATTTTTCATGTCGCAAAGAAGCATTCAAGTGCCTAGGTTTTCTGAAACGGTGTAAGAAATACTTCACTCCTTCTGATCTCCCTACTATTTATGTCACCTTTATCAGACCAAAAATGAAATACAACTCTCATGTATGGGCCGGTGCTTCAAAGTCTATTTTGGAGCTACTCTACCGCGTGCAGGAGAGAGCGAAGAAGCTCATCGGTGACAGAAGGGTATACAGCTCTATTGATTCACTGAAGTATTGACGCAATGTGGCGTGTGTTTCACTGTTTTATCGTAACTATAACGGAATGTGCTCTTATGAAATCAGGGAACTTACACCTAAAAACCGTAATTTCGTACGCGCAACGCGCTCTGCATAAGCGCATTTCTTTGTGAGAGAAAAAGAATTTGTTTTTTAGCCAAACAGTTCGTATGGGGAATTAACTTCCTGGAGAGGTCTTTCATGCCACTTTCAATGTGCAAAGATTCAAATCAAATGTCCACAAACACTACTCCCTCTATTCCCCTTTCCACAATCTAATTTCCTACTTCTGGCACAATGCATTGCATAAGTAGGCGTTATCCCTTGATTGGTGGTCCTAATAAAAAAAAAAAAAAATCATCTGTGTTTTTAATATAGTTCAAAAGTTTGGTGAGATAAATTAATTATACCAACTATTGGCACAACCTTTAATTTCCAAATCCAAACTTTATACTTGTTGTTATAGCGGATTTGTGAATTTCAACCGTCTGAAAGAACTTGAATGAATTATCGGGGCACTTTTTTATATATGATTCTAAAAATTTATACTTGTCATTATAACGGTCACAGTAATCGACATTTCAAGCGTATGTCTATAGTGGTTAAAACAATAGGCCCCAAATAGGTCAATTTGCGTCACCTATGGGGATACCCTTTAATTTTTAAATTATATATCTATTAAAATTTGTTATTGGGTTCTATAGTGACACCCTTTACGTTTCGTAATGAACTTAAAAAACCTGTACGTTGAATGGGGACACCCATTAAAATAGGCTAATCTGTAAGTATAACCTTTCAAATGAAGAATAAATTTTCAAAATCGTAATGTATGATTTTATGTTTCTATTTTAAGCTTATTAGGCCTAACATTCTCCATGTCAATAAAAATGCACTTTTCACTGACGTTTCTTGAATTTTTGTTCACTTCTTTAGGGGATTTGTCAATTTTTGAAAATTTATTTAAAAACATCAGTATATTACAAATATTATCTATGCATACGGTAAAAACTTACATTTTACTTATAGTGTAGACATGATTTTAATGATTTCAGAAAAATATTGTTCCTGGTATTGTATGACTTTAAAAATATTTTTTCTAGATTTTAACAGAATGATTTTTTATTGTGTTAGAAACTTAATATACTAAATAAGTAATTCATGTTTATGTAAATTTATGTTTTTAAATAATTTTTGTGAAAAATTATTAATAGTTAAAATAATAAATAGGAATATATAATACTAAAATAATGCGCTGCTGTTAGATTGTGGTTACCATAACCATGTAATTTGATCTATGGTGGCCATACTTTACCAACGTTATAGACAGGAAGGTAAAATCAGTTTTAAGGTCTAATTATGGATCACAACCCACTGTGAACGCTTTAAGAGCAGACATAATCTGATAAAGTATTTCGTAGCAGTTTATATAAACTCTGTGAAAAAAAAGAATAAAAAAAGGAGAATTAAAAATAAAAGATTATTTTTTGAACTATAAAAATATGGCCTTCCCATTTAAAAGAAGGGTTTGTACCAAACTTCAGCTTTATAAAATTATGTACCCATTTTATCTACTTAAAATAAGGATGGGCTAATTCTAAATAAACTTCTTACGGTGGTGTGTGCATTCAAATAATTACGTAGTATTTTTTATACTTTTAAAGAAAATCGCTATAATGTACAGAAACTTACGATCTGGTATCACCTTGGTTTCTTAAAACGTAACCCTGGAGTTAATGTCGACGTCGTTGACGGCGTTTCAACGCCGAAAAAGTTGAAACAGATTGAACTTTTACGGCGTTGCAACGCGTTGAGATTAACTGCTCTCATACAATTTCATACGATTCAACTTTTTTTTTGACATTTGACACCGTCAACGACGTCGACATTAACTCCAGGGTAAAAAAGAAAAATTTATAAACGTAAGTGTAAGCGAACGAAAGTGAGTGACACACAGAAAGCCAAAAAGACTCGAAAGTGAGTGACTGACTTTCTTTCGCTTAAGTTTTCTTTCGTTATTGTGAAATTGGCTATTAGTATTTTTGAAAGTGTAAAAAATTTATCTTATACCGCTTTAGTAAGTTTAAGAAATTTTATTGACTACTCACGACTCAACAAATGTTTAACATATACACTTTCGATTAATAACGGGACGATAAGCTATCCAAAAATTTGTAAAAAAAAAAGCTTGGACCACAAACCAAGACTTTTGAGTGCTCCTTTTCCCTAAAGAAAATTGCTTAAATTAAAATTAAAATCATATCTACTCAACGAACTCTTTATGATTATTTTGCCTTCAATTTTATAGATATTATTCATTTTTATTTTCATTATATTTCTCTTTTAAACTCTTTTTCTTTTGTATTGAAAATGTTAAGAATAAATGGCTGTTGTAGTTGCTGTACCGAGATTCAGTTGAGAGTTTTTACTTTAACTAAAGAGGTTTAACGAAGAGATGCTGATATTTAAGCTTTTAGCTAATGCTGTATAATCAGACTCCTGAAGAGGGGGCTTTTAAAAGAAAGTGTTGTTATTGCTGGCTTCGGAGCACGAAATTATATTCACAATGCATTACTTTTGTTTGGGCACTTATATCAAACCGCACACAGAATAACGAAACAAAAAATCCTTCGTACGTCCGTACAGCTTCAACACTCCATTTATTATCAAAAACACAAATAAATGCGTAAATGTGTGTGTGTGAGCGAAACGGTGGTCTGTAAGTCTCATTCTCGTGTTAAAATAAAATAACACAAAAATATCGGTGCCACCATTTTATACCACTATAACCACACCATACTTTCCAATACAGATTTCTTCACTTTTTACATACAAACATATATATGCACATGCATCGCATGTACAATCTTTAGGATGTAAGATTTTGTCGTTTCCGGTTTATGTAACTTTACTTCGTGCTTCGTTGGTTAGGCTTTCAATTTTTTTTTTTCATATGCACAATTATCTTTTATGAGAAAATTATAATGAGGGTGGTTAGGAAATTGGCGTTAAAAGCTTTCTTAATATGCAAATAATATTTGCGTTATTGCTAAAAGTAAGAAGTGAATATTATTTTCCGTGGATCTTCTGTGGACTTTATTAATTACAAAATTACAGAATAGCAAATATGTTGAGCTTTTTTGGGCATAAATGTCACTTAAAGAAGAACGCAACAAACGAAAATGTTATGCAAATAAAAGTCTCCCGCAACAATTTCCATTACTTTAATTGAAACTAAACATTTTAAATACACTTAAATTTTTAATTGTTATAGGATACTGTCCCGTTGCCAGATCGTCTTACAACAGAAGTAACTAACGAAAAATCCTTAAAAAATATAGAATAAAATTTATGATCCCAACGAAATGTTTCAAAAAGTTGTCAAAACAAAATTATAATTTCTGTTAAAATATTTTAAAATTTTATTTTCATTTCCCTTATCTTTTTATGAATTTAATAAATGACTATTTTTGGGAATATTTTCTCTAGAAACATTTTGTTATTCCCTAAATAAATTCTCCGAAAATTTTTCCCATCAAATAAATATCCCCTTGTCGTGAATAATTTTTCTTCAAGCAATCTTAACGTCTTTCTTTTTATTAAAAAAAAATTATTATGATAAATTTTATGGATTTTTCTCACAAAAAACTACTTCAATAATTTTTTTTATTGTGAATTGTTATAAATAACTCTAGCAAAACAACAAAAAAAAAACTCAATTTCAAAAAAGAATTTATCTGTCTGTCTACAACGATCGAAAAGTATAGTCACACACATCCAAGTTCATTAACTGTTGGGACCCCCTTATATTCCATCAGCAAACTTTATACTCGTCATAACAGACTTAACACTACATCAAATTACATCAGATAGCATTTAATTACCAACTTCAAGCGTTTCTACTTCTCCTTATACCAAAGTAAACATTGTGTCTAATTTTAAAGTATTTGTATATAACGATTTAGAAGATACGGCAATATAGGTCAATTTACATTAATATTGGCAACAACAATTCTAAATTTAAATTATAAACTTGTTGTTTTAGCAGACTTAGTAGTACAGGTCCCTCGTAAGTTTCAGCCGTCTGTCTATAACGTTTCTAAAGTTTGGCAACGTGCATCGAATTACATAAATATTGGGACATCTTTTTATTTCCAAATCTTAATTTCCATCGGAGATAACAATACAGGTTCTTTGTACATTCCAGGCTTCTGTCTAGAACTGTTCAAAAGTATGGCAAAATACATCAAATTAAATGAATTTACATAAATTATCGGAACGCCCTTTAAAATTCAATTTATAAGCTTGTTGATACGAGTATACTTAGCAAACCAACACAGGTCCCTTGTAAGTTTCAGCTGTCTGTCTATAAAAGATTAGTCACTTACATCAAACTACAAAAACTATATGACACCCTTTAATTTGTAATTCTTAACTGTATACTTGCTGTTATTTCGGACTAAGTAATACAGGTTCTTTGTAAATAACGTCCGTCTGTCTATATTAGACATCCTGTCTAAATATTAATTGTTCTAATTTTCAAGTTATTGCGTATAACGGTTCAAAAGATAGGGTCTTATAGGTCAAATTACATCAATTATTGGAATACCATTTAATATTAAATTCAAATTGTAAACTTGTTGTTAAGGTGGATATAGCAATACAGGTTACTTTTTAATTTCGGTTCAAAGGTTTGGTCTTAATATGCAAATATGCAAATAATATTTGCGTTATTGCTAAAAGTAAGAAGTGAATATTATTTTCCGTGGATCTTCTGTGGACTTTATTAATTACAAAATTACAGAATAGCAAATATGTTGAGCTTTTTTGGGCATAAATGTCACTTAAAGAAGAACGCAACAAACGAAAATGTTATGCAAATAAAAGTCTCCCGCAACTATTTCCATTACTTTAATTGAAACTAAACATTTTAAATACACTTAAATTTTTAATTGTTATAGGATACTGTCCCGTTGCCAGATCGTCTTACAACAGAAGTAACTAACGAAAAATCCTTAAAAAATATAGAATAAAATTTATGATCCCAACGAAATGTTTCAAAAAGTTGTCAAAACAAAATTATAATTTCTGTTAAAATATTTTAAAATTTTATTTTCATTTCCCTTATCTTTTTATGAATTTAATAAATGACTATTTTTGGGAATATTTTCTCTAGAAACATTTTGTTATTCCCTAAATAAATTCTCCGAAAATTTTTCCCATCAAATAAATATCCCCTTGTCGTGAATAATTTTTCTTCAAGCAATCTTAACGTCTTTCTTTTTATTAAAAAAAATTATTATGATAAATTTTATGGATTTTTCTCACAAAAAACTACTTCAATAATTTTTTTTATTGTGAATTGTTATAAATAACTCTAGCAAAACAACAAAAAAAAAACTCAATTTCAAAAAAGAATTTATCTGTCTGTCTACAACGATCGAAAAGTATAGTCACACACATCCAAGTTCATTAACTGTTGGGACCCCCTTATATTCCATCAGCAAACTTTATACTCGTCATAACAGACTTAACACTACATCAAATTACATCAGATAGCATTTAATTACCAACTTCAAGCGTTTCTACTTCTCCTTATACCAAAGTAAACATTGTGTCTAATTTTAAAGTATTTGTATATAACGATTTAGAAGATACGGCAATATAGGTCAATTTACATTAATATTGGCAACAACAATTCTAAATTTAAATTATAAACTTGTTGTTTTAGCAGACTTAGTAATACAGGTCCCTCGTAAGTTTCAGCCGTCTGTCTATAACGTTTCTAAAGTTTGGCAACGTGCATCGAATTACATAAATATTGGGACATCTTTTTATTTCCAAATCTTAATTTCCATCGGAGATAACAATACAGGTTCTTTGTACATTCCAGGCTTCTGTCTAGAACTGTTCAAAAGTATGGCAAAATACATCAAATTAAATGAATTTACATAAATTATCGGAACGCCCTTTAAAATTCAATTTATAAGCTTGTTGATACGAGTATACTTAGCAAACCAATACAGGTCCCTTGTAAGTTTCAGCTGTCTGTCTATAAAAGATTAGTCACTTACATCAAACTACAAAAACTATATGACACCCTTTAATTTGTAATTCTTAACTGTATACTTGCTGTTATTTCGGACTAAGTAATACAGGTTCTTTGTAAATAACGTCCGTCTGTCTATATTAGACATCCTGTCTAAATATTAATTGTTCTAATTTTCAAGTTATTGCGTATAACGGTTCAAAAGATAGGGTCTTATAGGTCAAATTACATCAATTATTGGAATACCATTTAATATTAAATTCAAATTGTAAACTTGTTGTTAAGGTGGATATAGCAATACAGGTTACTTTTTAATTTCGGTTCAAAGGTTTGGTCACATACATCCAATTATATAAACTATTGGAACACCCTTTAGTTTCGAAATCATAATTTTATACTTGTTGTTATAGCGGACTTAACAATGCAGGTTCTTATTAAATTTCAACTGCTTACAAGTGTTCAAAAGTCTTGTAGTATACATCAAATTAAATTAACTATTGGGGCACCTTTTAATTTATAATTTTGAAAATTTATATTTTTTATTAAAACGGTCATAGCAATCGGCATTTTACCCAACCTTCAAGCGTTTGTTTATAACGCTTTAAAATATTGGCGTATATAGGTAAATTTGCGTCACCTATTGGGACCTTCTTTAATTTTTAGATTTGTTTTTCTATTAATTTTTGCCTATGGGAGTTTTAGTGATGCTAAGTTTTTTTTTTAATTTGAGAGTGGTGCCCTTTCCGGTTCATAACAGACTTAAAATCATGTATGTTGTATGGAGACACCCTCTAATTTTTAAAAATATGAAATGTTTTTAAACCCGTACCAAACTGTAAGCATAACCTTTCAAATAAAGAAAATATTTTCAAAATCGGTTCAGACATAACTAAGGTATGCAGGCAAAAATATAAAAAAGAAACATTCAGTCAAATTGATAATTTCCTTCTTATTGCGAAGTAAGTTAAAAACAGGAACAAACCATTGAAAAACTCATTTTTAGTCAATTGCTTTATTTAAGGTAACATTGTACGTTTCAACAGTGATTTGTGTGATTTAAAAAGATTTAAATCACATATAGGGTGCATATAACTTTGTCATTCCATGTGTAATTTCTACAACATCCATTTCCGAACCCATAAAGTATATATATTCTGACTTCTTATGCATAGCGAAGTCGATTGAGCGATGTCCGTCTATCCATCTGTCCGTCTTTCTGTCCGTGTTGGTATTGAAATCAAGTTTGCCGCGGCAAAAAAATTAATATCAATAGATCAGATATATTATTAAAAGAGGTGCTATTGGAAATCAGAATCTTCAGCACATTTCCTTCGAGGCAGTAGGCAAAACACCACGCATACCTCTAATTTTTTTTATGCAATTTGGAACAGTAAGTAACTCCAATGAAAAAGAGAAATAAATGGGACGATAGACAATTAAAAAATTAGAAAAAAACATTAGTCTAAAATTGGTGCTCGCCCATATTTTCGATTTACGGGACTCTGAAATTTTTAATTTTTTTTAAACATAAATATTGGTATAATTTTAAATCTTTTGAAGTGATCTTTAAGGAAATACAGAAAATGTTAAAAAATGCTTAACCTGTTAAGAGCCGATGGCATTTTTATGTACAATTACATATATGCAGCACCTTTTTTTGTTTATTTAAGCCTCGGTCACCCCAATATTTGGTTTTTGGATTGGAGTTACTTCACTAAACTAGATTTACATAGATGGTGAAGGGTATAAAATATTTAGCGTAGCCGAATATAGCACTCTTATTTGTTCCCTACTGGCATTATTTAAGAGTCTATTTGTAAAATTTAATTATTTTTCTAACATGTGACAAAAAAAAAATTTTTCATTATTCCGGCATTTCTTAGTACTTTCGTCTTAAGAGAAAGAGGATAATTCACCTCTTTGACTATAATAAAACAAAAGTTGCTTATTTGTGGATTTTACGATGACTCACACATTTCCCGGAATTCAAACCTTAATCAAAATGTTGCACACCCTCGTATGTTGGGTCTACACTTGTAGATTTTGGTGTTTTTTTTTTTCAATGAATGCGTATTGCATAAAGGATTTTCCTTTTAGTATTAAAAGAATTTTTACTACTCTTTAAAAAGCATGTTGTGCGCTGAAACGTGGGAAAGCCGTTGTAAAAAGGTATGATTGTGTCGTAAATACTGTGTTAAACGGAAGAGAAAACCACTTTTTTAAACAATTTCGTTAAATCGCATTTATGCATAATCCTCTTTCAGTCTTATAGTCACTGACTTGCATTTTCATTTATCGTTTATTTTCTTTACATCTGTTTGTCCTTAAAATGGAATTGAAAGAATGTAAATCGTCGGTATTTTTTATGTATAAGTTAAGTCATTTGTCCACTTTCAATGGGCTTAGTTAGTTATAGTTTTTATTCCTATTTACATATATGTATTTAATTTTTTTTTCTGTGTTTTAATGTTAACAGCTTTGACATATTTCCCTCGTATCTTGTATCATTTTTGGGTCGTTTAAAGTGCTTTTAATGTCAGTTTTTTACATTGGTCTTTTTGTCAATTTTTATACGTTGGTTTTTAAATATTTACCACTTTGAATTAAACCTCACATTCTTTTTCTTTTATATATGGCCAGCTATATTTAACCAATTGTTGTTGTACGAAGCAGAGTTGTCACAAGTTCTTTCTTAACCTTTATTATCTTATTATATGTTGCTATTATACTGACGATAATCTATTATTCGCTTTTATTGGTTTCTATTGTAAATTACCTGAAAGTTGTTTTCAAAGTTTGAAAATAAATTTGTGGCAAAAAAGTTGTCCTATTAACTCATGTGTGGGATGCTAGTATGAAAACAATAACTCAAATATGGCCCAACAATATTAAATTCTTTGGTTTAGTATTATTTTTTTTTAAGAATTATAATACTTTTTTTGTTATGAAAAACCCTTACATTTTCTTATTTTCAAGAGCCCTAATTAGTTTATTAAGAAGGGTATATTTCATTTATAAGATATTAAAAATTTGCCTTTAAAAAATATTTTTTCATTATCTTTAATCTAGGGATAGTAAATAATTAATACATTTTCTTTCTTTCAAAGTGGGAACCCTGCTATGTGCATACATCGAATATCATACATTTTCTTCCATTCGAAACAAAGTGGTAACCCTGCTCTGTGTATACATAATATTGTCGAATATCAGATAAATTCGAATATATTCATGATTATTAAAAATGAGAGTAAAAAAATTCAAATGTCAATATTTAATTGATCCTAAAAAGGGGTTTTTCTAAGCTTTTTAAGTTGCCTATTAAGAATGAATGTGGCGATGTTTCAAATACAGAATATATGAATAACCACATTAAGCAAGAGTAAATTCTTTTGAATATTCAATGTACCACGTAATAATTTGAATACGATTGAATAATTCAAAACTATAAATTAAGGGATTTCTCAATAGTTCATTTAATTTTATGTATTTTGCTATACTTTTGAACAGTTGTAAAAAGACGCTTGAAATTTACAAAAAACCTGTAATTCTAACTCCGCTATAAAAACAAGTAAAAAGTTTGGATTTAAAAATTAAAGGGTGTGCTCCAAAAGTTGATATAATTTGATGTATATGGCCAAGCCGCTGAACAGTTGTAGAAAGACGGTTGAAATTTACTAAGAAATTGTATTGCTAAGTCCCATATAACAAGTATAAAATTTGGTTTAATAACTTAAACGGTATCCCAAAAGAAAATACATTTTGTTATATGAGCCCAAAATTTTTAACCGCTTTCTTTTGAAGTCAGCTTTTTCCAAAAATTATTAGCTCTATTCACGATCTTTGTGCAATGGTCTTGCATCATAGCATTTGCAAAATGTGTAACATATTTACTATGTGTTTTGTTGGTGTAAACTAAAAGTATGCTACACTTTCTTGCAAATGCTATGATGGCAGACCATTGCACAAAGATCGTGAATAGGGCTATTGTATTTTTTTATTTTTAATAATTAAACCCAAAAAGCACGCAAATCGAATATTTTTGTTACTTTAAAAGTGTTAATGACTTAGTTGGATAGTTATTAAGATTATATTTTCAATAATTTATAAAATCGATGGTTCGAATCCTAATGAGGGAAAAAATTTAAGATTATATTTTACCGAATTATTGAACAAAACTGTAAAAGTTATTTGATTTATAGAGTAAACTGTTTGCTTAAGACTTGTTTAAAAAATTGTTTTGAGAAGATAAAATTGATAACAATGAATTACACGAATATAGCTGAAAAAGAACATGTGTAGGATGGGTACACTATTACATCTAAAATAAGCTAGATAGAAACAAAAGGTGCTAAAAATCTTTGATCGCCCTTTTTATAAAACTTATATATAACTTATAAAAAAAAAATACTTCACACAGTATTCATATTAAACATTGTACAAACTGTGTGAAGTATTTTTTTCATGTTAAATTGCGTAAAAGGCAAACGCCTTAACGATAAAAGCGACGGTATACGAGGATGGTGGAGTGTCAATTACCACCCAACAGAATGGACAAGTGTTTAATTCTTGATGAAGTAGATTTTTTTTTTATTGCAAAATAACAGCAAATACTTGTACTAATCATGGTAATTACACTATATAACTGAGTATTAAAATCAATCTGAGTTTGAGGATTATAAGTACTAAAACTTTTGAGTTTCAATAATGAAAGTTTTCATTTTGACTAAACGCTCATCAAGTTTCTTAAAGCCTTAGTGATTTATAACACATCCAAAGCCAAAGACTCAAAAAAAAAGTATTCTGAAGCGAGTTGACGTGACCCTTATCTAAGAGTTGAAATGTTGAGTTTAAAATTGTTTAAAGTTCCGTATATAACAATGGAAACTCAACATTTTTGCGCTTTCTTGCTGATTTTCAATAGCAAAATTTTCGAAACTATGTCTGATCGATTGGCGTTTTTAAATTTTATCTAGCTTGTCTAGTACGTTAGCAAAGTTGTACGAACTCGGACGGATAGATGGATATCGCTCAATCGACTTCGCTATGCAAAAAAAGTCAGAATATGTTTAATTAATGGGGTCGGAAATGAATATTATAAAATTTACAAACCTAACGACAAACTTAAACATACCTATTTTTACCTATGGTGAGGGGTTTAATAACACTTCGGTAATTAGCAGCTGAAATGTGAACTAACATAAAATAATTATTTTAAAAAATCTTTTAATTTAAAATAATATTCAGCTTCAAAGGTTGACAATTGTTGGAAATTGCTAATTTTTTCATCTTATAGCTGAACTTACCATGGTTCATTTTATTTCTTTAGGAAGGTATAAAGCATATTACCACCTGGATACCTGAAACGATTATTGCAAATAGTATATGAAAACTCAAAATATTTTTAGCCGCAATTTTTTAGCTTGTTAAAATAAAGTATTTATTCGAGAAAAAATACAGAATAATTTTCACTTATTATGAATTTAATTTAAATGGAAAATATATTATCATAATAATTTCTGAATACTGATACATAATGCACATTATAGTGATGTAATAAAAAGAAAATGGTCTTAGAATTTTTACATTTAACAATAAACCTCCTTTCTGCGGTACTAAACCCAAAAGCATCAAGGCAGGACTTCAAATATATTATTGTTTTGTCTGCTTTTTCGAATAATATGGCGATCAGATGAATAGAAATATCTTGACATCAGTATATAGACAATTGACTGCTGCACTCAAATCTATTAAAATAAAGTCATTAAAAAAACTGGTCTGTTAATTAAGTATTGTTCAAAATTCAATAAAATATTAGAGCTAATTAATATATGTAAGTATATTACAAAGCTATTTGAAATATAAAATAAAATAAACAGCTTGATCTAGAAAGTGATAAAAAACCGAAGTAACAAAAATTGATATTTTGAAATTTAATTGGCTGCGTGTATAATAATTTATAATCTTCTCTTTATGTCTGTATTTTAAACAACCTTTTCAAATCCTCCAACAATCCTTTTATTTTAAAGCTTTAATTTTTTATATTTTTATTTCTTTTATGTTAAAATTTTCTTCCGATAACAATTCACTTATAAAATTGTTCTTTTCGAAAATGTCCTTGCTGTCAACTACAGCAAAAACATCATTATCCTTTTTGCCGTCATACAATTTTTTTTTTAAGAAAGGCAAACAAAACAAGAATATCGTTTTAAAAAGTCTATTTTGTCTTCCTCTTATTATTGAAAACATGAATAAAAAAGGAAGATGATACTTGAAAATGATTTTATAATTGATTTGTCGTAATAATTGAATAATTTAATGAATTTATTAGTTGTGACATGCAAGAGCAGGCAAAAGAACGTGCAAATAAAAAAAATTTACGATATCAAACTGTGCAATGAAAGTTTTATTATCTCAACTTAAAAGGAAGATAAACTTCAAGAAAGGACATCATTTATAGTTTTTCTTTTGCACAATCTCGGATTTTTTAAACAAAACAATACAAAAAAGTGGTTATTACTTTGCATATAATAAGAATACCTTAATATTTGGCGTTTTGTTTTTCCATAATTTTTCTATTTTGGTATAAGCAGATTTTCCTTATTCTCATTTTAGCAAACTTTAGAATAAGAGTAATAGTGAATGTTGATTGGATTTTCCAAATATAGTGAAATTAAGACGCTAAAATTTGTTTTAGTCCGTAAGTGTTAACAGATTACATTATTTATCTTTAAGACGCACGCACAGATTAAAGTTGATATGATGTGGTCACAATAGCCATATTATGTTCTTTGTAAGATTGAATAGTGGCGGCGATCAAATAATGGTTGCTATCAACAATACTATAGTCAAAGTTAAAAAAGTAAAAACAAACAAAATTTTTATAACTTTTTTAAAATATTTAACCGTTATATATTAACATCAACCAGCAAACAAATATAACTTTGCTTTAAAAATATTGTTGTATGACAGACTGTCTCTTTATCAGTATAGTGATTTGTTTGTCAGCTATAGCTTCAGTTGAAAAGGCCTAAAAATTAAATAGCTATTCATTGCTAGAGCAAATAAAAAGGAAAAAAGAAAAACTGATATACAAAACCAATATACAAAATATCAAAACAAACAAAAAGTTAAGCAAAACATCTTAAAAATAGTTATGTTTTCATTTTAAACATAATTATGTCTATACTTTACCATGTTACTGTTATGCTAGACAAGAGTATGGTATCAAAACAAACTATATTATTATTGGTTACCTCAACCATTTCTTCCTTTCTGTAAAATGTTCTAACGATTTTTCATTGGATTATTTTTAACTCGGTAAAAAAATAACATTTCTTAAGATAAAAATGAATAAATGAGAACCTTATAAACATTACACAGGCAATAAAATATGACTCATCATACATTTCACAATTTCTATAAAATGTTTTTAATAATGCAGTTTAATGGAAAACGGCAGAAGGTTTTATTATCAAAAAGTTTTACAAATTTCAAAAGCGAAAACTAAATTAAATAATAGTAAAAATATCTGTACTATTGAGCTTGATATTTGGCTACATTCTCGTCAGTGTTTTCTATTTTACACAACTATTCCTTTACCTCCTGTAAGGCCGCTTCCAAATTAGGCAACTTTACTTGCGCAAGTCTTGCGTTTGTGGATGTGAAATGAAAGGTCGGTTGAAAGGAAAAATAATTGTCTAAATTCATTGGCAATTCTGTTTCTGCTGTCATTCTTTTCTTGGGATTATTATTTGCTTTTGACATTGTCTTTTATTTCTTCTTCAGTGTGTTGTCTAATTTCCCAGTTAGCATTTGGAAGATTGTTTTTACAAAAATCACCAAAGTGAGTCTTTTAAGCCTACCCAAGATGACTTAAAACTGAATAATCAGTTGTGCGGTTAAAAAGAGACTCGAATATAATTCCCACAAACGCAAAGAAAGCGACTTGTTTTAAAACCAAAAAGTACAAGAAGCAAATGCTTGAAATTCGACTGTTTTTACAATTTTTTAGAGACATATTAAACGCAGCCTAACCCTGGAGTTAATGTCGACGTCGTTGACGGCGTCAAATGTCAAAAAAAAGTTGAATCGTATGAAATTGTATGAGAGCAGTTAATCTCAACGCGTTGCATCGCCGTAAAAGTTCAATCTGTTTCAACTTTTTCGGCGTTGAAACGCCGTCAACGACGTCGACATTAACTTCAGGGTAAAGGCCTCGTTATGCGAACGTTGATGTAAGAAAAACTTAACGTATTTTAACGTACGGTCGTTTATGTAAACTTTACATATGTGACGCATGTCAATAAAATAAATAAAAACAAATCATTGTGCAGCACAATTTAATCGCGTGTAATTATAATTTTGTTTGTAAATTTAATTTTAAAAGCCCGAAAAGAAAATGGATATTGACGATTTACTAAAGAAAAAGAGAGATAAACTTAGACGCCGCCTTAGGAGATGGAGTGTTAGGCCCATTAACAAAGATTATGTTGTAGCGGCCTACAATAAAAAAGTTTTTAAAGAAATGAAAAAGTCAGACGAGGAGCAATTTTTCATACACAAACGGATGACGCGCGATATATTTGATTTGCTGTTGACTCTTGTTCGTGATGAGCTAACAAGACCTAGGCAAAGAATTGGTGCAGAAGAGAGATTAGAAATAACACTTCTGTCGGTAAAAAATTATTGCTGAGATTTGAAATATCTAATTATGTCAACTTTAGGTATTTAGGTCATGGATGTTCCTTGCAGTCAATCGCTTGGAGCCACAAGATTGGAAAATCCACGGTACGAGGTATAGTATTGGAAACCTGCGATGTGCTTTGGCGCGTTTTATCTCCACTTTACCTAAGCGAGCCAACAACGTCCCAATATGAGGATATTGAAAAAGACTTTCGGTCAATATGGAATGCTCCCAATTGTGTGGGTGCCATAGATGGGAAACATGTAGCTATAAAGTGTCCCTCGAATTCGGGCTCAATGTATTATAACTATAAGAAATATTTTAGCTTGGTACTAATGGGAGTATGTGATGCGCATTACACTTTCACATCCGTAAATGTGGGAAGCTATGGTAGCCAAAGCGATGCAGGTATTTCTCTTAAATCTGCTTTAAAGTTTTCATTACCAAAATGTTTTAAATCACTGGTTTGTTATAGGGATATTTCGTTTGTCATCATTCGGACAAGCAGTTATGGAAGGCAATGCACCAGTTCCCCTAAATAAGCCGCTAGGTTTATTATGTTGAGACCCCTTCCCGCATTACTTTATAGGTGATGCAGCGTTTCCATTGCGAAGCAATTTAATGCGCCCTTATCCAGGCTCAAATCTAGGCACATAAAAAGCTATTTATAATTACAGACTCTCTCGTGCTCGGAGAGTTATAGAAAACTGTTTCGGTATCCTATGTGCTCGCTGGAGAATATTGTTAACAACAATACAAATGTCACCGGACAATGTCGACAACATTGTTCTGGCGTGTACTGTTTTACATAATTTCATTATGCTGAACGATCAAAAACGCTGGTATTGTTCATCAACCTTTGTGGACCGTGAATCGGAAGACGGCACTATACACGAGGGAGACTGACGAAAGCAGCTTAGAAATAATGGTGACAGACCAATGCGTTCTTTTTCAACCCATATCCGTAGATCTACACAAACAGCAATAGATTTAAGAAACAGGTTGGCGGAATATTTTTTAAATGAAGGAGCAATCCCATTCCAGCATCAAATGATTTAGTAGGCCATATTTAATAAAAGCTATTTAATATTTTATTTAAATAATTTTTTGAAAAGTTATGGAAGGCATTATTTAATCTTTTTTTTTTTTTTTTTGCACAAGCCACTAAAACGAATAACATTTTTTAATCTATTTTGCATACTAGAATTCAATGCTATATGTATATATATGTATGTATATGTATATATATATATACATATGCTATATGTATATATATGTATGTATATATACATATGGATATATGTTTAAATAATAAAAAGACAAACATTTACTGTTTTTAAACAAAATCAACAATTCTTATTACAAAAAAAAACTTGTAATTCATTTAACAAACTATGTAAGTAAATACGATATATGTGTATTTTTATAAAAAAAAAATAAAAGGAAAAAACACAAAAAACTGATAATAATATTCAATAAAAAATTAATTAAAAAACTAACTATGAAGCTTTTAATTTCAGTCTAAAAATGAGAGATCAAAAATGAGATTAAAAAAATGTAGAAATGACTAGTCCTGTTCAAGTTTCATTTCCATCACCACAGCTGTGACTTTCTGCATAGCTTTTAATTGTTTTGCTGGTTCCATACTTCTGATTGTCGCCACTATCATTTGCCCAAATCCCTGAAGTGGATCCTTCTCCTCTTGTATTATCTTCTCAATTCTGGTTTCACACAACTTTTTAAAAACGCCGACAGGTTCTGAAAGACCACCGTCTTCTAAAACTTCCTGTCTTTTTCTTTTTCCAGAAAAATTTTTTGCTTTTGGTGTGAAAAGCTCTTGCGTAGCGGGTAAGTGTCTACGGAGGTAGATGTTTGGGCTACTGGAGACGAAAGAGGACGTGGGGATGGCAGTGGTGATGACATCAAAACTGGGGATGACAGTGGTGACGTAACCAGAAGTGTGGATGGCTGTGGTGATGGCGACGGTGAGGACGAATTACATTTTTCGCAAATATTGTAATTGGAACGCGATCTGCAATAAAATATTTAGGCATTAACATAAATATATGTACGTACATATGCAAACATATGTATATATTTAAAATTATTTTTGACTTACGCTCTTGGAAGGATAAAGTTGTCAATGAAACTCATTGTTTGCCACTGCGATCTGCTTTGACAGGCGCTGCCTGATGGAATGTTCTCCTGACGCTTTTCTCTTCCGTACCTATCCCGTAGGCATGCCCATCTCTTTATAGCCATTTCCTCTAAACGATAATTTTATTTTTAAATAATTACAAGTGTACATGTATGTACATTCAAGAACTTACCCGGGACTTTCATTGGCAATTTGCCGCCAAGCACTTCTTTTTCTTTCGGGTATCTTGTACCCAATACAATTTTTATTGTACAGGCACTCATTTGCCTGAAGTAATTGATAATAATTGTATCATTCATCAGTTTTTATCAGTTTGGTTAATAAAAGTATAATAAATAAATAGTTATATTAAATACATAATAATATTTTTTTAAATAGATAATTAAATTTGTCAATACATGTAAATGTAAATTATCTTTCGAAGCGAAATTAGTACTTTTTCTAAATTAACATGTACGGAACAGTGCCCGTAACTATGCCACAAATCTCAACACTGTTCTGAACAGCTGCAGCAAATTGAAAATAGTGTTAAGTTTTGTAATTTAATATTTTGACTTTATAGTTTTTTTTTGAAAAACAGTTTTCATCGACATCAGCAAATAAATCCTCAATATCCATTTTTAAATTCTTTTCGGGCTTTTGAAATTAAAATTACAAACAAATTGTGCTGCACAATGTTTTGTTTTTGTTTATTTTATTGACATGCGTCACATTTGTAAAGTTTCTATACGTACATAAACGACCGTACGTTAAAATACGTTAAGTTTTTCTTACATCAACGTTCGCATAACGAGGCCTTTACAGGTTGAAGCGTTCCGGAAACGTGACAGTTAATTTCGGTAAGCGTTTGCATTGTTTTAGTATATTTAAAAACAAACGGCCGTTAGGTTAGCTTACGTGGACGTTCGCATAATTGTAAATTAAAGATGAAAAAATGATTCAAATACATATTTAATTTTAATGTCACTTCGTAAAGAAAATAGAGACACAAATGTAAAATAAATTTGTTTAAAATTCATATTTTTTAAATTTGAATTTTAAGAAAATTACGAATAACATGCTAACACTACGTCTTGAAGAGCAATTGATTGGTTCGCACATGAACAAAACGTCAGCAGAATAGGTTTCAAACATTTGTTCATGTTTGTCTGCGTGCAGGAAACTTGGCGATGTTAATGCTTCGATTTCTCGTTGTTTGAAAACGACATGACATCGACAACGATGGTCTACAGAAGCCATTTTAATGTGCGCACATGAAATTGTTCAATGTTTGAACAAATCAATGGCACGTCTAGACGGCGTGTAATAAAAAATAAGCAAAACGTTGTTTGCAATGTTTTATTTAGAGAAAATATAATTAGAAATATTCGTATAACATGGTTCGAAGAAGACTCGCACGCGGCTAGTAATATGATCAAAAATTGACTGAAAAAGTATCGTATTTGATTATAAGTACGATTGAAAACAGAATCGAAAATGAGTCGAAAACGCGAGTCATAAAACAATCATCTACCGACAAAACAATCATTTTCGACTCTAAAACGAGCGCAAAAACGATTATTTTAATCGTGTCGAGGAGTCAAAAAAGACTCGAATATGATCAATAATTCAAAAAAATGATGACTGGGTTTGTGTTAAGAAAATTTTATATGTGTTAATGAAACGAAACGTCAACAAATTAAGAAAATTCGATCATAAGAAAATTAAACTTGCTTAACCAAGTTGCTGAATGTGAACATAAAAGCAAGTTGAAAAGAAAAAAAAAATTTTAAAAAGAGCGCAAGTAAAGTTGCCTAATCTGAAAGGGGCCTGGCTATAAAATAATAATTATTATTATTCATATTAATATATATTTATGTTGTTATGAACATAGACAAAGAAAAAACCGGGTTGTGGTAACCATGATCTACAAACAACATATTATGGTTAACATAATGGGTTAAAAATAATGTTTTTTTAGTACAGACGTGGCAACCGCACAAGAAAGATTAATGAAAACGTTACTTCTGTATGTATTTTATGCGTTAAATACATTAATAATTCTAAGAAGAGATGCAACTTAAAAAAGTTAAGAGGAATATTGTATATTTTTAACAAATTAAATTATCTCAATTTTAATTTGAATCAAAGAAACGAATTTATGAGTAGCTTCTTAATAAAAAAATTTGAATTCCAAATAAAAATAACTTTTAGCCGAATTAGTTGATTCATTTGTTACAATATCCACAGTTCAACAAATAATTTAAAAATTGAAAATTCAATATAAATTCCGCAAAACCTTTGACATGCTATGCTCAACTTTACCAACAGTTTCATGGAAGAAAGAATTAGAAGAAGTTTTAAATGAAGCAGTTCCGAGTAACTTACCAACTTCTATTCCTAAAAGCTGAGTAGTAGTTGTTCAAAATATAAATTATAATTATTTAGTATGTTTGACAAGCAGTGCCCGCAACTTCGCCTAATTTTTAATTTTTTTAAAATTCATATATAAAAAAATGTGTACTTAAATATTTATTCCAGAGTCCTGTAGACTGTGTTTTAAAATTTTTAATTTAAAAATTATTGAAAAAAATGGGAATCAAGGTTCTAAGGGACCTTTTCACAAAAGTTTATTCAAATCCATCCAGTAGTTTTTACGACATGCGAAACAGACAGACATACAGACAGACAGAAAAAAAAATTCCATATCCATTACTTTCTACACCAACAGCAAAATTTTCAAAAAATATTTCATGTACAGAAATGACCCCTCGTCACAGTTTTTTATATGTATAGATTATTCAAAATAAAATTTGAAATAAATATATTGTAGAAAACATATTTATGTATGTATGTATTTAATCGTCCTACAGGTGGAGTTCTTATATGTTAAATAATTATATCTTTATTGGTAATAATAGGGTGTTGTTGTGGGCCGATCCACTTATTTTAGCGTAAATATTTAAGGGCCTGTAAGTCGAACGTTTGTAAACTCTTTTCGGAACTTAATATAAATCAACATTTTTGGTATCATATGCTTTTAAAAGAAGCCAAATAACAAAATAAGTTAAAAACTTTAATCACCGTATTTGAGCGGTACTTATAAGGTTACAGAAAACTATTTTTTTTTTAATTTAAAAGTCTTTGCTGTGTTGCTGGAATATAGTTATGATTTTAACAATTTTGCTTGAGATATAAAACTCTGAATTTTCTATACAAAATTTGGCATATCCATAGGGAAATGGCCACATGGATTTGCCTTCCCCGCATGAGGATGTCATGAATATTTATATTTAAAGAAATCAAACACACTTAACGTAAATTTACCTTAAAAGACTCGGAGTTTTCATATTGTTTTACTTAGTTCATTTAATGCTGATACTTCAGCACTTTGTCAAAGTATGCTGTCAACAGTTCATAGCCTTTAAATTTTTTTCTATATTCAATGAACAATCCTTTTTCCACTTCCGGTAAGCCAGTACAGCAAAAAACACTTAAAGTTTGAAGTACAATCATTTTTCATCTACTTTGCTAATGAATGAATACATTCTATCATCTAACAGAAACAAAAAGATAAAGATAAATTAAACAAAAACCTGAGTATAAAGTTGAATGATTCACTGTCTTTGTTAGTTATTCATGTCAAAAGACTCGTCGAAGAATAAACAAAATAACTCTATCATAAGCATCTGTATCTTTAACTTCTTCCAACAACAATGTTGTTGAAATCTTTACCATTCTACACATTTTTACCGTCACCTTCAACGTTATTGTCATGATGAATATAATTATTTATGTCGTCTGTATCTAAATTATGAAAACTAATCATATTTTGAATAACCATGTTGTTAATTGGAAAATATTAAATGAATAGTGTTTGTAGAATGATTTGACTCACTGATAACTGTATTGTTATTAATGCAGCATAAACCTGTTAAAATGATATAATAGTGACAAGCAACTTTTCAATAGACAAATAGATTTTAACAGAACAACCCCAATTTTACCAAACTTATACTTCTTATAACAAAATATTTCAACGACTTATTTTACTAAACAGTGTAAGATAAAAGAGTGCAGAAATAATTTAAAACAACGCAAGTAATAATTAAATTCTGATTCTTTTCTTAAAATTATAATAAAAAATAAAAATAATAATAAAAATAAAAAGAAAATAAAAATTAAGTTCTACGTATACATATATAAATTTATTATAAAAATGACATCGGTTATTAATCGTTTAAACATATAAAAAAAATTCTATTTCCTTAAAAATCTCTTCAAAAGCTTTAAAATCATACCCATATTGATATTTTAAAATTTTAGAGCCCCGTACTTTGGAAAATATTGGCGAGTGCCAACTTTCGCTCTATGTTTTTTTCCTGCTTTTAAATTCTATTTCGCCCCTTATATTTATTTTTTTTTATTTGAGTTACTTTATTGCTCCAAATGACATGAATAAATTAGGAGTAGGCGTGGTGTTTTCCCTGCTGCCTCGAAGGACATGGACCAATTATGCTGATTTCCAAAAGCACATTTTTCAACACTATATCTGATCGATTGTCGGACGAAAAGACGGAAAGACGGACGTGTTTCAATCGACTTCGCTATTCATAAGAAGTAAGTATATATTTACTTTATGGGGTCGGAAATGGATATTGCAGAAATTACACACGATATGACAAATGTATTATAGCCTTTTCTATATGTTTTTATGGCAAAGAATATAAAATTATTTACTTAATGGTTACTGTATTTATGTATAAAAATTGTTTAAGTTTTTTCGCTCTTTTTGTCTTATTGATTAAATGGAGTGCTTATTTAACTTTACAACTCGGCTTTTGACATAACACTGAGTTTTTCTCTACAAAATTTGGGTGGAGTCCACTGGTAAGCTATATGAACATTAGCAAAATCGCCATATGGATATGCTTTCCCCGCAGTACAACAGTTCAAGAATTTTTTATATTTGATTAATTCAAGCACAACTATTTATTACATAATCTAAATGATTTGATATATTTTTTTATTGAATTTTATGATAAATATTCTTATCTTGTCTTTTTTTACATTTTTTATAATTTTTATTTGAGTTTTGTTTTATACTTTAATTAAATTTTGTTGCTTTTCACAACATAGTATTCACTGTCACGGTTGCATTTACTACAATTTACAGTAAGTTTTGATTTGTATACTTATATGTCCACAAGCTCTAATCCATCTATCCCCCTTCCCATAACTTAATTTCCTAGTTCTGGCACAATGCGTTGCATAAGTTGGGTTATCCCTTGAGTGCTGTTCCTAATAAAAAATGAATTACGGGTTCTTTTAATTAATAAATTAGAATTAATTGAAATCATAAAGGTCGAAATCTACTTTTTAATTCAAAATAAGTTTCATGTTCTTATTCTATGAAAGTAGTAATATTAAATAATTGCTATGCAACAAAATACTCTAGCTTTTACCTATTTTATTATAAATAGAAAAATGTTCTTGTCAATCCTTAAACAGCTTATTACAATTGTAAAGCATGAAATATTCCTACCTTATTTTGCATCTAAATACGGGTCATTAGGAAAAACAAAGTTTCTACTATAGGATTCTCAAAGACTAAATAGAAAAAAATGATCCAAACTTTTACATATGCCTGTAGCACACAGCGTTGCCACTGATATTGCTTACAAAAAAATGTGTAAAAATTCAGCCTGATCGTTGGAACAGATCTAATTACTAATATTTTTTGCGCTGCATTTTGTAATTTGCTGAAAAAATATCTACAAACAAAAAATTAACTGTCGTTATTGAGCTGATAAAATTTTATTCCAATTTAATTCCTTCCAAAAGCATCAAAATGTCAGCACCGTTCAATGTAAAATTGTTGTAAATGTGTTCGTGCAAATGTGGTGAGTGTATGATGCTTTTTATCTATTTCTTGTGACTGAGCACCAGAGTTTTTAAATTTATTTGCTGTTTTAAAGCACTTTTTGTGCTTTCATTAGTATAGACTCTTTTATTTAATTATTATTATTATTGCTAATAATTAACCGACTTCATAAAAGAAAGAGGTTATACAATTAGACTGAATGTTACTTTTTTAAACCTATTGTGAAAATTGTTGGTAATATGATAGATTATGCTTACAGATTGTTCCCGTTTTAAAAGCAGTTCATAATCGTAAAAATTAAAGGGTGTCCCAATACAACATACATATTTTTTGCGTGTATTATAAACTGTAAGGGCAATTCTGTAAAATTTAAAAAATAAATCTAAAAGTTAAAGGGTGCCCCATAATTGATGTAAATCTACTTATATAGGGCTATCTTTTGAACGTCATAGACAAACGCTTGCAAATTGGAGAGAATATCGATTGCTATGGCCGTTATAATAACAAGTATTAATAGTAAAAATTATAAATTAAAGGGTGCGCCATTAGTTCATTTAATTTTTATAATTTTAAATTGTAAATTAAAGAGTTTTACAATAGTTGATATAATCTGATGAACTCTTATAGACAGACGGTTGAAATTTACACAGAACCTGATTGCTAAATCTACTACAACAGCAAGTATATAATTTAAATTTGTAAATTATAGGTTGAACCTATAGTTGCTGTAATTTGCTGTGTACTGAGAAACTATTAAATAGTTCAACAAGTATAAGGTTTGGAAATTTAAGGATGTCCCAATAGTTAATGTAATCTAATATATGTGGCCATACTGTTGAACCGTTATAGGTAGACAGATGAAATCTATTTTGAAGTCGGTTTTTTTTTGCAAAAATTATTTTAAGGATGTATTCACTTTAAGTTCTGTTAGCGTAAACCTAATAAAAATAAAGATTAATTTTATGCCCCACTGTACATCTTTTAAAATATTTTCATCCCTGTGTGCGTGTTCTGTTATTGCTTTTAATTATATATGAGAAGAGATATTTCTTGTAATTTAGCTTAAATAGCTTTTAGAATATAGATTTCTTTCACTATTGTATTTATTAGCTCGACGACAAACTAGCAGAGGTAGTCGGACAGTACTACATTGTAAGAGAAGGATAAAGATTAATAAAGAAAAACAAAGGTTCTAACAGAAACAATAGACTCCAATAAATAATAATATAATAATCCAATAATAGATGGTATTTTCTACTGAAAGAAAAATAATAATGCCTTTAAGGAAAATAACCGATTGAAGCGATTGAACACGTTGTATGTTTCATTTGTATTTATTAGAGCAACAACAATAAAACAACAAAACAACAACATCCTTTTCATAACGAAACAATAGCAAACAGTTTTTGTTTTAATAATGATGATAAAGGTGATGGCTGCTATTCGCTTTAATCAAAATTTGAAGTATTTTATTGTATTGAGTATTTATGTGTAAAGGGATTTAAGGTAGCTACGATGTGCTATTATCTCCAATTGGCTTCTAAGTTTATTTTAATTTTAGTACTCAAATACAGTGATATTTAAAATGTGCAAATAATACTTAAATGCTTAAAGCGTTTTTATAATTGTATTTCGTTATCAGTTTGTAGTGCTTTTATTTCTATAATTTTTTATCAATTGATAGATTTAACTTTTCAAAATGATGCCACAGTAATTTAAAATTGTAAAGCTAGGCGAATTGATTCGCCCTGTTGTAAAAGTTTTTTATTATGAAAAATATTTGTATAAACTTTAAATCAAAACTTTGTTACACAAAATGCTTTTCATCTCTCTTTTTAGGGGCTTCTCAAAGTAAAATGAAAAGTTCTTATGAATATTCACTGTGACACTGTCACGCAGCTCCTTATGGTTAAATTTACAGAATTTGCATATTTATTTATTTATTTATGTATTTATTCAAAAGTTTTTAAGCCCTTAAGGCCCATAAAGTAGTATGGCATACAACTTTAAAACTAATTGCTAATTGTAATTAATTTATTTTATAATATAATATATATGTATAAAAGTGTAAAAAAAACTAAATATAAAACATAAGAATTATTATTCTGAAGATAGAACCCCTCAATTGCACATATATTGAGACCAAATTTATGTTAATAATAAAGAACAACTAAATGTATACTGAATGACAACAACAACAATCGTAGCAAAAATTTATATTGGCTATTTTACACATGTTACATAATTATTTTTTTGAACTTACCAAGGAGTAAAATAATTTTCGTTCCATACATGGTATGTATTAAAAAGTTTTAAGGCCCAATGGATTTTACAAAAACTGATCTTTTCATTATTAATGTTACGTACCGGGGAGGAAGCAAGGCATACGTTCTCGAAGAGTTACCAAATTTAAATCTTTTTCTTAAATATGGTGTACAATCATTTTTAATTATTTTATATAGTAAAAGCCGAATACAAATATTCACAAAACTCTGTGAGTCACATTCCAAAACTGATATTATATAAGATGTCATATCTTACCATTCTCTTAAAACAATGCTCCAATCTCTCCATATTTTGCTGTGACGTACCACTCCATTCCATAGATTTAAAAAATTCTTATCAGACCATTTTAAGATCTACTGTAAGTCTCTATTTGCATTTAGCGTTAAATAATCAACACTATTTTCATTATCACTAGCAACCAACTGTATGTCATCAGCAAAGTTCAAATATGTACAAAAATATATTTGTGAGAAAATGTCATTTATATACTTCATTAAAAGTAGTGGGCTAAGAACTGATCCTTGTGGTACGCCTCTATGAAGTATTAATGTCGATGAAATCATACAGTTTTACTCCATAAGCTGACTACGACCAGTGAGAAAAGAAGTAATAGGTTTTCAAGTCGTATATCAAAATTTTAATTGAAGAAATTATTTGTTTATTAATACTTTGTGAGTAATGGAATCAAAGGCCTTAAAATAATCTAAAAAATTGCAACTGACTCAAATTTCTTATCAATGTTTTTGCTTAAGTATTCCACCACCTACTGGGTTAATCCTGTTGAACTATAATTTTCCCTATAGCCAGACTGAAAAAGCCCTTTAACAATATATTTATTCGCAAATGCTCCTTGAATTTGATTTTTTTTTATCAATATTTCTAAAAATCTTGAAACAACATGACACTATACTTATTGGAAGAAAGTCAGTTAGTATTTGTGAAGATTTCATCTTTGGAATAGGAACTATCCTCGCTACTTTCATAACTTCAGGATATTTGGATGAAGATAAAACATTATTTATAATAAAAATCAATAGTTGTATAATAGCAGGAAAAAATAATTTTTAAAAATTTAGTGGAATCCCATCATGTCCAACAGCATTATAATTAACGATTCCTATTGAATTGTATATCTCTATCTCATTTACAGTTCTAAATGAAAAACCTGAATCAGTAGTTGAATAACTGTTGCATTCTGGCTTAAAAGGCATTATGGATGTTTTGTTTAATTCCTCTACATTTAGGGAAATCATTTCTGTTCTGCTTTGTGAAGCCCCTTCTGACTTTAATTCTTATTTTTAACGTTCGCGAAAGAGGACTCCAATTTAAAACAAGTGCAATGCGCCATAACATTATATAAGTATAATCTCATGAAGTATTTTAAAACCCATCACAGCTATTAGTTGTAAACATACTACACGTGGCTATAAAAAACGCCTTACTTTAGATATAATTATTATTTGAATCAACAAACTTTAATAAAATAACGACCAAAAGATTAACCTTTTCCTATACTTCATAGTGTTTTGTTTTTATTTATATATTGCAACATCAGCTGGAATCTGTCAAAGGAACTTTGCTGAAAATGAAGTTATACCATGTTTAGACATACACCTTAATTACGCTATTAGGTAATTTATAGAATTAGGGCCCAAATTAAGGCCTATGAAAAATCAATGGTGTTTATTTGAACTAAATATTGGTTCAATATCTATGCAAACCTAGTGAATGTCTGTTCAGTTAGAGAACATTTTGTATAATTACAAAACAAATGTCATCATAATGAAAAATAAAATAAAATAATAAAATTTTAAACTAAATATCATGAAAATAAAAAAAATTTCTTGTAATTATATTTATGCAAATACATTCCAAAATATCTTACAGTCTGAAAGTAATTGCACTGACTGGGAGAGTTCCAAGAATATTTCTAGCAAAGTTTCTTTCACATTCTTAAAAATTGTATATGATCACAATTGTTCACAAATAAATTAAAAACATTTGGCCATTCAATAACGTAACGTTCAGAAACTAATAACTTGAGTATAAAGCAGAAAAATAATTAACGCATCTTATCAAGTTACAAGTTTTTTCAGCTCATCAAGTTTAAATTATAATTTGAAGTGGCCCTTTTGAAAGTAATTTTATATATGTATGTATAATATACATACATAGATTCAAAATTTTAAACATAATAGCCTATACTCATAGTCACACATCAGTTTCCTTTAGAAACTAAATTAATTTTAAAACAAAGTGGCAAATTACGGCATTCGAAATTTGCATTTAAATTCTATTGAAATGTCGATCGATATCGAATGCCGTAATTTGCCCCAGTTATAATTTTTTTGATACTAATGTCTAGACATGATCAAAAGGCTTGATGTTAGACTCGTGAATGAGTACTGGATGCTTCAATTTACACATGCCAGGCGATAGTTTTCGCCGCACCATGATTAATGTTGAAGATATTTTTCAATCCGGGTGTTGTGTTTAATATCATTCCAATTAAATTCCACATTTTTTGTCCTTTATATTAGGGTAACTATGTTATGTATTTCATGCATACCATTTTTCCACAATTTTTTTGTAATAAATTGTATGTGCTTGAGAAAAACTAGCTATCACTCATCAAAATGTGACATCAATCATGTCATAAAGCAAATCCAGCATATTGCTATATCACATATCAAAACATATTCATAAATACTACCGTAATGTTTTTGCTGAGTATTTTGACCACATCTAGACCACTCTAAGTTAGGTTGCACAGGCTGTCGGCGTAATGAGACCGACTCACTTGGGTCCTAACGGTCCCGTTATGTAAACCGCTCTAAGTTGAACCAGCTTAAAAATGTCCGTCCCTAATGTGAAACAATATGCGTTTATATAAATTATCCATCTCTGATCAGCTGCTGGTATTTTTTATTAGAATAAAAACACAAGCAAAACGAACAAGTGAGAGTACGATATTCGGATATGCCGAATCTTATAGACCCTTCACCATCTATGTAAATCTAGTTTAGTGAAGTAACTCCCATCAAAATTAAAAAGTAAAAAAACTTGGTACTACATAAAAAAGATGTTGGCTCTTAATGGGGTAAGCACTTTAAAAAAAAAATTTAGTATTTCCCTAAAGATCTCTTCAAAAGCTTTAAAATAACACCCATATTGATATTTAAAAAAAAAAATTGTTAATTTCAGAGCCCAGATGTTTTTTTCTTATATTTTAATTCTCTATTGCCCCATATATTTATTTTTAAGATTTCTAAATGACATGGAAAATTTACAGATATACAGCAGTCGTATTTTGCCTGCAGCCTCAAAGGGCATGGACCGATCATGCCGATTTCCAGTAGCACCTCTTTCGGCACTATACCTGCACACAGAAAACAGATTAGTAAAATAACGTTGGAGATTATTAAAATTCAACCACTAATATCATTAATTAATTTTTATTCTTAATAAAGTATAATCGTGACATATTTTCTATATGTAGAACAAAAAAATTATAATTGTAAATAATTGTCGGTCGCAACAACCATTAAGAAAATTAACTAGACCATTTTCTGTATTTGCTGTATTCTTTTCTGTTAATTGGGAGATGCAACTTAATTAATTCAGCACATTAATTCGGATACTCAAAAGTTGATAGTTATAATTGAAAAATCGATATTACTTTTGAAAACAAAATCGTTTTTGACATTATAAAAAAGAAAATGAAATTAACATACAAAGTAAAAGCATTTGTTTATTTATTTACTTTACAAAACAAAAGAAAAAACAAGTAACTGTAAAATTGGCAAACAATTAACCAATTTTGTAGAAAGGAAAGTTCAACTTGATTAAAAAAAGAGAAATTTGTAAATATAAATAATTTTGAAACATTTTATTTAGCACTTTGGCAAAATGTACAATATTTTCGGATGGTACGGCAAATGAAAGATGTTTAGAAATAGCAAGAAATCAGGAAGAAAAGGAAGATGTATTGCTGAGGTATTCAACATTTATTAATTTCTCATCTGTTGAATTACTTTTTAAATAAAGTTTTGTAAAAAATTATGAAGTTGTTTTATTTCATTCACAATAATATTTTCTATTGACTGTCCTCTTTCTCGAATCATTTTATAAAATAGTTACGAGCACCATATTCATTCAGTCATTTCAACCGAATTTCAAATAATACTCACAACCGACAAAATTCGATTGGAAAAAAATTCGGTTGTCATAACGAATCTCTTTTCTCTGTGTGATCGATTGACATATTTGCCGAGGCAAACTCGATTTCAACACTAACACGGACGGGCAGACAGAATTTTGTGGCCGTATATTTACTATAACGCGGCGAATATTATCCTCCAAATGGTCAATCGTTTCGAGCTTATATGCACAGGCGAACGAGTCAAGCGGCGTTAGTCTCACAATCTTCGAGCCCAATTTACGCGTCCGAAATGTAAGTATATGCTGTTAACAGACCTTTTCTTTAATAAATCAATTGTGGCACAAGCTGTGTGACATGTTGAGCCATCTTGTTGAAACCACAGCTCCTACACATCATGGTTGTTCAATTGATGAACAAACACTGAAACAATTCGCTTGTGAAGATCAGGAACAATGGTAACCTTGTTTTGGGCCTATTTACCGAATGTGCGAATTGCTAAGTGATCATGTGAACTCAACTGTCTTTTATTAAGTAGAAGGAAACATATCCAATATCTTTTGATACACTTGACTTCTTCTGTACGCATTGTGCGACGTCTCTGTGGATGCGTATTATCATTTAAAGTCAGCAAGGTTTTATACCTTGATTCCATAGCTAATCGAATTAGTTGCTCCAGTGAACGTGTGGCGTAATATGTATTTTGAACAGAACCATGAAAACTTAGTTTGCACAATTTGGAAGCGCTGTTCAGTTGTCATTATATTCATGTTGAAATGCCAAACCAAACTTAACATAAATCGCTTGACAGCTGAAAAAATGGCCGCCAGTTAAAAATTTTAAATTGTAGACGTCTAAAAAACACCCTTTACTTTAATTTATGCCATCTCTGGAATAACGGTGCCTCATGTTCGGCTAGATTGGCCGACGTGCGCTGCAGAATAATTTCAACACATTTTTAAATATCCAGACCAACGTGATTCTTAAAATATACTGAATGTTAAAATTTAAAATATTTTGCAGAAAATTGTTGAATTACAACCAACTTGAATTTAAATTTCTAAATCAGAACTTTATTTCCGAAAATACTGTATGTAACTGTTGAAATATTAACTTTGCCTTATATTTCACTGTGCATTTGCTATTGAATATAAATTTTTTGTAGTAAACTTAATTTTTAATTTCTATGATTATAATTTTCTGTAAAATATGTTTTCAGTTTGTATAAAAATAAAAATCGTATTGAACACACGAATGTGCTCCTGCTTCCATTTATCGGAATTTTCAATAGGTTATGGGCCATTGCATATAAGACAATAAGGACCTCAACATTGAGTATAATTGTCTTTTGGAGCAAATTATAAAATTTTCGTCAGTGATCGTCATTTATCATGGCTGATTTTAAGCTTAATATCCCTAAACTTAATAGGGATAATTACGAGCTTTGGAAATATCGGATGCAACTCATCTTGAAAAAGGAAAAGGTTTGGGATGTCGTCAACGATCCTGTTCCTGAAAGTAAAAATGCAGCTTGGATTCAACGAGATACAGATGCGTCTATTTTAATCGGATTGTCGTTGGAAGATTCCGAAACATTTCGAATAAGCAAATGTAAAAGCGCAAAAGATGCTTGGGACGTTTTACGTTCATACCATGAAAAAGATTCCCTGAGCAATAAAGTTAAACTAATGCGTTCAATATGCGGTCTCAAGTTGCAATCTGGATGTGATATTGACAAACACATCACACAAATGAAAATTCTCTTTTCGCGATTACAATCATTAGGCGAAACAATTGGTGAATCGTGGATCATCTCTATGCTGCTAAGTAGTCTTCTGTTATGATACCTTAATTACTGCTTTGGAGGTACGAGATGAAAAAGATTTAACTATGACCTTAGTTGAATCTAAACTATTGGAGGAGTACGAAAAGCAATCTAAGCGTCTCAGTAGTGAGGATTCTGTCCTAAGGATATCCAACAATAATGTGAAGAAATTCATTGTATGCAACTATTGTCAGGGTGTCGGACATATTCGAAAGAATTGTTGGAAGTTAAGGAATAAGAGAATAAACCAGCAGAAGGCGCACAAGGTTGAGAAAAGTCCTGTAACTGAAAAGTTTTGTTTTCTGATAGATTCAAAAGAATTGAGCTGGGTTGTGGGCTCGGGAGCAACGTGCCATATTTCCAGTGACAAAAGTGCATTCACAAACTTGGATGAATTAAATCGTGACAGCGTAACAATTGCCAATGGTCATGTGGTAAACTCCTTACGAAAGGGATGCTGTGTTTTAAAACTTATAAATGGAGCAGGACGTGAAACTCACATTCGTTTAGAAAATGTTTTGTATATACCAGCCTTTAAAGGAAATTTGCTTTCGGTTAAGTGCCTATCCGTCAGAGGGTTTCAGGTAATTTTCTCTGGATCAAGTTGCAGAATATTAGCAAAAGATCAAGAAATCGGTATTGCAGATCAAGTAAACAATTTGTATCAACTACGCCTCAAAACAGATCAAAAAGCACTACAGGTAGAATGTAATTCAAAGAACTGTCAGCACTTTTGGCATAAAATGTTCGGTCATAGAGACATAAATGCACTCAAGCAAATGCAGTCTAAGAATTTGGTAAGCAATTTAAAAATTTTTGATTGCGGGATTCGAAGAAGTTGTGATATTTGCATCAAATGTAAACTATCTAAGAAACCATTTAGTAAAATATCTAAAAGTAATACTACTGAAGTTCTTGAATTAGTCCACTCTGATATATGTGGACCAATGCAAACTGTTACTCCAAGTGGAAATAGATATTTTTTAACTTTTATCGACGATTACAGTCGTTTTACCGTGGTGTATTTTTTGCGTGAGAGATCGGAGTACTTCGCTAAACTGCAAGCTTACGTCGCGATGGTTAAAAATAAATTTGGAAAGGTTCCAAAACAAATTCGGTCTGACAATGGTCCTGAGTATAGGTCCAAAACGGTAACAGAATATCTTCTTCGGAATGGCATAGGTTCACAATTTACCGTGCCATATTGCCCTCAGCAGAACGGTGTCGCTGAGAGAAAAAATAGATATCTCGTCGAAATGGCTTGTTGTATGCTACTGGAAGCTAAAATGGCATACACATTTTGGGCAGAAGCTGTAAAAACAGCTAATTATATTCAAAACCGTACAACAAATTCAGCGATTCCTTGCACGCCATACGAACGATGGGAAGGAAGAAAACCTGATATTAGTGAATTCAAGTTGTTTGGTTCGGAAGCTTACGTTCTAATCCCTGAACAAAAAAGAAGGAAATTAAATAATAAAGCCGAGCTTAAGGTTTTTGTAGGATATGATGATCATTCGAAAGGGTTGCGTTTTGTTGATTTATCAACTAATAAAATCACAGTTAGTAGAGATTATAATTTCACTTTTACAAAAGATGTAAAGAATAAAAAGCCGAAAGAAATCAAAAACGATGAAGTCGAAGTTCAAATATATTCTAAGGGTCAAAATAAAGATTCTCAATCAGAATCTCATATCATAAATGAGGGCGCTCACAGTGAGGTTTGTGATTCTGACGATTCGTTCTGCAGTCTAAATGAAGAACATACAACGGAAGAGAATACTGTCCTGGAATTGGAACAACGTTCACCACAAATTGTGCGAAGGTCACTAAGAAGCACAAAAGGGGTTACTCCGAAACGTTTTCCTGAAAATGTAAATGTGGCAAAAACAGATTGTATTATCATACCCAGTAATTATAAAGAAGCCTTATTATCTAATCAATCCCGGGAATGGAAAAAGGCAATGAAGGAAGAAATAGAATCTTTAAAGAAAAATCAAACATGGGATTTAGTAGAAGCACCAGCGAAATCAAATATAGTTAGATGTAAGTGGACTTACAAAATAAAACGAAATGCAGGTGGAGAAATACTTCGCTACAAAGCCAGACTCGTAGCACAAGGTTACAGTCAGAAATTCGGTTGCGATTACGACGAAGTATTTGCACCGGTAGCGCGTCAGTCAACATTTCGTATACTATTATCCTTGGCAGGTTAAAGAAAAGTGTTTGTTAATCATATGGACATAAAATGTGCATTTCTGAACGGGATACTGAAAGAAACCATCTATATGAAGCAGCCTCCGGGTTTTTTCGAAGGTGAAGGAAATCTTGTATGTAAACTAAAAAAGAGCATTTATGGTTTAAAGCAAGCAGCCTGTGTATGGAATAAAGCACTCAATGATGCACTAACTGAAGGCGGTTTTACACAAAGCAAAGCTGATCCGTGTTTGTACTACAAAATCATCAACAGGGAGGGAGTATATGTGTTAGTATACGTTGATGATTTGGTTGTTGCTGCATCAAATGAGGGCTCTATAAAACAGATAAAGGATTTATTAAATAAAAAGTTTGAAGTTAAGGACCTGGGCCCTATTCATCAATACTTGGGAATGGAGGTTATGCGGTCAGACGAAAGTGTGTTTATGTTGCGACAAAAACAGTTCATTGAAAATGTTGCGATGAAATTTGGACTTGAAAATTCAAAACCATCATCTTATCCACTCAATCCGTCATATGGAAAAGGAGACTCAGTGCCCTTACTTAACAATGAAAAATATCAAAGCTTACTTGGCTCCTTGTTATATATCGCAGTAAACACTAGACCAGATATAGCCGCAAGCGTTGCAATTTTAGCTTGTAAAACCGCAAATCCTACAGAAGAAGATTGGAACGAGTTAAAAAGAGTATTGAAATATTTGCTTGGAACACGTGAACTATGCCTACAGTTGAGCAATCCTTTGGAAACAAAATACACTTTAGTCGGATTTGCAGATGCTAACTGGGCAGAAAACAAAATTGACAGAAAGTCAAACTCTGGCTACATATTTATGTTGAATGGAGGTGCAGTTAGTTGGGCATGCAGAAAACAGTCTTGTGTTTCATTGTCTACCACAGAAGCTGAATTTATCGCATTGTCTGAGGCAGCGAAAGAAGCTAAATGGATTCGCATGATTCTTCATGATTTGAATTGCTATCAGACAAGTCCCACATTGATAAAGGAAGATAATCAAAGCTGTCTAAATCTAATCAAAGAGGAGCGTCTCAGCAACAGATCGAAGCATATCGACACGAAATTTCATTTCGTCAAAGATTATGTAGATAAGAAGATCATCAAATGCATATACTGCCCTACAGAAGAAATGGTAGCTGATATGTTAACGAAACCTCTACCACCAGCAAAGCTTAACACATTACGTACCATGTCTGGAGTAAAGCGCAAATGAGGGGGAGTGTTGAAATATTAACTTTGCCTTATATTTCACTGTGCATTTGCTATTGAATATAAATTTTTTGTAGTAAACTTAATTTTTAATTTTTATTATTATAATTTTCTGTAAAATATGTTTTCAGTTTGTATAAAAATAAAAATCGTATTGAACACACGAATGTGCTCCTGCTTCCATTTATCGGAATTTTCAATAGTAACAGATAAAGGTGGGACATGTTTAAAAATCATTGACCAATATGGTCGTAGTATTTATGCTGTCTTTTTTGTTTAGCGAGTCGTTAAGCTAGCCAATAGCGTTTAACAGGCGTAAAGTTAATATTTAAACTTCTGCAAGTTTACAGTAACATTGACGAGGGCAATCTGAATAGTACTCAGTTTATAGTTTGAAAGAAATTTACATTTAGACAACAAAAGACAAAAAAGTTAGAATTTTTTAAACCTCAAATAATGTAGTGTTACTGTATGATTCTAACGCAAAAGATATTAAAAATTTTGCCCCGAAAAAATCAAAAAAGTCACTAAACCAACCATTATACATAATGCACAGCACATTTAGCAAGTATTTTTGCACCAAAGGAGCGGTTGTTCAGTAGAGCATCTTTAAAAATTTTCTACTTTTTTTGTTCGTCTATCTTTTCATTCCCATGCCCAGCCAATTTTCAAATTTTTCACAATTCTTTGAAAGAAATGTTTTAGGCTTTTCATGTTTTTTCTATTTGCCTGACTCCTTTTGCTGTTACAGTTTCAATCCTTTATCTTGTTTCTAATTCATTGGATCGCAAAAACTGTCGTGTTCACCTTAATTGAGGAATACAGTAACCAACAGCAACAAAAATGACTATAACAAAAACATTATTAAGAACTTCAGCAACAACAATACGGAGAATGTAATTCTGCATTATGTTCTAATGTATCTGCCAGTACGAAATTAAGATGGCACTACACGATGTTCAGTTTGTCATAACGTCTGCAATCTAATGATGTTTAAGTTTATTTATTTCTTAATTTTGGTTTACTAAAAGAATAAATAATTGAATTAACCAAAATTGTAACGAATTTAGAGTGCAGCATTAAGTTTCTAGACTAAATGAAAAATTTATTATTCGGAATCTTTTAAAATAAATTTAATTTACTTTATTCGTACTTGATTCCTTCAAATATAAATATTTCATGATATTCTAATGAAATATTTATTATTTTAATTTAAAAAGGCAATATACCTTGCTTCTTTGAAGATTAAAACGGCGTAACGGTAACTGTGAATGGAAAGCGATATCGTGAAAAAAATAAAAAAAGTTTAACATCACAACTGCATACTTTTGGCTTGACAAACATGTGGTGTCAACAACACGGTGCCACATCGCATACAGCCACAACAAGTTTTTTCAAGAAATTTTGATGTTGGTTGGCCTCCACGGGCGCCTGATTTGACTGATCCAGAATTATTTTGTAGTTTTATGTAAACAAACCAGAAACGCTTGAGTAACCCAAACAAAATATTCGTGATGAAATTAAAGAAAAACCGCGCGAAATGTGTGAGAATGTAACGAAAAATGTGCTGAAAAGGGTTCGCATTTGTGATGCTAATAGAGGCGCATATTTATATGATATTGTATTCCATACATAATTGCCGACAGTAAATCAAACATATGATTCAGGTTCTGCCATTTAATCCAAAATTACAAACACGGTAATATACCTTCCCAGGGGACACTCTGTAGTTATTTATTATTGGAGAAAATAAAAAAATTAAAAGTCAAAATAAATAAATAAAAATATTATAAAAAATACTTTATTTCTCCATTGATGTTTCTAAAGATGATAAAACATATGTAAGCCTTTCATTTCAGGAAATGTTTGCTTTTACGAGACTATATTATGATTTAATTACATCACATAATATTTTTATCATATTTATATTTTATTAAACCATTAATTTTTTATATTTGAACAAAATATAATTAAACTTAATTATAACAGGTTTTCAATTTAAACATAATTAGTTTTATACTTTACCATGTTATTGTTATGCTGGACAACAAAATGATTCCAAAACCAACTACATTATTGTTAAATTTAACAATACTATGTTTTGCCTACAACCATAGAAACTGAGCATAATATGTTAGATTATGGTTACCTCAAGCATGTGTTTTCTAAAGAAATAAAAAATATTGTGGTTTATATTATATGTGTTACTTACACCACCAACAAAGTGTGGTGTGTGTATAAAAATATAAAATGATTTTGACACATTTTAAGTAAGCACGTTTGCTTGATTGGTGGAGGTGCCTACTTGTTTATTTAACAGATCATAAGTCCCAACTACTTCTTGAGTTGAAAGAAAATCAATTATTTTTTCGAAGCGTTAGTTTAGTGTAAATTTTCTTCTGCGATCAGATCTATGGGATTCACTTTAGCTAAAAGGCAGTTCGTTTTAACTGCCTTTTATTATTAATAACGTTTGCTGCTGTGTCTGAAACACACTTGTTTAATTTGCTGCTTTTTGGTTCCTTTGTTGTTTTTTGCTGTTCAATTTTTAAGGTTGTTGTTGATGTCTTCTCGTTGCTTGTAACAAAAACGTATCCAATTAGAAACACAACATTGACATCGATTTTAAGCCATCCATTGATAATTTCAAACATACAGCCAGTCAGCCAACCAACCATCATTCCTGCAGCACTTCTTTCCTACTTGAAGAGTCTTCTACATATGAATTTCGTTGTTTTTTTTTTTTTTTTGGTTTTTCATTTCTGTGTCTTTTGTGTAAAAGTAAAATGTAGGAATTATGGAAAAGGATGCCTAAAATGGTGTTTGGATTAATACAGGTTTTGTTGTTGTTTCTGTTAATGCTCTCTAGCATGAAAAAAAATTAAGCTAAATGTGCTGCGGCTGTATTGAGATTGTTGTAAATTGGTGGTTTCAAAAATATAAAATTTTAATCCCCTACAAGATCATTAAGTTATGTGTGTGTAATTTTTTCAAGTCAGGTGTGGGCTGTGTTTAAATTTGTATCTATTTTTACAAGAAAAGTAATGTTTTTTTTATTATTTTAATAAACCCTTAAACTTCAAACAATTTGCTAATGATGTTTTTATAAACATTTATTTCTTGTTTTTTCTCTAATCAAAATTATTTTTATCTATTATTTTAAAAATTCCTTCCACAATCTTTGCCAATAATAACTTTTTCCTTTTTTTAATCTTTGTGTTCAATATTGACTTGAATTAATGATCAATTGAAAGATTAACAATAATTTGTTACCTTTTTCAAAAACATAAGAAGGGTTAACAATATACAATTAAAGTGACTGTTACAGCTCTATGTTAAATCCAGCAATAGACAAGCAACCCACCAACCGTCTGATGCCAGTCAGCATCAACTTAGCAATGAGTATCACGTGCATGGAATAAAACAAAATCCCCAAATATTTTTACAGTGAACAACAATATGTAGGTTTGTATGTATTTTTTATTGTGTGTATTAATTTCGAAATCGCAATATTAAGATTCAATAGGGTTGGAATCTATTTTAAGTTTTAATGGTTTTTGTGTGAAAATATTTCTATTTCAACTTTCTATAAAATAATTTCTTGTTTTTTTTTCAAAATAACCCTCCCAGAGAATTAAAAAGATGGTCTTTTAATAAAGTGCAGGTAAAAAAAAAATGCTTAAAATCTACTCTTTAAAAAATCAGATTTTAAGACTGAAAAATTAAGAGTTACTTTTAAAAAGGTACTTTTTAGAAATAACCGTTAAAAAGGCTCATTTAGAAGATTAATCTTCTTAACGTTTAAAAAGTAAAAAAAAAACTTTAAAAAAATAAATGCACTTAAATGCCTTCTTAAAATGCTCGTTTGAAAGGATGTTTTCTCTAAACGTAAAAAATCGATTTTTAAAAACACTCTAAAGCTTCTTAAAAAAGTACTATTTAAAAAGTGTAATTTATGATGAATCTTTTAAATAACTTTGAATGTTATATAATCTTTTTGAGAAATGGATTCTTTATTCATTTTTAAGACTGTTAACGTACATAGACCCTGAACCCTAATGTACCTATTTGAAGTCTCTCAGAGTCTGGTGGAACTTATTTAGGCCGCATTTGCATTTTTACTGGCTACATGCCGATTTCTACCAATAAAATTCCGCTCTCTCTAAAGCGAAAAAAATTCACTGCTCTACAAGAACCTAAACCTGTCATTGATGGCAGCTGATATGATTGCTTTCTTACTGAAGAGCTGGAGCTATTATAAACAATTATCTTTCTAGCACTGGCGGACTCAATTAACCATAACTGTTTGCATAAGTATTTATTGTTTGAAAAAAGCAACAAAAAAAAAGAAATTCAGTAACATTTATTTACACAATTTTCCTTTAATCTAGGTTTGACTGTATTAACAATTCAAAATTTCATCAAAGTTATTATCCCTTCGTTGGATGACAATTTTTAAAAATTGCAAAATGTAGAAATATTGGAATTATTATTAATATGTATGTGAATAAAACGAACGTTCTTTTTATTTATTACTTTCAGTTCATTGAGCTTAAAACGATGACAACCATTACAATAACAACAGGCCATGTCAGGCAAGCAACAACATAATACCTAAATATAGTCGTTAAGCCTTTAAAAAAAATACAAAAGAAAAGGAAATTGTTCGAATTATCTATAAAAATATTAAAAAAAAAATGACTTGCGAATTTAATACCACTTTCGTATGTGTGTGAGAGTAACATCGTTTTAATGTTAAATTTTATTTTCCTATATTTCTATAAATATAATAACAATTTCAATAATCTTACAAAGTTTATAAAACATGTTTAAATTCTTTCATAGAATCTTTAAGAGTGCTACAAATGTATAAAAAAAAACAGTGGAAAAGAATAATTTCACCGTCACATCAGAGAAAAATATGTTTTGTTATAAAAACCAACAACTTTATTCTTGCCTCATGTTTTAACTTTTAACGACAGCAATAAATCTTTAATGTCAATTAATTATTTTTATTATTAATTATTAAGTTTTTAGGTTGTTCATGTAATTTTCTAAATTTGTTAAACTTGAAAAGAAAAAAATATATTTATTTATACTTGTCTTGATTAAAATTGAACTCACATCAATGTCTACAGGCTTTTCTCAAACTACCGTCTTTCTTTTAATTTTGAAAGCGGACAAAGTTTTAAAGAAATTGTTACACATTAAAAAAACTCATATTGATTACAAAATGTTTTCTAGAATTTCTATATTTTCTCCAACATTTTTCTTATTTTCCTTAAGAAAGTTTTCACTAAATTGCCTGTTTCAAAACAAAATATCAATTGCAGAAAAAATTTTTTAAAGTTTAATTAAACAGAAAATCGTTTAGCTGTAAACACAATAAAGTCAACAGCAGCAAACAAAAAAATCCTGGATGAATAGAATTCTAGATAAAATAAGGACAAAAAAACACTCTTTCATTTCCTATTATATTTCTTAAAGTTATTGTATTGTATCTTTATTGTGTGGATGGATTTATAAGCCAAAAAATATCCTTCTTTACAAAAAAAGGAAAAAATTGAAAAAGTGGCCATAGAACGGCTGCCAAATATAGATATTTAAGTGCCTGTATGAACATCAGCACTGAATGAGTGAAAAGTATTAAGGGCAATTTAAATTTGTTTGCTATTCCTTTCAGTGACCAGTTTTTTATGTATTTAAGAGGATCAAGTGTTTGAGTTATAAAGCGGACTTAGTAAGTAGTAATAAATAAAAGAAAAGATTAATGTAGTTTTAAGGTTGACAAATATTTCTAGTTTAAATTTTACTTTTCTTTACTTGATTTAATTTTTTTTTTTGATATTGACCCATATTTGGCCTACTGACAAGTATAAGTTTGCATGACTTTTGACCATTTTCCTTAAAATTGTTTTAGATGCTAAAGTTGTGTTTGGCTTGGTGTCCGTTATTTTCTTTGTTTATAAACGACACATACTTTCCCACACTTTTAGAAAAAAAGAGAGAAAAATATTGTAAAGAAACTTAAAAAATGAATCTTAAAAATATTTTGCCTTTAAAACAGGAAGTATGCTTCCTATGTTTATTTAAATAAATATTTCTTGCAAAAAAAAGCAACCTCAAAACATTTATTAAACTTTTGACCACGTTTATCAAATTAAATTAGCTATTGGGACACCCTTTAATTTCCAAATACACATGTTATACTTGCTGTTGTAGCAGATTTAGCAATATAGTTTATTTGTAATTTTTAACCGTCTGTTTACAACTGTTCAACTGTTTGGCCACATAGATCAAATTACATTAACTATAGCGACACTCTTTCATCTCCAAATTCTAATTTTATAACTGCTGTTGTAGCGGACTTAGCTAAAAATGTTTACTTTAAATATCAGTTATCTGTCTATAACGGTTAAAAAGTTTGGTCACATACATTAAATAACATTAACTATTGAGACACCCTTTAAGAAGACAAATTTTATACTTGTTGTTATAGTTAACTAAACAATATAGGTTCTTTGTAAATTTCAACCGACTACAACTGTTTAATAGAATGTTCATATATATGAGATTAAATAAACTATTGGGGCACCCCTTTAATTTATAAATCTTGATGTTCATACTTGTTATTATAACGATTATAGTAATCAACATTCTGCCCAAATTTAAAGCGTTTAGCTATAAGGCTTTAAAAGATAGGCCCATATAGGACAATTGATGTTACCTATGGCGACACCCTTTAACTTTAAGATTTAGTTTCGTATTAGTTTGTGCTATTAGGAGCTATAAGTGATGCGCAGTTTTTTTATTTTTAAAATGGTGGCATTTTCTGTTCATAATACAGTTAACAATCATGTTTGTTGTATTGGGACACCCTTTATTTTTTAATTCTATAAACTGTTTTTTAACCGGGCCCATTCTGTAAGCATAAGATATTAAATCCGAAAGTTTTTTAAATCGGGTGAGTTCTTCTTCTTTTTTGAGGTCGGTTAAAAAAAGCCCTCGCCACATGACCGCATTTTGTAAAAGTACCAAATGTTTGAGTATTTCTATTAACTCGATGTTATTATCGTTAACGAAACTTCTGCATTAGGATTTTGCAGGAGGGTTTGAAGAGAATGTAGAGCGACTTATAATTAAAATTAAGAATTTTTAGTTTCCGCTACAATTTCTGTCATCGGTAACAGGCAATCTCTAAGCCGTGTGTTAAAATTACCGCTACAAAACTAAAAATTAAGGCTGTCTACAGTGAGATAGGATTTCCTTTTTCGTGACATGAACTTTTAAGGCTTTATATGCGGACACACAGAGGACGAAGATTATGTCTGTTACAACAACAAGTATAAAAACATAAAAATTAAAATTAAAGGGTGCCCCATCTAAAACAAGAGTTTGACGTTGGCAGATTTATCTTTTAAGTCACACCGGTGCATAGTTTTTAAATTAAATTGCTTGCGATAACAATACGAATAATTAATAAAATATATCTTAAGGGTGTCTCTATAGAAAAAGCCCGTGCATATAAATAAATTATCGTAGTGTTTGTGATATTTTATTTTTCATCCTCTTTCAACTGTATAAAAGGGCCGAAAAAAAATTCAGCCGTATAGCGCAGAGAAAGAAAAATAGAATTACTGTTGGTTATTGTTGTTTTTGCTTAAACTTTGATTTTTCTTTTTGCTTCATTGTTTAGACAAAAATCTTTAGCTTATTTAAAATGTGTGTCAGAAGTTTCCTGAAGAGTTAAGTAAGCGTTAACGAAATGGCCATCGAGACGTGCTTTGACCCTCAATAATCAATATAGGTAATTTAAATAATTAATCGGGATAACAGAAAGTAGCACGAAAAAAAGATTTCATTTTGAAAATTAATTAATATAATATTTTTTAACAGAAGACTCTCCGCTAAAGGACTAAAATTTTTACATACACCGCGCGAATTAATTGGGTTGTTAATTTGCACAAGTAATGTTTATTCAGATCACTTGACCTGATAAATACAATCTTTTGGTTTTGACAGCTTCTGCAGTAGTCGATATGAACAATATCTCTTTCGCTGAAATGGATTTCATATGTCCGTTGTTAAGTAGCTCCTTTACGTTGCAGCAATTTCGTTTGGCCCAAGTGGCCTATTAAAATAGTTTTCATATTAGGAATACTTTGGACAAAATTCCACACAAACAAATTCTAGAGGAGTTGTGAACCTACTGTTTTATTCTCTTTGTACTCCCCAGCCAGACTTAACTGCACCATTGCTCATATGAAAAAAAATTCAAATCAGCCACCTCCTATCTTTATGTCAAAACGCCAAGGATAATTTATATTACAACTGATACAACAGCATTTGTGCTCGTCACCCAAACTATAGGCTTTTGGCAACTTGTTGCTAAAATTATTAGAAATATTTACATGGAACAGAAATTACTTACTCTAAGTCAAAGCAACTGTAGGGTGTTTATAAAGTTTGAATTAATTTCTATAAAAAATGCTTTCCCTTAAAAGATATTTAGTTGCTTCTGTGTTCTTAGTAGAATTAAACACATACATAAACTTCATGTCCTTAATTATACCTTCACATGCCTTGCAACAACAGCAATAAATCTAGAAATCTTAAATGGAGAAGCAAAAATAAAAGATCTATTTACAAACATGTGGTGCATATTGTAGTACGAGAGAGAGAAAGAGCATTCAGTGTCCTGTATATATTTGTACCTGGCTCAAAGAAGTTGACCCTCATAAAACATTTTTTATTTCTTAACTTCCTTTTTCTTTATGCCTTAATGCTCGTTTTGTAAATTTCCTTTTTTAGTTTTTTTTTTTGTATTTTCCTTGTAGTCATAGGAATCTACAATTTGCCACATCATTTAAAAATATCATAAAGGAGAAGTCAAATGGCAATTTTGTTTATGTTTCCAAATGTGAAGATATTTTAATGAATTGACCATGAAATGAACTTGTTGAAAAATAATTTTACAGCTGATGATAATGATGATAATCTTCTATTTAAAATAGACACAAATCAAATATTCAAAACAGCATAAATAATGATTTAAGGACACATTTGTTTTTGGGTTATTTTGTTAAGAACTTCTCATCAACCCTTTAACTGTTAAAGCTATCATTTATATAATATTTTCTCTAGCTTTTACTAGTTTACGTTTGTGTTAGATTGCATGTTAAAGTGTAATAAATGAGATTTTGTTGAAATGCCTGTAAATTAATTAAATTTGGAAAATGACCTGTTCTTTATTAATAACCGCTAAAAAGATTAGCAAATAATATAAAATTTTGCTGATACAAATAACATGTTTTAACAAAATATTGTTCTTATTGTGTGTTTATTTTAAGGCAATCAATTGGAGAAAAGAGGTTGATAATGGCGCAATAAAAGAAAAGTTATTTTTATAGTGTCTTTTATTATTGGGTGAAATATTGCTTTTGATAAGTGTTGGAGACTTGTCGGAGAGGAAGCGTTTGACAAATTATATTAACAATGAACATTAGTTTGTTAAGGGTTTCTGCCATTGGCATAGCAAAACCAAATAGAAAAGACCCAATTAATAATTTAAATATTAGATATTTACTTTTTTAAGTTGCATATCTAAATATTTTTGAGCTTGAGCTCTATTATTTATATGTATAACAAGCAAGAGTTCTATAATCGCCTATGCTAAATTGTATATACCCTTCACCATCTATGTAAATCTAGTTTAGTGAGTAATTCCAATCAATAAAAGCAAATATTGGTGGTGACAGAGCAGTCAAAAATAAAAAATAAAATTTGAAAAATGTCACTGCATTTAAAAAAAAAAATAGTATTTCCTTAAAGATCTCTTGAAAAGCTTTAAAATGATATCCCTACTGACATTTTAAAAAATTTGAAAATTTCAGAGCCCCGTATCTCGGAAAATATGGGCGAGCGCCAATTTTTTCACTTAATGTTTTTGTCTTATTTTTTAATTCTCTTTCGACCATTTATATATATATTTTTTTGAGTGGAGTTACTTTATTGTTCCAAGTGGCATGGAAAAATTAGAGGCAAGCGTAGTGTTATGCCTGCTGCCTCGAAGAACATGGACAGATCCTGCTGATTTCCAATAGCACCTATTTCAACACTATACCTGATCGATTGACATATTCATTTTATTTTTGTGAAATAAAGTTTGCTTCGGAAAACGAACGAACGGACAGATGGACATCACTCAATCGACTTCGCTATGCATAAGAAGTCAGAATCTATATACTTTATGGGGTCGAAAATGGATATTGTAGAAACTGCGCACGGAATGACAAACTTATATATGTATACCCTTTTGCCACTTTTTGTGGTTAAGGGTATACAAATAAGTTGTCCTATGTTCGTGATGGTTTATAAAAAAACATTGAAAAATTTATACGAATGTGCGTTATACGCCTATTTTTATGATGGTGTGTTTTCCCTATATTAAATGTATGTCATTTGACTTATTTATTTCTGAGTGTTTATTGATTGTCATTTAAGTTTACAGTGCGAGCAAAATATTTGATTCATAAGGTCCAATAGGCAGAAGGAAACCTGTTATAACTTCCATTTTAATCAAATAAAAAACTTGCTTAAAAGAGTGATTGTGGTACGATTATTCCCATTGGGGTAGCGAAGCGCCCTGGGAACAACTCGTTTATTATGATTTTGATTTTTTTTAAGAAAACTTTAAAATATTATCCCGAAAAAAACAGAGTGCTACATTCGGCTATGCCATATCCTTTATAACCTTCACCTTATATGTATAACCATATACGACAACTATGTATTCCTGCAGATGGTAGAGAAGATCAGGAGCTATGAGTTCAGCTGCTAGCGGCGTGAGCATAATAAATAATATTATGTAGCCTCGACTCTAAACTCTTCTTCATTGTCAATTTAAAAAAGAAATAGCATTGTTGAGAAGACGCGCAAGTTTATAAAAGAGCCTTTATATAAAAACATGAAATAGAAAGGATAAGACGCCTGTATAGTAACCCAAGAAAGACGTGATCCAAACCTCGAAAAGATTACGGCTTAGTAAAAACGGCAATAACATGAAAAGATTGTATGCCTGTCGTGGCTCAGGTAATTCAAAGTTACTGGCTGTTAAAAGAGGAGCGCACCAATATATTGTCGTCGAAACTTTTAAACTGAAGAAAGACGCATGACTGCTAAACAAGGCGTTAATTAAGCAATTAGTATAATCTAGTAGTTCGCATTGAAATTAGAAATAAATATAAAACAAATAAGAATGCTATATTTGCTTTGTCAAATCTTATATACCCTTCAGTTTTGTGAAGTAGCTCCAATCAAAAAGACAAATATTGGGGTGACAGAGAATTTAGAAATAAGAAAGAAAACAAATTAAGTACTCTATATAATTTTACATAGTAATGTCATTCCAAAAATATTGTGCACAATCCTATTTTTTATGAAAAGTTCAGAGGTCTATAACATCAAAAATATTAACGAGGGCTTAGTTTTTAACTAGATGTTTTTTTTCTTATTTTTTTATTCTCTATCGCCCCAACATTTGTTATTTAGTTACTTCACTAAACTAGATTTATTCCACATGATATAGAGAAATTAGATGCAGGTTTGGTGTTTTAGAGCTGCAAAATAATCGATTGTACTATCGATAATATCGATAGTTTTATTTTTTACTAGCTATCGATAGCTTTTTTCCGATAGCTTTAATATCGGATAGCGATAGTTTCAAAAATTAGCATTTTTGAAATTCGATAGTATAGATAGTATCGATAGATTTAAGCAAACTATCGAAACTATCGAATGTGCCGCCTGTCGATAGTTTCAGAGCTTTATAATATTTTGCCCTCTGCCTCGAAGAACATGGACAGATCTTTCTTATTTTCAATAGCGAAATTTTCGAAACTATGTCTGAGCGATCGGCAAAGTTGATTTCAACCCAAACGCGTATGGACAGACGGACATTGCTCAATTGACTTAGCTATACATAAGAACTCAGAAAATATGTATTTTATTGGGTTGGAAATGAATATTGTAGAATTAATAAGAGAATTACAAAGTTAGATATACCCTTTTTCCACTTTTTGTGGTGAAGGCTATAAAAAATAAAGTGCCTTAGAAAATGAGATAAAAAGCGGCATATCGTTATCTGAATAAATCGTGGGCTTGAAAAAGGCAAAGAGTTACAAATAAAGTCAATTAAATTTGGCAGACTAGAATAACAACTGCAGATAAAGAAATTAAGTCAGATGTGCTGTTAAATTTTGCATAATTAAAATTTTTACTTGTTTTAGAATTTAATCTTCATTATAAATTATATTACCTGCTTGGGCGTTTTAAATGAAATATTAAGATTTTTTCGAAAATTAATTTTAATCTGGTTCTTAATATAAAATATACAATGATTAATATTAAAGGATTAATCGAAATATCGTATATCGCCGGTTACAACACTTTACTTTACATTCATCATTCTCCGTTCCAACGAAAGGTACAACTTCCAACGAATTACCTGGGGAATGGAAAAAATATGAAACAGTATTTTTAAATGGTATTAAAAAATAATTTATTGGTCTGAATTTCTCACATGCCACCCTATTTCAAAGCATTAAAACACCGTTCCATAAAATGCTATAAATTCCAAATTTAAAACTACAGCTCCGCTCGACTACATCTTTACTAAAGTCTTGCTGTTCTGAGTCTGAAGATTTATTTTAATTGCCGCGCTGTACTGCATGTGTCGGATCGTTACCATGCCAAAAAATAACTTTTCCGCGTCTATCTGTTTACTCTTGCATGTTTTATGTTTAGTCTGAAACGAATCAGATGCAGATCTTTGTAAATACAAAATATGACTTTTAAACAATGCATATACAGTGGTGGCCATGAATTTAAGACACGACATGTAACGAGTCTAGTTTTGATAATTTTGTCAATTCAGATCTTGTTTATTTATCAGTGTACCCTAAAATTTACAACGCGCTGGAACATATCAAGCAACATGGCACCCTAAAAATGTGAAACAGCATTGTTGTTGTTACCTGGTGGTTTGCTGGTAGTGCCGTGATGCTGGAGCAGAAGGGGCACAGAAGAGAAAAAGTCACCCTTATTTGTTCTCACACACAGAATCCTCGCTTCAAAAATAGGTTAATGCAGGAACACGGCATCCAAATAAAATCCAAATGCACTGAATGTTTTTTTGTTTCTATTTAATTTATTTATCTTTAGTTTTAACAATTTCTAATAATATTCTTTATTTTAAATTAAATTTAAGTTCAATTACTAGTAGGGCAAATGTAGAAGAGGTAGGTTAATAATTAATAAGATTAAGCTTTTTTTCGAGCCAATCAAAAATAACGCCGATTGAGCAAATGGACGGCGCACCACATGAACCACAAAAGACCGCAGGTGTGAATTCGCCGCAATCGTGTTCCCACCTGCCCGGACATAAGACATGACTGGAACAGACATACCGCCCGCCTTGCGAAGACATCGCAATAAAGAAGCACGTCGTCATATAAATATGATTTTCTTTTACATTTTATATTGCTTAAAATATAATAATCTTAAAGGAAAATAATTATGAGATATATTATAATTTTTAATATACATATTGAAATTCATTATTTCTAAGCATATGCTAATTATCTCAAAAAATGGTTTTCATTAATAATACTTATGTATATATGCATATAAATCAATTCAAAAATTTTTAGTTATAATGACAATAGTTCCAAAAAAAATTCTTTTTTACACGTTGAGAGTGAGATTTGTGAAAGAATAATAATCAATATTACAAACTGGATTCAAAACAAATTATATATATATTGATACATGTAGATGGTTGACGTGTACTAAAAAGATACCAATGTTGGTAGCCGCAACTTTGGGAAAGGTGTTTGATGTATTAAGTACACGCGGGCAGAGCAACTAATTTGTGGATCGGTCGAGTGATCATACCGTTTTGCGTTCTTAAATCTGCCACCCTGACTCTGCCATCACAACCGTTATAGACCCTCACAACGCGACCTAACCGCCATTCAGTGGGGAGATTGGGCTAATTTTTAAGTACCACGAGGTCATTTTCTTTTAAGTTTGGTTGTTCCACCTTCCATTTAGAGCGCTTAAGTAACTCCTTTAAATATTCGTGTTTCCACCGGTGACAAATTTCCTGTTGTAGCGCCTTTATTTTGCGCCATCGATGCATAATACTAAGTGGGGACATTGTTTCTTCTGGTTCCGCCGGGGACAACAAAGAGGACCCTATTAAGAAATGACCTGGTGTAAGGGCCGATAAATCATCAATATTTTCAGACATAGGGCCAAGAGGACGGGAATTGAGGCATGCTTCTATTTTCGCTAGCAGTGTAGAGAACTCTTCAAAAGTAAATTTTATCTGACCAGCAGTTTTCTTAAAGTGCGTTTTGAGACTCTTTACACCTGCCTCCCATAGCCCCCCCATATGAGGCGCTGCCGCGGGGATAAAGTGCCATTCTAATTGCTGAAATCCATATGTTTCTACCGCAGTGTCACGCAGCTCTTTAACTACTTTTTCAAAATTAGCTTTGATTTCTCGTGCAGCGCCTACAAAATTTCTGCCGTTGTCTGAGTAGATGCAGTTTGGGCAACCACGACGAGCAACAAAACGAGCTAAAGCCGCTAAAAAGGCAGGGGCAGATAAATCGCTTACCGCTTCTAGATGAATTGCCTTTGTAGAGAAACATACAAAGAGACACACGTAGCCTTTCGTTATTCGGCAGTATCGACCTGTAAAACTCTTAATCTCAAACGGGCCCGCAAAATCCACGCCTGTATTGGTGAAAGGGCGACTGAGGGTAGTTCTTTCTTCAGGTAGCGCAGCCATGATTTGAGTCTGCAGTTTTTTGCGATGTAAGACACAAACCTTGCAATTATGAATGACAGTTTTGACAAGATTTTTAGCCTTTATTATCCAGCACTCTAGACGAACTACGTTCAGCACCAGACGGGGGCCACCATGATGGACAAGCTTGTGAACAAATTCAACATACAGCCTTGCTAATCTACTGCCATACGCAAGTATAATCGGATATTTTTCATGATAAGTCAGAGAAGATGAAGAGGAAAGACGACCATTAGCGCGAATAATATTATTTTTATCCAAAAAGGGTGTGAGGGTCAGCAAAGGACTTCGGGAGTCAATTTTCTTATTAGCGGACAAGCGATGGAATTCATTAGCAAAGTAGAGTTGCTGGGACAGAAAAAATAGTCGATTCCTAATGAAACGCAACTCACTGGCAGAGATTCTTATTGTCTCGAACTTTTTATTCTCCCGTCGACTTTTACTCGCGAGTATAAAAAATCTAAAAATATACGCCAACACATGCCACGCCCGCGACAGGCTTGAAAAACGCTCAAGTATGTCCTCCATTTCAGTCGATCTAGCAATAAAAGTTTGAGCCATTTTTGATTCCTCTGATGTTTCAAACTCTGACATTCCTGCGGGCCACAATAATTTATCACCGCTGAGCCAAGCAGGACCATGCCACCAAAGATTGTTTTCATAAAGATCCGAAGGTATCAGCCCCCGGGTTGCTAGATCGGCAGGGTTATCACTAGACGATATGTGACACCAATTTTTATTACCCACTTTTTCTAATATTGTGGCCACCCTATTTGCAACAAAAGTTTTCCAGTTACAGGGGGGTTTTCGTAACCAGGCAAGAACTATGGTTGAGTCGGACCAGAAATATGTAAACTGCATACTTATATTAAACGTCGGAATCACGCTTTCGATTAGATTAGCCAAGAGGACCGCACCACATAACTCCAGTCGAGGCAATGTAGGTTTCTTTATGGGGGCTATTTTTGTTTTGCATATGAGTAACTTTGTGTGAACTATATTTTCAAAGCTAACTCTTATGTACAATGCGGCAGCGTAAGCTAATTCAGATGAGTCACAAAAACCATGAAATTCAATATAACAACTGGGTGAATATTGAATCCAACGCGGCAGTTTTATACTTTCGATATCCTTATAATTTTGAATAAAATTTTGCCATTTTTTAAGAGCTGCTGGTTTTATATGCTCGTCCCATTCTATTTTATCGAGCCACATCTGCTGCATTAAAATTTTTGCCGTAATAACGACTGGGGCCAACCAACCTGCTGGATCAAACAGCCTAGCAATCACAGAGAGAACCTCTCGTTTTGTATACGACTGCTTATATACAATTTTTTCAGCCGTAAAGAAAAACATATCCTCTGCCGCGTTCCAGTGGATCCCTAACGTTTTTGTGGTACTCTTATCATCGAGCGACAGAAAAGAGTTGTTCAAAAGATGTTCTTGGGGCAAACTTTCTAAAATTTGTTTTGAGTTAGACGTCCATTTTCGCAGCTCAAAACCTCCTAATTTTAAAATACCAATTAATTGGTCACGTGCCAACAAAGCATCTGGAACAGAATGTGCTCCGACTAGGGCGTCATCGACATACATACACTCTCGTAAGATTCGAGCCCCTAGTGGGAAACGTCGCTCTTCATCATCGGCTAACTGTAGAATGGTCCTAAGGGCCAAATATGGGGCACAGTTTACACCGAAAGTTACAGTATTTAGCTGAAAATCTTCTATTTCATCATTTTCGGAACTACGAAAGACGATTCTCTGGAAGGGCCTATGTTCAGCTTTAACAAAAATTTGCCGGTACATTTTTGAAATATCCGCATTGAAAACAAACTGAAAAAATCGCCATTTTAAAATCAGATTAACTATTTCAGCTTGCAGAATTGGGCCAGTGTACAATAGGTCGTTCAAACTTTTACCGCTAGAGGACGCGCTGGAAGCATTGAAGACCACTCTTAATTTTGTTGTTGTACTTTCTGGCTTAAAAACGCCATGATGGGGTAAATAGTAACTTGGACCACCTGTGGCACTTTCCACTTTTGCCATGTGACCCAACGTTAAATATTCTTTTAGGACCTCATCATACTGTGCTTTTCTATCCGAATTATGCATTAATGATTTTTCATTTCTCAAAAATTGACTAACAGCAATATGTCTATTGGGACCAAGAGCAAAATAACTATTCTTAAAGGGCAGACTAACTGTATATCTCCCTTCGGAATTTCTTTCAGTAGTAGAACGATAAATGTCCTCACATTTTTTATCTTCTTCTGATAAAATCTGCTTTCGAGACACCTCTTCTAACTCCCAGAATTTTCTCAGCTGGTCATCAATAGAAACTTTTGTCATATGAGACATTCTTACATGACGTGGGGACACACCATTGGTTGGGCCAGTTACAATCCAGCCAAATACTGTCTCCTGAGCCACAAGGGATTCAAAAATACCATGTTGGACTCCTCCACGCAGAATTAACGGGTACAAATCGCCTCCTAACAACAAATCTACCTCACCGCTTTCGTAAAAAGTTTCATCAGCATATTGTAGTTTTGGCAATACTAGATTTTTTGTTGGATTGAAGGAACATGTGGGGACACTACCAGTCACACGTGGCACTACTAAAGCCTCGACATTAAGAGAAATATTCTGATCATACTGTGATACAATTACAAACGACGCCATTTTAGAAGCTTTGCTTATAACTTCTCCGCCTAAACCTGTAACCTCGGCTGTAACCGGAACAGTGGGCAACTTAAGCAGTCTTTGTATTTTTTCAGAAATAAAACTTTCGTCAGAACACGGATCGATTAGAGCCCGGGCTTTATAAAATGCTCCAAGGCTTTTAACTTTTACCCACGCTGTGGCTAACATGACCTTTTTTGTCACTATCGTATGATGCGACTGAACAACTCCAGATGGACTACTATTAGTGGACTGTAATTGGCTAATATTATTTTGCCTTTCACGCTGAAATTGTTGAGTCTGACTTTTTTTAACAAAATCTTTATTCGCATAATCCCTATGTAGTAAAGAGTGGTGTTTCTTTTTGCATTTTGAGCAATTATTCGGACTATTACATTCACTATATAAATGGCCAGTGTTTAAGCAATTGAAGCAAAAGCGAAACTTTTTTAGAATTGAAATACGATTTCTGTAGTCCATACTCAAAAATTTACTACAGTAACTTAACTTGTGATTTTCTCTACACAATTGGCATGGCACTGAGTCAACTTTAGTATGATGAGCCTTAAAATGTTTTACTTTAGGTAACACTGTATTCGAATCGTGATTTTCTGATGTTTTCGTATCACTAATTGCATTATTTATGGCCATAATGTCTGAAACACTTTCCAGCGCGTGAAACCTATCAGTCAAAAAGTTATTTAATTCATCCCATTTGGGAACCTCTGTTTTATTTTTGACAGACTGTTCCCATAAATTTAAAGTACACTCAGAAAGCCGCAATGAACATTGAAACACGAAAATTGGGTCCCATGACTCAATATCAACATTGTACAGTTTTAAGACAGCCATGCAATTATTTATTTCTCTTTGGAGCCTCTTTATATCCAAAGCAGATTCACCCGTACATGGAGCCAAATTAAAAAGAACCTTAAGTTGACTATTGATCAATACCCTTTTATTTTCGTACTGCGATTTTAAATTGTTCCATGCAACTTCAAAATTATCGCCAGTCAGAGCTATATTTCTATTTACATCACGGGCCTCACCATCAGTTTTTCTAAACAAGTAAAAAAGCTTTTCAACTGGGCTAAGTCTCGAATTGTTTATATAAATGGCAGTAAACATGTCCCTAAATGTGGGCCATGACACGTAATCCCCATGAAAAACCGCTGTGTCACATGGAGGCACGTTCATTGAACCACAAAGGTTGGGAACCACTGCTTCCGAATTTTCTTTACTTTCTTCACCTAACTCCTTCTGAGCTTTTGCGAGAATATTTATGCAACGTACATAAGTCTTACGCACCTGGGGATGTTTTGCCTGAACTACTACTAATTCCTTTTTCTTCTCTACCGTCTCTGCCGAACATTCATCATAAAGTTTCTTATATTTTGCCCATGCCTTACTTAATTCATTTTTTTCAAATTCAAAAGCATCTTTAGAGTATTTGGAAAAGTCCTCATCACTTAGCATAGCCTCGTAGCTAATCACTTCTTCAGCCGCCCGTAAATACTTTTCATATGTCGTCATTATAGTATTTATTTAATAAGAATTACGGATGAACACAGAGAAACTTTCCAAAAAAAATGTATAAAGATGCCAAAAAAATTGAATTTAGAGACACTATAAAAAAGCCCGCAAAAAAAATTTTAAAAATGTCCGCCAAGAGATACCGAAAAAATTTTTCAAAGAAAAAAGATGGATGCCAAGAACTTTCTGGTGTTATTAAAACAACAAAATACAATATAACGGTTTGTACAAAATGGCACAATACGGCTTCACAACCACGTTTTAAAATTTTGTTGTTAGGTATTATAACCTCACTTTCACCGAGCCACAAATTTAAGACACCAAAATGAAACACAAGTAATACTAATATAAATATCACGTACGCACCTTTTTCCAAATTTGCCGGGAGAAGGACCAAAAATGTTGCTGTTACCTGGTGGTTTGCTGGTAGTGCCGTGATGCTGGAGCAGAAGGGGCACAGAAGAGAAAAAGTCACCCTTATTTGTTCTCACACACAGAATCCTCGCTTCAAAAATAGGTTAATGCAGGAACACGGCATCCAAATAAAATCCAAATGCACTGAATGTTTTTTTGTTTCTATTTAATTTATTTATCTTTAGTTTTAACAATTTCTAATAATATTCTTTATTTTAAATTAAATTTAAGTTCAATTACTAGTAGGGCAAATGTAGAAGAGGTAGGTTAATAATTAATAAGATTAAGCTTTTTTTCGAGCCAATCAAAAATAACGCCGATTGAGCAAATGGACGGCGCACCACATGAACCACAAAAGACCGCAGGTGTGAATTCGCCGCAATCGTGTTCCCACCTGCCCGGACATAAGACATGACTGGAACAGACAAGCATCATAGAGCCCGAAAAACTACACCGAGAGAGGATAGCTTAGTTTATAAAGCAGCTGTTAAAGATCTTTTCATGAGTTCAAGTAAAATTAAAAGACAGACTTCATCGGATTTTTGTATAAACATATCGTCTAGAACAATAAGAAGACATCTTAATGAGAAAAACTTGCGTGGGTGTATTGCACAACGTAAACCACTTGTGTCAAAAAAAATTTTGAGTCCCGACTAGCGTTTTCAAGAGACCATCTCTATAAACCGATGACATTTTGGAAAAATATACTTTGGAGCGACGAATCGAAGTTCTACCGCTTCGGTTCTGATGGAAAACAATACGTATGGCGCCCTCCATAGCTGGAGCATCACCCAAAATACACCCTTGAAACGGTTACGCATGGTGGTGGAAATCTCATGGCGTGGGCAGCATTTTCCTGGCGTGGTGTAGGGCCCATTAACAAGATTATCACTAAAATGTACTGACAAGCATTATGATACCATTCGTTGAAGACAACATGCCTCTAATGTGGAAATTTATGCATGATAATGACCCTAAGCACACTTCACGCATAGTGAAGAGTAGCTTAGAGGAAAACAATATCGATTTATGGAAAGAAATCCAAAAAGCTTGGTATGACATTCCAAAGGAGCGTTGTATGGCCTTAGTTAAAAGTTTACCCAGAAGATGTGCTGCTGTGATCCAAAATAAGGGGTTTTCCACCAAATACTAAAGTTTTTGTATGACACTGAACCTTAATTTACTGAATTAACTTTTATTTTGCCTGTGTCGTTAATTTATAACCAGGCTAAAAACTGTAGTAATATGTATATATGTAAATAAAAATTCCTAACAAAGTATAGGTAACAAACTATTGTTAATTTTTTTTTTTTTTCATAACTTTACTAAGATCTTTAAAAAACTAACGTCGATCTTAAGTTTTTTAGATAAGATGTAAAAATTATCAGATATATAAGTGAAATGTCGTGTCTTAAATTTGTGGCCACCACTGTATAACTTTTAGATTTAATTATCTCTCAAATAATTTTAACTATGTATGTATTTGTTTTCCAATTTATATCTGAATGTCCTGCTTAACAAAAAAGACTTAACTAACTTTGCATTCCATTCATGCATATTTCAAATGGCTAAGAAAAATCATTTGCCTTAAGCTTTTGTAAACCTTACATATACTTTTTTAATTTTATCTTTTTGAATACATGTTATTAACTTTAACCAAAGTGGTCAAAAATTAAAACTTTATTATTTCCTAACTGACTCACTCACTTACTTGGCAACAATATACTGACAATGTAAAAGATATTGCTTCAAATGTTGTGCTTGTTTTTTAGTACTTTTTTTATTTAAACTTTTTAACTTATAATTTATCCGCGTAATATCTTTATCGTCTTTTAAAGCTTCATCATTCTCATAAGAAATATTTTCAGAAAGTGGTAATAATAAGGAATTATTTACCTCGACATTGTTAAAATTACAAGACTAGAAGTTGTGAAACATAAATGAGTGCGAAAAAACTTTGTTCATGGAGTTAGATTTTTCGTTTGCTGATTGCTACATTTGCGTTTGTAGAAAGAGGGAAAGTTTCCTAAATACTCCATTAAAAAGGATTAAAAAGTATGTTATGATATTTTGTTGAAAACAAGAGAACACATTATCCGACATCAAGAGTCTCATTTGAAATCATCATATTTCATAAATTCGTCTAAGAGTTGTTCAAATTTAAGAAAACTGATAATTAGCTTTTAGTGCCAATATCATTATTGAGAGGAAAATTGTGATTTAAAGGCACTTAATAAATGTATTCAATATTTTTGGGCAACTTAAAAAGAGATAACATGTTGTGACTCCACAAAACGAACAAGAAATGATGAGCACAATACCATATTCAGTAACGCACTACACTAAACTTGCAAAATGGTTTCAATTAAGTTGTAAAAAAGGTAAAACTACTAAACGATATCGTTTTGTTTATTTTATAGTTGATTAACATACTACCAACTCCTCAAACATAACATACTTTTAGTTACGGACCAGTTATGAACATGAAGCCATTGACTAATTATTGTCGCATTCGGAAGATTTTATGCAGAGAAACTGCTTTACAGCCTTTAAAAAATACTATATATAATTCAAAGCGTAAAATTTAAACGAAAGTAAACTAAAAAACCAAGTACTTTTCATTTAAATTTTTTAGACGAGTAAATTGCAATACAGAAACAACAACTGCAAAGGAGTTTTAAGTGGCCGGTAGTTCATGTGCGTCAAGCATTTTACGCGTTATGCTGAACAGTAGCTATTTAAAGTCTTGTACGGAAAGTGTGAAAAGTGGCACTTTAATACTGCTTCAATGTCTGTTTGCTTCTCTGCATCTCTGCCCCCCTGTTACTACTTTTTAAAGCCGTAACAGATAGGCACTTAAAATTTCCACAGAACTGCTACAACAACAAACTATAAAATGAAGTAAAAACTTAAGGGACGTCTCCGTAAAGAAGCTATTTTCACGTACTGAATGTTATCTTTTATATCTTCATAGGCAGATGCCTAAAATTTACCAAGGTATGTAGTACTACGCCAACTATATCAGAATATATAAAAATTAAGAGCCAGAAAGTTAAAAAAAAACTTTCAACTACAATATAAAATTAATAATTAAAGGTGTACCTTGAAAATGTTAGTATCAAGTGTGTACAAGAGCTGCTATATATATTTCTGGCCTGGCAGCACTCAAGTGCAATCTGACATATCCATTGGAAAGTTTGCCATTTTTAAGCATAATCGTACTCAAAACGTTTTGACGTACGACCATTATTTGTGTTGTTTACCGTGACTTGAAAAAATTAATATAGAAAAAAATGGTATTAACTCGTGAACATTTTTGTGACATCATTTTTCACAACTTTCGACGTGGATTATCACGACAAGAGTGCATTGATGAACTTAAATCTTTGTATGGCGATGAAGCACCATCCTATAGAACTGGTATAATGAATTTAATCGTGGCCGAAGCTCGCTCAAAGACGAATTCCGTGAAGGTCGTCCAAAAAGGGTTGTTGTGCCAGAGAACATTGATGCCGTGCGTGAACTCATAATGCAAGATCGACATGCGAATACCGAGAGATAGAGACATCCTTGGAAATTTCTTCCACCAGCATACATTCGATACTGCACGAACACCTGGCCGTCAAAAAGGTTTGTTCTCGTTGGATTACGCACAATTTGAAAGTCGCTCAAAAAAGGCTCGTGTCGATTGATGCAAAGAATTGTTGCAAAAATACGATTGCGGTACTTCAAAAGACGTTTATAAGATCGTCATAGGTGACGAATCATGGATCTATCCGTATGAGCCCGAAAAGAAACAACAATCGACCGTGTGGGTCATCAAAGACGAGCAAAATCCACCGAAAGTTAAAGCTTTCAAAGATATCTTTAAGATTATACTAAAATTTTTAAAAATGCTTAACCCATTAAGAGCCGATGACATTGTTATGTAAAGTTATATATAGGATTTAATTTCTCCTTATTTTTTAATTCTCTGTCACTCCAAAATTTGCTTTTTGATTGGAGTTATTTCACTAAACTAGATTAGCATAGATGGTGAAAGGTATATAAGATATAGTGATATATTCTCCTATGCCGAGTACTAAATATCTTAAAAATGATCGTGAGATAACCGCTTTGTGTAGCATTCAGAGTGAACAATCATAGTATCCCAACAAAAAATTTGACATTAGCTTCCTTCCTTTTTTATAACCAAAATAAAAACTCGACAAGAAGTTAATCCTTTTAATATGCCTAGTGTTAATAACTTCCAAAAAACTCTAGAATTGCAATTGATTTTATACAAATAAATATAGTGTTGAAAGGACCGTTGTGAAAACATTGAAAAAAGAAACGCTTTATCGTTGTAACGATTTTTTTTAAATCTAATAATTAATAAAAAAGAGCAGAAAAAAAAGCGTAGAGTTATAAACTGCCCCTACATCACCAAAAAGAACCACAGCCACACCGACCCACAGTGGCGCCCGTAGAGTAAACGAGGTTGCAAAAACCAAAATTTTTTATGAGCGCCCACGAAGTTTTGAATAAACCCATGTTATAGGAAACTTTTCAACGATTTCAAATATGCCACTCTTAATAATATCACATTTTTAGTTTAGAAGATATAACCGTTCAAAGGTGAACGACTTTCGTTTTTCAAAAAACACACAATTTTTAGTCAATTTGTTGCGATTACAGGTATAATATCACGAAAAATAGGTAACGAATCGCCATATTTTTTGTTTGTATTGATTGATGTATTTATTAAATGTATAATGATAAAAAAATTAAATGTTTGCTTTGTGTTTCTCCTGGTAAATCACTATTTAGAAACTATCCGTTTTTTCACTATTTTTCAACTTTGACGGGAAATAAAAAAAATCTATATTTTTCTATATTTGCCATATTTCCAAAACCTGTTCTTTGATTATTTCTTTACATAATTCAAAAGGTTTTATCTGCCTTTACGTGCCCGTTTGGCTTCTAGAGGTAAAAAAGGTTAAAAAGACATGGTTGCAGAAATTGTATGGCGTTCATCCCTTTGACTGACAGTAGTTTTTTTTAATAGTAAATTTTTGTTTAAATTTTTTTTAGTAGTAAATTTTTAGGCAAGGTAGCATAAGCCTATATATTGCAAAATAAGCACAATGCCTGGATTAGTCTACGACTCAAAGTTGGCGCAACAATTGCTGAAACCATTAAAGAATTTAAGTAATGAAAACATGGCGTTGAACAATTTAAAATTATTTGAACTGTTTAGAAAGTCAACCACACCAAAGTTTTTCACGGAAGCTGCTTTAAAAGAACTTGATAGCTTATACGGATATATTGAGAGAAGCGAAATTATAAAAAATAATTTTTATCTGATATATGCAAATATTAAGGCAAAATGGGTGAAATCTAATCGAACCAATTAGAACTTCAACTCCAAATACGAGGACTGGCTTAATGAGGACTCCATCCTGGCTATATTGGCAGTAGATAAACCCACCACATCAACCAGAGGAGCAAAAGGAAGGCAAAAAAAAAAAAGTATTGAGGAGTGTTCAATTTTCACAAGAAAAAGGAAACTTGCCGATGCCACCAACGACTTTACCACGAAGCATTTATCGGACGCGCTAGCTATTAAATATACAAAGGATAGTGAAAGAGTTAGGTCTCAGATAACCAAATCTGTTGCTTATGTAAGCCCACTGCGACTAAAAAGGATTAAGGAAAGCATTTCCACGCCCACAAACGCACACATTAAAAAGTATGGTTCAGAAGAAGCCTTGACCTTGTTTATGGACTTAGAACTTTCCAAAGAGAAATATAAGAAACTACGGGCATCTTTAACGCGACACGGCGCTGATGTTTTACCCGGATACAAGCATATTACGCAAGCCAAAATAAATTCTCGACCACTGCATACGGAGTTTACGGAAGTCTCTGCGAAAGTCAATCTGCAGGATCTCATGGGCCATACAGTAAAACGGTGGTTGGAGAGTCTTCCTGAAAATGAGGTGAAAATTCTTCCTGAGAAGTTGACATTAATCAGCAAATGGGTCTGCGATGGATCATCCGGACAAAGCGTTTATTATTAAAGGATATCTTCCGATGACGCTATAATATCGGACGGAAATATGTTTATGGCATCTGTTGTTCCTTTGCGGCTAAAATCTGATGTTTCCCTACACTGGAGAAATCCATATCCGTCATCAGTGCATTATTGCCGACCAATAATGTTTCTGGAATTGACAATCAAATCGTGAAAAGATTAGGAACGATCTTGGATGTTTTAAGCTGCACAGAAAATGTCAATTCTACAAAATATGGAGAATATATGTCGACAACTGCATCTCTTTTAGCAGAAATGTATCCACAGAAGAAGTTGACCCCGACCGTCCATAAAATATTGGCGCATGGCAAAGATAATTGAGTTCCAGTCATTGCCAATTGGAGAGCTTTCTGAAGAAGCACAGGAGTCTCTTAACAAATTTTATAAAAAATATAGATTGCAGAACACACTCAAAACATCAAGGGTAAGGCAAAATGAGGACCTCTTCAACATGTTGGCAGCATCTTCGGAAACACTTATTTCTTCCCTGCGGCATGTGAAGTCACGAATAGAGTTAGAAAATAATTATAGTTTAGAAATGCTTAGTCTTTTAGATGTACCTTCTCTTACGATTTGTGATGAATATTTTACAGAAAATTTAAATAATTAATTTAAAAAAAATATTTTTTTTTTGTTTGTTGGGTAATAATTTAAAACATAAAACCCTAAAGAAAAAAAAAACTATTTAAAAATGTAAAAATAATTTTTTTAGTTACCATAAAATTGATTTTTCTACTAATTTTAATTTTGATAACCCATAAGTAGGCCCCTACAAAGCGTAGCACCCTTTCCAAACGCTCATTTCATAGGCTGAACAGTTATCTATCATATGCTGTTTAAATTGTTTAATTGTCTTATTCGGTTCAAAAGATACGATTTTTGCAACGAAAAAACTAAAATGGCGCCACTGTGCGGCGTTGAACTGTCGTACCTTTGACCTACGAAGGCATGTTGAGTCAGTATTCGCTAAAAACTAGACCGAAGAATGACTTAAAAATATAATCATAAATTAATCACGTTTCTACTAAATCAAACCCGCTCTTACAATAATATTTTGTAAATATTCTGGTGCCCTTAGCAAAATATTTGGTAATTACACACTACAATGGCTACAAAGACCTTGTTTAAATTATTTAGGTATTTCTTTTTATTCTTCGCTTACCATCCCTTATTGCAGCAGAATAGTCGTCGTTACAACTTCTTGTTTACATTAGTTGTACTTTTTTACTTTTTACTTGCATTAAACGTAAGCAAATAATAAATTTTCTAGTTGAAACAAGTTGAAACTCGTTACTATTAAACAGAATTGTTTACCACAAATTATGCGCGAAAAACAAATTTCAAATTTTAATGTACAATAAAAGTTGTTCGTGGTTTTGTAATGCCATTATTAGACCCTACAGTTATTGAAGAGGTGATTTTTGAATTAACTCCTTAAGAAACCATATACATTTTTGAAAAATCGCAAATATTACAGGCGTTGGTATAAAAAATATATATCTTTTTTAAACGTTAAATAAGCTTGACCAAATAATAGTAATAATTATAATGACTATTTTTTTTTGTTCGAATGTTTGTCTATTACGCCGTTTGCACTATGCAATTTTTCATGAAACTGGCATGAAATTTTTGTTTGTTGGTAAAGCAGGAGGAGTAAGCAATACGGTACTGCTTGAGTTTTGAGGGGATGTTACTCTTGCTAATGTTTGCTCTTAGATAACGCATAATGCTGTAACTTAAATAGAAATTGAGAGAAAAAAATGACTCAAAAAATGCAGAGTAAAAATCTGGACTATCTGTAGGACAAAACTAAAAACTTTCAAAAGGCACGTAGGCAGTATATGCTACACTCTTATAATACGTTCACACTTATGTGTTTAAGCAAATTTTAAGTGCTTAAGTATAAAACGAGTTTTTTTTTTAGATGTTTTCCCATACATACATTTCACACTTGAAATTGACGTTTTTTGTAATTTAAACACTTCGGAAAACACTTCTTACTTAGGGTTCAGATATGCTCATGAAGTGCGTTCGGGTATTTTTTGGATGTACAGGATTTTTAATGACAACAAAAAAGTAAATACAACAAACATATTTTTAAAAACATTAATTGGCAATAAGAAAAATGGATTTGATTATAATATTTTGTTTTTGCTTAATGGAAAATGATCTAAATATTGTTGGGCCTAATAATTTTAAAGTTGTTTTGCAAAATTCTATCAAAGCTAGACAAAATGTGTGATTCCTTAGGATCCCCTGCGGAGGAGGATACCAACTCCTTTTTTCAGTAATATTTTCATCCGCAATTGCGTTTGTTATATTTGTAAACACCTTAATTTACTGCAAAGTATGTAAAATGTTTGTCGATTTACCTGATAGCAGCAATTATTAATCCTTCTCTTAGCATTTGGCAATCAAATTCAGTAAATGAGTTTGTGCGGTAAATAAGATTTTTATTTAAGGCACATCGTCTGCAATTATAGATCTGTTTTTTTTGCTTAGATAAGTTTTTAATATTTATCACCAGTGTTGCCAGTTTTTTTAAGCCTTCTCGACAAATGGCTTTTTGAATATCGCCAAATATCGCCAATATATGAAAGTAAGTATGTAATATTAGTTATTAAAACATTTTTATTTTATTTACTTCTTTTTTCATTAAACATATAAATTTCATTGCTTACAATAATCTAAAATAATTTTCATTTGCAAAAAGGATTTCACTTGTAAAAGGTACATTTAACGCTTTAAGCATTTGGGATTTAAATCAAACATTAGTATTGTTACGTTTTTCCCTTTTAGAACAAATGTACGGATTCTTTTGATTGTAAATACCACTGTGGCGCATTGTAAATTCTGTAATCTTACTTTATGGCTTTCTTTTGCTATACTTCTTGATTCTACGGGTCTTGTCAATCCAATGGTCTCGTATTTACTAAACATGCAATATTATTACAAACGCAGCCACCACGCTACACTACTGTGTTACTCCGGCGAGACATGAACTCCACGATGCCTTGTTTAGTAACCTTAACCATCCACAAACATCTCCACTACTCCTTTTATCCAATCCAGTCATCCCCTATAATCCAATAGCCACAAACACACGTCTGCAATACACTGTTCTTTTGCTGTTACACTTCCCTGCGCTAACCGCTACCGTTCTTACTTTTTATTATAAAGGGCTTCTTGACAATTATCTGTTATTCTTATATTAAATTCGACGTTTTCACTAAATTATATGCCATGACTTTACACAATAATTGTCTTTTGCCGTTCGCGAGGTTTGTACTGCTCCTGCTTATTTCTTTTAATTGCATTATGACAATTATTATTTTCCATTTTCCGAACTCACAATCTTCTGTTTTACGGCACACACCTCTACTAACGCAACCATCGAGGTTGCTCAGCTTTCTTTGTGGTATTATTCTATACACGCCGTTAGTTGAATTAACTTATTCACCACGCTGATACGGATAACAACAACAGGGCTTGCCAGATCTTATTTTCGTTACAATATATATTTGCGGATTCATGTGAAAATGGCTCCTATTCCACTTGACAATTTGTCGGTTATAAAACGTAACGTGTACGCTAATCTGATTCTGGAATATGTACTTAAATCCTACAGATGTGTCTCTGGTAATAAGGCCACGTTGATATGGATTACTGGCACTTTGAAATCGCCTGATGCAAGCGAAGGTCCTACACTGGGTGAGCTCACTCAACTTGAAAAGTGGAAGGAGGCTACTATAAGTAGACAGGTTCAAGTGGTGCTCAAGGGCCAGTATAGTGTTTACATATATAGAAGTTCCTTAAGTTAGATAACTGCGTTGATGACAGGTCATGGAAATTTCAACTATTATTTGGCCAGGATGAGGATTGAAAATGACATTTGAAGACTTTGTCTGGAAGAAACTAAGATGGTGCCCTACATTGAGTGTGAATGTTTGGCACTGGCTGGTATAAGGTCCATCGGCAGAAGCTTTTTTAATGTGTGTGCCATGGACGATCAAGGTATTGTACAAATGCTAGTAATTACTACAAATTGACTTGAATCCGTGATAAAAAAGACAGTCTGAAATCAGCAAAGTAAATTTAGCACATGACTTAATTATGTTAAGGTTGCCATAAACTGCCTATAATCTTAGACAGCAGAAGAGGTTCCAAAAGGGACCCTTTAAATATATTTTACATGTATCCATTTAAGAGAGTTGCACCACATGTATGATTTTTACATAAAATATTAAGCGAAGATTAAGGTTTTCTCGACATTTGTTTTAAAGTGTGCACTAAAACTGCCTTTAAATTAAATAAGAAACCCTAAAATATCAATTTAGGAAAATTCTAGCTGCTACTCTTTTCTCTTCTTTACGGTTCATCATCTGCAATTTTTTTATCTGAATATATATTTTTAATAGAAAAAAGAAATTTTGTAAGGAAAAAGCTCATGAGGTGGACGTTCGTGTCCTATCGAACCTTCCTGAAGAACACATCGTTCCATAAATCCTTAAAACAAAATAAATTATAGATGCAAAAAGATTGAAACCATGTAAAAAAATAGTTAGTATACCCTTTTCATTTCTCACATGTTAATAAAATGTTTATTATTATTTTTATTCGACCTGTCTAAGCAATAATATGGAATGACCAAAGATAAAGTTGATATCATATATTAAGATGGCAACAGCATGACTAAATATCCATCACAGAGTATTGGGAAGTCCCATGGCCATCCAAAAATACTATGTCAATTGTAGAGGTAAAATAGACGTCTTCAACTCAAATCATTATCAACTTCGCATTGCTCATGTGAAGTTATGTCTTCAGAAGTTCCAGAATGTTACCTTCTTCAAAATCACTATTTACTTTAATATATAAATATATTTGTTTTCAAAATCATTTGGGTTGTGCAATCTTTAATGAATGTCAAGCCAACATGGTCGCTCTTATTTTAGTAACTCTACAGCATTTTATGTATTCTCCTATATCATTTCATAATATTCATTTTTTGTTTCGCTAATAAGTGTTCTTGTTTTTAGCACAAGACAAATGACGCAAATAAAGTTTTGCTTGTTTTTAATAGACAAAGTGCATTAAAGTTTAACTGTTAGAGTCAAAGTTTCGTATAGTTAATTAATGAGAATGTTTGTTATTTTCCTTTGCGGCAAAATAACGACTAGATGGATGGTAAATTGTTTACACAGAAAACTCAAACACATTGACATAGTTACTCAATTAAACAAACAAACAAACAACTACAAAAAAAAATATACTTTTTGTGCTTTAAGGACCTGCCTTATTTTAGTCATATTAAAAGTGAAATTATATTTTGTTATTTAAAATTATTTAATTATTTATGTAAATATTTAAACCCGTTGCGTTATATGTTTGTTAAAAACAAGTTGTTTGCGAAATTGTAATGAAATAATATTTATTTGATTAAAAAAAAATTTTTATGTTATTTTTTCAATAAAATTTAAATATTTAATTAATTCTTGTTTCACGTATTTTTAATAATTTTTTTTCGCCTGCATGAATCAATTCTTCTAGTGTTGTTGTGATAATGTTTTATAAATATTTGTTTTTAATTACACGTATTAATAATTTGAATAATATTAAATAATATAAAGGTTATTGGCACACTTCTCATTAGCAGCATCCCTTAGGAAAAGTGGAACAATCAACAGAAATAAAAAAACAGATAAAATGGTAATAAGATATTTTAAATAGAGGGGAGTGAATATACTTTGTGCTTTACAAAAGAAAAAAAAAACGAAGCAATAATAAACCAATCACCCAATATATTAAAACAAAAGGTAATTTTTTAAAACCCGCAGATTCAAGTTTATTTTGTTTAAAAAGGTATTTAAACTTTTAATTTTACACCAGCGTTCGTCGTTGTTCAGGCACCTCTAATTTTATATTTTATTTTGTGTTTAATTATTTTAAAGTAAAATTACTTTTAACTTTTTCAGTTATTTTTATCTATCAAATAAACTTTTTCGTTTGAAAGCTAAATCTAAAATATGAAATATCAGATAATTTTTTAACCAATTTAGCGAAAGTCGCTGAAATATAATTTTTACTGAAATGGCTTAATTTCGTTAAAAAATAGAAAAAAAAGTCGCCAAGTGGTACACAAGAATATATACACAAACATTCAAACAAATATACATACACAGATATCGCACTTCTATAACTCTTAATAATAATAAAAATAATAATCTAATATAATATTTCATTAGTTTGTGCGTTCATCAATCACATCTAAACACATCTAAACCGAATTAAAGTTGACACTCGGGTAGATATATGTTCTCATGATATAAAATAGGGTATTTATATATGCCAACAGCGGACCAGGTCAATTTACTGACATCATTTTATTCTGATTGAGTTCAAATTTTTAGCTGCTTTTAATTTCTATTATTATTAAATAGTCTGAAGTACAACTAATGGTTTGTGAATGAAATTTATTCGGCTATGCCGCACCTACCCTTCACTATTAATGTAAATCCAGCTTAGCGAAGTAATTTCAATTAAAAAAACAAACATTGAAGTGACAGAGAATTAAAAAACAAGGAAACAAAATTAAATACTATATATAATTTTGCATAAAAACATCATCGGCTCTTAATGGGTTAAGCATTTAAAAAAATTAGCACTTCCTTAAAGATCTTTTTAAAAGCTTTTAAATGATACCCATATTGATATTTTAAAAAATTTGTTCAGAGGCCAGTAACTCGGAAAGTATAGGCGAGAGACAAGTTTTTCACTCTATCGCCCCTTGAAGGACATGCACCGATGTTGCTGATTTGCAACAGGAAAATTTGCAAAACTATGTTCGATTAAATCATCTCTTGCTCATCTTGTGCATTACCGAAATTGATTTTAACCTTAAGACGGACGGACATACGGACGTCGTCTGAAACGAACACTTTTCCACCTGTGGCGAAGGGTATAAAAACTGGGTTTAAAATTAAATTATATATAATAAGAAGTATTAACCGTTCCAATAAAAAGCTTAATTCCATTTTATCACAATGAATCGATATTAATAAAAACTATTCACGTTTTTAATATTTAAAAGTTGCTTGCGTTTATTTTCAAAATTAAAAAAATAAACAATGAAAAGACGTATCCTAATCATCTAATTTTCACTGGTTTTAAGCATACACTTAAATGCCAAGCCGTTTCGTTAATGTGAACCCATTTTTCGCAGAGACAAACAATTTTTAAAACAATACGTTTTTCCCATAATCGAACCAGTTCATTTTAAGTGAACGTTCATGTGCTCTACCAACTTCTTTTGTATGTATTTTTTTGTTGGTTAATAATTTTTATAAATAAAGATACATAATTTATTTTATATTTCAGAAAAGTGCCAAAAGTCACCTTCAATTTAAATCTATTTTAGGGAATCAAATCAAAAAAACGACTATTGGGGTGACAGAAAATTAAAAATAAAAAAATAAAATTGGCCAGCGTACATATAATTTTACATAAAAACGACATAGGCTCATAATGGGTTAAGCAGATTTTAAATAATTTAAGTATTTCCTTAAAGATCTCTTCAAAATCTTTACAATGGTATCAATATTGATATTTAAAAAAATTTAAAATTTTTAGAGCCCCGTAACTCGGAAAATATGGGCGGCCGCAAATTTTATTACTTATTGTTTTTTGCTTATGTTTTAATTCTCTATTATTCCATATATTTATTTCTTTGATTGGAAATACTTTATTGTTCGAAATGACATGAAAAAGTTAGAGGTGGGCGTGGTGTTTTGCCTGCTGCCTTGAAGGACATGGACCGATCATACTGATTTCCAATAGTACCTCTTTCGACACTATATGTGATCGATTGACATATTTATTTATTTATTTTTTTTTTTTGTGAAATCACACACAAAACATTAATACGGACGGACAGACGGAATTCGCTCAATCGACTTCGCTATGCATAAGAAGTCAGAATGTGTATAATCTTTGGGGTCGGAAATGGATATTGTAGATTTTGCACACGGAATGACAAACCCTTTTTCCACTATTTTTGGTGAAGGGTATCAAAAGAAAAACTTGCAATCGCAGCGTAATATAAAAAGATAAGAACAGTTAGAGCAATGGCAATAGTCACTGCATAAGCAGTAACAATAATAGTCTACAAAAATAATCATGCATGCGCATGTTATGGCATGCATATCTTTTTATGTGCAATACAATGCCAGTGGCAAAAATGGCAGCTTTAATTCCGAATGGTCATCATCTCATATGCGCTATGCAAAGGAGTTTTACAGAAACTGAAAGATGTCTGCAATAAATGTTAATTAGAGTGAGTGCGCGTATGAAAGTATGTATGTATGTTAGTACTTGTACTTCTATTGTGGAAATAGTGTGTGTGCCTGAAAGTCTAACCAGAGTTTATATGAAAGTTTTCTGGCTTTTTCGTTTTGGCGACATATTAGCTAAAGCTTTTTTTATTGTTGTTCTTGTTGCCGTAAAATAACACAAAACACAACAACAACAAAAACAAAACTTAAAAACGAAAGACTATTTTTCACTAAAACAATGTCTGCTATAAATAAAATAATTTTTTCTCGTATACAATTTCAGACATCTCAATTTACAAAATCATATGAACAGGGTGTCTTACAAGGTTTATCAGTTCCTTAAAAACCTTGAACGGATCTTGTTAAGGATAATTCAAAAATAATTTGAAAACTTTTAAAGTTTATATAAAAATATATAAGCTGTCAGATATGCCGTGCTTTTTCAAATTACAAATTCTAAATTTAAAGTAAAACGAAAAGAACTTAAAGCCTGTCAACCCGTTGAGGACGACTTTACAAATCAACTTCAACTGACAATAAATTTTTTTAATTTTTCTGTCTGTCCATCTGTCTGCCTGTGTTTGCGTCACATAATGAATTAATATAATGTTGTGAGGGGTTTTCTAAGAACATTGGATACGTTTTTTCGTAAATAGATGTCATTTAATAGAAAAAATAGAGAACATTTTATTTTTGTAGATGGAAAATATTTAAAACTGCTTACAGAACACTACAAATAATATTTAAAACATAATTTTTTACATTTGTATTTTAAGAAAAATTACACGCTAACAAGTCGTTGTCGCTGCTATGTATACCCTCCCTTTTTCCACTTTTCGTAGTAAAGGGTATAATTAATAGTATTATTTGTAGTGGGGATTTTTGGGGATAGTTGAAATTGATTTTTGAGGAGTTTTGGGAATAAAATTTATCTGATTGGGGTTAAGACTTGAAAAAATCTGGGAACCCTGGTAAGGCGTATTAAAACTAAAAACAACACAACACAGTTATTTTTAAAATTTCTGAAGAGAAAGAGAAAAACATAACAGTGATGTACGTCGTAAACATCATCTATTTAACCAACTAATTTTAATATTAATTCGGTGAGTTGTGTGTGGACTTCGTCTCACCGATATATTATTAAGATTAGTTGGTTAAACAGATAATATTTAAGACGCACATAACATAATGTAGATAGATGGGAAGATTGCTGATGAATGATGTGGCGGTCCAGAAAATTCTGCTTTTCATTCTGCCTAGCGTCTAATTTTTCTTGTTTTCTTTGGAAAGCGTTCGCATACATTTGTAAATAATTTTTAAAAATAAACCAAAACGCCGAAAATAAATCAATTTCCATTCATTTAATATTATTTATTATATTATGCTAATATCCCATAACATTTTCAAATAAAAATGCAGTTTATTGGTTGGTTTGGAAAAGCAGGTATCTATACTTATTTCGCCAGTTGCTACAGTCGGCTTGGCTTCAAAAAGAACTCTCATGTTGTTCTTGAAGCTTTTATGCTTAAAGGAAATGGTTATGGCTTTTCTAAAAATGTTGAGAAAGGTTTCCTGATAAGCTGGCTTAAGCAACCGACGAAATACGTATATATGTATAAATACATATTCAGAATTAACATTACAACATACAGCCTCATTCGTCGGCACTTCTTTACACCATATTAATACAATGGCTACATCTTTCTTCCTTCACCATCTGTCTTATCACTCATCTAACCCTTTCCTAAAGCACGGTTACAAAAATTATTAAACAGGTATTATTATCTAAAGTACTACTACTCTTTATTAAAAACGATACGAAAGTATTTTGACTTCTCAGAATAGTTAATTTTAGATTTTTCATCAGGCTTATTAAGTTAGAGACGAAAACAAGAGCTAATTTTACATGTTATAAAATGGATTTGAGATCACCCTGTTTGTCGCTTGTGCACATATGTACATGTATTGAATTTAATGTATTCAAATTTGTTAAAGTATGTACAAAATAAATATGAGCACATTTTTAGCGATATATATAAAAAGAAACGTACAAAAATTTATATGTACCCGTTTGTGTGAACACATTTAGTTTCTTTTCGTACAGATTGCGTCAGAAGTAAAATTTACAATTTTTTAACAATAATTTAACATTGTTATTATTTGTTAGGATTAACCATTAATTATATAGTCATCCACATGGTCAGCCTACTGTAATATTTTGTTTTAAAAGTTTAAGATAGTTCACTAAGATACTCAGACCTTAACTTGTCTCTTATTAGAGGTAGAACATATAAATCGTGCATGTTCTTTAACTCTTTATATATTTGTTTTTTTTTTTTGTTCTAGATACGTGTATTGTCGAAATAAAAATAATGGTAAAGTTTTGTATAAAGAAGGCACATTTACAGCATACCCATTTTTCTTTTAAATTCATACAAAAAAAAATAAATTAAGATGTCCAATTGGAAATTGTGTCACCTGTCTACAAAAACTAATATTGGGCGATATGAAAATGTATTTAAACAACTTCTTAATTTAGAAACTGAGGAGAAAAAAGTAAAATATTTAAATTTAACCTTTAAAAATAAAATGTTCAGATCAATATATATCTGAGAGAAAAATTAAGTGTTTTTAAGTGATTTAAATGACAAGGAACTCTTAGCAGCCATCTAATTTAAAACATTAACAATGCAATGCGGTCGATGCAGATCAAAACTTAACATACGACAGGTGTTTTAATACTTATTAGTGAAGTTACAATTAAAAATTTTTATGCTGATGTAAAAACGCACAGAGGACTATTTTGCCACGGACAAAAATTAATTTTAAGAAATGTAAAAATTTAAGTACGCTACTGTATACATGGGAGTACTTAATTAAATGGACTAATTAGTTGACGATTTCTTTGGCACTGAATGATAAATAATGCTAATTATTTTTTAGCATTATCATTATTTTTACTAATGGTAATGCTAAAAACAAAATCACTACCATTGACTGATGATTAAATGGTTTATAATCATAATCATTAATGAAGATGTTCCTTGTCTTTGTAAACTAAATATACATCTTAAAGCATAGTAAAGCAATATCTTAAAATGTCATTAAAATCAGAAAAAATTGGTGAAATATTTGTATTTTAAATTTCTGAGGAAAAATGAGAGCTGCTAGTTGTGGTTTTAGGTGACTTTAGATTATTAAGATTTACACTTAGCTTATATAATAATAATAAATTGTTAGAAATTTCAAGATCTATGCACAAGAGTGTTAAGATTTATTTATTTTATGCATAGTTTTTTTAAGTTTCTGCTATCAAAAATTTGTGTTTCATAAAAGCAATTATTTTTGATTCAATTGTAATTAGTAATAAAACGATTTCATTGAAATTTAATTTCCATTATTAAAAACAATTGTAATTAAAATAAAATCATTGTCATTATTTCAAACAATGCTAATGAAATTTCAATGGTAAATAAAAAAAACCAAGTATGCGCTGCTGGAGAGATAATTAAATTCTGCATCGCATGGTGAATTTTCAAGGCTTTTGGGTGAGATTTGTTGTTTTGGGACAAGAAAGTTGAGCAAATCGCATACGTTTGTGTTCACTTTATACGACTTTGAGAGGTTTGCAATATGTTTTTGTTTTTTGATGTTAATATACGAATAAAGATTTTGTATTGATTTTTTTTTTTCTGAGAAAGGGGTTAAAACATATAAAATCAACCGAAAATATTAACATTTCTGACCTCATCACCTCCAAATTTGATAAGATTTTGTACACATGATCTATGGATCGGCACAATAATATTTGCCAACTTTCAGACATATAGCCTTCCAACTTTCAGAATTATGGCCATTCCAAGTTGGCAAAAATCAATTAAAATGCACTCAGATGCCTTAACACAATTTTTAATATCTCGAAAAGTATTCATTGTACGTTAATAATGAAGTGCTCATTTTACAGACAAAAACATGCGCCATTCTTTGAGCTTAAAATTTTTAATTGCTTAACAAAATGATGGGATAATTAAAAAAACATGAATTTTTAAGATCCTAAGGGAAACTTTTCTCTCCTTGGCCCGATTTTTCCAGCTTTCTAGCTTTAACAGCCTATGATCATAGCAGAATTTTCTGTTTTATTAATGCCATTCACTTTTTAAAAAATTATTTTAGAGCTTTCCAATTGGGTTGAAAAAGTACATTTTTTATCTTTATTGTACCTTTAAAAATAGTTTTTGCTTTAAAATTGGGATTTTTATGCGCACATTGTACTCAATTTTTCTGTCATACACAGATTAGTAGAGTATGTTTCTTAACAGATTAAAGGATAATTAATAGTGACATTAACAAAAATAAAATGTGGGTCTTAGAATTTATAAAATTCGAAAAGGTAATTTTAAAAATATATCTTCATGATGCTCATATTTTTACAATTTATTTTGCTTGAGAGATATGTATATGTGTAAGCTAATAATTAGTTTAAGTACTAATTTCAATGTACATTGTTTTTTTATTTAGGAAATGAAATAAATAACAGCACTAAAGTCTCTTTTATACAATATTTAATAAAATGTGATTTAAAATTTTAGGAAACAAATATTTGAACCATGAAAAATTTAGTTTTAAAAACTTGTTACAAAATTTGTATTGCGCTTACTCAATATAAATAATTTATTCTGCAGAAAATTTAAGAGCATTGCATAAATTAAAGTAAAGTAAAAAACTATTTAAATTTCATCAGCCTGAGAAAATGGGTACGTAGAATATAAATGAGTTAATATGTGCCACAATAAGGTTGGCTATAAACTATGTTGTAGAAAATTCAATGAAGGAACACATCACCTTTCAAATTTATATAAAATTTTGTAAAGGTGTTTTAACTAACAATACAGTGCAGTTGAAGAATAACGACTATGTGTACTTTTTGTGTTAATAAATTTTTAAGACAAAAGCCGGTTTTAGATTTAAAGCCAGCTCAATTTGGTTTTAACTGACTTAATAACGATCTTATCAAAGCAATGGTACAACATAAAATTACATTTCAGTTTTTTTTTCTTTTTTTTTTTTTTTTTTTGTTGAAATTAATTCTTTTTAATATTCTTTTTAAAAATTTGCGTTAATTTACTTTAACTTTGCTTTTTTTGTTTTCCCAAATTAACAAATTTAAGTTAGTTTTTTTGTTTTTTATTCATTTTCAACAAAAAATTCTACAACTGATTAGAGATGATCTATTAAACAAAATTTTCTTGCATATTGTTTTTTATGTGGGTCGTCACTCTATTAAAGCAGGTTCAAATTAAAATATACTTTATATTTGACTGTAGTATTCAAACAGTTAAATGTAGTTTCTAAGAGAAATCGACTTTAGTGTTTGACTATGATTATGGGCCATTAACTTTATTGATGCAAACTGCATTTTACAATATAATTCTTAGGAAAAAATCCGACTTCAGAACAAATTTCGACTTTCTGTCTATTATATATTCATTTATTAACATCAACTAATGGGGTACCCTTTAATTTAAAAATCCAATTTTGTTCTTGTTGTTATAGGTTCTTTTGAAATTTAATCTTTTAGTATAAAAATGTTCAACAATTTGGCCATGACTTCATTAAGCGAACATTCTCTCTAATTTTTAAAAGAAAAGAAATTATGACACTCATAATTATCAAATTACATCAATTATAGCAACACCCTTTAATTTCTTAATGTTTTTATAGCGGACTTAGCAATACACGTTGAATATAAATTTCAACCGTCAGTCTAAAAATGATCAACAGTTTCAGCATATACATCAAATTACAGTAACTATTGCAACACCCGTTAATTAACAATTTTAAATATTTATACTGCTTATTATACCATATAATGTATAGGTATTTTGTCAAATTTTCAAGTGTTTGTTACAACGGTTCAAAAGATAGGCCCATATAGATCATATTACATCAATTATAGGAATACCCTTTAATTTCTTAGTTAAAATTGTTTACTTGTTATTATAGCGGCCTTAGCAATGCAGGTTACTTGTATATTTCAAATGCCTGTATATAACGGTTCAAAAGATTGGCCACATACAGCAAACTACATCAACTATTAGAACACCCTTTAATTTGCAATTCAAAATTGTATACTTGCTTTTATAGCGGACTTAGCAATGCAGGCTTTTTGTAAGTTTCAACCGTCTGTCTACAACTGTTGAATAGAATATTCATAGACATCAATTTAAATGAACTGTTCGAGCACCCTTTAATTTGTAATTTTTAATATTTATACTAATTAGATATAACAATCATAGTAATCGAAATAAATTCTGTTCAATTTTAAAGCGTTTGTTTACAACGGGCGCCTCCTATAGTGACACCCTTAAATTTTTATTTTTAGATTTGCGTATTACTATTTGTTATTGGGAGCTAAAGTGACACACATTTATTTTATTTTAAAATAATACCCTTTACGGTTCATAAAACACATAAAAAAACATATATTTTGTATTGGGATACCTATTAGTTTTTAAATATTGAACTGTTTTTAAAGTGGGACCAGGTTGCATAACTTTTCAATTAAGGAAAAAAATTTTAAGTCGTTTCAAAAATGACTGCGTTATAGTGGCACAAATATAAAAAATAACATTCAAACAAATTGCTAACCTTCTTTTTTTGAGGACAGTTAAAAAGAAAAATCACTCTTAGTGTAGCCTAATTTTAAACTATCAGTTTTACTTAGTAGTTTAATTTTTAGGCGTTATATTTGAATGATGAATGATGAACGGGAATTGAATGATCTTTCATTCAATAATGAACTTTACTTACTCTATTCTCGCTTATTTTTTTATTTATACAATTAACATGCTACACAAATATTATATCAATATCATTGTCATGTGCTCACTTCACTATAACTTACCTATCTCATCAAAATATTTATAATCTTGTACGCTAAACTAAACAGATAAAATGAAAATTATTTTTAATAAAATCTGGAAAAAGTAAACAAAATTAAAAACTTAAAAAATACACACTTAATTTCTGTTTGCGTTTTCATTTGATGAGAATATTATTAAGACCTTGTTTTATAAAATGTTTAAGAGAATTAAACACATACTTAGGTATAATTTTAAAATATTTGTGTAAAGCACAAAATTATAAAAATAAAACAAAATGTCAGCATTCAATTGTGGCTTTATTTCACATATATTGTTTCCTACGAAGATTCGTTATTCCAGCTTTATGTACAATAATAAGTAATAAAAAATATTCAAGCCTCTCACATTTTTTATATTTCTTATTTTCTTGTAAACATAAAAAATCTTATTTTGTCTATTAGTAATTTCAATTAATGTTATCAGTTTTAAACGATATTTGTTATCGCATAAGATTCGAATCCAAAATACGGTTTATTTTATAGAAGCTTGGAAATTTTCTGGATAGGTACATTCCCATTTAGCATTACATGCATCTAACTACGTTCTGTACGCTAAGCAGGTAACATCAGATTTTTAACCCACTAAAAGAGAAACAAGTAAGAGTGCTATGTTCAGCTATGGCGGATTTTATATACCCTTCACCATCTATGTGAATTTAGTTAAGTGAAGTAACTTCAACCGAAAAAGCAGCCAGAGAATTGAAAAATAAGAAAACTATTGAAAAGATAAGGACATACTCGTCCTTGGGGAAACGCCCCTTAGTTTACAATTTTTTTTATGGTGAACATATTTGTACATTTCCTCTATGAATTCTAAATGTCTGCATAGAAATGTTGAAAAACTATAGCCATATAAGCTATAATCATGTCACTATTGGGACACCTTTTAATTTAAAATGTTATTTTATGTAGCATGCATAATTTTTCAGACACTCTGAAAACTTGACATGTCGGCCGAACACAGTTCAAAAAAATAAAAATTAAATAAAAAAATAAGTCAATACTTCCGTTAGGTTGCATCCTAGCACTCCATATTTGATCATTTCTTTCATAACTGATGAACAGTCCATGCTTGAGTTAGTTGAGGTAAAACTAGGTGGTAGATATTAATAAATTGAATTGAAACGAGGGCCTATTATTCGAATACATTTTAAATTGTTGAACTCAGATATCTTGTAAAAACCAATAACATTAAAAAAACACAATTTCAGAAAAGTCCTGATATTAAATCTTTAATACTTATAAACAAAATAAAACGAAAAAACAAAAAAACTTAGAAATAATTATTATTACCTTTAGGCATATCCTAAACTTGCCGGAAAATGTGATCATATCTGGCGACAAGCTCTACAAAGGGCAGAAAATTTCTGTCATATCCTTCCCGACTTAAGTCTTCTTAATGTCCTCTCAATGCCAAAGAACTCTGTGCTAGGGTAAGTATGATATCGGATAACCTTTGAAGAACCATTTTGCTTCTTGTTGCTTCTCTGCGAATTTCATTTTCAAGTTCCTTGTCGTTAGTATTAGCATCGCCTTTCTTTCCAAAATTCATGCACAGCACATGCTTTCGAATGGCCATTGGAACAACTGTGTTGTTAAATTCTTTCTGGTAGATGCTTCCAGTATCGAATTCCCGTACACCAAACATTATTCCAAATAACCAGCAGGGTTGACAATGCGCAGCGTCTAGTATTTTGGAATAACACATCCAAAAACGATTAACTGACCCATACTTTGAACACGAAAAGTAGTACGATTTTAAAAACACCTATTGTTCTGGTTGACGTCTGCTGGAAAAGGTTCTGAAGGCTGTTAAGGCCCCATATCAAGAATTTTACGTTTTTCGTTATCACTTAATAATTTGTTCGTTTGCCAAGTCATAACAAGATTTGTCGTGTACATTTTCGAAAAATGTAGAGATCTGTGGTTCCGCCAAACACTTCGCTCTTATGTGTGTCATGCAAACATTACCCACGTTAACATATTTGGCGGCGGAGGTATCTTCAACTGCAATAACTGTCGAATTTTCTTCAGTAGGCTTCTAAACTAATACCGCAGTTACCACATTTTTTGAGTCACTATCAATAGAAATATTTTGGCCAGATGTACTTGCAGAGGACTGACTATAAAACTTGTCAATTTTAGTTAATTTTTGTTTACTATCTTCTCTTTCTTGGCGTTGTTTGCGTTTAAATGTTTAATTTTAGTTTTCTAATTTATTTTAACAATGCAATATTAGAGGTAGGTAGGTACTCACTGTTCACGGACGACGTTAAAAGAAGAATAAAGGGAAACATAATAATACGCTACAAGTGTCGTTGGGAAATCCCAGGAAAAAAATTATCACCGCTAGTGTTACCATATTTAACAATGGAGGCCATGAATGATGTCCTGCCCGCGGACCTAAATTAATATACCTATTGCAGGTGACTTTAATTTTTTCACAAAATCAAACCACTATATTGACCAGCACAAAAAATCCTTACTCCTGATACAGCTATAATTTTTTAACCGTTCTGGTAAAAAAAATCTTAGCTCGAATTGACGAAAAAACGCACATCGAAGAATAATAACACGCACAAACAACTATCCATCAAATTGACAATACTGCCAATCTACAGAACGAATTTAGGGGAATTCCCTAGGCATAACCTCTTAATTTCTATTAACTGAGTTGTAAGGATTAAAGTGGAGTTGCAACCTGTCATATTATTTTGAAAATGGGAAAAATTTCCAAAAGTTCAGTCCTATCGATATTTCTGGTGAGGATACGTGGTCCTCCTGAGCTTGAGGGCCCCGGGGCACTGCCCCGCCTAGCCCCCAGGTACCAACGCTGCTGTATATAGGCTTATCTTATGAACCACTATAACAAAGTGTGTTTTACAATTTGTATCTCATAATGGTTTTTTTAAAGTAATTATATTTACTCTTCCTGAAATTACACGCTGATGCCTTTAATTAATATTTCCCAGTAACTTGTTACAGAAACAATGTACTCATTTGAGTGCTTTCTGCTTTGTGATTACCTTCACAGCTCCTTTATTATAAAATACAAACTTAAATTTGTAAATAAGATCAATTTCATTAACTTGGCAAAACAATTAAAAATGTGTATGAGCACCTTTTCCTTTGTATGTCTTCTTTTGTCATTTCTGTGTAAAAAAACTTCCGTTCAAAGGCTTTGTTTTCTTATTTAGTTGCAAAACAAAGAATTCATATAAAAAGTAAAACTTTAGCAACTACGACTGACATCGAACTTTACAAACATATTTAAATGTTAATAATACACAAAACAATGGCACAAAACGCCATGAAAACAAATTGTATGTGTGTATATTTTTACTAATTTTTGAAACCATATGTTACATATAGACCGACCCAAAAACACATGCATTACAAAAAAGCAACTTTTAAATAGGTTTGTATGTGTGTGTCAATATGTTTGTGTTCATTCATTTGTTTTGCTTGTTGGTATTGTTATAGAAAAATTCCCAAAGGACTTACGAGTTCAAAAATTCTCTCAAATGCATACAATTTCTTAAAATGTTGCATTTAGCACAACATTATGTTGTTCATTTTATTCCCTTTGTCATCTCCTGAGTTCTGTAATTTTATAAATAAATTGGCAAACTTAAGCTTTGCTTCCTTCCCTCCTTTCAAAACTAAAATAAGAAAAAATACAAACAACAAATACAAACTTTTTAAAGACAATTACAATTTCTAGAACAAAGCAGTAAAAAAAAATAATTAAACCAAAACATGTGTTATTCGGGTGTTCTATATTGTGAAACGATTTTGCTACATAAACACACAATGCTTTGCTGATATTAAAAGAAATACCATTAAGAATGTGTTCCCAACTACAAACGGCACATAGTGGGAGATAAAACAAGTAAATATATGTTAACCGATTTATAACTTAATGCGTTTCAACTTTTGACTTAGAGAATATTTCTTAACAACACTTTCTGCTAAATATTAAGATATTTGGTTTTAAACAAAACATTTTATATTAATGCGCATAGTTTTATAGATCTGAATTAAGAGAAAATTGGTAAATAAATCTTGAAATTTGCATTTATATTAAGAGTCTGCACAGATTTTAATTGCTTGAATTAAAGAGATTACATAAATTTTGACTCCGACATTTTCAATCTTATATTTTCATACCTAAACTGGTTCAGAATATTAAAATTTTTTACCACACTTCGATGAATTTATGAACTTTCGATTTAGTGACAAAATTCCGTTTCTACTTGCTACTTTCTGTTACCCGTAGCCATTAATCTGAAGAAAAAACATAAAAACGAATTAGTTACTTCCGGCTCAAAAGCTGGTTTCAACATCTAGACTTAGAATGGTCATAAAAAAGTAAAAAAAATAACGAAATCCGAAAAAATTATCTCCATATATCGCTCCACCACGAAATTACTGGTTGTTCACTGCCTTGGAGTTCATAGGCCCACCCTGAAATTAGAAGTCCTAGAATGGTCAAACCAAAGTAATAAAAGCATGCTGTTGCTGCCCAGGAAATTCGTCAATTCCCTGGGGTCCTTTGATCAACTTGGAAGTAATGGGCTGTCCCAGAGGCACCCCTTGTACATTGTGTACATTTTAAAATTAACATTAAGACAGATCAAAGCAAAGTTTAACAAACCCACAGTTCACTCTTAAGAGAAATAATTGTAGAAACCTAGAAAAAATTATAACTAAACTGAAATATCGTCGCGCAAAAGATAGCCATGATTTATAACCCGGCGCTTTGAACGGTCTAGACGAGAGGTGGGCAACCTGTGGCCAGCGATCCAACTGCGGCCCACGTTCACTTAAACTGCGGTCCGCGAACATATTTAAAATATATATTCTTTTGTCTTTTCTTCGAACGAAGATATAAAACAACAGCATAAAACCGTCTCTAAAAAACATAACGAAAAAGAGTTACAAAAATTTGAAGGTCAAGAAAACATCAGAAAAAAGGATCTTAAAATGAAATCTATGGAATTACCAAAGATTGAATTTTAAAAAAATTTAGATGCGCAGACATTTCCGCAATGAATTCAATCAGCATAATCAAGAATATTTACACGGAATTTCTTTCCCACGAAAAAAATTTTTCTCGAGAAAAGATTCCTCCAATTATGAATCCCTTAGGAACAAAATAATAAAAAAGTGGCATAATCGTAGTTTGAAGGGAGTTATTTTGTTTATTAACATATTGTTACGCAAATAAAATCTGGTAACCCCTGTTTTTGCTTCCGTATGAGCGTGGTGAATAAGTTAATTCAACTAACAAAAGCTGAGCAACCTCAATGGTTGCGTTGGTAGAGGTTCGTGCTGTAAAACAGACGATCATGAGTTCGAGTCCACCTTCGGACATGAGTACACATGAAAAATAATAATTTTATAAGACAATTAAATATTAAGAAGCAGCAGTACAAACCTCTCGGAAAGGAAAAGAACTTTATTATGTGAAGCAATCGCAAATAATTTACTGGAGATATCTAATTTAATACAAAAGTAACAGATAATTGTCAAGACGCCCTTTATAATAAAAAGTAATAACTGTAGTGGTTAGCGCAGGGAAGTGATGCAGCATGTGTATGGCAAACGTGTGTTCTGGCTATTGGATTAAAGGGGATGACTGGCTTAGATAAAAGCAGTACTGGAGATGTCTGTGGATGGTTAAGGTTACTTAACAAGGCATCGAGTAGTTTATGTCTCGCCGGAGTAACACAGTAGTGTAGCGTGGATGGCTGCGTTTGTTATAGTAACGCATACCTAGGAAATACGAGACCATGGTATTCACAAAACCGGTAGGATCAAGAAGTATAGCCAGAGAAAAGCCATTAAGTAAGAATACAGAATTTATAAAGAGCTACAGTGGTATTTGCAATCAAAGGAATCCGTACGTTTGTCTAAAAAGGGAAAAACGAAATAAAACACATTTTTTTGTAATTCATAATACCTAGTTTTTCACTGAATTTGTTCACTTTTCGCAGTCAATCAAAAGGGGAAAATTTTTATAATGGGAGAAAAGGGAAAAGTGAAAAAAATTATTTCACTGATTGCGAGCACATATAAATGCGAACAATTTTTTTCGAAAATGACATTTTTTAAATCATTATAAAGATCACAAATTAATGACGAGAAATTAGAAAGACTACTAAAATTGTACCAGACATAAGTACCTAATCCACAAATAAGATGTGGTAAGTGTCTCTTTAATATAATTATACAATTTAGTATTATTTGCTTGTAATGTTATAGTGCAGTAATAAAAATTATTATATATATATTTTCAGAAATATTTTATTTTTGTTCAAGTTCTTAAAATGTTCTTCACCGTTTTCTGAAAACATAATTTTCATTTACCTTCAAAACCAATGTAAATGGCCCGCGTAAATTTGGTTGTTTCCAATTTTGGCCTGCATAACAAAAAGGTTGCCTATTCCTGGTCCAAACCAATGTTGCTAAACAATAACAGCATTCTTTCAGAAACTTAAGTAGTTCTTTCGGGGCCTCAGCAAAACTGATCTGACTAAATGAATACTGTAGACAATATAAACGGAACGAAAAGCTAATTCATTCTACCTGCGATGAAGGGCAAAATAAAATGGAAATATTTGACCAAGTTGTTGACGGGCATAATACATAGTTTAACCAGATACAACCAGAGCAACCTTGAACAATAATTATCATATTTAAAAACAATAACTATTAATTAACATTTAAGTAAGGGAGAAAACCTGATGGAACACTGATTCAGTGCTTATAAAGTTATCTCTTTGAGTATTTGTCCCTCGTTATTTTTCTGTAACGTGTTCTTGTAGTCCTATGCACATACTTACATATCGTGGTATTTACTTTTAGATTGCTTTTTATTTTGTGTTACTTTAATTTATGTATGTTTTATGTCTTAAGACTCTTTTCTTCTTCGACAAATTACTTTTTTAGTTTAGTTGAACTTTTGTAAAAATAGAATTATAATATTCTATTCAAATTAAACAAGTTTATTTACTTCATTTTTATGTGACTGCTTGTGAAAAAGATGAAACTAAATAAAAAAAAATAATTTCATAAAAATTTCAAAGAATAAAACCTAAAACTGCAAATAAATAGACCAAACATATTCTCACAAATACAAAGACACCAATCGGTACATAAATTAACCCAATTGACATGAATATAATTCGTAAATGTAAAAAGAAGAACATATAAATAATTGCCGATAATTTAAGGTTTCGAGAAATTGTCGAGAATATTAAAGACGAAAAATAGGGTTTATTTCTAAATAAAAGTTTATGCTCCAGCAAATCGGTAAATAAAATAAATCTACCAAGTGAGAATAAGAGTCCATCCAGTAACGCATACGGGGCCGTCTTAGAATGCACTTGGCAGACAATGACCTATAACGGCTTAAAAGATAAGACTTTCTTAAAGTTTTTATATCCGCTTTTATACTTGTTATTATAGTGAAGCACACAGTCTGTGCAAATTTCAAATTTCTACCTTTTGCGGTTCGTAATATAAATGTAAAAGTCAAGTTGTATAATAGGTATATTTTAATTTTAGAACTTTCAATTGTAAAAAGTATTACAAAAAATTCAATATTAATGAATTTTTTTATACGAAAGATCGAAACATGGCACTAGTATTTATAAATGATTTCGGACTTATGGCCACCGCGGCTGCTCATAGCGAAGCGCATTCTGAACGTCCACTTTTGGGCCCCTTTTTCATGTACTGCTGGCCGTATGTCACGAATAACAAGAACAATGTTGGCCTCCAAAGCGTTTATCAGCACAAACCAGTTACCCCACAGGAAATAATCGAGAAGTATCAAATCGTACTGCACCAAACGCTGCATTTATCTGGATGCTGTGGAGACTGTAGGGTATGTTGTGGATTAGTTTTTCTCGATAAGCCAAAAATAAGCCTTATCGCTGAACACAATTTGGCGATAAAACAACCGGTCAGTTGCTAACTGCTCTAGAGCCCAATCTTCGAAATAACGACGCATATAATGGTCTCGTGAGCTTAAGTCCTGCAATAGCTGGATTTTATAAACATATAGGCCAACAACTTTGGCCAAACTTTTTCGCATAGGTGACGGACAGAGCCCCAATCTCTGCGACCAATTACGAATCGTTTAATTTGGATCTTTTTCCACACTTCCCTTTACAACAGCGATATTCTCTTCAAACAAACATTCCTTCGACGTGTTGGTGTTATTGCATCCTCTAGAGAGTATGTGCTCAGACGGACGATTATGTGCACTATAAAAATCATCACGAAGACGTCTATAAGTGGCTTGAATTGATGACTGATTTTCAAAGTAAGCTTGGTTGACTTGATAGCGTTGTTCAAGCGTGAGTCTATTCATAATGATTTGCCAGAGTTAACTAAAAATAATAAGAAAACATGTTTATCAAAATTAAATTTTTTGTGTTATTTTTTATAATTTTAAGTTCTATCATGCTTAAAAATTTGAAAAGTTCAGAGGCAAGTAACTCGGAAAGTATGGAAGAGCGCCAACTTTTCCACTTGTTGTTTTTCCTTATTTTTTATTTTCTATCACCCCATATATTTGTTATTTGGTTCAGAGTTGCTTTATTGTTCCAAATGATATAAAAAATTAGAGGCAGGCGTTGTGTTTGGCAGCTGCCAATTTCAATTGTTCTGCTGATTTTCAATTGTTCATTTTTTTAATTACTTTCAATAAAAGTTGATAAAATTCATTATTATTTTAAATAAAGTTGACGCTTTTCGCTGATTCAATTCATCAATGTAACAGAAAGAAGCATAATGTCGGCATAGCTGAATATAGCACTGTTACTTGTTATGTTTTTAGTAATTTGCTTATATTTGGCAAAAAAAAAAATTTATAACAAAATCTAACAGTTTGTAGTAAAAATTAATTTCATTTTTTTACGACTTTTACTGCTCTTTATAATAATCGAGCACTTTTATATTAGATCCAGTAAGTTGGAGCAGGTAATGGAACAAAGCTATTATTAAGCTATTATTAAAATAAAAGCATTTTTCCATTATTATTGTAGATTTTAGTTTTTTTTATCAAATTTGTTTTTGGAAAATTCCAAATGAAATTTCTTAAACAAACCTTTTGATCAACAAGGATGCAAAGAAACATGCACTCTTACGTATGACTAAATTTATGAAATACAATAATATAACAAAAAACATACGTTGTTAAGTCTATTATAGTTTTGATAATAATTAAGATCTACACTTAGAGAAAAATTATAGTTAAATGTAAAAACTGTTACTTAAATCTTAAAACCGCATACTTCGTATCTTATGAACCGTATAAGACACCACTTTAAATTAAAAAAAAAAAAGTGTGTCTCACTAAAGCTCACATTGGCGGAAAGTGACATAAGTTGACCTATATAGACCTATCCTTTGAATCGGTAAGACAAACGCATATAACCGATATATTAGCAAGTATAAAATATTCAAAATTATAAATTAAAGAGTTCCCCTATATTTATTTTATTTGATGTATTTGGCCATACTCTTGAACAGTTGTAGACAGACAGTTGAAATTTACTAACAAGTCCGCTATAACAATTATTATAGCGGGTGTCCCAATAGTTAATGTTATTCGATGTATGTTGGCAAACTTTTGAACCGTTATAGACAGACAGATGAAACTAATAAATTACCTACATTGCTAAGTCCGCTAAAACAACAAGTTTAAAATTTGAATTTAGAAATTATAGGGTTTTCTCCAAATATGTAATGCAATTTGACCTATATGGCGGTGTCCTTTGAACTGTTATATACAAACACTTGAAAATTAGACAGTTTGGATTGGAATGTAAGAGTGTCCCAATTGTTAATGTAATTTGATGTATGTGGACATTATTTTTAACTATTACAGACAGACAGACAGACAGACAGATGAAATCTGTTTTGAAGTCGTTCTTTCACAGGAACTATCTTTGTCTAATGTTAAAACTACAGTTAGGTTTAATAGGCTGGGAGCAGTTGCATCAAACCTCATAGTATTGTCCAATATTTTAAAGATCAGAAAATCAATTATAGTGATAATAGTTATTATGCCTATTTGATATAACTATAACGTTCTGAATCTACATCATTTTTGGTGGCCATATAACACGCTATAAACAATATACGAATCATAATACACAAACTTTTTTAAGTGTTTTGTTAAAAAGAAAAAAAAAAAACATAAAATAACTTATACTTCAAACTGGAACATTATATTGCATATTAAAATATTATTACAAAAAGTATTATCAACAAACAACAACTAAATGCAAGCATGCAAACAAAAAATATACACAACTCTATGACACATTGAGTTGTAAAAGCCTACAGTTTTTAGGATCTTGTTTTTTCACCTAAAATTATCAAGAAAAATAAAAATATATGAACATACACTTATAAACCAACTTATAATAACTTAAAACAAAAGAATATGCACAAATTAAAACGAATAATATTTGTTGAACACTGAGACAAACGCATGCTGGTAGCAAAATACCAACACAGACTTTTGCATATGCATTTTGCTCTATTAGAGATGTTTGAAAATATGCACGAATAAATAAATGTATACAAAGAAGACGCTGGAGTAAATTTTAAATAAAACCAAATATATGTACACAAATATCTCTCTACTTTGAAAAATATCTCAGTGTGTGGTTGTTAAGTCTGTATGTACGTGCATTTGTATTTCATTATTACATTTATTTGAATTTTCTTTAGAAATGAGGTGTTATTTAGTTCTAGTTCTATTGTTGAATTCTTAAAATATTTTCTTTAGGTATCATTTACGTAATAAAATATATTCTACCACTTTTCATCTCAACAAGTGGTTCGTTCACATCAGTAAATTACAGCGGAGGGTTGAACGAATAAACAAGTTGATAACAAAAGAATTCTTAAACAAGAAGTAATCGCAGTTTCAAAGAAGACTGACGTGACCCTGGTCAAAAATGCTACTTACCTCCTTCCGATGGTACCCAGAAATATTTTTCCCTTTATACGTGTGAAATAAAAAACTGCTTGGAAAACAAAGAAACCCTACGCTCCAAACAAGGACTTACTTCATTGTTTCAAAATTTTCGATATCATATGACTTTCAGTCCTAATACTGATTTAAATAAGTGAATGACTTGATCTGTGTGAGTTAACTTCAAAGAAACATTTACGTGAAGAAAAAGCCTGTTAGCTTGCTCTCGTAGGTATCATCACAGAAAACGAAGTAAATGAAAAATCATAGATGTAGAAACAGGTGGTATAACCAACTGAAGGCCTCTAATTGGCCTCTAATCGTGGCATTCAGTGATAATGAAGCCCTCAGTATCAGCTTCTTAAAATCAAGGTCACAACACAAGAATTGTTAAAGAAACCAACAAGAAAAAATATATCGAGAAGGAGGGCTCAATAAAAAAACAAGCAATTCCTCAGACTCCGTGACTTGAAAGTAGCTTTAAAATTTAAGGGCAAAAGAAAATTCAGTCTTCGCAATCCTATCGCCTGTTCATTTCTGAAGATAAAGCTATATAGGTATACCCAAACAGAGAGTCGTTCAATTTATGACTCAGATTTGATGTTGTGACTTATGATTGTTGTACTGGAACTGAAGCGGAAATATATGATTTAAGTGCCAGAAGAGCAGTCCGACAGTCCTCCTGACATTCCTCTAGGTCTCTAACTTCACCCTAATAGCTAGAGTTTCAGCTGTTAGAACATCTCACTTGTAGTCACCTGCATATCACTGATGAAAATGCCATCACTATTTGTTAATCCTTTTATTTGTTTCTTAATTCCTTTGTTTGTTTAATCGTTCATTGTTCTTTTTGTAAATATAAATATTAATACTTTTAATACATTTGCATTTAGAATATTTTATGATTTTGTCGGGTTGTATGTCATAGTCTTCAAGGACATAGCGTCCATGGACTTTATCTTGCACTCAAAAGTGAAAAAACGTCATAATGTCTATGGACATTGCGTATTTTTTAGTGTGGACATATGGTCGCTTATATAAGATTTTCTGCAAGCCAATTTATAAAAATGTTGCATCTTTCTTACATAGAATACCATTAAATATACCATTAAAAGCCATGGTCAGGGAACGAAGCAGATATCAATTGTGGCGGCTAAGAAAAATATTTACGGTGGCGACTAAAGGTATGCTGAAGTCACCGGCGGCAGCTAAGTTAAAATCAGTTCATTGGCGGCTCAAAGTCGACTAAGCCAGCAACTGTTAACAATAGTATTCGAAATATATTTTTTTGATTTAATTTATTTTAGACAATGTATTCTTTAGGCCAGGGTACACTATCATACAGAATCGCACGATTCAAACACCCAAAAATCTGATAAAATTCTGTCAGACTTTAACACTCGTTTAAAATGGCTTCGTAGGTGCCACACTATTACAGAAAAAAATGCAAAAAACATAAAGTTTTAGTTGCTTTGTTGTTTGTTTTCTCTAGTCCTTAAATAATCAATTCTGATCGCATAAAGAAACAACTTTTATGCAATATTTTAAAAAATGATTAAGTCGCACACAGATCTGTTTAAAAGTCTATCACACACATACACTTTTAATCCACACTATCATACTTTTTGCACGCAATTTTTGACTAATCGAACGACTATCTAGTGAATCCTGGTCCTTATAAGAATCATCAAAAGAGACTTATAATAATAAATATTTTTCTTGATTCTTACAAAGAAAAAAGCAACCACAAGAAAATTTTCGAAAGCCAAGTAAACAACGCCGATAGTATTCAATTGTATTTTCATAAAACCGTACGCTTTTACAATTTTTAATTTAAATTATTTAATATTTCATATTTCTTGCTTTTTAATGTTTTTGGAAGGAATAATTCTTATTTAATGGTTTTTATTTTTTATTGGTTTTATTTTTTACAAAAATTATTATCTAATTTGTATTTAGCCAAAAATAACTGTTATTTTTTAATTTTTATTATTTGGCAGAAACTATTGTAATTTTTGGTTTTTTGTAATCCGCGAAATTTCCAAATTACAAACATTCTTTACACAAAGATATTGTAAATCTAGTTTTTTCGTTAATTTTATTCTTATGAGAAAAAAAAAATACAATAATTAAAAAAAGTAACAAATAACACTTATTTTTGTCAATGAAATTTTAGTCGAAAATAAAAGATATTGCCAAGAAAAAATAAAAATTATAAAAAACTATTATTTCCAATAATAAAAAATACAGTCACTTTATCTGAGGCGCTAAGCCGACACATTTTAAACCAATATTAGCCGATTACTTCGGCGGCGGCTCACTGACTTAAGTATATATAGGCGGCGGCTATTAGTCGACTATGAGCCGATCGGCTTCGTTCCCTGGCCATGGACGTTATGACTCTACGGTTGTGGACATTATGTCCTTGGACGTTATGACAAGCCACCACTTTTCCCAAATATTAATAAAAATTAACTTTAGTTTTTAGTCTTAATGCCGCGTTTAAGTAACATAATTTAAAATAGTCAGTTTTCTTATGCGACATCAGTCACTCTAAAGATTCAAGAACAACTCGCCAAATTGTGTTTGGTACGTCAGAGTTTATTCTGGTAGTTTTCTATTTCCACTTGAAAGATATGGACAATCATCTTAGAGACGAAAAATACCCTAAATTCCGAAGGCAGCCGATCCAAGCAAGCATGACCATCCACCTTCCAAATGCAGATGCACTGCATTGAAGTATTTAAAACGATACAAACAGATCGTCAAACAGCATATTTCACACTTGAAGCGGTTATAAATTTACTTCAGCATCGATTTAGATTAAAACATCCAGTGGCAGACTTAGTAAGCGATTGTAGCTTTATTTAACCGAGGTCAAGCCTGTGCCTTTTAAGATAATCTAGAAGCCAGGATTGTTGTTTTAAGAGGTGAAGATTATTCATAACTATTTCATAACTTTTCTCTTTGTAACAAAAAAAAAAACCGAAAAGTAGTTCAAAAATTACTCCAGAAAATTCATCATCTTTCTATACTAAATAAACTTAAATAAAGAAATGCTCGCAAAGGTAATTATATTCTGCATCACATATATTAAATATATTAATAGCACATTACTTTAGACCAAGATTGAGCAGATTTTTTCTTTTGAAATAATTGTGTCATAGAAACAATGGTCCATAATCATTGTCTTAAATAAAGTTAACTTTTCGAGTTATAAAGTACAGTTTTCTTGGAAGTGCACTTTTTGTTTACTAAAGGTATATTTTTTAGTAAAAAGTCGGTCTTAGATTAATTACCACCTGAATTTGCCTTTAACTGATTTAGCAGCGACTTTATAAAAAAAAATTATAAGACATAAAATTACATTTCATTTAAAATTTTTTTTTAACAAAGTACACAAATTTACTTATATTTCGTTTTTATTTTCAAATTCTCAAACATACTTTTTTACATTTGTTTTTTAATTTCAACAAAAGATATTACCAGCTGATCAGAGATGGATAATCTATTTGATGTGTACCAGTTAAAGGCAGTTTAACTTAAAATAAACTTTACTTTTGACTTTAGTATTAAAAAAGTCAACAACAGGTTATAAAATTAAAATAGTTTCTAGATGAGCGATATTTCAATAACTGTGATTGATCTAAAGTGATTAAAAAATCACTGGTCACTAAAGTAACTGAGTTGGTCAAGCAACAGTTCCGCGTAAGTACTTTTCTTATATTTGCTCACATAATAACTTAGTTTTAATTTTATCTTGTAAAAGAGTCATGTACTATTGACTCTGTAATTCTTTCATATGCCAAAGCAACTTCACTTCTGTGTAGCTTGTAATTAAAAATTGTTTGCCTTTTTAATTTGAACCTATAATCAATCAGTGTTACCGAGTTCTATATTTCTGGGCAAATTGAATGTAGAGACCTTTTCCATTATGATTACTGTTTGTATAAAGTATATAAAAATTTATGTAAAAATAAAAAAACTGCAAACAGTTATCACAGTAACTATTTAAATTAAGGGTGATTTGAAAATCACGGTCACCGTTTTTTAAAAATCTCGGAATCGCTCATGCCTGCTTTAGTGTGTGACTATGGTTAAGGATCAATATTATTAAACCAATTTTTGTTTACTTACAATATTCAATATAAAAAAAATTATGGAAAACTGTGTACTTAAGTAAAAAACTTTAAATAAGAAAAATACAATATTTCTGTTAATAATGCTTCCTGCATTTATCGGATGATACATTTATTAGATGATACGCTGCAATATTCTTTTATTTCAATTTAAAGCCAAAATAAAATTAACCTTCAATCATTAAGATATTTAAAAATTTAATTTTGTCACTTTACTGTTGAAACACACTGTTTTAAAATTGTCTGAAAAAGCTTATTGTAAACGAAATTATGTCATATAATCGAATATTTAAATATTCATAAACTCCCACTGCATACACACAGACATGTACATACACTGATGCTGAATTTGAAATAAAAATCTTATTCGTTTACAATTCTGAGCCAGTATTCTTTTGTTTTAAAGTTACTCGTATGTACATATAAAAAAGTAATGCACGTACATACACAAATAAAATAAGTAATAGTCTTAACAGTCATCGTCTTTGTTGTGTCATAAACTCGTACACAATTGAGTTTACTATCTGTGTGCATTTATTTTGTCTTCATATTTTTGTGCAAATTTTATTATTTTATCTTTATGTTAAAATATGTATATTTATTTGTTGAACGTGAGCATGAGTTTGTAAAGTTTTTAAACTCTTAACAACAATTTACAATTCAAAAGCTTTGTCCAAAGAAATTAGCACTTGAGTTATGCAAATACTTTTGTTACAACAAAAATATTATTGTTTAAAATGTAAAAAAAAAATTGTCAGTTTGTAATTCGATAAAAATAAAAAGCAAAAAAATATAGGTATAAATTTATATTCCCATAATGCATGATAAATGATGAATTTATTATTTTTTTCAATCGTGGGAGTACTTTAGATTGCAAATACCAGCGCGATAATTTTTGGAGAATTTTTCTACAAAAACTTTGTTTTTTAATTGTAGCAACACCCACAACATGTTAGTTTTGACATTAAGCTTTTTGACGTAATCGTGGTAGACGCATTGGCAATTGTTACAATAAAGACGTTCTCAACAATTGGGATTGTCTAAAACTACCAGTATGAAGAATTTTGAGTAAGAATTTGGCTTCGAATCCTCACAAAGTTTAACTGGTGCAGGAATTGAAGCCGCCTTACCATAAAATCGCCGTAGATTCACTTAGTTTACTCAGAAACAATCCGCTGATTTTTCTGAAAATTTCACTTTTTCAGACAAATCCCATTTCCACATGTCACTGCGTGACGCGCTATGTGGTATGGAGACGTGATTTGATGAATTATTGATGACGAAGATATCACTGATATGAGCTTTCAACAGGGCGGTGCCACATATTACACAACAAATAAAACGATCAATTTATTACAAACCAAATTTCCCGATCGCATAGTTTCACAAAAATCAGCTGTTAAGTGACCAGCGAGATCGTGTGACTTAAAATAAATGGTTTTTTTTTTGTGGGTCTGTGTTGAGGACAGATTGTACACGGAGCCAGCGTTTAGGTTCAAAATCCATCATGTGATTAATGAAATACACCATTAATTTTGGCAAAAAGTGACCTTGATGAAAGAATCGACACATGTCGGTTTAAAAACAATTGAAAATGTTACGAAAAGCGTTGAAAGTTTACTTTTTGGCAACAGAGTAATGAACTGAGTTTTAAACTACTGTATTAATTGGCGGAGTACGGTCGACCTCAAATAATCTTGTGGTTGGGCACATATACATACTTACAATATATAGCTACAGTCAAACCCGTGGGGCCTTGCCTACCACTTGGTAACAAAGAAACTTAGATTCATCAGCACCTAATGATGAGTCAGTACTTATAGGAATCGTAGAAAGCCTTTCTCCTGATGATATACCGACAGCCTTTAATCGTAACGACAACGATGTTGAAACCGAAGATACAGTCGTAAAGTTCCATACGAAATATTCACGCTTATACAAACACAAGTCTGAAACTGCTTGAGAGCATCATCTGTAAAAGATTGGAAACCTGTGTAGAGGCCGCTGAAGATAACCACTTCAGCTTCATGAAAGCAAAGTCAAATGTAGATGCCATCGACGTTGTTGTGGGAAAAATAATTCACAGCGAATTGGGAAGCTATTTTTAATATTCTTACTCGATTGATTCCGAGATATTTATTGGTAGTTATAAAGGATTATTTCCGAAACAGAGTTCGGTTTAAGCGATCTTGGTTCTCATCTGTGGGACTAACCTTAGACGATCGTAGGAGCAAAGCAGTACTAGTTATTAGCGTAAGCCTAGGAAAACGTTATAGCTAAACATTGGAATATGTTACATAGAGACAAAGCCGTATCTCAAAGATCTTAGCGTTATGATTGACTGTCGTCCCTCACTTAACGGTCACCTGCAGTATGAAAGTTAAAAAACTATAATGTCTAGTAATATCCCGAATAATGCCAAACACAAGGGGTCTAATATACCTGCAGAGTAATCTATTGACAAAAGTTGTGAAAAGTATTATTCTGTGTGCATCCCCTATATTGTCAGACTCTTTAAATTTTCATCTAATGCGAAACTCTTTACCTTCGTGTAAAGGCTTACTGGTCTACCAGTATGTGTGCCTTTCGGACTATGTCAGACAAAGTAGCTTTTGCTATTGCTGGTCTGATACCAATCGACCTTTTATCTCGAGAGTCCGTACTGTAGATACAGTACTGTTCGAAACCTAAGCAACTCTTCCCCAGTAAATACTCATGGTCGTATATGTTCTCTTTAAATAGATTATTGAAAAATTTCCTTTTTATTTAATATTATACATATAGTCTACATACTAATAATAACAACTTAAAAATTCGCTGTTCGAAACCTAAGCAACTTTTACATTGTTGCATTTGTTGCGAAATATTAACTAAAACAACAACAAAAATGTTAAACAAAAATTTTAGTCCCGTAATGATTGCTATTAAAAAAAGAAATTTTGGTTGATTTTATGCATTTAAGTAGTACCAATTCTTTAGAAGTGCAACCATGTCGCGAACACGTTATGAATCAGCTTTTAAACTAAAGATTATTGAACTTTTTAATAACGGTAAACCCCAAATTGCTATAGCAAACCAATTAAATATTAATAAATCAATAGTTTCCCGACTTATAAAAAAGTATAAAGCTACTAGGAAAGTGGAGAAGGCCAATAGCGGTGGTCAACCTCGAAAAATTTTTGAGCGAACAGACCAGAAAATTTTCCGTCTAGTTAAAAAAATCCATTTATTTCGTCGAAAGACATAGTGAATGAGCTTGAACTTCAGATTAGTTCTTCCGCAGTAAGAAAACGTTTATTGGAACAAAACTTAAGGAGCTTCATGCCATCTTAAAAGCCTTTGCTGAATAAGATGCATCTAAAAAAGAGGTTTGTTTGATTGATTGCAAAGTACTCTCTGATTTTCTCAGCTTTTTGGTAGTTTTAGGTTGGATTTTGCTAGAGCATATATGGATTGGACTATATCCAAATGGAGAACTGTTTTGTTAAGTGATAAATCTAAATTTAACTTACTAAATTCAGATGGAGTTTGCCACGTGAGAAGACCAAAAGGAAAGCAGCTACATCCTCGGTACTCAAAAGCCACAATAAAGCATGGGGGTTGAAATGTGATGGCTTGGACTTGTTTTTGGGCAAGTGGTGTTGGTCCCTTTGTAGAAATTCAAACAAAAATAGGCCCTTTTGTTTACAGAGACATTTTAACAACTCACATGCTTAACTATGCTGTGGGAAATGCCACTTCGATGCGTGTTTCAACATGACAATGACCCAAAACACTGATAGAAGTTAGTCAAGGATTGGTTATCAGCTAATGGGGTTCAAGTTTTGGATTGGTTACCTCAATCGTCAGACTTGAATCCCATAGAGATCCTCTTTGAAATTTTAAAACGGAGAGTTGCTACTCGACGCTTTAAAATTAAACAGAAGTTGATGAACTGTGTAAAATTGGAGTGGGAAGCTATAACAACATCTATTCTATCGAATCTTATTGAATCTATGCCCAACAGATGCGCTGAGGTCGTAAGAAACAAAGGATATAATAGCAAATATTAAAAGTTGCTTAGGTTTTGAACAGCCAATTTTTAAGTTAATTTTGTTTTTATTTTATCATAACTTCCAAGGAAATGGATTTTAATTTTTGTTGTTATTTTTAGGTTATAGACACATTGTGTAGTAGTAAATAAAAAAAAATATTTTCTATAAATTTATTTAAAGAAGAGATATGAGTCTATTATAACTTAGTGGGAAAAAGTTGCTTAGGTTTCGAACAGTACTGTATATATTGTTTGCATACATTTGAAAAGTATCGAAATATAGCGACCCAAAAATATCGATTAATCGACATTCAGTAACTTTTTATAAGTTTTTATTAGTTTTTTATCTGTATTAATGAACATAAGACACGGAAATAACATCTAACGTTTGAAGTCTAAATTGCACTACAAATTTCTCCAACTTTCAAGCCTGGTGCGAAACACACAAACATTATTTGGGAATCAATATTAAACTAACGGTAAATTAATTTTTTTTTTGTGCTTATTTCCTTCAATAGAATAAAAATATTACTTTATATAAATGAATCGAAATTATTTTGCTTTAAAAGTCCAAAAAATTGATATTCTTGTAAAAAATATCGAAATTACTATTCATAAATAAATATCGATGTATATCGAAATTTAATAAATCGGCGATATATATCGAAAATTAAAAATATATTTCGATACATCGATATTTTGATATATCAATATTTTTGCCCATACCTACCGTACTGTATTGGCGTTGTAGAAAGGGATGTCGAACGTGTATTTTTCTTTTGTCCTCGATTCCATAATGGGAGAGCTAACTTGGAATAGTTAGTAGGACGTAGTGTCTGCCTGACAACATAGTATATATAATGTTGTCGTCCCTACAGAATTATAAATTGTGTGTAATTTTGTGTTATTGGTTCTAATAAAAATTCGTTGGGAAAAAAAGCTTCAAAAAAGAATCGAAGTAACCTAGCTTAGGTTTTTTACCCACCCTGTAAGGTAATGCTTTGCGGTAGTTTCACAGGGACGTTTGGGTCGGTAATAGAGGCGTTATAGCGTGTTAAAGTCTCGCACTCCAGTCAAGTTAAATACTTATGTCAGCCAGAATTTTTCGATGATTTTACATCCAAAAATACATATGTACATACATACAGTGCATACATACTCATATGCTTACATATAAACATAATTGTAAAAGTATTAATAGTAATGTAAATCTTTTCAAAAGTACTAATTATTCATTTCATTTTGTTATGCATTTACAAACTATAAAAAATTTTGCGCAAGTTCACTAGACAAAATTAGATGTAAATTATAAAGCTTTTCAAGTTGTATGGTTTTCTTAGCCTCTGTATTTAATTAGTGATAATATTTCATTCTTAAAATTGATAAACTGTAATTTACTCTGCCATATTATCGTAGAAACTCAAAATACAAAATAAAAAATCAAATTTTAAACACAGCAACATTTATAAGAAATTGTAAATGATCTTTGTTTTATGCCTTTTAGCTTAAATGCAAAAATAGGTCAAATTTAATTTTAAATAAAAAGTTTAAAACAAAATGAACTTTAATATAAATTTCAGTCTTAAAGCCCAAGAATTTTTCGTGCTTAAAAGTCTTGATTATTAAAACATTTTAGTTTTATTTCAATTATTGTGAATGTTTTCTTTTCTTGAAACTATGAACTACTTAATGACTGTTTGTTCGTCAAAATCTTCTTGAAATTAAAAGTCATCATTAAAAAGGAAAATCTCATAAATTTTAATTTTTCTCATAAATTTATAGCAACTAATTAGTGAATTTTAATTTTGTAATCTTCTTAAAAAGATGAAAAAGTTTAATTTATGAAAATATTAAATAACATAGAATACTATTTACCCTAATGTAATCAAAACACAGAATAAAATTAAAAAGAGATTTAGTAAAACAAGGATTTGACTTAAAAAGTATTCGTTATTGGAATATAATAAAATTTAAAGCGAGTTTCATTGAAGGATTTAAAATTTTTTCATATAAGCAAACATTATATTAACGTAAAGATTTAATTGAACAGATTTACAAATACAATTAAATAAGTAATTGAATCAATTAATGAATTTTTGGAATATTGTTTAAATTTCAATTAAAAATTCACTAAAACGATTAAAGATTAACTTAAAAAATCTACACCTTCTTAAGTAAAGCAGTCACCCAAGAATAACAACAATATTATTGGATATACCTCAAGATTTATGAAGTAATAATGACACACAATGTGGTACTGTATTATTCTTCTTTGCCTTCAGAAATATTAATTGATGACTATCTGCTATAGGCATACACTTCTGCCATTTATAACCAAACTTCATTACTGTTAATACCGAATTGTTATAAAATTATTAAAAATGTTTCAAACGCTTCGATAAACCCTCATAAGGATGAAAATGTCATTATAACTGTTGGATGCACCAATTAAACTGGAAAATAAAATAGAGACAAATGCTAATCCTCTTAAGGGAAAATCTTTAGCAACAGGACAAATACAAATATTCTCTCAACGAATTTCTTTTAAAGACATTTTCTTTAATTGCAAAGGGAATTAAAGCTAAAGAGAAAACAAAAAAGTTAAAGAAACATTTTAACTGTGGCTTTTTGTCTCCAATAACCTACATTTCAGCTTATCTATAGATACTGTTTGTATTGCACTATGGCTTGGAAGATTTTTTGACTTGCTTTACAAATAAACGTAAAATGAAAGTTAATTAATTAAGAGTTAATTTAAATTAATTGTTTGGTAAAACAAATGATACAATACAACTGTAAATAATGTGAATAATAAATTTTTTTAATATTTCCGTTTTAGTTAGACAAACGGGTAAGTGTATAACGGATATTGAAACTAATATTTGATAATTGAAACATATAATGAAATTATTTATTACCTCCTAACTCGTAGCGGCAATTAATTCTTCTGCAAGTATAAAATAAGGTTTTAACAAAGGGCTTAAATGTATTGGTGTTTGTTTATACTTTTTGTAATTAAACCCAAAGACCTCAAAAGGGTTTTTATTATACAAAAGAACTGTACGTCAAAAAACGAGTGATATATGTATGTTGTTAAATTTATGGTAATACATATTAATTTAAACATATTTTCACTTGTTTAAACGAAACTAAACATATATGGTAACACTAATTATACAAAGTGCGGTTGATTTGGTTTTAAACGCTTTCAAGAGCATTATAATGTTTTTTTTTTTTTTGCAATGTTTTTTTGTTTTTTATCTTAAAGGGAAATAAAATTAAATGGTATTCTAAAATAAACAAGTAAGAGTGCTATAATCGACAATGTCGGATATATATAACCCTTCACGATCTATGAAAATCTAGTTTAGTGAAGTTACTCGAATCAAAAAAGCAAATATTGGGACGACAGAGAATTAGAAAAAAAAAATTTTTGTACTGCATATATGTTTATACTTTTACATAAAAATTACATTGGCTCTTAATATGTTAAGCTTTTTTTAAACACTTTAGTATTTCTTTAAAGATCTCTTCAAATACTTTAAAATCATACCCATATTGAAATTTAAAAAAATTTCAGAGTCCCGTTACTCGAAAAGGCGAGCGCTAATATTTTCACTTGATGTTTCGTTTCTTATTTTTAAATTCTGTATCGTCCCATATATTTATCTTTTTTGATTGCAGTTACTAAATTGTTCCAAATGACATGAACAAATTAGAGGCAGGCGTGTTTTTTTCCTACTGCCTCGAAGGACATGGACCAATCATAATGATTTTCAATAGCACTCCTTCAGACGCTGTCGATTGGCATGTTTATTTTTTTGTGAAATCAACACTAACACGGAAGGTCAAACGGACGGATATTGTAGAAATTACAGACCAAACTACAAACTTATATATACCCTTTTTCCACTTTTGGTGGTAAAGGGTATTAGAATTCATGTGGAACAATTAGAAGTAGAGTTAGTGTTTTACTCGGTACCTCGTAGGACATAGAGCGATCTGGCTGATTTCCAATAGCACCTTTTTTGACACTTTGTAATCTAATCGATTAGCATATTAAATTTTTCCCTGGCTTATCCAGTGCTTCTGCAAACTTAATTGCAACACTAACGCAGACGGACATCGCTCAATCGATTACGCTATGCATAAGTATTCAAAACTTTATGGAGTCGGAAATGGATATTGTAGAAATTACAAAGGGAATACCAACTAAGTTATACTCTTTTTTCTCTTTTTGTGGAAACATTTGGGCCGATAGAGAATTAAAAAATTAGAAAAAAAACAAGCGAAAAAAATACTAAAATTTTTTAAAAATGTTCAACTCATTAAGAGCCGGCGGTATTTTTTTGTAAAAATTATATATATATATATATGTAGTACAGGGTGTTTTTAAGCATGATACGAGTACAACTTTAAATTATAAAAAACACTAGAAATTAAATTGTAATGGAAAATTTTTTCTTATTATATGCAGTAAACTCTGGCAAATCATTATGAATGGACTCAAGCTTGAACAACGCTACCAAACCATTCAAGTTTACTTTGAAAATCAGTCATCAATTCGTGCAACTTACAAACGATCCGTCATTTTTTTAGTGCATATAATCGTCGCTCTGAGCAAGCGATCCCTCAAACTGCGGATAGATTTTGTACCACATACTGGCCGACTTTCTAAACACAAGTTGCAACGCATATTTACAATGCATACACTTCGTAAATGCATATGTAAACTCTCTGACCACGTACAATGTTCCTAATCGTTTGGCAACTCACTTTAATGTGTATCAGAAGTAAAAATCACGCATCATTTTTATTTTGTATGCAAACATTTGAGCTGCAATGGGTAAGTATTTTCTTGTTTATTTTTAAAATGAAATGTGAATAAAAAATGTCATCATCCATTAATTCAATGAATTCTTAAAAAAATATTTATTTTTGATCACTTGTTCCCGGGATTTTTATTGTCCTTTACAAAGTTGTCTCTTCTTTTTTTCTTTTTAACAGGTTTCTATAGCAAATCAATATTTTTTGGAAGATTTGACCTGAGATAATTCCTCAGCACATGCCAACAAAATGGATAAATAATTTTGTGTAACCTCTATTTTTCTAAAAAAAATTATTCAATTTTATACCATGTTTTTGACATTTGTTTTATGTATGAATTGCATAGCGACGTTCCTAAATGCCGAAAAAATGCTAAAAATGTCTCTGCAACGCAAGTTTGCACTTAAGACATGTTTAGCATTGCATACGCATTTTTTTAAATTATGCATTGCAACAGGCGTTTGGGAAGTCTGCCAATCTCTGTATTATCGATTCGTCGTCGGTCGCAGTAATTGGGGCTCTGTCCGTCCATTACATGGAAAATTTTGCAAAAAGATTTTGGCCTACACCCAGGAGTTAATGCCACGAGAGCATTGTAAGCATCGTTCTTTTGCCGATTGGGCTCCAGAGCAGTTAGTAACTGACCCGTTGCTTTATCCCCAAATTGTGTTCAGCGATGAAGCTCATGTTTGGCTTAAGGGGTTTGGTAATGAGCAAAATTGCCGCGTATGGAGTGACACCAATCAATCTTGTAGCCTTGCTGTTATTAAAGAAATCACTTATATCAACACTTGTGTTATATTTTTTGCAGTCGATAGTCTGATGGTGAATGCGTTTAAAGCATAATTTATAAAAGGAGGGCGGAAACATATCGAGTGTTTCTCTTAACAGTATGAGTAAATAAAAAAATATTAAAGCAGTAAAGCATATCCATATGGAAATTTCTTTACTGCTTATACAGTTCATTGTTGGATTCTACCAAAATTTTGTATAGTATCTTAAAGGGTTTTATACCAAAAGCCAAATTGGTTTAATGTATAATACATTGAATCAGTAAAGTAAAAAACCAATAAAAAAAATGAAAAAACTTTTTTTGTATAAAAGAATGCACTTGATAAATTATTTGTATTTGACGAGATCAAGCGCATTTAACATAAAAAACCCAAATAATCAATTTTATATAAATTTTATATTAATAAATCAACTTTTATGACTGGCTTGACGTAACGTCCAAGGACATAATATCCGTCAAAGTAGAGCCATAACGTCCATAGATATTTGAGTTATATTTTATGGTATTTTATGTAAGAAAGATGTAAGGTTTTTATAAACTGGGTTGCAGAAAATCTTTGATAAGCGAAGCATGTCTTGGTTGTATCACAGAGGAAAAAATCCTTGCGTTCTGTCGAAGGCTGCTATGTCCATACTAAAAACGACACATTGTCCATGGACATTATGACGTTTTTCAAAGCAACATAATGTTAATGGATATTAGTGGGACATAAAATCCATGGAAATTATGTTTGTGGACACTATGACATGCCACCATTTTTATGTTTATAATGTAACATAAACTAGCTTATTATACCCGGCGTTAATTAGGAATAATTTTATAGCCTCGTTTTTTATGGGGGCTCTATCTCTAACACGTGAGCAATCTATCAAATCATTTTGGATCTTATAGATTATAAGATAACTATATTTCAAATATTTTTAGAGTCTGATTGTGTTAAGATTAGTTAAGATTCATGAAATTGCTCGTTTTTCCTCTCCCGTACTCCCCTCTCCTATTTCCTTTATATAAAAAAATGTTTAAAATTTTATTGCAATCAGTACAGACGTTGCGTGCGTTTTTCTGCAGTTTAATCATTTAGCCGTGACTGAAGTACGCACGAACAAACAAATAAACAAACTTACAAAGACACCTGTTGAAAACAAGACGGTTATTGAATAAACTCTTTCCAATTGGTTAACAAATGTTTATTCACTGGAAGTATTACAATGTAAACATATTATTATACATTTAGAATTATACAATAACTTACAATTTTATGTGCCTTTATCAAGAAGTTTTCAACTAATGAAAATTTTCAAACAATGTTTTCAAAAGCTCTCAATAAAATTTAAATCGATTTCAAAAATTAAAAATACAAAGTGAAATAATATACCAAAGAACATTTTAACAACATCATATAAAAAACAAATAACAAATTCTGCCCCCCGTGAATTGATCACGGAAATTCACTCATTTATAATATCTAACACAGCAAGTTTTGATACTGGCCTCTTTAAAATTCCATCACACGTTTTAACGTCAGCAGATCTTGTCGTACCAAACTTATCAGCATAAATTCGTACAACACGTCCCCGTCTCCACTTAGACCTTGATACACTTTCATCACAAATAAGAACTAAGGCGCCTACTTGTAAAGAAGCACTTGGTAGGCACCATTTAACTCTTCTCGTTAGTTCTGGAAGATATTCTTTAATCCAGCGTTTCCAAAATCCATTTTTTAAATTTTGTAAAATTCGCCATTGCTTCTTTAAACAAATAAGTTTGGGGTCAAAATTATTAGGAGCTTGCGTGGAATTTATCCCTCCTAACAAAAAATGATTTGGTGATATGGGTTCAGGTTCATACGGTGATACAGGAATATGTGTTAAAGGCCTTGAGTTTACAATATTTTCACATTCGATTAAAAGACTTATAAATACATCTAACCAAGGAATAATATTTCCTAATAGTATTGAAAGCGTTTTCTTTACTGATTGTATCAACCGCTCCCAAACACCACCAGAGCTTGGATCATAAGGTGTGTTAAAAATCCATTTTATTCCTAAGGGTGTTGAATTGCGCACTACTTCATTATAATCCATATAGTAAAGCTCATTTTTTAGTTCCTTTTTTATCCCTACAAAATTTCTACCATTATCGCTTCTAATTTGGATAGGTGTTCCCCGTCTGTTAACAAAATTTCTTAAACATAATAAAAATGAATCGGTTGACAAATCAGTTACAACTTCAACATGTATTGCTCGAATTGTCAAACATGTAAATAATGCAACCCATCTTTTTTCTTGACAACGACGTATCTTAATATCAAAGGGTCCAAAAAGATCAACACCAGTATAGGAAAAAGGCTTAATAAAAGGAGTTACCCTATCAACTGGCAGGATACCCATCTGAGGTTGAATTGGCTTAGCTTTTCTTATCTTACAAACATTACACTTGTTTTCAATAGTCCTAATTAGGCTTCTTAAAGAAGGAATCCAATATTTTTGTCGTATGTCTCCCATTACATTCCCGATATTTTGGTGACAATTTTTTGTGTGATAAAATTCTACTAATAGACAGGAGAACCTGTCATTTTTCGGAAGTATTAAAGGTCGTTTGGCATAGCTTGAAAGTATGGAAACATTATTTAAACGACCACCAACTCGTAGTAATCCAATTTTATCGACGTAAGGATTTAATGTTTTTAGATCACTTGATATATCAATATTCTGTTTTGATGTAAGCTTGTTGTATTCGTTAGGAAAATGTTTTTTTTGAATGCATCGTACAATTTTATTTTCAGCTTCAGTCAATTCATCCATAGTCAGTTCTCCATCAATTTTTCTTCCAAAATTTAATTTAAGAATAATATTTTTGTAGAATCTTATAATCCAGGACATAACTCGAAGCACTTTCAAAAATTTCGAAAAACGGTTTATAGTTGCTTCAATGACATTTAACTCTTGTGTTAACAATACGACGTGCCTTGATTTCAAAAATTCATCACTTTTATCTTCCTTATTTCCCATAACATTTTCGTCTGGCCACTTATCCTCCCCGACCAGCAGAAAGTCAGGTCCTTTTTTCCAACGTCCTTCAGGGTTGTAATTAATAGGAAATTTCGCTCTAGTTGCTACGTCAGCAGGATTTTCCGATGTTGGACACCAACGCCAATTATAAATTTCAGAATTTTCTAGTATTTCTGATACGCGATTCGCGACATATTGCTTATATTTTCGATGATCCGATCTAATCCAACGTATAACAGTATGAGAATCAGTCCAGAAAACTATTTTTTTTGGTTTAAGCTGATCATGGCATTTTAATATAGCTTCTTTCAGACGTGCTGCCATAACAGCTGCTTGCAGTTCTAATTTTGGAATTGAATGGAAGCGTATCGGAGCACAAGCTGTTTTGCCTGTTATAAAAACGAGTTTTGAACTTGAATTTATAATAACACGCCAGTATCCAACAACTGCTAATGCTTCCTCACTGGCATCACAAAACACATGAAGTTCAATAATTTTCAAGTTGCCAAAATCTTCAAGTTCCCGAAAATAAAATCTAGGAATTTTGTATTGACCAATTTTTGGTATTTCTTGTAGCTACAGCTTAAATTTTTCGTAAATACTATTTGGCACTTTTGAATCCCAATCAATCGAACTTCTCCAAACTTCTTGCATTAAAATTTTAACGACTATCACAAAATCCGCCACAAAACCAAATGGATCGAAAATAGACATTGCAATACTTAAGAACTGTCTTTTAGATGGTATTGTTTTTAATTCAAGGATATTTTTTGGAACCTTATGAAATTTTAATACAAAAATGAAGCAATCAGAATGGGATGTCCAATGCATCCCTAAAATTCGTTCTATTTTATCGGAACTTAATTTGACTTCATCATTATGTGAAATTTCTAACGCTTTAGCAACTACTTCTGAATTTGTAATAAGATTATGCATTTGGAAACCCCCAGCTTCATGAATTAACTTGACAGCTTTTACAACATTAACGGCTTCCTGTTCAGAATCAAAACAATCAACGTAATCATCAACGTAGTGCTTTTCTATAATACTTGCAGCAGCTTGAGGATATTTTTCAATATAATCTTCTGCATTTTTATTTTTAACGTATTGAGCTGTAGTTGGAGAGCAAGCTGCTCCAAAAATCATTCTTTGCATGACATAAATATTAGGTTTTTTACAAGTATCACCTTTTCTCCATAGAAATCTTAATGCATCTTGATCTTTGGGTATAATACCTACTTGATGAAACATCTCTTTAAGATCACCACATACGGCTATAGGTGCTTGCCTAAATTTAAAAAGCACCGTTTGAAGAGGTTGATTAAGGTCTGGACCTGCAAGAAGTGCCTTATTGAGAGACATATTTTCGACTTCAGCTGCAGCATCAAAAACAAAACGAAGTTTTTTCTTATTGGGATTCTTAACACCAAAATGCGGTAAATAAAATGTTTTGTTAGAATGCCTTGATGCTTCTTCTTCAGAAAGAATTCGCGCATAACCTTTTTCTAGGTACTCTTCAATCTTTTCACAATATTCCTTAGCATATATTGGGTCCAATAACATTTTTCTTTCAACCGTATTTAATCTTTTTAGAGCCATATTATAGGAATTAGGGAAAAACTTAAAATCTTTGCGCCAAATTAATCCAGATTCAAACCTACTTCCGGTTCGTTTTGTAGTATTCTTTAATACTTCCAAAGCTCTTTCATCATTTTCAGATAGCAAAGGTTCAAAATGACGAATTCCAAAAGTTTCTATTCCAAAATAACTCTTCATTAAGACATCTAACTCATTTTCGCTATCAAATTCTTCTCTATCTTTTTTTTCTAAATGACATGAAAATGACTTCTGTGAGTAGTCGCTATTGTTTAAGTTTCCATAAACTATCCAACCCAACCTTGTTTTTGTAGCTATTAGTCCACTTGGAGATAGAATTTTCGGTGTTTCAATCGGTACAGTTAAAAAAGCATGGGCCAGGCTTATAATCATTTTAGGTTTTATCTGATTATAACAACAATGTGATATATCTGCTGATAAATTATATCTTTTAAAATCATAGTTCGATGTATTTAGACTTTGTGAAGGAAGATCCAAATGAGTTGATACATAGACATTTTTCATATTGTATCTTAGACTTTTTTCTTTTATGCCACTTAACTCAACATCAATTATTTGCGTTTGCTCTCGAGAAGTTTGATGATTTATCCACTGTAACTCTAAAGTGTCCCTTCGCCCAGGTATTCCCAACTTTTGAACAATTTCAGAATCTATAATAGATACGTTAGCTCCATCATCAACAAAGGCGTAAATTTTTTCAGAACCATTCGGACCATATAAATAAACAGGAATAATTTGGAAAAGCACAACTGAAGAATCAACATCAACGAGACAACTACGAGCTTGCCGATGAGTTATGTTTAAAATATCTTTGGGTGAATTGAAATTTTCTTCTAACAAAATATTTTTATGAAGAAGGCTGTGATGGATTTTTTCACAATCTTTAACTTCACATTTCTTTCTTGAATAGCAACTTTTTGCATGGTGACCAAATTTAAGACAACAAAAACATGCTTTTAATGATAAAACTGTTTGCCACTTTTTATCAATGGAAAAATCTAAAAATGTTTTACAAAATACTAGTGACTTGCATTCGCCATCGCATAACTTACATTTTTTATTTAAAACTATACAGGCATACTTTCTATTTTCTTTTAATATGTCCGGTAATGGAGAGGCATCGGTAACCATATTAGATATCCTTCTCAAATTAGAAAGCCAAACCGAAAAATCTGATATTGTGGCAATACGATCAAGACTTAAACATTTTTCTGCCCATTGAAGGCGTTTAGATATAGGAAGTTTGTTTAATAGCTCACTTAACAATAACGGATTAGACAAATGGTAGCTTCCTCCAACGGATTCTAAGAAAGTAGTCATATTGCCGACTTTGTTTGCAAAGTGAATAAGAGTAGTTAAATCTGATTCGCTTACGGATGGCAATGATCTTACTTTTTGAATTTGCGATTTAATCAATTGTTCTGGGCGGCCAAACATCTCTGACAAAGTTTTAATAATTGTATTAACATTTTTTGAGCTGACTAACAATGATTCAACTGATTCTCGCGCATCTCCCTCAAGACTTTCTCTAAAACGCATTATATTATGAAGTTCCGAATATTCGAATTCTTGCGTTGAAGTTATAAACGATTCATAAAAAGTTTGCCAATCTTCTGGTAACCCCGAAAATTTTGGAAGAGGGTAAATTTTTTTTTGTCGATGATTGCTTAACGATTGCGATGAATTTGTTTGTGTTGAGTGCAAACCAAATGGTGAAGCATGCACTATAGGCTGAGAGTTTACAAAAGAGGAACCGGAAGGAATTGAATTGAAAGTATGAACATTTGATGCGTGTGATGCGCTTAATGGGATTGAATCAGAAGCTATAACATTACTTGAAGCTGTCGAATTTGTGATGGTTGCGACATTATTGGTCGACACATTTGAATTAATTAAAGATATTTCTGACAAACTTGAATAATTTCGAACAACATTTGACTCTACAATTCGTAAATTTTCTTTTAGGGCCGTAATTGAATTCTGCGTATTTAAATTATTTGTCTCCATTTATGTCTGCATACTTCTCATTTGATTTAATAAAAGCGTTTGCATATCTCCTAAACGTTTATCAATTTGAGATGTTTCCTGTTCTTGACTTATGTGATGGATACTTTCTGGAGTCTGCATACGACGAATACCTTCTGGAGTCTGCGTACCCTCTAACTGCTTATCGATTTCATCTGTTATCTGCTCTGGACCTTCTTGAATTTGGTGTATGCCTTCTGGATGTGTATATGTAAACGTGTTTTCAGATTCATTACCATTAGAGTTTGCAGAAGTTGTACCGATAGTTGAAATTGGCGATCTTATCATTGGCATTGTCGGGGAAAGTCTTTGAAGTCTTCTACTTTTTCTCATAGATTTTAATGCAACACAGTACTTAACAAAATTGCTTCCACTAGGTTCTCCAAATAAAAGACAGAATGAAGGACACCAATTAATTCCAAAGAAGCCAATCAAATAAATATAAAAATTTGAATAAAAAATGTTGAAAACAAGACGGTTATTGAATAAACTCTTTCCAATTGGTTAACAAATGTTTATTCACTGGAAGTATTACAATGTAAACATATTATTATACATTTAGAATTATACAATAACTTACAATTTTATGTGCCTTTATCAAGAAGTTTTCAACTAATGAAAATTTTCAAACAATGTTTTCAAAAGCTCTCAATAAAATTTAAATCGATTTCAAAAATTAAAAATACAAAGTGAAATAATATACCAAAGAACATTTTAACAACATCATATAAAAAACAAATAACAACACCTATAATATAAATATGAATATAAGATTAAAAGGATGGTTGTCTAAATTAGAAAACAATGAAGAGAAGTAAGAAAGTTAGATATTTATATATTTCATTTAGTTTTAACAGCTTAACACTGCGCCATAATTAAATTGCTGCATAACATTTAGATAAATAGCTTTGCTTGCCTTTGTAATTTTATTTTTATAGTGATGTAATGTACACCATTATTTTTTCTTCTTTGTTTTTCTTAGAGCAGTTTATTGCGTAGTAAATTTTTTTTTAAAGTAAAAAAATTTTTATTTTACTTTCCTGTCAACGTTATTATTATTATACAGCTCTATACAATAACTTTGAATTTTTGTTATCTACAGTTTTTGCTTTCATTTGATATGATAATTATTTTTTACAACATTAATAACATTATAAAAGAAAGGAATAGTTTTGATTTTAAATTATTTTGAGTTTTACAATTTGAAAAACATGATAAGATGCAGAACTAATATTCGTGACATTTCAGCACAAAATATTCATACTAAGGTTCTTATGATCTAGCACACTCTTTACCTTATTGCTAATAACCTTAAAGCTAATATTATACATTGTTACAACACTTACGTTTTTTTGTTTATTTCCGGTTTTTGGCTGGAAACTACTTCATCATTCCATTTTGCGACTGCTTTTCGGGCAACTGCTTTATTTTTATTAGCGCATGGAGGTATGAATCCTATGGAGAAGGTGCAACTTCCTCTTCTTCTACGAACTTTTCCTCTTTACTGTAGGAGATTACCTTGGCGCCCCGTAATAGATTACTCACTTTTCTCTTAAGAACCTTATTATCATCGGCCATTGTTTAAACTTTCTGATTAAGCAGTTTATTCTCATCCAGTACTGCCTTCAGTTCTCTTTAAATTCTCAACTCTAGCACGTTTGTATGGATTCAGATTATAGTTTTTTATTCTACTTTTTTCAATGTTTCAACGTTTTCAATATTCAATATTGCTATAAGGGACTAGTAGAGATTCTGTTGCTGCTATGCAGATACCAGGAATTTTTCTACAGGTATAGATAGCTGCATTTATATTATATTTTGTCCTTTGTTGATTTATTATTTTTAAGACTTACTTTTAAGCACAAAAGTCAAAAACGCTATTTTGTGCGATGAGTAACTCAATAAGCTGTAAAAATTTCTAAAATTTTCCGATAAGGAATCAAAAAGAGCGTCGAAAACTCAATATTTAAATCTTTTTCGTATTTTGATTTTTGTTCCGAATTTGACAATATAATCAGGCAGGCGATTAATTAACGCTTTAATTTAATTCAATTCATCAATGCTAAGATTTAAAACTAATTTAAAAAATATATATAAAAATATTTTATATTTGTCCAATCAGCTCCACTGTGCATTTTGTTTCATATTAAAACACATTTAGCAAAATCATTAACTTTTGAATTGTGAGTTAAGCTACTTAAATTTTGTAAGATTTTCAAAATATACAATAAACAACAATTCTATAACAAAACTATGAAACCATGAAAAAGCTGGTAGAAAATTATGTCTAAATGTCTATTATTTTTAAGAAATCACATCATAATTACCAATTGGCTATTTCCTGTCATTAAAGGGTGCTCCAGAACTATAGCGATCCAAGGTTTTAAATTTAAACAAAATAAATAGGTTTTTATGTAAGTATGAAATAAACCAAAAAGAAAGAGAAAACATTTAATACTTTCATTTGTTACTGCCATCAGCTACTGACTGACTGACTGCCTTAGTGACTTGTGCTATAACTTAATTGTAAGACTGTTAAGGTTTCTGGACAATCTCAGTGGCCTTAAATATTGTTGCCATTTCATTAAATAACTTAATTTCTCTCTTCACGACAGTCTTCCTTTGAAATATTTTACTTTTAAGGATTAAAGTTTTATTTCTTCTTTCAGAGGAGACAAATATTATTTCTTTTTTACAGTTGTGTCTGAACTTTTCAATTAAATTAAAACAACTACTTGTTATCATTGTTGTTGTTACTGTTTGCTGATTCTGCTGTACAGGATATGAAAGTGCATAATGACAGGGTGTTGTTGTTTGGTTGGTTGATTGTTTAAAGATGAACACTGAAAAAAGGGATTTAAGATTTAATTCAAACTAGTGCTTTTTCGACGCAACATATTATCCCCATTAGTTGAAGAGAAGTCATTAAATATAAGTAAATAGGAAAAAGAAATAACAACAACCATGTCGTATTGTATTTACGTTTTTAATTGTAGTAAAATAAGAAATGAAAAAAAAAAAATATCAGGGAATAAAGTTTGCAAACCAGAACAAAAAGGAAAATAATATAATACAGAAACATAAACATTTTTGCCGGAAAATAAAAGCGGAAGTCCTTAAATAATAAGAAATGAATAAAAGAATGGAAAGAAAAGTGTGTTTTTGAAAAATGTTCTTAACAAATCTAAATGTATATTTTTTTTATCATTGTTAAATAGACAAATCATTTAGGGAATTTTCAGCTGTCTAATTAAAAGACCAAAAGGAAAATATATTTTAAGCAGTAGTTTTAAGTTACTAAAAGATTAAAAATTATTTAAGATAAAGTTTTAGAAAAAAAAATTCGGTTAATCTAATATTCAATTGCTTTAAGATTTTAAAGTTCTTAAGTTGTCGTATATTTAAACTTAATAAGAAAGAAAAATAATTTTACGATTTTTTCTGTCATTAAAAAAAAAAACAAGAAATATTAGACACCTGCAGAATGTCCTATTTACGCATCAATTCCTAGTTTTAAAAATTATTTTTAAGTTTACGTTACAGTGTCACTCTTTAGAGAGTAGAATCATTTCTTTTTAAACCGCAAAAAAGAAAAAAGGTTATATCTAAGTTTTTTATTCCGTTTGTAATTTCTACAGTATCCATATTCCATCTCATAAAATTTATATAATCTGAGTTCTAATGCGTAGCGAAGTAGATCGAGCGATGACCTTCTGTCCGTCCGTGTTCGAGTTGAAATCAACTTTGCCAGGGCAGTAAATGAGCTAGAGAAAGTTTAATTACACCAATTGATCAGACACAGTTTAAAAAATTTTTCTATTGAAAACCAAAAAGATCGGTCCCTGACCTTCGAAGCAGCAGACAAAACACCACCACTGCCTATAATCTTTCCATATCATTTGGCACAAATCTTGTTTAGTGAAGAAATTCCAATAGATAGATAGAGATTAAAAAATAAAAAAATAAAACATCAAGTGAAAAAATTGGCGCTGGTCCATATTTTCCGAGTTATGGGCCTTTGAACTTTTCGTAAAAAAGTACGATTGTGCACCATATTTTTAAAGATATTGTTATGTTTTTCCCTTTTTAGACAAACGTACGTATTCTTTTGATTGCAAAATACCACTGTAGTTCATTATAAATTATGTATTCTTACTTTGTGACTTTATCTGGCTATACTTTTTGATCTACGGTCTTGTGAATCATATGATCTCGTATTTACTACACATGCGTTATTATTATAAACGCAGCCATTACCCATGCTATTCTACTGTGTTACTCCACGAGACATGAACTACTCGATGCCTTGTTTAGTAACCTTAACCATCCACACACCTCTCCACTACTCCTTTTGTCCAAGCACGTCTGCCATACACTGTTGTTTTGCTGTTACACTTTCTTACGGTAACCGCTACCGTTTTTAAGTTTTATTATAAAGGGCTTCTTGACTAAAAATTAAATTGGACGTCTTCAGTAAATGTTCTGCCATGGCTATTCAAAATAATTATCATTTGCCTCTCGGGAGGTTTGTACTGCTGCTTCTTAATTTTTAATTGCATTATAAATTATTATTTTCCGTTATACGCATGTCCGAAGGTGGGCTCGAACTCACGATCTTGTGGTTTACAGCAGGCACGTCTACCAACGCTGCCATTGTAGTTGCTCAGCTTTTGTTAGCTAATTGTGGTATTATTCTATACACACACCATTAGTGGAAGTAACTTATTCACTTTGATGTTCAACGTTAGTAATGTTATGTACACATAATTGTAGCGTACTAAAGTAAACAAAATGAATATGATTCATGTGCACACAATGATTAAGCTTATTTGTGTTTAAATATTAAATTAGGTCAGTCCTGATTATTTTATTATTTTGTTAAATACTTTGCACATGTTTATAAAATAAAGAGTTCTGCAACCTTACCTGCAAAGTAAATCAGTTCATTCCAACTAACAATAACTGCAATAATAAAAAATTAAGTAAACACCAAATGAAAAGAAAACAAGGGTGCTATATCCGGCTATGTCGAATCTTATATACCCTTCTCCATCTACGTAAATGTAGTTTATTGAAATATGTAGTTTCAATCAAAAAAGCAAATATTTAAGTGACAGAATTAAATAATAAGAAAACAAAAATTAAGTAATACATATAATTTTACATAAAAATGTCATCAGCTCTTAATGGGTTAAGCATTCTTAAAAAATTTTAGTATTTCCTTAAAGATCTCTTCAAAAGCTTTTAAATTATACCCGTATAGATATTTTAATAAAATTTGAACATTTCAGAGGACCGTAACTCGGAAAATATGGGCGAGCGCCAATTTTTTCACTGGATGTTTTTTCTTATTTTTCAATTATCTATCGTCCCATATATTTGACAATTTGATTGGAGTTACTTCATTTTTCAAAATGATGTGAAAAAATAAAGCTAGGCGTGGTGTTTTGCCCGCGGCCTCGAAGGGAATGGACCGATCTTGATGATTTCCAATAACATCTTATTCGACACTATGTCAGATCGATTGGCGTATTTAAATTTTATAATGTTAACGCAATTTGTATTTATAACTATAAGCGTAAATGGAATGATGCAACTAGCAGTTAATAAAAGATCCAATAAATTTTAAAATTCTTTGCAGCAAGTTGATTGTTCGGAAATACATAGCAGTTGTTCTTTTTACACGATAGATTTAAAATTTTTTAGTTTATACGCCGTCTTTATTAGATTTCTTTAGCGCCTTAACTGATTTGATAATGCTTCATCTAATTTGTGTTCTTTTTTTATGGGTCATATCATTAAGATCTTCTGATTCCATGTCATCATCAACGACACGGGCTGCACCACCATTTGTCTTTCTTCTTTTTTGTGTATGCTAACTAGTCCTTTCATTCAGTTTAATAGCTCCACAACAGCCAGAACCGCCAATTTTGTATCGCAGAACAACAACGATTTTTAGATTGTATAGCAAAATTTTTACGAAAACTTACAACTTGCTCCCTTGCTGCCTTGCTGCCTTGCTGCCTTGCTCCCTCTTATAAATCTCCACAGAATCCACAGGTAACAGAAAAAACGCTTTTTGTTTAATTGTTTCTCTCGCCACTTATATATATATATATATATATATATATATATATAATCGCAATATCTCAACATAACAGCGCAAAAACATCTATAAATTTGTTTTGGCTTTGTGAAATGTCATTAAGATATTTTCAGTGGTTTATGAGATACCGAACCATATCCAAAATAAATAGCTTTCAAGCCATTGTGTGTTATGATAAATTTCTGTTTCATGAAAACATTATTTATTTTTTTCCAATTGGAATTAGTAATTTAACATTTTCATTAACATTAGAAAAAAACAGCTTTATTAAAAAAAAATCAGTATCATTAAATGGTAGTTTAATTTTTTGCCATTATTTAAAACAATGCCAATGATAATTCAATGGTAATGAAAAAATCCTAATTATGGCACGGGTAAAGTTTTGTTTAATTTCAAGTGTTTTACAATTATTAAAATCAAAATTATAAAAATTTGTTTTTGATTATTGTGATTTTGTGGTATTTAAAAAGTCTAGGTTTAATATATATTTCTCACTTAGTTGACGAAATATTTAGCTTAAGAGTGGATTAATTATTCGAATTTCGATTTTCTGTAAATTTTGATCATTTCGAAATTTCTTATTTCCGATGTTTTTCGAATTAATTTTTTTAATCCAGATTTTTATTAAATTTATTTTAATTAATTAATGGTTTGAATTTCGGCTTAAACATGATCTCGTCAATTTTATGCGGTTGGTGTAAAAGAATTTTTAGTTAAATGGATTTCCAGTGTCGATTTCGGAGCGATCATATTTTTATGTGTACAAATTTCTTATCAGCGAGGAAGTTTTATTTTTTTTAGATAATTTTCAACAAAATTGCTTTTACCTTAAAGCACTTAAGCATATATATATATATATATATATATATATATATATATATATATATATATATATATATGTATATCCTCTTAAATTATATAACAATTCCTCTAATGCAATGGTTTGATGATTAAATTGTATTTTAAGTTTATTTCACAACATACTGTGCCACCAAACAAGTAGTGGTCTTTTTACATTGGAAACAAGACGAGTGTGTGCTAAAAAATATTACTTTATTTAAATTTGCGATATCAATTAATTACTTCAAAAAAATATATTATGACTTTTACATGAAAAGTGCATGTTAAAGCAAAGGAATCATTAGGTTGCATTTCTAACAGGAATAGGTGGACAACAGTAATTGTTAGAAGTAATTAATTTATTGTATTCTGGGAGTTAATTTAAGTCAAGGTAATATATTGAAGTTTTAAAAAATAATGTAGAAATTTATTTAAAACAAAGAAAATTGTTTTCAAAGGGTTCAAAAAATTTACTGAAGTGACTTTAATGAAGCAATAAATTTAAAATTTTGTACAAAGATTTCCCTATACAGTTAAAAGATAACAATAAGCTTGAGATTTCTAAACGAAAATTAAAAAAAAAATGATTATTTTAATTAAAAATTTACAAGGTCATATGTAGCTTTCGTTATTAGCTTCATTGATTTTGCCATTATTTTAAGTGATGAAGACTGCGCTTGTAATGCGTCTATACACTCTCTTATGCCTGTTACATATTTTTAAGGTTGTGTTGGCTTGCATTGTGGCAACGGAGTTACATTAAACGTAACTTCCTGAGTAGCAGTTTTGTAGAGGCCATAAAATTTTCTCTTTGGAGCAGTTTCAGCTGAATGATGACATATTCTGTCTATGTTATTTTCCAAATTAGTGAGATCGTTAACCTGACAAGATCCGCCCCCTGTGTTGTTAAAACTTTTGTTGTTGACTGCAATTTTCTTTTTTAGACGACTCTTTAGGTGTGCCAATACCTGGAATAAAGTTGGTAAAGTGCTTAAAAATTAGAAGAAAGTGATACAGACAAACTGTTTACTCATCAGAACAAAAAAATGAAAATTAATAAGAACTTTTCGAATCTAACGGCTGAGAAATTATTCCTTAATATTTTAAGTTTGAAATTTATATTGCTTGCATGCATGCAAGCTTATGTTAAAGTTTGGATAAAATTAACATTCAGAATTGGCATTTTTTACCGCCATTTGTAGCCACTTTTCTATATTTTTTTTTAATACTTGCATAGCAACTACTAGCTCTTAACTAAACCACTTAATATATAGAACTTTCATAAGGTAAGCATCTCTTGCTTACTATAAAACGTTAAACTTTGTAAACTGAAATTTAACATTTGATTTTACTAAATTTTCTAATTGCTGCCAAATAAATCTTTCTATATAAAATTTCTCATTTGCATTGGAAATTTAAAAATTGTTAACTATTCTCCAAACTTACACCAACCCGCATCTATCATCGCCAATAAACCTACATGCATAAATTACGACATCATCCACCACCATCATCTAACTTTATGACCTTATATAATATTCTTGTAAACAACTCAAGAGAACATTTGCTTTCTGCTTCTTGAGGGTGGCCCGTCAGAATTCATTTTCTCTTAAGTTTGCTCCATTATAGCTTTGTTGCTACCAAACTGTGGGCATCTTGTAGCCAAATGAGGGTATTCATCAATGCACTTTACCAGTTTGTCGAATTGTGCAAACGTTGTCAACTTTATGCTTGAAAATACGTCTTTTTAAATTAAACTAATTATTTTTTCAATCAATACTCGTATACCTACATAAATATTAAAAAATTTTCCTTTTGTTGAAAATTCCATTTTTTGTTGCTTTGTTTTGATATTATTTTTTTTAAATTATTTTATTTCAAATTGAATATTAATAAATAAAACACTAAATAATTTTTGTTAATCGTATAATGAAGACACCAAATAGATTAATAAACGTTTTTTCGCTTTTTAAAAACGCAAATATGAAAAACGTTGACGTTTTTGTGCGTTCTAACGGTAAATTGTGTTCTATGAACAGGCTGTAAAATTCACGAAAAATTTGTGAATAACAGTGTGACATAATAGTTACTATTGCTCTGGAAAGCGATGACTCAAACTCAGAACATATCGACAAAACATGATTTTTTGAAGAAAATTTATTTTTTTATTGTTACTTAACTAATCCTTTTTACATTTTTTATAAATTATTAAATTTTCTGTTTTGAATTTAAGTAATTTTATTTAATACTTTATTAATATGCGTGTTTTTTACAAATTTATTCTCAAATCAAATAGGTCACATTTTGCAAAATATAAATAACCTATAAAAATCACAGAAAAACACGAATTACACAGTAAACTGAAAAACAAAACAAATTGATTCACCAATAAAAAAAAATCGTAATCTGATAATTTCCAAATTAGCGAGCTACCAGCTCCTTGTTAATTTCAACCTGAACCAACAACTATTAAAAATTTTTCTAATATCGGGTGTTTTTCAAGCCTGAGAGAACTTAAAAGTATAAAAAAAAAACACTAAAAATTAAATTTATTATTTTTAGTAAATTCTGGCAAATCATTCTGAATAGACTTAATTAACAACGCTATCGAATCATCTAAGTTTAGTTTGAAAATAAGTCATCAATTCGAGCAACTTATAGACGAATTCTTCATTTTTATGGTGCACATAACCGTCCGTCTGAGCCGTCCGTATAGGTTTGTTAATAAGCCAAACTGCCGCATATAGAGTGAGTCCAATCAAAAATATACCCTACAGAATCCATTGAATACAGAAAAATGCACCGTTCGTTATGCTTTACACGCTGGTGGCATCATTGGACGTAATTTCTTCAAAAATGAGGCCGGATCTCACTTACGCTCAATGAAGATCGTTACCGCACCATGGTTAATGAGTTTTTATTTAACAATATGGATGACATTGATCCGGAGGAAATGTGGTTTCAACAAGATGCCGCGAGTGTCATACGGCGACCGCAACCATTGAGTTATTGAAATAAAAATTTGGCGATAAATTGATTGATTATAAGAAACTTTTCTGAGTTCTGCAGGCACAAACATAAAAAAGCAACATTCAGCCGAATTGTATAACCTTCTTCTTTTTTTGAAGTCGGCTAAAAACGACAACAAATTAAAATCAGAAATGAATTATTGTTGGTCAAAATATTAAAAGAGCATTCCCATCCTGAAAAAAATGAACAGACAATAAACTGCAATTAAAACTACCAAAATTATCTACATAAATAAATTTTAGAAAAATTTCATTATATTTACTGCATTAAACTTATTTTAACAAACCTAGCATACGCATACATGATTATGTTTGCATGTACCCAGTAAAAAATAGGATCATTCAGAGTAATCTTAGAGCGCTCCTTTGCGAGTAATGGATTACTCCATAAAACTCCGAAACGCATTGGATTTTTAACATAGCATGTCCGCAGACACGAGTACTCCTTTTAAGCTCCTTATGGAGTACTCTCTTTGATCTTGAAAATGACGACAGAGGGAGTAATCGTTTTTGTCTCCTAAAAGAGCATAAAGGGAGTAAACATCCATATAAAATGCAAATTTTTTTATTTTTACAAAAACAAATAAATATTAATTTTTAAGAAAAAAATTTTTTTTTTTTACCATTTCTAATTCAGGCTCTGTTATAATCAGCTGTTCTGCCGAATTTAATTCCTTCAAAGAATCAATTGGGAAAATTTTTATTCTTTAATTTGATGTGTTCTTCCACAAACCGTAATGACTTTGATGAGCTTTTATAAAGCGGCATTCCATTCACAATTATATCGATCAATAGCTAGGCATTTGCATCAGGTGATATGTATTGGCCGTGCATCATCAGTGCTTATTCTAAACCCCAATGAAAGTATTCACCTGGTGCCATATCTATTATTTCTGGGCTCCCTGTGAAGCAGCGTGGGTTTTCTGTATGCACTGCTTTTAACAATGTTTCTCTACATAGTAGAACGACCATACCTTCACTTTTTAAAATGTAGAGTAGTGAATTACAGCATTCGTTCGAAACACGACTTTCAATTACCCAAGAAGCGAGCTACTTTTAAAATTTTCACTGATATCATAATAAACAACAAAGTTTTCCGTTTGGATGTCTTCATTTGTTAATTCATTGATTTTGTGAGGTACTGATGCCTCTTGCTCACTTTAAGTCTCCCGATTACAATTTGGGAATTTTTCAATTTCTATTTTAACTAGTCGTCTTAAATGACGATCAGAAACTAAATTTTCGCACAATTTTAACAAATTTGTTACTATACCCGTACCTTTTCGCTTTTATTAAAAACACGTCTTTCACTTTTTAAAACTAAACTGACTAAATATAAAAACAAAACGAAAACATCAACAATTAAAAGTTATGTCACAAACAAAAACGAATAAGCGAGGCATAAACAAAAAAAAAAAAAAAAAAAAAAACAAAAAATAGTTTCGATAGCTCGTTTATTACTCCAAACGGATGAAAATGTCATTACTCCTTTATAGCTCGATTATAGATTAATCCATATACTTTTTACTGGGTACATACATATGTACATATGTATATGTCGGCTTTGGATACAACAATTAAAAAATAATATGAAAATTTATTTTAAAAATTTTGAGTACATTTCTACATATTTAATTTTGTTTAATTTATTATTTATGAACGTGTCAAAGAGACAATATTGTGAGAGTGTTTATGTTTATTAAGGCTAATTACAGTTCCACCAAGGCAACCGCATTGAATTAATTCTAACACTTATAATAATACAAAACGAATCTGAAGCTTGCACCAACAAATAATTACAATTGCAGTTGGTTTATTGTTTGTCCTCTACAACTCTAAGAAACTAATTAAAATTTATAAATAAGATCAACAAATAATATTTTTTCTAAGTTCTCTGCGAGTAAACAGAAAATGCAGCTGTTTTTTATTCAACCCGACTAATTCAAATAAATTTCATAGAAAACTGATGTCTAGAGCAATATTTCCTCGCTTTACAAATTTAAAATTAATAAAAAATCGATTATTGTTAGATACAGCGTTTTAATCGAACTACAATATAATATAAATTTTTATTTGACTGAGATGAGAGAATTGCAACAGCCAATTTAAGGCATGCACAGCTCTGAGTGCTTATGATTGGCGATGGGCTTAGACCTGGGTATTTACCCAACGCTGTAGACAAGAGTATACTAATTACGGTTCCAGAGATACAGGGCTGTGGCGTACGGACAGATATTCTGACGAATACATTCGGTTAAGGTTTTTAGACTTTGTGTAAGGAATTCTAAAAAGGAAAACAACAACAATATTGCCTTAAACTCTAAACATTTATACATTCCCATTTAAAAAATCTTTACCATTCAACTCTGCTTTATATAGCTGCTCTACTACTTAATTGACATTAACCTACTTTTACGTTTACTACCAACACGTTTATTACAAACAAATAATAAATTACAATTATTTTTAAGTGACTTTGGAAAACTACACTAAATGTTAGGTTGAGCATGAAGATCTACTTCTAGATATTAAAAGTTGTTACAAACTATTTAATACAAAATTTTTAGTAAAAGTCAAAACAAATAAATTTAAATCAAAATATATTACAGCTGTCTGTCTATAATGCTTTAAATGTTTTGCCACATACATAAAATAACATTAAGTGGTAGCGCACCCTGTTATTAAATATTGCAATAAATTTAGCTAATTTTTAATCTACACAGATACATTAAATTATCTGAATGTCAGTAAAATTATGTGCGCTATAGAAGCAAGTAGAAAATATAAAATTTTAACTTAAAAGGTCTCCCAATATTGATGTGATTTTTTACTTATATGGCCTTAGTTTTTTCAATCAGAATAGTCAGACAATTAGAGTTCACAAAGATTATATACCAAAATGTCCGCTATAAATTTAAATTATAATATAAATAAGGAATTAAAAAATTAATTGGTGTTTCTAAAATCGCTTGAATTGTACAAATATGGCTTTATCTTTTAAACCGTTACAACGCGTTGTAAGCAGATGTTTGGAATTTTTACAAAAGATGTACAGAAGATTTACTTCTATGTCCGCTATTGAAATGAGTCCAAAAAAATTAAATAAAAATAAAAAATTAAACATATTTATGTGAATTTCACAGGTAAGGCCTTATTTTTAAACCGTTATAGGTCCTGCCTATAAATAAAAAATTGAAATTAAAAGGTGTTGCAATATTAATGTGATCTTCCAGTCACCTTGTTTTAATTTACGCAAAGTATGTTTTACTATGTACGAGAGTGACTCATACATGATACGAAGCACTTCGTGCGTAAGTCAAACCAACTCTTGACAGATTTTTTACATGACTTGTCAAATTTCACACTACAAAACATATACATGTGGTGTAAACAAATTGAAACATTGCTTGTGTAGAAGCTAGGAGACAAACTCATCTGATAAAGCATCTGACATAAGCTGTTTTAACATAAAAATTTCTGGCAAAACAAAACCGACTTCAAAACAGACACAGTATGGCTACATACATCAAATTACATTAACTATTGGGCCACCTTTATATTTCATCTCTAAACTTTTTAGTTACTACAGCAGACTTAACACTCATTGTTAACTTAGACCGTCTGTCTACAACTGTTCAAGATTTTGGCAATATACATCAAATCACAGCAACTATTGGGACACCCTTTAATTTTTAAATTAAATTTTTATATTTCCTGTTGTAATAGACTTAGCAATTTAATCCCTGCAGTCAGACTAAGATCAATTATCCTTTTCTCAATACTAATTTTCCACTGACAACAGTAGCAGTTAAAATGTTTACAATGTTTCTTCTATGTGTCGATATAAAAAATATAGAGAGAGCATATGTATGAAGTATGTTTCTGGTGACATTGTCAGCAAACGTGCCAATAAATTGTTTTTTTTTTTTTAAATATTTAGACGCATTTTCGACGGTAGTTTTGAATTTCAATGATTGAAAAAAAAACGTGCCCGTCCTCTAAACGTGGTAAAAAAAAAGGAACTTGACATGATTTTAGGAACATATACGCACCCAAATATAAGAATTTTTCTTTTTAATAAGCAAAATTTTCAACTAATTAACTTAATTAATTTATTATTTGATTTAAGAAACGGCAAATTAAAATTCTAATCGGTGGCAATGTCGAGCGCAATTTACGCCACATATTGGGTAAAAACATTATTATGAATTTTAATGTTGACGGAATTTTTGGCAAAAGCCGACTACGTGATTACGGTAATAAGTTGCTTTTTTTTGGGTAAAAAAAATTGTTACATTAATATGCAAACACTTTTAATAAAATGTACTTTTTTCAAAAGTTAGATATACAGGCATGTCACAAATTCCGATCGGAATGCTTTTAATTCCGTATTAACAATTCCGATCGATTTTGTTTTACCTTCTACAGATTCCGATCGATTTTGTTTATTTAAAAAAAATGCTTAAAAGCTCCATCTTTTTTATTTAAATGTTGCAATATTGCGCACATCTAAGTAAACAACAAAGCAAATCTAAACAAGGACACATAATAAAATTAAATTTGAAAACCGTTAGTAACAAAATTTCAAAGAATCTTAAGTCCACTTTGAAATTAAAAAGTGGTTTCATTCCGAAGAAATTTTTCGTTTTTCGTTTTCTAAAGATCCAATTTAGGGGATTGAAACCACTTTCGATCGGAATTGTGTTCTGTGACATGCCTGATAATATCATTGCTTTTTAAAGACAGAAGAAAAAATATTTTAAGCAATCGTGTCTTTGTAATTTGTGAGTTCAGCCATAAATAGAACGTTCTTACAACTTGTTTAAATTTATAATTGTAATTTTTATTTGTGTTTAGTTTTCATAATATTTTAAGAAAAGAAAATGCGCACAGAGTTTTGTTAAATAATTGTTAGCGTTTATAATTATAAAAAAACATTTATTTTGTCGACTAAAAACCAAAAATATACTAGTGGTATAGTCTCTGGTAAAGTATCGCATTTTTCTATTGACAGTTCCTATAGAAAAGTTCAACAAGTGTAGATTTAGTTATAGAAACGTACTAGTAAAATTCTGGTTCGAATGTCTTCATATGGTTTCATTAGAACTATCTAATCAATACCTTGTCAACTATTTAATGTCCCTAGGGCATTTTAAACGACAAGCACATGATATTTGTCTACAGCGCACTGCAGCGAAGAACATTATGTGGGGTATTTTTCGACAGTAGTAACGGTGACTAAGTCAAAAGCGAGTGAGTAGAGTTTTTTTGACATTTCCTTTAGCGATTCTTTGTAAATTTCAACAGTCTGTCTATAGCGGTTCAACAGTTTTGCCATATACATCAAATTATACTGACTATTGCAACACCCTTTAATTAATTAATCTAAAATATTTATACTCCTTACTATACCAAGCAAAGAAGTATATAACGGTTCAAAAGATTCGGCCATATAGGTCAAATTCCATTAATTTCGGGAACACCCTTTAATTTCTTAAGTCTTATTATAAACCTATTGTTCCGCTATGACCTGGGAATACAGATTCTTTGTAAACTTTAAGCGTCTCTCTATAACTATTAAAAAGTACGGCCATATACATCAAACTAAATGAACTACGAGTATTGCGGCACCCTCTACATTCTGTCGAATTTGCAAGCATTTGTCTATAACGGTTCAAAATATAGGCCCATATAAGTCAATTTCCATCAATTATGGGAACACCGTTTAATTTTAAGGTAAAATTATAAACTTGTTGATAGAGCGGACTTATCAATACAGGACTCTTGTAAGTTTTAGCTGTCTGCCTATAACGGTTCAAAAGCTTGGCCATATACATTACTTGTTGTTACAGCGGAGTTAGTAATTTTGTAAATTTTAAGAATCTGTGAACAAAGTTTGGCCATATACATCGTATAAAATAAACTATTGGGCCTCCTTTTAATTTATAATTTTGAATACTAATACTTGTTACGGTCAGAGCAATCGATATACTGTCCAATTTGCAAGCGTTTGTCTAAAACGGTTCAAAAGCTAGGCCTTTATAGGTCAATTTACGTCACCTATAGGGACACCCTTTAGTTTATAAACACAAATGATATTCTTGTTGTTATAGCGGACTTATCAAAATTTTAAAAGTTTGGCCAGATATATCAAGTTACACTAAATATCGGGACACTTTTAATTTTAAATGTTTATAATTGTTATTATAACTTTCATAGTATGTCATACTGTCCAATTTTCAAGCGTTTGTCTATGATGGTTTAGAAGATAGGCTCACTTATGTCAATTAACGTCACTTATGGGTACACCCTTTAACTTTTAAATTAATTTTTGAATTACTTCTTGTTACAGGGAGCTATAGTAATACGCAGTCGTTTTAAATTTGAAAGAAGCGCCCTTTGCAGTTCATAATACACGTAAATGATATTTATGCTGTGTGGAAACACCCTTTAATTTTTATGATTATGAAGTGTTTTTTAAACGGGGCCAATCTCTAAGCCTCGGTTCAGAAATGAATGAGTTCTGCAGGCACAAAATTAAAAAAGCAACATTAAGACGAATTGATCTTATATATATTGACAATTTTAACAGACATACGGAATTACATATATACGTATTTCAAACTGATAAGTCGTATGTAAACAAAATCTCGTCCGAAAGTAGGTTTAACAAAAATAGTATGTGTTCATTTAGTTTTAGTGTTGTTCTTGGTATCGACTGCATACTGTTTTCATTTAAAAAAAATAAAATATAAAAAATAATATCTTCTAAGAAAAAGAGTTTTTGCTACCTAACCAATGAAGTTTGAAATGATTTAGGTTACCTTTTTCTCCTATACATATTTACATAAACTGAATCTCTTTTTAAATAAAATCACCACTCTGCTATAAATTTTATGTTAAATGTTTAACAACTTATAGTTTTTTTTTTATTATAAATTTAATGGGTCATTAACTTTTAATCAATTAGAAAAAAAGATTAAAAGTCATTAGTTAAAATAAACAAATAAAATAAAAAATGACCAAAACCAGAAATTCCGAATTATTTTTTTTAAATATAACATCTCAATACAATTTACAAGATGATCGTTGCTTTCTTTAGAGAGTTCGTTTAAAGTGAATACAAGTCAAGGCAAGTCATGATGTTTGATGGCACGTGTAAATAAATTTATATTTTAAGATTTAATGTCAGCTCTTACGATTAAATACAAAATATAATAATGTGTAAATGATTTTTCTTAATTATTTAATATGGATTATTTTGCATGATTTTTATGCCCACCTTTTTTTTTGGCTACTTATTATTCCTGCAACAAGTTTAACCAGAACCCTTTGGAATTCAAAAATTTTAATTATTTTTAATGTTTTAATATTAACGTAGGAAACAATACACATTTAATTTAAAAAATTATAATTTTCACAGCTCAATAACGTACATGAACGAACACAAATTACATTCAATTTTTTTTCTCTTTTGCAGTTTATAGAGTAATTTCAACCACGATTTTTAGCTCAGATTGTCAATAAACCTCAAACAGTGTAGTATTTAAAAATAAAGAAATTTCTAAAAGATTTAAAAAAATTTATTTAAAATAGCGAAATTGTTTATTTAAATTTTTATTTAAAAGACTGCCTAAAGTAAAGTAAAGACAGGCGATAATGGATTTAAACCCTCTGAAACTTCTAGTTGTTGTGACTGTTTTAGCCGTCTATCGACCACAAGGTGAAAACTGATATTTAAAAGAGTTTTTTTTTTTTTTTTTGTTAATGTGAGACTATGTATAAACTCGACTATATACAACAAATATTTGTAAAAACATCAATTTATTTATTAAAGACTGGTTTGAAAATAAATATTAAAACTAAAAAACCTTAGCTAAACAGTAGATACAAAAATGTATCTTGCTTCTCCTAGATGTTGGAAAATCGAAAGTCCATAATGAAGAATACGCAATTTCTCCATCGTGTTTTGACCGGCTTTTCGCAAGCAAATATTTAGGTCACTTCACGGTACTATAAACGTAAAAAGTGAAAGACAACCTATCCATAATTAATTTCTATTTAATGCTGCTACCGCAGTAGTTATTTCATACCAGGGGGAAAATTACTTCACTCGATATCGACAGAAATTTCAGTATAATTTTAATGTAAATTTCGATCGATATCGAATACCATAATTTGTCCACAGGCCTACAAACATTTGAGTACTTTGCAGTTATTTGAAACTGTGATTAAAAATGCTTAACTATTTTCATATGTAGTTGCTTAACTGTTGCTGTGAAAAAATGTGCAGCAAAAGCAAAAAGCAAATGCAAAACAAAAGAAACAAACGCATATGCCTTACTGACTGCAGCAAAGCAATTACTTTAAAAACGTTTTTATTACACCACTAAATGGGTTTGCGTTTTTTCTCTCTTTTTTGCATTTGCTTTTTGGTATTCCTTCATTTATAACGAAATCTGTAAGTGCTGACATTTAGTTTTTTTGTTTGCTGAAAAATATGTAAGCAAAGCAAAGATTTTAGTGCTGTTGCTATTTTTAAGCAAGTAATTTTAAACCCTGATTTGAAGGTTGCAACAAACTCCGTTATGTAGGCTACTTATACCATAATTTGAGGCCTGGGATCATATTCCAACAGCTGCCAATTTCACAACATTATCTATTCTAATAATAATAATTTAAGTTTGTCATACTAAAATAAATTACAGCGACCTCTTCGCCGGTATTTCTTTGAGAAAGAATAAAATGGCTGCATTAGCTTCAAAATTATGATGATCTCAACTCAACATGCATTTGCAGGATCTTGAAAAATAAAGGAAGAATTTAAACAAATCCTTTTGTGTAGGGTATACAAGATTCAGCACGGCCGAATATAACATTTTTAATTGCAGCTTTGTTCATTAAATAAAGAGAACTTGAACCTGATTTTTTTGATTAACCCTTTCGGGACTACTGGGATAATACGTCCCAGCAATTTTCAAACTGTGTTTTTTCTTTATTTTCAACGCAATCGCCAGGGAGGTAGAACTGCCAAACCTCCAAAAACGTATAGCATCGATATTGGAGACCACTTGCCAGTAGAGCAAGAGAAGCGTTGTCGCTGTGTCCGCTGTTCTTCACTTGGCATAGAAAAGCGAACAAAGATGATATGCTCAGATTGTAACAACGCCTTATGTTAAAAGTGTTTTGGGCCATTCCACAAATAAATACCTAAAATGTTAAAAATAAATGTAAACTTTTATCTCAATCTAATAATATATATATTTTAGTTGTCTTTTTAATTTCGAATCGCTCTTCGAGAACACTGATTGTGATTTTATGCCCGATGAAAACACTTGTTGGGATTATATGTCCCAGGATAAAAGGACGAATTTAAAATTTTTAAGTATGGAGAACATAATACTTTTATCATACCTTTTAGAATATGAAAAAAATTTTACCATACATAATTTGGTTTGCAAAATAAAACTCCGTCCCGAAAGGGTTAAAGTGAAAAATGTCTGAAATTGAAATACTGTAATCATATTGTATTACACTGGAAGATCTTTAAATATAAAATAATAAAAAAGTTTATGAACGGTTAAAAAGATCTTTTAACTAATCAATCAAAACATAAAATCCAAAATAAAATTTGTAATCTCTTCTTCTCTTTACTTCATATTTTTTTAGCTTGCACTTCACAATTCTTTCATCAACACCAGGTACCACAAAGAGGTTCCATATCCAGAGCCAGAAATTCAGCTGATGAACGTCGATTAAATTTTGGTGCACTGGGCCTTTCGCAAGGAGTTTCCAACGCACAAACTGTCACTAGAAGTAATGGAGGATTTGCCAACGGCGGCACAACTTCAGTTGCTAGAAGTAGGGCTAGAAAGGGAGAAGTTAACTTAGGTGGTTTGAACATTGGCAGCACTTTAACTAATTCTCAAACTAGAACCAATGGTGCAGTTTCGAGGGGTATTTCCCATGATTTAAATGTGGGTGGCTTGGGCATTGGAACTTCATTGTCCAGAGAAAATTTACAGAATGGTTTTGGTTTACGTCGTTCCCAAAATGGAGGTGTGCAGTTTGGTTTGGGTGCTCTTAATTTTGATTTATCTAGACATCAGCAACAGCAGCAATCACAAGCCCTTACACAAGCTCAGGCCCAGGCTGAGGGAGTAGATTCATTTGCTAGATCTAGAAGCAATTCTGCAACACGATCACAACAATTTGGCGGTCTTGGATTCACAAATACTCGATCTGAATCGGATGCTTTAAGTGCTACGAGACTTGGTCAGACATCTGCTTCGGCTGGCGGTTTAGGTGGTGGTGGCTTTACCGGTGCCCGTAATCCCTTTTTTGCTGCACCACAGGGATTTCTTCTTAGATCAAAACGTAATGCTCAACCGGTATCTTCTACAAGCAGTGAATTTAAACGACCTAAGCGTCAGTTTGGTAGGCCTTTTTATTTTCAACGTCCTTACTATGGTTTTGAGTATCCGCAGGAACAAAATGCAAATGCTCAGAGTTCAGCCAACAACATAAATGATGGTTTTAAACAGCAGGCTGGTGCAAATACTCAGAGCAATCAAGAATTTAATGAAGATGGTTTCTTTCAGAATAACCACGCCTCTAGTATTGGTTCCAATTTGGCTGAAGACGGTAGCAGCGGTCAGCTGAGCTCTGCAAATGTAAATCAAGAGAGCTCCTTAACTGAAGATGGCTCCCAGAGTATAAATAATGCTCAAAGTCAAGCATTCAATTTTAATGAAATTCAACAACAAGCTGCTAACGCCAACGCGGGCACTATGGAAATACAAAGCGATAAAGGCGAACGTTTTGAAGCACAAGGTGGTGCCCAAATCACAGATAACAATCAGTTTGGTACTTCAAGCAATATTGCCAATGCCAATTCGGCGGTATATGCAGAAGGTGACACACATGGCTCCCAGGCAGATTCAAGTAGTCAATCACTTTTTCAGGGAAACAATGGAGTAAATTCTGCAGCCAACAGTAACGCAAACGTTAAATCGCTACAAGGAGCAGACGGTTTAGTTAGCAATACCGCTAGCAGTAGTGCCTCTGCTGTTAGTCGTGGAGGCCAATTTGCCAATGCTGCGGCTTCAGCTTCTGCCAATTCAGATAGCAATGGTGACAATTCCTTTTCCAATGCTAACGCAAATTCCTTCAATGACTTCGGTGGCTTTGGTGGGGCAAATGCTAACAGCGGTGCATATAGTTTTTACGGTGGAGCTCGAGGGTTTTCCAATGGTCAGTCGGGATATCAAGGTTAGAAAAAATATATAAAAAAACAATTATGTATTTACTTTCTGTCATATTAGCTGGTTGTACAAAATAAATGTAAATTGTTTTTTCAAGATTTTATTTTTTAAAACTTGTTTATTTTTGTTGGCTTAGATGTGTCTGTTTTTTATATAATTGCACTTTAGCAAATTAATGATAATAATCTTATAACACCAGTTTTTTGCTTCAAAACACATATGGAATATTAATTTTTACAGCACCAAAAAAAAAAAAAATAAACATATGAGTATTATCTATTGTCATAAATTTTGTCGAAAATTTTCAGTTTTTACTTTTGCATTTAGTTTTCAGTTTAAACTAGCAAGAGACAAAAAAAAAGGCTCCTCTAATACGGCATTTACACTATGCAATTTTTAATGAAACTAGCATGCAATTTTTTTTGTTTGTGAAGCAGAAGGAGTAAGCAATATGGTATTGCTTAAATTTTGAGGGGATGTTACTGTTGCTAATATTTACTTTAAGATAACGCATAACGCTGTAACTTAAATAGAAAATTAAGAGAAAAAATGCCTCAAAAAGTGCATAGTGTAAATCTGGACTTAGTCAGTACACCATCCAAATTGTAGCCAAGACTTTAAAGAGAGCAAATACAAGGTTTCAGAAAAGAAACCAGTTTTAAGGAACTGTATAACAAAAACAAGTGCTATCAGTTTGTATTCAATTTAATTATCCGTTATGTACTTTTATACCCTTCACCACAGATGGAAAAGGATATACCTTTTTTCTAAGTTTGTCATTCCGTTTGTAATTTTACAAAAGTATATATATTCTGGGTTCTTATATATAGCGAAGTCGATTGAAGGATGTCCGTCTGTCCGTCCGTGTTCGGGGTGAAATCTACTCTGCAAAATCACAAGGTGAGCTAGAGAAAATTTAAATACGACAATTGCTCAAATTTATTTTTGAAAATCAGAAAGATCAGTCCATGTCAATTTTCCGATTTATGGGCGTTTGATCCTTTGAAGAAAAGTGCGATTGTGCATCATATTTTTAAGATATAAATATGGGTAACATTTAAAAGCTTTTCAACAGATCTTTCAGGGAATACTGAAAGAAAAAAATGCTTAACCCATTAAGAGCCTAAACTCAGGACAGTGTTCCTGCGTATAGATCAGTTTAATTTACGTGCTTCTATTTTTTTGTGTTATTTTTTGGATTAGATATGGCTTTACAAGGTAAGGCACTGCCGATATATACCAAGGTATTTTATTTCTAAAATCTTTGGTATCATCTGGTTATATGCGAATATGAGGACATGGGTCTCTTCGTAGGGTGAACGTTCTATGTGTGGACATTTTTGTTTATTCACCTCTATTTTCTCCCATGTCTTCTGCAGTTTTTCTAATTGGAATATATGGTCTTGTAAACATTTAAGAGGTATTTGGGGACTATAAAAAATACCTAGAAACAATGTAAAGCAGCTAATGCAGAAGAGTGATCTCGGTTACGAGTTGGTATATCCAATGTATACAACAACTATAAAAAGAGTTTCGGAGGTGTTCTTATAAAATATACTTCTTTGAACAGAACTTTTATTTACCGTCCGCTCAGTAATATTCTAATAGCCAAAAAAAATTTTTTGGGAAGTTAAGGTTTAACTAGAATATTTAGCTTTCATGCCACACTTTGTCCAACATTTGAGACTCTTCAATAAAAAGCGCAGAATAATATATACGAGGGCTGCTATATATATTTCTGGCCTGGCAACACTGAGTGCTGCCAAGTGCAATCTGACATTTCCATTGGCAAGTTTGTCATTTTTAAGCATAATCGTACTCAAAACGTTTTCACGTACGACCATTATTTGTGTTGTTTACAGTGACTTGAAAAAATTAATATAGAAAAAAATTGAATTAAGTCGTGAACATTTTCGTGCCATCATTTTTCACAACTATCGAACTGGATTATCACGACAGGAGTGCATTGATGAACTTAAATCTTTGTATGGCGATGAAGCACCATCCCATAGCACTGTGAAAAATTGGTATAATGAATTTAATCGTGGCCGAAGCACGCTCAAAGAAGAATTCCGTGAAGGCCGTCCAAAAACGGCTGTTGTGCCGGAGAACATTGAGAGACATCCTTGGACATTTGTTCCACCAGCATACATTCGATACTGCATGAACACCTGGCCGTAAAAAATGTTTGTTCTCGTTGGATCCCGCACAATTTGAAATTCGCTCAAAAAAAGGCTCGTGTCGATTGGTGCAAAGAAATGTTGCAAAAATACGATTGCGGTACTTCAGAAGACGTTTATAGGATCGTCACATGTGACGAATCATGGATCTATGCGTATGAGCCCGAAACGAAACTACAATCGACCGTGTGGGTCTTCAAAGACGAGCAAAATCCAACGAAAGTTGTTGGTGGAAGAAGCAAATCGAAGCAAATGGTCGCCTGTTTCTTGGCAAAACTGGTCATGTGGTGACTGTTCCGCTTGAGCAACGTAGGACGGTCACTTCTTAGTGGTACATTACAATTTGTTTGCCTGAAGTCATCGGAGAAATTCGAAAAACCAACAAGAGAAGACGAATCATTGTTCACCATGACAATGCGAGCTCTCACACATCGGCTCAAACCAGGGCGTTTTTGACCGGCCAAAACGTCGAACTAATGGGTCATCCGCCGTACAGCCCTGACTTGGCACTTAATGACTTCTTATTGTTTCCGCACGTCAAGAAAAAAATGCGTGGTCAACGATTTTCGTCGCCAGAAGAAGCTGTTGAAGTATTCAAAAACCATGTTTTAGAGGTGTCTCAATCGGAGTGGAAAAAGTGCTTCGACAACTGGTTTGAGCACATGCAAAAGTGTATAAATCATGCTGGAGAATACTTTGAAAAACAATAAAACCATTTTTGATTATAAGTATTCTCATTTTCACTATTAGGCCAGAAATGTATAGAGCTGCCCTTGTATATATATTTTTTTTTTTCTTTTTGAAAGGCTTTTTTTAATTTTTGTATTTGTTCGAATTTACTAAGTTGTCTCCTAAATCCAAATTGTTGGTACTGAATACATCTATCCTTTTTGAGGTTCATCTTGGTGCTTTAAAATCTTTTAAAATGCTTTGAAAATTTTAATTAAATGTTTTTGGGTCCTTAGGATTCGAATTTATGCGGTTTTCTCTGCCTTGTGGATTATGGTTATTAACGAAACCTTTGACCCATGGGAAAAGTACTCCAAGCGTAAGATAGCATTAAAAATAGAAAGAAATATTTTAACAGCTACTTGAAAAAACTCTACTAATATCCTGCCCTTCAAACATGACAAAATAAGTCCTAGTGACTCTATTGCACCATCATGCACCATCACAAGAGGCAACTCAGCTATACAAGTCGCAACTTTTATATGGAATTCGCAAAGAAATATTAGTATGTCTGGTGTTTTAAGTTGTCTACATGCACGCTGTAATGGAATTTCAAATTCTGCTGTTTGTTCACGGTCTTTTAAGTAATTTTTAGCGCCTCAGGAAGCTCTCCTAGGTGTCTGGTGCACTTTTTTCTTCTGTTTCCTGGACTGAAGCCAGGAGATCTTTTAAAACGCTCCTTTTTCAATCAATAGTCATTTTATATACGCAGAATAAATTTGATTGTATCTTATTTACTTTGGGCTTATTGTCGCATATTGGGCAGTTAATTTCAGGTTTGTATACAAATCAATAAGATACGGATCTGTATTCTGGAAATTGACGACTGACATATTTTCTATTCAACCAATAAATGTGGCTGTTTGCGGTCCGTAAGAATGAGGTCAATAAATTAACAATTATTAGTAAAAGATTTGTGGATAAATCAAGGGACGCTTTAACTTTAAGCATTTCCCTTGGAATACCCATATTTACGCCAAAGTCTTTAACCCCAGGCCTTTTGGCGAGAAATTGGGACAGTAGATTGATAATCTATTCGAAATCGCTAGGAACTACATACCTATTGATTTGTAAAATTCGCTATACTCTGTCTGATACTAAAAATCTAAGAAGTAATAAATCAAGGAGTTTTTTAAACTTCTATAAAATTCTTTAAGGGTGATTTTTGTCTGCTTAAGGTAATATTCGTAAAAATCAGCGCTTAATTTAACATTTATCAATGCTAACGATCTACTATATGTACTTCCTTTATATGACTTTTATTTTCATTTTTTATCTGATATATCGAGCCTGGGTTGAGCATGCGGCAATGTTCTTCAGTTAAATATAGGTATTTCATATCATCAAACACTATGATCTTCACCGTCTGAAGAGTTCCGATAATATTCAAAAGTATGAACTAATTTTTTGCAGTCAATTTTTTTATAGACTTGATGTGTAAAAATAAATTAAAAATTGTGAAGCAAAATGAGATAACTTGTGTGCTATCAAAAGTCTAGTAATTGGAATTTGTCGCTAATTTTATATTTGTTCCAAGTAAGATGGTTTTTAGACAACTTTCTGTAGTTAAAAATTATTAGCGATGTAGAAAGACTGGGACCGATTTTTGCGTTTCAACAAATTTCATTACGATCATCAAATCTTAAAGTGTTTACATTTTTTTGACTTTTTTCTTTGTATTTACACTTTTTTACTTTTCTAAAGAATTAATTTATTCTAATTTTCATGGTTCGACTTTTTCAAGTTGTCATTTTGTTTAGCCAGGTCTGCAAGTAATTGTTTTTTTATGTTATATAATTTTAATGAAAGTTCCAGTACATCCAGGCAAATAACAGAGTTGCTTGCATAAGAACACAATATCGGCAAAAGAATAATGATAAATTTGCTTATGTTATTTTTAAGTAAAAATACAATTACTTTGTCATCTTTGTTCTGAAAAGCAGCTCTTTTAATTCTGTTTCAGTTTATAAATGATTTTATACAAAAAAAAAAATTTAAAATCTCTCAAAATATTGAATAACCAGCACATACAAATACTAATACATGTATATTTTGTTTATAACCTGTTGCCAAATATGTTGCTGGATAGCACAATGGATGCCGAAAACTATTTGAGCATATTATCTAAAATTGTATTTTCAAACTTTTTGCAGCATTACAAATACGCAAAATTAAATCAATTCCTTACATCCCACAACCACGACGACGGCTACAGACTCAAACATCAACACCAACTTTAGATGAAATAAAAGATTCAACAAAAATTAATTGGCCTAAAAATCGCATACAACAGAATAATCATTATAAACAACAGAAGCTGGCACAGCAATGGGAACAAGAGCCACAACAACTTCATTATAGCTCAATTAATTCTAACTCTTCCACTGAACAATTTGCCGTAATTAATGAAAATGAGCGACATGAACGTACTTTTACTTTTATTACCGATTTAATTAAAAGTTTTACACAACCAAAGTGCATTTATCCCTGCACACTGGATGCCTATCAAAAAGGTCGTTGTTGCGAAACTGTTATTGCTGCAAACCAACCCCCGTTCAATGTCTGCTGTCAACATTCATTGTCACCTTTACCGCAGCCTCCAATTTTAAAACCACCAATAACAACTATTTTACTTCCAACACCGCCAATACAGCCTTTACCCATATTTCCGTTGATACCAACACTGTGTTGCAACTCTTGTCCAGCGTATATTTATTATCACCCACCTTGCACAAGTTACACATTCCCTGTAGATGGCCCAGGACGTGTTACATTGTTTATGGGCTAAATATTGCTCTTTATATTTTTTGTTATATTTATGTGCTTTACTCGTATCATTAAGTCTCAGTATTTTGTAACATTTTTATCATTTGAGTAAAAAAATTTCTTTGCTCCAAATGATTAATAAAATAACTTTAAATTAAAACATTAGTGTCTACTTCAGATATAAAAATTTGCTGTGTAAAGAACATATAAGGTAAGTCTATTACTAGCAATAAGTTTGGCACAATAATATTAAATATGTATGCATTAGCACTAGATTAAAAATTAATAATTCAAAATAATGTTCTCAACACTAAGTCAATAAGACGTGAATTTCACTTTTAATTTAATTTGCTAAAACTCCAATTTGATCTCGTCACCAAGATTAATTTCTTTAAAAAAAACGCTACTGCGGGAATCCAAACCCCTAGGGTGTCTGAAGGGCCCAATGAACTATTTGAGAGCCAGTGGATCTTTAGATGACTCAGTGGATCTTTAATGTCCTGATGAGCGACAAAAAGGGAAATGGCTCAGTTTAGTGATCTTGGTAAATCTGGCGGGGGCAGGGAATTCCGTAGGCTTTAGAATGGGTAATGTAAAGGAGCAGAAATCCTTTTCAGGCACCAACGGACCTCTTAAGGGGCCAACGGACCTCTTAAGGGGCCAACGGACCTCTTAAGGGGCCAACGGACCTCTTAAGGGGCCAACGGACCTCTTAAGGGGCCAACGGACCTCTTAAGGGGCCAACGGACCTCTTAAGGGGCCAACGGACCTCTTAAGGGGCCAACGGACCTCTTAAGGGGCCAACGGACCTCTTAAGGGGCCAACGGACCTCTTAAGGGGCCAACGGACCTCTTAAGGGGCCAACGGACCTCTTAAGGGGCCAACGGACCTCTTAAGGGGCCAACGGACCTCTTAAGGGGCCAACGGACCTCTTAAGGGGCCAACGGACCTCTTAAGGGGCCAACGGACCTCTTAAGGGGCCAACGGACCTCTTAAGGGGCCAACGGACCTCTTAAGGGGCCAACGGACCTCTTAAGGGGCCAACGGACCTCTTAAGGGGCCAACGGACCTCTTAAGGGGCCAACGGACCTCTTAAGGGGCCAAACGGACCGTTTGTCCTAATTATACAAAATACTAATAAGGACACTTTTGATGGAATGGACCATTGGATGCGTACATTTGATTCTTGGGTGGGTTTATAAAACCGATAGCGATGTAGTGAAAAACAGGATCCTGTGGCAAAGAAGGAGAGTAAGCACAAGACTATCAGTGGCAAAGAGGGAGAGCAAACACAAGACTTTCAGGTAGATATTTGCATCTTAAACTTTATACTTAAGTCATAGTGAATTTTTGTAAATTTCAATTTTTCCGTGTGTCCAACTCCACAAGAGAGATGCCAACATTACCTGCTGACACACAGTTCTTTAAAAACGATTCATTTTGAACAAAATTCGGTATTTTATGAAAAACTAAAGGTATGTTAATGAAATACACAGAGGCACATTCTGGACAAACTGAAAACCATAAATAGCTAACAAGAAGTTTTTATACAAATTTTTAATTTTTACAGCAGAGCTTATAACTTATAGATAAAAAATTTCTCCATTGTTTAAATGACTTTGACCTCAAAATTTGCAAAAATCACGTTTACTTAAAAATTAAATTTTTCTTCAAAAATTTGGATAAAGGTTTCCTGATGAGCTGGCTTAAGCAACCGTTGAAATACGTATAGATACCTGCTTTTCCAACCAACAAATAAATTGCGTTTTTATTTAAAAATGTTACAGGATGTTAGCATAATATACTAAATAATATAAAAATTCCCAAGATAATTTTTAAAATTAAATTTTTTTAATTAAATTATTTTTTAATTAAATTTTTTTTTATTTTAACATATGCATAAATTTCCGAAACGAGAAAAGTGTTACAAACATTGTTTTTTCGCAAATGAGGCTACACTGTCAATATTAATAACGGGCCTTATAAGCCCCTTTTGAAGCATGAAGCCAAAGATTGGGGATTGAAAAGTCCTTTTGCCTTTTTTTAATCAGTGCTTTGCCCTCCGAAGAATTTTATAATATTTTAACTTTTTTTAAGTTCCTATGTTTGGGTCGGGCTAAAGTGATAACAAATTTTATTAAGAATATAGCAAATGTCTTAAGGTAACAATCTGATCTTTAATAATTGCACTACGCAAAAATAGTAAGTTTAGATCGGCAAAAATTACAACAACAAAAAAATGTAATCCAATTTTTTCCAAACTAACATTTTTTATAGACATTTCCAAAGTCTAAATAAATTTAAAGAATCTTAACATTTGAGTTAAAACTAAAATTTTTAATTAATTTACTTTATTCGTGCTTGATTCCTTCAAATATATAAATTTCATTATATTCTCATGAAATATTTATTATTTTAAACTAAACTACAAAATGAAATGTATTACTGCGGGGAAAGCATATCCATATGGCCATTTCACTATTGCTCAAATAGTTCATCAGTGGATTTTACCCAAATTTTGTATAGAAAAACAGAAAGTCTTATATCAAAAGCCAAATTGATTAAATGAGAACTCCATTGAATCAATAAGACAGAAGACAATAACAACTCATAATTGTTCTACACAAAAACACAGCAAACATTTAGTAACTATTTTTATTTTTTCTTTCATTTTTCTACATAAGGGATCCCATTGGGAACCATTCATATGTATTTGAAAGATTCAATGAAAAAATAAAAATTGAAAAACAATTTTTATTAATAAGCAATGTGCACATGCAAATATATCAAAATGAAAATTTATTATTCGAAATCTTTTAAAATTTAATTAATTTACTTTAAAAGATTCCGAATAATAAATTTTCATTAATGTTCTGCAAATTATAATAAACCTTTTTCAATAGCAGTTTAGAAATTTTAGACTTAATAATTAATATTCCTATTTTCTTCAAAATTTATTTTTCCACTCCACAGTTCAATTAAAATTTTCTTTTTTCTTTCTTAAATTAAAAGCAACGCGTAAAAGAAAAATTAAATTAAAAAAAACTAATTTTAGTCATACTCAATGTGTTATGTTTATCTCTTATTTTTATTTAATTTTTCCATTAATGAATTCATGTAATACTTTTATTCTCTTATTAAACAAACCTTAACCTCACTTTATTTTACAAAATATAACAAGGTCTATATTAAATTAAAGCTTTTTATCGTTCAATGTTTTCGCCGATAACGACCGGCTCCAATTTGATGTTTAATAACCTGACCATTGCCACTGGTGGAGTACAAATAAATAGGAATTTCTTCAATAGAAGCTTGTGTCTTTAAAGAAGATTTTACATTTGCAGCTCCCAAACGTCTAGTACTACTTTTCTCTGTTGCAACATTTTCCAACATTTGGTCTTCATCGTCTTCTTTAAGATTCAATAGTTCATCTTCACTATCGGAAGATTCGGCAACAGCTAGCGAAGTTTCACCGTTTTCATTTTCTTCAGCCTGGTTGAACAAAGTTTCAATGCTTTCAATGTTGGTTAAACCTTGATGTTCTAATTCTTGATGGAATTCATTGGGTACGGCAACAGCTTGAACGTCCTTGTGACCTGATATACCGTTAGGGGTAGAAATAAATTGAACATCAGAGGGAATATCGGAAGTGGGATAAACTGGCACTAGTTCTGCTTCATTTTCATTATTCGACCTAAGTAAGATTAGGGATATGGGCAAAATTTTCTTAAACTTTAATAAAACTAATTTTTTAACCGCCACAGCACCAGGAAATACACGAGCCTGTTTTTGAGAGCGCCCACTATTGTCAACACTACGAGCTGCAATAGGATATAAATGTTTGGTTTTTTATCTTTTGGCTTACACTCATTAAAAAAACAAAAACTTACCACTTGTTAAGCAGGTAGAGGACAAAGAAACAATAATCAAACACCAAATGAGTTTCATATTTAAATCTTTGTACACAATAAATAGAAATTTAAAAAAATTTTATAACAGTGTGCTGTTCTAAGTTAAACGATCAAGTGGCTTCATTAAATTAAATACATTTCCCTTTTATATCCATAAAATAATGACGCCACCTGTCTAGAAGACCCAAATTGCAAAATGCATAATTTTTTGCCAATTTGCAAAAAAAGAAAAGAAAAGAAGATAACGGTTCATTTTCAAATCAAAAATTTATGAAAAATAAATCAAAAATTATGCATATCTGATTAGAAAAATAACTTAATTATAAATTTATATGTTCTTTATCGCTGTCAGCAAAAAAAAAAACTGACATATTTTAACATCATGGATGGCAAGAGCAAGTTATAAAACGCAACTTTGATTTTGCTTTTCATATAACTTTTAGAAAGTATACTAAACTTTAAAAAAGACAAAAGACAGCAACACGTTAATGATGAATGTGGCTTTTAAACGCTTTATAAAATACAAACAAAACAAATTTTGTATTTAAACTAAATTAAATTACATTTTAAAGCCGCCAGCCCAGGCGTTAATTTGCTCTGCTAAATTTAAAAAGTGATAAGAATGACAAAAAGTTGTTATAGAACTTTTCTTTAAAAAGCCCCAAAGTAAGAAAACAGTACCAACACACACAATCATGATAAGAATAGGAGGATATCAGTATTTTAATCTTGTGTGTGTTCTTTTTTTTTTTTTTTTGTTTTTTTTTTTTTTTTTGTAAATGAACCTGATATCTGTTTAAATGTTTTGGTTTTTGTTTTCTATCATAATTTTGTGAAAAGTTTTTTACATTAACGTTACGTTTAGTCTCCTTAGGTTTTTAGGAATTTTAAGTTTTTTCTGAAAACAAGAATTAAAAGCTACACCCACAGTTACAAAAAAAAAAAACAAAAATAGGGATCAACACCGCTCATATAATATATATATGTTTGTCATTCCTTATATGTAGTAGAGTCAATTTAGCGACGTCCGTTTTAGTGAATTCAGTTTTGTCGTGTGTCCAGAGAAGCTACAGAACATTTAAGACTACCATTCTTTTAGCTATAGTTTCAAAACAGGTGCTATTGAAATCTATAAACATCGGTACATAAATAGTGGATATAAGTTCAATTAAAGGCCAGCACTTCTACTTTCTTAGGATGTACAGATTTTATTGGGCTTTTTTGTTGGTTCTATTTTTTTTTTTTTTTTTGCTTTATTGTATTGAAAATCCAAATTTCAGAATTAAAACTATAAATAACAATGTGGTTGGAATAAAAGGTTTAAATTTTAAACGATTTAAATTTTAAACGATTCAATTTTTAAACTGTTTAAATTTTACCAAAATATTACATTTTCATCCACATTCTACCAAAAGTATGAAACGTTGCCAAAAAATTATTTTTAAAATTTTTCTTACAAACCGAAAATTCAGAGATAAAAATTTTTGCCAAAATATTTATTTTTTCAAATACGTTCTTATTTGCTTGAAATATATAAAAGAAAAAGAACCAAAGATATTTGCGTGCTTTCAAAATCCAACTCTTGCAATAATTAAAGCCAAACGATTACCTAGCCAGGCGTAGATTCGGTGAATAAATCCAAAACAAGTTTAGCGTTGATGCTGATTTTAATAAGCGAGTAGCTCACTTTTGGTTAAATGAATACGTTAATAAAAAAAAACTACCATGTTTGGAGAGATGATAATCCTCAAGTGTATGTTTAGACACCGTTATGTCCAGAAAAACTGACTGGCTGGTGAAATCGTGTGTCCGTAATTCTTTAAAAACGATGCTGGTCTGAACGATCATCAAATTGAGCAACTATGATGTGTTCCTCCACATCAACAAGACGACAAAATATGTCATACACTTTGTGATGCAAATGATTTGTTGAAGAAAACGTTTGGTAACGGCATAGTTTTACATTTCGCACCCATGAATTGGCCACTCAGATCGTGCGGTTTAACGCCGCTATGCTATTTTTCTCCAAAGCTGCTTCTTCAGTTTCAAATATACCCAGAAAAAAAATTTAGAAAAGGCAATCGAGTGTGGAATTAGGCATTTGTGGCGGAAGGACTTCCCAACTGGATTACCAACCTAATAATTTTAACAAGGCATGATACTTTTATAATTAATTCCTGAGAATTGATAGCATTGATTATTGTTAAAAATTATGACGACCATTAATAAATATTTTAAAATGGTCTCTTTTAACTTAAAGAACTAGTTCAATTACTACTTCCTTCTTTTGCGAACTAATGTAATGTGCTTTGTAAGCGAGTAACAAAAAATGACAATCACAAAAGTAAGTCATTATATGGCAAATACTTTTTAAGGTAATGTCTAATTTTTTCCTGGGTTGTTTCTCCTGTGTTGTGAGTGGAGTCACAGTGTAGGCAAAAAGACCTAGAAAGACCCTGAAAGAAAATCCAGACAAGAACCTTGTAATTACTAAACACTGTATTACTAAACTACTGTATTTAAGTACACAATGTAATAAGTTATTTGTGTTATATATATTATATATATATATACGAGGGCTGCTATATATATTTCTGGCCTGGTAACACTGAGTGCTGCCAAGTGCAATCTGACATTTCCATTGGAAAGTTTGTAATTTTTAAGCATAATCGTACTGAAAACGTTTTGACGTACGACCATTATTTGTGTTGTTAACAGTGACTTGAAAAAATTAATATAGAAAAAAATGGAATTAACTCGTGAACATTTTCGTGCCATCAATTTTCACAACTTTCGACGTGGGTTATCACGACAAGAGTGCATTGATGAACTTAAATCTTTGCATGGCGATGAAGCAACATCCTATAGCACTGTGAAAAATTGGTATAATAAATTTAATCGTGGCCGAAGCTCGCTCAAAGAATATTTCCGTGAAGGTCGTCCAAAAACGGCTGTTGTGCCAGAGAACATTGATGCCGTTCGTGAACTCATAATGCAAGATCGACATGCGACATACCGAGAGATAGAGACATCCTTGGACATTTCTTCCACCAGCATACATTTGATACTGCATGAACACCTGGCCGTAAAAAAGGTTTGTTTTCGTTGGATCCCGCACAATTTGAAAGTCGCTCAAAAAAGGCTCGTGTCGATTGGTGCAAAGAAATGTTGCAAAAATACGATTGCGGTGTTTCAAAAGACGTTTATAAGATCGTCACAGGTGACGAATCATGGATCTATGCGTATGAGCCCAAAACGAAACAACAATCGACCGTGTGGGTCTTCAAAGACGAGCAAAATCCAACGAAAGTTGTTCGTGGAAGAAGCACTTCGAAGCAAATGGTCGCCTGTTTCTTCGGCAAAACTGGTCATGTGGCAACTGTTCCGCTTGAGCAACGTAGGACGGTCACTTCTGAGTGGGACACTACAATTTGTTTGCCTGAAGTCATCGGAGAAATTCGAATAATCAACAAGAGAAGACGAATCATTGTTCACCATGACAATGCGAGCTCTCACACATCGGCTCAAACCAGAGCGTTTTTGACCGGCCAAAACGTCGAATTAATGGGTCATCCGCCGTAGAGCTCTGACTTGGCACCTAATGACTTCTTTTTCTTTCCGCACATCAAGAAAAAAATGCGTGGTCAACGATTTTCGTCGCCAGAAGAAGCTGTTGAAGTGTTCAAAAACCATGTTTTAGAGGTGTCTCAATCGGAGTGAAAAAAGTGCTTCGACAACTGGTTTGAGCGCATGCAAAAGTGTATAAATCATGCTGGAGAATACTTTGAAAAACAATAAAACCATTTTTCATTATAAATATTCGCATTTTCACTATTAGGCCAGAAATATATAGAGCAGCCCTCGTATATATATATATATAACTTTAAGTATAGAATTAAAAAAGAGATAGCGAAGTACACCGGGTTGTAGCCAGTATCAAAATGATAATTAGTTTGATAAATGTTACAAATGCAGAATAGGAGAAGGTATAAAAAACAAGAAGAATAAGTGGAAGACATTTGAGGGATTTTTAATTTAATTTTAAATACCAAAAATATATACTTTCAGTTAAAAATTTATTTGAAATGAAGAAAGAAACAATTAAAAAAACCAAAGTAGCAAGAAAATAATAAAGAATGAGGAGAAAGCAACAAAGATAATTAATTTATAACGTTAAAACATATCTGCTTCAAAATCAAGGTAGAATTTGAAAAACTATCATACTAAAAAAATATATGATACTGGAAAACAAGTTATGCTAGGAACACAACTGGGACAAACGACGAATTTTGTCCGACACAACGAATACGTCGTCAAAAATTCGTCGCCGTGTATGACGAATTTCGTCTTACGTCATGATTGTGTGCATTTTCATATACACAAATATTTTTGACGACGACGATTATTCGCGACCAAAAATTCGTCGTTCGTCCCAGTTGTGTTCCTAGCATTATGTCTAAAAAAAAAAAAACGGTGGAAGAGTTGTCGTTAAGTTAAAAACAACATTTATTAGGGTGTTAAAAATAATTGTTTTAAATAGTTGCATTAAAAAAGACGAATAGATTAGATAAAGCAACACAATTGCAGCCGCAATAGATAAGTCACCGAGGCTATCTGCTCATTAAAACAACATATGAGTTAGTTACAATGCATGTATAAAACTAAATCAAGGGAATCGTGGTACCTTAAGAAAAGTAACAAAGTAAGAACAGCGTATAACATTTGTGACTGAGTTTGTTAAAAAGAACCTACTTGATGAACAGGAGATCTAGAGTTGGAGTCGGCTGTTGCTAATGGTTGCGCGTATTTAGGCATCTTGTACTTTGAGACTCGCCGCATAGAGGGGTATTTTGCCAATCAAGCCGGACATTAGGCCCAAAATTAATTTTGAGAAATGTAAAAATTCAAGTGAGCAGCTTGACAAACAACAAAATTCTGCATCGTAAAGTGAATTTTCAAGGCTTTTGCTTGAAACTTTTCGCTTCGAAACATTGTTAAAATCAGGAAAGTTAATAAAATTTTATACGTTTTTATTGACTTTAATCGATTTTAAGACGTTTGCAATATATTTTTTGTGGCTCAGCGAATAAAGATTGTGTATCGATTTTTTTCTGTGAAAGATTATTTAAACATCCACTTATATTAATTTTTGGACAAATTTTGTTTTAAATTTTTATGATAAAAAATTTTCTTCGACGTTAAAAAAAAAGAATTTTTTGGTTAAATCCTTTGTAAAAAAAAAGTGAAAAGGCTTTTGAGAGTGATCTTTATCGCGGTCGTAAAAATGTTATATATCTCTATAAAATTTAGGATCTCTACTTTTATACTGTAGCAAAAAAAAAAACGTTGCGCGTTTTTGCGCCTAGCCCACTATTTACTAAAATAAGACACACACCATAATAAAGTTATTACCTTTCTTTCATGCTTCCACCTGTACTTTACACTGAAGAGGATTCAGATTCGGAAGAGTTCTTTTAAGAATTAGACGAAAAAGGACCATGGCACTCATTATCATTCTTGTGCAAAGGAAAAATTCTTTTAAATAAAATAATTGTAACAATTTTAAATAAAATTTACCGTTACAATCATAAATGAGTTATATTAAGAATAAATTAATTATTTTCGGATAAATAAAATACTATAACGTAACAAATAACAAAAAAAAAACCTTTTAATAATATTTTTGTATTGGTAACGTATTGAAAAGATTAATAATAAACATTTTTAGGAAATTGGCAAAAAACTAAAAAAATAATAATTTTACACAGCGACGTTTTATTGGCCGGAATTGGAGGGATATCTTCTCCTGCCCCTATTAATTAATTTCTATGGTTTTGAGGCGAGTGTTATCTATTTGCTTTAATAATTACATTAATTCTTCAAATAATATTTTATTTCAACACCCACCAAAATGGGGTGGCAAGTTTGAGTTTTTAAACATTCCTTGACATTAAAAGTTGTAATTGCTAAACAAAATGAATTATAAATTTGATAAAAAAAAAAACTTGTACTTTTCAGAGGTAGGATTAGTTCTTCTAAGGAGAACTTTTTCTCCTGGGTTCAATCTTTGCTATTTTAGAACTTTAACATCCTGTAACCATAACAGATTTTTCTGCCAAGGTCTAGTTCTAGGTGCACTTAGTAAGTTTCAAAAGCCAATATAAGCTAAAAAAGTAATGTCCGGCTAGATTGGCAAAATACCCCTCTGTGCGCCGGTTCAATGCAGCATTGAAGAGTTGATGCCTGTGTAAGTTACTTAGAACTAGAGTATTCAGTCAATCAATGATCGCTCGATTAATCTATGGACAAATTTCGATTAAAAAATAACTCAAACAAATTATGTCGGTTAAGCAACAAGTCGTCTAAAATTAATTTATATAACGATCTATTTTTTACTTGTTCTTGTTAGTTCAAGTTCAACTTCAAACAAGTTGTGTTTAGTAAATAATCTTGTGAATTATATATGTTTTCGAACTAATTAATAGTTGTCGTATGCTAGGAACACAACTACGACGAACGATGAATTTTTGGTCGCGAATATTCATGCACACAATCATGACATAGGACGAAATTCGTCATACGAAACGAACTACGAGGGCTGCTCTATATATTTCTGGCCTAATAGTGAAAATGCGAATATTTATAATCAAAAATGGTTTTATTGTTTTTCAAAGTATTCTCCAGCATGATTTATACACTTTTGCATGCGCTCAAACCAGTTGTCGAAGCACTTTTTCCACTCCGATTGAGACACCTCTAAAACATGGTTTTTGAACAACAACAACAGCTTCTTCTAGCGACGAAAATCGTTGACCACGCATTTTTTCTTGATGTGCGGAAACAAGAAGAAGTCATTAGGTGCATAGTCAGGGCTGTACGGCGGGTGACCCATTAATTCGACGTTTTGGCCGGTCAAAAACGCTCTGGTTTGAGCCGATGTGTGAGAGCTCGCATTGTTATGGTGAACAATGATTCGTGTTCTCTTGTTGGTTTTTCGAATTTCTCCAATGACTTCAGGCAAACAAATTGTAGTGTACCACTCAGAAGTGACCGTCCTACGTTGCTCAAGCCGAACAGTCGCCACATGAACAGTTTTGCCGAAGAAACAGGCGACCATTTGCTTCGAAGTGCCTCTTCCACGAACAACTTTCGTTGGATTTTGCTCGTTTTTGAAGACCCACACGGTCGATTGTTGTTTCGTTTCGGGCTCATACGCATAGATCCATGATTCGTCACCTGTGACGATCTTATAAACGTCTTTTGAAGCACCGCAATCGTATTTTTGCAACATTTCTTTGCACCAATCGACACGAGCCTTTTTTTGAGCGACTTTCAAATTGTGCGGGATCAAACGAGAACAAACCTTTTTTTACGGCCAGGTGTTCATGCAGTATCGAATGTATGCTGGTGGAAGAAATGTCCAAGGATGTCTCTATCTCTCGGTATGTCGCATGTCGATCTTGCATTATGAGTTCACGCACGGCATCAATATTCAATGGCACAACAGCCGTTTTTGGACGACCTTCACGGAATTCGTCTTTGAGCGTGCTTCGGCCACGATAAAATTCATTATACCAATTTTTCACAAAGCTATGGGATGGTGCTTCATCGCCATACAAAGATTTAAGTTCATCAATACACTCTTGTCGTGATAATCCACGTCGAAAGTTGTGAAAAATTATGGCACGAAAATGTTCACGAGTTAATTCCATTTTTTTCTATATTAATTTTTTCAAGTCACTGTAAACAACACAACTAATGGTCGTACGTCAAAACGTTTTGAGTACGATTATGCTTAAAAATGACAAACTTTCCAATGGAAATGTCAGATTGCACTTGGCAGCACTCAGTGTTGCCAGGCCAGAAATATATATAGCATCCCTCGTATGCTATAAAATTATTTATATTTCTAACGCCGGCGAACGACGAATAAATCAGTACAAAAAGACCATGTTCGATTTTAGATTCAAAGTACTTTAGTAAATAAAGTTATTTTACTTAAAAAAATTTTGTATTTTTATTTTTCAGCATTTGTAAAAAAGCGTACAGGTTATAAGTTAAATATAAAAATAGTTTTTAGTTATGTTTTTGCTAATGTTTAACTTTTCAAATATTGTTTATTTCTTTTTATGGTCACCTTTGCAGCTTACAAAAAGTTCAAAAATTATAATAGCTGTGTTTTTCGTCGTTATTGTGTTTCATGCGACAAATTTGTCGGACGAAATTCGTCGTACGTTCCAGTTGTGTTCCTGGCATTATTTTAAAATTAAAGAAAATGGGTGATATTCAGTCACAAAAGACGAGCGGTCTGACATATCCTACTCAAAATATGTCACCGTAACATTAAAAAATATGACCAAAAAAAAAGATAAAATAATGAGGCACAGCTGCGAATATTTATTTTTTAAGTATTTAAAGAAGAATAGCGAATAGACTTTCGTAAGCATATAGTTGGATCTACATGACGGTGTCTCTACAATGATATTGATGCACAATTGCCTTTATGTTTGAACGAAGCGTTTCATTTGTCGAAAAAAACAAAAGTTGTTCTTTAAGAAAAAAGGGAAACTCGTATAACACATGGCGTGAATCATTGTCAAACATGATTTTAACTTTGTAAAAGCGTATGTAGTTCTTTACATCCGCTCGATGCGAAAGTTAAAAAGCCAAGTCAAGCATAATTAATTTGTTCTTTAACAATTTAGAACAGACAAATAACTTCTTTTCACAAAATTTACCTGCTTGTTTAAAATCTAGAATAACTGAATAACATTAGTTTTATAACTTAATGACGTTTCCCAATAATGATCACCTTTTAAAATACAGTTCTAAAGCTGACACAAAAGAAGTTGCTATTGAATAATTGAACCGACTGTTTTCTAAACCAAATATTCAATTAGCTGAAGATATTCTAATAGACGAAGAAGACAAACCAAATAAAAATAATCTTCGAAGTGAATTAAACAAAAGTATAAAAAGCTTTTAAAATTTAAAACATCTTCGATGAATTTTTGAATCTGGATAAAACAAAGAAAAGATATAAAAATCTTAAGAAAATTTTTAACAGAAGAAAATTAAGAAAATTTTTATAGAGTTTCTTTCAAAGTCGGGATTTATAAAAAAACACGAACAAAAAAGATAGTTAAAAGCGCTCTATCTTAATTTGAATTTAGTTTAAAGAGACTTGACGAAAAATAAAAGAAGAAGAGCACTAGCAAGCACACAGGAGTATGGCAGTATGGCAGCTGCCATACCAAACACATCATCGACGCCTCCTTAGCTCAAAAATAAATTAAAATTCAACTGACGTTATTTATGAAGTAGGAAAACTAATCCAATTTAAAGCTAGTGATGATAACTATAGAATTGACAATTTAGGGTCGACTTTTTAGAGCTAATGGCAGAGATTAAACTTCTTCAGTATCGTAAAGAAAAGCGAGCGAAATATGTTTACATCACCGAAAAGCTAAATCAGCTAGAACTGGGAGGCAATGGGACTCGCAGCTGAACAAAGCCGAATATGCTGTTAGAGCATTCCACAGGGGTAGCTTACTTCAATAGACAGCTATGGACCAATTATCTTGGTATTCATGAACATTATTGGCTATGTACATCTGAAATGAGGAAATAACTTCACGTGGCCCCAGGAAATAGGATCTTGCATTATGCATTACGTGAAAGCCAATGTCAAATGTAAGAACTTAATAGTGTATAGCGATCAATGTGGAGACCAAAACCGGAACATAAGAATGAGCACTATTTGTACATACATGGTTAATAATTCGAATTTCGTAGTGGAACAGATAGACCACAAATTTTTATTATCTGGCCATTCATTTCTCATTGAAAATGAAAAAAATATTATAAGGACATTCTGATGATTGGGATCGTGTAATCATCACGGAAAAAAAGGCAATCATTTCACTTGTTTAAGATGACGGCAGATAAATTCCAGCAAGTTTGTAAATCTTGAATTGGAACCGCATTATCCTGCAGGACGATTCATTAAAGCTGCAAAGTTTAAGAATTTACAGGAACTCAAGGACTTCATATATTCTATAAAGCATGGATTTTATATTAATTCGAAAACAAATTAGAGAGCCGAAGAAGAAGATATTCAGGAAGATATTCAGGAAGCAATTATTATTATTAATTTGTGTTATTTAGAACGCTAAAAATCATTTTTATTATTTATCTGAAGAAGTTTTTAATTAAATGGAGTTAAATGGCCTGGAGCTAAAATGGCCTGGAGCCACAATGGCCTGACCCTCAGTTCCTATCAATATATTTCTTAAATGGATACCAAAATGGCCTAAACCCAACTGTTTAAAACAGTCTGGATCTAAGTTAATTAAGACCTCATGATTAACCTAAAACAAATATTACGATTAATATTTATTGACGATCAATACAAAAATATAAATTTATTACTTTATCTCGAAGGGAGAACATCTGCGTGCGAGCAGATTTTTCTTTTTCAAAAAAGTGAGGTTATAAACAAAGACGCATCGCTCACGTTTTTTTTCAACTGGCTTTACTAAAATGCCATCGTGTGTTCAAATAAATAAAATAACAAAATAAATATAATCATTTATACTATAATATCCAGTTCAGGATTTATCACTTCCTATACGAAGGTATAGTTCGATGTGCCGTTCCTGGAGAGACTAATTACATATTTCTAAAAACTTGTTGGATACCCTGGCGCTGTGGTTATGTACCCCTGCCATTTTTAAATTCAAATTTCAAAAAAAAAAAAAAAATACAAAAATATAATAAAAATATTTTAAAAACTTAACTTCGTTTTTCTCAGAACCATTTTTTTGGGCTTAGGCCGTTTTGGCGCTGAGCATCTCATATCTAATATGTAGAAAATAAATATTCAAACTTTTGTATTTCTGTTGTTGTAAGATATTGATTATTACAACACATATTTCTAATATTTTAATGATTATTAATATTATTATTATTATTAACATGGCGCCCCTCAAAAATACCAAAGAGGAGCCCCTGTGCACTCTATTGAAGAAGAGATCTCAAAAAGTAGTTTTAATAAGTTATAACATGCATAATTTTTAATGTGCTTAAAGTTTTGTTACTTTGAAAAAATATTCTAAATCAATTTGTCAACCATACATTTTGAATATTTGAATATATGTAGAATTTAAATTTGTTGAGTTGCCCAATTTATTTGAGTTATTCTACTAATTTAAAACACATAATCGGTCAATCGACCATAAATAAAATCAAAAAGCGAATAATAGTTTACTCGAATAGTAACTAATAAAAAGAATTATAAAATCAATAACCTAAGAATAAAATTTGATTTGCTGGTATTTGGAATAAAAGGATCTCATACGTTTGAAAAATTATTCTTGCAAAAAAAAAGAACAATTTCAACACAGATTTATCTGTCTGTCTATAACGGCTCCTCCCGAGGATACTTTTAGTCTGGCTGAGAGAACATAGGCTTTAACACAGGTATCTTCAGGGTATAGGGGGAACCAGTCTCCCAGTGTACACGCACTGAATCTGGATAGACAGTAGGGTAACTGTCGAAGGATGTACTAGTGTCCTAAATGATAATAACGTATGAATAATAATAGCAAAGAAATAAACTGGCACCACGGGAACCGGTAGCCCATACAGAATGCCGCCCCTCTCTGTAGCCGGTTATTGGTGAGGTTTCTTCAGTGTACATGTGGTGGCTGTAGTTAAATAAAAGTCTATATCTGCGGGTCTGGCGTGGAATAGACGGAAGTGTGCAGTTGCACTCTCAACAGAGGAGTTTATGGGTAGGCTCCGACCCTTTAGCAAGGGGTAAATTCATGGTCCATGGTCTTAAAAATGCACAGAATAGTGGTTTGACCACCGTCTAATCACTTATCCTATCTATAACAGTTTAAAAGTACGATTACTTCCATCAAATTATATTAACTATTGGGATAGCCGTATATTCCATCTCCATATTTTATACTTCTAACGGTCGTAGCAACCGACGTTCTTTCCAATTTTCAAGCACATCTCTCCAACGTTTCAAAAGATAGGCACATAATTTGCTTAACGTTTTGGATCACCGTTTAATTTTTAGACTGAGTTTTGTATTAATGGTTGCCTATAGGAGCTATATTGATACGAATTTTTTTTAAATCTTGCTCTTTACGGTATATAATACACTTAAAAACATATATGTTCTTTTGTGCTACCCTTTAGTTTTTAAAATTATGAACTTTTTTGAAAATGAGAACAATCTGTCAGCATCACCCCACGAATTAAGAAAAAAAATTTAAAAATCGATTATTTAAAAAAGCGTTATTATTTAAATTAATTTTAAAATATCTATAATTTTGCCTGCTTAACATCACAATGCAGAAAGATCAAAACTGGAGTAAATTTATTATTTATTTATTTCATTTATTAAAAGTAAATTAATCTACAAATTAATAATAATAAAGAAAGGAACTGGCTGCAGCGGCCTACGTCTTCTCATCATTCTACTGTGCCAAAGACATTTACACGACAAACTTGTAGAGATAATTGGCTTGGATGTAATGAAGACATATAAAATGATTCTTAATGTGCTATTTTGGGCTCTATGAATACTAGCCATGATAGAAAAATTTCTTCGTCTATTATAATGAGTAGCCATTGATTCGAAAGCAGCAACTGAAAAGAAGTGATACAACTAAAAAATATTAAAAAAATATTATTTACCACAAGCCATTTCGTTAGAACATTAACTAATGAATAATTTATTAACTAGCTATACTAGGTGCGCGTTACTACCCCAATGAGAATAATCGTACTATTCCAACCCAGTTTTTTTAATATATTTTGCACATTAACATTAAAGTTAAAAAATATTTTCGCATCCCTATTGGATATTATAATCAGGACTTATCTATATTCCAACTATTTTTAAAATAATTTTTTGTTAGAATTAATTCAGCGCATTTTACCTACCCCACTGACCCCTCTTGACCCACATTTTTTAAATAAGCATACTCTCTTGGAACTTCTAAATAAATATCTTTCTTCATTTTTAATTTTATTAAAATCAGGTCCTATCTTGGACCTTATACTTAAAGACATGCCTATTTCATTCAAATCATTTTATACTTTAAAATCGGTTGGATGCGGAATAATTCCGGAAAAGAAGGAAGCTTTCTCATCTCCTGTCCCAGTCTTTGAAAATGTAAATACCATATTTAACAAGAAAGAAAAATATTTACCCGTATTTCAAATTTCATTAAAAACGGTTCAGTCACTTAGACGTGACTTACGCACGCACAAATAAGCAAGTAAACAAACAAACTAACTTGCAAAGAGGTTTATACTATATATAAAATGAAAATGTAATATTGTTTGTCTACTTAATAACTCTCTTTAAATAAAGCTTACAAATTTTTAAAATTCAAATTATTCCCTTTTGTGTTAAGAAATTAACTTTAGCCGCTTGTAGCCTTAATTCTGTTTAATTATCTAGTTCTTATAACTCAAATGCAAAAAAAGTCTTTTTATCTCTCCCACTTTTCGATAAATCTGCTCTTCTAGTTTAAACAATTCAAACAAAAAAAGAACAAGAAAAAATAAAAATAAATTAGTTTGAAGCAACAAAGCCATAGTTATTATCATTAAGAATGTAGACCCATCTGTAACACGCACACCAACGTTTGGTCGGATCTAAGAACAGAAAACAATAAAGTGAAAAGGAATTGAAATTAATTTTTCTTTTTGGCGAATTTATAAAATGTTAAATCTTACCAACAAAATGAATGGCAAGATAAAAAGCAACTGTTAACGAAAACGCTCAAGCAGTACAAAAAGTGTATCGCTTGTCAAAACACGCCACGCCACAAAGCAAAAACAATAATAAACATAAAATAACATTTGTATTTGTTTCAAATCATAATTTAATTTTAGAACGATCAAGGAACAGATATTTGAAATGAACTTACTGGTGCTTTCATTTGCTGCGACTGCAGTTTTGCTTTATATCGATCCTGCTTATGCTGAGGAAAAGGGGGATTTTATGGTAGAACAAACAACTGAGTCTCCTATTGCTGATATAGCTTTGGTGGGTAAGTAAATGTGGAGTAATTTGGGTTTAAGAACTGAAATTAACAAAAGAAATATTTTATATTATAAGACGATTCTATGAAAAAACCTGATGCTGTAAAGGCGGGCAGTGAGCTGAAAACAACAACAGAAACAATAAAAAAAGTTTCAGCTGACTCTCAGCAACATACTATTGCTGATTTTATTATTCATCCGCTAATAGCTTTAAAACCACGTGCGCCTGAAACTGCAAGTGGAAAACAGGCTGACACAAGCTCCACCAATTTCACTCCTTGGCAACTATTCGCTTTTAATGCCAGCCAAGGCCTAGGATCATTGGCGGGTACAGTAACAAACTGGTTAGGTAATCGTATTCAACTACCCGGTTTGGTTGATACACCTGTACGTGAATCTTTAACTACCTCCACTACCACAGAAAAACCTGATTTAGTTATCAGAGTTAGGCAACGACCTTCTACAAAAAAACCATTGACTTCCATCAATGACAAAAATGATCGTCCATTTCGAAAAAACAAGAGACGTAATAATTTCAACGGCAACAAGTTTTATGAATCAGAAGAAAACTTTGACTCTAACGAGTACGATGATGGTGAAGAGGATTTCAATAGAAGACGTGTAAATCGCAGGAGATATCAGGAAAATCAGGAGGATAATTACGATGAATACTTCACCACTGAAAACGATGATGACGAAAACAGCTTCGAGGAAGAAGAAGGAGATAATGAAGATAACCGCGACTTTGAAGAAGACACAGAAGAAGATGACGGAAAGCCAGTGAACTACAATAAAATTAAAAATATTACGAATCAAAAAAGACGTATTAATAACGACCAACGAAAAAAGCAACTGCAACAAGATGATAGTGCCGATGAAGATCAGTACGATGACGATAATGAAGATGAAGAATTCTACTACAATAAAAATCAAAATTCTAAGCGATCCAAGAATGAACCAAATTTTATTCAACGAAGCCAACAAAGTTTATTAAACCAAATAAGACATTTAACGCGTATTCAATCTCCAACTGAAGAAAGCAACTCTTCGCGAAAATCTGTAAGATCTAACAACAAAAAACGACGCCAACAAGCCACTTTTCTTATTACACGTGATGGTCAGACCATTTATTTAGCACCTGAATTTTTGCAGGTGACTGATGATACTAGCAACGAAGTAAATGTCTCTTCAAAAAAACGTCTCAAGCTAGAATTCCCCCAACCACCCTTGACAGTTCCTTATAGAAAAAAAGGTCAGCCTACACAATACATAACCATACCATGGTCTCAGTTGGGAATTTCTCCTCCAGATCAAGGCACTTCTCTAATCGAAGGTGTGCAAGCTCAGCCTTTCATCTTAAATATACCTCAAAATGCCATAGATAATATGCAAAATCAAGGAATAAATAAAAAGCAACAAGTCCTTACAGCCAATGCTGTACCATTATTAGCTGAAGCCTCCATCATGGACATATTTAAGCCACCGCATATACCACCTTCACGCTCAATATCTACTACCAAGCCCACCAAAAAGCCTTCCGCCGCCATCACACCTGTTGTTATTGCTACAAAAGTTAAACCTGGACGAACCCGCATACGTTCTTCTACAATTGTAGAAAAGGCTCCTGCTCTGGGGAATGTAGATGATAAGAAAAGCTCTGCGGAAGCTATCGAGGATGATACCAAGCAAACAAAATTTTTTGTTATTGGTGAGGAATTTGGTGACACAAAATTAAGCCGCAACGCTTATAAACAAATCTTAGATTATTTCAATCAAAATCGTGTGGGACGCCAACTTAGTGATGATAGTAACGTATCTACAGCAATTTCTCAAACTGTTGGTCATTTTATACCCGTACAAGTTATACAAGAAAAAGTAGAATCTCAACCTAAAGAAGCTGATGTAAATGAAATGACTATGAAATCCCCCATGGATGTTGAAAACCCCAGTAAAGATACAGTGGCAGAAACTTAAAATACACAGTCTTTTTTGTAAAATATTTTTAGTATTGAAAATATAAAATAAAAGTTAAAAAATTGTTTGTTGTCTTTGGACAATGATTTTTATTTATGCAACTTAAACAAAATTTGATCATAGGTCTAGTATTTCGAAAATTTGTAGGACAAACATAAAAAAACATGTTGTTTTAAACAAAATATTTCCTATTTAATTTCATTTAATACAAAAAAAATAAAACTTAAAATTTCAAAAATCATTTGCTGGCATTTCCAATATTTAGAGCCCATTAAACATTAAAAATTAAAAACAAATCAAAATTTAAGAATTTAAATAGTTACCTTGAGCAGCAGAAAGTTCCATTGAAGTCAATAATAAAAAAGTAAGCTGAAAAATTCCTCCGATACCAGTGTTCAAACATAATGTACTGCTGCCTTAAGGACCTGCATTGCCAGTTGTTCAATTTAAATATTCCTACATTGCAAGTAACACTTAAACTAAAGAATATAGTTTTCTTCACATGCATAAAATATTTATTCATTGTATTCTGTAGTCCACTGGTCCATTAAACAAAACTTGTGTATGAGCTTTTGATTAAGAGTTCGCGTCACGTAATTAAAAACTATTGAAGTTACAGTATAGTATAGACAATCAGAGAGTTAATTTTAAATGGAAGTTTTCTGAGGGAATTAAATTCAGTCGATCACTCATTTGCCATAACTTTTATGTCAAGAAATTTTAGTATTTCGATTAAAGATTCAAGCAACATGTAAGGAAATATTTACTCCCACAGGACTTTAGATATTTGTATCATTAAAAATTAAATATACGAAATTAAAGATCTTCCATTTTCTGAAGATTTTACACTTTTTTTCTTTAGCTAATAAATATAATTAAAATTTAAAAAACATCAGCACCAACATCAATTACACCAACTACAGGCTTTTCGCCGGAAATGTATACTGCTTTGTTTGTTTATAATTTTTGATTAAATGAAAGCGAATAAATCTTATATTTATAGATCTTATATAAACATATTCAGCCTAATTATAAACAAAAATTCCGTGCGAGTTCTTTCACCTTTCCCTTTTCTCCAATTATAAATTTTTCCCCTTTTGATTGACTGCGGAAAGTGAAAAAAATCCGGGGGAAAAAAGTAGATATTCTAAATTATAAAAAAAAATTATATGAAAATTAACAAAAAAAAAACTCCCTCCAAATTACGATGATGCCACTTTTTTATAATTTTATTCCCACGGAATTCATAATTGGAGGAATCTTTTCTCGAGAAAAATTTATTCCTTGGGGAAGAAATTCCGTGAGAATATTCATAATTGGGCTGATTATTTATTTTATTTACATTACATTATCACACATTTTCACATTTTTATCAAGCCCAAAGCAGCAAATGTGGCGTTGAAAGGTTTTAATCATATTACGATATCACTCCCGATTAACAATTAACTTTATGCCGTTTTCCTTTTTAAAGAATTAAGGTCCAATAATTGCTCCTGTCCAAATTTCACATGAGACTGTCACTTTTACTGGTTGCAAAGGTGACTGATGAATAATTTGAGGGTTTTCCAGTGCCCCGAACAGACTCGTCACTAGTGATTTTTTAATGAAATTTGGGCTTATCATGGGCAAATTGTAACATCCTATTGGTATATAAGCTGCGGCTTAAATTATTTTGTGGAAGAATATCTTGTGTATCTCCTTCTCTGTTCATATTCTATTTTTTTAACCCCTAATAGTATTCGGGTGGATTAGTTGGCATCAGATTGCGGAAGAAAAATTTGCATTTGCTTAGAATTGAATGAGAGTTGCGCGTCCTCATATTATCACCTTGTTCAGGTTTTTTAAAATGTATTTTTAAAAACCTAAACCGTAACTTTAGGTCAAGTGTTCTCGCAGAACTAAGGCTAGCCAAATAAGAACTTAGTTTATTTCAAGGTATTTTTCTTAAAACTTTCTAATTTTACCTAAATTGTGCTCCAAATATAATTCTCATTCCGTTTTTTTTTTCTTTTTTGGAGTTACTAAGACATATATCATATTATTGATTTTTTTTAAATTGTAAGTAGAGATTTTTTGATGATATTTCTTGTTAAATCAATTAAACATGTAACGAAATTAATTTATCCTTCAATTACTTAACTCGTTTATACCCTGTTTTAATTTAGACAATTAAAATTTTAGTTGAGTAATTAATTTTGGAGTTTCTGCTGAAAATTTATTGAACAGACCTAATTTTTACATTAGAGATTTGTGTTTGTAAATTTGGAAGAATTAAGAGAAGTTCGGCTTTAAAAGAAAGTTTGCTTGCTTTTATTTGAAATATGGAACTCTTCCAGTCAGTTTGATCAAGTTTTGACGGCACGCTAGCTTTGAATCTCAATAAATTCTCAAAAAATTTTCATTTCATTTAATTTGAAAATATTTTATTTTTCATTTTTATGGCATTTAGTTTTGTCATTCTCACTGAACACATTTCACAAGGGTTGTATGAGGAAACTTAATCAATTATCGACTTAATTAAGTACCAATTGAAAAATTTATTAATTCATTTCTTATATGGTAAATTAAATTCAATTAGGGACTTAATTGCGTAAATTCCTTTATTGCACAATTAAAACGTATTTCTGAACAGGGTATTAAATTAATAAGAAATTTAAAAATATGAAATCGTTTAGACTTTCAAGAAAGTGAGAAATATCGACAACACCGTTTCTATAAGAATATGTAACAGGCACATTTACCTCAATGCCATGAGAATTTAGAAGTATTGAGGTTAACAAGAACGTAGTATTAGATGAACTTTTTAAATAAAATTTCTTTTCTTTTAAAAGTAATACATTTTATTAGTAAATATTTTCACCAGTTCTTCTTTTTTGTTTGGTAAAGAAATTTCTTTCTATTATTATTGTTTAAGCTTTTTGTTTTAAATGTGTGTGCTCACGTATTAATGTATTTATATTTCCTTTAATAATTTATAGTCATCCGAAAAACTGTAGAATTCTTCATAAGAACATTAACCTCATTATGCAAATTAAAATTTGGTTTCTAAAAAATGACAGATTAAATTTCTGACAAAATCTTTATTATCTACACTAATATGACCAATATGACGGCTGTCTCTTGATATTCAAGCGTTTAACCTTAAATTAACTTTCATAAGTCAAATGTAAATATTTGGCGAAAATACTAACAATAGTAAAGAAACAAAGAAGAAAACAATAAAAACTGGTGTAAAAATAAAATATTTTAGGGCAAACATTGAACATACATGAATTAATATGTGGTCGTACTGGTCGTACGTACGCATACATTTTTATGTTTATATATGTACATATAGATATTCAGTGTTTTATTTTATTAATTCATAAACGAATATCTAGTTAATATATTAATCTATCTTAATAAGATGTTGTAGGTATTGAATACAGAAACCAAATGTTTAAAAAATGTTTATGTTAAATAAAAAAATTTTTTATATTTGAGATTACACTGCTCAGCAGCATTTGTAATTTTATTACGCATCTTTTGGTGTTTTGTTTATGAAAATCGGACATGTCGTACTCGAGTCAGTGTAAAATATGTCTTTGTACCCGACTAGTTTAAAAGAAAAATTTTGCCACGCCCAACAAAAAAAAAACCCTACGTGATTGACAAAAACTTTAAACTGTTTTGAATTTAGCTCATCAAAATCTATATAGTCCACATAGAACGAAAAGCTAGCTGGATTGGAATAATGGGCATAACGTCCAAGTTACTCCCTTATTATTACCTATAGTCTAGCGTAATACTGTCTGGATTGTGAAAATTAATGGCATACAAAATGAGTTAGAGGTAGAGTAGCAGAAATTTAAAAGCAATATGTTTAATAATTAATTTTTGGTCACATATTTTTGTTTATCTGCTTATTTTTTTAAATTACATTTTTAATGTCCTCTATTCTTGATACGGAAAAGAGATATAAAATTCTTCTTATATTTTAATTGGGTACTGAGTTAGCTTTATGAAAATATAAATTTTATAACCATCAGTGACACTTACTGTCTGGCACGAATTCGTTCGTTCGCACAATTAAACACAAATTCCTGTGGCATAAGAAATTCTTTTCTACCAAAAAATTTTTTCTTCAAAAAAAGCGTCGAAAATTTTAAGTTTTACTTATCGTTGTTGTACCATTAACTTCCGTTTTTATTACTGTTTGGCAACATTCATCAAATTCCATTAACCATTGAGACACCCGTTAATTTTCAAATCCACATTTTATAATTGTTGTTATAGCGGACTTGGCAAAAAAAAATTTTTTTTCTCAGTTTTAACTTTCTGTCTACAACTGTTAAACTGTTTGGTCGTATACATCAAATTGCATAATCGCTAGGGGAACCCTTTAATTTCCAAATTCAAGTATTATGCTTAGATTATATGAGATTTTCAAAAATCTCTCACTATGCTACGGTCATTTCAGCTAAACTTTCTTGCTTGCTGTTGTAACACGTCATTCTAAATATTTATACTTCTTGTTATAGCAGACAATGTAAAGGTTATTCTTTCTAATTTTCAAGTGTTTATGTATAACCGTTTAAGTAGCTCAAATTACATCAATTATAGGAACGCTCTGCTGCTTTAGCGGACTAAGCAATAGAGGTTCTTTGTATGTTTCCGCCGTCTGTCTATAACGGGCACAGCAATCGATATTCTGTCCAATTTGCAAGCGTTTGTTTATACTGGTTAAAAAGATAGGCCCTCGTAAGTAAATCTACACCAATTATGGGACACCCGTTAAATTCTAAATTCAAATTATAAACTCGTTGATATAGCGGACTTAGCAATACAGGTCCCTTTTAAGTTTCATCGTTTTGTCTACAACGGTTCAAAAGTTAGGCCACATACTTGAGATTAGATCAACTATGGCGACACACTTTAACATCCAAATGCAAGTTTTATACTTATTGTTATGCGGACGTAGGTTGCACAGGCCGTCGGCGCAAAAGAAAGACCGACTCACTTGGGTCCGTGAAAAATTTGAAAGCGGATGTCTACAACTGTTAAAAAAATATGGCCGTATACATCAAATTAAAGGAACTATTGGCGCACCCTTTAATTTTAATTTTTAATATTACTACTTGTTATTATAACGGCCATTGCAATCAAAACTCTGTCCAATTTGCAAGCATTTGTCTATACCGGTTCAAAAAATAAGCCCACATAATTTAATTTACGTTACCTATGGGGACACCCTTTAATTTTTAAATTTATTTTTGTATTACTTTTTACTATTGGAAGCTACAGTAATGCGCATCATGACAGTTTATGTACCTCAAATTATGTCGATATTTTGCTTAATTTTTAAGCATTTGTCTATAACTGTTCAAAAGATAGTTCAATTTGTGAAGCCCTTTAATTTTAAGACTTAGTTTTGTATCACTTGCTATTGGGAGCTAAAGTGATGCAAAGTTTTTTTTTAAATTTCAATACACGTAAGAAACATGTAAGTTGTATGTGGACACTATTTAATTTTAAAGATAGTAAACTGTTTTTAAAACGGGAACAATCTGTAAGCAGAATCTTTGAAATAAAGAAACAACTTTAGAAACCGGCTTAGAATTGATTAAGTTCCGCGGGCAGAAATATAAAAAAGCAACATTGGCAAAGTTAAATTTAACAGACACACGGACGGGCAGACATATAGAAGGACAGACGGACATTGCTTAATCGACTTCGCTCTGCATATTTTATACTTTATGGGGTCGGAAATGAATATTGTACAAATTACAAACGGAATGATGAATTTGGATATAAACTTTTCCACTTGTGGTGAAGGGTATAATAAAATCAATACACAGTCGTTTGCATCTTTTAACGTCTTCAAATTTTCTTAAGTTACATAGCAATTAAAGCTTCTTAACAAAATTCTTGTGCAATGAGCATTCAATCATTTGAAGAATTGTTGGCATTTGTGGGTCTATCAATTACGTATAAAAATTTTAACTTCTTTTACTTTTTTTGAAGGAAGTTACCGATCTCTGGAAATTGTTTTTTATTTTAGCGATTTTTTCTTTTTTCGGCAGCAGAAAATTTTTTGGGTATGTTTTTGCATATTTTGCAAAAGGAGCTTTTAGTACTTTTACTCACGCCTATAATTATTTATCATTATTAATATTTAAAATATATGTGGATTTTAGATTCTTCTGAATACGCTGCATTGTTGCGCTTAACCCAACTTACAACAGAAGGAAATTTATTTAAAAAATATTACTAATAAGTCTCCAAATTCTAAATTAGTTATTACAAATGTTTCTTATGACTAGAGAAGAGGAGTAGTGAAATGTAAGTTTCAAATTTAGACAACACATCGATAAAGGTGGAGCCGCCAGAAGTCCACTAAGTTAGACACCTCAGGAATTAAAGAAAATTAAGAAAACAGACTTTAATTTTAAATGCAAATTCAAAACCCTTTTATTCATAGGTTTTTGTAGGTAAAATATACTAAAACCACTTGCAAGGTGTATGACAGAGATTTACAAAAATCTCCCACTGTGAAAAAAATTCTATCACTCTTAAAAATAAATTATTCATTAAAATTTGTTTATTTGCCAAAATATCTTGTAAGCAGCAGCCAAAATTTAAAGTTCAACAAGAGCTTACTAACGAAAAGCAGGTAGAAAAAGTATTTTGTTATCAAACAAACAAAAAAAAAATTAATCAAAACAAAAGTACTAAAATACTACTTCAACAGCTTTTTGCTGTACCGTTAGCTTATTGTTGTGTGTATGAGTTTGAGAGATTTGATCAGTTAGATGAAGAGCTATTAATTAGGTTAAAAACTTACCCGGTCATTGACTACAGTTTAAAAGACTCGATCGCTGATTATATTTATCGTTATGGTTTTTTGTTATTTAAATTAGTTTAACACACCAGGTGATTATTGAATTTATATAAACACACATACATACATACATACATATATGTATGCAAAATACTGACAAGATGAGAATATTGACCTCATTGATAAAAAAAAAAATAAAAGAAAAAATTTCTATTAATTTAAGCATTTTTTTCTTTGTAAATTTTTGTTTTATACTTTTAATTATATATTTTGTTTTTATTTTTTTTTTTTTTTTTTGTTATATTAAGATTTCTTAATAAAGAAAATATATGCTTAGATAGAAATGATTGCCTAAAAATGTGTAAAATAAGCTCAATCTTATAGAGAAGAAAGCGTATTTACATTGTTTATGCAAAATATTGACTTTTTCAATTGATTTAAATAGGGACAATAAAGCAATAATGTTTGCAAAATTTATATAGTTCTAGACACGGGTTCTAATTGATTTTATTAATTTATTCATAAGCCATTTTTATAACTCATATTCTCTTATTAATTTATTTATAAACAATTTTTATAACTCTCATTCCGTTTGTAATTTCTATAATATCCATTTCCGGCCCCATAAAGAATATACATTCTGAGTTCTTAAGCATAGCGCTGTTCGTCTGTCCGTCTGTCCGGCGATGCTAGTGTTGGAGTTAACTTTGCCAAGGCACCTAGTTCAGCTAGAGAAAATTTAAATACACCAAGCGATCAGACATGGTGTCGAAAGAGGTGCTGTTAAAAATTAGCAAGATCGGTCCATGTTCTTCGAGGCAGCGGGCAAAATACCACGCCTCCCCCTATTTTTTCCATATCATTTGGAACAATATAGTAACTGCAATAAAAAAAAACATAGGGCAAAAGAGAATTAAAAAATAAGAAAAACAAAATATCGAGTGAAAAAATTAACACTCGCCCATATTTTCTGAGTGATGGGCCTCTGAACTTTTAATAGTAAAGTACGATTGTGCACCACATTTTTTAAGATATCAATATTTTGAAGAGATATTTTAGGAAATACAAATTAAAAAAAATACTTAACCCATTATGAGCCGATGACATGTTAATGTAACATTATGTATAGTACTTAATTTATTTTTCATAATTTATAATTCTTTGTCACCCCAATATTTGTTTTTTGATTGGGGTTACTTCATTAAACTGGATTAACATACAAATATAGTGAAGGGTATACAAGATTTGGCATAGCCGAATTTAGCACTCTTGCTTGTTAACACTTAATTTAAAGTTTTAAAATTAAGCATTAAATATGTAGTTCCTTATTTCCACATTCCTGTTATAAATATTTTTTATTATTAATATTTATTTAATATTTTTATCATGAAATATTTATTATTTGAAACTAAAACATGAAATGTATTACTGCGGGGAAAGCATATCCATTTGACCATTTCGCTACTACTCATATAGCTCATCAGTTGCTTCTAGTGAAATATTGTATAGAGAACCTAAGAGTCTTATATCAAAAGCAAAATTGATTAAATAAGAACGTCATTAAATCAGTAAAGCAAAAAGACAATAAAAAACTCAAAAATCCTTTATACAAAGTTGCAGTATCCATTGATGAACCATTTTGCTACATAAGGACTGCCATCGGAAACCATTCTTTGAAGGAATCAAAATAATAATTTTTTTTTAAATTTTAAACCTAAAAAAATTTAAGTGGGGTAATAATTCAGTAGTTTATAAATGACTAGCACAATCGTAATAACATTAAGTAGTTTGCAAAGGGGCTAACATTTTTTTAGTAGGATACTTATAGTTTATTTAAAAAGCTTTGCTGACACCCATATTTGAAATATTGCAAATTTTATATAAAACCCTAAGGGGTCCGTAACTCTGAAAATATGAGGTTTCGCAGGCTTTATCACATTACATTTTCTCCTCAAAATTATTTTTATTAACCCCCGGACAACTTTTTATTTCATTTGCAGCTACTGGGCTCATAACCTGTTCAGACATACGCTTTAGTTGCGCAATTAAGAAATTTACACAACTTAGGCCTTAATTGGGCTCAATTTACTATATAAGAAGTCAATTAATAAATTGAGCAATTAGTACTTAATTGTTCAGTGAGAAGAAAAAACTTATAAAATTGACAAGCCGCAAGTAAAAAATGTAAACAAATAAATAAGAAGAAAATGGCGAGTCATACGAAAATGGCTGTTGATACTTCCAACTTTTAAAGCAACAACAAAAAGCCATGTTGTTTTTGTATTTAGAAGAGAAATCAGCTGGGCGGACGACACTACCTAGTAAAATAAATATGCCTTGTGCTAATTGAATAAGCTTAATTGAGCACTGTGAACACCAAATTAAATTGCGCAATTAAAATTCAATTAACTCAATTAAGAAAACATATCTGAACAGGGTATAAACCAGATTTGTTCCATAAAATAAAAAAAAAAAATAAAACAAACTTATTTGAATAGTGAAGTATAAAAACGTAAACAGCTTGTTAAGGAAGTCGTTATTCTTATACTTTTTCATATTATCTTTGTCCAAAATAAACAAAACATATTTATTATTTATAAATTTATTTAATTAATTTCTTGTTCGTGTGTTTTGCTGTACCGGAACATATATTTTTGCTAAAAAGGTTCCTTTTTTAGTGTAAAATAAATAAAAAGAAAAAACCATAGTCAGAATCTAAATATTTGCGAAATAATTTAGCAATTTGTAAAATATTCAAAAGAAAAAATTGCATACTGTTACCAAGAAGGTTATCAGAATAAACTTAGAGTTTGAGCTAACCAGTCCTTTTCGAAGTGGCTTATTTGGGCCCAAAAATAGGGCAACATGAACGAGCACATTTTTATCTGTTTGATCAGTTTTAAAATATTTCTACAATATTAAAGCGGTTTACATTGTCTTTAGAATAAAGCATTAACCGCAAAGTTATTATAAAATGAGCGAATTATTTCGATTCAGAAATCCGCAGCAAAAATATGAAAATTCTAAAAACAAATGTCAGCCTAATATTCATACTGGGTTAGAAAATATGAGATTATTAAATTAAATACTTTATATGAAGCGATAATTTTTTCCACTTTTCTGAAAAGCACCTGACTTTTTCTTTACAAAAATTTAAATTTTAGCCCATTTGTTCTAAGACATCCGAAACCTAGAATCAATCGATGCAATCGTAAAGAAATTGCTAATTGATTTTTAAAATACTTCATTCTGCCCCAAATAATTTTTAAGTTGTATATTAACATATTTCATTCAAAAGTTTCAATTTAAAAATAAAGTTTATAAATTTAAAATTGTCTATTGTTAGGTTGAATTAGTCTAGTTATTTAACCCAAATTTTTATTGAAAATAAATAGCATTTCATTATAATTAAATTCTATTCAACCAAAACCCTTAAACTATTTTACCTTCAATAAATCATATTGAACAAAACAGTCGTAGTCGTGTTCTTTGTTTAATAATTAATAAATTATTTCTGATTTTCAAAGATTTTTTCAACAATTATGTTTACAATCGTATTAATGGTAATTACGTATTATATATGAACATGTGTGTATTCATGTTTATCTATTCAGAACAAAGAATGAATGACAAGAGGAGTCTTAAACAATTTATCGTTGTTTTACTGTTTCTAAGTTCTTTTCTTTCGCTAACAATAGAAATACATTTCTATCACTGAACAAAAAAACATGAAAATGATTAAAAATGGCTAAAAAATTATTTTCACATAAATTCCAATGTTAAAAACCAAAAACAATTCTAAATGATTTCTATTACAAATATCTCTTTCTAGTGGTTTCAATAGCGCAAATAACCTCCGTGTATATATAAAATGTTGCTAAACAGTTTCTACTTGCTAACCGCAGTAGGTTCAAGAAAACAAAAAAAATTACTGTTTTAATTTCTGAACGCCTTAATTTGTCGGCCACAAATATATTTAATTTTCAGGTAAACAATTAGTTTTCGTTTGTTACAGCTACAGTTTTCCTCATCCAAAAGGCCATTTTTAAAAACTACCTTTTAAAAGTACCAGTTCAAAAATACTTTGTGATAAAGAAAAGATATTGTAACAATTTTCTCTTTTCAAAAACAGGGGTCGTTTAAATGCAAATGCCAGCATATAAGTTTTATTTTATATTTTAACTTTGTCACTTTGTTTTTAATTTTTTCTGTGGCTTTGATTAGATTTATTTCCCCTATCTCCTGTTTACTGAGAATGTGTTTTTTTTACAAATGTATACAGCATTTCACGCAACTACACTGTGTAACTTCGGCGAAACTGAAACTCCTTTATGTCTTGTTTAACAAGAATGCGGCTTTAACCGGTGCATCCATGCAGACCACAACACGCCGTAACTCCGTAGAGAATTAAACTCATGATATCCCGCTTTACCGACACTTTTTGTTGTTGCAACCTTACACACTAAGTAATTCTTAGTTTGGACCATGATTTCCTTGTTTTACTTTACAGGCGTCTTAACCATCCTTAACCTGCTTCACAACAAATATCGCTTCTTAAACAAACACTCTATCGCCGCTATTCAACAGCAACTTTTTTGTCTATATCAATGGCGCTAATAAGATTTGAACATGACTCTTGTTTTACGCTTCTAACTGGGGTGTTAGGTGACCTAAGGTCTTAGAGTTTAAGTTTTCCAACATTTCACCTTAAATTGATAAATTAATAAAATGTTCAAAAAAAGATCCATCCACTAAAGCTTTAAGTCTAAGCTCCTACGATCATAAAAACTATTATTTTTTAATAAATTTTAATCAATAATTAAACGATTTTATTAAATTAAATAAAATCATTATCATTAAATAGTAGTTAAATCCGTTAATTGTCACTATGCCAAACAATGCCAATGAAATTATAATCGTAATTAAAAAATTCCTAGTATTGTTTAAAGTATATATGTATGTGTTCAACAGCGCAAATTTTTAAAACTTCTTCTTCTATTGATAGAGCTTTTTAATAGGGCCATTGTTTTTTAAAAACTTTCTTTTTTTACGTTATGCTTCTTTATTTTTTTTTTCTCTCATAAATAAAAAAACACACAGTTTTCTAAATTCTTTTATCATATTTCTTTTGTTACTGCGTAAAGCAAAGAAATTATAACTGAATATATACTCACTTGCTCTACATATGTATATATCTCTCAATATGTATGTATGTATGTATGTCATGTTAAAAAAATCTATATTATTTTTTTATCAAAGTTGCTCAAGGCGTCTTTCGTCAATCAACCTACTCTTTAGCTTAAGGCGGCGCAATGATACAAAAAACATCATCCCAACAATTGTAACAGTCAATAACATTATGTGAAAATATTTGTAAAACTCCTGTTAAACAAACGAACATATACTTAAAAACAAAATTATCAAAATCATTTTATAACTACTTGAATTTAATTTATTCGTACATATGTACATAATTGTATACACAGGTAAAAATCGAATTGTTTGTTGTAATTCCACACGCAACAACATAAAGCAAACAAACACCTTTCAACACTTTGGGATAAAGTGAGCAATCAAACAAATCTTTGCAATGTCGATATTGTTGTTCTTTTTATTGTTTGTAAGTGCTATAACCAGCGTCAGTTATCCAAATAAGGTTAAAGAACTTTTACTAATAAAATAATTAAAATGATTGGACTATGAAGCAACAAATAGAAAACAAAATAAAAAGAAATAAACTGATTACCTTCCCCGGTTAATAAACAACCAAATTTTTTAGCACGATATGTTTAATGATAATTTAACAAATTTTGTTTATTAGTTTTAAAAAATAATAATAAATAACGATTTAATTTTTATTTAATTCTGATGAAATTTAATAGTAGCAAAACACACCCTTGCCTTAAGATACAAATTTAAGTAACATTCATCTATAAATAATTCTGTAGTTTTCTTATCGTAGGGCAAATTCACATAGGAATTGGAGCAATGAATTTTATTTTACTTATTTTAAATATCTTCTTTTAGCACTAAAAGTATAAATTGTACTCAACTGAATTAATTTATCTGGATAAAAAGATCGATGAGCTCTCTATGGGAATAAAAGTGTGCCATTCTATATTTTCAGTCTATGGGGTGTTCTTTTATCCCGATAAAACTTACAAAAGGCCTTCTACACTAACTTTTTAACAATAATAATCAGTGTGCTCTGGCAGATCATCATAAATTCGGCGATAAGTTGATTTCGAGTACTGCACGTGTTAATTGTTCTCCAAAGGTAAAATTCGTGGGATACTGCCAGCACTGCTCGAATAATTGGCTCTTAATTAATGTACAGAATAGATCTTGTTAAGAATACCCGCAATGGGCACTCGCCCCTAATCATTATCAAATGTTAGTGTCATGTATTGATCTTTGGAACATAATAATTTTTCGATTATATTCAATTATTTGTTTTAATTTTTACAACTTAAGGTGCGGTCAGATTACACAAATATTTGACCAAAAAAGTATAACCAACATTGTTACCAATGTTTACTCAGTCTTTCGTGACACGTATCATTACGAATAATGACATACAATATAATAAATGTGATATCTTACTTATTATATTTTGGATTTTATATTTCTTAATAAGTATTTAAGAAGGATAAATATTTTTTTTTTCATAATTTAGTGGTTACGTCTTTTTGGTCTAATTTTTAACTAATCTGACCATACCTTTAAAGCTCTATTTTAATTTAATTCTAATCTATATACATAAAGCACAAGATGTGTTTGCTTGTATATTTGTTTGTTTGTCGGAAAGTTGCAGCTACCTAATCTAGTGGACCGATCTTCTTGAAATTTTCACAGAATGCGGTTGGTAAAACAGGGAACTTATTTTTTTTTTATTTCACGTGGGTGTGGCACTTCTCATGCAAAGTAAATATTCATCATCGTGTTGCTTGATAACTTCAAAAGCTAGCGCTTTGAAATTTTTTCAAATAACTCTTTTATTAATGTGCATAATGGACTAAGAATATAATTTTGAGCAAGCAAATAAATCTGTTGTTTTGTCTTTGTCACTAAGTGTTAATAAAATAAATTCTTGCACTTTTTGTTTAAAAAGTTTTGACTGCACACTATTTAAATGTTTCCAATCAAATCTCATCTATTTTAAAACATATAATCAGTTTTCACCAAATATGTGCTTGAATCCAATCAAGCAATTTGTCTCTTTTTAACGGAAGCTTATGCATATAAAAATGTTGTTAGACCAAGACCATTTAAAGATCTGACAGTGTTAATTCTACTTTTTGAAACCTACGAGCATTTACACCCAAGTATGTTAATGCTTAAATTTAAATTAAATAAACACAAAATTATTTCCATTGGTTGCCTTGGGGCACTGAGTACACCACTGAACAACTACTGAGCCAAGATATCGAACTAGCTGAGAAAATGAGCTAAACTAAGAAGAGCGATCACTCAAATATGATTAAATTTCTTAACAAATCTCTTACCAAGCCTTATTCACTTATACGTATATGAAAAAGTAAGAGCAAACTTATACGACGAAATTTTTGTTTGTATAAAAAATTTAATTGTTTAGGGACACAATGAAACTCGCTGAAACTTTAAAAAAGAATTGAAAAATTAACATGTTGTAAACAGGGTACCCAGATAAGGAGATTTTTCCCTAAGTTGGGGATTTCAACATGCGTTTGGAGACAGAAATATGTGGGGAGGGATTTGGGGACTTTTCATTCTTAACTTTTTTATTATTAGCACTTTGATTTTTTTTGGCATTGAATTTTATACTTTGAATGTTGCTTCTATCCGTACTACTGTCTAGTCGAATTAACATATTAAAAGCATGATATAAATTGATTGTATATGTAGACGCCAGATAGTGCAGCTCGAGAGCGGCAAAATCAATCCCCAACTCTTTCGACTTTCTTGTGAAGGAACTGTAAAACTACTTCTTGCACTCTCTATTGCGAACAATAATATATAAACAAGTATTTGCAAATAGCAAATACCAGATGCCTGTGAAAAGAGTCTTGGAGCAACGGATTCAGTTACAATTATAAATGAAGTAAATGCGGTCAACTTAACATTTTAAGGCGATAATATTGATTGACATATATTCTGGATATGAGCATTTAATGTTACTTTTTATGCCAATTTGTTCAAAATTTTTAAACTGCAATATATTCGATATTGATAAAACAAACATTTTAATTGGTCATAAACAAGATTTATTTGGACATCTTCGACATAGGTGTTGGCATATTATGTTCTGAGGACTTGACTTATTACTAATTTCGGACCAAATTGATTTAAAAGAATTTTTTTTTACAATACCTAACTCTACTAGCGAAAGAAATGCGATAGTTTACGATAATGCTCGAAATTATTTCTTTCGTAAAATCGCTGATTTTGTGTTCAATCTGCTAATTATGCCAATAAGGATTGCATTTGTAGAAAGTTAATTAATATTATTGTTAAAACCTGTTTTAATATTTGCAATCATAAAATATTGTTAATAAACAAAATATATTCGATAACCAGATATCTGTTTGTATACTTTGCCTCTAAATTTTAATGTTTCGGAAAACCCGAATTTCAACAACTTAAGCTGAGGTAGCAAATGTAGAGACTGAGCAGAAAATTAAATTTGTTTAAGATATATTCAGGTCATTTCTTGCTAAAATCGGTGTTATTGTTCAAGTAGCTAAAAGCTGTCTCTGTCTGTGGGGTTTTTAAGACCAGAGTTTGTATGTCATACCTTAAGCAGATTAGTGGTGTTTTGGATCCACCTTTAACGTAAAAATCAATATTTATCCGATTTAAGTTGATAAAAGTGTTTCACGTGGTACTCTTCCACATGTAGAAAAATGTTGCACAAACTAAGTTAAAAACTGAAAATATTTGTTTCTATTAAAATTTTTATGTTCACTCTCCTTTTTAAAATTGTTTACTTTTTGTTTCGTTGTACACTGCAAATGCTTTTGAGCCAAAATATTAATTGTAATGTGCTAGTGATTTATCTAAATGCTTCTATTGGACATTTTAATTATTAAGCGAACTGTATATTGAGGCAAGTGTAAACATATAATGAAATATTTGTTAAAGTAATATTAAGTTGACCATTGCTTTTGGCCAAATAGCAATTATAGCAAAGTAAACTGCTTAATATATTTATGAAGAATAAAGAAACAAGTTCTATGCTTTTCACCACAAGTAATTTAAACAACAACAAAAAACTAAAAAAGGTTAAATTCATTTGGTAAGAAATTATTATTTGTGAAATAAATCTTTTTGCACAATGGATTTGCTTTTATTGCGTTTTAATATACACTTACAGCTCAACAAAAATTATCGCAGATATTTCTAATTAATTGTGTGACTATAGAGCTTTCACAATTAAATTGTCATATGGGCGATTCCACGAATACGTCTACCACACTTGAAAAAATAAAAACCGTTCAAACTCTTTTCAAAATGAGTTAAAAGGAGAAAAATTTTATTATTTTTCCAAATTATAATTTTACTGTTACATGAGTCGTAAAAAACAATATTTCTCTATCTCTTTTGCACCTCATCGATCGCAAGTGTTCCTAAATTAAAGATCAGAAAAAGGAATATTATAACAAAAATATTTGTAGCGTACGGAATGTCACGATTTTATATTTTACTCATTTTAAAATCATCCAAGACAGTTTTTATTTGCATATGATATGTTGTACATGAAATATATTTGGCTTAGTACAATAATATAAAAAATAAAACTCTCTATTTTCGCAGAATTTCGTTATGTATCACTTACGATATACCTTTATATATGTAGCTCGCAATTTTGGAGCCCAATGTATCAAAACTGAATATTTTCTTTCTAAATATCGTGTTTTCTGAATGAAACATAATATCTTTATTATATTTGGATACTTAAATATTTTCTAAAATCTTTTTTTTAAAGGCATAAAAATGTCACGTATATAGCAGTAGCATGAAAATGTCCATATGCGAATTTTTCTGAATTGACTTTGACAAGGTTCCAAAAAAGAATAAAGTAGAGAATTTTATAACCAATTTTTAAAAATTCCTCGAAAACAGTTTACAGAACAGCGCCTTTATTCGTACAAAATAGTCTACTTTTCATGTTCTGAATAATGAAATGAATAAACTATAACGCACGTCCTTGCATTCATGTGACGCTTATATTGAAGGCCCTTTATATACTGAATTTCTTGCAATTATTTTAAAGTCTATAGATAACGAGGAAAAACGTTTCATTTATGAAAAAACATGATCTCGTGGAAGCTGGTTTATTGAGCAAAATTATCATTGCTGCCATAGGTGACGGCAAAGACTTGTTGGTTAACTGAATGGTTCATATATCATCTGCAATGATTTGGGATAAGTGACTGTGGCTGTTGCAAGTTTGTTAAGTAACCAAACTTGATTCTTCTTGAAAATAAATTCTGCTTGGAAACGTTCCCTTAAAAAAACTGAGGGCAAATTTGTGATTTTTTAAGGAGAATTTCCCCTTCAAACCTATTTCTTAGAATAAGTAGTAAGTTGTAACTCGAAACCTGAAAAATGAATTCGGTATTCTAATTAAACAGTATTATAAAGTCTGTATAACTTCAATTTATTTATTTAATTTTGTTTGTAGGCATCGCAACAAAGCGTTTAATGATTACGGCATCTTATACCGCCGCATAGCGAAGAGCGAAGAAACATTAGTTCATCACTGCACACAACAAGTCAAGGAAAAATCGAGGCCGTGAATTTTTTCATATTTGTCACTATAACAAATACAAACCGAACAACTACCTGTTGGAAATATACGACTTGGTTTAATTAAAAAAACCAACACATTTCTCGCACAATGTGTGATCTTGATTTAAAAAAATTCATAAAAAAACCATGGGGAAATATTGCAGAAGGAATAGTCTATTGCTACTGTGGGAAAATATATGAAATGTATCTGGCAACATTCTGTTAAAGCTAGTTAATAATGCAAATAAATATTATTATCCACGGAATTTGTTACAGAACAGCTGAAGCCTGGTTTTAGTTCAACATTTCACATGAAATGCTGTAAAAACATTGAATTTTATAATGCAAAAAGAAGTAGTACTATGTTTATAAGAAAAACATATTAAATGTTTCCAGCAACATTTTAAAGCGACAATGAAGTACTTAGAAGGGCATTTATTTCAATGGGAATTTTTAAGAAAAACGTTTGTATATTATCTTTGTTGTAAGTTTTCTTTTTAAAGATCTATGTATTTATTTTAAAATGGTAAAAGACAAAAAAAAAATCAACAAAGTCAACTCTTACGTATATACTTTACTTTGAGCCTCTTTTATTCTGTTTAAAACTTGTAATTGTTTGTTTTGGATTTCAACACATCGGTCCAAAATTGGCTGAGCTTTGGGTAAGAAATGACATCTTCCTCCTTTTTAAGCACTTTCCTTCAAGTTGTCTCTGCCTTATTTTTAAGGCTTTTATGCTTTGTTATTCCTTTACTTCTTATAGAAGATTACTGTCTTAGGAGATACACAGTTTACTACGGCTGTTATGCATTATTTTAATTAATTATTGATTAAGGATTACTAGTGAATGCAATGAAACTCTGTGGATGTCCAATGACCCACAGGAGAAAGGACGGTGATCAATGTCGAATGTCGAAATGTCGAAGCCCTTTTAAAACAATGTAGTACCCGTGAAAACAGTAAAACGGTAATTTCTTCAAATTCGCGAGATAGACACCACATTTTAAATATCTAAGCATCAGACTTAAAAAAAGATTTAGACTTAAATAAGTTAAGGAACATAATTCTTAAAACACTTAAAGCCACAAGCTTAGTACATTATTTTAATTTGCCAAAATTGTTCAGCATTTTTCCGGTTTGCCAGTTTTCCGGTTTTTATTATTGCCTTTAAGTATGCGACATTGATTGCTGTTCCTTACAAATCCGCACGAATAAGTGCAGCCCATATTATTTCTCAGTTAAAAAATATTATTGCCAGTAACATTTTGCTGTTATTAAACATTAAGGCAGAAAAATTTCGTTGCCAACATATTCTGCAAATTTAAGCAAACTAGCAGACTGAACTTAAAAATACGAAATTGAAATCTTAAAAACAAAAAGTTCTGCTTTTGAAAATAACCTTTTCCCATAGAAACAAAAGTTACATTCACTCCTGACAACGAAGAATAGGAAAAATAAGTGAGGAATCTATTTCAATTCACTAAAATTTGCAATGACAAGCAAGTGTTAGTTCTAGCAGTCTAACCATTGGGGAGGTAGATTAAAGTATTTTAATTATAGTTTATAAATAAGATAAACAAAAACAATGGTAATAACGATCCGTTCACCAACCTAAAAAAGTTGCGTAGAGTATTACGAACTGTTTGCATACGGCAAGCTAAATGTTTGAGAGAGTAAGTATAACATTCAAATTTAAAATTGGAAGACATTTATTTAAAAACGTTTTAATGCCGTTAATATCCAATCGGCTTATTATTTCATTGTGTGTTAATAAAGCGATGTTTTATTAAATTGTCCCACAGTGTCGTGCAGAACACTGATGATATATTTTTAATTTATATTCATTTCTTTTTTCATTTTCTTTTGTTTTCTATTTGCTGCGTACAACTGGCAAAAAAAAACAAATCACCTGAAAAGAAAACAACCGGTATTATATTCTCATTAGAAATTCACCCGTTAGCAAAGTCTAAGCTGCTCTTGTGCAAAAATTCTTTGTCTAAGTGTTGTCTTCTGTGTTTTTGTTAATAGAATTCTTATAAAAAGCGACAGACCTGATGGAAAGCTTTACAGTTCTTTAAACTGCTTTTACTTGCATACAATTACGATACACCAAAAACATAAACAAAAAACACAGACATCTTTTTCTAAGGATTTGGTTTTTTTTTATAATGAAATTTAATTTGTTGATCTTGCTGACATGTCTATCCGTCGCTTTAGCAGGTGGGTGGTCAAACAAGTAGTTGCTGAAATTATTAAAATATTATTTTGTATATTAATAAATCTTTTAATAAATAAAAGGCGTACCCCAACATGGGTTAATACATGAAATCCAAAAAGGTGTGGCTGGACCCAATCCCTATATTTTTTTAACCGTGCCCAAAGGTCGCTCTCAGGCCTTGATACAAGGCTTTGAAGTCATTGAAGAGACTCAAAATAAAAAACAAAACTTTGATGCTGACGAAGAAGCCGTTAATGATGTTAAGGATATGGATAAAGATGACAATGAGGATGCTGATAACGATCAACAAATGAATGATGAAGAAGATGAAGAATCAAAAGACTCTATTGACAATCTTGAAAAGGAGAAGGATGCACAATATAATGATGATGATGGTGATGATGATGATGATAATGATGAATTTGACAATGTTATGCAGCAAAACTTAAAGCTAAGAAAATCTAATTTCCAAATTAAAAATGCTAAAGCTACACATATGATGGTATCTCGTGAAAATGCCGGAGCCATTATGGTTCCTGATCAGATTATCGAAATTGAAGGCCAAAGTGTTATTGATGAAAAAACTGGAAAACCAGTTTTCTTGCTACCCCGCTCTATTCTAGACTCAATACCCGATGGCAGTGTTGTGGCCTTAGTGGAACGTTCAGCAGATGATGAGGCTGAGGAACGTGCCAACCGCGTCATTGTACGACGTCGACGAAAGGGTGCTCGCCGTAATATAAAACGTCGTAGCGGTGTTAATAGCAACAAACCGTATCGTATCATTAGACGTGGTGGCAACAAACGCCGTAATAACTACAGACGTAAAAATGTACGAGTAGTACGTGTTGGAAACCGTCGTGATGGCAGCAAACGTCGTGTCATTCGTCGCCGTATTTATTTTGATGTTTAGAGAAACTTTCAGCGATCATTAAACTCTATTTAGTATTAACTAGTTTTAAGACTAATAAAATTTTTCCTCCTCATCTTTAGTTTAAATGTAAGAGAAAATTATAAAATAAAGAAGAATAACAATGAAATATTTCTTTTTTTTGAAAACAAAAAAAAAAAAAATGCAAAGAAGAGAAAGTTTTTTGAATCGTTGGCAAAGACAAACAGCAAAAATGGTTATCGATAATGATCATTATGTTTCGCTTAAAAGTCAACTTTCTTTGTGAAATCTCATATGAGTATCATTCAAAAATAATCATAAATTATATTTTGAAATAAGAATAAGTTAAACATCATTAGAATTCAAATTGCAAATGGCGATATAAATGCAAGTTTTCCCACTGTTTTAGCACACATCGTTTTTACTGTTAACGTGATTACACAACAAAATATTATTGACAAAATGAAATTTGTGTGGCCATTGCTACTGGCCCTGAGTGTATTATTGTTAATACAATCATCGAAGGCAGGTAATGTAATGATGCTTCCTTTTTAAGATGGAATGTAATGCAAATTACTTCTTCCTATTCTTTAAACCTCTTTAAACCAGGAGATGTTGACGTACAAGAACAGTTTAAAGAGCAAAAAATTGAAAATAAACTCTTAAATGAAGTGGAAGCTAAAAATGGCATGCTATCAGGAGATGACAGTGCAGACGATGATGAAGATGACGCTACTACAAATGAAAATGAATTGTTAATAACTGAAAAAGATTTAGACGCTTTCAAACAACAACCAGAATTAGTAAAGTGACAAAATAATATTAAACACCTTGACAATAATTTTAATTTTTTTATCGATACCTTAATCAACAGCATCGTTTAGCGCGCCGCTTAAAAAGCTTTCATAACTCAAATGTTTTACCCCGCAACTATAACAAAGGTCATATTCAAGATAATGACGATGAGTATGAAGAACATGAAGCCATAGCTGAAGAACGTGCTATTCGAAAGCGTCAACGTGTACGTATACGCAATATACAAAACAAAATTAAAAGATCTAATCGAAATAGGCATGTCGCTAATCGCAGAAGTTTATCTAACAATAATTCTAAAAAACAAATTTCACTTCGTCGCAAATTGCCTTATAAGTCTAAAGCTAAAAATACAAGGCAAAACTATCGCCCCAAAAGCAGCAAGTGCAGCAGTAATCGTAATGGTATAAGAGGCAGCACTCGTAGAGAAGGCAACCGTAAACGTCGTTATCATACAAAAAGTGGGCAAAAACACCGTCGTTCGAGTGGACGCAAGAGCTACCATAGTGACAACAAGTCCGGAATTGGTGACAAACAAACACTCGATTCCAATCAAACAGCCGAAGACAGCCTGTCATATGAATAATGATAATTTTTTTCTTGTGTTTATCTCTTAGTTTAAGTTATTTATTTTAATATTTAATTGATATTTTTTTTTAATAAAAATCTAACAATGTCGGAATACATACGACTTAAAAAATTAATAATAATTTTTTCAAAGCTTTTGTATCAATAAAATAAAGTATAACCTTCATAATAACTCTTTTATAAGAAGTTACTAGCATCAAACAAAAACATCCTGCAATTTTATGCGTGAAAGGAGTTTACAAATACAGACTGTATTACTGCGGGGAAAATATACTCTTTATAAAGCAGTAAAAACAACCACTATTTGAAACCGGACAAATCGTGGCACTCGGGCACCTACTTCATGAAATGTAATAACATCAAGATTTTTGCTTGAGGTGAGACATTTTCCTTTTTGTCACACCCTCTTTTTTACTCATTTTATTATCCAAAAGTCAACTTATTTTGCATATAAAAATCGAAGACTAAAAACTTTGGTCTTTGGCCATGCGCCTGCTCGTGTATCCGCTACGAAATTGTTCTTGTTTTACATGATATTTTTGTTACATTTTCTGCATAAACTACACATGTTCAACGTATTGGATACATTAGAGAGCGAGTGCCACGTGTTTTCATATTAATGTTTTCTTTATAAAGAAGAATAGCGAAAATTTTATGTTTTTATAATAAAGTAAAAATACCAAATATTTAAAAAAAAAAATGGTATTAAAAATTTAATTTTATTATTTTATTAAAACAAATTTTTTTAAAAACAATTTTTTTTTGGAAACTTCAAACCCGTACTATAAAGAAACTATAAACCGCACTGACCGAAACCATCAAAACCAAAAATCTTTAACGACGCCCGCATTACTTTTTTTTTCTTATCGAACCACTCACCTTTGAACAGCTCATAACACGCTACATAATACACGCTACTGTGAATAGTGCAACATTAAAGTTTAAAGCCGTTAATATTCGGTTTGGCTGCAAAAACTATACTTTTAGACGCATCTGTTGGAACCGTTGCAAGCAGCTATTTACAATCAAACGCACAACAGATTTATTTCTCTATTCCACATTAGCCATTGGCATATAAGGACCTGTATGGGGAGGACTAAGCTATCCTTGTTGTGGAATTTCAAACACATAACTAAAATTTTCTCTAGTCCTTCAAGTCATGAACAACGTTCTCATCTGTTTGCATTTTCTATTTTTGGAGATATCTTTCTTATTTGCAAGATGTTTATGATTTAAAATTTATAAACGAAAATTTCGTTGTACGTTCATCTTGTTTTATTCATATTTGCGAATATTTTTTTTGTTCGTTAATGCCTTTTCTCCATAAATGTAAATAGTTTTTTACAGTCATTTATTAATTGAAGAATAGAAGATCATTAATCAAATGATTAATTTCTTGTATTTACTGAAAATTTTTTGGATTTTGCAGGTAACTGTTGAATATATTAAACTAAAATTTAGTTTTTGTGGATGTACGAGGGATGAGCAAACAATTTGCAAATAATCAGCATTTGCACTATGAACTAAAAATTAAAAAGTCAGAATTAAATCTAATATAGGTATATATAGGTTACAGAATCGCCGAAAAAGTTGTGTCGAGGTAAAACAAGACATCATCAGCAGGGGGAACCCAATAAATTCCAAATTCAAATTTTCTATATGCTGTTGTAAAAGACTTGGCTAATAGGTTCTTTGTTAATTTTTTGCCGTTAGTTTTTAGATTTATTTTTGTAGCACTTCTTAATGGGAGATATACGCATTTTTTTATTTTAAAGAGGTGCCCTTTACAGTTCGTAATGCATCTAAAAACATGTATTATGTATGGGGACACCCTTTAATTGTTGAGATTATGAACTGTTTTTAAAACGGAATCAATCTGTAAGCATCACTTTTCAAATAAAGCAAAAATTTTAAAAATAGGTTTAGAAATGGCTGATTTCTGCGGGCGCAATTATTAAAAAAAAATCAAGATTCCGTCGAATTGATAAACTTCTCCTTTTTTTAAGAGATGCAGCAATTATAGGGCCACTCTTTAATTTCCCAATTCTAAACATATACTTGCTGTTGTAGAAGATTTAGCAATCAGGTTCTGTGTAAATTTCAACCTTCTGTCTACAACGGTTCAAAAGTCCGGCCACATACACCAAATTATATCAACTATTGGGACACTCGTTTATTTCCTAATCCAATTTTTATACTTGTTGTTATAGCAGACTTAGCAATACAGGTTCGCTGTAAATTTCAAGCATCTGTCTACAACTGTTCAAAAGTAATTTGTAACATTAATACTTGATACTATAACGGCCATAGCACTCGATATTCTGTCCAATTTGCAAGCGTTTGTCTATTCCGTTCAAAAGATAGGCCCATATAAGTAAATTTACATCAATTATGGAGGCACCCTTTAAATTTTCGATTTATTTTTGTATAATTTTTTGTTATTGGAGCTATAGTAATACGCAGTCATTTTAAATTTTACAGAAGTGCCCTTTACATTTCATAATACACGTAAAAAATAGGTATGTTGTATGGGGACACCCTTTAATTTTTAAGATTATGAACTGTTTTTAAAATGGGACCAATCTGTAAGCATAATCTTTCATATAACCAAAAATTTTCAAAATCGGATTAGAAATGACTGAGTTCTGGAGGCACAAATATAAAAAAGCAACATTCAGCCGAATTGTATAACCTCCTTCTTTTTTTTAAGTCAGTTAAAAAAGGAGAATCAACTCGAAAATGTACTTTTTTATACATTTTTGTAGACTTTTTGTTTTCCCCTCGTAGGTTTATATGCAAACATTACAAACAACCGAGTGGCGGATGATTGATTTCTTAATTAAAGAGATTGATAAAATGGCAAGAGTTTAAAAAAATAGCGAAAAATTTTGCAAAAGATTGGACAGTTATTGAATTAAGTCTTGGAACGCGCTGATGCTCAAAAGCAAGAAAATTGATTGAATACTTTTCGCTTTATGAAATTTTGATCTGCTCGAGGGCATTAGTTAGAATACAATACAAGGAACGTAATTAGAAATTTTGCAATTTTTCACTGTCATAATTATTGAAACAAAATCGTATATAAAATAGCAACAGAACTGTTCTAACGATTAGTCAGTTGCAAACCTTCACAACTGTTGTAAAGCTTTCACAAATATGAACAAATTTTCATTTCTGCTGTTGTTGTGCTCAGCACTAGCTTTTCAAAGTATCGGTAAGATCTTACACATATTGAAAAGTTTTGGTTGTATTTACTAACTGTTATTATCATAGATGCCAGACAGACGGCTAATAGTTACAGATTATTTGGTAGTAGAAGACATTCTGTTAGGCGACATAGTAATGCTGTTGGCCAAGCTCGTTTTACAGCTGCTTTAATCAACAAGTTTAACTCGTTGAAGGGTACAATGCCATCTACAACTGCCACTACAACCACCTTTAGCTTTGCACCATCAGAAACAACATCAGAAACAGATGCGACTCCGACCGGAATAAATACTGGAACAGACACAGCAATAGGTCCTTTACCTCCTGCTCCTAATACTGGTACCGGTACAGGTACAGGTACAGCCGTTCCACCTACTGGCGGCTTACCTACTGCCGGTTCACCTACTGCTGCTGCACCTACTGCTGCTGCACCTACTGCTGCTGCACCTACTGCTGCTGCACCTACTGCTGCTGCACCTACTGCTGCTGCACCTACTGCTGCTGCACCTACCGCTGCTGCACCTACCGCTGCTGCACCTACTGCTGCTGCACCTACCGCTGCTGCACCTACGGGCACTGCAGTACCACGTAATTTAATCGATAGTTATGGAGATGATAATCAAGATGAGGATGATGATGATGATGAGTATGATACTGAACCAATGAACGAGGATGACGACAAACTGATTAATTCAGAAAATAGTAACGTGTTCGGTGGACTTGTTGAGAGTCCACGTGCTCGCCCAATACAGTGGAGACGCCGCATGCAACAACTTCGCCAACAACAAAAACGCCGTAATGAAATAAATCTAAAACTCAGACAACAGGCGGTTCGTCGCAATCAAATTCGTCGAAGAAACCAACAACTCCAGCAGCATGAACAACAACGTCGTAGATTAATTGCGCAACTTCGACGCATTATTCGCACTAACAATAAAAGACGCCGTGACCAAATACGTCGCCAAAAACTGCGCAGACGTCGTCGTATTAATCGCCGAAAAGAAATACTTCGTTTACGACAGTTCCTTAAACGTAGCGGAAACAAACGTATAAGAATTAACGTTTGAAAAGCAAAAAATTAAAAAACAAAAATAATTAAAATAGCAAAAACTTACCATTAGTTTTAGTTTCCCTAAAATTTTCAACAAACAAATTTTCCTAACCAGCTGGTTTGTACAGCCATATAAACATAAAAATTATCATTCTAATTCCTTCTAGTTATCGTCATCGATACAAACGATGTCATCATAATGTTGTTTATTATAAATTAATGCCAACATGTACTTGATATTCCTTAAAAAATAACATTATGGTTATAGTACCGACACGATTTAGATTTTTTGGACACTATTTTTGCTAACAACTTAAAGTTTTTTAACCCAATAAAAGAAAAATTATAAAAAATTCCAAATTGAAAAAAAATATACGCTAATTAATTTGAAAAGCTGCTGCATAATCTTTGCATTTATGACGATCATTAGTACATATTTTAAGGTATTCTCTTTTGACTTAAAGAACTAGTACAATTACTACTTCTTTGCGAACTAGTGTAATGTGTCTTGTAAGCGAGTAACAAAAAAGTAAGTCATTCTATGGCAAGTACTTTTTTTAAGTACGAGGGCTGCTCTATATATTTCTGGCCTAATAGCGAAAATGCGAATATTTATAATCGAAAATGGTTTTATTGTTTTTCAAAGTATTCTCCAGCATGATTTATACACTTTTGCATGCGCTCAAACCAGTTGTGGAAGCACTTTTTCCACTCCGATTGAGACACCTCTAAAACATGGTTTTTGAACACTTCAACAGCTACTTCTGGCGACGAAAATCGTTGACCACTCATTTTTTTCTTGATGTGCGGAAACAAGAAGATGTCATTAGGTGCCAAGTCAGGGCTGTACGGCGGATGACCCATTAATTCGACGTTTTGGCCGGTCAAAAACGCTCTGGTTTGAGCCGATGTGTGAGAGCTCGCATTGTCATGGTGAACAATGATTCGTCTTCTCTTGTTGGTTTTTCGAATTTCTCCGATGACTTCAGGCAAACAAATTGTAGTGTACCACTCAGAAGTGACCGTCCTACGTTGCTCAAGCGGAACAGTCGCCACATGACCAGTTTTGCCGAAGAAACAGGCGACCATTTGCTTCGAAGTGCTTCTTCCACGAACAACTTTCGTTGGATTTTGCTCGTCTTTGAAGACCAACACGGTCGATTGTTGTTTCGTTTCGGGCTCATACGCATAGATCCATGATTCGTCACCTGTGACGATCTTATAAACGTCTTTTGAAGCACCGCAATCATATTTCTTCAACATTTCTTTGCATCAATCGACACGAGCCTTTTTTTGAGCGACTTTAAAATTGTGCGGGATCCAACGAGAACAAACCTTTTTTACGGCCAGGTGTTCATGCAGTATCGAATGTATGCTGGTGGAAGAAATGTCCAAGGATGTCTCTATCTGTCGGTATGTCGCATGTCGATCTTGCATTATGAGTTCACGCACGCCATCAATGTTCTATGGCACAACAGCCGTTTTTGGACGACCTTCACGGAATTCGTCTTTGAGCGAGCTTCGGACACGATTAAATTCATTATACCAATTTTTCACAGTGCTATAGAATGGTGTTTCATCGCCATACAAAGATTTAAGTTCATCAATGCACTCTTGTCGTGATAATCCACGTCGAAAGTTGTGAAAAATGATGGCACGAAAATGTTCACGAGTTAATTCCATTTTTTTCTATATTAATTTTTTCAAGTCACTGTAAACAACACAAATAATGGTCGTACGTCAAAACGTTTTGAGAACGATTATGCTTAAAAATGACAAACTTTCCAATGGAAATGTCAGATTGCACTTGGCAGCACTCAGTGTTGCCAGGCCAGAAATATATATAGCAGCCCTCGTAATGTCTAATTTTTTTTCTGGGGCGTAGATATAAAAACTTTTACTTGCACTAAGATTTTGCAAATGCACTGGTGTTTTTTTTATTAAAGATTTTTCAGTTGAGATCATGCATTGTCAATTCAACTATTATTTAAATGCCACTGTTTTCACGTGAAAAAAACATTAAAACCCTTCCTTTAAATTTTTTCCATACAACTCGGGATCCTTAATGTAAGTGAAGACAAATATTGGACTTCGTCAAATTTTTTTAGCTGTTAGCAGTTATAATATTCTTCAGAATGGTAAACATCGATCTTAGTTATTTTCGAGATATTTCATTTAATTTTTTTTTTGACATTTTGAATCGTGAAATGATTACGACATAGAGGAAATAACAAAGTGTCTTCATTAAAAAAATAGCACATTTTTATTATTTTTTTTATAAATTGCTTAAAAATAGTTCTTCATTAAAGATGCCACTATTGTCAGGTTTCTTTATGTCTCAAGATGTCTACCTTCTATTTATACCCCTCACCACAAAAAGTGGAAAAAGGTTATATCTCAGTTTTTCATTTCATGTGTAATGCCTACGTACGTATATTCTGACTTCTTATGCGAAGTCGATTGTGCGATGTCCGTCTGTCCGTCTGTATTAGTGTTGAAACAAAGTTTGCTGAGGCAAAATAAACATATCAATAGATTACATATAGTGTCGAAAGAGGTGCTACTGGAAATCAGCATGATCGGTCCATGTTCTTCGAGGCAACAGGCAAAGCACCACGCCTACCTTTAATTTTTTCATGCTATTTGGAACAATAAAGTAACTCCAATCAAAAAATAAATATATGGGGCGATAGAAGAAAACAACATGCAGTAAAAAAAATGTCGCTTGCCCATATTTTCCGAGTTACGGGGTTCTAAAATTTTTAAATTTTTTAAAATAGCCGATGTCATTTTTATGTCACCCCAATATATGCATCTTGGATTGGAGTTACTTCACTAAACTAGATTTCCATAGATGGTGAAAATGGAAGTTTTAGTGCCTTAATGTAAGTAAACTGGAGTGTAAATAATAAACCAAAAATGGAAAATCTTAATCTACTCTCCACTAGCAAGAAAATCACTGTGCTCAAATATTTGAACTAACTATGCCTTATGAAATTTGTTCTAAGTGAAATTTTGAATGAAAATAACTGTGTTCTTAATTGTACGCCAGTCGAAAAAAAATGTATTTTTACTGGAATAATTTATAATTATTAATAATTAAATTCATATGACATAATTTACTTTAAAAAACAACGTAATAATAACTAAACCTTTTACATACACTTCTATTAAATAAAACCTCTTGACTTTTCATTTGTGTGTAAATAAGAAATTTTTATTCTGAATTTAAATTATAACCGGCAGCATTCTGCCAATCATTTGGTGTAAAATAATCAATATAAATAAATTTCTAAATGAGTTTATTGTAAGATAATCATAGCAAATATATGGGAAGAGAAAAAAAAACGATAGGCCTTAAATGGGTTTACACACATTCTATCCATTAATTATTCAAATTATCTCATAGTTTTTTATGTAAATTTTTTTCAACATAAAGTATTAAAAATAAAAAAAAAAACTTAAAATTCTTGGGAGAAATGTAAGCAAATTTACAAGATTTTACAACATATAAATACGGCTGATAAAATAATACTAAGTCAGTCGTGCCAAAACCTAAAAGTTGGTGGAGTTAAGACACTAAAATATAAAAAGTAATAAGTTGTCTGTAGCAGAAAACGATCAACACTTTTTCTTAAAATTATAGATCATGGCTGCGGTAAAAGCCTTTTTATTCCTTTTTTGTGTAGTCGCTGTGCTGTCGCAATCAATAGGTAAACATTACACTAATAAAAACTGTGATTTGTTTTAATCCAATCAATAAAATTGTTTTAGGTTCTGTCAGCTCAAGACATCATTTTTTTGATAAATTTGCTGCCTTATTACAAAATAAGAATCCCTTTAACTCTGAATCATTGTCAAAACCAAACAAACCTGTGATTAATTTCATAATACCAACATCAACGGATACTGATACGTCAACTAGCCCATTAGATCCCGAACCCGAGTACCCAATCGATAAAGATACTGATATAGAACCACCGACCACTCTTACAGATACTTCTGAACATACTCCTTCATATACTGAGGAAGAGTTAGATGAGGAAGAAGGTATCGACGAACCAGACAGTCTTGATCGTGATGAAGTTGATGGTGCTGATGGTGGAGCAGGTGACACTGATACAGGTGCTACACCTGCAGTTGTCCCTGCTGAAGGTGACGATAAAGTAGCTGGTGACATGGCCGAGGCTGCTAGATTTAACACTAATGAGACTGACGATATAATTGAAAATGATATTCTTAAATTAAAAGATGACGCCCTTGAAAATGGGGCCACTTCCTCTGAGCATTTGCGTGCACAACGTATATTTTTTAATCGCCGTCCTAAATTGACAAGACGTCAAAAATTAAGATTGCGTAAACAAAAACAACGTGTTCAACAGCGCCAAAAGAATAAACGTCGTACAAAACTTAATAGACAAAAACAATTGAAACGATATCGCCGTGTTCTAGCCGCATATAAAAAACAACTTCGAGAACGAAGCCGCCTAATAAATCAAATCAACAAAAAACGCAAGCAACGTAGACGTCTTTGGCGCCTTTTGAAGCAACTACGTCAGGAATCAAGTAAACCAACGCCAAAAAGTATTTTCAATTATTAATAGGCCAAAGCTAAAATGGATTGAAACAAAAGCCTTGTAAAAATTGAGTCAATAAAAATGAAGTTCAGAATATCCAAACATTTTCCTTTTTTTCTCATACAATCTTTATAAAGTTTTGTTTTTAAATATATAAAAAAAACACAACTTTAAATATTATTTAAGGTGTCTCCAAATCCGTTTTTGTTTCAATGGTTCTCAAAATCACCAAAAATTAAAAAATTATTTTTTACTGATAATTTTCTTTTCAAACGAAGTATATTTTAAATTATTTACATTAAATTTAAATGAATAAGAGTACTATATTCGACAATGTCAAACTTATATACACTTCACCCTACATGTAAATCTATCTATCTATCTATCTATCAATCAAAAACACAAATACTAGGATAACAGAGAATTAAAAAATAAGAAAGAAAAAATTAACACTATATGAAATTGCACACAAAAATGTCATCGGCTCTTAGGGTTAAGCGTTTTTCAATAGCAAAATTTTTGAAACTATGTCTGATCGATTGCCGTATTTTAATTTTCTCTAGCTCATCTCGTGCCTTGACAAACCTGATTTTAATCCTAACATGGTTGGACAGACGGACTTCGCTTAATAGATTTCAGAATATATATATGTATATACTTTTAAACACATGGAAATATTATGATGATGGCTTTTAAAAAATCATTTTAAATTTGTGATAGGCAGTGTGACTGTTGGAAATGTTTAAAAACTCTCACAAAAAGGGGTATTTTCTTTAAAGTGTTACCAAAAAGGGGATTTTATTTTATAGTGGCTCCAAAAAAGGGCGCATTGAACATTATATGTTCAATTTATTTCAACGTACACACAGATAATAAAATAAAGCTAAAAAATAGTTAATATTTGTATGGGAAATTCTGCAATGTCGTATGCGACATTCATACGCATTGAAAGTAAAAGAAAAACCAAATGTCAAACTATTATTTTATTTTGAGAAAAGGGGAAACTTATAGCTCTTGATTAGCACTATAATTGGTAGTAGGGTTAATTAAGATAATTGCTCGTATAAAAGATAATTATAAAAATCCAAGGCATTCGCATGCGACAAAAACAGAAGTCACTTTAAAGGCGAACAGTTCAAACACTGATTTTAGCGAAACCTAATGGAATATTTAAATGCGACTTATTTTAGTATGTGATGCATTGCTGAATCCAAATAATAGTTTTTATTTGATTCAAAAAGATTAACAGCCTAATTCATAAATGTACATTAAGAGTTTATAGGCCTTTAATAAGCAAAAGTTGACAAAAATGTATTCATAAACGTTTAATAGCCAATTAAACCCTTTATAAACCTTTAATAAATATCATATTTTTATTGTAGCCTCTAACCTATTTTAACCAAAAATTAAATGAATTTTGTTAAGTTATGTTGTTTAAAACTTTATCCTGGAGTAGAAAAAGTAATTTTAAGAAGAATTTGTAAAATTACTAAATCGTCGGTGACCCGATATCTTAAACACTTTGTTGTGAAATAGAACACTGTGGATATCATATAAGATCTTATCAAAATTCCATTCAAATGAAAATCTAGCCCTCAGACCTAGTTTTAGCAAGTGCCTCAAAAGACATACATACATACATATGCACGTACATACATATATAGTTATGTACATATAGCAAGATTAAAATATACGCAAAATTAATAATAAAAACTTAAACAAAATTTAACTGGTTTGTAATGGGCTTACATATTTTTGTAAGGATCCTGATAGGTTATTTAAAAAGCTATCCGATGATACCTACATTCATACGTTCATTTATTGGCCCATTCTCCCTAAGAATATTTGAAATATTGCAAATTTTATATACCGTAACTCTGAAAGTATGAAGTTTCCAAATTATTTTTCTCCTCAAAACTACTTTTTCTAAACCCCGGACAACTTTTCATTTTATTTGCAGCTACTGGGCTAAAATAGATTTGTTGTATAAAATAAAAATAAATTAAAACAAATTTATTTGAATAGTGAAGTATATAAAATGTAAACAATTCGTTATAGATCTCGTTATTCGAGTACTTTTCATTTTACCTGAGACCAAAAAAAAAAAAAAAATATTTATTTATAAATTTAATTATTACGTTTTTTGTTCGTATATTGTGCAGTAACCAGAGCATATATTTATTCTAAAAGAGTTCCTTTTTGGTATTAAAAAAATATAAAGAGAAAACCATATTCGGTTTTCGGGTTAATTGAGAATTGGTTTTTAAAAACACTAAGTATAAAATATTAAGAGGAGTTGCCAGGTTAGATTGCTTAAAGTGTAGATTAGTTAATAAACTGTTATTGTGTGTTTTTAATACAAATTTTTATAAATGGTTTATTAAACGAAAAGTGTTCAATAACTATTGTAAACTTAAAACCTACATTTGCCCGTTACATGTCGCATGCGACATTTTGCTCCATTAGATTTTTTCTTGTTATTTTTTACTTTTTAATTTACTTAGACATGCATGAGATGATTATAAATGATTTTTAGTATGTTTAATATATGTCCCGGTTTTTTTAATTTATATTTTTTTATTCATCCGTTACAACCTTTAGTGCGGCATAATTTTTACTTATTATAAATTCAATAATTTTAATAAAACTTAATACCACAAGGTTTTTAGGATCTCTGATTATGAATTTGATGTCAGTTTTTCAAAATTTTATATGGCGGATCCAATATGGCGGAGAATTTTTTAAAAATTGATCGAATTCGCTTAAAACATATTAGACGGGAGTTTTTGGATTCGCTGATTGTGAATCTGATATGGGTTTTAAGAATAACGAAATAACTCCCAACGACCAAATGAAATAAGACCCAAAAACTTAACCGTTAATTCAAAATAAAAATACTTGTACAAAAAAAAAAAATTAAATAACTCCCAAATGAAATAAATCCAAAAAAAAAAAAAATGAAATAACTCCCAATACAATTAATTATATTTGCTCGGGTACTGGTTAACTGTTTTAACCTCTATAGTATAACAGGTACCTGCCGATGAGAGAGGTCCTTAAATTTAATTCCTTACTATATATCATTAATATATGATCGAAGGCCAGCTATACAGACAATATTTTGTTAGCGAAGCCGCTGTTCCATATACCATAGAGAGAATATTGAGCCATCCCGGCCTGTGTAGCCGGCCTCCGAATGGAAGGATTTAATATCTATAGTATAACAAACCCCGGCCACGCTCACCAAAAGTTTTCTTCGGCCGGGCGGAAGGATTTTATTCTCTATGATATAAAAACCACCGGCTTCGCTGACTTTAAGTTTTCGCGGTAGCCAGAATAATGAATTAGTCCTAATTAAACAGCTTCTATTAGGTGACTCCTAATAATAGCTCTTTAATTACCTGAAGGTTGAAGGAGGAAAATATTTTGTTAGCGAAGTCGGTGTTCGAAATGCCATAAAGAAAAAAATCGTTAAGCCCGGCCGAAGGCCGGCTATACAGCAAAAGTTTATAAGCGAAACTGTTGCTCAATAGACAATAGAGAAAAAATAAAAAAAAAATAAAACAACTCAAAAAAATTTGAAGATTAATTTGAATTAAATAACTTTCAATTAAAATAACTCCCAATAAAAAGAAATAACTTCCAATTATCAAAATAAATGAAATAAGTCCAAACAGAATCCAGTTAGGAGTTATTTCATTTGTTTCATAATGATGTGATTTTTGAAATTTTTTGGGAGTTAATTCATTTTTTTGTTTCTTTCTTCTTTTTTTTTTTGAGGAACATTAATCAAAATAATCGAGATATAAGAATGTTCAAAAGGAAACTTTTGCACTCGCTCGACTTTGCATTTGAATATTTCAAAATAAGTTATGAATAAATATTTTTTTTCATTTGGTAAATTTGACAGATTTCCCATAAAAATATATTAAAACAACATACTTTTATGGACTTTCTGTGGAAATACTCATACGTATAATATTTCTTTTTAGTGTATTCCTGGTTCATTATTTAACTGTTATATATATATTCGTAGTTATACAATATGATTATTCCTTTAAAACTGTTCATCTTTTATTTTGAACAACTTACTCACTTGGAATCCAATGTTCCAGATATATCTATATATAATAAATTCAAAGCTAAAAGTATAGACTCTCAAGTATTTATTTTCAATCTATTGGATAATTTGTATTTCATTGGGTTTGAAAAAATACATTTAACAGATGCACTAATGTGTGACAAAGTGAATATATATGTGCAAGAGTTATAAAAGTTTAAAAATATTTTCTCGTCAAACCTATTTCTTTAACTTATTACTTCATGCCAGTATTGCTCAGCATCAGAGATTTTAAATATGTGCTTATAGTTTTAATCATTTGTTTTACTTTCTTTAGTTGGCTAAACTCTGAAACTAGCTAGACTTAATAAATACTGGATCTAAATGCATTATCCTTAATGTTATCCCTAATGTCAATTCTTGAAACTAAACCTCCACACAATTTTTGATATCAATTATAAAAATTTTAGAAAATCAAGTTGCACTTTTAACTTCATAATCAATAGATATTTTAACAATATCCTAACGTACGAAATGTTAAGAAAATCTATATTTGAGTTATTTATTTATTCCTTTTTTAGAAAATATTTGAACAATTCTAATAAAATGTTTCTGGTGGAGGAAACAAAATAAATATGATCTGGGAGACGCACTTTGAAAATTTGTGTTTAATTTATTCATGCTTTTAAGAATAAACACCAAAAAATTAATATATATTTTATTTATAGGAGACAAACTTTCTAAAATAATACGTGCTTTTTCTATATTGAAGGCATTTTTTTTTCGAACTGTTCACAAACAAAAAAAGTGTTGCCAAACTCACCTTTGCTCCAATATTCTTCGTGCAACGGACTTAAAAGACAGCTACCTAAATTGAAAATAAAACAAAAAGTGCGGTTAAAATATATCAAAAAGTTGCAGATTAAGCTCTATTTAAAAAAGGGGCACTAAAAGTGGCAAGCATTCGAAAAAGTAGCAACTTGCTACTTAAGTAACAACAACGATCACGCTGGTAATAGGAAGTAGCTTTATTTTTGCAAAAGCCCTTAAGCCCAATATTTAAAGCCAACCTTTTTCGAACCCCAAATGCACCAAGATGGGAATAAGTTCAATGATTTTTCTCAAAATATAAGCATTCAACTGTTGATATAAAATAATTCATTCGCTGTGCATGATCAAAAACCTTAAGTTCCTTTATTAAAAAAATGAAAAACTTTTTGCCACTTGCAATCCTTGTACATGATAACGTAACGATGTACTTTGCTAAAGTCAATTCTTTTATTACCATCTTTCATTTATTTTTCGAATTTGCCTGTTTGTTCATAGTTAAAGTTAAATAAATATTTAAACCATGTTTTTTACAAAACTAAAGGACTGTGTCCACCAAAAATACATCTTTTTCATACCCTCCACCACAGTTGAAAAAATGGTATATCTAAGTTTCTCATTCTGCGTGTAATTTCAACAATATCCATTTCCGAACCCATAAAAGTCGTCTAAGAGATTTCCATCCGTCCATTCGTGTTCGGGTTGAAATCAATTTTGCCAAGGTACTAGATGAGCTAGAGAAAAATTAAATACACCAATCGATCAGGTATAGTTTCGAAAATTTTGCTATTGAAAATCAGTAAGAGTGGTCCATGTCCTTCGAGGCAACAGGCAAAACACCACACCTGCCTCTAAGTTTTCCGTATCACTTGGAACAAATCTAGTTTAATGAAGTAACTCCAATAAAATATATATGAGGCGATAGAAAATTAAAAACAAAGGCAAAACATCAGGTGCGTGTTATGGGCATATAAACATTTCATAGAAATGATATCAATATGCATATCCTTTAAAAGCTTTTGAAGAGATCTTTAAGGAAATACTAAAATTTTTTTAAATAGCTTAACCTATTACAAGCCGATGACATTTTTAAGTAAAATTATATATAATACGAGGGCTGCTATATATATTTCTGGCCTGGCAACACTGAGTGCTGCCAAGTGCAATCTGACATTTCCATTGGAAAGTTTGTCATTTTTAAGCATAATCGTACTCAAAACGTTTTAACGTGCGACCATTATTTGTGTTGTTTACAGTGACTTGAAAAAATTAATATAGAAAAAAATGGAACTAACTCGTGAACATTTTCGTGCCATCATTTTTCACAACTTTCGACGTGGATTATCACGACAAGAGTGCATTGATGAACTTAAATCTTTGTATGGCGATGAAGCACCATCCTATAGCACTGTGAAAAATTGGTATAGTGAATAGAATCGTGGCCGAACCTCGCTCAAAGACGAATTCCGTGAAGGGCGTCCAAAAACAACTGTTGTGCCAGAGAACATTGATGCCGTGCGTGAACTTAGAATGCAAGATCGACATGCGACATACCGAGAGATAGACACATCCTTGGACATTTCTTCCACCAGCATACATTCGATACTGCATGAACACCTGGCCGTAAAAAAGGTTTGTTCTCGTTGGATCCCGCACAATTTGAAAGTCGCTCAAAAAAAGGCTCGTGTCGATTGGTGCAAAGAAATGTTGCAAAAATACGATTGCGGTGCTTCAAAAGACGTTTATAAGATCCTCACAGCTGACGAATCATGGATCTATGCGTATGAGCCCGAAACGAAACAACAATCGACCGTGTGGGTCTTCAAAGACGAGCAGAACCCAACGAAAGTTGTTCGTGGAAGAAGCACTTCGAAGCAAATGGTAGCCTGTTTCTTCGGCAAAATTGGTCATGTGGCGACTGTTCCGCTTGAGCAACGTAGGACGGTCACTTCTGAGTGGTACACTACAATTTGTTTGCCTGAAGTCATCGGAGAAATTCGAAAAACCAACAAGAGAAGACGAATCATTGTTCACCATGACAATGCGAGCTCTCACACATCGGCTCAAACCAGAACGTTTTTGACCTGCCAAAACGTCGAATTAATGGGTCATCCGCCGTACAGCCCTGACTTGGCACCTAATGACTTCTTCTTGTTTCCGCACATCAAGAAAAAAATGCGTGATCAACGATTTTCGTCGCCAGAAGAAGCTGTTGAAGTGTTCAAAAACTATGTTTTAGAGGTGTCTCAATCGGAGTGGAAAAAGTGCTTCGACAACTGGTTTGAGCGCATGCAAAAGTGTATAAATCATGCTGGAGAATACTTTGAAAAACAATAAAACCATTTTTGATTATAAATATTCGCATTTTCACTATTAGGCCAGAAATATATAGAGCAGCCCTCGTAATAACAAAATTCAGTTTTTTTTTTTTTTTGGTTTAAAGTTGTATAACACTCTTGTAGTAGAGATTCATAATTTAACTTGTAATTTCTTTTTCGGATCAATTTCTGCAAATCTGCTGTCTATAACATCTCTCGCATCAAATGAAACTAAAAACTTTTGCTCGATGAAACCCCTAAGAAAAGGCTCTAAGCGTTATTGCGTCATTGTAAATCTTAGCTTAAATTTAATGATCGTTAATTTTTTAAAGCTTCTCTTACATGTGCAACTAGTGACAAAAAATCAGAAACTACTTTATAAAAGTTGGGACACGTGGTTTTTCTGTCTAGATTATTCAACCATATTAGACATTTGTGAATATTTGTTGATAGTTAGTATTTTTCGTTATGGTACTGAAGAAGATTAATCTCTGCGCTTAGCTCTGAAAAGTCGACTCTGAATTGCCTAGAAACAGTTCTATAGTCATCATCACTAGCTTTGAATTGGATTAGTTTTCCTATTCCATAAATGACGTCGGTCAAATGATTTTTTTTAGGGAGCCAATGTGGAGTTTGCAATGTAATTTCTCCAGCTGCAAACTTGTAATATTTCACTGAAAAACTCTGTTGATCAACAAGAGGGTAATAACTAAAAATTTTTCTAATGGAATTTGCTTACTATGATGTATTCGGATTTTCAAATTCTCTTAAAATGTAACCCTTTTAATTTAATTTAAATTTAAAAATTGTGACAAATGTTGAAAAAAAATCGCAATATAAAATTACACTGTTAAATACTAAACTCATTAAAAGAATCACTCCTTCGTGAAATTGTGGACTGCATCATGATTGCCAACAGTTTTTATCAAATTTCTGTTCTGCGTGTAGGATGTAAAAGTTTATAAATATTTTTACCAAAATACACAGTAAAGGAAAAGACATGCATATTTTTAATAGTTTATTTTTTTTTTTTTTTAATTTATTAATCAAATTTTAAGGCACTTTTAAACATGACGAATAATTAAATTATTACTACCTCTACGGTCATTCAGAGTTCGAATGTTGTTATTGCGTTGACGTCTGTTTCTTTGCGGTCTTAACTTTCCACGACGTCGCTGAGCCCTTAAACGTTTTACCCTCATCCTTAATCTTTGATTAATGCGGCGCATTGCTAAATTACGTCGCTTTTCAGCCATGTTACGGCGACGTATATCACGACGACGATAGTCTATTAGTTGTTCCCGCAAGCGTCTGTTAGCCTCTTGAATTCGACGGAATGCCATTTGAGACTGGCTCCTGTTAGTAGAACGACCAAGTTCACGCGGGTGATTTAGTTCTCGTTCATCGTCAGTTTCAACGTTATAATCCAAATCATGTTCATCGCCATATGCAATGTTATTAAAATCTTCTTCTTGGTTTTCGTACTCTTCGTCACCATCATCATCAATATTTGTCAATTGATCATAGTCATCATCATAATCATCATCTTCCTTTACGTAGTATTGTTGTGTTGTCTCAGTGTAGAATTCTTCTGGTTTCCTACGTCGCGAGACTTTTGGTGGTGGCGGAGGTGACGGCGATGGCGGTTCCTGTGGGGGTGTTGATAATGGTGTGTTTGCTTCTGTAGGAAACAGTTGTAAAGGTTTCTCTGGCAATTTTTCTGGATTAGACTCCAATTCATCTGGTAATTCTGGCTTGGTGGGTGGTGATAATAAATCTGGTGATGATGAATAATCTGAATAAGTCATTGGTTTTTGCGTTGCAGCAACAAGTCTTATCAGCGCTAACTTATTTAAAATGGCGCTAGCAAGCCTAGCCTCCCCGTTGTTTGAACGTCTATGTGACTTATAAAGCTTATATTTGTTTCTATTTCCATTTTTTCCATCAAGGCCATCTTAAAAAAGAAATTATATTAAAAAAAAGTATTTCCATATTACTTTTAAATCCTCAAATTCAGATGGATCTGTTTAGAAACTTACATGCTGACTGAACTAACAGTACGGCTACAAACAGCAACAACAGGTTGAAGTGCATTTTTTAAATAGGTCGTTACACCTCATTAAGATTTTTATAAAATGAGCAAATAATGTTTGTTTCTTTTCAATGTAGTTTAAATGAGAAATGCCAGAAGACGACTGCTTCATTTTTCGCAAATTTGCGAATTATTTATATGCTCTCTCTTCGATCAAAAGCTTTCATCCTACTTAACAGCGTTAAAAAATTCGCATTAAAGTGACTAAAGTTTATTTATGACCGATATCAGTATTTTTAAAATCATTGTTTATTGATATTAGTAACAAAACCTAGACAAATCTAACGAAAAAAAGAACATAATAAAATTTGCATTAATTTCGCAAAGACAAAAAAAAACAAAAAAAAATACGTAAAAAAAATTTAAACACATTCGCAATATTTTAGCCCTCAAATTAATTCAGTTTATCTGGATTAAAATCTAAATAAATAAAAGAAGCATCGCCACTACACATGTTGGTAGTTTGTATCCATTCTTTTTAAGTAATCATAAAGATACGGACTGTCTTGAGTAATTCTAGTACTCGTAACAATATTTGCAATTTTTTTTTTTCTTTAAACAGGTGAAAAAAGGAACTGAGTAAAAAGGCTGAAGAAATGCTTGTTTTTAAAATATATCGTGCTGAAATGCGTGTATGTAGAAAATATGACTTTAGTAATTATGTGTGATCAAGGATGAGCTTTATGTTACCATGAGAGAGTTCCGCTTTCATTTTACACAGTTTTGTGAAGTGTTTAGAAAAATCAATAATTTTATTTTGGATTAACATTAGATGCGATTATCTAATAATAGCCAAAAAAGCTTTCAGACTATTATAACTATTTGTAGTTAATTCCTTATAAAAGTATTGTTATTTTTAAACATTATTTTAGGTACACATTATTTTATTATCATAAACTATTTTACGGAGTGTGTTATAGGTGGTAAGTAACACAAAAAAATTTGAGAATCACTGACTTATTTTTAATTTAAAATATATTAGTTGTAAAATTTCTGATCGATTTTTGCGAACCTATGCTGAACGTGTTGATGCCAGTGAAAATATATATTTAGCCGCAGTTATGGAATACTTAGCTGATTTTGGAACTGGCTGGCAATGCTGCTCGTAGCAGAAAAAAAACAAGAATTTTAACTATTTTGTCAACTTAATTTTGTTAAAAAAAAAAAAAAAATAATTATTGATATTTTTGTTTCCTGTTTCCTAAAGATGTCACTCAACGGTGTGGCGAAATATTTAAAAATAAATAAAATATAATAAACAATATTTTTATTTATAAACTGACCTACTGCTTATAAATTTAGAAAAGAAAATTAATTATAAAGGAAAAATAAACAATTATATATACGAGGGCTGCTCTATATATTTCTGGTCTAATAGTGAAAATGCGCATATCTATAATCAAAAATGGTTTTATTGTTTTTCAAAGTATTCTCCAGCATGATTTATACACTTTTGCATGCGCTCAAACTAGTTGTCGAAGCACTTTTTCCACTCCGATTGAGACACCTCTAAAACATGGTTTTTGAACATTTCAATAGCTTCTTCTGGCGACGAAAATCGTTGACCACGCATTTTTTTCTTGATGTGCGGAAACAAGAAGAAGTCCTTAGGTGCCAAGTCAGGGCTGTACGGCGGATGACCCATTAATTCGACGTTTTGGCCGGTTAAAAACGCTCTGGTTTGAGCCGATGTGTGAGAGCTCGCATTGTCATGGTGAACAATGATTCGTCTTCTCTTGTTGGTTTTTCGAATTTCTCCGATGACTTCAGGCAAACAAATTGTAGTGTACCACTCAGAAGTGACCGTCCTACGTTGCTCAAGCGGAACAGTCGCCACATGACCAATTTTGCCGAAGAAACAGGCTACCATTTGCTTCGAAGTGCTTCTTCCACGAACAACTTTCGTTGGGTTCTGCTCGTCTTTGAAGACCCACACGGTCGATTGTTGTTTCGTTTCGGGCTCATACGCATAGATCCATGATTCGTCAGCTGTGAGGATCTTATAAACGTCTTTTGAAGCACCGCAATCGTATTTTTGCAACATTTCTTTGCACCAATCGACACGAGCCTTTTTTTGAGCGACTTTCAAATTGTGCGGGATCCAACGAGAACAAACCTTTTTTACGGCCAGGTGTTCATGCAGTATCGAATGTATGCTGGTGGAAGAAATGTCCAAGGATGTGTCTATCTCTCGGTATGTCGCATGTCGATCTTGCATTCTAAGTTCACGCACGGCATCAATGTTCTCTGGCACAACAGTTGTTTTTGGACGCCCTTCACGGAATTCGTCTTTGAGCGAGGTTCGGCCACGATTCTATTCACTATACCAATTTTTCACAGTGCTATAGGATGGTGCTTCATCGCCATACAAAGATTTAAGTTCATCAATGCACTCTTGTCGTGATAATCCACGTCGAAAGTTGTGAAAAATGATGGCACGAAAATGTTCACGAGTTAGTTCCATTTTTTTCTATATTAATTTTTTCAAGTCACTGTAAACAACACAAATAATGGTCGCACGTTAAAACGTTTTGAGTACGATTATGCTTAAAAATGACAAACTTTCCAATGGAAATGTCAGATTGCACTTGGCAGCACTCAGTGTTGCCAGGTCAGAAATATATATAGCAGCCCTCGTAAGATATTTTGTTAGGCAAATATTTGTTTGCCGTAGTCTGACCAGAAAATATTTATTAGAAGCAAACAACTGATTTTGGGAAAATAAAATTATTTGTCAGTAAACAAAAATACTTCTAACGTGAATATAATGTGACCATTCGATGACAAATATTTGACTCATCTTTAGGCAAATAAATATTTGTTCTTACAAAATTTTATTTAAGTTATTTACTTAACATTTTTTCTTGAAATAATCATTCCTACAACAACGTAAGTTAGTTTTGTTTTTATTTTGGAATTCTATGCTGAACTAGACTCAAGCAAAACTATCTTTACTTCTACCGAGCCTACCGAAAGCTGTTAGTTCGGGAATTTTAGAGGTTTAGAGATGTAAACCTATGATCAGGTTAAGATGAGTTTTATTTTAAAATGCCTATAATAAATTTTAAATGAAGCTATATATGACAACAAGCAACATGCTTTTACTTCAAGAATCAATATCGATTAGTTTAGATTAAACAACATGAAATTTAAGCAACATAAATTAAACTTTAATTTGCAAGGATTTGCAAAGTACCGTCGCATTTTAACTACTTAAAGAGACAAAAAAGTTGGCTGTATGCAGAGCAAAAACAAAATTATTCTTCCGCCCCACTCGAAGCGTGGGAATAGTGCTAAGAAAGAATCCTTAGAGATAATCCATTTTAAGCAACTAAATTATTCTTGCGCAACTTTTGATATGCAAATAAAAGAGGTATGTATGTTCTATAAGTCCTATGCTAAAAGCTTATTTTTGCAATTATTGTAGTTTGATTTTTTTTTAATTTTTCATTATATAATCATTCGACGGTAATTTGTAATGTAAAAATTTTTAAAAACTATATACGAGTACAAAAATCTGAAACATTTAAGTTTCTTAAAAATTATAGGACTTTGTATCTTAATTAAAATTTTCTTTTATACAGTTTGATGCTTTGTGAAATTTATTTAAAATTTATTTAAATTTTAAATTTATTAAATTTATTTAACTATATTATTTGTCTACACTTACATATCGTTAGTTTAACGTGAAAATGTGCTAAGTCAATTGTTTGTGAAAAATGAGATTTTGATGCAGTCTTGGAAATAAATTCGAAATACACAGTTTAAAAAAAATATTGTATTTGAATAAGTTTTACCTGCTGTTGGCAATCATGTTTAAATGTGCTAACTTTACGACTTTCAAGGAAATTGCGCTAAGTCAGATGTTATTGTTTTTTCGCGCACTTTTTTACAAAACAATAATATCCATTTGCGCTTCTTGTTTTTCGTGAGCTTTATTTGTGCATAATAAATATTATTTGTGTTTTATTTTAAACGAAAAAGGTAATAAATGACTATAACGACTTAATTAAACGAAGAATTAAATAAAAACAAAACAATTTCTTAGCACATTTTCATGGATTTGCACGACAATAACAACGTTACAGCACAATCATTTCAGTGCATCGATGATGCGTCTTTTGGAATAGAATCTGATGATGGTGTGGTTGGTTTGGTTCCTTATGGCTTCAACAGTGAATCTGACAATGCCTTTGATATGCCAGTGAGAAATGAAAAACGCAAAAAGAGAGCGCAGGAGGAGAACAATACATGGCTCGTTGCAAAAAATAAAAAGAGAAGAGAATGTGGAAAAAGCTACTTACTTACTTACTGCATTTACAGTTTAATAAAATAATGTTTTATTTAAAAGTCATTAGGTTTTTTAACTTTCCTGTAAAATTTGAAAAAGATGACTTAGCATATTTTCACGTTAAGCTAACGATATATAAAATAAACAAATAAACAGCTGTGTTTAAAAATTATATGAAATAGACTAAAAATGTTTTAAATTTTAACTAAAAAAAAATATAATGAATAAATATTCAAATTTTTTGTTAAGAAGTGGAATCTAATTCCTTCTTATCTTCATCCTCTAATTGTGTCCCTTCTTGAGAACACCTTTTGGAGCTTCTTTATAGCATAGAATGTAAAAAAAAATTACATCTTGCAAAGCTTTGTTTACTTGAAACTTTCGTACTTGGGAGGTATTCATTATTAATTTTCTTCTCACATTGCCACTATGTGTAATAATCATTTTATTATCTGTACACAAAATACATGCGTGTACATAAATCTTATAATTTCTTGAACAACTTTTATAGTTTATTACCATCAGTGGTAGAAGTTTTCGTTTTATATAAAAAACTGGGATTTTACTGCTCGTGCAAAGTATAGAAAGAGTATAGTATAGGAAGAGAATCCAAACGTGATTCGGCACTTTTCAAAGGATGCACCTAGAGTCTGCCTTGATGGGACAAATTGTTCTACATTTGTAGATTACAAATGGTTATTGTGTGTTTGTTTGTTTGTTTGAAGTTATGTGTATTATGCTGCAATTAAAAATTTTATAGCAGCAACTATTTTTCATCATTTGTAATTAGCTTTTAATAATATTTTAAATGTTTTTTTTTTTTGCAATTACTTCAAAATTATGCAGAAGAAATTTAATGGCATAGAAGACATCCCATGCGCTGCAGTTTCTGGGCAAATAAATTTTTGTTTTTATAGTTTGATCTACGGCGCATTAATTTACAGGTAAATAGATACTGATGTCTTAAAAGCCCAGTTGATTTTGGTTTATGTTTGACGTTGTTGTCAAAATTATAAATTAATGTTAAAAATAAAAAATTTGAAAAAGTAAAAAAATTAAAAATTTTATAAAATTAAATTTCAAAACTAAAAAATGAAATAGGAGATATTGCTGCACATGTAGGAGAAAAAAAACCAACTGGTATAACTCCATTTAAAGTAACATATGATGATATAAAGAAACATTATATTCGGCTTCCTCTTGGTTAGTCAGAACGTGATGTTCTGCAACTAGTATTAAATTCGTCTTGGTTTGATTAAATATATTTTTAAGGCAAATATTATTTTAAGTGTAACCGCACAAAAAACATGTTTTCGCAAACATGAGCAAACAAATTTTGGGCAAATGTTTGTCAAGCGTGACCGTACCTGAAGAAGAAAATGTAAAATGACAAAATCATCGATGATCCATATTTTTAAAGTTGTGTATCGCTAAAGAGTACATAAATATATGTTTCTTGCGGAAAGGGATAATATGGATATCATAGAAGATCCCATTAAAATTCCTATAAGACTCTCGAGCTTTAAAAACGAAAAAATAGCCCTCAGATCTAGTTTTAGAACATACCGCAGAATACATATGTATATGTATAGTTATGTACATATAGCAAAATTTTGTTTTGTTACAAAAAGCGCAAATTTAGTTTAACAAGGTAAAAGAAATTAGCACAATTAATAATGAAAACTTAGATAACAAATAACTGGTTGGCAATGGACTAACATATTTTTTGCAGGATTCTGATAGCTTTCCGATGATACCCATATTCACCCTTTGCCCCGAAGAATACTTAAAATATTACAAGTTTTATATAAAAACTTTATGGGTCCGTAACCTTAAAAATATGAGGTTGCGCAGGTTTTATCACATTGCATTTACTCCTCAAAACTATTTTTTCTGAACCCCGGACAATTTTTTATTTTATTTGCAGCTACTGGACTAAATTAGATTTGTTGCATTAAAAATAAAAATAAATTAAAACAAATTTATTTGAATAGTTTAGCACATAAAACGTAAACAGATCGTTATAAACAAAACATATTTAAAATGAAAATTTATTATTTGGAATCTTTTTAATTTTAATTTACTTTAAACGTGCTTAATTGCTTCAAAAATAAATATTTCATGATATTCTCATGAAATATTTTTTATTTAAAACTACAAACTGAAATGTATTACTGCGGGGAAAGCATATCCATATTACCATTTTACTACTGCTCATATAGCTCATCAGTGGATTTTACCCAATTTTTGTATAGAAAATCTGACAGTCTTATATCAAAAGCCAAATTGATTAAATGAGAACTCCATTGAATCAATAAGACAAAAAGGTAATAACAACTCCAAAATTTTCTATACAAAAACACAGCAAACATTTAGTAACTATTTTTATTTTTTCTATTCAAAATTTGAGCAAAATCCACTAATGAGCTATATGAGCAGTAGTGAAATGGCCATATTAAATTTGTTTATTACGTTTTTGTTCGTATATTTTGCAGTAACCAGAACATATGTATATTTATACTAAAAAGGTTCCTTTTTAAAAGCAAGGAGTTGCTGGGTAAAAACTTTAGATTGTTTAAACTGTAGATTAGCTATTGAACTGTTATTTTTTTTAATACAAATTTTTATTAATGGTTTATTAAACAAAAAGTGTACAATAACTGTTGTTATCGTTAAAAAATACTGTCACTTTTTTTCCTTTGTGGACAAACATACGGATTTTTTCAAACACCACTGTGGCTCAATATAAATTCTGTATTCTTACTTTTGTGGCTTTATCTGGCTATACTTCATAATACCATGGCTTATGAGTGCAATGGTCTCGTATTTACTAAACATTTGTTATTATTATAAACGCAGCCATTCACGCTACACTACTGGTGTTACTCCGGCGAGACATGAACTACTCGATGCCTTGTTTAGTAACCTTAACCATCCCAGACAACTCCACTACGCCTTTTATCCAATCCAGTCATCCCCTTTATCTACTGTTGTTCCCTGCTTCTCCTCCTGTTGTTCCCTCTTTTGCTTATTTGGAGGTTTATACTGCTGCTTCTTAATTTTGAATTGCCTTATAACAATTATTATTTTCAGTTGTACGCATGTCCGAAAGTGGGCTCGAACTCACGATCTTCTGGTTTATAGCAAGCACCTCTACCAATACAGCCATTGAAGTTGTTTGTACGAAAGATTAAAACTGGCTGTCCATGTTCATGGACACTTATTTTATAAATCATTATGAATTTGTATGAATTAATATTTATTTTTATATATTAACATAATTAATGTTAGTTAAGGCACTGCAATGCCACAAAATGTTGCCTTATGAAAGAACTTTGTCAGCACTAAATTATAAAGGTGAATTTTAAATAGAACGGTTTTCTTCCAAAACCGAAGTTTCCTATTAAGATAAAAAATCTTAATTAGTCACTTGCCTCTAAACCTTTTTGAAATCAATGTGAATTTTACTTACCGTAATTAATTACCTAAAAATTATATAACAATTATATAACAACTTACCTTTCAACCATATTGAAACACTTGGATTTATACTTACCATAATTATAAGTTAACCTGAAATTAATAAACCTAAGAAAACCTGAAGGAAAGAAAATACATTTACATCCTATTTTTATTATCATCAGCATCATCTTAAGTGCACTAAAAAAGGTGAGCAAACTGTTCCTAACCCTCGTATGCATTAAAATCACCTTTTATTAATCCCTTATTTCTTTGCATGCCAATTAACAATTACAATCACTTTAATGAGTGAATGTAATTGCAAGCAATCAAAGAGGTGTCTCTTATACTTACCTTAGCTGCTGTATTGTATCAACCCTAAAGAGAAATATTAATACAAACCCAATTGTATGGCATATGGCCACTGCGACTGATCATGGCGAAGCGCATTCTGGACGTCCGATTTTGATTCACTTTTTCAAATACTGCTGGCCGTATATCTGGTTTATCAGCATAAACCAATGACTTCACGTGGCCCCACGGGAAATCATCGAGAGGTGTCAAATCGCACGACCTTGAAGGCCAATTGACAGGTCCATTTCTCGAAATCAACTTATTTTTTTTCAAATAACTTGATGGTTATAGTCGCCGTCTGGGACGTAGCGCCATTATCGGGGAAGCTGGATCTTATACGGGTAGAGGCTAAGATCTAAGATTTTCCACGTATGGACGAATAGAGCTCTGAATCCTGCAACCTACGACGAATCGATAAATTTAGATCTTCTTCCACACTTTCGTTTACAGAAGCTGAATTGTCTTCAGTACGCACATTCCTTCGACGTGTTGGTGTTATTGCGTCCTCTAGAGAGTATTTGGTACCGAATTGATCCACAGTTTGATGGACGGCATGCTCAGATGAACGATTATGAACACCAGAAAAATCACGAAATCGTTATAAGTTCCTCGAATTGATGACTGATTTTCAAAGTAAACTTGGATGACTTGACAATGTTGTTCAAGGGTGAGTCTATTCATTATAATTTGCGAGTTTACTGAAATTAAAATATTTTAGGATTCTGGCAAGTCCAGAAACAGCAGACTCATCAAAGCTTATACCCAATTTCCATAATTGTGACATTTCCGAAAGAGCAAATTGGTTGACAGCATTTTTTTTATAATAATTTTCAGCAGCAGATGTAATTTTTAAAATATCATAAATAATCAAAATATTGTACAAACATGACCAAGGGTCTAGAATCATTTTTTTTCAGCTTCTTAATTCAAATAATTTAATAAATAACTTAATAAATAAGAGTAAAGTACGGTTGCGGCGCCGGACTACGCATCTTAAAGAAAAATAAATTAAAATAAGGTGCGACTACGGATGAGGATTTTATTGTCATTTTTGATTTTATGTTTGCTAGTTTTTTATTCTTCTTTATTGAAATATATTTAAAGAAATTTATACAATGTATATAAGAAATAAATTAGAAAAAACTTCATATAGGAAAAAACAACCGCATCCGCAACCGCAACCGTGAGGTTGTATTTCTACTCTAAAGAATAATTTTAACTTTTAAAGTGTATAAAATTTGTACATCTGCTGAAAATGGAAATATGGACAGGTATTACAGAAACTTTCATGGACAAGGTGCCCTACTTTAAAGCCCTGTTACGCCGTTCTAAAAAGACATGGAATTCTCAAACTCTAACCTTTAGCTCGAATACCCGTCTGCCAGCAAAACGACTCGTCTCAACCATTTAATAAATACTTTTTGTATCCAAAATATTTCATTTTATGCCATTTGTGGCATCAAGTGTTCAAATCCCAATAGACCTTTAATAATAAAAAAAAAAATAAAAACAATAAAAATATTCACGATGGACGAGTATCTGTCTAAAGACGAGTTATTGGTAAACATCAATTTATTGGAACAGCTACATTTTGTAGTAAAGACATGGAAATGGTGCCTTAAAGATCACCGAAGTTAAAAACTCCTTTGACAGTAAAAAAAAACTTAATTACTTAATTACAAATAAATTTACAGCGAAAGTTTCCTTATTTACGTTATATTGCAGTTTCAAGCTTAGTTTATACGGTAGCATTCCAGATGATGAAAGTACACTAACACGTTCCTTGCCATGCTGTTTTTTAGGCCACGTGTCATAATAATAATTTAATAATAATTTTCTATAAATACAATTTTTTTTCTTGTTTTTAAGGGAACGTATATTATTTTCATAATTATGGGTATTAAAAGGACAAAACGCAGTTTAGAGTGTACCAACAGCAATACACGTGGCAATTTGGAAAATGGACTGAGTTAAGCTTCCGTTTAGAGAATTTCTGCAATACTAGTCAATGCTGCGATAGCAGCGTTTACTGTAGTCAGTAAAATCAAAATTGCGATCTATCATAAACAAAGAAAACTTGAGACATTCTGTTGAAAAAGCTTGGCAAACTGTTTTGATATTTTATGAATACTGCAGTAAAAATTAAAAAAAAGGTAAAACACAATTCTAAATTTATTTTTCTCAATACTTCTCTTGAGTTTTATATTTATTATTTTATATTTGTTTTTTTTTTATATTTTATATTTGACGTTTTTGTACATACTAAATTTTCTTATATCGTATAAGATGTCTGCCTGTCTTATCTTCCAAAGTGAAGGTGACAGGTAGAATTGTAACCTGGTGCAGTGAAAGTACAGTCTCTATGTACTTAATTTATTTTGCCATAAAAAATTTATAATTCATTACTCAACTCTCAATCCTCTTATATTATCATTTAGTTTATTATAACAAAACACTTTAAATTTGTTGTTGTGTAATTTTTATTGGAAAATGAGAAATTTGTATTGAAGCCACACCTGGGACTAACTCTTTTATTCGACCAACCAATGTCGGTTGAATGTGTAATCAGGTAAAATTTTGGAAAATATATAAATTCAATCGACCAGCAGGAGTCGATGGACCATAATAGATCTTATAAGTCCCCCATTGATTCTCTTTAAAAAATGATTTCTTATATAAGTTATATTCGATACGAGTATATAAAGCCTACTGTTGCCACTCTGCTCATTTTATGCCTGGCCGTGCTTACTAATAATTTAATAAGCTGCAAAATCTTAACCCTCTAACCGGTAAGATCGTTTCAAACGGTCTTCAATTTTGGGCTCCATTGCTGTGTTGAACAATTCATCGCTTCAAAATTATAGAAAATGCCTTTACGCAACATCATTTTTTTTACATTCGTTTTGATTTCCATTACATTCAAACAGGTCGTATAGCAGCTGTATTCATAAGTATTTCATGAGAATATCATGAAATATTTATATTTAAAGAAATCAAGCACAATTGAAGTAAGTTCCTAAAGTGATTAATAGTGCATTTACATTACACCAAAATCTATTAGATTTGATTTGAAATCTCTTTCAAAATCTAGTTCGTTTACACTTTATTTTTTGACACTAGCAAGATTTGATATTAATAAGAAATCGAAAAAAGGATATTTTAAAATATTTTTTACACTATATTTATAATTTACACATCATTCATTTTTTAATTTTGTTAATATTTTCATTTTGTTAACATTTTAAATAAATTTTCTTTTATTGTTTTAATAAAACTGTCACTTTTTCTGCTACAGCGTAGTATTTTTTGGTACAATATTTAAAAAACCATAGTTGCATTGGTACGTACTACTAGATTTTAAGTAGATTTCGTCAAAATCAAGTGGCGAAGTAGATTTGGTTTTGTATGGGAAATCCATTTACAATCAACTAGATTTTGCTCGAAATCTCGTTCGTACTAGATTTGGAAATAATATAAATGCACTATAAGTTTAAATTTTACTGCAAGTAGTAAATATATGATATGATAAGGTATTATGTTATTTGACCTATATACCCCTATCTTCTAAACTTTTATGTACAATTACTTGAAAGTTAGAGAAAATAGTTTATGTAATTTAATGTAAACGAAAAAATTGTTAAACAGTTGTAGACAGACGGTTCAAATTTACATGGAGCTATATTGTTAAGTCCGCAATAATAACAAGTATAAATTTGGATTTGGAAATTAAAGGATGTACCAATAGTTAATGTAATTTGATGTATGTTACCAAACTTTAAAACCATTATAGATAAACTGCTAAAATCTGTTTAGAAGTCGGTGCATATTCTGCTATTCTTTTCGCCCCTTTTTTAATTGTGTTAAAGGTGGATTTTGTTAAACGCTCGTAGAAGAAGAAGAAGATAAGTTTGAAGCAAATATGTGATAAACAATTGCTCAAGTTCATCGATTCTGTAGAGAGTGGAGATGAAAGTCTTGACAGGGATGGTGAACTCGACTATGTTTGCAATAATATCGAGACCGACGCGTTGCCAGAAAAACACACATCGCTGCCATTGTTATTCTACTTACGAGAGCCAGACAAGTTTATATTTTAAGCACAGTCAGAGGTATTAAATTTTTTCGTCATATTTTTATGAATCATGATCTAATTTTGTATTTATAGCCAATCGTTACACTATCAAAGTGGCCAAAATCCATGATAGTTTTTTTCTGTTTAATGGTATAAATACATAAGCAGAATTAACATAAAAATATGCAGCCTCCTTCGTCGGTACTTCTTCATAGCATATTCGCCGGCGAAGTAAAATAATAAAAAATAAAATGGCTATATCTATCTCCTTTCACCACCTGTCTTCTCTCTCATCTATCCCTTTCCTAAAGAATGTAGCACGGTTAAAAAAAAGTAGGCATTAATGCCTAAAGTGCTACTTCTCTTAAAAAAAAAAAAAATATCCATGATAGTAAATAGGTTCGTAGTAGAGGTGGCATGACCAATAATTGATGCACTGCCCCAATTAATAAAAAAGATGTACACAAAGTTTGATAACCCAAGAAAAAAAAAACTCTTGAAAGCAGCAGACATAAATAACTGGAATTATACTTGTAAGGACAACCCGCAAAGTATACTGAAAATCTCAAATCGTGTTTCTATGAATGTTAAATTTCTTTGTTTACATAACGTACAGTAAAAATAAAAAGTAAAAAAAATGACACAAATAAAGTGTGACTTACTTTTATTTATGATAAAGCTGAAAATAAGAAGACAATTGACACAAACACATTAAAATACTCACGCACTTTTCATAAAAACAAAATTATGATGAACATGATGACTTAATAGAAATTTGTATTTCTTCATAACTTTTTTTGTTTCAACGCAAATCGCTTAAAGCTCTTTAAATTCTTTAGCATCAAGAGTAGTAGTTGGTTGCAGAACAATACAAATAATTGTGGTACTATTGTATTTAAAGTATGCTGAGTACTTGAATGTAAATTTTTGCATAAACCGTAACACTAAAGTAAATAATTTATAAATATGAAAAGTATGCCCAACAATTTGGAAGAGTATATAAACCTTTGACCAACAATTGTTAATAATCAGAGACTGAATTGGTTTCACAGCAATCACTTAACTAAATTGAAAAATTCTTTCTTGGTTCTTAAGGAAGTTTCAATTATGAAAATAATTACTTTTATATTCGTCCTGTTAGCATCACTGGCAATAGTGATTTTGGCTGAACCGGTACATGACCAAACCGATGGTAAATATTTTAGATATTTTTTTATATAAATATATGATCAGATTTCATTTTTTAAGCTTCCAGATATCGTGGCATTCAGTATCTAGAGGATGACGTTAAAAACAATAACCCGATTGATATAATAGAAAAGGATAGTGCTGCCAGTGGTCGTTTGTTTAGAAGGAAATTTTCGTTCAGCAATATATTCGGCCAAAAGCAGCCAATAATTCCAATTATTATAACTGGAGTTAATACCGATTCAGATCTAGATGCAGACACCGATATTGATACTGACACTAATACCAACATTGACCCTCCTACAGCAATTGACACTATTACTGGCGAAACACCAACCGACACTATCACTACCGCGGCTGGGGATACGGATACTAATACTCCACTACCTCCAACAGCGGATGCCGGAGCCGATCCAACAGATCCTAATGCACGTATTCAATTGTATAGACGTGGTGTAATAGATCAAAATGGCAACGAAAACCAAGAAGGTTTCGCCGCCAATGATGCACAAACCATGGCAGCTGCTCTATCTGTGGGCGCCAAGTCTAACCGACCACCAGTAAGTATTATTTTGAGACGTCGTGGCAACAAACGAGATCAAGTTATAAGGGTGCGTATACCAGCTAAGTATAGCGGTGATTTCCAAAATGGCCAATACGTTGTAATAAACGCAAATAGAAGAAAACGTCCACTTAAACGTCGCGTAATTAGGAGACGTAAAAACCGCAGACGTAACAATAAAAATAAAAACAGGCGACGACGCATTACAGCCCTTTAAATACTTAAAAATTTTGTGGGTAAATAGAAACAGATCAGTATGAAAACCGACAGTAAAATGTGTTTGGTAAAATGTTGTTTAGTAAAAAAAAGTTTGGTTATGTCTGAAAAATCTTAAAAATAAAATTCTAAATACAAATTTAATAAACTGTGCCGAATCTATTATATCCTCCACAGTGTTTTACGATATTTAGCAAATCTTTTGTTATTTCTTACATTTCGTAATATAAGAAATATCTATAATAATGAACATAAATTTAACGTTTCCGTCATTCAATTAAAATTTCAACTTTTCGATATTTTTTTATAATAAAAAAATAAATAAATAAAATTGTTTTATTTTTATCAATTTTAATAATATACGGTGAAATTTAGATATTGTGGTGAATATATTCTGTGTGGGGTAAAACTAAATTAGGAACCTTTCTTCGTTTATCCTTTTTATTTTTCAGCTTTTTTTTTTTATTCTGTAACAATAATATTTTTTGGTTAAATTTTGGTCTGGAGAAAAATTTCGGGTTTTCACCGATTTCAAAAAATAAGAACGTTTTACGATTCGTAAATCCTTGTACGCTCACTACAAAAAGTGGAAAAAGAGTATAACTAAGTTTGCCATTCCGCTTGTAGTTCTACAATATCAATTTCCGACCCCCATAAGTTCCTATGCATAGCGAAGCAATTTGAGCATGTTCTTGAAGAGTTTTAGATTAAAATTTAATTTTTACAAGTTGCATCAGTTCGTCTCGGTTTCGAGGTTTGGCCAGTTTTTCAGCGATTGTGATTTACGGACACTTATTTTGCCATGTAAACTTGTATCCAAGTTAAAGTGAAAAGTGTTTGTCAGAATACAGGCGTACATTTTAAAGGTTAATTAACGAAATAGTTCCATTCTAAAAAATTAAACTAAATTTTTTTTAAATTATGCAACACATTTCTACAGACATTCAGAATTTTGAAAGATTTTATATTGCTTTAGCTTCTATTAACAAAAGTTAAAAAAAACTAACTTAAAAATTAAAGAGTACGCCAACTGATATGTTATTTTACTAAATTGTGTAGAAAAGCTCTTTAGTGTCCCAAAAACGAACATATTCGATAGCTTAATTTCGATCAACCCGAAGGTAATAATTTAAGTCATAATTTGGAGGTTAACTTTTTGTTTAAGCTGCAATCAATTTTCTTTAAGAGATATCTACTTAATTTAGTTGGCGTTTGGTGGACTAAAAATAATAAATAAAGTAAAAGAATTGAAACTACATAATTAACTCGTATGCATTACAAATCATGTGACACTAGCCATACGTCTTCACGAGACATCGAATTGAACAAGACATGCACATAACGCCAGCAGAAAAGCGGTATTACTTTGTCCATATCCCTGTATTTTTTTTTCTTGTGTGTTGCTGATGTTAGTGTTTTAACTAAACATAATTTTCTTTTTGTAGCGATTTTTGTGACATTCAACTTATTACCATATCTATTCTATCTAATCTGACGGACTAAGCTGATTCTTTCTATATATGACCAATATATCACCAAGAATTAATATATGCCAGTCTAAAATATGGCCGTATATGCTGAAAATAAATATTTGAAAAATTGCTTGATTCTTAGTACTTAACCTCAGCTTACAAAAACCGAAATATTTTTTTTTTATTTTTTGTGACATGAATTGCCGTATTTCTACAAAATTTAAACTTTTGTAACATTCACGTTTTATAATTCCTATACCAAGACAAATCAATTAGGGTTTCGGCTAAAATTAATTAATTTTCCATCACGACCACATTATTCGTAGTTGATTCGCCTTGTTTTACACTATTCCTTTGTGATTTTGTTGCGTATTTATGCATGGTGGCGGCAAAATTTTTTTCATAATATGGATGTGCCTTAATTTGTCGGCCCTATGGTGCACCGGCTTTGCCAGCTCTCGACATGCACTCAGGAGTGGTTTCTCAACCCTAAACTTGGATACGCGGTGCGAAAAAAACTTACTACTCTACTCTAAACATTTTTTTTTTTTTTTTTTGATAGAAAAATAGTTGTTAGTTTCCGGTCGCCCTTTCCTTTCCATGGCCATACCAACGTCCTTAAGACAAATTTTATATAGGCCCCTATACCCATCCTTCATCACCATTTCTGATTCAACAATTCCCAATAAATTCTCCTCCTAATAAAAAAAAAGTTATAAACTTACAAACTTTTAAAAATTTTACAATAAATAAAATTAAAAAAATATTCAAAAAATTTATATAAAAACAACAAAACATTAAATTCCTTCCTATTTATCCTTTTTTCTTCAGTTTATTTTAACAATTAGATTTTTCTGTTTTGCTAATTGTAAAATTAATTTGGAATTTTTTTCAATTTTTTTTAGTTTTTGTGTTATGTATTGCCTGTTGTCAGTTCTCATAATTTTTGTGATTCCTAATCCTTTTTGTTATTTTCACCATTTCTCCGGCTATTTTTATTAAATCAGCGCCCATTCGAAAGTTGCCCTATTTATAAATTATTAAATTATACGTAAATACATATGTATGTAGTGAAAGAAATAACCCGCTACCAGTGTATAAATAATCATATATCACATATTCACCAGTTAGCATATTTAAAATTATTGACCATATTCGAGTCTTTTTGAACTCTTTTCATGATTAAAATAATCGTTTATGCGCTCGTTTTTGATTCGAAATTTACTGTTTTGTCGGGAGAAGATGGTGCCATAGCCACGACTCTTCTGTACAAGTCCCTTATGACTTGCGTTTTTTACTTATTTTTAAAACTGTTCTTTTTTGAGGAGAAACTTTTTATTAATTTAGCTGATATTAATAACCCTTTTATTTTTCTTAAAACTCACAAACTAAATTTAATTTTATAATTTATTCTTTTTAACGCTATAAGCTTATTGACATAAATTTACAAAATTTACTTAATTTACAAATTTTCCGTTATAACTTATAACAGTAGCCAAATGCAATGTATATTGCTCTTTCTTTGTTTTTGCCGGAATTATTTTCGAGTCGTTTATGAACGCACAACTGATTAAGCAGATTTTAATCATCTTGGGTACTCTCAAAAAACTCATATTGGCGATTTTTGTTAAAACAATCTTCCAAATGCCAACTGCGTCTTGACACATTCATTAATATAGTACGTATTTACAGATTTTTATTTCCAACTTAATTATGCATAGGTTTAAAACACTATTAAGAAAAAGAAAACACTATTGAAATACTATTAACATTATTACAATTTGCGTCATCAAAATCACAATCGTCTCGCTCGCTGTCATTAGTAAACTCTTACTAGAGGCCACCTGTTACTTCAATAGCAGCTCCATTTACATACGATGATTTATCAGATGCTAAAAATGCTATAACTTCGGCCACCTCGTTGGGCTCACCCATACGACCTAATGGACAACGTAAAACAATTTGTTCTTTAATATTTTCTGGCACCACTGCCGCCATGGGTGTATTTATGTAAACAGGTAAAATGGCGTTAACTCTTATACCAAATTTACTTAATTCTCTTGCAGACACCTTAGTAAATGAAATAACACCTGCTTTAGTGGCAGCGTAATTCGCTTGGCCAACATTATTCATTTTGGCCACAATACTCGATATATTGATGATAGTGCCACCCTTAACGTTATACTCAATCATTGCTTTGGCAAATTGTTGTGTCATTAAAAATGTTCCCTTCAAATTTACACTGTATACATCGTCATAGTCATGTACAGGCATTTTGAGTAAATAACCATCTTTTGTTATGCCAGCAGAATTAACTACCACAGAGGGAGTACTCTTGAAATGCAAGCATATATTTTTAACGGCTTGTAAAACACTGTTAAATGAAGAAACATCAACTTCCAAAGGAAAAATATCTATTGATTTTAACCACAAAAAAGTACAGCATAACTTAAGGCGGCAGTTTAAAATTAGAGTTCTCTAATTTAACTCACCACTGTCTAATAATTTGGCCGTCTCTTCAGCTGCTTTTAAATTACGATCAGCTGCTATTACTTTCGCACCATAATTATTTAAAACATGACATGTACTACGTCCTATACCAGAGCCAGCTCCTATAATTATTAATTTTTTTTTACATTTTACCATTTAATGAAGAAGTTAGTAATAGTAAAGCTTACCAGTTACAATCGCTAGTTTGCCTAATAATTGTGTAGCCATAATTTATGTACAACGAAATTAAACTAAAATTGCAAAAAAAAAAAAAAAACTTGCCTTGGTATAACTAGCAAACAACTAAAGTTCAATGTGTGAGCAAATGAATTTGAGAAACTAGAGAAGCAGCTTTCCATAACCGTCAGTGTTGCCAAGAACATTCATTTCTTTATTCATTTAAGTTATTCTCTTATATTCAACCCAATTTTATTTAAATATATGGCGAGAGCAATTGCTGTGAATATTATTTCTTGATGAACTTTATTTTAATACACAGACATACATTTAACAGCTTTAGTTTATGTTTTACATTAATCACCACAAAAAGTGGAAAAAGGGTATAAATACGTTTGTCATTCCGTGTGTAATTTCTACAATATCTATTTCCGACCCCATAAAGTATATATATATTCTGACTTCTTATGCATAGCGAAGTCAATTGCGCGATGTCCGTCCGTGTAAGTGTTGAATTCACAAAAAAATATGTCAATTTACTTGATTGTGTCGAAAGAGGTGCTATTGGAAATCAGCATGATCGGTCCATGTCCTTCGAGGCAGCAGGCAAAACATTACGCATACCTCTAATTTTTTCATGTCATTTGAAACAATAACCCTTTCAGACCCGAGGCAAAACGACCGGGAATTTTTTATAATTTTTGGAACATGTGGTCTCTACAGAGTCCGAAAACATAATCAATGATTAGGTTTTCTTATTTTTATAACCTTTAAGGATTTTCAAGACATGGACGCCTGACGCGCACAATTGATGCACTCATTAACATTTTTAACTAAAACACATATTTATTGCATGAAACGATTTCAATTAGCTTGAAATATTAAAATTTATAATTTTTTTAGTTAGTTTTTTTATTTTTTTAGTAACATATATGTAAGCGATTGATACTTTTGTAAGTAAAGACTCAACTTACTTCTACGGCTCATATTGCTTAAACTGAAATGTGACTGAAGAATTTCGCAACAATTCAAGTAACGGTAAACCAAACAGAAGTGTAATATGAGAACCAAATATAAAAAACCATCAGCGCAATCGATGCATTCCAGTCTATTTTACTTTGGGGGCACACAGAAGTAAAAATATTGAGACCGACAACCCACCCGCACAATCGATGCATCACGGTCTGAAAGGGATAAAGTAACTCCAATAAAATATAAAAAAAATATATATATATATTTATATATTTATATATATATATATATATATATATATATATATATGGGCGATAGAGAATTAAAAAATAACAAGGCAACAATTACCTTTACTGAACAAAAAAACTAAAATAAAAATATAGAAAAAATAATAAAGAAATTTTCAGGCAGTTGATTCTCATGAGAATTTAAATCAGTACTTAGTACTAGTATTGCATTATTGAAAAGTTAGTTAAAGTAGGTTTTTAATAAATTTGTTTAACCTCTTTGTTTGAAAAATTGAGCTTCGGTAGAATTTAATATTTTAATAATTTCAAAAGTACCGTTATTAAAGACAAATATGAGATTTATTTGCCTAAAACTTCAACATAAAAGTACTGTCAATTTTTCCGTAATATAGTTTGGCACTTTTTCTTATTCTTACTACTTAAATAGAATACAAATTTAGCAACGTTATTTTTTGTTTATTTCGATGGGATTTTGATACTTCTTGCTTGTGTGTAACCTATGTTTTTTAAATTAAATTGATATGTTTAGAGAAACAGCTGTCAGAGAGGTTCCTACCTTAAAAAACGCAACAAGTACTTTTTCAGTAATACTACTTTATTTCGTATCTGTACCAAAACGAAAATTTGGCCAAATATAACAGAACTGCACATGTTACGCGGGGCCTTAAAAAATTGTATTTAATGTGAAAAATGTAACCAAACGGCAACACTGATTATAGTCATTATTAAATTAAGAGCAACATACAGCAACAAATTCAAATTGATAAAAAAAACTTTTATTTAATAGTTGTATTGAGAATTCAGTGCTCAAAACCTGGGTACGGACTTACACACTCGTGTGCGTTAAATGTACATGAAGCCAAATATGCACACATATTAAATGACCACATGCACACGAAATCAAGAAAACACTTAATAAAAAATTTATCTTAAGCTTGAGAAATGATTTATTTTGTTAATCAAAGGAAACTCAAATAAATTTTAGAAATACTTAATTATTTACTGCCGTATTCATAGAAAATCAAAATAGATTTGAAATATATTTTAGGACAAATTTATATGAAAAATTTGTCATAAAACACATTTCAAAGTTATTTTATTTTCTATGAATAAGGCAGTTAAAATATGAAGTTAATATACGTTTTTTTTAGCATGTTAAATGGATAGTTGAGGCTAGTTCCTTTTGGCCATTCCATTCCATTCTATTATGAATAGAATGAGCCAACTTTAAATTCACGAAATTCTTCAAACTCTGTTATATAATGATGAATTACATTAGGAAAAAAAATGTAAAAAGATATGGAATCCATGAACATTATTTATCTTATATAGCCAAAACTAATATTTAAATTTGTTTAATTCAATCTAAACATTAAATGAAACGAGTGTACATAGTACATGTAACTCTATGAATTGACATTATAGTAATAAACTATTTTACATACTACATTTTTGTTTTGCTCTTCAAAAAAAAAAAATTATTAGATGTCGATATGAAAAAATCAACTTATGTTAGGACAGTTTACAGTCATCTATATGTCTGTTTTATAATCTTGCAACTTTTCATTTTTACTTTATATTATGCTATAACAGCGAAAAGAACATTTGTATGATAGATGGTACAGTCTGAAACTAATTGGTCATTGGGCACTTTTTAACAATGTTCAAACTTTAAATTGCAATACTGCCCATTTGCGTTTAGTTTTACTTTTTTATTACTTGAGATTTGAAAATTTTACATAAAATTAAATTACAGTCGACTCTTGATAATTTGAAACTGAAAGGACCAGGGAAAAAGTTCAAATAATCAAGTTTTCATACTAAAGAGACAGAAACAAAATCACATTAGGAGTTCAAATTATAAAGTGTAAAAAAATCGAACTTCCAATAATAAAATGTTGGCAAACAAGATAACATTTTGTAGCGCACCACAGAAAACGAAAATAAATGAATGTTTTATTTTTTTTAATTAAAACAATTTAAATCATAGAGAGTAAAGCTAAAAATCCAAATTATAGAGAGTCGGCGATCAAAATTTCATTGAAATAATTTCAAATTATTGAGGGGAACATAAAAATTTTTTCAATATATTGAGTGTTTTTCAAGGGAAAACAGTTAATATTATCGCGAGAATCAAATTAACGAGTTTCAATTTATTAAAAGTCGACTGTATATAACAATTTCAATAGTTTATTTTATTATGCGACAGCCCTAAAGTTAAAAGAAGTTACTGAAACAATTTAATTAAACTTAGTGTAGGAACACAACACACGACGGTACCGACATTTTTCATACAAATTTGACACGTTTGACAAGTTATCGTTCAACGATAATGCTGCCGAGATAAAATTTATTTTATTTTCTTGTCGGTTTTCATTATTCTCTCACATGTATTCTCTCACTCTCCAAACAATATTGCCACATATTTCCAAATATAGTTGTATTTTATTAGCATTTGAATTCACAATAATAGCAAAGGCACATTATTTAATGAAAATAGAAAAAAATATGAGCCCATCTATCATCTTAAACCAGTCATCATTTATTCTTCGTCCGTCTCTTATATCTGTATGAAGGTTTTGAAAAGTCCCATTGAATCCCTTGCAAGATTAACTAGTCCAATAGACTCTAATGCCATGTACATGTTAAATGCACTTAATATTCTTTACATTTCATCGATTTTTAATAGAATTTATCTGATTCATTTAAAAGTTATAAAAAATTTAAATAAAATATTTTTGAAAACAAACACAAACTGAAAATAAATATTATTGATGCCATCAGAGAATCGTCGCTATTTTGTTTACTAACTCTCAGCAACGATAAATCGTTCCATTACCTTCGTCAGTTGTGTTTCTACACTTACACTTCGAGTCAGATAAAACAAATGGAGCCAGTATTTTACTTTGATTTTATTTTCCTTAAAAACGTTTAGCCCTTAAGAGAATCACATGATAGTGAAAGGTTTATGAAGATTGTTACCATATCCATTAATACGCCAAACGGAATTCTTTCACAAAGTCTCATTGGTTATGTGCCAACATTAAAAAAGCAGCACTTCAGGCAATATGTCCTATTTACTTGTTTTTTGTAGCCGTGCTATACTCTTTAGAAAAAGAATAGATAAGAGATAAAACAGGTGGTGAATTATATATCGCTTTGCTTAAAAAAAATAAACAAATTACCAATAACATAAAAGTCAAAATATGAACAAAAAATTTAACAATCACTAAAAACAAATCACCAAAAAAAAATAATAAATAGTACAAAAATTCTAAAACTAAAGAAAAGGCGGAATTTCATCAAAGTCATCATTTTTAACTAGTAACGAGAAATTGACAGTAATCGACCGTTCTAAAAAAAAATTAACTATAAAAATTTTGGTTTACAAAATTTTTAAACTTATAATTTAAAAAGAAATTCCATATATCTCTAAGAATTTAGCTTAAGACAAAACTGAAATTATAACAAATATTAAGTTTTACAGAAAACAAAAGAAAAAAAATAATTTTGGTTTGAAATCAAATCAATCAACATTTCATCTGATAGCATAAGAACCTACCAAAAAAAGACTAGTATTAACAAAAATAAAATATGCAAACAACTATTTTAGTATCATAATACCGGTAAACTTGGGTACTTTCACATTTGTATCTCTAGTTTCTCTACGAAATGATTTATTTTTCGGAAAACAAGTATTCTATATTTAAACCAAGGTTCTAAGGGACCTCCTTACAAAATTTTATTCAAATCCAAGCAACTGTTTTTACGTGATATGAACACAGCCAGACAGACAAAAATTCAAAAAATAGGTGTTTTGTATTTCATATTAATTTATATCTACACCAACATCAAAATTTAAAAAAAAATATTTCATGTGCAGAAATGACCCCGTCACAGTTTTTATTATACAAATGTATTATTAAAAATTATAAATATGTATACTTAGATAAAGACAACGGTGAAGTGTATGCGGTTTTACATAACCAAATAAAAACACATGTGTTATTAACAATGGTTTAAGTCATCTAGTTAAATGAAATCCAATTACAAAACATTGTTAAAGATTAATAAAAGAAAGCGCCTTAAGATATGCTTCATTTTATTTTGTAACATGCAGCATTAACATATTACATATGGTAACGCTTAACGTACACGTTAGAGCAGCCGATACAAACTAGCACTGGTGTGCCGGATCCGTCCCGTTTTGGAATTTTATGCGCTCACACTCTCGCTCACTAATTCTTAATAAAAAAATAAGTAAGTCCCACAAGAAATTTAATTATTTTTATTTAACCCTTCTACGATCTTTGGGTGAAATTTCACCCATTTTGAATTTTGAAGTTAAATGTGTATCTCTTACAAATTTTATATAATACAAATGAAACATTTTGTAATTTTATTACCTGTAATATGACATCAAGAAACCAAAAATTTTTTTTACACAGTTAGGCATTACGTAAATATTTGAACAATTACATAAAAGTCCCTCGGGTGAAATTTATGACTTAAGATTAACACTGTTTTCCGTGTTTATGGAAATGATTGCGGAGATGTTGATGTTATCTAATCGTATTCATATTTTGGCCTTCTTGTATTGGCTAGCGTATATAAATCACATGAAGAGTAACAACGATGTCATTAAAACTGTTTAAAAAGTTATGCTAATTTAAGGGTCTTGATTATAAACATAGCAGAACTGAACGCCGAACTCGTTATAAGTTAGCTCCTATCATAGAGCCTTGGGATAAATTGGTTAATAACCAAAGACGTCAAGCAAAAAGCCTTCTACTCGACCAAGTGCCAAAAAAAGAAAATTGACTTCGGGTTCTCGACGCAAACTTTGCCCGAAAAACGATAGTACATCTTACCAAAAAACTATTTGTGGGCAGCATAAAATTGCATATGTACTTTGTATGGGCAAATTGCAGTTTTCGTTATTTTGTTATTATAATAAAGTAGGTTATGCTGAGAGCATCCGATTGAATTTAGTGCATGATAGAAGTTGTTATTGTTCTTCTATTAATTTATATTGAAGTCTGCTGAATAAAAATACCTTGAATAAAATAAAAAAGGGGTGAATTTTCACCCGAAGAACTCTAACGTAACCTTGTTTAAAGAACGTGTGAGAGTTAAAACTAATTTATTAGTAACTAGTTATCTTTTATTACCATGCCTGCGTATTAATGTATGTATGTATATACACAGTAACGGGCACAGGAATTCCTCTTTGGTATGGCAGAATTTTCGTGGGGCGCCAAATCAATAATAATTTTAATAGTAATTAAAAACAAGTAAGAGTGCTATATTCGGAATCTTATATACCCTTCACCATCTATGTAAATCTAGTTTAGTGACAGAGAATTAAAATATAAAAAAAAAATGTTGGTACTGCATATATGTATATACTTTTACATAAAAATTACATCGGTTCTTAATGAGTTAAGCATTTTTAAAAAATTTTAGTATTCCGTAAACATCTCTTCAAAAGTTTTAAAATGACATCCATATTGATATTTAAAAAAACTGAAAATTTCAGAGCTACGTAACTCGGAAAATATGGGTGTGTGCCAATTATTTCGCTTGAGGTTTTTCTTCTTATTTTTTAATTCTCTATCTCCCATATATTTGTTTTTTTTATTGGAGTTAGATTATTGTTCCGAATGACATGAAAAAGTTAGAGGTATGCGTGTTGTTTTGCCTGCTGCCTCGAAGGATATGGTCCGATCATGCTGATTTTCAATAGCACCTCTTTCGACACTATATCTGATCGATGGACATATCCAATTTTTTTTATTTATTTTTTTTTTTTTTTGTGTGAAATCAAGTTTGCCGAGGCAACACTAACACGGACGGACAGAAGGACATCGCTCTATCGCGATGCATAAGAAGTCAAAATATATATACTTTATGGGGTCGGAAATGGATATTGTAGAAATTACACACCTAATGACAAACTTTTTCCTTTTTTGTGGTAAAGGGTATTTATTTTGCAAGTATTTTTTTGATTAATGAAGTTTTAAAACTATTATTTTATATAGAAAAATATCGATAAATAAAAAATTCTCACTTTAATTTTATTTTATTCTTTTGCAATACTGTTTATAAATATCCATTTAAAATAAAGTATAGTACTTGCAAATAAAAACCATAAACATTTAATTTTATCTTTTTAAGTTTATCTAAAAACCGATGTTTTATTTGAACCGATGTAATATTTGAAAGATTTTCTTTTGGTTTATCCATTTTGAAACTAATTGTAATTCTATTTTAAAATCAATTTTTAAGACTAATACTTTTTTTGTAGTTTTTAATGATTCAAAAGTGATTTATTATTTGTGGGGGTGGCAATATAATGTTCAAATTCTATTAGGATTGCCACAAAGTTAACCCCTAACTTTTATCGCTTTTTTGTCTCTTTGTGTCAGGAAACCACAAACTCCAGATATTCTAAATCTGATTGTTTTGTATATCTATACGTAAGCTAGGGCCTCAGCTCTTGTACGGTCTGTTTCAAAAATGATTTGAATAACAATTTTAAATAAAACACAATTTATTTTTTATTTGTTTCTTATTTAAATATTTTTATTTAATAATAAAAAATCTTACTCATCAACAAAATTGCCAGCATTTATTTCTTTAAATCAAGCAAATATATATTTGGATTCGACATTTTCTTATTCTAATATATTCTTTTTTCATTTTAAATATAACTTTTTTAATTATAAATTTACAACTATTGTTAAACGTTTTTTTTTGTTACAAATTTTTGCAAAATATTTAAAAAATATACAATTTAAATTATTATTTTTTTCTTATATATTTTATATTTATAAATAATAATTTGAATTTTTTAGAATATAGAATAGTAAATTAAGAAACTTTGTAAAATTATAGAGTAAAATATGAACTGGATTTATTGTAAATATTGAGTGTATAAATTTGCTTCCGCTTTTTATAAATGATGGTTTCACTTTATTTATTTATCTTTTTTTTTTTTTTGTGGAAGGTACACGAATTGCATGTTACCATAAATTATTGGCCTTTGGAGAAATCGGAACTAGAAAAACTTTACCGATACAAATATTTGTAATATTTTTGCTATAACTTGTTTTTTTTAAGTGGGTTCTCACTGGGAATAAAGATTTTTCTCCTGTCATAATGCAAGTAATAATTAAATCTTTTTTCATTTCTATTTCAATCATAATGCTTATATATCTTAGAAGTTTTGTCCTTTAAGTCTCTTTTTGCTTTGTTAAAAAGCTTACGAAACTGCTAAGAAGGAATTGGGAAGATGTTCAAAATTAATCAATATATCAAGAAACTATTCTTCCATTAAAGTTGTAGATGTTGCGAGTAATAGTCTGGCAACCTTACACATCTGCGCTAAAAAAAAGTTTTGTGACCGCATCTAAAATTCGAATATATCTTTCATTAAACGAAACTTAATCCCTTAAGTCTTTTGGAATTTTCTTCATTTTGGAACAGTAAATTTAAATTATCGATAAAAAAACGAATTTTTACTAGAAATTTTTAAGGGGGAAGAACTTTAGGCAGGTAGAATCTTAGGTTTATAGTACGAGGCCTGTGACCTTTTTATTTCGATCGAAAATTAGCGTTGAAACCTTCTATATAAAAAGAATGGAAACAAAATTATTCATAAAACATACAATTTTATGAAACTTTTTTTTTTGAGAAGATAAAAACATTATTATTTTTTAAATTCCAAAACCAATTTTAAAACTGTTTCATGAGTTAAATTTCAACATTACGATAAGCACTTTTTTAAATAATCTATTTTAAATACTATTAAATAGCAAGCTTGGGCTTTCTTTAATCTTTTAAAATATTTTCACTGATTAAAATTTATTAGTACACAAAAGCACAATTATGAGTTTATTTTAAAAATTTATTTATTTTTTTAAGACACTACATTCAAGGTAATTTGCATAATATGCTTTTAAGATTTGATAGTTAAGCATATAGAATAATTCGTTTTTTTGTTTAATTTCAAAAACTTTACACTAAATTTACAATATTATATTTTATTTATTTTATAATTTGGGACTTTTTCGATTTGTTTATTTTTAGTTTGCTACAATAACTAAATTATACTTATTTGTAAGAATATTAACTTAAATTATTTTACTTAAAATCTATCAGGTACTTTGGCTTTTAAACTAGAACTAAAAAAATGTTTTTTTTTTTTTTTTTTTTGGTGCGCGTTAAAGTGATAAGGTTAAGGTTAGCACAAGTTATTAAAATAAATTATTCGTTTATAAATCGATTATATACCCTCAATTGTTTGCCGTTAGTGACGAAGCTTGTAATTAAAAAAAATTTATGTGGTTCGATTTCTTTTTTCGATGAAAATTCAAATAATTTTTACTAAAATATAAGCTGTGGTTTTTAACTCTTGAATTTTACAGAGCTCTCAGGTATACAAGATTCCAAGTTAAATTAGAATTTGTCTCATATACAGTTCGGAATGCCATTAAGAACACATTCATCAATTTCACAATTTCAAAGGAATGTCTAGGGTTTCCTCTTAATTTATTTTATTTAATTTTGCAGATGTCAAAAAATAAAATAACAAAAGTTTAGTATAAGAGAAATTTTATTAAGTGTTTTATAAATACGGGAGCGAATAAAGAGGTCTCAGTATTTTTATTTTTTGTATCTATTCCGATCTATGAATCAAGAAAACAAGATTGCGCATTCAGCCGTTCAAAATCTACATCACAACAGAATGATAATGAGTGTTTGTTGTAAGAATATAAGAGATTTTTGGCTCTCTTACTATAATCCTGTTACACTTTCCATACAGATATTCTATGTGTATGTCACACAAAAGAGAAAACGCTATACAATAAACTAGCGGACCTGGGCAATGCGCAATCTATTACGTTGTTGCAACTGCATTCTTCTACAATAAACCGTCCAAAGCGAATCAAAAACCAGGTGGCAGCGTTAGACAATTTATTATTTTTTGCTAGTAGAAACGAATGTCAAGCTTCATATATAAAAAAATAGTACACAGAGTTTGACAGTAGTGTTCACGGCAAAAATTAATGAATTCGCCTACGGTGCCACCTGTTAATTGATTCGCCTTGAAACCGTCGATAAAGCTGCAGTTTGAATTGCGGGGATGTATTTCTGGCGAACTTTTGATAATAATCGATTATTCAAATGCTTAAAGATCAAAGGCAAAATTTTGAATTCTTACCCTAATTGCATTATAAAACAATAAACTACCTTATCACTTTTATGCACACGTTATGTAGTCAGTAACACAATATCTTAATCAGAAACTGTTTATTCAAAATAAAATCGAGTATTTTAAATCTTAATATTTATATAGAATTTCTTTTTTATAATTTTTCTTTTTCTATTATTTTACTTTTTTGTTACATTTTATGAGTTTTACCGAGAGCTTATATTTACTAACTTTAGAAATTGTAATAGATGCTTTTAAAGGGCTTTATATATAGAGGTAAAACTATAAGCAGTGTTTATGTTTTTTCTCCGTCGGACAGATTTTAACTGCTGGATTAAATGAAATTATTTTATTTTTAAAATACTTTATTGATTTAGTCTATTTTTTTAGTAATCAAAGTTGGCTTTTTTATGTTGTTTAAGCAGAGACTATAGGAGAATTTCGAGGAACATATGAGATTTCATGAAAATTGGATTAGTAGGTACTTGAATTAAGCCATCATAAATAAATATATACATATGTAAGTATATAAATATTGACAAATAAGAAAACTGCTGAAGGTGATAGATGATAACTTAACTCAATCTCGGCTGTGCCGAATCTTAAAAACCCTTCACCGAAAGGACTGTGTATTTATTTTCTTATTGGTTTTGAATAAAATTTAAAATATTTAATTGCAAGCACAGTTCTTTCTTAAAATTAAAATTTTTCCCGAAAACAAATATTTTGGTGATAAAGGATGGAAAAATGTATAAGGATCTGGAATATATATATGGAATGGAAAACTTATATACACCCAACCCACCTGTGTTGAAGGTATAAAAAAATTTTTTTTTAAAGAGTTGTTGAAAATATATTCACCACACAGAGTTAATTAAAATAAATATTTATAAATTAAATATATTGAAGCACTTTAAGATGTTTATCTTAAAGAAGATGGTAAATGATGCGCACGGAAAGTTAATTGCTGGAGAAAAGTACAAAATTTCCTTAAAGTTTATTCGAAAAGAAATTTTCTGCTTTGGTTTAACTCCAAATTGAGAAGAAATATCACTACCGGAAAAGCTCAAAAAGAAGATGTAATAATAAAACCTTAATAAAATTACTGATCCTTTTCTTAAAACTCACCATACATAGATAAAATTAAAAAAATCATATATTTATTTTACACGCCGTCTTGAGGAGCCATTCATCCTCATCGTGTTTAGCGTTTTCGTAGCAAAACCTCAGCTTTCTTTAAAGTTTTGTAATAGAGTAAAGATAGCTCGTAATAGTTATCATTAATCTATTACAAAATTTTCATAGTTGACTTACGCCTACGCCAAATATGATTGATTTGTTCAACCATTGAACAATTTCATTTCAAATGGCTTTTGTAGACCATCATTATAGATAAAACGATGTCTGCCATCAAACGTCATTTTCATTTTGAAAATTTTAAAAAAGTTTAAATTGAGGCGATATTTAAACCAAAGAGCCTGTAAATTTTTTAAATAATCAGGCATGTCCAAAACTTAATTCCGATTGAAAGTAGTTTCCATTCCACAAATTGGTTGTTCAGAAAGCGAAAAACGCAGAATGAAACCACTTTTAAATTTCAAAGCGAAATTTAGATTTTTTTAAATATTGCTATTTGCAGTTGTCAAATTTAATTTTATTATGTGTCCTTATTTAGATTAGCCTTGTTTTTTACTTTGGTGTGCGCAATATTGCAACATTTAAATAAAAAGGTGGAAATTAAGCATTTTTTAGAAATAAGCAAAATCGATCGGAATTGTTAATACGGAATCAAAACCATTTCGATCGGAATTCGGGACATGCCTGTATGGGTTATTGTATAGAATTAGAAAAAAAAACCCTATACAAACATGAACAAATGTGTGTTACCTATTCTGCCGACGTTTTGTTCATGTGCGAACAGATCAATTGCTCGTCAAGACGTAGTATTATAAAAGAATGTTTAAAATCTATAAGGCAACTAAAAAAAATATTAAAATTATCGTAGAAGGAAAATAAGAAAGAAAGTTATTTCATACAATACATTAAGATCTCATGCAAATAAATAAATTGCAAAGGTTTTATTTTCATTGAAATCCAACAATAAATAATATCTTATTTTAAATCATGTCTGAAATCAAATTTTTTTACTAAAATATTTTGGCTTTGAAATTTGTATTTAAACGAATTCAGTGCTAAACAAAAATGTTGGTGATAATTCTGCAGTAAATAAAATAATTATTTTTCTTACAGAGTTGACATTCTAATCAGGCTAATCTTCAAATTTAAATGTATATGTTCCCCTAATGTTTATGTCTTGTATCCTTAACCCAAAGTCTCTTTAGTATATGTATGTAGTTTGTTTTCTTTGTCTAAATTTATGACTTGTTTTAGATTTTTTTCTAAAAATCCATTTAATGGTGAAATTATAGACAGAATGCCGGTTCAATTAATATTTACAATTTCAGTCTTTTTTTTAATTATAATTATTTTTTATAGTTGTGATTTCATTGTTTGCCTAATAAAATTTATTCAATACTTGTTTTACCTTAAACAGCTGTTGGTGGTGGCAGCAGGGAGGAATTTGATGATCGCAAATAAGGGTTGCCATAAATAGCACTAAAACGTGGATCTACTGCTGTAGCTGGGGTGGCAGTTACAACATGAGTAGCAGTACTTTGATTACTACAACTGCCATTAGGTGATGAACTCACCACTGATGCCGTTGTCGACTGTAGGCTGGGAAGACCGTTTTCTTGGCGTATATCCCGAGAGTTAATAAGGCTGCCAGTTAAACTGCCACTGCCATTCGATGATAAAAATGTCATGGGCAGACTTTGTTGTTGATGAAGCTGATGTTGTTGTTGTTGCTGTTGTAGCTGCTGTTGTATATGATTTTGATGATTATTTTGTATAATCGTCGAACTTCCATTTGATTTGGTAGAACAAGTGGTAAGATATTGTGGTGGAGGGCTGTAGTGTGTAGTGTAATCACCATAAGGAACATAACCACCCGAAATATCCACCTTAAGATCACTGTAATTGGAAGTTCTATCACCAGGTTCCATTTTACAGGAGCCTACACCGCCATTTTTGTTTATTTGATGTTCGCTTATAACATCCGCTGGTGGAAGCTTAGAACGTTTCTTACACTTAAAATACACCACCACTAAAATGGTAATGATCATTAGAAGAGCAACAGCTGAAATGCCACCCACTATGGTCATTAGTAAGGGTACGCTTTCTGCGAAATACAAGAAAAAGTAAACAAAAAAAATTATTAATTAATATAATATGAAAATTCATGTTTAAATAGCTTTTTGCTAAAAACTTTAAGATTGCTTATGCGTTACACTTACTTTGTGCTTGCAAACTTATTTCTGCGACATCATTGCCATAATCATTAACGACTGTACAGTTGTATTTGCCATAATGATAAGATTGGCTCTCACGTATAATTAAGGTCGACTTTACACCGCCCGGTACAGCATCCACCAAAACAGAATAATCATGACCCAATTCAGAACTTATTTCATGTCCATTAAAAGTCCAAGAAACATGACGAGCACGCGGCACGGATGTAGCAAAACATTCAATACGAGCTGTATCACCCACTAAACCGTACTGAGTGCGTGAAGAAGAAATTGTCGGTGAACCTTTTAGGTAGACATAGGCATCAGCTGAAATTTCGGCATAGCCGGGAACATTAGCTTTGCAATAATAACGGCCAGCAGTTTCGTTACTAACGCTAAAGGTTAAATTAGGACTAGAGCCAACAACCTTTAAAGAGAAGGAAAGAAAATAGAAAATATTTTATTAATTGTTTGAAAACAAATTACTACAATCGTACGTTTGAGCTACGTTTTCATTACAATTTTATTTTTTTAAAACTTACCCTATCAATTGGATGTTGTATCCACACTATATCTGGTGTAGGATTTCCATCAACTTCACAATTTAATGTTATCAAACTGCCAATATCAGCCTCCATGGAACGAGGTTTTTCTTTAAAGGTTGGTCCATCTAAAGTAAGAAAAAATTCAAGAAAATTTTATTATTTTTATACAAAAATTCATTCTCTTTTCTAAAACACTTACAGCTAATATCCAAGGTTTCACTGTCCTCACTCTTGCCAATGGAATTTTGAACCTCACATTTGACTATGGCATCATGAAATTTTCTAGTAACGTTACGTATGACCTTGAAATATATCAAAATAAGCAAAAGTTAATATTACAAAAATGTTCTTTAGTTTTTTCTTTCAAAAATTACTTACCATTTCTGTTTTTTGTCCGCCACTAATGGGTTCATCATTTATAAACCACTTGTAACGTACGTCACTGGGATTAGCATCAGCCTTACACTCAAGTCTGACAAGAGAATGTTCCAATATACGCCCGTTGCCAACAGAACCTCCTATTACCTTAACCCTAACCTTGGGTGCATATTTCACTTCCAATCTTATCTTGGCCGAGCGATAAGTACGATCTGCGGTATTTTGAGCCTGACAAGTAAAAGTGGTATTGTGATGCTCCTTTTTCGGTGTTAATTTGAGTACTGATTTGGCGGTAAACCTTCGAAGATCCGGCAAAGGTATAACACTATATTCTATATTGTCTGTGATTACATTGCCAAAACCATCTATCCAAGTTATTTCTGCTGCCGGCTTACCACCCACCGATAGACATTCTATATCAACTTTACGATCTTCTGTTGTATGTATAACTTCTCCTTGGGGTATTTTTGGTGCCTCGGGGGGTACTAGTACCGTAATTTTGGCAAATGTTGATCGTACAGCTGGTTGTCCTTCTGGACCTGGGCTAACTTGACATTGGTAGCGGGCATCATCATCTAACATGACCGGATATATATCCAAAGAATAATCACCTTCTTCATCACTGCCTATCATCGAATAGCGTTCAAAACCGGCCAAGTCTCTAGAGGTACCCAAGCCAAAATCATCTTTAGTCCATTGTAGGACACCCTGCTTATTTATGACTCTACATGGTAAAGTGACACGGGCGCCTACCACCGCCGTTTGATCTTGAGGTTCCATGGCAAAACGTTGATTTTGAAATTGCGTAAAGAGACTGGAAGGTTTGCCTTGACAATAGGACAAAGAAGACAGACAGCCAACAAAAAGTGCTATAAGCAAGCTAGCTGTACCTTCCTTCGAGTAGGCCATTGTTGTCAGATAAGAGTTAGTTGCGTTGTAAAAATTATATAGATAAGATTAAGGGCAAACTTTCGCCAGAATTAAAATCTAAAAGAAGAAAAAAAAAATAAAAGTTACTTATTGATGTTAAGGATTTTAAGCAAATTTTATTAAAATAGAACTTAAACTTTAGTGCGAATCGTTTTGGATTCTCTACGAATTAAATGAGTTTGAATTTAGTTAAAATTTAACATTGTCAAACATTTTCAAATGGTTCACGTATTAGAAAAAAATAACAGAAAAGCAATAGAAAGTACAACTTAACTAAATTAATAAAAGCTATTCAAGCTTCCTAGAATAAAAACATAATGTCGGTTTTATATAGGCCGGCCATATTTGCCGATTTTTTTGCCACAAAATCATCATTTTTACTCCGAAAGGTAACTTTGTTTGTTTTGATATAAAATATTATTTTTAGGTATCACCTACTTGTTACATTAAAAAATATCGTCAATAAGTTCGTTGTTACTTGGAAAATCGTATCCTTAATACCGAAAGTTATTTGATTTTCATGGCATTACAAAAATGAAATAATCATGAAAATGCTTTCAACTAAGAAAATTTAAAAATGAGTTTATAAGTTATTAAAAATCTTCTACCTAATTAACGTGATTTTTAATTGAAAATATCAATGAAAATAAAGAGAATTACTTATGTAATCCTGACCATAATAATTATGAATTGATTGAGCAGAGCAGCAAAAAAAATATTTTTTCGTACAGAGAATGTCGCAGCGGTTTTTTTTTGTTATTAAAAAAAGGTCAGTAGCAAGTACCGCTGGTGTATTTATCAGACTTGAGAGTTTTTCATTACCATTGAAATTTCATTGGCATTGTTTGAATTAATGACAATGCAAAACAATGTTACTACGATTTAATGCTAATGATTTTATTTTAATTATAATATAACTATTTTTACTAATCGTAATGAAACTTAAATGAAATTGTTTAGTTACCAAATACATTTGAATCAAATATAATAACTTCTATGAAACGCAAATTTTTGATCGCAGAAACTTAAAGAAACTATATATATTAAATATATCTAAACAAGCTTTAAGACAGATCTATATTTAAACATTTTAATAATTTAGCATTTATAAGTTAACTTGATGTCTGAGATCTAAATTCAGCTAATACCCAGGATAGCAGAACTTATAACTTATACGAAAACAAAAATTTTGTTACGTTTTTCCCTTTTTGGACAAACGTATAGATTCTTTTGATTGCAAACACCACTGTGGCTTATTATAAATTCTGTATTCTCACTTTGTGGCTTTCTTTGGCTATACTTCTTAATCCTACCGGTCTTTTGAATCTTATGGTCTCGTATTTACTAAACATGCGTTATTATTACCAACGCAGCCATCCACTCTACACTATTGTGTTTCTCCGGCGAGGCATGAACTACTCGATGCCTTGCATAGTAACCTTAACCATCCACAGACATCCCCTTTAATCCAATAGCCACAACACACGTCTGCCATGCACTGTTGTTATGCTGTTAACTTCCCTGCGCTAACCGCTACCGTTCTTACTTTTTATTATAAAAGGCTTCTTGACAATTATCTATTACTCTTTTTATTAAATTATCTGCCATAATTATAATTGCCTTTTGCATCTCGGTAGGCTTGTACTGCTGCTTCTTAATTTTTAATTGCATTATAACAATTATTATTTTCCTTTGTATGCATGTCTGAAGGTGGGCTCGAATTAACGATCCTCTTTTGTTAGGTCATTATGTTATTATTCTACCATTAGTGGAAGTAACTTTATTTACCACTCTCATACTGCTAACAACAACAGGGGCTGCCAGATCTTATTTTCGTAACAATATGTTCCCATAATCTCTCAGTTTTCCTGAGAGAGTTAAAAAATATTTTTTTTGTCTGATCTAAATTCCGTTTTAAAATAATGCAGTACTATACGAAGACAAGGAATAAGTTCATTAATAATAATATTTTTAAACCATTAAATTATTAGACAATGGTAATTATTTTATTTTTTAACTAATTATCAATGAAACCTTTTCATTAGAAAGCATTACCATTAGTAAAAATAATTATAATGCTAATAAAATCATTATCATTATTTATCAATCAATGCTAATAAAATCGTAAATAAATTAGTCCATCGTATTAATTACTCCCATGTATGGTATTTATATCCAAATCGAATGGAAGAGATTCCAGAATAAATATCCATATGAGACGTTTTACTCAACTGCGTTGGATTTTTTACTGTATAAATGACCAATAGACCAACAAGGGAAGCAATTTACTTGTAGAAAGGTTATTTTTATTTACTTTGTATTATTTTATATGTTGTAAACATTATTTAATACTGAATTGTTGTAAACATTATTTAATACTAAAGTTGGAACTAAAAGCATCAATACATAAATACCGGTTGTTCGTTTTTATTAAATCTACAATAGTAATTTAAATATCGGCAATCATTATTAACAAAGTTAACATGGTTTAGCATAAAAATAAATTTTTGAGGAGAGTAAAAAGAAAAACCGGTAAATATAAACCAAAAAAGAGATCATATCTCTTGATTAAAACATTTCATACAAAGAATTGAAACAAGAAATTCTTTATAAAATATTTGTGTACAAATTTTATTTAAAACATTTATATTTACTTTAGTTTTTAAACGTCTTGAGACTTTCCTACAATAAATCAAAAGTAACAGATTTTCCTAAAAGTTAAAAAAAAGACTTGATTAAAATTTTGTAGCATTTTTTTTTTAGGTTAAAAAGTAAGAAGCACATTACAAAAACAAAGAGTAACATGCCGAAAATAAAATTTAGTTCCATGCTGCCTAAAAGACATAATTTAGGGTCTCTTACTAATGGAAAATAAAAAACAACAACAAAAATATAATAAAACAACAAATTATTTTAATGAATTGTTAAATTACAATTTGTGCGGCATTCCGGTCACAAGTTGTTACGAAAGAAAATTTTGTTAAAAAAAAACTTTTTTGTTACTTTTGATTTTTATTATTTCTCTTAATTTCAAGTGAATTTTAATCGCAATCAAATCTATTGTATTCGCTGTAGTACTTGGTATGCTATAGTACTATGCGCATACATATTTTATAGTATTTATTTTGTTGTTATAGTACAGCAAAGACTACAAGTTTGTGGTAGGGCGAGATTTAATTTGGTAAAAGAAAAATTCTTTTAAAGGTTTATTTTTTTGTGCTTGTGGTGTAAATTTTTTACAGGTGTTTCATATATATTTTTCTCACGCACTGCACTTAAAGTGTTTTTTGTGCCTTGCTTTTGTGGTCGACTAAAAGGAATTTTCTTCCAGTTAATTTTATTTTGAACACACATTTTTGTTTGTAAGACACACGTACAAAAAACAAAAAGAACACTAAAATAATCAAATATACACAGACAAAGAAAAAGTACTTTAAGTTTACTTAAAACCAGTAACAGTAATTACTGCTGGGTAAGAATTTAATCAAGCTAAAAAGTAAAATTTCAGGTAATTATCGAAAAATATAAATAAAAGTTATAAAAAACAGAGTCTCTGATAACATGATAAAATTAAAACCATTAAAAAAATATTTTTTTTTTGACTTGAAATCCAGAATTAAAGCGTACATATTCTACAGTGCAACAAGAAGGTTATTAGTATTGATTAGTTAAACTATATTAAAATTAAATTTAATATAATTAATTTTTATTACAAATAATCTATTATTATCAGTTAGGATTAAGTTCAGAATTATATGTAAACGATTGTCAAGGGAACATAAAAACCAGGTACTATCCGAAAGTAATACAAAGGGACCAATCAATGGACCCAAGTGGGCTGTGGTAACACAGCTGCCTTCCTGACCTTGGGTCTCCACATCCTCTTTTTATACTTTTATATTTAATAACTGTTTAGGACAAGTGTGATGTGGTCAATTATGGACTTTTATATATATTTCAAATAAAATAAATAGTAAAAAATAGCCTTAACGAAGCAATTGCAAAATGTTTACTCTTGTTTAATGAAAATTTTACAATATGTTTGAAAATTTAAAAATTTTGGTATAATTAAGAAAATATTAAAATAAGATTTCACAATTTCCAACATTGTGTTTACAATACTAACCTGCGGTATTGTCTTAAAGATTCTAGTGTTTTAAACATAACAACAGGTAAAGGCAACATTTCCTATCAACATATCACCTAAATCTTGTTCGTATGTTTTTTAAAGCAACATTTTTACAGACATTATTCTCATCATTGTTCTCTTTTTAAAAGGTTATTTATAATAAAAGGCCTCTGCAAAAACCCCACAATTAAGAATTCATTTTAATTAACGACATTGCCTTATTTATGCGAAATGTCGTCAAAATAGTACGTATGTAACTGCAAGGCCATGTAGGCAATTTAAGTGATGTTAGATATAAAAACAAAGTATTAACTTAAAGAAAAAAATCTGGGACAACGGTCTCTGATATATTTTATACAGTTTATTAAAAATATATTTGTTACATAAAAATTTTTTACAGTTAGCATTACTAAAATTGCTTGGCAACTTTACTTATTTTGTTTGAAAAATTTGACAATTAGATAGTGGTGTAAACATCACGATTTGGAGAAGAATATTATAGTTTTTATTGCCTTGTTTGCTGGTTTTTTTTACAATTCCGCTCAAAATAAGTGCAGCTCATATTATTTACCAGCTAAAAAAATTTTTGGTAGAATCATCTTGTTATTAATATATGTACATAAAGCATCAACATTTCTTGACTTTTCGAAAAAAAAACAGAACATCAATACATATACATACATATGTATTAATTTTTTTTAAACTTGTAGCGCCCTTATTTTTATACGGACTTTTGACAGCAATTCGCAGGAAATACTAAACATTGTAAAACCTCAGCAAAATTATTTTTTATTTAGTTTCATTAAATCTTTTTTATGAGATTTTGACTGCAATTCTCACAAATTACTGAATAGATTACTACGTAGGCTAGGGTTTGCCAAAATTCTTATATTTTTTTATTTTTATTAAAAATTTTGACAACTAAATAAATAAATGGTTTTTACTATTGCCTTTAAGTCAGCAAAGTGCATACTTTGTATTAGTATATCAGGGTTTTAAACATGTTGTCAGAAACATTTAGCAGTTAGAAAACATGGTGCCATAAATATTTCGTGACAAAATGAACAGACAGTGGATTTCGAATTATTTTACAATTTTTTATGTGACAGCGTTTTACAAATTGTAAAAATTAAGTTTAGAAATTTGTTAATCTTTAGTATTTTAAATACAAATTTTTTACTATTACATTTTACAATATGTATCGAAATGGGTAGATAATTTTTATTTGTATTTGTGTTTGTTTTGCCATATAAATATAAAAAAAAATGTTATCACTACCAAAATGTAACCTACACTTTGTATAGCTACAGCATTCTCTTTAACTGGTTTCTATTCATCCCGAATATTTGTAAAAATTTAGGTTAATATTAACAATCTATTGAGAAATTGTGAAAACTATAATTACGAATACTATTTTCTTGCATTCGTAATTATAGTTTTGCTTTGTATTTTCAAATTATAAATAGTTTAATGAGAATGTTGCTAGGAGATATTGAACAGCAACATATGTATGTCTTAAAGTGGATATAATTTCTTAACATAAAGCCATCTTCAATATTTAGATATAATTTTCTTCATGTGTTCTTAAAATTGTTAGTAGTTCAACTAATTTTTCAATAAATATGCAGGCAATGGTAAAGCAAAATATCACATAATGTATATATTTAAGCAAATATTCTCATTCAACTTTCAGCGTCTTAACAATTAAACCTGCAGATGTATATGTACAAATGCTTCAACCTACAGACTTGCAAGTCAAGATGCCAAAATTAAACAACAACATCTTTTGCTCGATTAAAGCCGCAATACTAGTAGGCTTCCGTTTCTCAAAGTTGTAAATATAGAAAAAACATAAAACAATCTTAAAGAAATTAAATTCGTTATATAAATAAATAAAAGAAAAAATACAAAAACAAATACAAGTGTTTGTGAGGTTTTAAAATGAAAATTTGTTATTTCCGTTGGAGTGGTGGTGTTGCTGCTTGTGGATGTTTTTAATTTCAGTTTTTTTTATATAAATAAACATTCCATTCATCCATCAAACAGACAACCATCTAGTCATCCATCTACTCATTCATATAAACATTCATTTATTTTTTTACTTATTTATTATATGAAGTTTGCTACTAGAAGTATGTACGGGTACATGTTGAATTTAAATGCCGCTTTCTTTTTTCTCTCCCTGTTTTTCTGGTTTTCAATAAAAAATATACAAATTATTACGTGGCTTGAAAAAGGTATGTTCAAATTATTGCTCATAGTCTTATTATTAACAAATTATCTACGATTGCTGAAATACTAACATTTTTGCAATAAATTTTTAAATATCTTTTTATCTTTATTTTTTGAAAAAAAAAAAAATATTTCTTCTATAATGCTAAAGAAGAAAAATTGCTCAGAACCATAAAAATGAAGTATTTAAAATTCAATGAATTAGTTTTAAGATAGATACAACAAAAGAATTTAATTGCCGAAACAAGTAGGTTTAAACAACATGTTGCTATACTATTTTTAATTATTATTAAAAAAAAAACAGAAAAAGTTTAAAGACAAAAACAGAAATTTACATTCTTTAAGGTAATATAAAATATTCAAACTAAAAATCTAAATATTTAAATTATAAATTCTATTGTATGAAGATGTTATAATATTTCTGCTTTCATAATTTTTTGCAGCCTGGTTGTTTATTCTAATTTTTAGAAATTAATGCAACATTTGCTATTTAACTTAAAAAAATCAATATTTAAAATAAGGTGTCGATTTCGTGATCAGGAAAAATTTTATAGTTTTTTGTTTTTAAGTTTATATCTAGAACACACAACGAAATGCATTATTTTGCAGCATTGAGAAAATGTTTCCAAAAACATTTCAAATAATTGCTTATAATAAAAGCAGAGTCTTTTTCCACCACATTTTTTATGCGTTTTTTATATTTGTATTAATTTGACGTAAAAAGTCAATTATGTAAGAATGCACAGTTATGCTTAAAAAAAATTATAGCAACAGGAAAGAATGAACTGTTTATACTTAGATTTCTTGGAAGTTAAACAAACATATACCAAAGAATGGATAACCACTAATGCTGACAATATTTTACCATACATTTTCTTAAAGAAGTGCGTGTTCAGAATCTTAATGTTAAGGAAGCAAAACACTGCATGTGTTCTTATCAGCGTATTTCCGTTCTACGCTTATTATAAATTTTGAATATGGGCCTCAAAAAGCAAATATGTATAATGTAAAACATCAATATTTTGATCAATATTCCGCTGCAACTGATGTGCATACGTATTTCGTTTTCGAGGTTATGCAAGTCAGCTGATGCTGCTGCAGTATGAATGCAAAATATGTAAAAAAATGTAATAGTTTTAAGAGTTAAATTTGGACAAAAATAAAACTAAATTGTGCGATAGCATAAAGATATAAGAAAAAAACATATTAATCCGCATTTATGCATCAGGCATGAACATACATACATTCGTAAATGTTGCCTACTGGCGCTTTTAGAAACTTTCTGTGATGCAACACAGTAAAGTACTTCCCCACACAGCAATTATTTTTATTATTTAACTATATATTTTATATAAATATTTTTTATCATGTTAAAAATTATTTTATAACTTTATGAGTATACAATAAAGCTTATCCGCCGTTCAGCTCATTCTTTTGTTTATAATCTGCTTATATTTTCTCACAAAAATTATATAAAAACAAAACATTTTGTTGTCCTATGTCAACATATTGATAGTTATTGTATACATGTCTATCAACATGTTTAGTTCTGTTGTTTCTTTAAATATTGCAAGTGTATTTTGCTTTAAAACTCTTTTATGCTCTTTTGTGCTCTTTATTTTAAGCAAATTTCAACATGTTCTTGGTTCCAGATATAATAAGTTTTTTTTTGCAAATTTTTTGTTTGCTTTCTTAATAACCTTTTTATAATTTTTCAAAAATCTGTTACATTCCAGTGTACACAAGGGAAAGAACTTTTTTGTTTTAAAAAAAGATTATTAAATTAATTTTTATTCGCAAATTGATATTTAAACCTTTTTATGATAAATTATTCATATAGTTAAAATATACAGGAGAAACATGGTGGATTTCTTCAAAATTTTTATGTTATATTAAGCTTAGTACGCTACAACATGTTAAAGCTAGCAATTGAAATAATTTGACATTATAATATTATATTGTAAGATTTCTTAGCTTTTACATATCTTTAAAAATAAATAGTTTGTTGTTCCCTAATGTTTTCTTTTATTGTTTTAATCTCATGTGCGCAAGAAATAGAAACAACTTAACGTTTTTTTTTCTTCTAAGACATCACTTTTTTTTAAGAACACCCAAGTATTTGATTTTAAGTGTCCAATAACAAAAAAGTATGTTGGTTGAAAATCCGATTATAACTAATTATAATTCTCATATACACAAATATTATGAGCAAACCAATAAAGTGATAAATACACAAATATACAAGTTACAAAGAAGGCCATGTTAATGCCTGCTTTATGTTGCCTGTATTTGTGAACTCTCAAAAAATTTTGATATTTAAAATGATGAATTATATTCCTTGTTTGTTTTTTCTTTTAAACAAATAACAAGTGAAACCTGAATTTAGAAAATTATTTGTGAGTGGGTGCCAAAGTTCAACATAAAACTTTAGTTTAAGTGCTTTAAAATTAAAAAAGCTTTATAAATTAAAAACTCAGGTTATCTATTTATATGATTCTTAAAAAGTGAATCTTGAACATTTGCATTTAAAAAATTCCATTCGTTACTTTTTATTTTTCAACATTTTCTTCTTTTAGCTCCGTATAGTTCAGTACTTATTTTTATAGTATTAATTGTCAATTATCTTTTTGTGGTTGGATCTTTTTAAGGAGACTACCATCCGATTTCGCTTTTTACTGCTTGTTGTAAATCATGACTAGGAATCAGATATTTAAAATATTTTGGCTTTTACGTTCTGCTTGTTGTCTGCTTTTTTATAAAGCCATAAACCATAAAAAAATTTCGAATTCAATACCTACCTAGGCCGAAAGAAAAAACTTTCGATCGTTTACTGATGCTAAAATAATTAAATTTTTAATTTTTTGGATATAACAAATAGAAATTGTACAACGACGTTTCCGCTTTCAGCCCACTGCTTAATCTATAGAATATATATTATTTAAAAATTTTACTTTATTATAGTGACAAATCTTTAAAAATTCTTCAACGAATTTTTCAAGGCGCCGTGTAGTCTCAAAACCTCATTTGCAGGTTCTTCTAATACTTTGCACTCTCTGCAATAGTAAGTGACACATATTATTTTATTTGATACAGCCTTGATTTTTCTCATCCACCATCTTTATTTTTATTAATAGCGGATTACATTATTCGATTCTTTAAAAAGCAACAATTTAATTTTTATTTTAAATTCCAACGTTACTAATCGTCGATATATTTAAGGAAGTTTTTAAACGTTAACTGTGCCTTTTGAAATCTTTTTGGTAATGAGTAGCTTACAGAGCTCTCTTAAAATTTTTTAAGATCTCAAAAACATTTAGTGACACTTTATCAAGGCGTAAGATTCTTCACTGCTTAAAAAGGGTCTCTAATTGAAGCTATACCTTGTTTTTAAAAAGGAGTATTTCACCTTTAAGTGAATCGACATTAATATTATTTTGACAAATTAGTGAATAAATATTGCCAAGTTACTCAGCCGGATTGTCTACAATATTTATTTATTTTTTTATTCATATGTTCAACCTTATAAAAAATTTTACTAAATGGCCTTTAAGTTTTCCATTGAATTTTTATTGATTTTTTTTGCTTTTAAAGTTTCTGGTCTGGCCTTTACAAACCCCACTCAAAGAGAAACAAGCACAGAAAAGAAGTAAAAAAAAAACATTTGTTATCAAACTGTATTAAAATGTTTTAAAGTACTTTTTTATAAAAAATTAATTCAGATAAAAATTAAGAAAAACAGAAAATAAGCAACAACAACAACAAGTTTATATCTAATGAAAATATTGAAGCGTGAATATGTCTGTTTAAATGTTTCACATTCTAGTTCAATATTTTCTTTAATAAACAATTTTTGTTGTCTGTTTCCCATAAATTTTCTGCTATTTTATATATTTTCCAATAAATACTAATACTTATACAAATATTTAGTTGAAAAAAGGGCGCCAGTCTTATGACAACATGACTTCTTGTTTTGTCGGGTTAAGGGTTAGAGTTTAGGGGATGTCTTAGTTGTAGTATAGACTTTGGTCATAAAATAACACCCTCTCATACCCCAAATCAGTAAAATAACGTGGAAGAATAGTCAACAAGACACCCACTAAGTACTTTGAAAAAGAAATGCAAAATGTCAATAAAATATATAATCTTCGTTTTAACTAACACACAACGAATTAGAAACACTCTTCATTAGTTTTTTACATATGTATATGCTAACACGCAGAATTAAATTAGTTTTTTCAGGTGTTTCTTTTTAATTTTATATAAATTTAAAAATGTTGCATCAACATGTTGGAACATTAAGCCAATAACTCGGCTAGAATTCCTAGAAATTATTGAACAATATTGATTATTTTATGTAGAAAATTTGAAATTTAAAATGAGCTATCTCGTAATTTTTATTTTTGAATAAATTTCATTGTTTTACAAATGTGAACAAAAGTCTTTTTTTTTGATTTTTCATTTTAAAACAATTTTTTTAATTTTATAATTAGATACTTAAATTAATTGACAACTCCAAATTTGTTTAAAAACTAAGAACGTCGAATAGACAGGTTATCAGACAGAGGTGATAACCTGTCTGATAATCTACACAGAATACCAGGATTATAAGGCCTAGTTCGCTGTTCGATTTTGCGACAAATGTTGAGCAACATGCATTCTTTCGCTTGAAAACTTTGACAGTTTGCTACTAGTGCCAATACAGCGGCTTAGAAGATAATTATCGTTTTTATCGCCTTCAAGAATAACAAAGTGTCTGGAAAAAAAATTTAAAATTTACTGAAGCCGAAGAGAAATACTCATCCAAGCTTATGGGATTTATCCCGTATATGTTATTGTTTTTTAATTGCAGTAATAGCACACGCGTCATTAAATTAATTTTTGTCTTTTTATCTTTTTAAATGTTCACTTTTTTCTTTCTTCCTTTTTACATTTTTGAACACAACAAAATTAAATAAAAAAAAAGTATTTAAAAAATTTCGTACGAAAAAGTGCTGCTTATGTTATTTCGTAGTTGAGAAGAAATGTTGCCAAGAACATTTCGCGACTTTTTTACAAATAAACAGAGTACTACTACTGCAACATTATTTTTTATATGGACTTTTGACAACATTTTTTACGAAATGATGAAAAAGTCATCAGCGAATTATTCTGCAATAAGTTTTATCATTTTGTTTGAAGAAGTAGAAGATAACGACTAGAATCCTCAATGAATTATAGTGAAAAATTTGGTATTAACTTTTCAATGTGTCTTTACTTGTTAACTCACGTCATTTTATGACCTCATTTGCGAAGAAGGAAAAAGATTCTAGAAAACTTACAGATTGGCCTTTGGGATTAAACGTATTTTCTGACCGATTCTAAGTTGATAAGTACATCCAGCCCTATGAAGCGTCTTTAATCTACAGGACTACCCGAAAGTATATAAGAAAAGATCTCAAATTGCACAAGAAATGGTCCTTTAGATAATTCATTATTTGTTCCATCTTCGCACAGCCTTTTGATCAATTTCATGACAGTAGACATCTTTGCTTCCGCTCAATTTTGATACACCCACCATATCGGTAGCATAATACTTTGTGTATGGTTAAGCAACTCTAAGTTCGTAATAAAACCCAACACTAAAGATATGTGTATTAGCTTGCAAAAATTAAGTAGGGTATTCACTCTAAGCAGCACATAAACAAGAAAGCTCTGAACAGTTTTTATGATTTAAACTCTAAAAGTTGACGATATTTTGGTCTTGCCTTAACAATTTGAGAAAGAATGTAGCAAGAATATTTGTAATATGGTTAGTAAAAGTAGTGATTATTGCAAGTGGCTCAAATGCAATGAAGCAGAAAATACGGCTGTGTGAGTCATACTTAATATAATTCATTGTAATAGTGGCAAACAACAGCAAGTGCTAAATAAAAGAAATAAAAAACAACATATTTTTTATTTCAACGAAAGCCAATACCATACACCCTTAAACCTCAACACCCAATCTGTTTTGGTTTGAAAGAAAAAAATTATTTTAAAATATAAAAATTTTTAAAAAGACCAAGGCAGGAAATGTATAGACATTTATTACGTTTCCTTTCCCGCTCTGTTATTATAATCAGAGCAAAAAAAAAAACAAGAAACGCAGAATTAAATATATTTTGTAAGAAAACATTTTTAAGAGGGTGTTTACAAATATAAATAATAACAAACCCCCAAAACACTCACTCCCGCTGCCTATTTAGAGTTCTGTGAGTTATTTTCTTGTTTATTGAAAATAAACTTGGATGCAATAATTTTAATCCTACAAAATAACAAAATAAAATTTTATTAGATTCATGGAATAATTTTGTTTTCTATTTGTGCTTCTTGAATCTAGAGTAAGCGTTATAATTTAGCTTTTGAGAATGATGCAAGCTTTTTTTTAAAAATTGCTGTGGTTGTCAGCTTTTTATACTTTTGATACCGGGCTGCTACCAACTATAATAAGTATGAAACAAAATTAAAGTTGTATACATCTACCAAGTTAACCCTTAGAGGACCATGATCTTAATAATTTTTTAATTAAAATACTTCTTTAAGATGATGAGTAAAGCTTTTAGCTTACTTTCTGTTTACTTACTTACTAATTAAAAAATGTCATCTTGTTATTTCCACCATTCTAAATTTTCTCTCAGTGTTGCCATATTAATCTATTCAATATTTTTCTGATTTTTGAATGTTTAACAGAAACAAAGAAACTTTGTGCATTACCATATTGGTATTGGCTTATAAAAAATGGGCGAATATTTTAGCAAAGGCAAAATCTCTTAAGCTGTTTTAAAGCTTTAATCGTAAGAAATGACATATAATTTAGCATTTATATGATGTCTAACAAAAAAGGACTTTAGTTCTAAACTTTTTTAGTCCTTTAATGTGATTTTATAATAAAACGTTGACTGCTTTTCTGTTTTGTTTGTTAAAAAATGTAGGAAAATTGTTTAAAGCCTTTTTTTGTAAGAGTCTGTTTTTAAGAGGTATTAAGCTTTAGCTCTGAAACTTTTTAAGACTTTTATGTAAAAAGTTTAAAGCTGTTTTATAAACTTTTTGGATTTTTGAGCATTTTAAACATGTCCTGTTAAAAATTTTTAAATTTGTTAAAAAATTTTTTTTTTGCTTTTAAAGAAACCTTTATCCTAAAAAATCATTTCTTAATTTTTAATAGAATAATTTTGCAAGGTCTTGTGAGGATCTACCTTTTCTTCTTTCCCTTTGATGGTATTTCGTCAGGAGCTCAGCTTTTTTTAGTTTTTTCTTACAAATACAATTTTCTTAATAAATGAAAAATAGTAAAAACTACGTTTTTGTAGATATTATAATTTGATTTTGATTAGACTTTGTTCTAAATGCACAACTATCAACTTCTAGACTTGTTCTTCAAATTTAGTTTAAATTGTACCCGAAAACGGTTTATATTTAAATTAATGATTATAATTTACACAACTTTCCAATAAGAGGTCTGATCAGAAAATAACCGTTATTTTCAAAAGTCGCGAGTTACGTATGTTTTCGTTTTTTTTTCTGTTGTGATGGTATACATGTCAGTTTTATATGTTCGCAATCTCAGCCATTTTAGATTGTCAGTTTTTGACAGATAAAAAGGTAAGTTGTGGTTTGGTGTGCTCTTCGATTTTTTACTATTCGAAAAAATGAATCGAAGATAAGATGATTGGGCTTTGGTTTTTAAAGTCAGTGACATCTTCTCGGCCTTCCTTATACCATAATTGAACTTTTGTTCTGCTCATACTAGACTCTCCAAACACCACGGTCAACATTTCAAATGTCCTTGCGCATTTAATTTTATTTTTTACACAAAACTTATTACAGTTTCTTAGATCGATTTCTTCGAATAGAAAAAAATCGAAGAGCAGACCAAACCACGACTAACCTTTTTATCTGTCAAAACAAACTGACAATCCAAAATGGCTGATATTGCCAATATATATAGCAGGCATGTGTACCAACATAACAGAAAAAAATCGAAAATCAAACACACGTAACTCACGAAGTTTGAAAATAACGGTTATTCTTTTGATTTTGCTAAAGCATGAAGATAATTTAAACTTTTATGATTACTACGTCTTAACTAAATAGTTTTTTTTTTTTTGTAAAATTTGTTTTTTTTTCATTTTTCATATTTCTCTTTTGGTCTGTGACGATAATTTCTTTTAACTTCCTTTGTTTCGAGTATTAAATTTGTATTAAAATATTTGAGTTCCGAGGTAATTTCTTCAAATTAAGATAGTTTCAATTCAGTTTTGAAGCGAAAATAAAAGTTACAGTTCTAAACATTTAAGGGTTAAACTGAAATGCCAATTCCAGCCAAAGTTTTTTTTTTTTTGTGAAAAACAAAAAAAAATTAATATACAATTAAATTTAACGTTTAAGAATTTGATGCTTCTAAAATTTTTTATCTTCACTTTTAGGACTATTATATAACATGACAGAAACAGTTGCTTATGCAAATGTTAAACAATATCGTTTTAATGTTATTACAAGTGCGTCCTTGTCACCAGTTTTGTCAATGTCTAAAAGGGGAAAAGGACAGCATTAGAAAAAGAAACAAAGAATAAAGACGCCAGTGTTTGTTTTATTTAATTTGGAAAATACAATAATAATGACGACATTGTAACAGAAACAATATATTGCCAAAAAAAAAAAAATACTGCAGATGATAACCATGATGGTGGTGACGATGATGGGCAACGTTGACAACAAAAGCTTGAATTTTTTTTATATTATGTTACTTTTTATTTTTTTATTTTTTTGCAGTCAGATTTCCTTCGAATTTTTGTTAAAGATGTTTTCAAATTTTGTTAATGTTCAGGCGAAGCTGTTGTCGGAATGGTTAGAAACCTAGCCTCTTGTTCCTTAATCTTATGACAGGGCTGTAATATTTTAGTTAAATATTTTTCTTAATAATTCAAAAAGGTTATATTTATTACAACAATTTACTTCGCTCTATCTTCTTCTTCTCTCTGCTATTTTAATGTTATTTTTTTATTATTTTTCTAGATATTAAATCAAAAATTTTGCTCAAGCAAAATATATCTAAAGCAATTCCAAAACAATTTTAGAATGTTTTTTCGGGTCATAAACTTGAGGTGGGGTATTTTTGTCAAGGTCTAACTGAAGAAAAAATATGAGGTTTTATTACAAACATAACTGCCTTAAAACATATTAACAGTAAATTTATTGTCAAAATTATTTAACAAAGGAAAAAACAAAATTTAAATACCAAAAGAATAACAATTATTTATTATAAATATCTTCAAAGATTTTGCTAATTTAGCAAACAGAATGGAAAACCCAAAATTATAAAATTCTTTGCAAAACTAAAAGAAAACAACGAAACGATAAATTTAATTATTAATTTAATACGGGTTTCTGTTTTAATATTTCCTTGTTTTGCGTTTATGTATGTATGTATTAGTAGCCAGAGTGCCAAAAATGGCTTTGAGAGTCAGAAGTAGATTTTACTCGTATGTTTAATTTCCGTGAAATAATAAAAGTATTTTCATCTTTTGTAGAAAAAAAAAATGTCGTCTAAATAAATTTTTAAAATTACTTTTTATACGATTAGCTTTATATTTCTTATGTTTACAGTTACTTTAATTTCTTTATAGCGTAGAGGGAATTTTATCATAAAGCTTTTTTTATTTAAAAAAAAAAAGGATTCCATGTATAAATGCCCTTTTTAGAATCGAAAGAAAAATATTAAGTCAAATAAGTTTGCCCAGAAAAAGGTTAAGACTTCGTCAAAAAGCTTTAAAGCTTTAATAGATATTTAAGCCTAAATAAAAATTTTTATTTATAAGATACTTAAACTTAACTAAAAATTAAGAAAAAGCCTAAATATTAAAAATGTAAAGTTTTTTTTTTGTTTTTTTTTTTTTTTTTTTTTGGAAAAGCTTTTATTTGTAAAAAATTTATAAAGCTAAAAATATTACTATGAAAGCTTTTAATTTTATTTAATAGCAGACTTTATTTAAAGGAAGCTTTAAACAAAAATGTTTTTTAAGTAAAAATAATCCTTTAAATCTGACAAATTTAAACGCTTTTAATAAAAATCAAATCAATTTGGGAAGATATAAAGCTTTTTACTTGCATTTATTTTTTAAACTTTTAGTTCAGATTTTTTATTATTAAACTTATTATTTATTTATTCTTTGTTAATCTGACCGTTATGGTCAAGATTAAGCGCCATAGTTTTGTGACCGTTTCAACAGAAAATTGAATAAATTATTATATCAATTTGTTGGTCCGACGAATGAATGTCTTTCAAATTAATGATTTAGAAATTTAAGAAAAAATTAAAAACTCAAATTATTTATTAAGCGTTCATATTGTTGTGTATAAAATTATTTATTGTTTATTAAAATTCATATAAAATAAGACAGTTGGTTGATGATAATAAACACAAAAAACAGAAAAACAAAAAAATATACCGGTTTTATTGAGCTACAGCTGAAACAAGGTAACTACTTAAAGAATTAAGTGAATTGAACAAATTCAGTGATATAAATTCATAAAAGGTTAAAATTTGCTTACAAATAAATTTAATTGAAATAACAAATAATATTCATATCTTCAATCTAACAATTATGTTTAATTAGGTGCAGTCAGTGCTACATAATGAAAATTATTTTTTATTGTTGTTGTCATCACCATGTATTATATGTATGGCTGGTGTTCCTCATAGTCAAATGTTACCGTGATCATTTAAACAACAGGGTTGAATGTGTATCAACATTCTGTAGAAACGTTGCTGCCGGAATCAACAGAGAAATTAAAAAAGAAATCAGAGGACGACAATATTACGTTTACATCGATTTTACATTGGATTGAAGGATATTAAGGATGCTGCACCAGCTGTCAACATAAACATTTGGTAGCCAGATGTGCTCGCTGTCACTTTAACAACGTCAATTTATCTAGAAAATGAAACGTCTAGTAAAAGAACGATATTGTCTTTGCTAAAAAATAAGTCTATAAATGATTGCACATGGGTAGAATATATCGCTAACTGATTGACTTCCGAACAAATTTAACCAATTAAGAGAGATTTTGTCTTCTGCATGCCCCTTTACAGCACATTCTCTGCATGGCATTTTTTTCATTAAAATTTACATTTTGAAATTTTACATAAATAAATAGTAATTAAATGCACTTTACACATAATATATTATAAAGTTTTATTTCATATTTCAGGGAAAATTCTCAGGACTCAATACTAATATCCTTTGATTGAAAAGTGCATTCTCCCGCCATTAAATAAGGATTTTTTAATTAAATCATTTTTATCCTTTTCTTTAAAAGATTGAGATTCGTTAGGATTTACTACTTTAATGAGTTAAACAAAAACATTATTGAAGACAAATTTGAGTCTTATTTGGTTAAAACTACAACATAAAATTACTGAAAATTTCTTCGTAATATAATCCTGCACTTCTCTAAGGAAATTAAAAGACAAATTTCTTTTGAGTGGAGGTATTGATACATTGACACTAGGAAGTTGTCAAATTTTTAAGGCAGAATGACTAAAGTTACTAACAATTTTCGCAAGTTTTAAAAGATAACTTAGCTGTCCACACAAAACAAGTGCAGCTCATATTATCTCAGTTAGAAAAATTTGTTGCCGAAACATTTTGATGTTTCTAAACATAAGAAGAGAAACATTTTGTGATTTCTTACTAATTAACAGACTACAACTTCAACAACGTTATTTTTCACTTATTTTTATATTGGATTATTTTATATTGGATTTTGATAGCATTTGCAAATATGTAACGTTTGTTAATAAAATCGATTTCACATGTTAAGAAAAGCAACTGGCAGAGAGGTTCTTACTTTAAATAATAAAACAATTACTTTATCAGTAATATTACTTTATTTTTTGTCTGTACAAAAAGTTACGAAAATTTGGCAAAATTTAACAAAATTATACATTTGGCGTTTCAAAAAGTTACAAAATATGTAAAAAATGTAACCAAACGGCAACACTGATCATTTTATGTTTATGAGTTTATTAAAAAATTTTACGATTTGTAATAAAACTTGTGCTCCAAAGTTTTAGTATTTAAACTCGTAGTCGCATAACAAAGGAATAATCAAAAACTGTGTGCTCGAGTCGAATTTTTGCTACTCCGGTTTTACCTGCTGTAAAATTGACTTCTGAAATTACTCTAATACTTATAATAGTGTATATTATTTACATACTTTGATATTTGAAAGTCATGTTTTTTAATTTAATGCAAGTTTTTCTTTAACTACTCAAAAACTCAAATTCTGTGTAACAAAGTTAATGTCTGCAAAAATTTATGCAATACATTTCCATATTAACCATTTAGGATGTGTTACGTAAGACTTTTTCTGCCAATGGTCAACGTGCGCTTCAACTTTAATTTTCCTATAAAATTATTTTATAACTTTTCTAATTAACTGTGAATACTGTAATTTGCAGGTGTAGTGTTAAAACTTGTGTGATATTCCTTTTGATTGCATTTACAAACACTCATAAAAGATAATTTAAAGTGGAAACAAAATTCACACTTTTTTTCTTCACAGAAATAATAGTAGTAGAGGTAATCAAAGTTATAAAAAAATTTAAAACAATAATAAAATTAATATTTTACAAAGATTTTTATTTCAACCCACGTTTATGCATATTTTTGTATTTTTAAATATTTTAGTTATAAAATATTTAAACTGTATGTGTACACACATGTTTCTATGACTGTATGTATGTATGTATGTATGTGTTAATTTAATGTTAGATAAATCTTAAAAATTTTTTCGATTATAAAAAACCTTAGACTAAAAACTGAGTGGGCGTTTTCTCAAAGTTTAAAACTAACATTGACGATTTGTTTCTACGATTCATTATTGTCATAAAGAAAAATGTAGCAACATTAATAATATTGTACAATAAAGTTTTTAATTTATGTGTTTTAAACTGGTAGTTGTTGTTGTTGTTATTATTATTACGACTTGTACACTTTAAATAATTAAATATAAAAATAAGATTGTATGTAGACTATGGCGCCATAAGATTTAATGGTCCAGTTTTTTCTTGGCTGAAAATGTTGGTTTGTATTAGAAAAATGTTTGCGTAGCCAACAAAGCAGGTTTTTTTTTTATAAGCAATGCATATAGCCTCAGTGTAGGCTTTATTTTTTCAACAAGTGTTAATTGTAATCTACAATTGTAAAGCAATTATTTGGCCTTCATTTTTATTGCAAATAAGAACTAAATAATTTTTTTTTAATATCGTCCATAAAATTATTTTAAAAAAATGTTTAAGCACAATTTTTGTTTTCTCAACATATTGCAAGTGTTGTAAGTCAATTAATTCTACCGTAGCGTGTTGTACCAATTTTGTTGGTAATTTTAAATATAAATATTTACTACAGCATGTACAACTTGTTTTTATATGGTTATTAAATATCATAGGAGAGAAGGAGGCTAAAAAATATTTTCTCCTAATCTTTTGCTGTATCCGCGAATCTTACTTCAATTTTATTTTATGTTAAAATTAAAATTTTCTTTTTAAAAACTTCACATTTCCAGAAAGTTACAACAGCGTGTTAAAAAATACCCTAGTTGTATTTCATAAAATCCTAGTATTAATTCTTATATTTACTTCGCCTATCATAAAACGATTTACCACTAAAGTCGTGCGCTAGTCTTTTACAATTTACGACATACAAATATTTTCTATCGACGACATGAATCTCTTTCTTAACCCTGGAGTTAATGTCGACGTCGTTGACGGCGTTTCAACGCCGAAAAAGTTGAAACAGATTGAACTTTTACGGCGTTTCAACGCGTTGAGATTAACTGCTCTCATACAATTTCATACGATTCAACTTTTTTTTTGACATTTGACGCCGTCAACGACGTCGACATTAACTCCAGGGTAAGTGAAAAATTGTATTTAAATACAAGTAAGAGTGCTATATTCGGCTATGCCGAGTCTTATATACCCTTCACTATCTATGTAAATCTGCCCGCTGCCTCGAAAGATATGAACCGATCTTCCTGATTTTCAATAGCAAAATTTTCGAAACTATGTCTGATCGATTGCCGCAAACTTGATTTCAACACTAACACAGACAGGCTATACATAAGAACTCAGAATATATATGTATGTATACATTATGGGGTAAAAAATGGGTATTGTAGAAATTACAAACGAAATGACAAACTTAGATGAACCCTTTTTCCACTTTTTGTGGTGAATGGTATAAAAATAATTTTGATATTAATTATTTTTTGGAAATCATAAATTTAAAAAAAAATCAAAAACAAAATAACTTTATTGTTTTTATTTATTTTTCAATATTCCAATATTTCGACCACGGACTTGTCACTGTAAACATAAGCAAACGAACGACGCTGAAAATAATTAATTCATATTTCCCTGAAGATGACCAACAAAGTTGGTCGAAATATTGGAATGTTGAAAAATAAATAAAAACAATAAAGTTATTTTGTTTTTAATTTATTAACAAAGAGGCTTATTAAAAAAAAAAATCATGATCATTAACCTCAAAACCACTGCGGCCAGATAATTTTGGTGCTAAATCCGCAAGATTTAAGAAATCGGCATAACCGGCATATTTTCAAAATCTAAAAAAGGGTGCACAATTTAAAAATTAAAGTTATTTGAAGATTTATTAAAAGAGACATTGTTATGAACTTAAAAACCTTTCCTATTACAATTCAAAGGTTCTATAATGAAAAGTGCGTTGTATTTAATAAAAAAATTAAATAAGTATATTTGACACATATAAAATATTCAACTTGTTTTAGGTTAGGGTTATGTTCGTTATTATATGAATGTGATTTATCTTATAGATATGTCAATACTAGTTAAATGTAAAATACTTTCAGCATTGCTTAATCTTCTTCAGTTCTCTTCGTATTTATCACTTGTGAAATTTTCAATTAACAAAAAAAAAAAAAAAAATACAATTAACTATTTGTTTTCAATATTTATACATTTTTTATATTTTATATTTTTAAAACATTAATTTCCTAGCTAAGTCGATATTAATATTTTAACTATTTCAAATGGTTCACAATTAAACAAAAATGATAGCGAACCTAAGCAACACTGCAAACTGCTATTTTCAGTTGTTTTAATTAATTTTAGAAAATCTAAAATTTCTTTGTTTAGATTGACTTGGTTAAGAATCCTTTCCAAGAAAAATTTTATTTATTGTATATTACAGACACTAGATGTAATAAATAATAGGTTTTTCTTTGTCATTTTTCATTTTTTACCTTTATTTTGTTGCGCACTGTTATGTTGTTAACTTTCCTCACGGTAAATTTCAAATAAATATACATATATTAATTGATTATTTTGCTAAGGACTAAAATATGAAATGCTATAATTACCTAAAATGTAGGCAATTAAAACTTTTACATCCATTAAAAAAGTTTCAATATGTATTTTAGTTTAATAAAATTTTTGAGATACTTTACAAACAAATACTTTTTTGATGACAAACTAAATGGGAAAAAAACAAGACCACATATTCAAAAAGCTTTTAATTACGGTGTATTATTACTAAAATCAAACATATAATTTGTACCATCATAAATTCGCTCTTGATTACTAATTATCGCTATAGCTTTAGACGAGAAAGAATATCAATTTAAAAAGGTGAAAGTGTTTGGAAAAAATTGAAATTAATTTTTAGTAAACAAAAGTTCCAACGAAATACAAAAATTAAATTGTTCAAATTAAATTAAACTATGGGAATTTTTCATTTAACTAATTAATTAAAAAATTTTTTTTGGAAAAAAAGAGAGCCGAAAAAAAGTCAGTTGTATACAGAGGAGAAAAAAAAAATAGAATCGTTGTTAGTTATTGTTGTTTTTGCTTAAGTTTGATTTTTTGTCTTTACTTTAATCAATATCGGGTATTTATTTCTTTAATCGGGATAGTAAAAAAATAGAAGGTTTTTTTTTAAATTAATTAATGAATTGCTAAAAAAATTAAATTTTCTCCAAAGAACTGAACACGTAAAAAAACTTTTAAGCTTGCAGTAAAAAAATGGCAGAGCATCAGCGAAATTTCGAAAAAATCGCTGCCGTTCTATTGAAGCACTGAAGCTGCACAGACGGAAAAATGGAAGTATTGTAAACAGCTTTCTATAAAACTAAGGTAACGATATTTTATTTTTTACAAACATTGAACAGAACTGATGCGGCTTTGATGCGGAAAATGTAAATCGCACGTTGCTATCCTTCTCTATAAAGCGTTGACGACTGCAAAATTACAAAAAATTATATGCCCGCTCGCCTAAAGCTTTTTCAACCGAAGGTTATTAGGTCCATTATGATGTTAAATTTTTGGAAAGGCAGTGAAGCCTACTTACCAGCTATATATATATGCGTTTTTTTTACTTTTTGAAACAGCGTTGCAGCGCACAGTGAGCTATTTGTAGGGTCTAGCCGGTAAAAAATCAAAATCATTTTTTTTTTTGTGTTTTAATGATCCAGACATAATAAGAATTGTCCATTAAAAAAAAAATTTTCCATGGGTGTTTTGAACCGTCTAATAGCCATAATTTTGTAGGTCAAAGATAAAGTTTCAAAATATATTTCTTTCAGTTGCATGCGCATTAAAGACTCTTATTCAAATTATTCTCATTTTTTAGTAAAAACGCTGCTCTAGAATTTTGAGTGGAACATATATTGCTTAAAGAGATATGCTCGTTAAAAAAAATAAATAAGAACAATTATCTGTCTTTATAGAAGTGCATATTAAGTTGTTTCAAATTAGGGGTTTTCTCGATAAAAATTAGCATAATATTTGATATAATTTGGACCATCTTATTGATGACATGAAGAGACATAAATTTGAAACTTCGCTAAAACACTCTCTACATTATATTCTCTTGAATGATTTATACTTCGCACGACTTCGCATCAATGTAATATTTAGAGTCAAAGGCAATATTTTAAGTCAAGTGTACGACAAGGCAAATTACCTTCTCCCCTCTTTTACTCCTTAGAATCTCATTAAAGATCGATAGAGAAAACTCAACTTAGATTCTTTTTTTTTACAATTATTATATAAAATGTGTTAAAGTAGAAAGTTTAGACACGGAGAGTCCCACTACAGAATGTATTAATATGCATACTGTAAGTTGCAAATTGCAAAAGAAAATTTTAATAGGTATAAAATTCGCAGATTAGCAAATATTTCACGGCCTTTTAAACGTCTATCTTTCTGTTACGTTCTCATACCCTCCAACAGTTCTCTAGACGAAACAATGTATTATGATTGTGTATTTCGTGATAAAGGAAATAAGCTAGAAATGAGAGATGTGGCAGTTAAAACTGCTTACTAAAAAATTTTCAATTCCAAATAGGAGTGCCGTACAATTACTAGCGAGTTTATCCCTGAACACTTTGTACTAGATTTACATGCTTGAAACAAAAATGTATAGAAGGAAGTCTTTAACTTCAGTCGATACAGCCGCTGTATGACCCCAAAGGCTTAAAATCATGCAATAAAACTTAAAGTATAACCGACTGTAAAACTTGACACTTAACTTTAACTTATTTTGCAGGTTTCTGCAGAAAAACTAATTAGTGGTTTTTGTCAGTGTACAGATATTTTGTACTTTTTTAAGCTTAAAATATAAAATTAATGATTTTATTTCTTTTTTTACAAATTAAAGCGTAAAAATGCAGAAAAGCCGGTTTAAGACCCTTTTCTGTTTTTACTAATAAATTCATTTGAATTTAAAAAATATAAATAAATAATTTTTGCGTTACCTTTTTAAAATAACATGTAACTGGCTTTTGGTTTTAATAATATCATCCTTAACTCACCAAAAAACTAAAGAAATCTCCCCATTTTTTATATATTTTGTTTTGGTTAAAGCACTCGTATTAAAGGAAGTTTTAATTTCAGTTTCTTTTTTTTTTTTCTTATCTTTTCTTTTGAACAATATTCTACATACTGTAATTTAATACAAGTTTTCATACCCGTCCTAACCCTTTTTTTCGGTACTACTTGTCTTTAATCATTTTTATTTTTATTTCACTGCTTTATTGTTGTAAACCAACATGTGTTGCACAGAGTATATTTACTGGATACAAAAGATTTGTGTGCGTGTGTGTTAGTTAAAATGCACTACACAACTAAGTATTAATTTACTTTTCAATATGACTTTTTACCTATATTCTGCTTTACAGACATTTTCTCCCCAAAATAAAATTTTTACAAATTAAAAAAGGCACATCGATTTCATACTCAATAGCTCAAAAGAGGTTGTGTGTTGTTTGTACCTTAATAAAAACAAAAATTCTTAACAATATATCAATCAGCAGTCGAGCTCAGGTGTTCAACAAAACTTGATTTCAGTTAATTTATACCCATAGAAAATGAAATCGAACAAAAAAAGTCAAGATTTTTTTGACTCAAATTTTAATTTAAGGTCTTTAGCCGTTAAACAAGGGGACCATTGTTATTCTTTATATAACGTACAAAGCAGTTCTTATGTTTGCAGGGTATTTGATAGATGTCTGTTTGTATGTTCATTACATAGAGAAACATTAACCTGGGCATGAATTCGAAGGTTTGCATGTACATAATTAAAGGATTAATTATTATTATGGCTTTTGATGTTTTGTTTGCTGTTTTTTTTTCTTTCTTTTTTGTTTGTCAAAGTCAAGCAGCTCAGGCGTACAGGTCCTTTGTTTTCAAGGATTTTTTTTCTTTTTCTCTTTTTGTTAAACAATATTCAGTTTAATGATCTGTTTTATTGCCAGTGCACAGAAATGTTAATTTCGTTTTTAATTTTATTTTTGCCTAAAAATAATTTCTTTTTTATTTTAATTATTAAAGAATTTTTATAATAACAAAAAGTTTATTTTAAATTATCTTCTTTAATTGATATTCCTAAAACAGTTTAATTATATACTTCTAATAAATTGTTGCAGGTTGAGTGCAAAGCTCAATTTTTGTAATAAAAAGATAAAAATTCACACTTTACTTTGTTTAACTTGAACTGCGACTTACATATAGTTAATAAAGGATATTGAAAACTAAATGACTTAAACTAAGATGTATGAAAACTGTGCCAACGAAGAACTTACTACAAACTATTCTGCCGGAGGAGCACTTGTTTTTAATATAACTTTAGTAACTTTTTTTGGTAAAAGATGCTTTAAAAAAAAGTTTATCATTTTAAAAGTTAAATTTTAAGACACGGGTTTTTTTTTAGTTAATTATATTATATTATTTTTTTATTTATATTAATTTTAAAGTATCTGCTGTTTAAAGGATTTTTTGAAATACTTTTTATAAAAAGGTACTTTTCAGATAGAGCTATTACACAGAAAATGTGTATACTGTTAACTTAATTTACTTTCTGCAAAAAGGTATTCTAATTAAGAACTGGATTTTGAAAATAAATTATTTAAAATCTGTATTTTGTTAAAACAACTGCTTTTTTGTACTTTTCTAATTCGGTACTTTTTAAAAAGGTACGTCTTTTTAAAAGAGAAGTTTTCGAAATGATACTGTTTTCAAAGCAGGCTTTTTGTGAAACATATTATTTGCAAGAAATTAAATTTTTCTTGCGGAACAAAGGAGTTTCATAAAAAACACAATTGTTGTTAAAAATATAAGTCTTAAATGATAAATAATGCTAATGATTTTTTAAGCATTATAATTATTTTCAGTAATGGTGTAATGCTTTTAAATCAAAAGGTTTTATATGATAATTAGTTAAAAAACAAAATCAGTACCATCGACATATGATTAAATGATTTCAAAGCAGTACAATACACATCTTAAAGTATAATAGAGCATTATTTGAAAATGCCATTTTTATAACAAAAATTTGGTGAAACTTCCTCAGGAAAAATGAGATCTTAGGAGAAAAATTCATAAAAACTGTTATTTTTGAATTAATTGTAATTAGTAATTAAACGGTTGTACTAAAATTTCATTACCACTAGTTTAAACAATTATAATTAAAATAAAATCATTAGCAGTAAATGGTAGTTATATTTCTTTTATTGTCATTATTTCAAAAAATGCCAATGCAATTTTAGTAATAGTAATGAAATAATCCCAAGTAGTGCTAATTAAGTGTAATTGACTTGAGTCCCCGATATCAATTATTAATTTTTGTAAAGTGTAACTAAGAATATCCAATTACACGTTACGTGTAATATTAGTTGTAAATAAGGTGCGATTTAAGCACCCAGGACTGGTTGTAAGGCCGTCGTTTGCTTAGATTTTAAAAGTAAAAATAAATAAATTTAAAAATTTTTGTTGCAACATTAAAATTATATTTAAAAAAATTATGCTTTATAATTAATGTTTTTTGTTTGTATGCAATTAAAAAAAAAAACAAAAACTTTATTGCTCTCAACCACAACTTTTAAAGTTTAAAATATATTTTCTCTTGAACTTTGCCTTTGCGAAGAATGGAAAATAAATTTTAAATATTATTTAAAAAGAGCAAGCATGAAAACCAAACATTTGACCTGGTCTTTTAAATTATAAAATAAACTAAAATTCCAACAAAAACACGCATGAAAAACAATTTTTTTTTATATATTTTATATGTTTCTTCACTTAAATCGAACACATGTCACACGACACATTACTTTCATAATGAGATTCATAATTAGTTTTTAATGTTTAATTTGTGGTGTGATACTGTTGATTTTCTTCTAAATGTTGCTTGCAATAATGGACTGATAGTAATCTACAACATTGTGAAACAAGCATGAACAAGAAAGGGGAATATAAATTACATATTTTGCAATAGAGTTAATTTTTTAAACAAATATTTCATTATGCTGCGTTAAATATCAAGTGGATGTTTTAAGTATAGGAAAATAATATCTTTGAAAGTTTCAAAGTCAATTTTTTAAAGTAGAGAATGATGGACACGACGATAGATATAATATGGTGACTTTAAAGTGATTTATTTCTTACATAAAATGCTTGCTTTTAAATCTAATTATAATAAAAATATGGTAATTGAAAGTCAGCTGCTCTGAAATAAAAATACAGTTTCAAAGGCTACAACGTATAAGAAGAAAATTAGCAATAAATAATAAATGAAATTCAAACTGATTTAAGGTATTAATTACTTTTCGCGATGCGTTTCTGATAATTATTTTCGAAAAATATAAGAACAGCTGATATATACATGTTAAAACCTAATGATTTTTTGCAAATATTGCCCAACATATGTCTTTCAGTGAGTCATTTCCGAATAGGCCTGTTAAATAAAAAATGCAGGGATTTGTATTCACAAATTTAATTTGTGGTTCTTATAGAAAAATTTAAGAAATTTAATTTTGTGTTTAAATTTTTATTCACAATCAGCTTTAGTTCTATTATGAAAAGTTGTACATTCATATATATATATATACAAAAAGTAATATATTTCACAATTCTCCTTACAACTTCTTTTACAAATTTTTGCACTGTAATCTTTGACTTGTTATAATTTTGTTCACTCCATTAAGTCTTGCTATGGCATCATTTCCAATGCATTATCATTTGATTTTCTGGCTGCTTAATTTGGCAACATCTGGAATGAACTTAAATATTTACTGCTTATGAAAAGAATAAGGAAGAAAATAAACAACTTATTGATTGACACCATTTAAGGATGATGAGTTAAATATTGACATCATGTACATCTGCATGAAAATATAATAAATGAAATGAATATACGAGAAATTAAAATATTTAATTTTATTTATGATGTCAACATGAATTTATCCCGAAATTTTTAGTTCTTTGACAGCAGTTAAAGAGGATGTACAACTTAATAAATATTTTTGCAACTAAATTAAAAGAAGATTTTTAATTTTAACGCCGACAAGAGTTTGTTAGTATTTTTAAGGCTTCTTAAGTTGGACTAGCGCACCCAAAACATGACTGCAGTTTTGCTGAAATAGGTAAAAAGCTTATGACTGTATAGAATAGTTTTGCATATGCTTAAAAATATTTGTCATTCCACAGACCTCACATTAACAAAATCTGAGCAATGATTAATAAAATACATTTTGGTGAAAGTTAAAATTCTTACGTTCACATGTAAAACCAAGTTCAAAATAGAATTAAAAATAAACTTTTATTGTGTGAACTGAAACAAAATGTTGGGGAAAAAATTCTGCAGAATTTAATTAAATGTGTAAACTAACTGTTTTCCCTGCAACATATTGTGTGATACACTTGCTAGTTACTTAAATATTAATTAAGGTCTTTATAGAGAATGTTTGGTACCTATAAATAGCCAATCATAGTCTGTGTGGAAACTATAGGAAGAGTGAATCTACATTGAAGACGGAATGGATATAAAAAGAATCAAGAATAATGTTTTTATTTCAAAAAACTATAACTTGTCTCTGAAAAGAATTATTTTGTAAATACGGAATGTGTTTGGCAACATTTGATCAAAGCTGTACAATAATGAAAAATAACGGCAGATATTCCATATGGATTTTTTCCAACAACAGCTGATGACCAGTTCAATTCAAATTTCCAAATCTTTAAAAAAAGAACAAAAACAAACATAAAATAGAAGTCAAATTCGGAATTTATAACAAATAAAAAGTAAGTAGAAAAATTAACCAAAACATGTTGTCTCTTTTGTAAACCTTCTTTGCCAGACAATAAAAATTGGAAAATTTCTATGTTGGTATTTTAGCTTGAAGGTAGTGTTTCGAATAGCGATGGGCGTCAATTTTAGTCTATGCCATATATGAATTGGATTTGGTCATTTTTATATCAACCGAATATGTGTTAACTCCGAGTTATAGGTTTTTGAGTTTTGGGGAAATTAAATAATAATGATAGTTTTTGTAAGCTGTTTTGCTGTTGCCCTAAATTTCACAACCAAAATTTTAAATGAGCAAAGCCATTATCTTATGTATTCCTGATTTATACTCCAAATATATAGAACTTTAGTTTTTGTGTCTTATATCCTTCTTTTGCACCTAATTTGTTAACTGGTACATCACGACTAAATCTTAAAAAAATGCTGCATTTAAAACTATTTTTGTACAGTATTTTTTTTTTAATTCATATGAATATCCACCAGATGACAATCATCTGTTGGGTTTATTATTCAAATATTGTGTTTTTTATATTTTTTCTCAACTCTTTCATACTTTTACATATTGGAGCTCTGAAGTTTCTTTGTTTGCATGCCTTATACACATGTTGCTAAGGTGACAACAAAGAAACACGAAAAAATTGAATAACAGGAAAATGTGTAATAAATGAAAGTATAACAATATAAAAAAAATTTATGTCTGCCACTATGACAGCACAATATAAAGAAGATACAAAATAGATTTTTTTTTATTACTTTTTTTCACATTGTTGCATGCTTGTTGTTATTCTTTTTTTTTATGTTGACTTGTTTCTTGCATTTCACAGTTATTTGTTTAGTTTCAAGGAAATCTCTATGATAATGTAGTTGTAAAGTTTAGATAAATACATACATTTGTACTAACATATGTTGTTAGTTTGGGAGCTTTAGTAATTGTTTTTGTATGTAAAAATTTCTTACAATTTTCTGGTTCAAAAGCCAAAAGAGAAAGAAACAAATGTTCAATTTATAATGCTTTTTTAACCAATTTATCTTTTTTCCTTGTCGTAGTTTTGTGTTTATTTGTTTACCTTTTATTAACATAAATAACATTTGTTTTCAGTTTTCTTATTGTCGTTTTTGGTAAAAATAAAAAAAAAAAAAAAATTAAATAATTACAATGTATTGTTTCATATGGTATAAAGGTTTCAATAAAATTACTAATTATTTAAAAAATGTCCTAAAAAACAAAAGTTTTACAACAATTATAAATATTTTAATTAATTGAAAAATACAACATTTAATAATTGAAAAAAGAAAATAAAAATCATATAAAAAATCAGGTTTCACAAAATCTGCATATAATTAAAATTTTTTAATAAAATATAACATATGTAAATTTTTGGGCTTATCGTAAACTCGTAATAAATTTTTTGATACAAAATAATTTTTTTAAATGTTGCTAGCAACAATGTTTATAATAGATGTTGTATGGGGCGATCGATATTTATATAAAATTTTGACCTAAATACTTAAGTTTTCCTATCTTTTAAAGAGAAATAAAGTGTAGCAAAATTTGGTGACCAAAAGTAGATATTTAAAAATTCTAGTTAATTTCCCTTTATATTTAACAATTATAATGCTACTCTAAATTTAAAAAGTTATCGAAGGCTAGATGTATAAGAACTTTAAACGAACAGTTTCCTTTTCTCAAAATTATTGTTTCTTCAAAATTATAAAACTCATAATAATTATTCAAATACTTAATTCTAACAATTGTATTTAATTAAGCAGCGTTAATAGTAGCCTTTATTTCTCTCAATAGCATTTGACTTAGAAAGCAATGTTTCTCTTTCTTAGTCGACTTAGGAAGTTCGGTTCGGTTCGATTGGGTTTTTAAATTAGGTTGTATTTCAAGTTTTTACATACCAGTGAAAATTCGTAAAATTTTATTTTGATGTTTTCAAAATTAGAAACGGAGACAGTTTTTTAAGTGATAAAAAAAGCCCCTTATAGTTGTCATTTTATAAGTAGAAGATAAATTTATTGAAATAAAGGATTTAAACAATTTTACCCAAAATGTCTAAATTGTTGATACGTTTACAAAATGGATTTTATTGTTAAACAAAAATGAAACAAAAGGTTTAAGTTTGTGATTAACTTTATTCCCTTTTGTCATTTAATTTAAAATCTATTAAACTTTCTTGCTTTTACTTAACTTTTTTGTAAGTTTCATAAGTTTTTCTTTACTTTAAATACTCAGGAGGAAATTTGAAATGTTAAAAGGAATACTTTACAGGAAATAATAAATAATTGTTTTAGTATTCAACTAACAGTGTGTATGTTTGTATACACATTTAGAAATACACATACAGTATCAATCGCATTTTGATACCCCAAGGATTTTGATTTGTTTTCAATTCGAAGAATTCATTTTCTTTTAGTAGTATTTGTTTTTATATAAAACCTATACAAATATATTGTATATATATATTTCTCTCATATTGTCTTTTTGTCTGGCAGAAGTGAGTGTCAAACTTATGATAAAGAGCACTTTAACCTAAAAATAAATTACACAAGTTGGCTTTTTTGTTGTCTTTTTCTTAAGGTTTGTTATTTGGTTTTCTTCTTTTATATACAACTGGGAATAATTACGTGCTGTACAATTAAATTGTATTTTTTGTTTTGTTTTAAATTAAGTACGTTTATTTAAATATAACACAAATGTATTAGTCTAATTTAGATTCCCCCTGGAGTTAACCCAATAAGCATTTTGACTTTAAGTATTGAAGGGTGTTTGGATCGTTTCTATAGTAAAGCAGACAGAAACGAAAGGTTAAAATAAACACATATTTATTTTGAGATTCAAAATGCATTTGAGTTTCTATTCAGTGCATTGATTTTGATTCCTTTAGTGTGTGTGTTAGATATGTATTTCTAGCGTTAAAAAATGTAAACAATTCTAGAGTTAAATTAATCGTATCGCAGCCAGAGAAATATTATCTACATGTATTTTTTCTCTTATTATATTTCTTATTTTAGCGTTAATTGGGTTCATCGCTGAAGAAATTCTTTCTACATAAGCATTTCTCCTAATAACACAAAGTTAAAAAAATAATAATAATAATAAATTGGATTTGGTGAGAAACTTTTATTTTGTCAAAGACGAATCTTATAAAACCATCACCATACATGTAAATATTAAGTGAAGTAACTCATTTAAAAAAAAAACTAATATTGGAGTGACAGAGAAGTTAAAAATAAGAAAAAAAATTAAGTTCTATATATAATTTTACATAAAAATGTCATGGCTCTTAACGGGTTAAGCATTTAAAAAAGTTTTTTTTATTGGAGTAACTTCATTGTTCCAAGGGATATGAAAAGGTTAGAGGTAGGCGGGGTGTTTTGCCCGCTGCCTCGAAAGACATCCGATCTTGCTTTTTCAGTAGCACCTCTTTTCACTCTATGTCTGAACGATTGTAGTATTTAAAGTTTCCCTAGCTCATCTAGAGCCTCGACAAAGTTGAATTCATCCCAATGAAGAACGGATAGACGGACATAGCTCAATCGACTTGGCTATACACATGAAGTGAGAATATATATATTTTATGGGGACGGAAATAGATATTAAAGAAATTACAAACTGAATGACAAACTTAGATATACACTTTTTCACTTTTTGTGGTGAAGAGTATAAAATGAGAATAAAATTGGAACGATGACGGGATTGGTTAGGGTTTGCTTTTGTAGTCGTACATTTATTCTCTGGTCATTTTTTACTGTGAAAGTGGGTTGGCGTTTAGCTTCGTCACTTATACCACCTACAATTTAATTTTTTGTGATGTATGTGGCCGCTAATTTCTTCCTAAGAATTATTACCTCAATTCATTACACCAAAAGGCAAGTATGACGATGAAAGTTGTTTAAATCTAATATGTTTGCTAGACCTATCGTAAGAATTTCTGTTGTATTAAGAATAATGTGTAATAAAAATCCCCGAAAATATTTTCCATTTCCCAAAAAACTCCCAGTCCCTAATAGGGCATTTTTATACCTATTTTGGGAATAGATCAATTGTAAGTGTTTGAGTGGTTTCGTTTATAAATCAAATAATTCTTTCTTAAGATTTTTTAGAAAGAGCATATAATATAATAAGGGGTACAAGTATAATGAAGAGGATGAAATGAAAGTCTGGTTTTTTAATCTAGAACTGCAAAACGCTTGTTTTATAAATAATTTTTTCATTGAAAATTTTTCTGTATGTCTTAAAAATCGTTCAAAATTATCAATGTATTTTGTTAACGTTTGATAGGTTTTTTACCTGTTACATTTGTTTTTCGTGTTGTATTTGTGTGCTTTTATAATTATTGCCTTAAAATTTTTATCACGTGTTTTATTTTGTGGCCTAAGATTTCTTTACATTTCAATAAATTAAAATCACGAGTTTGATTTCAAACTAAAATCTACTGAAAGTTTTGTGATATAACGGTATATATTTAACTACGAACATATGTGTGAAGGCATTTTGTACTACATACTAGAATAATTACAATTTAAAGGGCAGTTCATATGGATTTTAAGAGAACATTTTTTTGGTAGGTAGCCGTACAAAGTGGACTTCCTTGTTAAAATCAGTACTTTTTTTTAAACTGAAGTCAGACTAGATTATTCTCTACAAGAACTTATTTCTCTATTAACACGGCAATTAATATGAATAAAACTGCCAAATTCATAAAATCAGAACCAGCCTATTGTCTATTTCTAAACTCAAGGAAAATCTAGAGCTTAAAATTAAAAATCATACTCCTGTTTTCATAAAAAATTAAAAGAGATATAAAATGTATTTTTAGGACAAATTTTTATGGAAAATTTGTCATCAAACACATTTCGAAATTATTTTTATTTTATGAAAAGGGCAAATAAAATTTACAGTTAATAGTTTGTTACAAATGCTCTTTCAATGAAGAGACATTTTTAACTATTTATTAAAGGCCTTCCCAAATCGTACAAAAAATGTACTCCAGATGCAATTCAAAAAGGAACTGTCATCGTACAGGTTCTTACTATTTATTAGTTTCTGAAATTTTTAAGTCGAATAGACCTTTAAAAAACTCTCTTTATATGAACTTTCACATACTAAATACTGTACTTTGTTAAACACACTATCAACGTTTGACAGATTTCTTGACTAAATCTAATAGTAAACCAAAAGATAAATTATTTTAAAAATGTAAATATTTTTAATTTTTTCCAAATACTAAGTGCTTTGCTTGCTAGGTGGCCCTCTTTTTTGGTCCTTTTTTTTAAATAAAAAATAAATGTTATAGTTCCATTTCGTTTTCGTTTCCCCCAGGAGTTAAGCAGACTAAGAATAATTTTATATTTTCTATTTTTGCAAATATACTTACATTCTTTTGGTTGGAAAATAAACAAAAAAAGAGATATTAGTATTTGTTATCCATATAGAAGTTTATGCAGCATTTTTTGTATAGAAATCCTTAAAAAAGTCCTTTAGATTTTCAGCACTTGAGCAAGACTGATGTTGAGTAGAAAATATTAAATTATTCCTTATTATTGTTAATACACTTTTAAACTGGAATTGTTAGATATAATTTCATTTAGATCTTTAACTTTGTTTCAATATAAACTTTTATTTTGAAATTAAAATTTCTATTAAGTTGTCTGTTGAATTGTTGTTAGTATTAATTGGAATTAATTATGACAGCTTCGGTTAATATTGATATCTTAAAATTTGTATTATTTTAAACAAAAAGTTAACATGAAAATTCTTTAAATTTACTTCACAAATAAAAAAAAAAAATACATGAATATTAATTGGTGGCTTGAAAAGTTTAGAGTATTTCTCAGAAAATGAGTTCATTTACATTTTTCTTTAAATTTTAGAACTACAAAATGTTTTTGTTTTTTTTTTTTTAACAATGAACACTTGGAAACTTTTTATTGATACAACATTCTGAATTTTAATAAAAATTGAATGTAAAGCTACAACGAAATTACTTTTTTATTTAAGACTTTTGTTTTGTCCACCTTATAAAATGTTAATTTTTTACTTTTCTTAACTTCTTGTGAACGAACACACATACACACACACAAAACTTAAATCTTCAGATCATCTTTGTTGGAATCTTTCAAAAGGTTTTAATTTGTTGCCAATAAATTGTGTTAATTTTTTATTAGAGTTGTTAAAACTTGATTTAATTTCTTTTTTTTTATTGTTGTTTTTTAATAATTCTTTATTCTTTAATCTTTTATTAGGTATTCGTACATTTTTATTCATATATTTAAATAAATTTTATTTTGTTTGTGTATTAAATAAATAAAGCATTAAATTGTTATAACAAATTCATAATGAGATTCATAATTAACGGTCAAATTTAAAAATCAACAAAGAATATTGGAAAGATCAAGGCAACTTTCGCAAAAAATATTTACACTCACAGAAATTTTTTATACCTCTGTGTTGTTATAATTCACGGTTCTATTTATGTTAATTTACAACTTGTTTTTTTTAAATTGCATTCAAAATGAAAGACTTAAATATTTATTTCTTTTTTTTTATTTTTTAAATAAACTTTTCCAGTTTTATTTGCAAGTAAAAAATTTTAAACGAAATATAAAACTCGTTTTTTTGGATACTGCTGGTCAAAATGAAAAATTCGTTAAGAAAAACTACACGCACACTTTAAACGAATGTTTTCGCTTTCTGTTTCTGGGTACGCACGCCACCACAGTTCGAAACGTTATGAATGCTCATTCCCAAACCATGGACTGTTCAGGTTGTATTTTTTGTTTATTTTTTCTTTTTGCAGCCGCATATGTTTTGGTTACCATCAGCGTTGCCGCTTTGGTCCAATCGGACCAAACTTGGTAGTTTTTCGTTTTTAAAATACGGTTTGGTAGTTTGGTTGGTTTGTTGCATTTTTTTCAATTTTTGGTAGGATTTCCTTCTGTAGCAATTTTTTAGTAATAGTAAATTTTTCACCTTAAAAATTCAGAACATATAATTAAAAAAAAATGTAACTTTGAATTAAATAAACAATAACTTTGAATAGTGTTACCACTGTTTTCAAAAACTGTCTTAGGTGAAATAAAAAACATCTCTGCTTTTTGCATAGAGATGATTTAAGCTATAACCATGGCTTAAGAAATCCGAACAAGATAATGAAATTGAAATTAACAATATTTTTGAGTGCAGGTTTATTTTCAAGTGTATGTATTAAAAAAATTAACAGACAACTTGGAAAAGTAAGTAAACTTTGTTAATTGTAAATACTTCCCTTTTAATTCATAAATATTTGCTAATATTGCATGTATTTTGTTCAGATTTTTATCAAAAACCCCAAAATTAAATGAAAAAATAAAATTTCAAAAGACGACATACCATCAACCAGGTAAAACCACTCTTAAAATTTTTGTTTTAAAACATTTTTAAATAATATAATACTCTTAGCGAACATTGTAAAGAAACAGTCAAAAGAAAATTTAGAACCGAATGGTTGAGCGAATTTGATTGGCTTCAGGAAAGGGATGGGTGTTCATTCTAAAAAGATAAACTTCCATCTCAACAATTACGGAAAAAAAACCAAATGAGTGTAACAGAGTTTATGCGCAAAAAATGCATTTTTAAATTTTTGGTAGGCTGTGAACGATTTTGGTAGGATTTTTGAAAATTATTGGTAGGAAGTCAATTTCTTGTGTGGCAACGCTGGTTACCATTTTGCTTGTTGTTGCTGTAGACACTTCTTCTGCATGTTTAAGAGTATCTGTGTGCCTTTTTAACAATCCAAGAAATACACTGCCTGTATGATTTAGAAAAATAACTTGTATGAGTGCGCAGCGTGTGCAGCCAAAATACACAAAGAAATATAAAAAGAGTAAGCTGTAGATATAAAAAGATTCTCTTAATAAGAGAATTGAAAGAGTATATTTTACAGACTTTGTAAAATAGTATATAGTTAAGGGCTGAAGCCAAGGAGGTCAAATATGGCGATTTCTCGCCAAACGTGGCAATTTTAAACACATTTGGCGACCTAATTATTGATTTGGCGACGTGGCGACTTTTAAAGCATTTGGCGATTTGTACATGTCTTATTGAGAATTTAATTCACTTTGACAAATGCCGTTATGAAAACATTCGGTGGAGCTGAACTATTATTTTCCTTAAGTTTAACAGAAGAAAATGGTAAAACAGCGCAAAACATTTGCGATGAACTGTGTGTCCTATAGTTAATGAAATGCATAATTTAAACTTAGAATTTCAATCATAAAATGTGGACGCAGGCAGAATACCACAAGGGCTGTTTTCTAGTTTAGTTTTATTTTCCTCAAAAATTTTTAAGTCTTCAATTTTAAATTAAGTACATAATTGTGAACAATATATAAAGAGTATACTAATATCTGTTAGTATGTCAAACACATACCTTCCAACAGACGCCATCGACTATAGGTCAACTGAATTAAGTAATGCTGAAATGTATAATAAAATCCTTAAAACTATAAGAGAAAATTGTTTTTCATATTTAACAATTCTTTTAAAGAAACAGTAAATAGGCTTCCTGAAAATATTAATGTATTAAAAGTTTAGGAAAAGTTTTGCATATCAAAATGTTGTGTTTCATTATGACAACCCTGGATAAAACGTAAAAGAATCCAAATAAAAAATACTAAGGAATGAATTATGTTTATCTTTAATTATCTTTGATTCCTTGAATATTTTACATAAACAATAAAATAATTCTAATTTAATTTAGAACTTAGACAAATTTTAAAGAAAAGGATTTTAGTTTATGCTGTTCATTAATGAACTAAAAAAATGGGAATCTATATATAAATAGGCAAGCATAAAACTTCGGGATCCTTTTTCTACTCGGTTTGTCAAAAAGTTTTCTTTATTCTTTCACATATTTGTAAATATTTTATCTTTATCTCTTTTAAATCGGTACAGTAATTTAAAAATAAATGACTTCTTAAGTTGCTACCACCAAAAATGCAAAAAATGGACATATGTATATTTAAAATATAAGTGTGTACATAAAATAAACACAGAAATTGAGTTCAAATTTTGACCACAAGACAAACTGTAGTTTAAATAAGATCCCTGATTAAAATATCTTTAGAGATAAGACTAAAATTTTTTTTCCTAAATTTTTTTCAGAGAAGTGATGATAGAAAAATTTACTGTAGAAGCGATTTTAGATTTTGAAAAACAGACGAGATAGTAAGCGGATGAGAATAAATATTTACTATTTTTATAAGTAAAATGGAAACAATTTAGCAAAAAAAAAATTTCTTTTTACTTTGAAACTCTTTTTCACAATTAATATTTTACAAAACAAATTAGAAAATTTCTCACCCAATTATTCAATTTTTCTAACAAATACTCAGCTAAAACTTCCAATCTATATTCGATGGGATAGAGTTAAAAAAACAAAATTTATAAACACGTAAAGATGTCCTTTTACCATATACTACAAAAATATGTAATCTACATAGCAAAATAATCATTCAATGATTCTATACTCGTTTGCTGACCTGATGAAATTACTACTTTCGTACAAGTTGTTTTGCTAAAAATACGAATTTTGTTAAAAAAAAATACGTTGCGGTAGAAAAGGAACTCCTAGTGAAAATAAACAAATATTAAGACAATATGGGTCTTACATTTTTGTCGGACCAGGGAGGGGTGTCAAGGTTTTTTTTAAATCGTCAAAATTTAGGAAGAAAAACAATTTCTTATTATTAATAAAACTGCATAAGTTTGAAGTGATCATTTTCTTTTTGGAAAATTTACTGATTGTCAAAAATCATGATGTATATTTGTCAGAACTTAAAAATATGAGTTCTCTTATTTCGTTTCAGTACAGAAGCATTTATTTTTCTTTTTAATAAGGAGGAGGAGGAGTAATTAAACCTAATGCTTTACTTTACATTAAAATCTCTCTTAAAATCTAGTTTGTTTACCCTGTATCTTTTTGACACTAACAAGATTTTATATTTTGTGTTATTTGTTCATTAAAATTACATTATTTTTTGTGCAGCGTAGAATTTTTTTTGGACATTTTGGAAAAAACAAATTATACATATAAATTGTAGCGGCTGCTGTATAAAAAAAAAAAAAAAAACAAAAATGTAAACATTTTTGGTGGGTTACCAAACTGCTGGCCTCAATGGTATGCTTGCGTTAAGCACCGGCTAGGGCTCGCCGTCTTGGGTTCGTTCTTGCCAACACGTCTGGTCATTTTAGCAGCTACAAAGAATCATACCAGCTGTGGTTGAAAAAAAAAAAAAATAAGAAGGTTAATAATTATTTAAAAATTTTGGAGCCCGAGCCAGTTCCCTGCATGCATACACACAAAACTCCTCTGGCTGATGTTCTGCCAGGAAACCTAAGCATTCCCAGGAAACCTCACCATGGCATCGTACTTAATTTAGTTTTTGGATGCCCCAAAATACACACTTTACTTTCTTTTCTTACTCTACCTTTCCCCTACTTACCGCTTTTAATATAATATATATATAATATATCGTTATGAAGCTGATTTTGTGTTGTATGGGGAATCTAGTAAAAATCAAATAAAGTTTGCTCAAAATATCCTACTAGATATTGGTGCACTGTAAATGTACTATAATAAAATCACTTTCATAAGTACATAAAGACGATTTAGCGGTATCGGTATCAGAAGCACAATAATTTAAGGCCCAATAAAAAACATGAATTCAAATAATCATTACATATTAGGATGTCTGAAGAATATTTTAGAAAACTGAAGAATGCCTTGGTTCTTCCGTAGTGTAATAATATCAGAACTTTAAATTTCATAGTAATTGCAAATTAGAAATATTAATCGGTATTGAATATCAGAATTCCCGAGATATTTCTGGTTACCAGTTTTTACATATTTCGAAATATTTGTGTGTTTTGGTATAATATTACAGTATAATATTCACTGGCGGAACGAACCTAATTAACTTAATACTGTTTTCTTTGTTTATTTTTGTACACACTCATGCTTTGAATATACATATATATGTATATTTTTTGTATGTGTGGTCTGGTAGCAAGTTAAGGGGTTATTTATTTCTTAAATACTGAACAGATTAAATTATATAAAGACGGTGAAAGAATATGTGAACAGCAGAGAAAAAGAATCCCGAAGTTTTCTGTTTGCCTATTTATATATAGATAATACTAGATATTCCACATATTTTTCCAATTTTACCAGATATTTTTCCAATAATGTGCTTGCAGGTCTTATTCTGAATTTCTCGAAATTCAATATTCCCGTTTTGCATTCCCATTGTCAATGTAAAGTCATAACAAAATCAAGATGCCAGGGGATTAAAAGCAAAAATCGTTTAAATGTAAAATTTATAGAAAATCGCCAAAATAATGTCAAATTGTCAAATCCAACAGACAGCACACACATCTAAATAAAAATATTTTTACCGCTATTAAAAAATAACAACAAACTGTAGAAATCTATATGACACCAAGGTTGCCAACTTTTCAGGGTATGAAATGGCTAGGTTAAGATTAAAAAATGGCTAAAAATCGCTAAACTACTCAGCCTTAAATTTCAAGTTATTATATTTATTAAACACCAGCATATTTTTTAAATTTATATGTATGTGTTAGAAGTAAAATAGAAACTAAAAATTTCAAAATTTAGCTCCATCTTATTAAACTGAGTGTAAATAAAAAAATATATATTTTATTTTTTGGTTAACGGAATTTTTGATTGTTTATTATTTTAATACATTTCTTACTAATTTTTTTAATTAACACGCGCTATTTAATATTAGAATAACTGAATGGGAAAATCGACTCGAAAGTTCTACGTAAAGTTTATATCAACCCAGTCTTCTCCATTTGGTTCAACCTTATCATATGAAGCATTTGTACCTTTTTTTTTTTTTTTTTTTTTGAAACATTCCATGTCTGGTTTATAATTATGACAGCATTTGCCTTTAATTTTTAATCCATAACTAAAAATAAATTTCTTTATAATTTAAAATTTCTTAAAGCACGTAAGGTAAAACTATATAAACATACCGAACTTGTAATATTTTATTTATTTATTTATTTATTAAACGATTTGAAAGCTTACGCTTGTATTGAATCGTATCAAGAATTCTATACAATAAGTATGCAACACTAATCTATAAATTCGTTATGAATGCGTATTACAAAAATTTTTGAAAATGAATTATTTACAAAATCAAAGAAAACGAAAAAAAAAGAAATATATAAGTAAAAAATAATACTAATACTTCAAAGCTTTACATTAACAAAAACAATAATGAAAGATTTAAGACATCAGGTATTTTTTTAACTCTATTTTAAATATCGTTAGAGAATTTGCTGCTTTAATTGTATCTGGTAAAATGGTATATGAGCGTATACCTTCATATAGAATGGTTGTTGGTGAAAAATTATGCAATGCCAAATTATCATATTGCCTTGTCCTGTATGAATGGAAGTCAGAATTACGCAACAAAACTATACCAGTTTTCATTTTGTTATGAATTATTTTATACACGAGTGTTGCTAGTTCAAAAGCTTTAAGTTTTTCAAGTGGTAAAATCTTCTTGTCGTACAAAACTGACGTTGGTGTCAACAGCGGCAGGTTATTAACAGCTTTAAGTGCTTTGTTTTGGAGAACTTTGAGTTCATGCATAAGGTACGCCGGAATGTTAGACCAAATAGAATTTAAATACACCAGATGGGCATGAACATGAGCAAAGTAGATTTTAAACAGAGTAGCTTTCGGCAAAATTAGTCTTTGTCTATACATAGCTGCTATATATGGCATTATTTTACTTTTAATATGATTAACTTGCAGATTCCACTTCAAATTTTTTTCCAGATACAGGCCAAGATACTTCAAATTATACACTTCTCCAATAATTTGACTGTCTATTGTGAGTTTATAGTGATTTGGTACAGTTGTCTTGAAAACCATGTACTTTGTTTTCTGAAGATTCATTTTCATACAATGTTTAGTAAAAAACTCCTTTAGTTTAAAAATATTATGCTGCATTGATTCAAAAAGTGATGCTAATGTTTCTTCACTGTAGATCAAAATAGCGTCATCAGCATATAATATAAGTATACCTTTTAGACCAATATTAAAAATATCGTCGACGTAGATTATGAATATTAGAGGACCTAGTATCGAACCCTGAGGAACTCCTCTCTTAACTAGCCTGTGACTGCTAGATAGTTGCCCCATTTTCACAAATTGGTAACGGTTTGATAGATAGCTATTCATCACATTAATACTCTCATTGGAAAAATGCTTATCTTTCATTTTTCTTAAAGCCAACTCATGATTAATACAATCAAAAGCTTTTTGAAAATCTATTGCTATTATGGCTGTATAACGTTTTTTAGAACTTGAATTTTGAATGATATTTAATACTTCCAATGTTGCTGAACATGTACTTGAATGAGGTACAAAGCCAAATTGGTTATCATTTAGCAAGTTGTATTTTTTTAAATGCTCCCATATTTGACTGAACATGATTTTTTCAAGTGGTTGCATTAACCATATCGCTTTGTATACGATTTCTTTATTTGGTCTTGATTAAATTCATTTGACTGAAAAGTCTTTCGACGTCTGCGTTCGACCATGGCAAAGATAAAAGTTCAATTGCTAAACTCGATATTTCATTGAATGGATTATTGCCTGCTGCATCCCTATATTCAGAAACCTCTGTCCATATCAATATAATATTAAGTTTATGTTATTATATTGGTCAAAATTTTTTTCTTTTATGCCTTCACTGTTTAAATAATTGTTAAGTAGAGAATCAATCTTTTCCTTTTTAGCGGAAAGTGCCTTTTCTACAGATAAGTTATTAATCTATCTCAATATGTGAAAGTCTTCAGGTAACCTAAAAGTAAACAAAAAAATAAGTAAATAATGTTAATAATTATTAAACAAGTCATTCTTAATTACCTTGATATTAATTCCTTGATTAAGCTTGATACAATGTTGATACACTTTTTTCTAATTTCGATAGTTTCTTTCAATTTTAATTCATTTTTTTCAATAACAATTTTTATGTGAGTTTCAAAATTATATCCAAGGTAGCAGTTATAATCAATCATGTATGCAAAATGTCAATATTTTCATCGGGTATTACATATTTCTTTCATTTGGAAATTAAAAATTGTAATCATTCAGTAGTTTTTTAGGGTCGGCTTTAGAGCTTTGAAAATTCTTATTTAATGTTTGAAGATCATTTAAAACAGGTTTTAAAAATAGCAAATAAAGATAATGTTTTTCATTATATAGATCACTTAATTTTTCAGTCATGTGGCAGTTTTCATACTGTTTTGAAATGTTAAAATGAGTTTTCAATTCTAGCCATTGGTTGAGAATACGAGCCACCGCAACCTCTATAGATAACCATCGTGTTCCACATACATTTGTTATCATTTGTCTGTAAAGTAAAGGTGTATACAACAATAAAATTAAATTGTGTAATTGCAATAAAAAATGGCTAAATCTTATGGCTAGATTGTATTTAGCCATCTTTTTATAGCTAGATGAAAAAAAAGTCGCTAGATCTAGCCGGAAAATGGCTAAATTGGCAACCTTGTATGACACATGAATTTAATTCAGAGAGAATCTGTCTTAAATAATAAACAGATTTTGTTTTCAAAACAAACAATTATTATTGCAGACTCTCTTAATTAAGAGATCGTTTATTGAATGAAACTTTTTAATGGTTAAAGAGCAATCCTGAACATAGTTGAAAGTGAACCTCTTAAGAGGTTGATGTTGTTTTAAACTAAAATTTCTGTAAATTAAAAAAAAAAAAAACATGTTTTGTTAAATTAAATTATTTTTAACTTTTTTCTTTGTATTGTATTGTCTTTAACAAATGAGCAAATTTAAAGTGTATCTTTTTTAGTTTGGATGAATGTTTCGAGTTTGACGTGTGTGTGTGTGTGTGTTTATGCAACAATAAGATTGTGCATCTAGTGAAGAGTTTTTTTTCGTTTGTTTTTCCAACTTTTCAGTGGGTTTTCAGGTTTTATTTCAAAAACTATTCTTGTGGTGTTGTTATACCTTTACTTTTTTATTTTTCTTCTTGTTTTATATTAAATAAATCCTCTATGAATGAATGGGTCAAGTTGGAGTTTAACATTCGTTTTTCTGTTATTTTTCGGTGTTTTTGCTTTTTCATCATCATTTTTCTTCACAGCTGTTTTAAATTTCATGTCTTCTTCATGGTGGGTGTTAGCTATTAATTAAATAAGTAAAAAGCTTAGGGCGAAAATGTAGGCATGTATGTTTAGAGAAAATGTTATATAAATTTAAAATGTTTCAATTAAAATATCTCAACAACTGTCATTTTGTAATTTTGAATTTTTTTAATTTTTTTTTTTTTTTTGAACAACAGAAGTTCAACAGTTTATTTGCAAATAAATTCTTTAAAAGAAAACATATGGTTGCTTGAGATAAAATTAATATCATTAAAAATTCAATCCTGTTAAAATTTTTCCTTTGCTTTATAAAATTCTTTGTGAAAAGTTTGAATCATTTGCGTTCAAGCTAAAAATAAAAATAAATTTCTTAAACCAGACAAATGGCAGCTAAAGTGTTTACAGTTGACAAGATTTATTGATAACATGCGGCGGAAACACTGCGAAGTTAAAAAAAAAATATTTTAAACTTTAAGGAATTTATTACTTCTATTTTATACCCAAAAATAATAAATTATTTTGTAAAAAGTTATTTTATTTTCCTATAAAATATTAATTGAAAAGTGCTAAAAAAATTTGAAGTAATAAAAAAATAATAAAATATTGAGCCGGCAGAAGGAGCTCTTATTATTTACTACGGAAAAGCAATTGTAGCCAGGGTTGGGAAATATTTTTTTGTACATTTTTAAATACTGTTTTCAAAAGGTAGTAATCTCAGCAGTACGCCCACACATAATGGCCTAATTTGGGATCAAGTTTACGCATTTTGTTTTAAAAATATTAGAAGTATATCTTTTCTATTGCACTGAAAAAGTTGGAAAAATTCAGGAAAAATGTATTAATGTATTTCACATCCAATTTTATGCTACTTTTTTGAGCATTGCTATGCGCTTTATGCCAACAATCTTGGCATCCACCGTGCCGTGATTCTACACGGCCCCACAGGAAGACGAAATGAACTTATTGTCAAATTTTCAAGAAGTCATTGTCTTGGACGCCGTAAGGCATGAACGGCCTTCCTGTTGAAACTACATATCGCCCAAATCAATGTATTCTATATTTTAACAAAAAAAAGTTATTGATCTTGTTCGGTGACGCCCTAAATGACCGTATCGCGAGTTACAGCTTCATGTTTGAAAGAAATACGGTTCATCGATGCCGCCGTACTAAACAGTACATCTTTCTGGATGTAATATAGTTTTTGGGGCCTGCTTTGTACTGGTTTTAAATTAAAAAATAAATCTAGTAAATCTAGTAGCGTTGCTTAGTTATAAGTCTCTTCATAATGAGTTTCCAGACCATAAATGACAAAAAGTGAGCGCAGTATGACAGTCCGTTTAACAGCTAACTCTGTTTTTGGTTGATTTTTTGTTTAATATTGTTAGACTTATTTGCTTAACATTCAAACTATTTAAGTGGCTTTCAAATAAAAACAGGTCAGCTCCACACAATTTTATTATTCTCACTTTTAACGTTTTTCGGTAGTTCTTCGAAGCAGGCTTTCTTTGCAACAACGTCATTTCAATCTTTTTCTGCTGAGCCATATCGTTAGAAAACAGTTAAGAACAAATAAAATATATGCCAATAAAATATGTGCCATGGCTGAAGATGATTTTTCTCAAATCAGGCAAAATCCTCTGCAAAAAATCCAAGATATAGAATATCTGTAGTAAATCCTTTAACAAGCCACTAAAACAGACATGGAATGGGATTTATTTTCTCAGCAATCGCCATAACCGTCTTAAAATAATCAACAATCAATGTTGTATTCTGCAAGGTGGTGTTGTGCCTTTCATGTATGTAGTTGTGTGTATTAACGACAAGAAATTTATTCTTATATTTAAAAAAAAGTAAGAATTGTATAAAACCATCGATTATTGAAAAAGAGGGTTTGAGAACTTCTTGTAATGTTTAAAAATGTACAAATTGCAATAAGATTTATAAAAGACCATTAGTGACTTTGTCATTCTGACGCCCGAAGTTATTAGAATATAATTATAACATAAACATTATTTTTTATGAATCAACCTTTCACGTAAAGTTCGATTCAAATGTAGAGATTAAATGGAGCTCCTCGTTTCAAATTAATTTTTTATAAAAACAAAAATCTTAAACTAATGGATGGATGTTAAAACTGTTTGATAAATCGACGGGTGGCTAATTAGACTGTAAAATGGTTATTTAAAAAGACTTCAAAAATTCAATATAATTTTATCAAAGGCAATTATTTATTTAGTAAAAAAAACTATAGGCATCATTTGAAAAAGTTGAAATAAATTTACATTAAGTTTGATGTCTAGAAAATCATCATTTTTAATGACCTTTTAATCACTCTTTTTTTTTTTAACTGACAACAATTTAACGACGTATAACAAGAAAAAAAAAAGAGCCCATAGTTTAACATAAATTAGTATGGAAAAACAGTTGTAAATAAGTTAATAACTTGTATCATTAACAAATTAATACAAGAAATAAGAAAATTTACTTCAACAATAAAACTCATCTTAGACTATGACACTTAAACGTTTTTCAAATAGGAAAAAGGTTATAAAATTTTAAGGATTTAAACAAGATCTTTAAAGCCATTGATTAATTGTTATATGATGACTTATTTAGATTTTATTCTTAGCAGCTGCCGACATAAGTTTCTAATAAAAGTAGAATTTTTTTAAATGGAATGTAGTTTTATAACAATTCACATATTCTCTTCTTAGTTTTGTTTTAATGAAGTGAAAATTTTTTTGACAAAATCACATCTGTCATTCGTGCAATTTTTACCTTCAAGTAATCATTAACAATTATCCTGTCAAAGTGAGCACAACTCGCTTATATTTTTTCACTCACATTATGTACATCGCGGCCGCGTTGAATTTGTATATACTTATGTATGTATTTTTTAAATTTGCTGGCATATGTCACTTTCTTTTAAATATTCGAAAATGTCGAAAATCTATTACGATTTGAAACATTCAGGTATGTGATAAAAAACGATCGTTTTGAAAACGCAAATCAATTCTGAAAGCGATATAGATGTGATAAATTTTGATTGGTTGTATATTCCAATTTTTGTTTCAATCTATTTTATTTTATTATTAAAATGCTGTGACATTACCTAAGAAATACAAAATTTAGGACATTCAATAAGCATTAAAGATACGAACTTGGATGAGCTTGATGAACTAGAGGACTAAGAAGATGAAGAGGTTTAGAACGATACCGCCAACAGCGTATTGCCGAAATGAAAGCTTTTGCCGAAAATGATAAATTTGGAACAATAAGAGAAATTTATGGTCAAGAATACATTGATTTGGTAAACAACGCTGGTGAGGGTACAGGCTGGTTTTACATTTGTATGCTAATGGAGTGTCTTTGTGTGCCCTAATACCTCATCATATGCAACAATTAGCTCTACCATTTCCTCAAACGAAATTCCTGCGTTCAATAGTCACAATTTATATGCCAAATTTTCCAGAAAAAAACCTGCCTTCCATATTTGTTTATTATGAGGGACAAATGAAGAAACAGTTTATAGGTCCGTTGCAGCTACGAGGTGAAAAATTGAATTGGAGTTCATGCTGGAACAAGTAGATGCCGTTTCTACAGAAATAAAGGAAGAGCACATAATTGAAAACACCACCTGTATAAATACGCCTTGAAACACCGCTTTTGTTTACTAAATTTAATCGTTTAAAGAAAAAGAAAAACAAGTTTTGTTAAACATACATATATATTAAAAATATCAGCAATGGCGTTTATAGTGTTAGCATCGTAATTTTACTGGGCGAGGAACATATAAGTGAACATTTTAGAAGAAATCTACAGAATTTGCATTTTTAACGCCATTCACATGTGCGTACATTCCTGATATTTTTCCAACAGCCTCTTTTGATATATTTGGTTGTATGCAGCACCTCCTGTTGAAAGAGCTTCTGTTTTTGGTAGAATCTTCTTGTTTATTATTGCTTTCCATGTAGTCCATTCCTTAAAAAACTAGTATAAAATATATTCACATTTTAAATAGAATATTTTTTAAGTTGCACAAAAGTTGTACAAAAAAAGCAACAACAAATGTACAAGACGAGTTACAAAGAGAATGACAAAGAAAAGCTTTAAGTTGTGTGTGAACTTCGTCTCACCAAATTAACATTAAGATTAGTTGGTTAAATAGTTGATGTTTACGATGTACATAACATAAGGTAGATAGATGCAAAGAATGCTGATGAAGGATGTGGCGGTCCAGAAAATGCTGCATTTCATTCTGCTAGCGTCTAATTTTTCTTGTTTTCTTTGGAAAACGTCCGCATACATTTTTAAATAATTTTTCTTTCTAAAAATGTTTAGAAAATTAATTAAAAAGAACCAAAAAGCCGAAAATAAAGTAAAATTTCATTAATTTATAAAATCGATGGTTCGAATCCTGGTCAGGGTGAAAATTAAAAATGATAATTTTTCTTTGAAACAAATTTGAATTTGAAATTGATATGACAAAACGATTCAAAAAAATACATCACACCTTTTATCGTTTTCAAATCGTTTTTGTGTCTAAATCGTTTTTCATCACGTACCTCATTATATTTGTCGTTTCTTAATGTAAAATTCTTCAAAAATAATCGACATGTATTTTGCTAACATGACAATTAATAAAAACAAAATAGTCAGCAGTGTTGACAGAGAAGTTATGGCTCCTGTTCCTAGAAACCTCCATTTCTAAGCGAAAATCCATAGTTTTGTCCCCAAAAATAAACAATTTTAAAATACACATCTTTTCGAATAACATAAAAATAAATTATCTGTAAAAATATTGTGCTAATTATCCTAAACATATTATTTAACTCACCGATTTGATTATTGAGGGTGAAAGCACGTTTCGATGGTCATTTCGCTACCACTTACTTAGCTCTTCAAGACAATATTCTTAAAGATAAATTATTTTAATTCAATATTCCCGTAATTTAATTATAAAAATAAATTGTTTTTAAATATTTAATTTAGTAGCAAAGTAAAAAGAGGTGGGGAAGGATTTTGCACCTTCTCGGCTGCATAAAATTAGTCACTTGCAAAAGCATTTTACTAATTTAAAAGAGTATTTTGTTATTGGCGAACATATTGTCTGTACATTTTATAGGGGTAACCTGTCCCTCATTGTGCAGGCACTGAAGTTGGATAGACAGTTGTGTACTGTCGAAGGATTTTACCAGTTTCATTAATGATAATAACGTATGAATAATAATAGCCTAAATAAACTGGCACCACGGGAACCGGTAGCCCATACAGAGGTACAGACGTTAACCTAATCACTTGCCATTAAATTTTTACATTTCTGTTAACACGACTAGACAAGTAGAAAAAGCATTCAATAAAAAAATTCAATGCCTGTAAATCAAACAAGTGCTTATAATATAAAATCTAAGAAAAGTCCTCAAACCCCTCACTACGAATTTCTGTCGACAAAATTATTATGAAATCCTCTTTATCTGACTACACTGATTGTGAGTAAAAATTATTAGTAAAATAAGAGACGACATGTTGGAACTCAGCTTATTATAAAATTATTGCAATCTGTTACAAATTTTGTAGTCTCTTACCAAAAGACTAAAGTCGAAAATAATTAAACAAAGTACTTTTTGCACTGCAACGTCGCAGAGACTTTAAAATAAAAATCGTAGGGAAATTGTCACGATATATTCATATTAAGATTAGCTGAATGTGTTCTTTAATGACCTGATGAATTTAATTAAAACGATTATAGGCGAACGTTATTAACTACAAATATTGCTCATGAGACGTGCTTTTCTGAGCAATAATATGACAAATTTATTTTGCAGAATGTTTAAAAATCATACTTTAAAACCAGAAGTGGGAAGTAATACCTCACTGGGTGTATTGATTCTTTTTGGCAGTACATGCGTTCTTTTAGAGAATTGTTGAATTTGAAAATAACCTTTAATAGTAATATTTTGAATGACATGTTATTTGTGATTTAACTAATAATAAAAACAAAAGCGTTTTTTTATATGCCTTTTACTGAAGCGTCCAATAAATAATAAATTTTAATTACAAATGAAGAAAAAGTGATTCATGTATTCAAAACGTTTGCCATACGATAATAAGTTTTGTTAAAAAAATTACTTTTTTAAGATTATTTTTTGGTTTATATTTTTTGCTTAAGAATAATTTATTTTTTACTGGTTTATTGTTAAGATTTATATTTTGCTTAGGAACTAAGAATTTAGTTTTAGATCGGAACAATAACTTTCGTCGTCTAACAAAAAGTTAACATAAAACAAAAATTCACTCAAAGTATTATGTAGGTAAATTTAAATGAAAAAACACTTTTAACAACTACTTTTTCATTTAAAAAACGGTCCACTTACATTTCATTTAAATTAAATGTAATTTTCAATTGTTATTGAATGTTGATTTTATAACTAACAAAATATGTAACAACAACTAATTTTTCATTTATTCCAACGCACGAAAAAACAACCTACCAGAAAAGTAAAAAGTACTGTTTTTTCATTTATTTCAACTAACAAAATGTAACCTACCAAAACATTAAAAATAACTGTTTCTGTATTTATTTTAATTTATAAACTTTAACCTACTAAAACAGTAAAATTAACAACTTTTCTCTTTTATTCCAACCCTCTAAAAATAACCTACCAAAACAATAAAAACTACAGATTTTTTATTTATTTAACACATTACAATGTCTTTATTTATTTATTAATTGCTTATTTTATTTAAATACACAAATGCTATTTTTCTTCTTCTTTTTGATTTGTTTGACATTTTGGTTCTTACTTGAAAATTTACGGATTTCAGGATTATTCTATGCTAAAAAAATAATTTTTTTTTTAAAATGGTTTATATATATGCAACCAAAACTAAATATTAGTAAATATCGCTTATTTACAAATAGAACGCCATAACTCAAAAACAAATCATTTCGAGATAATCGCAGTTGGATTTTTGACTTGTTCTCACCATCTACAATTGTTTAGACTCAGAAATAAAATCGTTTGAAGAAAACTACTTACTATATAATAAAGTGGATATTTTTGACAAACAATGTGGATCTTTGAATTATGACGTTATATCCACAACTGTTTCATTAACTAAAATGTGCCGTTATTTAAGAGAAGAAAACGGAGTTTTACTTTATATGCAGAAAGTCGACACATTTTAAAAAGATCACCTTTTTTATACATATATACAGTCACAATACGAAATGCGACGATATTTTAGAAAGCGATATGAACTTCACGTTATGAACTTTACTCCATAACTCAAATGTGTGCTTCCTATTGACAAAAAAATGTCCAAACATGAAATGAAAGAACGACTTACTCTCTAAAAACGTAAATGGCAAACAATTCTTTATGATTAACACCAAAATTTTAAATTTGGAGTTGTGACGTTGTGTTAGTAAATAAGGGATATGCCTGTAATTCAACAATTTAAATAACATACCTTAGTAAAATCTTTTATATGTTGAAGACCACAGAATTTATTTTCTTTATTCTGTATCTGTAAAAATTTATCAATTCTATATCAGATACAATTTATCAATATTCCGAATTTAAAATTCTATGTAAAATACTTACTAACATATTTTTGATGTTATTCCTCTATAATTTATTTTGTTCCAATTTTTATTTTTAACTGACATTATTTCCAACAGTTAATATTTTTTTATATTATATTTTAAAGCTATTGTAAAATAGTGATTTTCTACTGACGAACTTTTTTTTTAATTAAGTATTTCATTTTTACTGAAACAAGGTAAAAATTAATTGATAATTTTTACTGCACCGAAAATCAGTATTTCTTTGTCGTTAGCTTTTCTAACAACAGACAAAAAAAGTTAAATAAAAATTTTCTTTCTAAAACAACCACATTTTCATTTATTTTTAACTTTACTGAAAACTTCCTAAATAAACGGCAAACAGTTAATGTTAAAATTTTTTGAGTGTTCTTTTGTTTTTGAAATAAAAAAACTTTAAAATAACAATTTTGTCTGAGCAAGAAATAAAAATTAAATCGAAATTATTTTGGCTTTAGTTCATTTATTTTAATCTCTAAAAATCTTTTTAGAAAGAAAATTTATTTAACAAATGTATGCGGACGTTTTTCAAAGAAAACAAGAAAAATTAGACGCTAGCAGTATGTAATGCTGCAATTTCTGGACCGGTACGTCCTTCATCAGCATTCTACGCATATATCTAGCTAAGCTGTGTATAAACATCATCATCTAATTAACCAACTAACTTTGTAAATAAGAATACGAGTAGTATTCATTTGTAAAATAAATTTTCTTTCTAAAAAGATTTTTAGAAATTAAAATAAATGAACTAAAGCCACAATAATTTCGATTCGTTTAAAATATTCACAGTTCAAATCCTAATTAAAAAAATAAGACTTAAAAATACGTTGATGTCAGGACCTGCGACATTACAAATCAAGGTTTTGCAAATGTAGCTAATTGACCATCATTTTGATAAGTCCCGATAAAATACTCAAAGGCTTAGTTGAGACACATAAAGCTATGACACATCATTTCACGAAATTTTTTGACTTGAGACTATAGTTTAAAAAAATTTAAAAGTTTTAGAATAAAAACAAATTTTTTTAGATTTTTGTTTTTGGTTTTGTTGTTGTTGTCCGTTAATTTAGGTTGAATACGAAACTCTCAAGGGTACCAAATACATTGCAATCATAAAAGCATAATGATTATGAGTGATGTCATTGCTTAAAGGAGAGTAAGACAGCTGTCTGTAAATATATATCAATGGCTTTCTGTCCTAAATACGTATGCACCGAATATGGATATTCTGATTTAGGTCGTTGACTGTCAGTCGACATTCGAAATTTTTTTTACAAAGTGTTGTCTGCGTCAGTATCCCGTAAAGCCAAAATGAACAATATTTATTTTACACATATCGCACTTGATCAACAATAGGGTATTAACTCAAAATTTATGAAATATTACTTTTTTCAAGAAATCAGCTTACAACATCAATATCTATCTACTGTAAAAATTTCAACGTATTTCGTTTACTCCTTCATCTCGAAAACCACTTTTGAGACCATATTCATGATAATGTAGTGATTACCTTGATTTCAACAAAAAGGTATTATTTCGAGTTAATACAAAAGTTAACATAGAAATGATTCGTAAATTTTCATAAAAAAGGTATTATTTTGAGTTGAGTCTCTTTTCAATTTGGTTTTATTTTGAGTTAATACTGTCTTGTTAATAAAATTTGTTTCATTTATGATCGAAAAATTTCAGAAAAATGGTATTAACTCAAAAAATTTATTTTTATTGCAATACTTGCACAGATTTCTAGGAAAAATGATCTAAATATATTTTCAAATGGAATTTGCTTCCTATGGTATATTTGAAGTTTTAAAACCTGTTAAAATGTGGCCACAAACAGTTTTTTGACTACTGAACATTTTAAAATTTTGAGTTAATACCCTTTTGTTGATCAAGTGCGATATGTAAGTATTTTATAAAAATTTTGATAGCCAGTAAATCCCAACATTTATTTGTTAAATTTCTTTTCAAAATAATGACCATTTTAGTTTTAAATATTCTTATTAAAAATACTAAATTTTTTGAATTTCCCTAGCAAAAGCAAAAGAAAAGAGTCAAATATTAAAAAAAAAATTAATTCATTATAAATCATTTATTCCATTCATTTTTTCTTTAAGATTGAGTCTATAAGTTTTTTAAGCATTATTAAAATATCAGAAGTATTTAAACTATATCTGACCTTTAAAATTCATTACAACTTACGTTACTTTAAATCTAATAAAATACAACACTCACTGACACCAACTCCATAAATAAATAAAAGATTTTATATTTCTTAAGAAAATATTGTAATTTTGAATTAAAACAGAACGAAACAAAAAACATAAATTCATACAAAACATTTTTTTCTTAATAATTTTCTATTCAAATATTTTCATTATAAAATGATTTTCTTATATTTTATCATTTTATTTGTGTTGGCAATGTAACCGCAGTAAAAACAACCAGCATGAATATTTTCTAAAACAGCACAGCACTCACACACACACACACACACCTTAATACTTGGTAACATACACACACACACACCGGTGTAATATTCTTACAGACACACAACCAATAAAAAAGTTTTCTTGTTCAACTGCTGTAATAACTAAAATAATATTTATTTAACAAACAAAAATTAAATTAAAAAAAGAGACAAAAAAAAGAAAAAAATTAATATCACATCTAAAGACATTCACTTAGTAACGAGTAACAAACAAAAACTGATAGTGTAAGTGGTAGAGGAGATGATTTTGTTAAACGCAAAACCAGCAACCAACAACGAACAACAAAGAAAAACCATACTGTGTATGCACATCATTATTTTCACTATAAAAATTAAAAACTTTTTAAAATTCACTTTTTATCAAAAAGGAAAAATAATGAATCTATAGCCAGTAATTTAAAAGAATTTAAAGATTGAAAGTAAAATAAGTTTTAAAGATGATAAGTCATTATATTATTATTTAACAAATTATTATTATTACATTCAAATCCCGATAATTCGTACCCCGATATATCGTAATTTCCGATAATTTGTAATAAACTGTCGGTCCCTTGAAAAAATTTCGTTAATTCGTATTTATTGCATTTTTAAACTTGATAAATAAAAAATCCGTATAATTCTTAAGAATTAAAACGATTACGAATTATCGGGAGTCCACTGTATTTTGGTTCCCGCACCGAAGGGGTAAAAAACGTAAAGGATGTCCCCATAGAGACGTAGGTTTTATATATACGGCTGTATCTTAAGGCCTTGTAGGCAGGGACTTTATATTTAAAAAGAGTGTGTGACCGTCGTTGTAAGCAATGTAAACCGTAAAATTAAAACTCAAAAGTAGCCTTGATTTAACGCCCAATTTTAATGAATATTGCCACTGTAAGTTTTTAGAAACAAATATAAAAAACGTAAAACTAAAACTTAAAAGATGTACGTAATGCTGTATGTTTTAGCGATAAATTAAAATTATAACAATCTTGTACAGAAATTTACGCAAATTACCGTGCTGTTAAGCAAATGCCGACTGTCATTAACAGTGATTGACAGACATTGGCTGCATTAAATCAAAGTTCTAAGAATTAGTCTTTGCAGACAAACATACTCGTACTAGAATACGATTATTTTTTCATCTTTTGTCTAACTTTCTAACGATTGTGAAAAATTCAAGACAAAAAAAAACTGAATTATAAAGGGGTGAAACCAAAGATTTGTTTAACAGCACTCACTGGGGGATTTTGCAAAAAAGTGCAAACTTAACAGAATTAACTGATAGTAATTAAATTTCATGGATAAAGAGGATGTCTAGTGAAGTATAAATTTCGAATTTTTGACACTGTATCATAAAGGGGAGAAGCCATCTGAATTTATGATTTTCGGTTTCAAGAAAATTAAATCGATGTTATGCGATTTTCAAAAGTCTTATCTTTAATTCTCCTAATTGAAATCTAAACAAACCTGGGGATAAGAGTTATACACTAACGCTTGAGAAATATTTATCATTTAAAATTTTTATTTTTTTAATTTTTTACTAACGACAGAAACAAATCTTGAGAAAATTTTGTTAAGAAAAAAATGTTCTAATTTTCGGCAATAAGTTTTTTACAGATAATAATCTCTAAATCGACAGCTACATATTCAAAAAAAAAAAAAAATGATTTTTTAGGGATATTTAAGTGAAATTTCTTTGTATAAATATTACTTTCTTTAACTTCTTTGTGAAGCAGAGAACCTCGTGAAAGCGCCTTTACATTTCATGCTCCAAATCGAGTACTTGTGTTTATTCCAAAGGCCGTCATGCTTCTTGTTAAAGTTTCGTTAATCATATTTCTTAAAGACGAATGGCTGATTAGACGAACCGAGCAATACAATACAAGGATCGCTGCCAACAAGGTACCCAGACACACTGGTGAGTGTATTATCCCGCCTCTGGTCGAACGGTAGAGCCTGTTTTTACAACAGAAATTACTCTGTCAGCACTGAATAGTGGGGTAAGGTTGTATATAAATAAGAATTGATTATGGGCAGAAAAGCTACAATCGTGTTCGCTTCACTTTTCATTAATCTCATTCTTTTAAAAAATCTTGATGAAGTTAATAGAGAACATTCTACCAAAAAAGCTTTCCAAATCTTATACCACAGAAATCAGTGCCATCCAAATTGAGCACATTTTTTTGAAACGTCCATTTAAAGCCGGGTTTTCTAAATTTGCGCAACTGCAGTCCAAAACTCTTTAAAAGAAATTCGTTACATCGCGGTAAGTATACAGAGAAAAAAAATTAAAATTTATTTTCGGGATTTTTGAAAAAGTTTTTTTTTTGTATAATTTTCATTTTAAAAACTGCAAGTTCAAAATTTTGCTTAAAAACTAGTTAAAAATAAACTGCCACATTCATAAAAAATGAAGTAACTTTGAAATATGTTTTATTTTCCAAACAAATTTGTCATAAAATACATTTTAAATCTTGCTTGATATTTTATGAATACTGCAGTAAAAATAAAAAAAATAAAACTTTTGTTTGCACAAAAAATTAAAAGCCACAATTCTAAATTTATTTTTCTCAATATTTCTCTTGAGTTTTATATTAATTATTTTATATATTTGGCATTTTTGAACATACTAAATTTTCTTATACAAGATGTCTGACTAACTTATATTCTTTGAAATTAAAGCTGACAGGTAAAAGTGTAACCTCTTGCAGTGGAAGTACAGTCTCTCTGTCTATTTAATTTATTTTGCCATAAAAAATTTATAATTTAATATTCCATTCATAATCCCTTGTATTATCATTTAGTTTGTATTGTCATATTTTCTTTTTACATTTGTTGTTGTGTAATTTTTATTGAAAAATGTGAAACTTGTATTGAAGCCACACCTGGGACTAACTCTTTTATTCGACCAACCAAAGTCGGTTGAATGTGTAATCAGGTAAAATTTTGGTAAAATTTATTACAAATTTATGCAGCTTAAAAATTGTGTGTGAAAATTAAAAGTTCCCATGTCTGATAAAATTTTATATATTTTTTTTAATAGACGATACATACAGTCGTATGCATAACAAAAACTTAGAATGAGTTTGGCGTGAGTGAAGAAATGATAAGGCTCTCAGTGTGTTTTGCCGTACGGCCTGGTGCTTAAAATTATTGTAGATTGTTGCAGTGACCCAAAACTATATTTTGTGACTATTATCGGTGTCAAATTGTCTAGAGAGTCTTACAGATACACTGCTTCGTTTCGTCGCTTATGCTAACCTCATGCCAAGTTTTTGTTATGCATACGGCCGATAATATTTATTTTATTTATTTTACTCCACAAATTTAAAGTAAAGATGGACCCTTTCATTCTTTCATGCCGTTTTTCATCAATGCTGAATTTTCTTTGTCGTTGTACGAATAGTAGTGGGTTTGTGTACATAAGTCTTTAACTTCTAACAGATCCATCGAAAGAAATTTAAACTTGATCAGCGAAATGAAAAAGCATACAAAAAATTAGCATCGTCTTTTGAAAACCGTTTGTTCAACGTCAATTTTAGAGCTTCTTTATCAATATTGGACAAGCCAAGAACTATAATACAAACATGCCTTTAGCGCCATACAGTTACACTTTGTAGATGAATATCGGCCCAACCATAATGTGCATAAGCTAGCTTTAGCTTATGTCAAAAATCCAACGAAAAACCTGTCAAATGCTTAGGTAACTTATTAAAGAAATTTATGTGGCTACAACGTACTCACATAAATTTAGTAACTTATTTGCCACAGTTGCATATTTATGTTTATTTCGTACTTTCGCCAAAAATAATTTCTATATAAATCAACAAAATTTTAAAACTAAAAGGCTTTAAAGAAAATATTTTATATATTTAATAACATTCACAAACACATTTACATATTTTGGTTTATGTTCTTAGAAAATGTAAAAAAAAATATTACAAATTATTTTCTGTTTTGTGTTTGTGGCCAACCGTACTAAAAAATGCAACGATGTTCATCGCTTATATCGAATACATATGTGTGTATAAATACAAATTTAATTTAAATATATTTGTAAAAAAAAGCCATAAAGAAAAATTATGTTTTTCTACATTTTCTTTGAATTAAAAACTAAAAATTTAACAATTTAGGTCTTAATTAAATTTTTTCATCAATGTATAGCACAAAGCACAATCAGCTGTTTCTGTACGGAAAGTGCGATCAGTTTCGTACCTTGCATAAAGAAATGAAACTTAACGAAACTTGATGAAAAGTTATCTTATGTACATTATAGTTTACCACATATAATTTAATGTATTTGCACAGTTGTATAAGCTTGCTTAAGTTGTTTTATGCACATTATAGTTGGGCCTTATGCTTTATTTTAAATTAAAATTAAACGATGTTGTGTTTTTTTTTTGCTATCCCCAATGTAAAATACTGAAAATAAGCAAACTGCGAAGACTTATATTTGGGATTTTTTATTACCATTGAAATTTCATTGACATTGTTTAAAATAATGATAATGAAAAAAAAGTAACTAACATTTAATGCTAATGATATTATTTTAATTATAATTGATTTTACTTATGGTAATAAAATTTTAATGAAACTGTTTATGGAAACAAATTGTTGATACAGAATAGCAAAACGTTCAAAAAGAATTATGCATAAAACAAATTAACCTTTACCCAATTGCAGATGGATCTATATTTAAAAATTTGAATACTTTATCAATTTATTTATACAAGGCTGCTGTAGTCAAGGTGGTAAGCACATTGACTACAATTTCGGTTGGCCTTCGGCAATTATTTATTTAATGGTGTAAATACAAGTTTAGAATTAGCATTACGGCATGCAGTCCTTTTCGTCGGTACTTCTTCAAAGCATATTCGGCGGTGAAGTAAAATAACTAATAAAATGGATATTTCTATCTCCTTTCACTACCTGTCTTATCTCTCGTCTAACCCTTTCCTAAAGAATGTAGCACGGTTACAAACTCTCTTTATTAAAATAATCTACATTAAAAAAGTCAATCTAAAAATACAATTTTAATATAATGCTTAACTATATTTTTATTTGTTTACTTAATCTGAAACGACTAGGAGTGACATTTATTGAAGGAAATTCTTTGAAATAATTTAAAAATTAGTTAATTAAAATGACTTTATTTTTCATCTAATTATCAATGAAACTTTTTCATTAAAAAGCATTATCATTAGTAAATATAATGGTCATGCTAATGAAATCATTACCATTACATATCGTTCAATGTTCATAAAATTGTCAATTAATTAGTCTATATAATTTATTACTCCCATGTATGAAAAATTTAATTCTTGCTTATATTTTTAAAAATCATTAAACTTAGAAAGAAAAACACCATTTTAGCTTTTTTGTAATTTTTATTAATTTTATGGAAGATTTGTTCTCTCTGTCTGAAAAAATGAAGCAAACCAGTAGAATCACGCCGTAATATAACATGAACTTCAGACGCAGATTTTGTTGAAATTTTGTATACAGGCAAAAAAAAATATGGTTGAGGTAACTATAATCGAAGAGCTACGTATTATAGTTGTATTATATGGTTGTTAACAAATCATAGTATTGTTACATTTAATAATAATAAAGCTGGTCTTGCAATCATATTGTTGTCTAGCATAACAATAACGTGGTAAAATCTAAAAATAATTATGTTAAAATATAAACATTAAATATTTGAATTAAAATATTTTAATATGGCTAAAAATGTCATGTTATATAATTGAGTTATAATATAGTCTCGTAGGTGCAAATATTTTCTAATACATATAAAAGACTTAAGCTATGTACAGACGGTTGTCAGGTCTTACAATATTGTCAGACCTAACAATGTACTGACAATGACAAGGCAAATAAAAATTGTAAACACAATTTAATTGTCAGTTCACACGATTGTAAGGCATTTGTCAGAAAACTGAAAATTCCATTGTAAGAAAATTATCTGACAATAAATTTTTGTGACAACATTGTCAGACAACAAATTGGTAGTTCACACGGTGATAAGAATTGCCAAGTGTCAGAATTAAAAAATTCAAAAGAAATTTTTTTTTTTAATTTATTTTAATGTAAATTATTTTTAAAGGTACAAATTAATATTATAAATTTTTATCAAAACAATTAGATATTAATCAAAACGAAGAAACTGCAACGATTCTAACATCTTGCGTTTTTAGCGAAGATCAAAAGAAATAATTTTGCAAAAAAAACCGACATCAAAACAGATTTTAGCTATTTGTATAAAAAGCTTCAAAAGTTTGGCCACATACATCAACTATTGAGACACCCCTTATTTTTAGTTTTAACTATTTATATTTCTTACATACAAATTAGTGGACACTATGAGCACACCCTTTAATTTATAAATTCAAATTGTATACTTGCTCTTTTAGCGGACTTATCAATACAAGTTGCCTGTAAATTTCAGTTGTCTATCTATAACCGTTCAAAGTTTTGGTCACATACACCAAATTACATCAATTATTGGAATACTCTTAAATTTCTAAATCCAAATTTTATTCTTTCGATTATAGAGGACTTAGCAATACAGGTACTTGTAAATATCAATGGTCTTTTTACAACCATAATATTTGTACATGAAATTAAATGATCTCTATATTGAATATTTATACTTGTTATTACAACGGTAATATCTATCTAAATTCTGTCTAATTTTCAAGCGTTTTTTTATGACGGTTCAAAAGATAGGACCATGTAGTCTAGGTGGTAAGCACGTTGACTACAAATCTGGCTGCCCTGGGTTAAACCCTTGCGGCAGCCAAAAAAATAAAAATGTTTTTTTCTGTTTAATGGTATAAATACATAATCAGAATTAACATAAAAACACGCAGCCTCCTTCGTCGGTACTTCTTCATAGCATATTCGCCGGCGAAGTAAAATAATTAATAAAATGGCTATATCTATCTCCTTTCACCACCTGTCTTCTCTCTCATCTATCCCTTTCCTTAAGAATGTAGCACGGTTTAAAAAAAACTAAGTAGGTATTGATGCCTGAAAAGCTACTTCTCTTTATAAAAAAAAAAAAAAAAAAAAAAATGTCGGTCACTACAATACTTGTTCCGTATTCCAGTTTCAACTATTCGAGCTTTGTTCCTGAAGAGCTATATGCCATTTTCAAAGTGCTTGAAAAAGGCAAGTTTTTTCCACCATTAAAATCATCCCGTGAAATACCATCGCTCTACATTTTTTTAACTCTCTTTTTTCTGCTTTAATTTTAATTTAATTTTTTATTTTAAGGTTTTTTTTTAAAGAATTCATTACTTTTTTTCATTACCTTTTATCTGACAATGATATCGTTGTCAGATGTTTAAAATTTTCATCATATTACAATTTATTTTATACTGACAATGCCTGACAATATTCTGACAATGCAAATAAAAGCGTTCACACAATTGTAAGATATCTGACAATATTATTGTCAGGGAGAAGTCTGACAATTTTCTGACAATGGTTTTTCTGACAATATTGTCAGACAACAATTGTAAGTTCACACGATTGTTAGGCGTTTTCTGTATATTTTTCTGACAATATTGTAAGATCTGACAACCGTCTGTACATAGCTTTAGTCATTTATTGTTTAATTTATTATTGATTTTTCACTAAAAATATTGAAAAGCATAAATTCGGAAAAAGGCAAATATTTGCTTATTGCATATAAGTACTAACTAAATGGCTTTAACACATAGGCTACAAGACTCATTTTTGCAAAAAAATATAATTTATAAGAATAAATAACGGCATCTTATCTTTATACATTCCTACGTGAACATCATATTATCGAACGTTATATTATCGAATTGAAGATATACGGTACGTAATGGTAATTCGGAACTGACGTCACATTTATCCAAGACTTCTAACACATTAATCTGGCATCTGCGGTGATATATTTTTTAACATAATAGTAATTTTTGTTGATGTATAATATGACAGCTTTAAATGAAAAATATGCAAATGGTTTCACAATAATAAAGATTTATATCCTTACATACATACATATGCGCACATACATAAATTTTATCTATTTTTAAAATGTTTTGCTTACTTTTTTATTTGTTTTCATATTTTGTGGATTATTTTTAATTGTTTATTTTGTACATAAATTTTAATTTTTTTCATTTTCTCTAACAAAAAAAAAACATTTTCAACTTTAAGCCAACAAAAAAATTACGAAACTGATAGAAAACCATTTTGTCAAGACCTAGAACACAATATTTTTTAACGCAAACATTATTTGGTTTGCTCTGATTAATATAAATATATATTATAGTTAAATTTGTTATTTTATTTCTAATAAGTTATAAAACTTTAATTGTGGATCAAATTTTTTTTCGTGAAACCAACCATAATTTATTATTTTTGAACAGTAACCATATAATGGTTAAATATCAACAAAAACGTGATTATCGTGACTCAAGTATTGCTAAAAACAACTGTAAATTGTTCTCTGCAACTTTACAATATAAAAAAGAACATACAGTTTTTGTTGTGACCATATCACAACCATGTGTGTGTTTTGCGTGTAAATTGCATTCACCTTACCTGATAATTTTTTAATAGTTTTAAACGTTAAACACAGTTTGTAATAATTCTGACAGTTATTTTCTTAACGATTTTAAAATTTCGTCATCAAGTCATTTTCAATGAAAAATTTTATAAACCTAAATGTTTTAAAAAAATTTTTTAACAAATAATTTCCTTGAAAACCCGTAGTTTTTTCTATTTTTAAATTCGATTAAATTCTTTAAAAACCTGTACAAATAATATCCTGCATTGCACGCACATGGAAGCGTATAATGTACTTCACCAAAAAGCGGATGTCTGACATTATAACACAACCTCGAACAATATTAAAATTGTACAGGGCTGTTGCTAATGTTCTCCTTCTCAGCCCTTTCTAGCTCGAGATGCAGGAGAAAATTTCAAAAATAGAAACAAGAAAAATAAAACGAAAAACTGTGAAAATGCGTCTGGTTAACAACGCAGTCAGTCAGTCACAGTTTTTCTCCCTTCTTGTTTTGTTTACATGCAGTGTTGTTTACTTGGTTTGGAGTTCAAGGCAAATGCAGCGACATTATAACGAATGCTTAAGTAAAGAACAAAATTCTTAAATGTATTATAGTATATGAAAATATGTATGTTTGTGTGTTTCTGTGTAGTAATGTTTGTTTTTTTAGTGCTTGTTTGTTAGTTGTTCATGTTTTGGTATGTAAATCGTTGGCGCTGTTGCTGTCGCATTTAATATCATACCCGCACAATTAATTCTAAATATAGAGAAGTTTTCACTTTATTTATATTTTTTTCTTTTGGTTTTTATGGACTTTGTACAGCACACGGTCTTTTTTCGGTTTGATTTCCTAGACTGCGAAAATTAAAATGCAGTTGGGTGTTTAAAGATTTCGTTCCCTCTTTTTTTGCATTTTAGTAGATGATACGCTAAATGCAGTCAGATTTAAAGAAAGTTTTTGCTCATTACTGGATGCAATAATAGAAAATGTACAAAAAAATAATAGAAAATGAAAAGAAATCCATTGTAAGCAGTTGTCACTCAAATTAGGGTTTTAAAAGCTTAACGGGTCTTTTTACATTAAATTATATTTTAGAAAATCTCGTTTTTTAAGTTTAAGGTTTTTTGAAGCAAAATTATTTTTAGTTACATGAGGTCTTAAATAAATTGAAACTCCGAGGAGGAAGTGCTTGTCGACCTGTAAATAAAAAAAATTATCTTGATTTCTGGAATTTTTCTATTGTTGTCAATTATTATGAAAGTGCATTATTTTGAGTTCTAATGGTACCTTCGGTCACCAAACTGTCGCTTAAAAATAAGAAAGGTAACTGCTGCTGTAAAAAATGATTGTTATGCAAGAGCTGACTATTGTTCTGTTTAAAATTAACAATTTCTAAAGAGAACTATCTCTTTTAATGGATGACACTGTCTTTACAATATGGTTATAGCAGAAACTTCCATGAATACAGAGTTACTCGAGTAGTTAAAAACTACATTAGGCTAAATGCCTAGAACAACCTTAACCCTTTCGGGACTACTGGGATAATACGTCCCAGCAATTTTAAAACTGTCTTTTTTCTTTATTTTCAACGCAATCGCCAGTGAGGTAGAACTGCCAAACGTCCAAAAACGGATAGCATCAATATTGGAGACCACTTGCCAGTAGAGCAAGAGAAGCGTTGTCACTGTGTCCGCTGTTCTTCACTTGGCATAGAAAAGCGAACAAAGATGATATGCTCAGGTTGTAACAACGCCTTATGTTACAAGTGTTTTGGGCCATTCCACAAATAAATACCTAATTGCATTCCTAAAATGGTAAAAATAAATGTAAACTTTTATCTAAATCTAATAATATTTACATTTTAGTTATCTTTTTAATTTCGAATCGCTCTTCGAGAACACTGATTGGGATTTTATGCCCCATGAAAATACTTGTTGGGATTATATGTCCCAGGATAAAAGGACGAATTTAAAATTTTTAAGTATGGAGAACATAATACTTTTATCATACCTTTTAGAATATGAAAAAAATTTTACCATACATAATTTGGTTTGCAAAATAAAACTCCGTCCCGAAAGGGTTAAGGGAATAATATAATTGCTTGATTTTTTCGAGTCAGAAATTACATATAAAATTTGCAGATTATTAGCCATTTTGCCGGATAATTTCCTTTGCTCTTTCTGGACGAAAGCAAATGCGAATTTTGCATCTTTTGCTGACTGTTTATTATTCGCTAGGATATGTTCGCGGGAACTACATATATCTGAAGCTTGGACTTCAACTGTAGTTCAGAACTAATTGTAATATATTTTTTGTGTTTTTTACATAAATATATTGTGCTTTCATATATAAAAATTATTATTTTTTTTGTAATTTTCGGTGTTTGGGGATTTCCAATAAAAGAGCGCTTTATCGTCTGCCATTTATACGGAAACGCTTTTAATAAAATGTGTTTGTTTCTTAAATTTTCTGGCCCCTTTTCACGTAGGTTGACTTCCAAAACGTCAGTGTATTCTAACAATGTATGGTGTTTCATAATGCCATGGTACTAAATGCTTACAATCCTACCATTACAAAATATCGCAAACAAGCATTAGAAAAATTTCAATCGAGTAAGTAGTGCATCAGCTTCTAAATTAATGCTTTGTTTCGCAACTTTGTATATATACAAATCTAAGTACCGCAGCAAAACTGTATACAAACTTTTTATATACATTTTGGATGTCAGCCTATGCCTGCTTGTGTTTCAATTTCGGAGAACATTTAACAGTTCTTTGTTACAGATCTTTCCTTCTGCTTGAATAGTTTTTGAATAAAATGATTCGTTATTTTATTAAGACATCAATTTTTATTTAATAATTTAATTTCTTTGGAAAACGTCCGCATACATTTGTAAAATAAATTTTCTTTCTAAAAAAGATTTTTAGAAATTAAAAATAAAATGAACTTAAGCCAAAATAATTTTAATTAATTTATAATATTCACAGTTTAGATGGTGATTTGGTGGAGATTAAATTTTAAAGTTTGAAATAATGTAAGTTTTTTCTTTTAAATAAATTAGAAATTTTTCAAAATACTTAAGATGCTTATTGCATGTGGATTATTATAAAGTAACTTCAGGCACTAAAATGCTGCACAAAATTTTTTTATTTTAACACTCTTCTGCTGCGTACTTCGTACACCTCTTGAAGGTATTTAAACAACAACTGTATACATTAACTATTTTCCTATTTAAACGTTTATGCACAGTCACGGCTTACATATACATATTTCTCTTATTTTCAAATTAGTCTTAATTTATCTTGGCATTTACTTTAATAGTTTTAAATAAAATATTATAAAAAATTAATTTTCCAAAAAAAAAAAAAAAAATATATATATATATATATATATATATATATATATATATATATATATATATATATATATATATATATATATATATATATATATATATATATATATGTAGACATTTATTGAAATAAATTCATGTACAGTCTTATTCCCAGATTTACAATTATATTTTAAAATAAACAAAATAATTATTTCTACGGCACTTCCTTTCACCGCAACTCATCAATTCTAAGTCCCTTATATTTTTTCAATTTTTCTATAAGTCAAACAATATAGTCCCAGTTTACTATCTTTATTCAATAGGTTTTTTAAAAAAAGTATGTATGTACGTATATTTATATTTTATACTTGTTTATTCATTCGTATGTTTATTGTTGGTACATTTTACCTCAACCCTACAATCGGCAATCCTGACTCTCAATTCGCCCCGAATTGTGAAGTCCATCGTTTCATGTTCTCTGCTATTGTAATAGTTCTGCTAGGACCTTCTTGATTCCCTATTTTTTGGACTTCGTATCTGCCATGGGGTCTCTTTTCTATTATCTTGTAGGGTCCTAGGAATTTGCCTCGCAATTTCAGGCCTTTTCCGAATTGAGTTCTCTTAATGGCCACCACATCGTTTATTTCATATGCCGTCTCCTCTTTTCTATTCTTATTAAATGTTCTACAATTCTCAGCCTGTATTTTTGAAATATTTTCCCGTGCTTCCGCTCTCAGCTCATCTCGTTCTGTATCCAATATATCTATGTTCTCCTGCTCTATCATCTGTCGAAGATCTGGATAATCTGACAGTTTCATTTCTGTTCCCATAAGCAATCTAAAAGGAGAATACTGCGTACTCCTTGTTGGTGTTGAATTTATGATCATCTGCACCCGTCGAATATGCTTGTACCAATTTATTGGTTTCTCGTAACTTAATTTCGTAAGCATTGACAAAACTGTTTTATGAATTCTTTCCACCTGCCCATTACCTCTGGGAACACCCGTAGCTATAACGAGATGTTGAATGTTCTGTTCCTTACAATAGTCTTCAAACAATTTTGCAGTAAAAGCAGTTCCCTGATCCGTGATAACTCTCGACGGGTTCCCAAAAATAGTTGCTTGCTTTTCCATGCAATCTACTACTGATTTAGCATCGGTCGATTTCGTAGGATAGAGCCATACGAATTTGGTAAATGCGTCTACCACTACCAGAAGATGATTATATGCTTTACTTGTAGCCTCCATAGGTCCAACATGATCTAGATGATAAGTTAACATAGGCCTCATATCCTTATCAATAGGATTCAAAAATCCCTCCCTCTTACCAGTTTTCGTTTCTGCAATAATACATTCCACGCAGCTTTTCATTATTTTTTCTACTTTTCTTGTCAGGTTTGAGATGTAATACTGCTTTTCTACGAGATCTTGTGTTTTCTTGGTAGCAAAATGACCTTGTCTATGAGCTATCTTGATAATTTCCTCTTCCATGTGTTCAGGTACCACAATAAGTTCCTTATCGGGATCTTTAAACAATATATCATTTTTAACGTAGTAATCATCATACACTTTATTTTCTAAAACAAGTCTGATTGCCCTTGTACGCTCATCTGCCATCTGTGCCTCTCGTAGCCTATGTGTCAGGGTTCCTTCAGTCAACAGACAATTCACCCGACTTAATGCATCTACGTGTTTCATTCTATTAGCTGGCCTGTGTTCTATTTCATATGCAAATTCTTGCAAAAACATCGCCCATCTAGCCACTCTAGGCGGAACGTCTGCCTTCTCCATCGTCATCCTAAAAGCGTTACAATCTGTGACAATCTTAAAGGATATGCCTAATAAATAAACGCGCCATTTCTTTAAAGCCTCAATCACTGCTAAGACTTCTAGTTCATATGAGTGGTATTTCTCTTCACAGGGCTTCGTCTTACGACTCATGTACTGTATGGGATGCATCTTCTGATCTTCTGAATCTTTTTGCATTAATATGGCACCATAACCATATTTACTGGCGTCTGTATGAACTTCTGTCTCCGCTGTTATAGAAAACAAATGCAAAATCGGAGCTTTAATGAGCTCGTCTTTCAGTTGTTGGAATGCCGCTAAGACCTCTTCATTTAATGTAAAAGGAATATTTTTCTTTAATAAATCAGAAAGTGGTTTCGCAATAATTGCATAATCCCTTATGAATTTCCTAAAATATGACGTTAATCCCAAAAATTTTTGAACTGATTTAACGTTTGTGGGTACTGGGAACCTCCTGACTGCTTCCGTCTTTTCTTCCGAGGGTTTTATCGAACCATTCGCTATTACATAGCCCAGGAACTTCACCTCTCTTTTCAGAAATTGACATTTTTCCCATTTAATACGTAATCCATTTTCACTCGCTTTCTTCAATACCAGCTTAAGCTTACTGAGTCCTTCTTTTTCGTCTTTTGATGGAATAATAATGTCATCCATATACACCATTATAGTTCCATCATATATCAAATCCCGCAAAACTGACATAATGAACCTCGTAAAAATTTCAGGAGAGTTGCTGATTCCAAATGGAACATAAAGAAACTCATATTGTCCTTTGCTAGTAACAAAAGATGTATATTTTCGTGAGTTTTCTTCCACAGAAACGTGGAAGAATCCATTAACCAAATCTAATGTTGTATATACTCTAGCACCCTGAAGTTTATCTACGACTTCCTCTATTCGTGGCATGGGAAAATTATCGCGTACTATTTTGTTATTCAATTTTCGATAATCACAGCACAATCTCTTACTTCCATATTTTTTCGATACCAGCACCACTGGTGAAGCGTACTCTGAATAACTATTCCTTATAATACCCTCCTCTAACCAATCTTTTACCTGTCTATCAACTACCTCTTGGTCGCAATTTGCCAAACGTCTCGGTCGTTGGAAAACTGGGATGTCGTCCTTCAATATTATTTTCATCTCCACGAGCGACTTACGTATCTTTTCAGGTCTATAATTTTCGATCAACTGTTTCACCTCATCCTTGGTTTCAGAATTCAAATGTAATAAGTCCACATCCTTTGTATCTTGAAATATTTCTACACTGCTACAAATTTTAGAAAATTCTGTAAATAATTCTTTTCCGGGCATTTCAGCATAATATGTCTTATCATTCCTCATTTGAGTTTCATCGCTTAATTGAAGTTTTCCTCTTAAATTTTGGTTTTCCCAGCTGCTATCTTCTTTTGCACATATCTTCCTATAACTTCCTTGAATTCCACACATTCCACTTCCATTTCTTTCATCTTCATTTTCAATATTTTCCTCTTCAACTAAACTAAGAGTCTGCTCATGTTTATTCTTCTCCATTTTCCTGAAATATGCTTCACATTTTTTTATAGTTACTTCAGTTTTCATCAAAAGACTATTCCCGATCATAATGGAATGAAGAACGTCTTTTCCAGAAACTATATGAAATGTTACGTCAAACAAAACACCATCAATTTCAACCTGCGTGTCAAAATATCCCATAGTTTCTATCAAACTTTCACCTATACCGTGCAATTTCATTTTGTTATAAACAACACTGAAACCACCTAAAGTAATCGCCATATCCAATCGCATTAAGCATATGTCACATCCGGTGTCTATCAAAGCTTCAACCTTTCTTCCACGGATTCCAATCTTTTTGAAAATCAAACTTGAACTACCTCTTACCATATTTGCCTGATTTTGGTTTCTCGAAGTAGAATTTCCAGGAAGAATATTCTTACATTCAAAAGAGCGATGGCCTAATCTACCACATTTAAAACATTTGTAATCTTTATCGCAATTTGCAGCAATATGATTATTATCTCCACATTTAAAACATTTCTTTGGAAGCCCCTTTACTGTAGTATTAACTGCATTACTATTGGGAACTTCCTTTTCTACACCTCTATATGACGGTCTTGATTTTAACCGAATCTTATCATATACCTTTATCTGTTCCTTTAAAACACGAATATTTTTAGCTTGATAAAGTACCGCTTTGTTAAAATTTGAATCATTGATACCATTTATAAAGTAGTCTATTACGCTGGCTTCATCCAAACAGATGTGTTTGCCCATATCCAAAATAGCATACAAGTATTCGAGTAATGTTTCTTCCTTTCGTAATTTCCGATTTCGTAAAGTACGATGCACCTCAGCAGCTGACAAATTTATGCCGAACTCTTCTTCCAGACTTGTTTTGAGCGAATTCCAATTTCTAATGTCAGTTTGGCTTTTAATAAATAGTCGAGCTGCACCCTTTAATAATTGCTTACCATAAACAAACATTTGAAGATCGGTCCAATTAACAATTGTTGCAGTTTCTTCAAATTCTTGAATCCATTTTGAAATATCTGACGAGCAGGTACCATCAAATGTACTCAAACTGTCTTCTACATCTTTTAAAGTATAGAGAACTCCACGGGGTACTTCTCTTCGGGGTTCCTGTTCCATCACCGATACGCCGTCTGCATCGTGGTTGGCATCAACAAAATCTAATTCCAAATGTGCCAACAATCTTTCCCTCAAGTCATCTTTCCTTCCAGTCGTATCCAGTCCAAATTCCTCTAACTTCCGTCTTAATTCAGTCACCCCCCATGTCAAGATAGTCTCTTTATCCATGTTGCGTTGTCGGGAAAGTGCCTTACAAACAAACCAAAATACACAAACAATGGATAATGTAAAATAAACTACAATGTATGTTATGATATAAAGACCGGGTGAGTTAATTAAAACATTAATCAATTATTTCAAGACAAAATAAATCAATTTGGAAAAAAAATCCGAAATGAAATGAAATCTAATTAAATTAACGTCTCCAAATATTACAAAATGAAATTAGATTTATAATAAAATAGCTTAGTTTAAATTAATTAAAATAACTAAACCAACTTAAATAACATACCACCACCGATACAGGATATAGCACAATCACCTCAATTCGTCTTCTTTCCTTAAAAATTTTGCTTCTGTTCCTCCTTGTTTTGATTTTCTTCTCTCCAAAACATATAAGCTCTTGCTTCACTTCTTCTTGATTATTTTTTTACCCTCTCTTATTCTTTCAAAAGATATATGTTTTCCTCCTACTTCTTCTTCTTTTCCTTATCTATAGCGCTCGATTTCTTGTTAATGCACCTCTTGTTTGATAGAGTTTATCTTCTTATTCTGTCTTCTTGAACAATATACCGGCTTTTATTCTTCTACACCAGCAATTGATTTTCCATACACACACAATAGTTTTCTTCTTTAGCTTCAATTCTCCTCTTTATTTATTTCAAAACAAAAAAAATTTGTCACGGGTTCTTTATTATTTCTTATGGATCCCGGTTGAGCCCCCAATTTGTAGACATTTATTGAAATAAATTCATGTACAGTCTTATTCCCAGATTTACAATTATATTTTAAAATAAACAAAATAATTATTTCTACGGCACTTCCTTTCACCGCAACTCATGAATTCTAAGTCCCTTATATTTTTTCAATTTTTCTATAAGTCAGACAATATAGTCCCAGTTTACTATCTTTATTCAATAGGTTTTTTAAAAAAAGTATGTATGTACGTATATTTATATTTTATACTTGTTTATTCATTCGTATGTTTATTGTTGGTACATTTTACCTCAACCCTACATATATATATATATATATATATATATATATATATATATATCGTTCTATTTAAAAAAAACTGATTAAATTATTAAATGACTGATATTGACTATTGAGGGTGATAGCACGTCTCATTAGGCATTTCGCTACCGCTTAATAAGCTCTTCAGGAAACTATTCACAAACATAGTAAATAAACTAAAGATTCCCAGCAAAAATTAAACATTAGCTTAAAAAGTACTTGTCATATAATGACTTGCTTTTGTGATTACCATTTTTTGTTACTCGCTTACAAAACACATTACTTTACTTGGCAAAAGAAGCAAGTAGTAATTTAAAGAGAATACCTTAAAATAATCAATCAATGTAACCGCTTCTCAGGAATTGATTATAAAAGTCTCATGCCTTGTTAAAATCATTGAGTGGGTAATCTAGTTGGAAAGTCGTTTCGGCAAAAATGCTTAATTCCACACTGATAACCTTTTCTAAAAGTTTTTGCTGGATTTTTATCGAATCAATAAAGTAAAAACAAAAATCAAAGTTAAATCAAAAACAACAATGATTCTAGTTTTAGTCGGGATAATTAAAAAAAAAACAGCATAATTTTTTTTTAAATTTATTAATTCAATGAAAGATTCCCGTGTTTTAGTTTAATTTTATGATGGGAAATGTTTATTAATTTACTAACACATCAACTGCAGAGAAGTGATTAGATTAACGTCTGTACCTGGCGCGAAGCCCTACCAGACGGTGGTCTTACCACTACTAAGTAGCAATTTAAAGTCTATGGCTTGCAGGAACATGAAACTACCCTTTGCTATAGGGTCGGAGCCTACCCATAAAACTCCTGTTAAAAGTATAACAGGACACTTTGTCAGCACCGCACCACACCTGCGGACACCAACTTTAACCAACAGCCACCACGTGTACCCCGAAGAGACCTCACCAACAACCGGCTACAGAGATGGGCGGCTCTCTCTACCGGCTGCCGGTTCCCGTGGTGCCAGTTTCTTAAGGACACTGGTGCATCCTTTGACATTGTTCTACTGTCTTTCCCGATTTGGTGCCTGCACACCAAGGGAATGGTTCCCACTATACCCCGAAGATACCAGTATTAAAGCCTATGTTACCACAGACTGATTTGAAGAACCTCCGGAGGGGGGGGGGGGGGGGGGGGTGCAACTCCCTCAGAGGTTAACAGTTTTCTTTTCGTTTCAATAGTTTTTTTATAAAAAAAATATTTAATTTGTTTTCAGATTGAAAATTTTCAAACTTTTAATTAATCCAATTTTTTATTTAATCAAGAAATGATTTTCTTTTATTATCTAATAAATATATAATTATTTCAGTAAATTATTTAATTAAAAATTTTTGGTAGATATTATTCAATAAAATACGTTATCGAGTCAATTAAATTCATTTAATTTTAAGTCATAAGCAAACAAGAGCTTTAAAAGGTGCAAACATTTTTTCTGTGTAAATTATATTAAATTTTACTAATAGTTAATTTCCTATTAGATATCGTTATAAATACAAACATTACAGCAATTATTAATAAGTGGTTCTAAGTAATTTTTTTATACTTGTTTTATAATAAATCTTTTTTTTAAGAAATTACTTATATGTTCCACAAAGTTTAAGTTAAGAGAGTCTGGTCGCTGCTTCAAAATATTAATTTTCTGAGTTTTTTACAGCATATTTACGAGCAGTAGGGCTTGGAACATTATATATTTGGTATATCAACGCAATTGGTCCAAAGACAGTAGAAAAATGTGCAAATGACTTTCAATTAAAACTTTCTAATTATTCGCGTTCCGTCTAGAAGAAATACATTAAGGCCCACATGTCCTAAATTATAAAAGTGTCCTCAAGCCATTACACGAACCTCTCAGCTAAAGAGGCTACTTAGGTAACGTTCTTCTTTTTCGCAAATCATGAAATTAATATCTATTTAATCACAAGGACCTATGAAATCCAAGAAACAGTACGCCTCCATTCTCTTCACGCAAAAAAAAACATGGTTGAGGTAACCATAATCTAAGACCAACATATTATAGTTGTATTAAATGGTTGGTAACAAATCATAGTATCGTTACATTTAATAATAATAAAGCTGGTCTTGCAATCATATTGTTGTCTAGCATAACAATAACATGGTAAAATCTTAAAATACTTATGTTAATATCTAAACATTAAATGTTTGAATTAAAATATAATAATATGGTTGAAAATGTCATGTTATATGATTGAGTTATAATATAGTCTCGTAAGTGCAAAATACATATAAAAGACTTAGTAATTTATTGTTTAATTTATTATTGATTTGTCACTAAAATTATTGAAAAACATAAATTCAGAAAAAAGGCAATTATTTGCTTATTGCATATAAATAATAACTAAAAGGCTTTAACACATAGGCTACAAGACTCATTTATTCAAAAACTTTAATTTATAAGCCTAAATAACGGCATCTTATACGTTCCTACGTGAACATCCATTTATGGAGTGAACGTTATATTCTTGAATTGAAGATATACGGTACGTAATGGTAATTCGGAACTGACGTCACATTTATCCTAAGCTTCTAACACATTAATCTGGCATCTGCGGTGATATATTTTGTTACATAATAGCAGTTATTGTTGATGTATAATATGACAGCTTTAAATGAAAAATATGTAAATGGATTTACAACAATAAAGATATATATGTTTACATACATACATATACGTACATACATACATACATATATTTCGTCTATTTTTTAAATGTTTTGCTTACCTTTTTATATGTTTTCATATTTTGTATATTTTTTTTTAATTGCTTACTTTGTACATAAATTTTTTCGTTTTCTCTAAAGCCTGGTACTGTGTTCAGTTTTTCATGCGGAATGCTGTCAAATCACATACATAAAAAATTGGTATGAAAAAGTCGTGAAAAAATGTTGCAGAAGTAGTACTCTGTTTTTACTGTGGAAAAACATATGAAATGTTTCTGGCAACATTCTATCCAAGCTGTGAAATAAAGCAAGTAGACATTATTTCATTCTGAATTTTTCATACAACAGCTGATCGTATGTCTTTTACATACATTTTTAAAACAATGATACCACCAGTGTTTGAAAAAAACACTAAAGTACACTACCTTAGTGTACTGTACCAAATTTTATTAAGTTCAGTACACAAATTCATTCTGTTAAAAAAATACAAAATGCATAAAGATTTTCTTAGCGTTTGTGTATGCGTACGCAAACAAAATACCGTACACAACGATTGTAGGCTGATAATCACAAACACTACGATAACGTACTGAACTTTATTTAAGGGTTATTTTTTTGTTTGTGTACTGATCTTAAAGAGTTCACTACGCAAACTGTAGTGTATTTTAGAGTATTTTTTAGTGAACTTTAGCGTATTTTTTAGTGAACTTTAGCGTATTTTTTAGTGAACTTTAGCGTATTTTTTAGTTAACTTTAGCGTATTTTTTAGTGAACTTTAGCGTACTTTTTAGTGATCTTTAGTGTTTTCTATAGTAATCTTGCTTGTAAATTATTTTTGTGTTTTTAGAGAAGTTTTAGTAGATTTTAGCGTACTTTTTAGCTATCTTTGAAATTATCACTATAGAAAACACTAAAGATCACTAAAAAGTACGCTAAAGTTCACTAAAAAATACGCTAAAGTTCACTAAAAAATACGCTAAAGTTCACTAAAAAATACGCTAAAGTTCACTAAAAAATATTCTAAAATGCACTACAGTTTACGTAGTGAACTCTTTAAGATCAGTACACAAACAAAAAAATAACCCTTAAATAAAGTTCAGTACGTTATCGTAGTGTTTGTGATTATCAGCCTACAATCGTTGTGTACGGTATTTTGTTTGCGTACAGATTCATAAACAATAAAAAAAAATTATAGTTTGTGGTGGTCAAACAGTACGCTATGTTAGTGTACTGTTTTTTTTTCAAACACTGGATACCACACATTAAATCAGCGTTGCCACACAAGAAATTTACTTCCTACCAATTATTTTCAAAAATCCTACCAAAAATTTTAAAATACAATTCTTCAATAAAATCAAAATTTTTATTTTGGCTTATATAGTAATATAATAAAAAATTCCAATTTTTATAAAAAACATCAAAATATACATAAAATAACAACATAAAAGCAATATTTCATTTAAAATAACGGATGTATGTATGTGTATACAAAATGTATACAGATAAAAAAACAAAAGGAATTTAAAATACAAAAAATATCACATATAATTCGTTGGTTTTAAAATAGTTTTAGAGCATACTATGCAGAATTAACACCCATCCCTTTCCTGGAGCCAATCAAATTCGCTCAACCATTCGGTTCTAAATTTTCTTTTGACTGTTTCTTTATTTAAAAATGTTTTAAAACGTAAATTTTAAGAGTGGTTCTATTATTATATTTTTTCATTTAACTTTTGAGTTTTTGATAAAAATCTGAAAAAAATACATGCAATATTAGTAAATATTTATGTAATTAATAGATACATATTTGGAATTAATAAAGTTTAATTACTTTTCCATTTTGTCTATTAATTTTTTAATACATACACTTGAAAATAAACCTTCACTTAAAAATATTGTTAATTTCAATTTCATAAAATAGTTCGCGTTTCTTAAACCAGAGATGGTTATAGCTTTAATCATCTCTATGCAAATAAGCAGAGATGTTTTTTAGTACTTCCAAAACGGTTTTTGAAAATAGTGGTAACACTATCAAAGTTATTGTTTATTTTATTAAAAGTTACATTTTTTTTTTTTTTTATTTTATATTCTGAATTTTTAAGATGAAAAATTTACTATGCTAAAAAATTGCTACAGGCGGAAAACCTACCAACAATTTAAAAAAATTCAACAAACCAACCAAACTACCAAACTGTTTTTTAAAAACGAAAAACTACCAAGTTTGGTCCGATTGGACCAAAGCGGCAATGTCAAATATTCCACACGAAATATTCAATGTTGCTCAACAATTTTTACAAATTTGAACAGAGTACCACGCTTAACAATAAAAAAATTTTCAACTTTAAGACAACAAAAAAAAAAATAACGAAACTGATGGAAAAGCATTCTGTCACGACCTAGAACTAAATATTTTTTAACGCAAACGTTGTTTGGTTTGCTCTTAATCCTACTCTAATTAATAAAAATATATTATGATTAAAAATATTGTATTATTTTTAATAACACTTTTATTAAAAAAATAATAATAAATAAATAAGTAATAATAAATAATATAACTTTGGTTGTGGTTCAAATTTTTTTACGTATTTTTTTGCACAGTAACCATTAAATGGTTAAATATCAACAAAAACGTGTTTATCGTGACTCAGGTATTGCTAAAAACAACTATAATTTGATCTTTGCAACTTTACAATATTACAAAGAACATATACTATTTATTGTGACCATATCACAACCATGTTTTTTCTTTGCGTGTTCATAGCTCATGTGTCCACTAAAAAACCTAATTTTTTGTGTTACGAATGCCATTAAGACGTATATTCCATCTGGGCTTGTTTTAACAACCGTCTTCTTTTGATTAAATATTTCAGCCTTATCGCTGGAATTTGAGGCAGCTCCTTTATCTGTTTTTAATGTGTTTTATGTGTATATCCTTTCGTATGTCATTCTGTGTTCAGACTATTTTCTTATAAAATTGCTTGCAAAAATCCAGTATCGGTCAGTTTCCATAAACGCTTAAATTTTGCATCTTTCCTTTTTATCTAATGGTTTGCTGCGCTCCTTTTAAGCAAAAAGGAAAAAATATAATGATGAATATATTAAATAAATAAAATTATAACTAATTTTCTGTAAACAAACTAAATCAAGCAATCTAAAATAAAAATTTTTATTTTTTACTTACTTTTTGAAATAAAAGCAATATATGTAATATCAAAAGCTAAATATTGCATTGTTGGTTTTAAATTTCCAATTTAAGAGCATATAAAAGGTATCTCTATTTTAGTTTAATCAGATAAAGTATGTATGTATACAAATATTAATTGAACTTCTTTTAATTAGTCAAATACTAATGCAAAAGAGCATTAACAAAATCAAGTGAGCGGCAGCGTGGTTGCTGTAATTGCCATAGATGGCTACTTGCGGTAATAGTTAAATAACTGTGAAAAAATGTTTACTGATACTGTAATTTATTTTTCATTACCAGTAAATTTTTACTTATTAATGAATAAAATTAGTAATCAGTAAACTTTATTTGCAGTATCAGTTAAACACTTGCCGTTTATAAATGTACAACATTTTATTAATAATACATATTAATATTTCCAACTTAATAAATAAGGTCAGTTCAAGAGAATTTTTTCCCTGTGGTGAACTTTTAAATCTTTTTTATTGCCTTATTAAAGTGGAGTAAATGCAGTAATTGATACTGCATTAGCAGTGAAATTCAAATTACAACGCAATAAAACTAGTAATAATGATGTGTGTAATAAGCGAGATGTTTATTACACGTAAATTTGTTCACACATCAGAAAAATGCAATTTTTGCAATTTTTAATACATTCAAAATATAATGCAGTGTGACCAGGTATGGGAATTGCTAACTGAAGCAAAGCTAATGTTAAAACAGATACATACATAGTTATACATATGGCAATCAAAAAAAAGAACAAAGAAAACATATGTGGGTCGTGTATTGTACACAATTATTTTGTTGAAAAGGCGGTATTTTATAGTTTCTGTGGAAACATTAATTGATTAACAATAACTAAAAATATAATAATGAATTATTTCAAATGAAATGTTGATTTATAATAAAGGATCAATTTTCAATAATTCATTTATTAATTCCAATAAGCGCTTAAGTTAAACAATTATTTTGAAATGTATTTAAGGAAAAATTATGTTTAAAATATAATAAATCCTAATTAATTCAAACGAATTTTTAAGCTTTAGTAAAGGATGTTTCTGTATTAAAAGCGATTAACTCTTCTGAAAAATATAATGAAAATATAATTTTTTGTTTATAATGACTTCCTGACAGTGTCTATCCATACGTCCGCCTATACTTCTGTCACTGCCCTCTAATTATAGAATCCTAACAGGTATACTCTTGATATCTTGAATAATTATATTATTATTATAACAACAAATACTAAAAATTAAAGGGTGTTCCGAAAATGATGTGATATCCATACAAATATTGTTATTTTTTGAACTGTGGTAGGCGACACGTTAACTCCGCATAGTGTCAGTAAAATTATGTGTGGTAGGAAAAAATTACTTTAATGAAAAAGGTGTCCCAATATTGACTCATATGGCTTTAGTGTTTCAACTGTAGAAAGGAGACACTTCGAATTCTGACAGGGTATGTACCAATATGTCCGCTATCGAAATCACTTGTATAAAATAAATTTGGAAACTAAACGGTGTTTCATGAAGGACGCGAATTTAATGAATATGGCCATAATTTTTAAACCGTTATAGTCAGGTGATTTAAATTTGTACAGGGGATGAACTGCTAAGTTTACACAGAGTTTCTATTGCAAAGCCGCTATTAAACAAGTTAAAAAATTTAAATTTAATATTTTCCTAAAAGAAAAAAATATTTCGCATCGTTTACTATGTCCGCTGTAACAGATTGCAAAAGGAAGTCAAGTGCTAACTACTTATTTCTTGTAGCAACGGCTAACAAAATTGAAGTTTTCTGTGGGCTGAAAACCCTTCTTTTGCATCTAATGATCACTTGCATCTGGTATTTTTAAAGGACTAAAAATAGCTAAATTCCTTGTTCTGTCAATTAAGCGTTTTAAAATCACAAAACCTTTAACTTTTTTGAGCATGTGTTTTTTTTTTTCAAAGTTTATTTGCTGTAACAAGCATGAGTTTGTTCTAGTACAAAGGTTTCTAGCATTTGCCATTTATAGCCAATCATTTTGCCATTTCAAGTCGTATCCATCAAGTTTAAGCGATATACGATTTACAGACTTAATTTGATGGGTGGCGCAAAAAAAGATATATGGTTTATATATTTTTTATTTATGCGAACATAACAATTCATTTTTAAATACAGTATATTATTGGGAAATTTTTTGTATTTAGCTTTGAAAAATGATATGTGATTTCCATTTTCTACTTCGCACATAGCTACTTGCTCTTTTGAAAATATTTTCCATAACCTTTCGCAAAATTTCGAATGTTGGTTTTTACTCGAAGTATGGTTCTGGGCTTGTTAACGTACACCCTTCTTTCAAATATTCCCGAAGAAAACTCTTGGAAGCTGTTCAATCTGGTGAACGTGAAGGCCAGTTGAATTCGCTTGTGCGCGAAATTATTCGTCCACCGAAAATCCATTGAGGCACTTGCAGTATGTGCTGTAGATCCATCTTATTGAAACCACAAGCTTGGATGGTTTTCTTCAGCTGACCTAACAACATTTTCCAACATCGTCCGATAAGCACCACCGCTGACAGAGTTTGTGACTCTTTAATTCTCTGCAGCGACCGCCGTGATAGCCGTGTCTAGCACCTCCTTGTTGGTGTTGATGAACTTTCCCGTTCACGTTTAACATTTTTACCAGTATTTTTACAGACCCATGTTGACTAAAATTTCTATTTAAATAGTTTATTGCTGCGCTCCTTAAAATGATAACGATATGCATGATGTGTCAACGCAATAGACTGTTGGTTTGAAAAATAAAACAAAATTATTTCAATATCGATCTTATAATGATTCATAATTCATGATTATTGAAGCATAATCTTAAAATGATTAGAAAACAAAGAAAGAATATTAATTAAAAAAAGTTATAACAAATTCAAACCATAAAGCTCATTCCGCGCCACCTGTAATAAAAACAACATTAAAATTGTTAAAAAGAAAATCTGGAATATGAGTTCAAATCCCAGCGTTGAGTAGAAGAAAACAAAATTGTGATTTAGTAGCAGCAGTCAGTGAGTTGGATGACAAAAGGATGACAAATCTCGTTTAAGCTTGTGAAGGCTTTCTATGTACTAGAACAACAGCTGAGTTGGTTGACGTGGTTCAAATCTTAACCAAGCGTTTATGGACGAAATAGGTAAGAATGTTTGGTTGGTAAAACAGGACATCCAGAGGGACAGCGTATTGTGGTCCTTCAAGTCTCGACGAGTTACATATTAGTGTGGAGGTGTTTATTTCTACGTGAGTTTCTTATTGCTGAGTAAACAAAAACAAAAAAAAAATAATTTTCCTATGTTGTTGTCATTAGGACCTATTGCGAAGGTTAACTTAACTGACAGTACAATCGTCAAGCCTAACCTCTGCGCCTGGGTAGCATCTTAACAATGTCATTATATAACACCATACCTTTTTTTTTGAAAATATTGCAATTTATTTGCTGGGAATAGACAACCTTAAAGTGTTTTCTCTATTGTCCCCCAATAAAAAAATGCATCTTTATTATTAAATGTTGTGAGTTTTAAGCATATTATTTCAAATCATTTCTTATCGACTTAAATAAATGTCCCTTAGAAGGTTAGGCTTGTCTGAAAACACTTCATGGCCTTTCTTTGTTCATATTTGATACGTTGCATCGTTAGATTTGGCGACAAGTGTTTAGTTTTTATTTTTCTTGGTTTTTTCATATTTTCACTCCATATTTTTATTTTATATTTGTATGTGTAAGCTTGCAAATGTATAGTTGTTTATACTATATGAAATTTTAAATGTTAATGGTGTTGAAGACGACGATGACAATGATGACTATAAGATTATTTTGGCTGTGTTTCGTATCTGGCTGCTTGGCTAAACTACAAGTTGGCTGGGTTGAATAGCTGGATGTTTGACTGGATGGCTGGATGTTGTCTTGTCTGTCATTGCCGGCAAAATGTTAAGTACATAACATATAATCGAGCTATGAGATTTAAGTGGAAATTATATCTTTGCATATATTGTAGAATACATGCATTTGTATAAAATTGTATAAGCGTGTGTGTGATGGAAATGTAAAATATTTGCTTTAAAGACAATATGGCTTTTGGCTTTATCATTGTCCCTTCATGTTTCTTTTCTCTTTGCATTTTGCAATTTGTCGTGCTTGTTCTGTTTTAGTTTAAATTTTAGTGTCTTTTTTTGTAACTTTTTTGTGTCTTCTCTGTTGCAAGTGACTTTGAAAATGTTAAATATTTCGTTCCGTTTATTTACATCATCCAACCAACAAACGAGGCAGCCAGTCAGTCAACCCAGCCTCTTAGTGATACAATATTAAAGAGAGTAAATACTTTTACATTTTTTTGTCTTATTGCTAAATACATGTTAAAGCAATTGCAAAATTACTATAAGGACACCAAAGACTATTAGAAATTTCTCTTTCCTTTAACATGCAAATATTTGATAGTTTTTGTAATGCCTTGTTTTACTGTACATATTTAGTAACATTTTATGTAATGAAAATTTAATATACGAGGGCTGCTCTATATATTTCTGGCCTAATAGTGAAAATGCGAATATTTATAACCAAAAATGGTTTTATTGTTTTTCAAAGTATTCTCCAGCGTGATTTATACACTTTTGCATGCGCTCAAACCAGTTGTCGAAGCACTTTTTCCACTCCGATTGAGACACCTCTAAAACATGGTTTTTGAACACTTCAACAGCTTCTTCTGGCGACGAAATTCGTTGACCACGCATTTTTTTCTTGATGTGCGGAAACATGAAAAAGTCATTAGGTGCCAAGTCAGGGCTGTATGGCGGATGACCCATTAATTCGACGTTTTGGCCGGTCAAAAACGCTCTGGTTTGAGCCGATGTGTGAGAGCTCGCATTGTCATGGTGAACAATGATTCGCCTTCTCTTGTTGTTTTTCGAATTTCTCCGATGACTTCAGGCAAAAAAAATTGTAGTGTACCACTCAGAAGTGACCGTCCTACGTTGCTCAAGCGGAACAGTCGCCACATGACCAGTTTTGCCGAAAAAACAGGCGACCACTTGCTTCGAAGTGCTTCTTCCACGAACAACTTTCGTTGGATTTTGCTCGTCTTTGAAGACCCACACTGTCGATTGTTGTTTCGTTTCGGGCTCATACGCATGGATCCATGATTCGTCACCTGTGACTATCTTATAAACGTCTTTTGAAGCACCGCAATCGTATTTTTGCAACATTTCTTTGCACCAATCGACACGAGCCTTTCTTTGAGCGACTTTCAAATTGTGCGAGATCCAACGAAAACAAACTTTTTTTACGGCCAGGTGTTCATGTAGTATCGAATGTATGCTGGTGGAAGAAATGTCCAAGGATGTATCTATCTCTCGGTATGTCGCATGTCGATCTTGCATTATGAGTTCACGCACGGCATCAATGTTCTCTGGCACAACAGCCGTTTTTGGACGACCTTCACGGAATTCGTCTTTGAGCGAGCTTCGGCCACGATTAAATTCATTATACCAATTTTTCACAGGGCTTCATCGCCATACAAAGATTTAAGTTCATCAATGCACTCTTGTCGTGATAATCCACGTCGAAAGTTGTGAAAAATGATGGCACGAAAATGTTCACGAGTTAATTCCATTTTTTTTCTATACTAATTTTTTCAAGTCACTGTAAACAACACAAATAATGGTCGTACGTCAAAACGTTTTGAGTACGATTATGCTTAAAAATGACAAACTTTCCAATGGAAATGTCAGATTGCACTTGGCAGCACTCAGTGTTGCCAGGCCAGAAATATATATAGCAGCCCTCGTAGAGTTTTTTTTTAATATTTTAATTCTAAAGTTGTCTTTTAATTTAATGAACAAAAACAAAAATTGTTAAACGTTAGGAGAAGTAAATTAAAAAATAAAACACGTTAGTTTATAAATAAATTACCTTAAAATCTTTAAATTGTCCCAGTGTTTTCTGTCTTTTGTAGTTAAACACTGCGGTACCTTTATGAGAAATTAGAAAAGCAGACTTATACGGCATTTACACTATGCAATTTTTCATGAAGCTAGCATAAAATATTTGTTTGTTTTATAGCTAGAAGCAGAAATAGTGTTGATCGGTCCATGTCCTTCAAGGCAGCAGGCAAAACACCACGCCTACCTCTAATTTTTTCATGTCATTTGGAACAATAAAGTAACTTCAATCAGAAAAATAGATATATGTATGGGCCGATAGAGAATTAAAAAATAAGAAAAAACATCAAGTGAAAAAATTGGCGCTTACCCATATTTTCCGAGTTAAGGGCCTCTGAAATGTTCAAATTTTATAAAATATCAATATGGACATTATTTTAAAGCTTTTTAAGAGATATTTAAGGAAATACTAAAATTTTTTCAAATGCTTAACCCATTATGAGCCGATGTCATATTTATGTATAATAATATATAAGCAGTACCATTTTTTTTTATTTTTTGGTTCTCTGTCGCCCCAATATTTGCTTTTTTGATTGAAGTTATTTCACTAAACTAGATTTACATAGATGTTGAAGGGTACATAAGATTCGGCATAGCCGACTATGGCACTCTTACTTTTTTTCTGTGCTTGTGCATGCAGACGTCAGCCATTTCTGGGCAGACTTTGAATTTTTTTCTTTAATGAAGTTTACAGATTGGTCCTGTTCTAAAAACAGTTCATAAGCTTAAAAAAAAAAAAATTTGGAATTGGAAATTAAAGGGTGTCCTAATAGTTGATGTAATTCAATGTATGTGACCAAACTTTTTTACTGTATTATTGCTAAGTCAGCTATAACAACAAGTATACAATTTCAATTTAGAAATTAATGGATGTAATTTGAACTTCCCATTAAAATTATATGGATTAATCCATAATCGAGCAATAAAGGAGTAATGACTTTTTCATCCGTTTGGAGTAATAAGCGAGCTATCGAAACTGTTTTTTGTTTTATTGTTTATGCCTCGCTTAATACTCCAAATGGATCAATTGGGGAGGTATCAGTTGGTTTTTTGTTCTTTGACATAACTGTTAATTGTTGATGTTTTCGTTTTCTTTTTATATTTAGTCAGTTTAGTTTTAAAAAGTGAAAGAAGTGTTTAAAAAAAAAGCGAAAAGGTACGGGTACAGTAACAAATTTGTTAAAAATATGCAAAAATTTAGTTTCTAAGCGACTAATTAAAAAAGAAATTGAAAAATTCTCAAAATGTAATCGGGAGACTCAAAGTGAACAAGAGGCATCAGTGCCTAACAAAGTCAATGAATTATTATATGAAGATAGCCAAGCGGAAAACTTTGATGTTCATTATGATATCAATTCAAACAATATCATGAAAATTTTAAAAGGAGCTCGCTTTTTGGGTAATTGAAAATCGGGTTTCGTACGAATGCTGTAATTCACTACTCTACATTTTAAAAAGTGAAGGTATGGGCGTTCTACTATGCAGAGAAACATTGTTAAAAGCAGCGCATGCAGAAAATCCACGCTGCTTCACAGTGAGCCCCGAAATAATAATAATAATAATAGATATGTCACCAGATTTTAGATTTAAAAAATAACAAATAGCTGAATTTTTAATATTATATCTTAAATAATATATTTAATTTTTTCCTCAATTTTCTTGCAGAAGCACTTAAAGACACGTATCCAACATACCCGGAATATGAGAAAACTTTCAAGGTGGCATTTCGTAAATGTAAAGCAACTGTTTACCAACAGAACTACGGCCTCGTCGAATGCAACAAAAAAATAGCAACATTAAAAAAAAATAATTAAATGAATATTTTCTTGTTTTTGTAAAAAACAAAAAAATTTGTATTTTATATGGATGTTTAGTCCATTTATATTCTATTAGGAGACAAAAGCGATTACTCCCTTTATGCTCTTTTAGGAGACAAAAACGATTACTCCCTCTGTCGTCGTTTTCAAGATCAAAGCAGGTACTCCATAAGGAGCTTAAAAAGAGTACTCGTATCTGCGGACATGCTATGTTAAAAATCCAATGTGGTTCGGAGTTTAATGGAATAATCCATTACTCGCAAAGGAGCGCTCCAAGATTACTCTTTGGATGATCCTGTCTTTTACTGGGTATATTGCACTTAATTTTGAAACACTTAATTTTACTTTGTTTAGTTTAATAAGAAGTATAAATACTTAAGATTATCAAATTAAAGGGTATTACAATAGTTGATGTTATTCGTTGTATATAGCCAAACTGTTGAGTTTAAAGGGCGTTGATATATTTTAATGTATATGACAAAACTTTTCTACCATTATAGACAGACAGCTAAAATCTATTTGAAGTCGGTTTTTTTGCAAAAATTATTAATGAATATCAATATTCCTATCAAGAACATAAAAAGATTTCTTCTTGGCTAAAATTCATTAACGAATCAAGAAAATTATTTAGTAGAGTTTTTTCAACTTTTTATCACTTTATAATATTTGCGTTATGTCTGTCTACATCTTAAAAACAACTGTATTTTATGGAAAACGAATAAAATGCTGAAAACTTTAATAATGTCGCTATGAAAGTTGCAAAGGAAACTGCGGTAAGTTGTTCAAATTGCTGTTATAACTTCCGAGTCTGTCTACAAAAGTATTTGAAATTTAATTTCCGTTTGTAATATTTTACTTAACAAAGAAGAAAGAAAAAAGAAGAAAAATATGCAAATATGAAAGAAGACAACAAAAGCGACAATTGCAGCTGCAATTATGGAAATAAGCATAATTTTAAAATAAACAGATATTTAGTTATAATAAACTTATCTGCAATAACTTTTTCTTAAACTCTTGTTAATTTATTAGCTACAAAATACAAGTTTATACCAAGACAAGACTTCAAGGATTTTTTTTTCTTTTTTTTAATTTTTATTCTTTACTAAATATAGAAATCTTTAAATTGTGAAACTAAAATAGCTAAATTAAAGTTTAAAACATAAAGCAGTAAAGTTACGAGTATTAAAAGAAAAACTTCTGCTTCAAAACGGATAAGTTTTGAAAAAAAAATTATTTTATTTAATACTTAAGTAGAAATAAGTGACTTAATAATTCATTTTTGTACCAAAAAGTGACATTTTGTTTAAAAAAAAGTTACCAATTGTAAACCAAGTTTCTTCATTTAAGGTCAGGTTACTCCTTAAACAAGACATTTCCTTATAAAATTGGCTTTTAACTAAAAATATCCTTTTGTGAAAAAAACTATTTTCTAGTTCAAGGGTACCTTTATGAAATAAGTTACTTTCTGAAAGAGATGTTTGTTGTGAAATATGTGTTTTTGTGAAAAGTCACTTTGTTTGAAAAAAAATAGTTCAAAAATATTTTGTGTGATGCTTGTAGAAGTTAGTTTTTGAGAGAAGAAAGTATCTTTTGCGAAAAAAGTGACTTTTTACGGAAAAAACGACTTTTTGTGAGAAATATGACCTTTTTTAGAAAGTCTGTCTTTGTGAACAAAAAACAAACAAGTATTTTTATGGAAAAGGTATTTATTTGTTATTGGCAAAAACGACTCTTTCTCGAATGAGAGTCTTTGTAAAAAGAATGACTTTTGTGAACAAAGTGACCGTTTTTTGTTGTTGTAAAGAGTGGGTTTTTGTAGAAAAAGTGACTGTTGCAGGACAAGTGGATAAAATGCGCTTTTATGGAAAATTTTTTTGGTAAAATTTGGACTTTTTGTAAAAAGGGGCTTCTTGTAAAAAATTTATTTCTTCGAAAGAAGTTTCTCTGTGGAAAAAAATGAACTTTTTCCAAAAGCTTCTCTGTGAAAAAAGTGATTATTTGAGAAAAAACGTCTTTTTATCTTTGGGGGAAAGGTGGCTCTTTGTAGAAAGATATCTCTTGTAGTATAAGTATTTTTTTTTTGTGGAAAACTTAAGTCCACTGTTAAAAGAAAACAAGGAAAAAAACTTATTTTTAGAAAACTTGATTGTATGGAAAAAAGGTCGATTTTTTTAGTAATAGTTTTTTTATGAAAAAAAGAAATCTTTTTTTTTAACAATTTATCTTTAAAAAAAGTGACAGAAAAGTCACAAAAATTAAAATAGTTGTCCAAGTATTTGTTTTTATTCTATTATGGTTTTACCTTAGTTTCAATAATTCTTTCTGTATTAATGAATTATAAATATTCTATTATTCTAAGAAATTTTCTATTATTAAGCAAGTAAGGGTGCTATATACGGCTAAGCCGAATCTTATATACCCTTCAGCATCTATGTAAATCTAGTTTAGTGAAGTAACTCCAATAAAAAAACATATTGGGGTGACAGAGAATAAAAAATAAAAAAATTGGTACTCTATATGTATATAATTTTACATAAAAATTACATCGGCTCTTGATGGGTTAAGCATTTTGAAAAAAATTTTGAATTTCCTTAAAGACCTGTTCAAAAGCTTTCAAATAATATCTATAATGATATTAAAAAAAAGTAAAATTTCAGAGCCCCGTAACTCGGAAAATATGGGCGAGTATCAATTTTTTCTCTTGCTTTTTTTCTTATTTTTTAATTCTCTATCGCTTGATATATTTATTTTTTTTTGATTGGAGTTACTTAATTGTTTCAAATGACATGAAAAAATTAGAGTTAGGCTTGGTGTTTTGCTAGCTACCTCGATGGACATGGACCAATCATGCTGATTTCTAAGAGCACCCCCTTCGAGGCAAACTTGATTTCAACACTAATACAGATGGACAGACGGACATCGCTGAATCGACATCGCTATGCATAAGAAATCAGAATATATGTACTTTATGGGGTCGGAAATGGATATGGTAGAAGTTACACACGGAGTGACAAACTTTTATATTTCAACTTTTTGTGGTGAAGAGTATAAAAAACTAAAACACTGAAAGCACTCGCTCTTGAATTTTTTATAAAAGTATTATTTTGTGTCTTTTGTTACTGTTCATTACATTTTTACTTCCATTTCCCTTTTGTTAAAACAACCTGTCAACATCTTTTGTATAAATTTTATAAAAATTATTTTTCGTTTTATGGTTTGTTTGAAAATAAATTCGGATTTATTTCCTCAATTCCTGTTTATCCGAATTATGTTTGTTGGTTTAATTGAAAAAAAAGGAAATTACAATGAACCCACATTTTATTATTTTATACTAATTTTATAAACAAAAACGCATTTTTATATGTTTTTAGAAACAAAGTGCGTTGCATGTCAAAAACGTCTATTTCTTGCTTGACTTTTTTATGTTTTTGATTCTGCTAATGATGATGTCGGTGGGGTAAAAATGTTTAAAAATAAAAATAAAACTGGAAATAAACATAAACATAAAAATAAAAAAGACAAAATAAATTTACTCTTAAAATAAATTGATTTTAAGTTGGAATACAATTTTGTTGCCATGGCAATATTACAACGAAAACAATTTAATGGTTATTAAATTTTAATAAACGAATATACAAATAAAAAGACTTTAAATGTCTTTAATTTAATTGCACTGAAGATGAAAACTAAAATTCAGCAAAAGAAGTGACAGAAGTTTAGAGAAAACGCGATATATAAATACTATGAAAAATTTGGAGACGGTAAAAATGTGGGCTGGTTGGTGATGATAAAAATAAAACAGAACAGCTTTTTCAAATGTAACCAATGAAAGAAAAATAAATAAATAAAAATAATTTTTTGTAAATTAATTTGCGGCTGTTTCTGGTTGTCACGGTAAATACTAGGGAGCTAAGAAAAAACTTACACTGAAAAAAAAACTGCATTGAAATGTTACACTCTTTTGCAGTGTTTGCTTATTATTTTGCTACGTTTCACAAGAAATATTTAAATAAATAAAAAAACCGGAAATGAAAAATATGACGTGAATACGTAATCAAACAATTTAAAATTCAATACGTAAGAAAAATGATAAAGTTAAGACTCACATATCGAAGGTGTATATTTTTTATAAAATTCACAATCGTTATCGGAGATACCAAAATCTTAAGTAATTTTTTCTGTTATTCAAAATGAAATTTTTGAACGTGAAAGTTGTAATTGGTTTAGTAGTTTGATACGAATGGTAATAGGTCAGCTGAAAAAAAAAAACACCGGGCTTTGCTCTAGTCCAGAGTAAACTGTCCATACGTAGGATCTAATGAAGATGATTCTCGTTAACTAACCGAAGTGGTTACTTTATGCAATAAGTTTGGTTGCATCGAAAACAAAGGAGGATAAATAGCAGGTTATATTAAGAACGGAGATTGGGGTCATCTAACATGTGTTTATCCAAAAATGGTTTAGAGTTTTTTTGACGTCGCCCTTAAATCACATTATCAATCACATATGCGATCAGAAAAAACATTTTTCGGCAGTATGTGAAAAATATCTTGTAGTATTATTTAGATACAAGGCTTTTTGCTCATGCTTCGTAACTCGCCTTACTCGGCTGCCATGTGTTTGTTAATTGGCGAGACAGTGATAAGAATTGGTTATAATTAATATAATTGGTCATAAGAGCTGTATTATGTTCTCTGTAAAAAAGTAGTAATACAAAAATTATAGTCGTTTCTAACAATACTTAAGTCACAATATAAAACTTTTTGTCCACATTTTGTTTGAACTAATAACGTGTGATAAAAATCGAACCTCAACGAAATTGTTTATAGCCATCACAAAAAATTTGTTTATAAAAATATTTTTGCTTCGTCATAGGCTAAATGTAGAAATATTGGAATAAGTAATATTTATGTTGAATATTATATCGAAACAGATCGCTTCATTTTTGTCGATCCCCTTTCAACCTAAATGTTTATAAGCAACCGATCCATAATTAACGGCAAGACTGCTCCCATCAAGTCACTTGCTACTACCAGCCTTGAGTTTACTGATTTCAGACTGGCGGCTACCAGTTATCAGCATCTTAAGTCATCGCAGAGTCTCTTCTACTTGCTAGCATTTTTCCAAGGCTGGGATCCCTATGGCATCCATATATAGCAAGCCTATGCTGGTGATTCTAAGTTCCGCACGTTCATACACAATGTACACTTCCGTTTCAGCCTCTTTCAGGCAAAGTCTGCATCATCTTCTACGACCACCATTATGGGCTCTTTGAGCACCGTTCAAAACTGTCTAAGTGTAATAGCCTTTCCTTAAAGTTTCAGGGTAATGAGTCCAGTTACTAAAGGACCTTTGTCGCGTTAGAACAGTTTCTAGTGCTACTCTGGGATCTGGTCTACAGAAGAAAAGGTAATAGAGATTTGTTAAAAAAAGCTCTTAAAAATGTTGAGAAAAATACCACCGAATTACTAATATAATATGTGTTGATATTTATGTTTACGTTAAGATTGTTATTATATAAAACTACTCGTATATTATGGTTTCGATGACAAAAATACTATTATGTATAAAAATAATATGATTAGAAGATAACAATAGAATTCAAATATAGTATGCATATCTGTAAAGAGCTTCATGTATGCTTATAAATTTAAACTTAAGCTAGAGCTTAACAAGTTTCATGCAATCTTTTCCATTAAAAGTAATTTAGTTTTTTTTCAAATAGCTTCCTCACTGAATATAAATTACCTTTTCGGCCTATTTAACCCTAAAGTTTTCGTCGCCACTACTAGGCGGTGTAAATTTATGTTTATAATGTTTACGTAGTAATTTTATAATTAATTTTTAAGCTGAGTATGCAAACGTGCGGTTTTTTTTAAGTTGTGTTAGTCCATTTTTGATAATAACTTATTGTATGATAACTCAGAATGTAATCAACTATAATCCTTTTAACGGTAAAGGGATGATCTTTCTGGCCTTGCTATTCGGATATTTTCGGACAGTCAGGCGGAAATCAGCGCGTTTACTGGTGCATACAGTACATCTAAGCTAGTCCTGCGTTGTCGCTCATTACTGAACACTCTATCGGAGCGATCACAGATTGACCTGTTTTGGGTTTCTTGTCGCAGGGATATCCAGGGTAACTGTGAGGCCGATGATCTTGCTAAATAAGGCACATTGCTTCCTAACATCTCCTCGCTACCAAACGTTGGAATTCCTCTGGCAACGTTGACCTCAAGTGGACCAGGCACCTGCTCAGACAGGAAAGCAAATCCATAAGTATCACGGTCTCGGAACTTACTGGACACTGTCTAATCGGCAGGCATGCTGAAAGACTCGGTCTGCCCTTTAATGATTGCTGTCGCAGCTGTGGTTCGGAGGATGAGGAAGAGAACGTTCTGCACCTCCTGTGCCACTGCCCATCCCTGGCTCGAAGAAGACTAAGAATTTTGGGCTCTTCTTTCTTTGGAACTCTTACGGAGGTATCATCTCACTCTATACGGGACATAGCGAAGTTCATCCGTGAATCCTCATGGTTCTCCGCTGGGTAAGGGGAGTCGCGCCGCCTTCCTTGTGGTATCACAACGGGCCATTCGATTGTGCTTAAGTGAGCTTCGTCGCGAGAGGCTGCCACTCCTAACTAACTAACATAATCCTTTTATGTATAAATAGTTCCCAAAACAGTACTTTAGGATCGTGCTTAAGAATTACGTCAATGCAACATTAAAAAAATATGCTAAATATTTTTATACCATTTAAAATACAAAGACGTTATAAAAAAAATTAATCAGTTATGATTACATTATTTTTACAACGGTTTATTTATCTTAGAATAAGATTTAAATTGTACTTGGAAAACGAGATTTAATATTTTTTAACCGTCTTCTTAAATTTGTAATTTTAATCACAGCATCTCTTCTTTAAGTGCACAACTAACTCCCCCTTCTTAGAAGTGCTTTCAAAAAAACATAAACACACATTGAAAAATTAGTTTTGAGGGTTCATTTGTTTTGTTACTGCCGGTAAAAGAGGAAAATTTTTATACTTAATTCGTTTTATATATAAAAAGCATAAACAATCTAAAAGAAACTAGAAAATTATTCTGCTCTAAAAGCGATTAAGTTCACGTAATGAAATAATATTTGCTAAAACTATTTTCGTTTATTTTTAACAGATTAAAATAATGCAAAATACGGTGAAGCAGAGTATTTTTAATATAATTACTATTTAACTTATTTAAACAAAGTGGTTATTAAGAAAGTTTTTGTTTATCTGATTTGGGAAGTATTTACTAATGAGCTATAAAGGTATTAGCAAAATGGCAATGTGCTAATTAAAGATTAGAAACCAAGCTTAAAGATATGGATGTATATATAAGCATATGCCTAGTTATGTGTAACAGAGATGTGGTCAGATATAATAGAATAGGCGAAATTGCTCATTTGCATAGTGGAAAGACCGACTTTTCCTAAAAATATATGCAAACTGAAATTTTTAAAACTTCGTCCACAAGGTTCGCTCTTGATCTGGAACATTTAGAATATATTCATAATAAAATATAACAATTAGAGTAGAAATACAACTTTACGCTTGCGGTGACGCATTTCGCATGTCAGAGAAAAAACCGAAAAGTATTTTTGTTAGAAAAACAATAAAACTGTGGCAACATGCTGAAAGAGAAAAAATTAAAAACTGAGAGCTTGAGAGAAAACTAACGCAAATTAAAATAGATTCTAATTTCATGCGGATTCGTTGAACGTTTTTTATTGTCAAAACTCCATGTAAAAAACAACCGCATCCGCAACCGTGAGGTTGTATTTCTACTCTTAAGCCTACTTTAAACTTTTGATAAGAAAAAGATTTCTGTGCTCGATAAGCGATAATTTAACATAATTTAAATCACTTCAGCATGATTCTAGCCAGTTTTTTAGGAAACGAAACGAAAAATTAAAAAATTATACGGGGATTGCTTTTAAATATCGAAATTAAATTTGCTTTGTTGTATAAATTTATTTTTGGCCAATTGATTTCGTTACCTTTGGTGTATTTATTGTAAATTACAAGCTGGTAAAGCCTAATTCCTTTCATGTCAATAAAAATTCAGTTTTTTTACAACATATTTCTCCCAACGTTTCGTGAATTTTTTGTTCACTTTTTTAGGGGATTCGTCTATTTACAAAAATAAATTATTGACATAAAAGGATTAGGTCTTAGTAGCTTGCAACTTACAATAAATACATCAAGGGTAAATCAACTTAAGTTTGGCCTAAAAATCAAAACAATTGTTAAAACAAAAGCTATTTTATTTTATTTCTGCTTCACTGTGCAATATATCAACTTGCGTCTCAGTGCATTACTAAAAATAAACAAAGTTGTCACCAATGGAAAACATACGATGTAAAGAAATTAAAAATTTAGCTGTCTGAGAAGCTGTAAACAAACACAAAGTCGAGAAATCTTAAAGGTATTTACTTTAAATAAAAAGTACCACAGCCACTTATTTTGTACGTTAAATAAACGCAACAGCGTATCTAATGTAAACAACAACGAAGAAATATCGTTGTTTTTCCAACTCTATGGAAAACGAACAAAACTAGGCAGTTGTTTTGTTTGTTATTTATTGCCAACGACTGGATGTAGGGGGTTGGGTTATTTTCATGGTCTTATTGGCTCTTCCTTTTAATTAAATCTCCCTCTAATACAACAAATATTCTGCCACCCTAAATTCTATTACGAATGACTTATTTTTGTCTGCTTCACTTTAAGATGCTCAATACTATTTGTCAACGCCTCACGCGCTCCAGAAAACGAAAAAAAAAAATAAATTAAAAAGAAAAAAGATAAGAAAATATCTATTATTCATATGAAGATGTATCTTCGTTTAAGTTCCATCCTGTTTTCATTTATTTAAACACGCTTAAAAATCCTATTGCTATAAAATAAATTAAATTAAATAAACTAAAGTGAAATTACACAGAGAACAGAATTTCGTTCTGAGAACCGAATTCATTGCCAATCGAATTTTGTCGGTTGTGTGTATTATATTAAATTCGGTTGTAATAACTGAATGAATGTGGCACTCACAACTATTTAAAAAAATCATTCTTGGGTGACTATAAAGTATTATTGTGAATAAAATAAAACAATAAAATATGTTAACATATACTTTTATTTTAAAAATAAATTACAGGAATAATATTACACTTTATAAATTTCATCTTTGGAGCCTTCCTTTACATCATGATCCTTCTTTACGACATACATATGTATGTAGTTTCTTCAAATTTGCATCCCATACCGCCAGTTTTGCAGCTGCGAAGTGTATTTAACATTTCAGAATTTTTTTTTTTTAATTTACGAATGTAATTTTACCACTAACAGTATATGTATCTTTGAATTTTTAAACTGAAATATTGATTATTTTTTTGTATAATGTTTCATTTTTATTATGTCAAACATTTTTCGATTTTAAAAGACACAATTGATTTTTATGATTCTATCTACCAAATTTTGGTTTTCAGTAGTAATGTACTGAATAAATTTAGTTGCATCTGCTATTTAATAGAATTGATTTTAGTAAAGACACAAATCGGTAACGATAACTTTTTTAAGAGCTTTTACAACCAACATTTGGACGCAAATATCATTTGTTAGCGTTTAGTGTTAAAAATAAGTCAAAACTATAATTTATTTATATTAAAAATCAAATAATTATATTAGAAATTAAATTTTAAGCACATCAACTGTATTTTTACCAATCTTTTTTGTGTGTGTAGGAAAAGCATGAAATTTATTATTGTGGTATTGCGAGTGTATTGCTGTTTTGAATCTACACAAATTATTTTATACGAATGGTTTCCACGAATTTATTAGATATTATTACTACACGCTGAGGCTGAAACAAAATGAAAAATGGTATGAATTGAAATTGTCGCTAGGGATGGGAGCACACTGGTTTTTGAGGTTAAAATAATTATAATTAAAAAATATCGGACTCATATGACAAAAAAATAATAATTTAGGCATATAGAAACATGGGGAAATTTAAAATAAACATTCTGCCCCCTTATTGATTTAAAAATTTACAATAAACAAAAATAAAGTTTAAAAATTTTGTTTTTAATTTTCATTAAAATGTATAGTTGTTAATAGTAATAACTGAATCAACATTTAAAGCAACATATTTGTGAGCAAGAAATTTTTAAAAATAAATTTTAAATATTTTATTTTCCCTTAAGTTCATTTATTTTTTAATTTCTAAAAATCTTTTTTAGAAATAAAATTTATTTTTACAAATGTATGCGGACGTTTTCACAGTTCAAATAATTAATCAAAATTAAATTAAAAGCACGCAAGGCACAGCGAGCATTCACACTTACTTCATAACAATCAGAATGATACTGAAACAGCATCTATAATCTTATGAGTAAACAAGTAAGAATGACTTAAAACAAATTTGCATTCGTGTTCAATCGATGATTAAAACAAAGCAAAAACAAATGTACAAGACAAAATACAGAGAGAACAGTAAAGAAATACGTTGGTTTGTGTGTAAATTTCGTCTAACCAAATTAATGTTGTTATGAGTTATGAGTATTCTCGTATTCTTATTTACAAAGTTAGTTGGTTAAATAGATGATGTTTATAAAAATACACAACTAAGGTCGATAAATGCGAAGAATGCTGATGAAGGTCGTAGCGGTCCAGAAAGTGCAGCATTTCATTCTGCTAGCGTCTAATTTTTCTTGTTCTTTGGAAAACGTCCGCATACATTTGTAAAAATAAATTTTATTTCTAAAAAAGATTTTTAGAAATTAAAAAATAAATGAACTTAAGCCAAAATAATTTCTATTCATTTATAATATTTTACAGTTCAAATAATTAATAAAAATTAAATTATTTTATTTTCCTTAAAAAGTTTTATTTGTAAACAAATATTCAGCAGTACCTCCAATATAACTAAGCTTGGTTTCAAAACAGTATTTCTTTCTTTAACAAAAATGTTTCTTGAGAATTGCCCTCAAAATGCTTTACATATAATGTGTGCCAAAAGCCTGGTACTCTGTTCAAAATTTCATTTAAAATGCTTTCAAAATATATATAAAATTAAAATTTTTCAAAAAAAAAATGGTGCAAAAGTTGTTCTCTGTTTATTCCCATTAAAACATTGTAAATGTTTCTAGCAACATTTTAAAACAACATGTGAAACATACTTGGGCATACTACTCATTTTGGGATTTTTTCTATCTGTCCATCTGTCTGCCTGTGTTCGCCTCACGTAAAAACTGCTGGATGGACTTGAATAATTTTGTGAGGATACTTTTCTTTCATTTTATAGAAAAAATAGAGCACATTTTAATTTTGCAGAAGCAAATTTTAAAAAATTGTTTACAGAACTCTACAATATATATTTAAAAACATATTTTTCTATATTTGAATTGTAAGAACATTAGAAATGGGCACTGCAAGTATAAAATTTATATAGCTTGTAAAATTACAATATTAAAAAACGCATGTTTACACTAAATTTAATATAAAAACAAGTAAGAGAGCTATATTCGGCTATGCCAAATCTTATGTACCTTTCACCATCTATGTAAATCTAGCCTAGTAAAGTAACTTCGATCAAAAAGCAAATATTGGGGTGACAGAGAATTAAGCATTTTTAAAAAACGTTAGTATTTCTTTATTGATATTTAAAAAAATTTCAGAGCCCCGTAACTCGAAAAATATGGGCGAGCGCCAATTTAATCACCGGCTATTTTTGCTTATATTTTTTATTCTCTATCTCTATATTTATTTTTTTGATTGAAGTTACTTTATTGTTCCAACTGACATAAAAAAATTAGAGATAGGCGTGGTTTTTTGCCTGCTGCCTCGAAGGACTCGGTCCGATCATGCTGATTTCCAATAGCACCTTGTTATATCTGATCGATTGACATATTTTTTTGTGAAATCAACCCTAACATGGAAGCAAAGACGGGCGGACGGACAGAGGGACATCGCTCAATCAACTTCGCTATGCATAAAAAGTCGGAATATATATACTTTATGGGGTCTGAAATAGATATTGTAGAAATTACAAACGGAATGACAAACTTTTTTCAATTTTTGTGGTGAAGGGTATAATGTATAGTATTATGTGTAGCGGGGAATTTTGTGGATAGTTGAAATGGTTTTGTTAGCGATTTGTAGGGAAAAAATTTATTTAATTCGGGATGCGACTCGAAGAAAACCTGAGAAGTCTGCCTTTAATTGCATTTAAAAGTCCTCAAAAATCAAAATTTCCAAAACCTTAAAACTGTACTGGTGACGCATTCGTAAATGATCTCGCTATATATGGAAATAAGGGAAGATGTTATAAGCAGGTTCAGGTATCATCAGTGCCCAGCATTGACTAGCAAAAGAACAAGAAAATATATCTTCAGTTACATGTGCATATCACGCCTTTAGAATAATTAAATATATAATATAATAAATCGTACAAGATAAGCGATTGGTCAATCATAATAAATTTAAAGAAGACCACTCACTGTTCATTCTTAAATAATCTACATACAGAATACTACGAAAAGAAAACGTTGGCTCACGCACGCAAAGATGTTGTGGTCAAACTTCAAAAAGTTTCATTTTTAATCTTTTCAAATTACGCTTCCTTCGCCACTCATTACATAGATTTTAAAATAAAAAGAAAAGTATGCAGTGAGCAGCTGATGGTTGCACGAAAAAGGAAGGCTGGAGGGTTAAGAAGAACATTTGCTGAGATTTTCTCTCAAGTATGTGTGGACACTAATTGTTTCTATTATTCCAAAACATTAAGCACGTCTAAAACTAAACGATTGTTTCTGTCTGTCCTTTTGTTTATTCTGCTTTGAACTAAAGGCTTGAGTTATTGTGTGAATAAAAGTGCAAGTGTGTACTTGTAATTCTGTAATGAAAATATTGAAAACCCTATTTATTTCAAATTTCAATACGAACCAAAAGGATTACATTTGTTGCAGGGGGCTACAATTTTCTGAGAACTTCCATATATGAATACATGCTTCAATTTAATATTTATTTTTGCTCTTTATATTGTTTGTAGAGAGGGAGGCATATTTGGTACGTGTTTTTATGTTTAATTGCAATTTCAGTCATCATCAGTACTTTCAAATAAATTCTGGTTTTTATTATTAAAATTTATTTTTTGTGCTTTCAACAGACTTAAATTATCAGCTAAAAAAATTTTATATTGTGAGAGCAGCACTTATGGAAGTCTTCAGAAATAACAAAAAACACAGTAATGGAACGTAAATAAATTCAGTGAAAATTTCGGTAACTGCCAAAGTCTCTCTCCTTGCAAATATGATATAATTATCCATAGTTAATAAGTCTGAGAGGTTAAATATTTCATTAAAAAAAATTCAAAACTTTTTAAATATCGTTGCAAGTACTTCGTAATTTTAATGATTTTTTTTTAATTTTAACGTTTGCTTACGGCCGAACACTTGAACTGATCGTAATAGCATTAACTTAATGCCCATTAACCTAAAATGCTTTAGTCGCTGTAAAATTTTACATTGAGACCAATAACCCGTTGATAATTTTACCAATAAATCGCTGCACAGAAATTGTGTTATATTTGATGCTTATAATTTAAAATGAGCCCATAAAGCGTCAAGCCATTCCTCATACATCTGTCTGATTTGTTTCTCTTGACATGTAAAACTATAAAAATTTTCAACTAAAGATGCAGGAATATAGCACGGATTTTTTTATGGGAATAAAAGATTTTCAGTTGTGGCGTTGCTAACCGTCAAGCGACATGGGCTTTGTGCCTTCATACCTGACTTATGTAAACGGAAAATGACACAGATAACAAGGTGAGTACTTGTCAAAGTCTTTTATATCCGAGGTGCCTTAGGAGGAGATAGCTAATGATGACTTACGAGCTTATAAGGGTAACAACCCTGGTTCAGTCCGACAGCAAAAGATGAAAGTTATGCGGGTAAATTTTTAAATATGGTGGGGAAAAGCCACCATATTGCGCAATTCGAGGGTTCCTTTAACCGCCATGTGGCGTTATTTATAACATGGCAGTGAGTAAAGAATTGGAGATCTCGCACAGATCCAGGTTATTTAGGTTAGAACACTATCCAAGCCTTATGTGGAAAGAACTGACTTTGGCCTAAATAGAGGAAAAAGCTCTGGGAAATCAACAGCAATCAAATGCGGAAAGGCTGCACCTAGAAAAGTCTTACAAAAAACTAGCAAAATGTCTCGTATATAATCCTACCAAGTTTGCCAGCAGCAAAGGTTCAAGCTGTCATGTCTGGAGCCCATACTTCGATTGGTGCAACCATACAATAATATGCTACAAAGATCTTAATAAGACCTGTGAGCATTATAACTGAAAATACTATCTTGGGTTCCAAAGTCGCAGCTCCTCCCGCCCGTTAAGGAACAGTAAGTAAGTCTTTTGACTCCCTATCTAAGAAATAATATACTTTACTTAAATGAATAAATTATTGTCCTTTTTAAGAGGAGGCGCTAGTCTTATAAGATACCCTGCTGGATTCATTTCCAAAATGGCCAAGGAACCATGACAGAGTATACAGTGGATTTGATGCCGATGAGAAAACAAAAACTACTAACCAGTGACCGAAGGTTTTCAAATTTTAATCCACCTAGACGGACTTTCTAAATCACGATTCCCTGGCTTCCCTTTAAGAAAACAGTGCTGCGATGATTATATTCGGTTTCTTTAACTAGTGCTAAGAAAGTTATCAGCATAAGGATTGGATCTCTTGCAAGTAAGTGAGTACGTATGAGCAGGACGACCATTGCAACCTTACCTAACCTCAATTTTAAAACAAAAAACGCTATTTTCAAAAACTCATTTCAGGCGCAAGTAACTTTTTATACAAAACTAAATCTCTTAAATATTAAGCGTAGAGAAATTGGTCTACTAAAATATTCTGAATACAAATCAACCTAGACAGTATGTAGGCGTTCTAGTGATAGAATATGGATATGAGCATCTTACCTAATTGAAAATTTATGGTTTTGATATTTAAGGGCTTATTTTTAAGACAGTGAATGCGGATCTGGTGTGACTTCAGCCTAGAGTTTGACCTTTCAGTCTATGCTTGACATCTAAATGTCCCTTGTTACACAAACCTTATATTAGACATCTAACTGTGTGTGTGTTTATTATAAATACAAATTTTATCAGCCGTTTTCAATCAAATATTGGTTGTAAATTTTACAGGTCATTTAGTAAAATAATGACCTCTAAAAGTAACTTAAGTGAATTAATATTGTACGTAATTAGTTTGGGTGATTTTCGTTGGCACTCTTCACAAGATTGTAAAAGCTAAAGACATTAAACTTATTTTTATTTTTAAATTTATTTATACGATAATGAAAATTGACATATTTTCGGCTTTTTGGTTCATTCATTAATATAATTTCTAAACATTTTTAGAAAGAAAAATTATTTACAGTAGCTCCAAGCGAAACTCGTACACCTATGAAAACAAATTTCTTTATGTTATATGTCTAAAACTAAATAGGCTAATAAAATAAATTTACTTAATTTTAGTACAAAACTATGTACTTAATTAAATATCAGAAACGAAATTTTGAATATAAATTTATTTATTAAAATACAGATAAATATTTTAAAAAGTGCCAACTTTCGACGCCAAAGCCAAACTCGTACAGTCTTATTTAATTTGGCAACATTCTTTTAATTTGCATCTAACTTCGGGATATTTCGTAAAAATAATTAAAAAAATTAGGGAGTTTTCCCATTATTACCTTTTTTATTGTCATTTATTTGATTTTTTGTTTGAAAGAGTTACAAAAGAGAACAAAATGGGTAGACAGAGAGGACAAACTTCTGTCGCAGTAAGAAAATTAATAATTCAACATCATAATAATAATAAATCGCTGCGATAAATATCTGAGATAGTTGATAGAAGCCTATCAACAGTGCAATTTATTATAAAAAGGTGTAAAATGGAAGAGAGGATTGCGAACAAGAAGAAAAGTGCATATAACAAAATTTTCTCTGCTAAAGACGAGCAATATATTTTACGTCAAATAAAAAGGAACCCATTTTCAAGTGCTCCGAAACTCGTAGAAGTTGTGTAGAAAGACTTAGGAAAAACATGTTGCCCACAGACCATAAGAAAAATATTAAAAAGGGCTAATTTCAATAGTAGAAGGACAAGAGTTAAACTTCTGCTTAATAAGAGAAATCAAAGAGAAGGTTAAGATTTGCCAAGGAACATGAAACAAAGGATTTTTCATTTTGGAAGCAAGTATTATTCACAGATGAAAGTAAATTCAACTTGTTTGGTTCAGATGGAAGACCTTTTGTATGGAGAAAATCCAATGAGGAGTTGCTTGTCTAAAACATGAAACCAATAGTTAAGCACGGTTGTGGGTCAGTAATGGATTGGGGATAATTTTCTGCATCTGGGCCCGGTGTTTTACAATTTATCGATAGTACCATGGATCAGCAAATGTATCTGAACATTTTAAAAGAAAGTTTGCCAGTTTGTAAGCAGAAATTTTGTCTTGGTGAAAACTTTTATTTTTACCAAGACAACGAACCTAAGCATAAGGCTTATAATGTGCGATCATGGCTACTTTATAATTGTCCACATGTTATGGATACACTAGCCCAGAGTCCAGACATAAACCCAGTCGAAAATTTGTGGTGCTATCTCGATCGTAAAATTCGTAGTCAAACAATAAGTTCTAAGGATGGCTTGAAAAGAGTTCTTCAGGACGAATGGGGCAAAATTGAACTGAGTTTTTGCGAAAACCTTGTGCGCAGTATGCCAAATAGATTAAAAATGGTGATAAAAAATAAAGGCATGCACACCAAATAATAATATTTAAAACCAACAAAATAATATTTGATTGAAGTGTGGTGTACGAGTTTGGCTTTCTCACAGAAATTACTATTATTTTATGTTTTTATTAAAAAAAATTTTTTATTGAATAATAACTTAAAGTTTTTATGTTTTGTTAAATTTGTTATAAAATGAACTAATAAAATAAATACAGTTTTATTTGTTAAGAGCTTCTTACTTAATGATAAAAGATAGTTTAAAAATTAGTCTAAAGTGTACGAGTTTCGCTTGGAGCTACTGTACATTATATGTGGAGGTTTTCCAAAGAAAACAAGACGCTAGCAGAATGAAATGCAGCATTTTCTGAACCGCCACATCCTTCGTTATCATTCTTCGCATCTATCTACCGTATATTATGTCATTAATTTTAGGTTTTTAGTTGTAGAATTTTTGCTACCCTAATATATATCCTAATATATGTCCCATATGTATTGTTAGATTTTATTAGTTTTTAATTTAAATCTCACCAGACCCCACTTGATGTTTTTTCGACCCATGCAAATAATGTTTTCGTATTGTTTTTGCAGTCAAATGTTGCACGTTACCTGAAAATTCCCACAACATTTCATATGAACATTAAGAAAATATAAAAAATTTATGAAAATTATGTAAATTATTGCCACACATCAGTTCACATAATACACAAATAAAAAAAAAACTTGTTAAAATGTTTGCAACCGTTATGCTTGTATGTGTCTGTGCTAGAATTTATAGATTCAAAAAAAACAATTTTGTATTCAATTGGCACATAAAAATACTGAACAAAACAATTTTTTTATAAAACAAAAAATATTGAAATAACACCAAATAATAGCTCTTGGTCCGTCTGTCTGCGTGTGTGTTAAAAAACATTTAATGTTTAGAGACGTCTGTGAAAATATTTTAAAGTAATTTTTTTTATTTTTATTTTTTTTTGTTGTTGCTTAGAAAAGGGGTATTAAAAACACATATTGGCAACATGTGTCTATTAAGTACAGGGTGTTTAAATGTAAACGGTCATTAAAATAATTATGACAATGAGTTATTAAAGTGTTGGTGACAATGTTGCTGTATAAAATTGTTGTACCTTTGAGTGAAACACATAAAAATCTTATAACTGAAAATAATGAGTTTTTTTTAGGTTGACGCATTAAAATAAAAGACAACAATTACGGTTTTTATTTTTAACAAAAACTATCGGATGTGTGGAGAGTATAATAAGCTTGTGTTTATATAAGTAACACCTTTTATGTTTGAAACAACAATCATTAAAGAATTATTATCGGAAATGTCTATGACATCGTCTGGCTGCTTGAATGTGTGTGGCCACCTAAATTTTACGAACGAATTATGTACCGTCATTTTAAAAGCAATTAAATATAATTTTGAATCTGTTACTGAGCTTGCTTTAGTTCAAGCGGGTAGCTTGATAGCTACTTGAGGAATAATAATGTATATACTCTTGGTTCATTCTATTCTCAGTCTTCGTTTAACAATAAAGTTTTATAACGCTTGTACAATCTTAATTTGGCTTAAGTTCACGTATATTTTAACTGTTAAATTTTTTAAGAATGAAATATTATTTAAAACAATTTTCTGTAATTTTTTTAAAGAAAATTAGAAAGACTAGACACCGTTATAATGTAATTCAACATTTTCGAGATCGCTACATCCGTGATTAGCGTTCTTTGTATCTATCTTCATTAGGTTGTGTATGTTGTAAATCTCATGTATTTAACCAACTACTCGTAATTTAGCAAATAAGAATACAAGGAATATTTATATTCAGTCAAGTATAATTTAGCAGGACGAAGTCCACACCCAAGTCCAAAACTTTTTTCGTTCTTCTTATTGTAAATCGTTGCATAGATTTGTTCTGGCTTTCGGCTAACTGTTGGTTTAACCACGAATAAATTTTTTTTTTATTCTTTCATATTTTTTTTTACTGTTTTTTTCTGTTTAGAAATATTATCACTACTGCAGAAATAGTGTGGCTGTATCTCGGTTACAAATCAAATGTGTAAGTGGCAGCGTTGTCAACTTGGTGCGTTTTGCACCATTTTGGGTGCTTTTTCGAATTTTTTGTGCGAAAATTTCACGTGTTGGTGCGTGTTGCGTTTTTTTTTTAATTTTGGTGCTTTTTTTAATTTGTGGGGGCACCAAAGCAAATTAAACACCACTCTTTTTTTAGTGTGAGAAAAAAATTTTTGTACAAAAAATACACCTGTTTTAATACCATTTCGTTTAAGACGTACCAAATCATAAGCACAAAATGAAACGGTATTGTTGTTGTATTAATTTTTGTTATGTTAAAACAGAAACATTTCACTGTATGGAATATACTATTCCTTTTAGATTTTCATGGTCATTGTTTTTGTAGTAAAAGCTGCTCTCGTATCTGTTAAACAGCTTAGCAAAAGCAGAGTTTAGTCGTGATCAGTTAACCGACTTCAAAAAAAGAAGGAGGTTATGTTTGTGCCTGCAGAACTCAGTCATTTCTGAACCGATTTTGAAAATTGTTGGTAATATGATAGATTATGCTTACAGATTGGTCCCGCTTAATAAACAGTTCATAATCTTAAAAATTAAAGTGTGTCGCCATACATTTTTAACGTGTATTATGAACTGTAAAGGACGATTCTGTAAAATATAAAATTACTGCGTATTACTGTGGCTCCCAATAACAAAAAGTTATACAAAAATAAATCTAAAAATTAAAGGGTGCCCCCATAATTGATATAAAGTTACTTATATGGGCCTACCTTTTGTACCGTTATAGACAAACGCTTGCAAATTGGACAGAATGTCGATTGCTATGGCAGAAATAAACTTTATAAACTTAAGGGTGCGCCTATAGTTCACTTAATTTGATGTATATGGCCATACCTTTTAACAGTTGTACACAGACGCTTGAAATTTACAACGAACCTGAATTGCTGAGTCCTAAATCAATAAAGATTTTAAACAAAAAAGAAATTCTAAAACTTGGTGCGTTTTCTCTTAAATGGTGCGTTTTTTTCTCCACTTTGGTGCGTTTTGAAATTTCAAAGTTGACAACGCTGGTAAGTGGATACGATAAGGTCACTCAATGTTTTACTTGTGTGAACAAACGTGGTTAACTTAAAATTATTTGATATAAAGCAAAATATTAACTGCCGTATTCATAGAAAATCAAAAGAGATTTGAAATAAATTTTATGACAAATTTGTATGAAAAATTAGTCATAAAACACAATTCAAAGTTGTTTTATTTTCTATGAATACGGCAGTAAAAATCTAAATTTTTAAATGATTCAACATTTACTTTGTGTGTTTCCCAATTACTAAAATGATCGGATAGACTATGAACAGCAAAACCTTAACCAGCGCCAATCTGTAAACAATTCTAATGCTCATTAAACAATTTATGAGTGGAGCCGAATTGTGTGGCGTCAACGTTTAGCAACTGGAAAATTTGAAAAAAGAAAAAAACTGTGAATAACTGTTGTTATTGCTGAAAAGTAATGACAACATAGTTTTATTCAAATCAATCAGGTGCTTCTTTTAGAGGGATTTATTATACAAGATAAATTAACATTTACTGTTAATTTCACAACGTTGAAATTTTTATTTATGTATGTAATTATTTTATTTCACTATTTAAGATCAGCGCTAGGGATTATTCTGAGCGACAGAAAAATTTTCTCACAATGAATCTCGCTTGAATATACCAAGCAAGGTTTCAAGACCTCTTAAAGCATATTAACACATTTTTTTGTCAAATTAGAAATATTTTTTTTAAATGTGGATGTCAAAAGTGTTGAAATTTGTCGCACAGCTGACAGTAGATTCTTTATATAACATTTGTTTTTTTTAATAATATTTTTTAATTGACTTTAAGGCTGTTGGCGAGGTCTGAGATAAAAAATTATGTTTTTTTTTAAAGAAAAATTTCAGCCACAGCCGCTCTTATTGTTTGGAGTAAGAATTACCTCAACTTTAATTCTGACTCAAGCAATACCTTTAGAATGGTCTGGTATGGTATACTCAGCACCAGCGACTGCTTTTGAACTATTTGCTGCCATATTTGACAATCACAGCCAAGATGTCTTTTAACAAATCTCATCCAAACTGAAATCAAGATAAATAATTACCTTTGAAGACCTGTGAAAATTTTTTCTTTTTCAATAACACGTTTGTTGAACTCAATCACTATGAAAGGACTGTAAACCCAAATGACCTTCGTATAGGGAAATTCCTTTTGAGCAGCTGATTAGAAGGCGAAATTGTGTGGTTGTTTGCATTGCACCGTTACAAAATGGCAAATGATCGATTACCCTGCGTTGTTGTAACAAAATGAAAGGCCAAAAGAGCCTTTCTATAATCAAACAGATTCAGCTTAGCACCGCTGGTGGAACGTTTTAAATTCGAAAGACAACACCTTAAAGTTAAAGATGCTCACATTCCCTTGAAACTTATTTGAAAACACTGAATATCAGCCATTGTTCTTTAAATATGAATTTTTTACCACCGAAGAAGTAGGATATATCTATGGAGCATTTTCGTACGTTTAAAGAAGTCAGAAAATGATTCAATATGTAGATCGCTTTAATAACATGTGTGTGTTGTTCAAGAAACAATCGTATATTATTGGAAAGATGGAGAGGCTAAGGGTCAATACTCTGAATGCCGAACAAGAATAAATTGATTTTTTTAATTAATTAAGAGAATAAGAGAATTACGAGCATTGTACTCTCTTGTACTTTCAGTAAATTTTCTTAAACCATGTATTTAGGCGACTGACCAAGTTTTTCTAACTTATTTTGTTTCTTTTATTTCAAATCTTTTTTTTCCTTCTGTTTATAACCCCAGGTTAAATTTTATTCTCTCAACAATGAAACAGTTTTACAGCAAACAAACAAATACCAAAAAAAAAAAAAAAAACACATTGCACCATGTGTCAATACGTGCTGCATATGCCTTTATCCATTTCAGTTTCCATATGATGCACATTTAAATACAGGCCTTCTCGTATGTAATTATGATATTCCAGCACATAAAAAAAATTGTGCAATCAACATTAATTTATTATCAATGAATTATTAAAAATAATTATTTTTTTTTGTTCATTATGTTGCAAACAGAAACATGCTGCAATAACTTTGTTGTTTGTTTAAAAAAATGAAAAAGGAAACTGTTTTTTTTAAAGGGGAAAGCAAACAAGCAACTGGAACATGTTCAGACCAGTTTGTGCAAAAATATTATTTAAATAATAAAGAAAATTAGAACACGTAACGCCGTTAATAAGATGGGATTTTTGTTTATCTTCTCTGGAGAAAAATGTATTTAAAAATGCCAATGATTTACATAAAAGATTCATAAAATGGAGCACGGGTTAGATGTGTATAAAATAATTTCAAAAGCACACAAAGAAACTTTTCTATGATTCATTTTGAATAGTTTTTAAAACTGGTTGAATTTTTATTATAAAGAAAATAACTTTTTTGCACTGACTTTGTTATTAGAATTTTCTAGACGGCGAAAAACTCTATTAAATAACACGTTTTTCTTTAATTACAAAATCTGATAGAGTTTTTCTAAATGCAGTTAAATTATTTTGGATTTTATTATAATGAAGAAAAATAATTAAACAACAAATTATTGCTATTTTCGAATAATGGTTTATTTAATACCTTATAAACAAACTGATGCTTTACAGTAAATTCTGGGTTTTATTCCATAAAATTACAATTTAGAGGCTTATGGACGTGTTTATATCTTGTCAGCTTTCGTTGTTAATGCTAAAACGATGATGTTCATCTCAAAAGCATCATAAACCAAAATTAAGATGTTTTAAAACAGGGATGAACGCGAGAAGAGTGTGATGTTTAAAGGATGCCCAAAATTAAAATCGATAAGTGAATTCGCCGCCATTTAGACAGTTTATTTTTGGAAATCCTGAAAAACGAAAATTTAACTAACTAGAGATTAGGGTTAGTAAAAATGGACCCACTAACCAAGTGTGTAACAAAAAGATCATAAGCGATTAATTACTTTTTTACCTCAAAGGATTTCTCAATCACCTAAATTACAATGCTAGGAGTATGAAGAATACCATTTTGATTGCCTAGCAACACAACGGCAAACTGTGCAGAATTTATGCTCGGGGCATCAATGGACTATATTTGTATACCCTAAATCACAAAAAGTGGAAAAAAGGGTATATCTAAGTTTGTCATTCCGTGTGTAATTTCTACAATATCCATTCTCGACTCCATAAAGTATTGATATATTCCTACTTCTTATCTTCTTCTCAAAATAAAACACAATTGTTTTCTGCAACAATTTTTATATGTCATACTTTATTGATTAAATCTTTGTGCCGTAATTCTGTTTAATTTTTTTCTTTAAGAATGACAACAGCATTTTATTTCTATTTTTTTTACTAGTCGTTTTTCCTCTGCTTGAAAGATACTTCCACTATTGCAAACGTAATTCCACTACTTTCACACTCCTGTGTACAAATGACAATTGCGGATCAAATCATTCTGTTAAGCTTGAATTACTAACAACCAAAACTAATTTAGCACGTAAAGCACAACACAATCTGGCCTATAGTTTTTGCGCTAAAATGTCGCACCTAAATAAGACCGTCTACTTGGTGTCTTGAACAGTAATCTTAACTCATTTTATTTTATAAATCCCACTGTATAGAAATAAAAATAGAGAAAAAACCAGTAGATTGACCTAAAAATAACTAAATTGTCATTACTTTTCAATAATAAAGAAACAAAACAAATTAAGAAGCAGCCAACTTCATTTCCTTACGCAGTGTCAAAATCAAAATTTCCAATTGCTAAGCTTTGATAGGGCGTTATTATGGTTTGCTTCATATATTTTGTATGTATATGAGAATATATGACAGATAGATTTTGGGTTACGCACTAATTAGGGTTTGACTGTAAGTGTTGGTCTAAGTAGAATCAAAAGATGCCACGTTACTGATACTTTGTCACTGCGCTGAACTAATTGGTTGGAAAAAAGAAAAGAAGGTTGTTTACTTGTGAAAAGCATTTTAGGATTTCGGATGAGCGTAGCAGAGGTTCCATTTGCAATAATACCGTATAATTGTGCTTGCAAAACGGCTTATAAAAGGAAAGTTCGCAGTCTTAATATAACAATATTAATGTTCGGAAAGCTATTAGTTTGGAAGCTGCACTAAAAATTTTATAAAATTCAAGAAAACATTTGTTTTTACAAAAAAGGAAAAATTCAAAAGATCCAATTTTAGTTCCCATAAATTTTCTTATTTCACAAACTTTATATGGAAATCTTACAATGAATACTTTATTTTTCAGCGTGTTTGCCGTTCGTTTAAATAAAATAAAAAATGTATATTTTCTTTTGCCAGAACATAAAAAATTTACTTCTGTCTCGGGTGAAATGTCAAGATCATGGAAAAAAATTTACGTCTAGACTAGATGTTTTATGTTCTATGAAAAAATGAGAATTTTAAAGAAAATTTTTTATTCTGTTCTTCTTTACACATGGTCTGCATATGAGATGATACGTTGAAGTAAAAAAAACTTAACATGAAACAAAAAAAAAATTAACAGAAGCAAGAAAATTTATTGTTTTAACGAAAGCCATTTAGTAATTGAAATGTGACAATTTGCAAAAAAAAAAAGAACAAAACTTAAAAATAAAAAATTTTAAGTTTCGATTGGAGAGATTACACGTTCGATAATAAAATAAAAAAGTAAAGGGGCTATATTCCGCTATGCCAAATCTTATATACCATCCGCCATATTAGTATTGGGGCGACAGAGAATTCAAAAATATGAAAAAATGAAATTAATTACTATATATAATTTTACATAAAAATTTCATCGGCTCTTAATGGGTTAAGTATTTAAAATAAAATTTTCGTACTGATATTTAAAAAGTATCAATAACCGTAACTCGAAAAATATGGCAAGCGCCAATTTTTACACTTCATTTTTTAATTCTCTACCGCCCCTATATTTGTTTTTTTGATTGCAGTTACTTCACTATTCCAAATGATCTGGAAAAATTAGAGGCAGAGGTGGTGTTTTGGTCGCTGCCTCAAAGGACATTTCCTTATTTTTCTTAACGACCTACTACGTCAGACTTCCATCTATTCTTCTGCAGATGACAGTAGAATATGACATTCATATTCATTTCGCAAAAGGTCAAGCTTTCCGAAAGTTGAAGATATGTGAAAGCACTTGGACGATACCCTAAATCGCGATTTTTTGGCAATTTCCGAATATGGCGTTGCAAACAGGGTTCAGTTTAACACTCGGAAAACACATTGCTTTGTGCTTTCGCACTGACGTACGGCTGCAAATGCTACCTCATATGTAATTATGGGTGATAGAGATATTAAGAAAGTAGAAGCTCTCGATATTTTTGGCATGAATATTCAATATGATGTTCGGTGGACCAAGCATCTTTTTCAGGTCGCACAAGAAACATTCAAGTGCCAAGGTTTTCTGAAACGGTGTAAGAAATACTTGACTTCATCTGATCTCCTCGCTATCTATATCACCTTATCAGACCAAAAATGTAATACAACTATAATGTATGGGCCGGTGTTTCAAAGACTATTTTAAAGTTACTTCCCCGCGTACAGGAGAGAGCGAAGAAGCTCAATGGAGATAGAGGGATATCCAGCTCTATTCATTCACTTGGGCATCGACGCAATGTGGGGTGTGTTTCACTGTTTTATCGTAACTACACTAATGCACTTATCACATCAGGGAACTTGTTCCTGAAAGCCGTCATTTCAAATGCGCAATGCGCTTAGCATCAAGAGCTTTTAGGATGATTGTACAGTGCATCGCACTACACATTTCGGAGAAAATTCTTTTTTTAGCCGAACAGTTTGTATGTGAAATAAACTCCCTGCAGGGGTCTTTCCTGTGACTTCCTATCTATCTCTATCCCCCTTCCTATAACGTAATTTCCTAGTTCTGGCCCAGTGCGCTGCATAAGTAAGGGTCATCCTCTGATATCATCCTTGATATCATTAAACATAGCCAAGAACATAATACAACATATTATAGAAAGCTGGATCAAATGATCGTATTTGTTCTGAAAAACGCTGCGTTTTCAAATTTTTTACGTTTTGCAAAACGCAACACACATCTCTGCTTGTTCAGAAATCGCTGACAAATTTTTGTCAAAAAAAAAAAATAAATAAAATAAAAATAAATAAATAAATTTTAAACAAAAAGGCGATAAGCGTTCTTACTTTCTATTTTGGCTTTAAAAAAGCTACAATCAATACAAGTTATCAGTTTTGATTCAAATAAAAAAAAAACACATTCAATTTAATCTGTGTATTATTTAAATTCCTCTTCGAAGTGCAGTTTATATAAAATAGACCGGATCGCATCGGTATACACTTAGGGTTTGAAAGCGCCAAATTTCTATCGTTTTCATTTGTCAGAACACCTTTTTGGCGTTTTAAAATCGAAAACGGCAGGTTTAAGCGATATGCGTTTTTCAGAACATGGACGGATATTTGATAGTTTTTTGTCCTAGTCATGGTTAAATCATGTTTAAACAAGTTTTTTATGAAGTAAAATTAAATATATGTATATGTATATAAATATTTTTTTTTTAATTACCTGACTACAATGAAGATAATATAATTTTAAAATTGTGTTTTTCTTTCCTTTATAATGCGCCGCAGGCTTTGAAGTCGGATTATTGGTCCCTTTGCAATGATAGATGTTTCTTACACACTCAAATCGATCAAATAATTTCGTGTAACCACTTTAAATCTGCATTAATTGAGGTTTTTTAAACAAAAATTATCATTAATGTTCGTGTTTTAAATAACATACATGATTTTCATATTAATTCTGTAGAACACAAAATGTGATTTAAATTGTTTTATTTTGTCTTCTCTCGTGATTTCCTAAAGATGGGAGTTTTCAAAAGCAGCAGCAAACACAACATTAGCAATAAACATATTTGACATATTTTATACTTTAAAATGTCAATCACATACATATTCGAAGGCATCTCTCTCCTTTAAAACACAACATCTTTTCGGTTCACTCGCCTTGAGTAGACAGACTTTCGTGTTTTTATAAATTTATTAAGTTTGTTAATAAAAATGTCGAAAGAAAACCAAAAACGATTTCAATAATATTTTTAATGATAAAAATAATCATGATAATTAGTATAATAATAATGATGATAATGATGAATTTCTTCATGATGTAGATAAACAGTTGTTCAGGCAGACGAGTAAAACATTTATTTTCTCATTTTCTGCAATTTAGTTTAAGAATTTTTCCTTTTTGTTTTTCTCATGTAATTAAGTATTTTAAACTGGAAGTTTAAAAGATTCTGTAAAGTTGATCGTTTAATGCCTTAAATACTTTTTCTATTTCATCAACGTTGTGTATTGTTTTAGGTTTGTTCTCATGTTTTAATGATTCTAGACAAAATAGAGAGAAAATTAAATGAGAAAATGTCATTACTTTTGACTTTTGATTGTTACAATGCCAGGCATTTCCGGTAGCTATAGTTCTCCCTTGGTTGTCTGCAACTAGAGCTATTCATTGTCTTTTGTTCATTCGTCTATGTGTTCATCTTGTCTATACCGATTAATTTTTGTTTTTCTTTGTCTTTTTTTGTTTAATTTTTTAACTTGAATACACATTGTAACAGACTGTCATTACCCCTAATGACACTTCTTATATGCCGAAATCTTAAAGAGTTCTTGTTTTGATTTCAACATGTTATTATTAATTCCTGGACATCAACCAGACTACCTGCCTGACTGCCCTGCCAAGCTTATGTCATGTTTGTTTGAAATGTGTATATTTAACTATCACACCTTGTCGGCTTTTTTAGATATAATTTTTATTACCTTCCTTTTTATTAACTCTCTATAACAGACAGATTTTAATCATAATTGTTATTGTATTAAAAATTCCAGCATTCTTTTCTACTTCACCAAATGCAACAATAAACCAACTGAAGAGAAATAAATAAAATTAAAATTAAATTTAAAAAAAAGAAAAAAAAAAACTCTAAACAAGTAAAATTGCGTGTAAATGGGAGTTTCTCACATGAACAGATATAAAACATGGTTACTGTTACATACATGTCTACATACGCCTGAATGAATAAGAGCAGGGAAAGGAAATCATAAGTCAGTCAAAATAATCATCATGTTTTACAAAAACTTCGATATTTGTTAAACAACATTAATGTACTCTTGTGCAAACATAAATATATTTCCTTAGAAACACTTACGCGTTCATACACACTTTCGTAAACATGTGTACTGTAGGCGTCCTTGGCATAATAACACTATGATTTATTAATATTTTAGAAGGCAGTCAAGTAATTTGCTCTTGTTATAGTCCATATTGACTTCCAACGAACTATTTAATTGGTTGATGAGAAGAAAGACCTTAAGTTCTATAACTTACAACAACTTGTAATTAGCAAGACAGGATTATAGTCATCATCTTTATAGATTAATTAAAATTAAAATATTTTACATCCTGTAGTTTTTATTCTAAACACTAAACTGTTGAAATTTTCAAATCTTAAAAAAAATTTTTTTTTGTTAAATTTAATAATTCTTCTTATTTATATATGTATAATTTTTCTCTACACCATGTAGGTAATGGATAGATAGTATTAATTATCATATATAAATTGGGATGGATTTCTTTGAAAAAAGTTATCCACACGAATATACTTCTAGTGCTTATTGAGATGCTCAACGACTCTCTTCCAAATTTTTTAATGAATTGAATTAAAATTAAATTTACATAAAAAACAAGAAATAGTTATTCGAGTTTGAGGAATTACTTTTTAAATGTTTATTAGTCAAATTATTTTTTTATTATAACTAAATGAATAATTTGACTCAGCGGCTGAGCGGTGAGCGGCAAAAGATTAAAACATATGGAATACTATTGATGTGGCCACGCTATGTGCGGCATTTCTGAGCGGCTAAGCGCCATTTTTAAGAGGCTAATCGGCGCCGCTCAGGAATAGAACTTGTTCTAATTTTTAGTTGATTTCTGAGCGGCAAAGTATAAACATGGCAAAAGTGAATGTAGAGCATACAATATAAAATCTCGAAAGGAATGTCCCGTAGCTAAAAACCTGCAAATAATACATGTACACAATCCAAAGCAAATAAATAAAAAATAAACTTACCTTAAAGTTAAAACAAGCCGTTGTTTTGCAGAAATTGCTTTTCTTTGTTTTGTTAATCTGGTGTTAACTTTTTGCAACAGCAAATCAAAGGATTTCACAGACATACGGCAATATTGTCAAAATCTGTCTGGAAATTTGCGTAGATTTGTATATAAATGGTTAAATTCGCCGTAATGTCGCCTTGTTTGATTTATAGGATGAATACCAAATCTTCTGTTTTTTCTTAAACGCTTTAAATTCTTGTAAATATGAATACGATTTTAACGTAAAAACATTAAACAAACCTCTCTTGACAATGGCATTTTAACAACTAACCGCTCAGAAATGACGCTCAGTAATAAGCCACTTGCCGCTCAAACTCGCCACTCTGCCGCTCAGCCGCTTACCGCTCTACCGCTCATTGCGTGGCCTCGTCCTCAGGCTTGAGCTTACGTACATATAAAAATTTATAAATTATTTGAAAATTTTTGTATTAACTTTTATATAAAACAGGAAAATAAAACAGTAGCAGAATATTGTGCAGCATTTTTTAGTTTGATACATGCGTCAAAAACATTCTTTGCCGGACTTCATCTAAGTTACATAATAGTTATTTTTACAATGTGTTGGTTAAAAGGATAATGTTTACAATGTGCACTACCTAAGGTAGATAGATGTTAAGAACACTGATGTATGGGTTTCATCCTAAAGGCATGAAAAGCAATTAATGAAGGACCCTTTAGGAATTTTACAATAAATATTCTGTACGTCAGGAGTTGCTAGTCAGGGTAAATTAAAATTTAAAAATTAACAATTTTTTTGGAATATACAAATACATACGTACATTTATTGTAAGGACAAAAATTGTCCACGGCGAAAAATTATAGCAATGGCGAAATCATATACCACGTGGGGGAACTGGCGAATTCATATAAAAAAATTTGAAGCTAAGGTTTTATGCATGGCGAAATAATACAGGTGGTCTCGATGGCGAATTCATTAATTTCGCCGTAAACTCTAAATGTCAAATTCCATATCATGGCGAAATAATACAGGTGGTCTCGATGGCGAATTCATTAATTTCGCCGTAAACTCTAAATGTCAAATTCCATATATAAAAAATATGTATAACAGTTAGATAAATTTTTTATATATGGAATTTGACATTTAGAGTTTACGGCGAAATTAATGAATTCGCCATCGAGACCACCTGTATTATTTCGCCATGGTTTTATGTATGGAAGCGGCGAAAACTACTAAATTCGCCACTGCCACCATCTGTACATGATTTCGCCTAAACACTAACTCCGGTATTCATAAAAACTCACTTTGAAATGTGTTTCATTACAAATTTTCCATACAAATTTTTCCTAAAATGTATTTTAAATCTATTTTAGTATTTTATGAATACCGCAATTAATTTCAAACACCATATGTAAAATATAAAAATTAAAAAAAAAAAATGGAGTCTTACATTTAGGTTTTTCGCAAAAGTTAATAAATTAGCCTTCGAGACCACCTAGTAATTGATTCGGATTTGGGAAATTTATATTTACCGTTGCTCGAAATGTAAAACCATGGAGAAATAATACAGTTGGTCTCGATGGCGAATTCATTAATTTCGCCGTAAACGCTAAATGTCAAACTCCCTGTATAAAAAATATGTATAATTCATGGCGAAATAATACCAGGTGGCCACAATGGCGAATTCATTAATTTCGCCGTAAACTCTAAATGTCAAACTCCATATCATGGCGAAATAATACAGGTGGTCTCGATAGCGAATTCATTAATTTCGCCGTAAACTCTAAATGTCAAACTCCATATATAAAAAATATGTATAACAGTTATACATATTTTTTATATATGGAGTTTTACATTTAGAGTTTGCGGCGAAATTAATGAATTCGCTATCGAGATCACCTATATTATTTCGCCATGCTCCATATATAAAAAATATGTATAACAGTTTATTGTATGGAGTTTGACATTTCACGTTTGCGGCGAAAATTATGAATTCGCCATTGCGACCACCTGGTATTATTTCGCCATGGTATAATTTTTTTATATGTTATTTCATGGCGAAATAATACAGGTGGTCTCGATGGCGAATTCATTAATTTCGCCGTAAACTCTAAATGTTAAATTCCATATATAAAAAATTTATCTAACTGTTATACATATTTTTTATATATGGAATTTGACATTTAGAGTTTACGGCGAAATTAATGAATTCGCCATCGAGACCACCTGTATTATTTCGCCATGTGTTGTTTGACTATTAGCATGGCGAAATAATACAGGTGGTCTCGATGGCGAATTCATTAATTTCGCCGTAAACTCTAAATGTCAAATTCCATATATAAAAAATTTATCTAACTGTTATACATATTTTTTATATATGGAATTTGACATTTAGAGTTTACGGCGAAATTAATGAATTCGCCATCGAGACCACCTGTATTATTTCGCCATGACTATTAGCATATACGGCGAAAACTAATGAATTCGCTATTGCGGCCACCTGGTATTATTTCGCCATGTGTAAAACTTCATTAAGGCATATTTAACAAGATTAACATCCATAAAGGAAAGAATTCGTAATCAGGCTTGTGAGTTATGTCTTTTTTGTTTAAAACATTGAAAATTTTTAAAACTTAAAAAAAACCGACGTTTTTAGAAAAAGAAAACTAAACTGCTGGAACCATGGCAAAATCTTGTACCATGCGGTGGTTGTGGAGAATTAACACATTTTCGCCGTTGCAGAAAATGTCCAACCTCGCATAAAAAAAATTTAACTCGGATTTTTTATAAACAGCAGCGAAAAGGAAAGAATTCGACACTGCCATAATCTAGTGCATGATTTTGACATGGCTGGATCAATTTTAACACCGATTTTGCTTTCGCCGTAAGCTTCATATTAAAAGTTTTGATGCAAATCTTTTATACAAGGAGTTTGACATTTTTAGTGACAGTGAAAGTCTGTGAATTCGCCATTGCTTACATCTGGTGTGTGAGTTTTCGATGAAAATGTCTCGATATTTTTCTTAAGTTAAACAAAAAATGATCATATTGATATTCCTATACAATTTTATATAATAGAGACTATTTAAGAACTAGAAAGTTTCTAAATCAATTTCACTATCAGCGTAAGAGACTTCCCTAAATGGTTAAAATATAGAAAGTACCAAGGCGAATTAAATACAAGGTGATAGCGGTGGCGAATTCAATTCTTTTCCCTGGTATTCTAACTGTCAAACTCCATATATAAAAAATATGTATAACAGTTAGATAAATTTTTTATATATGGAGTTTGACAGTTAGAATACATGGGAAAAGAATTGAATTCGCCATCGCTATCACCTTGTATTTAATTCGCCTTGGAAAGTACCTTTAAATTCTCTGCTAACAACACGTATCTCTAAGAATGCTATTGTTGAAACTTTCTGAATTTTTAAATATAACAATGTTTATTCAGTAGATGTCGAACGCCCCTTAGTTGATAAAAAGAAGAGCATGAAACGAGTGGAAAATATAAGGATCTTCTTTACTAAAAAATAGTTAACAAGAATGTACGAAGGGGCTGAGAGGATTCCTAGAATCTAGACGGAACCTAATAGTGGGATTGTTCGTTATGGTGTCCAAGCAAAAATTCGAAAAGACCTGATGAATGCAGGACTCTCTTGCGAACCACTTGTGCAGGATGGGCAAGAAATGATAATCAAAAAGTAATTTATTAAGTCTTGAGATTGAGAATTCATGTTTGTCAGTTTATTATGGAAAAATCTTCAATAAACCAACGTTTTTAAGTTAGTGTGATGATGAGAAAGTTAAGTGACGAGGCACATTTTCATTTGAATGGATATGTATATAAACAGAACACTCGGTTCTGGGCAATGGAAACGCTCAAATTATGCATTAGTTACCTTTGCATCAATTAAAAGTGACAGTCTGGTGTGCAATTTGTTCAGGAGGTTCCGTTGGACCTTGTTTTTAAAATGAAAACGGCAAACGCTAACTGTGAATGGGGAGCGATATTGTAATATAATTGAAAACTTTCCATATTGCATACAGCCAGGACTACAATGGCTGCGAGACCTCTTTCCACAACAAGTTATTTCAAGAAATGGTGCTGTTGATAGGCTTCCACGGTCGCCTGATTTGACTGCTTCGGCCTTCTTTTTGTAAAGAGTAAGTTTTTTGCAAGTAAACCAAAAACGCTTGAGAAACTCAAACGAAATACTTGTGGTGAAATTAATAAAAAAAAAAATGGACTCGCATTTGTTAGGCTAACAGAGGCGGACATTTATCTGATATTGTATTCTATAAATAATTGCCGATATTAAATAAAACCTGTATTTATTTGTAAATATATCGCCTGATATGGCTCAGTTGCTACCTATGAATACCAAAGACGTATTAGGTTTTATTTTCGATCTAACAGTATAAAAATTTCTAACTTAAACTCTAAAAAGACTCTTGGTATTAACAGAACTAGCAATAAGATGATCCCTGAAATTCAGTGTAGGCAAACGCCAAGTTGCAGAAAGTTCAAAGAAGAAGATTTTCGAAACCTGTCCCAGACGATGGAAGCTGGACTCCCCAAAGAAGCATCTAGAGACCAGTTTTATACTTGCTGTATATATGTGACATGCCACGAATGCTATGTCCACACATCGACATTTGCTAACGATATAGCTTTTTTAAGTAATCACGAAAGCGTCTGGATATCATCCCGATATTTACAGGACAATTTACTTGACTTGAAAACGTGGCTAAAGAAATTTGTCAATGATCATTGCAGCAGAAACCATGCGACATGGAAAAACTAATTTGAAAATGCCTAATACAAATCCTTAGCCGCTAGAACGCAACATCGCAAAAACGTGGTTACACCCAACTAAGAAGGTGGAAGTATAGTTTTTTTGTTTGAACTGAGAAAGGTAAATTTGTTAGTAGCAGATATGTAAAATTAATTAGTTGGGCCTAAAAATTATAACTGTAGGATTTGAACTCTAACATTTAGTTTAATTAATTAAGTCTATATACCCTTCACCATCTATGTAAATCTAGTTTGCTGAAGTAATTCCAATCAAAAAAGCAAATATTAGGGTGACAGAGGATTAAAAAATAAAAAAATAGTAATAATTTATTATTTTACATTAAAATGACTTCGGCTCTTAATTGGTTAAGCATTCTCTTCAAAAGCTTTTAAATGATATCCATATTGATATTTTAAACAATTTGAAAACTTCAGAGGCCCGTAGCTCGGAAAATATGTGCGAGCGCCAATTTTTTCACTTGGTGTTTTTTCCTTATTTTTTAATTTTCCATTTTTCCTTATTTTTTAATTCTCTAGAATGACAAACTTAGATATACCATTTTTCCACTTCTTCTGGTGAAGGGTAAAAGAGTGTGAAACAAAAAATTGCATGACTGGAATGAGACCCAATTTTTGTCTTAATTTCAAACTAACGCATTTTTTTATCGTAAGTTGCAATCAAAAAGTTCAAAGCAAATTTTGATGGCCTTAGCTCTGTGGAGGCAATTCCTTGTTTTGCTGTTAGTATGAAAAATAGGCCAAAAATACAGAATTTTTCTAATTTTTGAGAAGATGTTTGAGTATTGTGCGATTTCTATTGCTACGTAAGTTTATTAAAAAAAATATAATTTCAATTTTTATAACACAACTAAACTTTAGTTTCTATAAAAAAAAACCAAGAACTTCTATAAAGGTTTACAAAAAGTTAAACGTTTTACATATGTACATTTAAATTTTTAAATAGTTGACATATTTTATGTAATTTTACTACTGCCATACTTTTCGTTGTATTATGTAGACTGGAAACAACTGACTCGAAAAATGAGTAAGACTAAAATTGATTTATTTGTTACTGTAAATCATTCATATCATTTATTATATAAAATTCGAGCTTCTATATACATATAAACAAATATACATACATATAAGAATATATAAAGATAAATTCCTAAAAAAACAAAATTTAATTAGAAAGTTTTAAATTGTATGTATGAATGTAAACATGTGCTTGGCGTCTGAAAAAAAATTGTAAATTCTTTTGAGGCTAAAAGTCTATGCCTTTTAAAGTACAATTTCTAAAATTAGCAACTGTTGCAAATATTTTTAATAGTCATTCATGTCATGTCATGTGGGTTACCAACAATTATTTTTGCCATAAAAAGTTAACCCACATTGAAAAATTTACATCTCATCAGATGTCAGTGTGTGTTTGTTTGTTTGTTTGTGTGCGTAATTAGGTAAAAAATTCAGTGCATTTGAGCTTTCTTTAATTAATTCTAAAAAATCAGACAACTTTCTATGAGTTTCGCTTTTGTAGAAATATTTTTCATTATTTATTCGTACAAGTATGAACGAGTTAAGAGGGAAGTAAAATGTAAGTGCTAATTTTAATATCAAGTACACATGCAGGTAAAATTAACTTTAAATGGAAAAAAGTATACAACGTAAAGATGTTAAGTCTGGTATTTGTTTGTAAGATTAAGCAAATTATGAGGAACAATTTATTTAATTTTACATTTCTTATTTCTATTATTTGGTTTTACTTTACATGAACCACTTCTCACGCATTTTATTTAAGGTAGATTACTTGACTAAAGAGTATCGCAAACGACAGTAGCTGCTGAAAGTATAGAAAAGGGTAAATTTGAAAGCTAAGGCAGCATATTTTTAAGAAGAATAAAAAAAAAACGAAAATGTATCGTTCGCAAAAAGTACCAAATTGATTTTTTTGTAATAAAACAACAACTTACTAAAAAATGAACCTTGATGAATAAAGCATTTTTCGCTTTAAACATATGTATAAGCATCTATAAAAAATTCAGCTTTTCAGGAAAAGATATAAGAAAGGAATAACTTTTACTAACTGACAAACATAACTAAAAATTAATTTTAAAAGCAAGTGTCCTTTTTGAAACTATTTCTGCAGAAAACGTTCATTTATACACAAAACAGCATTCTTATAAAAACAACAATTCATAATTTTTAAGATGTTAATTTTAAATATAACGTTCATTTTGATATATTTCATTTAAAGAGCTTAAACACAGTATATTGATTTTTTTAATTGATTTTTTTGATTGATTTCAAAAGTACCTCTTTCAAAAGTGCTTTATTAAGAAATTGTAGTTTTTTTAACAAACAAATGTACTTTTTTAAAGATTCATATCAAAACGTAAGTAAAAAAGTACCTTTTAAGCAACAAGTACTTTAAAAGAAATTATTTAAAGTAAGGAGCCTATGAATTTAAAATAATAGCTTTATATCTTTAAGTGAAACAATCAATTTTTACGTATAATCAATTAAAAAAAGTACCTTTAACAGAAGAGATATTTAAAGAAAGAAGTACCTTTTTATCAAGTCTGTCAAACAATATTTTTTTGGCTAATTTCGCAAAACCAATTTTGAATAAAAGGACCTTTTGTAGAATACTCGTATATATTTAAAGGAAGAAGTACTTTTAACAAAAACCGCATTTATAGCAAGAATATTAAACATTTCTGGCCTAATAGTGAAAATGCGAATATTTATAATCAAAAATGGTTTTATTGTTTTTCAAAGTATTCTCCAGCATGATTTATACACTTTTGCATGCGTTCAAACCAGTTGTCGAAGCACTTTTTCCACTCCGATTGAGACACCTCTAAAACATGGTTTTTGAACACTTCAACAGCTTCTTCTGGCGACGAAAATCGTTGAACACTTATTTTTTTCTTGATGTGCGGAAACAAGAAGAAGTCATTAGGTGCCAAGTCGGGGCTGTACGGCGGATGACCCATTATTTCGACGTTTTGGCCGGTCAAAAACGCTCTGGTTTGAGCCGATGTGTGAGAGCTCGCATTGTCATGGTGAACAATGATTCGTCTTCTCTTGTTGGTTTTTCGAATTTCTTTGATGACTTCAGGCAAACAAATTGTAGTGTACCACTCAGAAGTAACTGTCCTACGTTGCTCAAGCGGAACAGTCGCCACATGAGCAGTTTTGCGGAAGAAACAGGCGACCATTTGCTTCGAATTGCTTCTTCCACGAACAACTTTCGTTGGATTTTGCTCGTCTTTTAAGACCTACACGGTCGTCTGTTGTTTCGTTTTGGGCTCATACGCATAGATCCATGATTCGTCACCTGTGACGATCTTATAAACGTCTTTTGAAGCACCGCAATCGTATTTTTGCAATATTTCTTTGCACCAATCGACACGAGCCTTTTTTTGAGCGACTTTCAAATTGTGCGGGATCCAACGAGAACAAATCTTTTTTACGGCCAGGTGTTCATGCAGTATCGAATGTATGCCGGTGGAAGAAATGTCCAAGGATGTCTCTGTCTCTCGGTATGTCGCATGTCGATCTTGCATTATGAGTTCACGCACGGCATCAATGTTCTCTGGCACAACAGCCGTTTTTGGACAACCTTCACGGAATTCGTCTTTAAGCGAGCTTCGGCCACGATTAAATTCATTATACCAATTTTTCACAGTGCTATAGAATGGTGCTTCATCGCCATACAAAGTTTTAAGTTCATCAATGCACTCTTGTTGCGATAATCCACGTCGAAAGTTGTGAAAAATGATGGCACGAAAATGTTCACGAGTTAAATCCATTTTTTTCTATATTAATTTTTTCAAGTCACTGTAAACAACACAAATAATGGTCGTACGTCAAAACGTTTTGAGTACGATTATGCTTAAAAATGACAAACTTTCCAATGGAAATGTCAGATTGCACTTGGCAGCACTCAGTGTTGCCAGGCCAGAAATATATATAGCAGCCCTCGTATAAATTTTAAGAAAAATTACCTTTAAAATTCTTGTACGTAAAAGAACCTTTAAAAATATTTTTTTAAAGACAAAGTAATATATTGATTGCACTTATGCAACCATTGCTCATTGTCTACACTTGTTCGCATTGTCCTTGTTTTTCCTATATTTATTTTTAAGCCAGCATGTTATGCGGATTCCTGGACTAGTAACAACTCTGATTGCATGTCTGAGAAGATGTGGGCAAGTAGACAGATGTCATCAACGTAGTCAAGGTTTTCCAATCTTCTAGAGTTGGGTTTATTAGCTCCTTAAAGTGAGCGCTCTTTTCAGCTCAGCTCTTTAGGACAAACAAGTTTGTTCATTTAGTTCATAGCTCACTTAGTGAGCTAAAATAGATGATCAGATGCAGTTGACATGTTTAGCTCAATTGTTTTTGTATAAATAATGATTAACTATAAAAGGAGCTCAGAAACTGAGCTGAAAAGACTCGGTAAAAAGAGCGATCCATATAGATCTATTAAGTGAGTAGTCAATTGAAGTAGGCCGTTCACGTACTATAAACTATACGACCTTCCTTGAAGGCTCCAGGTGATTCCCCTTCTATGTGGTGATGCTTTTTTATTGATATTAGAAATATTTCATTTATATTAAAAATTATTAAAACAAATTCAAATTAAGATCCATTTAAAAAACGTTTAAGGTCACATATTATAAGTTGTAATTTAATATTCTAAGTTTGTAATTTGCAAAACAATTACATTTTTTTAAATTGCAATAAGCAACAAAAGAATTTCATTATAATATCACCACCATCAAAAAAAAAACGATTATAATATTTATATAAATTTTTGGACGCATTAAATAGTTAAATTTTTTGTTCATTGTCATTTTTTTTTAATTATGGTAATAAAATTTCTTAGAGCCTAAAAAAAGAAGTATTTTTTTTATTCAAAAATGCCTTTTGTAATGGTCAGCATATTTTAAAAAAGTTATACATACTTTAAAAATTTTAAATTTTTTAATTACAGCCATCACTGTCTAGGCCAAACAACTTAAACTACTGTCCGTAATGCAAAAGAAAAAATATAAATAAGTTCAAATAATAAAAAGTATTTCTCTTAATAAATAATTTCCCACATTTATAACTCAGTTTTTCATTCTTTGCTGATTGTTGCTGCTTGTTATTATTTCTGTGCGGAAGCTGGGAAAAAGCAAAAAATACAAAACGACAAAAATAATTTCATTACATAAACACGCAATATATAAAAACTGTCTTCTACTGTTAAATATTGTTGTTACTCTTTTATTTTGTACAATAAAAAATATATAATTATTTTTAATTTTAATAAATTTTGCTTTTAAAAGTACTTTTACAATATTAAATTTTGCGGCAACACAAAAGTAGAGAAAGTCACATATTCTGAGGAATTTAAAAATTAATTTTAAATACTTTAAAATTGTAAATCAACACGTATGTTTTTTTTGTTCTCTTTTTTACACTTCGGGTGCTATTACTGTCAGTTTTTATACAAATAATTTCCTTTAAATCAGGTAGGTAAATTTTCTTCAATGAAAGAAATCGACGCATGCACTTTGTGTTTTCATACAGAGAAGTCCAAATAATAACGAAGCTAGTGATCAGAAAAAAATGTAATATGAAATACAGAGTATAAGACTCTCATAGTAAGCAGAAGATGAACAAAAAAGAAAGTCTTGTCAATCAGACTTATTCATAAAAATATTTTTACAATAAATAGTATTATGGAAAAATAATTAGCTACTAATCCATAAAATTTTACAATAAAAATGCAATCTATTATATGTACGTAATTGATGGATATGTTAAGACTGCTCAAGCGGAAACTTTAATCGAAAGCGCCGACAACATTTTTATTTAAGTACAGGATCTTCTTTAATACTATGAGAATTGTTTTTGAAGGTCATTCAAAAATGTTAAGCATTAACAAAAATTACCAACCAAGGACGTTTTTTTTACATTCCTTTCCTTTAAATAATTATGTTTCTTTATTTTAAACTAAATATAAATTTGAACTTGGCACACTTTTTTCGCCGCCACTGTTCTTGTCAAATAGTTCCCACTTAAGCAGACTCACCCAGGTGTTTTTTTTAACTATTTATAAAATTCAAAGAATTTCATGATTTCCTGACTTTATCCCACACACAACTGCAATAGAATCCAACAACATCCTTTCTATTTTGCGTTACATGTCTTTTGTTGATGATCGTATGGAATGACAACAAAAAAGAGAAAAAAAAAACATTTGGTGTTTTAAACTCTTTTAGAGGAAGTGTTATGCTACAACAACGAACGGACATAAAATGTGAATGAAGCAATAACTCTGATGGCTGTTTGCTTAGACAATTGGCCGACATGATGTGTAGTCCGGAAGGTCATCATAAATTCAACACAATTCAATAATTCTTTGTTCTAACAGTATTGGTGATTTTTTGCTGTTTTTTTTAACAAGTACGTTGTATAGTATGTGTATCTATGGGTGTTTGTAAACATATTTGTTTTTGTATTTTCATTTACTTATATCCCAGATTAGTCAGATATTTGACCAAAAAACCGTAACCATCTTTTTTTACGTATGTTTATTCAATCTATCCTGATACGTATCATTACGAATGACGATTTATGATTTGTATTGTATTTAATCTTATATTTTTTCCATAATTAAGTAGTTTCGTCTTTTTTGTCAAATACTTAACTAATATGGTCGTACCTTTAGCAATTTTTTTTTAATTATTGATCATATTCGAAGTTTCTTACAGCCAGTTTACAGAACACAATTTGCCTTTTGGACGCACAAAAACGTTACCGTTTCCCATGTTTGGATTTTTAAAACGCGAATGTCATTTTGTTTTTGTAAAAAACGTAACAAATGGCAGTTATTTCTAGTTGTAGTGTCAGACACATAGAAAATGAGCGAAGAAAAAAACCATTCGTCAGGAGTTAATATTGTTGGGCAACTGCCCATCATAACACTTTGACTTCTAAAAACATTTAATAGTATTATACATACATTTAAAAATTATTGTTTATTTTTATAACTATTGTTTAAACTTTTTTATTTTCACAAGTTTTTGTAGATAAAATTTTGCAGATAAAATTTTTTACTTCATTGTTTGACAATTTTGTTTTGCGTAGGGGAATTCATTAATTTTCAGCGTGCACACTACTGTCAAACTCCATATATAAAAAATCTGTGTATAATTTTTTTTTATATGAAGTTTGACAGTACTTTTTACCAGCAATAAATAATGAATTCGCCTACGCTGCCACCTGGTATTATATTTGCCTTGAAAAAAAGTAAATAAAAAACATTACTTACTCCCAATTTTCACGAAGCAATTATTATTAATAAACTTATCACTCTTTCTTCTTTGAACTTGCCTCCTCGTTTTCACAATTCTTAGCTTATTAGCTTATTGTTTTAGCGGTTTAACAACAAACAACAACAAAAAATTTCAATTTGTGTATAAAAACATATAACATTTACGAGGGCTGCTATATATATTTCTGGCCTGGCAGCACTGAGTGCTGCCGAGTGTAGTCTGACATTTCCATTGGAATGTTTGTCATTTTTAAGCATAATCGTACTCAAAACGTTTTGACGTACGACCATTATTTGTGTTGTTTACAGTGACTTGAAAAAATTAATATAGAAAAAAATGGAATTAACTCGTGAACATTTTCGTGCCATCATTTTTCACAACTTTCGACGTGGATTATCACGACAAGAGTGCATTGTATGGCGATGAAGCACCATCCTATAGCACTGTGAAAAATTGGTATAATGAATTTAATCGTGGACCAAGCTCGCTCAAAGACGAATTCCGTGAAGGTCGTCCAAAAACGGCTGTTGTGCCAGAGAAAATTGATGCCGTGCGTGAACTCATAATGCATGATCGACATGCGACATACCGAGAGATAGAGACATCCTTGGACATTTCTTCCACCAGAATACATTCGATACTGCATGAACACCTGGCCGTAAAAAAGGTTTGTTCTCGTTGGATCCCGCACAATTTGAAAGTCGCTCAAAAAAAGGCTCGTGTCGATTGGTGGAAAGAAATGCTGCAAAAATACGATTGCGGTGCTTCAAAAGACGTTTATAAGATCGCCCCAGGTGACGAATCGTGGATCTATGCGTATGAGCCCAGAACGAAACAACAATCGACCGTGTGGGTCTTCAAAGACGAGCAAAATCCAACGAAAGTTGTTCGTAGAAGAAGCACTTCGAAGCAAATGGTTGCCTGTTTCTTCGCCAAAACTCGTCATGTGGCGACTGTTCCGCTTGAGCAACGTAGGACGGTCACTTCTGAGTGGTACACTACAATTTGTTAGCCTGAAGTCATCGGAGAAATTCGAAAAACCAACAAGAGAAGACGAATCATTGTTCACCATGACAATGCGAGCTCTCACACATCGGCTCAAACCAGAGCGTTTTTGACCGGCCAAAACGTCGAATTAATGGGTCATCCGCCGTACAGCCCTGACTTGGCACCTAATGACTTATTCTTGTTTCCGCACATCAAGAAAAAAAATGCGTGGTCAACGATTTTCGTCGCCAGAAGAAGCTGTTGAAGTGTTCAAAAACCATGTTTTAGAGGTGTCTCAATCGGAGTGGAAAAAGTGCTTCGACAACTGGTTTGAGCGCATGCAAAAGTGTATAAATCATGCTGGAGAATACTTTGAAAAACAATAAAACCATTTTTGATTATAAATATTCGCATTTTCACTATTAGGCCAGAAATATATAGAGCAGCCATCGTAATCAGCTAAAAATTAGGAATAAGAAAGCAAACGAATTGAACGAGTACATCAGCTTGTGTACTCGTTTCCTTTCCTCTTGTCGCCCTCACCAACAAGCAAAAGGGATAAGCCGATAAGAATTGCCTAGTGAAAATTGGGACTTAATACATTGGCAATATTACGATTTGACACAAAATTTATTTACACGAAACACAACGTAAGTTAAACAAAAACACCGGAACGTGATTATTACGTATTCGTCCTTATGCCATCCAGTTTCGTTTCGTTCTTGACGTGTTCTATAAACGGGCTGTTAATTCTTCTGCATGTTTATAATCTGTGATTGTTTTGTCGGGAGAAATAGTTGCTCACATTCGATACTGGTTTCAGTAGTACTTATAATAAATTACAAACTTTTTTTTAGTCACAGATTTAAGAAAACTGGTTCAATAGTATCTACATTGGCCATTGATTGAGCAAACATTTCTAAATACAACATTTGAAAGGCTTCTGAAAATATTAATTAGAGTCCAATTCGAATAATCATTGTAAGCATATATTGTTGACTTCAACTTTTTCGTCACAAAGTGGGTTCTTTAAACGGAATATTAAATGTTGTTTTTGAGCAGGTTCATATTTGGAAGTAGGGCCTGAATCGATTGCAAAAAGGTTTCCAAAAAATTTTAAAACATGGATCAAATACTATAAAAATAACTGGCATAAGATGGTGAGTCTGTTAAACCAGTGCACTGTGGGGCAGAAACAAAATATTTTAAAACTAAATTAACAATTTGTAAGCGACTTAACCGATTGCAGAAATGTTTCGAAAAACTATTAAATACCGTGTCAAAAACTGTGAAAATAAATTATACTTATGTTTTAAAATGTTCAGAATTAGAAATCTTTATTTTAACGGACGAAAAATTTTTAAATATTTTACATTCCTTTCCTTTAAATAATTTTGAAAGGTATAAAAATATTTTTTAATTTTTATTAAACATTTTTTGTTAACGTAACTTTTCGTATCTGCCTTTCTGTTCATTGATTATTATTGCTGCTAATTATTGCGAGGCCTTATTTCGAAGGCCTACAAACTTACGAGTATGTACTATTCATTTTTAAATTTACTTACAATTACAAGGTTTAGTAAGTAAAAAAAATATTATTATTTTACACAAATAAAAAAAGGAATAGTAAAAACTAATGTACCAACGAACCTATTTACTTTCAAGGTGTTCCACTTCGTACACGAAAACTTGATTGACTTAATGTTTTAATAACAAATGGTGTTTTGTATTGTAACTTATTTCAAAAATAAATAGAGTGTTCGGCGGGAAGTTATACTATTTTATTTTGCCGCCATTAGTATTGACAGTTCATATTTGGCAGTCGTGAAGTAGATACGTGACAAATTTATTGTGAAAAATAATCGATAAACCAATGTGTTTTAGTCGTTAAATTATCAAATTCTATCATCGATTACTGTGAAAGTTACGTGAAATTATTGGGAGAAACAACGTGTAGGTGATAGAACTAAGCATGGATCACAACGTACTGCCAATTCGGCTGAAAATATAACTGCTGCTGAAGAAAGCTGGTCTTCAAAGAATAGTTTTGGCCATCCAATTTTTATTTGGATGATTTGTGAAGAAACAGAATATTATGTTCTTGGCAACATAAACCCCTCAAATTATTCATCAGTCACCATTAAAAGTGACAGTCTGGTGTACGACTTGGTAAGGCTGACCTTACTTCTTTGAAAATGAAAACGGCATAACGGTAACTGTGAATGGGAAGCGATATCGTGATATGATTGAAAACTTTTTAACGTACCAATTGCATGCTTTTGCTTGATTAACATGTGACATCAACAAGACGGTGACACATCGCATACAGCCAGGATTACAACGGAATCAAGAAATGGTGATGATGATATGCATTCGTGAGACATACATTCGGCAAACATAGTTGCCGATATTAAATAAAACATTTATTAATCTAGAATCCAGTGTCTTTCATTTAATCAAAAATTTTAAACAAACATAGTAGTATACCCTCCCGGCGGAAACCCTGTATATTAATTTTTTTTTTATCATTTATCTATCATAGCGTTCAAGGCAGATTTATTTTACCAGGTAGTGTCGTCCGTCTAGCTGGTTTGTAGTTGGAAATGTCAAAAGTTTTTGTTTGTTTACGAATTTCAAAAAACACTAACAACAAGCGTTTGCGAGACAAAGCAAGCATGTGTATTGCGAGCAATTATCTTTTATTTCTCTTTGTGTTTTTGACGTTTCCAACGCACAAAACAAAAATAAAAAGGCATGTTGTTTTTGTAAATGTTGTATTACCGCTACTACCTAGTAAAATAAATCTGCTTTGATAGCGTTGATTAAAATGTTAAATTTATTATACTATTTAACTTTATTTGTAATTTGATGTGAAAAATTAATTGAAATTTTTAATATTTGTATTTATACCCTTCAACACAAAAAGTGAAAAAAGGGTATAACTAAGTTTGTCATTCCGTTTGTAATTTCTACAATATCCATTTGCGACCCCATAATGTATAAATGTATATTCTGACTTCGTATGCATAGCGAAGTCGATTGAGTGGTGTCCGTCTGTCCGTATGTGTTAGTGTTGAAATCAAGTTTGCAAAGGGCAACTTGATTTCAACAAAAATTTAAAAAAGCGAATCGACTAGACCAAGGCGAATCAATTACCAGGTGACAGCGTAGGCGAATTCATTAATATTCGCCGTGAACACTACTGTCAAACTCAATACATAAAAAATCTGTGTACTATTTTTTATATATAAAGTTTGAGATTCGTTTCTACCAGCAAAAAATATTTAATTCTCCAACGCTGCCACCTGGTAATTTATTCGCCTTGGACTAGACATAGTGTTGAAAGAGTTGCTACTGAAAATCAGGGTGTTCCTATATTAATTTTAACGTATGTGGCTTTATCCAGTTACTAACACTTCAAATACTCATTACACCATATAAAAATATTACACATTTGATTTTATATATGGACAAGGCGAATCAAATATAAGGTGGTTGCAATGGCGAATTCATTGGTTTTCGCCGTTAGTCGAACTGTCAAACTCCATATATAATGAATCCAAGCCAATTTTTTTTATATGTAGTTTGACATTCAGGCGTACGGCGAAAACTAACGAATTCGCTATCGCTATCACCTTATGGTTTATTCGCCTTGTACATGGCGAAATAATACAGGTGAACGCACGGGCGAAAAAGCCCATCAGCTGTATACATTACAGTTGTCAAAAAAATTTGTCAAAAATAATTTGTTAAATTTTTTTTAATTTGAGTTTTTTTGATTGCTAATAGAAAACAAACAATTGAAATTCCTAGAGAAAAGTACCACAACATGGAACCGTATTTGCAGTTCCTGATGTGTATAATCAAAATATGCGTAAAAAGATAGCGAAATTATTGTTAACACATTTATATTTCCTTGGCTTTTTTGTGGAAAATTATGTTAGTCTTCAAATGGTCAACGTGCAAGAATGGAACGATGCATGTGATTTGGGCAAACTAGTGGTACAAAAGAATTTTGGTCACTTTTCCTGTATTTTTATTTTTATGTAACTTCATTTTTATAATTTTCTTATTCTGATAACTACAACCACTTTTTTCATCAAATAAATTTTTTTATATTGTTTGTTTTTATTCTTTTGACAACATACATAATTTTGTAGCAACAAATTGTTTTTTGTGTTGTTGGATTGTTGTAGCCGTGCGGTCACCTGTATTAATTCGCCTTGGTTGTTACATTTACATTATTTATGAACGTGTCAAAGAGACAATATTGTGAGAGTGTTTATAATTATTAAGGCTAATTACAGTTCAACCAAGGCTCTCGTATTGAAATAATTAGAACACTTAAACAGTGTTGCCGTTTGGTTACATTTTTTACATTTTTCGTAACTTTTAAAGGCTCCACGTAACATTTGGACAACTTCTCGTAACTTTTGAAACAGATACCAAATAAAGTAATATTACAATAAAAGTACATGTTTTATTATTTGAGGAAAGAATTTCTCTGAATGCAGTTGCTCTCAATATATCAGTTCGATTTAATATAAAAGATAACAAACTTGCAAATGGTATTATTAAAATTGTCAATTCTATCGAAGCTTAACGTTCAAAGAAAAAGTTCAAACGGGTTCGTTAAAAATCTTACTTTAACTAATTTTATTGAGTGGAGATAGCGTGTACTTTTCTATACCGAAATATTAGTACTGAGTCCTAATTTAAATCCTCATGAGTATTATCGGGCTGAAATTTTTTTCATACGTTTTTCAACTTATTTTTTTATATTCTTGTTGTTTTTGTTCAGTAAATGAATTTGTTGCCATGTTAATTTCCCTGAAATAAGGACGGATTTTTTATCAATTACCTAGTATTCAATTCGCCTTGGGTAATCGCATGAGGACAAAAACAAAAAACGCATGTATTTTGTTTGTGTAAATTTACTTGTACTTGTCAGTAAAAAACTGCCGAAAAATTTAAAAAAACAGTAAATAAAAACAAATTTATTAAAAAGTGTTTGTATATATGGAACAAATTTAGTTTACGGACGCAGCTTTAAATTAAAAAAACTTACCTAGAGGGTGTAAAATTTAATTTTAAGCAAAAAATATAGTGACAAATTTGGGGCTGACCCTTGGTTTTCGAGTTACGGTCCTCCAAAGTTTGTTTGTATAATATGGAAAATCTTTTAGTGTCTTTTAGCATATCAAACAAAGTTCCACTCCCGCGTTCGTTCTTGCAAACCGCACAATAACGCATTTTTCAAAATGTATATTTTGTTCTTTTCCCTGGTATTCTAACTGTCAAACTCCATATATAAAAAATCTGTATAACAGTTAGATAAATTTTTTATATATGGAGTTTGACAGTTAGAATACCCGGGAAAAGAATTGAATTCGCCACCGCTATCATCTTGTATTTAATTCGCCTTGTTCACCATGTTTTCAATTTATAATTATTTTTTTTGTTACTTTTGACAGTCCTTAAAACTTTTTAAATTTACGAAGTCGTTCGAAACCAAAAAAAAAAAAATTAAAAAAAAAAAATTAAATAAATCTTTTAAAGATGGCCAATAAACTATTTAGCCGTGAAATTGATATTGAAGCCAGCTTACCACCAGGAACCTTTGATACGTTTATGGCGGCTCAAACTAAGTTATTAGGCTTAAAAGGTAGAGTAGAGCAAACGGCCAAAGGCTTCAAATGTCATTTGGAAGGTGAGAAGGAATCAATGGAAAAGATAAAAACTGTAGTAGAAAAGGCAGAACAGTTTGCGTCAAAAACCAAATCCATGGCATTTTCAGAACTTAAAGAAATTAAACAGTATACAACTGAGAAATTTGAGTCTAACTTACCAAAACTTACACTCTAAAATTTAAATAAAGAGCTAATAAACTTTCTACAGAAATTTTAAAACTTTTAGTTTGTTAAGCTGATATCGTAAACAAAGTTAACCCATTAAGATCTTTATAACATTGCAATATTATTTTTTTATCCTTATATAATCTAGGCTCAGAAAGTTACACATGGAGTAGTACCTTAAAGAAAGCTTATTTTTTTAAAAGACTGTTGTTGTGTTTTGAGAGAACTATGCTTCGGTAATGAATTGAAATGTTGCTATTTTAAAATTGTGTGACTCATGCAAGAAAAATAAATTTTTGGTTTTTTATCTTTTGTATAAAATTTTATACTATCGAGGACTTCGCAATGCACGCTTTTACCGCTACAGGAGAGAGTGGCGAACCTGTACGACCTTCAATATTTTGTGTAAGTTAACAGAACATCTGAGGTAAAATTAAGGCGTACGATATCTTTCGAAATTTCAATAATGATTAAATATTAATTTCGGAGTTTCAAAATAAGTCCCCAATAAAGTTTGTCTCCGAAACGTATGTAAATAAAGCCTTAAAAATATTTGTACGACTTTTGGGGCTTATTTCAAAATATAATATTGGTTTTTATTTCCTTGATTTCATGAAATGAAGTAAGTCACAAAATGTATTTCTGTGGGGTTAGTTCACCTTCAAAAACAGAAACAAGTATTTTTTTCTCTATGGCTTTAGTGACACCGGGGTCGCTTTCTTCAAATTTCCTGCATAGCTGGCCTTTGGCCATGCACAATGATTTAAGTCAACTATTTTAAACTAGAAACACATTTATGTGTTTTAGAAACTCATTTCAATTTCAAGGAATTAGTTTATTTTCTTTTTGGCGATTTAGCCATTGTACGCTTGTAGCGTCAAAAATGAAAGTATTGTTACTTGTTTCCATTTTTCTTAACCACATACGGTTTCTTTTGATTGCAGATGCCACTGTGGCTCATTATAAATTCTGTATTCTGAGTTTGTGGCTTTTTCTGGCTATACTTCTTGATCCTGCGGTCTTGTGAATCCTATGGTCTCGTATTTACTAAACATGCGTTATTATTACAAACGCAGCCATCAACGCTACACTACACAGCGAGACATGAACTACCCAATGCCTTGTTTAATATTCTTGGCCATCTACAGACCAATTCCCCCTCGCCTTTTATCGAAGCCAGTCATCCTCTTTTCTAATAGCCACAAAACACGTCTGCCATACACTGTTTTTATGCTGTTACACTTCCCTGCTTTTTCTTACTTTTTATTAGTTCACTTTTTAGTGTGCCATAACCCAAATATTTTAAATAATATCAAATATTGATTATTAGTGGTAAAGCTAGTTCCTATGGCCATTTCGTTGATTGCTCAACTCAACTCATCAAGGAACCTTCTACCATATTTTAGATAAGCTAAAGCTGCCTATTATATTTAAAAAGTTTTTTAACTTCAATTTCACAGCAATATTGTGGATTTTTTTTTTTTTAATTAAATTAGAAAATATTTTTTATAATCATGTGGTAATTCCTAAAAATTTTTCTAAGCTGAAAATAGTTTCCCTAAAATTGAACTTCAAAAATCCTATTTTTGTTGCACAGTGTTGGCAATCAATAATTTTGTTTTTAATTCAAAAAATATAACGATCAAAGTATATCGATTTTTTATTTTTCATAATTTTTAATTTAATACAAAATTTAAGCAAAAAAATCATAAAATTAAATAAAAAAAATAAAACATTAAAAGGCAATCAAAAATGTCCCATCAACTATTTAGTCGTGATATTCACATTGAAGCCAACATACCAGAGGGACTCTTTGAAGCGTTTATGGCTGCTCAAGCTAAATTGTTAGGCCTAAGAGGTAATATAGAGAAAACTGCCAAAGGTTTCAAATGTTATGTGGAAGGTGATAAAGAATCGATGGAGAAATTAAAAAGTTTTGTAGAAAAAGCCGAAGAATTTGTCTCAAAAACCAAAGCCATGATATTTTCAGAACTTAAGGAAATTAAACAGTATACAACTGAAAATTTTAATTGCGAAAAATAAATATAGAAAAATGCTGAACACAAACGATATTATTAGTGAGAATAAAAATATATTTATAAAACCAACAAAATTCCCCCCGATTTTTAAAAAGTTACAACAGTTTTGTAATACATCAAAATAAAAGTTAAATATTAAATAAAAAACTAAAATGAAAGAAAAGATAATTGAAATATATATTGTGCAACAAACATACATATTCATATGTTTATATTTAAAAAAATTTAACCATTGTTGAACCCGAAAACATTAAATGATTGTTACAAATTTGGTACTCAACCACTAGGACTATATTTTATTCTCCTCGCGGCCTGAAAAGTTGACCTTAAATGAATTTAAAAAATTCTTACCAGCTGTAAATTTTATAACTTAAGGAAATATCTCAAACAATTTTTGCGTTGAATGCCAGAAGTACAGGTTTTAATAACCAGCATATGGACCTCCATATGGACTTTTAAAATGTTTTAAAATATTTTAATTTTTAAAATCTCTTTCTATTGATATCAATATCGATCGAGTCACTTAGGAATTATTGAAATTTATAGGCACATAATGGAAAAACTCCCTATTTCCTTCAAATTTTTTGTATTTAATATGTGATCTTTAAATTGTATTTTCTGTCACCATAAATATTCATTTAAAGCAAAAATAACAAATTCATTTTTTTATATTACAAATAAATTTAAAATTTGGAAACCTTAAGAGTTTTTTCTTTGTTTGACATTAAAATTTTATTTATTGATTTTGTCCTTATTCAAAAGATAGCACGTACATTTTCAAGCACTTTGATTGTTAAAATCACTGCCATGACAAAAACAATGAGGATACTTGTCACTTCAGTTAAGGACTTCTTATTTTTTATTTTTTCCAGTTATTTAAAAATTTTGTATTTATTCTCTTTAATAAAGGATTTTCTGTTTAATAAATGCTGCATAATTTTGTTCTTGCTGCAAGTAATTTCAAAGCAAATTTTAAATTTTGTTTGTTTAGTACAAGATGAATTAATCAGGGGTGTCATAGAAACCAAGTCGGTTTTGATGTTTCTCGGCTTTAAAAATCCATATTGGTTTCATTTAATGTCATGAAACTAAGTCGGTTTTGTTATCTTCGAATGCAAATAAAACCAATATTCGAATCAGCTGTTATTTAAATTTGTATAATTGTTACAATTAAATTATAATATTTTGTTATTATTGTTGTTATTTTTGGCCACCAAATTTTGATTTCCGTATGTATAATATTATATTCTAAGCTAATAAGGCATAAATTGATCCATGTAAATAAAAAACAATTTTTTATTACATATTTCCCCAACGTTTCGTGAATGTTTTGTTCACTTTCTCAAGGGGTCGTCTATTTAGTTAAAAAGAAGAAAATTTAACACAGTTATAATTAAAAACAATTACCGCAAAAATGTACAAAAATATGTTAACTTACAGTATGACAGTACAGTTTACATTTATAAATTAAAGTTTTTTGATAAAAATTAATGCGAGTTTATAACTGGCGCTTAAATTGTCTGTGTTCATTGTTTTGTTTATTTTTTGTTGTATTCTTAAGCTTTCTATGGTGTATCCATGGCGAAATAATACCAGGTGGTCGCAATGGCGAATTCATAATTTTCGCCGCAAACGTGAAATGTCAAACTCCATACAATAAACTGTTATACATATTTTTTATATATGGAGTTTGACATTTAGAGTTTACGGCGAAATTAATGAATTCGCCATTGCGGCCACCTGGTATTATTTCGCCATGGGTGTATCTCTTTTTCTCGTTGTTTACTTTGTCTTGTATTTTTATATTGTCAAAATCAGGCTTATGTTTTGTTTGTGTTATATGCTGAGACAATGCTGTGTTTTTTCTGTTTTTGTTGACATCAGCTTTGTGCTCATTTACTCTTGTCTCTAAACTTCTCTTAGTTATTCCAATGTAAATAAGATTGCAGTTATTATTTTCATCCCCTTTACATTGAATTTCGTAAACTACATTGTTGTGCTCTAGTTATGTTACTGGTGTTTTTGTTTTTGTAAAAATTGAATTTAATGTTTTGTTTGGCTTGTATGCAAAGCTTATGTCAATTTTATTTATAGTTGATTTTATACTGTTGTTGTCGGTTAGGCCAGGAATGTATTTTTATAATTTTTTTAATGAAATATAAAGTGTGTTTATTGAAAATATCAAAAACTTCAGTGTTTTTAAATATGTAAATAAAGAAATATATGAAATGAGCAATGCTGTTGTTGTATATTTGTTATTGCAGGAAGAGCGTTCGGAAAAGTTAAGAAGAAAAACATTGCGAAAGCAATGCTCTTGAGCTGCCGGAGACAGCGTAAGTATATTTTTTAATATGCGCGTTCACATTTAAAGCTGCTTTGCAGGTTCATAGGATACTACCGACTAAACAAAGAAGCTTTTCGGATAGTCCTAGTCGCAATTAAAGAGCGTATTTTCCGTTCTAAGATTCAGACAGTTCTTCCCAAAAAGCGTGTACGGTTGGTTTATTCCTCTTTGTAAAGCCCCTCGCAAGGTCTGGATATTTGTCCATAAATTCCACGTTAAATGTCAAAAACCATATAAAAAATATACATATTCCAAGGCGAAAAAATTATAAGGTGGTAGCTATGGCGAATTCGTTAGTCGAATGTCAAACTACATATAAAAAAAATTGGCTTGGATTTTTTTATATATTGAGTTTGACAGTTAGACTAACGGCGAAAATCAATGAATTTGTCATTGCAACCACCTTATATTTGATTCGCCTTGACATGTTCTTTATAAATGAAGTTTGACATTTAGTGCTTACGACGAAAGAAATGAATTCGAATTTAACGTTTCGGCGAAAAATAATGAATTCACCATCGCAACCATGGCGAAATATATGTGGTCTCGTTGGCGAATTCTTAATAATAAAAAATAATACATAATTTTTATATAATCTACCAGGTCGTGGCAGTGACGAATTCATTCATTTTCGCCATTGCTAGAAATGTCTAACTCCATACACAAAAACCACCATCAAATTTGACATTTCCTGCACTGGCTAAAATGTATATGTATAAATAAGGAATAAAAAGTGTTTTACATTTATTAAAAAATTATTGCACAAATTTGTTGCGTTAATTTGTTTTTCATCTGTGTATTCTAGTTTGCTTTTTTTGACACACAGCAAAAAGTAATCTATTCGCCTTAAATGCAACTTATGTCAAACTTACAGGTGCATATTTAATATTTCTTCATTTTCAGACGCTTAACAATAAAAACACTAAACTATTTTGATAAAAATATCGATTGTGTACATCTGCAAATAAGACTAATGAGATATGCATGTTCAAAATTTATGTAGTAGAACAATGAAATTCAAATAAATCAAAAACAAACTTAAAATGATTGAAGGCCCAACTATAATGTGAATAAGCAAACTTAAAGAACTTTAAATAATGGTTGGTCACAAATACAAGGATTGAATTTATTTTAGAACATGAAAACCTACCAAAAATGAAAACTTTTAAAAGTATTTAAACGAAACAATATTGCCAATCATCTGTGAAAGGAACTGCCATCCCTAAATTTGCGTGTAAAGCGCAAGATATCTGTCAAAATTTCTCATGTACATACAAAATGTATGAAGCATCCCTAATAGCAACGCTTAGCAATTGGAAAATCCAATTTTGACAGTGCGTTAGGAAGTGTAGTAGGTTTTTTTATTGGTTTGTTTTGTTTTGTTATGGTTGAAAAGTAACGACAATTTAGTTATTTTCAAGACAATCTAGCGCTTTTATCTCTTCTTTATTCTTGTACAGCGGGTTTAATAAAATTAAATGAGTTAACATTACTGTTAAAGACACAAAGTTGACGCTCTTATTTAGGGATGACATTCCAGCTCAAAAGCTATGAAATTTATTTCTTTGCGTCTTACGCGCTAATTTAGGGATGGCAGTTATACTAAAAACACTTAAAAATTTATCAAAATCACGAAAATCATCGAAAGTACACCAAAATTTCGGTACTGTATTTAAATACTTTTACTATTTTTTTCATTTGTTTATTTAGACTTTCTTAACTAACGCTGCAAATATACAAATAGTACAAATTATAAATGTGTATATACACTGTCTATTAAGCGAAATTTCAAGTAAACGATTTTTCATGACAGCCTTTGCTTGATAATCATAGCCGAGCTGCTTTAGAATGCATATATGTAACTAAATGTTTGATTTTTTGTTAAGCACAAATTTTTATTTTCATTAGTAATTTTTTCATTCACTCTTCCTATTGTGCATCGGTAGTGAAACTAATCTGTCCATGAACTTTTCATTCTCCCTCAAGTAAAAATTGATATAATAAAGTTCATATGTAATTCTTGTACCAGTGAGATAACGATGCGTTCCTATAACAAATATTTATGAATTGAATTCTCTTTTTCTTTCTCCATAACGCTTTTTTGTCGCTGAAGTAAAATATGCCCTTAGAAATATACTTTGCCATTTACCCGAGTTTAAAAAAATATTAAATTTTGCCACTTTGTTCCTTTTTCGGAGCTCTTCCACTTCATTTTTCGTGATGAAGAAAGATATCTAAGAAATGAATGCAGTTTGAGGATAAATATTGGTTCGTTAGGGAGAATCACTTGATAATATTTACTTTTTCTAAAAACACAATTATAAATAAAATACCACCCTGAGCCTACTATCCCAGCTTATAACCAACAACTTTTTGATCATTTTTGCTTTTATAAATGACAACGTACTTCTTTAAAAAAAAAAAAAGAAAAAAACTTCTTAATGGACCACTAATTTTTTTTTTTATTGTGAGAGGCCCTTAATAAATCCCCAGAATACAACAAAAATAATTTTTATAAGAATATGAATATTGCCATCAACATTTACATCAATATTATGTTTTATTGCTGCAATAGTCTGTTTTATCGTTGTTATGTTCTAATATCGCTGTGTGTACTCTTAATTAAGTAGATTCTTTATACGAGAGTATACCAATAAGTCTTTACGAAAATGAGATTCGCAACAAAGAAAGTTTCTGAAAAAATCTTGGGCTTTTAAAAAAGGCTATTAAATATTAAGGAAAAGCCGCCGTCCAGATTTTTTATAAATGTTTGTTTGGGGCAATTATAGCTGCTTCTCGCATGTGAAATTAATGACTTTTATTCTGTCATTAAGAACTACAAAAATCGTAAAGAATACGAGGTTGAATCACATAAATTTAATGGCACAGTGTTCTGAAATATCCACAATAGCGGTTAGCTTAGACTTTGATACGGCTTTTGACACGGTGTGGCACGATGGTCTTATATTAAAATAAAGCATGATCTGGGCGTTTGCGGTATAGTGGAAAACTTCTTAAAGGACTGATCTTTTAGGCAACTTGTGGGTGATGTGAAGTCTGACGAGGGCTTGTCGTTCTGTGCTATACAGTATCTTTGTTTTTAACAACCGCCACGGGATTATTTTTTACTTATGACTGAATGGATGGTTGCCTTATCAGGTGCTAGAATAAGGAATTTTAATAAACGAATTAAGTGTTACTTGACGGTACTGACGGAATATTTTACAAATTGGAGTGTTACCTTTAACATTTCGAAGACCGTCGCCATCATAATGTTCAACGATGGACGCAAATATATTTACTCAACTTGAAGACCATACATACCATGTTTGACTATTGGACGAGAACAAATTTGGATTTTGGTCAGTCTTAAGTACCTGGGTGTCACCTTCTATGAAAATTTTGAGAGCTATCGCCACATGACGACGTTCTTGGAAGAAGCAAGAGGATTTACTTCTTATATCAGCGAGCTCTTAACCGTAGGGCCCCTCCCTTGATAAGAAAATGCGTCTTTTAGTGTACCGCCAAAATATCCGTCCTATCATCTACTACTTTTTGGCTGGGTTCGGGATTTTATCGCACCATATGGAAAGGCTACAGATATGGGAATTTTCGTTGCTTAGGGCTTAGGCCTTATTTAGGACTAACTGGCAAGATTCGTAGGCCATCATGAAGATTAATCTACAGCGCAAATTATTTTGCGGTGATGGTTGTCTACATGGTGTAAATGGCTGTGAGGAGGAGGCGCACAATCCTTAGAGAACTCCTTGGTGAATCAATCTAGAGTCTATTTGTATGTCTGCTGACCCATAAGTCCTTGAAAAATACCAATGTATGCGAAGAATATTTTTTTATTATTTACTAGTGTTTAAACTTCACCTTTGAAATTTTTTTGGAAAAATAAATATAAATTCACTAAAGTTCTGAAATATCTGCATCTTTCATAACAATTATGCGCGCGAATTTTAGCTTCGATAGAAAAAATACGTTTTGGTTTACGAATTATCGCTACATCTGTTTTTTCCTGCTTAAAAATTAATAAAAATTTGAAAATATAAAATTTACGAAGTCTAGCTTTATGTATCATTACGAATATTGCGACTAAAAAAACATGCGAAATGTTCTCATGTTTTTGTAAAGACTTACGGAGTTCTCCTTCGTAATACTAGACAGCTTCTACTAAATGAATGGATGTATGTTTCTCTGAGCATAGAGAATTTAATGCAATCAAAAATTAAATGCATCATAAGAATTAAATAAACATAACTGTTCCCTAACAAAGCAGCAACATCATTATCGTATACAAATCAGTACAACGACTTTAAAAAAACTCGTTTATTTGTATTCAGTACAAGGGAGTGTTTATTGTTGTTGCCTTTTTTCTAAAATATTTCTTTGAAAATTGTAGTTATCGTTGCAGTGTTGGTTTAGTCATATCAATAAATTTTTAAAGTTTTTTCTTCCAGTTATTCTTCTATTTTTATTTGTTCGTTACGACATAAACAACAAAAATGTTAAAGAAAATAATCTTATTCTCACATGTGAATGTACAATGAGTTTCGATTTGGGCGCTATAATTTTTTAGTTATTTGTTCAAGACTTCATTAGTGGATTAAAGCTCAGTTGGTCTTCATTTTTCCTATTTAAAGCAACATCATGTGTTTGCTGCCTTTGCCTATTTCGGTTTGTGTGCGTGTGTGGCGTTTTAAAAAATTTAAGAATTTCATTTCATGCTATTGATATCTTAATGAATGGAGTTTAAAATTTATGATTCTTTTCTCAGAAATTAATTATTTCAATGTTATTTTTTCCTATCTTGAAAAGTAGAGGAAAAGTGTTTATGACCTCTTATTATATCGACAACAAAAGGTGGCAGCACCACCCCTTTTTTGAGGATTACAAGCAAAACATTTTAATTGGACATTAATATTCTTTTAATATTAAGAAGCAGCTTGCTGTTGATTTATTTTGTGAATGATATTTTAGCTAATTAGTGGTACATAATGCATGAATAAATTGAAACCGTCTTCGTTGGATAAAAGCTTAAAAATTATTCTCAATAGGCAGTTTTCTTTAGTTTTATTCTTGAAAATATGTCAATGCAATAAATTGTAATAAAATTAAAATTTTAAACCTGTTAATTAACTTAACCCATTCCTGCCAAATGGTTAATCAAAAACCCCAAGAAATGACAGTAAAAAAATTCTAGTGGGATTTTTTTTAATTATTTAGAAATACAGCCCAGATAAGATATGCACCCAAAAAATAATCTTTTTGCATTTTGCCTTAATCTTCCATTTAGTCAAAATGTAGATTTTATTCTGTATCGGAATATGCCCGGGAAAAGCGTTGCTAAGCAAAGGATAATACAAAAAGCTAAAAACTCCTGCCCGTTATAGATAGCTTTAGACATCCTCTCTATAATGTCAAAAATTTTAAAGTGGTTTGATAGCACACTGGCTTGGTATACGGTGAATAAAGTAAATGGGTATTTAATAGACTTGTGCCAAATCATTCTTTTCAGTGAGCGATCATTTTCGTTCATGCAAATTAAAAAATTTATTAATAAAAAAAAATTTTAAAATAAGAAAATTTTTCTGCTTTAAATTCTCTTGTGAGTGATGAAATTTTTTTTAAACAGGGCTCTAACGAGCAGAAAGCGAAGTGATCGGATGACTTTGTTCAGTTGTGTGATTCGTTCAATTGTATCAGTTCGTTCACGAACAACACCGTTGTAGTATTTAAATGAAATAGGGATTTTTTCTATATAAAGAAATTATTTAGACGTAATTTTTTTTATAAACTATTTAGCCTTTGCGTTTTTTTGATTTATCTGCAGGTACTTCCTTGTGATAGTCCCGCAAGCATGGAGCTAGATGACGAGTGGATATTTTTCCAATTAAATGTCTGATGCGATCATACACAGAGAAAAGAAATTCGTTATAAGAACCGAATTTGTTGCCAATCGAATTTAGTCGGTTGTGTGTATTATCTTGAATTCGGTTGTAGTAACTGAATAAATATAGCAGTCACAACTATTTTAAAAATGATTATAAAATATTATTGTGAATTAAAAAAAAACAATTTAATTTTTTAATATTTACTTTTATTTTAATAATAAATTATAGGAAGAAAATTATACATTATAAATTTCATGATTTGAACCATTGAATGCGGCTTTCTTCTTCCTTTACATCATGATTTCTTCTTTTCCATATAGTTTCTTCAATTTGCTATCCCATACCGCACGTTTTGCGATCCGAAATAAATTAAATATTATAAAAGTATTTTTACATATAAATGTCTCTCTGAGATAATTTTGAACTTACCATTTACCAATATTGGAGAACTTTTCACCACTTTTAATAAATCTTTTTATTTTTGAACTAAAATATTTTTGATATTTGTAATGTGTAAAAATTTTATTTATATTGTGTCCAACATTTTTCGATTTCAGAATATATGTACAATCGACTTTTATGATTCTTACTTCCAAAATTTGGTTTTCAGTAGTAATGTAATGAATAAGTTTAGTTGCATCTTCCATTTAATAGAATAGATTTTAGTAAAGACACAAATCGGTCATGTTAACTTTTCTAAGAGGTGTTACAACTAACATTTAGAAGCAAATATCATTTGTTAGCTTTTAATATAAAAAATAAATCAAGACTATAAATTATTAATAATAAAAATTAAATTATTATATTAGTAATTGAATTTTTAATCTATCAAGCGAATTGTTACCAATCTTTTTTCTTTGTGCATCTATTAATAATGGTCAAGACTACTATATGGGTTCACTAAATAGGGGTGTTCAATTACAGCAATTTTTCATTGATTTCGATATCGTTCCACGTGAGGAACTAGAATATATCTCAAAAAAAAAAATCTCTTATAATGTTACGACCCTAAGATTTAAGAAATAAATAGATTAAAGCAAAAGTGTGAGATCCGAAAAGGATTCTTACTCATTAATTTGACGTCTATCAAAGTGGTAGTCGGATTATAACGAACAGTTCGCAAAACAAAATAACAGTCATTTAAAAAGCAAATCATTGGGTTGTGGCTAGTAAAGAAATTATCAAACGTTGCCATATGTTTGACGGGCAGTTCTAGCCGCGTAAGGAGCTATAATACCACACTTTTTCCTCACTTTAAGCTTGAGCCATCCTGCTCCGATGCACCAACGTTCAAAATTAGCTGATGGAAATAGTCTTTGTCAGACGCCATACACAAGTGCTTGTAATCAAATCGTATTGGCTTTCCTTTGATAAACGTTGGAAGCTAAAGGTTAATTCCCTAATAAGCTGTACAACTCAAAGCAGGATTTCTTTATGATGAAGCAATCGTTTACAATAATAATACACTTCAAAACTATTTTCAGCTTGTTAACAGACATATTATATGCATATGGAAATTTAAAAGTAAGCAAGAGTATTATATTCAGCTGCTCCAAGTCTTATATTGTTTATTTTTCACTTTGAAGTCTCCTTCGTTAAAGAATCAATTGAATTATAAGCGCGAAAAACAAGGCTCTTAGCCAGACGAGCTTTCGTTAAAAGGATGTCATATATTTGGTCTTCAGATTAACTATAATAATAATGTAAATATCTTTTTTCGGCAAAATTACGTTTTTTTTTTACAAAATATTTGAATTGTTGATAAATTTTAGTTATGTTTTGTGCATTTTAGGTTTTAAAAAACTTTAAATTTAAAAAGTTTTTGGTGAGATTTATACTGCGTTTCCACTGCCTTGAAATCAACTAGGTTTGAGAAAAACACTTCGAAGTGTTTCCATTGAGCTGAAGTGTTTTGTAAATTCGAATTTATGACGTTACACTGACATATTTTTGCGTAAAAGAAATAAAAAACTATGTTATTTTTTGTAAAAAATCGTTTTTATTGTTAAATTAATTTTTGTTTTTATATATTTTTCTTCTTATATTTTTTAAACACTTTTTTTTAACAAAAAACATTATTGCTTTCAAACATTTAAAAGTATTTGTCACTTTTTCGATAAAAACATCCAATATGAATAGATAACTCGGAGTTGAACTTGAATATCCTAGACACATCACAGTGTTGCAAAGGCAAAATTAGTTCGAAAAAATAAATTTTCGACATGATTTCAAGCAAATCAAGTGATTTAAGTGGTTTTTCTAGCATGTAAAATGTGTGGAAAATCAAGTAAGAAAACACTTGATTTAGACAAAATCACGTCAATGGAAACGCACTATTAGGTGAAAAGAAATTTGAATTTTAAAAATTTTTATTAGAAAAACAATTCTTATATTTTATATTTTGGTGAAATTAAAATATTTTAGTGGTGTGATTCTCAACCTTTTTTTTTTTTTTGTTACGGCACACTTTTAACAATTTAAAATTTTGGCGGCACAAAAAGAAAAAAAAAAGAAGTCTTAAATTTATTTACTTACTACCTATAACACACTGCGTTACATAGTTTATGATAATAATCTTAAATTCGGGATATAAAACAATGTGTAAAAACAGTTCGTTTATTAAGGAATTAAGTACAAGTAAATAATAAAAAAAAAAAATTAATGCGAAATTTGAGTTTGATGTTTTTTTTTATAATTTCATTTATATTTGGTAGTTAAAATGACAATGCCACTCATATGTCATCTTCCGCGTTTAATTAAATTTTCTTATTTTAATGTCGCTTATTCAAATTCACACAAATGCGATGCGGAAAATTGTAATAATCGGGTCCGTTCTGTAAACCGAATCGTTTAAAAAACAAGCGATTTTCAAAATCGAAGAAATTACTATTTGGTGTTCTGCAAATCACTCGTTTTGGCATTATTCGAAACTAAGTTCGAACTTTTACTTAAACGAAGAAATAAACAAATTTATTATTTTAAGGCAAGAATTGAAAATGCCCAGAGCATTTGTATTAAGTTACAATTATCTCAGTAAACTAAAGATACGTCAATTAAATATACAAAGGAGGCAATTTGCAGAAATTTTGTGACTTGGTGAAAAATTTGTTTTTAAATTATATTTGTTAAAATTTAACTTTTATTGTTAATTTGTGTTTACAAAAGATACTTCGTATTAGCGTTTAAAACTTTTAGCAAAAAAAAAAGAGGACACAGACAATTTAAGCGCCAGTTATAAACTCGCATTAGTTTAAGAAACAGTTTAAATTAAAAAAAAAAAATTTTTTTGTGTTTGTTAATTCATGTTTAATATTGTTTTTTATTGTTAATTTTATCAAAAATCCTTAATTTTTTAATGTAAACTCTACTGTCATAGTGTAAGTAAACATATTTTGTACATTTTCGCGGTAATTGTTTTTAATTGTAACGGTGTTAAATTTTCTTCTTTTTAATTAAATAGACGACCCCTTGAGAAAGTGAACAAAAAATTCATGAAACGTTGGGGAAAAATGTAATAAAAATTGTTTTTTATTTACATGAATTAATTCAGGCCTCATTAGCTTAAAATATAAGATTATACATAAATAGAAATTTGGTGGCCAAAAACAACAACAATAATAAAAAAGTGTTGTTATTCATGCACCTAATTTTCATCAAGCTTGAGGCAAGAATATGAAGCAATTTAAGAGTGTTTTTAAAAAAAATTTTTTATAAATAAAGTGTATTAAAATGTATTTAACTTAACTAAGATTAATAATAAAGACTTTAAATTTCTAATTCTTTACTTGTGTTTTCAGTCATTTTTAAGAAAAAAATTGCATTCGACTTATTTTCGACCAGGTTTGTTTACTCGATTTTAAAACGAGTAAAATTGTGCGAATTCGGGTTAGAGAACTCCAAGAAAATGTGAACTCCAAGAAAATGTGAATTCGTTTTAAAAGAAACTTAATCCGAGAAATTTACTCGGATTCGTTTTACAGAACAGGGCCGGATAATTTTCTAAAGTTTTTTTTGGCTATTATTGGATAATCCCATTCAATATTTATTAAAAATTAATTAATTTATATTCGTAAAAATTAAATCTGGCATAACTCCTGTTTGAATACATCTAATATTTTACTTCGCATTTTTCAAATTACAAACATCCAAGTAATTCGGTTGCAAAATAGATTTCTGCCACCATTAATTTTGTTTGTTAGTGACACAGACCTATTGACAACCAATTTTTTTGCAAAGCATATTATTTAATAATATTGTTACGTTTTTCCCTTTTTACAGAAACGTACGGATTGTTTTGATTGCAAATACCACTGTGGCTCATTATAATTTCTGTATTCTTTTACTTTATGGCTTTCTCTGGCTATACTTCTTGATCCTACCGATCTTGGATCTCGTATTTACTAAACATGCGTTATTACTACAAATGCACTGTTGTTATGCTGTTAAACTTCTCCGCGCTAACCGCTAACCGCTTTTGCTCCTACTTTTTATTATACAGGGCTTCTTGATAATTATCTGTTGCTCTTATATTAAATTGGACGTCTCCACTAAATTGTCTGCCATGGGTTAAACACAATAATTGTCTTTTGCCTCTCGGGAGGTTTGTACTGCTGCTTCTTAATTTTTTAATTGCTCATAACAGTTATTATTTTTCGATGCACGCACCTACGAATGCGGTGTCGAACTCAGAACCTCCTGTTTTGCAGTACGCACCTCTACCAACCCAGCAATTGAGGCTGCTCAGCTTTTGTTAGCTAAGTTGTGGTTTTTATTCTATACACACAGCATTAAAGCCCAACTATAATGTGCATAAAACAACTTAAGCAAGCTTATACAACTGTGGAAATACATTAAATCATATATGGTAAACTATAATGTACATAAGATAACTTTTCGTCAAGTTTCGTTAAATTTTATTTCTTTATGCAAGGTACGAAACTGATCGCACTTTCCGTACGGAAACAGCTGATTGTGCTTTGTGTTATACATTGATAAAGAAAAATTTTAATTCAAACCTAAATTGTTAAATTTTAAGTTTTTAATTCAATAGAAAATGTAGAAAAAACAACAGTTTTCTTTATGGCCAATTTATTACAATTATAATATATTTAAATTAAATTTGTATTTATACACACATATGTATACGATATAAGCGATGAACATCGTTGCATTTTTTAGTACGGTTGGCCCCAAACACAAAACTGAAAATAATTTGTAATATTTTCTTTTTACATTTCCTTAGAGCATTAACCAAAATATGTAAATGTGTTTGTGAATATTATTAAATATAAAAAAATATTTTATTTAAAGCCTTTTTGGTTTAATATTTTGTTGATTTATATAGAAATTATTTTTGGCAAAAGTACGAATCAAACATAAATGTGCAACTGTGGCAAATAAGTTACTAAATTTATGTAGGTACATTATAGCCTCATCAATTTCATTAATATGTTACCTAAGCATTTGATAGGCTTTTCGTTGGGTTTTTGACATAAAGCTAGCTTATGCACATTATAGTTGGGCCTTTAGAATTTCGTGGCACTCATATTGCCATGGCATAGTAGTTTATAGTCTTTTGAAATTCCTGTTTTTAACACAACAAAGCAAAAAAAAACCCAGTAAGCAACACAAAAAGCATCATTAAATCTTAAAAACGTAAGTTAAATAAGGGAAGATGTTGCTTAATTTCTGTAGCATCTCTTTCAAAATTATTCTGAAAGAATGGTTTTCATAAATTTTCTGTAGCTTATCTGGAGACATAGCAAAACTGTTTTTAATCCGATTAAGGGCAGACTAACATCACTAAATCGACTCCCCATGTATAATGATCAAGAATGTTTGTTCTTTGAATATTGTATAATTTACAAACGGAATGAAAAACTTATTTATACCCTTTCCATCTTCACTACAAGACTATTATAAAATAAACTAAAATCAAACAATATAATATTAGTTAAAATGGTACGGGCAGACTTATGGTCAGGACTTAAAGGGAAAATATAATTATTGTACTCTACACCACAGGTGGAAGAAGGGTATATCTAAGTTCGTCATTCTGTGATTTATTTCTGACCCCAAAAAGTATATATATTTTCCTTGCAAGCAACTTATAAGCCTTAAATAGCGCATGCTAAATCACATAAGATTTTTATGGAACTATTTATGTACGGAGTTCTTAAGCCGACTCTATTTTCTCTGTTCTCAATATTTGAAAGTAACAACATAATACTTTCAGCGTTGTCTTTTGTTTTTAAGAAACTTGAATAAAGGAACATTGGGTAATTCAACATATTTTACAAAAATAAGATCTGCCTGTGTTTTGTATATTTTAAACAACATGAGCAGATCTGAGAGTGTCGTGTGTAAATAAAATAAAATAAAGAGTGATTATGAGTTCAAATCCCACCATAGCCGTGCGTAGAAAAAAACCAACGTTGGGTTTCCTTTATGGATGAGTTAGTCAAAAGGTTGAAAATAGAACACAATGGAGAACAAGTATTTTTTACTTGCGGTAGTGATAGGCCAATCCAGAAGGAAGAAAAATGAAAACATATCTCTGTATGGAAGCAGTGACTAACATGGGTGTAAGGCCGGGTTTGTAAACAATACATCCTGACTTTAACTCTCATCGTTGCCACAGGATATTTCTCTCTGAATGGCGACACTAGTTTAAGGCGCTTTTTTGTAAAGCAAGCGCATATTTGTAAAACAAGCGCATATTTGTAAAATAAACTCATTTAACAATAAAAAGAAAAAACTGTTTAGACAACTGTGTCTGGTAACTAATAGGTCATATATTGCTGTTTTTTCAAATTTTCAAACCAAAGAAAACTTTCGAACTAATTGACAGCAACCCAACATAATTTGCAGCCGATAAAATTATTGATGCTTATTTATTCTCATGTTAAAAAAAGTATTTCTTATCAGATGTGCATTTTTTACTGTTTAAAGTTTATTATATGTTGTTGTTGTGTTTTCTGTGGATGCATTTTCAACATACAAATTAAATGCAGAAAGCCATTAAATAGTATAATATTGTTGTTGCAATAGTTAAATAACTTTAGTATATATAATTATTTGAATATTGCCTGGTGTGTTCGTAAAGTAGGTGCGCGTCAAATGGATAAAGTCGAAATATTTTTTTTTATATAAGTCTATGGAAAAAATCCTTACAGATTGATATACATATGTATGTTTTAAAATGTTAAAAAAACATTTAAAAAATTAAATTAAATATTATAATGCATTTAATAATGTTTGAGTTTAAAGAAAAATCAATTAAAATATAAAGATTGTTAAAATCCCAACAAATTCTTCTAAAGGGGTTATCGTAGGCATAGTTTTGGCAAACAAATTGAATTCAAATTGGCTTAAAATTTCTGGTTGGACGTACAGGAATGTTGAAGTATAAGTTTTCTAGAAGAAAGTCCGAACAAACATCTCCAGTAATCAAACTAACTAAAAACGTGATATTAAGCATAGGTCTTCGGCCTTGAAGAAACGGTAGCCCAACTTCAGCAAGTCTGGTTTTATATGACGGTAAATTGGAAAAATTATTCCTGTACACATTTCGTAAACAAAATAACAGAAATTGTTTTTGAACAGACTCAATTTTATTATTATGCACGATATACTGTGGGTCCCAAATAACGGAGCCTTATTTTAATGAAAAATCTAAATTTTCGAAAACTTTGCTTTTTTTGCTGTTTCGCAATAAGATACAACTTAAAGACATACAATTTCGGCTTGGACTCTATAGATATGTGGGCAACAAAAAACTTCAATAAATATTTTGTACAATGAAAAAAGAAAAAAAAAAGAAATACATTTTCTTGCAATTTTTGCTGTCAAAAGTAAAAATGAAAATGCTGCTGTTGATTCCTAGAGATTTCAAACAAAATTTTTAAATACCCAAAAAGGGGATTTTTATTTTATTCGCGTATTTACTAGAATAAATAGAATAATCAGTTAAGCTACCACACCTTCTTTATTACTGGTTTTGGTTTATATTGAGACGACAATTTAGGGAAGTAAGCGAACTAGTGACAAATTTCAAACCAACAAGCAGCCAACCTTACTTCCTAACGTACAGTCACATTTGAATTTTCTTATTGGCAAGCATTGACGCTATGCTATTTAGGGATGCTTCATACATTTTGTATGTACATGAGAAATTTTGACAGATATCTTGCGCTTTACGCTCTAATTTAGGAATGGCAGTAACCTTCAAGAGTCTCGATAAAAAGAAGAAAACAAATGTTGTGTAGCCGCAGTAGATGAATTGGAGAAGTCGCCTAAAGAAAACCCAAGAAATTATCTATACTTTAACGCAGCTTAAAGGCCCAACTATAATGTGCATAAGCTAGCTTTAGCTTATGTCAAAAATCCAACGAAAAGCCTATCAAATACTTAGGTAACTTATTAAAGAAATTTATGTGGCTATAGTGTACCTACATAAATTTAGTTACTTATTTGCCACAGTTGCACATTTATGTTTGATTCGTACTTTTGCCAAAAATAATTTCTATATAAATAAATAAAATTTTAAAACGAAAAGGCTTTAAAGAATATACTTTATATATTTTATAACATTCACATACACATTTACATATTTTGGTTCATGTTCTAAGAAAAAGTAAAAAAAAAAATTATTACAAGTTGTTTTCTGTTTTGTGTTTGTGGCCAACCACACTAAAAAATGCAACGATGTTCATCGCTTATATTATACATATGTGTGTATAAATACAAATTTAATTTAAATATATTATATTTGTAAAAAATTAGCCATAAAGAAAAATGTTGTTAAATTAGCCATAAAAATGTAGAAATTTTCTATTGAATTAAAAATTTAACAATTTAGGTCTCAATTAAAACTTTTCTTTATCAATGTATAACATAAAGCACAACCAGCTGTTTCCGTACGTACCTTGCATAAAGAAATGAAATTTAACGAAACTTGACGAAAAGTTATCTTATGTACATTATAGCTTACCGCGTATAATTTAATGTATTTGCACAGTTGTATAAGCTTGCATAAGTTGTTTTATGCACATTATAGTTGGGCCTTTAGTTGAAGGGATGTGAGGCAGTCTTGGCCGAGGTGTGTAAAAGGTTAGTATTATAGAAAATAGATCATGACTTCGAGTCTTAGCGGAGCCATAGCGTATTGGGTTCTGGATGGTTTATAAAAACTAAGAAAGATATTAAGCAATTGCTGCAGTTTTGCCGCGGTTACAGATCGTGACTTTATTAAAAAATTCAAATAATAGAATTATAATGCCTAATACCCTGTTCAGACATACGTTTTAATTGTGCAATAAAGAAATTAATTAAAAAATTTTTCAATTAGCACTTAATTAAGTCGATAATTGATTAGGTTTACTCCAACAACCCTTGTGAAGTGTGTTCAGTTAGAGAAAATTTTATACAATAACAAAAGTAAATGCCATAAAAATAAAAAATAAAATATTTTCAAATTATATGAAATGAAAAGTTTTTGAAAATTTTATGGAAATTCAAAGCTAGCGTGCAGTCAGAACTTGATCATACTGACTGGAGGAGTTCCATATTTCAAATAAAAACAAGCAAACTTTCTTTGAAAGCCAAACTTCTCTTCATTCTTTCAAATTTACCAACACAAATTTCTAATGTAAAAATTAGGTCTGTTCAATAAATTTCCGGCAGAAACTAGCAACGATAGAGTAAAATAAAAATTTACAACATTACTATTCCAAATAAAAAAAAACGGAATAAACGCATTTTTGGAAAAAAAAATAACAAAGTAAAGCCGAATTTACCATAATAACAAAAAACCATAAAAAAAAATTTGTATCTAAAACAGCAAAAAAATCGGTGTTCGGTGCTTAAATCACTTTGTATTGCAACAGTTAGCATTTGCAAGAGCTTTGTCATCGATTGTTTGCAAATTTTCTGTCTTGTTTGTAAAACTTTTAGTTTATTTTATTCTATTTTTTTTGTTTATTGTTTTATTAACCTGGCGTTTACTTGTACATAGTTTCCTTAGCTTTCTTCTAACTATTATACAAACATTAGCTCCAATTCAAATATTTTATATTTAAAACCGAAAACTATAAATGTTATGTGTATTTTTTGCTGTGTGGTTGTAAAAAAATTTCAGCGTAGATATTCGATTTTAAAATCACCATATAAATTATGGCAAAAAAGCCACAACGATGTGATGTAAATGTGGAGAGTGCTAATAAACACTTTCAGTTCAAAGTATTTAATATTCATTAACTTATTTTGTAAAACAGAACAAGAATCAGCTGTTCTGTTCTTGACAGTAACAAAAGTAGTAACAAATTTATTAACATTCACATCTTCTACTCTTTTTTACTCTTTCGCTGCTTCTTTTGAGGTACTGAAGTAAACACTTTCCAATAACAATTAGTAACAACTTCTTGTTATTGAACAGAACTATATTCTATTGTCAAATTTTAATTAAGTAAATTAAATTGGATATGTGTGAACACCAAAATTAATTACTCAATTAAAATTTTAATTGTATTAATTAAAACGTATGTCTGAACAGGGTATAAGGGAATATTTTTTACTACACAGAGAAGAAAATGCCTAATACTTTTAAGAAGATTTTCACTATGAAAGAATTTTAGGCTAAGGGGTATACACGCAGAAAAAAAACATGGTTCTGATATGGTCACAATAACCATATTATGTTCTTTGTAACAATGTATGGTTGCGGAGAACCAATTATAGTTGTTTTCAACAAAACTTTAGTCACGATAAACATTTTTTGTTAACTTTTAACGATTATATGGTTACTGTGCACCAAAAATGCAACATGGTTGGTTTTATTTTAAAAAAAATTCCAACCACAACCAAAGCTTTATAACTTATTAAAAATAATATAAAATATTTAACCATAATATATTATAATTAATCAAAGTATGGTTAAAAGCAAAAGAATAATGTTTGCGCTCAAAAATATTTTGTTCTAATATTTGACAGTTTAGTAATTTTTCTGGTAGCTAAAATTTAAAATTGTTTTTTATTGTTGAAAAAAGTGAAAAAAATAAAAGTTTATATACAAAATAAATAATCAAAAATGAAAACAAAAAAAAAGGAACTACAACATTTAAAAAAAGTTGAAGTAAATATGCATCTATGTATGTATGTATGCTTACAGCAGTTAATTTTTAAATTTGAACATAATTAATGAATTATATTGAAATTAAAATTTATACTTTGGACAACAATATGGTTGCAAATGTAACAATACTATGTTTTGTTAGCAACCATATAACGCAACCATAGTATGTTGCTCTTAGATTATGGTTACCTCAACCATATTTTTTCTTTGCGTGTACCAGCAGAGAGAAGCGAAGCCTTTTTCGTAGAGATTTCCTTATTATTTTCATGAGGAAAATCTTTCTTATTTTATTAATTAATGGTATTGTTTTGTACTGTTATATTTTTTTGTAAGTTTGCACAAACGTTGCCGCGAATATCTTTAATTCATTGCACACATATTAAAATCAAACTTTTAGTTAAAAATAAACAAACGAACAAGTGGAAAAAACTAATAAGAATATTTCTTCTTAAAAAGCGAAATAAAATAAAACCAAGTAAACTGAAATTAAAAAAAAATAAAATTGTAATTTCAACAAAAAGACTGATATAAAAAAAAAAAAATCAATAATGACGGATCAAAAGACTTAAACAGAAAAAATTCAAAAATTATTTTCTCGTTGGACTAATGTTAAAAAATATAAACTCGATGACTATCCTTTCACTGCAGATAAATCTTTTAAAGATTTGCATAAAGGTATGAATATTTAAAATTTCTTAAATTGAAATGTGAACATCTTTCTTTTTCAAAGATAAATATTCCGAGCAAAATTGCATGTTGGAGCAATATTGCAGTCCATGTTATCAGATGCTTTCTTTCTGGAGGGAAACAAGTAGAAAACCGAATTGTTGAGATACAAAAGGCCAGTTCATTGAAGAAGAATTATTTTAAAAAATAAAGAGATATTCATATAAGATTGCATAAAAAAACATAAAGAAAGCCTTATACGAGTAAAATTAAAAAGAAAAAAAAATTCCTTAATAAAATCAAGAGGACAGACTTTTTGTACAGAAAAAAAAAACAAAAGGAAATTTTAAGAAGAAAACCTTTTTGAAAAAGTCAAGAAGAAAATCTGGTACAAATCCTAAGTTTTCTTCTTGGTTTTTTCAAAAAGGTTTTCTTATAAAAATACAAGAGAAAGTTTGTCATTTTTAAGCATAATCGTACTCAAAACGGTTTGACGTACGACTATTATTTGTGTTGTTAACAGTGACTTGAAAAAATTAATAAAAAAATGGAATTAACTCGTGAACATTTTCGGGCCATTATTTTTCACAACTTTCGACGTGGATTATCACGACAAGAGTGCATTGATGAACTTAAATCTTTGTATGGCGATGAAGCACCATCCTACAGCACTGTGAAAAATTGGTATAATGAATTTAATCGTGGCCGAAGCTCGCTCAAAGACGAATTCCGTGAAGGTCGTCCAAAAACGGCTGTTGTGCCAGAGAACATTGATACCGTGCGTGAACTCATAATGCAAGATCGACATGTGACATACAGAGAGATAGAGACATCCTTGGACATTTCTTCCATCAGCATACATTCGATACTGTATGAACACCTGGCCGTAAAAAAGGTTTGTTCTCGTTGGATCCCGCACAATTTGAAAGTCGCTCAAAAAAGGCTCGTGTCGATTGGTGCAAAGAAATTTTGCAAAAATACGATTGCGGTGCTTCAAAAGACGTTTATAAGATCGTCACAGGTGACGAATCATGGATCTATGCGTATGAGCCCGAAACGAAACAACAATCGACCGTGTGGGTCTTCAAAGACAAGCAAAATCCAACGAAAGTTGTTCGTGGAAGAAGCACTTCGAAGCAAATGGTCGCCTGTTTCTTCGGCAAAACTGGTCATGTGGCGACTGTTCCGCCTGAGCAACGTAGGACGGTAATTTTTGAGTGCTACACTACATTTTTTTTGCCTGAAGTCATCGAAGAAATTCGAAAAACCAACAAGAGAAGACGAGTCCTTGTTCACCATGACAATGCGAGCTCTCACACATCGGCTCAAACCAGAGCGTTTTTGACCGGCCAAAACGTCAAATTAATGGGTCATCCGCCGTACAGCCCTGACTTGGCACCTAATGACTTCTTCTTGTTTCCGCACATCAAGAAAAAAATGCGTGGTCAACGATTTTCGTCGCCAGAAGAAGCTGTTGAAGTGTTCAAAAACCATATTTTAGAGGTGTCGCAATCGGAGTGGAAAAAGAGCTTCGACAACTGGTTTGAGCGCATGCAAGTAAGTGTATAAATCATGCTGGAGAATATTTTGAAAAACAATAAAACCATTTTTGATTATAAATATTCGCATTTCCACTATTAGGCCAGAAATATATAGAGCAGCCCTCGTAGAATTCAATGCAAGAACTTGAAGTATAAACTTTAAGATTTCACCGTTTTATACTTTTTAAATTTCGTATTATTTCCCATTAAAATAAATTCGTTTATTGGAATTATTTCTGCTGAGCTCAGAGATAAAAACACTGCTAAAGTGGTCTTATCACTTTAATGCGCAAAATATTCCTGAACATATTGTATGGTTTTCTATCTTTATGTGATTAAATAGGAAAATATAAAAAATGTATTGACAGATATACACACATATAAACGTTAAATACAAATAGCCATAACAAAAAACAAAATTGCTATATAAGCTTAATTGCTTAATAAAAACTGTGTAAAATTTTATGGTTTAATATTGTGTCCATTATTTTTTCAGTCATTCAAGTTGTCTGTTTCACTCTCTCTCTCTCTCTCTATTAAGATTTTATTGCAATCAAAAGAATACATCTGTATTTATATGAATGTGGTAAAATTGTCTTTTTTATTACTCCTCTAAATGATTTTAATTAATAACAGGTCAAAGTGCATTTGAGAAAAAATAAATAAAATAAAAATACAGTCTCATAGTCATAGTCACAGTCTACACAAAATTGACTTGCAGCAAATATTGTATTTTTAAATCAAACCAATGGCGTCAGTTTTAATAAGTTTGATAATATTTACGGCATCATCATGTACTTTTAATATGGCCATAAAAGTTTAATAAAAATGCTTTGTATATATTTTTAAATTTTATTTAGATTTAAATAAATACGTTTTTATTATATTTCTAATTCTACCACTTGTCTTTATCTTGATGGTTACAAAAATGAAAATGTTTGTGATTAATTTAAAACTATTAAAAATTTTAAAAAGATCAGAAACCATTTTTATATAATTGATAAAATATTATGATAATTATCTATAAAATTTTACAATAAAAAGACTTTTCTTTGTTTGTTCGAACAGCTAAAATCTATAAAATTTTTGCTGGTGTGATTAAGTAGACTGATTAGGAAAACTTTCTATTACTTTCTAGAAATGCAAAGACATTTTTGTAAAATACAAATAGTTCACAAGCAACATGTGAATTGTTTTTGAAGCCCAGAAATCTTGTTTGTTTGATGTTTGAATGTTGTAAGAATTTATTTAAAAAAACAAGTTTTTTGTAATATTTACAATTTTAAACAATTGGGTACTAAAGATTTGGGTGTTTGCCTAATTAAATATTATTTCTTTTAGTTTTTTTAATATGCATTTTATCCCGATCGTTGAATTAATTATGAAATGACTAAAGGCCCAACTATAATGTGCATAAACTAGCTTATGCCAACTTATACAACTGTGCAAATACATTAAATTGTATGTGGTGAACTATAATGTGATTAAGATAACTTTTCGTCAAGTTTCGTTAAATTTAATTTCTTTATGCAAGGTACGAAACTGATCGCACTTTCCGTACGGAAACAGCTGATTGTGCTTTGGTTTTTACATTAATAAAGAAATTTTCTACTTAAGACCTAAATTGTTACATATTTTAGTTTTTAATTCAATAAAAAATGTAGAAAAAACAAAATTTTTCTTTATGGCCAATTTATTACAATTATAATATATTTCAATTAAATTTGTATTTATACACACATATGTATACCATATAAACGATGAACATCGTTGCATTTTTTAGTACGGTTGGCCACAAACACAAAACAGAAAATAATTTGTAATATTTTTTTTTACATTTTCTAAGAACATAAACCAAAATATGTAAATGTGTTTGTGAATGTTATTAAATATATAAAATATTTTCTTTAATGCCTTTTAGTTTTAAAATTTTGTTGATTTATATAGAAATTATTTTTGGCAAAAGTACGAAATAAACATAAATATGCAACTGTGGCAAATAAGTTACTAAATTTATATATGTACATTGTAGCCACATAAATTTCTTTGATAAGTTACCTAAGCATTTGACAGGCTTTTCGTTGAATTTTTGACATAAGCTAAAGCTAGCTTATGCACATTATAGTTGGGCCTTAAGTATTTTCATATTGCTGCACTCTCATTACAGTTGCTTAAAATACAATTCTTGCAAAAAAACTGACTGTAAAACAGATTTCAGCTATCTGTCTATAACGGTTCAAAATATTAGCAACATACATAAAGTTACATTCACTACTGGTGCACCCCTTAATTTTATACTTGTTGTTATAGCGGACTAAGAAATACACGTTTTTTGTTAATTTTTACCACTTGTGTACAACTGTTCATATTTTGGCCATATACAGCAAATTACATGAAATAAAGGGGCACCCTTTAATTTCCATATAAAATTGTATACTTGGTGTTATAGCGGTCATAGCAATAATGGTTCCTTGTAAATTTCAGCTGTCTATAATATTTCTAAGGGCTGGCTACATACTTCAAATTACATAAACTATTGGGACACCCTTCAATTTCCAAATTAGAATTTTATACTTTTTGTTATAGTGGACATGTTCTTTGTTAATTTGAACCATATGTCCACATCTATTCAATAATATGGCCATATACATCTAATTTAATGAAGTATTGGGTCACCCTTTTTTCATGATTTTAAATGTTTATTCTTGTTATTATAACGATGTTTGTAATCAATATTCTTTCCAATTTTTAACCCTTTGTCTACAACGTCTCAAAAGATACGCTTATATAGGGCCATCTAAATTACCTATGGGGACACCCTTTAATTTTTATTTTTGTTTTTGTATGACTGGGAGCTAGAGTGATACAAAGTTTTTTTTTTTAATTTTAAAGTGGCACGCTTTACGCTTCATAATACACTTAAAACCAAGTATGTTGCATGGAGGAACCCTTTAATTTTTAAGATTATAAACTGTTTTAAAAACAGGACCAAATTGTAAAAACTTTTAAATAGAGAAAAAGTTTTTAAAATCGCTTAAGAAATAACTTACTTCTGTAGGCACAAACATTAAAAAAAAGCAATATACAACGAATTGATAACCTCCTTCATTTCTTGAAGCCAGTTAATAAAAGAAATGTTCTTCAGGACTTGTGACCATTTTATTGGCTTGTTAAAGAATTTATTTTTGGAAGATTTTAGAGAGGAAAGTATCATTTAAAAGTAATAAATTATAATTTAAAATTCATGTAGAAAAATTAAAGAAACGTTTCAACCGGGTGGGTATTAAGACTATTGAACCACAGTCCTGCTAGCAAAATGTTGTTTTTTGATTAAAAATTTTCGGTCTAGTTTAATATGTACGTGTTAACGTTTAACTTTACCCCACACCAAAAAGGTACTTTACAAAAAAAAAAAAAATAATTGCAGAAATATTATTTTGCATTATATGCACTAAACACTTCAACTAAAAATAATTCATTTAACTCCAGCATATTTTCCTTATCCCCAGTACTAAGTGTGACAAAAATAGTTTGTGTGTTTTATAAATATTGAATTGCACGAAAATAATTTTAATATTTCCAAGTAAATTAAGCACTGTTTGAAAATTTAAGTTCATTAAACATATCCTCGTTTATCATCAGTGTTGTGTAGATGATATTTATTGCTTTGACTTTTTTTTTAATATTTGCTGCAGTGTAATAAATTATAACAAAACTAAAATATAATTTATTTTGTTTAGCAACAAAAACATGTTTACTTACACATATTTTAATTTAAAATTCAATAATAAACACAAACAGAAATAAAATAAATATTTGTATGTTAAACAGTGCTGTAAACAGCTGCAATCAATTGGCATTAAAATCAAGATTATTTTGGACGAACTAATTTTATTCCTTGATTTCAGCTTACCAACTAAAATCTTGTCAAAGTTTCAATATTTGTCGACTGCAGTCTTTTTGATTCTAATTTAATTGCAAAAAAAAATTCTTATAATCCTGATTTTTTAATAACTCCCTCATTAGTGTAAGGTAAGGTAAGGTTTATTTGAGACTTTAAAACAACATACATAAAAAGAATAATACTAAGAAAAATTACAAAGAAAACTTAAAACTATAATGTTTTGTTTTAATAAATATTATTGAATTACAGTAACAAACTTATCGCTTAATTGCAGAAGAATTATAACGTTAGTTCGTAGTGCTTGCTCCCGGCACAACATTATTGGAAAAGTAAAATATATAAAAAGTGTACTTAAAAACTAAACTTAAATCTAACTACAATTAATTAGGAAATTATCCCCTATGGGCACCTGGAATTTTTAGCAAGTAAAATTTTGGTAAAACGTTACTTACACAATTAGTTTCAAGATTTGGTATTTGGTATTGAGCCAATTTAGACCACTTTGATCGCTCAAAACATTCCGTATCAAAATATTATCCAGATTATGTAAGGAATCTATAAAACGTTTCATTAAATCAAAAGCATACGAAGCTAAAGGTTTAATTTTTGCCAAATTGTATATATATTCATTAGAAAATTTTTTATAACTTTGTTCGAAATGTTTGTTAACACACAGTCTCAGAACTTTGCGCTCAAAAACTTGCATTTCTTTCATAACCGAAGGCGAAATTGTAAACCATATCGGGAAGCCGTATAAAAGAATTGGCCTTATGCATACTTTATAAATTAACAATTTTGTCTTATCTCGCAAATACTTACTACCAAACAATCTTCCAAAAGAAATTTTAATCCTTTTAACTCTGTTTAGCAAAACTCTAGCGTGATGGTTAAATTTTAGAAGCTTGTTGAAGTTAATCCCCAAATATTTAAGATTTTCTACAAAAGGAATTTCTTGGCCATCAAGATACAAATTAAGATTCTTACTTTCAGGAACAACAAAGTATTTGCACTTCCCAGAAGCATTTCTTAAACAAATGGCTTTACTTTTTGTTGTATTTATCTTTATGTCCCAATATTTATAAAAATTATTAACCTCATTTAAATATCTCGAAATAGACATCAATGTATCAATAGGAGAAATTCCATGCGAGTAAATCAATGAATCATCCGCGTAAAGGATACCAGTTGAACCGTCAAACTGATGTGGAAAGTCATAGATAAAAATGCTGTACAAATGTGGCGCCAAAATTGACCCCTGCGGAACACCACAACACACATTGCCAAAAGCAGAGCATTCGTTTTGTAATTGGACGCAAAATTTTCTATTTTTAAAAAAATTATGTATAAGCTTAATTATGAAAGGACTGAAACCGATATTTATCATTTTGAATATAATGCCATCATGATAGGCACGATCAAAAGCCTTTTCAACATCAAGAGAAACTGCTATCGTGCAACGCTGATCTCTTAAATTGTTTACAACATCGTTTTGAAATTTTAGTAAAGCATGGCTTGTCGAGTGAAATCTTTTGAAACCAAACTGAAAACTTGGAATATAAGAAGTGCCTAAATTTAAGTCCATTTTACACCGGATAGCTTTTTCAAAAAGTTTGCCTAAGTTGGATAGAAGTGAAATTGGTCTAACATTGTCTAATTCAAAATTATTAGGCTTTTTTAAAATCGGTACAATTTTTGCTACTTTCCAAGAATTTGGAAAATATCCATTGCTAATGCAGTTATTGAATATAATCACTAAATAATCAAAAGCTATGGTAGGAAGCTTTCGTATAATGTAATTTGAAATACAATCTAAACCAGACGATTTTTTATTATTTATTGTTTTAGAAATAGACAAAAGCTGATCAGTGCTAATTAACAAAGAATTATCTTGAATATTAGTTGATGGAAAAAGGCTATCGAAATTAAACTGAGGGTTTGGTATCTGAGACAAATGAGATTCTATTAGGCTTTCAATATCTGAAACATCCCGATTAGGAACTGTACGAAAATAAACAGTTGAAAAATAACTGTGAAGATATGATAACTTTTGATTATTATCCGTTATCTCTGTACCGTTTGCAATTATTTTCGTAAAGGTGAATTTTTTTGACCCACCTAAAATATTATAAATTTTCCTGAATGCCGTAGGGCCAGGTTTAATATTTGCAAGACGATTTCTGAAAATTTCGGCTTGCTCAATTTCAACCAACTCCTTTATAATAATTTTTAACAGATAAATCTGTTTTGACAACAAAATATAATCTGATCGTTTTCTATCTAAAGTTCTCCTAAAAATCCGTCGGAGTTCTTTTTGCCATCTAAATTTTTGTTTATATAATTTTTTTATTTTTTCGGATATAAAGATATATTTATTTTTTATATTAATTTTTTCACAGTGATTATCAGTTACTTGATTTATTATACAAGAAAATTCTTCAACAAAATTATCAATTTCCAAATTTGACAAATTTACATTAGACGGAGGAAAATTTAAATTTATTTTTGAAGCGATTTCATCTTTAAAGGAGCTCCAATTAGTATTCTTAAAGGAAGTAAGAACACGAGGTTGTCTTAACACAAATTCAAAATTTAAAAACCTTAGTTGAAGATGCAAAGGGAAATGATCCGAAAATGTAGGAAGAGATTTAATCGTGAAATTTGGATTAAATGTGTCAACCAAAGTTGAGCTAATTACGAAATGATCCAGGAAAGAATTACCGTTTGGAAAAGAAGGCATAGAATCAGAAATTCTGATAAAATCTGCACAGAAATCTGTTAGTGTAAAAACTATGTAATTAAAAATTATTTTAAAATACTTTAATACGTAGTTGGCATTTCAAGAAAATCGGAGTAATGCAGTAAACGCATTCGAGACAGCAGCTACCGACTGCAAAATGTCAAAATTAGAATACGTGTGTTTATATGAGAATGATTATTTTGTTGACAGCAAGGCAACAAGGCGGCAGGTTGTTGTCTGGGCTTAATTCGCTGCTGCAATCAAAATAAACTAATTTCTATTTTTATTGGCTACAATATACAGTTTAGTGATGTCAGTACTATAAGAAATGTTTAATAATAAGTGCTTAAAATCTCTTATTATGAAAAAAACAGTAAAAATTTAAATAAAAATTATTTATTTAAAGATTTAAGTGTAAATCTATAACAAAACTGTAACAGGATAATTTCAGTACATGAAATATTTAAGGAAAATATTGTTGCTGGTGAAGATAATAATTGATTTAGAATACAGAATACCTATTTATTGAATTCTTATCTGTCTCACGTAAGTGCTGCTGCATAGATTTGAGTAAAATTTTGTGCGAAGATCCTTCAGAACCTTGGTTCAAACATGGATTTTCTTTCGTAGAAAAATAGAGAAACAAATGTAAAATCACCAAATTTTACCGGTATAATTTTACTTAAACAGTTGTCAGCATATTTTAGTTTTATATATAGAAAATTTTTAACATTTTTTACATACTTTACAATAATTACATAATTTTCGAAATTTGAATTTTAAAAAAATTAGAAATGCCACACCGACGAATTAAAAATACTACAATTGTTATGGCGGAATTATACGAAGAATAATTGTAAAAATTTAAAAGGAATGTATTAAGATGTATATAAAACGAAAATTCCTTTTTGTGTGGACAACATTTAGTTAAAAATTTACTTCTGTTCTTAGTACTTGCTGGTTGCAGTACTTATATTAATTTCAATTATCGTATTGGACATGTATACATTTTTGAACGATTGGTTTTAATAGATATCATAAAACTGTTGTTTTTAGTATTTTTTATTTTAGTGGACAAGAAATTACGTGTTATTTATACTAACACACACTACTGTACGTATTATTGCTTCTGAGAAATACTTTAATATATTTTAAATTTTAAAGACAATTTTAATAGCCTCTTACAAAATAGTTTAACTATTTTTTTAATTATCGGAGCTGCTTCTTTAAAAATCGCTTAAGTAACATCACTGAAATACACCTTAATTCACACTTTTATTATGTAGCTGCTGCCTTCAAAATAATTATGTAGCTGCATACAAAGCGACAAATGTTTCTAGCGTCATTTGCTGTCGTGTGTTCGTGTATCTTGCTGTGGCGAATGTGTTTACAGCATAAGTTTTATTTCAGGAAGAAGAACTTTCATTTGCGGCGAACGATAATTTTAATATAACTGTAATTAAATGTATTGCAATCAAATCGATTGCAGTCAATACATTTATATATTGACTATAAATAATTAATACAATAATTTTTATCGTTTTAGTTACATGACTTTAAATTGAAATCATAAAATCAAATTTAAAATTTCGAATTTCGAATACGATTGCAATTGCAATTAGCAATCATTAACGTGAAATCATGCGATTACTATTAAATCGATTGCAATCTTCTACAGCTCTGATGTTAACATATTGTGTGTTTGTAGTGGAAATTTGTTAACAGGGATGCTTAAAATGTATAAAATATTTTAAAGCAAACAACACTGCAATCGTATAATTTTTTTTTTGTTCTTTATTAAATATGATCTGCCCTCTCTATTTGTAGCCATTCTTTTGCCTCCTTGATTATAGTCTTCTTAATTCATTAAATTTTCTAGAAGACTAGGACCTTAATATTTGCGTTGTTATTAGTAAGTTGCTGCTGATTGACCAGATACCAAGGTACTTTTCTAAGCAATTTTATTTAAATGCATCGTGTAGCATTTGAGTGAGGTGTACACAAATAGACAGAAGGGCAAAATTTCAAAAGTTGTTCTTTTATATACTAAATCAGTGACTATCTCTACGATCAACAAAATTTTTAAAAATTATTTTATGAACAGAAACGGTCCTTTTAACCGTAAAATCATATCTCTCAAAGTTGCTATAACCTAAGCAATATTTTCCAACCTAAATATTTGCTATTTATGTTATCTTATCTGTTCGTTTTATCATATTCTTTGTGTCATCACGATACACATACATATCCTAAAAATATATACGTACGTTCTAACGCAAATTATAAACAATTAAAAATATGTATCAAATAGAATTTATAACAATATTTGAATGAATATTAATCAATTTTTACTTGTGTGTGTGTGTGTGTGTGTGTGGCTGTAATCTAGATATTGCAAAGCAACGAATACATATACAAATTACAAGCAACAAATGCAGATATGTGTGTGTGTGTGTTTTTCTAATTGTATTCTAGGAAGTACGAGTAATGGAACAGGATCATGCGTGCATATGTGTGTGTGTGGTTTTATTTGAATGTGAGATTATGTAATAAAAGGATTAAAATGGATAAAAACCAACGGAAGTAATTTCAATTGCCAATTGTTTTATAATAATGCAAACGTATGCATTTTCTAATAACAACTACAACTACAATAAAAATGGCAACAGTAACATCAACTGTAGTAGCAACAATAACAATAGCTACAACATTTATATTCATAAAGATTCACTTTAGAAAATTAACTTTTTGCAGCAACGTGGGTTAACTGAGAAGGCCTTTTAAAACTATGCATTTTGCCAATATAAACAGACTCTTTAAGTGTAGTCTATTTTAAAACTCACAGATTTTCATAGCTGTTGTAACGCAAAGCATCAAGAGTTCAAAGAAATAAAAGTCTGTTTTACACCACAAGTTAAACGTAGTTTTTAAATGTGCTTTTTCCGAACTTAAGCAAGCATTGACAAACTTATAAAAATTAGTAAATATTGACGAATATTAAAAATGCTAAAAACTTGACAAACTTGTACCGAAAATCGAGTAAAACATATTTTGAAAACAAATGGTCATATGGCATCCCACATTTTTAAACAACTGCGGAGTCAATTCGTCTGAATGTTTCTTTTTTTAATTGCCATAAATTACCCAGTCATTTCTGAATTAATTTTAAAAATTCTTCCTTTATTTGAAAGGTTATACTTACAGATTAGTCCCAATTAAAAAACAGAGTATAATTTTAATAATTAAAGGGTGTCTCCATAAAACATATACATATGTATTTAAAACCATAAAGAGCGCCACTTTAAAATTTAAAAAAAAGTATCACTATAGATTCCAGTAGTACAAAGTAATACGAAAATGAATCTAAGAATTAAAGGGTGTCCCCATAGGTGACGTAAATTGACCTTTGTGGGCCTGTATTTTGAACCGTTATAGACAAACGCTTGCAAGTTGGACAGAATGTCGATTACTATGACCGTTATAATAACAAGTATAAGTATTCAAAATTATAATTTAAAGGGTGCCCCAATAGTTCATTTAATTTGATGTATATGACCATAGAGTTGCAGCCATGCAATTCAAGTTTATAAACAACCTGTAATTCTTAGTCCGCTACAACAATAACTATAAAGATTAGATTTGGAAATCATGGGGTGCCCCAATAGCTGATGTCTGTGGCCAAACTTTTGAACCGTTTTAGACAGACAGCTGAAATTTACAAGGGCCTTGTATTGCTAAGTCTGCTATAGCAATAATTTTATAGAAATAAAGGATGTTCCCATAATTGATGCAATTTGACATACATAAATGGCCATATCGTCTGAATCATTATAAACAGACTGTTTACTACCTTGTCTGGTATAGTAGGAATACAAATATTTAAAATTATAAATTAAAGGGTGTTACAATAGTCGATGTAATGTGATGTATATGGCCATACTTTTGAATGAATGCGAACGAAATTTAAAAAGAACCTGTATTGCTTAATCAGCTAAACCAACAAGTATAAAGATTATATTTAGTTTTAAAAGGTGTCCCAATAGTTAATGTAATTTGATGTATGTGGCTAATCTTTTGAACGGTTATAGACAGATAGGTAAAATTTACAAGGGACTTATATTGCTATGTCCACAATAATAACAAGTATACCGTTTGAATTTAGGAATTAAAGGGCATTCCCATAGTTGATGTAGTTTGACCTATATGGCCAAGGTGTTGAACAGCTGTAGATAAAGTGTTGCAATTTACAAAGAACCTGTATTTCTAAATCTAATACAAGTATAAAATGTGAATTTTGAAATTAGAGGTTGTCCCAATAGTTAATGTAATTTGATGTATGTGGCCTAACTAGTGAACCGTTCTAGACAGACCGCTGAAAAGTGCCGTATTGCTGTATAACTCTTAAATGTAGAAATTAAGGGGTATCCCAATAGTTAATTTGATTTTATGTATATGGCCAGACTTTTGAACCGTTAATGACAGACATGTAAAATCTGTTTTGAAGCCGTTTTTTTTTTTTTTGAAGAAGTATGTATAATAGCGATATTGTGATCGAAAAAACAGACTTGAAGAATCAGTAAATTTAAGCCCTCAAAGTTTATCTACTCAAAATAAGAATATAAAATGGATATTTAATGAAATTTCGTTGACATGGAAGTGGTATGATACAGTAGGGTAAATTAAACCGGAATTTAAAAATATGTAGTCCGACGCAATTGAAACATGCCTATAAATGAAATGTAGAAGTGTTTGTATTTATCCGTTTGGATTCTATATTTTTAAGGAATAAGCGCTAGATTAAGCGTTTGGATTCTATATTCCTAAGGAAGAAGCGATAGATTATACCAAAGTATAGAAATTATACCAAGGTATAGAAATTTTTTACATTCAACTACAAAATATTTCCAATTTTTGCCTATTCTGAGTATTTTTCCTTTTTACAAAAATATAACTTCAACGGCAGCTTGTCAGGATTTAGCCCGACATTTAAGTTGTATTAGTTCCGTTTATATAGTACATAAATCTCGACATTTATATGACTCGGGCAGTCATAAAATCTCATTAATAAAAGTGGACGAATATCTTAGAAAATTATATAAATTTATTTTTAATAAAATATGACTCAATGAATGTTGCAGTTAGCTCCCTCTGAACACGTCAAAGTTCTGTCAAGCCTTTTAATGCTGCCCCCATATTTTCGCTTTCATATCACATGAATGAATTTTTTGTTATTGCTCATATGATAATTATTACTGTTGTCCATACATATATACCCATATTGTTTAAAATTATTGTTTTTGTCTATAGATGTTTATAAATTTATTGTTCTAAAAAAGAAAAAAAACATTTTCGTTTAAAATCTAGCAGTAACGCAATCTTAACAGCAGGTGGAGCTCAATGAACATTAAAATTTATTTACTTTAAAGAGATAGTGCAAATAAAAAATTATGGTTGCAATGAAATAGAAAATTTTAAATCAAATAATAAATAAATTTTAAATATAAAAATTTATATTTATTTAAAAATATTTACGTATATGGAAATATAATATATGGAAATATAATATTTTGTATATTTATTTATATGATCAATTTATATTTAGTTAATATAATTAAAGCGAAAACACAACCTTGGTTCATTTTAATTTGAAATGGTATACCTATATTATTTAAAGTACAAATAAAAAAAAAGACTCTTCTGCCTTAAAAAAGATAACTGTAGACTGAAGAGTTTAATGTTATAATGTTCGAATTACTTTAAAGTTATTTTATTTCGCATTTTCTGGTGTTTTATTTATCCAAATCGGAGAATCAGTTGTTAAAAAATTATTAATGCGACTGATTTAATATTTGCCACTTCCTTTGAAAAAATCTGTACGAGGTAGGAAAAAATCCAAAGGCAGATCATGACTTTTGGCCATCTCTGAATAGTGTCATTCAAAAGCTTTCAATTTAACGCCCGAAAAACTCAGTGTCATTTGGTTTCCCGCAGTCGAAACGCTAAACGCGCTATGCAATTACGAGTGATATACATAGATATTAAAGGATAAAAAGCTCTTGAAGCTCTTGACATGAAAATGCATTTTTTAGGTCGAAAAGAAGCATTGAAGTGCCTTCGTTTTCTGAAACGCTGTAAGAGATAATTCATTATATCTGATCTCCTTTATTAGAATGAAACTGAATTAAATATTTTACGTATGGGCCGTTGTTTTAAGGACTGCTTAATGAGAGTTTTTAGAAGCAAGATTCTTACAGCGCTAACAAAATTAAAGCGAATAAGCAACACAAGCCTTGCGTAAATTTATCGTCTCAGCCTGTTACGATTAATAAGTTTACCAAGTAAAAATCAGGATACTATTGCATCAACCTTCATTCATTTAAGTTGCTGTTGTATTTAGTCTTACAGCAGACATATTATATAAAAATTTCAAGTGTAATGTTTTAAAAGATATGGCCATATTAGCCAAATATGACCACTCGAAAATACCCTTTTTTTAAGGTTAAAAAAATAACAATATTTTTATGCAGATCTCGTTACTTTAGGAACACCTTTAAATTTTTAGTATTTTTTGTTATAGCGTTTGTAGTAATGCACCTTCTGTGAAAATTTCAAGAGTCTACCTATTATGATAACCCAGAAAGAGGGCAGTGACAAGCGGCCAGACATTTTGACGGGTTTCGTTTTTACACTTTGTATACGGAACCCTAAAAGCAAAAAATTAAGAAAACAAAAGTGCTTTTATTAATAGTTATTGAAATGAATACATAAAACCCAATTACTTTTCGAGTAAAGGTATAAAAACTAGCTAAAATATATAAAAATTCCAGTCAAAACCATATTGAAAAACAAAAGAGCAATAGCCTACTTTAACGTTTTGGTAAGCTTTTTCAGAATTTTATTATGCAAAATCTATGCTTATGGTGTGAAAACTCAGTTCTGCTTTGCCTAAAAAAATATTTTGAATGGCAACTCTATGAAACCTTGTCCGGAAAAAATAAAAATTATGCAAATTCAAGCTTAGAGAAATGCGTACATAATCACTTAGCACACTCTCTGAGAGAAATTTCTTAAAAATATTTTACCCGGACATAAATTTTCAACGAAAGAGATAGGTGGCGCCAGCTGTAAAGTACAAAAGAAATATGCAGAAGTCTATAAAAAATTCAATAGCTTACAAAATACGTTTGTTAACGATTTAAAAACCTGTGTTTAACTCTCTAACACCCGTTTTTTTCACTAGTTCACAAAGTACTTCAGCATAGAACTATTTCAATAGTCAACACTAAAAAAACTTTTATTTACCTTTAATACTGAACATGTTTTAAATGTATTTTTTTTATTTTGTTAACCAAAATTAAATTACTGGTTATAATTTTAAAACAAATTTTTCAAACAAAACTAAACTCCGAACAAAAACCATTATACACCATAAAAAAGTTTTTTCATGTACACATAAAGAAATAATTTTAAATGTAATATCATAAAGTAGTTAAAAATGTATAATGTGAGATTTTTTACTTTTTATCAAAAATGACTGCAACCCACATTTTTATGGTATATTTTTGCAATACCAAAGAGCAATTGGAATATCGACTGTTATACGACATTGTATGATTTGATTATGGCAACTTTTCATTAGTTTCAGCTAAAGCTAAGGTTTTTAATTGATTGAAGTTCGTCATTTACAGAAAGAGTAATTAAGACGAGAGGCTGAGAAGAGAAGAGACTACAGCAATTAGAGATCCACTAAAAACAGTGGCAAAAACAAAGACAAACTATTCAAATGTTAATAGCTAAATAGAGGGTGGGAATGTTGTTGATAGCCCAGAAAAAGCTTCTTAGGTGAGTTCTTCTGTCTTTTTTTGGGGTTCTCCTTATATGGTTGGTTGGGTTATGAGTAGCAAAACAGCCCTGATAAAATGACAAATCAGAATGTTTGAAAAATTTCTGAAAATGAATTTGTAATATGGGATGTCAAATCCCTTTCCGTATTATTTAACATATACATTATATTTTTTGTCACACTATCATAATTTTTCATTATGCTTGACAAATTTTTATATAGTGTGAAACGGGTTTTAAGAATATAAAATATTTTTTTAAATTTTGTGCAGAATGCAAAATTAATTTTTCGTTTTTTTTTGTAAATTTTTAAGGTATACGGTTTAAATTAGACAGTAACATGGAGGCAAGCTATGATTTGTTTACATTGCAAACATCATCTATTTACCCAATTATAAAAAAAAACCGATTACGAGAAGTACGAGGGCTACTATTTATATTTCTGGCCTTGCAACACTGAATGCTGCCAAGTGCAATCTGACATTTCCATTGGGAAGTTTGTAATTTTTAAGCATAATCGTACTCAAAACGTTTTGACGTACGACCATTATTTGTGTTGTTTACAGTGACTTGAAAAAATTAATATAGAAAAAAATGGAATTAACTCGTGAACATTTTCGTGCCATCATTTTTTACAACTTTCGACGTGGATTATCACGACAAGAGTGCATTGATGAACTTAAATCTTTGTATGGCGATGAAGCACCATCCTATAGCACTGTGAAAAATTGGTATAATGAATTTAATCGTGGCCGAAGCTCGCTCAAAGACGAATTCCGTTAGGTTCGTCCAAAAACGGCTTGTGTGCCAGAGAACATTGATGCTGTGCGTGGACTCATAATGCAAGATCGACATGCGACATACCGAGAGATAGAGACATCCTTGGACATTTCTTCCACCAGCATACATTCGATACTGCATGAACACCTGGCCGTAAAAAAGGTTTGTTCTCGTTGGATCCCGCACAATTTGAAAGTCGCTCAAAAAAGGCTCGTGTCGATTGGTGCAAAGAAATGTTGAAAAATACGATTGCGGTGCTTTAAAAGACGTTTATAAGATCGTCACAGGTGACGAATCATGGATCTATGCGTATGAGCCCGAAACGAAACAACAATCGACAGTGTGGGTCTTCAAAGACGAGCAAAATCCAACGAAAGTTGTTCGTGGAAGAAGCACTTCAAAGCAAATGGTCGCCTGTTTCTTCGGCATAACTGGTCATGTGGCGACTGTTACGCTTGAGCAACGTAGGACGGTCACTTCTGAGTGGTACACTACAATTTGTTTGCCTGAAGTCATCGGAGAAATTCGAATAACCAACAAGAGAAGACGAATCATTGTTCACCATGACAATGCGAGCTCTCACACATCGGCTCAAACCAGAGCGTTTTTGACCGGCCAAAATGTCGAATTAATGGGTCATCCGCCGTACAGCCCTGACTTGGCACCTAATGACTTCTTCTTGTTTCCGCACATCAAGAAAAAAATGTGTGGTCAACAATTTTCGTCGCCAGAAGAAGCTGTTGAAGTGTTCAAAAACCATGTTTTAGAGGTGTCTCAATCGGAGTGGAAAAAGTTCTTCGACAACTGGTTTGAGCGCAAGCAAAAGTGTATAAATCATGCTGGAGAATACTTTGAAAAACAATAAAACCATTTTTGATTATAAATATTCGCATTTTCACTATTAGGCCAGAAATATATAAAGCAGCCCTCGTAATACAAAATAATATTAAATTGGTTAGACAAAGTCCACATACAACGCACGGTTTTTTACTCTGTTTTTTATCGTCAAATTTTTATTTTTGCTTACCGTCGTTCTTCTCATCTGTATACCTTAGTAGTGTAATTGAAAACATCATCTATTTAACCAACCAACTTTGTAAGCAAGAATACGAGTAGTATTTATAGCAATATTAATTTGGTTAGACGAAGTCTATAACGAACCAAAGTTTTTCTTTACTGTTTTTTTGTACTTGGTCTTGCACATTTGTTTTTGCTTTGTTCCAACCCTCGGTTGAACACAAATGCAATTTTTATTTTTAGTCATTCTTACTTGTTTACTCACAACATTATAGATGCTGTTTGAGTATCATATTGATTGTTAGGGGTTAAGCATGAATGTAAATGAGCCGTGCTCTGCTTTTTTTATAATAAAATTTTTTATTAACTATTCTTATTTACAAAATTAGTTGGTTAAATAGATAATGTTTATATTATACACAGCGTTCCAGAAAATGCAGCATTACATTACATTGTGCTGGTGTCTAATTTTTCTTTTTTCGTTAGAAAACGTTCGCACACTTTTGTAAAACAATTTTTCTTTCTAAAAAACGGTTTTTATAAATTGAAATAAAACGAACTTAAGCCAAGATCAATTTCAATTCATTTATAATATCTACAGTTTAAGTTCTAATTTAATAAAAAAAAAATAATTTTTTCCTTCACATCACAGTAGATTTTGCGCCAGTGTCATACTAATTGTTGTAAAGGAATTACTAACAAACCGTGCTTTGCAAATAATTTTTGTTTTTATTTATTTATTTATTTTTTTTTCTTTTGTAATCTACTTTGAATCATAATTTAATTGTAAAATATTTTTTTTTTTGGCCACGACAACCAGTTTTTCTCTTTGTGTATGTAAATTATTTCATAAATATGAGTCAGAGTAAACTTTAAATATGTAAATATGGATTTGCTATTAAATATATTTTTAATATTTTTCATTAATTTGTTTTTTTATTCTAATAAAATTTTGTTTTTTTTTTGTCTCTTATTTATTTTTAAAATAAAAACGATATTAAAAAGATTTGAGGGGTAATCCTAAAGTAACATGAATTTTACATGTATGGCTATATCTTTTTGAACCACAATTGACTGAGACCATATATTTACGCAAGGTTTGAAGTGCTAAGTCGCTATAGGAACAAGTATACGGTGTATGTAACTAATTTTACACCTAAAAATAGCGAAATATTATCAGTTTCTGATAACTTTTTTTCTTTTTTAACTTTGCGGCTTTATTTCACCGTAAACATTTTTTAACATGAGTAAATTATGCTTCAGAACACTTTAAATAGTAAATATTCTTTCAAGCACCGGCCCATACATGAGAGGTGTATGTATATCATTTTCGGCCTAATAAATGTTGCATAGTAAGAATATCAGAGAGAGTTTCAGAAAACGAAGGCACCTAATACTCCTTTGGCGACCTAAAAAATGTGTTTTTTCAATCGAATATTGCATTACATTTGTATGCCAAGAACTTCAAGAGCAGCTTCCTTAATATTTACATCATCTATACTTGCAGATAAGGTAGCGCATTCTGCCGTACGCTTGTGAGAAAATATATGACACTCAATTTTTTTGAGCGTGAAATTGAAACATGTTTGAACAACCCCATTAAGAGTTCGCTAAAACATCGCAATTGAAGGCATCAGTCGTAGGCCTTTCCATAGCCCCAATATCTAAAAGGCTTTGCCTACTGCAAAATGAGTGTGAATGGTATTTGCTGCTGTTATCGCACTTAAAAAATCTGCTTTTGGGGCTTTACCTACCTCGTAGTTTATACGCTAGCAGGAAAACGTCCGCATACATTTGTAAAATAAATTTTCTTTCTAAAAAAGATTTTTAGAAATTAAAAAATAAATGAACTTAAGCCAAAATAATTTCTATTCATTTATAATATTCACAGTTCAAATAATAATTCAATAAAAATTAAATATATTATATATTTTATTTTATAATAAATTTTAATAATATAATAATGTATGTATATAATTTTAAATCGAAATGAAAAAAGTTTTTTGTTTTTCGTAATTTCTTCATATTTGCTAACTATATGTTAATCATTTCCATATCCATTATTTTAAACAAATGTTAATATTTAGATATTTAAATTTTATTTACTATTTGATTAAAGTTTTCTGTTTCATTGTCTCCATAGTTTTTGTTTGCACTATCTTTTTAAAGTAAATAAATTTTATTGTTCATCAAACTCCACCTGCTTTTGAGATTTAGCTACTGCTAGATTTACTAATAAATATCTATTTTCTAAAACACTATTTTTAAACAAATGGGAAAAAAATGCGGAAAGCATTGATAGTCACCGCAACAATGATCGAGTCATATTTTATTAAACAGAATATTATATAATTTCCTAGCGCATTCGGCCGCTTCCATAAATGAGAATTTATGATTGCCCGTCATATAAATGACGAACTTTATGTACTACATAAATTGAACTAATGCAACTTAAAAATGATAATTCCTAGCTTGCTACCGTTGAAGTTATATTTTTGTAAAAAGAATTAAATATATATTGTGGTTGTGTGGCAGTGGAAAAATGCCCAGAAAGGCAAGAAAATATAAACTTTTCATAGTTGAAGATAAAATATTCTTATACATGAGGTAGTGTACTTTGATACAATCTAGCGCTTATTCCTTAAGAATATAGAATTTAATTGGATAAACATAAGCGCTACTACATCTCGTTCATAGACATGATTCAATTGATTCGGACTACATATTTAGAAATTCCAGTTTAATTTACACTCCAGAGACCGAAGGCCCTACTGTGTGATACAACTTGCATCTCAACGAAATTTCATTTAATATCCATTTTATATTCTTATTTTGAGTAGAAAAACTTTGAAGGTTCTAATTAGCTGATTCATCAAGCTGTTTTTTATTTCACAATGTCGCTGTTAGATGAAATTTGACAGGCCGTATGACGATTTGTTCACAAAATGTGTTTGGCTCAATTTTAAGTACAAATTTTTCAAGTTTCTAGCCTTTCAAATATGGCTTATTTTGCCAATATTTATAAATTTTTATAGTTTTGTCAATACTCACTTAAGTTTGAAAAATCACGTTTTAAGAATAAATTTAACTTATGCTGTAACACTTAAAGCATTTATATTCTTGTTTTTCATGCTTTTTCCTTTACGTCACAGTAGATGCTATGCCAGTGTCATACTGATTGTTGTAAAGAAAATGAATACGCTGTGCTTTGCGAGTAATTTTTTTAATTTTCAATTTACCCTGAATCATAATTCAATTATAAAATATTTTTTTTTTGTCCACGAGAACAAGGTTTTTCTCTCTGTGTATGTAAATTTGTTCACAAATATGGTGCCAGAGTAAACTTTAAATTCGTAAATATGGATTTTTTTTAAATATATTTTCAATATTTTTGGTTTTTTTATTTTAATAAATTTAGTTATCTTTCATTTTATTTTAAAATAAAAAAGCAATAGGAATTTCAAATAATTTATATGCATATCTCTATAATATACATATTAACTGTACACAGATATTTGCTATATATTTATGTGCTTTATGTGAATGTTTTACAAATTGTTCTGAGTTTGTAAAAAAAGGATTTTCCTATTACTAGCTGATAGGTTGAGGCAGATTTTCTTATTACCTGAAATTAAGGTACTGATTTCTCCATAAGATTACAGTCAAAAGTTTAAGGCTGTTGATACGTTTCTCGCTATTCAAACTTTGGCAGCAAAATATTGTGAATAGATTTTGCTGCATAAATGGTGAATTATTTTTTTATTTAGGAACAGTTTACTCACAAAAACAATTCCTAATTAACTACACTATTTGCAAGTAAGGTAAAAATTAGGACTTATAAAAATAAAATTTTTGGGGAAAAAATTATCGCTTAAAAACAAAAAATTGTGCATAATGTGTAAGAAGCCTTATAAACAGGAAGGTTAAAAATAATTTTTATTAACAAAAAGGGTGCATATAAAATTAGTATTTAAGATGTTAGCAACGTCTTTAACTGCTTTTAAGTTAAGATTTTTACAATGTATTAATTTTAGCAAAAATAAAAAAGTAGTAGAAAAGAAGAAGTCAAGATACAAGGTACAAAGCCTTATGGTAGCCCGGTAACCTGAAATATCAATTATGATTATCATTGTTCGAAGAGGACCTGGCACTTGCCTTAAATTTGAACTATGAAATTATTTATTATAATTTTATGGGTGCTCAGTTTTAATTTAATGCATTCCATTTCATTTAACTAAACTAAACTAAATATGTAAATATGTAAAAAACATTCTAACGTTTGTTTATTTAATGAAAGCAAAATCAGGGTCAATTAATAGATTTTGAAATTTAGTTTCGATATATTCAAGACTAAATAAGTAAGAGTGCTCTATTCGACTAAGCCAAGTTTTATATACCCATATTCGGGTGACAGAGAATTAAAAATATAAAAAAAAATTACTATATATAATCGTACATAAATGTCATTGGCTCTTAATGGGCTAAGAATTTTTGAAAAATGTTAGTATTTCCGGAAATATCTTTTCAAAAGCTTTTAAATGATATTGATATCTTAAAAATTATGGTGCACAATCGTACTTTTCTGAAAAGTTCAAATGCCAATAACTCGGAAAATATGGGAGATCGCCAATATTTTCACTCAACGACGTTTTCATGATATTATAACTATCTATCGGAACGATTTGTAGTTACTGAGAGTTAGTAAACAAAATACGAGGGCTGCTATATATATTTCTGGCCTGGCAGCACTCAGACATTTCCATTGGAAAGTTTGTCATTTTTAAGCATAATCGTACTTAAAAGGTTTTGACGTACGACCATTATTTGTGTTGTTTACAGTGACTTGAAAAAATTAATATAGAAAAAAATGGAATTAACTCGTGAATATTTTCGTGCCATCATTTTTCACAATTTTCGACGTGGATTATCACGACAAGAGTGCATTGATGAACTTAAATCTTTGTATGGCAATGAAGCACCACCCTATAGCACTGTGAAAAATTGGTATAATGAATTTGATCGTGGCCGAAGCTCGCTTAAAGACGAATTCCGTGAAGGTCGTCCAAAAACGGCTGTTGTGCCAGAGAACATTGATGCCGTGCGTGAACTCATAATGCAAGATCGAGATGGGATATACCGAGAGATAGAGACATCCTTGGACATTTCTTCCACCAGCATACATTCGATACTGCATGAACACCTGGCCGAAAAAAAGGTTTGTTCTCGTTGGATCCCGCACAATTTGAAAGTCGCTCAAAAAAAGGCTCGTGTCGATTGGTGCAAAGAAATGTTGCAAAAATACGATTGCGGTACTTCAAAAGACGTTTATAGGATCGTCACATGTGACGAATCATGGATCTATGCGTATGAGCCCGAAACGAAACAACAATCGACCGTGTGGGTCTTCAAAGACGAGCAAAATCCAACGAAAGTTGTTGGTGGAAGAAGCACATCGAAGCAAATGGTCGCCTGTTTCTTCGGCAAAACTGATCATGTGGTGACTGTTCCGCTTGAGCAACGTAGGACGGTCACTTCTGAGTGGTACATTACAATTTGTTTGCCTGAAGTCATCGGTGAAATTCGAAAAACCAACAAGAGAAGACGAATCATTGTTCAACATGACAATGCGAGCTCTCACACATTGGCTCAAACCAGAGCATTTTTGACCGGCCAAAACGTCGAATTAATGGGTCATCTGCCGTACAGCACTGACTTGGCACCTAATGACTTCTTCTTGTTTCCGCACATCAAGAAAAAAATGCGTGGTCAACGATTTCGTTGCCAGAAGAAGCTGTTGAAGTGTTCAAAAACCATGTTTTAGAGGTGTCTCAATCGGAGTGGAAAAAGTGCTTCGACAACTGGTTTGAGCGCATGCAAAAGTGTATAAATCATGCTGGAGAATACTTTGAAAAACAATAAAACCATTTTTGATTATAAATATTCGCATTTTCACTATTAGGCCAGAAATATATAGAGCAGCCCTCGTATTAATAATATTTATTTTTATTTCAGTTTTCTGTTCAGTTTGTTTAAATATTTTATTACATATAAAGGAATCAGATAAAGTCTATTAAAAACTTGATGAAATGTAAAGAATAGTAAGTACACTTAACATGAGTCTAGAGTCTATTGGACCGGGTAATCTTGCAAAGGATCCAATGGGACTTTTCAAAACCTTCATACAGATTGAAGAGAGGGACGAAGAATAAATGATGACTGATTTTAGATGACACATGGGCTCATATTTTTTACCATTTCGGTTACTTATTCAATCAATTTTATTTTCATTATTTACCTTTTTAGTTATTTTATTCCTGAAATTTTGTTCTATTTTTATTTAAATATTGTGCCTTTGCTATTAGTGTGAATTCAAATGCTTATAAAATACAAATATTTCTGGAAATATGTGGCAATATTGTTAGGAGAGTGAGAGACTAAATGTTAGAAAATAATAAATACCGACAAGAAAATAAAATAAATTTTATCTTAGTGGCATTGTCGTTGAACGATGTATGAAAATATCGTTACCGTTATGTGTTGTGTTACTACACTATATTTGTTTTTTTTTACAGGAGTTACTTCACTAAACTAGATTTGTTTCAAATGATATGACAAAATTTGAAGCAGGCGTGGGGCCTCACCCGCTGCCTCAATGGACATGGATCGATCTATGTCTGATTGAATGGCGTATTTAAATTTTCTCTAGATCATTATATCTCTATTTATGTCTCCAAAATCCATATCTGAGGGTACTTACTCAAAAATAATTTTTGGCTCTTACATTACATTAAAAATTAATAACCTTGGTGTCTTTATGTCTGTCAATTAGTATTAAAAAATAATAAATATAATTCAGTACTCAAATTTTATGATTCAATAACTACAACAAAAATATTAACAATAAATTTCGTTCAAAAAAATTAAGCATGACTGAAAAAGTACCAAAAAAGTAGTTGCATAAATAACTTCGTAACTTGAGTAGGTTCTAATAAATTAAATATTTGCTATTCCTATATAAAAACGAACTCCAGCTTCAATATAATTAATCTATTAAATTGCAATTAAATAGTTTAACAAAAAATTGTTAAAATGTAAATGTTTACACTTTAATAATTATTAATAAATACTAATGCATGTTAATAATATACTCTAAAGGTTTTTAGGTGATTGAATAAAAATTATTATTATTTAATTTTTCAACGATTTTCTTGTTTTTGTATTAAGTTTTTACATGTGAGTTTTGTATGTTTTAATACGTTTTTTGTATCCTGTGCATTTATTAACATTTCATTGTTAGCAGCATTAAATTATTACGCACAAAACATTAACACTGCCATTTGGTTTAAAATATTTTTTTTTCTCCCATTTCCGCTTCGGTCGCTCTATACATACATACTTATTACAATAAAAATATCATAGAAATATTATAATTGTATTGTCATTATAAACATTTACGGGGATTTTAAATTAATCTGTTAGTTTAATGGAATTTTATACATGTTAATTTTGGATCATTTTGCATTTCCTCTCCCATCTGCTTATTTGTACAGACATGCTGAGCTTTTTTGTTGTTGAAATAACGCCCATTATAATATAAAACAGCAATCTATATTCGGCGATGCCTAATCTTAAATACCCTTCACCATTATGTTAATCTTGTTTGATGAAGTAACTCCAATCAAAAAAGCAAATATTAGGGTGACAGAGAATTAAAAAATAAAAAAAAAATTGGTACTGAATATATATATATAAATATATATATATACATATATAATTTTACATAAAAATGACATCGGCTCTTAATGGGTTAAGCATTTTTGAGAAATTGTAGTATTTTCTTAAAGATCTCTTCAAAAGCTTTGAAATGATGCCAATATTGATATTTTAAAAATTTTAAAATTTCAGAGCCCCGTAAATCGTAAAATATAGGCATGCGCCAATTTTTTCACCTAACGTTTTTTTTTCTTAGTTTTTTATTCTCATTTCCACATATATTTATGTTTTTGATTGGAGTTACTTAATTGTTCCTAATGACATTAAAAAATTAGAGGCAGGAGTGGTGTTTTGGCTGCTGCCTAGAAGGACATGGACCGATAATGCTGGTTTCCAAAGCACCATCTTCGACACTATATCTGATCGATTTCCACACTTATTTTTTCTGTGACGCACGGACAGACGGACTTTAATTAATTGACTTTGCTATGCATAAGAAGTCAGAATATATACACTTTATGGGATCGGAAATAGATATTGTAGAAATAACACACGTAATGACAAACTCGTATATACCCTTTCTCCACTTTTTTGTGAAGGGTGAAGGGTATAACAAAAAAATTATTTTTTATATTGTACAGGTAGGTTGTGATGATGTTCTTTGTTAAATGATTTACACCCTGAAGAAGGCGTTTAAGTTCATTTCTTATTTTGCAAATACGAAATAAATTTTTCAATTGTATTTAAATTACGAAAATAAAAAAACAATCGCTATTGCGATTTATGTTATTTCTGTTTGCGTATTAATGCTGAATTGAAATTTTAAAATTCCCTTTTCAGTAAATTCAAAGCAATTTAAATTCAATCTTTACGCATTTAATTTTTCAGTTTTCAAATAGAAATTAATAGAACCTTTAAAATTTTAGAAAAAAAAAATTGTTTTAATTTTTGTCGGATTGCCTTTTAAGGCAATTTCAAGGGGATCTTTAATAATGGCGGATGTATTGTTCAAATTCAAAGTTTAATATTATTTTGTTTTTCAGACAAAACAAAATTATTTAATACAGAGTAATATGGTAACATTCGCGTTCTCTTTAGTTCATCAAGTGTCCAAACACACAGTTGGAAGTTTGAAAAAGGTCTTAAAACATGTAACAAAATTTTTATAGAACAATTTGACTTCTAAAAAAGGTGAGGCAGACATTTAATACATCATACACAATTTTAAAGAATGTAAACATTTTTTTTTTTTTTGTAAGACTTTTAACAAAAACAGAATAAAATATATTTTTTTCATTTTCCAGTTTTACAGAAGTATACTCGTATACATTAAATGTTTAAATTAAAAAAAATACAAATAAAAATTTCCAAAATTGAAATTAAGAGTTTTTTCTCTAATTGCTACAACACAAGCTAGAGGAAAAACTCGAATTGCATGATAAGAATGGCTATATTGAGGTATTTAAGCCAGATCTAAATCTTTTAATTCTGTTTAAATAATAAGAGAAATCTGACTTAAATTTAATTTTTCATTAGAAATTTTAGTCTACTTGGGAGGTCTATGGTTCAAGAATTAATTGGTTTTACATTTTTGAATATCTCACAAAGAATAGATTAAATTTGTTCGCTAAAACATTAAAAAAATCGACTTTTTACTTAATTCTTAAAGTTATTTTTCAATAGCTTTTAATCTGGAAAAGATTAACAAAGCTTTATCCTGAGTGCAAGAAAATTGTTGCGAATCCCAAAAACGAAACTGAAGAAAAAACAGAAGGATTTGGGTTCCAATAAAAGTTAGAAAATAATAAAATTTTTATTTTTAAAACGCGAATAACTCGTAATTTCTTTAAGATAACGCATATGCTTAGCTTTTCTTAACATATGCTTAGAAAACATATCGTCAGAATTTAAAACTTCTAAAATCCGTATAAAAATAAAAATTTGGGAAGGTGGGCTGCTTTAAAGCATCGTCGCACCTGTTCCGTAAGCAGCATAGTATCCAAAATTAGCACTCAAATTGGACAACACATCTAATATAGCTGTAAGAACTTTCAATGAAATCAGACTTTTCTCTCCCACTGTGTGTCATTCCAATTAGCTAATGTATTGAACTGATCTAATTTGTAAACAATGATACTGCTGCTGTTTTCATTGGCGTTAACAAACCTCAATTCATAGTCACAAAGGATATGCATTCCTCAAATGAAATAAAAAAATGTTTCAGATCTATATTAAGGCCATATTTTGTGCACGAGATTTTTTCTAATTCGTATAAAAAACATGAATATTTAACTGGCTAAAACTTCCAGTTTTTTTTATTAGGACTAATCGATCAAATTTGTGTATTTCGAGAATTTTCTAAACTATAAGGAAAGGAAAAGACTATAAAATTATTTATTTTAAAATTATTTATTTTAATTTATTACACAAAAATTGTATTTAATTTTGACTTGTGCAGAAGCAAAATGTTAGATATGTGTGCTATAATGAGTCTAAAATTCAGTTTTTTTAAATATAAATTTCAATCATTGTTGATAAATCTCTTTGTAAAAATTTTTTGATTTCATATGGGCGCTTCTTAAAAAACCTTAAAAACAGCATACACCACAGGAATTGCAATAATCTCTTTCACCAGGATACAGATGGTTTGTGGACATAAGCAATATGTTATTAGTTTTTTCTACAATTCATTTTTTAAGCTTGTTATAAAAAAAAAAAAAAATAGTTAAAATTCTATGAAATTCAAACGAGAAGGAATTTCAATCCTTTAAAACTTGTTCAGAAAGTAAAAGTAAAAAAACTTTTGTTATTATTTAAGCCTTTTCATTGTACGGAAAAGAATAGAATTTATATGTTGTTAAAAAATATGTTCAGTTATATGAAATAACATCAAGTGTATATTTTATTTATTTATTATTTTTTTTTTTTTTTTGGTTTTGTAGGTGGAAGTTGTCCAGTTATCAGTAGCTGTGTGTGGATAGAAGAATCAATATAACAATTTCTATTAGAGCTGTAGGTAATTATCTAATAAGATAAAATTTATTCTCAAATGGTATTGGTGTAGTCAAAACAGAAAGGTACCCAGTAAAAAAAAGGATCATCCAAAGAGTAATCTTGGAGCGCTCCTTTGCGAGTAATGGATTACTCCATAAAACTCCGAAACACATTGGATTTTTAACATAGCATGTCCGCAGACACGAGTACTCCTTTTAAGCTCCTTATGGAGTACTCTCTTTGATCTTGAAAATGACGGCAGAGGGAGTAATCGTTTTTGTCTCCAAAAAGAGCATAAAGGGAGTAAACATCCACATTTTTTTATTTTTACAAAAACAAGAAAATATTCATTTATTTAAAAAATTTTTTTAATGTTGCTATTTTTTTTTGCATTCGACGAGGTCGTAGTTTTTGTCAAGTAGGTCTGTTGGTAAACAGTTGCTTTACATTTACGAAATGTCACCCTGAAAGAAAAAATATAACGTAATATATTATTTAAGACATGATATTAAAAATTCAGCTATTACCGAATTAAAAAAAGTTAAATAATTTGTATTTGATTGTTTTGATCCATCCCAATTTAATTTGACCAGCATATTTCGCCGATCATTTTGCGTATTGCTTTTTCAATTTTGATTTTGTCAAACCGCAGTTTAATGTACGAAATCTGAAATAAATTAAAATAAAAAACAAAGAATTTTGAATACTTGTTTAACTGATTGCATTAAAAACAAACTTAGTCTTACCATTTCTGAATCAGGCTCTGTTTTAGTCAGCGGTTCTGCCGAATTTAATTCTTTCAAAGAATCAATTGGGAAAATTTTTATTCTTTAATTTGATGTGACTTTGATGAGCTTTTATAAAGCGGCTTTCCATCCACAATTATATCGATCAATAGTTCGGCATTTGCATCAGGTGATATGTATTGGCCGTGCATCATCAGTGCTTTTTCTAAACCACAATGAAAGTATTCACCTGGTGCCATATCTATTATTTCTGGGCTACCTGTGAAGCAACGTGGGTTTTCTGCATGCACTGCTTTTAACAATTTTCTCTACATAGTAGAACGTCCATACCTTCACTTTTTAAAATGTAGAGTAGTGAATTACAGCATTCGTTCCAAACACGACTTTCAATTACCCAAGAAGCGAGCTTCTTTTAAAAATTTCACTGATATCATAATGAACAACAAAGTTTTCCGTTTGGCTATCTTCATTTGTTAATTCATTGATTTTGTGAGGTACTGATGCCTCTTGTTCACTTTAGGTCTCCCGATTACAATTTGAGAATTTTTAAATTTCTATTTTAACTAAACGTCTTAAATGACGATTAGAAACTAAATTTTCACACATTTTTAACAAATTTGTTACTATAACCGTACCTTTTCGCTTTTATTAAAAAGACGTCTTTCACTTTTTAAAACTAAACTGACTAAATATAAAAACAAAACGAAAACATCAACAATTAAAAGTTATGTCACAAATCAATCAATGGGGGATTGATCCATTTGGAGTATTAAGCGAGGCATAAACCAAAAAAACAAAAAATAGTTTCGATAGCTCGCTTATTACTCCAAACGGATGAACAAGTCATTACTCCTTTATTGCTCGATTATGAATTAATCCATATATTTTTTACTGGGTATCTAATATTTTTAAACTAAAAAAAGTCAATATTTGTTGTAAAGAAAAAAAAAAAACAGAAACAAACTACCTGGCCCACGATATCGACTGCTATCGTTCGCATGGATTTTCAACGACAAACAGCTGATTTGCGCCCCACTTAAAGCTTTCAACACGACAAGTCGATCGACAACAAATGCGTACAAAAACGTAATCATTTTCATACAATTTTGCGCCCCAATATGAAATGTCATGCGATCATAAATGTCAAAATCAGTCACTTGTGTTGTGGTTGTCGACAGACACAAAAGGAAAAAAATTTAACAAAAGAAACCACAAAATAGTTTATTGTTTATGTTAAAAATTTTATAATGGAAAATAAATGGTAAGTATAAAATTAGTAATAATATTATACAATTTAAACTAACAAAAATTATTTGTTTAGCATAAAAAAATCAAGTTTGAAGAAGCTGAAGGTTCTTGTAGAATATATGGAAGCAAATCCAGAGTTCGCAAGAGGATCTGCTGTTTATGGAAGCAACAAACTCTCAACGGAAGAGCAGTGGGTAAAGCTCACCAAGAAACTGAATTCGCATTGGCCACCAATGTGTAGCGTTGTTGAGTGGAAAAAGGTAAGGAACTGTGTAAATTAGCTGCGCCGAATTGTTCGTAGAACACAGCCAAAAATATCTACAACAATTTTTAAAAAAATATAAATGTTTCCATTTTTTATAAAATAAAATTTTACTGGTGCTAAAATTTTGCATTTTTATTGCCTAATTTACTTGTTTTACCGATTTTTATTTTCAAACAATCGTTTAACGTCTGAAATAGTTATTGTTTCAATATCATCAACTGACAATAAGTAAATTAATTACGTTAAAAACGTAATTCCTGGCGACCGACAAGTCGAAAGATAGTGGGGCCCGTATTATAACGATAACGAGTGACTTGTTGTCGCTCGCTTTAGTTATCAATCGACATCGTGGGCCAGGCAGAAAATTTCATTAACATAATGAAAACATTGAAAAAAAGTTACAAAAGCACAAAAATATAAATAAACAAAAAGGCAAATTATAACATTTCGAAAAAAAAGAAATAGGAATAGAAAATAAAAAAAGCGAATATCACAAAATTAACAAAATTTGATATTAACGAAAATCTTGAAACATATTAATTCATAAAAAACTTCCTAATAAAAAAGAGGTGTAATTTTACAAAAAAAAAAAAAAAAAAATAAATAAATAAAGATATTAAGAAAGGAATACAAATCGTTTCGGTTTTTTTAAAAGACCCTTATTCGTATTTTTACGGAATTTAGTTTTTTGTGATTGTATTGAATCTCGTAACAAATTAGATGCAATGGATTTAATAATTTTTTCGTCTTCTTCTGTAAAAGTACAATAATTTAAATAGGGACCTTTTGAAATAAGAATAAAAATATGTAAAATTTGAAATAAAAAACAGAAAGATTTGGAAGAGGTGAAAATCGCAACAATAATGAAAAACAAGTACGAGTGTTATATTTGGCTTTGTCATATTTTTCCTTTAATTTCGAAATTCAAATGTTATACTTTTTGTTTACGTTTGTCTATAACGGTTAAAAAAAATCGCCCGTATAGACTAGTTTGTGTCACCTATTGGAACACCGTTTTAATTTTGTATTACTTATTATTATTAGTATAATTATTTGCTATTGGTAGCTCTAGTGATACGAATTTTTTTTTAAATTTTAGAGTGGAGCCCTTTACGGTACATAATAGACATAAAAACAGGTATGTTGTATGGCGATCCCTTTTAATTTTTAAAATTATGATCTGTTTTTAAAACAAGAACATTCTGTAAGTATATTCTTTTAAAAACAAAAAAAAAAAGCAAAAATGTTCAAAATCGGTTCAGAAAAGGATGAGTTCTGCGGGCACATACATAAAAAGCAATATTCAACAACGAATTAAAGAAAGGACATGGACCGATCTTGCCGAATTTTAATAGAAAAATGTTTGTCGATCGAACGACTGACTGGTATATTTAAATTGTCTCTAGCTCATCTAGTGCCTTGGAAAAGTTGATTTTAACATTAACGCAGACGGACAGACGGATAGAGGGACATAGTTCAATCGACATCGCTTTACTTATGGTTATGGTTGCCACCTTCACCTAAAACAGAAACATCATAAATTATGTAAAAATTCTCGAAATTAGTACACAAAACTGTGATATTTTTGCATGATTTATTTGCAAACTGTTTATAGGTAAAAAATTATTAGCAGATTAAATTCAATAAATACTATCAGCAACGAAAAGAAAATTAAATATGGACTTACACCACTTTTAAAGAAAACGTCTTAAACACAACCAAATGGATACCTTTATCTGAAAGTAAAATACTATAAATAATTGATTTATAAATTGTTTATTGCAAAATTCCTCCTATCTTATGTTCTTATCTTTTTTTTGCATTTCTTTTAATTTATAACACCCTTCTGGTTCAAGTAATACAGTGCTGAATGGCAAACAAACAAATAAAATCGTTGTTAAAAAGTATTAAAAATGAATATAATAATTGGTTTTCATTTCGGCTATGCCGAAACTTATATACCCTTCACCATATATGTAAATCTAGTCTAGTAAAATAACTCCAATATAGCTCATCAACCAGCAACTCGATTAGCATCTCATCTATTACCTTTAAATAATTCGATGACACCTAGCCATCAAGGTCAGCAAAATGTAACTCAAGCATCGCAAGTAGGGTTCTCCAAACACCTCGCGAATAATCTGCATGAAATTTTTCATATTTTCAAGTTAAATTTCACTCAACAACCAGTACAATTAGCACAGGAAACAACCTTAGTATGGATATTTAAAACTTTTTATCATTTCTTTTAAGTCGTAATATATTACAATCTTTTATGAAAGAGATGGGAATAAAATAAAATAAAGATACGTCAGTGAGATAGTGAAGGGCTTCTCATGAGTTGCCGTAAAAATTCTATTAAATCTTATATCCGCAACTACCTACAGTGGTTTGAAAACGATTTATTTTGGAATTAATTCAGAATCTCTTGAACCACATAAGATATCTTAATGAAATTTCACAGAGCAGAGTTGTTTTACACATTTTTAATTTTTAAATATAAAAGGTGAAAAAAAAAATCAAATTAATCGTTTTCAAACTACAGTAATACCTTTTGGGGATAACTTATTAACTGACAATTTACAGCTGTTTCTGCCTTTCGCTATAGTAATCTTCGTGTTTGGTGTTACCTTCCTATTTCATTGCTTCTTGCAGTCTTAATTTAAATTTTTTTTTTGTTAAAAAACGAGCCATTTAAAGTTTTAATAATGAAAAACGGGAAACAATTATAAAATAGTTACGAAATGACTCACTAGTTGACAGTTTCTTTCAAATTGTGTCAAAAAAATAATTTTAAAAAATTTCCCATCCCTGGATTTAATATACTTTTTTATTACAATACCAATTTTATAGATTTACAAATCTTGTTATCTATTTCATATATTAAATAGTTGTAATTTGACAGCACTGTCCTTCGACGATAAACATAATGCGGCACTGTGGGTATTTCGTGGAAAAAGTAAAATTGTCAACATACTTTTAATAAAATAAACAATGGTGTTCTTAAAATTCAAAATATCCCTTACAATCAAATCAAAAATAGTTGTTTTGATCTGACCATTAATTTTTTTTTAGCCATTACAAACTCCGAACTTCAAGTTAACAAAAATAAAATATTGAACTGATTGAAACTAAACTGCAGAATGTAAAGACGAATAATGATTTATTGTTTGAGAAGAGTTCTTTCTTTCTACGTTTTATTTGAATAGAATAGAATATTTCAATATGTTATGGGCACTGCAGGGACTTTTATTTTCTATTTACAAATATTTTTATTTTAAACTCTAGAACTTTTAATTTTAGCTACATTTGCCTACAGTTGGAAACCACTACCAATACATTGTCTAATACAAATTTGTATATTTTTAACTAAGTTTAATTGGTTATTGCTGTCCCTTTTAAAAAGTTGCATTTATAACAAAATTTTTTAATGGTCTGTATTTTTTAAATCCTCAAATTTAGGCGAAATTCGTTTTTTTTTAATTCAAACTTAAACTGCTGAATATGATAGTAATAGTGAGTTATACACACGATAGTGAAAAGTTTTTCTATTTCATACACCGACTTATTTATGATCGAGGCTTGGAATTTGACACAGACAGAACGCAATTAAAGCGGTTTTTGCTTAAGGAAATGTAGAATAGTTAAATTTTTGAAAAGAAGGAAGGAAAAAGGTCAAAAAACCCGAGAAGTGTAAGTTGGAAAGATATGGTGCCATGTATGTGCCACTCTCTTATTTTTTTACTTGTTATATCAAACGTGGGCACATATACTTTGAATGAATTAAAAAAAAGGCCCTGAAAAATTCACGTAGGTATTAAAGAAAAATTTATAGGCTCACCCTATTGATTTTAATCTTTTTTATAATTTTTTAATCTTTTTTGTACTTGCTTTTTACAGCAGATATAGCGGTACACGTATCTACCTGTAACAGTTTGGAAAATAAAATCATATTCGGCAATATCACGGCCTCTATTGAAAAACCCTTGAATTTATAAATTTATTGTTCGCACAGATAGTGGTCATATTTTTTTTATTTAATTTCCACATGTCTGCCAATAACTGTTAAAAAAAGAAGGCTATAAGCGTCGCTCTAAGGCATACCCTGTATATTTTAGTTTGCTTTTATTTTTTTGTACTTATTCTTTTAGCGGACGTAAGTATTCTTGAACTAATTGTGGTTAAAAGACAAGCTGACGAACGTGAAAGAAACATCGCTGTTGGGACATCCCCCATTGTTTTTTTGACATTGTGCCTATCACAGTTCAAAACCATAATATCTCTATAAATATAACTTTACTTTCAAAGCACCTTTTAATTTTTAGTATTTTTTATGCGGCTATTGTAAAAAGGACTGCGAGAGACAGACAGAAGTTGTAAAGAAAACAATAGGTTAACGTATCTAAACTTTGTGTACAGAATACCAGAAAAAAGAAAAGAGAAGGGTTGATGTGGAAATATCGCAACTAAGATAATCTGGATTCTCAATAATTAATCGTAACTTTTAAATAAAATATAAATTATATAATACAATGATTGACAAAGGATGGCACAATCAGTAATAGCAAAGCAGCAGCATCCTGAAGATAAAGATGAATAAAATTGAAGAAGGTCAAGTTAGACTCCTTAATAAAGAAACACTGCAATTTGGTATGTCACCAATTCATGCACATATTATGCCGATATGTGTGCAGAAAAATACTGAGATATTAATTCAGGCGTAGAGTACTGGCTTTTTAACATAGTGATAGAACCTATACTAAGGTATGGGGTTCTCGTTTAGTGGGCAGACTGACGAACTGCAGTTTAGTTAACAGGATTTTGCGTACTTCAGCTTTGATGGTCAAAGGTTCAATACGCACCACACCACCGAGGGTGCCCTTTAGTATGTTGCACCAGGTATAGGCCGACCTTATGCCCAAACAATTGGCTATAAACTTGGCAGTTATACTGAATGCAACTCAGGCATGAAAGCTAATCTCCATGTCTGACATTGGATTCGCAGTATCAATGTAGGGCACGTTTACCATGATGTTTATACAGACGGATCCAAAACACTGGAATTTGGGAAGCGTCTTTATTTCAATGTTTCAGATGAGGATAAAGTCCTCTACAGACTTAACAAAGCACTATCAATAAAGAGGGCGTTAAGCTGCATGACGTACCGCAGAAAATACGGAGAGAAGTCCGCGATCCAGATTGGTTTGTAAATCTTCGGGGTTAGATCTGCTAATTAGAGTGCCGTTTAATTGCTCTACAGCTTTATTTCTGCAGGAACTGTTTGAGGTTGGGCTGACCAGATTGTCTATTGAGGTCACCTGTACTTTTTCGAAGACACTATGGCTTCAATATTATAGTACTAGAACTGTAAATCTGCTGAGTATACACCGAGGACAGCTGAGCACACTAGTGGTTGTGCTGATAGAGGACTGTGTCCTTGCAGTTGCAAGAATAAGAAAGATGTAGAAACGGTGGGGTATCTGCTCTGCAATTGACCAGCTCCATCTAGTGATAGAGTGACTCTTCTAGGCCAATAGGGTCTTTGGGGTGGGTAAGGAGTGTATCTACTGGTAAGCCAGAGACCTGTAGATCATTTGTACATCCCTTTTCAGGTATCAAAAAGAAATCATCTAACACCTAAGTGAATAGGTTTTTTAAGCTGGCGGCCCACTGCGGTCTCAAAGTCAACTTTAGTACGAAAAAAATCATAACCACTTTTAAAAAGCAGCTAAAAGCATACAAATTTGTAAAAATAAACTACATGACAGGATACGGTCTTACATCAAAAATGGGCAGATTATAACGTATAGGTGGGGAAAATTGTATGCAGCGAAAATATTGCAAGTATACAAGAAATTTTTGCACCGATATTCACGGTAGAGTGTTGCCAATAAAATACCAAACAAATTATTTATTTTTGTTCCATTCGAAAAATAATATTTAATTTAAACGTGGGAAAGTCGACTTTAATACACGTCCAATAGCAGGAAGGCAGAAAGAAATTCATAAAACGTGAACTTAAACAGAAAATTAATACACAGTTTGTTCCTGTCACAAAGATTATTTGCTAATTTAACCTTGATTTTCGAAATTGCAGGTCTAGATGAAAAAAAAATGTACAGGATTTGTAATTACTTTTAAAGCTGTAACCAACAGTGGACCAACAAAAAAAAAATAAAAAAATTGAGTAATTTGTGTGGGGACGGGAAAATAGTTTATTGTACTGTTCAATTCTATTTTTACTGTAGGCTTAAAAGAGTCTGAACATGCACTAAAAAAAAACATCGAGTAGTACAGTTTTTCCTCACCTGCATACCAAAATCCCCAGTGTGCAGTATTGAAAGTTATGACATTGTGTTGTGATACTAAATATGGAACTTTTAATAAAGAAATGAAGACGTTGTTTACATGTTGCCAGATTTCTTACATTATTAAGCCCTGGTGATTTGCTTAAAACCACAGATAACATTCTCCTTCCAAATTTAGTGTACTCAACGGTGTTATAAATTTATTATAAATATTTTATAACCTCTTAGTTCTTAAGAAGTATTCATTTTAATGCAATTTTTTCAAACAATAAATCCCTAAGTCCCTTACTATAAAAATCTTTTGTAATTGACGTTAATCATTTCTATTTTTATTAAATATTCACTTTATGGTGAATTGTATTTATAAACCAAAGAGGGAGGTTTTTAATATGGTGCTGAGTGTAAGACATTCAACTAAACTTTTATGCTGGCTTAAAATACACCAAACAAAGTGAAATATAAGTATATAACTTTGAATCATGATTCATTAAAATATTTTTACATTTCTACTAATTTTGCATCAGCTCATCAGCAAAAAAATCAATACTGTTTATAATAGAAAACAAATAAAAGTGTACAAGACTTGTTAGTTTTTATTAAAATAATTCTAAGAAAAGAAAAAAAATAGAAACTTTTTGTTCGCTTAACAAAACACTTTAAATAATGGAAATATTTCGTTGTATGTGTGTACTTTAATATAGACACAACTTCTGGCATGGGTTTACTATGAAAAATCTTTACTTCAATTTTTCATTCATAAAAGAGTGATTCATTCATAAAACCATAATTCACGCATTCATTCAAGCAAACTCCTGTTCATGTAGTCCTTGATTCATATATTTAACAACAACAACAGAAAAGCAAAAAGAAAAAAATAAAACAAATCGGGGTTAAAAAAGTTGCAGTAGGAATCAACACAAGAAAGCCGGAGAAAGATAAGTGGAATTTTATGACTTAAAACAGCCACAACGATTGCAGCATTTACTGAAACATAAGGAACTGTAGCTGCATTAGCAATAATGATAAACGCTAGTAGCTGCTTTGCTTTGCTCTACAACAAAGCATAAATAAAACACACCAAATTGTAGAACAAAAAGCGAGGGAGTTTTTTTTTTCTTTCTTTATGTCTTTCATTATTTTTTCCCCATTTTTTTTTTTATTTCTAAATGTGAATGAGGAAAAAGTTCAGAGAACTCAGAGCAAAGAGTGCTCATAAAAATAAAATGCAACAAAAAAAAAATTTTTGCACTTGTCTTACAAAAGAAATCACCAAAGTACGCAACATGGTATACTCGCAGAATTACGAGGGTGTTTCCACAAGTTACTATACTGGTGTAGTTAGAAAAGGAAGCCATGAACAAAAAAAGTAACAGTTTTGTTTAAAGTATACCGTTTAAAGGTTTTTTTAATGGAAAATATTTTTCCTCGCTCTAAAGTGTAGCAAATAACTGTAAGCAGCCTTTCTGAGCGCTAAAAAAGGAGAGTTAACGAAATTTTGTCGTTCGTCATTTGAAAAAAAACAAAAGCAATACATTTTATCGATACTGGGCTAATTACGATAAAAGAGCCTAAAAAATAACTTTATCTAAGAATTTTGCTATCTCATTACGATAAAGTGGGCGTACGACTTTTGCAGTTGCGATTAAATTAAGAAAACCTTTAAAAGCCCGCCTCCTGCAAATTTTCTTTATAACTTCTTTATTATAAAATTGTCTGAAAGACATACAATTTTAATTAAGTAGCCATCTCTATAATAGATGCCTATTTTTTTGGAAAAGCCTTTAAGTCTTAGATTGCAAGAGGCTAGTGGGCCACTAGTCTTGCCCTTTCTAGAGCTCAACTGGCAAAAGCTGTATTACTTAGTGTGATGGGTGAATTAAATCGGGTACTAAAGATTTTAGGATCCCCTGAAGTTTTGATTCAAAGCTTTCGAAGAGCTACGTGGTGCCTGTAGTTTAAGCCCCAAAACAGGTGAAGCCGAAGCTCTACACTCAAAGTATTATGTAGGTAAATTTAAATGAAAAAACACTTTTAAAAACTACTTTTTCATTTAAAAAACGGTCCACTTAAATTTTATTTAAATTAAATGTAATTTTCAATTGTTTTTGAATGTTGATTTTATAACTAACAAAATATGTAAAAACAAGTAATTTTTTATTTATTACAACGCACGAAAAAATGACCTTTCAGAAAAGTAAAAAGTACTATTTTTTAATTTATTTCAACTAACAAAATGTAACCTACCAAAACATTAAAAATAACTGTTTCTGTATATATTTTAATTTATAGAATTTAACCTACTAAAACAGTAAAATTAACAGCTTTTTCTTTTATTCCAACCCTCTAAAAATAACCTACCAAAACAATAAAAACTACAGATTTTTTATTTATTAAAAACATTACAATGTCTTTATTTATTTATTAATTGCTTATTTTATTTAAATATACAAATGCTATTTTTCTACTTTTTTGGATTGCTTAACATTTTTGTTCTTACTTGAAAATTTAATTTACATTTAAAAATTGTTTTATATGTGCAACCAATACTAAATATTGGTAAATATCGCTCATTTACAAGCAGAACGCCATAACTTAAAAACAAATCATTTCGAGATAATCGCAGTTGAATTTTTGACTTGTTCTCACCATCTATAATTGTTTAGACTCAGACATAAAATCGATTGAAGAAAACTACTTACTATATAATAAAGGGGATGTTTTTGACAAACAATGTGTGTCTTTGAATTATGACGTTATATCCACAACTGTGTCATAAACTAAAATGTGTCGCTATTTAAGAAAAGAAAAACGGAGTTTTACTTTATATGCAAAAAGTCGACACATTTTAAAAAGATCACCTTTTTTATACATATATACAGTCAGAAATCGAAATGTGATGATATTTTAGAAAGCGATATGATCTTCACGTTATGAACTTTACCCCATAGCTTCCTATTGACAAAAAAAAAAATTCCAAACATGAAATGAAATAACGACTTACTCTAAAAAAACGTATGTAAATAGCAAACAATTCTTTATGATTAACACCAAAATTTTAAATTTGGAGTTTTGACGTTGTGTTAGTAAATAAGGGATATGCCTGTAATTCAAAAATTTAAATAACATACCTTAGTTAAATCTTTTATATGTTGAAGACCACAGAATCTATTTTCTTTATTCTGTATCTGTAAAAACGGAACATAATTTTTTCAATATTGAAAATTTAAAATTCTATGTAAAATACTTACCAACATATTTTTGATTTTATTCCTCTATAAATTATTTTGTTCCAATTTTTATTTTTAACTGACATATTTTTCAACAGTTAATATTTTTTCATATTATATTTTAAAGCTATTGTAAAATAGTGCTTTTCTACGAGTACTGACGAACTTTTTTTTAAATCAAGTATTTCATTTTTACTGAAACAAGGTAAAAATTAATTGATAATTTTGACTGCACCAAAAATCAGTATTTTTTTGTCGTTAGCTATTCTAACAGCAGACAAAAAAAGTTAAATAAAAATTTTCTTTCTAAAACAACCACATTTTCATTTATTTTTAACTTTACTGAAAACTTCCTAAATAAAAGGCAAACAGTTAATGTTAAAATTTTTTGAGTGTAGGCATAGTAGTCGTTTAGATCAGTCGTCGTGACGTTTATATCAGTGAAAGTTTAAAAACAAGTAAGAGTGCTATATTCGGTTATACCGCATCTTATATACTCCTCAACACATGTTCGATACTGCAGATTTCCGAATGAATATTTTATATTAAAATCGACTAAGTAAATGAAATTGTTGCTGTATCAGGTAAAAACTCACCCATTTTTCTTTCGTTTTTTACTACTTATCATAAACCCAACAAAAGTTAAAAAAAAATATAAAAAAAAAATTCTTAATTTTTCCCTGAGCAGGATCCTGCTCCTGATTAAAACAAACGCTAGGTACCGCATATTTACATAAATACTTAACTCATAACAGTCAATATGATACTGAAACAGCTATGAGCAAACAAGTATGAATAATTAAAAAATAAAAAGTAGCATTTTCGTGGCTCTCAAATTGCTAGCACAAAAAAGCAACAACAAATGTACAAGACAAGTTACAAAGAGAACGACAAAGAAAAAAGCTTTAAGTTGTGTGTGAACTTCGTCTCACCAAATTAACATTAAGATTAGTTGGTTAAATATGTAGATGATGTTTACGACGTACATAACATAAGGTAGATAGATGCAAAGAATGCTGATGAAGAATGTGGCGGCCCAGAAAATGCTGCATTTCATTCTGCTAACGTCTAATTTTTCTTGTTTTCTTTGGAAAACGTCCGCATAAATTTGTAAATAAGTTTTCTTTCTAAAAATGTTTAGAAATTAATTAAAAAGAACCAAAAAGCCGAAAATAAAGTAAAATTTCATTAATATAAAAAAATTAGATACAGACGTGGTGTTTTGCCTGCTGCTTCAACGGACATGGACCAATCTTGTTAATTTTCAATGGAAAATATTTCGATTGCCGTATTTTAATTTGCTCTAGCTCATCATGTGCCTTTGTAAAGTTGATTTCAACACTTACAAGGACAGACAGACGGACATAGGTCAATCGAATCCGCTATGCATAAGAACTCAGAATATTATATATATTTATGGTGTCGAAAATAGATATGGTAGAAATTAAAAACGAAATAACAAACATCTAAATATACCCTATTTGACCAGTGTGTGTAAAATTAAGATTTTATGTCATACATGAAGGTGCTGATGGATGTTTGCATTTAACCTATGCTCAGAGTAACATTGCCCTCTCAACTGCCCTCGTATAATGTAACCCATTGCGCTCATCCAATCTTCAATTTTCTTCTGTATTGTTGTTGTGCCACAAAACCACACAAACATACAAGTATTAAAAGCTATGAGCATGTGTATGTAAGTACATACTCATATATGAAAACCAAGTATGCTTTTGTGTTGAGTGCTAGACTTTTTCCTTCCGGTTTTAAGTTTGGGTTGTAAAAATAAAAAAAATATAAAAAAATGCACAAAAAATAATAAATGAAGCAAACAAAAATATGTATTTCTTGGAATTTTTCTCTCTTGTTGTTTAAGTTGGTTGTATTGTTTTTGAACAATATTTCTTTTTATTATTATTATTACCCAGCTTTCCTAGCAACATGTTCCACCGATGGTAACTTAAATTTGTCAGGGAGTTTGTAACAGATTTCAAGTAGGGTTCCTGTTCTTTGAAGTGTTTCAATTTCTTCCTTTAAAATTTGATTGGCTATTGTTTAAATAAATTAGGCGGGTATGGAGCGGATGTCAATGTTAAAATTTAGTGTGAAATTTTTTTAATGTTTTGTAAAATTTTAAAACGTGTTCATTAGTACAGGAAATTTATTAAAGTACAGTTTTCAATCAACAATGCTCTTTGAAGGCATACAATTCGATAATTGGTTACTTATAACGAGCTGTCTTTACATGTGAGAAGTGGAAATAATAAACACCAATTACTTCCAATAGGTTTTTTGTGAATGAATGTTGTTAAATTTGGAAATTGAAATTTCCAGTGAATTTTAAGATTTTACAAAACGTTCAGAACTGTAATAAAACTCATTTGCATTATAAAGAAAGTGTTTATTCTCTAAGACTAAGAACGGCGTGCTGATTCTGAAAGTGCTAAGTCCTGAAATTCTAACAAATGTTCAAAAGTATTCTAACAAAGTTTCTAACACTCACGCTATACTGGGTATGATGGGATATTTTTTTCATCATCAAATTCAAATGAATCTGTGTAATATTATTTGATTTATAACTGTAAAATATAATTAGATTTAAAACTTTAAGATTAAGAAACAAATAGTTAAAATTATGTCCTATATGTGGCAATATCGTCAAAAAAACCAGATCACTTATTTAAGCGATTCTGCCAGGCTTCTTGAAAAGTTGTAACCGCTTCAGAAAAAATTGTTTAAGAAATCTCTTATTAATAAAAAAGAACAACTCTTTTATTTTGACTGGCATTGAACACTAAGTATAAAATTTCAGTTAGGCTTAAGTTCATTATTGATTATGATTAATTAAAATCAGGGCAGTAAAATAAGATACCAGCAGAATAAAATGAATTTTCTGGTTATCAACAACCTTCGTTAACATTCTTCAAGTCTATCTACAAGTCTTCCTTCTTCTTACCACTAAAATATTTATGAAGTCTAACTTTGATTTGGATAGGTTGCAAATAATTTAAAAAAAATTAAAACTTAGATAAGATCTGAAATATTGTGCATTAGGTTTTCTTAAAATTCTCATTTAGTTGAAAATAGCCTTAGATGGAAGATAAATTACGTTTTGCTGTTCTTTATTTAACTATTATATTTTACTTAATAAAAGTAATCATAAATTATAATAGTAAGAAACGTCGGTCCATTATTTTAGAAATCGTAAAATATAATTATCAACTCTGTGGATATAAGTGAAATCAAAGTTTCGACTTTTGTCAATTGAAAATAATTCATCAACAAATAAATCTTAAAAAAAATATGCGTCACAAGGGTTGATGCTGGAATAAATATTTGCATTAAAAACACAAGTGCTTGCTTGCTTTCTTGCAGCCCACACACACACTCTTCATATTGGTTGACGTCACTTCCTTTGCAAAAACCATTAATTTTCATTTCTATGAAAAAGGAATGAAACAGAAAAGAAATTAAATCAAACTTCACGACACTCCACTCAACGTAAATTAAAAATTAAATGTCAATGAGTGGGCGAAAATGTCTAATGAATGCAAAATTTTTTAAAAAGAAATAAATAAAACACAATATAAAACAAATGAGTTTTACGAAAAAAAATATTTATGTTTTAAACACAAAGGGGAAGAAATTAACTTTAAGCACTTTGAATGAATGAGCGTATGAGCGACCGACCTCCCCATTTATATATTTTTTCTTTAATTTATTTTCTTTTTTCAAGGTAATAATGAGATTAGTAAACGGTCTATTTTTATGTGAATTTGACACATGCACTTAAAGTCAGTACCAAACATACAACAAAAACTTTCTTAACAATTTCTAATTAGACACGCAAAAAAGGATAAAATTTTAGCCAGACAACAAAGCACCCAACCATACTATTGAATGATTAAGCGCTGAATTCACCATACTAAGATATCATGGACTTATATATAGAATACATAAGTCTATTGCATGTGATTGATGACGAAACACTTAAAACTATTTAACCAACTAAATGGAAACTATCTGCAACACAAGTTGCCCAAGTGGTGGGAGTGTGTATCCGTTAAAGCCAAACTAATTAAATGTTATTGTGCTGACCTTAACAAAATGCCATTTGTTACCGATACTGCCTTAAAGTGCAACCCTCTGACAGTATACAACATCAGGCGAATAAAAAAAGCTTTCCTTTCATTTATATTCTCTGGGTATTATTTAATATCCAAGATACTAAATTTAATCAGTGGGTGTTAAGAAAATGCAAGAGGGTGCAATAACAGTTCACTGAAAGAGTGTATTGTATCATTTTGATATGAGAGTGAAAGAGTTAATACAAAACTTCGAATCATTTTATATTGTTAAGATGGGTGGGATACAAAGCGTGAGACATCTGTAACGGTATTAAAACCTTTTTCAACGGGGTAACTTAGTGTCCAAGCGGCCGCAGATTCACAAGATGCAGTGACATAGATTTTGAATAAAACAAAAAATAAATTTTTTCTCACAATCGAGAAGTTACTAATCGTTGCTACTGCGCATCGTTCAGAGAACTATACGCAAAGAAAAAACATGGTTGACGTAACTATAATCTAAGAGCAATATATTATCCTTAAATTATATATGGTTGTTGTAAAACTATATTATTTTTAAAAACAATAATAATATCGTTGTTATTGGAACATATTGTTGTATAATGTAAAAATAATATTGTAAATAATAACCATAACCATAAACAAAATATAAAACTTAATATATTATGATTAAACAGAAACACATATGTTTAAATAAATTCACCATAATATAGTATAAACTTACTTTATAATGAAAGACATAGCTATTTATTCTTTTAATTATTAACAATTTTTATTACAATATTTAAATACAAATATATATTTTTTAATTTATTTATACAAATTTTTTAAAAACGACTATAAATTCACAAAATATTAGTTTTCTAAAGATTTAACGTATATAGAAAACAAAACTTTTTGTATTCAATTCGAAAAACGTGACAATGTGAATTAAATACATGATTTAAAAGCCTTTGTATACACAAGCTATAGGAATCGTTAATACAATATATGAATGTACATAGTTTATTAGTCCGAACAAAGGTATATCATCATCACATCAAGTGGTTTAGGAGAATAAAATTTTAATTTGCTTTGTAAAATATAAAACAACCAGTCAATTTAAAATAAAAATATTCAAAAAATAAAAACAGAAAATATATCAAAAATATATCAATTTTGCGCTCAAGGGAGAGATAAGCCATTAACAATTTAAAATACTTTAATTGCCAATTTCAATGTATTTTTTTTTGCTACAAATTGATTAAATAATATTACTAGTAAAAAATTATTAACAAATTTTGTTACATTTCTGTACGTTGAGCAATCTGACAGCATTATGGTCTCGCAATTTTTTAACGTATTACGGCATTTACACTATGCAATTTTTCATGAAACTAGCATGAAACTTTTGTTTGTTTGTGAAGCAGGGGGAGAAAGTAATATGTTGTTGCTTGAGTTCTGAGGGGATGTTGCTATTGCTACTTTTATATTACGCATAACGCTGTAACTTAAATTGAAAATTGATAATAACGATGATTTTATTTTTGACACGTAATTTCTATAAAATATCTTAACACTTTTTATTATAAGTATATAGTTTAACCGATAGCTTGCAAACAACACAAACTACTGAACTGACAAAAATGCCTTCAGCTTTGGAGCAAAACCAAAATATTTTTACCAAACATTTTTTGTTTTTTTTTTTTTTTTTTAATTATAATTTGTTTTTGTTTTAAAATAATATATTATGTTTTTAACTAATATATAATTTTTGAATAGTTATATAACTATGATTGTGGTAAGAATTTAAATATGGTTCAAATCAACCATGTCGCCTTTTTGTATGTTATAACCATTCAATTAAATGTTAACAAAAACTTTTGTATCGTAACCAAATTGTTGTGTAAATAAACACAAATTTTCTAACAGCAAATATATTTTGTTACAGAGAGAAAAGACTGGTTGTAGCGACCATATAACAATTATATTTTTTTTTCTGCGTGTAGTAAGCTGAACATGGAACCGCCATATTTGGAATCAGATCACATCTCCAAGAAAAAAGATCTTTCAAAATTTTACTCTGCTGAGGGCTTAGAAAAAGTTTAGAAAGTTTCTAGATAACAAATACAAACCTATAAGGTTAATCACGACGAAAACAATTTTCTTTAGTTCAATACTTTTTGTAACTGTTTAAGTCGTCGGATTCCACAAAAGTTATACAAATGCTGTAACTAAAGTTCTACGGAAGTTTTTGGTATTACGCAATATTTTTATTTTTCATGTGTTAACTGAATGTCGTAGGAGGAAAATTATATTCTTTTAGTAGAAACTTTTCCCGAAATTTTAACCATATTTTTCAAATTTTTTAGGTAAATTTTACTTTTTATTTTAATACAAATTTGAATGTTATAATTTCATATTTAAATTTTTGACTTTTACCAATTAAAAGCAGAACAGCGTGTTAAGAACTATTTTTGTCGTATATATATATATATTTCTGGCCTGGCAACACTGAGTGCTGCCAAGTGCAATCTAACATTTCCATTGGAAAGTTTGTCATTTTTAAGCATAATCGTACTTAAAACGTTTTGACGTACGACCATTATTTGTGTTGTTTACAGTGACTTGAAAAAATTAATATAGAAAAAAATGGAATTAACTCGTGAACATTTTCGTGCCATCATTTTTTACAACTTTCGACGTGGATTATCACGACAAGAGTGCATTGATAAACTTAAATCTTAGTATGGCGATGAAGCACCATCCTATAGCACTGTGAAAAATTGGTATAATGAATTTAATCGTGGCCGAAGCTCGCTCAAAGACGAATTCCGTGAAGGCCGTCCAAAAACGGATGTTGTGCCAGAGAACATTGATGCCGTGCGTGAACTCATAATGCAAGATCGACATGCGACATACCGAGAGATAGATACATCCTTGGACATTTCTTCCACCAGCATACATTCGATACTGCATGAACACCTGGCCGTAAAATAGGTTTGTTCTCGTTGGATCCCGCACAATTTGAAAGTCGCTCAAAAAAAGGCTCGTGTCGATTGGTGCAAAGAAATGTTACAAAAATACGATTGCGGTGCTTCAAAAGACGTTTATGAGATCGTCACAGGTGACGAATCAAGGATCTATACGTATGAGCCCGATACGAAACAACAATCGACCGTGTGGGTCTTCAAAGACGAGCAAAATCCAACGAAAGTTGTTCGTGGAAGAAGCACTTTGAAACAAATGGTCGCCTGTTTCTTCGGCAAAATTGGTCACGTGGCGACTGTTCCGCTTGAGCAACGTAGGACGGTCACTTCTGAGTGGTACACTACAATTTGTTTGCCTGAAGTCATCGGAGAAGACGAATCATTGTTTACCATGACAATGATAGCTCTCACACATCGGCTCAAACCAGAGCGTTTTTGACCGGCCAAAACGTCGAATTAATGGATCATCCACCGTACAGCCCTGACTTGGCACCTAATGACTTCTTCTTGTTTCCGCACATCAAGAAAAAAATGCGTGGTCAACGATTTTCGTCGTCAGAAGAAGCTGTTGAAGTGTTCAAAAACCATGGTTTAGAGGTGTCTCAATCGGAATGGAAAAAGTGCTTCGACAACTGGTTTGCGCGCATGCAAAAGTGTATAAATCATGCTGGAGAATAATTTGAAAAACAATAAAACCATTTTTGATTATAAATATTCGCATTTTCACTATTAGGCCAGAAATATATAGAGCAGCCCTCGTATAACATACAATCTACAATTGATTTTGAATTGGAGATATAATTCTCTCCCTTAAAATTTTAACAAAGTCATGCTACAGCCAGTAAACAATATTCGGTTTAACGCAATTATTTCATAAATGACAGACTGAGTTACTACAGCTTTGACGGTCATTGGCTACCGGCCAAACAACTGACTATGAACTCGACAGTTAGCCATATAACCATTTAGGGATGTGCCTCGGCTATTCCAGGTCATATCGATTACTGCTCGCTCGCCCCTAAGTCTGAAATTGGATTCGAAGTATCAGTGTCGGGCACGTCAAACATGGTGATTCATATGGACCACCAGAGTATGTGCTTGATGTTTATAAAGACGGTTAGACACTGGAGTTGCCGAGCGCGTCTTTATTTCTAGATTTCGTATTAGGATAAAGTTTATGCTCCAGAACCAATGTAGCACGGTCCAGGCTGAAATTTAAGCTATAAAGAGGGCAGGGGCCTGGATGAGGTACTACAGAATATACGGTGAGGATATCCGCATCTGCATAGCAATTCCGATTTAAACTCTTTATCGGGTATCTACACGACATCCAGAAACGTTCGTGAATGCAGGATATCTCTAGATGAGTGGCAAGACATTCCCACTCGCGCATACCCGGGAGCATCCTTTAGGACAAATTCGTTAAGTTTGAAATTTGATTGAGGGACCAGTTGATAGATCTACTAGTCGGAGTCCCGTTAAATTGCTATAGAGCTATATTTTAGCGGGAAATTTTGTGGACGTGGAGACCACATGGTTATACGCGGTCACCTGGATATTATAACCTCAAATTGATAGTAGGAGATCTTTAAATCTGCTGAGGTTTTCGCGAAGATAGCTGGGCTCAATGGTGGCTGTGCTGACAGGGCACTTTGTCATCGGTACCGATGATAGGAGATTAATTCTTTCATAACTTGACTCCTGTAGAAGTTGTCAGGATAAGGAAGAGAAGGAAACGTAGGAGCATCTACTGTTCCATTGTCTAGCACAATCTGGGAACAAAGCATGCAGATCTATCGGTCTGTGATGTTGATAGGATAAACTCGTTTATACGGTCTTCGGGATGGTTTAGGGATGTCTTTAGTGGTAATATTAAGACCTAAAGATCCTTTGCCCATCCCTTTTAAGGCAACTTTAACGGACCATCTAGGACCCAAGTGCATCAGTTTCTAATGCCGGCAGACTGTGCAACCTTACCTAACCTTAACCTAGCTATTCGTGTTTTTCAGCTCAGGACAAAATGGGTTTATACACATTTTTAATTCTTAATAGTCCGGTAGTAACCGTAGCTATAAGCTTTAAAAATATTTCGCAAGCTAAGTAACTTATTTGATCCAGGACATAGAATTTAGAAAAGGTATTATTTAAGTATTCAGTTTAAATTAAATTTTAGCAAAAAGTAAAGTAAAAAAGTGAGAATGATTTTTAAATATAAAATATAATATATTAAAATTCGGAAGCTATCACTCCTTTAAAAGCTAACCTTTTTTCAAAAGTATTAAAAGCAGTAGTAAAATCAGCAATTGTATTATTGAGGTTGTAGTTAAAGTTACAGTTGCAATGGCTGTAGTGGTAGTTGTAACATTTAACACCACAGGAGTGTTAAAAAAGTGCTGACCTGTTGTAATCATTAACCGTAAGGAATATTCTAGTCATTATGGGTCTTGTTGTTTTATTTATAGTGTGTTGCACTCAAGCAAAACCTTACACACCACGTATGCGTGTCTAAGCTGTATATGATGGGGGTCTTAATTAAAGTTTTCTTTATTTTACGTGGAATTGCAAATTACATGGTGACGTAATTTAAAATTTTTTGTTTAGAAAAATTTCTTTTTAAAAATAGAAAAAAAAATGGCCAAGATAAACGTGACAGTATATCAGTGTTGTTTGAAAATAAAATTTTTATTGAACTTGAACGTTATGAAGCGTGACTTGCAGGATTAAAATATTGAATGTATGCAAACAAAATGAATTGAAAAAAGTCGCAAGGAAAGGAAATTTAAACTTGAAATGAAACCCTAGCCACAGAAATTTTTTTACTTGAATATTGAAGGCCTGAGACATACAAAGGGTTGTCACTTAATTAATGTTCATTAAATTGAGAAAAGAAAAAATATAAGTATAAAGTCAAATAAAAATTAAGAGAAAAAAACTCTAATGAATATACAGACTGAAAAGGAACTAAGAAAAAATAATAAGAAATCCATACACCACAACAACAACAACATGTCTTCTTACAAAAGGTAAAATGCTAAAAATAAATGAGTGTATGAATGTCTGCATACTCGAAGTAGATACTTGCACTTGCGAGACTACAAAATTCCTTGCCGAAGCCTTACGTGACTTGTGACTTGACACAAGCTCATTCTTTGCTTATATTAGCCAACCTTTCCACAAAGCAACAGACATAGACACAATTACCTGGCAAACAATCTGTGAAGTATCCTATAACACCATAAAATCTTTATTATTTAAGCGCTGAAGAAAAAAGGGTTGTTTTTCTTAAAACGAAAAACTTCATGTTGACACAGAAATGTCCAAACTTAAATAATTCCTAACAGTTTGCATACGAAGTTTATTCTTAATATGTGTATTAAAAAATGCAGAAATAAATTTTTTTAACTAAGTATTTTAGAATTCGAATATGATTAAGAAGGACATTTTAACAAGCGTTGACTACTGTTTGTTGCTTTATAAGATGGTTAAGTTTTATAACACTCGACCCCATTTTGGATCCCGAACAGTACAAAGGAAGGCCACTAATTCTACAGAAAATAAGGAATATAAAATAAAAATATTTCTTATTATCGAAAACTGGTTAAAGCCGTTCAGAAACTTTGTCACAATAGCATCACTCCGAAATGAAGAAGGCATTATACCTGAAGATACTCTAAGTGATTTATATATCTACAGCCGCTGTTTCAGTCTAGCAAGAAAAATGAAAAAATGGAGAGTGTTTTAAAAATATATATTTTTAACATGTTGGATAAAAAACTACCAAGTAATTTTTAATATTTTTAAAAAGGCTCCTTTTTATTTCATTAACTTTAATCAACGGTACTCAAAAAATTGAAGAGAGTATAATGTGCAACTTATTGGAAAGTACTCAGATATATTTTCATTACAAAAGTGATATTCGAGCAGTTTGTTTAAATTAAGAAAACAGTGAAGAAATTCTTCGCTTGAATATAAGGTAACGGCAGATGTGATAAAAAATTTTTGAAAAATAACTCTGCCCTTTGTAATCGAAAGTTTGACACGAGCATAGCAGAAAAGTATCTGAGCTTGACTTTTGAAGTTGGGAACCATCCACTTTCTAGGGGTGGCTCTATTTTTTCTCAAATATGGGTACCTCGCACATGCAAATTTTTCTAATGCCTAGAATTTATTCAATTATTGAGTTATAAGCATTTTGAAATGTGCAGTGGTGGAAGCCAGTTGTATTTAGGGCGTTCGCCATAGAACTCTATGATATGTCAGTAACTGTTTAAGCCACTGTCCTTAGGAATGACGATGATCAGGCTATGCCAGCATTTAAAATTTAAAACTATATGTTCATAGTAGTTACTGGCATCATTCTCCCATAATTAAGAGAGATTTAGTTTTCTAGGTTAAGCCCAAAAGCTCAAAGTTTTGGGTGACTTAAGATCATGTTTACGAAAATATACACGCCTCGACGACTGATCGGCGACTGAACGAGTCATCTAATGTTCTTCGAGTCTCAGTAGTACCTTATAGTCCCAGAAGGTGTTTTACTACAAATAACTACGAATACGAATAGCAGAGATTACCAACATACTGTCGTACCAGATCCAGTCGCAGTTGTTAAAAGAGTGTATCTAACGGATTCTAAGGAGTTATGAAAAAATTATGATTATATGCTTAACCTACATATATAATGCTATGCTTTCTTTATTTACCCCTTTAATTATTTTAAAAGAAAAGCCAGGCCCTTTATAATTTTGTTAAGACCTTTGTAAATCAATGCACATTTTAACTGCTATAAACGAACAATCTTCCTGTTCTCAGTTTTGTTCAATACTGCTATCGCACTCTTACTGGTGATTTCTATTTATAGCGAGTTAAAACGTCTAGATGTTTTTAATGTGTAGAGATCTGGCATCTTGTTTAAGTTGCTTCTTTAAAATTTGTATTTATGTGCCGACTTCTAGCAATCAAAATAATCCTGTAACAACTGCTATAAGAAAGTGCTTGTGCAGATATTGTTTCCTGTTTCATGATAAATACGTGAGATTCAAAGGTAATGCACAGTTTTATTTCTTGATATTTGTGAAAAAAAACGGAAAATTTTCTTAACAAATTTGCATCTGTATTTTAAAATTTAAAATTTGTTTAAAATTTTAATTTTCAGTGCTTCTAATGCGATACGATACAATATGTCAACGCCCTCTTCTAACAATCAATTTATGACCAGTCGCTTTAAACTCATCTTACTCATTTTAGAATATGACTAAACCAATTTTAATTTTCTAATAACCGTTTAAATCATTCCTGCTCACTCCTTAACATAATTGCCTTTTCTACACCTGTAGCCAAATGTTGAATCTCTTCATAAACCTTCACTCTCTTCAATTCTTTACACATGTACTGTTAATTTAAATTTCAAGTTTTTCACAAAATTGATGGCTTTATATCACACCATTGTGGTCTTTTCTTGTTTTACGGAACCTGAGGTTAGTTGGACCTGTTCTTAATGCTTTTTTTTTCTTATAATTTATTAGAAATGATTTTTTTCTAAATTCGGTTTTAAAAAAAAGTGCTATAAAAACTGCAATTATTAAAAAAAATTTTGTACAAAACAAATATATGAAAAATTATTTCGCTCCCTAAAAATGAAGTTAAAAATCAAAGAGTTAAAAATTAATTTCTAGTGACAACAACATGCATCAATATATTTTTAATTTTCTTCGCTATGGTAAAATGGTAAAGACAAAAACTGGTGTAGAAAATAATCGTCAAACAGGTACATCAAACTCAAATAAGATGCTGTATCGAACTGCATTTAACACAGTTTGCAGTAGAAATGAAAAAAAAGTTTTAACAAATTATGTTGAATACGTTATACAAATTTAAGTTTCCTAGATTATTTTTTACAGCCTTCAGAAAATGTGTGTAGTTGATTTTGAAAATAATATATTGCTGGCAGTTCATTTTATATAGCCGGGCGCCTTATAACGATTCAATTATGAGTTCGACCATGGATATTGACCTTCCTCTTCTCATCATTTTCAACTTTTATTTTTTTCACTGCTTGTCACCAGGAATTGCTTAGAACAAATATTAGTTATTCACAACTAATTTTGCATGATGTATGCTGCCGTCTAAGCATTTTATTTCGCCATTCACTAAAGTTAATACATTCACTAAAGTTAATACATTCACTAAAGTTAGTACATTTTAAACATCAGATTCTGAAATGGACGCTGCTTTACATAGTAGTAATTGTTGCTACTTGGCTAACCTTATGATCTGGTAATAATTTTTTAAAATTATACCTGTAATTGCACCGGATGTAAAATCTCTGGATTGGCATCCCTGCAATTTTTCGTCAGTTCGCTAAATTCTGATGTAGTGCCGTCGCACAGTGTGATAAAACGGGCAGACGGACATCACTCAATCTACTTCGCTATGCATTAGAACCCAGAATATATATATACTTTATGGGGTCGGAAATGGATATTGTAGAAATTACCAGCGGAATAACGAACTTAGATACAAACTTTTTGTGCTATAGGGTATAACAATGATTACAATAAAATAGACCAGCTTTTTATTCATAAACCAAAGTCACACAAAAACGAAGCTTCTAAATAAAATCTAAATGCTGGTGTTGACAACAACTGACTTTGAAGCTTATTTTTGCATAATCCGAGCTAAAAACAAAAAAGTTAAGATATGTATTAGATTTACTACTGTTTTGAGAAAATTAATAAATATTCAGAAGGAATGTTGCCAGACATTTTTCTCTTATTTTTCAGCTGAATTTGTGATTTACCACAGTATGCGTCGCTCATTAATCTGTCATGGCAATTGAGTAATCTACTCAATACTTTTTTGTTTTCTGCAACCCTTACACTTTGCCTGCAATTGTTTTCGTGCATGTGTTCTTATCACAAACTGAATAAGAAAAACAGCAGCTCAAAACGCCCAGAGTATCAGTTAGAAGAATAAAAATTGCTTGAGCTGGTAAAAAATAAATGAAATAATAAATTAAATTTTCTGTACTTTTGTTTAGCAAATGCAACTTTTTAAGGTCAGCGAAAGTTTAAAAAAATAAACTTGGACCAAGGAGATGTTAAATTTCCATTTTACCCCGCCCCCTCCTATGAGCGTTGACTAAAAATGTTCATTTAAAAGTTTTGTAACTTTAAAAGGAAATGGCATACATACACTATAATTCCATTAAAATTAAATCTTTTAGTTTTTAATAAGCTGAGAAAAGTATCCCCCAAATCCAACCCCTGAAAACATCTGAGATTTTTTTAATTTTATTATTATTATTTTTGTAATTTCCGAAAAATATTTGCTGCTAAGCTTTGATGTCGCGGTTAAGGTATCTTTCCTATGCCTTACCAATCCCACCAGCCAAGAATATTATTAAAAATAAATTTTAATATTTTATTACTTTATAGATTAAAAAAATTTATTCTTAATATTTTATTAATAAGAGTAACAAAAAATTTTTTTTAAACAACTTCTCTTTTGAACACGATAATGATGATGATGGGAGACATTATATATCTTCATCTGTTTCTTTAAAGACCTCTTCCCAATCTCATTCCGCTCCTTCTGATAACAGCCCAGTGCCATGTATTAAAATCTTCTGCCTTATAGGTGTCATAGCATTTCAGTCATATAGAGTAACGTTAAGCATCGCAGTGTCTAAGCAATAATCTTTAAACTCCTGTAGATAGATTTGGTGACCACTTTATTTTACTTCAATAATAACTCTAGTTCTGTAGATAAAATTAATTCCATTTATTTTTGCAGCTAATTTAGAATTGGAAAAAAATTACTGGCGTCGTGTTACCCTCGTTGCTGTTTCCGAGTCCAGCTTTCGGTACATCGACTTTAAGCCCCAATTCATTTCTAAATCTTTACTTCTCCATATAAGGCATCATTTAAAAATGTTATTTTACTGCAGTATGATAAAGTTAACATTTATATACAATTTATTCGTGTCTTATGTAAGATAAGCAGAAACAGAAAAAAGTGAAATGTACAAAAAATCGCAAAAAATGGAGCAAAAATGTGCCGCAGGTTGAAAGTAGAAAAATCTTATTTAATAGTGATTTAAATCATTTTTAGGATCTTGACTGTCTTCACTCTCAAAAACCTTTTTATATTTTTTTTAAAAAGTGAAAAAAAAAAATTTCGTCACAATAAAGCCTCTCAAAACCGTAAAAAGTTATTAAAATCGTGTGCAATATACTCGAGTTCCCTAATTTAAACAGTGTCCTAAAATGGAAAATTTTTAGCTAAAGCCTTATTAACTCGCTTTACTAAGCAGAACATACATATCTTAAATTTAATTTTTGACCTAATGTCCGGCTAGATTGGCTAAATACCCCTGGTGCGTCGTCGAAAACTATGGCAGTCGTGACTGAACTTCGAAATTGTGCCTACTTAATACAATAGAAGATTTTGAGTTCGAGTTTCGCCATCTTTATGTCAAAGTTTTAATTGTTTGAAATACTGGTAAAATACATAAGAAAGGCGACATTTCAATAAATCCTTCAGGCAACAACACTCAATATCATAAAAAATTTTTCCTCAGATATGGTGTAATTGTCATTATAACGTTGAATCTAAATTTGCAATATTATTTCTGTTCAAATATTTTTTTATTTATTTTTTAAGGTCAACGTACAGTAAGTATGTAAGTGAAAGAATAAGCGAAAACCCAAGTAATTACCATGTAAGTTAGTAAAATTACAAAAACCACTCAAACATCGGCAAAAATATCGACAACAACTATTAAGAGTAAGAACGACAACAACTTATTCAACAAACATCTTCAAAGCCAGACATTATAAAACGACAAAATTTTGCAGTAAACTATTAATATTTTCTGCATCATCATAGTTTCGTAATAACATCAGGTATTAAGTGGTTTTTGCTGCATCACTTAAATTACTTAAACTAATACTAATGCACATACATATATACATCATGTATAGAAATGCATGAACCCAAATGCACGCAAGTAAATGTAACACTGAATGTATATTATAGCCTTGTGCTTATATGCGTTTATTCTCTATGGAGCTTAACTTTCGGGAATTTTTTTTAACAACTAAAGGGAATTGAAAAGAGCTGTAATAGTTTGAAGCATTCAAAATTTATGAAGAGTAAATTTTAAGTGCCATTTATATGGTTTCTGTTTTTTTTAACCACAAAATTTATAATTATTTTTTTTTTAATTTGGATGTTTATTTTACTTAATATCTTTGAATATTAAGAAAAAATAAAAATTCATTGGGTTTAGAATTAAGGACCCTAAAATGCATGATTTTTTATTTTGAGCTCAGTTTTTTTTTAATATAGGAATTTAGTCAAAGTTTACATTAGAAGATAAATAAAAAAATATTTGTACGGATTTTAAGAACGAATATTTAATTTATCGACATTATTTATTTTTTTATTTTATATTTATTTATTAAAATTTTATAATAACAAAAGCCTTCATAAGGCCAAAAAAATATTACAATAATTATATATATATATATATATATATATATATATATATATATATATATATATATATATATATATATATATATATGTAATATAACTCTACAATAAGTTACAAAGCTAGGAAATAAATTTTAAAAATTATGTACGGCATAATTTATGAAAACTGCAAGAATAAAATGACATGATACCGACATAGCAATGATCAATGAAAAGAAATCTTTAATTTTTGCTATAGGATTTATATTTTTTTATTATTTAAAGAATAAAATATTGTTACGTTTTTCCCTTTTAGAACATTATAAAGTCCGTATTCTTACTTTGTGGCTTTATCTGGCTATACTTCTTGATCCTGCGGTCTTGTAAATCCTATGGTCTCATGTTAACTAAACATGCATTATTATTACAAACGCAGCCATCCACGCTACACTACTGTGTTACTCCGGCGAGACATGAACTAGTCGATGCCTTGTTTAGTAACCTTAACCATACCATCCACAGACTACTCCACTTCGCCTTTCATCCAAGCTAGTCGTACCCTTTAATCTAATAGCCACAACACACGTCTGCCATACACTGTTGTTATGCTGTTACACTTTTCTGTGCTAACCACTACCGTTATCATGTTTTATTATAAACGGCGTCTTGACAATTATCTGTTACTCTTATATTAAATTAGACGTCTCCACTTAATTATCTGTCATGGCTTCACACAATAATTGTCTTTTGTTTCTCGGCAGGTTTGTACTGATACTTTTTAATTTTTAATTGCATTATAACAATTATTATTTTCCCTTGTACAGATGTCCGAAGGTGGGCTCGAACTCACGATCTTTTGTTTTGCAGCAAGCAGCTCTACTAACGCAGCTATTGAGGCTATTCAGATTTTGGTAGCTAATTGTGGTATTATTCTATACACACACCATTAGTGCCATATCTTATTTTCGTAACAATATTCTATCAACATCTCTGGTAAACTACTAACGAGAAACTGAACTTCCTTGGTAGGTTGCCAATAGCGAAGGTTCCAATAGCGAGCAGTTGTTACAAGAAAAGATCTATCAAACAGTCAACTAGTTGTCCTAGGAATAAAGACTTGCACATTCTTAGAAGAGTGCATAAAACCTATACGGCAAGATAAAAAAGACGGTTTCGAGATTTTAACAATGACGTAAAAGCTCATCAAAAGTTTAACAGTTGGAAAATCAAAGACAAAACACTATAGATATCGTTGGACAAACATTAAAACATGATCTCTGATCCTGAGCTGAAATACAAACCTTATAATCTTTTATACCAAGATTTTAATTCTGTGAATACCGCTTGATGTGTTTGTTTTTACAACACAAATGGATTTAATAATATGGCTTCGCTTTTTTATTTTAATTTCAATATTAAAAAGGAAATTAAAATTTTTTACAAATTCTTGTGGAAGTTTTCTATAGAAGAAAGGAAAAATTAGACGAAATAAATTTGCAGAAAAATGTATTTTAAGTATATAAAATAATAAATAAAATCGAAAATTCATAAATCACAAAAAGAAAAAAAAAACTGAAACACAATTTAATTAGTAACAATGCAGCAAAGTACGGGAGGTGCAAGAGCAACGATGAAAAATAAAATACCTGCGGTAGTGTAACATGTAGTCGTTAGACGAAAGTACGTCCTCAGTCTGATATTGGACAAATAAAGCATATTTCAAGTTATGATATTTGCTAGTTGGGAGGTATGGAGGCTGCTTCATTGCTCCGTGCTCCATCTTTGTAGACAGTCAAGAGGTACCTCTGCATAAAACGGTATATGCCAGTCAGCCAATGTATAAATAGCCAAAAAGGCTAGGTCAACTTCCCATCATTGCTAAGAAGAGAACCTGCTCTAAATATCACTAAGACAGAGTCACTCACAAATTTCACTTTTAAGAAATGTGCTTCAATTGTCTAAAAACAGATGGCGACATCTACATACATGTAAGGTTGCCAGATTAAAGCGGCATTTTTTAATGAGAATCGCAGCATGTAACTTATAAAACCGAAATAGTGTCCATTAATTCAAACTTTTGTTCCGTGTTTATTAATGCAAGCATTTTCGTAAGAATAGGGAAAGTAAAAGTCGGTTTTTTATCTTCTTTGTGTGTGTGATGCACAGAACACTTGTAAAGTTTTCTACAATAGCTAACTTTGGTGAGATTTCTACTACCAGGTTTGGTAGCATTGTAAGATATTTTACGACTTAAATGTGGATCTAAACACCCCTTCTGCCACGTACCTGACTTGACTAGTGCAGAGCTTTTCTAAAAACGGGGTAACTGCAACTCTACTCGACTGTTTGCAAGAAGCAAATTATAACGTTTATTAACCAACCACCCCAGATATGAGTCCTCTTACAGATGCGAAAGTAATAATGTGGCCGACATTATTACTTTCGGGTTAAAGAAAATGAAAACAAGCGATTCAGTCAACCACCTTCATACTTTACCACAGCAGCAAAAATTTAAATCGCTTCCTACATTCTTCTTCTAAACTTATGGAAGTAAAAGAAATTTCTTACTGAAAGCTGGTCCCAATAAAAGTGGGCAACTAACTAACCTTAAAGACGTACATAAATGAAACCAACCCGTAAAATCTGAAAGGGATGCCATTAGAAAGCAAAACGAACTACATCAAATTAGTTGTGGTTTTAGTCAACAGAGTAAGTTCATTAGAAGATAGCAAAAAGATAAATTTTTGATGAGCCTAAGTATACAACGTCTTCGTAGGAGTTCGTTAAATAAACGATGACTCATAAATCATAAATTAAATTTTTATTATTATGAACGAAAACTCTGTAACTCTGAAATGGCCTTTAAGGCATACGAGAGGAGAGCAAGTGAAGTCAGCCATTAAAATGAATGAATGAATTTTTTTTAAAACATTGTGGTCAGTGGGTTATTAAAGGTTAACAATTTTACTCCTTCCTAATGAAAAGACATTAAAAATAAACTGGAAATATTTCAACTCACGAATTGCTTAGAAAACAATTACCATTAATCAAATTTACTTTAGAAACGCAAAGGCTGATGCAATGTCGTTGGTATGGTATTCTGTTAAGTTCTTCGTGCGGAATGCTTTAAACCTACGTGCATAAAAATTGTGAATGAAAAATTAACGAAAAAATGTTGCAAAAGTTGTATTATATTTATATTGTGAGAAACAAATGGAAGCTTTGAAATAATGCAAGTGTGTTTTATATCGTCTGCCTACTGTGCATGCTTGTAAGAACGACCTAGAAGCTGCCAAGATATTTCAAATATCTTATTATCAATAATTAAAAAATAAATTATAGTATCAAATTTTTTAATGAAATAATTAGTGTTGCATAATTTCAACAACTTTGAATAGAGTACCAGGTTTATTGCATCAAAATTCTATATAAAAGTAATTCTTGCAAAATAAACCCGACTTCAAAACAGATTTCAACTGTCTGACTATAACGGTTTAAAAGTATGGCCATATATATCAAATTACAATAACTATTGGGACACCCTTATATGCTATCTCCAAACTTTATACTTATTAAAGCGGACTTAGCACTACAGCTCCTTGTTAAGTTCAACCGCCTGTCTACAACTGTCTGGCAATATACATCAAAGTACAGCAACTATAGGGACAGCCTTTATATAATTATTTCAAATATTTAGACTTCTTGTTATACCAAACAAAGTTGGACATTCTGTCTAATTTTCAAGTGTTTGTATATAACGGTTCAAAAGGTAAGGCCATAAAGGTTAACTTTGGGAACACCCTTTAATTTCTAAATCCAAATTTTATACTGATATAGCGGAGCTCGCAATACAGGTTCTTTTTAAATTTCAAGCACCTGTCTACAACTGTTCAAAAATATGGCTATATACATCCAATTAAATGAACTATTAGAGCACCCTTTAATTTATAATTGTTTAATTTTTTTACTTGTTACTAAAACGGCCATAGCAATCGATATTCTGTCCAATTTGCAAGCTTTTGTCTATAACAGTTCAAAAGATAGGCTAATATAAGTAAATTTACATTAATTATGGGGGCATCCTTTAATTTTTAGATTTATTTTTGTTTAATTTTTTTGCCATTGGGAGCTATAGTGTTACGCAGTTTGTTTTAATTTTAAAGTGGTTAAGTCTTAGCGTGTTTCTCCATGCAGTTTATAAAATTTAATCAAGACCCTGAAATATATTCTATAACTGTCTTTAGTGTAAAATGGTGTGGAAAATCTCGCTGAGACCAGGCCGAGTTTCATCACTTCTTACGTTTTGTCATGAAAATGATTGTGAACACTAAAATGTTTCTAAAAAAATTGTTCAATTCTTTACGAATTGTTAATATGTAAAACAATGGTAATTACTAAATTAATTAAAAACATCCGCATTTTCTTCATGGTATTGGCATCAGTTAATTGTAAAATTTTGTAAACGAAATAATAAAAGTTGTTTAACAATTTACGCCAATTTGAATAGAATGCTTTGCTTGTCTGTAGGAATCATTAAGAACTTAGCTTTCGTCTTTTATCAATATTTACAGAAAACCCTGTCACATTTATTAGAAAATATACAAAGTGTGTCAAAAAAAAAAAAATTTCAGGATGGAAAGATGGATGCCTGATATTTTTAAAAAGTTTAATAAATTTTTACTCAACTATCTTAAGCCATATACGTCAATAAAATATCGTGTATATACAAGCACTTACACACACACAAACACACACTTATATATTCACAAACATGGATGTGGTTATTTTATAAAATTCCTAACATATTCATATTTAAATATAAACTCATCTTTTTATACAAAATAATATTTGCAAATATTTATATATGTGTAGTTACACAGTACCCATGCATGTGTATGCGAAAAATTTATGCAATTTTCCTTGAAATAATTTGGAATTTGAGCTTAAATCAAGTAAATGGTAGTTTATTTTTCCTAATGCTATTCATGAGGTTATTTTCAAAATTTATCGATATGTTTTTGTCAAAGTGTTTTATAGAATTTAAATACAAATCCTTGAAAACTTTTATATTAAATTAAAGTGTTTTGCTTATTTCTAAAGGATTATTCTGTCGTATTAGAAATGTTACTTAAATCCATTAACAAATTTAAGAGTAGTTTAGTTTTTGAAGAGTTTTGAACTTGAAATAAGTGTCTTTACTAGTAATGTTTACCTCTATAAATTTGTTTAATAATTACAAAAAAAAAGTTAGCAAAATAGGTAAACTATAACCTTGATAAATGGTATTTAAATAATTTAGGAAGACATAACAAAAATAAATAAATAATATAAAAATAATTAAGTTTCAGGCGTGATGATAAAGTGCGTTTAGGCAATTGCCCATTGTAGCTGATACAAATATAATGCTTTCCGTTTGCAGCCTTAACAAAGAATAGCGTTTTGCTTTCAGTCTCCCTTTAAACTCTTCGTCATACGACAAAGAAGATACAGCGAATAAAAAATGTGAAATAAAAATACTTGAAAAGACTTAAAATAAAACACCTGCTCTAGTTTGTAATGTATTTAATGCTTATTGGTTTGATTTAAGTCAATATATTGTATTGGGATAAACTGTTCGACACTGTCCTTAAGCGTTCATAGATCATATTAAATGGTTTACAAAAACTACAAAGCAAACTGGGGGAAATATATTTTTAGAGAACACTCAGAGAAATTATGTTAGCAAATAACAATTAAAAATAAAAATCGTTTTTTTTTTGAAGAGGGAAATTTAGACTAACTATTATAACACCCTTTAACTTCCAAATCCAAATTTTATACTTGTTGTTATACTGGACTTACCAATACAGGTTCGTTGTACAACTGTCTGAGTACAACTGTTCAAAAGTATGGCCATATACATCAATTGGCACACCCTTTAATTTGTAATTTGTTATATTAATACTTGTTACTATAAAGACCATAGCAATCAACATTCTGTCCAATTTGCAAGCGTTTGTCTATAACGGTTCAAAAGATAGTCCCACATAAGTAAGTTTACATCAATTATGGTGGCACCCTTTAATTTTTAGGTTTATTTTTGTATAATTTTTTATTTTGGGAGCCATAGTTCTACGCAGTCATTTTAAATTTTACAGAAGTACCCTTTACCGTTCATAATACACGTAAAAAATATGTATGTTGTATGGGGACACCCTTTAATTTTTAAGATTATGATTTGTTTTTAAAACGGGACCAATCTGTAAGAATGGTCTATCAAATTACCAAAAATATAAAAATTTTAATATCGGATCAGAAATGACTGAGTTCTGGAGGCACAAAAATAAAAAAAGCAACCTTCCGCCGAATTGTATAACCTCCTTCTTATTTTGAAATCAGTTAATAACTCCCAAATGAAATAAGTCCCAACAAAAATTAAATATATACACATTACATTTGCACCCCGGCACTGTTTAACTGTTTTAACCTCTATGGTACAATGTATTATTTGTACCATTTATCATAGATGACCAAAGACCAGCTATGCAGACAATATTTTGTTAGCGAAGCCGCTGTACCATAGAGAGATCATTGAGCCATCCTGGCCTGTGTAGATGGCCTTCGTCCGAATTGAAGGATTTGATCTCTGTAGCATAACAAACCTCGGCTCCGCTCAAGAAAAGTTTCCTGCATAGCCGCCATTCGGCCGAGCGGAAAGGTTTTATTCTCTATGGCTTCGCTGACTAAAACTTTTCTCTGTAGCTTGATTAATGGAATAAGTCCTAATTAAATAGCTTCCATTAGGTGACTCATAATAATAGCTCTTTAATTAATTAAAACTAAATAACTTTTATGCCATACCTGAATGTTGAAGGAGGATAATATTTTGTTAGCGAAGCCGGTGTTCGAAATACCATAGACGTGAAAATCTTTCAGCCCGGCTGAAGGCCAGCTATACAGAAAATATTTGTAAGCGAAACCGATGCTCAATATACCAAATAAAATAACTCCCAATAAAAATGAAATAACTCCTATTTATAAAAATAAATAAAATAACTCCCAACAGAATCCAGTTAGGTGTTTTTTCGTTTGGGAAATAACTCCCAATGAAAAATTATGAAATAACCTTCTAAAAATTGGGAGTTATTTCATTATGAATGTATGTATGGGATTTTGTATTTTTTGTTGGGAGTTATTTCATTTTTTTTTTTTTGTTTTGTAGTTATTTCACGGTACCATATCGAAGTGCTTAATTCCTTCTCCACGTAGATTTTATATGGTTACCAGAACATTATATTCTCTGCAACAGCATATGATTTCGTTGACCCTTAAGTAGACACCTTCTTTGTGTGATACAAGCTGCCACTTGGACCTGCTTGGGACTGCTTGTGTTTTGACTGAATAATATCATTATGTTTAAAAGTTCATAATAAAAAAAATAATAACACCTATCTCAAATTATTTCCCACCCGAAATTTTTCACATTCCACAGAAAGCAAAATTCCCCTTATCATAAATGTTATCTTTTTGCGTGAAATGTGTATTTTTTTATTTTTTTATTTATTTTGATTTTGAAAGTGGAATTCATATATGCAATATTATACATACAAGCTTTGGAGGTCTGTAACACCGAATCTATTAGTCAACCCAAAATTTTTCACTTGACCTTTTTTGCTTAAATTTGCATTTTATACTCCGTAAGCAATCTTTTTTTTTTATTTTTTAAAATGAAAGTGATCAAATTTTTCACGAACTATTTCCGATAACAGTTTTACGTTAACAAAAATTTCATTTCTTGTTCCCGATAAGGGTGAAAGTATTAATAAAAATTGTTTATTATTTAAAGAAAAAAAAAAAATAATAAAATCACATTACAATAAAAAAAAGTAGAAGAAGAATTTATTTATTTAATAGTTGGGTGAAAAATATCTTTAATTTTGGTTTAAAAGTCAACAATTAAAACAAACCTACTTGCTTTGTGAGTGCTAAAGACTCAAGGGATTTTTGCAGTTTATGTAAAAGTACTTTGTATTTCATCTCATGTTGTCATTTTTTTACAAGTTTGGCATTTAAATTTTTTTTTTTTTGGAAATTAGGTCCGAGTGTTTTGACTAACCTTTTCAAGTAGTTCCTGCAAAATACAAAAATATTTTTAGATATTTACATAAAAGTTTTTTAATAAATTCTATAAATGGTATTTTTTTTTAATTTGTCTTGACAAACCTGGTTTATTTCGTCCAAAAACTCCTAAAGACACTTCTACACATAATGTGTTTATTTTGCTGCGATCATTAATATATGATTGAACCAGTTGTTCGGAAAGTTGACATAAGAATTGTCTTCTTGCAGCCTGCTATTATGACATATTAACTAACAGGTGGTACCAATGGCTAATTCATTAGTTTGCTCCAGTAGCCCATACACCAATCTCCATATAAAAACATTTTATACAGATATTTTTATATACGGATTTTGAAAGTTAATTTATCGACGAAAAATAATGAATACAAGCTTAACTTACCTGTAAAACATGCATTTTTATGCCTAAAGACTATTACATTTGTAGTTAAGAAATTTTTTATTGTCGCTAAGATTTTCTTTAAGCAGCCATAATTTATTTGAAATCAGCATAATGTTGAGACTATAGAACAAACAAACTTTTTCTCTGCGTGTAGACTTAAGTGCAATACTAACATACCGGTTGAATGTTACTAAAATAAATACTATTAAATTCGAAAAAAACAATCTTTCATATGTATAATATTAATTGAATCTGTTTCAAGGTATTCTTGAAGACGCGAAAAAATTAAGAGTGTAGAAAAACATTAAAGCCATCAAACAAATCACTTATTTAAAGAACGCATTGCCACACAATAACAACAAAAAAATAAAACTTGACTGAAACTCCAAGTCTTTAAACACCAATGCGTTATTACACTTTACAATATTTTTTCGTTGCGTTTCTATTCGAACAAGATTTTTTATGGTACATTTTCGTTTTATTTTGCAGCGACAAGCATTAATGCAGAATCAGCATCCTTTAAATAATTCAAAAGTTCCCCCCTAAATTTTTAAAGGTCAAACAGACACGGTCAGTGATCAGTTTGAGAGAAATGGTATAAGTTTTAGTTGAACCTCTAGGATCCCTTGCATTATCACAAATTCTTTTTTACTTTGTATTATTGTTGATGTTTTTGCTTTAGTTGTTAATACCACTGCTGTCGTTGTACTTTAAGAGAATGCTAAAAAATTATACAAATTGTTTTTGCCAACTTGTGATTGGCTGGCAAAGACCAGGTGGTCGTACTCCTGTTTAACCACTTTTATGATTGCCAAAGCAAAGGTAAACCATAGAATAAAATCCAGCTAAACAACATCTTTCAAATAAAGCTAGAGATAAACAACAACAAAATATGGTTGCAACTCAATAATAAAAATCCTATACAAGAATATATATACTAACACATGCTTCTTTCGATAAGCACTGCATCATAAAAAAATGTCTCTACTAAATATGTTTACTGCCTCTTCGTTATTCATTTCTTTATTGAAATAAATAATGCAACTACCCCCACTGATAGTTGTGGTACTACGGCACATATATACGCTTGTTCTACGTATGGGTTAAACTTACGTTCTGTTGTATGTCCGTCTTCCACTTAAGCGAACACCTAAATCAAACTCTATATTAACGTTTGCTATACTGCTAGGGTGTGTGTGTGTGTTATACTGAATTATGATTAAAAGATAATTCGACCTTCGTGATTTCAAAACTAGAAACTAGTTAATTCATGTTTCGAAATTAGTTACCAAACTGCCATAGAATTGTGACATAAATATTCAATATGTGGACTTCACTTTTTTAACTATAAAAAATTAAAAATGAATGCAAAGAAAGGAGAGAAACATAATAAAAGACATAAAATAAAGGAAGAAAATAAAACTGAAAAAAATTTAGAAAGATCGGATAGAAAGAATGCCAAAAATGTAACGAACAAGAGGAAAAAAGCTAGGAAGAGCAGGCAAGTTGCAAAGGTGAGTATTGGAAATTTTGAAAGATTGGCACCAAAAAGGGGATTTTTTTAAAGGGGTGTCACCGCAAAATGTATAAAAAGAGTATATCTATATTTGTTATTCTTTTTGTAATTTCTCCATCCATTTCCACCCCATAAAGTATATATATTTGAGTTCTTATGCATAGCAAAGTCGATTGATAGATTTTCTTCTACCCATCTGCATATCCATTTTAGTTTTGAAATCAAGTTTGCCAAGGGACTAGATCAGTTTAAGAAAACACCACACCTGCCTCCAATTTTTCTATATAATTTGGAAGAATGAAGTAACTTCAATAAAAAAAAATATATGGGGCGATACAGAATTAAAAAAAAAATTAAATAAAAAAATTGGCGCTCGCACATTTTTTCGATTTATGGACCTCTGAAAAGTACGATTGTGCACCATATTGTTTAAGATGTCAATATGTGTATTATTTTAAAGATTTTAAAGAGATATTTACAAAAATGCTTACCCCATTAGGAGCCGATGACATTTAAATGTAAAATTACACATGTCGCTCAGTTACTTCTAGAACGTCATAACTCAAAAAAATTCATTTTCAGATAATCGCAGTTTAGGTTTTTGAATTATTGTCACCATCGAGAAAAATTTCAGTTTGCTTAAGTTCCCACTACAATTTGAAAAAGGATTCATAAATAAAAATCCATTTAAGAAAAGTTTCATATATTATATATTAAAGGGGAGATCTCGGACAAACTATGTGAAATGTTGGAGTTATGACATTATTTCTGTAGAAATATATCCGATACTGTGTCGTAAACTAAAATATGTCGTTATGTTCGAAGAGAAAAACGAAGTTTTACTTAATAATACTTTTCATCAATACAGCCATAACTCAAAATATACATTTTTAAATAGCGAAATGGCCATCGAGACGTGCTTTCATCCTCAATAATCAAAATCGGTGATTTAATTACTTAATCGGGATAAGAAAAAGTAGCACGAAAAAAATGATTTTGTTTTTTGAAAATTAATTAATGTAATGAAAAATTTATTTATACGAGTACGAATAAACGTATTTTTTTTTCTAAATTGGAAGCATTTTTGCTTAGAACTGTGCACAAACAAAAAAATGTTGCAAAACTCACCATTGCTCCAATATTCTTCTCGCAACAGACTCATAAGAAAACCATCTAAACTGAAAATAAAACAAAAAGTGCCATTTAACAAAAAAGCGGCAAAACGGGTAAAATATATCTTAAAGTGGCAGACTTACCTCTTTTTAAAAAAGGAACACTGAAAGGATCAAGCATAAGAAAAAGTAGCAACTTGATCTTTAGTAGCAACAACGGTAACGCTGTTTAAGAGTATACATAACGAAACGAAGAACAACAATAAACCAAAATAATAAAATAAAAGGCTAGAGCAGTATTCCCCAAACGTCAATTTGATAGATAAGGAGGTAAATTTAAAAATGAACTCGCACGACTTCAACCCTTTCGCTTTGGGTTATTTGAATGCAATGCTAAATATCGCTGAAAACTTAACAAAAAAGGCAGATTTAAAAAAAAAAATCTGTAAATAATTATTAAGTATAATATCGTTTAACATTACCAAAATATCAACTGTTAATTAGAGTCGTCAGGTAAACTTCCAAAGATATGTATATATAATAAACTAAAAAAATTCTTAGATAATAATCATATACCAATAATAAAAAAAATCTTGTACTGCAGATAGCGCCCCTAATATAATGGGCAAGAAAAATGGCTTCTTAAAATTGATGAAAGTTGCGAATTCAGAAGTGATTATTGTACGTTGCATTATTGATAAGGAAAACTTATTGGCTAAAAATGTCTCACTTGTTCTAAACAAAGTACAACATGCAGTAATAAAGTTTGTTAATGCTATTAAAGCTACTACCAAATGTGAGCGTCTTTTCATGTTATTTTGCGGAAAACAAAATGTAGACTATGTGAAACTTTTACTTCATACTAAAGTAAGATGGCTATCCAAAGCAATTATGCAATATTCGATAAGAGACCAGAAGGGCTTAGTACGGCATTTTTTTTGTCGCTGTATAGCCACTTTGGGACACTGGTTTATGCTGATAAACCTGCGAAAATGTACGCCAATAATCGGACGTAAAACTGTGTTTTGTCAAAAACAACCGCGATGGCCATATGCCCAAGATCATTTGAAATTATTAAATTCATGTATTGATTTTTTAAATACACAATTTATTATACACTTTACCACAGGTGGTGTCATTCCATTTTTAATTTCTATTATATCCATTTCCGACCCCATAAATTTTCAAATTTAAAAAAAAAAAATATCAATATGGGTATCATATAAAAGCTTTTGAAAAACTCTTAAGAATGCTTAACCTATTAAAGAAAGTAAAATAATCTTTATTATTATTATTTTTTTGCTGCTGTTAAATGACTAGTAGTTATTTGGTATAATAAAGAAAATATAAGAATTAAATAATGAAAATTTAGAAATAATAATTATAATTAAAATACTATTTAAATTCTGTAGCGATGTTTTCTACTTTGAAAATTTGCAAGTCTCTCCATCACACAAACTTGTTTTGTGTAGTGCTCACATGACTTAAATCTTAGCATTTCTTGCTATTGCTTTTGCTGATTATATCGGATTACAATTTGCCATCCGATTGCCAACAATGCTTTTCCATATTGCTCTGGTTTTTGGCGGATATTTCAAAAACGTATTTCACTACAATTTACTGCTCTAAATGTAGCAACTTCAAGTGCTCTACTACTTCTGTTCAGCGAGTTTTGCATGTGCAGTATTTTAAAAATGGTCAATATCTTAGCAGCATGTCTTGCCAGCTTTTATAATTTTAATTTTTTTATTGTCCATAAACTTTACCAGAAGTTTTACGCATTTAAACAGGTTCTTCTGACCACTGCGCGTATATTGTGTTTAATACGATTGAGTTCTAGAGGAAACAGCAAATGGTCAGAGATTTAGCACACAGGTGGCAGTCAGTTCGCCAAGCAGGTAACCAAGATTGAATTTTTAATGTTTGCTTGCTTGCCTGGCTGCTTCTGCCTGTGTTGGCAGCATCACAATCATCAGTCTATACAGATGTGAATGTATCATTAATTTATTATTCATTTTATTCCAGGTTTAGTAGTGCACAGTGTTACGCTTCCTGACTCAGACTCAGGCTTTTTTCTACAGCGATAATTCTTAAGTATGTGGTTACTTTTAGAATCTAGTTTTACTTGTATTGGGTTTGGGAAACTTACAAATTCCATTACAACAATTTAATGTTTGGCTTTTTTACAACGACATTCTCAAGCCGAGCTCCACAAATCTCCCATGCTATTTTCCTATCATTAAATAAGCAGAAACTGTTTTATTCTTTCTTCACCTTAAAATCTACTGTGTTTGGTGGCTACTATTAAAAATGCACCTGTTGCTTGTTGTTGCAATGTATCATCTTTAACACAGTTGTAAGAAGAAAAAAATCAAGAAGCAAAGAAGAAACTTGAAATCCAGCAGAATAAAAATGTCTTGCTTCTCTCCCTATTTTCTGTGTGTATGCCGCCGCTGCACACACATGAATCTTAAATGATAAATGAAAAATAAAAATCATAGTTCAAAAGAATAATTTACACAATCGACTTGCGGACAGTCTGGCTTGAATGCACTTGTTGCCACTTCCATACATATTTTCATATATTTACAGATTCATTCGTTTGTCCATTTAATATCCAGAAATGTTACGACATGCGTGTACAAATAAATGATTTCCATCATAATCCAGAGCGATCATTAAAAGAGATGACTGACTGACTGCTCTGTTGCAGACGTTGCACAGTATGGCTTGCAACAAAATTGGTGTTTGTAACATGGGTTTGAATAGGCTGACATTTTCTTTGCTGTATGATTTTAACTGCCAGCAGCCTAAGGCAAGGCACGAAAATCGTTGAACCTACATGTAATAACTAGTATGATTGATAGCTTTTGTAGGTTTTTTTATCGTCAATCGTTGTTTGTCTTATGAGCACTTTTCAATTGTCACATTGTAACTGATCTTTTTACTTGAAATGAACACAAGCGCAGCTTTGACCATTTGTACCATTTTGTCGGCATTAAAAGTGATAGGGATATATTAAGTTTCCAAATCGATTAGTAGCAGCACATTGCCATAACTCTATCAAAGCTTGTCAAATGATCTGTAATCAAATTTTAACAAAAGTTATTTTTTAACTACTGGTACTCGTATCCAGCGAAAATTTGATATAGAGAAATATGAAATTTTATTAGAACTGTAGAGAAGTTTTTAAATTGAAAGAATATAGTAACTTTTTGATTAAAATATTCAATATTTAATCTTATCTAATGAAGACAAAACAATATGTTTGTCAACCAAGAATATGAAGACTATTTTGAATACTTAATTCTTACATTTCGAAAGCATATAATCAAATAATTTAAACAAATATAAATGATTGACTGCTTATAAAAAATTGTGAACTGAGTTTTTAAGAACGACAAATATTCTTAGAATTTTTAAAAATGGCTATGGAACTGTTTCGTTTCTAAATATTATACTCGTAATAACAAATAAACAAGAGTAATTAATTAGATCGACTAATTAATTGGCGATTTCATTACCATTGAATAACAAATAATGCTAATGATTTTCTTAGCACTATCAATATTTTCAATAATGGTAATGCTTTTTAATGAAAAGGTTTCATTGATAGTAAGTTAAAAAACAAAATCATTAGCATTGACTAATGATTAAATGATTTCAAATCATTATCATTTATGAATGTTTTCCTTGTTTTTATACACAAAATACACACCTTAAGTATAATAGAGCATTATTTTTAAACGGCATTTCCATCACAAAAATTAAAACAGATAACTTCCATACCAAAATTAGTGTCAATATATTTTGACTTAAGATTTCAGACATGAAGTTTTACACCTATCTCACTTAAAATTGATAAATTATTAAAATTTTCAAAAAAAGATCTATCTGCAAGAGTGTTAAAATTTATTTGATTTTAACCGACTTCAAAAAAGAAGTGGTTTATCAATTCTTTTGAATTTTGCTCAGTCGTTTCTGAACAGATTATAAATTTTTTTTTGTTAGGTGATGCTTACAGATCTGTCTCGTTTTAAAAACAGTTCATAATCTTAAAAATTAAAGGGTGTTCCAATACAACGTACATTTTTTACGTGTATTATGAACTATAAAGGGCACTTCTTTAAAATTTAATATTACTGCGTATTAATCTAGCTCCGAATAACAAAAAGTTATTCAAAAATAAATCTTAAAATTGATGGAAATTTACTTATATGGGCCAATCTTCGATTCCCTCTATGCAAATGCTTACAAATTTTACAGAATTTCGACTGATATTGCTGTCATAGTAACAAGTATTAGTATTAAAAATTATAAATTAAAGGTTGCGCCAATAGGTCATTTAATTTAATATATACAGGCAAACTTTTAAATCGTTATAGACATACGTTTGAATTTTATAAAGATCCTGATGCCTAAGTCTACTACAACTTCCTAAGTCAACGACAACAGCAAGTAAGGGTTGCTGCAATTTGATGTATATTGCCAAACTATTGAACAGTTGAACAAGTATAAAATTTGGAGGTAGAAGGATTTCCCAATAGTTAATATAATCTAACGTATGTGGCCTTATTCTTGAATCTTTATAGACAGACAGACAAAATCTGTTTTGAAATCGTTTCTTTTTTAAGAATTATGTTCATAGTATCTTGAGTTTTTGAGAAAAAAATTGTGTTAGTAATTAAACGATTTTATCAAGATGTCATTATCATTAGTAAAAATAATTATAATTACAATAAAATCAAAAGCGTTAACATTAAATGATAGTTAAATTTTGTTGTCATTATTTCAAAACGTGCCAATGAAATTTTGTTGGCAATGAAAAAATCTAAAGTATGATAACAAACAATAAAAATTCTTGAAAAATAATGAGGAGCAAGAGTATGATTTAAAGCAGCAATCCTAAGTCCAGGGCTGTTGCAATGTCGATAGAAACGAAGTCGCCCTTGGTAGGCCTGGCCTTAAGCAGAGCGATAGAATGCGAGTTGTGTCAGTAAAGCTGCCGATTATTCATTAAAACAGAATACTAAATACCTGGATATTAAAAGAATTAATCGATCAGGAAGGACTAGTGAGAAGTGTAGAAAATTAAGGGCTATTTGACCTATTTGGGAAATGGCAAAAAAAATACTTTGCTAGGTGTAAACAAAAAGTTTTTAAGGGGTATTAGATTTAATCAGGTTATAAGCTATTGACCGGTATTACGTAGCCACAGGCACATGCTTACACATATTGTAACTTCATCATGAGAATAAAGTGATTAATTTAAATGTAGTAGGACACTAATGTTGGTTATTTAAAATAGGTTTTTTCTTTTTTGAAAGCAATCAGAAAGAAGTATGGATCTTTGTCGAATCTGTCATTGAGTCTTTGGGTCAACCGTTATTAACCAAACGACCAAACATAGTTTCGAAAGAAATGCTAGGAAAGAAATGAAAGGTATATAGGTTAGGTTAGGTTGCACAGGCCGTCGGCATAAAGACTGACCCACTTGGGTCCCAAAGGTCCCGTTGTGTTGCCTGGAAACAGGATTTGCAGGGGATCAGATTCAGGCCATTACGGCACCGTCAAAGATCCCAATCCAAACCACCCCGAGGACCGGATAAACAAGTTTATCCTAGCAACGTCGCAGACAGATAAGTCTGCAAGACGATGCAGTCTCGGACTGCCGAAGATGGCCGCTCTATTTTTAGAAAGGGCTGGGCAGTGGCAGAGCAGATGCTCTACCGTTTCTTCCTCTTCCTCATCTTGACAACTTCTACAGTAGTCATGATGCGGAAGAATCAATCTCCTAGCATGGGTACCAATGACACAGTGCCCCGTCAGCATTGCCACCAGTATGCCCAGCTGCCCCCGAGGAAACCTCAGTAGATTTGCGGTTCTCCTATTATCGTACTGAGGCCACAATGTCCTCGAGACCCTGCAGGTAACCTCCTCAGACCATCTAGACTGTGCAGCTCTGAGGAGTTCCTGCTGAAATAAAGCTCTACAGCAGCTTAATGGGACTCCTACCAGTGGATCTGTCTCCCGGTCTCCCAACCGGGTTCCCGATCTGGCGAGTTCGTCCGCAATTATATTCCCGGGTACGCCCGAGTGAGCCGGTAACCAAAACAGTTCCAGGTTGGAATGTCTCGCCATCTCGTTAAGATATGTCCGGCATTCACGTACCAATCTGTATGTCGTATAGACACCCGATAAGGAGTTAATCGCGGCCTTGCTGTCAGTACAGATCCGGATATCCTCTCCGTATATCCTGTGGTACCTCATCCAGCAAGCCGCCCTTCTGATGGCTGAAATCTCAGCCTGTACCACGCTACACTGATCCCGTAGCCTAACTTCATTCTGATTCGAAATCTAGGAATGAAGACGCCCCCCCCGACCCCCGTGTCCGACTTTGACCCGTCAGTATAAACATCAAGCACATCCCCACGCATATTCGATGTGCCCGACGTTGATACCCCGAAACCAATATCAGACATGGGGGTGGGCGTGCAATAATCGATATTGTCAGGCCGAGGAGTAGCCTAAAATGGTCGCATGTCCAAAGTCCCCTGACTTCCACGTCGCCGCTGCATTTAGTCTAACCGCCGAGTTCATAGCCAGCCGCTTGGCCATGAGATCGACCGGTAGCCAGTGCAGCATCGTAAAAAGGGCCTTCGATGGAGTGGTGCGCATTGCCCCGGTGACCATCAAGGCCGAAGTTCGCAATATTCTATTCAGCATACTGCAGTTCACAAGTTTGCCCAGTGCGGGCCACCATACAAGAACCCGATACATGAGTATGGGTTTTATGACCGTGTTAAAGAGCCAGTACGACGTGTTGGGATTTATGCCCCAGTGTCTGCCCATGGCCTTTCTACACACATACAAAGCCACTGAGGCCCTATCCGCCCGAAACCGGACATTGGGGGTCCACGACAGTTTTGAGTCCAGGATGACACCCAGATACTTTGCCCTGTCGGATAACCCAAGCTCCACTCCATTTAGGAGTGGTAGCGGAAAATTTGGAATCTTGTTTCTTCTCGTGAAGAGCACAAGCTCCGTTTTCCGTGCGTTTGCGCTAAGCCCGCTCTCGGTACACCACCTACTGACGCAACCAAGCGCCGATTGCAGACATTGCGATAGCGTGTCAGGATACTTTCCTGATACTGCGACCGCGACGTCATCCGCATATGCCACAGTCCTGAACCCCTTGCAGTCCGTTTCTGTCAGCAATGCGTTCATGGCGAGGTTCCAGAGAAGGGGAGATAATACCCCCCCCCCCCCCCTGTGGTGTACCTCGCTTAGCTACCCTGTATATGGTAGCTAGCCCCATACTGGAAGTAATGACCCTATTAGTCAATAGATTCCTTATAAAGTTTATTATCGACTGATTTACATTCAGTCCCTCCAGGGCCATCGTAATGGCCTCCGGTTTCACATTGTTGAAAGCCCCTTCGGCATAGCCGAACATGGCATTCTTATATATTTTTATTTTCATTTCATAAATCTACAATGAGATTTCCCAAAACTATCAAAAACGACTAAAAGTACATGAAAAGTAAACAAAAATCCTACTACTTAATTGCAATAGTTATTTTTAACTAACTTTGCATATTCGATAATAAATATTTTATGAGTTAAAAAAATATTTGAAGGACTTACGCATGTGTACAATAAATTTATTATTATTTTTCAATTTTATTTGTTTTAAGTAACGCAAAATCTGAATCTGATTTTTTTTTTATAAAACTGTTTCAGTGTAAAGCAACTGGTCGCCTTATGAAGATTACCACAAGTCATTTTTATTGCTGCCATTATATCACTGCTTTACAATTTTTATTAAACGAGTTTAGGCTCCATTGATGGCTCGTTGCTTGAAGCACACTAAACTCACAAGAAATACTGCCACAATAGTGTCTATACTGTCTATGTTTGGATGCACCGACGCGGCTACTTCACATACAATTTTGACTTTAATTCTTTATTTTTAGCTACAGCCTGAGAGCAGTTCGCTGTTGTTGTTATTTGTTCAAATATGTAATTATGTAATAGTAAAAACACCATTTTAGCTCATAAATGGAAGAATGAGTGGCGCCATCTTCATGTATATTAGTCAACTGACAGTTCACACATACGTTTATTTTATTTAATTTAATTTTATTTTTTTTTTTTTGTTCTGCTAATGCCACAACTAAATGAAGTAGCAACTGATATTTGTTGCAGTAGCCACAATATCAACAGCTGGTTTAGATGTTGATGCTACAGATCTTGCAGTTTAGATAAAGATGATGATGATCGCGATTATGATGCTAGTCACACATAAAAATGATGCTGGTGTCATTGTTGTCTTCATAAATGATTATTGTAATCTGAAACTTGTGACGTGTTTTGTGAGCAAAAATATTTTATTACAGCGAAGAAGGCTGTTTGCTAATTACATTAGTGTAGCAGATCGTGATATTTAGTCGCACATACGTTTAACTTAAGTGTCTTTTGGTGGGAATTAACAGCATGTCTGTTATGAAACATTTTTAAAATATTTTCGATAAATTGTTTCGTTTTTACACAAAGTTTTACGACAGTATATTTCTATAGGACTCAAGCAAGTCAAATGGCATTTATTTTATTTTTTAATCATGCGACTTTACTCTGAGTTTTCTTAATAAACAGTTATTTTCAGCTCTGAGAAAATGTATTTTATTTTATTTATTCGTTCGTTTATTCTTTTAATTGTAAAATAAAATACCTTTTTACAATTTTGTTGACAACACTGTTGAACAAAGAACTATTAACTATTTTGCACACGAAAATTGCAAGTCCAAAGGTTTGCTTAATACTGTGATATCACTCGCAACTGCTATCTTTATTCGTAGGTGAGTAAACACGGCTAAATCTTACCAATATGGAAGGCTATGGCAGCTTGTTGTAGTTGTTTCTTGGAGAATTATATTTATATGTGTGGATTTGAGCTATGAAAAGAATTCTCCAGCAACAACTAACTGTAACTTAATGTCTGCTAAAAGATTTTATTTACAATACTTCCAGCATTGTTCCTGAAGACCTGGATACCAATTACAAAGTGCTTTTAAACAGACGAGTTCTTTCCCGCCATTAAAACCGTCACGTGAATTACCATCGCCGTCCATTGTTTTTAAATTTATAATTTCTTCTTTCTGCTTTAATTTTAATTTTTTTCTTCATTTTAATTTTTTTTCATTTACTTTTATCTGACAATGGCATAGTTGACAATGTGTTTTGAAATTAAAAGAAATTCTGACAATGTTAAATTAAAGTGTTTACACAGTTGCAAGATATCTGACAATATTATTTTCAGGTAAAGTCTGACAATTGTCTGACAGTGGTTTTCTGACAATATTGTCATAAAACAAGTGTACGTACATACGTACATATTGTACATATTGTAAGATCTGAGAACCGTACAAAGCTTATGTAATGTTTTTCTAATTTTAAGGTTATTTAATATCGGATACATCCAATGGTTCTTAGATTTCAATTTAGCATGATAAAAGCCTATACTGAGCGTGCATTAATCTGCCAAGATATATATTAACCAGTCACTAAGGTATGTGATCAATTAGTCAAGGATATGACAATTTTTTTTATTGATATGTGATTGTTGATAAACAATCAATGCTGAGGCATAATAAAATCAAATAAAAACTTTTGGTACCAGTAACAGTATCTATCGGGTTATAATGAGTTTTTTCAGGGATCACACTGTATTTTGTAGATCGAATTTCAATAAACAAGATCGAATTTAATTTAGTGGCTGTTCCTTTTCCTACACTATTTCTTATTATATCAATCCTTCTTGTTAAACATTAAATTAACATCTCGCAACAATCTCTGAACAGCAGTTTTCTTATGTTGTCAACGATTGCAAAACCAAATGTTGTACAGTCGAACACCGAAAAAATACCTTGAAATTTCTAAACGTTCCATATTCTATTATGAGACTTCTTACACTTATCAAGGAGACAGCGAAATAATTTATCGACAGCTGCAGCATTTCGTAGCTGTTCGTATTTAAAATAAGTTCTCTTTGTTGACCTTTTTTAATTTTTGATGTGAAAGAAAATGTACCTCTTATCCAATAACACAATTGATTCCTATTTTATATCTCAGTAATGACAGACAGAAGGAAAAAGGATAAACGGAAAATATTATTCATAAATTTTAAGCCATTAAAGCGAAAAAAATTAGAAATAGCAAAGAAAAAGGTTGTTGCAACTAATAAATTTATTATTAGGATTCAAAGTGAAATTTAATTAATTGTTTAATTAATTATTTATTTAAATAAATGATTGAATCAATTATAAATTTAATTAAAAAACACACAAAAATTTTCCAATTAAACAAATAAGTGAATCAGTTAAAAACGTAATTACATTTCAAGCTTAATTTAAATAAAATATTTAATAGAAGCGAATAATAATAATAATTGTTGTCCGAATGTAATTAAATTGCACTAAGACAATAAATATATTGTAAAATAATTCTTGAAAAAAAACCGACTTCAAAACATATTTTAGGTGTCTGTCTATAAAGGTTCAAAAGTTTGGACACATATATTTTTTACATCAGCTACTGGGACAACCTCCGATTTCTAAATTCAAATTTAAAAATGTAATACTTGTTGTTATAGCAAACTTAGCAATACAGGTTCCTTGTGAATTTCAATCGTCTGTCTTCAACTGTTCTAAAGGCCTTAAACATCAAATTAAATGAACCATTGGGACGGACATCCTTTAATTTACAATTTTGACGATTTATTCTTATAGTTGACATTCTTTCTAGGTTTTAAGCATTTCAAAACATAGGTGCACATTATATCGCATATATTTATTTTAATTTTAAAGGGGTGCCCTTTACGTAAAAACAAATTTATGTTGTATGGGGACACGCTTTAATTTTTAAAATTATGAACTATTAAAACTTTCAAATAAAGAGAAAATAAAGAAAAAATTTTCAAAATCGATTCAGAAATTACTGATTTCTAAACAAACATAAAAAAGCAACATTCAGATGAATCCTTCTTTTTGTGTAGTCGGTTAAAAACGATCTTTACCGAACATTTAGGTACTCAATGGTGGCTATCTTGATCATGTAGATGTGATTTGTAATGCAACTTCTTTTTGCCAACATTTCAAACGGCAGCTCCAATTCTAAGAACTTTTTGACTGAAAGTTCTATATCCTTTGAATGGTGAGACGGCTATAAGTCAATAAAAATTTCATTAATTATTTAAGAGGTCTACGATTTTTGCTTCGAAGTAATAAAAAACAAAAATGTATAATTTAACCACAGATTACAACAAGTCTTAAAGAAATAAAAATATTTAAGAAGAAAAAAGATCAGGGGAAATCTCTTACTTATTTAAACACAAAAATTTACGTTCATCATTTTTTAACTGAAAGGTAAAGCGAGAATATTCGGATTTGATGCTTTAACTTACAGCGATCATTCTTAGTAATCAAATGGAGGTTTAAACTAAAGAAAAGCCAAATTTATTATATTCATATAAAAATGGATTATCTCAAGTTTTAAAGTCATGCTGGGCATATCGTAATTATAAATTGATGTGTCTTACACTTCAGTGATAATCCGTAAGTCGTGCATTTAACAACAAAATCTTATTCTAGGCAAGACAAAGTGAATAAACGTAGGAAGCGAATTTAAATAACTAAATCTGATTTATTTTTCATTTAACTTATTTGTGACACATTTTTCAGAAGATAAATAACAATTTTTACAGCTTTATGGAAACCTAAAAGGCTTAACTTATCTCCTTAAAAAAAAAATCAAGATTAAAATGTTATCTTTTAAAATATGATAATCTAATTAAAACCACCACGGCTAAAAGAACCCCCAATACTAAATTTTTATTTTCACTTATAATAGGTTTGTTTTAAAAGAAAAACATGCTGTGACATTGATAATATGTCTCTATTACCGCAAACAATTTTTGTTCTTGAATTTATAATTTTTTTTTTCTTTTTCTAACGTTTTGTTTTTCCTACAACGTAAAATGACAAGTAAAATGTTTCAGATTTTTTTAAACTGACACCAACTGGAAATGATAAGGCCAATAAAACAAACTATTATAGTTTGTGTGTATGGGTCACTACTTGTTTTGCATCTTCTTTGTTTCTAATTTTTAAATAATCAAAAAGGCCACACACCAGCTTTAGTTCAAAGCAACAGAAGCATCAGAGAAAACACCAATTGTGCTCCTCAGTAAATTGATGCTTGCTTAACCACCATTATAAAGCCACCTTGTTACGCATTTAGTTTTATGTGTTCATGTCTGTCTCTCTGTCTGTTTTTTTTTACATCGTTTCATTTTATCCTCAAGTGTCACAACTTTCTTTTAAAGTCTTCTTAATTTTAAACAAAGGCCCCAATAAACCTTAAGTTAAAACAAAAAGTTATGAAAAAAAAGTAATAAAGGAGATAAAAAAATAAAGAGAAATATTTTAATATAAAGTCTAAACAAAACAAATTTACATATCTTAGCTATGAGCTACAATCTCAAACTGGTATTTCGTTTCTGTTTAGGCCAGATTTAAATATGCAATAAAAATTTAAATTTCATTTATGAATTATCTTGTTTATACTTTTCTAAATCTGAAATACTGGATAACAGCTTGGTTATTGCGTTTAAAAAAAATTTTTAAGCTAAAATATGTTTGGAAAGTGAGGTTATATATTAATGATTTAGATGGAATTTCAATACCAAAAAACAAGTAAAATTTTTTAAGAATTTCATAGCAGTAAATTTGTACCATAGGATTTTTATTAAAAAGTAATATAAAAATTCTTATAATGTAAAAAAATTCTTATATAAAAAACTGTAATACCCAATACACAGTTTTATTATTTTGCCACTATTTAAGATGAAACAAATTCTTATCGAGAATGGATATATTCCGAAACATCAATTCGGATTACGAATAATACAGAGTACAATCGAACAAACATACAGATTAGTATATGCAGTTAAAAAGATCATTGAGAAAAGAAAAAATTGGTCTGCACTTTTCATAGTCGCATCTCAAGCGTTTGATAGTGTATGGCATTAAGACTTAAGTCTTAGAATTTATTTAAGCTGTAACTGTAATGTAACTGAAAAAAATTGATAACGAAAGAAGTAGAATTTTTCAGCTCACCTTAGTAATGGAAACTGAAGTTGTAGAAATTAAGTATATTGGGACCCCTTTTATGCTTGTACACTTTGGATATGTCCGCCAGAAAACAAGTTCACACAAAGATACTTGCATAAGATGCTGCGTTTCTAAGTACTCATGAGACTCCTCAAGTAGCCTCATAATAATTAGAAGAAAATAAGAAAAGAAAAGGTGAATGAATAAAACATACTCATATAATGTTCTTACTGATGATATTTCCTTATTGGGATCTACATCCTTAGCACCAGTCGTAAATAAGATGCTGCCAAAGCGGTTTACATTTTTCATCGTGTTCAATTTTAGTCGTTGTAATTTTAAAAAGCTTAAGGCTAATTTTTAGAGATACCTCCTACAAGTCAAGAAAAAACATGGTTGAGGTAACCATAATCTACGAGCAACATACAATGGTTGTATAATAGAGTTGTTAGCAAAACATAGTATTGTTATATTGAATAATATTTCAGTTGCTTTTGCAAGCGTATTCTTGTTTTGCTTAACAATAACATGGTAAAGTATAAACATAATTATGTTTAAATATAAATTATTAAATAGTTAAATTAAAATTTCATAATATAATTGAAAATGTCATGTTATAAATAAGAATGCAAATATTTTCTGATATAATGGTCTTATTATTATTAATTATTTCATTTATTAATGATTTAAAAACATAAATTTACAAAAAATCATTTATTTGTTTCTTATATGTGAGTAATAATTAAAAGGCTTTGACTCATAGCCTATAAAAATTATTTATACATGAAATATACTTTATAAGCCCAAATAATGGCTTCTTATCTTCATACATTCCTATGTGAACATCAATTTATGGAGTAAACGTTATAGTCTAGTATTGAAGATATCATACGATACGTAATGGTAATTCGGAACTGAGTCTATAGTTATCTAAAACTAACATGTTAATCTGGCATTTGCGGTGATATATTTTGGTACATAATAGCAATTATTGTTGATGTACATATAATTAAGAGCTTTAAATGAAAAATAAGTAAACGGTATCACAATTGTACAAATATAAAGAATTATATTTATTTCAACTATTTTGAAATGTTTTGCTTAACTTTTTATTTGTATTCACATTTTGCATATTATGTTTTATAATATATATATAGTTTGTACATAATTTTTTTTTTCTTTAACAGTAAAAAATATATTTAACTTCAAGGTAACAAAAAAATTACTAAACTGATAGAAAAGCATTCTGTCAAGACCTAGAACAAACTACTTTTAACCGCAAATATTAATTAGTTTGCTTTTAATCATACTTTGATTAATAAAAATATATTATGGTTGAATATATTATATTATTTTTAATAAGTAATAAAACTTTGGTTGATATTCGAATGTGTTAAAGATTAAACCAACCCTGTTACATTATTGTGCACAGTAAACAAAGAATGATTAAATGTCAACAAAAAATCTTTGTCGTGGCTGAAGTTTTGTTGAAAGAACTATAATTTGTTCTCCTCAATTAAACATTATAATAAAGAATATAGAATGGTTATTGGGACTATATCACAACCATGTTTTTTCTCTACGTGACTAGTTTAACTTGGTCTGGTTTTTATCTTTTTGTTATCGTTAAAACATTTTTTTTTCAAAAAGAGAAGTAGCACTTTAGGCAATAATACCTATTTAGTTTAGATCCTGAGGAAGATAAGTCAGGTGCTGAAAGAAGATAGATATAGATAGATAGATAGATAAACAGATATAGAGATAGATATTATTAGTTATTTTACTTCGCCGACGAATATGCTATAAAGAAGTACCGACGAAGGAGGCTGCAAGTTGTAATGTTAATTCTGAATACGTATATTAAGCAGAAAAAAATATTTTTATTTTTGATTGCCGCACCTCTGGCCTACCAGATTTGTAGTCAAGGTGGTAGTCAAGGTGGTAAGCACAGCAGCCTACCAAAATCAATCATCGATTACTGTGACAATGAGAAAGTTACGTGAAATTTTTGGAAGAAATAACGTGCAAACAAAACGATCTTTTATCGTGTAGTGAATGTTTTCAAAGAAAGAGGCCTGTAGGTGATAGGCCCAAGCATGGGCCACAATGTACTACAAGATCGGCTAAAAAAATTACTGCTGCTTAAGAAAGTGTTCAAAACAATCTACTAAAAATCATAATTAGTGACCAGGCACATTTTTATTTGGATAGAATAATTAGTTCTGGGCAATGGAAAATCCACACCAGTCACCTTTGAATCCATTAAAAACGACATTCTGGTGTGCAATTTGGGCATAAGGAAACAGTGGACCTTTCTTCTTTGAAAATGAAAACGGCATAAAGGTAACTGAATGGGGAGGGATATAGTGATATGATTGAAAACTTTTTAAAAACGTAACGAAAAAAACAAAGTGGTTTACCTTCTCGGCGGAGACCCTCTCTCTAAATATATATTCCATTTGGGGTGTTGAATGTTGTTGAAAACATTTTTCCTTGTCAACCTAAGTAATGGAAATTTTAAAGCAACTTTGAAATATTATATAAATTCAATTTTTACTGTTTATAAGCAACTGTTATTTATTCCCATCTTAAGTATTTTTGATAAGAAATCAAATTTTTTCAATATTATCTTGTTATTATTCTGAAGTATTTGCTCTTCTGAATGAAAAATTAATTTGCTATGATAAAGCAAGAAGCACAAGCCAACCATTTGGATAAAAGCGACTTTCTAGTTACCACACGTCATCCATAGACTTCATTTAGGAATATTAAAAAAGACACAAGAGTGAAAAATGGAACATTTTTGCAGAGAAGAAGAACCTCTCTTGTTCACTATAAAGCTTTAAGCCGCTGGATATCGCACTGCTTCTCTGATGGCAGCCGTAGCGTAAATCTCATTGAACCGCTAACTAAGGTAACAGCACGACAATGACCATGTAACAGTGATGACTACACAGCGGATAAGATAAAAAACTTTCATATTACAAGAAAAATTTTCATAATATTGCTATTACTGGCTGTTGAAGCCACATCCCACATTAATAACTGTAACGACGGCTGCTGACTCAAATCATACCAAATAATGTGGGTTTTCTCGAAAACAAAAGCTAAAAACAATTTCTTACTTAAGTAGTGCCTCCATTATTCGAAAAATACACCATTTCTACTATTTCTTAAAAGCAAACATCTCTCACCTTAAAATTTGCTAAAAAATATATATTGCCTTAAAGTTTTATTTGATACTCATATCTCTTCTGCCTACAACAAAAACCTAAAAAACTTTACTTTCTTTGTTTAACAAAAGCACTCTGTATTTGTTACCCCAAAACTTTAAAAATAAAAATAAAACAAAACCCGAAAATAAACTTTTTGGTAGTTTTTTAGACTGTGCAGATAAAAAAATAATCAGAAAAACTTCCAACAGATATTTACCGGCAACAACAAAAAGAATGTTAAAAAAACAAAGCGTAAAGATAAACAAAGTAGAACCCACACACAGGCAAACGTACGTTTAATGCTGTTTTTTTAAGAAAGGGAAGAAAATGTGTGCATCAAAATGATAAGTTGATCATCTTTTGTTCTTTTTGTAAAATTAAGAGAATTTTTTAACAATACAAATACCGATATTTTGTACTTTTTAATCGACTTTAAAAAAAGATGGAGGTTATCAGTTCGGTTGAATGTTGCTTTTTTTATATTTCTTTTTCTGAACCGATTTTGAAAATTTTTGATAATATGAGAGATTATGCTTACAGATTGGCCTCGTTTTAAAAACCTTAAAAATTAAAGGGTGTCCCCATACAACATACATTTTTTTAGGTGTATTCTGAACTGTAAGGTGCACTTCTGTAAAATTTAAAATGACGCGTATTACTATAGCTCCCAATAACAAAAATTTATACAAAAATAATTCTAAAAATTAAAGGGGGTCCCTATAATTAATGTAAATTTACTAATATCGGCCTACCTTTTGAACCGTTATAGACAAACTCTTGCAAATTAGACAGAATGTCGATTGCTATGGCCGTTATAATAACAGGTATTAATATTACAAATTATAAATTAAAGGGTGTACCAATAGTTCATTAAATTTGATGTGTATGGCCATAATATTAAACAGTTGTAGACAGACGATTGAAATTTATAAAGAACCTGCATTACTAACTCTGCTATAACAACAAGTGTAAAATTTTTAATTGGAAATAAACGGGTGTCCCAATAGTTGACGTCATTTGGTGTACGTGGCCAAACTTTTGCACAGTTATAGACATACATGTGAAATTTAAAAGGGACCTGTATTTCTAAGTCCGCTATAACAAGAAGCTTATAATTTGAATTTAGAAACTAAAGGGTGTTCCCAAAATTAATATCATTTGTTCTATATGGCCGTATTGAACCGTTATAAACACACGGCTGAATTTTAGACAGAATGTCCACTACTTTGTTTGGTATGATAAGAAGTATTAAAATTTTAAATAATAAATTAAAGGGTTTTACAACAGTTGATATAGTCTGATGATATGGCCAAATTGTTTTACCGTTGTAGACACACGGTTGAAATTTACACAGCAGTTGATTGCTAAATCTTTTACAACAGTAAGTATATAATTTGAATTAGGGAATTTAACTATTGAATAGTTGAACGAGTATAAATTTTGGAGAAATAAGGGTGACACAATAGTTAATGCAGACAGATGAGGTCTGTTTTGAAGTCGGTTTTTGTTTGCAGGAATTATTCAGTATATTTTTACTTTTTGCCAAAGAGGTGCCTTTTTTAAACCAAATATAAAAAAATAAATAAAGTTTAAATCTTAAAGTAAACCATCCAAAAAGTTTTTTAGTTGCTCCTAGTTACTCGAATGTAGCTACTAACTAAGATATCGATTTCAATTTCCAAAGGCTCTGACACAAAATACGTCATAAAATTATATTTTGCTTCTTTTGACAGCGATTGTGTCTTTGTACTATTTTCAATTTCATTTCTATATGCTCCAAGTTATGTGCCAATCAAAAGGTTTACCGTTTTATGAGGTTATTTTTGTTTGTTAAAAAAAAACAATTAGGTTTCTACTTTAAGGAGATACATTCAAAAATCAAAAAAGTTTTATTTTGACCATTAAAAAGTTCCGTTTACTAGTCACATTATCACAGTGGATTTTTCTTTATCATTCGTAAGATAATATTGTCAAACGTACTGAAAATTAATCCAAAAAAGTGTAATTCCCATTTATTCTAGGATTTATGATTAAAATTATTTAAAAAAAATGCATTTAAAGTGATGAGGAGTAGATTGCCACTACACTTTACCTATCTGCTAGGATTTATCCTCTTCTTTTCTTTCTCTCTTCTGCAGGTGATACAATGGAATACACAGGCAGACCCAAGTGAGCTGTTCAAAGCTGCCTGTTCAAAATGACTTAACATACAATTATAATACTAACAACAATAAAAACACTGAAAAACCGGCTTAAAACAAGAATGGGCTAGGCCAAATTTTATATACCCTTCACCATATACGCAAATCTAGTTTATTGAAATATTTCCAATAAAAAACTAAATATTGGGATGACAGAGAATTAAGAAATAAGAAAAAAATCAAGTACTATATATATCTTTACATAGATTTGTCATTAGCTCTTAATTGGTTAAAAGCTTAAAAAAAAAATTTAGTATTCCTTTAAAGATCTCTTCAAAAGCTTTTAAATGATACCCGTATTGATACCTTAAAAATATGGTGCACAATCGTACTTTTCGTTTAATAGTTCAAACGCCAATAATAAGAAATTTCTTGTCAAGGTTAGCGTCTTGAGAAAACTTTCCAATAACTATAACTTAATGGTACGGGACATTCGATAGTTAATTTCCTTCAGGGAAAATGAGAGGAAAGATTTCTACTTAAAAAAAAGTTTATTCTCTGTAATAAAATATACAAAGTCCCAATAAATATGTCTTAATTAAAACATCGTGAGTTGTATTTATAAATACCACGCGACATAAATGTAGTTTAAATAAATAACTCTGCAGTAATCATTTAGTTAAAAGTGACCTTATCATTTTGAAGCGCATTTAATAGCGTTACAATTATTCTTGGTTATTTCATAACTATGTCAAGATATAAAAGAAACTTTTAAATTTATACATTTTACGTTTTTGGTTGTTCTGTTTTATAGCAGCAAAATTACATAGAAGAAGAAGGAAGAAAAGAACATGCTGTTTTATGTTTGATCTACGGATTTGTGAACAAAGACAGACAAAAGACAGTTCGAAATAAACCATAAAATGTCGCATTAAAATGTTAATGCAAGCGATGATTTTCGTTTGTTGGGTTTCTGGAGCCCTTTTTTTTAGTTTGATGTCAATGTTGCTGAATTTTGCTGCTCTATTTTTTTTGGGTTTACCAAAACATAAAAGTCAAGTAAAAAAGAAATGCCGAATGAAATGGGTATAAATTTGACTCTTGTTTTTTTAGAAAAATGTTTCTTTAAAGGCAGTTTTTTGTATTTTGGCTGAAGCAGAATAAATGTTTAAATATGTCAGAATATTATTTTCAAAGTCAGTATGTTTATGTTGTTTTATCAGCACTTTTAAGTAATTCAATCCCTGATTTAAAGATTAAAATTCAATAACGAAAATATAACTGTTTTATTTAGTATTTTTAATTCTAAAGGAAAAGGTAAAATACTCTGAAAAATTATTTGAACAGCACACTCACATTGACTTAGCACAGTTTTTTAAGTTATAAAGTATATAAAATTCAAATATATTTGACGATATCACAATTATTAGTACAGATGGCATTAATGCCGAAATAAGAGCTTCAATAATTATTTACTTAAATAGTTTTTTTTTAGAAAACCCAAAAAATAATAATAAAATAAATAATAAAATAATAAGAAGAAAATAAGAATAAAAAGACAAGTAAGTTGACGCATATTGTGCAACCATAGTGGATGCGTTGGTAAAGGTGTCTGCATGTCGTAGAACAGAAGTTCACGGAGTTAAGGAGCTATTCGCGCCATGAATTTTGCTCAGCCGCGATGAATAGATTGTTTGGCTATAAAAATGAAACAGTTCAATCCTCCAAAAATCCCTTATTAGAAAAACGAAAACAATTGTTGTGTAGTCACGGTAGATGAGCTAGTCAAGGAGCGTTTTAGTATATTAGAACAACAGATGAGATACATACATGCGACAACATTTTTGATGTAGCTTGGTCCACAGTACAAGTGGCTGTCTTGTCAGCTTGTTTGATGTTCTTGGCTAAATTCGAAATGGGCAGAATGAAAAATAAAAATGTAATCTAACACTAAATTAAATATTTTTAAAATATGATACCGAAACAGGAGCTACTCTGATGTGAAGAAAAAAGTATGAAAAAATAAAAATGCATTCGTTGCTATGTCAACAGTTAAAAAAAGGAAGAGTTAATACATGTGACAATTAATTAAGAGAACAAGAAAAAACTTTGGGTTGCTTGTGAACCTTGTCCAACTAAAATAATATTAATTGAATATGAATATTTATTAAATTAGTTAAATAGATGATGTTTAGAACACATCTAGATAAGTGCGAAGAGTTCTGATGAGAGAGGAAGGGATCCAGAAAATGTTTCATTATACTCGGCTTACACCTAATTTTATCGTTTTTGTTTAAAAATTAACACAAAAATCTATAAATAATTTTTCTTTCGTAATAAATTAAATATTTAAAATATACTTGAACTTAAGCCGAATTAAATTTAATTACTTGTTATAATATTTAAAAATATGTAGTTGAAACAATAATTTCAAGAAAAATTAAATTTTGATATGAATGTTATGAATGTTATGAATAATTATTATATGTAGTGAAATGGCCATAAGGATATGCTTTCCCTGCAGCAAGACATTTCAATTTATAGTTTTAAATAAAAAATATTTCATGAAAATATCATGAAATATTTAGATTTGAAGGCATCAAGCACGATTAAAGTAAATTATTATAAACTGTTGTTATAACTTTCGGTGAAAACCGTCGTCTCTGGCTGTATACTTGCTACGTTTGGCGAGAGCTATCGATTTGATGACATCATTTTCAAGCCACGTGTTTGTTAGTACTGTTAAGAATAAAAGGTGATGGCTTAAGTTAATTTTGTCCGTTTAAATGGTATTATACAGTTAGATTGCCTGAAATCTATCATTTTTATTGGGTTAAATAGTTTAGTGTCTGCGTCTTTTATTGTTGGATGGGTAAGTGTGATCATCTGTGTGTGTTTCTCGTTTGTAAGACTGTTTTAATAATTTTACTGGTTTAAAAATCGTGTCAGAGGTTGTGTTTATTTGTTCTTACTTAATAATGTCTACGTTAAACGTTCGTGTTTTGCAGATTTTCATCTTTTCAAGAATGTCTAGTTTTCGTCCTTTTTTACTTGGGTGTAATACTGTCATACATTCATCTATTTCCTTTGGTTCGTGTCCATGTACGTTAAGGTGTTTTGCGAAATTGGAGTCTTCTCTTTTCTTTTGTATGATCGTATGTGTTCTGTAAACCTTGTTTTTAATGATCGTCCAAATTGTTAGATGTACATCTGCTTGCAGGTACAAGTAAGTCTGTATTCTCTGCTGGTGCTAAATTTATCGGTTGTTTCTGTTAGTGTTTTGAGGTTGTTGCATAGAGTGTTACTCCGCAATCTTTACAGAGATTTTCATGCGACATTTAGAAAAACTGATGGAAAAACATAAAATACTTTCTATATTTTCATCTGTAATTCACGATACATATTTTGATTTTAAAATTTTTATGTGCTCCAAACAATGAAATATTTTTTTTTGCGTTATTAGTTAATTGCGGAAATGTGTGGACATCTAAATTTTTTTACAATTCAATTATTGATAATTCCATAAATTTCATTTTAAGATCCTGCAGTTCAATAAATTCTAACTTAAAATTTTCGGGAATTTTGGTCCCAATGGAATTGAAAAATACTTCAATATAACTTTCTTAATTGTTAAAATCCATCATTTTTTGTTCAAATTCTTGATGCAAAGCAAATAAAATATCGATATATTTTTGTTTCTCGTAACTATTTTTAACGTCAGTTTTTTCGTTATGATATTTAGAGACTGTTTTATGCTGCTGTTTTATATCGTCGTTCAAATACAAGACAAAAGAATATACTTTTTTCTTAATTTAATTGCCTCTGAAATGTGATTAGAGGATGACAAAATAAATGTTTACTTAGAAGTAATAATTGGATTATCTTTTTAAGAAGTTTTCCTGATTACATTTTATGCGGTACTCTACTTGATTTCATAAGATTTGATTCCCTTAAAAACTTTGCTTGCGTACTCCTCCTATTTCTCTCTAACCTCTCACTTTGATATTCTATTTTTATAAAATTGTTGCTAATGAATAAAATAGAAACAAATTTTGAGTGAGGTTATTTGGTGTTTTTCAAAGCATAATTTGAGATACGTCTTTTCTCAGTTTTATTTGAGCACAAAATTACGGAAAACATCTGTGTTTTTGTTTTACATATATTAGTTATGATACCTTTGTTATTAATCATTTTCTTTATGTTTTTGTCAAAAGAAAATATAACGAAGCAAGAATGCTATATTCTGCCGTATTGCCGTATTCGTTTACTAATTTTAAAGAGTATTTTATGTTTATCACCTTCACTTCTAAAAACATAATATTAACAAGTAAGAGGGCTATATTTTGACTATGTCAAATCTTATACACCCTCCACTATATATGTAAATCTAGTTTAATCAATAAAATGAACAAAAATTGGGATGACAGAAAGCTAAAAAATAAGAAAAAAAATTAAGTACTACATATATATAATTATACATATGAATGTCACCGGTTCTTAATTGGTTAAGCATTTTTAACAATTTTAAGTATTTCCTAAAAGATCTCCTCAAAAGCTTTTAAATGATACCTATATTTATATTTTAAAAAGTACGGTGCAGAATCGTATTTTTCTATGAAAACTTTACAGGCCCATAAACCGGAAAATATGAGGGAGCACCAATTTTTACCCCTGATATATTTTTTCTCAATTTTTAATTCTCCATCTACTTCACTAAACCAGAGTTGTTTCAAATGATATGAAAAAATTAGAGGTGGCATGGTGTTTTGTCTGCTTCCTTGAAAAACATAGACCGATCTTGCAGATTTTTAATACCAAAATTTTTAAAACTATTTCTAATCGATTGTGCCTTTTCAAAGTTGATTTCAACTCGAAGACGGAAGGACAGACGGACGACCATTATTTGTGTTGTTTACAGTGACTTGAAAAAATTAATATAGAAAAAAATGGAATTAACTCGTGAACATTTTCGTGCCATCATTTTTCACAACTCTCGACTTGGATTATCACGACAAGAGTGCATTGATGAACTTAAATCTTTGTATGGCGATGAAGCACCATCCTATAGCACTGTGAAAAATTGGTATAATGAATTTAATCGTGGCCGAAGCTCGCTCAAAGACGAATTCCGTGAAGGTCGTCCAAAAATGGCTGTTGTGCCAGAGAACATTGATGCCGTGCGTGAACTCATAATGCAAGATCGACATACGACATACCGAGGGATAGATACATCCTTGGACATTTCTTCCACCAGCATACATTCGATACTGCATGAACACCTGGCCGTAAAAAAGGTTTGTTCTCGTTGGATCCCGCACAACTTGAAAGTCGCTCAAAAAAAGGCTCGTGTCGATTGGTGCAATGAAATGTTGCAAAAATATGATTACGGTGTTTCAAAAGACATTTATAAGATCGTCACAGGTGAGAAATCATGGATCTATGCGTATGAGCCCGATACGAAACAACAATCGACCGTGTGGGTCTTCAAAGACGAGCAAAAATCCAACGAAAGTTGTTCGTGGAAGAAGCACTTCGAAGCAAATGGTCGCATGTTTCTTCGGCAAAACTGGTCATGTGGCGACTGTTCCGCTTGAGCAACGTAGGACGGTCACTTCTGAGTGGTACACTACAATTTGTTTGCCTGAAGTCATCGGAGAAATTCGAAAAACCAACAAGAGAAGACGAATCATTGTTCACCATGACAATGCGAGCTCTCACACATCGGCTCAAACCAGAGCGTTTTTGACTGGCCAAAACGTCGAATTAATGGGTCATCCGCCGTACAGCCCTGACTTGGCATCTAATGACTTCTTCTTGTTTCCGCACATCAAGAAAAAATGCGTGGTCAACGATTTTCGTCGCCAGAAGAAGCTGTTGAAGTGTTCAAAAACCATGTTTAGAGGTGTCTCAATCGGAGTGGAAAAAGTGCTTCGACAACTGGTTTGAGCGCATGCAAAAGTGTATAAATCATGCTGGCGAATACTTTGAAAAACAATAAAACCATTTTTGATTATAAATATTCGCATTTTCACTATTAGGCCAGAAATATATAGAGCAGCCCTCGTATTACATACGAGTATTTTGTCGAATTTTTGATTTTAAAGTGAAATCCAAACTTTTGATAAATGGCATTAAAAAATTAGATTCAGCAAAAATGGTTTATTTTTAAAACAGTTTTTTATTTTTATTAACACCTTTAGCGAAATTAATAATATGTTGTGAACATCTGTTTTTTGTTTTTTTGTAAATTTTTATTTTTGCCACAAAATGCGTTTGTTTATCATTTTGTTTTTTATAAAATTTTGATTTTTTATGCTTCTCTGGGTTATTTCATCAATTCCTATTAAATTTTTTCTTATTTGGTAAAAATTACATTTCCTTTTTTCTTTAATATTTTTTTTAAAGTTTAGCTGAAAACTGAATTTAAATTTTTAGTGAATTTTCTGAATCAGATCATTTTATTTTTTATTTACATCTTTATATGTTATGAACGGATTTTAATGAACTATAAAAGCAGAACAACTGGATTTCAGAAAGTTTATACACATTGTCTGGGGTCCTCAGAATCTCCATTATTTCGAATACTTTTCCTAAAAAAGAAATTATTGTACAAAAATTAATCTAATAAAATAGTTACTTCTGATTTCAAATAGGGAGGTTATCTAATACAAACAAATTAAACCTCATCGTAATATTACTATCTTCGTCATGATAAGCTCATATAAAATTCCAAGATAGTCACGTTTCACTTTGAGAAGAAATAGGAAGTCTTATTTTTTTCATTAAAAAAAGTAATTGATCCTTTAAAGTGTAGTGAATTTAAATTAAGTATTTAAAATAAATGGCTTTTAGAAAAAATTGATTTAATATTCTATTTCTAAGAGTTCTCAATAATATTTTATATGAAATCTAAAATCGGTTCTCCGAAAGATCCACGTTTTTTCAGCAACATATAATGTAATGTGATAAACCGCTTACATGCATGAGCTGTTTATAAGGCATCCTTCCGAAATCGTTCCCGTAAACAACTTGCTAAATGTTCGTTACTACAGTAGCACTGTGGATCATTTATTTGATCTGTTGGAATAACATTTCAATTACGTTCATATCATGGGCTTGGTAAAAAATTTTTTGTCTCAAATAAAATTTTTAAGACAATATTGGGACTGAATAGGTGAGTTTATATATATTATTATTGTTTTTGCTACCAGGATTCAACTTTGTCTTCGTCTGACTGCATAATTGAATCTGTCTATAGTGAGAGAAATACATTTTTTATAAATTTTTTCTTTTTAATATAGAGTGAAAAGTTTCAAGTTGGCCCTTGAGACCTGTTCGGGCTGTTTGTTATTATTCACACAAAGAAAAATATGAAAAAAAAATCTTAAAGAAGAGCATTTTAAATTATCCTTAAAATATTCCTATCTTTATATTTTTTACCTCTTTCCCATAAAGGTTTTTTGTCATTTTTCCTTTGTAATGCTATTCAACCTTGTATTTTTATAAAAAGGTGTAAATTCTGTTAAAATATACAATCTTAATGTTTTGCATAAAAAAGAAAAATTATTATCAGCATATTTTAACACATAATGCTGGCAAAAAAGCACACAAATTTCAAAGAGGAACATTTTAGACGATTAAGACATCGGTTTAATAGCTTAATATCACCTAAACTTAAATACCTGTACGAGTATCATAGAATTTAACAAAGCTTTTAAAAGCACAATGTTTTTTATATCTTGTTTTTGTTTTGCATAAATAATTTAAATAGAAACGACTTATTTACTGTCTTAACACATTTTTGTAGTCGTTATAACAAATTTTTATTAAGACGCAGGTAAAAAAAAAATTACATGATGATTATTTTGATAGAAAATAATTTGTAATTTGTAATTTTTTGGAATAAAAAGTTTTTCTTTTAAATCTGGACATTTCATATTAAGAAAAACATAAAATAAATAATAAACTAAAAAAAATAAATAAAAAAATACCTCTTGTCAACAAAGATTTCATGAAACTAGTTTCATGCAAAATGCCGTCGTTCAAAATGGCTCTTCGTAAAACGCCCATAAGGCTATGCTTCTCAAGGATGTACACTTAGCTCTTTTTGGGATAGATTTATCCCGTTTTTAGTGACTCTATGCGAAAAATATTATTTTGCTCCAAACAAAAACATTAAAAACGCCAAAATCTAACACTTTTTATAATCATTTTATAACCCTTTAAGGTGTGTTTAGACAATGTTGTACACAGTTATATGGAATGTCAAAATCGTAATTTTGCGTGTATGTTAAAGTCAATATTTAAAATTCGGTTTATAGTTATCATGTTGCTGAAAAAATAAATTAAAGTACTAATAACAGTGATTCAATATTTCTTAGCGACAATTATTTTAAAAGGACAACAATTTAAGTATAAGAGGCACACACGTGTGTGTTAAAAAAAAACAAAAGCATGGTGGCAAAATTAAAAAAAAAAACTCAAACATGATTATTACCAACACTTAAAAACTAATTATATCCAAAAAAATCTTCTCTCTGATATCTCTTGTAAATATTTACATGTAAAATTTACGTTGTAAATGTTACCATTATTGTTTTTTTTTTTTTTTACTTGTATGCATACAAAATTATTTTTTTCATAAAGTGTAACATATCGAAGTAGAGCGTGCTCTAAATAAAAAACTAACACATGTGAAAACACATAGGAAAATATCATATGTTATATGTTAATTAGGTTTCCACTTTGTGTATTTATTTACTTGTGGAACACCTTTATAGTATTTGTTTAATTTAATTACATTTTAATAGCCGTTATTTGTGTTTATTCTGGCAATAGCGGATTGTGAATTCATATATTAGTTAAAATAATATATGAGAGTAATAATTTTAAAGGACTAATTAATTGACGATTTAATTAGCATTGAATGATAAGTAATGCAAATGATTATTTAGCATTATCATTACTTTTGTTAATGGTAATGCTTTTTAATGAAAAGGTTTCAATGATAATTAGTTAAAAAACGAAACCATTACCATTGACTAATAATTAAATGGTTTCAAAGCATTATCATTAATAAATATATTCCTTGTTCTTGTACACTAAATACATGGCTTAAAGTATAGAAGCATTATTTGAAAATGGCATTTTAGTAACAAAAATTTGGTGAAAATGAGACATATTTTTGTTTTCGTGAAAGTAATAAATCTGTTAGCTGGGGTGTTACGTTCCTTTAGATCTCAGATATCAAGTTTTATACCTATCTTACTTAAACATTATTTTTGATTTAATTGTAAGCAATTGTAATTAAAATTAAATCATTAGTATTAAATGGTTATTCAATTTTTTGTTGTAAATAGTTCAAACAATGCCAATCAAATTTCAATGGTAACGCAAAAATCGCAAGTATGATTTTAATGTGTTGTTATAGTATTAAAAGAAATGAGTGAACTGTACACTTTTGCACGAAATGCTGAAAAGCCGCCTTAAAGAACAAATCGCACCGCGGAGATTTAGAAAAACAAACTACCAACATTCTATTTCAAATAGTAGAAAAAATATTTGTAGCTTAATTTCTTGCTACTATCGAGAAGGTATAAATACGACTGTATAATTATAAGATTTTGGTGAAGTAACTTTCCGCAATACTATGAATTCGGCTAGTAAAATCTAGGCTGTACGCATCGTATTTTATTACTGTTAATATAAATATACTTTCGAATTATTACATTAATTATAATAAAAATACTACTGAAGGCTAAACACATACAGCATTTAATTTTCTAAAAAAAAAACAAACAATAATATTCATACCTTGATAAATTGTACAGGCATGTCATAAATCCCAATCGGAATGGTTTTAACTCCGTATTAAAAGTTCTGATAGATTTTGTTTTACCTTCTTCAGATTCCGATTAATTTTGCTTATTTATAAAAAGGCAATTGCCTCTAAATCTATTGCAGTCTTCTGTTATAAATTCGCCTTGATAGACTTCTTCATATATATGTAATAATTCTTGCGAAAACCCCGACTTCAGAATAGATTTTATCTGTCGATCTATAACGGTTTAAGAGTATGGCCATATACATAAATTATATTAATTATTAGGACACCCTTTTATTCCATCTCCAAACTATATACTTGTTCAACTGTTGAACAGTTTGAAGTAGACTTAGCAATCAGGTTTTTTGTAAACTTCAACCCTTTAATTTAAAATATTTTTACTTCTTAATTTTTAATTTTTTCCCAACCAAAGGCTAGTACAAAAGCAACAACAAATGTACAAGACGAGTTACAAAGAGAACGACAATGAAATGCTTTAAGTTGTGTGTGAACTTTGTCTCAGCAAATTACCATAAAGATTAGTTGGTTAAATAGATGATGTTTACGACGTACATAACATTAGGTAGATAGATGCAAAGAAAGTTGATGAAGGATGTAGCGGTCCAGAAAATGCTGCATTTCATTCTGCTAGCGTCTAATTTTTCTTGTTTTCTTCGGAAAACGTCCGCATACATTTGTAAGTAATTTTTATTTCTAAAAATATTTAGAAATTAAATTAAAATGAACCAAAAAGCCGAAAATAAGTAAATTTTCATTCATTTTTACTTCTTATTATACCTACCAAAGTAGTAGACATTCTGTCTAATTTTCAAGTGTTTGTAAATAACGGTTCAAGAGATACGGCCATATAGGTCATTACATTAATTTTGGGGTCATCTCTTACTTTATAAATTCGAACTATAAGTTTGCTGTTGTAGCAGACTTTGCATTACAGTTTCCTTAAAAGTTTCAGCTGTATGTCTTAAATTGTGTAAAAGTTCGGCCACATATATCAAATTACATCAACTATTGCGACACTCTTTAATTTCAAAGTCCAAATTTGTACTTTTTATTATAGCGGAGTTATCATTTCGTTACAGATTCCTTGTAAATTTCAGCTGTCTGTCTTAAACGATTGAAAAATTTGGAAGTTTGGCAATATACATCAAATTACGTTAACTATTGGGGTTCCCTTTAACTTATAGTTTTAAATGTTTATAATCGACATTGTGTCCAATTTTCAAGCGTTTGTCCCTACCGGTGCAAAAGATAGGCTCATACAGATCAATTTATTTCAGCTCGGCGGACATTCTTTGATTTTATACCCTTTATCACAAAAAGTGGAAAAAGGTTATAACTAAGTTTGTCATTCCGTTTGTAATTTGTACAATATCCATTTGCGATCCCATAAAGTATATATATTCTGAGTTCTTATGTCGATTGAGCAATGTTCGTCTGTCCGTCGTGTCAGTGTTGAAATCAAGTAAAACCAATCGATCAGACATAGTGTCGAAAATTAGAAATCAGCAAGATCGGTTCATGTCCGTAGACGCAGCGGGTAAAACACCACGTCAACCTCTAATTTTTTCATGTCATTTGGAACAATAACGTAACTTCATTAAAAAAAATAAATATATGGGGCGATAGAGAATTAAAAAATAAAAAAAATAGCAAGTGAAAAAACTGGCGCTGGCTTAAATTTGCCGAGTTACGAGCCTCTAGAATTTAAAAAATTTTTTAAATATTAATACGAGTTTAATTTTTTATTAAATTAGTATTTGAACTGTGAATATTATAAATGAATTGAAATTATTTTATTATCATTTATTAATATGAGTATCACTTAAAAGCTTTTGAAGAGATCTTTAAAGAAATACTAATAATTTTTAAGAATGCTTCACCCATTAAGAGCCGATGACATTTTATGTGAAATTATGTATATGTAGTACTTACTTTTTATCTTATTTTTTAATTCTCTGTCGCCCTAATATATGTGTTTCAATTGGAGTTGCTAGATTTACATAGATGGTGAAGGGTATATAAGATGCGACTTAGCCGAATATAGCACGCTTACCAGTTAGATTTATTTTTGTATTGCTTTTTATTATAGGGAGCAATAGTTATACGCTGTCATTTTAAATTTTTAAGAAGTGCCCTTTACAGTTAATAATACACGTAAAAAATATGTATGTTGCATAGGGACACCCTTAAATTTTTCAGATTATAAACTTTTTTTGACCAATCTGTAAGCATAATCTATGAAATTACAATTTCAAAATCGTTTTAGAAATGACTCAGTTCTGCAGGCATAAACATTAAAAAGCAACTTTCACACGAATTGACAACCCCTCTCCCTCTCTTTTTGAAGTCGGTCAAAGACGTAATTAATATTAAGCAGTAAACCTTTTTAAATATAATTTATTTCCAACCATTCCTGTTAAGTTATCTTAACATCCATCACATTCGGAAAAACGTTAAAAGCTACATAAAAGCTACTGCAACTGAAACTGTTTCTGCACATGAAATATTTTTTTTTAATTTTGGTGTTGCTTTAGATAGTAATCGCTATGGAATACAAAACACCTATTTTTGGAATTTTTATCTGTCTGTGTTTTCATCACGGAAAAACTGCTGACTCCCCTTCCAGACTTTCCAGAGAGGAAAGACGAATGGAAACTGGTACACTCTTTCATCTACTTGCAATTCTCTTTTGTTTTGTCATTCGTATTTTAAGCAAAAAAAAAAATAATTTAAGCAGAAACAATATTTGAATGTGTGGACACGAATGCAATTTCAAAAGAGAAACTAAGGAAGTTGCTGAAACAAAATTTGCATATCTGGACGAGAACTGAATGGATTTGAATAAAACTTTGTTTGAATGTCCCTCAGACCTTAGTTCAAATCAAGAATATTTTTTCGTAAAAATATGTCATTTTTTTACAAGGCTCCACAATAAATATTTAAAAACACATTTTCCTGCTAGTTAAAAATGTATGTAACTATTAAACTAAATTTGATTACTTTATGTAGTAAATCAAAATTAAATTTTTTTTGAAAAGGACAACATTAAAATTAATTAAAGAAATATATACATACTGAAATATTTAATTTTCTAAAGGTATCCTTACTTAAATTTCGATAATATTTTAGCATATTATAACATCAGATTTTAAGACTTTGTACTTCTTTTCACACTAAAAAACGAAAAAATTTATTTATGTTGAATAAAAATAAAAAATATTATCGCAATAATAACATAAGAAAAATTATTTTCCATCACCATCACATCACATCCATTGCCATGAATAAAAAAAATAAAAAATCTGCAGAGAACAAAATATTGAAAAAAAAGCAATTTATTTTATGGTTTAAATTATTTAAACTACACTGCCACTGATTTCTTCCGTCATACATCTATTCTTTTATTCGAAACGAGTGCAAAGTGTAGGAAAAGAGGTAGCAGCGATAAAAAATGCAAAGAAAACAAATTTGCAAAAAAAAAAGTAGAGGAAACAATTACGCTTATCTTCCCAGTTGACATCGATAGTTATGGAATTGACGATTAATCTGATACTGTCAACGTAGCTGAACTATGTTACAAACAATTGTATGATGCTAGTGAACATTGCGCTCGAATAAAATGAGTACGTCTACGATGCAAATTTATGGCTGTCAGAGCCCTTAAAGAATTCATATTTTTTTAATTAAATTTTTTATAGTTTAGGCAACGATTCTTAAATAAAATCAATAAAATCTTCTAATTTTTAATTTAATTAATTTTGTGGCGAATTGAATGTGTTCATATTTTAATTTAAGTATATGTTGTTATGAAGGGAGTTCGTGCAAGATTTTTAGTTTTTGATGAATTTATTTAAATTTTATATCTTTTAATTTTTAGGTGAAATAAACACTTTTCTATTCTTTATTCGTATTCTTAATCAATTTATATTTTAAGCCAAATGAATGCGTTTTAATGAATAATTTATGGTGAGTTAACAAACATTAATTTATCACTATTTTACAGCTCTGATAAGTACTACGACAAGGGAATAGAAAAACAATTTATACAAATTGATGCTCCAAGTGAGTTGTGCTACATATTATATGAAGCTATATTCTAATCGTTCTATATAGTTTTCTTCGGTATCTTTTCAAAAATTCAAATAATTAATGAAATGGTTCAAATTCAAATAATCAATGAAAAAAAATGTTGTCATTTCTGAAATTTTAATTACTTACATTAAGAATAAAAATGTTTGTAAAGAAAAAAAAACAGATCTCAATTATCTTATATATGTTGCCAAAATATGACCTTAAAAGAGGTGACACAAAGTTTAAACAAAACAAAAAAATGCGGTGGTCGGTTTTTTGTCACAAAAGATTTTTTTTTAATTTCAATATCAAAATTCTAGAATTTCTATTTGACAGATCTGTCTGCAGTTTAGTTATGGAAGTTTTAAATAACTGTTTCTACTTAAACACATAGAGACGGTAGGGGAGCAAGTTGCTTAAGCGTTTCTTCTTTATATGAACATAAACATTAAAATCAAAATAAATAAATTAAAATCCCAAGAAAACACTGAGCTGTAATTTGCCCGAAAACGGTTACAAAAATATGCAATATGCAACAAGTTGTTTAATACAAAAAGTTGTATTATGTTTTTGCGCTTTTTTATTTAAAAGAAATAGACATAAGCAACAATTACAAGTAACCAAAATTCAAAATAAAGCAACGCCCTTACAGTGTGCCCTTTGTGGGTTTATTTTTTGAAAATCAGTTGGGTACACTGTTAGAGTTATTAGATTTTTATAACGATTCTGCTGTTACTAAGTTAATTGGGTTTATTTCGCCAGTAAATATTATACTGATGTTATAACCGCCATTTCTGGCTGACTATTCGTATACCATAAAACAACATCAGATGGATTACACAAGGACTTGTCTTAAAGAAATTTTGAAAATTATTTTGAAATTTTATAAATTTACTAAAAAACATCAAAAATCTACTTAAAAGACTGAAAGTAGTTTTTGACAAAAATTTCACATTTTTATGAAATTTCAAATTAAAAAAAGATCATTATCACTAAAAATTAAGTCAAAGGAAAAAGTTTTTCTTCAATTTATTTCTTATAGTATGAGCTTTTTAAATCTGTTTTAAGATAGTGCTACCCTGTATTTTAAAAAAACTACAGGTGAAAAACTAAAAATTGCCAAGGTAAAAATTTTGTATTTTAAATTTTAAAGTCGAATTTCTCTAAAAGTATAAAAGAAACCATGCAAAGTCCAATTACGTTTTTCCTTTATCTGTCTATGTTCATTACTACAAATAAAAAATTTTTGAAACATTTTTCAAATTCGAGGTCACCTAATTTGACGCCCTGTGGTACTACCCTATACTGTCATAGGGAAAAGCAAAAAGCTTTTAACCTCCTCTAGAAGTTCCAGATTTTTATTCCATTTTTTTTTTTTTTTGTATTTCACGCTACAGTACGACGGTTTTCACCGAAAGGTTCTTTTGTTATTTACTTTCACTCATCGGTAACTTTTTTGCTGGGATGTCCGGGAAAATTAGTAATACTTTCCGTTTTATCAAAAAACGATAATATTTTATCTCAGTTTTTAAATTAAAAGGCAGTTAATGCCAATAGTGAAAAGCTTATAATTTCCTATGAACATTTGTAGCATTAAAATTCTGAACAATATAATACATTTTAACAACTGGCATCACTAAAACGAAGAGGAAACCTGCTATATGATCAGCTACTTTTCAAAAATATAGAAGCTGAATGTGCTAGCGGGTGGCTCTTACATCACACACACATTTTTTTAAAGAATAAAAACCATTTTAGTATGCCAAGTTATGAAATCATGCAAGTGAAATTGTGATATTGTGAAAAACGAAGACAAGCTGCAAGAAAAATATTATTAAAGGTGAGTAAAAAAAGAAAATAATGAAATGAATAACAAAAAAATAAATAAATAAATAAAATGAAATGTCTCCGTAAGAAGCATAATATTAAAATTGCGAATAACAGCCAAAATCGATTTAAGTACGAACAATGCAACACAACTCAATAAATACGTAGTCTGACATTTTTATTTTTATTTTAAAAAACTTGCGCAAAAAGGCAAAATAATATTTTTGCTAGAGTTTTATTTAAGTGTCATTGTTGAAGCTATTGATGCACAAATTCAACTAAAGTCGTTAAGGAATAGAGGAAATAATGATGGTGAAGTGGTGGTGGTGGCAATGATGCTGAAGAAAGAATGTTCTTGTGTTATTGACATACTGACGTAGTTTTCTAAAGCTATAACATGCAATAAAATTGGCAGTAGCAGCGTGCAGGTTTGTTTTTTTTTTTTGGTTTTTTTTTTAACCTTTTTAAAACCATCGCGAATTTTTGACATCACAAACAGTCGTTGCATTATTTGCTGTACAAAAAAAAAAAAAGGAAGTGTGAAAAGATGCTGCAGCATCAAAGGCATTTTTTTAAGAAATAAATATCATGATTATTTCTTGCTTAAAAATTCTTAATAGGAAATGCTCAAGGGTGCTCTTGTGTTGCCAGAAAAATGATGATACGAAAAGTATGTGTGAAAAATGTTTATTATTTCCGCTTTAAGCTCAAGCAGTTAACAAAATTTTAAATTTCTAGTAGGATTTTAAAATCTCATAAACTATTCGTTTTAATTAGAAAATAGCTTTTATTAAATAAGGTTACAAAGGGATGACCAGAAGTACTGCCTGATTTGGAAATTTTTTAACGAAAATCAAGTTTGCAAAATTTATAGCGAGAAAAAGCTGACCACGTTGGTTTTAACCTGATGGAATTTTACCACTATGTAAAACCAATCGAACCACCCGCGTACTCAAAGTCTAGAATGCATTCAAATCTCATAAACATACTCTTTGTTAAAAAGCTGGAGCTCTCATGCAAACCCAAGTGGCTGGTAGCGATAACGCAAGGATATGGGGATTATTATGCTCCAATAAGCTTTTAGTCTGCCTCTAATTTATATGAGATTTGTAACCTGTGTTACATAGAATCTTTTCCTATATTTTACACGTTGGTCACATCTATATCGCCTAATATATTAAATGTGACTTCCTACTTGTTATTGACTGTGTTACAAACCGCTATTGAAACTAGAAAAAAATAACAAGAATACATCAATACGAACTCTATTGTTGGTTTTGTGTGAGAGTGGGTACAATACACCTACCAAAACAATAATATCTCTGGTGAAATTTAGGTCGTAATTTTCTCTGCATCCTCTTTGATGAGCCTCGTTTTTGACGGCCTTGTTGGTATTCGTTATTAATTCCACGCAATGTCGGATCAACTATTAAAAAATATGAAACTTCTTCAAAAAATTTTGTTTTTTTTTTTTTTGGTGCCCCCAGAACTCAGTGATTTTCAAATCGATTTTGAATTTAATTTTAGTTTTATTTGAAAAGTTATGCTTACAGATTAATTTCATTTTAACAGTTCATAGGATAAAAAACATACTAGATACATGGTTTTTGCTTGTATTATGAACCGTAAAGGGCACCAGTTTAAAGTTTAAAAAACTGCGAAAAGTGACCATCAGATTTGTGGTAATTTTTTTTCGGCTTTCGGTCGTCTTTAGGTAATTTTAATAAAAAAAAAACGTAATTATTATTGTTTTTTAAAAAGAATTAATTTAATTAATTTTAATTTTTTTTCCCAATATTTTGAATAGCTTCGTTTTTCATCTTCGGCTACGCCAAATCTTACATAAATCTTATGTAAATCTATTTTAGTAAAGTAACTCCAATCAAAAAAGCAAAATTTCCTTAAAGATCTCTTCCAAAGCTTAAAAATTATATTCATATTGATATTTTAAAAAATTTGAAAATTACAGAGCTCCGTAACTCGGAAAATATGGGCGTGCATCAATTTTGTCACTTGCTGTTTTTTTTTTAACTCTTTATCGCCCCATATATTTATATTTTTGATTGGAGTTACTTTATTCCTGTTCCAAGTAATATGAAAAATTTAGAGGTAAGCGCGGTATTTTGCTTGCTGCCTCGAAGGACATGGACCGATGATGCTAATTTTCAATAGTACCGCTTTCGATACTATATCTGATCGATTAACATATTTGTTTTTTTAGCTGATCTACGCCCTCGGCAAACTTGATTTCAACCCGACGAGGACAAACGGATAAACGGTCATCGCTGAAGTGACGTTGTAGACAAACGCTTGAAAATTATAATTATGATCGTTATAACAGGTAAAAATATTCAAATTTATAAATTCAAGGGTGCCCCAATAGCTCATTTAATTCAAAGTATATGACATTTCTCCCCATTTCTGTAACTTAACACACGCCCATACCATTTTATCCTGTGGGTGGGCATAATTTGCCATTAACTTTTTTTACAAAGTGGCGTAAAAGTGCATAATTAACTTAGTCAGAGTCAAAAATTTATCACTTTACTTAGGCTGATGTCAGAGTGCGCGCGAAGCGATGTTAGAACTATAATATTTATGCTATACTTATACTACAGGATATCAGAGTGGATACTTTGCTAAACAAAGCGACTTGTTGTGTTTTTAAAAAACTTTTTTTTATTCCGTCCGATTAAGAATTTTTTATTTCGAATTATATATATAATTTGTTTTTTAGGAAAAAGAGAAGAATTGTTTCAATACTTTTCCAGTTATTTTCCACGAGAATTCTGTTGTAACTTTTGTTTGCTTAGTCCTAAAGCACAGGACGTGTGAACACTTTTGTTATAAATTTTTCAATATCAATATCCATTATTTTAATAATATCTTTTAAAATCAATGTAAAATTTAAACACGCACAAATAAAATAAACAAATGGAAAATGTGAAACTACAATGTAAACAAACAACAAAAAGAATAACGAATTGTGCCATGCTATTATTCATTTCACAACCTGCTTTTTCGCTTTGTCTTGTAGCTTCGCCTTGACTCTGACATCTTTTGAGCTTTGACGTAAGAAAACACAAGTAGAGATTTGTAGCTCATTGTAGTGCGATATTATAGCATTGCTTATAGCGCGCACTCTGACATCAGCCTTACCGGAACTCGCCACAGAACGCAGAATATTTTACAACTTTTAATGTGTGGCATCACTTACCAATGCTCAAAAAGTGCCATTTTGAACAGCAATTGTTGTTTTAAGCACTTGCTGCTGCGCTTGTTAAAATAGAATCTATTCCCAATGCAAGTAAGTAGGATTTTTTCCATTTCCAAGGAACCTGTGTTTATAAAAACTTTTCCGTTGCTTTCTGTTCTATGCGTATTTATTATGATTTTTTTCTTTCTTTTTTATTATACGTTGAAGGAGCTACAGAAGAAAATATATGCGGAGTTTTTTTTCTTTCCTTTGCTTACTTTAAGTTATTGGATTGAAAACTTGAATTCTTTTCCTTAAAAAAAACAGAGAAAATAATAATAAAAAAGTATTCTGCAGCCAAAAAGTAAGAAGGTGTAGAAAAATTGTTCCTGTTTATTTTCCTTATTTTAAAGAAAAATCGAAGGAAATAAACTCATTTTCAATAACTTTTATGTGTCATGCATGAATGTGTGAGATACTTATGTTGGATGTACAAGAAACTATAAAGCGCAAGCGGAACAGGAGACGACAGATATACCAACACACATGCATACCTTAATAAAAAAATATAACAGGAAATTTTTTATTTCCACTCACACCAAAAGCTCACACTTATTTTCAACAGAATGTGTTTTTTAAAACTTTTCTTTCAATTTAAGTTTTTTGTTGTAACAAAAAAGAAATGAAGTAACTTACGATCAGGAAATTAATTTCTAATAATAATTTCTTAATATTTAAGTTATTAAATTTTTGTTTATACCTAAAATTTTGACGGAATTGAAATAACAATTGCAAATATATTAAAATCTTCTAGCGACGTTTTTGCTATCATCATTACAAATGTGGTTGACAGTATTGAACACAAGGAAATTAATTTTTTAAAATCTGTTTTGATTTTTTGTGGGTTGCAAATAAAAAAAAAATGAGTGATTGGCATTTGCGTTTGGTAAAAATACCAGAGTTAATAATTTCCGTTAAGTAGGGAATAAATATTTTTTTAAACTTAATGTTAAGATGTAATTCAAGATTCAAACTTTTAATATTATCAAAATTCATTTAAAAAGAATAAAGACTTTATTGATAATAAAATATTAATATAATTGAAAATATAATTTTTAACCTTATTATACTGGATTTACCCGTTTAATATGGGGCTCTACTCCGAACACATGAGAAACCACATTTTGTAATCGAACGAAATATTTCGGAGATATTATAAACGTCTCCTATCAGGTCTACACAGAGAAAACAGATTCGTTATGATAACCGAATTTGTTGCCAATCGAATTTTGTCGGTTATGATCATTATTTGGAATTCGGTTAACACGACTGAATTAATATGGTACTCCCAAGTACTTCAGAAAATAATTCGAGAAGGAGCACTATTACCAATATAAAATATTATTGTGAATTAAACAGAAATTATTTCATTTTTACATTTATTTAAAAATTAAGTTAGAAGAATATGAAGATGTTTAATAAATTTCATAATACAAAACGTAAACAGCAGCCTCACCACTACGCCTCCCTATTTCGTTTGGATTTCTTACTTTCACTTAAAACCATCTACTTACCATTTCAATCGAAAATACGACATGTTTCGCCAATCTTAAATAAATGAAACGTTTTTAAAATATTTTCGTTTACAAAAGTCGTTTTTATTTAATCGTGAACTTACCCTTCAACAAAACTGGCGAATTTTGTTCCCATAAATTTTTTCCTTTTAAAACTTAAATAATTTTTAACTTCAAATGTATAAATTTTATTTTTGTTATACACAGAAAAAAGAAATTCGTTACGAGAACCGAATTTATTGCCAAGCGAATTTTGTCGGTTGTAGGTATTATCTTGAATTCGGTTGTAATAACTGAATGAATAAGCACTCACAACTATTTAAAAAAATTATTCTTGTCTGACTATAAAATATTATTGTGAATTAAGTAAAACATTAAAATATTTTAATATTTATTTTTATTTTAAAAGTTAATTATAGGAATAAAATTACACATTACATTTTATGTCTCGAGCCATCGAATTTAGCCTACTCCTTTCTTTACATCATGATTCTTTTTTTCTTCATAGTTTCTTTAAATTTCTGTTCCATACCGCACGGCTTGCTGTAGCGAAGTTTAATTTAAGAGTTTTTTTAAGTTCTAATTTTAAGAGTTTTTTTAATTTACAAATGTCTTTGTGAGATTGTTTTTGGACTTAACTTTCAACAATATTGAAGAACTTTTTACCACTTACAACATATCTTTATATTTTTAACTGAAAATTTGATACTTTTTTTATTTGTACAAATTCATTTTTATTATGTCAACCATTTTCGATTTTAGAAGACACAATCGATTTTTACGATTTTAACTACCAAAATTTGGTTCTCAGTAGTAATATGCTAAAAAAGTTTAGTTGCATTTTCCATTTAGCAGAATAGATTTTAGCAAAGACATAAATCGGTCAGAACATCTTTTTTAAGAGGTTTAAATAACCAATATTTGGACGAAAATATCATTTGTTAGCTTTTAATATTAAAAATAAGTCAAAGTTATGATGTATTTATATTAATAATCAAATAATTATATTAGTAATTCAATTTTGAACATATCAATTGAATTTTTAGCAATCTTTTTTCTGTATGTAGGTAAATGTTTGTCAAAACTATTTTGATTTTTAGAGGTAATGCCGTTGATTTATATGATTCTTACTACATACATTTGGGTATTAGCAGCAATGTGTTGAACTAGTTTAGTTGCATCTACCAAATAACAGAATATATTTTAGTAAAGACACAAATCCGTCAGGTTATTTTTGGTAAGAGTTGTTGCGACCAACTTTCAATATACAATATCGCTTGTTAGTTCTTAATATAAAAAATCTTTCAAGGTTATATTTTAATGATAATAAAAATTAAATTATGATGTTAGCAGTTAACTTTAAAATATATTAACCGATTTTTTACAAATCCTTTTTCTGTGTGTATGACAAAAGATAAACAAATACAAGATTTTATTGTAAGAATATTAATAATAATAAGTCAATAAGTTCGTATTTTTTCTTTATAAAATTTTTTCACCTTGATATTTCTGTATTGCTCGATTCTTTCATTTTATCCCAGTTTTAAAAGAAAAAGTTCATCATTAATGATTTAGTAAGTCACATTATTTACCGAAACCCACCTAAATAATATTTCAAGACAGTATTTTACTTCAGATATCTAGTACTGGATGAACGCAGCTCATAGTGACCAATAAAATTTATAGTGAAAGTTGTATATGTTTTTGACTGCAGATATTAAAGACTTCGGTTAGAAAGCACTGAGTGCTTTATGATGTAAAACAATGACTTTTTCCTTCTAGTGGCAGCACAGTTACTATCTCTCGAAAAATATCGAAAATCAGGTACTTTCTTAAATAAATAGCTGTTGATTTAAATACCAAAACACCGTTTTGGTTTCTACAATTTTGCGATGAGAAAATTTTTAACAAATTATCCTTGAATCATTTTACTTCAAGAGTTTTCTTTGTCCTATTTCTTTTTTCTTTTTTCTTCATTCTACCTTCTACATAATTAATCGGTACAGCCGTGAATGTCCATTTTCACCCTTTTTCTATCATCTAGGACCTAGCCAGTGGTGTAAATTCATAATTCTTTTTTCGTTTCAATTCATTACGAATAAGCTAAATTTTGAATTAATTCTTTTCACCAAAAAAATTGAATGAAATTTGAATCAATGCGTTTGAATTTAGCAAAATGAATTGGAAATTAATTACAATTCATTTTTTCTAAATCACTTTAAATAATTCAAAACCAATTCCATTCAAATAAATGGGAAATTTTACCAATTCTTTTGAATTAAAATTTAATAGCAATTCATTATGTCCAATTCATTTAAACTGCAATTAATTTTTGCTAAATTCAAATGAACTGATTCAAATTTTATTCAAATCGTTTTTTGGCGAAAAGAATTAAGCTAAAATTTTACCAATTCAGTGCATGAATGATTCGCGAATTAATTCAAAAATGAATGATTCATTTACAACTCTGGCCCTAGCTCGAAACAGGTAAGTACTGTATCTTATAAATGAGCAGCTATCTATGTTTTGAATTTCATTAAAAACGCTTAGCACAAACCTAAAATCAATTCAGAAAATTCAATTTAAATTTTTCTCGATTTTTGGGTGAAATTCTATTGGTATGAAATTTTATGGATTTATTGAAATTTTTGATGCGTACCCTTTTTATACCCTTCAGCACAGGTGGATAATAAATGCGTCCTGACCGAATGTTCACTTTTATATTACTTCAAAGCATAGTGGGTTACAGTAGTAAACGAAAGTTATTTTTCTAGTTTTATTTTGTTAAGAAAGGCTTTAGTGCCTTTGAAGTTCTAAATTTTTGCGAAAAAATAAAAATTATTTACAGGTTCTTATGGACGTTTTCTGTAGAAAAAAGGAAAAATTAAACGCCAACAAAATGTAATGCAGCATTTGTTTGGCCCGTTGGGTTGTAAAGATTGTAAGCATTATCTATTTTAATAGCTAATTTTAAAACATAAAATACGAGGAATATTCATAAACAATCAAGCTTGCTCTTTTTTATGCATGGTCGAATATATATTTTTCTTGCTTTCTGTTCACCGTCGATTGACCTACGCTGGCATCTATATTACCTATTTTCTATGGAAAACGTCTGCAAAAGAAATTAAAATAAAAAATGATATGCCGAATAATTAATTTCTTTTGTTATAATATCAAACAGTTAAAAAACAGTTCAGTCACAGTCTTCAAAATAAAGAGTGTCCCCATACAACATACGTGTTTTTACATGTATTATAAACCGTAAATTGCACCACTTTAAAATTTAAAAAATCCAAAAAGTAATAAAAAAATATGTTTTAGAACTAAAGGATGTGCCCATAGGCGATGTAAATTGACCTATATGGGCCTATTGTTTAAACGCTTATAAATTTCACAGAATGTCGATTGCTATTACCGTATATTATTAATATTTAAAATTATAAATTAAAGGGTGCCCATCATTTAGTTTGATGTATATGACCACACTATTTGAACCGTTATAGACAGACTGTTGCACTTTACAAAGAACCTGATTGCTAAGTCCACTACAACTGCAAGTATAAAATTTTAATTTGGAAATTAAAGGGTACCCCCACGGCTTCTGTAATTTGAAGTATATTACCAAACTGTTGAACAATTGAAGACAATCGGTTCAAATTAACAAGGAGTTGTAGTGCTAAGTCTGCTTAAGCAAGTATTAAGATTGGTGATATAATATAAAGATGTTCAAATAGTTCATGTAATTTGAACATTATTTATTAATTGCTCATAGGTTGGCAACTGAAGCAGATCACTGTTGTGCTTGGTCTATTTAAGTGCCTTTCCACCTTTCAACTAATATTGTCGCCTTACTTCATTTTAAAGCTTAAATAATCCACCAAATGCGAAACAATCACAGTACATTTCAGCGTTCAGAGCCATAAAAAGCGAAGGCAGACCATTTGATAGTTTACCTTTGCACAAAGGTATTTACCATTCAGTAGTTGAACTAAGCTGTAGTTTATCGAGTTGTCATACTTAACAAAGCTGTTGAAGAATACATAGGAAATCTTTACCAGCCGATATTCTAATTGCCTTTTGTAAAGCATTAGAGCCGATTGGTGGCGTTCCTGACAAGATAAAAACTTCAACACAAATTATAATTGCCACTCTTCCATTGTAGAAGATAAAGTGTTCGATATAAATACGGGAAAGATGAATAAAATAAAGTACGCCGGGCATTATTAGGAGTGTGATAAAAAAAATCACAGACCGAAAAAGTCTTTGTTCAATTATATAAAATTGGAGATGAATTTTCGAATCACTATAAGATCTTACGATATGGAAAATGTTTTATATTAAAGATATCGCTTTAGTCACTACGTTTCAGTTCAGGTTTTATTTCGAATCGTTGATTTTGCTTTAGTAATTATCATAGATTAGTCAAAGTGTTCACAGTTTTTGAAACCATCAATGCTGATATCTCACGAATGTGTAGCTTGATGATGTCAGCAAAAAAAAAGCTTCATTTCGCCTATTTGTTTGAAGTTTTATTGTTATCGTTTCGTCTGTATTTTTTTACCTCACTGTAATCGCTACAATAATTATTAGGCCCTTTCGACGAGTCGCAATCGATGTTTGATGTTCGCTTGCTATCGAACAACGATTAGCGAATGTAAATAAGAGTTTTGAAATAAATCTAGTAGATTCATTTTATGAAGTTGATCATCTTCAAGTTAACTCTATTTACAACAATTTAAATAAAGTGTTAGATTTTATATTTGTTTATTCTATTTTTAAGACAAAAGTCTATAAATGTTTGAATCCATTTTCTTCAGTGAATGTTCACCATAATTCATTAATTTTAGAAGTAGATATTAAGTTTCATAAGTTAACTTATATAAAATATGATTTTAATAATTGTTATTGCAGGTTGATTGGAATAATTTGATTGATGGTAAATTTACTAATTTATCTTATGATATCTTTTTCCAAAAGCTTCTCAATATTTAAAACCAGTATATTCCATTTAAAGTTAATGGGTCTCATGCATAAAACGTGAGCTTGAGCTCGGACTCGATTTTTTTTGTAAAAGGTGCTTGTAGTATGCATAATAAAACTATATTTATTTGCTTTTACTCACTGCTCACGTTTGATGTTATCTTGCTCAGGTTGAAGTAAGTTGGATGAGATTGTGGTCATTTTCATATTCATAAAAACAAGTCTTTGCTTTTCTTTGTGAGCTCTTGCTCAAATTTGGTTGATTCTGCCTTAAAGTTGATTCGCGTACACTAAAAAGGAATCTTGGCTGAATATTTTGAAAATTATACTGGTTTGTATTCTTTATTAATTCGATAACGGTACACTTACCTGGAGGTTTGTTTGTTGAGGGATTAGAATTAGCACAAAGCAATTGTGACAAATTAGTTTCCCAATTTTTTTATAATAATTTTTTATTACCTGTCTATTTTTATTTTTTTATGCGACATTTCATGTTAGCTATTTTTTATGAAATTTTTTCCAGTTAATTTAATGCTAAATTTTTGCTTAATTTCTGTTACACATGTTTCTATTGTTTTTTTTTTATTTATTTTTAAAGCTTGGTAACTGACCCTTTTCGGGTAAATATTTATGTTGTTTTATTTTTGGACTAAAAATTAAGAAATGCGGTCATTTTCTATTTTATTATTATTATTATTATTATTTGATTCTACTTCTCCTTCAGTTTTACTTGACGATATGTTTGCACTTCCATAATAATTAGACGTTTGATCTCCCTTTGCTCAAGAAATTGAAATTGGTTTGAACTCATTTTTATGCATACGAAATTGAGCAAAAGCTGTTGCTGTTTGATTGAACTCGACTGACGAGCAATTGCTCACCTGCCTCAACTCAGTGCTTTTACTCGTTTATATGCATGAGAACCAATGTCTCCTTTTCTTACCGTTGGTACACTAAGGGTTTAAAAAATAAAAGAAATTATCTGCATAAATGCTATTTATCATCGGGCAATGAAGATGTTTTTCGTCAATCTAAACTCTGCGTTAAAGAATTTAATTCTCTTAATAAATTTGTGTACAAACAATATTTACTTGGAATTGAAAATAGTATTAAAACTATTCCTAAACAATTTTGATCATAAATTAAACTAATGTGGGATCAATCCCACTATTTCATTTTTATTAAATTATTTATTATTTAATTCAAACTTGCTTAACTATGTGAGCTGGTGAGCTGTACTACAACTAAACTTTTTTTATAATTTAGTTTTTCTTAAAAACATAAATGTTTAAGGAAGGAAACCCATAACCCTTGCTTAACCAGCAAAATCGACGACACACAAATTTTCTGGTAAATTAGCCAGTGAAATTAAAACAATTGCAACACGATCCAAGATGTCGTACTGACAAAGATGTGTTAAAATCCAGAATTGTAAATTACTTATATCTTTAAGTTGTGTGAAAATACAACTCTGAATGAATTAATTATTAAACCTAGATGCTGATGGTTTGTGCTCTTGTTAATTAAAATATATGCAGAGATATTAGTTATACAATTTTAAAAATTTTTAATAAATCTCTTTCAAAAGATATTATATTGCTGATTCTTGGAAATTAACATTTGTGACTCCAATTTTTATATCTGGAAATCGAAATAATGTTTGCAACTATAAATTAATCTCTTAATTAACAATAATTTGTTTTAATATATTTTATATTTTGATAAAAGATCGCAATAATCCCTCAACAACAAAACTTTTGATGCAATAGATCTACAATTTCTAATCGTTGCGTTTCTACCGATTTTTGTTTTTCAAAAAGAGTTAGGGTGTCAAGTAGACACAATATCTACTAATTTTTCAAAGCCTTTGATTAAATATCACATACGAGTAAAATTCTACGAAAAAAGATATTTCAATTTAGTAGTGATTCATATTCAGGGGTGTCATACAAACCAAGTCGGGTTTGAAAACCAATTTGGTGTCATGAAACTAAGTCGGTTTTGTTACTTTGAATGCAAATAAAATCAATATTCGAATCAGATGTTATTTAAATTTGTATAATTGTTTACAATTAAATTATAATTTTTTGGATGAAATATAAAGTGTGTTTATCGAAAATATCAAAAACTTCAGTGTTTTTAAATAAATAAAAGAAATATATAAAATGAGCAATACTGTTGTTCTGTATTTGTTATTAGAGGAAGAGCATTGGGAAAAGTTAAGAAGAAAAACATTGCGAGATTGTAGCAATCCGCTTGAGCAGCCGGAGAAAGCGTAAGTATATTTTTTTATATGCGCGATCACATTTTAAGCTGCTTTGCAGGTTCATAGGATACTACCGACTAAACAAAGAAGCTTTTCGGATGGTCCTAGACGCAAATAAAGAGTGTCTTTCCCGTTATAAGATTCAGAAAGTTGTTTCAATAGAGAGTCTACAGTTGCTTTATCCCTTTTTGTAAAGCCCCTCGCAAGGTGTAGATATTTGTCCATAAATTTCACGATCATGGAGCTTCGCGTTTTATTTTTTTTTTTTTTTTTGATTCTAAATTGCCTTTCAAGCCTTATTTTTTATTAATTTTGCTTTGCCTTACCTTAATTTACTTTGTCCGGTTCCTACTAAAGGGCTGCACAAGCATAAGAAAAATGTCTTATAAGCAATCACGTAAATTTCAAGTAGTGTGTGTATAGAACACTCTCATTTTCTAACACATACTTCCAAACACAAATGTTTTGCTTTGCTATCAAAATATAGAATAAGAGAACAAAAGTGTTTTAGAACAACATTGAAGCAAAACAAAACTGAACTAGAACAAAAATGAAATAGAATATCAAAACTGAAGTAGAACATTCAAAACATGCTTGAAGTTTTTGATAGCAGAATTAGGCTAAAGAGAAACTACAATCATTTTCGTTTTTCTCAATATGAGTGTAGTCAACTTTAAGATTTGAAAACGCATAAAAATGGAGAAAAAAACATTATAATATCTGTTTTATTTAAAATGTTAATTGAATTACTTTTTCAAAACAAATTCAATAGTTTTATATTAAAAATATAATAGTAAAATTGTCTTTTACATTTCGGGGTTTTCAGAAAAACGAATAGTAATAAACTTAACAAAAATAAAAATACAACAAATTTGCATGTATTCGATCATACCAGATAAATTTTTTTCACAAGTTCTATACAAAAGTTTTTAAAAAGAGTTCAGCAATTGATAGTAAGGATTTAAAATCAATAATACGTGGGAGTATTTTTTTTTTATGAAAATATGTTTTAAAAATTTATTTTTTATCAGAAGTATCATATTTTCGTATTAAAAAACAGCCTGTTATGAAAAAACAAATTTGTGTGTTTACATATCATTTTTGCACATTATTTTTAAAAATTATGTTTAAAACTTTTTAAAATGAGACCAAAAATTTTTTTCTATGATAGTTGTTAACTTTAAAATTTTAAAGCACTAAAATTTAATCGCAAAAAACCGATGGTTTTTTTTTTTGGTTAATTGATTTGGTTTACGCTACAAATAGCATTTTATTAAATTTCGAGCTAAGCCGAGTTAACATTATTATTATTATTATTTATTAGCACAGAATTATAAAAGGAGCATTTCAAAATGTTACTATTATTTAAAAACTTAACTAATTCAAATAGCTTAAATATATAAATAGCATATGCGTACAAAAATTGCTTGTATAAAAGTATTTTCTTTCAACAGCCTTAAATCGCATTATTTAACAACACTGCTTTATTATCGTGAGCATTTTTGTATATGTTCTAGTGCACTCGATGTTTCTACTATGATTTACAGTTTTTTTTACTTCATTGTCGCCTTTTGTTTTGATGTTCTACTTTGTTTTAAAACACAAGCACTAACAAAGCTGTAAAGAGAAACTTTTCGAATGGTGCTTGTTTTGTTTTAGTGAGAGCCATGTTTTGTTATGCTTGTTTTGATATTTATATTTACACTGAAATTCTGTGTTTGGAAGTAGTGTACACTAGAACATAGAACTTTCAAAACATTTTGTGCAGCTCTTTAGTTCCTACTTATGTATATGTATCGTTGCTCATATCTTGGTTTAATATACTTAGGAAAAAGACGCAAAGTAAAGTCTATGCTTTTTATATTTGACTTAATAAATGGAAATATTTATTGACCTGAACTTTTGCACATAATTACCTTTTATATACCCTCCAGATTATTATTTCGTCATAGATTATTTTTTGTGGCCTTACCCCAAAGAAATTATGCACTAAAAAGCCAGATAATTAGATCTTTAAATTATTTGCTTAATAATGGTACTGTTGACTTTAAGGAATCTAAAACTTGTTTTAAAAACTCTCTATTGCAAAATTGGAACTAATATTGTATAATATTTGGCATCTTATAAATTTAAATTATTATAAATTATTTTACATTTAAGTTCTTATTTCATAAGTCTGTTTTGCATTATTCCCTTAAACTTAAATAAATAAATAAAGTCATATTATGAGCTAGCAGCTCTGCGTTAAATTTAACGTACAAGAAATTTTCAATCGAACACAATTTAGCTGTAGATAATGTATGGCAGTTTTTGAAAATTATTGGAAATGTAGGTATTTCTCAATGCTCAAGTTAAATTAAGTTCCAATAAATATTAATCTTCTTGAGATGAATAATCGAATCATCATTCCATCGCATTCATGATAATTAATTGTTAATGCAATTTTTCTTTTAAAAAATTTGGTAAAAAAATATTTACAATATTAATAGAATTGGAATTGCTTTTATAAGGTAAAATGTTAATTTTCCTAAACCTGACCTAACAAACAGCTCACAACAATTTATATTTTTCAATTTGTTAAAATCTTATCTTAACATCATGTTACATCAATTGAAAGCTGTATTTTGTTTTAGTAAAAGATTCTTTAATTTTCGAAAATAATTGAAAACAAAAATTTATCCATTAACAAAAAATATTAAAGTGTACCAAAGTAAATCGAAATGAATCGATGCAATTATTATACACAACCCAATAATATCACGTTGCCGAACAACAATTAGAAATGAAGAAACAAATGGTCGTCGGTCCATGCTGTATACAACAACATCCAGTGAAGCAATAAATTTATCAAATATTTTGTTGTTTTGGAAATGAATGTATTGCAAACTTTTTTTGTAGCGAATACATTTCACCAATGTTTCTTCTGCCTTCGCTTCGCTCTGATGATAAATTTTCGTTTATTTTCTAGTTGTTTTTTTTTAATTTTTTTTTTTTGCGACGCGACATTTTATTTTCGTAATCTTGCAACTAAACTGTTAAATTACAAAATGTTCTGGAATGCTGACAAACTGCTCGTTCAAGCGGACTGTTCTTGTGCCAAGTAAATCAAACAAGAAATTAATACAAGACAACAAACAACAACAACAACAAAAATATAAATAAAATGGACAAAAACTATTCTTTTCTTTTATACATCTCACAAGAATATATCTTCAACAAGCAACAGTCCAAATATTTTTATTCATGAAATATCTTTTTTGTAATAATAAAAGAAATGAGGAGGCTTGAAGTTTATAAACCGGCAATAGAGAGAAGTGCAGCTAATATGTATTTAGATGACGGTCAACGCTGTTGCCTGATGTTGTGTCACAATGCTGATAGTGCGTCAAGTGCGTATGCAGTAATTTAAGTTGGCTACACAACGCACTGTATCTCTTCCGTTGTTTCATTTTCTCTGTCTTTATCGCAACTGGGTAGTAGTTGGGCCAGGCAACATAAAAACAAACTGGCATCCAGTTAGTCACCAAGCAAAAAACTTGGCAAACGTATTCATATTTATAGATACCATTAAATAATATTCCCCTATTTTTAAATGTCTTCTTTTATTTTTATATTCAGCCTTTTTCATCTCTATGGTAGATCTCTTCTTTTTTCCTTGTGCCTATTTCAGTATGAAGAAAAAATTAAATATAAAACTATCACAACAAAAGCTTTGGCATCTTAGTGCATCTGAAGCACTTAAAGAAATTAAAAAAAAACATTTTATACAAACTTCAAGTTTTAATTCAATTTTAGTTTTAAAGATATTCTTACGAAAATAAGATTTGGCAACCCCTACACATAGTAAAACAAGTATGTCGGTGTTTGTTTAGGCGGTCGTTTAGTACAATAATGTACGCGGATAGTAGCAACATAACAAGAGTGTGTGGCAGTAGTGGCTGAGTTTGTCACAAAGGGCCTCGTTAGTTAAAAAGGAGTTCAATCATGGGGTTAAGTATCGCCGATGCCACAGCAATATTTTTCCGGATGGCTGCGCAGGATAAAGACGCAGATTTGCTTGTTTGAGCGCATATTTAGTTAGTAAGCAAGAAATCGTGGAAACAAATCTAGGCAGCTCGGTCAAAACCGTAACAAGTCAATAAAAACGTATGCTTTGTGTCAGGTGAAACCAAGGTGCATCAATGGCAATGGCGGTTTTTCTATTGTTAACACAGTTGTGAACAAGTCATACGTAAAAGTGGTTTATTTTACAAAACAAATACATTTGACGCAGAACATCATTATGGACGCATGTAAGCATAAGCACTTTTCTGAGACTGAGTGTGCAGATGCAACGTAAGACATGATATGAAAACTCTGCTATGACTTTGGTCGTCATTTAAAACAAAATAGGTTGGGTAAATGGAATAAAGTTATGGAAAACGAATATAATAGAATACAGTTACATATATTTTGGCCGATTTTTCGTTAAAATAACACTCTGTTAAGGACTACTACTAAGGACTGAACACATGAACCTTTATTTATTTCTAATAATAAAGTTAAAAGATAGGATTTTCTTTAACAAAGATAACATCCAAAGCTTAGACAAACGTGATTAAAAAGTCGATTTATTTTCTATCACTAAGGGGATACAAACAATTTTTAGAACAAATCAAAGCGACTACTGGCTTAGTAAATAGAAAAATAACATGAGCTGAAATTTCAACGGAGCCTTATAAAAGAAAGTAACTACATAAAAGTAGGTGATGATCATTCAAAATTTAACTAAAATGCATGTTTTTCTACACAAGAAATTGCGAGTTATAATTCTTTTGGGTTCGTTTTAATGAATATTTAAATAAGTAAGAGCAAAAGCAAAAAGCAAATGCAATAAAACAAGAAACGCCTTTGCTTTAGCTGACTATGTGTTTTTTTTCTGCAGCAAAGCAATTACTTTAAAAACGTTTGCTGTTGCTTTAGCAATCAGTTTTTCTTTATTTTTTTTTTTGCTATTGCTTAAGTCTTTACTATGAAATTGTGGCTGACTACATTTGCTTTTTCTTGCTGTTACTTGCTGTAATTCGCTATCTTTCATGTGGCATGTGTATTTATGTATTTATTACTTACAATACGTATGAAAATACATTTTAAAAACGTTGTTTTTAATTCACCAATAAACGGTGTTTTTTTTTCTTAAAAGGGAACAGCAAAAGAAGAAACAAACATCAACTTATTGCTTAAGCAACAGCAAATGTTTTCAAAATAAATTCTTTACTGATTTCTTTGCTGCAACAAGAAACACAGCTAAAGCGAATGCGTTTCTTTATTTTTTTTTTTTTTGCATTATGCGTTTTTGCTGTTGTTTGCTTTATAATGAAATGCTTTGCAAATGCTGAGATATTTAGTTTTTTTATTTGCTGAAAAACATGTAAGCAAAGATTTAATTGCTGTTGCTATTTTTAAGCAAGCCATTTAAACGCTGGAATTAATTCCAAGCAAGGAAGCAAATATTGGGGAGACCGTGAATTAAAAAAAAAAAAAAAATAAAATTAAGTTCCACATATATAATGGGTTTAGCATTGTAAAAAAATTTTAGTACTCTCTTAAAGATCAATTTAAAAGCAATAGAACATAAAAAATAAGAAAAAAAACATCAAGTGAAGAAATTGGCGCTCGCCTATGCTTTCTGAAAACGGGGCTCTGAAATTTTCGAATTTTTTTAAATATCAGTATTGTTATTATTTTAAAGCTTTTAAAGAGATCTTTAAGGAAATACTAAAGTTTTAAAAAAATTCTTAACCCGTTAAGAGCCGAAGGCACTTTTATTAAAATTTTATATATGCAGTACCAAATTTTTTTATTTTTCAAATCTCTGTCACCCCAACATTTGCTTTTTAGATTGGAGTTACTTTACTAAACTTAATTAAAAGGCTATAAAAGATCAGGTTTAGCCGAATATAGTACTTTTACTTGTTTTAATTGGAGTTACTTCATTGTTCCAAATAATATGGAAAAATTAGAGATAGAATTGGTGTTTGGCCCGCTGCCTAGAAGGGCACGTTCCGATCTTGCTGATTTGCAAAACCACTTCTTTCGACACTATGTCTGATCGATTGGAGTATTTAAATTTTCACAAGCTGGTCTATTGCATTGGTAAACTTGATTTTAACACTAACACGGACGGACAGGATATTGTAAAAATTACAAACGGAGTGACAAACTTAGTTATAACCTTTTTCCACTTTTGTGGTCAATGGTATAAAAACATAATTTATTTTTATGAAATTATTAAAAGAACTTTTTATTATTATTATAAATGAATTAAAATTGATTTTGGCTTAAAATAATTTTTTATTAATTTCTAAAAGTTTAAGGAAAAGTAAAATTGACTCATTTTTAGCTTTTGGTTCATTTTTAATTTAATTTCTGAACATTTTTAAGAAAAAAAAAATTATTTACAAATATAAGCAGACGTTTTCCTAGGAAAACAGGAAAAATTAAACAGCAGCATAATATAATGTTGCATTTTCTGGACTAATACATCCCTCATCAGCATTCTTAGCATCTATCTATCTTGGGTTGTATACATTGTTAACATGATATATTTTATTAACTTATTTTGAAAATAGGAATAACAGTAGCATTTAAAATCAATCAATATTAATTTGGTTAGACGTAGTCCACATAAAACCTAAAGCATTTCTTTGCTGTTCTCTTTGTAACCCTTTCAGACCTGACGCAAAACTACCGGGAATTTGTTTATAATTTTTGGAACATGTGGTCTCTACAGCGTATGAAAATATAATTAATGAATAGATTTTATCATTTTTATAACCATCAAAGATTTTCAGGACACGCACGTCTGACGGGCACAATTGATGCACTCAATAATATTTTATTTAAAACACATTTGTATTGCATTAATAGATTTCAATTAGTTTGAAATTTTAAAATATATAATTTTTAAGTTAGTTTTTTTAGTTATTTGTAAACGATTAATACTTTTGTCATTAAAGACACGACTTACTTTTACGGCTCATAATGCTAAAACTGAAATGTGACTGAAGAGTTTCGCAATAATTAAAGTAACAGTAAATTAAACAGAAGAGAAATGTGAGAAGCAAATATAGAAAACAATTAGCAAAATTGATGCAATTTATACATATTTTTTAATCACTCATACTTGTTTCCTCACAACATTATAGATGTTGCTAAAGGACTGTATTAATTATTATGAAATTTTTTTTATAAATTTTTTGCATATACTTTGTAGAAATCTTTCTTTGTCTACTTAATAATAATTTCTAGTCCTGAAAAGTTTTTTTGAAATACTGCGAAATACTATAAAAAAAGTTGTTTAGCTTGATTTGCACTTTGCTTAAAACAATTGAAATCTATTTTTTCTCAGTGTACCTTGCTTTATACACATTTACATACATACAAATACTTTTATTTAGTTCAATTTATAATTATTTTTTTTATTTACAAATCTTCTCATTTTCTTGTATGTGTTTAGTTTTAACATAGATCTCCACACTTTGATTAAAATACCTTATTTCAGTTGCTTCTACTGTTTCTTTGTTGTCAGCATTGAGGGAAAAAGTTAATGAAAAGTGCATCAAAAGATGAGCATCTGTTTATATGTTTAGGTCTCTTTATTCCTTCATCTCCTCAGAGGCAAAGATTAAAATTATAAAAAAGCATAAACCTGGGTAGAACTTGACGCAATTATTTCAATTACTCGTTTTAGTTTTTGCTACATTTTAAAGTATGACGATACACATTTTTATGTTTTCAATAAAGTTCTTTTTTTTCATTGCTGTTTTTATCAACAATTAGTTAAACTTATAGAATATTATTACAGCACAGCAAAAGAAAATAAAATAAAACTTGAACAAAAAATTAAACAAAAAATGGAACAGGTAAATATATAGAGAAATACTTGCCACAACTAAAATAATTACATGCAACCTGTATTATATTGGTATTTAGTGCAGTTTCCTTTTTTATGTAATAGTTGCTCGTATTCTCCTTTTAATATCTGAACACGTTTTAGCTTTATTATTTAATTGGAAATCCTTTGGTTTTATGATTTCAAATTAAAGCCATTTCTAGAAATTAGTTTTTATAGGTTTTTCTCAGAAATCCTTTTTGTTAAATATTATTTAGATTTTTTTTTTTTGCTATAATTATTTATGTGAGACTTGTTTGTGTGAAACCAGAAATTAATTAAATTGTTTTAAAGCAATTGTGAACATGTTTGTGAAAAATTTAAAGTGGCTCAATCTGATTTTATGACAAGACTATAATAGTCTAACATTGCAATTTTGTTTTTTGTGTTTGTACACAGAAATTGTTGGTTACGATATCACGGAAATAGCTACAGATATTTTTCATTATACGATTAATTGTCTAAATTTTAACACCTCTATTGGCGTTCCTTTATTGTGACGTGGAATGTGTGTTAAAGTTTAGGAAATTATACTAAATCATAATTTATACTTTAGCGTAAGGGGCTAGTTATGTTTTATGTAATTCTTTATATGTCGTTTAAAAATTAAAAAATAAAATACCAAACTATTTATTGTTTTCTTAGATGTTACTTAATTTACTTTATTCTATCTAATTCTGTTGACAACACTAATAACTAATAAACATTTGTTCAACGATGTCATACTGCTCACAACAACGAATTCTATTTTAAGGCGATTTAAAACTTCTATAGTGTTTATTTATGAAAAGATCTGGCAACTTTATCTATCTTTTTACCCACTTCAAAGAAAGAGGAGGTTATCAATTCGGTTTTTCGAAAGAATTATTTACATTTATGTTTACGTACTCGTGAGAATTCTTAGTTTAGTTTATTAAAGGTACTTATTCCACTTACGTTACATTACATTGGACTTTGTAATAAGAAACTTGATTGGGACTCGCATCAAATGAAATTCCTTGCAGTTGATCTCTATCTACACACAAAAATTTGTTTTAGAAGTATACCATCATTCGAAATTAATTAAGTGCCATTTCAAAGCTCTGATCTTCAATCCTACACATGCTTTAAAATTGTGGCATTCGACCATCTAAACAGTCAGTTGGAGATTTTGCCATTGGGAGGGTTTTGTATTGTAGAACGGTGCAAGAGCTGGCTCTTTTCTTCTTTTCTTCTGTTGTCTTTACTATTTATATACATATTTTATATCTGATGTATTTGACAAAAATTTATTACACATATGTATGTTGAATGACGCTTCTGTTTTGCGGCACCAAATGGCTATTTTAGTATATTAGTTTAGAGAATGACAGACGCATTGCCAGACGTAATTGGTTCTGATATCTTTACCGCTATAAATGTCGTCCGCTTTAAATTAAAAAGTTTAATAACTAATTGATTTGAACTCGATGGGATGATGGATTTTTTAACGCATTAAATTACCTCAGTTGAATTATTTTTTTAATGGAATTAACTCTCTGCACTGCCCGTAAAATTTCTTTAAATTTTATTAACGGTGAAGTTTTGGATGTAAATGCTTAATGAATGAAAGACTCACACACTATGGGTTTTACAACAAGTATGGCTTTGAAATCGTGTTTGTCTTTACATCTTGAAAGGTAAGACAATTTACGTAAAATAAAATCTTCTATAGGAACACCCTTTCATTTGTATTTTTCTTTACTATATTTGTTTTGATAAAAGTAAGATTTGAGATAAATGCTAAAGGTGCTTTTGCGACTTAACTTAGTTGACAACCCTCTCAATGTAATTGCTAACAATATGCAATAAACCTAGTTTCCAACAAACAAAACAAAAAGTTAAAAAACCGTTTTACGTTTTTTTATGCTAAAAGGTTTCAATGCAATAATTTTAGAAACGTTTTATGATTGTTTATATATTAATGGTCAAAGGTTGGTTTTGCAGCTCACTTCATACCCTGCGATAGATAGATAATTTCATATGAAACGTGTTTGCCTGTATTAGAACCGTTTGCTTAAATCCATCCATACATTCACCACTTTAATTAAAATAGTTTTTTATGCGCATTTTTTATTATTTTCTTTGTCTCTTTATTTAAAGTTTATGCTTTTATTTTTATTGTTTTTTATTTTTTATTTGTAATAATTTTTTGTATGCAAATGTTTAGTCAACTTTTGTAGGCCACAATAGCCAGAGCATTTTGTTGGTAAAAGTTGTTAAATTGGTTTTAGATACAATTGTAGTTATTGGATAAACAAATGACTGCCATTGGTTATTTCCGTTATTATCACAATTTACAAAACCACACATAAAAATTTACAATTATTGAAGCATAAAGAACTACAATTAAAAAAACCAATTTGCAATAACAAAAAGCATAGAATATGTCAATCAATGACTGCAATTCACATGATATTTCTATTTCTATTTTGTTCGCATGACAAATTTACTCTACTACGTGAGGAGTTTTTGTTAAATTTAACAAGGTTTTTTAGGCTTTTAAAAATATTTAAAAAACCTCTCAAAATACGTAAAAAAGCAAGTATTTTTAAAAATTTTCATTGCCTTTTAAATTATTATCATTTAAAAGAGTTCTTTTTAAAAGTACCTGTTCAAAAGAAAGTTTTATAAAATGATCTTTTAAAAAGCGACACAGTTAGATCTATATTTAAGTACTTTTAAACGTTTCTTAATAAAAAATTAGTTTTTAACGAAAATACCAGTACAAGTAGAAATGTACGTTAATAATATTTCTTAAAATTAATTCTTAAATTTTTATTTTTAAATATGTTAATGTACATTTCAAAAGATAAGAATTTTAAAATCTGTGAATTTTAATTATATTCAGGCTGTCACGCATTTAGTTTCGTATTAACCATTCCGATTGATTTTGTTTTACCTTCTTCAGATTTCGATTGATTTTTCTTTATTCCTAAAAAATGCTGAAATATTGCGCACACCAAATTAAACAACCTGGCTAATTTAAGTGAGGACTAGTGTTGCCGTTTGGTTAAATTATTAAAATTTTTGTAAGTTTTAAAGGCGCCATTTTACATGTATAATTTTCTGACTTTTGTACAGACACGAAATAAAGTAACATTACTGAAAAAGTACTTGTTTCATTCTTTGAGGTAAGAACATATTTTAACGCATCAATTTTTTTTCAAATATCAATTCGATTTTAATAACAAAGGTTATTTGCTATCAAAATCCCACATAAAAAATAAGTTTGAAATAAATAATTAATAACGTTGTTGAAGTTTTATTCTGTACAATTATTAAGAAAACAGCAAATATTTCATGCTTCTTGTTAAGAGACAGGAACATGTTACTGTCAAAAATTTTTCCCAACTGAATTATTCAGTTCAAACTTGCGAAAAATTTTAAAACTTTATAGTGGTACCATGCTAACACCCCGATTTAGAAGAGAGTATTGTTTTAATTTCCTAGAAGAAGTTAATATTACGGAAAAATTTTCAGTAATTTCATGTTAAAGTTTTTAGCAAATAAGACCCAAATTTGTGGCTAAAATTGGTTCAGTTAGAACAGTTAAAGTAGTATATTCTATCGAAGCACAGTCTTTTACAGAAAAAGGTCAAAGGGATTTATTAAAAAAAACTACTTAAACTAATTTTATTAAATGGGGACAGCATGCTCTTTTCCGTCCCGGAATATTAGTATTGAGTTCTTATTTAAGTACTCATGGGTACAATCGGGCTGAAAATTTTTTTTCTTACATTTTTCTATTTTTATAACCTTCACCACAATAAGCCGAAAAAGGGTATATGTATCTAACTTTGTAATTCCGTGTATAATTTCAGCAATAGTCATTTCCGACTACATAAAGTATATATATTCTGACTTCTTATGCATAGCGGAGTCGATTAAGCGATGTCCGTCTGTACGCCTGTTCGTCTGTGTTTGCCGAGGCAAACATGATTTTACAAAAAAAAAATATCAATTAGTCAAATATAGTGTCGAAAGAGGTGCTATTAAAATTCAGCATGATCGGTCTATATCCTTCGAGGCAGCAGGTAAAACACCTCTAATTTTTTTATGTCAATTGGAACAATAAAGTAACTTCAATAAAAAATAATATATGGGGCGATAGAGTATTTAAATATAAGAAAAAAAAACATCCAGTGAAAAAAATTGGCGCTCGCCAATATTTCCCGAGCTGCGAACTAACTATTTAAGGAAAATTTCATAATGTAACTTTTAATGAAAATATGTAACTATTTTGTAGGAAAGCGAAGCTTTTTCCTCTTTTTCATTTGCAAGACTGGTAAGGACACACAATAAAATTAAATTCAAAAACCGCAAGTAACAAAGTTTTAAAGATACTAAATTCCACTTTGAATTTTAAAAGTAGTTTTATTTCCAAGAAATTTGTTTCTCATCTTTTTCTATAGAACCAATTTGTGGTATTGAAATTGATTCCTTAATTTTTGATAATAATAATAATAATAGATTTAAGGAAAGTATTCACAGAAAAAGTATATTTAAAAAGTTCCAATAAGAAATTAATTTTACAATTTGATACTTTTTAATAAGGTACTTATTACAAGCTTATGTTTAAAATAAACATATTAAAATATTAAATATCAAGATGCGTACATTAAAAAATAAAAGCTTGCCAAAGGTGAAATTGAAATAATTAGATACTTAGTTTAAAAAATGTATTTTTTAATATAAATATATTGTTACTGATGTATCAGCTCAATTTTATAATTTAAATTTCTTCGCAGTTTTTCAATGCACTATTGAACTTTTTGTAATTAATCTTTTTTTAGGATTTAAACAAAGAGAAACCATGCATAAAAGTAATAACTAAAGACAACGATAAAAACTAAAACCCCCATTAAACACTAAAAACTGACACCTTTATATTACTTTAATTTGTTAAGATACAATATTTTACCTTGAGGGAATGATAGGAGTATAAGAAAAAATGAAACGAATGGCAAATGAATATACAACTATAATCATTTCGTTATTGCAATAATTATTACTTTATTTTGTGACTTGAACTAATTATCTACATTTGGTACAGAGTAACTGTGAAGCGAAAAATATCTATAAGTTTTACAAAAGCAATAAATAATAATTATCCAACATTAGATCGTATGACAATACATATTGATTATCGCAGTTCGCATGACCTATGCATAGTAACAGATGTCATCTGGTTGCCTGCTTTTTTAGTTTAAATTGTTTTTTTAAGGCGAACATTACTTTCAGCCATTTTAAAGAACACAATTGGACGTATATATGTACGTACAAAAACGTTACCGTTTCCCATGCTTGGGTTTTTAAAACGCGAATGTCATTTTGTTTTTGTAAAAAACGTAACAAATGGCAACTGATTTTGGTTTATGTATCGCACATTGTAGTGTCAAAACTGAGTGAAGTTAATATTGTTGGGCAACTGCCCACCAGAACACTTTCACTAATAAAAACATTTATTATTATTATGTATGTATAACATACATATAATTAGAATATCACAATTTTGTCCGCTATCGACTGTAGGTAAAGCGATGTATGCGCGCAAAATGGTTTTCGAGTAATGAATGAAAACTAATTTTATATATTTTAAAATTTTTTTCTTTTAATATTCCAAATTCTGTTTCCTTATAACTTTTTCCAGAAAGCTTTTTTGAAAAAAATTGGGACCGCGTTTGACTCGTATTTTTAGGCTCTATCGATTGGCATTAGCGGCTCTTAATTTAGATTTTATAACTAACAACCATTGCACTTAATGACTAAATGTGATAGGTGTATCTCATTTATTTATAAAATGGCGAAAGCGACAACCAAAAAATCAGATTCTACAAGCTGTAGTCTTCTTAATTCAATTTTTTATTTTTCAATTGACGAATTGTGACCGCATTTAATAACGCTTATTTTTTGTTAAATTTTGTTTACATATACTCTGTTAAAAAAGGTAACCGTTCTCTGAGTTTTATTTCTTCTCTTTCGTTCCTTTCATATAGTAGCAGTGTTGCCAAAACGGTGGTTTTCCCGCTAGAACTGGTGGTTTTTTGTTATCAAAAGTGGGAAGTTAGAAAAAACCCGCTAAGTAGTTTTTTCAGCTGGGAAAAGTTTTAAGTCCCAATTATAATGTGCATAAGCTAGCTTTAGCTTATGTCAAAAATCCAACGAAAAGCCTGTCAAATGCTTAAGTATATTATTAAAGAAATTTATATGGCTACAATTTACCTTCATAAATTTAGTAACTTATTTGTCACAGTTGCATATTTATGTTTAATTTGTACTTTTGCCAAAACTACTTTCTTTATAAATAAACAAAATTTTAAAACGAAAAGACTTTAAAGAAGATATTTTATATATTTAATAACATTCAGATACTCATTTACATATTTTGGTTCATGTTCTAAGAAAAAGTAAAAACAAAAATTATTTCAAGTTATTTTCTGTTTTGTGTTTGTGGCCAACCGTACTAAAAAAATGCAACGATGATTATCACATATAGCGTATACATATGTGTGTATAATTACAAATTTAATATTACATTTGTAAAAATTAGCCATAAAGAAAAATGTTGTTTTTTCTACATTTTCTATTGAATTAAAAACTAAAAATTTAACAATTTTTTCTTTATCAACGTATAACACAAAGCACAGTCAGCTGTTTCCGTTAGGAAAGTGCGATCAGTTTCGTAGCTTGCATAAAGAAATTAAATTTAACGAAACTTGACGAAGAGTTATTTTATGTATATTAATGCTATAAACATAATCATATCCACCGACCATTGACTACAAGATGTCAAAAATAGAATACATGCGTGCTTATGAGAATAATTCTTTTAGCCCCTACACGACTACTGACTACACGGCTACTTTTGTAGCCCGTAGCCAACTTAGGCTAATTTCTATTTTTCTTGGCTACAAAAAACAGATTAGTGTGGTGATTTTAAAAACACAATACATTAAATATCGCTATTAAAAACGCGAAAAACTTTTATAGTGGCACCATTGAAAAATAATAATAATCTGTTGATTTGTTTACATTTTCCATTTGCTTTTTATTTATCAAATTTTCCGTTTAGTTCGTTTTTCATCAATTTCTAATTTGTTTCACATATATTTATTTTTTGGGTTTTTTGTTGAAATTTATAAGTATATAATAGTCATTTTTACTGTTTATATGTATTTATTATATTGTTTAATGGAAATGTTAAGTTCAATTTACATGCAAATATGGACGTGGACATGTATTTCTAACCTTTTATATAAATATATACCTTGGTTTTATAAAGTTCTTAAAACAATTATTCAAAAGGTAAATAACGAAATATATTTTAATTTGGCCATATTAAACTTTTTTAACCAATGGAAACTGTAATTTCAGATTCCCAGAGAATCGGGACATTTTAGAAAAAACTTTTTTATTTTCACAAATTTATGTTTCGCAGATTGATTGTTGGATAATTTTGTTTTGTTTATTAAACTCAGCTGTTTCTTTTTAAGCGCCGTAGCAGAGTTACCATTATTTAAGGCAAAAACAAAAAATGTATAAGAAAAAAAGTAAATAAAAAACATTCATTAATACATTGGCAATACTACGATTTTACACAACATACATTTGTACGAAACACAATGTAAGTCAAACGAAAAAACTGGAACGTGTCACACGGACAATAATTATTACGTATTCGTCCATATGCCATCCGGTTTCGTTTCGCTCTTGACGTGTTCTATAAACAGGCTGTTAAATATAATAAAGTATGGAAATCTGTTTTACAGACATCTGCATTTATATACCAATACCCGATGCGCTTGGGTACCATTGTTATTAAAATTATTATTATTGTTATTACAATTATTATGATTTTTATCATTATCATCCTTATCCTTATTACAATTATAATAATAATATGATAATATAAGTTGCTAAGTTCACTACGTTACCACTTCCACTCTTCCAATCCAGCCAGTGTTGTGTTAAATTGTGCACATTGATAAGGGAGTTACTTGTACGACATTTTCACTTCGCATTGGAGGTACTACGTCTGCTTTTCCGATCCAACAAGTTATTTTACAAACTATGACCATTGAGAAGAAGAAATATTGAAGAGAAATACTTGCACAAAATTCGAAGTCTTTAACTTCTATCGAATTTGTTTTACATGATGTTCCACCTTCACTTAAAATATTAAATTACTTGTAAACAACTTCGAAAATTACAAGAATATCCTTTTTGTGACAACCAAATTTATGCCAATGGAATTTTGTTGGTTGTGAGTATTATTTGAAATTTGTTTCAAATGGCTAAAAGAACACGGTACTCGTAACTATTTTAAAAATGATTCGAGAAAGAGACATTTAATAGAAAATATTAGGTGTGTTCATTTACTTTACTAGTAAAAATTAGCAATGAGAGAGTAACAAGAAATTTTCCAAAATTACTCTCAAAAATGTAAAAAAGGAAATGAACACTTTACCAGTTAAAATAGTGTTGTAATGTATAGGTACATATGAGTACTCAATAACTACCCCTATAATTTTTGGACAAACTATACATATATGTATATTATTATAAAAATGATGTGATAAAGTTTTGCAATTTTATTTAATCTAGTACCTGATGTAGTCGAAATAGGCTATATACGATAAAAGTGATTAACTACTTTTGGCTAAAATTAATAAATAAAATATCTATTTTTAATTAGTTTATACATTATAACAGCCTGCCTATACATAGAATTTTGATTTCAAATATCGGAAATAACGACATAATAAGGTCGCAGAAATGTTTATTTCCAGCTTTATGAATTAATTTCCAAGCAATTTTCATAAAATGGTGTTTTTAATGCGTGGTAGAATAAGCATGCGTTAATAGATATTATTATTAAGAATTTTTGTTTCGTTATTGTCTAACGTTAATGCTCCGCCTTTGTGATCGTTTCTAAACTATAATAACAGTTAAATATAATAAAAAAAAACAAATTTAAGCAATTTTCGTTTTCATTGTAATAAAAAGCTTAATCCAAAATAAAACATCAAAAGCAGTAGAAAAGTAATTACATAAATATGTGTTAATTTAAATTTATTTCCCAAAATATATTTGAACTAATTTAATTATTTGCCTGCTTAGTGTAAATTACCGAGTAGCTACCTACTCATAATATTTACAACACTAAGATTGTTTGCCGGAACATCCTTTGCCATTAATGTACTAGATACTGTGTTTCTTAGTTCAATTTCATTAGACATCTTATTTTGCTTCTGTTGTTTCTAAGTTACACAAAAATAAATTTATCTTTTTAATACTTTTTATCGTTTTAAAAGTTTACATTTACTTACAATTTCTTAAATTTTCCAAAATATTTTTATTTTCAACTTAATTTTGAAATATTTTTTTGTAAACACAAACGCAAAACAGCTGTTTGAATAATTATTGCAAGTGAAAATTTTACTTGTAAAAACTTGCAAGAATTTGCTGTCTCTCAATTTTTTACGCGCTTTCGACGCTCTCTCGTTGCAAATTTTTTGAGTTAATGAACGCTTTCTAGTAACAATTGTTACAAATTTGTACAAATTTTTAGTAAATGAACACACCTATTATTGTTAAATAAATAAACAACTTAAATATTTCATATAAAGCTTTATTTAACATACAGTTTCAACAAATATGAATATAATAAATTATATATGAGCACTGCAACACGACTGCTTCCTATTTTATACTTCTTCTATTTTCTTTTCATCCGGCCATATGGATATGCTTTCCCCGGAGTAATAAATTTCAATTTTTAACCGACTTCAAAAAAAGAAGGAGGTTATAAAATTCGGCTGAATGTTGCTTTTTTATATTTATGCCTCCAGATCATTTCTGATCCGATTTTGAACATTTTTGGTAATATGATAGATTATGCTTACAGATTGGTCTCGTTTTAAAAACAGTTCATAATCTTCAAAATTAAAGGGTGTCCCCATACAACATACATATTTTTTACTTGTATTATGAACTTTAAAGGGCACTTCTGTAAAATATAAAATGATCGCGTATTACTATAGTTTCCAAATAACAAAAAATTATACAAAAATAAATCTTAAAATTAAAGGGTGCCCCCATAATTTATGTAAATTAACTTATATGGGCCTATTTTTTGAACCGTTATAGACAAACGCTTGCAAATTGAACAGAATGTCGCTTGCCATGGCCGTTATAGTAACAAGTATTAATATTACAAATTATAAATTAATGGGTGCGCCAATAGTTCATTTAATTTGATGTATATTGCCATACTTTTTAACAGTTATCGACAGACGCTTGGAATTTACTGTATTGGTAAGTCCGCTATAACAACAAGTATAAATTATGGATTTGGAAGTTTAAGGGTGTTCCAGTAGTTAATGTAATTTCGTGTATGTGACCAAACTTTTGAACCGTTATAGACAGAACGCTGAAACATAAAAGAGACCTATATTTCTAAGTTCGCTATATCAACGAATTTATAATTTGAATTTATAAATTAAAGGGTGTCCCATAATAACTGTAGATTTACTTATACGAGCCTATCTTTTGAACCGTTATGTAAATTTGACGCAATGTCGATTGCTATAGCCGTTATAGTAACAGCTGATAAAATTCAAAAATATAAATTAAAGGGTGCACCAATTGTTCATTTAATTTGGTATATGGCTATATTTTTAAACAGTTGTAGACAGACGATTGAAATTTACAAAGAACCTGTATTACTAACTCCTCTATAACAACAAGCTTAAAATTTGGATTTGGAAATAAACAGGTGTCCCAATAGTTGATATAATATGGTGTATGTGGCCGGACTTTTGAACCGTTATAGACAGACAGCTGAAATTTACAAGGGACATGGTTTGCTAAATCTGCTATAACAAGAAGCTTATAATTTGAATTTGGAAATTAAAGGGTGTTCCCAAAATTAATGTAATTTATTCTATATTGCCGTATTTTTTTAACCCTTGTATACAAATTCTACTAGTTTATTTGGTAAAATAATGTTATAAATTATAAATTATACAAAGGCTGCTCTATATATTTCTGGCCTAATAGTGAAAATGCCAATATTTATAATCAAAAATGGTTTAATTGTTTTTCAAAGTATTCTCCAGCATGATTTATACACTTTTGCATGCGCTCAAACCAGTTGTCAAAGCACTTTTTCCACTCCGATTGAGACACCTCTAAAACATGGTTTTTGAACATTTCAACAGCTTCTTCTGTCGAAGAAAATCGTTGACCACGCATTTTTTTCTTGATTTGCGGAAACGGGAAGAAGGTATTAGGTGCCAAGTCAGGGCTGTTCTGCGGATGACCCATTAATTCGACGTTTTGGCCCGTCAAAAACGCTCTGGTTTGAGCCGATGTGTGAGAGCTCGCATTGTCATGGTGAACAATGATTCGTCTTCTTAAGTTCATCAATGCACTCTTGTCGTGATAATCCACGTCGAAAGTTGTGAAAAATGATGGCACGAAAATGTTCACGAGTTAATACCATTTTTTTCTATATTATTTTTTTCAAGTCACTGTAAACAACACAAACAATGGTCGTACGTCAAAACGTTTTGAGTACGATTATGCTTAAAAATGACGAACTTTCCAATGGAAATGTCAGATTGCACTTGGCAGCACTCAGTGTTACCAGGCCAGAAATACATATAGCAGCCCTCGTATTATAAATTAAATATTATAAATTATATTACTCGTATAAATTAAATATATCTGATGTACATGGGCAAACTGTTGAACCGTTACAGACAGATGGTTGAAATTTACACAGATCCTGATTGCTAAATCTACTACAACAGCAAGTACGTAATTTGGAAATTAAAGGGTGACCCTTTAGTTGCTGTAATTTGATGTATATTGCCAAACTATTGACCAGTTTAACAAGTATAAAGTTTGGAGGTGGAATATAAGGCAGTCCCAAAGTTAACCTTATTTATGTGGCCATACTCCTGAACCGCTATAGGCAGACAGATGAAGCCTTCTTTGAAGTCGGTTTTTTTGCAAAATTATTTTTCGAAAATGAGGAAGGAGAATTCGACACCGTTGGACTATTATTTGTGGGAGAGCTCGCATTGTCATGGTGAACAATGATTCGTCTTCTTAAATTCATCAATGCACTCTTGTCGTGATAATCCACGTCGAAAGTTGTGAAAAATGATGGCACGAAAATGTTCACGAGTTAATACCATTTTTTTCTATATTATTTTTTTCAAGTCACTGTAAACAACACAAACAATGGTCGTACGTCAAAACGTTTTGAGTACGATTATGCTTAAAAATGACGAACTTTCCAATGGAAATGTCAGATTGCACTTGGCAGCACTCAGTGTTACCAGGCCAGAAATACATATAGCAGCCCTCGTATTATAAATTAAATATTATAAATTATATTACTCGTATAAATTAAATATATCTGATGTACATGGGCAAACTGTTGAACCGTTACAGACAGATGGTTGAAATTTACACAGATCCTGATTGCTAAATCTACTACAACAGCAAGTACGTAATTTGGAAATTAAAGGGTGACCCTTTAGTTGCTGTAATTTGATGTATATTGCCAAACTATTGACCAGTTTAACAAGTATAAAGTTTGGAGGTGGAATATAAGGCTGTCCCAAAGTTAACCTTATTTATGTGGCCATACTCCTGAACCGCTATAGGCAGACAGATGAAGCCTTCTTTGAAGTCGGTTTTTTTTTGCAAAAATTATTTTTCGAAAATGAGGAAGGAGAATTCGACACCGTTGGACTATTATTTGTGGGGTGCCGTCAAAGATAGGTGTTACGCCAACAAGCCAGAGACAATTGACTGTTTAAAGGACAATATACGTAAAGCCATTGGTAAAATACAGCTGCACACAATCGATAATGTGCTTAAAAATTGGACCGATCGTGTAGGCTACTGCATGACCACCCGAGGCAGCCATTTGAATTATATAATCTTCCATTATAAACCGGGAGGATTGTACTTTCAAATAAAAAAAAGTTATTTCTCGGACCCCTTATAATATATTACATATACCCTTTTTCCACCTGTGGTGAAAGAATTATTAGATATAAAGTCAATAACGTATACAAGAATCTGTAGGAATTTAAACTATAATAAGTTTCACAAAGTTGCAAGAGAAATTTTCCAATTTTATAAATAAATTGATATAGTTTTATATTAGTTTGTTGCGGTCAACAGACCCAAATTCTTACATAAATTCAATGGCTCAACAAAACTAGAATTGTCAATGGCAACCTACACGTAACCTCGAATTCACAATTTATAAACCATGCTCCTACATAGCGTTAAAGCAGTAATTTCGGAAACTCCGGTAAAGCAGTGGAAAAACTGGAAAAATATCGAGACAGCGCCAAGAATCATTGAAGGTCAAGAACTGAAATTTGATTTTATTAACAAAATGGTTAGAAGCAGTGCAACTAATTTTCCTCTCTATGGCTTTATCATCATGGTGCTAAATTACGAGCTCAATTAATCTAAAAGATGAGCTTGCCGAAAAACAAATACATCCACCGCATGTCATTTTTGATATATTTTATTTTTTATTTTTTGGGATAATTGGATTAAAGGCTTCTTTAATTTATGACCTTTTTAACTGAGACTGATTCAAAAAAAAAAAAAAAAAAAACAGTTACATGTACTTGATATCGTGTTATTATACCCGATATTTTCAATCGAAGCAACTTGCTTTTGATGGCATTCGATTTCATGTGAGCAATTACATCTAATATATTTCCTAATCGCTTATGTAATTTTGGTGATCAGAAGCCAATATTTATCCGTAGATTGAGGAGGTAATTTTTACAACACTGAAAAACTGAGAAATAACGAAATCATTTATGTGAAGCCCACGATCAGGAAAGAAAAAACTTGAAAGTTTTTTAACGTCTTTTTCTGTCCATCATTTTTGTATTATAATCATTTATGCAACTTTTTTTTTTAATAATATTAAGAAATAATATTTTTTCGTACTGTTATTTCCTTTCAGTTATTTTTTGCTATTGTTTTTAAGTGCTTTTTTTTTTAATTTGTAGCTTCTGTTGTTGCTTTTGATAGTGATGCTGCTAAATGATGCTGACTAGAAACGACTAACGCTGTGTTGCTTATGATTTTTTTTTGTTTGTTTTAATGATGTTGCTCTTGCGTTAATATTGTCGATATTTAATGCTTTTGCCTATATTGCTGCTGCTGTTATTTACTCCCATAAACATTTCCACCTCTAATTACACAAGAATGAGGTGGCAAAATTATATTTTTTTCAGAACTAAACACTTAACTTGTATAACATCTCCTACATTTACCTTAAAACGACATGTGTTTTTTGTTAGTGTTGTTTTTATTCCAACATCAATTTTTGTGCTTCATTACAAAATAATGTGTTTTTTTTTTCTTTGATATTTTAAAAACATGATTTGCAAATATTGTTCAGATACGTGTTTTTTGCAGCCAAACACATTAAATATTTTGATGGTGAATTGTTTGATGTTCAAGCGGGTCTTGTCTGTTTTTCATAAATTTAATGTGAGTTTTAACACTTTCCATCAGCCTAAATGTATGTACGTGGTACTTATAAGCTTTTATCATGCTAAGTAATCATTTAATTTATTCATATTTTTAAAATATAAATGTACGTATTTATTTTATAGCTGAGTGTTCTTCGCTTTAAGTATTGAACAAACTCCAATTTTTTATTGTATAAAAATAAAAAAAAAACATTTATAGAAAAATATATTAAAAATGTTATAAAAATCTATAAACAAATAGATTAAAAACATATAATATACTTTCGATATAAAATATGAACCCTTTAGCGCCTCTAGAAGACATAATAAAAAGCTTTAAAATACATCGTTCAACACAGCTTTGCCGCTTTGAATTGTTTTCTTATATTAGAAAAATGAATTAAAATAAGTTTTAAAGTTTTCTTCGAGATCTTTTTATACCCTTTACCACAAAAAGTGGAAAAAGGGTATGTATAAGTTTGTCCTTCCGTATTTAATTTCTACAATATCCATTTCCGACCCCATAACGTATATATATTCTGACTTCTTATGCATAGCGAAGCTGATTAAGCGATGTCAGTCTGTCCGTCCGTGTTAGTGATGAGGCAAACTTGATTTCACAACAAAAAAAATATGTCAATCGATCAGACATAGTATCGAGAGAGGTGCTATTGGAAATCAGCATGATCGTCCATGTCCTTCGAGACAGCAGACAAAACACCACGCCTATTCCTAAATTTTTCATGTCGTTTGGAACAAGAAAGTAACTACAATCAAAAAAATAAATATATAGGGCGAAATAGAATTAAAAAAAAAGAAAAAGACATCACGTGAAAAAATTGGCGCTCACCCATGTTTTCCGAGGTACGAGGCCCTAAAATTTTCAAGTTTTTTGAAATATCAATATGGGTATGATTCTAAAGCTTTTGAAGAGACCTCTAAGGAAATACTAAAATTTTTTAAAAATGCTTCGCCCATTAAGAGCCAATGGCATTTTTATATAAAATAATATGTATGTAGTACCTATTTCTTTTATTTTTTTCCAATTTAAACCAATATTTGCTTTTTTGATTGGAGTTACTTCACTAAACTAAATTTGCATAGATGTTGGGTGAAGGGTATATAAGACTCGGCTAGCCATATATAGCACCCTTGCTTGTTTTTCCTCTGTTTGTCAACCGATTTTGTTGATTCTTCTATATATTTGTAGATATTGTCAAGCTTTAGTGTACCGTTTTTATCTCATTGAAATCTGTTTAGTATTTAAGAAATAAATGACCCTTTTAATTATTACCACTACACATGAAAAAAATACACATATATTTAAAACATGAATGTGTTCATAAAATAAACAAAGACAAAAGTGTTCAGTTTTGACCTCAAGTTGCATTATATTTAAATTTTTTAATTTATTTAGAAAGAAAAATTATTTTCAAAATTTGTTGTTAATTTCTAAACAAAACAGGAAAAATTAGACACGAGTAGAGTATAGTAAAGAATTTGCTGGATTGCTACATTCGCCATCAGTATTCTTTTCACCTATTTTTCTCTAAAGCAATTATTTAACTTCCAATGTTAAGCGCTGTTTAAACTTTTTAATAGGTAACTGGTTCCTTTTCTCATTTTTAAAACATTCGCTTTAAAGAAACACGGTAGTCTTCCTTTTTCCCAAACCATTTTTGGGAATTAACTTCCAGGGCCATTTTCTTTCAAAACTCAGTTTAGCATCATCAGTTCATGTTGTTTTCCTGTATTTAATTAAAACCTGGTTGTTTATTTAGAAATTTTCTTATCTTTAACATGACCTTCTAGTTGATGAGCCAATTAGTTCTAATTGTTAGCTGAAACTTTCCATTAACACGTCTTAAAATTTTCCATCCTTTTAATCAAAAATCTTAACAAACCTTCGACTATCGGAAACTTTTCACCCTCGCTAAAAACAAACGGTCAATAGCACTGTCCAACAGCATTTTTGGAACAGAATAGCGATTCTATAATTCTGAAAGGGTTTGTTGAGTAGATCATTTTTGTAGAACAAACTTATGGTCCAGCACGTCTGAGTTTTTTTTTTTTTACAGTGGGTCAAAGTTTTCATTTTTTGGTCGAAGCGAGCGTTATACTGTATGGAAAAAAATGCTGTAAGTTAATATCTGAGAGAATTCTTATGGTCTCAGTTATATTGTGGAATTGTATGATGATTATTTTTGTGGAAGATCTTAACCCTCTAACTGGTCCCTTTATGGGTCAGTTTGACCCTTTTTTCGAGAAAATCAAAAAATATCCTTTAAAAAAGGACATTTAAGGATTAAAATATTGTACGAAAATGTTTGCCGGAAAATTCCAGTGCGGGTCACCAAAGACACAATTGTTTTAAAAAAGCTTTTTACGATTAATTGGCAAAATTACATGGCAACTTCTATAAAAAAGTTATAATTTTGTTTTAATAGTGGTTTATTTAGTATGTAAATATTTATTTTTTTTTCTTCAATTTTTTGAGTAAAAGGGAATTAGGAAATAGCAGTAGTATGACAACGTATTAAAGATTAAACTTAATATGTTTTCCTGTATTTAGCTTGACGTGAATGTTCCGATGGGTCAAGGTTTCTCTGGAAGCCCTTAGTACCGCCTTTGTACCAGGTCAAAAGACCACTTTCGCAAGCAGTACATACAGTTTTTGGTATCCAAGCTTCAGATAAGAATCGTATTCCAAAGAAAATTAAATATGGTTCTTCAATGATAGGGAATATCTTTCTTTTGTTTTGATGGTGCATAAAATGTCCACAAATAAAACAAAACCAATCTCTTAATTTGCAAACAGAATCCGCCATGCTTATTTAAACTTCAATTTTTCTCTTTTTATATTAATTTTAGTAAAACTCACACCCGATTCGTACTGCCGAGTAGCTCAATTATGCTTGATTTTTTTTATTTTTTATTATTAAGTTTAATAAATATCATACCCGATTTGTAAGTAACAGCTGACTAGACGCGAGAACTCAGCGTTTGGCTCGGCCGAGCTTAACGCTGTTTTTACCTGTTTTCTATATGTTGGTGTATAATTTTACTAATTAAGCGTCAAGAGCTTTTTTTATAACAATGGTGTCTTTGGTGACCCCCACTGAAATTTTCCGGCAAACATTTTCGTACAATATTTTAATCCTTAAATGTCCTTTTTTAAAGGATATTTTTCGATTTTCTTGAAAAAAGGGTCAAATTGACCCATAAAGGGACCAGTTAGAGGGTTAAGATCTTCCACAAAAATAATCCTTATACAATTCCACAATATAACTCAGACCATAAGAATTCTCTCAGACATTAACTTACAGCATTTTTTTCATACAGAATAATGCTCGCTTCGACCAAAATATGAAAACTTTGACCCACTGTCAAAAAAACTCAGACGTGCTGGACCATAAGTTTGTTCTACAGTGTATTTTGAAAGTGGTACAAAGATTTTTTTTACAAATACATGAAACGGCGATCAACGTAATATTTTCTTTTGCATTATTTGAGATTTAAATCATCGAGCTTGTGCAGTGATCTCTCCTTATAAAGTCACTTAGTAGGCAGAGTACAATTTCGACCGCAACACTAACTTTAAAAATGCCTCAGTTATCTCTGGTTTTGTTTTCTTTAAGTTTTATGTCAATTTAAAGTTCATTTTAATCTATTGCGTAAGCAGCTGAAAGAAATTAAATAAACCATAACCGAAATGAAGCAAATAGGAAAATAATGTTCAATCGCTGTAATGTATTAATATACATATTAAAGCCTTATGCCTATCCGCACTCAAGGACATTTCCCTAATTCTTCTATTTCCTTCTTAATAAATGCCGTAACAAATAACACTTCTTACTTATAAAACCTATAGGCTTAGGCATTCTGGAGATAATGTTTTTAAATTAATGTCTGATGACATCTATTTAGAATGCGCTTTAATGACTTTATTTTAAAAAAAATTTTGGTTTAACTTAGAGAGTTTACAATATTTCAAAGCTTATTTTTACCACCTCTTTTAGATACGGGAGAAAATTTTGTTAATAGAATCCATAGAAGCAACTATAATTAATTATACACAATCTTTGATTCCATTTCTTTCTTAAGACAGATTATGATCCAAGGTTGGTTCGTATATTAGAGAAATAAGGTCGAATTTCATAATAGTATTAATAACACAAAATCAAAATTTTTTGTTTGAATTTGCCTAATAAAGAAAAAAGCACAATCTGTGGCCATCCTAAGTTCTTAATGAAAACCGACAAAGCTTACAGAACTTATGGTTTTTTTTAAAGAATAAAATAAAATTTGAAGCATCAATTCCAACAAATTTGTTGTGAATATATTTTTTATGCGTTTATTTTTGTTTTTTTTTCAACACAATGGCAACCTTATCTTGCACAAAGAATACTTTAATGACTTGTAGTTTGCTTTGTTTTTTTGAATATAATTGTTTATTAAATTTCGCTTTTAAAGTTATAATCACCACAGATACAACCTTCCAAAACAAATTAATATGACAAAAACATAAAAAATCGACTTTTCAAGGGAGAAAAGTTCAAGTGGTGGTCTCTGATTATTTCAGTTGTTAAAGTTTAGTTCCATTTTATTTTGCTGTGTCTTTTCCTGAGTCGTTAATTCACTACTGTCGGTTTTGACTTCTAACAGATATTATCATCGTTTTTATGACATTAAAAGCCAACACCTGCTGTATATTTCGATGCTTTCCTTTTCAAAAACCTACGTAGCAAGTTAAAATGTGGACTTGCAAGGTAATTTTGCATTTCAATGCATCATTCAGAGTATCTGTCTTAAGGAAATGTTCAAAATAAAATATACTTCGTACACATTAAATACCAAATGCCAACCAAAAAATGTAACTACAAGGAACATGAAAGACTACATGGAAAAATGTGATAAGATGCGAATAAAAATGTTCCGTAAGTGTTTGACAATTTATGCACTTGTTCTGGTAGTATGAGTTTACGTGATGTGTGTTACAAGGGAAAGATGGTGTAATAGCTGCAGGAGAAGAAGACAATCATGATGATGTTGCTGAACGTGTATTTGAAATAAAATCTTTAAAGCTTTGACTTTATTTTAATGCTGATGCAATCAGTATGCGTGTTGCACGTTTTAGCACAGGGATAATACAAGCTGAGTTGCGTGGCTAGATTTGAAATTTTTTCTTTTAAATATATCAAACGAAAACTTAAAAAAGTGCAGACTTGTATGTGATAACTTTTTGAAAAGAGTTTACTGCGTAGCAAGAACACTGGTTACGGAATAGTAGTCAGATTAGAACTAAGGAAAAGCATTCAACTTTTTGAAGAAGTTTAACAGTTATATTTATTAAACCCTGAATTTTGCACAACTGCTTTGGATCAACATTAAAGCGATTGCTATAGTTTAGAGAAAAAAATATTTTTGATGCAATCTTAAGGTCCTCCAGTTTTCTATCTGTTTAAAAAATAGCTACAGCCGACTGCTTTATTACTATGTCTTGTATTTTACCCCTGCACTAAGCAAGCATAGGAAAGCAGAGCTTCGTTTCTAGCCCTTCTGTCATATGACGAATTAAGAATAATCCGAGCTTAAGTACAAATGGATTTTATTTACCGTATTTTCCGTTGCCCCAGATCCTTTGCATAGATTCGCAGTATGCCACAAGACATCTAATGTTTCCGAATGCATTTGAAGCAAATGCATGTTTGCGTTAGATTGTTTATCGATCTACGATTCGAGGCCACTTTCATCTCCTAAGCAAATTTTTCATCGAAACTTAACAATTTAACCTCGTTATTGGATGTGCCCAACAATATAATGCAAAATGCGTTATAATGCAATACAAACTCCCAAATGATGATGATGCTGTTGCTGTCCTGAATGCATTTTTTCTTGAGCGCTTATTTAAATGAATCTGTATGAGTGATTGTATTTGTGTCCATAGGTTTGTGTGTTTACAAGTGTGTGAAGTAAATTCAAGTGAATTGGCACTTTTGTACGTGTGTTGTTTTAGCTTAAGGGGTTTTTAAACCCATTCTTTTGTGTATTCTTGATTTTCATCTCATCTCATCTCATTTTATTTATTTTTTGTTTCATCAGATTTTTAATGAAAAAAATTGCTTTTTGTACTTCTTCTCTGACACAAAAATTGTCTTTTTTAGAATATCAGACTGATATGCTCTTTCAAAACAAGATTTCAAAAATTGCATGGCAAACACATTTTTTTCTTTCGATATTCAGTTTTTAACTTTTGATTGCTGCTGTTGCTTTATTTTTGCATTTAAGTCTCAAAACAATTTTATTTTTGTCACAAATAAAAATTGGGTGAGTTATGATGATGAGGGAAATCGAATAAGTTTTTTAAATGTTTAAATTTTGCAAATCTTATAGCTCATAATATTAGTAGACATTTTATAATAACTAACCAAGTATGAAGACATAAACTTTACGGTCATTTAATTTTCAGTATCGTTTAATAATAAACGTTTTTTATTGAAATCAAATCAAATAGACCGGTGAGTATTGATGTCGCTGATTGTCCTTTATGTTTGTTTCTAACATTATTCTGCTTTTCGCTTTACCGTTACTTGAATTATATTGCAAAATTCTCAGTCATATTTTAGTTTTGTCAAAATAAGCCAAGTAACTTAACGTTGAATTCTATTTTCTACTGATTCGAACAAAACAAAACGTTAAAGTAATAACAAACTGCAAATACGTATTTTACATTTAACAGAAACTGATTAGCTGATTCGTCACGGAAGGGAAAGTAAAAACTAATTCTGCCTTAATTTGTGTGTGCCCGGAATATCGTTAAATGTTAAATAAATGGTGAATACTAAACATTGATTATATTTTTGTACGATATGAAGGCCAAAAATTATAATAAAATTTTCAGTCTGAAAAAAATAAATGATCCGTTTAGATAATCATTTTGTACTTTAATATCTCTACGATTTTAAGAAGTGTTTTTATTTAAGAAATATTGAACTTTTTAAGAGAAAACAAGCCTTTTGAGAATTGAATGAACTCCAGAGGTCCCAAGGAATCTTTTGACGGCCGAATGAACGCTAGACGGAACAGTGGATCTTTTGAGGAGACATTAGACATTTTTAGGGAAAATAAATTCTTTTGGAGGCCAATAAATTCTACAAGGGTATACAACTTCAGGGAATGTTTCTTCGTTGTAGGGGTTTGTTGATAAAGGTTGTCGTGTATATGTGGCAGAGCTCAACTCAAACAAATAGCCTCTGAAAAACTGTAAATAAGATTATGTTGCTAGTATTTTTTTCCACACATCCCATTTTCTAAACTGTTATCGCATTGCTTTTAGGTACTTTTTGTTTTACCTTAGGACAGCAATATTTTTGAAGCTGCTACAACAAAATTAGCTACTTAATCTACCAATAAGAATTTTAAAAAAAATCTGTAAAAAGTACTTTCATTACGATTCCAATTATCGCGATGAAATGTCAAATAATAATTATGTCATTTAAGATAAAAAAAATTCACATTGACAAGTGTAAACAGCGCTTTAAATGTCAATAAACCTCGCAGCTGCTAAAAATGTTCTGCATTAACCCTCTAGTACCCAAGACCGCCTGTAGACGGGCTAAATTCGTTACTCACTTATTCGCTTTCAAATACCGTTATTTTTTTTTTGCATTTTGTCTAATTCGGAGAAGTCCAAAAATTGCTTTTAATATATTATTATATATTTTGAACTCATATTTTTAACTTATGGTGGCATCTTGGGTAGCTAACACGATCGTTTAAATTTAGAAAGTTGTGAAATGCGGACGAAAAATTTGGGTACTAGAGGGTTAATTTCATGTCCATCCATCTACATGTTTAAAGCACTTTCTCCATTTTTTACTTTTGAATTTGAAATGCAATGAAATTGGATTAATTAAAATTATTTTATAGCAGAATACTTGCAACAATAATTGCTGCAAATTTAATTTGTATTTTTTGAAAATTAATTTAAAATAATATAATACACAGCTTTATTCCTATTTTAATGTGTATCAACAAAATATTACTATTAATGCTAATACGTCATCCTTAGCAGGATATTTAATCGAACATACAAAACTCTTAATTAAGTGAAATAATTTTACGGCCACTTATCATACGAACTTTAGTAGCTTTGAAAGCGGAGTAGTATTATCCCCTAATGGTGTACGATAATACGGCATTTACACTATGCAATTTTTAATGAAACTAATATGAAATTTTTGTTTGTTTGTGAAGCAGGAGGAGTAAGCAGTATGCTATTGCTTGAGTTTTGATGTTACTGTTGCTTACGTTTAGTTTTAGATAACGCATAACGATGTAACTTAAATGGAAAATTGAGAAAAAAATGCCTCAAAAATTGTATAATGTAATCCAAACTTTATACTTTTTCAATATTTTGGCAATAAACTCTTTAATTTCCAAATTCAAATTATATACTTGCTGTTGCAGTTGATTTAGCAATCAGGTTCTATGTGAATTTCAACCGTCTGTCTGTAACGGTTCAACAGTTTGCCCATATACATCAGATTATATCAACTATTTAATTTATAATATAACATTTTTAAACTTCTTATTATACCAAATAAAGTAGTGGACATTCCGTCTAAAATTAAGGTGTTTGTATACAACGGTTCAAAAAATACGGCCATATAGAACAAATTCCATTAATTTTGGGAGCACCCTCTAATTTCTAAATTCAAGTTATTAGCTTCTTGTTAAAGCGGATTTAGCTAACCATGTCCCTTGTAAATTTCAGCTGTCTCTCTATAACGGTTCAAGAGTCTAGCCACATACACCATATTATATTAACTATTGGGACACCTGCTTATTTCCAAATCCAGAGTTAGTAATACAGTTTCATTGTAAATTTGAATCGTCTGTCTATAACTGTTTAAAAATATGGCCATATACCAAATTAAATGAACTATTGGTGCACCCTTTAATTTATAATTTTAAATATTATCAGCTGTTACTATAACGGCCTTAGAAATCGACATTGCGTCAAATTTACAAGTGTTTCCACATACTTGAAATTACATCAACTATTGGAACACCCTTTAACTTTAAATCCGTATTTTATACTTGTTGTTATAGCGGATTTACCAATACAGGTTCTTTGTAAATTCCAAGCGTCTGTCGATAACTGTTAAAAAGTATGGCAATATACATCAAATTAAATGAACTATTGGCGCACCCATTAATTTATAATTTGTAATATTAATACTTGTTACTATAACGGTTCAAAAGATAGGCTCATATAAGTAAATCTTAATCAGTTATGGGACACCCTTTAATTTTTAAATTCAAATTATTAACTCGTTGATATAGCGGACTTAGAAAAACAGGTCCCTTTTATGTTTCAGCGTTCTGTCTATAACGGTTCAAAAGTTTGGTCACATACACAAAATTACATTAACTTTTGGAACACCCTTTAACTTCCTAATCCAAATTTTATACTTGTTGTTATAGCAGACTTAGCAATACAGGTTCGTTATAAATTTCAAGCGTCTGTCTAAAACTGTTCAAAAGTATGGCCACATATATCAAATTTAATGAACTATTGGCGCACCCTTTAATTTATAATTTGTAATATTAATACTTGTTACTATAACCATTATAGACAAGCTTTTGTCTATAACGGTTCAAAAGATAGGCCCATATAAGTAAATTTACATTAATTACGGGGACACCCTTTAATTTTTAGATTTATTTTTGTATAATTTTTTGTTTTTTGGAAGCTATAGTAATACGCAGTCATTTTAAATTTTACAGAAGTGCCCTTTACAATTCATAATACACGTAAAAAATATGTATATTGTATGGGGACACCCTTTTATGAACTGATTTAAAGCGGGACCAATCTGTAAGCACAATCTATCATATTACCAAAAATGTTCAAAATCGGATCAGAAATGACAGAGTTCTGAAGGCATAAATATAAAAAAGCAACATTCAGCCGAATTGTATAACCTTCTTCTTTTTTTGAAGTCGGTTAAAAAAGCAAACATTTTCACGATGATTTAGTTGTGTCAAATAATTTGGAAAAAGTTATATTTTAGAGACATTAAATTATAATTGTTATATTATCAAACTAAAGCTTTTAGATATTTTTTATAATCTACTTTAAAACTTTAAAATTACGAGTACTTGTTGTTTCTATATTATTGAGCGGCCTGTGTAGATTGCCTTCGTTAGTTGTATGGTTTGCTGTATGTGTACAGCACTTGTTAATATCTTTAGATTGAATTTCTTCGATTGAGCACATGCTTGCGTACAATTCTAAAAAAAAGTCCTCGTTTTTTCTTTCTTAATTATGCTGCTCCTAGCCTTAAATTTGTGTGGTAGATAGCTTATGTTATTGTTGTTTGCCCATCAACAAAGTCAGCAACATTGGTATCACACACATCAAAATCATCATCTTCATCAGAGACATGCAATCGAAACAGTAGAAATAAAATAGTTGCAGTGGTGTTGGTTTTGAAGTAGCAATTTTGATTGACATTAAGGCCTGCCTGTCTTTTCCTTATTGTATTGACAGTTCCTTCTGCCACTCTGCGCCTTTACTTAAGATCATTTTACAATGGTTTTTTTTATTTTTATTTTTTTATTTTGTCATGCTACAGTGTCTATAATTTCACCAGCAACAACAATAAATTTTATGTTTTTGGGTCTTGCTCCACTTAAGTTTACAATGATGTTGAACAAAAGAAAAATAAAAGTTGTTTCAAGATTCTTGTGGACCCTTTATCTGTGTGTGTGTGTGTTGCGTTATGCAAAACATACTTATGACCACAACGAGAAGCAACATAAAAACTTAAAGTATCCTTATGTCGGTTGTGTAATTGGAGAATTATTTTGTTTTGTTAACGTCGCTAGCTGATGATGCTGCCTCTGCTGTTGCAGCAGCCCCGGCTGTTGTCATCTCCTGTTTCATTATTCATATCTCTTACTGCTGTCTGTTTATTTTTATTTACTCATTTATTTAATATTTAGAATATGTTGAATATTTTGTTATTTCTATACCTTTGAATTTTATTTTTATTCCTTTTTTTTAGTTGATTTACTAGAAATCCTCGAACGACCCTCTTTTTTGCTAGTTGTTGCAGACTTAAATCTAGTTTTTTTTTGTGAACAGTTTTAGTGTGTTAAGCTTTATGGTTTTTCATGCAATTTCATCTTTTCAGAAATAGCTTAAAGTAAGGTCCTTCAGTTTTTTCTCGCTTTAAATTTTAATTTGTTATGAAACGTTTAATTCATATCAAAAAAAGTTAGTTGGAATATTAAATAAAGTATTTCAATCCTAAATCTCGAGAATTTAATTTCGTTTTGTATGTGATTCTATATAATTTTTTAATTATCAGACTTTAGGAAATCTTCTTCTTTAAGTTAATGAAGTCTTTAGTGGCCGGTTCTCAAAGTAATGACCAGTTTAGAATATCAAATTAATAATTATATAGCTAAAGTTCAGTGGCTTTAAACAAAATGAGTGAATTTCAAATATTCCGAAAGGTGCTCAAAATAATGAATCGCGTTTTTTTTTTATTTAACTTATATGTATATTTGATTGTATCAAAATGTGGACGTGAAAAGAGTTTAAAACTCAATTTGTACACCCACGTATTATCTTGATTGAAGACTCTCATTTTTCTTCACTTTATTCAGAAATACAATGTCCATCGTATAAATTGGAAAAGAAGTACGTCAAGTTCTTCGCCATTTCTAGTGCTGAAATCTTTTAATATTTTTTTTGCTATTTTTTGATAAAAATTTAATTTTGAGCTCCTATATAAATTGACTTTGTGAATTTGGTAAAAAAGATTTCCAGCATAATACATTTTTTAATATTCACTCAGTAATCCACACCACAACCTTCTGCGACTCCAGTGATGTTCAAACTAATCATTGTATTGTTAAACCAACCTGGACCCTAAACTCGCACAGACTCTACTGAGCTTTGGTTCTGGAGTGACCCGAACCTCCAGTTTTACCAAACAGGCGCTTTTTAATCGACTTCAAAAGAAGAAGAAATTTATCAATTCGTCTGAATGTTTTTATGTCTGTGCCCGCAAAACTCAGTTATTACTGAGCTGATTTTCAACATTTTTTCTTTATTCGAAAGGTTACACCCACAGATTGATACTGTTTTAAAAACAGTTCATAGTTTAAAAAATTTTGGGGTGTCCCCATAAACCATAATTATCTTTTACGGGAATTAGGAGCTGTAAAGGGCACCACTTTAAATTTAATAATACCAAAAAAATAATACAAGAATATATCTAGAAATGAAAGGGTACCCCACAGGTGACGTGGATTTACCTATGTGGTCCAATCTTATAAGCCATTATAGACAAAAGTTTTAAAATGGACTGGTTATGACCTTCAAGAAAACAGGTACTAATATTCAAAATTATAAATTAAAGAGTGCCCCAATAGTTTGACATATACGGCCATACTTTTAAACAGTTTTAGATAGACGGTTGAAATGTACAAAGAAACTGTATTTCAAACCCCGCTATACAACAAGTATAAAATTTGGATTTGGAATTTAAAGAGTGTCTCAATAGTTTTTTTAATTTCAAGTATTTCGCCAAACTTTTGAACTGTTATAGACACATTTTAAAGGGACCTGTATTGCCAAGTCCGCTATAACAACACGAATACAATTTGAGTTTAGAAATTAAAGAGTGTTTTCAAAATTAATGTTGATTGACCTACATAGCCGTATCTTTTTAACCGTATCCACTACTTTGTTAAGTATAATAAGAAGTTGACATATTTTAAATTATAAATTAAAGGGTTCTACAATATTCGATGTAACTTAATGTGTATGGCGGTTGAAATTTAAAAAGGATCTGATTGCTAAGTCTACTACAAAAGCATACATCTTGGAAATTAAAGGGTGCTCCTATAGTTCATGTAATTTAATGTATATTGCCAAACAGTGTTCCAATATTTTATATAATTTGCGTATTTATCCATACTTTTGAACCCTTATAGACAGACAGACGGAGAAACGGACAGACGGATGAAATCTGTTTTGAAGTCATTTTTTTGCAAGAATTGTTAACGTTCTCGGCATTAATTGATTGATGTTGCTTTGTAATTATTTTCCTTGCATACAGTTTTGACAAAAATTACCCTGCTTTACTATACATGCACCTTAACCATCTAATCTGGGGTTATTAATTCTCTTTTACTAATTTATATATTTTAGCAATATAAAACCTGTTTTCCCTTCCTTATTTAGACTCCAAAAGATTTGAACTGCATGGTATCATTTATGCACCTGTTAAATAACAAAGTCCTCCGCTTTTTGTAAACATCAACTTATTTTTCATACTCAGGACTCTGGTGGGACTTGAACTCATAATATTTTGTTATGCAGACATATTTATCTGCTTTACATGTGTTAGCTAACTTTTCTTTCCATTATGTTAGTACACACCACACTTTTTTAGTGGTGGAAGCAACTGTTTATTCAGCTACTTTTCATCATATACATACGGACGGCAAAAACAAAGATGCGCAAAATTTGTCAAAACTTATTTTCGTTAAAATATCATGGATTTTAAAGAATAAAGCATAAAGCCAAATTATTTTTTTTTCTGAGACCTTGGTTGGATAATTTTTCGTTACTAAAAAAACGCTTATTTATTCATCGTAATTCTAGTATATCTTGTAAATTTTTGGTCAATGTTATTGATTGACGTTGTCGTAGAAATGTAAAAATTCTTTTTATAATTTTTTGAATACAAATAATAATAATAAAATTGACAAAAAACGGTAAAAACTTCGGACGATAAATTATTTTTATTACGACTCCAATTGTCGTGATGAAATTTCACAAAATAATTTTGTCATTTAAAGTAAAAAAAATTCATATTGACAAGTGCAAACAGCGCAATAAACCTTACAACTGATAAAATGTTCTGAAATAACTTCATGTCGACATGTTTAATTTACTTCCTCAATTTTTTTCTTTTGAATTTAAAATACAATGAAATTCGATTAATTAAAATTATACAATAGCAGCAAACTTGCAACATTAATTGCAGCAAATTTGCAACTTTAATTCGGGTTTTTTTTGAAAATAAATTTTAAATTAATATTATAGACAGCATTATTCATATATTAATGTGTATCAACAAATATATTTATTATTAATATTGATACGTCGTTATTATTTGTGAATAATTAATGGCCATAAATTTATATAAAATAAATATTACAGCTACAAATAAATTTGTGTTCGATGTTGCCTGCACATCGAATGAAAGCTGATGTTGTTGTTAAACAAATTGTTGGGGAAAAAAAAAATAATTACAAAAACATACCTTTTAACAAAAAAGTTACGCATTTACAAATGCCTTTTAGGGCACTGGCATTAAAATGTTATTATTGAAATGCTCTTAAATGGAATATGTTGTATTTTTAAAAAATTATGAGTGTTTGCAAATTAACCGTTTGTCACAGCATCTACTGCCACTTTTTAATTTTTTATATAAAAGTCTAATTTTGAAAAAATATATTAATGCACGTAGAACTTTAATCTTTCTTCGATTTAAAAGTTATTCAAGGAACTGCAGAGAATTCTAAAATTTTTTTCCATAGTAGATACTACTGACCGTAAGTATAGGTAGGTCGTTTTCTCCACCCGTTCCTTTTTAAAAACCTATAGTGAGTTTAAAATTTTTGTAAACTAAAGTTCCTTTTTTATGAAAAAATGTGTTCTTACAGATTTCTGTTCTTTTATGATAAAAATAAAATAATAATAGACAGTCATCTGCATTTACCGTTAATTTAGAAATTCTAAGCGATGCTGGTTCGAGTGTTCGAATGGTGCGCGGCTAAAGGCATCAACATCTTGCATGCGTTGACCTGATCGATGCTCAAATGCCATTTCATAATCTTGAATGCTTAACCACCATCTTGCGGTTCGTGGTATGAGTTCCTTTTTCTGCATACTGGTATTTATGGCATTACAGTCAGTGATGAAGGTAACATTTTAGCCATTATCGTTATAACAGAAACGTTCAAGAGTTTCGACCACCGCTAGTTTTTCCAGTTTACGGCTGTGCGTTCGTCGCTAGATGTTGATCTGCTGTAGAATGCGACAGGATTCCGCTGTATACCTTCTTTTTGCAACAAGACGCCGGCGAGGCCTATCGTCTGGCCTCCGTATGGATCTGATGTTGAGCGGTAGTATTATACCGTACTATTACTGGGCTTGTATTGCTTTCAACAACAATACGTCCATGTAGTGATTGACGAAATATTTTAGATGTCTTAATGTATGCGCGCCATTACGCTTTCATAAACTTACATATAATATCATATATAATAAATAATATAATTAATAACACTGTCCAACAGCATTTTTGGAACAGAATAGTGACCCTATAATTCTGAAAGGGTTTGTTGAGTAGATCATTTTTGTACAACAAACTTATGGTCCAGCACGTCTGAGTTTTTTTTTACAGTGGGTCAAAGTTTTCATTTTTTGGTCAAAGCGAGCATTATACTGTATGAAAAAAAATGCTGTAAGTTAATATCTGAGAGAATTCTTATGGTCTCAGTTATATTGTGGAATTGTATGAGGTCCCTTTTTGGGTCAATTTGACCCTTTTTCGAGAAAATCAAAAAATATCCTTTAAAAAAGGACATTTAAGGATTAAAATATTGTACAAAAATGTTAGCCGAAAATTTTCAATGGGGGTCACCAAAGACACCATTGTTGTGAAAAAAGCAATTCACGCTTAATTAGTAAAATTATACACCAACATATACAAAACAGGTAAAAACAGCATTAAGTTCGGCCGGGCCAAACACTGAGTTCTCGCGTCTAGTCAGCTGTAACTTACCAATCGGGTGTGATATTAATTAAAATTAATAATTTATTATGGTCCAAGTTTGTTCTACAAAAATGATCTACTCAACATACCCTTTCAGAATTATGGTGTTGCTATTCTGTTCAACTCTAAAAGCCTTTGTTGGACAGTGTAATCGAAAATAAATTTCAGAAAAAAATATAAGAAAATATAAGTTGTTGGTGGTAGAATCTCGACTCACCACTTCTTGTTGAGAACGGTATTCCTGTATTGATTCCTTCTGTTGCGTTCGGTACTCTTTCATAAATTGTATCGCAAAAAAAAACTCTTTCTCTTTAAAGTCTCTTAATAACCACGCGGTACTTTCAGATCAGAAAGAGAGCTGCTATTCAAGACAACCGGTTCAAAAGTATAAAAAATAATTCTTACTACAAAAATATTCGACTTCAAAAAAGATTTCAGTTATCTGTCTATAATGGATTAAAATTTTAGCCACATACATTAAATTATGTTACCTGTTGGGACACCCTTTGTTTTAAAAATCTAAATTTTATACTTGTTGTTCTAGAAGACTTAGCAAAACTGATTATTTGAAAATTTCAAATGTATGTCTACAATTGTTCTATAGTTTGGCTATATACATCGAATTACATCAACTATTGTAACACCTTTTAATTTATAATTTTACATATTTAAACTTCTTACTATATGAGTTTTTGCATATAACGGTTCAAGCTATAGGGCCATATAGTTTTAATTAAATCAATTATGGGAACACCTTTTAATTACTTAATTAAAATTGTATACTTGTTCTTATAGCAGACTTAGAAATATAGGTGCTTGTAAATTTCAACCGTCTGTCAAAAACTGTAGGTCCATATGTATCAATGTGAATGAACTATGGGGCACCCTTTAAATTATTAATTCTACACATTAGTACCTGTTGTTAAAAAGGTTACAGTTACCGACATTCTGTCCAATTTCCGAGCGTTTTGCTCCAACTGTTCAACAGACAGGCTATTTAGGTCAATTTACGTCACCTATGGAGACACCTTTTAATTATAAGATTTTTTTTTATTATTTTTTGCTATTGGAAATGATAGTGAAGGGCTCCATTATAGATCCCAATAGCATATTACACTTAGAAAACGTGTATAAGTTATGGGCACAGCCTTTAATTTTTAAATTATGTACTGTTTTAGAAAAGAAAAAAATCCAAATCTGTTCAAAAAAGATTGAGTTCTGCTGGCACAATCATAAGAAAGCAACATTCAAACGAATGGAAAACTTTTTTTTAACTCGTTTAAAAAAATGCCATATGTGGCTATTTTAGCGACTGTAGAGTCGCTGGTAGTTGACTGTATAAATAGTGATAATAATTTTGTATTCTTTTTGGTCTGATATGTGTGCCTGAAGATGCAGTCAATCTCAAGGGAAATAACGCATCACCCAAGCGTTAAAGTATCAAAATGAATCGGTTACTTTATTAATGTTAATTGCTGTTTTATATATTTATATATTTTTTACTTGCAACCAGGGCTTTACTTATACGTCCCTTCAATCAGGGTTTAATGAAGGGCTTTAAAGATACTTGGCTTTCGCTACAGTGTTATCAAAATTTATCGAAAAAATTTATCCTTTTTTTTATGATATTCTTTGAAGTCAAATACAAAATAAAATTGGATTAAACTCTTGCTGAGAAAACATTTTTTTAAAGCACTTTGCTGGGATATATTTAAATTCATCTGCTAAAGAAACAACAATGTTGCAGAATTAATGTATTAAATACAGTGGAACCCAAAACATTAAATTTTTAACAGTTTTAAGCCTTTTATTCGACATCAAATCATCACTTTTTGCTTTTGAATTACTTTTAAACTCTTAGGTATTGAGTCGATTGAAATAGAAATTACTTTTTACTCACGCCATCTTCAGTTCTGCGACTGCATGAGTTTCAATATCTCTTATGTTTAAAAAGTCCAATTGCAACGCTCTTTTGTTAAAAGATTAATTAAATTATTGTTTTCAGATATAACTCAAAATAGTATTTTTAATTTTCCACGATTCTGGAGAGATTAAAAAAGGACCCAGCGTTTACTTTTGCATTGGAAACCGAAATTTCAGAAAAAAATACAACAAATCACCAGGTGATTGAAACATCACTAAACTATCTAAGTTTTATATTTTTACCAACACAAAAAATATTAAACTTTGGTGAAAAAAATCATTTTTCCTAAAAATAATTAAAAATTTTGCAAAAAAAAAACAGAACTGTAAATTAGCAAAAATTTAAATTTAAATAAACAATTAAATTTTCAATACATTTTTATCAAAAATTTTAATTTTTCAAAACAAATGTTCTTCTATGTGCAATAAAAATTTTAAATCTAATCCCCATGAAATTATCAGCTGAACTGTTGTGATATACCAAATGCATTGAACTAACTTTGACCTAAATTGTAAATAAGAATACGAGGAGTATTCATATCAATATTAATTTGGTTAGACGAAGTCAAAAGTCAATGTGTGTATACAAATTGCCTGCCGGTCGTTAACAATTATCCTTTAAATATATTATGGTAGCTGCCTACTGGGATCCTAGACGTTCAGTAGCGGTTAAGGCTGCTTGGTGAAGATTTGCGGTTTTATACTCAAATAATGCTTTACGAAAGTGTAAACAGTTGCTTATTAACCTTTGAGGCATGAGTCATCTTTAAAGACTATTTAAATCCAAAATGAATCCGTTTAAATTTATGCTACGGATTACGGAATACTAATTACCAATGAGTTGCTGCATGAACCTATATACATGTTAACTCTTTGGCGTATGTTGATATCCAACATTGAAGAACTTCTCTAGGAAAATTGCAGTGAGATCAAATTGTATTTCTTTTATGTGTTACTTTACATATATCTAAGCGAAATATTCATAACCCTAACACTTCCGTACATTATGTCCATTAAAAGAGTCCGGTAATAACGTCCTTTAAAATTTTTTATTTGATATAATGTTGATGGACATTATGACGTTTTTTGAAGCTTCGTTTTTAGCATGTACATAGTGTCACGTATGAAAGTGTCATAATGTCCGAACTTAAAACAACACTGGCTTTGCTTATTGAAGATTTTTGGCATTGCCGGCCTTTTTTCCTCTATGGTATAACCAACATCGGCTTCGTTTTCCAAAGATTTTCTGCACGCCCGTTTATAAAAACGTTGCATCTATCTTACATAAAATACCTTCAAATATACCTATAATATTCATGAACGCTACTCGTATGACTGTACGTTTGTTGACTACTATCAAATATTATACTAAAACTTAATAGTCAATCATTATTTTATTTTGCTTGCATTTGTTTCTTACCTCGGTAACTTGTTTTTTTAACTCCAAGTGTGGTAGCTTCGTGTAAATTTGGAACCAATAAATGTAACGTGTCTACATTAGTATAGTGTTTAAAATATTTTGATCGCCACTGTATGTTTTAATTTTAGTATACATGTATATTTACAAATCATTTATGGATATCATTCGCCTTATTACTATTTAAAAATTCTTAATTACAGCGTGCAATTCTGATTTGTAATTTTTTTGATTTTCTTTTTTTTTTTTGCCATTTATGCACATATTTGCATTTATGTCTGTCCCCTCCATCTATCTATGTTGTAAGAGCTACTGTGTGCGGTTGCGAGTAAGTATTTGGATGTTATTGTACATGTGAAGGTATGAAAACAAATGTATGTAAAGTCATCGGCTTGCAAGTGTATTCGAATTGATGTACAGGATCAATTTAAATCTTTATTAAAATAAAGCGAATGCAAATGGTTGTGGATATATAAATATTAACGCATCAGAATAGGAATATATGCACAACCAATTTAAAATTTATACACTCAAAAATCTTTAACAAGATAGCGAGAAATATATAAAAAGAATATTATTAATAACAAATTTAATTATAATTGAATGGTCGAATAAAATCGGAATTGTATAGTAAAATGAATATTCACAATCCGCTATGAGGGAGTTCAATGCATAGTGTTTCATGACATCAGCTTCTGTAGTAACAAACCGCCAATTTTTAGGGTCTGAAAAGCATGCATTCTATAACCGCATTCTATCGCGTTGGGCGTCATTTTTGTAGTACCATTAGAGTTGCCAGCAAGTCTACAGAGAAACAGCTGATGACGGTGGTGAACATAATTTAAATTGTGGCCAGATTGTCGGCAGAGCTGGCATGATGGCGCATGATCCGGCGCGGGTTCGCCGTATTGAGTGGGGTTCTTGCCAACCTATTCAAGCTCTTTCTAGTACTAAAAAAGTAAAACATGGCAATCTTTACTTGAGGATGAAAAAAACTATGCAGGCTCGAGCTCAACCCTAGAGCTCAACACTAACAGCCCGATTTTATTCGTTCATAATCTTAAAAATTAAAGGCTGTCCCAATACAACGTACATATTTTTCACGTGTATTATGAACTGTAAAGGACGATATTGTAAAATTTAAAACGAATGCGTATTACTATAGTTCCCAATAACAAAAATAAATCTTAAAAGTAAAGGGTGCCCCCATAATTGATGTAACCATTTGGTCATACTTTTGAACAGTTGTAGACAGACGTTTGAAATTTACAACGAACCTGAATTGCCAATTCCGCTATAACAACAACTATAAAATTTGCATTCGGAAGTTAAAGGGTGTCCCCATAATTGATGTAAATTTACTTATATGGGCCTACCTTTTGAACCTTTATAAACAAACGCATGCAAATTGGACAGAATGTCGATTGCTACGGCCTTTATAGTAACAAGTGTTAATAATTATAAATTAAAGGGTTCGCCAATAGTTCATTTAATTTGATGTATATTGCCATACTTTTTAACAGTTATAGACAAAACTTCAAATTTACAACTAACCTGTAGTGGTAGGTCAGCTATAACAACAAGTATAAAATAAGGATTTGGAATTTAAAGGGTGTTCCAATAGTTGATGTAATTTCATGTGTTTGGCCGTACTTTTGAACCGTTATAGACAGAACGCTGAAACTTAAAAGGGACCTGTATTCTAAGTCTGCTATATCAACGAGATTATAATCATAATTCAGAAATTAAAGGGTGTCCCATTATAACTGTAGATGTACTTATATAGCCTATCTTTTGAACCGTTATAGACAAACGCTTGTAAATTTGATACAATGTTGATTGCTCTTGGCGTTATAGTAACAGCTGATAATATTTAAAATTATAAATTAAAGGGTGCACCAATAGTTCATTTTATTTGGTGTATGGCCATACTTTTAAACAGTTGTAGACAGACGATTGAAATTTATAAAGAACCTGTATTACTTACTCCTCTTTAACAACAAGTATAAAATTTGGATTTGTAAATAAACGGGTCTCCCAATAGTTAATTCACGCCATTTTATGTGACCATACAGTTGAACTATTATAGGCAGACAGATGAAATATGTTTGGAAGTCGGTTTTTTTTTGTCCCAAGAATTATTTAATTTTTTATGAGTGTAAATATATCAGTCGTTTTTATTTTTACATTTCAGCAAATTTTTCATTGAACTTTAGCTATTAAATAAATTTATTATTTAATAAATTTATTGGTAATTTTCCATAACATCTTTCATTGAAACACATCCACACATATAACAGAAGGCACACGTACACACAAGTAAATATTTAAAGTTTTAAACGCAGCTGTGCGTAAAGTATTAATTTTGTTTATAGAATACTTGCAAATAATAATTACATAATAAAACTGACCTTAATACAAGACAAAAAATTGAGAATTTCCGCAAAATTACAGAACCACTATAAAGAAAATAAAACTAAGATTTACTTTTACAGAAGGGTATGTCACTTACCGCAAAACTGGCAACACATTCAATTGATTTAATTTTAGTTTGATAAACAATTAAAAAAGAGAAACATGACCATGAATTAAATTTTATTAGAATTAAAAATCCAAGTCCATAAACAAGAGGCAAAGTTGTCTTAAGATAAGAAAGAAAATTAATAATAACAAGTAAGAATTCTATATTCGGCCTTGTCGAATCTTATATACCTTTCACCATGTACGTAAATCTAGTTTAGTGAATTAACTCCAATTCAAAAGACAAATATTGGGGTGACAGATAATTTTACATAAAAATTCCATCGGATAATTAAAGGTTAGCGTTTTCAAAAAATTGTAGTATTTCCCTTATGATCTCTTCAAAAGCTTTTAAATGACACCTACATTGATATCAAAACAATCGTACTTTTCTATAAAAAGTTCAGAGGTCCATAACTCGGATCGATAATTTTTTCACTTGATGTTATTTTGTTGTTTTTTCCTCTCTATCTCCCCGCTCCATATATTTAATTTTTTTTTTATTGAGTAACTGCAATTAACCAGATTTGTTACTATTGATATAGAAAAATTTAAGGAAGGTGTGATGTTTTTCCAGCTGCCAGCTGCTGGACACGAAACGATCTTTCTGATTTTTAATAGCAAAATTTTTGAAACTATGTCTGATTGATTAGCGTATTTAAACTATCTCTTGCTTATCTACTGCCTTGATAAAGTTAAGTTTATCCCGAACACGGGCGGACAGACGGACATCGCTAAATCGACTACGCTATGCATAAGAACTCAGAAGTCAGAAGCAGATATTGTAGAAATTACACACGGAACGACAACCGTAGATATAAATATACGTATATGACAAATGCTTTTAAGCCAATTAAACACAATCTTGGACAGTATAATTCTGGTCTTGGTAAAAAATTTAGAATCCAAAAAATTGCTTTGCGTCGTGCTCGTCTATATGGTAAAAGAAACGCTTTTCGCGTTAACTAATGCACAAGCAGTGAAAAGTGTTATTTTAATTGCAAACACTATCACTTTTCTTTAACATTTCTGTGACACTTTGTATTTTCTCTTTTCTTTGCATACTCTGTGGCTCTGGCTTTCACAAACTTACACAGCCATCCACTATACAACACTATGATACACTATGAGCGAGAATAGAACTTCTCGATATCTAATTAAGTAGACAGGAAGTGCCCAGCCATTTATACCACAATACGCATTGGCTCCGACGAGATCCGAAATCACGAGTTACATATACATTATACATTATTTTTACTACGACTTTCTTGCTTCTTCGCTAATATGTATATAGTCGCCCCAGCCAACTAATTTACCGCAATTATACAACTTTTGGAAGTTAAACCGCTATTTTCCATTTATTTGCCTTTTTAATAACTTAACTGTTATATTTAAATTCATTGTGCTGACGGGAATTGAATTCATCATGCAAATCTAATTGCATTCAATTTTAAGGGAACATCTCATAAGCACAATTAATTATTTCCGGCCTTTACAGAGTTATGAGAACAATTAAAATCAAAGGTAATTATCAACTGCTTTTCCAAATGTAATGTGTATATTGCATTGTCATAAAGTTCTTAACAAGCTGATTAAACCTTTTAGAGATTTGTACAATATTCGACAATTTGTTAGTGTTATATTCTTGTGTTGTTTAAAGGTCTTACTGTTAACTTTTTGTATATTCCCTTAATGCATTCTACTAGAATGAAGGTCTAACAGTGTCATCACTTTAAAGATAAGGCTCTTACTGTGCTCTGTTTTAAAGTGGGCTATCATAGGTATCTTATTGATGACACCAGATCGTACCTTGTACTGTCATTAACTCGCTAGATTGTCAGGTTAAACGTAGATAATAAATATGGTTGATTAGTTCAAGTTTAGTTGTAATTTTTGAAAAAGATAATTCAAATTTTTAAATTTGATCCATTATCCTTTTTTTGGGTTTTTGTGTCTCATCTTTATTTATCTGTTTGTATAGACATCAATGAGTTTGACAGAGGAACCCTTTTTTCATTGGCATCCTGTTGCTACTAGAAGCAATCTAATTTATTAATTTCCATTGTAAAAACAAATAGATATGTGGTATGTTTGTTGGTAGTTTTTGTTAAATCTTTCTCATTTAACAACTCTCATTTTGTCGATGAAGTCTCTTGAATGCAAATGTTGTTTTTTAGATTTATATAAATTTAGGTAATGATTTATAAATGACCTGACATACTATTTTTCATAAAATCATTAATTTTGTAAATAATTCTATTTACAAAGAATACTTAGTTTAAAAAAATTTTGTTTTTAGACAAAATTTATTGTTTTTTTATCAGTTGTATCGGTTGCAAGCTATTAGTCTATTTTATAGACCAATAGCTTGCTCTGAAGCTCTAAACAATAAATGTTAAAACAATATATTTGTCATAGATAAGCAATCTATTGTTAATAACTAAACAGTCTGCCAAGATTTATGAAAATTTTTAGAATTGTTTTTATTTTCCTTCAAAAATTGGCTAGTGTTGTCAATGACACGATTTAAGAGAAAATTGTTTGCTGTTTTTTAACAATGCATCCCATATTATATCACCGTTGGCCTATCAAAAAATGAACTGAGCACAACTTGAGCGCTATTATTTCTTATTTATTTCGACTTAATTTCTATATATGAGCTTTAGACAGCATTACGTCCGAAATGCTGAAAAGATTACAGCTTTTAATCATCTTAAAATCTAAAAAAAAATAAAATGAGTGTATCTTAAGTATAGTTATGGTTGCATCTTATTATTACAATTGTAATATTGACAACATTATTATTATTTAAAACATTAAATATTAAAAAAAATAATAACTTTGAGAAAACAACCATAATACGATGCTCTTAGAAAATAATGTTACTTAAAATATAAATCCTTTGTAAAATATTTGTAGAAATATTCTTAAAAACTGAGTCGTGCAGCTTTTTTTCTTTAAATCGACTTCATTTTGTGAAAATTCCTTACCCGTGATAGAGTAAAACTGAATTCATGTTCGAAGCCAAAGCAAAAATATGCATTAAAATTACTTATCACATTAATTTACTTTAATTGTGCTTGATTCCTTCAAATATAAATATTTCATGTTATCTCATGAAATATTTATTATTCTTAAACTAAAAGATGAAATGTATAAATGCGGGGAAAACATATCCATATGGCCATTTCGCTACTGCTCATATAGCAGTGGATTTTACCAAAATTTTGTAAAGAAAAAATCAGAGTCTTATTATCAAAGGCCAAATTGATTAAATGAGAACCCCATTGAATCAATAAGGCAAAAGGAAAATAAAAACTCAAAATATTTTTTTTTACGAAAACAAAGTAACCATTGAGTAACAATTTTTATTTTTTCTTTAATTTTTTTATTATTCATCACAGTTAAACAATTATTTAAAACATTTTTTCGCGCAACTGTGTAATCTATTAAATAAACTCTTTTCCTGGACTCAAAACACTTCATTTGGTATAAAAATGTTATTTGGAATTACAGATATTAAAATATTGATTGTTACATACGAGTTTTTACAATATCATACAACACAAAATAAACTGTGCGGTTTTTAAGAAAAACCAAAAAAAAAAAAAAATATTAAAAAAACACAACTTTTTATAGGTCTTCCTTTACCATCTTCTGTTGTCACCATAATATTTTCCAGAGCTTAAAACTAAAATAATAACAAGGTGCCGATAGTTTCTCATTTATTCCATTGCCATTAATAACAGTTTGCCAATCCTTTTTGCCAACAACAATGACAAAAGAAATCATATAAACGACGGTTCTGTTTTTCTCTTTACTGATATCGTATTAAAGTTAAACAAAATAAATCTGGATGCTAAAGTTATAAATTAAATAATAATAATAAAAACACAAAACTTGAACGGAAGATAAATTCTTGGAATTGATTTCTTGTGGTTTCTGTGGTGGTACGAGAGCAGCAAGAAAAATATAATTTAAAGATATTACCAAGCATATTACTAGCAAATCTTAAAAGAAACATTAAAACAATATTTAATTTAATAAATTATTTACATCTTCGTCTAAGAACGCACTAAAGGAACAATAAACTCAGTCATTGATCCCCACTTGTTCTGTAAAGCTTGTTTGAAAGTGTTTAACATCTGTAGCAGGAGTGAGAAAAGGCCAAATAATTTGTATGTGTCGATGCAAGTTAAAGAGTGAGTGAGTTATAAACAATTTAATTTACTGCAGGATAAAGTTTGTCTATGACAATCCAAGTTTTTATTACGGCTTGAAATACTTGTTTTATATAATACGTAAAGTTTTTTTTCATATTGTCGAAGGGTTAAAATAAATTCTTTTTTATGAATTATAAACTCTTCCCTGAAGAAGCCTTTTAATTTTATTTCAATTAATAGATTTTAATATTAATAAATCGGCTGTAGGAAAGTTTTTTGTTGAGTTAAAATTTTTTAAATGTCCTTTTGTTTAAAAATACAATTTTAATAAATGTTCTTTTTTTAACAAAGAAGATAAATAAGGGGATAAATTACAACTATAAACAATTTTTTTTCCAAAGTGTTTTTCCCTGAAATTGTACAATATCATTTCCATAAAGATACCTTTTTGACATAAGTAGTTAAAAGTACTACGTGTGTACCTTTTAGAAAAGATGCTTTTTAAGTTTCTCTTTTTAAAAGATTTTATTTTACATGTTACTTTTTAAAAAATTCGCAAATTCTCTTTTAAAAGGTAATTTTTTAAACTTCATAGTCGTAAGATGTTTCCTGTATACAATATTTTTAGAACAATTTTGGTAAATAGTATTTTTTCTACGGCACTTCTTCTTTACGGTACCTCTTAGAAAAGGAGTTTTTTTTAAAGGCTATTATGCTTAAAAAATAATATTGATAAAATACCTTTTCTAACAATACTATTATAAAGTATATATTTTAAAAGTACTTTTGGTTAAAAAAATTTTTAAAGCGTACGTGAAAAAATTATGTATCAAAAGTTCCAAAAAAGTACGCTTTATTACAGTAAGTCTGGGTAAAATAAAATTTCGAAAGGTTTTTATTTTCTAAGGATACTTCCTTGAAAGTACTTTCTTATTGGTACTTTATTTCAAAATGATGTCTCTTTGATATTTATGTGTAAATATTTATGTCAGTTTTGGAATAATCGGAATTATTGAAGCTGAGTAAATTTATTTTTAAGCATCTCCTTTTTAAGACACTAAATTAAAAGTCGCACGTTTGAATAAGTTTTATACCATTTACCACAGGTGGCCATAAAGTATTTACATATATTCTGCGATCTTATGCAAAGCAAAGTCGATTAAGCGATGTCCGTCTGTCCGTCCGTGTTCTTGGTGAAATCAACTTTGCAAAGGCACTAGATGTTTTAGAGAAAATTTAAATGTGCCAATCGATCCAAGTTTTTAAGGCAGTAGGCCAAACAGCAAGCCTGCCTCAAACTTTTGTTTTGTTTCCTTTTTTTTTCTTTTTTTTTTTTTTTTTTTTGATAAAGAAATGCAAGAAAGTCTAATAACACTGTGATCGTTTTTGACCAGAAAAAAACTTTGATGCATAATTTTCGAACTATTAGGAGGGAGACCCTTGACTTCGAAAGTATCAGATTGGCTACAGTTTTTAAGAAATCGATCATATCCATTTTTAATGAATATCGATAAATCCGCGCTAATTAATAAAATTTTATTTGACTGTATTAGTTTTTTTTTTGCCTTCTTAACTTTCTTTTACGGAATGTTTTGACTATTTTTTTTTTCTTTTCACGTAACTTAAACCATAAATGCCGATCAAAAGTAACGATTTTTTTACCAAAATTTTTGGTTTTTTTACGTTTGATAAAGGAAGGTAATACTTTTTATGAGAGCTTAAATTTTGTAAAATCTCATCTGAAATGTTCTATTGTTTATTTTTTGTATTAGTATAACAGACCTTAATATATATTCTGAAAAATTAAAGTTGTTAAATTAATGGTATCTGGATACTGAACCCAGGCCATCGATAATCAATAACAGCTTTGTAGTCAACGTGCTAAGAATTTAAGCTACAGCCCTCTTGTGTCGTGTTTTATAATAAAACATTAATAAATTATGAAAAACTTAAGAAAAACTTACCTAATACAGCAACCTTTTCATTTACTAAGCTGGAAAAATTTCCGAAAAACTTTAGGGTAGGAAAAATTTCTTATGCTGATTTATTTTAAACTATGCCAAATCTGGAGTATATCAGATTCCGCATAGCCGAAAATAACACTTTTAATTGCTAAATAGTCTTTTTAAATATGAACTTTTAAAATTAGTGTTTTGTAGATTCTGCGATTTAAAGATACTTTTTAGTGTTAATTTCTTTAAGCAGACAGTACAATTTCTTATAGTGGCTTGCTACAAGAAATTTCTTTTCAAATAAGTAATTTGCACAAAAATATCTTTCTCAAAAAAGAAATTTTTAAAAATATAGCTTTCCAAATATGATATTATTACGAGTATTTTATGTATGAAATTATGTTTTAGCTCCATTTATAATATCTCTGTTCATATTCGGCTGCTTCTCTTACCCACTAACTCATAAAACTAATGTATACTTTTTTGTTAAGATAATTACATTAGAAAAACACACCTGGCTTGTTTTGATTTATATTAATTTTGTTGTTGTTGTATCAATTTTAATATGTGGCCTTAGCCGCTGCTGTTGTAAATGTTTTGTTAACGATTTTCTAGTTCAGTTCTTAAACAATTCTAATTCTAAACCATGGGAACATTTTTTTCCAAAGTTTTATAAACAAAGAAGTTCTGTAGTTTTTTTTTCTATTTCATTATTTTCAATGTTTTGCTATTACTAATAAATTTAAAAAACAAAAACGTATGATCAAATACTTGATTTTTTTTTCTTTTGTAGAATCTAAACAACTAGCCACTGCTAATGCATTTATATTTTGTATCATTCATTATTCCACACCACATTCAACAAAAGCAATAATAACAGGCGTATTGGGCTAGAAAAAAATCTTACATATTCGCAAAAACTTGATTTAATATACGCGAATATATCAACAAAAAGAAGAAAAAAAAAGATCTAAAATATCAATGTAAAAATGCTGCTTAGACCAGCATTAAAACCACTGCAACAGCGTCACTGCATAGAATAATAATAACAACAATAGCACATCTAAAGGGTGTTTTTTATAGACGTATAGAACTTTAAGTTGGCATCACTTTTTTAACTGGCGGCCATTTTGTCAGCTGTCAAGTGATTAATATTTAGTTTGGTTTGCCATTTCATCATGAATAGGTTGACAAAAGAACAACGCTTGCAAATCGTGCAAATTTATTTCGAAAATAATGGTTCAGTTCGCGAAGTTTACCGCAAGCTCCGTCCATTTTATGGTCGACATAATCGGCCATCAGAGCAATTAATTCGGTTAACCATGGATCGTTTTCGCACTACGTTTACTCTATGTGATAATACGCATCCGCAGAGACGTCGAACAGTGCGCACCGAAGAAACAATTGCCGCTGTAGAGCAAAGTGTTGAAGAGGACCCGAATGAATCGATTCGCCACCGTGCACAGCAATTAGAGCTTTGTCCATCAACTTTATGGAAGATTTTGCGCAAAGATCTTGGCTTGCGACCTTACAAGATCCAGCTTGTGCAAGAATTAAAGCCGCGAGACCATGCAATGCGTCGTGATTTTGGTGTATGGGCCGAAAATGAGATTGGTCTCGATGCTGATTTTCATAGCAAAATTTTGTTCAGTGATGAGGCTCATTTTTGGTTGAATGGCTACGTCAACAAGCAAAATTGCCGCATTTGGAGTGAAGGGAATCCACATGAGACCCTTGAAACGCCATTACATGCACAAAAACTGACTGTTTGGTGTGCTCTATGGGCTGGTGGAGTCATTGGGCCATACTTCTTCCGAAATAATGCTGGAGAGTCAGTTACCGTTAATGGAGACCGGTATAGAGCCATGATAACCGACTATTTTGTTCCCCAATTGGATGGCATGAATGTGCATGAGTTGTGGTTCCAACAAGACGGCGCTACATGCCACACAGCGCACGTTACAATCGATTTATTGAAGGAAACATTCGATGAGCGCATAATTTCGCGGAATGGACCTGTCAATTGGCCACCAAGATCGTGCGATTTGACACCATTGGATTATTTTCTTTGGGGATATGTGAAGTCGCTCGTCTACGCCAACAAACCAGAAACGTTAGGGGACTTGGAAGCCAACATTCGTGGCGTTATTGCCAACATACGGCCCCACATGCTCAAAAAAGTGGTTGAAAATTGGACCTGTAGAATTGACTTTATTCGAGCCAGCCGCGGCGGCCACATGCCCGAAATCATATTTAAACATTAATGGCATAAAATTATCCTTCCAATAAAGCCAAATTGATGGACATTAAAACGATTTTCTTGTGTTTTATTTCAATTCGAAGTTCTATACGTCTATAAAAAACACCCTGTACTACTGCCAAAGCATTATTAAACGAGGTCTTTTAATAACATCGAGATTGAATAATATTAAACCAGTTAATGTTTTATTGTTAAGTTCTACTAAAACGCACCTTTTGAATTAGTTAGAAGTTGCTTTTGATTGCACTATGGGCATTAAACAAATAATCCTAATTTGTTGTTTAACTGGTTATATGGTGAGCATGAAATAAGCTCTAGTCCAATTTTTAAATAATTTCGCATCCTGATATAAATAAAGCAAAAACATTAAACGATTTGAGATTGTGGTGCGTTTGTATTTCTAGAAATAAATTGAAATTTCATCTTCCAGTAGATTATAACTCTAAGGTTCTCAAGATTGAAACTAAATAGAAAACACAAAACAAAAAAGCAGATATGCACTCTACTTCGCAAATTTTAAGCCGTTCGCTGCTAAATTTTGCAGTTTTTTTTAAGTTATTGGCGTGCGTATTAGGGGCCTCTAGGTGAGAAGTATAGTTTTGGTAAAACTACATGTCATCTATAATAAGATCATCCGGCTTAGGCTGCTTTCTGACGACATGGTTTTTACATGCGACTTGCCATGCGAATTAATTGAAACATTGCTTGTGTAATAGACAAATCGTTTTAATCTGCCAATGCAATTTTGATACACATGGTCCAAAGCAAGCTGCCACTGAAAATTAGAAGCAGTATCATGTTCTGGATGCTTCTTTTGGCGACGTTTGAAAACCCCCAAAGGGGTCTATTGCCATAATTAGCAAAGCTGCCAAGACAAAATCTTTCCTCATTGCTGTTTATACAAAATCAACATCAATTTTAAGAACATTGTGGTACTCTCTTTTGTACATCTCCATGTCACTCATTTAATGACAGCTTTAAAAGCAATATGAGAGATCCTTCACTAAACTCAATAATTTTCTCGATCAGAACAACAGGAATCTTTATTCTTTTCCTGGCTCGCAGAGGGTAAAACGGGTAGAACAGTACTTTAGGTAGCGGGGACAAGTGAGTGTCAACTGTATTCGCACGAGTTGTAAGAATCTTGCTTAGTCCGTCTGTTTTGCCCGACAACAAAAATATGTTGTATTTACCAACATACGCTTTATCAAAAAACTTAACAGGACCCATAGTGAATGATGTGAAGATCGTTTGGCAGAACATAAAAAACACCTTGCGTTCTTGAATTTCTACGACCACTTAATCGACTACTTAGACATACCAAATGCATACATTCACCAGCAAACTGATCAACCAACTCCTCACAGATTTAGTGTGAAGAAATAAAATCAAATACAAGAAGAAAAAAAGGCGCAAGAACCCAAACACGTTTTCACGAAAAAAAAAAAATGTTGATCCATCATCAACTTTAAACCAATGACAACAACAGCAATAACAAACTAACAATAACCACAATCAACCATTCTACACTCAGCAACAAAAACAATAAGTTTATTACAAGTTTTTGCTCAAATCAGTTGAAAAGAAATTAAAAAAAAGTTAACAACAACAAATTTTTAACCCAAAGTCACTTAAAGCTAAATTTAAAAACAGATGCTGTTTTCTTATAAAGGCAGTGTGGAGAAATTCCACGAAACAAAGAAAAGTTGAGGGGACTTCTTATAACTAACGCAGGCGTAAGGACAGACATTAAAAAGACTGTCTGTCTGCCACTGTGACCATAACAAATTTCTCGACCACCGTAGTCTTAAAAATAAAATGGCCAAACAAAGGCGCAGAGATAAAACAAGTATAACAGAATCATTGACAAAAACAAACCATTATTACAACAGCATCAGGTCCAGCACCAGCATCTATTAAGACTTGTATGTTGCAACAGCTTAAAATCACTTTGTAACACAAAGAAGAGTACAGAAGATACTGAAAAAATGATGCAAAAAAAATGAATGTTAGAATAAGGAACAGCTGCTTTAAAAAATTTAAATGTTATTATGGCGTGGTGTATTTATGTGTTATTGGATTATATTGCGCCGGCGCCGTAACATTACCCAACATGGCTTCAAACACTGACGCTTTAACGCTTTACCCAGTTCACGTACGGTTGAAAATACGTTAGCACGTATGAACCAAACAAACGTTTTCACTTTGGCGATTAATTTAGTTTACTTGTGTGTTGCAACTTCAGTTACAATCTTGTTTGCTGTTTATTTTTTATTTTTTTTTTTTCTAGCTGTTTCGAATCTATTTTCGATCAACAGTGGGTAAGAAAGAAATAAAAAAGTATATGTTTTTAACAGTAGTCATACCTTCTTTCTTCTGTTCAGATCTGATTGCACGAATTCAAGATTCTTTTGCTCGACAGAAATATTCATATCAGATACCAATTAATAGAAGTAAACTTAAGGTAAAATGAAAGCTATAATAACATCAGATACACCTAGACCAAATAATCAATCGCAATAAAACTGTATTTCGTTATACTTAAAATGAGATGTAAAGGCCCTAATTTAATGAATGAACACTTCATTAATAATTTGATTTAAATGACAGCCAGAACAACGTTAAGAAGTAGATATTATAAACTCAAAACCAGCCAGTGTAGTCAAACTGTGATATTCTCGGATTAATGACAATTATCATTCATTTTTTATAATATAATACGAGGGCTGCTATATATATTTCTGGCCTGCCAACACTGAGTGCTGCCAAGTGCAATCTGACATTTCCATTGGAAGGTTTGTCATTTTTAAGCATAATCGTACTCAAAACGTTTTAACGTACGACCATTATTTGTGTTGTTTACAGTGAGTTGAAAAAATTAATATAGAAAAAAATGGAATTAACTCGTGAACATTTTCGTGCCATCATTTTTCACAACTTTCGACGTGGATTATCACGACAAGAGTGCATTGATGAACTTAAATCTTTCTATGGCGATGAAGCACCATCCTATAGCACTGTGAAAAATTGGTATAATGAATTTAATCGTGGCCGAAGCTCGGTCAAAGACGAATTCCGTGAAGGTCGTCCAAAAACGGCTATTGTGCCAGAGAACATTGATGCCGTACGTGAACTCATAATCCAAGATCGACATGCGACATACCAAGAGATAGAGACATCCTTGGACATTTCTTCCACCAGCATACATTCGATACTGCATGAACACCTGGCCGTAAAAAAGTTTGTTCTCGTTGGATCCCGCACAATTTGAAAGTCGCTCAAAAAAAGGCTCGTGTCGATTGGTGCAAAGAAATGTTGCAAAAATACGATTGCGGTGCTTCAAAAGACGTTTATAAGATCGTCACAGGTGACGAATCATGGATCTATGCGTATGAGCCCGAAACGAAATAACAATCGACCGTGTGGGTCTTCAAAGACGAGCAAAATCCAACGAAAGTTGTTTGTGGAAGAAGCACTTCGAAGCAAATGGTCGCCTGTTTCTTCGGCATAACTGGTCATGTGGCGACTGTTCCGCTTAAGCAACGTATGACGGTCACTTCTGAGTGGTACACTACAATTTGTTTGTCTGAAGTCATCGGAGAAATTCGAAAAACCAACAAAAGAAGACGAATCATTGTTCACCATGACAATGCGAGCTCTCACACATCGGCTCAAACCAGAGCGTTTTTGACCGGCCAAAACTTCGAATTAATGGGTCATCCACCATACAGCGCTGACTTGGCACCTAATGACTTCTTCTTGTTTCCGCACATCAAGAAAAAAATGCGTGGTCAACGATTTTCGTCGCCAGAAGAAGCTGTTGAAGTGTTCAAAAACCATGTTTTACAGGTGTCTCAATCGAAGTAGAAAAAGTGCTTCGACAACTGGTTTGAGCGCATGCAAAAGTATATAAATCATGCTGGAGAATACTTTGAAAAACAATAAAACCATTTTTGATTATAAATATTCGCATTTTGACTATTAGGCCAGTAATATATAGAGCAGCCCTCGTATAACGTAACAATTCTTATTTATAATATAACAATTCTTATTTTGAACTAGAATAAAAAGTGAGAACCCAAAATAAAAAATTTGTTATCACAAATATTTTTAATATCACTAAAATATGGTTTTCATTTAATCGAGAATAGCACTAAAAATGTTTTTTTACCCTTCACGAAATAGATCTAAAATAAAATCAGTGTTTTATTTTAACAAATAACTGGCAGGAGACCGGTCTTTTTCGGTCAATTATCAAAGACTGATTCGTTCGTTCAATTCGTTCAATCGGTCAATTTGATTGAAAGGAGCCGGTTAAATATTTTGCTCATTTCGTTCACTTAAGTCATCCGTTCAAAATAACCCGTACACTATTGAACGAAAAGACCGGATTTAAATGACCGGATAATTTCGTTCACTTCATTGATTCGGTCAATTTAACCCGTTCGCGAACGACACAGCTCTAATTAACAGATTAACTTCGAGAAGATATTGCTTAAATAACATTATGTCTCAGGAAATCCGCAACCTCTTCTGTTATTTTGATTCAAAAGTTTTGAGAATATTTTCGGTAATAAAAAAAATATGCCAACGTCCACCTAAGAATAGAAACACTTTGGAGTAATTTAATGTCTTAAAACGACAATCGCATCACTTAAAATTTATAACAAATCGTTGTCAAAGAATGAATGAAGGGCTCAATCAATTGCAAATACAAACAAGTAAAATTTTACTATACTCTTCCGTAGCAATTTATTTGTTCTTTATTTTTTTCATTTCTTACACGGCCCTTTTTTACTAACTTTCGTGGCCATCCACGCTACAAGATTGAGTTACTTCAACGAGAGTAGAACTCACGATTTTAAACTTTACTAACCAGGCCTTTAAACCATAACTGCCACAGATCGCTTTTATGTTTTTATTTCCTCATTAAGGTTAGGGACGATATTTATCTTGGGTTGTCATCCTAGTGCCTCAAAAATCCAATCAATAATTGACTTCGCCAACTCATTCACAGTAACTGCACAACAATTGTTTTCGTTTTTCTAATCGAAACTATTGAACTTTAGTTTTCAATTTTTTCTTTTTGACTACTTATTTATGGTGCAGATGGGATTTGAAATCATAGCCCGTGATAATCTGTGTAATAGCATAGTGGCACCTCGGTGTATTGTCAAATCTTTTCATCTTATTTCCTTTGTACTCAATCTAACCCTTCGACGGACAACATAAACTGTCTGCCGATTTCCTTAAATCCGAAAAACATTTCTTTCACATATTTGTGTGTTTACGGAAGAAACAAAGTATAAATGTTTTTTTTTTTTTGGTTTTCAATATAACTATGCAACAAAAGATTTCGCTAAGTAATTTTTTCCGTTTTTAGTAATAAGCGGGGCTTAAAATGCTAATTCGATTGTAAAAACACCTAAATAAAGATTAAAGGCCTTTAGACAATTAAAGTAATTTTTAACCGACTTTAAAAAAGAAGGTGGTTATTAATTTGACCGGCAGAACCCAGTCATTTCTAAACCGATTTTAAAAAGTGTCTCTTTATTTTAAAGGGTATATTTATAGATTAATCTAATAATAAAACTAGTTCATGATAATAAAAATTATGTTATTTACATGTATTATGAAACGTAAAGGGCACCACTTCAAAGTCAAAAAAACTGCATTTCACTATAGCTCTCAATAACAAAAATAATACGGAAATAAATCTCAAAATTAAATTAAATTGGCCTATGTGGGCCTATCTTTTACAATGTTATAAACGAACGGTTGAAAATTGGACAAAATATCGATTACTGTGGCCGTTATTATAAAATAATTATAACATATATTATAACATATAAATTTTCAAAATTATTAATTGAAGGGTTCCCCAATAGTTTGTTTAATTCAATGTACATGGCCAAATTCTTGAACAGATGCACGCAGACGGTTGAAATTAACAAAGCACTTATTCTGCTAAGTCCGCTATAGCAGCAAGTATAAAATTTGGATTTTGGAATGAAAGGGTGTCCCAATAATTGATGTAAATGATATACGTGGCCAAACTTTTGAACCGTTATAGAGAGACAGCAGAAACTTACAAGGAACCTGTGTTGCTAAGCCCGCTAAAAGAGCAAGTATACAATTTGAATTTATAAATTAAAGGGTGTTCCCATAACTGATAAAATTTGACCTGTGTGGCCCTTTTCTTGTACCGTTATACAAAAACACTTGAAAATTAGAAAGAATATCGACTACTTTGTCGGGTCTAGTAGGAAATGTGAATAATTTAAATTATAAATTAAAGGGTGTTACAATAGTTCACGCAATTCGATGTATCCGGCAAAACTGTTAAAAAGTTTCAGGACCTGCTTTATTAAATCCGCCACAACAACAAGTATAAATACAGGTTTTGGAAAAAATAAGATTTCCCAATAATAAATGTAATTTGATGTAATGACCAAACTTTTGAACTGTTTTAGCGGAAAGCTAAGATCTGTTTTGAAGCTGGGGTTTTTTCCAGAATTATTTCATGAAAAAGTGTTGGTTGGGTTATACATCTCATATTTCCCATATTGTTATTACACATAATGGTAAGATTACGATTCTATATAGAATTTTTTCTTATTGTTGTCATTTCTCAGCGATAATGATAAAAACTGGTATTTTTCGTATCCATACTTTTTAAATGAGATTATATTTGTATTAATACATATTTTACTATTTTAGCAGAAATATTCTTTTACGACAGCCACATAGGTGGTGCATTTGTCCCTATTTTTCATATTTTATGGCTTTTTTAACATTTCTTATGTTGCTTAAAGTTTTTGCAGGTACATGTATGTATGTTTGTGACTATGAATGTAAGCAAGTAATGGTGAGGTGGCTTTAAATAAATTCATAAATTAATAGTAATAAAAATTACGGCTTTGCTGATAATAAAGGCGATATACAGCAAAACATATGCATATTACTATAACAGCATTAATTGTAAAAATAACTTAAATTAATCTTATAAGAAAAATATATTTTGCTTAATGAGAATGATTAACTAACTAAAATAATAGCTAAAAGCACTTTTAAAAATGTGTGAGTGTTTCATCTCTTTAAAGTTCTTTTTATGAAAAAAAAAAAATAAAAAACAATTAATATTTTTTGAAATCATTTGTCAAACATTTGACACAATGTTTCTAGCACAAAAAGAACCTTTAAGATTATTTTTTAAATATCACAAAATTAAAAAAAAAATATATATACATACATGTATTTTATCCTAGCTGTTTTTTCACTTGTCACTGCTTTTTTTTAAATTTGTTTTTCGTTGTTGTTTATAAAAAACTTTAAGGTTTATTAAACTTTTCAGCAAGTTTTTGTATTCAACAATATTTTTGATTTAAAACTAGTTGTTGTTACTGTTGAAATACTTTTTTGTACAATCGTGTTGTGTTGTTGTTGTAGTAGTTTGTTGTCTAAAAATATCAAAGTTTAAATTTTATTGTTTTTGTTTTTCTTTTTTTCATCACTTTTGATTTTTTTGGTTCGTTTATAAAAGGTATTTTGTGTATCTTTAAATTGCAAACTTAAAAGAATCAAATCCTTTTGGACTAATTTGTTTTTGGCTAATTGAATAGTAGACCAAAACTCAAACTGTAATATAAATATTCTTTTAAAAAGATAGAAACAGAGATCTTGCTCAGGTGTCAGATTGTGTTAACACAGCTTGGCCATGAAGCTAATAATGCATCTTTTCAATGTACACAATGCTAACTATGTACGGAAGGAAGGTACTGGGCTTCCCTGGAAGGAGTGATTTCCGCGGCCTACAATCTTAACCGCATACTGATGAAAATACAGAATAAGCATAAGAATTTTTAGAACTGCCTAAAATCAGCCCATAACCTCACTGGGGTCTATTGACCGTTCGTAGTTTTGCTATGATGCTCTCTAAAGGCTGATCGAATAATACAATTTAAACAAAAATTAAAAAAAAATCACAAAATAGAACCCACCAAGAAGTCTATTTGCAGCCTAAGATCTGTTGACACTCCATGCGATCTATTTGCGACCGTTAAAATTAACTTATTACAACCGACAGTAGAATCAAAAATAACCTAAAATATAGGCTGGGTTCGGTTTTTCCCTCGGCGCTTCGAATGAATTTCATTAGCATGTTTTTGCAACGTTGCCTGATGGATTGGTTGGCATTAAATTGTCATTAGCTCTTTTCGGGCAAAAGCAAAATTTATATCAACTTGATATCATTAAAGGCCCATTCACACACACAGAAAAAAGATTAGTAACAATTCGCTTGATACGTTAAAAATTCAATTACTAATATAATAATTTGATTTTTATTATTAATAATTTATAGTCTTAATTTATTTTTTATATTAAAAGCTAACAAATGATATTTGCTTCTAAATGTTAGTTGTAACATCTCTTAGAAAAGTTAACATGACCGATTTGTGTCTTTACTAAAATCTATTCTATTAATGGAAGATGCCACTAAACTTACTCAGTACATTACTACTGAAAACCAAATTTTGGAAGTAAGAATCATAAAACTCGATTGTATATTCTGAAATCGAAAAATTTTTACACAATATAAATAAAATTTGTACATACGAGTATTACAAAAATCAAAAATATTTTAGTTAAAAAATATAAAGATTTATTAAAATTGGTGAAAAGTTCTCCAATATTGGTAAATGGTAAGTTCAAAATTATCTCAGAAAGACATTTATATATAAAAATAATTTTATAATATTTAATTTATTTCGCAGCGTAAAACATGCGGATGGGATAGCAAGTTGAAGAAACTATGTGGAAAAGAAAAAATCAGGATGTAAAGGAAGAAGAAAGCTGCATTCAATGGTTCGAATCATGAAATTTGTAATGTATAATCTTATTCCTATAATTTATTTAATATTTTAATATTAATATTAAAAAATTTTTTTGTTTAATTCACAATAATATTTTATAATCACCCAAAAATCATTTTTAAAATAGTTGTAACTGCTATATTAATTCAGTTACTACAACCGAATTCAAGATAATACACACAACCGACAAAATTCAATTGGCAACAAATTCGGTTCTTATAACGCATTTCTTTTCTCTGTGCACTATTATACAAGGTTTAAGATTTGCATTACATTTTCTAAGAAAGAAATCTAATGAGAATTGTTGTAATTGTCAAAAAATCCAACGTAACACTACATTTAGTTTCTACACTATCACATTTCAAGTAAAATAAAAATTCCGAACATACCATATGAATCAGAGAGCCAATTTTATGAACTTATTTCTTGGAGCTTTTACTCTTAAAGAGTGGAAAAACAATCATTTGCCTTTCGAAAACATTTAGAAATGAGGGCTTTTTATACTTAACTGGTTATGCTTAAAGAGATCTTAGTGTATTTCAGAAAAGACTCTATTTTTTTTAATCGATTTTTTGTCTCTTAATTATTTATTTTTAGTTCTAAAGAAAGAAATATTTGCTTGCCACATAGGAGTCATGGCTTAAGCATTATTAAGGCCGTTTCAGAAAGAGCTTTCTAGCTGGGTTATTTTAATTCTTAATTGTAGTGCTCATTTAATAGTTGGCTGATAAAATGAAAAATTAGCAAAAAAATTTATGAAACGTCGGGAAAAATTCTATTAATTCCATTTTTTTATTTCCATTAAAGAAGATAAGCCCAATTAGCTTATAAGGAAAATACAAGAAAAAAAAACCAGAGAAAAGTTTCTTAAAATGAATATGTCCAGATTTACACCATGCAATTTTTTGGGGTTTTTACTTTATTTTCTATTTAAGTTACAGCGTTATGCGTTATCTAAAAGTAAACATTAGCAACAGTAACATCCCCTCAAAACTCAAGCAATACCTTATTGCTTACTCCTTCTGCTCCACAAACAAACAAAAATTTCATGCTAGTTTCATGAAAAATTGCATAGTGTAAATGCCGTATATGTTTTATTTATTTATTTATTTCTGATGGCAGTTTGTTCCTTTGGACCAGCCAAATAATTCTCCTGTCCTTCAAGATTCTGGAAGAGCAGAGGAGTAATTTCAAATTAAAAAAATATTTTTTTCCCATCTATTTAAAAATAAAAATATTCAGGAAATTTAATAAAAAGTTAAATAATCGCAGAAGTTATTTATACTCAATAGCATAATTAGCCATATAGATACAAAAATTTATCAATTATAAATTATACATATTATTTAGGTAGTGCTAAATGTTTTTGGTAAATTACTTAATAATTTTACAGCAAGTGAAACATATGTATTAAAGCTTTTTCTTTACCTATATGGAAGATCCAATACATGGTATCTTTTTAGAATCATCCAGCAGACTAATAGCAAAAGAATCAACATGATCGCCTAATCGTTGAAGATATTTTGTACTAAATTTGCTTATTTTCTTTTCAATGATTGGAATATTCATATCTTTGTGTGGAATTTTATTGGTTACAAACCAAGGCGCATTGAAAAGAGTTCTAAGTGTTTTTGATTGATACCTTTGGAGTATTTCAATGTTGTATACACTTGACGTTCCCCAAAAGTTGTATTCCATAGCTCCAGATACGCTTTAAGATGGTTTTGTTAATAATTATTTTGTTATGTACAGACAACCTTGATTTAGGTCCAATAATTCAGTATAACCTTTTAAATTTAGCATTTAACTGTTTTCTTTTGGTGCACAGAGAAAAGAAATTCGTTATGAGAACCGAATTTGTTGCCAATCGAATTTTGTCGGCTGTGTGTATTATCTTGAATTCGGTTGTAATAACTGAACGAATATGGCACTCACAACTGTTTAAAAATATGATTCTAAAGTGACTATAAAATATTATTGTGAATTAAAAAAAAACAATATATTTTTTTATTTAAAAAATAAATTAGAGGAATAAGATTTTACTTCATTAATTTCATGATTCGAACCATTGAATTCAGTCCTTTCTTTACATCATGATTCCTCCTTTTCGACAGAGCTTCTTTAACTTGTCATCCCATACCGTACGTTTTGCCGCTGAGAAGTGTATTAAACATATTAAAATTATATTTATTTACAAATGCATTTGTGAGATAATTTTGAACTTATCATTCAACAATATTAGAGAACTTTTTACCACTTTCCATCTTTGTAATTTTAAACTAAAATATTGTTGATTTTTTGTATAATTTATACCAATTTTATTATATAATATGTCAAAAATTTTCCCATTTCAGAAGACATAATCGATTTTTATGATTCTAACTAACACAATTTGGTTTTCAGTAATAATGTGCTGAAAAAGTTTGGTTGCATTATTCATTTAACAGAATCGATTTTAGTAAAGACACAAATTGGTTAGGTTTACTTTTTTAAGAGGTGTTACAACCAACATTTAGTAGAAAATAGCATTTGTTGGCTTTTAATATAAAAAATAAATCAATATTATAATTTATTAATAGTAAACACCAATTATTGTACTTGTAATTAAATTTTAAACATATCAATCGAATTTTTACCAATCTTTTTTCTGTGTGTGTTGACGTGATTCTTCTAAGTTAATGTCTTGTCTTGATGCAAACCAAGGTATTTGACTGAATTTGCAGGCGGAATTATTATTATACAAAGTTAAGTTTAGACATGGAGCATGTCTTAATGTAAAGGTTACATGTGTCGCCTTTAAGGGAATAAATTTAACATTCCAGTAGCTTAATAAAGTTTCCAGTAAATTTAGTTGTTGCTGAACAAAATCAGATGCTTCAGCTAGTAAATACCATGATGCTAAAAAGGCGGTATTATCTGCACATGTTGTTGTGGCCTCATTAATAGTTAGCATATAAGAGGTAAATATAGTACAAATAGTGGACCAAGAAGACTTCCTTGTAGTACACCTGCATTGATTTTGAATATGTTTGATGTGGCTGAATTGATATTCACTTAGAATGTGCGATCTTCAAGGAAAGATTTAAGAGCAGATAGATTGCAGCTGAATTAAGCTTGTGTTAGGGGATTTGATCGTTATAGTTACAAAGTTAATGATCAAAATTTTAAAATGCAATTTGTGTACAAAAATGAAAATACTTCTTTTAAAGTTCTGCACGTTTAAAAAAAAAGTTGTTATTACAAATAATGCGCAATTTAACACACAACAAAAAAACAAAAATAAAGGTTGGGCTGGTACTGAGCAGGCTGCTGCCTAGCAGACTGACTGACTAAATGCATGGCTGTGCTGATTTTTCCATATGCACACCGCCGAGGTTATTGTATTGTATTTTTTATAGAGCAATGATGTGGTTAGTGGCAGTAATATCGGTCTTGTCGGTTTATTGTTTGTTGGTGGTTCAACCCAAATTTGGCTAATAAACGGGTTTTACAAATTCACACAAAAAACACCAAGAACCCCAAAAATAAATAGAAATAAAATTTGTACACTTTCAATTTTTAAATGCTGCTTTAGTATGGCCATTAAAAAAAAAAATAATAATAATAGTTATAAAAAAATAAATTGGGTAACAGGCAAGCATCTAGGCTGGTCGCCTGCACTGTAATACTCTTACGTTCATGCTACTCCTCATTGTGCAATCGAGAGTCTAGTGCAGTTAAATAGGTTTGGTGTTTAAAATATTAAATTTAGTTTCTTTTTTAATATATATTTTCGATTTATTTGCTATGGTTACTTACAACTCATTGCCATTGTGAAAAGGTCAAATGTCAATAAGTTTTCAAATGCACCAACTACTCATGCACTCAAACACACAACAGACACACACACACACTTTTACATACTCATACACATAAGAGGATGACGTTTTAGATTTATTTATATGCATTTATTTTAATTTTTGAAAATTTATCTCTTTATTGAAAATTGTATTTTTGTATAGAAGCATTCTGTATCTAATTCAGAAACAGAAAACAAAAACCAAAAACACGTTTAAGTGCAACACACCCAATGTGAAAAACTAAAACAAAAATAATTCTATAGTTTTTAACAAAATAAATCATTTTATATTTTAGATCAATTAACAGCATTTAAATCATATACTTAAGTATTGAAACATAAGATGAGATAAAGTTTAAATTATTTTTAATATGCAGGTTAAGTCTAATAAAAAACGTTTGTTCTCATACAGTGAGTGACAACACAATAGTCCCTTATTAAAGTTTTATATTGTGGGAGAAATTTTATTTCATATTTAAAGCCTAAAAACTGTGATGAAAGTGGAGAAAGATTATACCTAAGAAGCAGTCTTAGATATAATTTTTTAGAGTTTAAGAAAATTAGGTCTTTGTTTAAGAGTAACTTAAATTATTAGGGTTGAACGTTTTGAACGCTCATAAATTAATCAACTCAATTAGACACTTGGTCATTCTGGTTTGCTTTTCGTTCCGCTTTGAATCTACGCAGTTGAAACTAATTGTAATTTCTGCCAATGAAAAATATTTTTCTACTTCCAATTGGAGTTATCCAACCATTTTTCAAGTACCGTTTTTTTTAGAAACTTAACACTCGCTGTCGGTCTCAATGCATTTGCCTCTTTCTTATTTGTCATCAATATATCACGTAAGTTTTTTATGTATGAATAACATTTTTCGACGCACGGTCTATTTACTCGCAGCTCCGGCAAGTGCCAGCTGATTACATTAACTATTGGGACACGCTTTATTTCTAAATCCAAATTTTATACTTGTCATTAATAATAACTGTATATTATATTATGGTTATGAAGAAAAGTCATACAAGTCAAATTACATCATTTATGGTAACGCCCTTTAATTTGTAAATTTAATTGTATACTTGTTCTTATAGCGGACTAAGCAATGCGGATTCCTTTGATATTTCACCTGCTTCTTTAAACTTTTCAAAATTTTTGGTCACATACATCAAACTGTATTAACTATTGGGACACTTTTTAATTTCGAAAATCCAAATATCGGCCTTAGTAATACAATTTCTGTGTAAATAACATCCGTTCAAGTGTCTTCCTATAATGGTTCAAAAGATATGGATATATAGGTCACCAAACATCAATTATGGTAATATTCTTTAATTTTTAAAGTCAAATTGTATATTCGTTATTATAGCGCACATAGTGATACAGGTTCCTTTTTAATTTCAACTGTCTGTCTATCAGGGTTCAAAAGTTTGGTCACACATATCAAATTATATCAACTATTGACACACCCCTTAACTTCCAAGTTCAAACTTTAAACTTGTTGTTAAAGCGGACTTCGCAATACAGATTCTTTGTAAATTTTAACCGTCTGTTTACAACTCTTAAAAAATTTGGCAATGTAAATCAAATTAAATGAACTATTGGTGCACCCTATGAAATTTATGCTTGTTTTTATAATGATCATAGTAAACGTGATTGTTTCCAATTTGTAAGCGTTTTTCTATAACGGTTCAAAAGATAGGCCCATATAGGTCAATTTGCGTCACCTATGGTGACACTCTTTAATTTTTAGATTTATTTTTCTATTAAATGTTGCTATTGGGAGCCATAATATTATTAAGTTTTTTTTTTTTAATTTTTATAATACACTTTAAAAACATGTATGTTGTTTGGGGACTCCCTTTAATTTTTAAGGTTATGAGCTGTTTTCTAAACGGAAACAATCTATAGACAGAACCTTTCAAATAAAGAAAAAAAATTAAATCGGTTAAGAAATGACTGATTTATGCAAGCACAAACATAAAAAAGCATTATTCAGTCAGAATTTTAATGGACCGACCTTGCCTTTAACTAACGGTAAGTTTTAATAATGGCCCTTAATAAATTTATCACAAAAGAAATCTACATTGTTTGCACAGTTCTTCAGTGCTAAAACAAAATTGATTGAATGAGATTTGTAATCAATAAATAAAATAGGAAAGCTGGAGAATATAAAATTTCAAACAAATACAGATACACACTTACTATAACCATTGCATCGTAGACAAAGAGGCAGCTGAAGCAGAGATACTGTTAATTATACAAATTTATAAAACTCTTGCTGCAAAATGAAGTCATGCTTATACTTAAGGTCACCCAGTATGATCTTATTTTTTTTTTTTTTTTTTTTTTTTTGAATTAAAAAAATATATAGACAAGAATATTTTTATTAGAAAATGCTACTTGTCATACTCTATTAAAGTATTTAATTTTTATATTTAAATCTGAACACAAGTAACATGAACTTATTTATTTTACTTAATTAAAGAACTCTATCGGTGTAATTAAAATAAACAAATCTAGACAAATGTGTGTTAAATAATTTAAGACTGTTCTTAATTCAAACAAGTTCATTATGACACTGTTGTTTAGTTTTAAGTTTTTTCTTATATTTACTTTTTAAAACCCAATTTGTTTTAATTTTAAGTATGCATTAATTAAGATAAAATATGTCTTTTGAAATATTTAATCACCTCAATTTAAAATGACCAGTATAAGTCTAATAAAATAAATATCTTAAATTAAAGACAAAAAAGAATTCAATTTAAAATAAAACAAGAGCTTAGGTAAATATCAACTTAATTTTTCATAACGAACGGTATTAAAGTTTTAAGTACTTAATTTATAATAGAAAAGCTTGATTAATTTCATTTTTGTCATCTATAAACTCATAAAAGGTACAATTAAAGGCCAAAGTTTGAAACAATTGTATGTATTTTAAAAAAATATATATTAAATTGTGTAGGCATAATAATTTGTAGGAAGTTGTTCCATGTGCATGATTTTGTACCGGAAGTGGCCTAGCTATTTGTTCCCCGACAATCTAGCATTATTATTTAATATATTTAAGCCATAGAATAGGTTGATTGAAAAATAAATTTCTCACACGTTTCCCTTAAAATAAAGATCTTCTAAATAGATCATGCCTTATCTAGAGCACGTTGTTATCTGTAGAATAGACACGTAGCCCTTTATTTCTTATTATTAATTAATTATTAATTATTAATTTTAATACAAAACAGGTATAGAAAAAAATTTACTCTGCAGATATATGATGTCTTTTAATTCAAACAAGCAAGAGTGCTATTTTCGGCTGTGCCGAATTTAATATACACTTCTTAAGCTTCTTAGTTTGAAAGCAGTATTATCTGTTTTGTTTTTGCTCATATGGTTTTCAACTAAATATGTACAACTACAATAAATAACAGGAAAGAGAGCTATATTCGGCTGTGCCGAATCTTTTATGACCCTCACCAATACAATTGTGTAATTATTTTCTTAAAATATAATTCGTTTTTGACCGACTTCAAAAAAAGGAGAAGGTTATACAATTCGGCTGAATGTTGCTTTTTTATACTTGTGGCTCCAGAACTTATTCATTTTTGATCCGATTTTGCAAACTGTATGATAGATTATGCTTACAGCTCATAATCTTTAAAATTAAAGGGTGTCCCCATACAACATACATATTTTTTACGTGTATTATGAATAGTAAAGGGCACTTCTGTAAAATTTAAAATGACTGCGTATTACTGTAGCTCCCAAAAAACAAAAAATTATACAAAAATAAATCTGAAAATTAAAGGGTGCCCCCATAATTGATTTAAATTTACTTATATGCGCCTATCTTTACAGACAAACTCTTGCAAATTGGACAGAATGTCGATTGCTATGGCCATTACAGTAACAAGTATTAATATTAGGAATTATAAATTAAAGGGTGCGCCAATTAAATTTGATGTATATTGCCTTACTTGTTAACAGTTATATACAGACGCTTGGAATTTACAACGAACCTGTATTGGTAAGTCCGCTATAACAACAAGTATAATATATTGATTTGGAGGGTGTTCCAATAGTTGATGTAATTTCAAGTGTGTGGCCGTACTTTTGAACCGTTATAGACAGAACACTGAAACTTAATAGGGACCTCCATCAACGAGTTTATTATTTGAACTTAAAAATTAAAGGGTGTCCCATGATTACTGTAGAATTACTTATATAGGCATATCTTTTGAACCGTTATAGACAAACGCTTGTAAATTTGACGCAATGTTGATTGCTATGGCCGTTATGTTTCTATAATATTTAAAATTATAAATTAAAGGGTGCACCAATAGCTCATCTTATTTGGTATATGGCCATACTTTTAAACAGTTATAGCAGATGATTGGCATTTGCAAAGAACCTGTATTACTAACTCCTCTATAACAACAAGTATAAAATTTGGATTTGGAAATAAACGGGTGTCCCAATAGTTGATAATCATACAAAATACATGCTTTTTACGTGTATTATTACCCGTAAAGGTCACCACTTTAAAATTATAACAACCGCGTACACAGAGAAAAGAAATTCGTTATAAGAACCAAAGTTGTTGCCAATCGAATTTGTCGGTACTCGTAGTGTGTATTATCTTGAATTCGGTTGTAATAACTGAATGAATATAGCACTCACAACTATTTAAAAAATGATTCTTAGGTGACTATAAAGTATTATTGTGAATTAAATAATAAGAAATATTTTAATATTTACTTTTATTTTGAAAAGAAATTGTAGGAATAAGTAATAACAATAAAAATAATAAGTAATAATAATTATAAATTATGAATTTCATGTTTCGGCCATTCGAATTCAGCCTGCTCCTTTCTTTACATCATGATTATTCTTTTCCACATAGGTTCTTCGACTTTCCGTTCGCACCTTTTGCTGCTGCAAAGTGTATCAAACGTTTTGGAATTTTTTAATTTACAAACGTCTTTCTGAGATTGATTTTGTACATACCATTCAACAATATTGGAGAACTTTTCACTACTAACAATATATTTTTGGTTTATTTTAACTGAAATATTGATTTTTTTTTTTTGTAATGTGTACAAATTCATTTTTATTATGTCAAACATTTTTCGATATTATAAGACACAATCGATTTTGATGATTCTAACTACCAAACTTTGGTTTTCAGTAGTAATGTGCTGAATAAGTATAGTTGCACCTTTCTTTTAATAGAATAGATTTTAGTAAAGACACAAATCCGTCAGGATAGCTTTTATAAGAGGTGTTACAACCAACATTTTTACGCGAGTATCATTTGTTAATTTTTAGTGTTAAAAATAAGTCAAAATTATAATTTATTTATATTAAAACTAAAATAATTGTATTAGTAATTAAATTTTGAACATATCAAAAAAATTTTATCCAATCTTTTTTCTGTGTGTATGATATTAGCTCTCAATGACTAAAAGTATAACAAAGGTTTATCTAAAAATTAAAGGTGACTTAAGTTGACCTATATCTATCTGTCTTTTGAACCGTTATAGCCAATGCTTGCAAATTGGACAAATATCGATTGCTATGACCGTTGCCCCAATAGTTCATTTAAGTTGATATATACGGCAATACTTTTGAACTGTTGCCAGACAGTTGAAATTTACAAAAAAAAAAACGTGTAATTCTTTGTACGCTATAGCTTAAATTAGAAAATTTATATTTAGAAAAAACGGGTGTCCAAATAGTTATTGCAGTTGCTCAACTCGTCTTAGGTATTTGACGTATTATTCTACGCCACTGGTGGAAGTAACCATTCTCCCGTGCTTTTTTACCACGCAAAAACACTGTTGTCATGAGTGAGAAAATAGGTAGGTATGGATTTGCATTATCCGATCAATTAAATCTGTAGAATAAAGTGAGTATCAAAAAGGTTAGAGTGCTATACTCGCTTATGCCGATTCTTATATACCCTGCACCATATACGTAAATCTAGTTTAGTAAAGTAATTCCACGAAAAACAAACAAATATTGGAGTGTCAAAGAATTAAAAATGTAGACAAAAACTATGTATAAAAAAGAAAAATAAATACTATATACAATTTTAAACGAGTCCTCAGCTCTTAATAGGCTACGCACTTCCAAAAAAAAATTTTCATTAAATATCTCTTCTTAATAAATATGGTGCACAATCGTACTTGTCTATGAAAAGTTCAGAGGTCCATAACTTGGAAAATATAATATTTTCACATAATATTTTTCTTCTTATTTATTAATTCTCTATCGCTCCATATTTTTGTTTTTTTTTTTATTGTAGTTACTTAACTAACAGGCAGGCGTGGTGTTTTGCCCGCTGGACAATAAAAAAGAGCTGAATATGTTATTGACGTTAGTTTTTGATATATGATACGGTAGTTGTAGAATATCTGCAGGTCTCTTTATCGTCAGATATATTTGCACTTTGTGCTGTCTGCTTATATTATTTGCTAATATTTTTCCATACATCAGCGGAAAAAAAAATTTTTTTTATGCTGATATTGATTGTTCTGCAGGAATCTGGCTTTCAGACAGATTTGAAGAATGCTGGTGATAGATGTTTAGTTTTTTTTATTATTTTCTTTAAAAATTAAAACCAAAATTTGTAAATATTTTTTGGCTCAAAAAAAATAGATATTAAAATACATGAATGTATGTGAACTTTAGATAATTTATTTGTTACAATACTAAAAGGGTTTGCCCCATAATTTCAAAAGGTTCTTTTACTTCTTTTACTGAAAAGATTAGTCACAAAGCGTACCCCGCCAGGCAACGAATATGTTTTAAAATATTATGGTCGTCTTCAACAGACTGCTTTAAATGTGTCCCATTTTACATAGATGACATAAAAGATTCCTTAAAAAATCATAGGAAAAATTTAGAGGATTGTAACAAATTTCCAAAGCCACGCGTAGTTTTGTACTTTTTATATACATCCGACGCGCTTTATACCATTCGCGTTCTCATCTCGAGATTTGCTAACCATCAGCAACGGATTTCGTCAACATAAAGCAGAGTCTCTAGCATATTTTTGATATTCTTAAAATTTTAACGCGAATATTAATTTTTTATACAATATTATGCATGAGCTTTTACATTAAATGACATCAATGCTCAATACACAGATTTTTGAATTCACTGGAAATCCGATTTATTTAAAACTTTACCTAAAACGGGTGTGTATTTCAAAGTATTTCTTAAGAAAATGTTTTATAAAAAAACTACAATTGAATAATCGCATATTCAATATTGAAACTTTTCTTTAGTTCTTTGTTCGCAATAAACTGCAACCTAAATTTATGGTAATAATTTTAAATTGATTTTACACAGATTTCCATGACAAAACAACCGAAACACACAAAATAAATAAATGTGAAAAACCAACTCTCCATTTTAAATGATCTTGAACTCTTGTATTTGATTTAAAAAGAATTGCTCAAAATTGATTTTCATTTGAATTAATAATAAACAATTCATATGACATGTTAAATGCTAAAAAATAAAACAACTTGGAAAGAAAAATCGGAAAATTTCGAACTTTAAGTTCGCTACAGTAATTAATTTAATAAATCTGTTCAGAGTGTTTATTATCCAAATATCTATTTTGATATTAAGAGAGTAAGATCCGATTAAAACAGTTGTTGCTTTAAGTAATTTTATGCGTTAAAAAAAAAACATTAAGGCTGTAGCAAAATCAGTAGTGTAACTGACTTCTCCAAGAACAGCTTACGAGTTCTGATTCATTTATTAATTTCGTGCGATTTTATTTAAGGCTGTTTTGTCGCCGTAGTAAATTAACTTGCGATTAATTTTATAGCAAATTAATAGTTTTTAAAATACAGCTAAGTCTTTTATGTTCATACTTGTTAATAACAGAGCATTTTTCTTTGCAGAATCAAGTAATCCAGGAAGTGCGCCTAAAATATTATTATAAAAATGAATTTAAGCGGATTTGTTTAGTTATTGGTAATTTAGCTTGTCTGTCACTTAATTAAGCAGCTCCAGATGATACTTCTCCTAAAAATGGACTGTGCATGAAGATTTACATCCATCACTATAATTATGAGTGAGGCACAATAAGGTATTCGACCAACAAAAAAAAAAAAAAAAAAAGAATGGACATAATTCTGAATGTTGATCCCAGCTTCATATGCTTATATAGAAGTGCAGCATGCTGAAGCTTAAAACTAATTTTTGGTCATAATCTAATATTTTGTAAGTGCATTTAAATTTTAGATTATTTCAAAATGATCTTCGAAACCAAACCTACAAACGAAGACTTAAAAGTACTGGCCCATATTCATAGTTAAAATAATGTATACTTTAAGGGAACTAAAGTCGGTTTTACTTTAGAGTCGACTCTAACTCATTCATAGATAATTTAAAATATACTTTTGGGGAGAAAGTCAACTCTAAATTTTAAAACTACCTAAAGCTGTTTTTAACTCATTTTTCCAAAATTATTTTATTTGGATTAAGAACACAATACTCTATATTTGATTTTTATACCTAAGTGAACAAAATAAAAACAAGGTTACTTTTTTCAAATGTTTGTGTAGAAATTGTATGAAAACATTTATCAAATTACAGTTACCACCCAGTGGAAGGCATCTAAACTTAAAGAATACTTTATTCCTGAATATGAAAGCAAAAAAGATAATAAGAGCTCTTTATTTTAGAGTATACTTTAGCAAGAGTCGACTTTATTCTATAACTATGAATATGGGCCACTTTTTCAGAATTTATTATCACAATTAGGCCATCTCGATACTGAAAAAGAAGTAGCAGGTTTTCGAGCGGCCCTTACTATAAAAGTAACTGTGCATGAGCAACCGTAGTGAATGATCTTTTCAAAAGCCGAACAGATGGAAGATATCATTTAAAATCTGCTGGAGTGTGGACAAGCAATAAAGCAATATAAATGTTATTAAGCCGCCGTATATCAGTTGATGAGGGGACCTGCGTACTAAAATCGTATCAAAAATTTTTAAGGAGCCGATATAGTGACACAAGGTCAATCTTTTTCTTCAAACGTCTTTTTGTCTTCTTTAAAAAAAATTTAGTTTTTCCAGGATGCTCCAACCCAACTGCAAGAAGTAACAATATTTAATTTTTTTAACTGTTTTGGTTTGTCGTAATCAGCTTACACGGTCAAAAAACCTGTTCTAAATGTATAGACGTCAAAATGTTTGCTTCGTTCTTATTGACCTTCCCGTATTTTTAATAGACACTCAGACAGATAGACAGATGCGCTAGACATACCAAATGACACACTAAGTTTAACCTCCTTTTTAGGGTGGTTAATATAAAACCACATTAGTAAAAAAAAAAAAACGCAGCCACTGGGTTACTTTAGAAAACAGCATAGTATTGAAATATTAGGGTTTCTGTTTAAGTCGCTTATTTTAAAAAATATTAATTGATTTATGATTTAATTGCTTAACGATGGCTCAATGTTGAATTAGTTGAATAAATAAATGCTGAATAGATAAAAAGATTAAAATTAATAGATTTGTTATTGTCTACAATCATTCATTTTCAAATCTTTCATTAAACGAAAACCTTTTAACCGAATAATTATGCCCGCTTAATGTTTCGAATAATTCAATAATTGGCAGCAGTGTAAAATTAAGTCTGCAGCGCAAAACTTGTTTAAAAAAAAAATGTTTTTAAATTTTGTTAATGCTTTGTAAAGCTCAATGTTGCTGTCAGTAAACACTTAGACAAAAATATATACACAAATGTATACACAAATAATAAAGTAAGATTTTTTATTCAAATTGAAAAACAATAAACGCAACACAACTGTAAATGTATTAAAAACCTCACAAACGCATTTTGCTTTACAAGTTTTTTGCTTCTATTAATGGTGTTAGTATTTAATGGCACCACTTATGTATAAAAACTTGTAAACAGCAGCAGACAGACACACTGTTACATATGTAGATCGCCCACGCGACCAACTTTAGTATGCAAATGTCTGTTTTGGTTTTTTCTCTTGTGTTGGTGCCTAAAATTAACCATTCAAGCGGTTAGCTATTCAGCCAACCAACCCATTTTTCAACTCAAACAACATTCAGGCTAAACTCTGCCTTGTAAATTATTATCATATTGTCGATGTTATTATAGTCGCGACTACTCTACTAGCGACAGAAGCTGCAATGAATGTATTAGACTTATAATTTTGAAATTGTCCTTCTAATTTAAAAATAAATTCTTTTAATCTGCGCTACTGAGAGAATATTAAAAGAAACTTTAATATTAGTAAAAAGCACTTTTTTATTAATTTGGATATTGTAGAAATTACAAACAGAATAACGAACTTAGTTTTACCCTTTTTCTACTGTTTGTCGTAAAGGTTATAACAACAAGAAAAAATATTGGGCCTCTTAACTTTTCATAGAAAAATATGATTGTGCAACATATTTTTTTTTAAGATATCAATATGGGTATCATTTAAACGCTTTTGAAGAGATATTTAAAATGTATAAATTTTTTTATGGATTCTTAACCCATAAAGAGCCGATGACATTTTTATGTAATTTTTTTTTTGTATTTAATTTTTTTCTAATTTTTCAATTTTCTGTCACACGAATATTTTTCTATTTGTTCAGTAAACTAGATTTACATTAAAGTACTTTTATTTGTTTTTAATAACTTTCTCAGGCGAATCTATTCGCTTACAAGGTATTTTAAAATAAACTTCTCTAAATGAACCCTTTCGAAAAGGAATTTTAAAATAATAAATATTTCTGAAATATTTATTATAAATATAATATTTATAAAAGTCACCTTCCACAAAATGTACCTTTTATATACAACACCTTTTTTTAAGTCACCTACTATCAAAATTACTCTTTACGAAAGCTCTTTTTTCTCTCCTACATAAGTTCTCTTAAATGTTCCAATGTTTGAAAACAGTGGCTTTTCTAGAAAACACATTTTAAAATAAAAAGGTTTATAACAAACGTACTTTTTGAATGTATGTTTGAAATTAATCCTCAAGGTTGTAAAAATAAACCGTCCTTCGTTCTGTTTTTAAAAAGTATCTTTGCAAAATAAGCAATTAAACGTTGTTGTGAAGAGTAGTTAATTCTTTGAAGAATTAACTACTAACTACATAAATTTTCTTCGGGCTTTAAAGCAATTTGCTAATACTCAAATACTTTTTTAATGAATAAGCAACTGTGACATCATGACATCACGATATAGTCGGTGCCGTTTATTATAAGATTTAAATTATGGATTCCTACGTAATTTTTTGACGCAGAAATAAATAAATTAAATTGGTAAAAATTTTAAAAGCAAAAAAACATGAAATGCGCAACGTTTTAATGAAGAAAAGAAACACGAAAAGAAGACTATGGATGATTTGACAAATTAAATTCTACATTACCGCTCGGCATTGCCAAGTTATAGTAAATTTAACGTGTTAAAACTTTTGTATGAATATTTTTATTAACAAACTAATTTTTTTCAAGTAGGTAATACTGTTGCCGAATGCCGCTTGAATTAGCTTTTCACCAATAATATTATTTTTTCTCATAATTTCGAAGAGTTCATTCTAATCGATGTTAGTGCCCATCGTGATTACTTTCATAAATTCTGTTAATACGTAAGTACGTTATCTATGCCGGTAAATTTTTTTACGGACAAAAAAAATTAATATAGAAAATAAATAAATAAACAATGTATCACTCTTGTCCTTTATTTTGGGGTATATTTGAGTATAGAGCCGGGGATCCTATTTTGTAACAGAAATAAACATCTTCTTCAAGAGTTTGCTGCTGGCCTCTGTCCGAATGGGATACAAGACTTCGTTAGCCCATATTTTATACGAGTTTTTAAGAGGTTTTAACCGCATATCGATAATATGCTGTTAATTGGTTTGTTCACGCGACAATTTGACAAAACCTGAACCAACAGATACCTTAAAGTGTGGGTTTTGTAATTTCCAGTTGACCGGTGTAGGTCAATCAAATCAGGCATTGCAAAAAATTAACGTTAGAACTTCAAACAATCTAGAAATATCCTTCAGATGTGGATTTATAAGTTGTATGCTGCTCTTTCTATCAAATGACGATAAATTTTATTAGGCAGCCCTACATTCTCTAGATTACGCCACTTTTGTTTAGCCTTAAAATAATGAAATAATTGTCTGAATGTACTGCATTTAACAGTCACCAAAGGAACTGTCATTACTTTGTACAACATATTTTCATAAAAGGAAAATGTATGTGGCTCTCAAATAGCAAATATGTCAGCCTGAAATGCACTACATTATTTTTAAAGGCGATGTGGTACGCAGAAAATCTTAGAACCGTCTGTGTATACACTTTTGTTAAAGTCCTAAATAACGTTGGTCTTACATCAGCTGTATGGAACTAAAACTTTTAACCTCTACCAAAATAGTCAAAATAGTAGTTAGGAATGGAGGCAATATGCCAACGATGTGTGAGTTATTTATTATTGTTATAGTTTAACGAAATAGTTAATTAAAATTTATTTTTTTTAGATATTATTTTTTTTTTCGAAGACACGTATCGTCAAAGTTCTCATATAAATTTTGGGATGTCACAAACACGTTGCCTCGAAATGGGGCAAAATGGGTTTCATAGAAAAACTTTTAAAGAGTTTCCTGAAGAACTAAGTAAGAAGTAGTGAAATGGCCATCGAGACGTGCTTTGACCCTCAATAATCAATATCGGTAATTAATTTAATCGAGATAATTTAAAAATAGCACAAAGTTTTTAAAAAAAATTATGAAGAGTTCTATCAAGTGACGTAGAAGTATTCGAGATATTAAAAATTTTGTTGAAAAAATTTAAGAATCCGGACAACCTTTTATTTCTTTTAGAGCTACTGGGCTAAGCCAGGTTTGTTCTATTGCATAGAATTGAACTTTTTTGAATTTTTAAGATTTTATCTACTTATTTAATAAAAAAAAAATAATAATAACTAATAGGAATTACGTAAACTTATATTCGGCCGTGTAAAGCAGTGTGTGTTAGAAAAGAATTTTATGGCTCTATGGTTACTACTCTAAAGATTTGAGATTTTAATTAATTTTTCTGTGCTAAAAAATTTATTTTGCTCTAAAATCTTTTTTTGCTGAAGTAAAATTTTTAGGTTTTATTAGAACTTATGATTTAATACATTTGCAATCTGATGTTGTAGCTTTTAAGTATGTTTCATTTAAAGCAAATGGACAGTTTTTGTACCAGTACTGCCATGGCAGTTAGTGCAAGTATTATTAAGTTAGAAAAAAAAATCACCAACCATTTGAAGCACCCAGTTTAGGTTTTATTTTTTTGTTGTTATAAATATTCATCAGTTATAGCTTACGGCTGGTTAACTAGTTATTCTTATGACTTGATTTTAAAGTGTGTGTGTGTGTGTGTATATGTATTTGTATAAGAGCTCTAAAGACTTGATGTATATGTCAGATTTCAAAAAAGTTGTAACAGCAGCTCATAGTGAACTAGCAAAATATTTTATGAATATAAAACGCTATCATTTCAAGTGTCATTGAGACTTGTTAAGGCGCCACATCTCTCTTTTCCTCTTGTTTGACTTTAGAGCTTGTTACAAATTTGATTAAAAACCCACAATTAAAGAGTTTGTCTCAATGCATTTTTATTAACCTGTCGTTTACACATGATAGTGAAAGTCTGAAAACGGCCATACACTTGCACTTTCGCACAAACACTTTCACATTTTTTGACTTTCTACTTAGCTTTGAAGAATATTAAATTATTTTTCGATTGAAAAACGATTGCTTCGCCTTCCCTGTTAAATGGAGCCGATAATTTCAAAATCAGAGCCCAAGTTACGGTAGTCGATGTCGATCGAAGTTGCCATGTAAAACTATATTGATGCCGAATGCCGTAATTTGGCGGCAGCTTGCTCTCTTTCCTTTTGTTGGAATTTTTACTGAGAATATGAATACAGAACTTATATAAAACTAAATTCATGTATACGAGTAAATGCAAGTTAAAATTAGTAAAAAAAACAGATAGAATATTTTTTCCTCTTTTTTATATATTTGTCTAGCATTTTATTTGTTGTTTTATTTATTTTTAGTTTTTTGTTGTAATAGCACTTTCATGCATTGGTGTTACAGCCGTAATAAATTTAAAATTGTTCAATGCTTTTGAATTGAGTTCAAATTTTTTTTAATGTAATGTGTAGCATATTAGCTATAAATTTGTTGACTACGGAGTTTGAAATTTATTGATTGTTATGTAAGCTAGTGCCCGGTATTTTGTGATACCCGTAATGGGTTTCTAGAGTTTTTTCCGAAGATCATGAGTATGAGTTCAAATTCCAACAGCATTGTGATAACAAAGAATAATAACCGTTGAGCGAATGAGTGGAAATTAGTAGAATAAAAAGGAACCTATTGTTTCATATTCAAGATAGACAAATAGGTAAAGTCGTTTGAATAGTTACTGAACGTTAGAAAACGAGGAAATCCTGGTTCTGGTCCTTAATGAAGCATTAGTTTGTGAGAAAGTAATAACAAAAAAAAAAAAAAAACTCAAAAACCTTGAATTCATTGACATTAATTTTTTATAAAATCAAGTTTCGATAGCCACTTTGCTATCGCTTATTGAGCTCTCCAGGAAACTTCCTAAAAACTTTTAGATAAACTAAAGACTAAATGAGAATAATGTTGTGTAAAATTAAGGACATGATTTATTCGGATAGTGGCCGTGGTACTGTCAATAAACAGTGAGGTATATAGTATGATTACCCTACGTAACTATAACGAGTTATACACTCCCTCATTTCTTATAGTAAAAACAAAAATAATTTCTTATAGAAAAGTGGACGTGCTACCTCCTATAGAAATTGAAATATTATTATTGTATAATAAGGAACTATAGCACGTAGCGTCCTGAAATTAATGTTAATAGTCAAGGGAAATAGTGGCTGTATACTAATATTAGTAGGTAATTTTCTTATTGGGGTAGCGAACCGTACAGTATAAATCCTCACATACGCATATCTGGATTACGCCCTCTTGAGGAATATAAAAAGTAAAATATTTCTAAATTTAAATACTTGTAATTACTCAGCGGCGAAATGCCGCTTTTGTGGTTAACTAAATTTCTTAACAACTACTACTCCACGCAAATTTTGAAGGCGTAAGTTCTCCAATGGGTAATAATATTTCGGATATGTCCTTTTTAAGACCGTAAAAAGTTGTGAACATTTTAGGAAGATATATCAATAATACCTGTAAAGTGCTATAGCTTCTTAACAAGCAAACATTAATTCTTATATAAAAATCAATGTTTCTGTGTATATAAATAAATAAAATGATAAGAATTTTTACTCAATTTTTTTTTTGTTTCAGGAATTTAATATCAGTAATTTGACTGGTAGATATAACTATCTGAAACATTAATTTTGGAATGTTGGTAAGTTGAAGATAACTCATTACACTCTTCATCACAGGTGGAAAAGGGGGATATCTAAGTTTGTCATTTAGTGTGTAATTTACGACCCATAAAGTTTTTGTATTCTAAGTACATATGAATAGCAAAGTTGATTGGCACTAGATGAGCTAAAGAAAACCTAAATACGCCAACCCATTAGACATAGATCCGAAAATTTCACTATTGAAAATCAGCAAGATCGGTTTATGTGCTGTGTGGCAGCGGGGAAGACACTACGCCTGCCTCTAATTTTTCCATATTAATTGGAACAAATCTAGTTTAGTAAAGTAACTCCAATCAAAAAAACAAGCATATATTAGGCGATAGAGAATCAAAACATAAGAAAAAAACATAAAGGGAAAAAATAGGCGCTTGCCCACTATTTGCACCATATTTTTCGAGATATCAATTTAGCTATCATTTAAAATCGTTTAAAGAGATCTTTAAGAAAATACTATAATTTTTTAAAACGCTTAACCCATTAAGAGCCGAGGACATTTTTAATTTTTTTCTTATGTTTTTATTCTCTGTCACCCCTATACATGTACAGTTAGGAGCAAAAATGTAACATGATATGCGGCATTCGGAAACAATGCTTAGTATTTCCTATGAGGAAGCAAATACCAAAAGTTTTTTCGATTATTATTATATATCGGTTTGTCCAAAAAAATTAATACTTACATGCAATATTCTAGTATGGCAAGGATGGACAGTAGGGGTACCATAACAAATATCAGAAAATGTTACACTTTTGCACCCTGTTAAATTTGAATGCATTTAATAATTCAAACAAATACAATATCTGAATTATTCTGAAATCTACCGTTATTTATAAATTTTTCAATTATCTCACACGTGTTTTTAAAATGGAGCCATATAAAATCAATGAAATTATTAATTTATTGCAAAAAAATGAATCGGTAAGACAAATTGCAAAAAAGTATAAAATAAGTCATATAACCGTGCAAAGAATTAAAGAAAAGTATGGAATATGTGCTCAATCTCCGCGTATTGGACGGCCAAGAAAAATAGATGATCGCACTGGTCGACACCTCGCAAAATTGGTGACATGCGAAAATCCTGTCACCCCAGCTGAAGCACTAAAAACTCTTCAAATTGATGCAAGTCGCTGGACAGCTCAACGGTGTTTAAAAAGATTGGGTCTTAAGGCCGCTGAAAAAAAGAAAAAACCATTTCTAACAAAAAAAAACATTGTTTGCCGGAAGGAATTTGTAAATTCGTTTAAAAATTGGACAGAAGGCGACTGGAGTCAGGTACTGTAAATTACTTTTTAAATTTTTTTTTATTTTTTTTTATTTTTCAGGTGATTTGGTCTGATGAAACGAAAATTAACCGTTTTGAGTCAGATGGGCGCTCGTGGTACTGGACTAAGGACCCAAACACCATAACCTCAAATCAGGTCCGACAAACAATGAAACACGGTGGTGGTTCAATAATTGTTTGGGGTTGTATCACGAAAAATGGAGTGGGTCCTCTTGTTAAAATTGATGGTATTATGAAAAAGGAACAATATCTTTCAATTTTGCAAAATAATTTACCAGCTGCTATTGAAAAAACGGGTCTTTTTCCTAAAAACGTTGTGTTTCAGCAAGATAACGACCCAAAGAATACGGCTAAAATAGTAAAAACTTGGCTACAAAGTCAACCATTTTCTGTTTTAAAATGGCCCTCGCAGTCACCGGATATGAATCCGATTGAAAACTTTTGAAGTTACAGCAAAACAAAGTTAGCCAAGTATCCGGAACCTTCAAATGGTGTTAACGAGTTATGGAGCCGTGTGAAAGACTGTTGGGAGTCTATTCCGAACGAGATGGTGGCAAATTTTTGCAATAGTATGCCCAACCGACTAAAAGAGCTTGAAAAAGCAAAAGGTTTGTGGACAAAATATTAAAAACTCAAACGTCGCGCTTTAATTACCATACAAATATTGCTGGGTGCAAAAGTGTAACTTTTGACTAAATCTGGTTATATAAGCATTTTGTTTTATAAATTTGTAATATAAAAAATTATGTTTGTGTTATATTTTGCAGAAAGTTTAATAAATAAAATAAGCTAAGATAATTTAGTTGTGTGTCTTCTTATTTTGAAACTATCAAGCTTTATTTCAGAACATAATAACTCATGTTACATTTTTGCTCCTAACTGTATATATATATAAAATTTTTTTTTTTTTTTGGATTGGAGTTACTTCACTAAACTAAATTTACATACTTATATGGTGAAGGGGATTAAAGACTACTTGTTTTTATTTTATTTATTGTGTAAGAATTTTAATTATTACCAAAAATTTCTGCACTTAAACGTTTTATTTTTATTATTTTAGTAATACAAAGTCTTATAGGCCAAAATAATGTATTACAAAGTTGTAGTTTCGAACCTAAGTATTTCTAAATTGTCAGAATCTGAATTAAACATTTAATTCATTAAATTACATATTTACTAAACATTTACAATGTATACAAATTGTTATAAGTTAAATAGAGAAAAATAAATTTGTCTGTACTTATTAATAAATATCATCAACATATTGGCAAATAAATATACTTCGAGGAAGAAAATACACTAGGTCAAGTTCGAAGAGAAAAATTGCGATCGATAAAATCTTAACCAATTGAGGAGATATCTTAAGAGTTTTAATTTATATGCATTATTAGTATGAGAAAAGGTTCGCAGTTTTAATGGAACATAATTCCAGAGCCATGGTATCCCAACAACAAAGATAGATATAGCCATTTTATTAATTAATTTACTTCGCTGGCGAATATTCTATGGAGGGGTACCGACGAAGGAGGCTGCATGTCTTAATGTTGTTCTAAATATGTATTTATACACAGAGAAAAGAAATTCGTTATAAGAACCGAATTTGTTGCCAATCTAATTTTGTCGGTTGTGTGTATTTTCTTGAATTCGGTTGTAGTAACTGAATAAATACAGCAGTCACAACTATTTAAAAAAATGATCCTTGGCTGATTAAAAAATATTATTGTGAATTAAACAAAACAAAATAATTTTTTAATATTTACTTTTATTTTAATAATAAATTATAGGAATAAGATTATACATTATAAATTTCATGATTCGAACCATTGAATGCAGCTTTCTTCCTCCTTTACATCATGATTTCTTCTTTTCCACATAGTTTCTTCAATTTGCTATCCCATCCGCATGTTTTACGCTGCGAAATAAATTAAATATTATAAAATTATTGTTATATATAAATGTCTCTCTGAGATAATTTTGAATTTATCATTTACCAATATTGGAGAACTTTTCACCACTCTTAATAAATCTTTTTATTTTTTAACTAAAATATTTTTGATTTTTGTAATATGTACAAATTTTATTTATATTGTGTAAAAATTTTTCGATTTCAGAATATACAATTGAGTTTTATGATTCTTACTTCCAAAATTTGGTTTTCAGTCATAATGTACTGAATAAGTTTAGTTACATCTTCCATTCAATAGAATAGATTTTAGTAAAGACACAAATCGATCATGTTAACTTTTCTAAGAGGTGTCACAACTAACATTTAGAAGCAAATATCATTTGTTAGCTTTTAATATAAAAAACAAATCCAGACTATAAATCATTAATAATAAAAATCAAATTATTATATTAGTAATTGAATTTTTAATCTATCAAGCGAATTGTTACTAATCTTTTTTCTGTGTGTACCATTAAACAAAAAAAAACATTTTTATTTTTTGACTGCTGCAAGGGTTGAACCCAGGGCTGCTAGATTTGTAGTCAACGTGCTCACAACTTTGACTACAGCAGCCTTAGGACATTATAAAAGAAAAATAAGGTTCGAGTATTTAAAAAGTTATCAAAAGAACAGCCTAAAAACGTATGACGAAGTCAGATATATGATCTCTTATACTTATATTGTAAACAAATATTGCAGTAGAATTTAATACCCTTCTCAACTAAGTTACTTTAAACGCATTCAATCCAGAAATTACCTCAAGTCCATAAAGTAATTGCTACATTAAAGAAGCATATGGTAGCCTAATTCTTGCAACAAAAGGTGTTAATCATAGCACCCCAAACTCTGCCAGGCAGGCGGTTAAAATGTGGACTGAAAAAAAGGCATTGTCTAAACGGAATCACATCATTATTAAGTAAAATGCTTTAAATAGTAAAGAAACGTGAAATGAAGCCAAGCATCAAGGCCTTAGTTTTAAACAATAACTTTTCTGTAGTTGAAATAAAATCAAAAAATTCCAATTTGCCATAATCAGTTTTTTAAGAAAAATGTTCATTCGATGTGCTGTGACACATCTTTACTGGCGTTTTTAAAAATCTCAAATATTATTTGTTTTAAAGGATACCTATGTAATTTTTTTTCCGATAAGCACATATAGGTATATATCTTTTAAAATGTAGAAATATTTGTTAATTTCAAGACTTACTGCGGTATTCATAGAAAATCAGAATAGATTTGAAATATATTTTAGGAGAAATTTGTATGAAAAATTTGTCAAGAAACATATTTCAAAGTTATTATATTTTCTGTGAATAAGGCACTTAATATTTAGTTTTTTACACACTTATTGCATTTGATCCCATGTCTGTTCTTTTTTAAATTTTCAAACACTGTTTTGGGCTGATTTTGAAGTAATATACTACAACATATTTGTCTGGCCACGACCTAGCTGGGACCGGGACTTCATTTATAATTTAAAATTTGAGTTTTAGTTTTAGGCCAGTTTTGTTGTGCGCAATAGAGACGTGAACATTAAAAATAGTCGTTATGGACAGAGTTCAAGTTTTCGAAATGTGGGCATATCAAAGCGGAATGTAAATATTATTAACGTAACGTGTTAACAAAATGCTTTAAAAAATCGGCTAGAATCATGAACTATAGAAAAACACAAAATATAGATTGTGTGCTAGATAATGATTCTCCCAACACATTATTAACTTAACTTATATTTTAGGAAAAATTCTGAAGAAAGACATGCTAATGCCAATGGACAAATATTATGCGAATGGACAAATATTAGCGAATTCATAAAACTTTGTGATTATAAAGAAGGCCGACAGTTACCCGAAATTTTTGAGGAATGAAGAAGAGCGAAAATAGACCAAGAAATCCATTAGCTCATACAAGCGTCCTATCAATCCCTTTGTTAGAAATTTGACAATTTATTTCAACACAAAAGTTTGAAAGCTGAGAGTGTAAGGTTTCTTAGCATGGCGTAAGAAGAATTAGAAACAAAGGCTTTCTATTAACTTGACTTTCTGGACACAATTGCTTTTTTCGTTAAAAAAAAGCATCAAACATCATTGAAAGCTTTTGTGTTATTTTTTTAATTAAGGTAGTCGGCGTAAATCTGCTTACTTTTAACAAAAGTTTTGTTTTTTCACCCATTCTAAAACAGGCTGTGAATCATGTAGCATCCTATAAAACCACATATCGTTACTTTCTTTAATTAATAATTTTTGTGCGCGCCACACCATAATCTTTATAAGATTTCTCTGTTTTTTTGTCAGGGAGAAGGGTTTCCGTTGCTTATTGGTTGTAGTCGGCAAACAAATATTTCTGGTCCATTTGCGATAACTTTTTTATCCTATACCTGAATCTGCAATAGCTTAAATTAAGTTCTAAGTGGCAATTTAATCACCTACATTTGTCCATCAGTCTTTAATGTTGATACAGTGAAGAGGGCATTTACCTCAATACAACAAATTTAAATTTTATTTTCGTAGTCTCCAACAAAAACAAAGCAAAAATTTTAGTGGACTGCCATAAAAATTTGTATTAAAAGCAGCTCAAGTAAAGTTACTTCAATGTTTTTAATAAAAATCTCAACAAATGTTTTCATACTTTGTTTAATGTTCAAAAACAAGTACACAAACATCACAATTAAACAAAAACAGCATCAGCTAAAAAGTACTTAAAAGCTAATGCCGTGGAAATTTTAAGTGAAAAATTTACGAAAATTTATGATTTTTCTGTTACGGTTCCTTTAATGGGTCTTTTTGATGTTTTAACGTGTTTTACTTTGCATTTGTTGCTTTTCTGTGTTTTTTTCTCTCTCATTTGCATTGGTTAAGTTATCGTTGTTTCTGTAGCTTTTTAACGGTTGTTATTTTTGTTGCTGGTAGCCTTTTGTTGTTGTTTCTTAAGAGCGATTTATAGTGGTGTAAGGACCAGTGTTGCCAGGGAAAGATAGGAAAAAGTTACACTTTTATTTCATATATATAAATGCTAGACGCGTATCTCTGGCGGATAAATATACTTTTTTCATTAAAAGTTACATTTTAAAATTTGCGTTATAATAAAAAAGTAATATTAATATAGTTTGTTATTTGACCTTTTTAATTATTTATTTTTTAATTTATTATTTAAGCACAAGGTCTTTTAATTTTTATTTTTTATTTTTTTAATATTTCGCTACTCCCTTGTGTGGCATCATCAGGACAAAGAAATATTTATTTGGTATTTTGTGTTCAAATAAATATTTCTTTGTCCTGATGATGCTACACAAGGGAGTAGCGAAATATTGAAAAAATAAAAATTAAAAGACCTTGTGCTTAAATAATAAATTAAAAAATAAATAAAAAAGTAAGTTAATGTAATTTATGTAAAATATAATTAAAAGTTTTTTTTCATATATTAGAGAAAATAATAAGGCAACAAATGCATTTACTGAACAAAAACAAAACAAAAATTATATGAAATAGAAAAATAAATATTTCATAATATTTTCATAAAATATTTTTTATTTAAAACTACAACTGTATTACTGGGGAAAAGAATATCCACATGGCCATTTCTCTACTGCTCATATAGCTCATCTGTGGATTTTACCCAAATTTTGTATAGAAAACTTTAATGTCTTTATCAAAAGCCAAATTGATTAAATGAGAACTCCATTGAATCAATAAGACAATAACAACTCAAAAAATGTTTTATACAAAAACACAGCAAACATTCAGTAACTATTTTTATTTTTTCTTTCATTTTTCTACATAAGGGATCCCATTGGGAACCATTCTTATGTATTTGAAAGATTAAATGAAAAAATAAAAATTGAAAACAAGTTTTAGTAATAAGCAATGTCCACGTGCAAATATATCAATATGAAAATTTATTATTATTGTGTTTTTGTACAAAACATTTTGAGTAGTGAAATTAGCGTATCCATATGCTTTCGCCGCAGTAATACATTTCAATTTGTAATTTTTTCTCATGAAATATTTATGTTTGAAGGAATCAAACACGATTGAAGTAAATTAAATTAAAAAGATTCCGAATAATAAATTTTCATATTAAAATAGAAAAACATATGAACAAAATTTTAGCCCAATGATACTCATGAGTATTTAAATCAAATACGCATGAAATGCATCTTATAATATTTCACAGTTAGGAAAAGTGTGGACAGAAATATTTTGCTTTTCTAAACATAAAGCAAAGAACTCTATGTGATTTTTACTTACATAACAGAGTAAAACTTCAAAAACGTTATTTTCTTTTTATTGCAAACCAAATTTTTATGTGGGACTTTGATAGCATTTGCAAGTAACATTTTTCATTATATATCATATGTTAAGAGAGGTTCTTACTCAAATAATGAAACTAGTACATTTTTTAGAGATATTACTTAATTTCATGTCTGTACCAAAAGTTACAAAAATTCGGCCAAATATAACAAAATAATACATGTTACGTGGAGCCTTCAAAAATTACAAAAATTTAAAAAATGCAACCAAACGACAACACTGGTAAAAACCCTTCTTACTGGAGAGTTTTTAATTAAACTTTAAGGTTTTTATTACTTATACATACAGGGTGTCTGCCGAAAAGGTTTACTACTTTGTTTTGTCGCCATATTGGTAAACATTAGTCTTGGCAGTTCATATTTGGCAGTCGTGAAATAGACATATGGGAAATTTATTATGGAAAAAATATCCAATAAACCTTCTTGTTTTAATCGTTAAAATATTTTTTAAATCAATCACCGATTACTGTGACGATGAGAAAGTTAAATTTTTGGGAGAAATAACGTGTCAACAAAACGAAGTATTTATCGTGCAGTGAATGATTTTAAAGAAAGAGGGTCAGAGGGTGATAGGTCCAAGCATAGACAACAAATTACTGCAAGATCTACTGAAAACATTACTGCTGCTCCAGAAAGTGTTCAAAACAATCCATCAACAATAATTGGGCTCAATGATTAGGAGCTTGTTCTTCAAACAACAAGTTTGGTCGCAATTTTGGCCACAGCGCACCGATGACAACGCCGATTTTTATAAAATAATCAGAATGAGTGACAAGGCATATTTGGGAATGGCAATGGAAAACCCTCAAATTATTCATCAGTCATCTTTTTATCCAGAAAGAATAATTGGACCTTGCTTCTTTGAAAATGAAAATGGCGTAACGGTAACTATGAATGGGAAGCAATATCGTGATATAATTGAAAATTGTTTAACGCCACAACTGTATGCTTTGGGTTTGATTAGCATGCGGTATCAACAATACGGTGCCACATTGGAAATGCTGCGAGACCTCTTTCTACAACAAGTTATTTCAAGAAATGGTGATGTTGACTGGCCTCCACGGTCGCCTCATTTGACTGCTCCGGAGTGAAAAATTATAAACAAAGTAGAATACCTATCAGGCGGACACCCTGTAGTTGGTACTTAAAACTCACGAAACACTATATGTTGCTACAATGTCGGAAACTATAAATATTGCTGTTCCGATACTGCTGCTACTGGAGTTTTTACAAATAAAAAAATGTATGAATAAAAAAAATGTCCCACTATCGCATTAAGTAATATATTTTGTTGCTGTTGGCTGAATGTAAATAAAAAACTCTAAACTGAAACCGATAAAAATTTTTAATAGTTTCCAGATAGAGAATAATTGTTGTTTGGGGAAATTTTATATCTTAGAGGGAACAGCATAAAGATAACTTTTACATTTTGAGCTTTTATATGTTTATACTTTGCTTAATTAAAGTGTTTAGAGAGAAATTTAGCAAAACTAGCAAGGTTAGCAAAAGTACACAAAGTAAATTGTAAAAGTCATCATTTTGAAATTTCAAATTAACCATATTTCAGAGAATTTATTCTGTAATTACCTTTTAACATTAGATTTTAATTCAAATAAAAATTTAGTTTGAAGAGTTGTGCTGCATGAGAACCATTTTATCATTCTCATCGTTAATGATGTTTTGATTAAAGTTTTACGATTTAAGTAAGCAGTAGCGGATATAACATTTAATTAAATTAAATTAAAAAAATTTTTTCGTTTTAAAACAATTGTTTCCCAAAGATAATATTTTGAAAGGTGTGAAAGGTGCAAACAATTTTTTTTGACTACAATGTTTATTCTATGCATTGAAATGAAATAATCTAATCTGTCATAGTTTCGTTTTATTAATTTTTCTTGCGAAAAGACTGTAACATAATAAAAGTTATTAATGAAACAATATACTTTAAAATTTTATCATTAATTCGCTGAAAATTTAAAAATTTCATGCATATAAATAAAAAGAGAGCAATTAAAATTAATAAATTCCGAACAGAAAACTACTTATCAGACAATGATTTAAAACATTAAACAAAGTCGAAAGTTGAAGCCAATATCTGATGTCAATCTTTTACTTCTAAATCCAAATTTAATATTTGTTGTTAGAGCAGAGTAAGCAATTCAAGTTCTTTGTAAATTCCTAGCGTCTGTCTACAACTGTTCAAAAGTATGGGCAAATACATAAAATTATAGTGATAGACATTTTTTTAATTTTAAAGTGGTGCCCTTTACCATCCAAAAAACACATAAAAGCATGTAAGTTGTATGGGGACACCCTTGTTTTTAAAACTTGACCAATCGGTAAGGATCACCTTTAAAAAAAAATTTAAAATCGGTCAAGAAATGATTGCGTTATCGAGGCACGAAAAAAACAAAATTCAGTGGAATTGATAACCTCCTTCTTTTTTGAAGTCAGTTATTTGAAAACTTTTTTTTAAAGTGATGTTTGATGTAGAAGAGTAAAACTTACTGTTTTTTTTATTAATTTTAACTAACAAAATGTAACCTACCAAAGCATTAGTAATTACTGTTTCTGTATTTAATTTATTTTATACAATTTAACCTACTAAAACGGTAAACTTAACTGCTTTTTTTTATTCCAACCCTTTAAAAATACGAGGGCTGCTATATATATTTCTGGCCTGGCACCACTGAGTGCTGCCAAGTGCAATCTGACATTTCCATTGGAAAGTTTGTCATTTTTAAGCATTATCGTACTCAAAACGTTTTGACGTACGACCATTATTTGTGTTGTTTACAGTGACTTGAAAAAATTAATATAGAAAAAAATGGAAATAACTCGTGAACATTTTTGTGTCATCATTTTTCACAACTTTCGACGTGCATTATCACGACAAGAGTTCATTGATGAACTTAAATCTTTGTATGGCGATGAAGCACCATCCTATAGCACTGTGAAAAATTGGTATAATGAATTTAATCGTGGCCGAAGCTCGCTCAAAGACGAATTCCGTGAAGGTCGTCCAAAAATGGCTGTTGTGCTAGAGAACATTGATGCCGTGCGTGAACTCATAATGCAAGATCGACATGCGACATACCGAGAGATAGAGACATCCTTGGACATTTCTTCCACCAGCATACATTCGATACTGCATGAACACCTGGCCGTAAAAAAGGTTTGTTCTCGTTGGATCCCGCACAATTTGAAAGTCGCTCAAAAAAAGACTCGTGTCGATTGGTGCAAAGAAATGTTGCAAAAATATGATTGAAGCACCAAAAGACGTTTATAAGAATCATGAACCTATACGTATGAGCCAGAAACGAAACAACAATCGACCGTGTGGGTCTTCAAAGACGAGCAAAATCCAACGAAAGTTGTTCGTGGAAGAAGCACTTCGAAGAAAATGGTCGCCTTTTTCTTCGGCAAAACTGGTCATGTGGCGACTGTTCCGCTTGAGCAACGTAGGACGGTCACTTCTGAGTGGTACACTATAATTTGTTTGCCTGAAGTCATCGTAGAAATTCGAAAAACGAACAAGAGAAGACCATTGTTCACCATGACAATGCGAGCTCTCACACATCGGCTTAAACCAGTGCGTTTTTGACCGGCCAAAACGTCAAATTAATGGGTCATCCGCCGTACAGCCCTGACTTGGCACCAAATGACTTCTTCTTGTTTCCGCACATCAAGAAAAAAATGCGTGGTCAACGATTTTCGTCGCCAGAAGAAGCTGTTGAAGTGTTCAAAAACCATATTTTAGAGGTGTCTCAATCGGAGTGGAAAAAGAGCTTCGACAACTGGTTTGAGCGCATGCAAGTAAGTGTATAAATCATGCTGGAGAATACTTTGAAAAACAATAAAACCATTTTTGATTATAAGTATTCGCATTTTCACTATTAGCCCAGAAATATATAGAGCAGCCCTCGTAACCTAAAAAACAATAAAAACTACAGCTTTCTTATTTATTTTAAACATCAAAAGGTCTTAATTTATTTATTGGTTATTTAATCTACTTTGCTTTATATTTTTGTTTTTCCTCGAAAGTCAACGGATTTCAGGATTATTCTATGCTAAAAAAATAATATACTTTTAAAACATTTTAAATATTTTTACAACCAATAATTAAAGTACATATCGCCTTAACTCAAAAAAATCATTTCAAGATAATCACAGTTTAAGTATTTACCTTGTAAAATGATTCAGAAAAAAAAATTAACAAAACTTGCATCAAATTTATTTTAAAGAGGATGTTTTAGACAAACAAAGTGGGATGTTTGAATTAAGACCTTATTGCTGCAACAATACATCGTCTACTGTGTCATAAACTAAAATGTGACGTTATTTATAAGAAGAAAAACCAAGTTTCACTTTATTCGTAAAAGGTCGATACATTTCAAAAAGATCGCCTTTTCAAATGTGTATACAGGCACAAAACGAAATATGTCGATGTTTTAGAAGGCGATATTATCTTCACGTTATGTAAAATTTTAATTTTTGGATTACAACGTTGTATTACTAAATGAGCGATATATCTGTAACTCAAAAATTTAAATAACATACCTTGGTTTGGAACCAATCAATGGGCCCAAGTGGGCTGTGGCAAAACGGCTGCCTGCCTAAAGACTACAGAATTTAAAAGAGAATACCTGTAAAAAGGGAACAATATTTTTTAAAACATAATGCACATTTGAAATACAATATAAAAAACTTACTAATACTTTTTTGATGTTTTTCTTCCCTAAATTATTTTTTCTAAATATATTTTTTATAACTGACATATTTCCAACAGTTCATATTTTTTATTTTATATATCAAAGTTATTGTATAATAGGGCTTTTTTACTGACGAACTTTTTTTAAATTAAGTATTTCATTTTTACTGAAACAAGGTAAAAATTAATTGATAATTTTGACTGCACCGAAAATCAGTATTTTTTTGTCGTTTGTTTCTCTAAGAACAGTCAAAAAAGGTGAAATTAAAATTTTCTTCCTAAAACAACCACATTTTCATTTATTTTTAACTTTAGTTAAAATTTTAAGATTAAAATGCCATTTTCAAGGTAAAAATTTTTACATTTAATTTTGTTGTTTTACACATTTATGGATAACATGTTTAGAATTAAAGTTTGAGGATTATTGTAATAAAGTTGAACTCTTCGCTTTTGCTAAGACTTTAAATTTAGAAAGATTTTTTCTGTATTTCAAAATTTAAAAAAGCGGTTTAGTGATGTACAATAATTTTTTCCACGAAAGTTGACGTTGCACCTCATCATCCAGACCTGCCATACTCGATAGGTTAATGGAATAATTATCGTTAACTCTTAGTTTTATTAAAGAGTTCTTGAAACTGTCAGCATCTGATGAAGATAAAGTTACGCATTGCATGCCCGTAATCGTAACATTAATGCAAGGCAATGCTAGATATTCGTACTCGACGAATGCTGCCGTCTCAGTGCGGTATTCGGGTTTTTCGAAATAGTTATTTTATTTTAAATAAAAAGTTATATTTTCCGGATACTTATCCCAAAAAATCAAAGCCAATTTAGCAAAGACAGGAAAGATGGCAAACACGCGCAACATGACAAAGTTATCATTATTCCAAAATGCGAAAATATTTACCCCGGAGGTCAAAAAGTAGAACATTAATTTACGCTGGCTGTTTGGTAATTAACAAAGTAGTTTAAATATAATAAAAAGTGGCGTTTGAATCCGGTTTAATTATGAATTGAAAATTGTAGGTGAAGCACTGTCGTGCTCTTGGTCAAATACCTAGAACAATAGGTCAAGCAGGTTGTACTGGTCAAACCTGCAAAAACTCTGTTCACAAGAGTTGGATTCCATAATTATGAATGGATGACAACTACAAGCAGACATGCTTAAATAAGAAAGCAGCGTAAAATTGTAGATGAATGTACAGCAATTCCTAAAATTAAAATAAGAAGCACATTAAATATGAATGCTATAAGTGAACAAGGTCTAAAGTAAAAACGATCAATAACGCAAGACTTTGCGGTGAAAAGAGAATTATACACAGAAGAAAGAGATTCGTCGTGAGAATCGAATTTGTTGCCAATCGAATTTGGTCGGTTGTGGTTATTATTTGAAATTCGGTTAAGAGGACTGAATCAATACGGTACCTTCAACTATTTTAAAAATTGATTCGATAGTCGATAAAAAATATTATTCTGAATTAAATAAAACAATTTGATATTTTTGGTTCATGTATGTCTTTATTTGCTCTAAATTTCATGACTGTAACAATAACTTTTACCTCAGCGCTAAGCATTCCTATTTCCTCACGCTTTGCTTTAAACTTTAGATTCCTTTGTCTCCCGTTTTACATTCCCTACTGCATGTTTTTCGACTGTGAAGTAAATACAACTTTTGAAAATCAATTTTATTTACACATGTCTTTAACTCAGCTTTTAATATTATTGGAGAAATTTTCGCAACTTTCAATAAATCTTATTGCATATATATTTATACATTTAAATATTTTTTTAAATTTTAATATTTTATATAAAAATTTTGTTTTTATTATGTCAACAAATTTAAAAGAAGTAACGCAATCAATATTTGTAATTCTAAGTATCAATATTAGGGTTTCGGTACTAAAGTTCTGAATATGTTTCGTTGCATCACCCAAAAACCAGAACAGGTTTTAGTACAGACACAAATTGGGCAGGTAAACTTTGTTAACGATTGTTGCTACCAGCCTTAAGATCTAATATAGTTTGTTAGTTCATAAAACAAAAAATATGTCAAGATTATGTTTTATTTAATATAAAAATCAAATTATTATGTTAGTAGTTGAGTTTTGAATATTTTACCAGATTTTTTACCAATATTTTTTCTGTGTGTACTGTTGTTTTCGATACACCTTGTCAAGTTTCTTGCTCTTCATTGAAAAACAAAGGATGTTTGAAATGGAAAAAAAACTACCATAGCGCTTTGGTGTTCATGAAAGGTAGTCGCATAAAAGAGTTACTCGATTATTAAAACGTTTGTGCCCACATTTGTAGCGAACTTGTTTTCTCTATTTTATCATCATTCGCACTTTGGATAAGCGTATTTGCTTCGTCAGTAATTGTATGCTTGGAGCACAACTAGGACGAATGACGAATTTTTAGTTGCGAACCCTAAAAGATATTTCTGCATATAAAAATGTAAACATAATTGTAAAAAATGTAAAAAGTCATGATGACATAGATTTATTTATATTTGTTACGCCTGCGACCAGTGAACAAATCAGTACAATGCGATAATCTTTACATTTGGTATTTAAATTATTTTAGTTAATAAAGTTAATTTTCTTAAATGATTGATTTATTTTTATTTTATAACATTAAAATAAGTGAAAGCAACTAAGAGTGCTGTATTCGGCTATGCAGAATCTTATATACCCTTCACCATATACATGAACAATAGTGTAGATTTCACATCGAATAGTTTAAAAAAAACCGGCATAAGAAAATCTTTACTATCATTTTTAATCAAAATAGTTTTTTTTCCAAAAATTTTAAGTTTTGCTTAGAATTGCTGTATCGATTGGCGTATTTAAACTTTCTCTAGCTCATCTTATGCCTTGGTAAAGTTGATTTCAACACGGACGTACAGACAGACATCGCTTATTCGACTTCGCTTTGCATAAGACCTCAGAATTTATACACTTTATGGGGTCGAAAATGGGCATTGTAAAAATGACAAACGGAATGACTAACTTAAACATATAATTTTTCACCTGTGGTGAAGGTTGCAAAAATATTAGTGAAAAAATATTAGTTAAATATAAATATTGTTTCTGTGTTTTTAATTATTAGTTTTTTATTATTAATTATTCATCTGCTCACAAATAGTAAACAACTTGCAAGATAAAAGACCTGTGCTGTTTTTCGCCGCTTCATACGCTTCGTTGCTTCATATGACGAATTAACGTAACGAATTTTTGCTGAAAAAATCGTCGTGTTCGGCAAAATTCATAACACCAAGAACTATGGTTTCACTGTTATTTTGTTCTCTACACAATGAAATATGTTATAGAATTTTTTTAAAGTCAAAGACATATCTCCTGCTACAAGTTTATTTATTTGAACGAATCATGCATTGTATTGCTGTACTTTGCAATAACATAAAAGTTAATAATTAAAATTGTGTTCAAAGCTTGTTTTACTCCGCTTCTGTAGCGTACATAAATATTCTACAATGTGATCATCTAGTGGGGTTCATCAACAGTCTTAATTAGCCCCACCGCAGTTGACCAACAATATGAGGAAGGAATTAATCAAAATGAATTCGTAGTAATTATTACGAGAGCTGTATTTGATTTCCTCCAAACTATTCATTTTTCTTTCCGCCTTTGAATGGATCATTTAAAACTCAACATTAATTAATTAATTATTTAATACCGTATGTTAAAACTTTTTCTTAATCCACACGTTTCTCGGTTTGCCTGTGTCATAAAGTTATGTTTTCTCATCGTGTTTATCAACGGTCATAAACGCCATAATACATTTGAAGTTAAACAGACAAAAAAAAAAAATAATAATAAAAAATAAATAATAATAGAGATCCAAAGGTTCATGTTGTTTGCTGTTCCTAATAATGAATTATTTGAAAGCGAACTTTTATAAACTAATATTAAAAAAATCGTTTTTAATTCTTTTTGTCGTACTAAATTCGAAGAATTTTTTAATTTATTTAGCAACTAGAGCTAGTGTTTTTGCTAATAAAACTCTAGTTAAAGCTACATAAATACATTCTCAACTTCATTCGTTTAACTCTGTCTACAAAATACAGCTGCAAACGATATTACTTTAGCGTTATTCCAATTTGTTGTTGGCACAGTACTGTGCACAGCACAAGCAACGGAACGAATAAATCTTTTAATTTATTTATATATAATTTAAAATTATTTATTAATTGAACAATTTAATTTTAATTATTAAAAAAATAAATAAACAAATGCTTGATTAAAAAACAATTATTTGGTTTTTATTTTTCTTAAAACTTCATGGGCCATATCGTATTTGTAATTAAATAAGTTTCGCTTTTAAAAATATTTTGTGATGGTACGAACATGCAGAAAAAAGCGACTTTCTATTGCATACGAATCGTACTGTAATATTTGTACATAAAAAATTAATTAAAGGTATTAGATGCTAATTAAAATTAAAAATTCAAGTGAAAGTAAATTTTTCTTTAAGTAAAATTTTGTGTAAAATGAAACTTATTTTTGAAAAAAATTACGATCATTACCAACATAGGAGTCAATCTGCAGTATTTTTAATAAGTGTTAACAGCTTAGAAAAACAGCAATTTCTTGCTACAATTTTAAGCATTTACTTTGCAATTGTGTCCAATTTTGTGTCTGTTTGTTAGTCTTAAGAATAGTAACGTAAAAATATAATATGAAAATAATAACAAATCAGTAAATTAATTTCGCCTGAAATTTTTATTTCTTAAAAATATTTTAAGAAATATAAAAATATTTACAAATCATTACGGACGCTTTGTAAATATATATATACATTTTTGGTTAACAATTTATTCTCGGTTTTGTTGTAAAAAAAACAATTGCAACAAAGTTTAGGAAAACATCACAACATGAACTTTATATCGGTCGATCAGCTAATCCTTGACCCTTAGTGTATCTGCCTGAAATACTCTACACTTATCCGGGAGTCTATATGACCTCTCTATACTGGTTTCTAAAATGCAGACACTGGTAGCTATCCCAAGGTCTCTACTCTACAATCACTTCATGGCCATTGTATTTCAAAATATTACCAGATGACGTAGGGATTTTGATTTTTATTCGTCTCACAAAGATTTTTTTACCCGTTTAAAACTAATTTCATTCTTATTAAAATCCAACTTATAGCATTCCCAATATACCTTGAAATTTTTAAAAACTCAAATCCTTGGTCGACAATTGGTAATCGTGACTGCCACGCATCAGTTCGCGACCTTCAAAATCAAGTATATGGCGACTTTATTGAGGACTTTGTCGTCCCATTCGGATCAGCTTGGTCATCATTAAACCTCAGCTCCATAGTTACTCCGTTCCGTGCGTACTAAAGAAATAGCGTATTTCTTTTCTTCTGCTTATTTCCTATAAATGACGCTGGACTTATAGTCCTTTGTAAGATGAGTTAGGGGCATTTGCTTCCTGTAATTTGGAAAGGATATCATGGTAGAGCACTAGCAGGGGTATAAACTCTTAGATATTATGACACATTCTGGAATTTTGTGATTCCTGATCTTAGTTCTTTTTCTGGCTATGAAAAGTGTAGGGTTCCTTTGAGCAATCTTGTGCAGATAAGTGAAAAAGGCCTTCCATCTCCGATAGCTGCAATGACAAATTATGTTTCCTGAGTCGGGTGTGTGGCACCTCTGCTCATTCGGCTACAAGGAATCAGATAATGCTGCCTGCAAGCCCTGTTTCATAGGTGTAATTTAAGTGATATTCAATTTGTCCCTTAACCAAGGCCACAGGAAATACAGCTTCAATCAACAGTATCGGGTGAATCCCTTTAATGGGGGCCCACTAGCCATTAAGTTGTACGAGAAGTAACCATCCAGAGAATTGGTGTTCTTCACTTACTAGTCGTTTATATTGCTGGCACTGCTGAGATCTATCTTAAGCATACAAGTGGGCACCTCTTGCTAAGCAAACATAGAATGAATCATGCCCGTTTAAAACCTTAATTAATAACCACAAAGCGTGATACATTCTCTCCTGATAGACTGATAATTCCACACGAGATATCTGTTATTTTGTTTATTCCTATTTTTGCGGCTTTTGTTTAACACAGTGCTGTGTGTAAATTTAAATGTCACTATTTTAAGCTGCTTTGTTGTACAAATTTTCCAATAAAAATTATACAGTGATGAACAAAACTGTAGGACTTGAAGTAAAATTGACAATAACAGATTTGCTGCGAAATTATATTTTAAAACTTAATCGGTTCAAGTGCAAACTAAATGACAAATTTCTGATAAAAACCTAAGATTTGAGTTCTGAGTATGATATATATTTATCGGAGCTATGCAATTAATCTTCTTTCGTGGCTCCATAATTCCTTCGGTTACAGTACAGTTCTGTTATTATTTTACAATGTCTTTTCTTGCGTTTAAGATCGTAGTTTGTTTTTGCGAATACAACAACATCCTTTCCAGTTTCTTCACGGCAATATTAGTTCGGGTATTATTCTCTAAACAACCACCTTGCGAACTTCGTTTTAACCTCTCTATGCCGCGAAGTTATAATGAGATGCGGCACATTGCAGTTTTTTAAGTCTTAATATTGATCTACGTCCATGCGTATTTGCCTTTAATAATAGACATTTTGTTATTTAAAATTTTAATATTTGTAAACAAAAAATCATTTGGTTAGAAAGTTCCAATAAAATATTAAATATTATTTAAAAGCGGTACATTTTTTATGCTAGCAGTTGTATTTTTAATAAAGTTTTTATGGCGTTTGTTTGTTCAGTATTTTTTGTCTAATGCCCTGTTATTAATTTTCTGCGGAATTCTATTTAAAACCGGAAGCCATTAATTTTTGTTACTCCGTTATAAAAACAAGAATCTAAAACTTTAAACGAAATTGAAAAAAAAAAACAAATCACAAAAAAGAAACTAGTAACTCTTTAACCTTCCATACTGAGGCAGCAGAACTTGATTAGGTTTTTTGTTGTTCTACATGTATTTAATGTTCCCGTCACCACCCACCACCCCTACCATTGCAAGTATTAAACAGAAATGCACTCATAAAAAAATAAATGAGTTTTGTCTGCAGCAAACCAAGAGAAACATTGTATGAACTTAATGAACTTTAAAGGGTGTTTTACTAATCTTTTTAGACTATTGAATATGAAATTTAGTGTTTTAATAAAGAGCAAAAAATATCTCAATTAGTCATACATGTGATCACGAGTATGTTTTGATTATATTAGTCATGCTTTGAATAAATTATGATAAAGGGAAAAAACCAAATTATGCTTTTCCACTACTACAAATCATATAATCATGAGTATTCCAAACTAATAAAATGACTCACATAAAAAAAAATGAAACACTAAGAAGCTCAGCAATGACTAAGTAAGTAAAACGGAATTCCAACTAATTACGTTACAAAAAAGGCAAGAATTTACCCTCTTATTCATTTCTTAGGCAGAACGACATTTATTTGAATAAAAAATAATCTCGCTGGGGGACTACTTTATTCAATCAGATAACCAATAACGACTCTTAAATTTCCGCTGCAATATAACAAAATTAATTAAATAATTCCGTGGTAATGAATGCGCGTTTAATAAAACTAATTAGTGGTATCACCGATAATAAATTTTAAACATTATTGATTGTCCGTCTGTCCGTCAGATATAGTGTCAATCGATCAGGTATAGTGTCGAAAGAGGTGCTGAAGCAGAAGGCAAAACACCACTCCTAGCTCTATTTTTTTTTGTCGTTTGGAGTAATTAAGTAACTCCATTAAAAAAATAAATATGTGGGGCGATACAGAATTAAAAAATAAGAAAATAAAACATTCAGTGAAAAAATTGCTGCTCGCCCATATTTTCCGACTTACGGGGCTCTGAAATTTTTAAATTTCTAACTTATCAATATGGGTATAATTTTAAAGCATTATATTTACGGGAATACTAAATTTTTTTAAAAATGCTTAACCCTTTAAAAGTCGATGTTATTTTTAAATAAAATTATATATGCAGTACCAATTTTTTTTTTATTTTTTAGTTCTCTGTCACTTCACTAAACTATATTTACATAGATGGTGAAAGGTGTATAAAATTCTGCATAGCCGAATATAGCACTTTAACTTGTTTAAAGAACTATTTAATTATATTCACATCAATGATTAAGTTTCATAAAATTTGAATTTGTAATTTTTAATTTTTAAATTCGTTAATAAGAGAATATTTACAGTTTATCATAACCAAGTTCCCAAATTCAGAAAATGATAAAATGCAAAACCTAAAGGATTATATCTAATCTGATCAATTGAACAGCAAGTAACGGGTCTTAAATTTTGAGGTGTGGAATAGTGGCCAAAAATATTGGGTCATATGTAAGCTTAAGAATTTAATACAAAGATAAATATAAATGGTGGAAAATTCAAATTTAAGATTTCTAAGTAACTTTATGAGTTCCCGTTCTGTATTTTTAATCATATTTTCTTTCTTTTTTTAATGATTTCAAATGTTGTAAATTACGTAAATACATAAAATTAATAAAAATTACATTATTGAAATACGTATGTAATATTTCCATATGAAAATTTATTATTTGAAATCTTTTTTATCAAAATTTACTTTAAAAATGAAAAAAAATAATAAAATTAGTTACTTAATGGTTACTGCGTTTTTGCATAAAAAGTTGTTCAGCTTTTATTGTCTTTTTGCTTTATAGATTTAATGGAGTTCTCATTTAATCAATTTTAATATAAGACTTAGGTTTTCTTTACAAAATTAGGTTAGAATCCACTGATGAAGTTTATGATCGATTTGTTGTTTTTTAATTATAAATATTTCATAAGAGTATCATGAGCTATTTATATTTAAAGGAATCAAGCACAATTAAAGCAAATTAACTTAATATTTCCTTAAGATAAAAACGTTTACTTTTTTTCAGATGTAACATTTTGCTTCACATTCTTTAAAGTTACGGAAGTACTTTTATCAACTGAATCTAAAAACATCGTAGACAATTTTATTTAAAAAACATATAAATAATTAAGTTACTTAAAGAAATTAAAATCAAGCGTCTTTGGTTAAAAAAAATCTCGAGTTACTTTTAATTTGAAAAAAATATTAGTTGTATAATTTATTGCTCTAAAAATTGAAATTGAAATCGTAAGTCCTCTTTTACACACATCAAGTTTACTTGATCAGTTTTTAATTAATTTTCTTTTGAACCTGCATTCGTGTTCACACACGCCGTCAAGTTTTTTCATCAAGTTTGCTTTCAACTTCAGCAACTACTATTCTGCAGCCAACTTTAACAACAACAATTTTCTTAAACTTGATGGTACGGTCAGGTTTGTACCTCTTTCTATTCTCTTCTCCTCTTTCTCCCAAAAACTCAAGACTTGACGAGTCAGACTTGATGTGTGTGAAAGGGGACTAAGTAAATGAAAAATATTTTACAAGAAATAAATCATGTCCAAATTATTTAAATTTTTTTTTTACTTTTTTGTAAATATGTGTTGCTATTTCAAAATTGTTCTTAGTTATTTTTGCAGCATTCTTTTGACTAAATCATACATACGAATTAAAAAAACAACTCGAGCAAGGTGACATATTTTTCCATATTAGAAGAATCTTGACCTTTAAATCCGCCTACAAATAGAAATCTAAAATGTAAACGTTATGATAATATGAATAAAAACGTTAAACAGAGTATTTCTCCAAAAGGTTTAACAGTGTTTTTAAAAAAATAAAATAGAACTGAGTTAACAAAGTGCCGATGAACTGGCGAAGAGAGGGACAATGCTTGACGAGGGTGCCATTGACATCTTCTGTGGCATACCCATCCCTGCTTGCGGACAGCGCATGGACGCTGCTCTCTAAAAACTGGCCCACACCAGATGGTCTAACGAGATGACATATTCGACCGCTAGATCAATCTGGCCCTCTTTGGATCTGGCTGCACTATTGCAGCTACCGAGGGTTTGACTACGTGACTTGGTGGCTGCGGTCACTGGGCAATGTCTATTTGGGACCAATGCTAGGAGAATGGCTATCCCTTTTTGAACGATTTCTGCAGAAGTTGTCTGGATGGGGAGGAAGAAGAGACGGTGGAATACATCCTTTGCCAATGCCCCGCGCTTGGGTGTATAAGGCAAAAATATCTCGGTCAGCGGTACTATGAGGGCCTATCTGATATGTCGTCAGTGGGTTCAGGATTAGTTCCTTCTTAAGGTACCGTGGTTTCACCGGCCCACAACCGGACATCGTGACTCATTCAGGGGGATGAACGCATACTTTGGTCGACTGGCCTCACTTAGCGGATTCTTCTCTGCATTTTTCTTGCACCTTCTCCGTATTCGCATAGCCGCGGTTCTTTCTGTCTTTCTCTCTCTGTCTTTCTCATCTCTTCATCCCCATTTCTTTTTCTAATTCCTGCCTTATCTTCTTTCTCTGTTTCTTCTTCTCTCTCCCTTCTAACAGCAGGTAACACAAAGGGAGCAATGAATGGACCCATGTGGGCTGTGGCAACACGGCTGCCTGCCTGACCTAACGTAACAAAGTGAGAATATAGCTAATAATATTAAATGGTATCTTTTAAAAAATTAAGAGAACACAACGAGTCCATAAAACTTAGTAGAATATTTAAAAATTAACAACACGGGAATAATTAATAATATAATTTAACTTTAAATTTAACGTGCTATTCTCCCGGTATTGATTATTGAAGGTGAAGGCACGTCTCAATGGCCATTTCGCTATCGCTTACTTAGCTCGTCAGGAAACTTCTCACAAATATTTTAAATGAACTAAAGATTTTTGTCCAAACTACAAAGAAAAGACAAAAATCAAAGTTCAAGCAAAAACAACAATAATCAACTTTGATTTTATTTTTCTTTATACACTGCATACAGCAGACTTTTTTTCTGCTCTTTTATACAGTTTAAAGATGTTGAAAAATAAAATAATATATAAATAGAATATTGTTTAAGAAACGGATTTGGTCAAAAAAAAACATAGATGTTAAACATTATTTTTAATTTTTTCTATTTAATTTTTTCAAAATATTTACAAGGTTATTAAATTTATAAAAATTGTTTTTACATTTAAAAAACTTACAGTAAAATTATTTACACAAACAAAAACAAGTTTAGATATAAAACACTCAAAACAACATGAAGAATACGTAACATATAAAACAAACGTTACAAAAACAATAATTTAAACAAAAAAAAAAAAAAAAACACAAATTAAACTAGTATCACCGTCCTTTCAAATGAATTGCTACTCTATAATTTGCATTTATGTTGTCCGTGTCTTTTAAATTCATTGTAAAGTTTTATTAAATTTTTTATTTCGATAAAATAGTTTAACTTCACATTAAATTTACTATTAATAACTATTAAGTGTAGCCGATTTGTGAGGGCGAATCACTCACCTATACATGGAACTAAAGCAATATGGTTAATAAAAGATAATTTTTTTTCTTTTGTATTGCTCTTTTAGAACTTTCTTATTTATTTTGTTTTTAAAATAAGGACATGTTAAAAAGATCTAAAAATATCATTTACTCGGTCACATAGTTGTGTTTGTAGTTTTTCTATAGAAACATAAAATAAAAACATACATTCATATTATGTACATTTGTTTGTTTCCAACTCTGCTTCTCAATATCATCCTATTTCTTCTTGGCACATTGTTTAACTTAATTTTGTTAACATTTAAGACCCGCTTTCTTAAGTAATTGATATAAATGGTCAATTCATTTCTCTAAGAGATTTTGTTTTTTTTTTTTTTTTGTTTTGCAAAAATATCTTTTGTTTGGATATTTTTTTAACGTTTGACGTTTTATCTTTGTGCTTCTTTTGTGTCAATAAGGTGGCATTGGTATGTCGTATGTTTACTTTAACATCCACTGGCCAAAGTAGCATCGTATATTCAGTCAGCCAAGTGCAGTATGAAAGCAAAAGAAATAGAACACAACATAAATTAAAAAATGTAGTTGTTAACCTGAACAAATTTATTATTTTGTACAACTTTTAAAATGAATTGCAGTTGGTACAGGAGGCCGACGACCCACTGCTGTGCGTTTGTTTCTACATATCATTAATTTATACACCTTGAAAGGGACAAACCTAAGTTTGACCTGTTCATTATTGCAAATAAATTGGTCTTGTAGCCACTTTATACACACTTCACGATATTAACAAGTCTTTATTTTTTACAATCTCTTCACGACCCTATTAAGTTTAATTTATTTGAATCAATTTTTTGAGGAACCACAAATATACTTAAACAAACTATGATTAACAAAAACTAAGGCAAAAATTCCACCACTTATTGAAAAATCCGTTAAAAAATTAATAATTAAAAGAGCGCCAATAATATAATTTAAAAACGTAGGGATAGCAAGTCCAAAGTTATGAGAAATAAATCCTAAAAAAGGAAGAAAATTCCAAAATATTTGAAAATATGCAAAACTAAATTAGGTTTAGGCAAGAGAAAAAAGCATATTTACAAACAAGAAAATTATACTCATAAGACAAAACTCTTTTGAAAAAAAAAAAAAATAAATAAATAAATTACCTCCTAATAGAGTGAAATATTCTAAAAAAAAAAAAAAGTAAGGCGCATAGCTTTGAGGCAAAAAATACGCAACAGACCAGATCTCGAAATAAATATTTATTTAAATGCACCAATTTTAATTAACAAATTAAATTAAATAACAGCCATTTGACCGAGTAACCGAAATAAAAATATGAGCTGGTTTTTCTGAAAGTTTTATGAGTCTATTTTTCCATATATTGGGATATTTAAGAATTTGCTTTGGAATATTTGCCAACTTAAATGAATTCGAGTGATGTTTTTTACACTGTACATCTTATAAATTTTATTATAAAATAATAATAACTAAAGTTGTTTGAAAAAATAACCGATTTTTTGGGCTATACATGGACTTTTACCACTTTCAAAGGAAATATTTTTGCGATAGAAATGTTCAGCAAATTTTTTAACTCTATTGATTGTAACTATGAAAAGAAGGACTTATAGTTTCTTGCAAAAGTGGACTTACACCACTTTCAAAAAAACCAGCTCATATCATGTAAAATCTGAAAATTAGCAAAACCTCAATATTAACCAAATTTCAATCAAACTGTAAATTTCAATTTTGAAAACTTTTAGACAATATTTAAAAATTGAAATTAAAAAATTCCATTCAAACTTGGTGAATTATAATTTTAATAATATTATTAATTGAAAACACACCAAAAGAGTTTCAATGGACAGTAAAATGCAAATTGCATAAAATAGCCGAGAAATAAATCACATAATCATTAGCATTATTAACAAAAAAAAAAATCGCAGCTTTGTCAAATAAAAGAAATTTAAAATTAAAATAATTATAAAAAATATTGAATTACGGCAGTTAATAGCAATAGCAATAATGAAACGAAAATTCAAGCTTTCAAATAAATAAAAATTTAATATCGACTAAATATTGAAGTTAATAAAAATACAAAAATAAAATTCATCACAAATAATGCAAGTAAAAAATATATGTCAACAAAATTAAAACCCTTTCACATAAATTGATAGCTTAATTTTGTACATAATGAAATTATTAATTATAATTTATAATTTAATAAAAAAAATTTTCAAAAAATATCATTGTTTTTAACAAGATTGTGATTTTTTTTTTCAAAGAATAAAAAATTTATTAAAACTTTTAATATTACTTATTCCTTTTAACATAAAACTTTTTTTAGTTTGAGAAGGGTACACAAAATTCGGAATAGCTTCTTTTATGCTGTTCATTTTTTTGTTCTTTCTTTTACTGAATGTGCTGCTCCAAAAAGAATCCCAAAAATAAAAAGGTTTTCTTTTATTTTTCAACTTTATACTTGGCCCTGATAGACAGTGGGTATAAGAAAAGGAGAAATATTTCTAAAATTAATATTTAAATTACAATAAATGATGTCATTAATTTCAAAGGTTAAATGCAAAATTCAACGAAAGTGAGCACTAGGGATTGAAATTTATTTTTATTAATAGTTAAGCGTTAGAGGCATAATAAATAAATGGAACCTCAGATAAAATCGTAAAAAAGTTATTTGAAGAAAATTTAACTGCATATTCGGTGTGAGACTGATTGATCCGCAATGAAAGTTGGTAGAAATACTTTTGTTTTCCTATTTCACATCTTCTAAGAGGACGAAAGCCGTAGTTAAGCAAAAATGCGATTTTGTCTTTTCGTTCGTCTAAAAATATTTATTGGCATTTTCAAACGAAAATTAAATAAATCCACCAAGTGTGAGTTTGATGTATACTCGAAAGGTACCGCAGTATGAGAAGGTCACATATTTTGGGTACAGTTTAAATAAGGCCCTTTGAAAATGATAACTTTTAATTTGTTACACTTTCCTTAAGAGCAACAACAATACTGTGTAAGTTTACTGTCTTAACAAAATACGGCTGTACATGTAAAAATCACGTTACTATATTGATTTTTTTACTTAAGCCTATAACGGCTTAAAAGAAGAGTCCATATTCAACACGTCCTTTGAGAAACGTCCTATGATTTTCAAATTTATTGTTTAATAATATCGTCAATATAAGGACACTCTTTAATTTAGAGCTTAATTGTACCGCAAAAGGTGGAAAAAGGGTATATAAGTTTGTCATTCCGTGTGTAATTTCTACAATATTCATTTCCGACCCCAAAAACTATATATATATATTCTGACTTCTATGCATAGCGAAGTCTATTGAGTGATGTCATTCTACCCGTCCGTGTAAGTGTTGAAATCAAGTTTGCCTCGGCACTAGATCAGCTAGAAAAATTTAAATACGCCTATCGATCAAATATAGTGTCGAAAGAGGTGCTATTGGAAATCAGCATGATCGCTCCATATCCTTCGCGGCAGCAGGCAAAACACCATAGAGTAACTTCAATTAAAAAAAGAAATATATGTTGCGTTTGAGAATTAAATATAAGAAAAAAACACATCAAGTAAAAAAATTAGCAATATCGCCCGTATTTTCCGAATTACGAGTCTGAAATTTTCAAAATTTTTAAAATATCAATATGGGTATTATTTTAAAGCTTTTAAATATATCTTTAAGGAAACACATTTTTATTTAAATTATATATGCAGTACCAATTTTTTTTATTTTTTAATTCTCTGTCACCCCAATATTTCCATTTTTGATTGGAGTTGCTTCACTAAGCTAGATTTGCATAGATGGTAAAGGGTATATAGGATTCGGCATAGCCGAATATAGCACTCTTCTTTGTTTTTATTTCTGTTTTTGCTATAGCGCAAATTTTACTGACCTTCGAATTTGACGTGTCTGCCTATTACAGTTAAAAATTTTGCTAGGAACATCACTTTACGTTTGGAACACTCTTTAAATTTTAGTATTCGTTAATAAAACGGTTATGAAAATTTCCAGAGTCTACATGTTACGGTAACAGAGATAGAGGGCTGTGACTGATGGACAGAGGGCAAAGCATTGGAAGAACCAGCACTTAAGTTATTAGATGTTTCTTCTCTCCCATTATTTATTAATCTGAAAATCTCGTCAGATTTTTTCCCGTCATCTCTGGTTTACTAAAAATGTAGTTTTAAAAACTCGAATGAAAAGACTGTACTTTCTTACGGAATTATTCGTCTATGGTTTGGGCATAGCGTTAATTTCTTTTCGTTTTAAAAGCACGATTGTTATGACTTTTGGGTAATTGACATAAATAGACAGGATACAAACATTTTTGTAAAACATCAATTGCAATATTTAAAAACATAAAGGTTTCTTTGCAAATCTTTGAAATTATAATTTTGATTAAAAAGTTTTATTAATTAAATCACATTTTCACCCACTGTCTTTTAAAAATGTTTTCCCGCTGCATTGCATAACACTTAGTTAAAGGTGTTGAGATACAAAACCAAAAAATAGTAGTTCTTCCTTTAAAGAGTGTTGCAAACCAGAGCAGCAAACAATAGCACAGAAATAGTTCAGGTGGTTCACTTAATGCTGACTCCCACTAACAAACTAAAATGACCTAAGTGTCAGCATCATACATGGTCGACCAAACTTGTTGCATTAAAGCAGACTGACTGTTCGTTAGCATGTGTTTGTAGTGGGTAGTGAGCAGTAGGTAAATGTAGTTTGTTTTATAATCATCTTAAATATGAGTAACTGGCTCCTTTTTTATTTGCCGTTTTATATTTCCATTCATATTCATGGTGCTTTGCAGCAGTCTTTTTACATGGAAGACATAACTCAAATGCAGGTGATGGCTGCATTACGGCCTAAAAGATGGTTATACGAGGGCTGCTCTATATATTTCTGGCCTAATAGTGAAAATGCGAATAATTATAATCAAATATGGTTTTATTGTTTTTCAAAGTATTCTCCAGCATGATTTATACACTTTTGCACCTCTAAAACATGGTTTTTGAACACTTCAACAGCTTCTTCTGGTGACGAAAACCGTTGACCACGCATTTTTTTCGTGATGTGCGGAAACAAGAAGAAGTCATTTGGTGCCAAGACAGGGCTGTACGGCGGATGACCCATTAATTCGACGTTTGGGCCGGTCAAAAACGCTCTGGTTTGAGCCGATGTGTGAGAGCTCGCATTGTCATGGTGAACAATGATTCGTCTTCTCTTGTTGGTTTTTCGAATTTCTCCGATGACTTCAGGCAAACAAATTGTGGTGTACCACACAGAAGTAACCGTCCTACGTTGCTCAAGCGGAGCAGTCGCCACATGACTAGTTTTGCCGAAGAAACAGGCGACCATTTGCTTCGAAGTGCTTTTTCCACGAACAACTTTCGTTGGATTTTGCTCGTCTTTGAAGACCCACACGGTCGATTGTTGTTTTGTTTCGGGCTTATACGCATAGATCCACGATTCGTCACCTGTGACGATCTTATAAACGTCTTTTGAAGCACCGCAATCATATTTTTGCAACATTTCTTTGCACCAATCGACACGAGCCTTTTTTTGAGCGATTTTCAAATTGTGCGGGATCCAACGAGAACAAACCATTTTTACGGCCAGGTGTTCATGCAGTATCGAATGTATGCTGGTGGAAGAAATGTCCAAGGATGTCTCTATCTCTCGGTATGTCCCATGTCGATCTTGCATTATGAGTTCACGCACGGCAGCAATGTTCTCTGGCACAACAGCCGTTTTTGGACGACCTTCACGGAATTCGTCTTTCAGCGAGCTTCGGCCACGATTAAATTCACTATACCAATTTTTCACAGTGCTATGGGATGGTGCTTCATCGCCATACAAAGATTTAAGTTCATCAATGCACTCTTGTCGTGATAATCCACGTCGAAAGTTGTGAAAAATGATGGCACGAGTTAATTCCATTTTTTTCTATATTAATTTTTTCAAGTCACTGTAAACAACACAAATAATGGTCGTACGTCAAAACGTTTTGAGTACGATAATGCTTAAAAATTACAAACTTTCCAATGGAAATGTCAGATTGTACTTGGCAGCACTCAGTGTTGCCAGGCCAGAAATATATATAGCAGCCCTCGTAACTAAACTGCAAAAAACTTTAAACTACAAACAAAAAATATTCTCCATTATTCCAATAAAAGCAAGAAAAAAAAACAAAAGGGTTTTCAAATTTGGTATTTAAATCATGCAGAGCTAGCAACTAAGAAATTCTTTACAAATTAATATGTCTTTTTACTTTGTTCGATTTAGGCACGTAACCTAAACTGTAAAGTTCTTGTAAAAATGTCTGAGATTGTTAGTGTTGTTGGCCGTTTTCTTTTTACTCTTTTTACTACCACTTTACAAATTCAATTTGTTAGAAAGAGGGTGCGACAAGAGCAGACATTTATGGAATTATGTTGTAAGTAGTATGTGGCACAGAATTAATTGATTGATGGATTGCGTAGCAAAGGCAAAGCCTGACATGCATACATTCAACATTATTTCGTATAACGTATGGGGGTACTTTTTTAAGCGCGAGTTTGTTCAATTTGATAGTCGGTTTGTTCTTCAATGTTAAATTTTGCTATAATTTCTTAAGAAAATGCACTTATAGTTTATTACCATTAATATAACCTTTCAAACATGTTTTGTGTAGCAAATGTTCGCAAATTTTCTTAGTTTAATTAACTGCCGAATTGTATATAGAGTTAGAACTAGAGTAAATTATTGAAACTTTTTTCTGTAAAAAGTAAACTTTTTTATAAAATTGTCAACTAGAATTTCTTAATAGAGAATAATAAAAAAATTCCCTTACACTTTTTATTAACATGCAGCTGAAATTTCTTTCCCCTTTTCGTATTTTAAACTGCAACAAAAAACTGAAGAATTTTATTATTGCAAATTCTAATAATTTTTTGGAATTAACCATAATCTTAATATTTTTTTATTTATTCCGCTGATTCCATAAGTCTAAAAATAATGGCACAAATAAACTAAAAAACGTTCATTACAAAATCAAATGTGATTCACTTTTTTTTCTTTTCGCAAAAAGTCTATTGAAAAATTGAATTTATTATTATTCCCTTCGCCACAAATAGTGAAGAAGGATATAACTAAATTTGTCATTCCTTTTGTAATTTCTACAATATCCATTTCTAACCCCATAAAGTGTATATATTCTGAGTTCTTATATATAGCGAAGTCAATTGAGCGATATCCGTTGCTAGAGCTAGAGAAAAGTTAAATATGCCAATCGATCAAATATCGTTTCAAAAATGTTGTTAATTATATTGGCAAGCTCGGTCCGTGTCTTTCGAGATAGCGTGCAAAACACCACAACTGCCTCTAACTTTTCCATATCATTTGGAACAAATCTAGTTTAAAGAAGTCCCTCTAATAAAAAAAGGAAAAAACATCAAGTGAACAAATTGGCGCTCGCCCATATTTGCCGAGCAATGGGCCTCTGAAATTTTTATAGAAAAGTACGATTGTGCAGCATATTTTTAGGATTTCCGGATATACAATATTTTTTAATGCCTAATCGATTAAAGGGAGGTGACATTTTTATGTAAGAATATATATAGAACTTAAAGATTTTCTTCTTTTTTTTTAAGCTGTCACCTCAATATTTGTTTTTTTTTTTATTGTAGTTCCTTCACTGAAGTAGATTTATATATATGGTGAAAAATATGAAAAATAATTAATGAAATCGTATCGAGAACCGTGTCAGCGCAAGTATTAAAAATAAATTATCAACTGAATTACAGCATCAGCTATATTGTAGCAGATAATAAATAAGATCTGGCAACCTCTTCATATCTGAAGAACAACAGTTTTATGTTGTTGTTCATATGTGCGTTGAAAGACAAAGGTGAATAGTATTAAATTCACCTTTTTTCACCAATGCGGTGTGTATAGAATAAAACGGCAATTAAATAACACTCGTGGAGCTCCTCGGAGGCTGCATAGACGGAGGTATGCGCTTGATGTAAAAACAAAAGTTCATGAGTTCGAAGCCCATGTCGTATAGTAAGTCGGTGAAGGCACTTTTTAATAGCAGAAGAACAGATAATTACCAAGGTGCGTTTTATAATAAAGAGGAGGAAGGTATCAACATAAAAACCGTGTATGGCAAATGTGGCTTGAGTTGATAAGAACGAGGAAAAGCAGGATATGAGTAGTATCCTCTGCCGGGGCAATAATACTTCAATATATAGACAGGGCCACAGAGTATGAAATAGAGAATTTAAAATAGTGCCACAGTAGAGAGAAATAACAAAAAAATCCGTGCTAATGATAATGGCAATCAAAAAATCCGTACGTTTGCGTGAAGGAAAAAAAAATATTATTTTTATTTCTACTTAAAGAGTTGAATATTATATGAATTTTATTATAATTTCGGTGACTTTATTTGCAATGTTAAGCGAAAGCAATTGGACAGATGAAAAATAGTTTTGGAAAGACACTTTCACTTTTCAGTTTCCAAACATATCCAGAGAATTTATTTCTCATAAAGCATTTAGTAAGTCGGTTAAAACGCTTGATTTTAATGATGAAATAACAGCTTGGCTTTGAACACCAACCCTATTACTATGATTTACTATTAAATGTCGTCTGTTTATTACTTGGACTACTAAATGGTCAACACGCTGCTTTAGCAAAAAGTGGCAGTAATACATCAATGTCTTTTATGAACAGTTGAAGTCTACATAACTAAAAAATTTATGTTCGAAACAAAAAAAGTCTTTAGCAATATTTTGCTTTGTATTATTTCCAAGCTGTCTGTTAAATACAGAAAACAATGAAAAACAGCATACTTTGTCTTAATGTTGTGCATTTTGGTTTTTTTTAAGTGTTAATAATTTTCTTTGCTGGTTTTGATTTAAACATTTAATTAGATGTTGTCAAAAAAAACTTTTGGAAATAAATAAAACTTTTTACTTAAATCAACCTTTTTTTAATTTTCAAGTCACCTTTTCAAACTTAAATTTCTGTTATTAAAAAAATGAGACGCTATGAAACAGTTTTTCTTAGTTGAGAGTCTTTATTGTTTAAAATTTAACGTAATTATAGCCCAAATCAAAATTTACAGCAGCCTTATCCATTTAATATGTTTTTTATTTTATTTTTATCTATTTTGTTGAAATCTCACGCTACTTTAATGCTGCTACTTTGAGCTACTGAGTTTGAACACTGGCTGCTTAAGTACTAATTTGTAGACGAAGTATCTTGGTATTATATTACCTTAATGTATTTTCAATTATAAATAATTATCTTTTAGTATTTTTTTAATTCTATTATTTCCACTTGATACGAGAAACAGATATTTTTTTAAATATATTTAAATATAAAATGGTTTGATTTATTTGTATTATTATTACTTGCTTTGTATTTTGCAATTTATTTGCCAAAGTATAACTTTAGGGGTTGAACCCTTAACCTTTGTATTAACTAAAGTTGGGTAATGCAACCCATATATTTATTGTGATTAGCAAAAATTACTAGAAATGAAGGAGATAAAAATAAGTTTGTTGACTATTGATTTCAGGGATTTTTATATAAAAAATATTGTAGGTGTCATAACTGCCATTCACTATTATTAAGATCTGGTCTACGAATACTAATTTTTGCTATGCCGGCGGCTGAAGCATCCAATCGTGTCTTCTAATAAATAAGAAACTTTATCTATTTTTCTATCGTGGCTACACAACAATTGTTTTCTTTTTTTAACTAAACCTCTGGGATGTGTAAACTGCTGTTTTACATTTGGTAGCCTATTAAACACCTCATCAACAGCGGCTACTCAAAAACAATTATATTTCTTTATATTTACGACTCTGATAGGATTTGAACTCTAGATCTTCTCTTTAACTAGCAATAAGCCAATACGGCAACTACCATTTTCCTGTTATTCTGATAACATACGCCATGCTTGTAAGTGGTGAAATCAGCAACTTATTCAGCTTTGTTCACCACACACATACGGATAACAATAACATTAACTTTAGTCGTTCTAGATATTTAAACTCTTAAATCTTACTTTTATACCAACATTATTTTGTTTAATTTATTTGTTATGAATTAATCGGTTTTGTTTATTCTCATTTTATTGAATAACTAGCTGACCCGGCAAACTTCGGCTCGCCTCAATTTTTGAAAGCCATTAAGGAATAATTTCACACAAAATTTTGTAAAAAAAAATCTATTATCGATTTTTCCAATTTTTCGACTTTTACGGAGGATATTTCGAAAATTTTCTTACGTAAAAACCTTCTCCCTGAAAATACGAACAACTGACTAAAAATTTTACAGAAATCGGCACAGCCATTATGATTTTATGAATTACTATACATTTTTAACACCATTTTTATTTTTATTTGTTTCTTATTTATTTCATTTCAAACCCAGTCAGCACTGAATATCAAGAATTTTTCCTAATTAATATAGTTCCTTTTGGAGATCACATATGGATTCAAACATAAAGACTTTATTTAACACACGCAGTCATTAAGCTTTTTATTAACTAAAGTTAAGTTTAAAAAAATGTAATTGGTAAAAATAAGAAGAATTTTTTGTTTTGGTCTCTTTTCGATTAGAGTCCTCTAAGCTCTCATTACTTTTTACTTGGGTACCATCGGAATTCTAGTTCCAGCCCACATCTGTTTTTATACCCTTCACTAAAAAAAGTTGAAAAAGGGTATTTCTTAGTTTGTCATTCCGTTTGTAATTTCTGCAATATGCATTTCCGACCCCGTAAAGTATTCTGACTTCTAATGCATAGCGAAGTCGATTGAGCGAAATCCGTCTGTCCGTCATGTTTGCCAAAGCACTAGATCAGCTAGAGAAATTTAAAATACGCCAATCGATCAGACATAGTATCGAAAGCTGCTATTGGAAATCAGCAAAATGGGTCTATGTCATTCGAGCCAGCAGGCAAAACACCACACTTACCTCTAATTTTTCTATATCACTTGAAGCAATAAAGTAACTCCAATAAAAATAGATATATAGATAATAGAGAATTAAAAAATAAGAAAAAACATTAAATGAAAAAATAGGCGTTCACTATTTTTTTCCGAGTTACGGCCCCTGAACTTTTCAAACTTTTTAAAAGGCTTAACACATTAAGAGTCGATGATATTTTTACATATAGTACTTTTTTCTTCTTATTTTTTTATTTCTTTGTCAACCCAATACTTGCGTTTTTGTTGGAGTTACTTCACTAAGCTAAATTTACACATATGGTGCAGGGTATATAAGATTCGGCATAGTCGAATATAGCACTCTAACTTGTTTGAAGTAATCTTTTGTGGAAATTTAAAATACCTTTTATAAATATGTTAACCAGTAGGTAGGCGCGTTTTCTTTTTGTGGCGATTATTAAATTTTTAGTTAAACATTCCTTTCGGCCTTCCAACACCGGCTTCGCTTACCAATAATTTTCTTCAAGTCAGTTTATAAAAACTTTGCAAATTTCTTACATATAGTACCATAAAATACACCTATATTCCATGGACGGTGCAACGCTGCATTGATGGACATATTGTCGCATCGTAGTGTGCCATTACGTACATGGACACTATGTCACATTGTGATTCGACAAAATGTCCATGGACCGTATGTCCTGAAACGTTTTGGCATGCCACCGCTAGATACACATCTGCACTCGCTAGCCGATCGTGGCTAGCGTGGTAGTATATCAATTATGTTGAAGATTCAAATAATAATTTAATATTGAATAAAAATAATGCAACATGATGCTGTTGCTAAGAGGGTACTGGTTTTTAATTGCTTAAAGTAAACTGAGCCATATTTTACGATCTCTGTAGTAAGTTAACGTTGCTTCTGCCTGAGTGAATCATGTCCACAACCACTCAATTTGGCACCCAAATATTATTGCCAATAGAAAAGTAACTGCTTTTAATAAAAAAGTCTTATCAACCTTAATTAAAAGAATTCGAATACAAAGTTTTAGAAACAAAAAAAAATAAGCAAAAGAATTAAGAGATTGTAACCTTCGATGCCTTAAAATTAATTTGTTTGAAAAATTTGCTTTTACCCTGACCTAATTTTAGTTACATTTTTCTCTTATCTAATTTGTGTTTCCAATTTCCGCTATTACATAAACTCTTACATTTTGTTTACACTAAATTAATTTAATACGTGGTTTGAGAATAAATTCAAAATAGGAGGAAAAATAATTATAAAATATTAATTCATAAAAATTAAAATTTAAAAACATAAAAATTAAAATAAAATGAAAAATACATACAAAACTCTTAATCAAACACGTGTATACTTTAGTTGAAATACTTGAAAAGTGCAGTAAAAAACTGAGTTGAATCTAGTTTAAATATTTTGTTTGATAAAAAAAAATCTAACCTTTTTTTTGAAAGTTCTAAAAACGAACTCATTGGTGGTGGAAGTCTAAGCTCAACTGGCGACCACGATATTAGTGTCTGGGCTTGTTATGCAGGTTAACACTCATGCGGAGCGAAATGCTTTGAAAGTTCTAAGCATCAAGTCAAATCCAGTTATTGAATTTAAAAAGGCTCCTAGGGTCAGATTATATAGAGACCCAAGCTACTGCAGTGCAAAGTGCCACAAAATTGCTGACGAACTTGCAAGACTTTTCTCGGATACGAATAAAGTAGGAAAAGTAGAATCTGTAAGGCTACGGATTGGATACAACTATGTTGAATGTTGGCTAACTGGTTGGTGGCAAAAACTGATACAGGCTGGCTCATAGGTTTAATTTAATAATTAATTTTTTTGCTTATTAGTTAAGCGAAGTTTCTCCATTCCTTACGTGCTGCCGTTAACCACACCTTTTCTTAACAATTTACATTCTACCAAATAATGTATCTTATAAAAAATTACATATGTTTAAGAGTACATATATGTATAATAGTACTTCATATAAAACTTAATCCTTTTTTATTATTTTTCTAAATAATATGAATCAACAAAACTATGCTCTCACCAAATCCTTTTAGAAACAATTTTCATCAGCTTCACCAAAACAAGCTCTAAAAAACTTTTTAAGACACTCTAAACCAAACTGCTGCACTAACAAGCACATAAACATTTGTCACACTATGGGGATAATTTGACACCAGGAGAACCAGCATAACTTATAGTCCTAATGAATTATTCAAAGGATGCACAATGAAATGCATGCAAAGTTTTACTTATTTTATTAAAATTTTAATTAAAAACATTAGTTTTTAAAAATTTACAAAGTTCAGAGTATTTTAGTTTCAAAAGTTTTAACTTGATAGTAGAGAGTTGCTACAGGCGTAATGGAAACTTTTGCTTGGGTCGCTTATTAAGTGAACAAAACTTAAGTTTTCATAGATTTTTTAGTCAAAATGCATTAGAGTCTAGTTAAACAAAATAGATAATATAAGAGAACAGTTAGACTATCTAAAATTATTTAAGGTCGATTGGGTCGATTGCAAAGAAAATGCAAGGAGTGCAACAGTGAATACTGTAATGTAGGTTAACGCTACACAATTGGGGATTTGCTAGAAAATAAAATGGAAATAATTTTTTAGTACTGATTGTATTGAAACCTCATACTTCACACTATGGGTGTAATGAAATTTGACAATGCTAAAATTCAAATATAGTAAAATTTTATAAAAAATGATTAACCTATTTAGAGTCGATGACATTTTAATGTAAAATTATATACAGTACTTAATTTTTTATTTTATTTTTTATTTCTTTATCGCCACATATATTCGCTGCTTCGAACGAAACTGTCCAATCTTGCTGATTTTCAATAGCAAAATTTTCAAAACTATGTCTGATCGGTTGACGTAATTAAAATTTTCTCTAGCTCATGTAGTGCCTTGGCAAAGTTGACTTCAACCCGAACACAGACGCACGTTACTCAATCGACTTTGCTATGCATATCAACTCAGAAAATTGGGGTGGGAAATGGATTTTTTTGAAATTGTACTCGGAATGACAAACCTAGAAATACTCTTTTTCCACTTGTGGTGATGGGTATAAAAAATGAAATTAAAACTATTAAATTTATTTTAATTAAATCTAACTTTATTTTCGGGTTTTTTGTTCTTTTTTTATATTAATTTTTAAACATTTTTAGAAAAATAAAATATAAAAAAAATTATTTACAAATGTATGCGGACGTTTAAAAAAAAAAAAAAAAAAAACAAGCAAAATTAGACGCTAGCAGAATGAAATGCAGCATTTTCTGGACCGCCACATCCTTCATCAGCATTCTTTGCATCTATCTACTGAATGTTATGTACGTCGTAATTATCATCTATTTAACCAACTAATCTTAATGTTAATTTGGTGAGACGAAGTTCAAACACAACTTAAAGCTTTTTCTTTGTTGTTTTCTTTGTAACTCGTCTTGTACATTTGTTGTTTAATTTTTTCCCCCAACCAGGATTTGAACTGGGGATATTATAAATGAATTTAAATTGTCTTTTTTCGGATTTGGTTCATTTCTTAATTTAATTTTTAAAAAATTTCAGAAATAAAAATTATTAAGAAATTTTTCTGTTTGATATTTTGGCCCTGAAAAATTTTTTCAACGAATTTTTTCTTTGCATACCAGAAAATTTGTGGTCAATCTACAAAAATTAAACATTGCAGAAGAAGAGCTGAGGAATATCTTAACTTACTGGCGACAGTGACTGCAATGGAACAATACACCATTTTACACCATTACACCATTTAGTATAATCTACAGCCACCAAGTCGAACACCGAAGGGCCTCATTAATTACCGGAACGGGAACTATTATTCCTGCAGGCTTTCGGTTCCTGCATTATCAACAATTGGTCACTAGAAGGACTTATTATCTACCTGACATGGGCATCGGGGTCGTGCTAATAAATATTAATCGTGTTACTACTTCTAAAAAATACAGGGAATTCCTTTAACAGTGCTTTATTCATTTTCTTGTTACAGCTTCTAATATAATTTATATTTTCTAAGCCCCATAATCGTTCATGCCAGATGGAAGACCAAGAGAAAAATACCTTAAAATATCTGATCTTCTCCTTAGTTGTTATTAAAAAATACCTCTATCCTGTGTAGAATATTTCCTTTACTCATTTTTTTAATAAAAAAAATACACAACATAAATTAAACATATGTATCTGCTCGCAACGATGTAGTCTTACGAAAACAACTAATTAAAATTAAATTAATAAAAACAATTTTTTGAGAACAATTATTCGATTATTTTAAGAAAATTAACAAAAAAAAATATTATTAATTTTAAAACCTTTTCTTTGGCGATTTCGTTGATTGCTGAATTTAACTCGTCAAGAAAACATTTGAGTACCTTTTTGATAAATTAATGTTGTCTATGAATTTAATTGACTATAAAGTGAAAAAAATAATAATCAATAGTGACTTTAATAAATAAAAAATCAATAGTGACTTTCTTAAGAATTAATCCTATTTCCAAATCAATATTAAGAAAGTCGGCTGTCTTGTAAATATGAAGTACGGTAGCTTATTGAAATAAATGGTCCTGAAGCAATTTCATCTCTTTTTATTACAATTTTTTTTAACTAACAAGTTTAATGTGTACAATTTAGTGCAACTGATGGCTAATGACAGTTCATTTACAATCATTCCCACTGTGATTTGTCATAAACAACTTTCTCATGCTGATTTTTTATTATTATTTGTTTTTTTTTTTTTTTTGTTATTTCATTTCAAAAGTGTGTTATTTTTGATTGGTCTCCTTTTTTTAGAGATAAAATGTGAAAATTGAATCATTTTTATTTTTTGGGTAGTGACAAAATATGTTGTTTACTTCTTCATTGCTTGTTGTTGCGATATTTATTTACCCTTGTACAAATAAGAGTAAAACGTGTTGATTTTTTACTGTACGTTTTGCATGGAATTAAGTATCGCAAATAAGAAAAAAACTAGAAAAATATAGTGAAAATTATCCAACTGAAAAAAAGGATTTTTTGGTGTTGAGCGAAATAATTGCTGCCAAGGAACTGGACAGAAGCATAAATTAGAAATCTATACATTAAACATGTGGTACAGCTGAAACAAATTTTGTTATTCACTTTCGAATACTAATTCCAGTGATAGTATTTTAAATGTCCAGCACAGTAAAATGTATTATCTTTATATATGTTTTATTCAATATATTTTCAAAAAAAAAAAAAATTGTTGTAATACAAAAATTAATAAACTATAATATATTATTGAAGAAACATGGGGCTAGTTAAAGGCATGTACGAGCGCTGCTATATATATTTCTGGCTGGCAACACTGAGTGCTGCCAAGTGCAATCTGACATTTCCATTGGAAAGTTTGTCATTTTTAAGCATAATCGTACTCAAAACGTTTTAACGTACGACCATTATTTGTGTTGTTCACAGTGACTTGAAAAAATTAGTATAGAAAAAAATGGAATTAACTCGTGAACATTTTCGTGCCATCATTTTTCACAAATTTCGACGTGGACGACAAAAGTGCATTGATGAACTTAAATCTTTGTATGGCGATGAAGCACCATCCTATAGCACTGTGAAAAATTGGTATAATGAATTTAATCGTGGCCGAAGCTCGCTCAAAGACGAATTCCGTGAAGGTCGTCAAAAAACGGCTGTTGTGCCAGAGAACATTGATGCAAGATCGACATGCGGCATACCGAGAGATAGAGACATCCTTGGACATTTCTTCCACCAGCATACATTCGATACTGCAAGAACACGTTGCAAAAATACGATTGCGGTGCTTCAAAAAACGTTTATAAGATCGTCACAGGTGAAGAATCATGGATCTATGCGTATGAGCCCGAAACGAAACAACAATCGACCGTGTGGGTCTTCAAAGACGAGCAAAATCCAACGAAAGTTGTTCGTGGAATAAGCACTTCGAAGCAAATGGTTGCCTGTTTCTTCGGCAAAACTGGTCATGTGGCGACTGTTCCGCTTGAGCAACGTAGGACGGACACTTCTGAGTGGTACACTACAATTTGTTTGCCTGAAGTCATCGGAGAAATTCGAAAAACCAACAAGAGAAGACGAATCATTGTTCACCATGACAATGCGAGCTCTCACACATCGGCTCAAGCCAGAGCGTTTTTGACCGGCCAAAACGTCGAATTAATGGGTCATCCGCCGTACAGCCATGACTTGGCACTTAATGACTTCTTCTTGTTTCCGCACATCAAGAAAAAAAATGCGTGGTCAACGACTTTCGTCGCCAGAAGAAGCTGTTGAAGTGTTCAAAAACCATGTTTTAGAGATGTCTCAATCGGAGTGGAAAAAGTGCTTCGACAACTGGTTTGAGCGCATGCAAAAGTGTATAAATCATGCTGGAGAATACTTTGAAAAACAATAAAACCATTTTTGATTATAAATATTCGCATGTTCACTATTAGGCCAGAAATATATAGAGCAGCCCTCGTAAGCCCTTATACTGAACAAAATTGTATAGATAATTTTAACGAAAGATATTTCTAAAACTTTAAAGATAGTTCAGTAAAACCTTAAAATAGTTAATTCAAGTTCATTTTAATTTATGGAAATTTATACACGAATTATTCAAAATAACAAATTTTATTCAAATTAAGACACATTTAAAAAAATAATATTTCACCAAACCTGTTAATTTGTCTAAAAATAGTTAAGAAATTAAGAAAAATTGTGTTAAAAAAGCAAATTTTTGGTTAAAAGGATAGAAATATGAACAGTTAATCAGTTGATTTATTTCTTTATTTTACTAAATGTTTTTATTTGTAGACTTGAGGAAATTTTGTAGAACTTAACTAATACATTTTAATAAAATTGCATATGATTAAAAAAAAAAAGATGTGTAGTTTTAAAAAAGTCCTACAGAGTTAAAAATATTTCAGTAAATTGATTTATTTTGTATTATGTATTTAAAATAATCTGGTATAATTTATAGAACAAAAAAGTTTTTAATTTTTTTTTTTAAATTTTTCTTTTGTCACAATTTGACACATTAATAATTCAAAGCCTGTGAATTTCCGTAATAGTTTAAATAGTCCGGCGGTTATTTTTTATTTTCTAATTTTTAAAAACACAAATAAATTTTATTTTACACTTCAATTTATGGCATTGATTACTAAAGCATCTTTGTAATGACCGCAAATAAAATTAAAGAATAATTGTATATATTTTTTTAGATTTCTTTGAAGCTTTTTACACATGTATTAAATTTAGTTTTCATTTTAACATGTCAGATAATTTAAATAGAAAGTAATAAAACTTTTTAGGTAATTTAACTATTCAGTAGCTAAGTAAGAATAATTATACTGAAGAAATTTCGCCAAGATAAATAATTTCATTATTAGCTCTGGTTAATTCAGCTTCGAAAAAAATAATCACCCTTATTCTAGTTGTCGACGTCGTCACATATTAACGTTTATGTGTGTCGGTGCGTTCAATTTGTTATTCTACTTGTCGTTATTGCCACTTATCGATTACTGCTCATGTATTCTATGACAACTGTGACAACGATATTGTATTGACGTGACTCTGTTCTTTGTCGGCGCCTTTTTGCATAACGACGGGAAGTGATTTAAACCAAATATAACATTGAAAAACGTAAAAAAACGTAAAGGTTACAAATACAAATCAATTTGAAAAATGGAAATTTTTCGCAGAGGCACTGCTTCATGCAATTTTAAAGAAAAATGAGAAGAAATTGGAAAAATTCAAAAATTCTCTTGGTCCGCCTAGAAGATTAGCAGATGAATGGTAAAAAGTAACAAAATAAAGGATTGAATGTGAAATAACTTTAAAAGTGAAAAAAGATGGTTGCTAATAAAGCGGAATGTAAAGACACTGGCGGCGGAATGTTTAAACAATTTTTACTCAGTCCGCTGGAAGAAGCTGTGGCAAACCTTCTAACTTCAAGAAGCATTTGAATTCTGAAGGAGCAGTTCAAGGAGTTCAAATGGTTGACATGGGAAACGATTCTAATGACATGAAACTTTCTAAAGTCGAATTTGTCGTTGAAAGCATAGCCAGGGGCGGGCAAAACATATGTACATACTTGCGATACGGCAAATTGAAAATATTGCAATTCTGCCTAAGAAGTTTGCTTTCCAACAAAAGTTTTTGTTTTTTCAAGCTTTCATCATCAATTAAATCAAAGTTTTCTTCACTTATAGAAAATCGATAAACCGTCGACGTCGTCACAAAAATGTTATAGAATGCACAATTTTTTTTTTTTGAATTGACATCGGCATTAATACGAAGTGATATTGATACTAAAACGACGAGGTCGACGACGCCGACAACTACAAATACAAAATGATTTAAAATTCATGTTTACTTTCTATTTCTCTCGGAATATATATTTGTGCAACTTTTTTTATTTAACGCCTAAAGTTTTACACTTCTTTGCCTGTAAAGGTACATACGTAGCACATGTGACCAATCTCATATTATTTTGGCTTATCTGTCATGCACTCGGTCGACAGTTTCTGTCATTTCTACTAATGGATTCCTTCTTCGAATATATTGTTGAGAAACTATGTCTCTTGACCAGAAAAGAGCACCCTAGTCAAACTATGCAACCGATAATATTTTGTCGCATGTCTGTCTAAACTTTTCTGAAAAAGGTGATCACGAAGGAGCAAAAAAAATTATCTGATTATATCAGTTAAATTAAAAAAAAACGATTACAAGAAAAAATGACTAATGTTTAGATCCGTCCATGTTGTAAAATAAAATACTTTTTTTATAAAAATCTCCTGTTGTTCATATTTTGTCATTCGTTAATTGTGTTATTTGGTACTTTACCGTAATTTTCTATGACCAGTTTTCTGGAGTTATAAACATATCTTTTTATAAAAAAAATATTTTATTTTACAACATAGACGGATCTAAACATTAGTCATTTTTACCTTGTAGTAAAATGTAAACTCATAATTTGTTGTCCTATTTTTTTTTCAGTAAATAAATTTATTCCAACATATTCAAACCCATTAAATAATAAATGGAAAATCCTCAACAAGATGTCAATAAACTTTTATTTCACTAAAAATTAATTAGGGAGTCAAAAGATTCAGCTAAATACTAACCTCAATCAATACCACCAAAAATTATCGCTTAGGTTTTATAAAATTTTATTTCTAAAAAAAAATTAAAAAACGTTAACGAATTTTCAATATTGCTTTAAATAAAATTTTTGATTTAAATTTGTATGGCTATAATTTGTCTCACCACAAGGAATATTTAAAATAATTGTCCTGAATGTAAAAAGCCAACAATGCAAATGTGTCAGTAATTTCCCAAAGAGCTAAATTTTATATAAAACCAATCATTTGGTGTATTAAATTATCCAGTGGAGTCAGAAATGCTATTTGTCATGCAGTTTTAGAATTGGAAAAATTACACATTTGAATACTCTGCAGTTTAATTCAATGAATAGAATAATTGTTAGTACAATATCAGAGGAAGACTTTAAACGATAGAACGATGGCGTAGTTAATTACTGATTCAGTGCTTGCACGCAATGAAAAAACGTGGTTGAAGTAACCATAATCTAAGAGCAATATATTATGGTTGCATTATATGGTTGCTAACAAAACATAGTATTTTTACATTTGCAACCATATTGTTGTCTAGTAAAACAATAACATTCTAAAGTAAAAACATAATTATGTTCAAATATAAACATTAAATGGTTAAATTAAAATATCATAATATGGTTGAAAATGTCATGTTATATAATTTAATTATAATATAGTCTCGTAAGTGCAAAATTGTTCAGATATAAAAAACTTAGTTATTATACTTTTATTCATTAAGGATTTGTCATAAAATATTCACAAAAAAATGAATTGTTTGCTTACGATAACGCTTAGGTCATAGGCCACAAGATTCAGTTTTAAAAAAATAAAGCATAAAAGCCCAAATAAATAATTTCACAATTGTTCTTCAAACAGAAAAAATAAAGATTTAAATGTTTTGGTTACATTTTTATTTGTTTCCATATTCTGCATATTATTTTTAATTATTTATTTTGTACATAAATTTTTATTTTTTTCAAAAAACAATTTCAAATTTTAGCTACCAGAAAAATTACTAAACTGTCAAGAACTAGAACAAAATATTTTTTAGCGTTAACCTTATACTGTTGCTTCTAATCATTTTTTGATTAACAACAATATATTGTAGTTAAATATTTTCTATTATTTTAAATAAGTTATAAAACTTTGGCTGTGGTTGAAATTTTTTTAAGATAAAACCAACCATGTTGCATTTTTTGTGCACAGAAATCATACAATCGTTAAAAGTTAACAAAAAATGTTTATGGTGACTAAAGTTTTGATGAAAACAACAATAATTAGTTCTCCGCAACTAGACATTGTTACAAAGAACATAATATGGTTATCGTGTCCATATCACAACCATGTGTTTTTTCTGCGTGTTGACTCGATTCGTTAGTCATCTGTTTCTATAATTTTTCTTTTACCCGCAGCGAAAAAACTTGGTTGTTATATGGTCACAATAACCATATTGTGCACTCTGTGCGAAACATTTAAAAAATTGTTGAACTAACTATGGAAGTTTACAAATTTTCACATTTGTGTTTTAAGCTCAATCCTGCAACCATTTACATGTTTTTTAATTAAAACTGTTATATTATTTATCGCAAATAATTGTTATTACGACTCTAAACAAACTATATCACCGAAGGATTCAATTTCAAATTACCATTACGTATCGTATTGTATTTTCAATGCGAGAAGAACGTTATATTATACACAACTAGTGTGTATGTTTTTGATCAAATGATGCTTAAAGCATTTGCGTTTAAACAGTTATGAATCAAGGAATTAATTAACATTAACAAGTTTTTCAAATTGAATTTGAGGAATTTTAACTTTCTATTGACATTAATTCCCTAAAATCTATATTTAAAATAAAAAAATGTGTATCTAAAAATAATTAAAAATATGTAAAATAATTTTTGTAAATTTATGCAAAAATTGTTTAATACTAACTTATAATAGAGAAATGATTAAATTTTTTTTGGTGAATTTATCAGGCATGTTACAAATTCCGATCAGAATAGTTTTAATGCTGTATTAACAATTCCTATCGATTTTGTTTTACCTTCATCAGATTTCGATCGATTTGGTTTATTTCTAAAAAATGCTTAATCTTTTATTTTTTATTTAATCTAGTGTGTGCATTAAAATTAATATGTTATCTTTTATTTTTAACAAAAACTATTTTTATTTTTACACAGTTAAAGTCGTAAATAATGCATTTTAAATGTGTTCGTTGTTTTATCAATTATTTGTTTTGAACGTTTTCTTGAGTACTGGCGATTTCATAAATACAGCTATTTTGTTAATGATCGCAAATATATTAGTATTAGTGCGGTTGAATGTATAGCCAGTAGTCAAATAATATACGCGGTTATTTTAACTTAAAATTTTTATAAAAATATTCGGTTCTTATTAAATGGGCGACTTAGTGTTACGGTACCTAAAAGATTTATTAAAATTACTTTTAGATCGAACGTGTATGTTATCCCAGCAAAAAATTAGACATTACCTTAAAAAGTTAAAAGGTTGCCATATTTTTTTACTCGCTTACAAAACACATTACATTAGTTTCGAAAAAAGGAAGTATTAATGGAAGTAGTTCTTTATGTTAAAAGAGACTACCTAGTACGGTGGTACTCATTATTTCCTACAATAATTAATGAAATCGTTTCTCAGTAATTGATTATAAAAATCTCATGCCTTGTTAAAATCATTAAGTTGGCAATCTAGTTAGGAAGTACTTCTGCCAAAAATGCTTAATTCCACACTTAATAACATTTTCAAAAATTATTTGCTGGGATAATAAACAAAACAGGGTACTGATTACTTACAACGTAAGTAACCTTAACGTCAAAGTTGCTAAATGCAATACAACTAATAGAAAATTCTTTTGTCGCCAAGATATTTCTTGGCATGCGTTATTTTAATTAATTACTAAATATACATTGGATTAAAATATTGACTGCATTGTCACAATCTCTAAGGTCCGTTTTATTATTCCATAGCCCATACATGAACCGAACCCTTCGTCTGTGGGTACAGCTCACACTCAACAGCTGTTACAAACCCGTTGTAAAAACCGACACTGATAATTATCTTTTACTTTGTTATTACAGATTAAATTAAGTATGGAAAACCCCCTTCAAATAAAAACTACAACTATAAAACCAGAATTTAATTTGTACACTCAATGTATGTATTTAATTTAACTCGTATTATGTAGAAACATTTGGGTTGAATTTAGCTTTTCATATGGTTTTTATCAATGGAAATATTTAAGTTGCATTAAATATAAAATACATATACTTTAACATTTGTTTCATACACATTCACCTATTGCGAGCACAAATAACTTTCGAGCCATAAAATTTTATGTTACACAGCGACAATAGCAACAACAATAATTAAGTTAGGAAAAGAAAACTATTGTGATTTAGGTGTTTGTATTGAAAATTTAGCTGTTCATGCTACAAAAAGTTGCACATATGTACAAGTTTAATACTGTTTATAAACATACTTACACACATATGTATGTAAGCGTGGTAGTATGAATAGATGTGTTTTTGTATGCCGAATATCATACATAGTTTATAGACAAAAAAAGGGGGAAACGAATAGATTTTAGATATTGATTATAAAATTGTATTTCGTTTTGTTTCAAATTAAATTTAGTTTCAGACATAAATTACTTCCATGCACAGATAATTAAAGTTACAAATTTATTGGGGTTTTATTTTTACAATTTCATATTTCATCGCTATTTTTACTGCTTTTGCTGCTGCGGCTTTAAGTGAACTGCATATGAGCACGTTGTATATCTGTCCGTATGTGTGTGTGTGTGTGTGTGGCGCAACATGACTTTTTTTTTACTAGAGATGTATCAGTGATTGAAACATAAGCCGAGCTAAGCTAAAATATTTGTCACAAAATAATGTGGCAGCAAATCTGTGTGGATGTGTTTTCCCAGATTTTAATGATTTAATGACTTCATATAGTTGTGGTCACATAAGGCAGCATTGATTTAAAAATATTTGAATACATTTATTTATGAGTGCTTTAAAATATTTAAAAAAGATCTTGTTACTTTTTTAAGGTGGGGCGGGCAAACAACATTTTTCCATATTTACAGAATAAAATATGAATCTCGGTAAATACAGGATACATCGTGTAAGATCATAACTGAAGTGCTAGCTTTGGTTAAAGTGCATATTTCTTATACAAGATATCTTTGGTTAATAGTAGAAGGATACGTATTAGTTGTTTGGAAACAGTTTGAAAAATTCATAAGAGATCATGTGAGTTGGAGTGTACCCACAGCCACAAAGTTAAAATCAAAAATGGTAAATTTCCTTTGGAAATTAAAAAGCAAAGCTGTAAGAAACGTACCGATATTTTGATAAAAACACTTTTTTTTTTATAATTGCAACTCTGGCAGACAGGAATAAGTAATTATAACTACACTCAAAATAATATCGACTGTATTATTAACAAAAATGCTTTGTTAATCTCTAACAAAAACTTTTTTGTCAATATGAACGAATTTTGTTAATTTAACAAAAATATTTATTAAATTTGACAATGTTTTGTTCATATTGATAAAAAAATTTTTTCAAGGTGCAATTTAATAAAAAATTTTGTTAAATTGAAAAAATTTTTGTCAATTTTTAAAGAACTGACAAAATTTTTATCATTTTGACAAATTATTTTAGCAATTTAACAAATATTTGTCAGTAGCGCAAAACCTTTTATCAAATCTGTAAAAATTTTTTGTTAATATTTTTTATCATTTCAACAAATTTTTTTATCAATTTTATAGATAGTTTTTATTTCAAATTTACAGAATTATGCGTTGCTTTGATAAAGTTTTATCATTTTTTCTCCTGATTGACAAAATTTTATTATTTTTTCTCTTGATTGACAAAATTTTATCATTTTAACAATATTTTTTGCTTGATTTGATAAAATTTTATCAATAATACAAAAATTTTGTAAATAACAAATGGACGCCGCTATTGCGTCATTTCTAAACAGTTTTTCATGGCTTGCGGTTCTTCTCCTTAAAAAAGGTAAATAAATACGTTTGTATCACAAAATTAAGTGATAATGTGTGAGAATTAAGTGAGTGGATAAGAGATTATTTTTTTATATTCCACGAAACGAAAGAAATGAAGGATTTGGAAAAAATCATAGTGGAGCTGCGACTGGACTTAGAAAAAGTAAAAACGACGAAGCTTCTGGAATACTTAGTGGGTAAGTTATTTAATAAAATTATTTTAATATAACTTTATCAATATAATAACTTTGTTAAGAATGTGAAATAGATCGAAAGGCACTTCTAGTTATCACAGAAGAACAATTGGAAGCTTTCTTTGAAAATCATCGAGTACCATTGGGAATACAAATATTATTTGAGCAACGTTTGAAAGTGTGGCAGAAAATTAAGGTTAGTTCTAATACGTTAAAATGCTTAAAAATAATTTTAAAGTCATGTTAGAAGTGCGAGTTTAGTTAATGTTAGTTTAAAAAACTTGTTAAAAATTAAAATTAAGTAGTAATTTGAATGGCAGCTTGTCGGCACAATTGAAGATGAATAAAATGTCATAATTTGCATTTGTTTTTGCAAAACAACTAGCAACAACAACAACATTTGTTAAAAGCAATCACAAGCAGACCAGATAGCCATTAATCAGTAATTATTTTATTTTGTTTTTCAGAATTAAATCAAATACTCTTTTTCTTTGATTTAAATTTATAAAATTAAATATTTTGAGTAGTTTTAGCTGTACTGTAAATTTTATAATTATGTTATGTTTTTTATGCAAGTCAGACAACTTTAATTGTAAATCTTTGGTGGTTCACTTGAAAATTTTTCATTCTCTTCGATTTAATAGTACATACGAGTGTAACGAAGGCAATTGTAATCAAGCGTTTGGGAATTTAGATAGTTTTAGAAAACATCTGAAAAGAAAACATGAATTTTCAAATGATAATTTCGAAAATTCACAAGCAAAGAAATGTTTTACTCCTCCGTTAGAGGATTTGAGTTTAAATGAAGAAATCGTTGAGCACAATGAAAGTTTTATACAACCAGTAACACCAAGCATAACCCCCATCAACATTAAAAACTTTGCTGATTTAATTTTAAAATCTTCTTTAGAATTTACATTAAGTCTTCATAACAAGAACAATTTTAATAAAAAAGATGTCGAACTTATTCAAAAATTAGTTGTTGACAAAATCACCGGACCAATTTCAATATATTTAAACAGTGACTCTGCATACTCATTAGATACATTACATGAAATTTCGAACATTTTATCGGATCCATTCAAATTATGCTCTTCGGATTATCAGTTAAAAAATTGGTTATTACAGAATAGGTATTCTGAGGAAATTTTGGAATTTTCTATTAATGAAGAAATTGGAGTAGTAAACCGCCAAGGAGAAGCAATATATGATGAGAAGAGAACCACAGGCGCACTTGTTCCATTACGATTTCAATTCAAAAAACAATTTGAGGATAAACACTTATTAAATTATTTCTTAAATGAATATGATTCTAAGAACTGCAGCAATAACAATGAAATTTCGAATTTTATGGATGGTAAATTGTGGCAAAAAAAATTGCGCCTTATCCAAATGAAATTTGTGTTCCATATTTTTTGTATATTGATGATTTTGGTATCAACAATCCCCTTGGTTCTCACCTCCAGTCGATCTCAGGCATTTATTTTAATTTTCCTTGGGCTGCAAACAATTCAAAGCTTGATAATATTTTTTTAGCAGGTTTTGTAAAATCACTAGATTTCAAAACTTTTGGAAATGATAAGTGTCTACAGTTTCTAATAAATGAAATAAATGAAATTGAAATAAATGGCTTGGAAATTAAACTTAATCAGAGTTTAATAAAAGTTCATTTCATTTTGGGATTAATTTTAGGAGATAACCTTGGTCTTAATTCAGTTTTAGACTTGAGCAAATCGTTTTCAAGTAACTATTTCTGCCGTTTTTGTAAGGCAGATAAACTTACAACTCAAAAGCTTTGCGAAGAAAATCCACAATGTTTAAGAACAAGAGAAAATTATGAATTTGACCTTTTGAATAATTGCTTCGAAGAAACGGGAATAGCTAAAAGCTCTCCTTTAAACGATATCAAATCATTTCATGTCGTTGAAAATTTTGCCGTTGATATGATGCATGATATTTACGAAGGCATTTGTCATTATGATATTTGCCATATAATTAAATATTACATTAATGAAGTAAAACTATTTTCATTAGAAACAATAAACTATCGCAAAGAATACTTTAATTATGGTCATATAGAGGTGGGAAATATATCCAGACCGATTAAGACCAATGATTTAAAAAAGTTTCGTTTAAAAATGACGGCAAGCGAAATGAAGTGTTTTGTACACTTTTTACCTCTTATGATTGCAGATCTTATACCAGAAGGTGATGAGGTTTGGGATTTCTTTTTATGTTTACTTCAAATAATAGACATTTTGCTTTCTAATACATTTACGTTCGATAGTGTTTCTTTACTCAAGCAACTTATTAAAGATCATAACACAAAATATTGCTATTTGTTCAAAGATTCTTTAAAGCCCAAGCACCATTTTCTCACCCATTACCCCATCACCCATTCTTTATGCAGGTCCCCCAAAACATTACTGGAGTTTTAGATTCGAAGCCAAACATAAAGAATTCAAATCATATGCACAATCAACGAATTCAAGAAAAAACATAACGCTTACTTTAGCAAAGAAGTATCAGCTCAAGTTTGCTCACTATTTATTTTCGTCAGAAGCTGATTACCTTCAAGTAAGAGAAAAAAATAAAACAATTGATAAAAAAGAAATTGATTTAACTAAACTTTGGTTCAAACCCCACATTAGACCAACTAAATACATTAAAATTATCTTTAAGGGGACATGTTATAAGAGAGGAAACTTTTTAACAAAGTTTACAAAGCAACTGTGCTTATTTAAAATTGTTAGCATTTTGGTCTTTGAAGGGGGTAAACATGTAGTACTTGTTGTTGATGAAATTTTAATAGAAGAGCTTAACTCCCATTATTGTTCATATAAGGTAGATTTAAAGGAAACTGTAATAAAAAAAAATTTATTTTACAATATAAAAGATTTCAGTGGACCACCAATCAACGTTCATAAAATTTTTAACGGACAGCTTATGATACGTTTAAGAGAATATTTCTAATATTGTTATTACTTTTTGTTGAACAGGACGTTTGGATTTATGTATTGGTTTAAGTAGAAATAACTTTGTATTAAGTCAAAATTAAATAAAAATTATTATAATACGTTTTAACTGGAAAAAATGGATGACCTATCGCAATACACTTATATAAATAAAACTCAGTCATCACAAAATATTGAGTCATCTGAGGAAATTGAGCTATTGCCGGAAAATATTCAAATTGTTTACAACTCCGCCGAAAATCCACCTGTTGTTTATGAGGAACGAATTAATCAACCAGAGCTTTTAGACCTTCTTACTAACTGGGGTGTTCCAATTTTGTATAGAAAATGTATTGGTAAGTTTTGTGGAGTATGTTATTAAACATTCTGATTCAATTTCGACATTTCAGACGAAGAAATTAATTTGGATATTCTTAAAATCATGACATCGAGACACGCGGAATTGTTAACTAAAGAATTTAAGCTCGGTGTTTTGGTCAAATTTGAAAACAATTTAAAGAACTGGCAAATTAGTTTAAATTCAACTGTTTCGTCTAGCTTATCTGAAAATGCCTTAGCTGAACCGTCCAATAAATCTTTTTATTCACAAAGTCTCACTGACATTCCTGACAACAGAGTTATCAACCTAGAACATATACTACAACAAACCAGTAATGGAATGTCTTTACTAGAAAACTGTAAAAATGGTATTGAGTTAAACGATGGATGCAGAACCATTATTTTGGATACGATCATCAATCATTTGATGCAGAACAAAATTAAAATGAGCACAAAGTTGGCAGAGAATATATCGGATGAAATAGTTTCTGCTTTTCCCAAAGAGATAAAAGTACTTAACATAATTTTTTTTATTATAAATTCAAAAATTAAATATTCGTTTTGTTTTTTCTAGACATTTTACTTTCTTAAAGAAAGCGGCAAAGCTCCAAAAGGAAGAATATACTCAAAATATTTTAACCAGCTGCGTTCCTTAAAAAGCTGCGGTCTTTTGGGAAAGAGGACTTATACTGACACAAAAGAAAAAACCTTTGATAGATGTTTACATCCTGACTTAAATTTACCTGGTAACTGGATGTAGGTTATAAAAGACATGCCATTTAAATTTTGTTTTTTATTAGAAGAAGATAATATAGAAGAACACTTGGACGCAATAAAAAAGGACAACAGTAGCTGGCCGGAAATAGAGACCCACTATGCAGCAACAGCTAGGTTTCGACTAGCGAAGATTGCGGAATCATCATCAACTTTAGACATTTTTAATACGTGGAAACATTATAAATGTCCGCTTGGATTTAAGCTGGTAAAAATATGATGTTACTAAACAAATATTTTTTCTTTATTGATTTTGTACTTTTTAGATTGATTGCGACTTTAAAGTATTGCACCCCAATTCGCCCAACCTTGTTCAATGTTTTGCAAATGTCTCGGAAAAGATATTTCAAATAATTCAACAAAAAATTAAGGACAACAGCAGTCTTTCTTTGTTTAAAGAGTGGAAACAAATACAAAATCCAACAGAAAGTAAGTAAAACTATTTTTTTTTTGTTATTTGCATTTCAATTTTATAATTTTTTTATGTATGTATCAGATGGGCGATATGCAACGATTTTATACTTATTACATGCGGTCCTTGTTCCAACATCCAAGACTGTCAAAGTTGAAAGAGGAAAAAAAGTGCACATTAAGTACTCTATCAAAGACTCTCAAAACTCTTTCATGATAGTCGGCAGAACATTGGAAGAAGCAGAAGCCGAGCTCCGACAGAAGTTAGAAAAGAAGGTATCTCTTCAACCTCTAATTATGATAACTGGTAGCGTGTTGAACCCAGAAAACATTGTGCTATATTTTGACGGAGTTAAATTTAAATTTTTTTCCATTTTATCAGCTATAGATATTTGCTTCAAAATTTATATAGTATTCAACTTAGAGTATCCAATAGAATCAAAATTAATTTGGAGTTTTATACAAAAATTTTGCTATAATTTAAGCATAAAAAGCGAAATTATTCATCCAAATGTAAGCTTCCTTTGCTCACAACTTAAACAATGAATATAAATCACACATAAATATTTTATTTCCTTATACAATTTTTTAACTAATTATTTCTTTATTTTTATTTCTATTTTGTAAACTTAATTTGTATGCTTTAGTTAACTTAAAAATAGAACATGAATTTTTATAACTCTTTAATTCTTTTCTTCATGGAATGTTAAAATAAATGATAAAATTAAAAACGAAAATGATCAAAAAAATAAGTTTCAAATAGTGGAGAGATTCTTTATATATATATAGGTATGTATATATATAGTCTATAAAATATATATATATATATATATATATATATATATAGTTATATAGGTATATTGACAAAAGTATTTATCAGAATAACAAAATATTTTTATCAACAACAAAAAATTTAACAATTTTCTATCAAAAAGCTGAATAAAGCAACATATTTAACAAAAAACATTATCAATATAATAAAATTTTCTATCAAAATAACAAAATTTTTTTTATTAATTTGACAAATATTTGTCATATCAACAGAAAGATTATCAATATTGATAATCTTTTCACTCATATTGATAAAAAATTTTATCAATTCAACAAAAAATACTGTTAAAACTCTACTAAATCAACAAAATTAATTATCATTTTTACAAATTGCATATTGATAATTGCATTGTCAAAATAACAAAGTGGTTTTGTTATTTGAACAACGTTTTGATAATATTGACAAAACTTTTTGTTGGACGTATATTGATTGCGAATTTATCAATAACGCATAGGAATTTATCAATAACACAGTGCTTTTATTTTTTTACTTTAGCAACATTATCAGAAGCATGATATAAACTTTTTTAGTAAGGTTGCCGAATGCAGTACAATTGTTTTTCATAACTAGATCGGATTTTGACCAGCCTAGCCCTAGTAAACTTGAAACAGAGTATGCCACTAAATACTTGAGTAAAATCAACTTAAAATCTAGCACTTAGACTCAAGAATCTAGTAAAATACTGTCTGCTGTTCTGTTAGCTATGAAAAACCGAATAAGATCACCCGTGAAGCTCCACAGGTTGAAATAAGAATACGTTTCCGATAATGGGTTATGTAAGTTAATAGAATGAGATTTTTTGATACTTCAACATTCGAAGTGTCCGAAGGAACACTTTGTTCGGGTCTAGAAGAAAGGAGTCTTTGATGAGTACTAACTTAGCAGTAGACAGATGGCTGTGAATTCGCTTGATATACAAGAATTTTGTTATGATAAAAAAGCATCAAAAAAAATATGATATTTTACATCCCAACAAAAAAACGCTTTAAATAATTTCTGTTTTTTAAAACGTTTCATTTAAATATTATATTTTAAGTTTATTTTGTATGAAAATTTAATAGCACGAATACTTTTCTCAAAGTACAACACCTATAACTTGACATGACACAAGAAAAAAAATTAATAATAAAGATAATTAATAAATATTAATCACACAAAAAAAAAAAATAATAATATATCATATTGAAATATGAAACTTAAGATAAGAGTCTTTTTTAGCCTTTCAAGATTTTTTTTAAAGCAAGAATTTTTAGGCATGTTAAGTATGTTGTCCATTTGCATGTGGCAACCTTAGCTAAAGTCTTGCAGTGCTTGATAAAATACGCCTGGCAAGGAAATAAGTTCAGTTTTTCGCGACCAAATTGTACTTGTGTAAAGCAGCGACCACACTGACTGAAAAAAAAAATAAATTATCACAATAAAACTAAGCCTGAACGGATTAGCTATACTATTTAATTTGTGATTAGGGTGTAGGCTTACAATTATCATAAGATAAAAAGAAATAAGTAGTGTACAAGCTGTATACACAAAGTGCTAAAAGTGGTAGGTTTCAAAATTACAGTTTTGCTCCTAATAATTTTATTATAGATAAGATTTTCTTTTTTGGTATTTAAACATATTATTAATAACTCTGCATATTAAAGCAATACAGTAACTTTAAATTTACTTAGTAAATTTAAGTAGTATTGATCTTAGCTTTCTTGGTGCGTGTTAGAATCTTTCTTTCAAAACCTTCTCTGCACATTCCGGCTGTCCAATAATTCAGCTAAAGATTCTGTTAGGATTTGGAGTAACCTTGGAATGCTACAATGAGGTTCATACAGACTGCAAAGCTAAAGTTCTATAGGAAACTGTTGAAGAAGGTGACCGCCAGGACATTAAAAAAGGCGTATTAACCTCAAACTGTACTAGTATCATGCTAGTTACCCGCTCACAATAACGTCACCTGTGAATTGAGATGTTGTAAGAGGTCATCTCAAAATTTATAATAAAAAACATAAGATGATAATTATCTTTCATGCGAAATAAAGCAAGAAATTACAGTTATCGATTTTTTAAAACAAATTTTCTTTGGCCACGTATGACACAGATATGGGTGACACTAACTGATTTACATTAAGGTCAATATTTTGCAGCTTTAAAATAAAATCTTTTTGAAACAATTATATCTTTCTCTTGTGACAACTATTTTGAAGTATAGATCTCTTGTATGGGACCCAAACTGCAACGTTCACATTGACTGAACAGAATCATTCCGTGGTTATAGATTAATCTTCCGTCATATACAGTAAGGCTGGCTATTATTAAATTGCCTAAATTTCGTCTAAGCAACATTGCCCACGTCGATCTACCTGCTACTGGACACTGTAACATCTTCAAATTTTCGGTACAAATTACTCAGACGCTGATTTAGAAGAATGTGTAAACAATTTAATGAACTATTCAGAATAGAATATAGATATGAGATTTCCTAAAGCTTTTTTTTAATAAAATTTTACTTGGAAATCGAACTTTCTCAGCAAAAAAAAAGTAATTGAAAAAATAATATTTTAATCAAGTTTTTATTTGACTTTTTTCATAATTAATATATTAATTTAATTTTTAAGCAATAGGTCTTTTTTATTTTTATATATATTTCCGATATTTCGCTACACCATTGTGTAGAATCATCAGGAAAAAAAGTTTTATCACATTTTGTTGTTGTTTTTGGTTGATTAAATAAATATTTGTTTTCCTAAAGAGGCTACACAATGGAGTAGCGAAATATCGGAAATATATATAAAAATAAAAAAGACCTATTGCTTAAAAATTAAATAAATATATGAAAAGAATAATAACAAAACTAAATATCTGATTTAACCTTTTTAAGCAATCTCAAACAACTTCGTTCTCCGTTTAATGGGTTTGCCGTTTCCTTTTAAATATTTTGATTAAAAGTGCAGAAAGATTTTTAAGATCCAATTATAGTTCACTAATTTTTATCCTGTTATTACCAACAAAAGCTGAATAGAATAAACAGAAGGAATCTGTTTATCCTACCGAATAAGTCGTTTTGAAGTCGTTTAAAAAACTCCCAAGTTGAAATATTTTATCATTCTATTGCAATGGAAATAAAGCTAAATCTAAAATAAATATTTCACCAAGTTCTTAGTTTAATTAGATATTGCTTTTCCTTTGCTTGTATTTTTGCTAAATTTAGTTTCCCAAAACAAAAAAACCCCCAAATAATTTTATAATTTTCTTAATGAAGTAAAATAAACGTTTTCCCCTCTATTTAATACTGGTGCTTTTACACATTCAAACATATTTAAAGGTAAAAAAACTCATAATTTTAATGATATTATTATTAATATTGATGTTTTATTTTTAAAGCAATTTTTTATAATTTTTATAAGAGAATTTCTTATTAAAAACACAGCATTTTTAAAATTCCATGTTTTAGTCGTAATTTTTACTTCTTTTTCGTTTGTCTAATTACACTTAAAACTTTAAATCGTGGGCATCAGATATATTCATTTTCATTTATTTCTCTTGTTATTTTATTTATTATTATTATTTTTTTTTTTTTTTTGTATACATCCTCATCCTTGGCATCAGTGAAATTTCAACAGCGTGCCTTTGATTCTACAACCATTAAAAGGTCATACAATTTTAGATGTGTTGTTTTTGTTGCACATCAATTACAATATATTGAGAATATACATTTTTTTAAAATAACATTAAATAAAAAAACAAAAGTATCCAGTAGACTATTTTTTTATGTTTTTCAAATGTTGTATTTGACTGGAGAGTTTAAAACGGTTATAAATTCAAACAATTAAATTGTCGTTGACAATTTTAATGGCTTTTAGGGCAGTTTAGAAGAACATAATATTTAAAATTTAAATCCTTTTAAGTGTAAATACGTGTCGTATGACAATAAAAAAAAATGTGGGATGGACAGAAATTTTTGAAATTAAAAAATTTAAGCAATTCGAGGACTATTTTAAAAGAATAGAGATTTCAAGCAAGAATATGATGATTTTAAAACAGGTTCTTAGCTCTGTCTTAGCAAACAGTATTGGATGCTAAAACTTATTAATGGTGTTAATATATTTTGCAGGTTTTGTGCTTACGAAATTTCAAGTGCTCCTGTGAAGCGAATAATTTAATGAATTCAGAGGCCTTATTCTGTAATTCTCCTAAGCTAAATTGCTTAAATGTTGAACTTATTCATGTTTATTTTCTCTAATTAATCGGTATCTGTAAGTCTATTTCAATAAATAAGAGGGTGTTAAGTATAGGGTTAAATGTTCCAATGTCGTGTTTGTAGCAAAACACTGCTTTGTAAAAATTAAATAATTTTAGAGATGGCGACTTAGCTTAAGCAACTTACAGAATAAGGCTGCAGGTCTGCAGGTTCGCATATTCAAATGAATGGATTACAATGCCGAACGTGATTCAATTCAATTACTGTCTTACCCATTATCTAGTCGTGTACTCGCTATTATCGATAATCAGACCCCCTAAATAATTTCATTTATAACTTTTTCTCTAGTTATAATGTTTATGTTTCCGCTAAACTTCTGCAGCCCAGGCAGGTTGTAAATTCTAAGCGTGACAATCTTAGTAAAATGATTATTTCTTATATGTTTCTTCAACGGTAAAAAAAATTGCTGATCAAAATTTATTTAAAAGATATTTTTGCCAAATTCAAGATCATGACCATTTAGGACTCAAGAACTCTTGGTCTGCCATTATGCTACTTTTCGGCCGAATGGTTTTGTCAATGAAAAGAAAAATTATTAAATGCAATAAACCTTGTACGCTTTAGTAATCTTGTAACTGAAATAAAGGCTCGTGTGCTGCAATTGATCTTTTTGTTATCCATAACATTGGTTATCATTCTGTCTAAACAGTCACGATATTACTGATTATTGTTCTCTGAAAAGTTGTATTGACAGCTATGTATTCTCTACAAATTGATGAATAATTTGGATGCTGGACAGTAGGCGCTCACACTGGCAAATTACCGTAAGTTAAGTATTTACAAAGTCTGAAAAAATTTTCAGTTCAAGTACATTATTATTTCATTATTTTAAATTCATTAATGATTAAATACATTGAATATTTGAATATCCACAGGTCTTCCTAGCCCCAATTCGACAACGAAATGTTTCTTTAAATTTGGCACAGAAAATTAGTAATGACCACTACAACAATTTGGTTTACCCAAGAATCTTGATGGAAGTTCCGAATTTTTGGCAACTCTAGTAAACATGTTCTTTTTTCTTATTTAACTTATAATGACAAAAAAAAAAACACTGTAAAAGCCACACCAACCGATTCTATCGCCTTTAGTTTTTCTCGGAGAAAACTTGCTTTATATTAATTAAGTGATGTTTCTTATCTTTAGACGTAATTCCGCCTTAGATTTCACTAAACCATTGTAAATAATGTTAAAAACATATACATCCTTTACAAAACAAATCCATTGTTAAAAAAAAAAACTAAAAACACTTCAGTCATTATTTTGAAACTTATCTTATTTACAAATGATTTTGTAAAAACATATTCACTTACCCTCGTACACAATATATATATTTATTATATTATTAGGGCCATATTTTAATCTATTCCGTTTTTAGCTTCATATTCATTTTAAATCACACACAGTTAACAGATCATAAAAGTGCCCATTTGTGTTGTACAAAAGAAAATTCCAATAATAATTTAAATTATGACAGGCTATTAACGTCACCAAAGGATTTAAAATGACAACAATAAAATCCATACACATTCTGTTCAAATATTACAAACCCATATTTGTGTTTTGGCAATTCAAATATCTAAAGATTTATTTATTTATAACACATATCAAAAATTTATTTAATATTGAGTTGTAGAATAAGAAGTATAACAAAACCGATAATCTTTACCACTCATATTGTATTGTATATTTTATGTAAGAAATATTAAAATCCACTTGTCATATACTTCATATGTATCACACAAAATCTACCCAAAACTTGCTTAGACAACAACAACAAAAAAATGCTTACACGTTCAATCAATCCAATGGAATATTCATTCAATGATTTTCATTTACATGTATTTATGTTAGACTTTTGCGTAGAATCTCTGCCATGTAACTCACATTTAGTGCAGATGTCACCTGCTACAAAAAATATCTAGGTTTGAATACAAAGTAAAGAGCAGCCCAAGTTATATTAGGTTACTTGTTGCATATCTTTAAAATAATCAATTCATTAAAATAATTCTTTTATCTAGAATTTGATAAGCTTTAAATATAACAACTAAAGGTGCTTTATTTGGCTAAGCCGAGTTTTTATATACCCTTTACTATACATGTATTAGCACATGTAGCATACTACTTCCCATTGAATAGTTTGTATAAAAATCGACTAAACAAATTCCTTCATACCATCATATTTTTATGTTCCGGAAATTGTAAGTTTTGCTTAGTGTTGCAGTAAATGAAAAGGTTGTGTTTTTTATTATAAAACACAATAACCTGCAAGAATAAAAACGAAAGTTGAAAGAGACAGATATATAAAAACTAGAGGAAGGAGTGGGTTTTTGTCCGCTGCCCCAAAGGACCAATACCAATCTTAATGATTTTTGATAGTAATGTATAAAACTATGTCTAATCGATTGGCATATTTAAATTTTCTCTAGCTCATCTAGCGCTTTGGTAATTTTGATTTAAATCCAAACGCAGACGGAAATCGTTCAATCGACTTCGCTATGCATGAACTTAGAATATATATACTTAAAGGTGTCGGGTCATTTTTCAACTTTTTATGGTGCAGGGTATAGAAATTTGATTACGGTTAGATTTTTAATAAAAATCCAAACCAATATCTTTTTGAAACAAAAGTGTTGTTTAATTTAATTTAATAATTGCAAAGTGCCCGTGCATAAAAATAAATTATCTTAGTGTTTTTATTTTTCATCTTCTTTTAACTGTATAAAAGAACCGAAAAAAATCCGCCGGACAGAGTGGATAAAAAAAAAATGAAATCATAGTTCATACTTGTTGTTTTTGTTTAATCTTTGATTTTTGTCTTTACTCTATTGTTTGGACAAAAATCTTTAGTTTATTTAAAATGTTTGTGAGAAGTTTCCTGAAGAGCTAAGTAAGCGGTAAGGATGTGGCCATCGTAGACGAGTTTTCACCCTCAATTATTAATATCGGTGATTTAAATAATTATTCGGAATAATAGAAAATAGCATGAAAAAAATTTCTTTTTGAAAATTAATAATTATAATAAAAAGTTCCCGTTGTTTAATTTAATTATGTTACATTTTACTTACTGATTACTGATTAAATGTAAAAATTTTTGAATCACTATTTAACTGTATTAGTTGAAGCAACTAAAATTTATTCACAGCAACGAGTGAATTGTTACTAAGACGGCAAAACATTGAAGAAAAAAATTAAAGAAGAGGACTTAAATTAATGTACAAACTGCTGATACGTAAAAAATTAAATTCTGACTTTAATTTACCACATATTTTTTTTTTATTAATTTCTTTTATTATTAATTTTATTTTTTTTTACTCTATAGAGGATGCACTAACGTGAAAACTTTTCAGTTTTCACATTAATCAAAAATTTTTTATATTTGAGAGATATACATACATATGCAAAATTTTTAAAAACCTCGAAAAAATTTAACATTAAAAAAATTTTAACACCCATACCTAAACACGAGCTAAAAGAGTTTTCTTTTTTTTTTGCTGTCAAAAGTTCTCATGCCCGTACATTTTGTATTTTGCATATCGAAATAACGCGGCGGCAACGCTTTGCAATTAGCAAATCTCATTTTGATAATGGGTTTATATAATATAAATAATAATTCAAAAAATTAATTTTTGTTTTATTATACCCTGTTCAGACATACGTTTTAATTTATACAATTAAAATTTTAATTGAGTAATTAATTTTGGTGTTCACACATATCCAATTTAATTTACTTAATTAAAATTTGACAATAGAATATAGTTCTGTTCAATAACAAGAAGTTGTTACTAATTGTTATTGGAAAGTGTTTACTTCAGTACCTCAAAAGAAGCAGCGAAAGGGGAAAAAATAGTATAAGATGTGAATGTTAATAAATTTGTTACTACTTTTGTTACTGTCAAGAACAGAACAGCTGATTCTTGTTCTGTTTTACAAAATAAGTTAATGAATATTAAATACTTTGAACTGAAAGTGTTTATTAGCACTCTCCACGAAAATATTTACATCACATCGTTGTGGTTTTTTTGCCATAATTTATATAGTGATTTTAAAACCGAATATCTACGCTGAAATTTTTTACAACCACACAGCAAAAAATATACATAACATATGTTATTCATATACAAATATTTGAATTGAAGCTAATGTTTGTATAATAGTTAGAAGAAAGCTGAACAAACTATGTACAAGTAAACGCCAGATTAATAAAACAATAAACAAAAGAAATAGAATAAAATAAACTAAAAGTTTTACAAAAAAGACAGAAAATCGATTACAAAGCTCTTGCAAATGCTAACTGTTGCAATACAAAATGATTTAAGCAACGAACACAGCCTTTTTTGCTGTTTTAGATACAATTTTTTTTTTGTGGTTTTTTGTTATTATGGTAAGTTCGGCTTTACTTTGTTATTTTTTTCCAAAAATGCGTTTATTCTGTTTTTTTTATTTAGAATAGTAATGTTGTAAATTTTTATTTTACTCTATCGTTGCTATCGTTTCTGCCGGAAAGTTATTGAACAAACCTAATTTTTACATTAGAAATTTGTGTTGGTAAATTTGGAAAAATGAAGAGAAGTTCGGCTTTCAAAGAAAGTTTGATTCTTTTTATTTGAAATATGGAATTCTTCCAGTTTGAACGATCAATTTTCAAAAACTTTTCATTTCATATAATTTGAAAATATTTTATTTTTCATTTTTATGGCATTTAGTTTTGTCATTGTATAAAATTTTCTCTAACTGAACACACTTCACAAGGGTTGTTGGAGTAAACCTAATCAATTATCGACTTAATTAAGTGCTAATTGAAAATTTTTTTAATTAATTTCTTATATGGTAAATTAAATTCAATTAGGGACTTAATTGCGTAAATTCCTTAATTGCGCAATTAAAACGTATGTCTGAACAGGGTATTATATAATTTTAGTTTACACAAAACAAATATCCAAATTGTTATTCTTGTTAAAATAATTAACAACGTTTTATTTATTTTTTCAATGATCCTGCTTTTGTTAAGGTGTGGCATTCGAACGTAAAAGCTATGCGGAAGAAAACGTTTTGCATTTCGCATTCCGCTTTTATTTAGTTATGGACGTTAGAAAATTTACCTGAAGATCAAAAAGTGTGAAAAATTGGACGTTTAAATGTCGAAATTTAAGCAAGAAATAAACATCCATCTAACAACATACAAAAATTCAGTAACATTTTAATACTTTTACTTAAACCGAAAACATAGACCAAAAGCTAAAAAGTCCTGAAAACAAATCAAATCCCATTAATTAAATTTTCATAAAAAAATTTGTGCTATTTTTAAACCATCCGGATTGAATTAATTACCGATATTTATTATTGAGGGTCAAAGCACGTCTTGATGGCCAATTCGTTACCGCTTACTTAATTCTTCGACCCTCAATTATCAGTATCGGTAATTAATGTAATCGGGAAGGTTTAAAAAATAATCGTAGCACAACGTTTTTAGGAAAATTAAATAATTTAAAAAATATTCCCGTGTCTCTTATTTAAATCCCATTAAGTTGTCAAAATTCCAGCAAAGGAATATGACTTTAAAACAGAAAGGCGGGAAGAGAGTTATCGCTTGTGAAATAAAATTCGATTCGAAAACAGCTTTAGGATATAACGGCATATATGTTAAATTATGTTGCCTATGGAACACCTTTTAAGAATAGCTTCAGTTTTTATTTTGCTGTGTTATTTCAAGTGTCTGTCCACACCGGTTTAAAAGATAATTTTATTTTCGTTAACTTTGATCCTTTGATCTTTAATTTTTACTAAGAGTAAAGTTACGTGTTTTTTATCTAAAAGTTCTTAAACTCTTTTATAAGTCATTAGCATAAATTAACGCCACCTACGCCCTGCAATTTTTTCTTTTATTTTTCTATAACTTTTAGTTATTGAAAGCCATATCATTAAGATGGAGTCAGATTAGTCAAATATTTGACCAAAAATGCATAACCACTATTTGAACAAATATTTATTTAATTTTTCCTTACACTCATCATTACAAACTTCGAATTAAATTACAACAAATGTGATGTCTTATCTTTTATATTAAGTAGGTTCCTTTATTTTTTTAATAAGTATTTGAGAAGAACTAACCTTTTTTCCATAATTTAATTGTTACGTATTTTTGGTCAAATATTTTACTAATCTGACCGTACCCTCATAAACTTTCACAATTTAAAATTTTTCAACCATATCTCTCAAAATATACGTTAAAATCACGTTTAATACAAAATTAAACCTATAATTTTTAAGATTTATAAATACATTTTCCAAATGGGACCAATCTGGAAGCATAAAGTCATAATAAGTATAATATTATAATATAATAAATGGATAACTTTCACCATTTTTTAATTCGATTAAGAGCAAGTTACCATCGAAAGCCTGAAAATTAATTAAAAAAGACAAATTAAAATTAATAAAAAAATATGAAGTTTATGTAACTCGATTTTAAAAAATTAATTAAAAAATAAACAATAAAATAAGAATTATATAAAAATTTCTATTTGATACTTTTTTTATCAAAACTATTAACTCTTTAAAAAAAAAGAAAGCTGGTCTTGACCTTGAAAAGTGATGACAATCTTTAACAGTCTGTTCAAATAAATTTTTAATTTGTGTGTTAAATACCTGCCTTTTCGCATAGAGTACATCTGCCTGAATACGTGTTCCTATGTCCAAAAAGTTTTAATATTTAATACATTGGTTTTATGGTGACTACTACGTAAGTATGTATGTATGTTTTTTAGTTATTAAGTTCGCAATACTGGTTCCATCTTCTTTTAACAATAATTTTCAATTTTGTAGGATTCACCAAACTGTCAACAGCTATGAATGTACGTACGTAAACAACAGCAACAAAAAAAAACTAAAAAACAAAATTGAAATAATATTTGCAACTAACAAGCCAGACAACAACAAGCAACCAACAACTTAGGTGGCATGAAGTAACTCAAACACATACACACTTACACACATTTAATAGATACTAGCAGTAACAAATTGTCTGTAACCAAGCAGAAATTGTCATAAAATATTTAAATTCACTTTCACTTTTTTTTTATAAAAAAAAACTAAATTTTTTATTCGACGCTTGAAAAAAATATTTTTAATTTTTTTTATAGTACAGGTGGATTAGAAAAATATATATGAACTCAACAAATACAAAGACAATTTTATCTTCATTTTACAACCTTTTATATTCTGACACTACGAGACACATGTTTACCCAACAAAAAAGCAGTGGAATTAAAATGAACCTGTTTAAACAAAAGTAATTTCAAATGGTAAAAAACAAATCTATTAAAAAAACAAAATTTAAATATTAAAATCTTTGACCCCACTGTGGTACAAATCCGAAGACCGGCATATCTAAAACATTTTAAAGGAGTTAAATATGACTGAGATACAAATTTGGAACTTTTGTAGTTCCTTTTGTTCAATATTAAATTTATTTTTATCTTTCAGTTGTGGTTTAAGTTCAATAATTTCTTTTACAATTTCTTCCTTTTTTTTTCTTTTATAAACAAACTTTAGTTTCGCAAGACTTTTTAAGGAAAAATCGAAAAGTCGAAGCAGCAAAATTGCCACACTGTGTTTAATATTTTCCTGTATATCTTTACATACAATAACTTTCAGTTAAATTTATTTTTGTTGGATTTATGTTCTACCCGCAAGATATGGTGAGAACAACAAAAAAAATGTTAGTTGTTCTAAAATTTTATTTTCCTTAATAATTTTTTTAAATTTGCAATTTAAATTAACTCAATGTATTGTTAATCTAATAAAGGCATTTGCAACGCATGGCAAAGTGGCATTATCTTTAAAATTACGACAATGACCTTTGCACAATTGTAAAAAATGTTCTAAACAATCGGAAAATCAGCATAAGAACGGAAGAGACTTGACCTTCTTAATGCAAGCGTGCCTCAGGGATCACTAATAGGGCCAATATGGTATAATATTGTTACAAAAATAAGATCTGGCAACCCCTGTTGTTTTTGTCTGTATGAGCGTGGTGAATAAGTAACTTCCACTAATGATGTATGTATAGAATAATGCCACAATTAGTTAACAAAAGCTAATCAACCTCAACTTCGTGAGTTCGAGCCCACCTTTGGATAAGCGTACAACGGAAAATAATAGTTATAAAGCAATTAAAAATTAAGAAGCAGCAGTAAAAAGCTCCCGAGATGCAAACGTAAATTTTGTAGGAAGCCATGGAAAATAATTAAATATAAGAGTAACAGACAAGATGCCCTTAATAATAAAAAAGTAAGGAAAGTCGCGGCTTGCGAAGGGAAGTTTAACAGCATAACAACAGTGTATGGCAGACGTGCGTTGTTGCTATTAGATAAAGGGGCTATTAGATAAAGGGCGTAGTAGAGTGGTCTGTGGATGGTTAAGGTTACTAAACAAGGCATCGAGTAGTTCATGTCTCGCCAGAGTAACACAGTAGTGTATCGTGGATGGCTGCGTTTGTAATAATAACACATGTTTAGTAACTACGAGACTATAGGATTCACAAGACCGTAGGATCAAGAAGTACAGCCAGATAAAGCCAAAAAATGTAAGAATACAGAATTTATAATGAGCCACAGTGGTATTTGCAGTCAAAAGAATCCGTACGTTTGTCTAAAATGGATGTCTGATATGCCTAGACTATTCGAGAGTGATTAACTGCTTGTATATGCAGATGCACACTGTGTCATGACGGTCGTAAAATTTTTTTAATTATGTAACTGATAGTACGCCATTTAAACTTTAACTGTTGCAGTCTGTATAAGAATGTACTAACTCTTAAGATTTCAAGCACAAGTGTAAATTTTACATTATGGCTAAGAAAATATAGCACAATTTCAAAAATGCATAACATTTTGTAATACCCTCTAATTCTTTTATTGTTTATTTTTTAGAATGCATTACTGTGATCTTTAAAGTACTGCATTACATCAAAGTTTGCCAAGGCTTTTCACTTGCGGTTTTCAAAATACGTCTAAATTTTAGAATTTTATTGTTGAAACCACATCAACTGAAACAATACTTTTCAATTTTTATATTGTAAATATTACTGTGTTATTTGGTGTAGTCTGTATAATAATACTGTCATATTGTAGCGCTAAAAGGTCTATCAATTGTGTGTATCTTACATCAAACTTGTGCTTGAAACACACCTACATATATGTATGTTTTTTGCGTACACGACACATATTTTTTTGCCTAACACGTGTTCGTGTAACAACCAAATATTAAAAACTAGCACAAACGCTTCTGCGTTTTCGGCAAAATACAAAATTTAGATACACACATAATTGATATGTAAAAAAATATATACATATATGTTTCTTTGAGCTGTGTCTGCTTACATTTATATATGACACTTGCATACTGTACGTTTATTTTTCTGGATTCTGTTTAATCTAAATTGTGCTTTGTAAACCTTTATTTGTGTTTATTATTTATTGAGTATTTGAGATGTGCAAAGGTATTTTTTGAGCGTGATAGAACTTGAAATTATAAAAAATGACACTAGAAATTTAATTTTGATCAAAAAATTTTTCTTATTATTTTTAGTAAACTCTCTCAAATAATTCAAGTTTACTTTGAAAATTAGACATTAATTCGAGAAACTTAAAGACAACTTCGTGATTTTTATAATGTACATAATCGTCCGTCTGAGCAAGCCATCCGTCGAACTGTCGATAGATTTCGCACCGCATACTCTCTAGAGGTTGCAGTAATACAAACACCTCGAAGAAATTTGCGTGCTGAAGAGACTATCGCTGCTGTAAACGAAAGTGTGAAAGAAGATCCAAATTTATCGATTTGCCGTCGGTCGCAGGAATTAAGCTTTGTCCCTCTACTACGTGCACAATTCTGCGCAAAGATCTACACCCGTATAAGATCCAGCTAGTGCACGAATTAAAGCCACGACTGTTTTAATCCCAAATTGCGTTCAGCGATGATGCTCGCTCTCCACGGTTTTTTAATAAGCAAAACTGCCGCATATGGAGTGAGAATAGTCCACAACTTGCACTACAGACTCCATTTCATCCAGAAAAATTAAGCCTTTCTTGAAAAATGAGTTCGTTACTGCACCATGATTAATGATTTTTGCTTTGAAAATGTAGATGATATTGATCCGTACGGAATGTGGTTTCAACAAGATGGCGCTACCTGTCATACGGCGAACGATTGTTTCCTGTGGGGTGACGTGAATTCACTGGCTTATGCTGATAATCTAGCAGCAATTGACGTTTTGGAAGACAACGTTGTTCGTGTTCTTCGTGATATAAGGCCAGCATTAATTAAAAATTACCTAAAATTGGGCGTCCAGAATGCGCTTCGTCATGTGTAGCCACGGTGACCATATGCCCGAAATCATTTTTAAAATTGTTCATTACAATTTAACTTTTTTCGTTATTTTTTACAATTTAAAGTTCTATCGGGCTTAGAAAAACACTCTATACAAGTATATATTTTTATGTCAGAATGTTCTGGTTAATGTTAGAGTGCTTCTTGGGGTCTTTCCTTAATACTCAGGAATGCAGTGTCGTTAGTAAATGACAATGGATGGCTCGAATGTTGGTTTCTCATCTCCTTACTCTGGTTGAATTACACTACCTTACTTGATAATAATCTGTTGAAGATTAATTTTTATATGTCGCTTTGCACTAGGTAATCTTTTTTTTGATAACTTTAACTGTCTGACCCAGGATGTCACACTAATTCCTTCATTCTCTTATTCTCTTAAGAGTTCGTGTAACATAGTGATCACGCAGTTATTCTACTTCTTTAAAAATGCTTTAAAGTTTACAAACGATTTTCATATTTATTAACTCCTAATGAGTGTCAAAGTCTCAAGCCCTTTTCAATACATACCTCTCTCTTTCTCACCCCACACAAAATCAAATTTTAGACAAGAAAACTTTATTATTTAAACAAAGACTAGCACAGGTGTTCTACATATTGCAAATTTAAATCTGTTGTTGGGTTGTTGTTTGTTAAGGTTGTTTATTCCCCTGAGTTAACAGAAGCCAATGACAACAACGGTTGAATCATAAATTGAAACGAAAATGTTTTTTGAATAAGAAAAAATGTTTTATTTCATTGAGTAAAATTAATTGTTGTTCATTTATTTTTAAAAAGGCATTTTTTTACAAATCGATTATTTTTAATTTAAAGAAAAAAAGTTAAAATTATAAAATATTCATGGCACGACAAATAATGATGAAATGAAAACATGAAAAATAAATTTAAGTTTTTACTCTACAATCATCATTAACAAATCATTAATAATTAAAGAGAAAAAATTGTATTTAAATGCAAACAAATGAAAATAAAAAAATGTTTTTTTTTATAAATTTACTTTAATTAACGTGAATAATGTTAAAAGGGGCCATTTTCATTGTTAATACTTATCTCATTAAACTTTGCACAGTGGTTTCAAAACTATTTATTTTGGACAAAATTTCTCTGAGGCCGGTTAGGCCCCTATTTCAAATACGCGCTTCAGGGCAGCCACCCAATTTGGGCACATTGTGTATATATATTGTTTTAAGTATTATAACAAGTTTACTTAAGATTTTAAAACTTAATTAGACCTTGAGGTATCGCTGAAAAATATTCTTACATGTGTAGGTTATCCCTTTTAGTTTTTTTTTTCTAAAATTTTGACTGATCTTTACTCAGTATTTTTGACTCAGTGCACTTTTTAATACTATGGTAGCACTTTCGTTATGTTCTGATAGCACTTTTCGCTAAAAAGTTTTTTCAAGAATTTTCCCCAAAAAAGTACAACCTATAGCGAATGCGAACAAAAGAGAAATTAGTTCAATAATTGTACGGGTCTCCATCAAGCGCTATACAAACGGACTTTTAAGTCCCCAGTAGTTCACTACATACCCCAAAAAGGATTTGACAGCAACGTGATTAATTAAGGCAGGGTAACCTCTGTTGTATATAAATCAAATTATTTGGGACATTTTTTACCGTTCCGGGAATTTATATGTTTAAATAAAAAAATATATTTTATTTCGTCATTTAAATAAAAATGCTTTTATTTATATAACTTTAAAATTCTGTAAGAATATTTTTATGCGTTTTGATGCAGTTAAAGTTCAATATTTTTTTTGTCAAAAAAACACCTTAACGTAATTTTTAAGGTTCTGGAGATAAATGTCATTTAAAAAATGGAGCGCCTAATAAGTCGTTATAATATTATTAGTATAAAAGTCCTTTGATACCAATGCATTTATATACCAAGCATATATTTAAGCTTTAGGAGCTTCCTAAACCTCGCTTCCTCATGATTTTTTTGCTCATTTTATATGTAAAAACTAAAAATGTGTAGAAACACATTCCTTAGCTATTTGTGTTTTTAGTTTAGTATTTTATTTTAGAAATACAGATAAACCTTAATTGCTTCGGTATATTTTTTATAATATCTTGATTTTAAGTAAGCTTGCATAGCGATTTTTTAATACCGAACTTTTGACGAAATTATGAGCTTTTGGTAAAATTTTTTGTAAATTTTTACTTCGAGAAATTATATTTTTTGTAAAACTTGAATTCGTTGTAAAAATTTCATTAACTTATAAAATCGATGGTTCGAATCCTGGTCAGGGAAAAATTAAAAATAAATTATTTTTATATTTTTTAATTATCCGTGTTCTTGAAGAAATGACAATAGAATTAAGAACAAAAAAGACATAAAAAAAGAAATAAATTTATACACACACTAACTATTCGTCCATTTATTGACCATTAATTAATATTAAAGGCTGTCAAGAGTAAAAATATAAAAACTTTATTTGTTAAACCAGAAGACTAATTTTCAATTCACATCCTTGACTGATGCATTATATTTACTCTCTTCTTTAGACTTTCAATTCTTAAATGAAAAACACATGTCCTCTACGGATCGATTGAAGATTATAACTGTAATATAATTGTGTATTGAAATTATAATAATAATTGTAGTTTTAAAACAAATGTTTTAGTCTGTAAGAATCAAATCTATAAACTAAGTAATAAATAAATAATACTTAATTTTTATTTTAAGTACAATTTTGTGGTTATCGGAAATAAGAAAGCCTTAAAAGACTACACTAAAAAATTTTTTCAAAAAGACTTAGTACCCACTTCGTAGAATTTTGGCTGAAGAAGACAACCATGTCAAGACAACCACGTCGAAATTCTTATAAATCTGCTGCAATGATTAAAATAAATTAAGCCTTTCTAATTTCTTCTAGCGCAGTAAGACAACGATTAATGTAGGGCATCTATTCGGAGATCCTATAGAAAACACGACATTGGCAAAGTAGTACAGTTTTTACAAAAATGTACTTTAATTAGGAAGGTTAAACCTGATCAAAAAAACAAAAAAAAAGAGAAAGCAATGAAAATAGTTTTTTTAATGTTAAAATTAACAATTAACCTTAAATATTGTCTCGGTTGAAAAACTCAAGAAAAAAAAAACTCAAAAACTAAAATCAAAACTTAAAAGTTAATTTTACTTATCACGTTTCTCTGACGTGGCACCAAATCATTCTTACGTGGGGCTTGCGAAGACATTATCCGTTGTGTTTAATTTAGACGCAAAGGTTTTCTGGTCGTCAAATGTTAGGTGAGTTGCACCCAGGCATCCTTCATTGTATTGAATTAATATCTGCACTTAGTTCTCTGGCTCAGTATTTTACAGGCGTTGCCAACTGACTACAGCTTTTGGTATTTTTATCTCATTTAGATAAATCTAAAATCATAACCCAGAAGTTACTTTTGTTTTTAAATAAATCCTTCCTGGACACAATGTAAACTAAAATCCAGATTGTGTCTGGGTTCCGGAGCACTAAGACAAAAGTATTTTTCCATTGTTATGGTTAAACAGATTTGAATTTTCCTAAACTTCTTCTCGATTTTAAAGTTTGTGGAAAAATCGCCACTTCCGCAACTCGAGTATAAACGTACTCACCGCTGTCAAAGGTTTTTTGATTTTTTCTATCTCGTGAATTCTCTATACTCCAGTTTAGGATTCTTTTCATGGGTAAAATAATTCGGAGTCTTTCGTTGTTGTTTCCTAGCACTGGAGTTACCTAAGAGAAGAAAACATCTGCGCTATCGTCCATCTTGTATGCGTATATCCGTCTACGATATAAAGCAAATCAAGTTAAGCTGCGTAGAGCTCTGAACTTTGCAGTAGGTCTTGTTGACGTCTGATGCTGCACAACAAGTTTTTGATTGTTTTCATTTCCTCTGCAAGCTTACTTGTCCAGTACCCTAAGGTACTGTAAAAGCAGCTGCCACTTGCACATCAAATAGATGTCAAATGTCAATGTTTAAAATAACACCTGGGGAAGTTAAATGGGAAAATACTGCTTAGCAATCAGAAAATCTGAAAGTTAAAAAACATATATTTCGAGTTTCTCGTGAATATTACATATTTGGAAACTGCTAACCATTAAATTTATTTAACATTCAGATTTAAATACTATTCTGAGGTTATATTTTAAAGCAGATTTTGTTAAATTATCACATGATTCCTCTCTCGATTATTTCTTAAGTAAATTTTTTTTAAATAAAAATTTTATTAAAGCCATTAGCAGTGTTTTTTACTCCAACAGCAGATGTAATTAACAAATGAAATATTTTTCTCTTAAACTACTTTAAATAAGTTTAATATTTGTGAATTAATATTTGCTGTATCATTATATAAACAAATAAATTCGATTAAGCACATGTTAATTTATACTTAATTTTTTAAAAATCGTATTAAAAATTAAAATAAAAAACAAATACAACAGACAAAAATAAAATTTTTTATACAGTCATTTTTAAAGAAATCGCCGGCTTATTGTGTTTTTTGTTTTAATTTAAAATGTGGATAAGATTTCTTCTTGTTGTTGTGTATTATTTATTGTTCTTAAACAAAACCTAATGATATGCAAATAAATTCATCTGTACATTTTTTCTGTGTCTGATTTCTTTTAATGAGACTGAGGCAGGCGGTGAATCAATTGAAAAGTCGTTTTTTTTTTAAAGAAATAGTGAAGACAGAAAGAACTGTTCCATATTTATTGTGATGCAGAGCAAATGTTGGAATAGTAGTATTATATTTCAATTATTGGTATCAGCTGATTTAGCAGTTTAAGTTTCAGGACAGCATCCTTTATATAACATTAAAAATGTTAACAATATTCCTGGTCTTGTTCTACACGCGGTATTCCCCATATAAAATATTCATGTAAATACAAATTGAACGAGGTTTTCAAATGGTTGTTAATGTTCTTTTATTATATTTGTCATAAATTATTTTTTTGCCATTTTAAATTCACTTGTGAAAGTGCAAATTGCTCTTTTTTCAAATTGGATCGATAAGTGATTAGTTTTTTTTTCGAACTCTAGAAATTATCAATTCACCCACTTATCCTATTACTGTGTGTGTGTTCGCTCCACAAGTGCACAAATGTATGTGTAAGAATATTTTTAAATCTGTAAATTTTAATTTAAAGGTTTAGCTATTCGGAATGCAATAAATTATATATGATATTTTTGGTTTCTGTTTTACATAAAAAAGATTTTACACACAATCAAAAGGAAATTATTTAAATTTGATTTGAAATCGAATTAAGTAAATTTATGATGTTGAGCTGTTGTTGATTTTGTTACTTTTCACCGTTAAGCTTTAATTCCAACTCAATTTATATTTCGTTTTATCTTTTAATTTTTATCCATTTTTTGTTTGTTGTGTAATTTGCCCTAAAACCACTTGATGTAAATCTAAACTAATTCAATAATATTTTGAAATAAACAGAAGATAAGAGAGTTATCAGTTTAGAACTAAGATTTTTTAAAACAAAAAATTATTTTAAATAAATTTAAAGTTGATAGTGATTTTTACTTTTGATTACAGAGTGCGCAAGTTTCGATAGTTTCTTTTCAATTTCTAACAGAAATGAATGCTAATCATATTAGCGCTTTCACATCAATAAAATTAGTAAAATGCATCTATAATCTGCACTCCTTCAATGTATATAAATAATCTTTAAGCGTAGAAGAGAAGAGAACTTAGTGACTGAAGTTAAATTTGAATGTGTTACAGCTATCCGTCCGAGAGGTGCAAGATTAAAACATATTTTCAAACGAGGAAGCTGTTTGTAGTTAAAAAATCTCCACATTTTAGCTTCTTTGCATCACTTGCTGTATGGCATTCTATGTTGTCTGTAAAAACCAAATGAAAACTAGTTGCCATAAACACTTTTTTTGAAAAGCTTAATTCCTTAAAACCAGATTTTAAAACTTATCTTTTATGTGTCTTAAGAAGTATTTCTTTTAAATATAAAATATTGTTACGTTTTTTTCCCCTTTTAGAGCACACGTACAGATTCTTTTGATTGCAAATGCCACAGTAGCTCATTATAATTTCTGTATTCTTTTACTTTATGGCTTTCTCTGGCTATACTTCTTTATCCTACCGGTCTTGTGAACCCTTGATCTCGTATTTACTAAACATGCGTTATTATTATGCGAGACATGAACTACTCGATGCCTTGTTGAGTAACCTTTACCATCCACAGATACCTGCACTACTCCTTTTATCCAAGCCAGTCATCCCATTTAATTATATAGCCAAAACACACGTCTGCCAAACACTGTTGTTATGCTGTTACACTTTCCTGCGCTAACAGCTATTGCTCTTACTTTTAATTATAAAGGGCTTCTTGAAAATGATCTGTTACTCTTATATTAAATTGGACGTCTCCACTAAATTGTCTGCCATGGCTTCACACAATAATTGTCTTTTGCCTCTCGGGAGGTTTGTACTGCTGTTTATTAATTTTAATTGCATTATAACAATTATTATTTTTTCGTTGCACGCATGTCCGAATGCGTTACCGAACTGAGGACCCCCCGTTTTGCAGTACGCACCTCTACCAACGCAGCCATTGAGGCTGCTCGGCTTTTTTTTAGCTATTTGTGGTTTTTATTCTATGCACACACCATTAGTTGAATTAACTCATTCACCACGCTCATACGGATACAACAACAGGGGTTGCCAGATTTTATTTTCGTAACAACATTATAAAAGTACTTTTTTCAAAACGGCACTTTTTATTTAAATTAAGTACAATTTCGGCAATAATTTTAATATAAAGGTACTTTAAAATCTCGTTCAAAATCATATCAAAAAAGTATACTTCAAAAAATTAAAATTTTTTTTAATTAAGTTTTAAAAAGCGCTGGAAAGACTATTTAAGAAATATAGCCATTTAATTAAGAATTAAAAAGTACCACATAATAGGAACTTTTTTGCAGATGAACTTTTTGCAAATAATATTTTTTAATTTGTACTTTTCCAAACAGTAATTTAAAAAATCCTATTTAATTTTTTTTTTCAAAAATAGCGCTTAAAATGTTAAATAAACATATTTTTAAAACTGCTCTTTTTCAAGCTTTTTCAACCTTTCACAAAATTATATTTTAAAAAGTTAAATTTTAAAAATATACTCATAAACGTTCTAAAAATTATTACAAAATAGCTTTAAATTAAATTAATTATTTTTTTTTATTAATTAAAATAAAAGGTAAGTAAACCTCATAAAAAGTATAATGAAAGCTTTAAAACAAATGATCATGATTGCATTAAAAACATTAACTTTTAGACAAGATCCGTTTAAAAATATATTTTGGATAAAACCGAAACAACAAGACGTTGAAGTAGTAGCTTTTCGAAATAGTCCAGTAGTTATTTTTCAAAAATAGCATTTGAAAAAAAATATAAAAGACCTTCTAAAATTGTACATGAGGCTATAGGAAATATTTTTTTTAAGTATCTTTTAAAGAATTATCTTTAGTGAAAGAATGCTTAACTCTGAGTTTTAATGATTTTGAAAACAATTTCTGCGATTTCAATTTTTAAAACGATTTTAATTTTTAAAAAGCAACATTTAGAAAAAGTACTTTTAAAATTCATTTTAAAAAAGTACTTTATTAAACAAAAAACTTAAAATACAATCTTCTTCTTAAAAACAAAATTTTTGCTGCTCATTTTAGGGCTATACAATGTATTTTTGTATCTGAGAGGTAAAACAGAAGAGAATTAACATTACAACAACAATTAAAAAAAAACATTAAACCTAAAATACCAAAGGGGCCCATAAAGGAAAGACTTCGTGTGTGAGTACAACTCGCAAGTGGCTGATATATTTAAAGAAGTTTCCTTAAGAAAGAATTTTAAATCTTCACCAAATAAATTCTAAAATTTTCTTTAAATATAGAAATTTTTTTAGTTTAGAGTTTTATTTCAATTTTTTTTTGAATGCAAGTACATTTTTTGTTAAATTTTTCTACTGAAAATTTTTTTAAGTAGTTTTTACTTTGTTCCTCATTTTCCATTTTAAAAATTTTTGTGAAATTTTGATCATTTAGTAAATTAAGATTTTTTTGTAGTCTAGATTTTTTTTACCGAATTATCGGCTTTTAAAATTTTTTTTTTTTTAATTTAGGTGAGTAAGTGATATTTTAGTGATAATTTTATTTTAATATAGCAAAGCAAAATAAAAACAATGTAGAAAGTGCGACAATATATAAAAAAAGTAAGGACAGTAGAGGCTAACGTTTTTTTTATCACATGTCCACCAGTTATGGTACGATATTGTTTAAGCTAAATAGCACCACTTTCGAAACAATGCCTAAAAATTAAAGGCTTTAGGTTTTCGGTGGGTCTTCCCTATTTCAACCAGATTGCGAACAGACGGCTGCCTAAATACTTTCCACCTGTTTAGAAGGTTATAAAATCTAGAATTTTATGAAGCTTTTTTAATAAGCTCTCTCTAAACAATACATTTTTCAAAAGAAACTTTTTTAAAAATGAAAATTAAACCTTCTTTAATTTTTGTTCGTTTTAACTGTTGTCGTACTTGTTTTTTTTTTCATTCGGAATGAATATCACTTAACCTTCTGACATCTCCAGTAGTTTCTTGCTTATATTCCTTGATATCAGATAAAATTTTCTATTATACTCTTTACAATTACTTGATTCCCATCTTCATTGGCAGGTCAGTTTTATCTATATTTTTCTCATGAGATGTTCCATAGGCAAATATAAAAATTAATTAAAATTTCCACTAGAAGGAACTCTCAAACCTTTTTATTTCTATGAACTCATATCCCTTGTGAGCCACTGTTTAAATGCCTGGTGCTCATGTATTATTGAGCAGTAATGAAAAATACAAAAAGATTATAAAAAGAAATGAAAAAGATAAAATGTAATTCCATTAAATATTTAACTTAGTTCGTTTATTTCTATGCTGTCGAGTGTGTGAGTTGAGATTTGTTTTTTTATGCTGATTGTGGCATGTTCATTAGTTTGTGTACAAAGATCATTAACATCGATCGATTTAAATGCCTGATTAACTTTTTCCGATTAGCATAACAAATATTAGCAGTCATATAAGCACTCCCAAGTGTAAGTCTCGGTTTACATTAAGCAGATTATTTTTCCACAATCATATCGATTTCGTAGAAGATTAAAATGTAGTCTTCACCAAACATGGGATTTTTGAATTTCACTTTCTTCTGTAAGCAAAAAAAAAATTGGCCCACTGTAAAATGAGACTACAAACATGTGATAGTATTCAAGTGTATGCTTGGAAGTTAGAATGTAAATCATACTGTTTGATTATTATGGATGAAGTATCAAGATGTTACTTTAAATATACGTACAAAAGAGAAAGACCAGCAGCAGAAAAAAATATAAATAAATGTTATGGTGGACCGATTAAACCTTCTTCTTCTTTGTTTTTACATAATACTTTTTGAAAATTACAATAACAAAATATACAACTTGGGCATCGTATTGTATTTATTGCCTCTGCTTGGCTTACATTTATAAACAAAAAAATTACAAAAACAAATATAAAATAATAAGAATAACATCAGCATCAATACGCATTAGTAGCTTGAGTAACTAGAATAAATACAACAAGAACACCATCAAATCATAAAAAGTGGTGGAAAATTAAAACTAAGAAATATTTATCCAATCAACTAAAATCTTGTTTTGTTTTTCTTAAGATTTTTATGGTTTTTGTTCTAGCATTTTTTCTATAGGGTATTTTTTTGTGATAGGTTAATAATTACACCCTTCACCACAAAAAGAGGAAGAAAGATATATATAAGCTTGTCATTCCGTGTTTAATTTCTACAATACCCATTTCCGACCCCATAAAGTTTATATATTCTGAACTCTGATGCCGTCTGTCCGTCCTTGTTAGTGTTAAAATCCAATTTGCCGAGGTACAAAAAATATAAATATGTTAACCGAGCAGATATAGTGTCGAAAGAGGTGCTATTGTAAATCAGCATGATCGGTCTATGTCCTTCGAGGCAGCAGGCAAAACAACACGCATTCCTCTAATTTTTCATGTCACTTAAAACAATAAAGTAACTTCAATCAAAAAAAAAAAAAAAATAAATATATTGAACGACAGAGAATTAAAAAAATAAGAAAAAAAAACATCCCGTTAAAAATAGGCGCTCGCCCATATTTACCGAGTTATGGAGCTCTGAAATTTTCAAATTTTTTTAAATATTAATATGGTTATCATTTTAAAGCTTTTGAAGAGATCTTTAGGGAAATACTAAAATAAAAATGTAAAATTATATTTATGCAGTAACTTTCTATACTAATTTTTTAAGCACTAGGTCAGTTTATAAATAAAAATATTGTTTGTTATTTTTTATAAATTTTTTTCAATATTTCGCTACAAAGGAAACAAAAAATAATAATAATTAGATTTTCTTTCAAAAACAAAATTCAGTTGAAAATATTATTTCAAACAAATAAAGAAAATTCAGAAAACCATAATACACATACATAGATTCTCATAAATTTCCCAGTAAAAAATATATGGATTAATCCATAATCGAGCAATAAAGGAGTAATGACTTGTTCATCCGTTTTGAGTAATAAGCGAGCTATCGAAACTTTTTTTTGTTTTTTTTTTTGTTTATGCCTCGCTTATTACTCCAAATGGATCAATGGGGGATGTATCAGTTCGTTTTTGTTTGTGACATAACTTTTAATTGTTGAAGTTTTCGTTTTGTTTTTATATTTAGTTAGTTTAGTTTTAAAAAGTGAAAGACGTGTTTTAATTAAAAGCGAAAAGGTACGGGTATAGTAACAAATTTGTTAAAAATGTGTGAACATTTAGTTTCTAATCATCATTTAAGACGACTAGTTAAAATAGAAATTGAAAAATTGTCAAATTGTAATCGGGAGACTTAAAGTGAATAAGAGGCATCAGTACCTCAAAAAATCAATGAATTAACAAATGAAGATAGCCAACGGAAAACTTTGTTGTTCATTATGATATCAGTGAAAATTTTAAAAGAAGCTCGCTTCTTGGGTAATTGAAAGTCGTGTTTCGAACGAATACTGTAATTCACTACTCTACATTTTAAAAAGTGAAGGTATGGACGTTCTACTATGTAGAGAAACATTGTTAAAAGCAGTGCATGCAGTCAACCCACGCTGCTTCACAGGGAGCCCAGAAATAATAGATATGGCACCAGGTGAATACTTTCATTGTAGTTTAGAAAAAGCACTGATGATGAACGGCCAATATATATCACCTGATGCAAATGCAGAACTATTGATTAATATAATTGTGGATGGAATGCCGCTTTATAAAAGCTCATCAAAGCCATTACGGTTTGTGGAAGAACACATCAAATTTAAGAATAAAAATTTTCCCAATTGATTCTTTGAAGGAAATAAATTAGGCAGAACAGCTGATTAAATCAGAGCCTGATTCAGAAATGGTAAGACTGAGTTTGTTTTTAATGCAATCAGTTAAACAAGTATTAAAAATTCTTTGTTTTTTATTTTATTTTAATTTATTTCAGATTTCGTACATTAAACTGCGGTTTGATAAAATCAAAATTGAAAAAGCAATACGCAAAATGATCGGCGAAATATGCTGGTCAAATTAAATTGCGATGGATCAAAACAAACAAATACAAATTGTTTAACTTTTTTTATTTCGGTAATAGCTGAATTTTTGATATCATGTCTTAAATAATATATTACGTGTTATTTTTTCTTTCAATGTGGCATTTCTTAAACGTAAAGCAACTGTTTACCAACAGACCTACTTGACAAAAACTACGACCTTGCCGAATGCAAAAAAAATAGCAACATTAAAAAAAATTTTTTAATAAATGAATATTTTCTTGTTTTTGTAAAAATAAAAAAATTGTATTTGATATGGATGTTTACTCCCTTTATGCTCTTTTAGGAGACAAAAACGATTACTCCCTTTGTCGTCATTTTCAAGATCAAAGAGAGTACTCCATAAGGAGCTTAAAAGGAGTACTCGTGCCTGCGGACATGCTATGTTAAAAATCCAATGTGTTTCGGAGTTTTATGGAGTAATCCATTACTCGCAAAGGAGCGCTCCAAGATTACTCTTTGTATTATCCTATTTTTTACTCAGAAAACATTTAAGACAAAAAACTCAAATATTTTAAACATATACATTCTCATAAAATTTTTAAAAACTGAAAACATTCAAATTATTTCAAAAAATTTAAAAAAACATACGAGTAATACAAATACCTTTACATAAAATTTCACGATAGAAATGTTACAAACAATTAGATACCTTTAAATGTTCACTATTTTTATGAACTAAATGTCTATAATATTGCGCAATATTATCAGTACCAGCTTTAAAGTTTATTCTGTTTGTTGATGGTACTTTAATTATTTGTATCAACTCTAACATATACCGACGTTTATAATTATTTTCTATATTTAAAACAGATGCATCTTCAAAGTTGGGATAATAATAAAATCTGGCACAATGGGAAGATAATGCAGTTTTTTGTGAATTATTAACGTCCCTGTATCTTTGATCAGTCTAACGTCCAGCTATTCTAGTTTTTAGTTTATGTTTTATTGTACCTACATATTGCTTATTGCAATTCTCACTCTCAATACCATTACAAGGTATTTTGTAAACTACATTTGACATGTTTCATTTTTGTATTTTATCTTTTGTTTTACTAAATAATCTATTTAAAGTGTTATAAGTTTTGAATGCCATTTTTATATTTCTGTTCCTTAAAAAATTTTTAATTTTTCTATCCTTTGTGCTATTTCTGGTACATAAATTAAAGACTTGTAAACTTTTGTTTCTGTAATATTTCTTGTGTTATTTGCTCTTCTATACCTTAATTGTTTAAACAAACTATTTATTACTTGTATTGCAAAATTATTATCAATTAATATCTTTTTAACTTTATCTTTATTTCTTTTGTGAAATTCCTTATCACTTAACTTAAGTACTTTTTCTATCAAATTTTTCCCCGTATTAATAATTATTCTTTTGTTATGCTTAGAATAATAATTAATATTTCTTCCGAAATCTGTAGGCTTTTGATACCAATCCATTTTTAGTTTATTCCCTCTCCTATTACTAACATATCTAATAGGGTAATTTAAAGTCATTTTCTATTTCTATTGTGAGTTTTATACAACTATTGAAATTATTAAATGTTTCTAACATATTTTCAATTCCAGATACAGAAATAATGCAAAACAAATCATTCACATATTTAGTCATTATTCTTGGTTTAATATTAAGTTTTTCAATGCACGTGTCTAATAATTTCTCCATAACAATATCTGCCACAACTGGAGAAGCTGGAGATCCCATTGGAAGTCCTTCTTGTTACAAATATATGTTTTCATTATATTAAAATTATCTGTTAACTTCTATACAAAATTTTAAAATACGTAAAATAAACATTTTTCTATTTCAGTATATCTCTGTATTACGTTCCATTTTTCTTCTATTATATTCACTACAAAATCTACAGGTATACTTGGAAATAATGATACTACATCATTCTGAATATTTATGTTCTTTATCCTATCTTTAAATTCTAATGAATTTTTAACATTATATTTTGAATTCTCTGTAATCTTTTTTTATACCATTGTGATATATTTACATAATTCATAAGACGGAGAAATTATAAAAGAACAAATCGGTTTAAAAGGAAAATTCTTCAAGAGTGCTTAAAAAATTAGTAAAGAAAATTAATTATAAAGGTCAAAAAAACAATTATATATATGCAGTAACAAAATATTTTATTTTTTTATTCTCTGTCACCCCAATGTTTGCTTTTTTGATTGAAGTTACTTCACTAAACTAGATTTACAAAAATGGTGAAGGGTATATAGGATTCGTTACAGCCGATAAAACACTCTAACATGTTTTTTTTATTGCAAATTAAATACGTTATATTGGCCCTAATTTTTTGAAAACTGTTAGCACTACGACTATAAAAATATATATAAAAAATAAACTTAAAAATATATTACAAAATTAGAAAACGTTGCTAGATGTATTGAAAATGTACATGAATTTAAAACTTATTGACTTCAACACATGTTCCACAAATGACCTATGAAAAAGTCTACACAGCAAAACCAAACAACAAAAGTAGCACCATATAATTTAAATTAGTTTTAAAAGATTACTATTGTTTTAATTATCTTTTAATTGTGGATCTTACTACTGTGCGTTGTTATTTCTTTTATAATTGATGCCATAATTACAAGTCACAATAAATTATTTAAATTAGTGTGAGAAAAACATGAACGTTTACAGAAAAATATATTAATTTTATTTTCATGTTATTCCCTTGTGACATTTTTGTCGACCTCAACTTGATAACAGAAATTTAAAGTTTTTCTTCATCAATAATAAAATAGAGTTGCTGGCAATATTTTAAAGGAATTAATTCTTTTTTCGTTTTGCAGTTTAATATTTAGTCGAATAATCTTTCAACTAAAACAAACCCCTATAAGAAGCTTAGGCACCTTTTTGAACGCTATAAATTTATAAAAAATACAAAGTACTTTTTGAAATATAATTTCTACAAAAATCTCATTTCAGAATTAGTTTGTAATGTGTTGCAAACTGTTTAGTTGATCAGCTAATATAGTTTTGTCGTTAAATAATTTAAGGTACATTTAAAAGGTGTTTATAAAAAGGCACTTTTTTATACATGAGCTTTGTAAATAAACTACATTATAGAATAAAAGAAACGGAGTATTTTTAAAGAATCTTCCGCTTGGTATTCATTGCGAACAAGAGCAATTCGGGCTAAAGACACAGTGAAACTTTACATGGAAATAATATACATTTAGCGAAAATGTAAATAATATAACCCTGACTTTTGAAGCTGAAGAACATAGATCTTATAACAATAAGAAAACTAAATTGTAAACAATTCTACTGAACAAGTTTATTTGTATCTGTGTTCAACTGTGCATACAAGTTGTGTTAGTTTATCTTTATTGTCATCATCAATACGATTAATAATTGAGAATAAAAAATATAATATTTTTTTGTGTTTATATCATTAATATCAAAGCCATATTCAAATTTAAATATTTAGTACTTGCCCGCAGCTTTGTTTTTATATACACTTTCCGTTTCGTTTTTTATGTGGTATCATGTGCCAGTTATTATATTTATTTAAACGACGATGTCGACGATGATGGCGATGCTACAAAACTTTAATCGTTACGCTGACTTTTATTTATATTTTTTATTGCTTGGGTTCATTTAAACAAGGTCCTACAAGTTTCTTGGTAGAAATCATATTTATATGATGATTTTTAAGTGATTGGTTTTTAAGACAATTCCATGATTTCTATTTACTCTCTTCTTGTATCTGAATTACTGCAATTATGGGTAAAATGTTGCGACTCCGTGAGACTATCGTTTTGTAAAATTCATCAATTAGTTAAATGTTGTCGGAAAAATTTTTAAAAATCGCTTTCAGTACAACAAGGTCATCACTATTCAGGTACCACCTCAACGTAGGGAATGAAACGCGACCAGTAAAAGGCATTGTGTTCAAAACAAATCCACAGGGAAAACTTTTCTATATATAAATAGGCAAACACAAAACGTCGTGATCCGTTTTCTCCTGTTTAGTTAAGTTTGGTATAAATTTAGAATTATATTTTATAACTTCAAGTTTCTACAGTAATTTATGTAGAAAAATGCAATTAAATACTCATGCTCTTTAATACTTTGACATCATTAATCGAGTTGGTTTTGATATGTTTGTTTTACGTTTATATAAAATTATAATTTCTTCTTTAGACTTTGATTTTGTAAAAAGCTTTAAATAAATTAAAACAATAAATTGTTTTTTTCTTTGCCCTAACAATTTTGTATATCTTATCTAATTATTGTTCTTAGCGTTAAAAGTTCATTAAAGATACTCTTGTAAAGGTAAGAAATTAAAAACTATGAAAATATTTTCATTTGTTGTCAAAACTATACAGAACTCTATTAGTTTCAAATCATTATCAAAATCTGTAACCAGTTTTAGTTAACAAAATATCCTTATGAGTCTTTTAAGAGAAATCACTACACAAGCATTCAAAAGCTGCTTTATCCTTCCGTCTCACACTCTGGACACTTAAATAAGTTTTTGCACCTATTAGCAGTCTTTTTTTCAGATTTGAATTATATTACATTTTTAACTGAGTTAACTACATATATAATTAATTGAAAAAATAAATAATTTTTTTAATGAATTAATTATTTGAATAAGTTTAAAGTTTCATCAAACTTCAATCTGAAAACAAATAAAACTTTTATTTGATGCAAATATTTTCCCTGTGCACTTAGACTGCCCAAATGCAGGAACTAAATACTTTTTTTTAAATTCCTAAAAAAAGAAAAAAATTAACACCAGTCACCTTTTCATATTCATAATCATAATTTTGTATATTTAGATTCGAATTAAATGTTGAAACTAAGATTTTGCAAACCAGATAAAATATAAATAGGGGGAACCTAAAAAACAGGTTAAATATGATAAAAATGAAAAGTGTAAAATGGGCGAAAAATATTTCTTAAAAATAATGAATCTTAATTAGAAATTTAATAATTTCTAAGCGAGTTTTTTCCATCATGAATAAAAATAACTTCTTAAAAACATGACTGTTTTTTATGTAAGATCACTTTGCAAGTATTTTACGAAACATTTTGTATGCCCTTGACCTTAGCGATGTTAGATATTGCTTTACCAAAGCATATTTTTGATTTTTACTGTATTTGTACAATTATATTTTTAAAAGTGACAGATTAAAATTAAACATTAACACTACGATCTTAAATTTTAGGCAAATTTTTGAAAACTTCTTAGAAAAACTAAACTAAAAATATAATAAAACGTAAAATCTAAATAAAAAAATAGATCTTCTCTGGTGTAGACAAGGATCAAATCACTTGTATTCATTTATTTAGATTTTTTTTAATTTACTTAAAACTTGTAGCGAACTTTTGAATTGCTGATAGATACAATTTTTTTATAACTATAATTCTTACGGTTTTCATTTTCAGTTGTAAAACTATAATCTTTAGAAAATAAAGAGTATAAAATGACTCATAAGTCGATTGTTTTATTGACTTCTCAACAAAAAAAAAAAAAAAAAATAATAATAATAGATAAACAGAAATTAATACTCTAATTAGAAAAAAACTTAAATCTGCTGTGGAAAGTAGCTTGGGATGGAACTCAGGTAACTTAAAAATATTTATGATATGTCTTTTTCAGTATAAAGACATAAAAAATACCACCGTGCACTGTGGGAAAAAACATAGAAAATTAGAGGAGCTCAAATCCTTTATCTCCAGTTAGAATAATAATAATAATTAGATTATAATAAACTTCTTTGTTTGTTTAAATGCATACAAAATATATTTATTCCTTGCTTTTCTAAAAATACGGGTTAATATTGCTAAGTGACTTGTCTTCAGAAAACAGTTTACCACATGCAGATATTGGCTTATTCTCCACAAATAAAGTGAATTATCAGTGTAAAATGCCATGGGCATTTAGTTTAGTCTTAATAAATAATTGATTTATTTTTATTTAAAAATCAAATAATATCCGTAATTAACAATCTACCCAACAAATTTTTTGAATGCACACATGGGTGAATAGCTGCAACTATAAATTTAATTTGCTGGTTACTCATATGTTACTTGTTGTTATTGTTAACCCTTAATATATTTTGTTATGTATTTATAATTACAAGCTCATTTAAAAGCATTGCACATTTGCTTTGTGTTTTAATTTTGTTAAAAATTTCAAGTAATTTAATTTTAGTTACATTGAACAAAAATTGTTTTCATGGGTGAGTTATAATTGCAAAGTCTGTATGGAGCCAAAACGCAGCTTTAGTCAGAAAAAAACCATGTGAGTTTGTTGCCATAAACTTTTGCCTCCAAATAATTTTAAAAATACCCCAAAGGTTTTAAATTACACATCTCAATAACAAAAAGCAACGTTAAATGACTTGAAAATATATCATTTAAAAATTGAGTTACGTGAGACGTGATACCGTCTGTTTGCAATAGCACTTAATTCTATCAATATCATACAGCTGAGGCAGTATAAACGCTGTTACATACCCCTCTTTAAAAAGCCTCGTTTTCGAGAAGTACGACTAAATAGCTTCTGTAGTCCACAATAAAACTAAGCAATAAAACGATGTGCCTTTATTACTTTTTCGAAATCAGTTTATTTTTCTTGTTCTTTTAAGAAAAGCAAAAATCTTTCGCTAATGCCAACTGATTAATCGTTTACCTTCTATGGAAAGGAATAGAGTAAATAAGGTAGGAGTTAAAGACAACTATGTTTTTAGTAATCCTGCAATAGCTTGTAGTGTTTATTTTTATAACAGTGTTGCAGCTTCTCTTGTGTTAAGTAGGCGCATTATATTTTTATGAGTTTTTTTTTTTATTTTTCGACTGCCTATATTCAGTGATATGTTTTGCTATAAAATCACAGGCATCCATAATATTTTTATGGAAAATCATATTATTTTCAAATCAAGATTTTATTACCATCAAGCAAAAATATTCTTCTCGAAGCCTCAAATAAGTATGTCTTCTGGAGGTCGTTGATTTTGGTACTTGAAAAACGTTAAAAAAAACGGTTGGAGTTTAAGATTTAACTGTCTAGTTAAAGGATCTTGAGTTTTATTTTTTAACTTATTCCTTATAAACTGAAAAGTTATTAAAGTTAAGAATCAAAAAAAAAAAAAAAATACATTATACGGCTAGTTTACTCAAATTATTGACCAAAAAGACGTAACCACTAAATTATAAAAAAAGGTTTGTCCTTCTCGAATACTTATTAGAAAAAATAAGATCCTGCTCAATGTAAAAGGTCATTCGTAATGAAAGATCGAATTTTAATTACCAGAAAAGATTGAATAAACATTTGTAAAAGTAGTGGTTATTTTTTTTTTTTTTTTGTCAAATATTTGATTAAATCAACGGCACCTTTAACACTTTTTGAATAACAGAGTGTTGTCTTAATTGTAAATAAATTCTCAATTCTTAAAAAAATTTTGCAAAACGTTTGCAAATTAAATTGTGTGGTTTTTTTCCACATAAAATACGAGGGCTGCTATATATATTTCCGGCTGCCAAGTGCAATCTGACATTTGTTTGTCATTTTTAAGCATAATCGTACTCAAAACGTTTTGACGTATTTATTATTTGTGTTGTATACAGTGACTTGAAAAAATTAATGTAGAAAAAAATGGAATTAACTCGTGAACATTTTCGTGCCATCATTTTCCACAACTTTCGACGTGGATTATCACGACAAGAATGCATTGATGAACTTAAATCTTTGTATGACGATGAAGCCCCATCCTATAGCACTGTGAAAAATTGGTATAATGAATTCAATCGTGGCCGAAGCTCGCTCAAAGACGAATTCCGTGAAGGTCGTCCAAAAACGGCTGTTGTGCCAGAGAACATTGATGCCGTGCGTGAAGTCATAATGCAAGATCGACATGCGACATACCGAGACATAGAGACATCCTTGGACATTTCTTCCACCAGCATACATTCGATACTGCATGAACACCTGGCCGTAAAAAAGGTTTGTTCTCGTTGGATCCTGCACAATTTGAAAGTCGCTCAAAAAAAGGCTCGTGTCGATTGGTGCAAAGAAATGTTGCAAAAATACGATTGCGGTGCTTCAAAAGACGTTTATAAGATCGTCACAGGTGACGAATCATGGATCTATGCGTATGAGCCCGAAACGAAACAACAATCGACCGTGTGGGTCTTCAAAGGCGAGCAAAATCCAACGAAAGTTGTTCGAGGAAGAAGCACTTCGAAGCAAATGGTCGCCTGTTTCTTCGGCAAAACTAGTCATGTGGCGACTGTTCCGCTTGAGCAACGAAGGACGGTCACTTCTGAGTGGTACACTACAATTTGTTTGCCTGAAGTCATCGGAGAAATTCGAAAAACCAACAAGAGAAGACGAATCATTGTTCACCATGACAATGCGAGCTCTCACACATCGGCTCAAACCAGAGCGTTTTTGACCGGCCAAAACGTCGAATTAGTGGGTCATTCGCCGTACAGCCCTGACTTGGCACCTAATGACTTCTTCTTGTTTCCGCACATCAAGAAAAAAATGCGTAGTCAACGATTTACGTCGCCAGAAGAAGCTGTTGAAGTGTTCAAAAACCATGTTTTAGAGGTGTCTCAATCGGAGTGGAAAAAGTGCTTCGACAACTAGTTTGAGCGCATACAAAAGTGTACAAACCATGCTGGAGAATACTTTGAAAAACAATAAAACCATTTTGGATTTTAAATATTCGCATTTTCACTATTAGGCCAGAAATATATAGAGCAGCCCTCGTATCAACGTATTTTGAAAAAAAATTTTATGCAAGGTGTAAACCCTGTACATGACAGAAAGACAAAATAAGCTTAGTTTTATAAAATGTTAAGTCATTTAATTTAATACTGTTTTTTCTTTTAATTATAATAACTTAAATAACAATACATCTATTATTCATCTATTAATATTTGTGATAATTAAAAAAGGATAATTTTATGTTTTTTTGAATTAGTAATTTAAATTTAATAATTTATTAAATATTGTTTTATTTAAATTACGAAGTAATAAAAAATGTAAACAATGGATAATTATTTGTATTTTAGTACAATATTTTCTACGGCTCTTTTAATAATAATACACAGCTGCGGTTAAAAAGTAGCACTATAGGCAACGCAAGCTTACTTCTTTTGAGTAATATTATTATTGGAATAAGAGAAACCTTAATGCCACATTTGGGAGATCTCTATTAATTTAAAAAAGTTTATTAAAATAAATTAAAAATACCATCAACAATCAAAAACTTTGACGGTAAAAATAATAGCACTACTCAGATTAACTAACTGAAAAGAGTACAATGTTTAAAAGAAGTTAATAAGTTAACATTTTGCTGCTGAGCTTTTGTTGCTTATAACTAAGGAGCAGCTTATTAGCACCCCGAAGTTGCTTGCTTTTAGAAGGCTTTGATTCTCATAATTTTTTTTCGTCAGTTCAAAGATTCTTTATCGGACTTAGGTCAGAAGACTATGTAGAGCCTTCCATGATGTTAATCTTAAGGTATAAAAACCATTTCTTCTTCTCTCATGTTTTTGGTCACCACCACATTTTTGATTATGACATTTTATTTTTTTATCTCATTCCGTTATATGAAAAGCATGCCCACAGTATTAAGCTTAAACTTACTTGCTTTAAAGTCTTGGGTTTAAGTCTATTATTTTTACCGGCAGTGTATATCGCACTTGCTAACATATTTTTTAATAAGATAACGCTTTTAAGCCACTAAGTACAAAATATTTACAATAATGTGACTATTTATTGGAGATTCAAAACAAATTAGAATAAAAAGTTAACTGATATTGTTATTATTATGTATTTTATGATATTGTTATTATTATTATATATTTATTATTTAAAACTAAAATAAAATGTAGTGTTGCGGAGAAAGCATTTCCATATGACTAGTTCGCTATCGCTCATATGGCTTATCACTAGATTTTACCAAAATTTTGAGTTTTATAACTCAAGCCAAATTAATTAAATTAGTACTATATTCACAAAAAAAGCCAAAGCTTTTGAGTTTTTTTTTTGATTCTTTATGAATATTTATTTATTCTAAATTACTTACTCTGATACCATAGCCGGATTTTGGGTACAAAATGTTCGATTGAGCAAAGTCACGCAGCCATTCACATCAGAGATTATTGCGAAAATCGAAAACCAACAAGTTCCTTAAGCGTTAAAAACCAACGCTTGATCTCCTTGTTTACCAACCTGGTTCCTATTGAATGAAGTCAACCATTTATTTAATGCTTTTACTCGCTATTGTATCGTTAGAATTTCGACCACGGTTTCTTTGTTTTACTATGCAAGCACCTTCACCATCTCACTTGCTATTCTCGTCAACAGACGCTTTAACAACTCTTTTCCTTTTTATTATGCGGAAGATGTAAACGGCAGTTTTTATGTTGTTCCCCTTTTAAGCAACTCATTCATCGCTTCTACTAAAAACTCTTGCAAAAAAAACCGACAACATAAAACATATTTCAAGGGTATGGCATCATAAATTAGATTACATTAGCTATTGCGACACCCTTATATCTCCAAACTTTAAACTTGTTCAACTGTTCAATAGTTTGGCAATATACATCAAATTACAGCATCTATAGGGTCACCCTTTATTTTCCAAATTAAAATTATATACTTTCTGTTGTAGTAGATTTAGCAATAAGGTTCTGTGTAAATTTTAACCGTCTGTCTATAACGGTTCAACGGTTTGGCCATATACGTCAGATTATATAAGCTATTATAAAACCCTTTAATTTATAATTTAAAATTTTTATACTTCTTATTATACCAAACAAAGTAGTGGACATTCTGTCTTAAATTCAGGTGTTTGTAAATAACGGGTCAAAAACTACGGCCATATAGAACAAATTACATTAATGTTGGGAACACCCTTTTATTGTTGTTAGAGCAGACTTAGCAAAGCAGGTCCCTTGTAAATTTCAGCTGTCTGTCTATTATGGTTCAAAAGTTCGGCCGCATACACCAAATTGCATCAAATATTGGCACACCCGCTTATTTCCAAAACCAAATTTTATACTTGTTGATATAGCGAAGTTAATAATACAGATTCTCCGTAAATTTCAATCGTCTGTCTAAAACTGTTTAAAATTATGGCCATATACATAATTAAATGAACTATTGGGGCACCCATTAATTTATAATTTTAAATATTAATACTTGTTACTATAACGACCATATCAAGCAATATTATGTCAAATTTGCAAGCGTTTGTCTATAACGGCTCAAAAGATAGGCCCATATAAGAAAATTTACATCAATGATGGGACACCCTTTGATTTCTAAATTCAAATTATAAACTCGCAGATAAAGCGGGCTTAAAAATACAGGTCCCTTTTAAGTTTCAGCATTCTGTCTATTGCGGATCAAAAGTTCGGCCACACATTTGTAATTACATCAACTGTTGGGACACCCTTTAACTTCCAAATCGAAATTTCATACTTGTTGTTATGGCGGGCTTAGCAATACAGGTTCGTTGTAAATTTCAAGCGTCTGTCTACAACTGTTAAAGAGTATGGCCATATACATCAAATAAAATGAACTATTAGCGCACCCTTTAATTTATAATTTTTAATATTTATATTGTTACTATAACGGCCATAGCAATCGACATTTTGTCCAATTTGCAAGCGTTTGTCAGTAACGGTTCAAAAGATAGGCCCATATAAATAAATTTACATCAATTATGAGGGCACCCTTTTATTTTTAGATTTATTTTTGCATAACTTTTTGTTTTTGGGAGCTATAGTGCCCATTACTGTTCATAATACACGTAAAAAAAATTTAAGTTGTATGGGAACACCCATTAATTTTTTAAAAATATGAACTGTTTTTAAAGCGGGAACAATCTGTAAGCATAATCTATGATATCGCCAAAAATTTTTAAAATCGGGCCAGAAATGACTTAGTTCTGCAGGAGCAAAAATTTAAAAGCAACATTAATTCGAATCCTTCTTTTTTGAAGTCGGTTAAAAACAATTATTTTGTTTTTCTATTAAAAGGCTCTGCTGGGATGTGAACTCATGCTAATCAAATTTTGTTTAACTTAGAAGGAGATACTAGTAAGTGGAGATACTATACTATATAAATTGCATTCAACGCCGCTTCTCAGCATTTCTTAGCTATAATTTTTTAAAATTTTATTTGGTTATCCCACGTAAATCTTATATCTTATCTGTTGGATTTAATATGCGGAAAGGATAATTGCTTCCTGTGATGCTTACGATGATCTCTAAAGAGGCGCTACTTATTCCTTTAGTACTACCAAACTTAGCTTATGCTCATTTAAAACGACAGCATTACAGGCTTGTAAAGACAATGTTACATGGACTGCAGAATTAATTCGCACTGCTTTGCGAGTCTCATTGACTGGGGTTGTTCCTTCAATTGTAGACTAAATAGGGATTCTATCCTTTTCCTGTTTGCTTTAAAAGTTAACATTAAAATGTGCAGGATGAAAACTTTTTTTGATAAGAAAAATTAATTAAAGAATTTGTATTAAGTCTTTAAAGTAAAATAAAATTTTAATTGTACAAGCAAAGCATTTAAAAACTTTATCTGTGGCAATCCATAGGCTCACAAAAAAGTTTAAGTAAGTTTTTAAATATGTTTCTTTTTAATCGTAAAACGCAAATCTTCTTCACCTTCTATTTAATTCAATATTGCGACCCACAGCCATATTTAAGTATAAATTATGTATTTCAAATCCCATAAATATCTTCCTTATTTTCATCTACAATTTTAGCTTCTGTATTCAACGTTCATTGCACCCAACTTTGACGTGACATGAATATATAAACAATTGCCTTAAAAAATTGCTCCAAAGTCATAACATTTTATCGATATTTTTATTATAGTGTTAATTTTTAATTAATTTTTTGTTTGTTTGTCAGCTTCATGCCTGTTTTGCCAACTGCTGTTGTTATTTTAAATATTCCTTTTTGTTATTGTTAGCAATTATCATAGAAAAATTGTTGAAATTATCATTGAAATTTGTGGTAAAATTAAATTATTTCACTTTTTGTTTTGTGGCCTGGTTTTTCCGTTTTTATGAGTCCCTTAGCGGCATAAAACATTGACCAATTTGAAAAAAGAAGGCATGAAAGCAATAAAAAATCAATAAATTAAATAAATTATTTTAATAAAATGTTAAGCTGAATTTACCACAAACTTGGGTGAGAATCATTAATTTGATATTTATTGTGGCATTAAGGGAATTGTATGCAGAAAATATAGAAAAGTAAATAAATGAGACTTTAAAAAAGAACTTTCATTAAGCAAATTAATATTTATTTATTTATTTTTTAGTGTCTTTTCGTTTACTATACTTCAACGAAACATGAGGCATAATTATATAAGCTAAGAAGGATCTTTTAAGCTGCTAGTAATAGAAAAATATCCCGTTTTTATGCAATTCACGTTTAAATTTACTAGAAGAAATATTGGTCAGACGAATCAGTTGTTTTTGACCAAAACGTGTGTTAGTTATATGGAACAATGTGTTAAATTAGTATTTAATGTATCTCAAGGCTATTTTAGATGAAAACTGTATCACATGCCACGTCTTTTGAGAAATGTACATACTTAGCTAAAATAAACTAAAAGAAGATTTTTATTAAGTCCAATACGCCCCAAATACCACATTAATCCGATTTTTATTCAGGTTTACATTACACAAAAAAATTAGCACTCTTTTAACAAACAAATTCACGGGGCTTTAAAAAAAGCATAATCGAGGTCAATATCTCTGGCGCCACCTCATAATATTGTATTGTCAATATGTCCGCAAGTTCTTTGTAAAATTGTATTGAGGCATTTTAAGAGTTGCAAGAGTTATTTAGGTTTTTCCAAGGCACAAAGACCCCAATTTTGGGCTATTTTAAATATATAAGTTATTATTTTCTGCAATAAAACTTTAAACCAACAGTGTAAGTGCACTTTAGTTTCAGCCTTTATAGAGTTAACTTCGTAGATATGTTAAAAAAATAAAAAAAACAAGTAAGAGTGCTATATTCGGCTATGCCAAATCATATATACCCTTCACCATCTATATAAATCTAGTTTAGTAAAGTAACTCCAATCAAAAACGCAAATATTGAGGTGACAGGGAATTAAAAAAATAATATAATATAATTTTCATAATGGATTAAGCATTTTTAAAAAATTTTAGTATTTTTCTAAAGACCTCTTCAAAAGCTTTAAAATGATACCCATACTGATATTTAAAAAATTTGAAAATTTCAGACCACCGAAAATCGGAAAATTTTTTTTTCACTTGATGTTTTTTTATTCTCTTTCGCCCCATACATTTATTTTTTTTTTGATTGGAGTTACTTCATTGTTCTAAGGGACATGAAAAAATTAGAGATAGGCGTGGTGTTTTGCCTGCTGCCTAGAAAGACATGCACCGATCATGCTGATTTTCAATATCACCTTTTTCGTTACTCTATCTAATCGATTGACATATTTTTTTTTTGTGAAATCAGGTTTTCCGAGGCACGGACAATCAGACGGACATTGCTCAATCGAGTTCGCTATGCATAAGATGAATATATATAATTTATTGGGTCAGAAATGGGTATTTAGAAATTAAAAACGGAATGAAAAACTTTTTGGGATTATATAAATAAAAATTAATAATAATTAGATAAATAAAATTAATAAATATTTAGCTGGTTTATATAACCATGTTCTGAAAGGCTATTCTTATAACGGCCTAGTAGTAGTTAGGTGAATTAAATCCAATCAAAAAAGCAAATATTGGGGTGACAGAGAATTCAAAATAAAAAAAAATTTGGTACTGCATATATATAACTTACATTAAAATTACATCGGCTCTTAATGGGTCAAGCATTTCTTAAAAATTTTAATACTTCCCTTAAGATCTCTTTAAAAGCTTTAATACGATATTCATATTGATATTTTAATAAATTTTGGAACAAATCTAGTTGAGTGAAAACTCGCCAATCAAAAAGACAAATATAAAGGGCATTAGACAATTAAAAAACAAGCAAAAAATTTCATGTGAAAAAACTGATGCTGGCCCATATTTCCCGAGTTATAGACCTCTGAATTTTTTATAGATAATTCTTGCACAAAAAACCGCCTCCAAAACAGATTTTGTTTGTCGGTCTATAACGGTTCAAGAGTATGGCTACATACAACAAATTACATTAACTAATGGGACACCCTTAAATTCCATCTCAAAACTTTATGATTGTTCATCTGTTCAACAGTTTGTCAATATACACCAAATTAGAGCAACTATAGGGCCACCCTTTAATATTCAAATTCAAGTTATATACTTACTGTGGTATTACAATTAGCAATAAGGTTCTTTAAAATTTCAACCGTCTGTTTGAACCGGTGCAACAGTTGGCCATATATATCATATAACATCAACTATTGTAACACCCTTTAATTTCTGTCCTAAAATATTTTAGTTCTTAATATACCAAACATAGAATTGGGTATTCTGTCTACTTTTAAAGGGCTTGTATATAAAGGTTCAAAAGATACAACCAGTTAGGTCAAATTATATTAATTTTGAGAACACCCTTTAATTTCTTAATTCAAATCAAAAACCTGTTATTGTTATAGCGGCCTTAGCAATACGCTTCCCTTGTAAGTTTAAGCTGTCTGTCTATACCAGTTATAAAGTTCGGGTACATACATCAAATTACATTAACTATTGGGACACTCTTTAATTTCATAATCCAAACTTTATAATTGTTTTTATAGCGGACGTAACGATACAGATTCCTTGTAAATTTCAACTGTCTCTCTATAACGGTTCAAAATTTTGACCACACATAACAAATAACATTTAATATTAGGACACCCTTTAATTTATAATTTTAAAAATTTATAGTTGTTATTATAACGTTGATAGCAATCGACATTCTGTCTGTTCTGTTTTACGAAGTCGGTTAAAAAGTTTGTTTGTGCACCATATTTTTGGTATCATTTAAAGGCTTCTGAAGAGAAATTTTAGGAAATACTAAAATGTTTTATAAATGCTAAATCCATTAAGAGACAATGACATTTTAATGTAAAATTTTATAAATATAGTACTTACTTTTTTAATTTTTTAATTCTCTTTCACCCCAATACTTATCTTTTTGATTGAAGTTGCTTCACTAAACTAGATTTACATGTATGGTAAAGGGTATATAAAGTTCGCCATAGCCGAATATGACACTCTTACTAGTTTAAAAAAAAGATTCTTTTTTTTTCTACAAAAAACCTATCAACTTTATATTGATTTAAAAAAAAAAAAAAAAACTTTAAAAAGTTATAAACATGAATAAAATTAATGTAATCTTCTTTGTCATAATAACAACGAAAATTTATAGCCTGGCGTAGAATTCTTATGCTAATTGTTAAATGCGACCTCTGTCTGTTGTTTTGGTTTTTGTTTTTGGTTGTACTCTAAAAACCATTTAACGAGTGGATTAAATTATTTTATTATTAATAATTTATTTAAATATAATAAAAATGTATGACAGCAATTTTAGCAATTCAATAACAAGAGACAACGAAAATAAAATAGTAGCTTCTAATAGCCGTAACGACAACTTGGATTTCTCCCAGCCACGCATAGAAATAAATGCTTAAACACACAGAGCAGTAAACTGTTGTATTACCATAACATAGATTTACGGGTTTTTGTGTCTTTCCTATAAAAAATTTCTTACTTATATACACGCACATTCTGTGGTAAAAAGGCAACGAAAAGAAAAGAAGTACAGTGAGGAAGGAAAATTTAAGAAAGCATCTTTCACAGAAATCTACTTATGAAAACGTCATAGTGAGAAACTTGAAATTTTCAGATGCAGATATTATAAATTTACACAGGATACGTAGTCTTACGTCTGCCACAGGCTCAAGTGTTAAGTGTGACGTCTGCTACAAGGTATGTTCTAAAAGAAATGTAAGTATGGAACGTCCCTTTTATACAGTAGTAGCAGACACTTAAAATTATAAACAACAAATGATAAAAAGCTAGGGTTGCCAATCAGAATTAATTTTTAAAAATTCTTAGGATCAGGGTCTTGAGAATGCCGAACTTAAGATCGTCGCTTGATGATATTTCCTAAGCTCAACTAAAAAGTCATAATTTACTCTTACGGAAGCACAAAGGAATAGTTTATTTACTTTAAAATAAAAATATTTTATTTTTGGCTTTTCTTTTTCCCACACCTTAAATTTATATCCATCCGTTTTCACATCAAGTCTAAAGAAAACGGCAAGTGACAATGTCAATTCAACGTTTAATAAAGGGCACTTCAGGCAACGATACCTATTTAGTTATTTTGTAATCACGCTACATTCTTTAGGAAAGGAATAGATGAGACATAAGACAGGTGGTGAAAGGAGAAAGATAGGGGAGAAAATGCTTTATTTCTATTTAACACTGCCCGCCTTATATATTTGTTGATTAAGTAGTTGATTATAAAGCAAATAGCCAATTTATTAGTTATTTTACTTCGCCGGCGAATGTTCTATTAAGATGTACCGACGAATGAGGCTGCGTGCTGTAATTTTAATTCTGAATATTTATTTATACCACTAAATATAAAAAAAAATATTTATTTTTATTTTTTGATTGCCACTGGGTTTGAAATCTGGCCAACCAGATTTGTAGTCAACGTGCTTACTACCATGACTACAGCAGTCTTTGCTAATGGGTGAATGCTTAAAAAGCTTCTGCAGTCAAGTGTATTCATAATCTGTTTCGTTTGCAGGATAATTGTTTTAATAACTTGAAATAACGTGATCCTAGTAAATCCGCATCACTTTGAAGATTTTATTAAATTAAGATGTCTTTTATTTTTTTTTTTACAAAACTATTAAATATGGTAGTCCATGTAGTAAATTCAAATATACTAATTATACAGAGATCATTTCAACCTCTTGTTATAAGAATGTGAAATGGATTAATACCGCAGAATGAAAGAAAGTTCTCTAAAAACATGTTCTGTATGATAATACTTAATAATATTTAAATAATAATTGTTACTGACTTTAACATACTACATACTTTTTTTTAATACATAAAATTAAATATTAGTAAATATGAACACATACATATGTATGTATCATTCCTTGGCCTAGAAGGGCTTAAGTGATTATATTTAAATATATAAAATGTAAACTTTTTCAATTTTATTTATATTTGAATATTAAACATCTGGGTATTTAAAGTATCTGAAATTCCTTCTTTGTCTTCCTTTTTTTAGAATAGAAGATAATCATATTTTGTTTGTTAAAAATCAATTAAGCATGTAAACCAAGATCAAAATCGAAGCCTAAAATGTGTTCCAGCATTAAATAAATCGTTTTTTAAACCCCATCTTGCACACCGTCTTCTATTATAAAGACAATGAGATTCCTAAGGGTTTTTTTTGCTTTTGTCTGACCAGTTTAGGTTTATTTTTTGTGGTGGCCAGCGAAACTAGCGGCAGGGAACAATGGATTAGTTATTTTTTAGTTACAGCATTTGAAGGCGAGCCAATGGACCCCATCGAGAGAGAGAGAGTAAGAGATGCCTTTAGGGAAAACATAGATTTGGTTTCATTTAGCTTTGCACACAGTTTTCACTTTAATCTTACCATTCTGCAGACAACGGCCTCCAGTGTTAAGAAAAGCAAAAGGTCTCTTTGGGTGATTGGGGCTTGAAATGTTAAATTCCTTTTTAAGAAATTTACATAGGTATATAAAAGGATGTTATGGACGGTAATGTAACTCAAAAGATTTTGATATGGATTATAGAGCCGGCTGTTAATGGCAACATATGCTAGCAAAGAGACAACAATGGGAGATATAAATGAATAGAAAATGCCTACAAAATAAAATATTTAGTTTATTTATCAAAATCACAAAATGGGCTTAGAGTTATTAATGATTCGATATTTTAAACTTCATTCAAATGTATATTAAAATATTCGAGAATTGAGGCATTATTTTGTTATTTGTGAAAAGACGAAAGTTTAGTTCTGTAGCCAATATTTTGATATTTCGTTTTTAGTCATTTCTCGTTTTTCTATGCCTTCAAACATTTTGTCACTGTTATCACTAGATATGGGGACAAGTCTGCTCTCTATCCTCAAATTTTAATAATTTAATTTTAATTCTTAAACAATGTACCTATTAATTATCCTATGGTTAAATAACGTTAATGGTAACAGCGCTTTTTAAATTTGACATAGGACACTTCAAGATAAAGCCTGGTGATATAATACGGTAGGAAGTGGTACATCCAACACAGAGTAGATTTTAACTACCCTACACCTGGATAACTAAAAAAGCTAGACTCTCTACTTTAAATGTAGTTTCCCTTATTTTAAAAATATTTGTTTTATTTGTTGACGATCAGGCTAGCGGAGCATGAAGAGTAAATTTAGTATATATAATGGTAGCTTTCGAAATTCTAAGCAAACATGTAATCTTTGATATAATTTATTCCACTGTAAAAATAAAAATTTTGCGAAAAAAACTAAAAATATATTCTTAATAAAAATAAGAAATAATATCATGAAAATTGAAATAAACACTGTAAAGTAAGACTAAGACTTGTAAAACCAAACTGCCACATAAATAAAGGAAATATGAACATGGCTTCTTGCCGAACACTACTGCAAGAAGGAGAAGACAGGAATATTAAGCATTTACATGTACGTTAGGTGAGCTAGACTTAAAGACATTCAAGAATATTGTTAAGGGTACAAAATGTGCGCATCTAAATTATGAGTGTAACTAGGTTAAGAGAAGCTATAGTTTGCTATAGTTTTTAGTAATAACACCAAAATTTTAAGCAGACTATATACGTTGAATCACATATGTACATACGTTTAACTAACTCTTAAAGAAAAAGAAAACATTTACATCTGCTACAGAAAACTTCTATGAGTTCAAGTGTTAAAACAGTAGAAAATCATATCAGAAACTTAATAATACAATCACATATTATACATATTTATATTTTTACACGTAGTCGAATATTTGTATAAATTTGTTATAGTATTTTTTTTTGCAACTTTATACAGCATAAAAGAATAAAAATATGAATGTTTCCGGTTTTATATTATTAGCTAGGGGAAAAATACTTCCTTTTAAATGAAATATAAAGTCACATAATTTGCAACTTTATACAGCATAAAAGAATAAAAATATGAATGTTTCCGGTTTTATATTATTAGCTAGGGGAAAAATACTTCCTTTTAAATGAATATAAAGTCACATAATTTGGAATGGGAAAGTAGTGCATGATACAGCACACTATTGGATTTGGTAGGAATTAAAATAGAAATAATTTGTAGCAAAACTTTTTTAATTTAGGATCTTATACTGTTAAGGGAGACAGACGGCTCCGCAAAGAAGCTTTAAGAAGCACATTTCGGGAGTTTACTAATTTAATTTATTTTTTATTTGATTTTAAAAATGTGTCTATAAGTCTTCTCAAGCTCCACGAAAATATTAAAAATATATTATTTTTACGGTTTATTTATTGGGTTTTTTTGAAACAACGTATCTTCACCTTTTTTTCTAAATTATTTTTGGAAAATTTTAAAACTTTTTTCAAATTTTGGGATTCACATTAGTCAGTTTAAAGTTTTTTTTTTAATTTATTTGTATACGAAATAAATTTTAATAATAATAACAAAAAATTTATAACATAACATCAATAACACCACCTTGACTACAAATCTGGCTGCCCTGGGTTGAACCCTTGTGGCATTAAAAATTAAATTTTTATTTCTGTTTAATGGTATATATACATATGTTTAGATCTAAGATTAAAACATGCAGCCTCCTTCGTCGGTACTTCTTCATAGCATATTCGCGAAGCTAAATAATTAATAAAATGGCTATATATATCTCCTTTCACCACCTGTCTTCTCTCTCATCTATCCCTTTCCTAAAGAATGTAGCAGGGTTACAAACTAAATAGGTGTTAATGCCTGAAGTGCTACTTCTCTTTAAAAAAAAGTATACAGCCAGAGACGGCGGTTTTCACCAAAAGTTAAAATTATTTTGTGAAAATATATAATTTCGTAAATAAAATAGAGATAGAAATATGAAAGTACCCAATTTTACCGATATAATGGTACTAAAATAACTGTCAGCACTTTTTAATCTTTTTAGATGGAAAATTTTAAACACTGTTTATAGAACTCTTCATTAAATATTTAAAAACAAGTTTTTAAATTTAGTTAGAAATAACACGCTGACGTAGTCGTGGACACTGGTACTATCGGTAAACCTTTCATTAATTTTATTTTCGTTTTTTGTTCTTTTCTATTGCCTTATAATGTTTTAAGATATAAGGTCATGTTTGTCAAAGTATAGCGAACATATTTTTACGCACTCTTTGTGAGTTCCCAATGTCTGCCTACTACGGTTGAAAATCTGGAAACATATACGCGAAAATAACATCACTATAGGAACACTGCTTATATTTTGATACTGCTTCCAACTTTCTGTACTCGTTCTTATTGTGAACATTAAAATTCTTAAACTTAAATTGTCTGCCTTTTGCGGTTCAAAAAAAAAAAATCCACCAAGTGGAAAGTCACAACACTTTTGGAAGAACAACAATGCGGAACCCTTAAACGATACTTTGCAGTAATAAGAAATAGTTTTAGTTTCCAATTATTATCATTAGGAGGATTATTTGACGCAAATACGGATCAGATATTTGGTTCTCATGAAGTAAAGTTTTATATGCAGAAAAATTTAGCAGAAAAGTAATAAAAGATGGAAATGGTTTTAATCATGGCTACTTTCAAATGCTTAATTTCTGTAGCAAATCGAAAATTTCCTCACATAAGATGAGACAAAATCAGATTAAAGTTAAGATAAAATTGTGATAAATGTCTTCATTTTGAAACTGTGTAGAACAATTTCTTGAGTTAAACGTTTGAACATGCTTGGTTTCCCGTTTTCTCTATTTTTGAAGTATGCTCCCGTAGTGCAAACGGCTCTAAAGAAATGCTTGGAGTATTTTTTACTTAGATATTACAGACATAAGAAAAATGTCAGCGTACTGACTATACTCGTTTACGCAAACTACCGCCACTTACTACCAAACATAAATAGTAGAATTTTCGACTATTCTAAACACCAGTTGATGTTTCTAAAAACCTGAACATTGTTGATCTACTGAATTTAAATGTTAACAATGGATTTAACAGCACTTCCTGATACCATAAATTCACCCATTTAGTTTGCTATTTAACGTACGTTGGCCGAATTAAAAATAATTGACACTCAGCAATTATTATCAGAATCGGAATAAAAGATTTGTCAATCAGAACATATTAGTAACCATCAGCAAATTTCAGACTCTTGCGGGGTCGAGTTTTTAAGTTCACAAACCTTAAACAAAATTTAATTATTTATTTAGTTTAACCAAAAAAAGCTATTGCTTTATGTATTTCATCATGATTCGTTTTATAAAGAAACAGAGACGTTAACCATGAAGAAATTTTTATAACCGATAAAAAATGTAAAAGAAAAACTTTATTTCCTTCGTTTAGAAATTTCCTTTTCTAACACCTAATATTTATTAATGATACATATTTTTCTTCTACTCTTGAAAAGTTTTCTGTAACAAGTTTTTGTGACCATATAACCTACAAGGGAGTGTTGGTTGCTGCTTGGCTTTAATCTTAATGGATTCGAATTATTGGCTGGTGGCGAAGGGTCTGTATGGTGAGTGGTCATTGCTTTTGAAATGTTTGCCTACTAACCACAACTAATATTTTATGAGCATGAGGGAGTACACATTTTTGTACCTTACCGATAATTTAGGGATGAGATTATAATAGTCATCGTTTATTTAGTACTCCTTAGAGAACTGGTTTTATCGTTTCTTTGAAAAAGTTGCCTTACAAAACCCACTTCCTTTTTTATGCAGAGCAAGATAACCAAAATTGAAAACTAAAAGAATTTTTCTTTTGCTCAGCCAGTAGTTGCCAGACATAGGAAGATATTTTTAGTGGTGGCGCAACGCCAAAGTTCGTTATATATTTACACCAATGTTGCAGTTCTATAGAAGTTAATATTTTGCAATAATCTGTTCAATACACGCCTGAGGAATGTTCAATTAATGTTTGCTTTCTGCAGATATTTGACTTTTTTAGGTAGAATTCCATATCATTCTAATTAAAAAAATAGCAGTTGTAGCGTCAATTCTAATTTTAATAAAACTGTAAAAAATTCCAATTGTCGTTAAAAAACACACTTTCTTAGTGGTCCTTATATGAATTTAAAAACATTAATTGACTTACCCTCGTAAGACTTACTACAGACAGATCACTTTAGTCATTTCAATAGTTTGTTTTGTTTCGTTTTAATTTTCTTATTTAGTATTCATGAATGTATTTTAGTTCTTTGTTACTGGAAGCATATTTAAAGCGTCGTCTATTGATTTCAAAAGAACGCTTAAGAAGCAACAAAAAAAGTTTTATAAAGTTTGAGTGGGACATTTGGCTAACAATTCCTGTGAAACTTAATAACTAATCTCTTTAAATTTTGTGGGCGGTAACTTTATGTTTTGTTTATTTTTTGTAATAAAATGTGTATAAAATAAAAGTGTATTAAATTTTATTTTTATTCGAAAAAGCAAAGCTGTTGTTTGTTTTGGGAATTAAAATTAATTTAACTAAATTCCATTTTGAATGTAAGCGACATGACATCCAACTTTTTAAACCAAGAAAAATATTAGATAAGTGATTTCTCTAGCGAAGTTGTTACTACAGACTTTGTTAGTGAAAGGAGCGTTGGCTTAAGTTACGCGTTGAAGGAAATTATAATACCACATACTAAGAAAAAAGCCGTAATATAAGAGCAATGTATTAAAATTGAATTTTATGGTTTTAAATAAACAATATAATTATTTGGAAACAAAGTGTTGTCTAACATAATTATAAAATTGTTAAAAGTAAACATAACATTTTTAAATTATAGATATATTAAAAATTAATTTATTTTGTTGTCTTTTTATTTGTTGCAATATTTTTTATATATTAAAAATTTTAATTATTTAAAATCTATATGTGTTATTTATTAATTGATGTTTCGTTTACTTTTAAGTAATGTAGGTATGACTAAAAAAGAACAAAACATTTTTAGTTTTAATAATATTTAATACCGCCTTTGGCTGAATTATTTTTTTATCAGTTTGGTGATTTTCTTGCAAGCTTTCGATTCATTTGAATTTCTTTAAAATATATATATTTATATATATATATATATATATTATACACATAATCAAAAAATCATAAGAAACCTCAATTCATAACGAATCGAATTATTATTAACCAAAAATTACTAAGCAAAAAAAATTCTTAATTTTTATAAAAACTTCGTGCTATTTTTTTATTTAATTATCCCGATTAATTAATTACAGATATTGATTATTGAATGTCAAAGCTCGTCTCGATGTCCATTTCCTTATCGCTTACTTAACTCTTCAGGAAACTTCTGACAAACATTTTAAATAAACTAAAGATTTTTGTCTAAACAATAAAGCAAAGACAAGATAAGTTACGATATTCTGTAAAATGTCTTTTTTTTGCAGAAAATTTGTTAGAAGTTGTAATTCTTTTTAAAGTTAAATATTGTTTTCGTTTGTTAATTTTTCTATTTTTAACAAACCTGAAAAAAACGAGGTTATTAGACTAATTGAGAATTATTAATGTGTGTTGCCGCATAACTGAGTTATTTCTGAACCGATTTTAAAAGTTTTTTCTTTATTTGAAAGGTTATTCTTATAGTTTGGTTTGGTTTCAAAATCAGCTCATAATTTAAAAACTAAAAAGTGTCCCAAAACAACATACAATTTATTTCGTGTATAATGAACCGTAAATGGCTCCGCCTTAAACTTTGTATCAATATAGTTCCCAATAGAAAAAATTAACACGAAAACAAGTCCAAGAAGTAAGGGGTGTCCCTATAGGTGACGTAAGTTGACCTTTATGGGCCTCTCCCTTAGACAATCGCTTGAAAATTTGACAAAATGTCGATTACTGCTAAAACTAAGGCATTCGTTACTTAGTTTGCCTTAAATTGCACCATGTAATAAGTAAAGTAGCTAGAAAGACTTCTAGTCGTCTTCTACACTCACATAATTTTACACATGTTTTTACTGCCTCCATAGTCTTGTGATAGAAGCAATTATAAAGATTTTTTAATGAAGACTTCTAAAAAAACTCTTTAAATAAAATTATATACTAAAGAATGCTGGGAAGGCTTCGGTTCAGCAATTGAAAATTTTTGCAACCTCCTTCTAAAATATTTTTTAAGGAAAATATCGATTTTTTATTGTATTTTATTACCTGTTATTTCATTTTCATTTTATTTTTTATTATTTCCAATTTAAAAGCAACTTAGTATTTAAGTAACTAAAAACAGAAATTTCGAGAAATATAAAAAACTTATAATATACAAGTATAAAATAACAGTTTATTGCTTAAAGTAAAACAATAAAATTTTTTAAATTTAAAACATTTTGAAATTTACAAAACAAATAAAGCATTCAGGTATTTTCGCTGTTAATATTTTTTAACGCTTAGGAACTTGTCTTTACAGGATTATTTTTTTAGTTTTATACTTATATTATAGTTAATTAAACAGTCTCTATAGTTTTTGATCCTTTCCCTTGTGTAAAAATAATTATCAAAATAAAATTCTAAAGAAAACTAAACAAAAAAATAAGTTTTTAAAAATAAACGTTATTGCATTTTTTTTAATTTGTTTGTTGTTATTATATTTTTAATATTTTTTTGATATTGCTTCTGAAATAAGCAGGGTAATAATAATTATTAGGATAAAAATTTGCACATGGATTTGCACTTATTTCCATTTCATTTTGACACAAGAGGTTTCACAAAACCATTAACGCCGCCGTACTTATGGCAATAGCATGTTAAAGCTCGCCCATGAAAAGATCGATTTTCATCAAAAAAGCATAATGAGTGACGAGGCACATCTTCATTTGGATGAATAAGTGAAAAAACAAAATAGTCGGTTCTAAGCAATGGAGAATTCTTAAATTATTTTGCAGTCATCTTTGCATCCATTAAAAGTGATAGTCTGGTGTGAAATTTGGTCAAGAGTATTTATTAGATCTTACTTCTTAGAAAATAAAAACGGCGTAACGGCAACTGTGAATGGGGAGGAATATCGTAATATGATTGAAAACTTTTAACGCCGCAACTGCATGCTTTGGGCTTAATTAACATGTGGTCTCAACAAGACGGTGCCACATCGCATATAGCATTGCAATGGAATTGCTGCGATTTGTATGTAGTATATAGTATACCTTCCTAAGAGACACCCTTTACATATTCATAAATCAAGTATTTTAAACAAAATTTTTAACCTGCTTCTTATTTAGTACCTTTCAGGCTCATTTTGTACTTAACCCACTATCTTATAACTATGAGCACTGTTAAGCGAAATTCAAAAATATACTTATCTAATATAAAAACACTATAAGCCTTAAAACGTATCATATTTTTAAATGCACTGCTACATATTTTTTATATCGAAGTACTAACAAGGCAAGAAATTTGATAAGTCAATTTAATTTAATGCTATTATATATCTTTATATTGGGAGAAGCTAAAATGCTGAAACCTGCGCTGTATTATTTGCATTAGCATTTTAGATCAGTTCTAGTATACGAGATTTCTCTTGCTATCCTGTAACACCGATCTAAATAGGCTTTATAAAAAATTAAAATTAAATTATAAAATTATTCTTTTCAAAAGGCTCAGAAATTAGAAAACGTCAAAAAAAAACTTTATTTGTATTAATTGAGTCATCGATGTACCATGGTATCTTATACTTCAAATTGTACCAAAAAAGTATAACTTCACTTACTTTTCCATTGAAGATTCGGTAAAAGCTACTTATATGAAATGTGCTGAGTAGTAATGAATGGTTATTGATTATAAATGATCAATTTTGCCAGTACTACTCATATGATTTCTTTTACCTACCTTTCATTATTTGTATATAATAACTTTACACAATATAGGCCAAACAGATAATTATACATCTACGCTTAGAACGTTGATATCCCAAAATGTAAATTTAGTGGTATATTTGAGAAGAATACCGTTACACTGTTGAAAAAGTTTAGTAATTTACAACTGAAAGTGTTCATTTCTTTATGTTATATTTCAGAATTTTCGTAAAGTGTTGTGAATAAAACATATAAAAACGAAAGTACAAAATAAAAATGCAGAAATATTATCAGATGGAATTTTTATTAAAAATATTTTCAAATTATGAGCCCATTTCTCTATTACGATCTTTTCTTAAGCCGCCACAACTAAATTAAATAATAATATCTGAATATATTACTCTTAATACTCTCCTTTTTCGATTTTGCTGTTGCGACTTGTACTCATTGTTTTCTACTTTAAGCAACTATTCATTTGATATCTGTCAAAAAAATAATTTAAATTAATTTTAAAACATAACATTATTAATTTATTATTTATTTATGTACAGTGGCTCACAGCTTATTTTATGCACTGCATATTTTAATTTTTTAAGTCCTGTAACAATAAAACCAGTAAGATATAAAAAAAGAAATTGGTATCATTTAATAGATAAAAGGGGTTAATTTAACAAGAAAACTTCAATTTTTAAAAAATTAAGATTTAATTATCCTAAAAGTAAAACAAATAAAAAATACAGCTTTTTTCATATCACAGCTTATTTTATGCGGTAACCTTAAGTATTGAAAACTTTCAAGTTGTGTTTGCTAATTTATATTTTTAATACTTTGTCTGATACACTTTATTGTCTATAACAGGCTTAAGACGGTTTGGTATAGATGCAACTAGTTTTCGCGATGAATTGGGCGAAATATTCTATCACTCCAATTCTTTTAGGCTATTTTTGCTTAAAAACTCGTGTTGCCTTATGTTTCTTCCAAAATGGACCATAGATTTTTAATGACATTGAGGCTTGGTGACTGAGGTGGCGTAATCATCAAGTAAGGGTAGTTATAAATTGACCAAAACTTTACAATTTCCGATTTATGTTTCGGATCGTTATCCTGATAAAATCGAAAATTTGATCTTATACCCAGATTCTCCGCATTTTGCAACAAATTGTCCTTTAAAATTTGAAGATACTTATTTTGTCAATGGTTGTTTCAATAAACTCTAAACTCTCAGTACCAACAGTCGACATACAGGCCCAACTCATGACGCTGCCACCACCTTTAAATATTCTTTATTAAGCTCGGTGTTAGGTTTTTTCCATACGTAGGACTTATCATCGGAGCGGAATTTATTAAATTTGGATTTATCGGTTAAGATAACTGCATTCCAAATCGATGCGTCTTTGAAATCGTGTTCTACAGTGAAGTTGAGACTGCATATTTTGAATTTGGCGCTAATGGAAGGCTTCTTACGTGCAACTCGACCATTAAAATCTTGGTGACGAAGAACACACTGAAAAGTTTCAACGCAGCAATGTTTGCCTATGTCATATTGAATATCGAAAGTCAGTTTGGGAGCTGAGAGCCCTGTATTTGCTTAAAATTTTTTGACAATATAACGCTCATCATGTTTATTAAAAATTTTATTTGGTGCTTATCTACATTTGTTAATTAAACGATTTTCACGAACGAAGCACTCAATAATTTGTTGCGACGTCTAAGTTTTTTGTTCATCATTTCAACTATTTTCCGCTGCGAGTGACCGTTTTTAAAATGATTTACTACCAATTCTTTCTGTACTAATGTTGTGTGTGGACCCATTTTAAATTTCCCGAAATTAACCAAATTATTGACAAAATAAGATCATTAATTAAGTGCCAATCATATCGAAAATACAATAGGGTAGAATTAAAAATAAATTTCCGCTAGACAACGCATTCTGAAAGTATCGTTACCAAAAGAAGTAAATGCATAAAATAAGCTGTGAGATGAAAAAAGCTGTATATTTTACTTTTCGTGTTTTTTAATTATGTTAATATTAATTTTCTAAATAAAAAAAACCGAAATACCTTAAAACATGTCCCTCTTTTTTAACCGACTTCAAAATAAGAAGGAGGTCATTAATTGGACGGAATGATGCTTTTATATATTTGTGCTTCCATGGCTCACTCATTTTAGATAGATCTTGAATTTTTTTTCTTTTTGTAAGGTATTGCTTAATATTGGTCCCGTTGTAAAAAGAGTAATCTAAAAAATTAAAGGGTGTTTCCACTCAACATACATGTTTATTATGTATATTATAGTTCGTAAGGAGCAACATTTTAAAATTAAATTAAAATTGCTTATCACTGTAGCTCCTAATAGGAAAAGGTAATACAAAAATTGATTGGAAAATTAAAGGGTGTGTCATAAGGTGACATAAACTGACCTTTACGATCCTATCCTTTTAACAGTTATAGAAAAATACTTGCAAATTGGATAGAATGTCTAATGCAATGACCATTATAGTAACAAGTATTAACTTTCAATATTATAAGTTAAAGGGTGCCCCAATAGCTTACTTAGTTTGGTATATATGGCCATACTTTTGAACAGTATTAAGCATACGTTGACATAAACAAAGTATATGTATTGGTAACTCCGCTATAACAAGTATAAAATTTCGATTTCGAAATAAAAGGTTGTCCTAATAGTTGATGTAATTTGATGTATGAAGTCAAACTTTTGAACCGTTATAGACAGACAGCTGAAATCTACACGGGAACTGTATTGCTAACAACAAGTTTATAATATGAATTTAGTAATTAAAGGGTGTTCCCAAAATTAATGTAATTTGACCCATATGGCCGTATCTTTTGAACCGTTATAAACAAACAATAGAAAATTAGACGGAGTGTCCATTACTTTTCTTGGTATAGTAAGAAGTATAAATATTTTAAATTATAAACTAAAGAGTGTTACAATAGTTTATCTAATTTGATGCATATTGCCAAACTCTTGAATAGTTGTAGACACACGGTTGAAATTTATAAGGAACTTTAGTGCCAAGTCTGCTATAAAGTTTGGAGATTGTGTATAATAGAGCCCCAATAGTTATTGTTATTTGGTGTATGTGGCCATACTTTTAAGTCGTTATAGAGAGACACATGAAATCTGTTTTGAAGTCGATTTTTTTACCAGAATTATTTTACATTAATCTCTTATAATATACAAGGCATTGAAAAATACTTTTCGTATACCTTCCAGCATGGCACAATAATGTGTGTGACTTTATCTAGCATAATTATCACATGGTTGGACATCAATGATTTAAAGCGTGCAGGGCCTCACCGAGAGTATAAATAGCTAGTTGCATTTCAAGACCTAAATAGAAAGAAAAAAATTTTCAAAATGTTCTTAATTTAAAAGACCGTTGCAAGGCCATTTATGTGTTCTGAACTCCTCGTAGCGTTCTAGGAGTTTAATTGCTAATTTCTTGTTTACAATTTTTTTTTAATTTTCACTTTAATAAACATTGGGTTTCTAAAATAGAAAATTTTCCTGTTTCATTTTTGTTTTTATTTCATAATTTCTGTTCTGTTTAAATATTTTCTTGTTTTACTTTTGTTAAATGTTAAAATTTTTATTGTGCATGTTTTAAAGTAACAAAAAAAAAAAATAAATAAATCTATTGTAGGAGAATAAAATATTATTTGTTATTTAAAACCAAAAATGTATTTTATTTAAAAATTAGAAAATAATTACATTTTCAACATTCCAACATTATTTACTTTTGCCATAGAAATAAGAGAAATCTCAAAACAAACATCATACTTCCCAGGAGTGAGAATGCGTTTTTAGTTTTACCGTAGGGAACAATCGTTTCAACCAAATTTAAATTCATTTAAAATTTCATAATACACATGATTTGTGCAAAAATATTCATATTCTTTGCTAGGATTCCAATAAAATTTAAATGACCTTTAGCTAAAAATATACATTTTTCCAAATATTTTTCTTTTTTATTAATTTATATATATTTTTATTTAATAGAGTTATACAATTGTTGAAAACAAAAGGGACAACTGCATATGTTAACCTAAATATTTGTACAATACAATAAAATAAAATATATAAAATAAAATAATACACATTTAAGACTCATATGTTTCCTTTTTTATGAACTCGTTTAGAATAAAATATTACAGTTTCATATGTGAATAAAATGGGCAATTAATATTTTGCCGACATGTGCCAAATAAAAAAAAATCTAACTAGAATTTGTAGTCGCCATATTTGTCTAGTTGTCCCATTTAGTACTGCCGCCAATAAAATTTGTGATTGTGTTAACACTCAAAAAATGAAAGTACAGGACTGAACTAAGTCAATGGAAAATAATAAATTTGCAAAGAAGATGAAAAAGAAGAAATTCTTACAACATAAATCCCAAATGGCATAGGAGTCAGTAGCACAGAGATGACAACTAAAAGGATACTTCCCAAAACAATCCTTACGGAGAAAAAAAAAATCCATAAAAATGAATTACAACAGCATATGATCGCCTATGCTTTGGATGTACTTGGCCGCTAAAAGTGGCAAAAGGAGGCTTCTTGTGATTGATATCGAAAGATTTGAAAGCGTAAGAATCCTTAGGTTTTTAAACGTAACAAGACATAAATTCTTCTAGCCTAGATTTACACTATGCAATTTTTTGAGGCATTTTTTCTCAATTTTCTATTTATGTGTTATGCGTTATCTAAAAGTAAACATTAGCAACAGTAACATCCTCTAAAACTCAAGCAATATCATATTGCTTATTCCTCCTGCTTCTCAAACAAACAAAAATTCCATGCTAGTTTTATGAAAAATTGCAATTTATAGAGGAGGTCATAAGCTTTTTGCCTATTGCATTTGGATACACCCTGTGTCAGTACAGGGTGGTACCACAGGGCGTCAAAGTAAGTAACCTCGAAATTGAAAAATGTTTCAGAGCTTTTAACTTAATCAAAAGTGAACCGATTAAAATTTTCTTCCCGAAAATTGCAAATTTTTCTTTAATCGACTTCCCAGACTTCATTTATGCGCAGGGACTCTACTGAAAACTTATCGTGCAATTCTTTTTACAGTATCGAGCATTTAGATTTTTATTAAAAAATTTAAATTAAAAAAATTTAACGGCAGATTAAAAAGTTCCAAACTTTGTACAGGAAATTTATTCTTACGAGATAAAAACACGTTTTGCTTCATCGTAGATTTTTCAAACTTCTATTTTCTTCTATAGTTTTTAAAAATAAGCTATTGCAAATTTGTTACTATTATTAGGTGTATTTACTTTAGATTCAAATTTAGTTAAATTTTTTATTGACTCGATTATATAATTAATTGACAAATAAATACAAAATTTTCTAGTTAAAGAAATATTTAAATTAGTTAAATTAAATAATATACTTCGTTTGTATAAATTGTCGCTGATTGATAAATCCATAGAATACGTTGAACGATGGTTGTTATATTAGCCTGAGCCGTTTTGTTAATATAGAGCTAAATGCTGTTGCTATTACTTCCGAGAAAAATATGTAAAATGTCTGATTAATATTTTTGTTTTTAATTACAAGCAAATCACCGCGCAAAAGACTGCAAGCAGCCAATCTTTGTCAGTTAATGACACTTCGTCCGGAGCTGGAATTAGAACAACATCTCCCTTAGATTGATGCACAAAAGTTTTGAAAATTTAAGTAGAAAATGCAACATTCCTTACACAGGTAGTTTTTCGTGTCAAATACTACCTAAGTAACGATCTTACGAACTCTTTTTAACACCTTAATGCTGGAAGCGATAATGTGGTCCCCATAGTATTTTGAAGCCTTAGCAATAATTGCTTGCGAATACACGTTTTTCTATTTCCACCGAAACTCCATTGGTTGGCTCTCAATGACTTTCTATTGACACAAACAAGCTTCAATAGTAACAATTTAAATTTAACTTTGAGTTTATCTATCAGTTTAAATATAAAATTTTATAATAAATCAGCGGTAAAAATAGAAAGGCCTTCTCATTTTAGATTCACTAAAGCGCCTGTTTCTTCTAAAATATCCGATTTCAAACTCCCTTTTAAGAAGAGGTTTATGATTCTGTTCTAGTTTTTTTTAATAAGAAGGTATTTTTGTAACGAAACTAGGCTTTCTTAGCGATCTGTTGCTGGCAGTTTTTATTTGTTTTAATGCATTTTTTATTTTGAATAATTTGTTTTTATTTTGATTGTGAAATTTGGTTATAAGTTTGATATTTTAGTAGACTTTGGACAGTTTAGCGAGTATTTGCCTTTTTTTGCAATTTCGATTTTAACTAAATTTATGAATCGATGGTAGACAATCTTTTGGCATATTACCACCACAACGGGTTGGTCAGACGTAATCTAATTTGAAATTTCAATTTTTGATTAATTTTTGAACATTTGGCCCGTATATAGACAATGACTTGGCGAATATTATTCTCCAAGTAATCAATCGATTCGTGCCTATCGGCGAAGACTACACACAGAGAAAAGAAATTCGTTATAAGAACCGAGTTTGTTGCCAATCGAATTTTGTCGGTTGTGTGTATTATTTTGAATTCGGTTGTAGTAACTGAATTAATATAGCAGTTACAACTATTTTAAAAAATTATTCTTGGGTGATTATAAAATATTATTGTGAATTAAACAAAACAAAATAATTTTTTAATATATACTTTTATTTCAATAATAAATTATAGGAATAAGACTATACGTTAAAAATTTCATGATTCGAACCATTGAATGCAGCTATCTTCTTCCTTTACAACATTATTTCTTCTTTTCCACATAGTTTCTTCAACTATCCCATACCGCACGTTTTGCGCTGGGAAATAAATTAAATATTATAAAATTATTTTTATATATAAATGTCTTTCTGAGATAATTTTAAACTTACCATTAACCAATTTGGAGAACTTTTCACCACTTTCATTAAATCTTTTTATTTTTGAACTAAAATACTTTTGATTTTTGTAATGTGTACAAACTTTATTTATATTGTGTCAAACATTTTTTGATTTCAGAATATACAATCGGGTTTTATGATTCTTACTTCCAAAATTTTGTTTTCAGTAGTAATGTACTGAACAAATTTAGTTGCATCTTCCACTTAATAGAATAGATTTTAGTAAAGGCACAAATCGGTCATATTAACTTTTCTAAGAGGTATTATAGCTTTTAATATAAAAAATAAATCAAGACTATAAATTATTAATAATAAAAATCAAATTCTTATATTAGTAATTGAACTTTTAGCGTATTAAGCGAGTTGTTACCAATCTTTTTTCTGTGTGTAGGGACTTCACATATCCCCACAAAAAAAGTCTAACGGCGTTAAAGCGCACGATCTTGGAGACCAATTTACAGGTCCGAAAGATGAAAGATGGAGGCTGCTGTAGTCAAGGTGGTAAGCACGTTGACTACAAACCGGCTGCCCTGGGTTCAAACCTTGTGGCAGTTAAAAAATAAAAATGTTTTTTTTCTGTTTAATGGTATTTATTCATATTCAGATCTAAAATTAAAACATGCAATCTTCATAGCTTATTAGCCGGCGAAGTAAAATAATTAATAAAATGGCTATATCTATCTCCTTTTACTACCTGTCTTCTCTCTCATCTATCCCTTTCCTAAGAATGTAGCACGGGTACAAACTAAGTAGGTATTAATGCCTGAAGTGCTACTTCTCTTTAAAAAAAATCTTCGGTTACTAAATGTTTGCTTCAATAAGTCAATTATGGCAACATCTGTATGATTTGTTCTGCCATCTTGTTGAAACCACAGCTCCAGCACATCATTTTAATTCAGAGTAGGAAAATAAGTCATTAATCATGGCTCTTAAGCGGTAATCATTACGTAAAACATTCTGACCAGCATCGTTTTTAAAAAAAGACGGTGTAACGGTGTCTCAACATACACTTGAGGATTATCTTCTTTCTCAATACTGCAGTTTCGTTTATTGGCCAACCAGAAGTGATTTTCATCGCTAAACGAAATTCGCTTATAAAAATCAGAATCAACGGTAATATTTTTAAATTAGAAAACCTCGTAATAATTAAAAAGTAAAGATATCTTACGATCGGTACTATAGATCACAAACAGATTTATTTAAAAAATCATTTTGTGATTTCGTATTATTACTGCAGATATTATGAAAAATTGATAATGAAAATGCAATTTATGTGTCGTTTAAATTTTTGGTATCCAAACAGGCTTCACTGCTCGCTTTTTTCCTATTTTCTTAACAAATGGTGTTATTAGTTATTTATATTAATTTATTAAGTGTTTTTAGCTTATTAGTTTTTCAGTTTACAGGTTTTTTAAGTAGCTTTAAAGATACTAATAGCAAAAATAAACGAATATATTCTTAAAAGTTCATTCAATGATAGGGAGCCCTTACAAGAATGACCATTTAAAGTATTTATAGGCTTGCTGCAAAAGTTTCTAAGAGGCATCCTATTAACAAACGCACCTGCATTAGAAGAAAAAAAATGAGGCCTTTTTTAAGGCCTCTGCTCTCCTGCTTTTCATCGTTAAATATTATATTATTTTCCCCAACATTTACACAATTTATGTGTCTATAACCTACATTTGAATACAATTTTTATGATAAAATTGTTCAGAATGAATAATTGAGATATTTTTGGCGACATTTTTTATTTCAACAATAACTTTGTTACTTATTTTTTAAATAAATAATACAAATTTTTATCTTGTTTTTTATTTTATTTTGGATAAAAGTTTTATGCAAGTTGTCGTTTCCTTTTTTCTAATGTTAACTAAGGCCTTACTTTATCAGAGTTTTCTTTAAATCAGACTATCTGTTAAAACCTTTTTGTTTTTTGTTCTTTTTTGTTACTCCCCATTGTGTGCTGTTTAAATATGAATGGCTGGCTGGCTGGCGTCTTTAAAATATTAAGTGAAAAACAAAAGATTTGTGTTCTAGTTTTGTATTATTTTTTTGTAGAATACAAAATATGCAAACAAAAAATAAAGTGCTGATAAATTTTATATTTTTTTCTTTACAGGTAAGTGAACTTTGCAAAAGAAAAGGAAAAGTCTCAAAAGGCTTTAACAAGAACTGCACTTGAAGGCATGGCAAACGTCTGCAATCAGCGTGTAGGAGTTTAAGATTTACAATACTTTAAGATTTACTGCTTTAAAACGACTGTTTTATTAATAAATTAACAATCCTGGCTTAAAATGCTGTATTGATGTATAAACAGTTTTGCTTTAAAGCTTTACAATTGCTTTAAGCGGCTATTAGACGATCAAACTTTGCCTGTGAGCACGGCCTGATAAGAAAGAGTGTTTTGCTGTTACACGATCATGCCAAGTTTGTCAACATGAGTGCGCAAGCAGATTTTGTATTTGTGATAACGCTTGAATTAGTTCCAATATGTTTATTTTACTTTACAACATTAATAATTGAATTTGCTTCTACTTTTTTTAAATCTTTCTAAAGGCTTTTTTTAAGACTTTTGCTTTTAATTTTCATTATTTTTATTTGCTATAATTCAGGCAAACTTTCATACACTTTAATAAATTTCTTTAAAACGCGAATTACAAACTTTATTCAGTTATTTCAATTGAGGGTCAAAACACGTCTCGATGGCCATTTCGTTATAGCTTACTTAACTCTTTTGGAAAGTTAGTTTATTTTAACTGTTTGTCAGAAGTTTAATGGCTTGTCATCAGGCCGTGCTCACAGGCGAAGTTTGATCGTCTAATAGCCGCTTTACTCGCTCGTTTTGTGTCTTAGCCTTACACAGAATCTAAGACAATGAAACTGTCATAAAAAAATAAATAAATAAAATATAGTATTCTTTGTTGGAAATACCATAATATTATCCCAAACGGTGATAAAAATAGCATCCGTGTAAACAAACAGTTGTCTCCTATAAATATTCTCTTTAAATCTCACATATATGTATGTCCATTAAGGAACTAAACATAAAAAGATATATGGCAATGTTACGTTTAGAAACACCTTTTATTTTTAATTTAAATTTTAATAAATTTTTGTCATTAAGATACATCGATATACACGACCATTAGAGTTGTGTAATTCGTGAACGACCTAGTTCAATTGATCTACTCAGTCCATTGAACTATATGGAGCGCTCTTTTTACTGGGTTCCTTGCTCAGTTACTGAGCGCCTTTTATAGGTCATCATTATTTATATGAAAACAAATACAAAATTACAACTTGAGTGAAACCTCAAAACTTATATTGGTACAAATTAAGGAAAAACATCCTTTTGTAATCAAAAAATTTATTATTTTCAACCAATATTTTTTTTAGTTTTAAAATTTTACAAAAATAAAGTCAGATAAAATATAAAATACTTACATATAGTTAATCTTTAAATTGTTTTTCAGTTGCACAATTTTTCATTAGCATGTATGAATATGTTTTTAATTTCTGATAAATTTATAACACGACACTAAAAATTTTGTGAGCTTAACATATCAACTGGAGTCAATCAATTATTTTCTTCTCACTGATTGAGCCTGTCAACTGGATTCCATCATTTGTTTAAGCTCACTAAGTGAGCTCTGAACTAAATGAACGAACTAGTTCGTTCTAATGAGCTGAGCTGAAAAGAGCCCTCACTTTAAGGAGCTGATAAACCCAACTCTAATGACCATTGATAATAGGGGCATCTGCCCATCACGCGACAATGGATACGTAAATATATATTTCATGGGTATACTTTACAATTTTTAACTTTCAACTCGCTAAAGGCGAGTTATCCCGGAGGCCCTTAGGACCACGGTGTTAGCTCATTTTTATTCTTATGCTTAGTATAATTGTTATGCTTAGGTATGTTTACAACCAGGTAGTATATAACTTTGGCCTTAGGGCTTGGTATTACTCAATAAATACGAGGTGCCCTTTTAGTAACTCTTTGACAGTTTGGCAAGGATTTTAATGAAGTTGGCTATCACGTATTTCATGGAGAAGATCAGAGCCAGCATTGCCTGTAAGCTGGCGTGAGAAGTTGACCAGAAGAAGATAGGTGCCCACTCCCTTCCACAAGACCAGCGGTTCAAAGTTGAGCATAGGTCTGAACTCCGTTGTATACATTTAACACACCATGGAATGAAAGAGGCCTTACCTCCTCCTGCAGGTCAGCTTGCACGCGCACAGTAATTATTCCGAGAACATTTCTTTTAGCCCAAGTTTAATTATTGAGACAAAAACAATTTTAACTAGAAAAAGATTATATAAGAGCGAGGTGTACCTCTCGTCGCAGTCTTCCCCATCGTTCTGAAAAACCCGACAGCAGTAAGGCAAAGAAAAACGGCTTAAAGACCTGTTGAAATGCTGAGGCGATCAACGTGGCTAAATGTTGGTTGTATTGGGTCACCGATATACAGTGAAAGAATTTTGATATATCATACCTTTGCTATAAAAGACGCTTGCGCCAACTGTTATTGTTGTTATTATTCAATTATTAACTTTAAAGTAACTAAACAAGTCTTAGATTAAATAAGATGAAATTAAAGCTATAATCCGCTTTAATGAAAGGTCGCTGTAGGAACATCAGATACCGCCTTTAGCTGTGTTTGGTCTCATCGTTATCTAACATACGTTAATGGTATCAGAGTATTCTGTATATTATCCCGAAAGCATCTTCTAATCAGTTTTATTAAGAAGGAAAGCAGAACTTGGGATTTACTTCGTCGGTATTAAATGAAAAGCTTGCCTCTTTAATCCCGTCAAAGTTTATTAATGACTAGAAGGTTTCTATTCTTAAGCATAGCCAGCAGTGTTGCCAGAAAGTAAAAAGTTATGTTTTTCCTTCAAAGAAGTTACATTTTTTTCTTTAAAAATTATATTTTGTAATTTTCCTTAAATAAATAGTAATTTAATGTAATTTATATAAAATGTACAACAAATCAATTTACCGAATAAAAATAAGAATATAGAAAAACGCAAGGCTCATTAATTTACAGGTGGTCTTTATAGCCTCATTGGATTTTTGTTTATTTTCGACGTTGTTGTCAAAATTCTAAAATAATTTTGTAAATAAAAAAGTAAAAAAACTTAAAATTTTATAAAGTTAAATTTCAAAACCTAAAAATGAAATATGCGTTATTGCTGTACATGTAGGAGAAAGAACCCAACTGTAACAACTTCATTTAAGCACCGAATGATGATAAAAGAATTAATTAAATTCGGCTTCCACTTGGTTAGTCAGCTATTTCTGACATCAACGTGATGCTCGGCAACAACAAAATGACATTAGGTTTTTGTTTTTGTAGCCGTCCGGCCACCTAGTATTTAATTCGCCTTGGAAAAACGTATAAAAAATGTCAGCCCAATGATTCTCATGAGCATCTAAAACAGCACTCAATACTCATATTGCGTAATTGAAAGTTGCACTGGGGAGAGCCATTCAATAAAATTAGTTAAAGCAGGATTTTGTTTATAAATCGGTTTAACCTTTTTCTTTGAAACATTGAGCTTTAATAAAATTTACTATTTTAAAATTTCAAAAAATGCCGTTATAAAAGATAAATTTGAGTCTTATATGGTTAAAACTTCAACATAAAGGTACTGCCAAATTTTTCCGTAATTTAATGCGGCGCTTCTTCAAGGCAATAAAAAGACAATTTTCTAATAAATCGAGGTATTGGTACGGTATCACAATCTAGTTATCAATAAATAACGGAATAACTAACATTAAGCCTAGAAAGATAACGTTATTTTTTTGTACGGTAGAGATAACGTTACGTCTGAAAGACGTATGGTTTCTAACATCCTTCTAAAGACTTAAAAAAAATAAATATTGGTAAAGTACTTACTGAGATCATTTATTTATTCAATGATAAGAACAAATTTGGTAAATGAGATCAAATGAAAATACTGATCATATAAAATTTCTCTCACTACAAACCACAGAGATAGAGTACAAAGTTAAAAAGGCATACGTCTGATAGACGTAACTTATCTATGCAGGGTTAATAACAATTTTCGCAAGTTCGAACAGAGTACTTAGGTTTTGGCACGGAGTGCAGCCCTTCTTATTATTTTACAGTTCGGAAAAATTGTTGCCAGAAATTTGAATCAAGATATACTTCGTGATTTCTTAATTTTTTATGTAGGATTTTGATATCATTTGCAATTGAACTGATAAGAAAAACAGCTGTCAGAGACGTTTCTACATAAAATAATAAAACACATTCTTTTTCTTAGTAATATTACTTTATTTCGTGTCTGTATTAAAAGTTACAATAATTTGGGCAAATAAAACAAAATTATACAAGTGATGTGGAGCCTTTTAAAGTTAAAAAAAATGTAACCAAATGGCACCGCTCTTGCAAAGTTTATTTTTTTTTGGCAAATACACCATACGGCGACCAACGCAATATTTTCTCTAGAGTCGGAACTATTTGATTTCAATGATCGTGTTTGTGCAGCTATAAAGTAATTTGTTAGGCAAAGTATTATTTTGAAGGCTCCTCAGTCATCTGTGAATATGGGAGTTAGTTTTTTCTTCTTAAGAATCCTTTAAAATTTACACAACAAATTAAAAATGTAACAAAACGGCAACACGGATAGGTAGTAAATATCCTATTATGTTGCCTAAGCTGGCTTGTAATGATTATGAATACCAACAATAAGAAGTTTTTGTCCATTTTATTGCTTTTTAAAAAAAAAATAATAAATTTCACTAACTTGAAAACCTCAAATTGAATAAATATTTAACTTTAAACTATTTTATTGCTGAGCAATAATGCAACCCATACAACAAAGCAAGATTGGTTGTGAACAGAAGAATTATCTTGTATGCTTTTTAATGTAAATAATTCTTTTGCAATTTTTCTTGTCTACATGATGTCCTTTCTGATATGTAAAATGCCCTTTCTGATATGCACAATAAACCTTCTCCTAAAATTCCTTTAACTTGATAAAAATATATACTAAAGTCGTTTTACAAAGAAAAGTGACAGAATATGAAAATAAAAAAAAAGCAAAATTGTTTACGTGATACTTGAGAGCACTCTTTTCTTAACTCAAGTATTTTTATGACAATTTGCTACAAACCAGAATCATAATATCAATCATTCAACTGTGTACACACTTCTCTGTTTATCTGTCCGTCTATAAGGGGCTTCACTTGTTTGTTTTTTATTTTCTAACTCTTTTTTTTTTTGCAGAAAAATTGTTTTCATTTACATTTTATGCCTGCAATTTGAAGGTAGATGAAAATGTAACTAAATTGTACCAAAATAAGCAGAAAAAAGTTTTGCAACTTAGTTTGTCAAAGTTTTATTGAAATTTCTTACATTAGTTTTTGCTTTAACTTTTGTTAGAATTTCTTCTTGTTTGTTTGCTCGTTCTGCAGTGTGAGTACATGTCTGTCTATACTTTTTTGCTGCTGTTGCTGTTTTTACACTTTTTTTTTCGTTTAACAGGAATTAATAACACTGTACAACAAAATCAAATTTTTTCAAAAATTACAAGATCCGGGCTATAAATTCTGAAAGAGGAGACAAAAAAAAGATATACGTGTATCGGCGATTTGAAAGTTTACATCTGGATTTCATTTGAGAGGGGGTTAAAGTTCCCCAGCTCTGGCACATTCTTATTGTTAAACGGCATAAGAAACCATGTGACCCTTACATTTTAGGTAAAAAATATGTTCAGCAGATTTATGTAAAATGTTACGGAGAACATTTTTGTAGAAATGTTAACCCTCTAACTCCTCAAGATATGGGTCTTTTTTGTCCTTCTTTTAAGAAATAGCAAAAAACAACATTAAAACAGGGTTTTAGAGGGTTAAAATGTTCCACAAAAATGTTACCCGTTAAATTTTACTATAAGTCCCTGAATACACCAAAAAGGAAAATTCAACCATTAAGTCAGAAAAAAGACCCAACCAAAGACAGCTTAGGGTTAATTTCGCATTTATTAAGAATTTTGTTTTAAATCAAATTTGGATAGCATTAATTACATTTTTTTTAGCTCTAGGCAATTCCACTTCATTATCATACAATGTCCAGCATATTTCAGCGATAAGCGAATGAATGTATCTACCTTTATAGTGTTCTTCAATGAGTGCGCATGTCTGATGAAATTTTTCACCATGCTCATCAGATTCTGTTGACAACTGGTTCTCAAAGTAATACATATGGGAATTTAAAAAATGAATTTTTGTTGACATATGAACGCAATAAAAGGTTCCTGTTTCAGCGATTGTTCCATCAACATAATGACTAGGACTTCGAAGTTGTAGCACAGGTACTGGGAGTTCGTCAGAATGCTGAAATGGCAGCATGGCTGATGGCACAGTTTTGTATACAAAACTCTTTCGCCTATATCTATTCAATTTTAATATGGCACACGTAGCACGTAGCATCATTATGTTCACCTGGATCTAACCACCGTATAGAATACCAAACTGCATTGAATTTCGTTGACCTTCAGCGAGAGTTCAAAAATAAAACTGTAGTTTTAGAACAAAAAAAAAAATTTTATTACCTTTGGACCACAAAATTAAGCCATTATAACAAATAAAAAATAAGAAAAAAAAACATCAAGTGAAAAAATTGGAGCTCGCCCATATCTGCCGAGGTACGGAGCTTAGAATTTTTCCAATTTTTTTAAATATCAATATGGATATCATATTAAAGCTTTTGAAAAAATCTTTAAGGAAATAGCATTAAGAGTTGATGAAATTTTTATGTAAAATAATACATATGAAGTACCAATTTTTTTTTAATTCTCTGTCACCCCAATATTTGCTTTTTTATTGGAATTACTTCACTGAACTAGATTTACATATACTATATGGTGAAGGGTATATAAGATTCGGCATAGCCGAATATAGCGCTCTTACTTGTTATTTACATTCTTTAAGAGGAGAAATAATAATGATAAAAAAAAAATAATGATAAAACAACACCTTATTGAGGCCATAAATAAATTTCAATTACTTCGCAAAATTATTTCTCCTCTTAAAGATTGTAAATAACAATTAAGAGCGCTATATTCGGCTATGATGAATCTTATATACCCTTCACCATATAGTATATGTAAATCTAGTTCAGTGAAATAATTCCAATAAAAAAGCAAATATTGGGGTGACAGAGAATTAAAAAAAAAATTGGTACTTCATATATATTATTTTACATAAAAATTTCACCAACTCTTAATGCTATTTCCTTAAAGATCTTTTCAAAAGCTTTAATATGATATCCATATTAATATTTAAAAAAATTGGGAAAATTCTAAGCTCCGTACCTCGGCAGATATGGGCGAGCTCCAATTTTTTCACTTGATGTTTTTTTTTCTTATTTTTTATTTGTTATAATGGCTTAATTTTGTGGTCCAAAGGTAATAAAATTTTTTTTTTGTTCTAAAACTACAGTTTTATTTTTGAACTCTCGCTGAAGGTCAACGAAATTCAATGCAGTTTGGTATTCTATGCGGTGGTTAGATCCAGGTGAACATAATGACGCTACGTGCTACGTGTGCCATATTAAAATTGAATAGATATAGGCGAAAGAGTTTTGTATACAAAACTGTGCCATCAGCCATGCTGCCATTTCCGCATTCTGACGAACTCCCAGTACCTGTGCTACAACTTCGAAGTCCTAGTCATTATGTTGATGGAACAATCGCTGAAACAGGAACCTTTTATTGCGTTCATATGTCAACAAAAATTCATTTTTTAAATTCCCATATGTATTACTTTGAGAACCAGTTGTCAACAGAATCTGATGAGCATGGTGAAAAATTTCATCAGACATGCGCACTCATTGAAGAACGCTATAAAGGTAGATACATTCATTCGCTTATCGCTGAAATATGCTGGACATTGTATGATAATGAAGTGGAATTGCCTAGAGCTAAAAAAAATGTAATTAATGCTATCCAAATTTGATTTAAAACAAAATTCTTAATAAATGCGAAATTAACCCTAAGCTGTCTTTGGTTGGGTCTTTTTTCTGACTAAATGGTTGAATTTTCCTTTTTGGTGTATTCAGGGACTTATAGTAAAATTTAACGGGTAACATTTTTGTGGAACATTTTAACCCTCTAAAACCCTGTTTTAATGTTGTTTTTTGCTATTTCTTAAAAGAAGGACAAAAAAGACCCATATCTTGAGGAGTTAGAGGGTTAACATTTCTACAAAAATGTTCTCCGTAACATTTTACATAAATCTGCTGAACATATTTTTTACCTAAAATGTAAGGGTCACATGGTTTCTTATGCCGTTTAACAATAAGAATGTGCCAGAGCTGGGAAACTTTAACCCCCTCTCAAATGAAATCCAGATGTAAACTTTCAAAACGCCGATACACGTATATCTTTTTTTTGTCTCCTCTATCAGAATTTATAGCCCGGACCTTGTAATTTTTTGGTGTGTTGTACAGTGTAATTATTGAGAATCGATAAATATGTGTTTGTTTAAGTCTTCTACTGACATGAAATAATTTTGGCTTAAAAGTGGAATTAAAATTTCTTGGAAAAGGTGTGTAAATACAAACATCGTTATGTAAGATGTAGTCAGAGTGCTTGTAGTAAGAAATGTCTTAAGTGTAGAATAGCAAGAAATACATACAAAAAGTTTAAAGCAGAAAAAATATCAAAAAATTATAAATTAGTTAATTAAAGAACTTTTATTTTGAAACCCGAATAATCTGATAACCCTTAATTAGGGGATACGAAACTTGTTTAATGTTTTGATTATAATCTGTAATTATTTCTTAATTACTTATTGATAACTATACAAATAATTTAATCAGGCTCGTATCCCATTGGTGGCAATTATTCCTAAATTCGTCTTTAGTAGTCTTTTATTGACCCAGAAGTTTAAGGACGTAAATATTATGTGTATACACAAACAATGTAGACAAGAATTTGAGAATTCTTTGGATATAAAAAATCCATTAATTGCTTATCGATTAGAATTAAGTGTTGGCGGAAGAAACTCAAATAAAGATAGCAATTAGTTTGAACTTTCTAATAAAATAATTTATTCGCTATTGACATTTAATGTGCGTGAATAACTCTTGAAGAATTAATCCGAAGGTCATGTAAAATAATTTGTATACAGATCTCAAATAAGAACGCTTGTTTATTATTAAAAAAAATCACAACAATCACTCTCAAAAATTTTGTCTACCATTGAAGGTTATAAACTATTTAATTACACAATTTTGTATTTATTTTTTAATTAAATTAACAAATAAACATTTAATCAAATTTTATAAAATTTTTATCCAAAACCAAACAATAACTTTAGTAGGTGCAATAAACTTTTTTTGGACATTTGAGTTTTTGGTGCAGTGATCGGGAGATGTGCACAAATTGGGTTATTATCGCCTCTTTTGTTTAACGTCAATGTAGACAATGTTGCATTCTTAGGAAATGCAATAGGTTCATAAATTTAAGATCAAGGCACATTAATACAGGTGACTGCATTAGCATTTACGTGTATTATTTTTTTTTTTTTTGTAAAATCTTGTTGAGCTGTCAAAAACGTCTGGCAATATGTGTGTATGTGTTTGTGAAAAATAAGCAAACAATTGAACACATATATATAATACACATGCACACACAACACACACACACAATACACAATATGCACATACAAAAAAAAAAAAAGCAATAATTTTGACAACTCGCAAAGAAAAACAGCAAACATATGTTGACCACCTGAGATAATGCCGTCACCTGTTCAATTTGTCTTGTTTAAGATTCTGCGATATATGTGGTGCTCATGAATTCTTAAAAAATAATTAACACGTTGTTTATAAAATAAATTTCATAGGAAATCATGATTTATAATCTACAAGAGCATTATCGTTGCTTATTTGTTTGCATGATAAGCAGTAGTATTGGCCTTCGTATTTTTTATCCGAGTATTTTGTAATTAAACAATCAAAGAATTGTTCTTGAAATGAGTCTTTAATTGAGACAATCTAGGAAGCCAAAACAAATTGCAGTCGTTGTCATGCAAAGTAATGTCTCTCGGAATCAACTAAACTAACCATGAAAAAATAATGGAGTTCACGGCCGAAGATGTAGCTGGCACTTTAATTTTATACCATAATGTGAGATCGATATTTTCATTTGTATCTGTTATTCTGTCATCTGGAAACTAAAAAGAAAATCCAATATGCTTTACTTTGGTATATGTAGCGCAAGTTGGATTATTACTGAGTTAATCGAGGTAGATGATAAGTGCCGTATGATGCCGAACGAAACTGCGGAGTATTAGGCATAGGCTAATATTATAACAAGGCCTCCTGTCCCAGAAGCCTTTCGTGCGGAATTTCAGAGATAATAAATGCAGGAATGGCCGCAACAGAAAATGAGGCCCAACTCTTTAGAAAAATTAGGCTGTCAGTAGCAAGCTTTAATAAAATTTAATAAAACACATTAACTTTGCCTTTTCAAACTAGTTTTTTATGGCAGTATGCTCGTAACCAAAAAATTGAAGCAGTATAATTCAATTTTTACAGCTAAGTTAGAGTTTTCATAGTTATTGTTTTCTTAACTTTCTCTTCAATAACTGAAATGTGTTTCAATTATTCAAGAAATATATCCTTTAAGTTCATTCATTAAATTATTAATCATAAATTCAATTCTACAAATTTTTCCTTACCCTCATTTCTCTGTGCGACAATCAGTTTACGAATATTTGTTTTTTATTTTTTATACTGATTGCTTTTACTTAGTTTTGCTTTCAAAAAAAGTTTTTTTCAAAAAAGAAATATTCCTGAATTTATGTGTGCAACATTTGTTATGGTTGCCTTGGCAAAAAAAAATGTCACTACGACTTGATGCTGGCTCGTAACATTTACAACAAAAAAAAAAAAAACAACAACAAAAAATAAACTAAACTAACGCCTTTTTATTGTAGTTTCCTACAGTTGCTGCCCTTGCATTTTTAGCCTTTCTTCCTTTCAAGGTAAACGAGGCAAAAGTAAAACCAACCTTTAACTTGCTGGCTGCTTTTTAACTAAAAATTGTGGTTCTTTTCTAACAAAACAAAAACTTTACAAATAAATCCGTTGATACTTTAAGAGTAAGTTGGAAAATAAAATGCAATTTTATTTTTTTCGTTTTTTTTTGTGATTTAACTCACAAATAAAATAGAAGACATGAACTTCTTTAAAGTGTTACGTTCGTTACAGTTTCAAAACTAAGTTAGAAAAAACTGTTAAAGAAAAGATTTGTAACAATAGTTGATGAGAACAGCAAAAGTTGTTGATAAATAAATTTTGTGCAACTAAAATTGTGTCTCTTTGTTGCAAGTTTGACCTTAAGTAAAACTTGTCTATTGAAAATGTTCTTCAAAATATATTTTTATTATAAATTTAGTATAAAATGAAAATGAAAAACTTATAAAGCATAATAAAAGAATGCCAACTCCTAAAGGTGATATCAAGTTTAACAAATGTGTTTCTTAAGGCTTAAGAATGTAAAATCCAAGCAGTAGTTGGTTGTCCAAAAGTTTCTCAAAAAACAAATTTGATACAAAATGCTGCTTGCTTTGTTTTCTTTTTTTTTTTTTTTTTTTGAAGCATAGCAGGATTTTCGAAATGTCATAATGAGCTCACTTTTTGACATTAATCACCAGTGTATGAATAGATTTGAAGAACGCTATCAAATAATGCAGATTCAAACGACTTTGTGATGCTTATGCACATTTAGTCATCCATCTAAGTAAGTAAATTGTCAATTTATGGTCATGTTTAATTTCTCATACTCTTCAAGTGATGCCATAATACTAACCATGAAATGTGGTACTAAAGAAAATATCGCCGCGGCGCGCCGCTGTAAGCGAAATTGTGAAAGAAGATCCAAATTTATAAACTCTTCGTCGGTCACAGGTATTGGGCTATTGTTCGTCCGCTACGCAGTAAATTCTGGACAAAAAATTCTATCCTTCATTCGTATAAGCAATCCAGCTGGTGCAAAAATTAAGGCTAGGAGAATATCATATGCGTCGTTTTTTGGGTGGTAAAGTAGTTGGTAAATTCTAAGGGTTATCTTTAAAAATTGGAGGCGTTTTCAAGCGTCAATCTTCTGATCATAAGTGAAAAAAAGGAGCGCAACATGAAGGAAAGGAAAGGTATACTACTTTGTTTTGTCGCCATGCTAAACATTAGTTCTGAAAGTCTATATTTGGCAGTCGAAGTAGTGAATGATTTCGAAGAAAGAAGCTCTGCAAATTATAGACCCAAGCATGGACAACAACGTACTGCAAGATGGGCTGTGAACATTTCTGCTGCTCAAGAAAGAGTTTAAAACACACCATTAACCTCAACAAGACACTGTGCTCGGGAGTTTGATCTTCAAAGAATAACTTTGGCCACAATTTTGCACAAGAATTTTCATTTGTTTCCACTTAAGATTCAGTTGACACAAGAGCTCTTTCCTCATGACCATTTACGACGCCATACATATGCCAATAGCTCGACCATGACAACCTCGATTTACATGAAAAAATCATAATGAATGACGAAGCACATTTTCATTTGAATGGATATGTGAACAAACAGGATTGTCGGTTGTGGGCAATGGAAAGCACTTTATTTATTCATCAGTCAACTTTGCATAAATTAAAAGCGACAGTCTGGTGTGCAATTTGTTTAGGAGGAACCATTGGATCTTACTTCTTTGAAAATGGAAACTGCATAAGGGTAACTCTCAATGGAGAGCGATATCGTGATATGATTAAAAATTTTTTAATCCCACAACTGCATGCTGTGGTCTTGTTTAACATTTGGCATCAATAAGACGGTGCCACTTCGCATACAGTCAGGGTTAAAATGAAATTGCTGCGAGACCTCTTTCTAGAACAAGTTATATCAAGAAATGGTGATATGTTGACTTCTTTTTGTGGGAATATCTAAAAAACATATTTAATGCAAACAAACCAGAAAAGCGCAAAATGGCTCGAATTTGTGAAGCCAACATCGGCTTCACATTTATTTGATATTGTATTCCATACAGAGTTAGTTTCATTCTATTCTCTTTCATTTAATCAAAAATTAAACACAAACAAAGTAGTAAACTCTTCCGGCGGACACCCTGTAGTTACCGTTTCGTAAGTTCTGCTCTTTTAAATAATCTAAGGTTCCTAAGTATTGATACCACATTAAATTATTTGCGAGCCTCACTGAGCAAATAATATAAATATTTAGAGATGAAAAACTCGATAAGACTGGCAGAATTAAAATTTGATTTTTTTCTAATTTAAATGCCCTAAAAATTGTGAAAATAATTTCCCTCAATTGTTTGCTATTGGCACTTTTCTGTCCTGAACACAAAATATTTTGTTTCCTCAAAAATATTTTACCTCACGTTTTAATGAAAATGTCATAAATTTTTTAAAAATTATTTTACAAGCAAAAAGGAGTTAAACGTAAAGGAGAAAATATTTTCAGTATGACGTGCTTGAAAAGGGTACGATGACAACATGCGAAGTCAACACAACAAGACGAAACACAAATCAACTGAATACAACTGGAATGAAGTGAACTCAACGAGTCAACATACATATTTAAACTTAAATCGTTTCAATAACATCAAGGACTAGTGGCAGGAAAAGAAAACGTAGCAAAAGGACTCGTCAACGCTTTTTAGCACAATATAGGGTGTGAGTGTAAGATAATATTTATGTGTTAACGTTGTTGTTTTTGTTGCTGTAAAAGTGTTACGGTGTGTCTGTGTAATATGACAATGTTTTAGAAGATGACGAATGGCCGCGTGTTGACAATTATGACGACTGTCAGCCATCTACCATTACAATGGCAAAGAACTGTTAAAATGATGATGCAAACGACGATGACTTCCATTCGCATTGATAACGATGTTTTATGTACTTTGCCAAGTTTATTTCTTATAGAACTGTTGGTGTTATTAGAAGTCATAGGTAGAAGAAACTCCCACCTTTAAATATCCCATTTTAAAGGAATTATTTCAACTTTTTCGTTTTCTTACCATTCATTATTTGCTTGTGCGTCTAGTATTTTCTTTCATTTATTTAGTCTACCTTAAGGCGTACAGTGAGAAGAAGGAAGCAGCCTTCAAATAATAATGAAAACATTCATTTTATTTTATTTATTTTTGCTGTCGTAAATGTCTCTTCTTGCTTTTATGCTTTTCAATACTTGCAAAGGATTGTGACGGTTATGTCAATATGTTTGTTAAGCAATATGAAATGTAGTTGATGTTATCTTAAAAATAAATTAAAACAGTTGCCGGAATTCTACACAAGGTAGCATTTGAATGTACGATATTTTTTATACATTTTGTAGCGTTAGCAGATTCTAAACTCCTTATAAATAATTACGTTAAATACAATATTTACATTCATCCGTTTTCCATTATGAATGTGACTTTTTAAAGTATAATATAAGTTAAAGGAGAATTTTGCATTTCCTCCAACTTCTTAAAACTTAACAGTGAAAATCTTTCCAATTATTTGTTTTTAGATAACTGCATGAAGGTAATATAAGACTCGAGTGGTTTTATTTCACTTATCAGAGAAATCAGCAAAAATGAAAATTAATATCGCTAGACAGACTTTTGATATTCATTAGTTCATTTCTTTGCGGTAAATCTGCTTTCTTAAGCTCAATAGTACTTCTGAAAGGGTAACACGAACTATAATACCGTGCTCACTTTAAAAAAAAAAAAAAAATGACAATATTGACAATTGAAACATGACACCAAAGCATTAAGATTTAGTCCAGATTTACGCTATGCAATTTTTAAGTCATTTTTTCTAAATTTTCTATTTGAGTTACATCGTTATGCGTTATCTAAAAATAAACATTAGCAACACTAATATCAGTGGCTAACTACTGGTGCTACAAAAATATCCAGACCATTGGAAATACACTCCTTGTATCGGTTATTAATAAAGGATGTAGTTTAAAAGTCTTCAAAATGTAGTAAGAGAATGGTAAACTAATATGCTAAAAGGTGCTACTCAGGGTATGGCTACACACTGCAACGGCGCTAGTAGTCTCATTGTATCCATTTACTGGTAAAAACATCGTTAGTTTATGGCTACCATAATGAAGTGTTGTTGAAGTAAAATTTGTGTAAGTGATAATTTATTTTTGTGTTTCCTGTCCTAATATCCCCTCAAAACTCAAGCAATATCATATTGCTTACTCCTCCTGCTTCACCAACAAACAAAAAATTTCATGAAAAATTGCATAGTGAAAATGCCATATTAGTTTGAAAATCAGTCAATTAACGGGTTTTATTTATAAAAAAATTGCCACATACGGACTTAAACCAAGCCACAACAGACTGTACTACACTAACACAAATACACCGTTTGGTGCAGTGGATTCTATTTCTTAAAACTGAAGCCATAGCTCGCAATACGATCGATAAAGATTGTTAGCGCACAATAACCAATAAAGTTTTGTTAAAAATATAAACGAAAATTATCCAGGTGGGTTAAAGTTTCAACAGTTGCTGCACATACCAACTATTGAATTAATTAAATCAAAATTCGACGATAAGTTAATTTTGTAAAGTGGAACAGTCAATTAACATCCACGACCGGGCGATTTTACACCTCTTAAATAGATACCGTGGGCCACGTGAAGTCCCTAGCTTGTACTGATATGGCGCTAACAATTAATGTCTTTCAAACATTGTTCAGGAAACATATGTCCGAAAGAATGTTCAGTTGTTAGTGGGATATTTTTATTTTTCAATTACAAAATAATTTTTAATTAACAAATAATTTTTTGCATTATTGAGCCTAAATTTACATCTTAAAGTTCTATGTAAAATCTAATCTTTAATATACGATTTAGAAGATTTAGGAATCAGTGTGAAATCTGCAATCCTTTCATATGATGCTCAATCGATGTTTCTGGGCATTTCTTAAAACTTATACCCAGTGATCCGATGCTATCGTTATGGCATGTTATTGTCTGTCCATTGTGTCTAACGTCCCTAATCAGATCAAATTTATGTACAATTTGAACATAATATTAATATTAATATTTTTTCTTAATTTGTGAACGTAGTAGATTGCTATTGTTACTAACATAGTTTAGAACAATTAAATCTGAAATTTAACTGGTAGAAAAACTACAAATTCAGAGTCAAGTTTGGAGAAATACTAAGCGATTTCGGTTTTATAAATATATTCGCACAAACTTTTGTGAATAGTTTTTCTGATTATGAAGTGCTCGTTTAACTTAGCGATACCTCTGTCACATTTATTAAGAAGTAAACATGAACTAAATGAGAAGTTATGCAATCTTTTAGGTATAATCTAATAAAAAATTAATAAACCTGCCCACAGATTAATTACGAAAATAAGGTTTTGACTACCTTGTACATAACGGCAACCAAAAAAAAAAAAAAAAAAAAAACAAAAAAAAACACACACACTTTGTGAACAGAAATAAACTCAAAAGCTTGCTAAAACATGCATCAAGCTATCATGGTAAGATGTCTACTGGTTTCTTTTAGGAGAGAGTAAAATTATTCGCAATATTACATATATATATATATTTTAGTGAAGTAACTGCAATAAAAAAAAAAAAAAAAAATAGTAACAAATATTGGGGTGACAGAGAATTTAAAAATAAGAAAAAAATTAAGTACTATATATAATTTTACATAAGAATGTATCCGCCTCTTAATGGGTTGAGCATTTTTTTTAAAAATTGTAGTATTTCCTGAAGTATCCCTTCAAAAGCTTTTAAATAATACCCATATTGATATCTTGCAAAATATGTTGCACAATCTTACTTTTCTATAGAAAGTTCAGAGGCCCATAACTCAGAGAATATAGGCGAGAGCCAATTTTTTTACGTGATGTTTTTCTTATTTTTTAATTCTGTATCTCCCCATATACTTGATTTTTTTTTAATTGGAATTACTTCACTAATCTAGATTTGTTTCAAAAGTTATGGAAAAATTAGAGGAAGGCGTGGTGTTTTGTTCGCTGACTCGAGGGGTATTTCTGAAATTATGTCTGATCGTATTTAAATTATCCTTAGTTCATCTAGTGTCTTGGTAAAGTTGATTTCATCTTAACACGGACGGATAGACGGACATCGCTCAATCGAGTTCTCTATGCAAAAGAACTCAGAATATACGCATTTTATCGGGTCGAAATTGTAGAAATTACAAACAAGATATAACCTTTTTCCACTTTTTTTTTTTTGTGAAGGGTATAAAAAGTTATTATTTAGTGAGAAGAGTAACAACACAAAAACAATGTGTGACTAAGTTGATTTTTCAGAATAAAATTTTAATATATTTTAACCGTCTTGTTATATAGAAAGACTGAATCCAATAATAGCTGTACCGTAATAATTGATGCCATAAAAGTAATTGCAAAGTCAATTATTATTGTAACAATTAAAATAAATTTATGGCAACAATATTTTATTTATGCTGTTTAACAACAAAAAATGTTTTATTGGAATAACATGATATTTTTAAAATATTTTATTACAATAACATTATTTAGAAAATAATAAACACAATGAATGTTAATGCACGTATTTATACAAAATGAGTAATTTAATTAAAAATATTAAGAAAAATTCTATTACGCTTAAAATTTAACATTTTAGTACAAATATTTAAATTCATTTGTAAATTATTCGTAAATATGTTCCAAAATTTGTCAATGTGCGCGCCCCTTTAGTTTTATTTAAAAATATTTAGCTTTCAACAAAACAATATTTTTCAATATTTAATTGATTCAAGGTAATTTACATTTAACATTTTGTCCATTAACACGCATGAATATTTAATATAATTTGTTTCTGTCTTGCTTATCGTATATTTTTTCCGGCAAAAAGGATAAAAGTGTCAGATAAAATATTTGAATTTAAATGGTGTGCCATTTTTTTCTTCGAGTTATGCAGCTTATTTTTACTTATATGGTCTTGCAGCAGAATTTGGGCTGAAGGCATGTTTGGTCCGTAATTCCTCGACTTGTCTGTTACTTTGGAGCGTAGTTGTAATTTGAATGCAAAGTTCTTGCTCCAATAAGGTTCCAAATGCTGACTAATAGGTGTTTTTTTTTCAACCAGATAGAAATATAAATTGTAAAAAGTAACATAAGAAACTAAATTTTAATTAAGAAAATTTAATCGAAACATGACACATATTGTATTAGCATTTTGGGCTACCGTGGGTGTTTAATTTTTTAAACATTGCTTGCCGTATGTCACGAATAACACAAACAATGTTGGTCGCTAGGGTTGATTAGCATAAGCCAGTAACTTAATGTGACCCCATAGGAAATAATCGATAAGTGAGGTGATTTCTTAAAATCGACTTATCGCAAAATTTTAATTTTAATAAATCGCTGGTTGCTATCGACGTATGGCACGTACTATTATAATGTTAAAATCACATTTTGTCCGCGTCACAAAATCATTAACCATGTTGCGGTAATGATCTACATGGTCCAATAATACCACTATCGTATAAACCGCATCAAAAGTTGAACTTTTCAGGACGTAATGAAGTCTGTTGTGGATTGATTTCACTAAACCAGTTAAGTAAAAAATTACCGATTTTCAAAACAAGTTTTCAAAATTTGGTAGCGTTGTTGAAGCATCCAAACTATTAACGGTGAATTAAAAATATACTGATCATGAGGACACATTAAAAAAATTTTAACTAATCATATCTAACATTAATATTGGGACATCCTATAATTTAACCTTAATTTGGTTTCTTGTAAAAAAAAAACCATTAAGGAGGGACAGAGGTTATAATTAAATGAAGAACAATTTGCGTGTTAAATATTAACAAAATTGTTTTGCTTTTAAAAGCACATTAATGACGTAGTATATGACAATGGCGAGATATCCACCTTTTGTTACTTCTAGCGCCTGACCTTCAGCAATGTATGGATTTTGTTTAACAATTACGTATTTACGTAAAAATTCAAGGCAAATGGGGAAACTAAACTGAGAATAATCTACTGGACATGAATTACAACTTTTGTTGTTATCTATGCAGTATTTCATTACTTCGCTTTGTTTTGATAGTACAATTGAACATTAGATACCAGAAAGTCTTAAAAACATACATAAAAACAAGTAAGAGTGCAGAATAGTTTGAATAAATATCGGCATTAGAAATTCTTTCGTACCATTATTTTTTATTTTTTTTTTTTTTTGTTTGTTCAAAAAGTGCTTTTTTTTGACAAATGGGAGTTTTGCTTAGGGTTTTTGTCCCCCCTTAGTAAATGAAGAGATTACTGTATCGGATTCTAGTACAATTTAGTAGTGAATAGCTCAGCAATTTTTCTTACCTTTTTATTAAAAACAAATATCTGCAGCAATTCAAACGAAAGTTAAAAACCCTCCTCGAAGGCCATGCACCGGTCTTTCTTATTTTCAATACGAGAATTGATTGCCGTATTTTAATTTTGTTAAACTAATCTAGTGCCTTGGCAAAGTTGATTTCAATATTACACGGACGGACACACGAATAGACGGACATCGCTCAATCGACTTCGCTATGCATACTAATAATATAATAGTATAATAAACTTAAAAATGAAAGGATGTTTATACATAAGACCTGAAGTTATTGTGTATCCTTTTAACCGTAATATGCAGGCGCATATCAACAACAAATGCTAAATGCGTTTATTAACCACGCGATGTCTGATTTGTTTTTGTATTAAGAGATTTTCAACTAACCAAATGATATTTTAATTTCTATACGAAATCTAAGCAGCATTAATAAATAAAATTTTGTTAAAGTCTGATGGAGCGAAAAATGTAAATTTAACTCATTTGACTCTCCCAGATGAAATATTATTTTCCAATATCTGTTAAGGTTAATATTCTTCTAAGTATTAGTTACCAATAGTGGAAGAAGACTGGACTGAAGAACAAATTTAGCTTTTAAGCGTGCCCAACATTGACATATTTAAACAATATAACGATTCAATATAGCAAAATTCTATTTTTCGTATCTTTCTAATGGACTGGGAATAGCGAGTTGAATGGACGTGATAACAAACAGCGCTTAATTATATTCACGCCCTTAGTATTCCAGAAGTCCTGTAACAGTTATGCGACGAACGTAGGTGGATTAAATCGCTGTACCTTAAACTGTGTTTGTGTCAGGACATCTGAGTTAGATGAAAACCTTAAAAGTGTGTTGCGTAAATCTATGTGACGATGAGAAGGCAGCGCCCCAGTCCAGCAAGTCGTGTAAGTGCGACTGGCGGCTATCTCGTCGCCGGTAAAATTACATGATTCGCGCCGCCGCCTAATTTGGCGGCTTGTTGTCAGCTCAACTATCAGCCGTTAAACTTGGCTAGGGTTTTTTCGGTTATTTTAAATAAAAAGATCTCCGTATTGAGTACTTAATTTCCTTTAGTATTTGTTTAGTGGTGTCAGCATTTCCATTTTCTACATAAACATATATTTCTAAAATGCTATATCAGATTAAGTTTAAAGTTTAAAAGTAATTCTAAGTTTTAATAAGAATTAAGTTTATTGATATTTATGAGAAAGATATTGAAAAAAGACAACATGACCGAAAGTTTATAAGAGATATTTTTTTAATTTTACATATATCTTTCGGTTCAGATGATTCGTGATTGTCGCACAAATAAAGAAACAACTTATTAATAATTAATTATTTTTAATTTATTCAATAATTAAATAGTTGTCAGAGTTAAGGTTTTTTAAAACGTTTAAAGTATCTGTTCGGCTCAGCCGTACAAAACCCGGTAAATAATCGGCCCTAGCGGCTAAGTCGCCGCCCCCTACTAAAATTACCCTTTAAGTCACCGCCAAAATATTTCAGTTAGCTTGATTCTCTCAGCGCATATCGTTTTCAAATATCCAGCCGTGACTACCATTTGACTGATGAGAATGAGCAGCAAGACACAGAACTTGGACACTATAAGTGACTGAAATTTAAATTGATTATTATAAGTCGACAAATAAAAATCACTATGCTAACGCAAATCCTTAGAATTAGGCTGAACATAAAGCAGATCGGCAACCATTTCGTCCACGCTACGTATCTCTGCACTTGTATTAAGCATTTTTAAAGACTTTTCTTTTTTAAAACTATTCAAATTATTCTATCGTTCTCATAAAATAATTATCACTTTTAGATGTTTCGTTTTTCTTTACACAAAACAACTTTGAAAACTTATATGTCCTTCATATTATGTTTTATTTTCTCGTTTTTCCTCCTTGAAAAAGCGGCAAAAAAGCACGACAGAAATAAGCCTTAAAAGAATAAAACTACAACAAAAACTAAAGCTTCTATATAAATTGTTAATAAAATATAAACTACACAACATAAATAAATAATAAAAACTGCTAGAGAAAAAGCAAAAGCAATGAAAAATAACGAAATAAATATGGAAAATTATTATGAGAATATTAAAAAAGAAATAAAAGAAAAACAAGATGAACAGCAAAAGGATATAAAAAGAAAATGTTATTGCTGAACAGAAAATCTTAAGAATTCAATCATGTATTTCGCTTTTAAAACTAAATATTTTCCAAAAAATAAATAAACTTGATTGTGGTTTAAATACATTTTATTGTAATTTCTAGCAAATTTTAAGAATTATTGACAAATGTGTGCGGACGTTTTTTAACCCTTTCGGGACGGAGTTTTATTTTGCAAACCAAATTATGTATGGTAAAATTTTTGTCATATTCTAAAAGGTATGATAAAAATATTATGTTCTCCATACTTAAAAATTTTAAATTCGTCCTTTTATCCTGGGACATATAATCCCAACAAGTATTTTCATGGGGCATAAAATCCCAATCAGTGTTCTCGAAGAGCGATTCGAAATCAAAAAGATAACTAAAATATAAATATTTTTAGATTTAGATAAAAGTTTACATTTATTTTTAACATTTAAGGAATGCAATTAGGTATTTATTTGTGGAATGGCCCAAAACACTTTTAACATAAGGCGTTGTTACAATCTGAGCATATCATCTTTGTTCGCTTTTCTATGCCAAGTGAAGAACAGCGGACACAGCGACAACTCTTCTCTTGCTCTACTGGCAAGTGGTCTCCAATATTGATGCTATCCGTTTTTGGACGTTTGGCAGTTCTACCTCCCTGGCGATTGCGTTGAAAATAAAGAAAAAAGACAGTTTGAAAATTGCTGGGACGTATTATCCCAGTAGTCCCGAAAGGGTTAAAGAAAACAAGAACAATTATACACCACCAGAATGTAATGCTGCATTTTCCGAAACGCTACATACGTCATCAGCATTCTTCCCATCTATCTTCCTTAGATGCTTACAATGTAAGCATCATCTATTCAACCCACTAGTTTTTTACATAAAAATATTAAAAAAATATTAAAAATATTAATTTAGATAAACGAAGTCCATACACAACCTAGTCATGGCTGTATTGAATTAAACGAGTCTAGTTAGTAAAACAGAAGGTCGTTTGTTCGACGGCTCATGCCTGCTAAGCCCTGATATCGAGCAGTTAAGATTTTGGTGTGGATGGCTGGGTAAGTTTATTATATTTCGAATAAATAAGCTGTCATGGAAGACAAAGCGAAAATGAAACATTATTTTCTTCTGCATGTACACGTTGCCACTGATAGAAAAAATATGCCTGTCTGTAGGTATGCATGAAAGATTTAAGTCTTCGTCCAACTGAATGAGAATTTTAACAAGACTTGTACTTAAAATTAACTCCTTTTCACGCCTGTTCCTAGTGTACAGCAATAAAAATATGCTGTTATTTCTTGTTTATATTTAAGGTACGTCTATTTTATCAAATTCATATATATCTATACGGCCAACCAACCTATTGACTCTCAAACACACAGTTGAGCTCTGTTGAAAAGGAGTTGTGGATGTGTTGGAACACAGACTTTTATGTATAAGTGTTTATACTGTTGACACAACTTATGGTTGATACAGACGACTGCCTCTATGTCCTATTCCTTCGTTTAACATTTCTTTATATTTCTATTTGGTTTGAATGTAAACAGGACAAAAAAATCCTAAGATATGTTTATATTACCCTACAAACCTAACAACAATAACAATACAAAAAAAAGAACGAGTAGAATGGAAAAAAAAACAGCTACAAACCATAAGAGCTTTAGTCGACTTCGACTATTATTCATGTCGATGATATATTTACATTAGACAACACAAGAAAAATACGTTTAATGTTTTCCTCCAACATGGCTATGAATAGCTGAATAATTGTATATGCGAAAGTGTGGTACACACAAACGTACGCATGCACACACATCAGACATCCGTAACAATACAAGATATTCTTTGCATTTGGAGCTGTTGTATTTCATCGGATGCACTATTGTTGTAGGAAATTTATTTGAAAGTTTAACGAAGTGTTGGTAACATTCAAAAAAATATTGCATAATTGGAACATATTTTTGAAATGAAAAGAGAGTTTAGTTTTTGTGTTCATTTGTTTTTTTTTTCTTTTTTCTTTTTGCAAGTAAATGGAGGAAATTGTTTTTACAGTTTTTATTAAGTCTTTAATATTTGTTGGTAAAAAAAAATAATAATAACAAATATTAGATGGTTTGCTCTACAATTTTCTGGTACAAAGCTCATTGGCCTTTATATTTTTTTTGAGCCAGTATTGTAATTAGCCGGAGCTAGAAGAATATATTACGAAAGGCGGATTATAGGGGTCAGTGTACGTGAAAATTCGACGATCAGCCACAAATGAATGAGCCCTCATTTAAAATCATATTGAATGTAAAAGCATATGGGTTTAAAAAAAAATTGCCTGATTTCATTTAAACACATTTTATAGTTAAAATGATAAAACAAGGAAACAGCCGAAATTGGACCGATGTTTGTAAGGACATCCACTGTACTTAAATAAATGCAAATTTTGATTCGTCACATTTTGACAGTTAATTGATAAAAATCTTTAAAATAGAAGAATCTAACAGTGAAGAAAGTTCATAGATTAATTTATTGAATGTGTTTCATACACATTTTCACCTTGATGACTTCGTTATTTGCAGATATTGTTGTTTTTGAGCTTCGACGGACTTACATTCGACTGTCCAAAAATAAAGGCAATACGTAGGCTAATGAAAGAACCTAATTACTGCATTATGAATTTCCTGGTGATCAAAATTGGCATTCTAGTTTGTTTCATTTAACCCATTTGATTTCTTCTTATTGGGTTATTTAAAATAAAAATTCTAAAATAATATTAATTTGCCATCGGTTTAAGCCAGATTTCAAATATTTTTTAGAGATTTTAAAACTTCTAAAGATAAATTGAGTCTTATTGGACTTCTAGATTACCAACCTAATGATTTTAACAAGGACTGGGACATTGATTTTTGTAGGAAATAATGATGATCATAAGTACGTATTAATACATCAATTTTTGTGAACAAATGTAATGTGTGTTATAAGCGAGTACTTTTAAGGACTTTTGGGATAATTTCTAACATTTTTGCTGGGTAGTTCCAACACAAAAAAAGTACTTAACTGGCAACTTATACTCGAATGTTAAAACGTGAACATCTAATTTTGACTATTTTTTGTAATGATTTACATCAGTCAATACCGTAACAAAGAGTGTGTACAAGGCACGTTGTTCTGTGTTACTCATCGCCCATTATGTATATGAATTGCATAATAAAATAATATATTTTTTTTTTAATTTCCAAAAAAGTAGTTTTTTCGCCAGACAGTAACATAACATCGCTACGTCTGTTTGCAGCAAAGATTTTTCTTTGTTCTCTTTACTATTTGTCACACATATTTGTTCTTTTTTTCTGCTAACCATTGGTTTAGCAACAAACTAAATTTTATTTATTTCTCTATATACTTTCGTATATAAATTGTTCTTAATAAAATTACAAAATTGGAATTTATTTGAACTTAAGCCGAATAAAAATTATTGATTTGATTATAGTACTACAAAAATATTGTGTTTTCTAAAGAGTGGTTTTCTTTGTAAAAATTCTTTTTTTAAACATGTATAATCTATTGTCATTAAAGTTTTAAAATATTGAAAACTTTTCTTTAAAAAAAGTATTTTTAAAAAACAAAACAAGTAGGAGTGATATTTCCGGTTTTGCGGAATCTTTTATACCCCTCACCAAAATTATTGCGAGAAGTGGAAGTGAAGTTTATAAAAGAACTTTTAGATTGTTGATAGTTTGTATTTTTTATCTGTGAATTTGAAATTTCAAATATTTTTAAGGCAACTGCAATTTTTTGGCAAAATAAATTTAATTTTGATGCAATTTTAAAATTTTTATTAAAAAAATAATTTTTTTAACAAAGTGTATGTGAAATATTGGTGAAAATTTAACATTTTTATGAAATTTGGATGGTTTAATGATATTCCCAGTAATTTATTCTGAAATTTTTGTTTTTAATATGACAAAGCAAAGAACCACAAAAGCCAACAAAACTGAAAGCATAATTATATCTAGAAAACCTAAAGAAAATTGAGACACTCGCCTGTAGACAAGCTAAATCGGTAAACCAATGCACTATGATCCTTATACATAAGGCAGTCGAAAAAGAATACTGCAGAAATTACAAAAAGTGAATTTTTAAGCAAGAAAACTTTTTCTAAGCCGCCCTTTTCCACAATAGAATATATTTTTACTATTTGATCGTAATAATAAAAGTTTAAACCAAGATTTCATCTGAAAAAAACTTCCTGCTTATATAAAAGTTATTTGTTTCAAATAAATCAAATGTAAATTCGACTGATGCACAGGGGTTGTGTGTCACGTTTTTCAATTTATAAAAGTTCTTCTAAAAAAATGATTTTTTGGTTTTTTACTGTTTTCAGCCAGCCAGCCAGTCAGTAAAAAATCAAAACAGAAAGTCCTTAAAATATTCGTACCTTTGACAGAATTCTAGGCGAACAGGGAGAACATTACGGTGTTAATAATTCATCTATACCGGCTCCTAATTCCTTTAGTTTGTTTTATCTGTGTATGAGTGTAAAATATAGAGCAATTGTGAATGTATTTTCCATTTTATGGCTCAAACTGTAACAATTTTGTTTAAGACTTTTAAGCGAGAAATAACAGCAACTAAAAACGCCAATTTAACGAGAAGCATAAAAATATAAGGAAACAAAGTAATTGAAGATATAAAAAAGTCATTTCGTAGTTGAGTAAAAGTAAAAATTAAATATGTATGAAATATAATCAATATTTTTTATAGACAAGTGCTGATCATATTAATTCACGTTGTTTTTTTAATGTCAAATATAAAAGTTAAGTAAAATATGTTTAGAATTTTTAATTAATTTTTTCTTTATTTCGATATCAGTGGACTGTGTATTTTATCTAGTCTGAGTGTTTATTCTCATTAAGCAGTGTTGAAATTAAAACAAAAAATCTAATTGTCAGCAAAAAGAGTTGAAGAGAGAAGGGAAAAAGTTTGTTTTACTTAACAACTACGATTTTTTCTTTGATGTCGACAAAATTCATTAAAAGCTTTTTTCTTTCGGCTTTCTTGAAACAAACATCTTCATACTCTTTAGCACACTTCAGCACTTACGCATAAAACGCATGATTTTGTGTTTTTTTTTCAAGCATTTTCCTTTTTAAGATTAGAAATGACCTGTTTACTCAAACTCCTTTAAATATGGCGTTAGCCTCAGGCTGATGTTTTGCTTTCAGACACAAAGAATATTTTTGTTGTTTAAAGTTTAATACAAAAATTATGATGGCACATGTAAACATGTAATGAATTTATGAATATAAGTACATAAAACCGAACCTATGTTTATCTGTTTGTTAGTTTGTTTGTACCTTAAAGATACACTCCATATAAGATAATTATTTATTACGCTTTAGCTAAACAACTAAAGTAGCGAAGCCATCTAAATTTTATATACATAAAAATTTGACATACATTCATACATACATTTTTCTAAGACTAATGTGAGTCGTTAAATAATAGGAACTTCCAATATACAGTAATTATTAATTATCCGATACCTAGAGAACTAAAATACAGACTCTGTCTAAATTGTATATTTTCTACTTTGGGAAGAGCATGGATTTTCAGTTAAAGTCCTGCCCGCCCTACACTTCCAATATTCTAAATACTAACAATCTACTCTAAGCAGGAAGAGATAGCGTAGATAATTTAGGATGGTGTCAGAGGGGTTGGAACAGGTGGTATCACTATAAAATATTTCTAAATTACTCTAATTGTGAATAACATACTTATTAAAGCCCGTTTCACTCTATAATACTGAGTATAAAAACTTGCCAAAGCAATACAAGACAAGCAAATATAATGTTTATGTCAAATAATATGGAAAGGAATTTCACATTTTATAATACAATATCATTTTTAGACGTTTTTTTAATTACTATGATTTTTAATTTTATCAGGGTTGTTTTGCTGCTCATAGCAAAGCCAACCATTAAATGAGCACTCGGAAAAGAGACTCAGAAAAACCCACATAGGTAGCTTTTTCTGAGCATGCCTTAAAATGGCTTACGCAATGATTCCTATATGATACTCAAATATGTATGGGTATTTTCGAAGCTATAAATATAATAGCCTTTTTACGGACAAAACAGCTGATTTTTCTGAAATAAATTATGAGCTCTTCAAGCGTAAATATTTCTGAAGGTTATTACAAATAAGTATTTTTGTACTCTTTATGAGCGTAAAAGCTCCAAGAAATAAGGCAGTAAAATTGGGTTTCTGATTCATATGGTTTGCTGGAAATGTTCATTGTATTTGAAGTATGAATCTATAGAAACAAAATGTAGTGTTGCATTGATCACAATAATTCTCATTAGATTTCTTTTTTAAATATTCTAATGCAAATCTTAAGACTTGTATAATAGTGTAAATGGTCCTTAAATAATAATTTTTTTTAAAGTATATTCATTTACATATGTATAGTTTATTTTTTCGATGGGGTCACCCATCCCTGAAGAATACCGGGGAAGGTGAGTATCGTAATGAAAAATTAAATTCAAGTGATATTTGTATGCAAGAAATTAAAATTTAAGCAAAATATCCATATTACACAAGAAATTCACGAAAACAAAAAAAAAAACAAATATATGATTTTGCCAATGTATAGAAATATCAAAAGAAACATGGAAAAAATTTAGCAAAAATTAAATAAATCTAAGTTACGCAAAAACATCAAAATTCATCGAAGTAATGAGATTCCAACAAAAAGTCTACATTTTATCCAAAATTCGGTATTGTACTTCATACGTCGAAAATTAACGATAAAACTGCTGACGAAAAAATACAAAATTTTAATTTACCCAAAAAAACGAAATTTCATCAAACGTTTGTAATTTTACTAAAAATACATATTTCTCTGAAAATTGTGAGAGAAATGGGAGTTCCGCAAAAATCCTAAACTACAAATATACAGAAAAATATACAGAAAACGACTAACAATCGCGTGAACTTAAAATTGTTGTCTGACAATATTGTCAGAAAATTGTCAGACTTCTACCTGACAATAATGTTGTTAGATATCTTACAATTGTGTGAACGCTTTTATTTGCATTGTCAGAACATGTCAGGCATTGTTAGTATAAAATAAGTTGTAATATGTTGGAAACTTTAAACATCTCACAACGATATCATTGTCAGATAAAAGTAAATGAAAAAAGTGAAAAAGTGCTTTAAAAAAACTTAAAATAAAAAATAAAATTAAAATTAAAGCAGAAAAAAGAAAGTTAAAAAAATTGGAAAGCGACGGAATGATTTTGATGGTAGGAAAAACTTGCCTGTGTTCAAGCACTTTGGAAATGGCATATAGTTCTTCAGGAACAAAGGTCGAATAGCTGAAACTGAAATACGGAACAAGTATTGTAGTGACCGAAATTTTTCATGTAAATTGAATTACATGTTTTGAACCGTCATAAACAAACGCTTGAATGTATAAATGTTCAAAATAGAGATTATTTAATTGTATGTACATATATGATGGTTGTTAAAAGACGATTGATATTTACAAAGAACCTGTGTTGCTAAGTCCTCTATATAGGCAGAAAACTGAAAAGAGCTAGTGTACAATTTGAATTTATAAATTAAAGGGTGTGCTCATACCTGATGTAATTTTACATGTATATAGCTCTATGTTTTGAACCGGTTTATACAAACACTTGAAAATTAGACCAAATGTCCGTTAATTTGTGTGGTAGATTAAGAAATATAAATAGTTAAAACTAAATTAAGGGGCGTCCCAATAGTTGATGTATGTGGCTAAACTTTTGAACCTCTTAAGAAGTCGGTTTTTTTGATCCTCGCAAAAAACCTCGGTGCAGGTTCTTCATTTTAATTAATATCTATTTGATTTGATAAAGATTTATAATATTAATTTGTACCTTGATTTATAATTTACATTAAAAAAATTTTAAAAAAATTGTCTTTTGAATTTTTTAATTCTGACACTTGGTAATTCTTACTACCGTGTGAACTAACAATTTGTTGTCTGACAAAGTTTTCAGATAAATTTATTGTCAAATAATTGTCTTACAATCGAATTGTCAGTTTTCTGAGAAATGCCTTGCCATCGTGTGAACTGACAATCTAAATTGTGGTTACATTTTTATTTGCCTTGTGATTGTCAGTACATTGTTATGTCTGACAATATTGTAAGACCTTGCAAACGTTTCAGTTTAAAAACGGTTCATAATTTTAAAAATTAAAATTAAAAAAAAATGCGTACCACTACAGCTCCCAATAGCACAAAGTAATACAAAAGTGAATCTATAAATTAAAGGTCGTCGCCAAGCGCTTGAAAATTGGGCAGAATATCGATTACTATGACCGTTTCAATAACAACATAAATTAAAGGGTGCCCCATGAGTTCACTTTATTTGACCTATATGACCATACTTTTGAAAAGTTATAGAATTTACAAAGAACCCGTACTGATAAGTCAGCTACAACAGAAATTTTGAATATATATGAAAGTGTGCCTCTATAAATTGATGTAGTATGTGGTCAAACTGTAGAACAAATTTAGGTGGCATGTCACAACGTCCAAGGGCGTAATGTGCATTGACATACAGAAAATTTTTGGCAAGCGAAGCTTTTTTTGTTTCAAGTGTTAAAAACGACACAATGCCACTTTTGAGTGCGACATAAAGTCCATGGACATTATGTCCTTGGACACTAAGACATGCCCCCCAAATTTAGACAGACGGTTGAAAATAAGAAGGAGCTGTGTTGCTAAGTTCGCTATAATAACAAGTATAAAATTTGGATTTGAAAAATAAAGGGCGTCACAATAGTTAATTTAATTTGATTTATGTCACCAAATCTTTGTACCGTTGTAGAGGAATAACTAAATCTGTTTTGAAGTAGGTTTTTTGCAAGAATTTTAGTTTTAGTTATTTAATATACTAAAGTTTTTTGCATTTCAATCCATATACATATTTATTGCGTTGAAACTTTGGCAATTTGAAGTTTTCAACAGCACACTATTAAAACCTTTTTATTTTTATTTTTAGTTCTCTAAGCAATCAAAAAAACTGTAAATGAAATATGTATCATAAATAACTAAAACTAATAAAAAAAAAATTTATATAAAATAGGGAAAGAAAGAAAACAAACACAAATTATAAACTTTTAAATTTTTTTATTGTCAGGCAGTTTTCTATTATAAAGGACAGAATATTTGCTTACTATCACAAAAAAAAACAACGAAACCATAATTACACACACGGCGGCAATTAACGAGTTAAAGTTTTATGTTGTAGTGAATTATGAACGACATAAATTTATACACCCTTCATGCGTCATTTGTTTCTTTATACATTTTGGATCCTAATTTGGATTGGTAGGGACATTTATTTTTTTTTTGTGTAAATTATTTTCCATAACTTCAGAAATAAATATTGTTTTGATTCGTCAGTAGAAAAATTGTTTTTGAGTTTTGTTTACTTTTGCCAAAAAAAAATCAAATTTATTAATATACCAAAGTCGAATTTTTGAAAAAAAAAATTATATTTACTTAAATTTAAAATTATAGTTAAATGTTAAAAAAATCATATTCACAAGTTCAATATGTTTCAAAGGAAATCAAATCAAAAATCTTTTGTATATGAATATTTAAAAAAAACTTTAAAATTTCAGGAAAAATATTTAAAACTAAAAAAACCGAAATTTTAATAAAAAGAGTAAATAATTACATGACGTAATTAAATTTAAAATATTTGAAATCTTACTTGATTATTCTTTGATGCTGTAGGATACGTAAGATTCGGCCAGATAAGACACTCTGCCTTGCTTCTCTTATATTGCTAAAAATATCTGCATTTTTATGTAAATATTTTCGCATTATTGCTCCCCTATTTCTATTTCTATTTTTATTGTTTTCTTTTATAGTTAACAGTAAATTTAAGTTTTGTCTTAGCAATCAGAAATAGAAATAACTCCTTGGTTTTATTTATTACATCTTATATTTCGTGACATAGAAGATATTATTTGCTTCAGTGATACGAGGGTATTCTAGAAAATAGCCTATAGTCTAAAAATACCAAACAAATTTTATAAACAACCCGAATTACGGAAGTATTAACTCAGTTAGCTCTGGCAAATCATCATGAATGAGTGAACAAAGCTACCAAATTATCAGGATTTACAAGTACTTGAGAAATCAGTCATCAATCAATTCTTTAGCAAAAATGCTAATTATAAATGAATAGAAATTACTTTGGCTTAATCGGCTTAATTAATAATCACAGTTCAAAAAATAATTCAAAAATTAAAAAATGCTAATTTTTAGATTAATGGGTTTTTATAAAAATGAAATCACTACATGTGTAGTGAAACCAGTTGACAACATATCTTAAGGACTTTGCTACATCCAGAAAAATACACTGCTCGATGCGGTTTATACGCTGGTGGCATCATTGGATCTCGTTTGGTCAAAAATGTAAACGAAGCATGAGTTACGGTCGATGGGTGTCATTATTACACCATGAGCAATGATTTTTTGTTTTAAAATATGGACAACATTGATTCGGGCAAAAAATGGTTGCAAAAGAGTAGCGCTATATGCCATACAGCGACTGCAAACATCGATGTATTGGAATCGAAATTATAGCGATAAGTTGATTTTGAGAAGTGATTTTGACAATTGGCTTCGTAGATTGTGCAAGTTTACACCTCTCGATTATTTTCTGTGGGGCACGTGAAATCAATAGTTTATGCTCACAAAGTGGCAGCAATTAGCGTCCTGGAGGCCAACAATGACCGTATTAAGCGTGACACAGGCCAACAATGCTCAATCTATCTTAAAGAAGGGAATCTCTAATCGTAGTTATCTAATAGCATTTGCTCTATGCTATGAATTTTTTTGCAATCAAATCGGCTAAAAAGTTTAAAAATTTTATATTTTTTATCTTTTTTTTTCATTTCAGGTTATTTTGACAAGAGCACTAGGGTTGCATTTAATTTTCAAAATCAGCTCAGAAACAAGAAATAATTTACAAATCTCAATGGAAACATTTTGAATACTCTGGGCACTGCAAATAGGACTGGGGTTATAACTTAATTGATTTTGTCCCTTCTGGGGAAGATTGAGTTGATCAGTCGATAATATTCGGCTTTTATACCCAACAGTTCGGATGATTCTGGAGCCAGTCGGTAGTATTCAGGTTAATGCTGGCAATCTGTCGGGAGGATTTGGCTTAACGAAGGTAATTAGTCGGGAACCCTCGTCGACTTTTTTCAGCTTTCTGGTGTAATAAACTCAGCCTTATAAAATATATTACAATATTTGCAAAAAATTTTATAATACTAACTTAACTCAAGATAACAGTAATTCGAAGCCGTTGTAAAAAACAGAGAGCCGAAGCCGCTGTGGAAAACAGGTAGCCAAGAACCCTGTGGAAAACAGTCAGCCGACGCCCCTGTGAAAAACAGACAGCCAAAGCCGCTGTCGAAATCAGTCAGCTGAAGCCACTGTGAAAAACAGACAGCCGAAGCCATTGTGGAAAACACTCAGTCAAAACCGCTCTGAAAAACAGTCAGCCGAAGCCGCTGTGGAAAAGAGTCAGCCGAAGCCGCTGTGGAAAAGAGTCAGCCGAGGGTGCTGTAGAAAACAGTCAGCTAAAGCCACTATGAGAAACAGACAGCCGATGCCATTGTCGAAAACAGTCAGTTGAAGCCACTATGAAAATTAGACAGCCAAAGCCGCTATGGTAAACAGACAGCCGAAGCCGCTTTTGAAAACGGTCAGCTGAAGCCGCTGTGGAAAACAGTCAGCCAAAGCCGCTGTGGAAAACAGTCAGCCAAAGCCGCTGTGACCGATGTGTCAGTTTAACCGATTAGCTAAATCCGCTGTGCAAGGTGGCAAGCCCACTAACATACTTCATTCACCCGGTACCTTCCCAACCAGGCATACTTTCAAAACAAATACCTACTGATTGAGATTTATAACTGATACAATAGATAAGTATTACAATGTATATATACATAAAAATAAATAAAGCGTGGCCAGATTGATAAAATAAAACTAGCGATTAGAAAAAACCGGCACAAGATAAACATGTAAGTAATATAAAAACGTCACAGGCTTCTATTCTCTATATACTAAAAATAATTATCAATCATAAAAACAAACAAGCGTTGTCTTCTAAAACTGAAAAAAGAGGGCATCTGTTGTAAGTCACATTCTCAAAATTAACATATTTACTTCATCCCATCAGCACCGCTGTCAATATGTCACAATTTGTCATAAAATGAAATTAACATTTTTCAATATTTGCAAATCAATTACATATTCTCACTTCAAACCACACCTACTCATTATGTTTGGTATTTTCAAATTTTATTACTTTAACCTACGCACTAATTAAAATTATAGCACATAAATATTCAAATATCTCATAATGAGTTTAAATATTAAAAGACACATTAAAAACGAAATAAAAATTTAACAGGCAATAAAATATACAGACACTAAATTAAATTTTAGTTTCTATGTAATTTTACAACTTTAACTGCCAGTCCCACGATATCGCAAGTGTTCGTTCGTTCGCACAATTACATTAAAAACAAAAACAAATTCTAAAAAATTGTTTTTGTTTTACATGTAACTATGCGAACGAACGATCGATTGCGACATCGTGGGACTGGCAGTAAGAGTCACTGCTGTCAAGTCAGATAAAATTTAAAACATGTTATCAACCTCGTTGCAACCGTTATACGATAGAAAAAACTTTAGCAAATTACTTTTAGTCTGAAATTAACACAAATCATAAATTTGTTAAATTAATTCGCTACAAAGCGAATAATTTGAGATTACATGGATGATTCTAAAAAAGGAAGATGACTTTGGTAAGGAGTCCTTAAAAAGAAATTTGAGATAAAGCCATCTTTCAGACTTTTACTTTCAACCGCTATACTCGAATTTTTATCATGAATAAAGATGCACTGCAGAATCTCCCAACTATTAATGCTATATAAAGGTTAGTGCATCAAGCAGTTGGCATCACTTCATGGAAAAATTACTGCGAACTGCCTAGTCATCCATATTTTCTACATAAACAAAATGCAAGCAGAATAATTAACACGAATTTATTAAAGTTTTTTCTATTTGGAGAATATGTTAATTGTTTATCTTCTGTCTAAGGATAATTTTGTTAACCTGGCTGTTTCCATAGTTTCAGCAAAGAAGACTATATTGGTGCGGTTGAGCAACATCTGCTATTCCTTGAAAATGAAACCTGATGAGAATTTTGAGGGTATCTTAAAAAGTTTCAGAATTTAAGAGGAAAAATATTGCATTACAACTCGTTTATATGAATCGCGTAGTGCTGGTAGCAGATAAGAGTTTAAGTTTAAATTTGGAGTTAGAACGTCGAATTCCCTTTCAAGGCATCGCGATAGGGTGTAATAACATAGAGAAAAAACATGGTGGTCATATGGTCACAATAAAAATATTACATTCTGTATAACAATGCATAGTTGTGTATGTAGATATACTATTTCCAAAACTTATGAACTGAGATTTTATATTTATAACAAAGTTTTGAATGCAAATTAACAGCAAAAAACATAAACTATTGTAAACTAAGTCAACGATAAACCTTATAACAAGAAAAGGGACTTGTGAATTGAACAACTGGGTTTTTGTGGAAAAGGAATAACAAAAAAAAACACATTTGCTTTTAAAGTCACTCAACAGACGTTTTTATGCAAAAATATTATTCACATTTTATTTGTTTCTTTAAAATTAAATTAGTTTTCATCTATGTTTTGCTTACAACCATAATATGTTGCTTTTACAATATGGATAACTCAACCGTGTTTTTTTCATTGCATGGCATCTTATAGTTTAGACTAATTTTACGGAAATTGCTTCATAAAACTCGTCTTTCAAATTATTCTTTTAATCGAGATCTACATTGTTGTAAACAGATTTCAACAGTTTTAAAAAAGCCTCATTTTTAACAGAATTGTCACTAAAAGGACTACATTTCAATCTGGTCTGCTTTTGTTCAGCTATAATAATTGAACTCATATATAAAATAAATAATTATGAGGCGGGTTTAAAATTCCCTTCATGACGATATTATAAAAACTAAAAAAAAACTGGGGTGGAATCGTTACATTTGTGATCTAATCGACAATCGTATGAAAAAAATACGTTATACGTAAATCGTACGAAATAAAAGGCATCATGACATGCGATTGCAAACGGATCGTAATCTTTTGTTTAATTCACAGTAGTTTTCTAATCAAAAATTTCTTGAGGTAGAGTATCTACGCTGGTCAGTATTTCAAATTTCTTTGTTTTCAAGACTCAAAACAGATTTATTGCCTGTAAACCTTGACTCAAGGCCCAGGAAAAAATTTTTGAAAAGGTAATCCAGTGTGGAATTAAGCATTTTTGTCAGAAGTACTTCCCAACTAGATTGACAACTTAATGATTTTAACAAGGCATGAGACTTTTATAATCAATTACTGAGAATCGTTTACATGAATTATTGTAGGAAATAATGAATACCATTAGTACGGTAGTCTCTTTTAACAAAAAGAAATAGTTCCATTACTACTTCCTATTTTGGAAACTAATGTAATGTGTTTTGTATGCGAGTAACAAAATATGGCAATCACAAAAGTAAGTCGTTATATGGCAAGTACTTCTTAAGGTAATGTCTAATTTTTTGCTGGGGTGTTTCACTTTTCAATCACGGATTATAATTTGTTTTGTTTTGTTCATTAAATAAAAATTCGTTGCCTTTATGTTTTCCCTGAATAATGAAATAAAACCTTTAACTATATATTATATAAATCAAACATGGGAGTAATTAATTGGATAAACTAATTAATTGATAATTTCAATGGCATTGAATAATAAATAATGCTAATTAATTTAGCATTATCATTATTTGTATTAATGGTAATGCTTTTTAATGAAAAGGTTTCATTGGTAATTAGTTTTAAAAAATTCGTTACCATTGACTATTGATTTACTGGTTTAAAATCATTATCATTAAAGAAGATGTTCCTTGTCTTTGTACACTAAAGATACATCTTAAAGTAAATTAAAGCAATATTTTAAAATGGCATTTAGATCAGAAAAAGTTGGTGAAATATTTATTTTTTAACTTTCTCAGAAAAAATGACACACTATTGGAACCTATTTTTGTTTTCGTGTAAATTATAAGATCTGCCAGTTGTGGTTAGGAGTGTTAAAATTTATTTATTTTTTGCGTAGCTTTTTTAAGTTTCTGCGATCAAAAATGCGTGTTTCATAGAAACAATTAGTTTTAATTCAATTGTAATTAGCAATGAAATTATTTCATTGAAATTTCATAACCATTATTAAAAACAATTATCATTTAAATAAAACCATTAGCATTAAATGGTAGTTAATTTTTTTTTCATTGTCATTATTTCAAAAAATGCCAAGTATGAAATAAATTGGTCATAACCCAAAAAATATTTCTGCGATGGTCTGTTTTAAATACGAAAGACAGAAATATCTAGCTTAAAAACCGATTGAAAACCCGATCCTATAACCCTACACATTATTTTATTATGTAACTAACTAAAAGGTGGCCATATAATCTCCTTAATTAATTTATTAATTTTTATGAGTATTTCTAGTAAAATATTACCAAAGTTCCACTAAACCTACATTCTCATTTATATATTTACTTTATCATTTACCAAAAATATATATATATACATATATATATATATATATATATATATATATATATATATATATATATATATATATATATATATATATATATATATATATATATATATATATATATATATATATATATATATATATATATATATATATATATATATATATATATATATATAAACTATTATCCTTCGCACAGGCAATTTGGCTCATAATTCCTCCAAAAAATTTGTTTTCTTTCTTCCTCTAATGTTTCAATTAATAATCACATATATGTGCCACAACACCATTAAAAGCTTTTAAGGGCAAATACAACATCTTAAAGCCAACAAAAAGTCAAACAAACCTGCCTCATATTTGATGTTAAAAGAAGCTAACGGTGATGATGTCTACAAAGCAAATAATGTAGCATCAATATAAATTGGATGGAACGATAAAAAAAAAAGAAATTAAAAGCAAAAGACAAAGACAAAGCCAAAGACAAACTCATGTTGAAAGGCAAAGAGAGGCCGTAATTAACGAAACGTATTAAATGTCCATTTACTTTTTTATAATTTCATCTCCAAAGAGGAGAATTATCACAGACATTAAGCAAATAGTAGACAAATATCACCCATCAATAATTATGTTTCTCATATGTAGGATAACACTCTGGGAATCCTTATTTTATGTCTTAATTTTGTATGCACAGGAATGAATGTTTTCTTAATGAAGGAAAAAATGAATGAATAAACATTTATCTAAGCACATGCTTTATATTAAATATAATTAATGTTACATACTTCTGCTGGTACCTTTCTTTCATTGTCACCTACTTTATGTTTTCTTTATCTTGTTAATCGTGGCATTATAAATATATTTAAATAAAAACATATAACCAGACCCCTTCAGAAGATGAAACAATGTCTTTGTTTATGTTCATATTATAACGATCCCCTTTAATTAAGCATCTAAGTTTTGTGCGTGTTTGTGAAGTTAAAGCACAATGGGTTGAAAAAGATTCCTGTCGTTATATTTTAAACGTTTTACTAAAATGTGTTCCAAAAATTACGGTACCAAATGCATTAGTAAAATTTAGCATGCAACAACGTAGTTTTTAAATTTCGATTGACATCATTTAATGCTCTCTTGCGTTGTATACTATTTCAATTTTATAAGAGTTTTCAATCAAATTCTTGTAAAATTTTCTTTTTTTGGCGTCTTTTTTTCGTTATATATTGCTTATTTTTTGTGAAATTTCGTTTGCAGATGCTGACTCGTTTAGAAGAATGTGCAAGAGTTTAATGAACTATTTAGTCCTATTGACTTTTCCGTAAATTTTAATATTTTACAATATAATTTTTTTTATATGCTCATTTTTGAATTATCAAATATTAATTGTAAATAAATTTAAAACTATTTTCTTTGTCGGTTTGTACTGACTTGTATCCATAGACTTTAATTTAATAAATATTAAAAAAATAAAAAAGTTTAACATTAAGTACAAAATATTATTAATTTAAATCTAAATAAAATTTTTGTTATATAATCCATTTTTCTAAACCCCCCATTGTGCACTGGTACATTCAAACACATTTGGTCAAATTGGTTTATTAGAATGTGTGTATGTGTGTGAGTCTTGCAGGTTATTTATTTCATGCAATAACAGTAAACGTCTGTTTATTGTTCACTAATAAATATTAATTTCACAAAAATATTTTTTTTATGATTTTACATTAACAAAATGTTATTTTTTTTCAGTGTATAAATTAAGAAATAAAAAGGAAGTAGTTGTGTGTATGTGTGTGCATATTAATTACTTTAAGAAAAGTAAAAACATTTGTCTATTAAGTGTTTGCTTGCATAAAGTTTCGTTAAAGTCACAGTATCAAGTCATCCAACATTAAATAACTAAAAAATATGAGGACAATTTGAAATTTTATTAAGAGATACAAAAGCAAACATACATTAACTTCCTTAAAAAGCCAGAGACAAAAATGTATGCATGTGTATGCATGTACGAATATAGAGGTTTTACTATGTAAATTCTTTGTGAATATGGTCGCTAGATAAAGAGTTGTCAAAGTATTAATTCTTTAACATTTTTTTCAAAATACGACGCATTATAATCAAGGCTACTAATTGGCTGTAGAAGATAATGTTCAGTAATTGTCAACATTTTCCACTAAAGAATTTTGATCTATCATTTAGCGATGCGGACTGTTACTTATTTTTTTTTTCAACTGTTTTAACTTTTTAAAAGTTTCCTATATATACGATAGTTATAAACACACAATGTTATTATTATTAGTTGTCGACAAATTATTTCTTTATTTCACAAATACTTTTGGCAAAAAATGGTGACTTCAGAAGAGATTTCATCTGTCTGTCTATAACGGTTCAAAACACACATCAAATTACATATACTATTAGGACACCTCTATATTCCATCTATAAACTTTATACTTGCTGTAGAAGACTTACCACAACAACCTAGTCTGTCTACAACTTTTCAACTGCTGTAGTAGTAGAATTAGCAATCAGGTTCTTTGTAAATTTTAACCGTGTGACTTGGTCATATATGTACATCAAATTACATCCACTATTGTAACACCCTTTATTTTATAATCTATAATATTGAAGTATAAATATACTAATACTAAATACTAAACCCAGAAAAGAAGTCGATATTCTGTTAAATTTTCAAGTTTTAGTATATGACGGTTCAAAGTATACGTCCATAAAGTTAAATTACATTCATTTTGGAAATATCCTTTATTTTCTAAATTCATATTTTAAACTTGTTTTTATAGCGGAATTAGGAATACAGATTCTTTGTAAATTGCAAGTATTTGTCTAAAACTGTTTAAAAGTATGAACTATTGGGGCACCCACTTTTTTTTAATTTATACACTCTTTACTATAATGGTCATAGCAACCGACATCCTGTCCATTTTGCAGGCGTCTGTCAATAACGGTTTAAAAGATATGCGCATATAGGTTAATTTACGACATTATTATTATAATGTTTTGTGTTCCATTGGGACCTATAGTGCTACCATTCTTTAATTTTTCAGATTATAAAAAGTTTTTAAAAACGAGACCAATCTGTAAGCATCAGCTTTCAATTAAAAAAAATTTAAATCGATTCAGAAATCACTGAGTACAGGTGGTAAAAGTATGAAGGAATCAGAAGCTCTTGATTTTCTTTGCAAGAAGATTCAGTAATCGATGGACTTAGCATATTTTTCAAATCTCAAAAACAGATTTCAAGAGCAACGGTTTTTTCAAATGGCTTAAAATATATTTCACTCCATCTGATAACCCTACTATTTACACCATCTACATCCGGCATAAAATAGAATACAACTCTTATATATCGGCCGGTGCTGCAAAGAATGTTTTCAAAGTACTGAAATAAGAGGCTATTAGGTGACATTAGGGTATCCAACTCTATTGACACTCTGGAAAATCGACGCAATGTGGGTTGTATTTTGCTGCTTAATCTATTCTACAATGTAATGTGCCCTATTGGGATTAGGAAACTCGTTCCCGATATCCGCACGTTTTTTCGTGTTACACGATTCTTATTAAGATCTCATCGAATTTTAGGAAGTTTTTTGTGTCATTTTATATGAAAGAAAAAGTATATCGAATGTCCACAAAAACTACTCACTCCATTGTCCTTCGTATTACCATATCCTAGTTTTGACACAAAGCATTTTTTGAGCACGGGTCATGCTCTGGTCCGAGATACAAAATGGCAATTTTAACTGAAAATTGTTTACAAATAATTTTTACACAACATTAAATTCTACATAAAACTAGATATTTTTTTGGATTAGTCCCGCGGAAATTCTACATAATGTTAAATCTCTTTGTAAGTTTATTTGCTTATTTGTTTGTTTGTCTGCGTGTGCGTTAATCACGTTTAAACGACTTTACCGATTTTAATGAAATTTGAAACACGGATAGATATTTGTCCTCATGGTAAAATAGTTTATATATATTTTCTAATAGCGGACCAGGAGGGGAGAAAAAGGAGAATGGGGCATTTTTATGCTCCTAAATCATTTTTAAAAAAATCTCGGCTAATCGATTTTATTAAACTTCGAAACATAGATAGGTCCTCAGCTATATCTGTTTCCAGGACTAGGACCTAGATGAGTGACAAAGGGGAAAAACGGACATTTACATCTGCACCGATTACAATAATATTTTCAACAAAGTTAAATATTTATGTAATGTGTAGAATATTTAATGTTTATTAAAAAAAAAAAGGATCAGGAGGGGAGAGTGGAAGAGTGGGGAGCACAAACTCGCAATTTTATGTATATTAAACAATATTAATAAAATCAGGTTCTTAGAGTATTTAAAATATAAATATCTCTTGATCTATAAGATCCACCTTCTTTGTTTACTCTGCTTAAAAAGTTTCTATAAGACTGGGGGTTGCTTTCCTGTGGAAAAAATTATTGTTTTCATTTTCCTTTTTCTTCACTTGTCTGTAGTAGCTAAGCTCAAGAATATAAGTTAAAAACAAGTTAGAGTACTATATTCGGCTATGCCGAATCTTATATACCCTTCACCACCTATAAAAATCTAGTTTAGTGAAGTAAATCCAATACAAAAGGCAAATATTGTGGTGACAGCGAATTAAAAAATAAAAAAAAGATTTGGTACTGCATATGTACAATTTTACATAAAATGCCATCGACGGTTAGCGAGTTATGGATATTTACAAAACTTAAGTATTTCTCTAAATATCCCTCGAAAAGCTTCAAAATAATACACACAGTGATATTTTAAAAATTGAAAAATTTCAGAGGCCTGTAATTCGGAAAATATTGGGTCGGCAATGGATATTGCAGAAATTACAAACAGAATTACAAACTTTTTTATACCCTTTTCCAATTTTTGTGGTGAAGGGTATAAAAATTAGGTGCTACATGTGTATATATAATTTTGCATAAAAATGCAATCGGCTTTTAATGGGTTAAGCGTTTTTTTAAAGTTTTAGTATTTTCTTAAAGATCTTTTCAAAAGCTTTAAAATGATACCGATATTGATATTTAACAAATTTGAACATTTTTGGAGCCCAGTAACTCGGAAAATATGGGCGTGCGCCAATATTTTTACTTGATGTTTTCTTTTTAATTTTTGAATTCTCTATTGCCCCATATATTATTTTCTTGATTGGAGTTACTTTACTGTTCCATACGACATGAACAAATTAGAGGTAGGCGTGGTGTTTTGCCTGCTGCCTCAAAGGACACGGATTGATCATTCTGATTTCCAATAGCTCCCCTTTTGACACTACGTCTATCTGTTGACATATTTAATTTTTTTTCTAGCTGATCTAGTGCCTCGGCAAACTAGATTTCAACACTAACACGGACGGACAGACGGTCATCGCTATGCATAAAAGCTCAGAGTATATATAATTTATATATATATATACCGTTTTTCCACTTCTTGAGGTGAAGGATATAAAAAACTGGACAGAAAACTTTAGCACTTACTTTTGGAAAATCATTCTATAATACCACGCTCAGTAATCACAATACAACTTTCCTCGAAAGCTCGTTACGTAAATAGAGTTTGATGTATCGATTTATTTATATATTTTTTTTCAGTAAAGAACAGACACACCTCGTAATATACATAGAGAGAAAAAATGTCGTAAGGCAGCCCCAGCCAAGTTGTTATAATTGTTTAATGTTTCTTAATTGTTGGTGATTCTTCTGTACGCTTTTATCCTTCACTTAAGTTTTGTGTGTGGTTAAGTGACGCTTATGATTTCTTCTCAGCTCACGAGAGGTTTTGCACGGCGGCCCTAAATTTTCCGGGCGAAATTTTTAGACCAGTGTATTTTTTTTTTAATTTCTAAATTCAGTTAAAATAAATCCTCTAAAAATCATTTCAACTAACTGTTACGTATTGCAAATATGATTTCGTCTTACATGAACATGAAATTTATTCTGATACGAAACATAATATTCAATAGCAAATAATAACATTCATTTGCAATTCTGTCTGTACTTAGTTTATAAAAGAAATACAGGATAACATGAAAACTCAACCATAAAATAGATGATAGCAAACACTATAACACTACTTTCCACTTGTTTACAGTATAAAAACGAAATGGATTAAGTATCGTCTCATACTCGTACAGGACTGGGAAACACATATTAAAACAAGCATTTATTCACAAGGATATAACCATGCAAATATACAAATGAATACTTATGTTGTTTGATTATTTCTGTTCGTATGCTTGAGTGAATGGAAAAAAAGTTAAAGCTGCCATTACTACTCACTCATACAGACAAAATATGTATAATTTCATTAATATCATTTTCAACAGAGATTTTATTTACTGGAAGCTGGGAGAGAAATAAAAACTACAAATTCAGTAGGTTTATAAATTTAATAAATTTTATGAATAAACATTTAATGTCCTTTCTCAACCATTGGCCGAGTGGTAGAGATGAAAAGATGGCTGGATGAAAAGTTTTGTCTGTTCAATTTTATTTAAATGTGAATTTTTGTTTCGTGTTGTATTTAATTAAAATTTTTTTGTTAACCACAATTAGTTTAATAAATGCCTCTTTTAACTGTACAGCTTGTACAGATATGATGAAATTTTGTTGTAAATTACTAAGAATTTGTTGTTGCGGTTTTTCCTGTTTTTACCCGCTGGTTAATATAGCGGCAACATTTTATTTCTTACCAAATCCTTCTTTGTATGGTTTCCTTTACGTTACTTAAAAAGAACTTTTGGGTTTCGTTGCCAGAGGTTAATAACCTAACCCTTTTTAATATCGCAAAATGTCCTCTTGTCCGTTCGTCACACTTCTCTATATCTAGATTATTAAGAGCTAAACACTTCAAATGTTCACAAAAAGTGTCTCCCACGATGACGAGATTTTTACCTACATGGCAATACTGTAAAAAAAACTTAGCCATTAATAAATCGAAGCTGTAGTTAACAGTTCATCGTAATTTATGATTTTAACTTATCCCTTCTTCTTGTCACAGATCTGCAGGGTATATAAAACATTTCACTTTTGTAATTGGCAAATGCACACAAATTGCAAAAAGTTTTTGTGGTAAGTGAATAATCATAAATCCCAAAAATTTTTTACCATTTAAAGTGTATTTCTTTTGGCAAAAATATTCATATAATTTGCTTGCCATAATTAATTTTATAATTTTTAACACAAAATCTATATATATATATAAATATATATATATACAATTTCGTTGTATGTCCATACATATGTTTTGTTATGTTAGGTTTCCAGAGATTTTTGAAACCGTCTGGTATCGCAGAAAGCTGAAAGGGCATAGTTAAAGTATTTTTGCTCCGTTGATGCAGGACAAAGTCAGATTTTTTATATTCAGTTTGTGGGCGGTGGGCGTGGCTTTGGTATTTTGTTTTAATCCTCTAATTTTTTTCCTATGATTTTTTGAAGGAAACCTTTATATCATCCATATAAAATATGTTTTCTTTTCGCTACTGAATGCGGTCACAAAAATTATTCGTGTCAGTGATGCCAGCTAGACCAAGTGTATCGGAGAAAAACCCCACATAATATGCAAAGTCTCTTAATGGTACAATAATTATTTTTGCTTGAAACCGAAACCACCATTCGTATTTGGAAGCATTGAATATAAGTTTTAATTTTTTTCAAGAGATATATATTTTTTTTAATCAACTAAACAGAACAGGTATCTGTATAGAATTTTAAATATCAATATTCGACATGTACATTTAATCTTTTGAATTTTCCTTGCCCTTATATAAATTAAAAATGCCTTGGTGAAAGTGAACAGGTGACTTTTGAACTAGAAGCCTATGTTAATCACGTTTTAGATTTTAGATTGAGGCGTAAGAACCTGGTATCGTTCTTCGATAATGAATAAAGATTTTAAAACATCAACCGAAGATGTACTTCTAAAAGAGATGGGATTGTAAGTGTTTTTTTTTTTTCTTTTAAGTTAAAAACTCACGATATACTCACGTGAAAAAAACAAGTAAAATTAAGAACCCGGTTCTTTATGTTTCAAAATTATGCTTTTGAAATACTTTTTTTTTAATAAAGGCCTCGCTATGCGAACGTTGATGTAAGAAAAACTTAACGTATTTTAACGTACGGTCGTTTATGTACTTATAGAAATTTTACAAATGTGACGAATGTCAATAAAATAAACAAAAACAAAACATTGTGCAGCACAATGTGTTTGTAATATTAATATCAAAAGCCCGAAAAGAATTAAAAAATGGATATTGAGGATTAATTTACTGATGTCCATCAAATAAGTACAATTGTTTTGAAAAAAAAAAACTATAAAGCCAAAATATTAAATTACAAAACCTAACACAATTTTCAATTTGCTGCAGCTGTTCAGAACAGTGTTGAGATTTGTGGCATAGTTGCGGGCACTGTTCCGTACATGTAAATTTAGAAAAAGTACTAATTTCGCTTCGATAAATATTTTACATTGCAATATGTGCAATGTATTGACAAATTTAATTATCTGTTTTAAAAAATATTATTATGTATTTAATGTAACTATTTATTTATTATAGTTTTATTAAGCAAAATAATAAAAACTGATGAATGATACAATTATTATCAATACTTAAAAAGTACCTAAAAAGGGCAAATGTGTCGCAGTGGTACTTATCACATATAATTCCAGCACTATCTTACGAATGTCAAGTAACAATGCCGTCAAAACCTATTTTATACAGGTTGAAGCGTTCCGGAAACGTGACAGTTAATTTCGGTAAGCGTTTGCATTGTTTTAGTATATTTAAAAACAAACGGCCGTTAGGTTAGCTTACGTGGACGTTCGCATAATTGTACCTTAAGAAGGAGAAATATAAAAACCAATATTGCTAGCTAAATATTACAACTTTTCTATAAATGCAATAGTTTTGGAATTAATTCTTTTATTCGACCTTTCTTGGGTTAACAATAATAAAATATTTTTTCAATTTTAGACCAATAGTTAAATTAATTATTTTCTTTATTTAATTAAAAGTCCAATATTTCGTCATTCTCTGGATAGACTCATCAGGGATCTACAATAAATATTGACACACAAACATTAACTAAACAATTATAATTTATGCATTACAAATTTACACTTAAGTGAGTCACAGTGAGTAAACAAAAAATAAGTGAAAAAAAAATAAATAAAGAAAGATTTAATATCAAAATCCACCTTCAGCTTAAAAAATATTTTATTTTATAATTAAACATATTTCAAAATCTTTTATTATTTAAATTTTATAATTTTAAAATTAAAAGTCTTTTTGTAGCAACATATACACCTCGGCTAAACGCTTGACAACTGAAAAATCAAATTTTTTTTAAAAAAAATAAAAACTGCAAAATTTTAATAAGAAAAATGCATAATATAAAATTGTATGGTGATGAAAATAAATTTAATTCCCTCAAAAACTGAACTGAATATATTCCCCGTTTTTGCAATAAGTCTTATAAAACTATTTAAAATTGTAAATAGTAAATAGGATTCTCAAAAGAAAACAAAATTTCCTGAACATTAATGTATCATATCATATTTGTTCAGCAAGATCGTATTAACAAAACATTTTCAATATTAAAATTTTTGCAAGAAATGCACTAACAATCCAATAACTCTTTCATCTCTAAAACTATATTTGAAGCCATTTTCGTATTTTTGTAGTGATTGCCTTCATATCAATTAAAAGGTATTATTTTGAGTATTTACAAAAGTTAAAATAGAAATGCGTCGCTTATTTTCATAATTTTATTGGAGGTTTTTTTCAAATTATAAATAGATAAATTATTTTATTTACTCTTGGTTTTACTTTGAGTTCTTACTGTTTTATTGATAACATTTGTTTCAGTTCGTAATCGACAAATTTCAAAAAAATGATAATAACTCAAAAAAAAATAGATTTTTTGCAATTATTGTAAATGTAAATATATTTTCTAATGGAAATTTTTTAGTGTGATGTATTCGGATTATCAAATTCTCCTAAAATGTAACCTCAAACAGATTTTCACCTGCACTGAAAATTTTATAATTTTGCGTTAATATCCTCTCGTTGATCAAGTGCGATATGTCTACCTCACATATTTTAGAAGTGAAATTATTAATCCGACTTTTATATCTTGTGCTAAAATTCTGTTACATATGTTAGTATGCAATATATTTCACAGTTGCCAACAATTAACATTTCGAAAATTTTGCTATTAAAAATTAGCAAGATCAGTCCACGTTCTTTGTGGCAGCGGGAAAAACACCAAGGCAGTCTCTAATTTTCCATATCATATGGAACAATGAAGTAATTCCAAGCAAAAGAAAATATATGAGGCGATTAGAATTAAAAAATAAGAAAAGAAATTGGCGTAACCCATAATTTTTGAGATATGGGCCACTGAACTCTTGATAGAAAAGTTCGATTGTGCAGCTTTTTTAAGATATCAATACCCAGCAAAAAATTTTAGAAAAGGTAATCGAGTGTGGAATTAAGTATTTTTGGCGGAAGTACTTCCGAACTAGATTACCAACCTAATGATTTCAACAAGGCATGAGACGTTTATAATCAATTCCTGAGAATCGATTACTTTGATTATTGCTGAAAATTATGACGATTATAAGTACTTATTTTAAGATATACTCTTTTAACTTAAAGAAATAGTTCCATTACTACTTCCTTCTTTGCGAACTAATGTAATGTGTTTTGTAAGCGAGTAACAAAAAATGGCTATCATAAAAGTAATGGTGTTTTCTTTTCTAAAAAAATGATGCCTTATAAATGTGTAACAGTATTATAATGTTACACACACCCTTGAAAAGTGATACATTTTGTTCTGTTAGAATGGAACAAAATAATTTTTTGATTTTACACTTAGCACTAATGTATATTTAGCGTACCAATATTAAATGGAAAATTTGTTTTAAAAAGCAATATTTAACACTGTTGAAGCGACTTTCAATATTCAATTGCGTGTGTTTACCAATAAGCGTTAACAACACTGATTTTCAATTATAGAAATCAGCTGTTATCAACAAGGTTTCGCCAAATGGTTAACAAAATTTAACAAAACATAATGAATGAAAAAAGTGATGAAGGCGAACAAATGGGTGAATCTCCTATTTTTTTTTACATTTTTTCATAATGTCGAAACAATGACAAAGTTCATTATTGCATGTTGCGCTCTTCACAACATTTGTATCGATAGAAATAAAATATGTCCAGATGAATTATCTAACACAGAGCAAGATAATGATAATGACAATGTTATTGAAAGCGATAAAAGTGACAATCTATTGACTCAACTGGGACGGATAAAAAGGGATGAAGTAAAAAATCTTTTATGAAAATTTATTATAATGTAATTTATACTATAATTGCTATGTGCAAATAAATAGAAACAATTTTGTTTAAAAAACGAAACAAAAGGCTTTCATTTTATTTTAAAAAGTTTACAAAACATAAGTACATGTCGCTAATTTACTTTAACAACTACATAGCAAAAAGAAAAACAAATTGAGAAAAAAATGAGTTAAAATTTTTTAATTTATTAACAAAATAAAATTTTTTAATTTATTAACAAAATAAAATTATCAATTTTAGATAATTTCTTTGCGTGCGATAGTGCCTGTTCGTGAACAGTTTAATTTCGCCATTCTTTAACGTAAGTGATTTATAAACGTTTTATGTTCATAAGAGTGAGTAGTCGTAAGTAGGAAATTACTCATGCGGACATCAATATCTCACCAAATTCTAATATTTTATTGCAACCATGAAATAAATATATAAAAAATTTATTCTATACAAATTTAAACAAGAAAATAAAATTTCTATGTATGCACGAAAATTGCAAATATTTCTTTTAATTTCTTTTCAAATAGTGTAATCAGAAACATAATTGTCTGTATAAAGAGTTTATATATTTTTTTTATTCCTTTTAAAGTTATTTAATTATTTATCAATTCATTATTATTATACAACTTTCGTCTTAAATAACTGCCTTGGAATTTATTTATTCTCAACAATATCTTTACAATTTATATTAAAATACATAAAATGGACATTTAAGTGAAAAACAGAAACTGGATTAAAGTTAATCGAAAAACTATTTCTTTTTACGTCTTTCATTTAAACTTTAACATTGTTCTGTTGTTCAAAACTTTCTCGTAAAACTCTAATTAATTTTAAAAGCTATTTTTTCTTATTGTTAAAGTATCGTGACATTTTTCTTTCTTTGAACTATTATTCCAGTGCAACATACTACGTTTTACCACCCACTGTGCTACTAAACACTAAAATCGCTGCATGGTACGAGAATTTGTAACTGCTTTTACAAAAGATAAAGATGATGGTGTTGTTGATGATGGCGCACATTACTGCTCAGTTCAATAAGTATAAATGCAAAAAGCAATAATATAAATACGAAGAAATAAATGTATTTATTTCCATCTATTGCAAAAAAACAATCGCTTACTTTTAACAATACTTTCGTCAACACTATAATTTTTAAATTTATATGCAGGATGAAGGTTTGTAGAACGATTACATTTACATTCTTATTGTTTGTTTACTTCTCAGCTGTAATTCTGTTGAACACAATCAAAAAAGTGAAAATATTAACTTAAAACTTAACAAGACATAAATACTTTCCCTACCTTATTTTTTTAATATTTCTTTATCCTGCCTTTCTCCATATCAATTATTCTGAAAAGAAAAAGAAACTTTTGCGGAAACAATTTAATTAAAAGTTGCATTAAATCCTGTTGCAACGCAGAAAGGACAACAATACAAAAGAAACCCTGCCAAGAACGTTTCAAAGGGGATGTAAAGCACAAGATTTGTGTTAACAAAGAGTGTCGAATAAGATTAAATTGTGTAAATAAAAATAAATTGTACGAGGGTTAGACAGCGTGTCTTCAACAAATTACTTTACAGAGAGTACTTGTAATTTGGTTCAGATTTTCCAATTGATTTATGACGCGAATTTGGACTAAAATACTTTAATTGGTATGAACGAAAAAGAAATAAATCTTTGGAAATATTTGAAATCGCATACTGTCTTGGGGACGCCACCTTCTTGACGATATTACTTTTGTGATATAAGCCAGCAATGAAAGATAAAATCTGCGCAGTGGCTAAAGGCCGATCCATATAGAATCCATCGTATGTTATACCTTCACGTATTCAACTGAAAACAAACTAATGACGGATGAGGTTGACGCAATGACCACTATGTTGACGGACAAAAAAATCGCCACATGTATGAAAAATAAGAAGAAGCATCAAATGGTAGCTGTCAAAGTATTCAAAAGTAAAAAGTTGCCCAACTGTCGTACTTTACGTTGACGTAGACGTACTGCCTGTGACAACACTAATAAGAAAACATGTGTTTTAACTTGCTCGCCGGTTTAAAAAGACGAAGTAGGGACTACGGACATTATACCAGTTATTAGTGAGGTACTTCTAGACTAACGTCCTGGTTGTGGTTTAACTCACATCACGGCGAGTGCGCTTGCGTCCTATTTGCTATTTGCCACAGAATGAGACCAATAATGCATTGTAGGTTTTTATCGCGTTTTACTCTTAAGCAAAGAGTACAAATATAACCACTTGCCAAACTTTTTACCCGGAAGGTCGAGGGCGCGGTCGGTATATACTGTTCACTCAGTTCCAAGACCACAGTCAGGTTTGGGCTATCATGGGAATATACTAGCGTTAAATCTGAGCACAGTAACTATGAATGTAAGAAGTATTCAAGAGTAATTAGAGTTTAACTACGATTGTAGTAATAACGCAGTAACTATTTAAACCAAATACAAATAAACTAAAGGAGAATTATAACTTTTTCCTTAATAAACTATTTATAACAAAACAATACTACATAGTCTTTATCCACTTAGAATTTAAGATAATTTCAAAATTGCTGGTTTTATTCTTTAGTGTTAGAATTTAAAAGTTAAGATATTACTCGTCAAAATCAGGACTTCTATAAAAACAACTTTTCATTTCAATTATTTCAATATACTCTTTACTCTGTTTAAAGTTATGTACATACATATATGCAAATAACATTTCTACGGAGACATCCTTTAAATTATTATTATTGTTACTATTTTATTTTTTTTGCTTATAGCAGCCATATTATATTTTGTGAAAGTTCCATTCAATACCAAAAGCATGACAGGCCTGTATCACCGTTAAATAGAATAGAATAGAAAAGGTTTGAATACAACAGAATATAGTAGAATAGAGTAGAATAAAAAAAATAATATAGAATATAACACAGTGCAATAGAAGAGAATAGATTAGAATAGAATAGCATAGAATAGAATACAATAGGATATAATAGAATAGAATACATAGAAGAGAAGGCCAGAGAAGAGAATAAATTAGAATAGAAGAGAGTAAAGTAGAATAGAATAGAATAGAATAGAATAGAATAGAATAGAATAGAATAGAATAAAACAGAATTATAATAAGGGCGTAGAAATGGGATGCTGTCATCAAGATGATATATCGTGACCCGTGCCAGGTTATACTGTACTTATCTACACCTAGTCTACTGAGGAATCCCAGTATTCAGGTTGGTCAAACTGAAGTAGTAGCTAAAAATGTCCGCTTTTCTCTAAAATATTCCTGGTCATACGTCTTTTCAGATATTAAATCGTAACTGCTGTTGACTTTGCTTGTCTCTCACTGTTAAGGTCAGTGAAAATCAGTTCCTAATTTACACAAATTTTTTGTATGTTTGATGCTTTCAGTGAACAAACGATGAATTGCTATATCTCTAGACGAGGAAGAAAATCAATTGACGATTAAAGGTTAGTGAAGTTGTATCTTTTTTACTAATTATTTGTTGTACAAGAGTTAGTCAATGCATCAGTGAAAAATCAAAAAATATCTTTTTGACTTAACTAAAAAAACACAAAATGGACACCGATAAATTACTCAAGACAAAAACGGCAAAACGAATAGTTGTAAATACCTCCATTCTAAACTAAAGCAATAATAATTTATTTGCACTGATACAAAACAGATGAGTTTAAATAGTTCTTTAAAACAGATTTCATCAGCCTGTCTATGAAGATTTAAGGGAGAACCTTATATTCCATATCCAAACTTTATGCTTCTTGTAACGGACTTGGCACCACAGCCCCTTTATTATTAACCGGCTGTCTACAACTGTTCAAGAGTTACAGCGAATATAAGGGCGCCCTTTAACTTCCACAGCCTAATTATATACTTGCTGTTATGGTAGACTTAGCAGTCAGATTCTTTCAACTGTCTGTCTGTAACGGTTCAATTGTTTGCCCATATACATCAAATCATATCAACTAATGTAACACCCTTTAATTTATAATTTAATATAAAAAAAAAGTTATGGACATTCTGTCTATTTTTCAAGTTTTCATTAGATTTGGGAACACCCTTTAATTTCTAAATTCAAGTTATAAACTTTAAGTTTCATGTTTCTGTCTATAAGCGTTCAAATATATGGCCACATACAAAAAATTACATCTAATATTGGGGCACCCTTCAATTTCCAAATCGAAATTTTATACTTGTTGTTATACCGTCTGTCCGCAACCTTTTTACAATTGAGACACCCTTGAATTTATAATTTTGAATAATAATACTTGTTACTATAACAGCCATAGCAATTGACATTCTGTCCAATTTGTAAGCGTTTGTCTGTAACGGTTCAAAAGATAGGCCCATATAACTCAATTTACGTCACATATGGGGACACCCTTTAATTTTTAAATTTATTTTTGTATTAATTTTTGCTATTGAGTTCTATATTGATACGCAGTTTTTTAATTTTAAAGTGGTGTCCTTTGCAGTTCAGAATACACGTAAAAAATATGCATTTTGTATGGGGACACCTTTTAATTTTCAAGATTTTGAACCAAATATGGACCAATCTGTACGTATTAACTTTTAAATAAATTTTTTTTTTTCAAAATCGAACCAGAAATGACTGGAGGCGCAAATAAAAAAAAAACAAATTTAGTCGAATTGAATGTAAAAAATTGTAATACTGTTTCTTTGTATATAGAATTTGTTTTGGCAAAGTTTACTACTACAATATATATATTTATTAAACTTCTTTTTGTACTACAAACTTCTTTAATTGGTTTTTTCTCTAACACTTTGTTTTTGTTTTCTATTGTTCAACAAAATTTAATTAATTCGCATTTCAATATTAAACGTTTGAATTTAAGGCCATTAAGACATAATAAAATGACTTTCAATACACATAAACACTTCTCCAATATTGTTTGTACATAAACATTAACATTGTCTTGAAAATTTGTTAATTAGTTATGACATGACATCATTGTTAAATTAAACAATTGTGCTCTTAAGTAGTGAAGTATTTTCATAATTGATTCTTTCATAATTGATTCAGTTGAAGTGAAAATGCTTATTTATATAAATTTTATTCAATTGATTGACTGAAACAGCAAAAGAACAGTGGTGTTATGAACGATGTGCTTTGGGTGGATATTATTATTTGGATTTATTATTTATAATTAGGGTTAATATATTCCGAAATGTGTCGCCATTATATAAAGCATAAATTTATTGCTAAAATTAATTATTTTATTGAATTAAAGTCGTAATGCTCTTTTGTTTTATTAAACAGTCAACTTTTAATCTACGAAACAATAAGCGATGTTTTAAATAAAACCTTCAAGTCCTAAATACAAATAATTAATACCTCCCTTTATGATAAAAGTTTAACGAGTTACAACGCTTAGCGATAGGTGAAAATATTAAAATGTTGCTATAAAAAGACATTATATTTTTGCAGCTAAATTGACATTTTTCCAGCCGACAAACTTTACTCGATCATAAAACATATGGATCATAAAATATATATTGTGTAATTTCTACAATATCCATTTCCAAACCCATAAAGTATATACAGTGAAAACTCCTAATAGCGGACAGTTTTTTAAGCGGAGCAAATTTCCCTCCCAAGAATGGACTCTCGCTTGAACGGACGCGGACAGCAAAATTGTGCATTATTTTGTCAAGAAATCTCTGAAAAGAGGACAAAAATAATTCAACATAAAATAAAATATTAACAGTTGCACTTTTATACTATAGAACACAAGGTGCTAAATAACTCCACCTGTAAATACAGAGTTTCTTCACTTAAAAATATGCATGTGGCAGTTACCCACTCAGTTGATTATATTGTAAAGCACAGTTTAAAAAAATATATTGTTTTGATTAATCTTGTTGCAAAGGCGTCAAATAAATGTTTGACGCTTGAAGAAAAGATTGAAATTATAGAAGCCTTACAAAAAAATTAACTTGCCAATTCGAGCAATAGCATCAAAGTACATAAGTGCACAATAAAACGAAATTGCAATTTCATGACATCGGCCAAACATAAGCAGCAAACATTTACAAAAAAAAAAAAAACAAAGAAAATTTGCTTTCCCAATGGCAGTCTGGCAGTAATTCCAATCAAAAAATGTTTAGACTTCACTCGAAGACCAAGAGCATGAAAACTATGCCCTTATCTAATTTACCAGTCATTTGGAAATCAAATAAAAAGGTATGGATGAATAGAGAGATTATGACTAAATGGCTTCTTTAATTGGACCATAAAATGTAGAACGAATAACGAAAAATATCTCTTTTTTTTTTTGATAATGCAGCTTCTTATTCCCGAGATGTTAAACTCGAAAACATTAAAATAATCTGGTTATCTCCAAAAACAACACCAATTTGCCAGCCCTTGGACCATGGCATCATTCGTAGTTTAAAATTTTACTACCGATGTTTTATTATATACCGAAGTTTTATAAAGGATATGATAACAGCTTTTGATAAAAATACAGACGTAGCAAAAAAATTAATATCCTTAAATCTATACTTTTTATCTCATCTGCGTGTATTAAGGTGACTACCGAAACAATTCGAAACTGCTTACGTAAGGCCGGATTCGATGAAACTGCATAAAGTTCACGGGATTTTGATGGCGAAGATGATATCCCACTAATTTATGGAATTTTTTTTAAACCTTTTTGTTTATTAGATATGAATTGAATTTAGTGTTAATGCTCTAAATAAACAATAAAAATTGCCTTTTTGTCGTTTTTTATCAAATTCACATAGGCGGACAATTCCCAACAGTGGACAATTTTAAACGACGGTGGCTGTCCGCTTATGGGAGTTTTACTGTATATTCTGAGTTCTTGTGCATAGCGAAGTTGATTGAACGATGTCCAACTGTCCGTGATCAGGTTGAAATCAACTTTGCCAACGCACTAGATGAGCTAGAGAAAATTTAAATACGCCAACCAATCAGACATAGTTTTAAAACTTTTGCTATTGATAGTCAGCAAATTCGGTCCATGTTCTTTGCGACAGCGGGCTTTAATTTTTTCATATCATTTAGAACAAATGTAGCTTAATGTAGCAATAGATAATTGAAAAATAAGAAAAAAACATAAAGTGAAAACATTGTCACTCGTCTATATTTCGGGATTTATAGGCCTTAGAACTTTTAATAGAAGAGTACGATTGTGCACCATAATTTTTAAGATACTAATGTGGGAATCATTTAAAAGCTTTTGAAGAGATCTTAAGGGAATGCATATTAAACTTTTTTAAAAATGCTTAACCCATTAAGAGACGATGACATTTTTATATAAAATTTATATACTACTTATTTTTTTGTTTCTTATTTTTTTTTTTTTTTAATTCTCTGTCACCCCAATATTTGTTTTTTTTTTTGATTTGAGTTTCCTTCATAAAATAAATTTACAAAAATGGCACTATTACTTATTTTGAATTAAGAAGTATTTAGAGATTTAAAAATAAAATCAACAAATTGAATTAAAATGATGGGGATAATACAAAAAAATAGCACAAAGATTTTCTTTTGAAAAAATAATTTAATAATATTCCCGTGTCTTTAATTTAATGCATTAAAATAAGTCATTTGAAAAAACATCATGTGAAAGGGAGAAAAATTAAATTAAAATAAAGCTATGGAAGGAAGGAAAAACTCTTTGGAAAATTGATGACTATTGACAGAATGCATTCTTAAATATACAGTTCTAAAACAGGAGTTTTTTTTTTGTCCCGCACGCATTATGCACATTCTGCAATTGGTCCAGCAGAATCAGAATAAGAAACTTAGTGAAGAAATATCACTAAATCTCTTGAAGATTAGTCTTATAAGTTTTAAAAATGAATGAATATAAGAGTCGCGTAGTTCGTAGGAATCCTGTGGCGTGAGATGGTAATTGTTAGAATCAAATTTCCTTAACCACGTAATACTTAGATAAGCCAAAAGAAACGCATTAAGATGTCTTCTTTACAGACGAAAGCACGTTTTACCTTTTTGATGTTAAGGGCAAAGAATTAGTCTGGAGAAAACTAGGAAAAGCACTTAAATAATTAAGTGCAACTGTAAAACATTATCTTACCCAAGTATAGGAAACTTGTTTTTTATTTTTCTTCAATGGTTATTAAAGTATATCAGCGTATTAAAAAAAATTGCACCCAAGCACTGTAAAATTCAACCTGGGTTAGGAGTTAACGACTCTAAGCCTACTGCTTTTTCTACTATATAATCTTCCCCAATAGTGCGAAATACTACTGCAGTCACCAAATTTAAATCTCATAGAATACTAATGGGATTAATTGCAACGCCGTATTCGGCAGCACAAAATTCCTTCCAAAGAAGCATTAAAACACGAAATAGTTGAAGAATGAAACAAAATTTCTGTTTAAGAAATGTCAAAGCCAAAACGATTAGCGGAGGTTCTCCAAGGAAAAGGATATCCAACTTGTTATAATTATTGTTTCCAAAAATTTTAAACAAAATCTATAAAACAAAAGTTGTTTGTACGCAGATTTTTTGAGTAGGATGCCAGTTTTATTAGTTATACACTATTACTTTTGTAAACAATAAATACTAATAATTTAAGATATAATCGTAAAATTCAAATAAATTTGAATAATTTGCAGTTTGCATAAAATATTTTTACCTCTTAATTATAAAAAAATTCAAAGACATAGTATGCAGACTTTGGTATAACAATTATTACCTCAAGAGATTCCTATTGATTTCAATTAATCAACTTTTAATAAAACTTGTAAAAAGTAAAAACAGTTCTAAGGTAAGGATTCAGATTTTTCTTTTTTTTAACCACTGTTATCAAAATAGAAGCAACACAAATTATTTAAGTTTTCCTAAAATGTCTTTCTTAAATGTCGGTTTAATTTAAATTGCATGATCTAATATTTTTAGTAATTAAAAACTTTAATGCATAAATAAGATCTCATTTCAATTGAAATTTATTGGACAATAACAACAACATTGGCCACATTTAACAGTGAATTTTTCATTATTAAACTGGCAATTATAAATTATTTCTTAAATAAATTTTATTAAATTTTATGATGAAATGAAAAAAAGTCAAATTTATATATATGACTCAATTCAAATTGTATCAAAATAATTAATTGTTTCATAATTTCTAATATTTTTTTTCTTGTTTTCTTTGTATTGTTTTGTGTTATGTGCGGGCGCTAAATTGAAAAGCTTATGTGCGCTTTTCATATATTTATGCTTTTCTAACATTTATATTTAATTAACGGCACACTTTTTCATTTAACAACTTTTGGTTAAATTAATGAATTTCATTTGTATATTGAAAAGAGTTGAGTTTAACTTCAATATGATTTGGATTCATTTATGGTAATTGTTGCTAAATTGTTTAGAAAACTTTAATTATATGAAGTAACGCTAGCGTGACAACCCAAAAATAAAAAAACAAAATCTAACAATAACGTCAGCTTGATGACACACTCATCCATTAAGTTGACAGAGAAATGGGAAAAATTAAAATAAATTATTGTTGGAAAAGTACAACAAATAAATACGGGTATTTAATTTCAAGTGTTAAAGTAAAAATAAGATTATATTAGAGTTTTCACTGTGATTATTTAATAATTATAAAGTTACCTAGCAAAAAATTAGACATTTCTTTAAATGACTTACTTTTGTGATTCCCATTTTTTGTAACTCGCTTACAAAACACATTACATTAGTTCGCAAAGAAGGAAGTAATATTTAAACTGGAGAATGTTTGTTTAAAATCATTAGGTTGGTAATCTAGTTTGAAAGTACAAAAGTGCTTAGTTCCACACTCGATTACCTATTCTAAAAATCTTTGCTGGGTAAACATTGTTACAATAAATACATCTAAGAAATTGTGTTTGTAAAATTCAAAATCTTTTAAATAATTTTCTTTTAAATAAGTTGTTTGTTGTTAGACATTTTTACTCTAAAGTTGAATTGTAAGGTTCGGCTTGAGGTCCTCGTTGTTAATAAATCAAAAACAAAATAACATTATTGTTTTAGTTTATAAATAAAGATATTGTTTATTATTTATTATTTTTTCAATATTTCGCCACACCGTGTTGGGTGGTACCTTCAGAAAACAGGAAACAAAAATATCAATAATTAGTTTTTTTTTCAAAAAACAAAATTAAGTTGAAAATATTTAAAAAAAAAAAATCAAAAAATTCAAAAACCAAAAGACCAACGGTGTGGCGAAATATTAAAAAAATAAATAATAAATAATAAACAATATTTTTATTTATAAACTGACCTAGTGCTTAGAAAATTAAAAAAGAAAATTAATTATAAAGATCAAATAAACAATTAAATACTTATATTTCTATTTTATTTAGAAATTAAAATAAACGTTCCACAACTAATTTAAAAAAAAAAAAATTCAAATAAATTTGGAAATATTTACTTAATTTCTCCGTGATTATTTTTATACCAAAGGCACTACTATACTGCTGTTATAATAAAAATAAGATTTTGAAGTAATAAAAAAATTTTAAATAGACTTTTTCTTTTCGTTATAAAAAGCACTTGCCAAAAAAGTATTTTTTTAAAAAAGTTAATCATAAAAAATATAGTTATAAAGAAATAAACGTATTCTACTCGAATTTTTTGGCTGAAACATACTTTTAATTAAAAAAGAAACAAATCATTCTGTGTTGAATATAGTTATACAACTTAAGTAGTGTAAGAATATTTAAATAAAAAAGGTTTTATTTAAAAAAAAAAGTTTTATTTCAAAAAGAAGTAAATATTTCTCGAAATGGTATTATTTCATTAATACTAAAAACGCTCTTAAAACAAATTTTATTTTTTTTTTAAAGTACTTTGTACCCCATATAATGCTCTAATAGAACTTTATCTAGAATAAGTAAAAATTTTTTTGAACAAATAATTAAATATTTTTTTAAAGTGTTAAAAAAACAATGCACAGTAGTTTGAAACCAATTTTTTTTTAACCAAATTGGGTATCTCATATCATTTTATATGTAAAAACAAAAAATGTTTATAAGCATATATTGTACCAAACTGTAAAACATAAACAGCTAACAAAATTTGTTTATACACATTTTTAGGTTTTACATTTAAAATGAGCAACAAAAAACATGAGGAGGCGATTTTTAGGAAGCTTAAATATATGCTCGATATATATGTAAATAGCATCAAAGAAAAGTTTGTGACTTCTAGAATAATAATATTGTAATATTTTTTTCCGCGCTACGTTTTTGAAATGACATTTACCTCAAAAGCAGAAAAAATGAAAAATTTAATATGGAGTTTAAATTGCCACAAAATCATGACGTATCGAGCTATACTTGCAAAATTTTAAATTATATAGATAAGAGAGTTTTTAATCAAATGGCGAAATATAATTTATTTTTTTTTTTTTGTTTTACCATATGTATACATTCCCGGAACAGGGAAAAAAAATCCCAAAAACTTGTTTTTTAATTAATTAATCACGGTGCTGGCTGTTTAATCCTTTTTGGAGTATGTAGCCAACAATTAAAAGCCCGTTTACCTTTTTTTATTCGGTGCTTTGCACTCCGAGAAATTGTACAATAACTTTTAAATTTGGTTCTAAAATTGGCTATGTTTGGAAAGGGCTAAAGGGGGACCCGCTATAAGTTTAAATCTATTTTTTTAATCGTATTTCCTGTGGGCTGTCTTGAAAATTTTTCCCCACCTTTTTGGGGAAAATCCCAAAAAACGGTATTTTTTACATTTTCTCGATTCGGAGGCTTGGGACTTTTTAAGGAAAAGCGCTATTAAAACGAATCTTTTAATTTGTTTATTCTAAATTTTATTGAGTATATATCAAATGGTTTAAAGTAATAATCTAATAATTAATAAGCATACTACGCCAAAATTACAAAGTCGGCCAAAAAAAAAAAAAAAAAAAATTGTAAGCCAATTTTCTCCCAAACTAAAAGAGATAACCTACAGGTGTACAAATGTTTTCACGGTCTAATTAAATGTTACAAATAAAATCTTAACATTTGAGTTTAAAATAAGCCTTCTATGCCATGTTCAAAAAAATTATATGTCCGAGGTAGAGGGGTAGGGCACCCCCCTGTTACTATCAAAATCCTTATTTAAATAGAAAAGCAATTTCCATAAAACTTGCACGTGCTCCCATAGTTCAGTCCTTACAAAAAATTAATTTTTTTTTTTAACCAAAAAATACTGGTGTTTCCCACCGAAATCCATTTCTATCTCAAATATATCATTATATCTAATTTTTTTTAACGGGTTTATCACGGAAGTCTTACTAATATTTATATCTTTAATTTTTGTTACATGCTTTTCATCTTTTAATTTAATTTTTCTATTTATTTCCTTCTATTTTAGTGTTTTCTTTCCCCCATGTCATACTCACCATAATTTTTGATAAAAATTATATGTTGGGTTATTCCATTACATAGTTCATTGGCATAAAAAGAGGATTATCTTAAATTTTTGTTGAAAGGGTAGTTTTTTTTAAGTTTGTTCAGCTCAGCTGTGATTTAATTGTTGTATTTTAAGAGAATTTTAAATACGTTCATAACGAGAGAATTTCTTAATAATTTGGCTATTCTAATTTTAAGAGATCGATGCTCTCATCCATCATAATCTGCACAAATGTATGCTCTTTTAAAATACGTAATTTAAGTCTGTTTAAAAGAGTAAATTTTTTCTCTCTCTTAAAACTTTTCACTCTTTCTTAATTTATGCAGCTCTCAGCTTGTATAATTTGTTTACTAGTCTGCAAATGAAAACTGTGTTTACTGTTTTGTTGTTGATTTTTTAGATTAAACATGTCTGTTTGCTGTCTCTCCTCTAAAAAAATAAATTTATAAAAACCCATTGAGAGTTAACAATCCAACACAGCCTTCAAGCAAACAACTACAATCGTTTGTAATGTTAATTCTTGCTTGCTGTAGTGGTATAAATGTCTTTTTTCGTTTCTTTAATAATTTATTTATTGATTTTTTATTATCGCAAAAGATTGCTGAGCCCACCTTTCACTGAACTGCAGTATTTTTTACATCTTTGGATTTTTTATTTCTTTATCGAGTCAACCGAATACGAGAGTTTGTTGTATTATTTGCAGTTTCAGAGATGTTTGTTTTTAAAATAGTAACTGTTTAATAAGGTAATTATCATGTTGCAACTTATCGACAACTGAGTGACTAAGGCTTAATTAAAATGTCAAACAAAATCTAAATAGGTACCTACTTATGCATTGTCGAAAGCTCTTTCTAGCAGTAAAAAAAATTGTTTTTTGTTTATTACAGTGGAAACTAAGTACATACAACCAGAAATTATTTTCCATATCATAATTTTATAACAATAACCTTAATGATGATTTGTTTATTCATACTGCTTATATCGCTGTTTCTGTGTACCTATGATTGTTGTGTGGCTGTACAAAAAACGATTATTAAGGGTCATCATAACCTAAAAACCCACTTTACTTTTATTTATTTTTTTCTGTCTTTTATTAATCGGCCATTCATGAATAAAATGCAACAGAATACTACCAGCTAAAAGATAAAAGAAAGATAAAATTAATTTATTTTTTTATTTGAAATGCAACATTAACATGAAATGTCAGAGTAATCAAATTTTTATAAAACTCAAAACATAATGAGGCGAATAATTTGTAAAAGTTTATTAACGGCATTTGCCCAAAATCAGGCAAGGTTTTCTAATGAGCTTTTTGATCAATTAGTAAAATGTTTATAAAATCTAAACAACCACTAATTTATTTAAACAAATTCAGTATTATAAAAAATGTATTTATTTTATTTACTATATTTGAATGTGGTCTTTTATGAAGAATAACCCACCCAAATGATGCAATTTGGCTCAAAAGCTGACATATTGCCACCTACTAATTTAGTAAAGCTTTTGTAAAAATGTATATCAACACATTTCGTGGCAACCTAAGAAACGCAAATAACTAATAAAGTGTGTTTATACACATTTTTAATTCTTACATATCTATAAGATGAGAAAAACTGCATTAGTTAGGAAGGTTTAGGAAGTTCCTACAGTTTAAATATATGCTCGATATACTGCATGTATGTATGAAGTCGCATCAGAATAAATCTCATGACTCTTAGATCAGTGTTGCTAGGTAAAGCCTGGAAAAAGTTACGCTCTTCCTTCAAAAAAGTTACATTTTTATAATTTCCTTAAATAAATAGTAATGAAATGTAATTTATATAAAATAAAGTAAAAAGTTTTGTTGTGTTTCAGGGAAAATAACAACGCAACAAATTCATTTACTAAACAAAAACAAAAATAGAATTAGAAATACATATTTTCTTTCTCTTCATCTTTATTTGCAATCTATTTTACAATAATAAGGAAATTTGATAATAACATAAACATAACATAAATTATCGATCTTCAGTAAGGTCAATAACAATATATATAATAGAGATCAAAGTTAAATTAAAAAATAAAATTCAAAATTCGTTAGTAATTAACATTTATGTACATATGTTTTCCAAATAATAACAAAATTTATATTTATAATATTTTCATGTTTTCTATATAGTATCAATATTGATATGTACATAAGGTTTAACTAATTTTTAAATGGCAGGTCAAGTATATGCTTTCTATTTAGTCTTCTAACTTCTTCGCTTTCATCTAATAAAAATATCGCTAATGGATTGACGTGATCGCTCAGTCAGAAATACATATAAAAAAATTTAGTCCCGATAATACTTATGAGGATTTAAATTAGGACTCAATACTTAACAGGCATGTTCTGAAATCCACACGAAATTTTCACTTCACATTTTTCAAAGTATTGTTGCTATGAAATTATTTTTTACAAAAACAATGCCTTGAAAAATACAAAAGTGAAAATTTCGTGTGGAATTCAGGACATGCCTGTATATTTCGGTATGGAAAAGTACTTGCTTTTGCCATTTAAAAAAATTTGTTAAATTACTAAACTTTATAAATCTTCTTTCTTTGAAAGATTGAGCTACCATAGAATTTACTACATTAATTATTTTAAAAACCCAAATTTAGGCCTTCTTTGCTTTAACATAAAATTACTGAAAAAATTAAAACACTAACTAAAGTTGCTAGCAATTTTCGCAAGTTTGAACAGAATGCTTAGTTTTCCGCACTAAATGCAGCTCATGTTATTTCGCAGTTGGAAAAAATTGTTGCCAGAAACATTTAACTGTTTCTAAACATAAAGCAAGAAACATTTCGTGATTTCACTAAAGGTAAAAAAATTGTAACGACACGTTCTACGCTGGTTGCTGGGATAGCTGCAGCGGAGTCCAGGGTCGTTGCAATTTATGTATCGTCCTAGGACGGAAAAGAAATGAAAAACTTCTTGTTCGAACAACGTTATAAAACTTCACTTTTATGCTTTATTTTCTTAATTCTTAAGGCTATAGCGACGGTAACTAACGGTCGGGAACGAAAACGCTAATGCCAATAGTAGTTACAGTAGGGGAGCTGCGCAAAAACAGCCAGCAAAACAAACGGGCGTTGGGGCCGGTGCCAAATGGCGTAGGGCGTAAAGCTGGCAGTTCTGCTGATGGACAGCGTAGCGTAGTTGATGACAGGGGAGAAGGCGACGCTACCGGGCGTCACTGGCACGGGCAGCGGCGCAAGCAGCGATGGCGCGGGTAGCGCAAACAGCGATGGCGCAGGTAGCGCTTCAACAGCGATGGCGCAGGTAGCGCTTGAAGACACGACGACGCTACCGGGCGGCAATGGCATGGGCAGCGGCGCAAACAGCGATGGCGCAGGTAGCGCTTCAACAGCGATGGCGCAGGTAGCGCTTGAAGACACGGCGACGCTACCGGGCGGCAATGGCACGGGCAGCGGCGCAAACAGCGATGGCGCAGGTAGCGCTTCAACAGCGATGGCGCAGGTAGCGCTTGAAGACACGGCGACGCTACCGGGCGGCAATGGCACGGGCAGCGGCGCAAACAGCGATGGCGCAGGTAGCGCTTCAACAGCGATGGCGCAGGTAGCGCTTGAAGACACGACGAAGCTACCGGGCGGCAATGGCACGGGCAGCGGCGCAAACAGCGATGGCGCAGGTAGCGCTTCAACAGCGATGGCGCAGGTAGCGCTTGAAGACACGGCGACGCTACCGGGCGGCAATGGCACGGGCAGCGGCGCAAACAGCGATGGCGCAGGTAGCGCTTCAACAGCGATGGCGCAGGTAGCGCTTGAAGACACGGCGACGCTACCGGGCGGCAATGGCACGGGCAGCGGCGCAAACAGCGATGGCGCAGGTAGCGCTTCAACAGCGATGGCGCAGGTAGCGTTGACGTAGCGCGAGTAGTGTACTTTTTACGCTCAGAGATTGCTGGGAGCTCTCGGCCACGTGACACGATTCTAGGGAATTTACAATTCCTCGCCAGAATCAATCGCAGGGTCGAGCCAACACCGGTAGAAGAAACACTTCTGTGGTGGGGTTACTTCCAGCAATTTTCAACTCGATCTGAAAGTAAGAAATCACTTGGGGAATTATACAATTCCTCACCAAACACTTCTTACCGGCAGGCAAGCTGCTTGCTAACTGATCGATTTAATCTTTCGTTCTGCCTTTTATACCCGTTTCATCGTACACATACAGTCACTCACACATGCAACTTGCTTGTGTATCTGACTCAATGACAGCTGTGATGTTTTTATTTACTTGCCAGCTGACTGTTTTTGATAGCGCGGTCCGCGACTCGTAGGTGGCGACACACATCTCCCGACCGTTAATTTCAAACAAGTACTTTCATGTTCAGCTTAACTTAAATTAATTCATTCTAACAAACTTAAATCATAATCACAATTCATAATAAAAATTCTTAATAATAATAATTCATAATAATACTTCAAGATAATAATTTATAATACTAATTCAAAATAATACTTCATAATAATAGTTAATAATAATAATTCATAGCAATTCTTTAAACTAATCCAGTTGTTGTGGAGGTGAAAACGAAGGCCCTGACTTTCATCGTTACACTGCCCTCTCCGTTCACAGGCCCTTTTCTCCTGGAAATCAGGGGATTTGGATGATACGGACCTAAAAATAGAGAAGGGAAATTATTGACGGTAAGCTTTTAGGTCGCTAATATGCGCAGTTCGTTCAGTGTTCCTTTTAGGGTCCTGAATCTTAGCAATTACGGGGGAGATAAACTCCTTGACCACGAAAGGCCCCCCGTATTTGGGTGCAAGTTTTGCTGCGAAGTTATCACTGGCCTTGGAGAGTGGGTGCTGACGCGCAAGAACCTGCGCTCCCAGCCGAGGTTTCCAATCGCGTCGACGCAAGTTATAGTGCTGTTGCTGCTTGTGGGATGCCGCCTCTAGGTTCCTCCTAACAATCTTGAAGACCTCTTGTAACTCTTGAGCCCGCTCATTGGGGTTGGGGTTACGCGCACCGGTTCCCACGGTTACGGTGTCGTACAATGCCTTCGGTAGACGTGGTTCTCGCCCCTGGGTGAGATACGCTGGGGAGTACCCGGTTGATTCCGACACACTGGTATTAATGGCTAGCATAATCTCTGGCATGACATCGTCCCATGTGTTATGATGCTGCCCCGAGAATTGGGCGATCATTGTTTTGATTGTACGGTTAGCTCGCTCGGTCGGGTTTTCCTGTGGGGTATAGGGTGCAGTGCACTCCTGCTGTGCCCCCACTTCTTCCACCCATTTCCGGAATAGACGGGAGGTAAATTGCGTACCGTTGTCTGTAATTATCTTCTTGGGCACCCCGTATCTGGCTACTATCCGTTCGCGAAAGGCCTTCACTACCCCTTCGGCAGTGGCTTTCCTTTGAGGCACCAGTTCGCACCACTTTGAAAACCTATCAAAGATCACGAGCAGCATGGTATTACCATGTTTAGTCCGCGGTAGTGGTCCTACAAAATCCGCGCACACAGTAGCCCACGGTTCTTCGGGGATGCGCGTAAGCATAGTCCCCGCCGGTAGTTGCTGGGCGACCTTATATTTCTGGCAGGACTCGCATCTGTCCACATGTCGTCTGACGTCTCGTGCCATTCTTGGCCAATAGTATCGCCCTGCGATTTTGTTCAACGTTTTCCGCGTACCTAGATGTCCTCCCGTGTTACTATCATGGTTCTCCTTAATAACTTGATTGCGTAAGGGCCCTGGAACACACAGCTTCCACGGCGTGCAGTCTTCATCATTCACACTTCTTGCCGTGTGTTTGTATACTTGGTTGTTAACGATGGTGAAATCCGGAAATTTTCCGGAATTCTCTCGAATCTCTGCTGTAAGCCGCTCTATCCAGGGGCAACCACTATTGGGCGAAGTCTGGACGATGTTAATCATGTTCACCGGCTGACGTGACAGGGCATCGGCGACGACGTTCTGCCTACCCTTCCGGTATCGGACCGAATATTGGTATTGCTGTAATTCTAAAGCCCAGCGGGCCAGTCTACCGGTTGGGTTGTCAATATTGTTTAGCCACTTCAAGGCGAGGTGATCGGTGATGACTTCAAATTGGTAGCCCTCGAGGTACGCCCTCATCTTGCGGATGCCCCAGATAATCGCCAGGCACTCCTTCTCTGTGGCCGAGTAATTCTTCTCCGCACCATTTAGATGACGACTGGCATATGCAATTACCCGTTCTGCTCCCTCGTGGGTTTGGGTTAACACTGCCCCCAACCCATGTTCGCTGGCATCCGTTTGTAGCACAAAGGTTTCGGCAAAGTTCGGACAGGCGAGTACCGGGGCCGTGGTCAGTCGGGTTTTCAGATTGGTAAAGGCCTGCTGTTGCTCTGGTCCCCATTTCCAATGCTTTCCTTTTTGCAATAAGTGTGTCAAGGGCTTTGAGATAGCGGCAAAATCGGGAACAAATCGCCGATACCACGATGTTACCCCCAGGAACCGTCGGACTTCTTTGACATTACTCGGTGGTGGCATGTGGGCGATGGCGGCAATTTTATCTGGGTCGGTATGAATCCCGTCTTGATTAATCACGTGGCCTAAATACTTGGTCTCGCGCTGGAAGAAGTTGCACTTGTCCGGGTTGATCTTCAAGTTGGCTGCCCGTAGTCGCCGGAATACCTCGCGTAAGTTGGCGAGATGTTCTTCCCATGTAGCACCGATGACGATAATGTCGTCCAGATACGCGAACGCGTAAGGTTCCATCTCGGGTCCAATGACACTATCTAGTGCCCGTTGGAAAGTCGCGGGTGCGGAGTGTAGGCCAAAGGGCATCACCCGCCATTGATACAGCCCTCGTCCCGTGACCGCAAAAGCCGTGTACTGCTTACTCTTTGGTTCTAGCGGAATCTGCCAATACCCATCTTTAAGGTCCAAGCTGCTTATGTATTTGGCATTGCGGAGCCTGTCCAGGATGGTGTCGATTCGTGGCAACGGGTAGGCGTCGGGAACCGAGCGTGCATTGAGCTGGCGGAAATCCATACACGTTCTCCACGTACCGTTCTTCTTTCTGACCAGCGTAATTGGGAAGCTAAACGGACTGCGCGAGGGTTCTATGCATCCCCGTGCAATTAATTTATTAACCTCCTCATCGATGATTGCCTGCATAGCTGGGTTTCGTGGCGCGTACCTCAGTTTGATAGGCCGCTCGTCCTTCATGATGATTCGATGTTGTGCGATATTGGACACTCCCTTGATCTTCTCGAACAGGGCGAGTTCAGATTTTAGGAATTCCTGTTCTGGTGGCGTCTGGCCTGGAGTCGTCTGGCAAGGTGGAATGCCCCCTGGTACGCTGAAACTATTATTGATAGTGCTTACCTTTGCGGTCAATCGGCTGGGCGGACTCCCGGAGGGTCCGGTCACGTTTAGCCCTCTTCGAGCTGTCATACCCGCACAACTGAAACTGGCCTTGAACACTCGAAGCGAGTCTAGTCCCAAGATGAGGTCTTCCAGCGTCTCCTGCATAATCAGAAACTGACAAGTCTTGGTCATGTTGCCGAGGGATACTTTCAGCATTACTGATTCGGCGATATGTCTTTTCGATCCATCCGCTAGGAATACTTGGATGTCTGTCGGGTTTCGCTTGATCGATTTGGACAACCGGTTGATCTGCATCGGGGAGATAAAACTTCTTGTAGCTCACGTGTCGACGATCGCTGGAATTACATGTCCTTCTACCCGAACTACCGCTTTCAATTTTTCCTCTTCCCACACTAAAGACGTGTGACCCTTCTTCTCTCCGTCGTGCCCGCCATCAGCCTTTCTCTGTTTCGTCTGTTTTCCGCGCATCATTCGGTGAAACTCTCCTCGATGTGGTTGCGAAGTTGACGGAATTCCTTCGAGCTGGTCCGCTAGTTGGAGCAGCTCTGCGAGTGTTGCAAAATCCTTTCGCCGAATGTACCACTGGTAGTCGGGGTGGGAGTTACGAAATATCCTTTCGAGCTTCTGCTGCTCTGACATTCTAGTGGGCCGCATCAAATTCTGCAGTGCCAGCAGGTAGTCTTTGAACGCCTCTTTGGGGCGTTGAGTGCGCTTGCGAATTTCGTCCTCCAGTTTCTCGAAATAGCGTGGCGGGAGGAAAAACTGATAAAAATCCTCCTTGAACTGTGTCCACTGCTTCCACTGTCGATTATTGTTCCGCCACCAAATCAAGGCTCGGTCACGCAGTACTTCTGGCATCATGTGCGGCAAGAGATCCTTCTGAACGTGGTACATCTCAGCAAGCTCCTCGATTCGCTCCATGAACTCCAATGGGTCTTTGCCTCCGGTATACTTCAAACCCCATTTTCTGACTATCTCGATCTCGTCCATATATCTATCGATGCCGCGATATGACGCCGGTGGGGGTATTTCAGTTACGCTCTTAGCTGGATCGGCTGGCTCGGATCGTCTATCGGTGGCCCCCGTATACTCAGCGTGTATTACTAGGTCTGATTTAACTGGGGATGCTGTTCGGAGGTGGCCAGCTTCTGCCGCTGGTGGGATCTTAAGGGTGGCTTCATGTCTGCTTTGCAGTACAAGCAGCTCCCTCATTTGGTCTTCCTCGTGTTTGGCGGCGAGAAATTTCGCAAAACGTTTTCGCAAATCTTCGACGGTGCCGGTGAGGTCTTGCTCATACTGGCTGAGGTATTTTACCAGTTCCTCTTTCCTCAGCGAATATGCCCACGATGTCCGCAACATCGCACTTTTCCCTATGTTTCGTTTCGTTTCGTTTCTCTTTTTTTTTTTTTTTTTTTACTTAAGACACTTATAGTGTCCCTGCTCGGGCGCCAATGTAACGACACGTTCTACGCTGGTTGCTGGGATAGCTGCAGCGGAGTCCAGGGTCGTTGCAATTTATGTATCGTCCTAGGACGGAAAAGAAATGAAAAACTTCTTGTTCGAACAACGTTATAAAACTTCACTTTTATGCTTTATTTTCTTAATTCTTAAGGCTATAGCGACGGTAACTAACGGTCGGGAACGAAAACGCTAATGCCAATAGTAGTTACAGTAGGGGAGCTGCGCAAAAACAGCCAGCAAAACAAACGGGCGTTGGGGCCGGTGCCAAATGGCGTAGGGCGTAAAGCTGGCAGTTCTGCTGATGGACAGCGTAGCGTAGTTGATGACAGGGGAGAAGGCGACGCTACCGGGCGTCACTGGCACGGGCAGCGGCGCAAGCAGCGATGGCGCGGGTAGCGCAAACAGCGATGGCGCAGGTAGCGCTTCAACAGCGATGGCGCAGGTAGCGCTTGAAGACACGACGACGCTACCGGGCGGCAATGGCATGGGCAGCGGCGCAAACAGCGATGGCGCAGGTAGCGCTTCAACAGCGATGGCGCAGGTAGCGCTTGAAGACACGGCGACGCTACCGGGCGGCAATGGCACGGGCAGCGGCGCAAACAGCGATGGCGCAGGTAGCGCTTCAACAGCGATGGCGCAGGTAGCGCTTGAAGACACGACGAAGCTACCGGGCGGCAATGGCACGGGCAGCGGCGCAAACAGCGATGGCGCAGGTAGCGCTTCAACAGCGATGGCGCAGGTAGCGCTTGAAGACACGGCGACGCTACCGGGCGGCAATGGCACGGGCAGCGGCGCAAACAGCGATGGCGCAGGTAGCGCTTCAACAGCGATGGCGCAGGTAGCGCTTGAAGACACGGCGACGCTACCGGGCGGCAATGGCACGGGCAGCGGCGCAAACAGCGATGGCGCAGGTAGCGCTTCAACAGCGATGGCGCAGGTAGCGTTGACGTAGCGCGCGTAGTGTACTTTTTACGCTCAGAGATTGCTGGGAGCTCTCGGCCACGTGACACGATTCTAGGGAATTTACAATTCCTCGCCAGAATCAATCGCAGGGTCGAGCCAACACCGGTAGAAGAAACACTTCTGTGGTGGGGTTACTTCCAGCAATTTTCAACTCGATCTGAAAGTAAGAAATCACTTGGGGAATTATACAATTCCTCACCAAACACTTCTTACCGGCAGGCAAGCTGCTTGCTAACTGATCGATTTAATCTTTCGTTCTGCCTTTTATACCCGTTTCATCGTACACATACAGTCACCCACACATGCAACTTGCTTGTGTATCTGACTCAATGACAGCTGTGATGTTTTTATTTACTTGCCAGCTGACTGTTTTTGATAGCGCGGTCCGCGACTCGTAGGTGGCGACACACATCTCCCGACCGTTAATTTCAAACAAGTACTTTCATGTTCAGCTTAACTTAAATTAATTCATTCTAACAAACTTAAATCATAATCACAATTCATAATAAAAATTCTTAATAATAATAATTCATAATAATACTTCAAGATAATAATTTATAATACTAATTCAAAATAATACTTCATAATAATAGTTAATAATAATAATTCATAGCAATTCTTTAAACTAATCCAGTTGTTGTGGAGGTGAAAACGAAGGCCCTGACTTTCATCGTTACAAAATGTATAACTAAGTTTGTTCATCTGTCCGTCTGTTCGTCCTTGTTAGTGTTAGTTTGCGGAGGCAAACTTGATTTCACAAAAAAATATGTCAATCGATCAGATAAGGTGCCCAAGGAGATGCTTTTGGAAATCAGCATGAGCGGTCCATGTCCTTCGAGGCGGCAGGCAAAACACCAAGCCTACCTCTATTTTTTCATATCATTTGGAACAATAAAGAAACTCCAACCAAAAAAATAAATATATGGGGCTATAGTGAATTAAAAAATAAGAAAAAAAAACAAATGAAAAAATAGGCGCTCGCCTATATTTTCCGAGTTCCGGGGCTCTGGAATTTTCACATTTTTTTTATTTCAATATGGGTATCATATGAAAGCTTTTGAAGAGATCTTTAAGGAAACACAAAAATTAAAAAAACTAAACCCGATTTCAAAGCAGATTTGAGCAGATTCAGACTAATTGATAAATTTAAAAGAAAAAATTAACTCACATATATTAATCAGACAAGATGTTTGTGTTGGTAGAGCTTTGTTTTTACTTGTTAAATAGAAGATCATGTATTTAAATTCTAACAGAGCCCTAAGAATCAAATAAAAGTAATTTTAGCTAAGAAGATGATGGAGGAGTTGTGTGAAAAGTGAATAAATTGAACAGCAGTTCAAACCTTCTGGGAGTCTCTGTCAGAAAAAGAAAACTAATTGTTGTGAAAGCACGTAGTGCAGTTCGAGTCTTGCCAGCGCACATAGCCAATCTAGCCGGACATTATTTTTTTTTTTCTTTGGTTTATACTGGCTCTACAAATTCACTGAGAGCACCTAGATTAATGAAACTTGGCAGGAAAATCAGTTATTGTCATAGGCTGTTAAAGCTAGAAAACAATAAAAATCGGACTCTAAAAAATGCAAAATTTTTTTTCTATTTTCAAGTCATTTTAAGCAATTACAACTTGTAATTTCAAGGAATCTTTTACAATTTAAAGTTTGAATAAAAAGTTTATAAAATGCCAGTTTTACCCCGCCCTTTTTGTGGGCGGTGAAATAAAACATTATTTGAAAAAAGAATGTAATTATCACATGAAATGGATTACATACGCCTTAAAATCATAGAACTTAATTTATATGGCCAGACGAAAGTACCCCTACAATCTCAACCCCAAAAGCGTTCCTGTGAAAAAAATTTTTCTTCCAATTTTTTTTGCCAATTTCCTAAACATTTTTATTATTGCAATGTCTTACTAATCCCCGCCTTTCAAGAGTAATATTAAAACGATATTTTTGAAATTTCTTACATTATAGTATTTTGAAAATATTTGTAACGGTAAATATATTTTAACCTGTTACAATTAATTTATTTAACAGAACTTCTTCCTTGCACTAAGATGATAATGAGTGCCATGGTCTTTCTTTGTCTAATTCAAAGACCTCTTCCGATTCTAAATCCACTTAATCGTTAAGTACAGGTGGAAGCATGAAAGAAAGGTGATAAGTTTTTTCGGAGTAGGTCTTATACTAGTAAATATGGGGTTAAGCGCAAAAAATTTAAAACAAAATTTTTCTAAAAATTAATAAAGTAACTGCAAATATAGCCTTTTACAGGAAAAAAAATTCATAAGAAATTTATATTCGTTTAGACACAAAAAAATATATTGCAAACCTCTCAAAATCATATAAAGTAAAAAAACGTATGCAATTTATTCAAATTTCCTGATTTAACAGTGTCCCAAAACGACAAATCTCAAGCAAGTTTTTACATTACTCAAAATTATTTTTGGCCTTATGTCCGGCTAGAGAGGCAAAATACCCCTCTGTGCAGCGCCACATACTATTGCTGTGTAAAAGGCGAAAATTGGCTTGCTGGTGTTTGCAATTATTAGAACCCGTACCTTCAAAAGCTAAAAAAACGTAACAATGAGTAAATATTAAAAGTTACCTTTTTACAATTTAAATTAAAAAAATTTAAACTCTTTTACAAAATCTGATTATTATTACTTTTATTTATTTTTTTTAATAAAAAAAATTGCACATTTCTACACACACGTATAATCATGTGTCAACATTTGCTTAAATTAGTCGCATGTCATGTCAAAACAATGACGCAAACATGCACATGTTGTATAATTAATGTGTGTGGAAGTACAAAATTATTAATTAATTATTTAATATATTGTTGAGTTGACAAAATTTATGTAAACCAAGCAAAATGAATTTATAATAAGCAGCCGCTCAGCTGAATTAATCAACAAAAATTATTTCCACGTCAATAATTATTTAGAGATGTAATTTGAACGGCAAAGCTGCCTTAAAACTAAACGATCTGTGCTAAAGAAAGGGTCACAAACAAATTGTCAGTTTATTGCAATTAATAATTTGAAAGCATTTTGTTTTTTGCAGCACCATGCTCCTTGAGGGGCAAGAGGATCAACATCTACCCATTTGAAAGTAAACATTTAAATAAGAAGTAAGCTACGCCACTTCAAATAATTTCTAACTGTTCAATTCAAAAATTAAAAATTTGCAGTTAAGACTCTCTTGCAGCAGTGGCTCGTTATTAATTAAACTGTTCCTAATTAAAATATGATTTCTAATTTATATTCAAATACCAAAAAGACTGTTTTCCACAAAACAAAAACTAAAGCCAGAATATTTTAAGGTATTTTTAATTTTTAACATTCAACAAAAAATAAAAAATACAAATCTAGGCAGTCATCACAGCAGGTCTGACAGTTTCGTTACGGCATCCCAGTTTTTGTTTGTACATGGCATGAAAACTGTGTTGTAAAATGCCCCTAAGTATTGAGAGTAAAACAAAAACTATAAAACAGAGAATGCAGGAAACGTAGTAGATTTTTAAACAGAAAAATAATAAGTATTTAAATGATATACAAAAGAAGGAGTACAGCATATGTGGTGGCATGGAGTTGACAGTCGTATGTTTTCAAATGCGAACTGACAGATGGGCAAACAGGGATACTAACATATATTATGACTTTAAGCATTATGCTATGAAGAGTCCAAATAATTAAAAAAAACAATGATAGTAATAATAATCATAATTACAACAACATAAAAGCGAGGATGGTGCAATAAGTTTGAGTTTTTCTCTGAAGCACCTCAGTTAGATTTGAAATTTTTTTTAATTGCTCACTTAACTTCAATATTTTTTTCGTTCTTTTTTTAACCAGAGAGTTTTTCTTTTATTAGTGAAGGAATGATAAATTGCATAACTTAAGATTAGTTTGGTTTATTTGGAAAAGACGGCTGTGACGAAATGTATTACTTTATGCAAATAGTACAGATATAAATAAATTTTTACTTTTATAATACATTAGCAGTGCCCACGACTTCGTCTGCGTGTCATCTATAATTTTCTTCAAATTGAAATTTAACTATTTATTCTAGAGTTTTGTATTTGTAGACAGTGTTACAAATTTTCCATGTACAAAAATAATAAGTAAAATAAACTGTTTTGTACCATTATGCCGGCAAACTTAGGTGCTTTCATAAATGTATCTCTATTCAAGGTGCTAAGAGACCTCCTCACAAAATTTTGCTCATGTACAAAAATGACCCAGTTACAGTTTTATTATAAGCTGAAGAATAATACCATTTTTCACGATGTCAAACGAATACTTTCGTTCACATTCGTAGCTAAAGAAGATTGGTTTTATTGTTTTTAACAATCCAATCATTCTTCTTTCGTTGGCATAAGAACGACCGTATTTGTTCGACTATGTAAAAAAAGGCATAGAAATTCCATGTCATAACAGTAAATTTAATCGTCAAAATATTACTATTTCTATTTCTGAATTAAATTTACATAACATTTTTCCAATCACCAAATCAATTGAATGAATGAAAATAAAATTAGAAACGAGTCTTTGTCAAAAACATATTGTTAACGTGATGCACAAATTTATGCTGGCGATGGCACTTAAAATTTAAATTAAGTCAAAGTTACATTTTAAAGCAGTTATAATCTGACAAAACAGATAAACGAAATAAGATTAAATTTGTTTTCTCGTACAAAATATTATATTAAAGGGTGTCTAACATTCCATTAGGTAATTTATGCTTCAATAATATATGGAATACAAATTAAAAAAGTGAAAGTTTATAAAACACAAATAAATTAATGGACATATGTGTGTTTAACAATAATTAAAAAGAAATGAAATGAAAAAATAAACTGCAATTTCTTTAAATAAGAAAATAATAATAAAAATTTTTTTATTGCTATATAGGCTTCCTTTAAGCCGCAACGGTGTTAATGTTGGCAGCGCACGGAAACATTTCTATGGCATAAACATTTGCTGAGGTTCTTTCAGAAATATCCTAGTTCTCTTTAAAACTTATGATAAGCTGCTTAACAACATAAATGTACAATTTCTTATATAGTAAAAGTAATGAATTTTTTTACAAAATTAATATGCTATTAAAAAAAAGATATTAAAAGGAATTATTTGAGCACTTTTCTAGAAGATACATTTTTGGAAAACCTTTATAAAAGTTATTTTAACAGATACGTTTTAAACGTTCTTCGAAGTGCCACTCTTACAACTTCCCGTAGCATATGTCTGCTATATAGATTTCGTGGAAATACTAGTACTTTTTAACTGACCACAAAAAAGAAGGAGGGTATTAATTCGTCTGCATGTTGCTTTTTTAGTGTTTGTGCCTCTACAAGTCAATCATTTCTGAACCGAGTGTGAAAATCTAATTTTTAATTTGGGAGATTATGCTTACAGATTGGTCGCAGTTTAAGGCCAGCTCAGAATTTCAAAAATTAAAAGGGCGTCTCCATACAACATATACATATTTACGTGTATTTTAAACTGTAAAGGGCACTGCTTTATAATTTTAAATGACTTACTATAGCTGCCAATAACAAAAAGTAATACAAAAATAAAACTTAAAATTAAAAGGTGTCCCAATAGGTGACGTAAATTGGGCCGATCTTTTGAACCGTTATATACAAACGCTTGAAAATTAGACAGAATGTGGATTACTATGAACGTTATAACAACAAGTTTAAACATTTAAAATTATAAGTTAAAGGGTGTCCCAATAGTTAATGAAATTTGATATATATTGCCAAACTTTTGAACCATTATAGATAGACAGCTGAAATTTAAAATGAACCTGTATTGATAACTCCGATATAATTACAAGTATAAAATTTGGGTTTAGAAATTAAAGGGTGTTGACTTAATTGATGTAATTTGACTTATAGGGGCCTATCTTCTGAACCGTTATAGATAAATCTGCAAATTAGACAGAATGTCGATTGCGATGACCGTTATAGTAACGAGTATTAATATTTAATATTATAAGTTAAAGGGTGCCCCAATAGTTCATTTAATATAATATAGATGGAGCAGTTGTAGACAGACGCCTGAAATATACTACAAACCTGTATTGTTAACAACAAAAATAAAATTTGCGTTTGGAAATTAAAGGGTGGCCCTATAGTTGCTCTCATTTGATGTATATTGCCAAATTGTTGAACAGCTGTAGACAGGCACCTAAATTTAACAAGGAGTTGTAGTCCTAAGTGTGCTATAACAAATATATGGTTTGATGACGGAATACAAAGGTGTCCCAATAGTTATTCTAAATTGAATAATGTGGCCATGCTTTTAAACCGTTTTAGACAGATAGTTTAAATCTGTTTTGAAGTTGGATTTTTCGCAAAAATTATTTAATTAAAGCTATTAAAAGAACTGCTTACAGAAACAGCTTTTATTTTTTACAGAAAAAAATTTTATTTTTAAAATATGCTTGAAAATGAAAGGTGTTGTAAATGTCAATTTTAAGCAATTTTTAGTAGTCCTAATTAACAAATTTACCTTAAAACAGGGTTTTCAAAAGTGTACTGTAACTGAAAAGATTGTTTAAAGGGTGTATTTTACAGGTATTTATTTTAATAATTTTAAAGGCACGTTGAATTTACTTATTTGGTTCCTTTTTTAATTAATTATTTAAGGGCTTTGTAATTTAATACAAAATTTACTACTGCGTACTTCTACCAACTAAGATTTCTACTTATTGGCGAGATAAAACGTCTAAATTATTCTAGTATGGAAAGATCTGGCAGCTTATTTTAGCTATTTGCTTTGTACTTTTATTTATGTATTTGTAGATAACAGCGAGTATAAAGTACTCAAATGCTGTAGACAACTTTGTCCAACATTGAGCCACAGTAGCTTCGTTCGTGCTAAAGGTAAAAGGCTACCTAGATAGAGGTTATGAAAACCTTGTCCTTTCCTAAAGACTTTAACAAAAACCAATCAGCAGATTTAGTTATTACAATTAAGTTTGCAAAATTTCCCACTGTGCGCTGTTTGTTAGCTATGTTTTTATGGGTGTGAGTAGCATGAAGAATATGAAGAAAATTTCTCAAGTTTTTTAAAAGTGTTTAAACCATTTTCGTAACCATATAAATATTTCAATTTTAAACATTCTATTTGAAAGTGAAGTAACCGTGTTATTTGGTTACAGATTCGGTTAATATTTTCATATAAATAGATTTAGTATCATTTATTTGCAAAGTGTGCCATTAAAAACATTTAAACGACATCTTATATTAACCGGCATCGGTTTTTTCTTATCAAAATTTCAGTATGTAATTTAACAATTTTGCGATCTTCAAAAATCGATAAGACACATTAAAGATATAATTCAGTTTTCCTGTTATTTTTAATATACAGTATAATGCCATCAATTTTAAAAGGTTTAATTATTATTATTTTTAATATTATTGAAGTTAAGGGTTCTGCGTGTTTGTCTGCTGATCTCATTTCAGTCTCAATTTCATTTTTTCAAGTCCTGCAGCTAAAATCGTAAGATGAATAAATTTTTTTTGTTCCTTATTTTGTTCACATGCATTTTAAAATATCACATTAATAACCCTTCTACTTACAATTATCCGTCATATTCAATTATTTTGATAGCTTGGCGTAAACCGTAAAACGACACTGTGACATGCAGTGTTGAGCAAGCAACAGCAACATCTTGTTGATGTGACTGCAATTGTTGCTGTCGTAAGAGACATTAATTGTTCAAACAGTGATGGCTTTAAAATGCTTTCTTTGTGTCTTTATATATTGTGGTTTATTTTATTTTTTACCACTCATTGCATCAGAGATAATAATAATAACATACTTGCAAAATGAGCAAAATAGTTTTCCTCATGCCGCTGATTCTTGTATTTTAGTGCATTTTTTGCACTTTTTCCTTCAATAAAAGTGCAAGTATAATTTTTATGTTTATATAGTTTTCTGAAGAAAAATGGTTGGTGGTACAAATTTTTAATCTATAAAAAGAACTTTCGTAGGAAGCAAAACGTACGTTATAGAATAAGAAATCGCTGAGGGCTATTTTTCTTTTCTATTTCCATAAATGAAAAAATATCTTTTGAAATACAGCAAAAATAATTAAGCTTTCTTTTTAACATTTTATTAGTGTCTTGAAATTATTTACTAAAATATAAAACTTAAAGCGAAAAAATAAATGAAAGGGAATTGTTATTGTATTATTTATGTTTTAAAATTTCCACAAAGAATAATTATAATTATTTGCCGCTAGTAATTTTATATAAATAGAAAAATATATTTGGCAAAAATGGTAAAAACACGATGTTTCACTTGAAAGGAATTTTAATTTTAGATTTCTAAATTGAAGTTGATGTAAAGAAATGTTTTTGAAAAACTTCCCTTAGGAAAGTTTTGTTTACGAAAAAGTGTTCGTAACTAAAGGTACGGTCACATATGACAAATATTTGCCTAAAATTTGTTTACTTTTGTTTGGCTTAAATTTTTTCAAAACAATACAAAATTTGTTTTGTGGTCACACTACGCACATTTATTTGCCTATTTTTATTTGTTCAAACAGCTATGAAATAATGTGAAATAAAATACTGACAAACATGTTTTATGTGCGGTCACATTTAAAATAATATTTTCCTTAAAAATATATTTGATCAAACTGTAAAAAAACGTAAATTTATTTGCTCACAAACTGCTGCGCATGGGATGTCTTTATTGCCATTCAATTTCTTCGGCATTATTTCGAAGTAATTGCAAAGAAAATGTTTAAAATATTATTAAATGCTAATTATAAATGATGAAAAATAGTTGCTACTCTTAAATATTTAATTGCAGTATAATATACATACATAAGTTCAAAGCAAACAAGTAATAACCATTTGTAGATGGAACAAAAATATACAACTGTAGAAAAATTTTTTTCATCTAGGCAGACTCTAGGCGCATCTTTTTAAAATTCTCAAATTAAGTTTTTATTTTCTTCCTATAATAAACTTTTCCTATACCTTGTACGAGAATTTAAATCCCAGGTTTTAATATAAAAATAAAATATCCACCGCTGATAGCCATAGACTATAAAAGTTGGTCAAATAATGATGGCTAATATTATATCTATGTACCCGTATGTATTATGAATACAGATTCCATTAAAATAACTACTACACATAATGGCAATGTGAGATGAAAGTTTATACTGAATAACTCCCATGTATGAAAGTTACAAATGAACAAAGCCAAGCAACAATATAAAATTTTTCATATTCTATTCTATAAAAAAGCTACAAAAGGTGTTCTAAAGAAGGAGCACAATAAGAGGATGAAGCTAAATAGGAATTAGATCCCACTTCTTAACAATAAATTTTAATAATCATTCATTACATTTGTTTGGTTAAAATTTCTAAAAACTTTTAATTTATTTAATATATTTTTCAAACTACAGCTGTTTATTTGTTTACTTGATATAAGTGTATACAAATTATATGTTGAAGTAAAAAGTCGCTTAAATTAAAAAGCAAATTTCGCAAAGAATAAAACTGCAAATATGCAAGATTTTAATTGGGATACAAAGTTCTACAATTTTAAAGAAATTTTAATGTTTCAGATTTCTGAAAATAGAGGAAAAACTCTTGTACATATATAGTTTTTAAAAATTGTTACATTATAACATACCGTCAAACGAATATATTTATAATGAAAAAAAAACAGTTTACATTGACTGCAAAAATAATCTTTCAGCTTAGTACTTATAGAACATATCTCTTTTGATTGCAAATCAAAAGTTATGAAAGAACACTTTAGGTGCTTAAAATGGATATTCACTAATGACTCTTAGCTCTATTCAGACGCTTCGAGTGGGGCTGAAGAATTATTTTGGTTTTGTTCTGCACATAGCCGACTTTTTTCGCCTCTTTAATCCGATAAAATGCGTGGGCACTATGCAAATCTTAATTAAAGTTTAATTTATGTTGGTTAAATTTAAGCGTGCTTAAGTCTTGTTTAATATAAATTAATTGATATTGATTCTTGAAGTGAAAGCATGTTGCTTGTTGTCATATATAACTTCATTTAAAAGTTATCTATAAGCATTTTAAAACAAAATGCATCTTAACCTTATCATGGCCTTATGTTCAGATACATAATAGTATATAATTTATAACTTTAAAATTCTATAATTCCCGAATTATAGCTTCCGGCAATATTACTTGCCCTCAGCATAAGTAAAGATATATTTTCTCCAGTCTAGTTTAATATAAAATTCCAAAATGAAAACAAAAGTTACTTACGTTGTAGGAATGACTATTTCAAGAACAAAATGTTGAGTAAATGATTTAGCGCCAACGCATATTTTTCAAGTTATATAATTTCTTGCGACTTTACTTTAAATCAATACTTAACTAAAAATTTATAAAAGAACATTTAATAATCTCCAATAATATCTTTTTTATATACAATATTGAAACTTTGCACCATTCTGAAGCGAAAATGTCGAAATATACCAAATTATATATAAAATACTATGATGATATATAACTCGAAAAATATGTGGCCCGACAACTTTTTTAATTTACTATTTCTTCCAAAAATTGCACTTTATTATTTTTTATCTATAATTTTATTATTAATTGCTTACAGTATTTTGTTTTTATTTAATACACATATAAGTTTAAAATTATCAGCGAGTTTTTCCGAAACTTAATAATTTAGTTTAAATACTGGGCAACATTGTTGATACAGCTGTTATTTGTCTCTGTTTGTTCTTACAAAAACTTTGTAAGAACAAATATTTATTTGCCTAAAAATGAGTCAAATATTTGACGTCGAGTGGTCACACTATGTTCACATTAGAAGCATTTTTGTTTACTGGCAAATAATTTTATTTGCCCAAAATCAGCTGTGATGTTATTTGCTTCTAATAAATATTTTGTGGTCAGACTACGGCAAATAAATATTTGCCGATTTCAGTCAAATGTTTGACTAATGTGACCGTACCTTAAGTGTATTAAGAGTTGTTTTTGAAAAAGACATATTTATTTTAGAAGTTACTTATTTAAGACAGTAGTTCCTTAAACGTACTTTAAAAATAGCATTATATATATTTTTCTCAAACATAATATTTTTTTGTTATTTTAACTTGCTAAAACCTGTATAATTAAATTTAAATAATAAACTATATCCAAAGTCTATTAATTTAATCAAATCTATTGAATTTATTTGAAAGATTACCAGAGCAATAATATATAGTTTGCATAAAATTGTTGGGATGGAAATTTATTTTTAGTACGAAAAGTACCAAAAAGTACTTAACCATAAATGAAACACAAAAAAAACCCCTTTGACCTCCTTCTCAAATTTATAATCGGTATTGATTGATATTTTTAATGCTGCACTAAAGACCTGTGGCATAAAATGCGTTTATATGGATGTGAATGTAAACGACTTTTTTAATGTGTTTTTAGTGTTGTTCTTGCAGCCATCCATTATGGCCAGTTTAAGCACAATCAATTGTAAAAATGTGTGAAGACAAGAATCACATTGGTTGCTGGCTAAATGTTTTGTGTATTTTAAACTTTGGCAAACTTTTTAAACGAACAAGCATGAAGTTTTTATTTTCTTCACATTATGGCATGTTAGCAGCAGCCATAGTATAACGACAGTAACATCCAAATAATTATAACAACAACAACCAAAAGTGAAATAAATTTGTATAAAAAACATGTACTACGACGCAATTTATACAAGTATCAGTATTTGGTTACTCTCGTTTATATGCGTATTAATAACTCAAACTGAATGAATGCCCACAAAATGCGAAGGAACCAATAAAGCAGAAATCGGTGAATAAAAAAAATCGAGCAGATGTACGCATACAATTGTTCCAGTATAGAACATTAGCAGCAACAAAGGTATTGAGCAGAAGTATTGGATTGCATTAAATCAACGAGACCAACATGAAAATATAACATTGGTAACGTTGATAACATTTGTTTTTCCTTAACGAATATCGTACTGAAAAAGCCTGCACACAATACAAATCGCATAAAATCCACACTAATTCTCATATAAAAAGAGTTTTCCAATAGCTACTAATAAATGCAAATATTTTTTGATGGTTATAAGATGAATTGTAGTGTGGCATCTAGTATCTCTCCCCATAATCTTGGTGTTTACTGACTGTCTTAGGATGTCGAAAGAATTCTTTCTTTAGTGCAATTAAAATAAAACCAAAACTTTAGAATAAAGTGTTTTGACATTTCGGGTAAGAAAGCAAGATTCTTATATCGCCTTTCGATTAATAAAATATGTTTTAAGCGGAGATACATGAAAGTATGAAGGCTTCTAAAAGAATAAAGGAATATTTTTCGCATTTGGAAAACACTTCTGCCATACTTCTTCCGTAACTTCGAGTACATCTAGTAAAACCGAAAAATTCGGGCACTTTCTAAGAAAGGCTGCCTGCCAAATGATGGCCTTCCTAACCGAAGGACATTAAGAAGTTAGTTACAGTTTAAACGGTTCACTGTCTGATTTATCTGAGAATAGGCGATGTACCTCGTACGATATTTCAGTGCCACACGAAAGATAATATTCTCCAATTACAAGTTACTAGGGATTAATTCAGTAGGTGTTGTTTTGCTATAAGGAAGGCTTTTAGACTTTCCTTGATTGCTAGGTTGAAGCGAACTTGCTGGCTTACCAACCAACCTCGAATTTCGCACTATTTACAAGCAATGTAATCTTTAATAAAAATGATTATTATTACAGACTTTCTCGCAGCAACACTTGGTCAAGGAAATAAAACATTTCTTGACAATACCGTAGCACATCATACAACAGCTGGAGTTTCAATGTTCTACCCGTTTTCATTGAAAAACTCTTTGAAATGCACATTAGTATATCTTTTCATTTTTACACACATACTAACATACAAGTTTGGAACTTGTACACAGGCATAAACGTACATACATCACTAGAATCAGCCATACAACAGGCCAGATGTACAATCGTTTTATATCCATGTGATGCTGTTTTGTGCTTAAGGGTCTCCCCAACTGGCGCTGGTGCAGCAACTGAACATGATTGTTTATAGCAACAGCAAATGCAACTGAAATATTGACACCAACATCGGCCCCAACTTAATAAAGTTAAACTTGTATGTTGTTATTTGCTAACGGCCAACTTTAAATTGGAATAAAACGAAAACTTTAATGCAATGAACAACGAATTTTTGGCACTCTCGCAGGAGGAGAAAAATTTTGAAAAAATCATTTTTCATTAGCAGCACCCGGTTGTATTACAGTTTCATTAAACTTTTTAAAAAGTTAGCGGCCATACAGAGTTGATACTTTAACCCCCCTCCACGAATATATAAAAACAATTCAAAAGTATCTTGATACTGACTAAAGTGCTTCTGACTAACTCGCATATTGTTGATGTTTAATCATTATTAATACAAAATATTTAGCAAGATCAAATCCTAGCTACAAGATGTCTAGGACTATAAGGACTATAGATTGTTTGTGTTGCAAAGCATAGAATAGCCTTCAAAGGATGAATGTACTTATGCAGTTTTTTGGAAATATTTTTATTTTTTTTTTTTTGGTCACTACAAATATATAGTCTCGAGGGGCCTATATTTTAAGTTTTTATAACTTATGTTAACTAAAAAGCTTGCTAATTTCAGACTTCAGAACTAGTCTTTTTTTAAATTGACGAACCGTTTCAAGGTTTCATTTATTTGCAATTTCTTATTGCCATCAATTAAGTAATAATTAATCCAACGAGAAATTTAACGCTTCAGAAAATTTTTGGATTTTCCGATTTACAACTTTTCAGGGATACTTATTTGAAGTAAGCTTCTGCTGCTATCAGCTTCGTAGCGTGAGAAAAAAGCGACTATATATAAAGACTTCATAGCCGACGATGCTGTCATTGGAACCTCAATTTATTTAGCACGGGAAGATGACATTGCAAGATGTTAATTAGGGTGCAGCGACCAGAAATTCACACTACACTAAGCAGTGATTAGATGCATACAACTTGTAAGTTAACATAATCAAGTAACATTGCATTTGGGGAAGCATACAGGAAAGTGACCTTGCCAAATGGCATCAAATAATACGTTTTGTGGATCAGAATTCAGAAAAGTTTTCATAGTCCGAAAAATAGGGTGGGAGTCAACTAATGGCAGGTGGCAGTAGTGTTCTTCGGCAGGAAGGAGAATACGGTAGTTCGCAACACTTAAACTGCTTTATGTTCAGTTAATGGCGATTTCAGTTATTATCTGGCTAAAATAATATCGAACATGTAGCGTACGCTAAAAAATTGCTGCATCGGAGCGCATGTAATTTGCAAACGTCTAGCACTGGCTAGAATAAGAATGGCGATCGTGGCCAGAATATCAAATGTACAGGCTATGAATAGTCTAGTCGAAAGTATATGTGGAGATTAGCGCGGTACTCAATGATGCAGAGAAATGTCGACACTCCCGGTCGAAATTGTCGCTCATTATTGAGGAACAAAAGGGGTCAAAAAAGAGCCCAATCTGAGGATCAAAAAGGGTCAGAGAAATATCCAAAATTAAGCGATCTCTTTTAATTATCTCTTCATGTCTCTGTGGATGCTATGGCACTAAAGAAACAGCTCAACAAGATTAGTTATAACTATAACTATAATATTTCAATTTATATATATAAAAATGTACAAGAATATTTTTGAAATATTACTAAAATATAATTGTAATTATGCAGAACATTTTGTCATTAAATTGCTATTAATTTGCTAGAAGTCAAGCTTGAATCAACGCGAATTTTACTGCCTACTTAAGCCAAGTCATAAGGAAATCTTTATTGAAACTTCAAAAAATTAAGAAATTTATACAGAACACATTTTGGGTATTAAAGATACCGTAGCAAATACTTTACTATAACTTAATGTATTTACCAAACTGGCATTCGCTATCGCATCCTGTTATATAAAGATTTAAAAATAAAACAACAAAGAAGTTTAAGAGAAAAGAAGTAAAATAAAACCTGAAAAGCTCACAAACATAAGATGGACAAAATTTAAAAACAAACCAAATAATAATAAAAACTCTAAAAAAATTATATAAAACAGGAGGCAAATGATTAACCATACTGGAGCGGGCTTGCGTTCACTTTACAGACGTATTCAATTCATGCCAAACTGTATGTAATACATGAGTGTATGAATAGTATGTGAAATGGTTAAGGTAAGACAAAAACACTGAATCATTTAGACAGACATCTGGACCAACAGACAACCAGCTATACTGAGAGGCATATACTACATTTAAACATGAATTAAACCTGTTTCGATCTCTAAGGAAAACGAGAAGAAGAAAAACAATTGCATGGAAACGAAAAAAAAACTATTATTTCCAATACACATTTGTGGTTTTTATGGTATAAAATGAAATATATTTTTGTTGCAAGAAAACATAAAAATCTGGTTTGTTTATTTTCAAGTCGTATTTCATACTCCTGCTTGTTGGTGGAGTACTCAGCATAATATTTGCACTACAATTTATTTGTTTGGTACTTTGGTTTGTTGCAAGGATTTGTTAAAATTTTTGGTTAGTATCGGTAATCACTCGCTGATGATTAGTTTGACGTACACTTAAATAATAATAACGAGGTTTTGAAATATTCAGACTACTGTTGCAACCGTTTGGAACCAGCTAAAGATTTTAGAGTACAATCGTTGGGAAACCTTTGTTTCTACCATGTTTAAATATTTTTTTTTCTTCTAACCATCTCATTGAACAACTAAATGAGTTTTATATCCCAAGTATTGAAAATACGACTTTGATAAAATTCAAAAAAATTAAACTAATTCTGCTCAATTCGTTTATCGATCGAGACTTATTCGACTTCAAAATTCGCTTGTAATTACACGCAGAAAAAAACATGGTTGTGATATGGTCACTATAACCATATTATGTTCTTTTTAACAATGTATATTTCTGGAGAACCAATTATAGTTGTTTTTACCAAAACTTTAGTTACGATAAACATTTTTTGTTAACTTTTAACGGTTATATGGTTACTGTGCAAAAAAATGCAACATGATTGGTTTTAACTTGAAAAAATTTCAACCAGAACCAAAGTTTAATAACTTATTAAAAATAACATAAAATATATAACTATAATATATTATTAATCAAAGTATGTTTAAAAGCAACAGAATAATGTTTGCGCCAAAAAAATATTTTGTTCTAGTTCTTAACAGTTCAGTAATTTTTCTGGTAGCTAAAATGTGAAATTGTTTTTTATTGTTAGAGAAGGTGAAAAAAAATTTATGTACAAAATAAATAATTAAAAATAATATCCAAAATTTGAAAACAAATAAAAAGAGAACCAAAACATTTAAAAAAAAATTGAAATAAATATGTGAAATCATTTATATGGGCTTATAAACTATGGCCCATATTCATAGTTAAAAAAAGGTATACTTTAAGGGAACTAAAGTCAGTTTTACTTTAGAGTCGACTTTAACTCATTTAAAGACAGCTTAAAATATACTCTTGGCGAGAAAGTCAACTCTTAATTTAAAATTACCTAAAGCTGTTTTTAACTCATCTTTCCATAATTGTTTTATTTGGTTTAGGAACACAATACTCTATATCTGATTTTTATACCAAAGTGAACAAAATAAAAACAAGGTTACTTTTTTCTAAGGTTTGTTTAGAAATTGTATGAAAACATTTATCAAATTACAGTTGACTCCCAGTGGAAGGCGGCTAAACTTAAAGTATACTTTATTCTTGACTATAAAAGCAAAAAAGATAATAAGAGCCTTTTATCTTAGAGTATACTTTAACAAGAGTCGACTTTAGTTTATAACTATGAATATGGGCCTATATTTTTATGTAACTGATTCTTGTAGCGTATGATCTAAGCGTTAATTTAAGCAATTAATTGATTTTTTTTGTGAACTTAAGCTTTCAAATAATTTTTATGACAAATCGTTAATGAATAAAACAATAATAACTAAGTGAGAAAAATTGTGCACTTACGAGACTATATTATAATTCAATTATATAACATGATATTTTCAGCTATATTATGATATTGTAATTTAACCATTTAACCATGTTTATATTTGAGCATAATTATGTTTATACTTTAGAATGTTATTGTTTTGCTAGACAAAAATATGGTTGCAAATGTAACAATACTATTTTTTGTTAGCAACCATATAATGCAACCATAACATGTTGCTCTTAGATTCTGGTTACCTCAACCATGATTTTTCTTAGCGTGTAAACATTATTAAAAAAATTTATCAAGAGTTACTCCAATAAGTCCGATCTATCTTATCTTTTATTATGACGAGTTTCGTGCTTCGCCTCTTTTCTATCATTCTACTTATTCAGTTAATTTCACCACATTCTCCGTCTTATTCAATCTTCAACAGTTATTTAAAAGCTTATTCTAAAATATATATTTCCTTTAACAAACGTAGTTTTTTAAAGTGTTATTTTTGACTGCCCGATCTACACATTTAGTTACACGCAAAGAAAAAACATGGTTGTGATATAGTACTAATAACCATAATATGTTCTTTGTAACATTGTAAGGTTATAGACAACAAATTATAGTTGTTTTCAACAATGCTTCAGTTACGATAAACATGTTTTTGTTGATATTTAACCATTATATGGTTACTGTGTACAAAAAATAAAAAATTTAAGAAATTTTGAACTACGACCAAAGTTTTATAATTTATTAAAATAATATAATATATTTAACCATAATATAGTTTTATTAATCAGAGTATGATTAAAAGTAACCAAATAATGTTTGAGCTTAAAATTATTTAGTTCTAGGTCTTCACAGAATGATTTTCTATCAGTTTAGTAATTTTTTGTTAGCATAAAGTTGAAATTGTTTTTATTGTTAGAGAAAATGAAAAAAATAAAAATTTATGTACGAAGTAAACATTTAAAAATAATATACAAAATATGAAAAGAAATAAATATAATAATTATATATAATATGCAAAGAATTGTTTTTTTTTTTTTTTGTGAATTTAATTAACAGATCAATAAAATAATAATTCACTTATGTAACATGACATATTATGATGGTTTCATTTAACCATTTAATGTTTATATTTTAACATAATTATTCTTAGATTTAACCATGTTATTGCTATGCTAGAAAACAATATGGTTGCAGGACCCGCTTTATTATTATTAAATGTAACAATACTATGTTTTGTTAACAACCATTTAATACAACCATTATATGTTGCTCCCAGATTATGGTTACAACCATGTTTTTTCTTTGCGGTTCGCTCTGCAACCATGCAAATGCCATCAACGCTCAAATTGTAAATACAGGAGTATTTAAAATCATGACTCGCACTTACTGACTTTGACAGGCTCGTAGTTACGTCTTGACGCTGCTAGGATTGGCTGGCCATATTAAGTTAAGCGAAATTTTGATATTTTTTTAATTCCAGTTTTAATTACTTCCGCAAATCGAACTGTTTTCTCTATTACTGAGAAGTTTGCGAATTATAATTCTGACAGGATCATGCAAAATATTTTGTAAATAAAAAAAATATGTGACAGAAGAGGGCCATAGTGGTACCTTTTTGGCGTATGAAAAAAAATATTAAAGAATTAATAATAAAGCGTTCGAACTTTGTTTTGTTATTGTTTGTAACTCGCAAAATTTTTTGAAATTTAACTGAATTTAAATAATGTACGAGTCCTTTGCATATTGGGTTGGACTAATATTTCGGTGAGAGTGCCACAATATGGTACAATTTGCTTTTAATGTTGAGCAAGTTTATAGAAATTCCAATTCATAAAGAAGCTGTACTCGATTTTAAAAACCCTTAATGCTGATCAAATTATAAGTTTTGCTTTTGGGGATAAATTTAAATTTTCTTCTCTCATTTTCGCACGATTTTAAGTAATAGACTTTAGAGGAGCAGCAGCTGGCTGGTTGGCATAAAATTTGTTTGGGTTGATACATAAAAATTCATTGATGCTGTTTTAATGGTGAACAATATTGTTGTACTTGTTAACGTTATTGTTTTTGTTTTGCAACAGTTGCTTTAAAATCATGCCAGTTCCTTATGATTCAGTTTTTATTTTTGTTTTACTTTTTTAAGGAGCGACATCAATAGCATGATCACACCTGTGCTAAGCTTTTGACATTTTAAAAAAGTGATCTTGTTCAACCTTTTTTTGCTATTTCTTTTTTCGATGTTTTGGATTATAACTTTGTGGCTATTGCTGTTATTTTATTTATTATTCCAGAGCTTATTAAGTGCAACTTATACACTTACAATATTTTATTTAGCTGTTTATATGAGTAAATCTGAATATTACAGGTAGTGTGACCATGTTAGGCTTTTTAAAGGCATAATTAAAATTTAATTTTTAATACAATATAATTCCTTGCTATTTGGGATGTTGTTAAAAGCCTTTTTAAATTTTATTATTACACTTAAGTAAGGCTTAAATTCGTATGAATACTTTAGTTATTTTTAAGATAGAAAATTAAAATTTCAGACAGAACAGTACATGTTGTATTAAATACTGACACTGGGACTTTGTCAGAGTTTTTCAAACTGTGTCAGAAGAATTTCCTAAAATAAAAATACCCTTAAAATTAATCAAGACAAAGTTATTTCTGTTTTTCGTCTCTATTCTATTCACCTCTTCGTTACGATTCCACATATATTATGTAAGCACGTGTCCTCACGTCACTCACTAAATTAGAGCAGAAAGAAGAGCAACTGCAAAAGGGTTTTTTTTAAGTTATGGCACTATTGACAACACTTTCTGTATCTTTAACTTCAAAAGGTAAAATATGTTTGATTATGTCTTTGAAAAGAAAAACAGAACAGAGTAGATTGTTACTTCCCCCATAAACGTGAGTTAAAATACGTTTAGCACGGCCTTTATTGCTATTGTAACAGTTATCCTAAAGTTGAAAGTTTTTCCTTAAGGAAAAATTCACGGTTGATGCAGCTAATTCTAAGTTATCAATCTTTGGTCGAGTGTAACTTGGAGCATTACAAAGCCTGCTTGAAGTTAAACAGAAAAGCCATTAGTTCAACTGTCATTACCACCATAAATATGATAAAAAAAATTTTGTTTTTGAATAACCACGATAGATAAGTTGTTTAAAAGGCGAATAAATAGAAAATAAAAGTGTGAATCTACAGAAAAACAAGTGTGTAGCCGTAGTATACGAGGGCTGCTATATATATTTCTGGCCTGGCAACACTGAGTGCTGCCAAGTGCAATCTGACATTTCCATTGGAAAGTTTGTCATTTTTAAGCATAATCGTACTCAAAACGTTTTTACGTGTGACCATTATAGAAAAAAATGGAATTAATTCGTGAACATTTTCGTGCCATAATTTTTCACAACTTTCGACGTGTATTATCACGACAAGAGTGCATTGATGAACTTAAATCTTTGTATGGCGATGAAGCCCCATCCTATAGCACTGTGAAAAATTGGTATAATGAATTTAATCGTGGCCGAAGCTCGCTCAAAGACGAATTCCGTGAAGGTCGTCCAAAAACGGCTGTTGTACCAGAGAACATTGATGCCGTGCGTGAACTCATAATGCAAGATCGACATGCGACATATCGAGAGATAGAGACATCCTTGGACATTTCTTCCACCAGCATACATTCGATACTGCGTGAACACCTGGCCGTAAAAAAGGTTTGTTCTCAAAAGACGTTTATAAGATCGTCACAGGTGACGAATCATGGATCTATGCGTATGAGCCCGAAACGAAACAACAATCGACCGTGTGGGTCTTCAAAGACGAGCAAAATCCAACGAAAGTTGTTCGTGGAAGAAGCACTTCGAAGCAAATGGTGGCCTGTTTCTTCGGCAAAACTGGTCATGTGGCGACTGTTCCGCTTGAGCAACGTAGGACGGTCACTTCTGAGTGGTACTCTACAATTTGTTTGCCTGAAGTCATCGGAGAAATTCGAAAAACCAACAAGAGAAGACGAATCATTGTTCACCATGACAATGCGAGCTCTCACACATCGGCTCAAACCAGAGCGTTTTTTACCGGCCAAAACATCGAATTAATGGGTCATCCGCCGTACAGCCCTGACTTGGCACCTAATGACTTCTTCTTGTTTCCGCACATCAAGAAAAAAATGCGTGGTCAACGATTTTCGTCGCCAGAAGAAGCTGTTGAAGTGTTCAAAAACCATGTTTTAGAGGTGTCTCAAGCGGAGTGGAAAAAGTGCTTCGACAACTGGTTTGAGCGCATGCAAAAGTGTATAAATCATGCTGGAGAATACTTTGAAAAACAATAAAACCATTTTTGATTAAAAATATTCGCATTTTCACTATTAGGCCAGAAATATATAGAGCAGCCCTCGTAACTGTTTGTAAAAGCTTAACAGCAGATGAGATGTTTAAAAGTCGCAGCCTTAGTGTACAGTGGACTGTCACAATACATAACAAAACGGTGCGACAGACGGGGCTGAATTGGTTAAAAGGGTCTGGTTGGGTAAACAGGAGGAATAAGATACTGATGTTGCGTAGACGTCTGCTTAAGTTGATAAAAGAGCAACAAGCAGGATCTACGGAGTAAGAAATAAAACGTTTAAAATATAAATAAAAACGAACTCCTTATTTGGAAAGGGAAAAAACGTAACACTAAAATATTTTTTTTTGCATTTTTATTTTAAATATCTGGTCACATTGATTACAAGTGTTGTTTTATATGTACAAATAACGACTGTGTAGATGAACAGCAATAACAAAAACTTGTTATTTAAGCATCTGTAATCGTTTCACTTAAATATGCATGTATTTCGTCACATACACAAAACATGTACATTTACTTTATTCGTTGCTATAGTTTAAAATTTTACCGTTTTGTTTTTTTAAATGCAGTTCAATTTATTAATCATTGTAAATATTTAATTATGGTTGTAGTCTATTTCAGCCTTTCTGCACTTAATGAACGCTTGTTCCACATTATTTTTAACTGACTTCAAACTTTTTCAATTTTATAGAATTTTCTTCAGGAAGAATAGATTTACTAAGATAGAACTAAAGAATTATCAAATGCCGTAAAAATTTTGTTATCTAATAATACTAAAAAAGAAGTTTATAAAATATACATAATTGATATCAATGGACCTTGTTTGAGTTTAAAAATATAAATATTTTATAAATATTATTTTACAAAAGATTTTTGAGTTTTTGTCTTTTTGTTTATTTGACTGAAGTTTTCATTTAATTAATTTGCCTTTTGAAATATGACTCTTGAGTTTTCTAAACAAAGTTTTAATAGAATCGACTGATAAGCTATATGAGCAGTAGCGTGGTGGTCATATGGATATGCATTCCCCGCAGTAATACTTTTAATTTGTTTTTAGTTTTAAATAATAAATATTTCATGAGAATATCATCAAATATTATTACTTGAAGGAATTACGCACAATTAACTTAGACTACATAAAAAAGATTCCAAATAATACATTATCAATCTTGAGAACCTTTTAATTAAAATGTTACTAAAAGTTTAATTAAAAAACCCAAAAATTACTATGTTTAACGGTTTTAACATACATTTAAATTAACTTATCGTTAGGGCTGAGTTTAACAGCACACATTTTGTTTATATGTGTTAAGGTTTCTATGTATGTATACACCATTATGCACTCAACAGTATAAAATCATTAATGATTAAAATAATAAATAAAACAAATTTAAAATTTAGCAAAATTAGTTGACTTGAGTGCCACCTGCCAAAAGAGTTTATGTCGACATACGGAAATTCTTCCATTTAAAAACAAATCGTGTTTTTTTATCCCGATTAAATTAATAAATCACCCTAACTTAGCTCTTCACGAAACTTCTGACAAACATTTTAAATAAACTATACACAGAGAAAAAAATGCCTAGTACTTTCAAGAAGATTTTCTCTATGAAACGTTTTTAGGCTAAGGGGTTTACCAGCAGAGGGAAGCGAAGACTTTTTCGTAGAGATTCCCTTATTATTTTCATATGGAAAATCTTTTTAATTTTATTAAGAAGAAAAACACATAAAATCAAGAAGAAAACTTGTTATTTACAATTTTTTCACTCAATTTCAGTTATTTTTGATACAAAAAACACAATTCATAGAGAAGAACTTCTTAATTCTATTAGGTTTCCTTCTGAATTGTTCAAAAAATGGATTTCTTATTGATTTCATTAGGCTACCTAATTAATTTTTTCAAAAAGGTATTTCGTATTGATTTCATTAGGCTACCTAATTAATTTTTTTAAAGACCAACATAGAGACAATATTTATGGTTTTTTTGTTTTTTGTACTGTTATAATTTTTTTGCATGTTTGTAAAAATGTTGCGGCGAATATCTCTAATGCAACTTTTAGTTAAAAGCAGGGCGAATTAATAACAGGTGCACTCACGGCAAAAATAAATACCACACTGCGATTAAAACTTGTACATTTTGTTTTTGTACAAATAGTTTTCGGCTGTCAAAACCAAAGCAGATTATAACTTTTGACACTCGAAGAAGGAAAAATAACAAGTCACCTGGGCTGTTAAGGCCACCTGTTGTTAATTCGCCCTGGTTGAAAGTGAACAAGTGGAAAAAATAATACAAATATTTCTTCTTAATAGAAAAAAAACAAAGTAAACTAGAATAAACAAAAATAAAAATATTTGTAATTGGAACAAAAAAGACTAATATAAAAAACAAATAATACAAACTTTGAATAATGACGGAACAGAAGAGTTTAACAGAAAATATAGATATTTTTCCAATTTTTAAATCCTGGGAACTTCGTGATGAAACGTGCACCATTCTTTTAAGTTTTGGAATTACATCAACAGCCATATTGAAAAAAATGGAAATCGGTGATGTTGAAAATTTATTCAAGAAAGTGGACCAAAAATATACTGGGGAGTTGATTAAATTCAAAGCAGGCCTAAGGGAATGGAGAAGAAATATTGTTGGTGCCAAATAATATTTATAAAAAACAGGTATATATTCATTTAAGTGTCTTTGCAGAACTTACCATTCATATGTGAAGCAGAAACTTTATCGGCAAGTAGTCGGATATTGGAATGGCTAGAAAAAATTTCTGACAAACTCAGTAGTTCAGAATTTCATGACTCCCCACAAAACACCTTAGCAGACAATTCTATATGCAGTACTAGCCTTATAAACCTCCTTAAAAATACCGTGAAAGGACAGCTAGTACTTACATATTATGAAAAAAATAATTATATTGACTCAAAAAACCAGAAGACGTTAGTGCACTGTATTATTGAAAAGTATGTTGGCACAAGATCCAAATTAACATACGCAGAAATGGAGCAATGGTCTTATGCCATCTGCGAAGTATTTCCTAAAGAAAAACCGGTAAAAAAATCTTAACCAAATTTTATTTAAAGTACATATCTTTTTATTAACAGTTTTTGTTATTCTAGGAAACATACTTTTTGAAACGGAAAAAGGGAAAGAAAAATCCAACAGGAAAATTATTTTCTCGTTGGACTAACGTTGAAAAAGAAAAGTTCGATGATTTTCCTGTCACTGCTGACAAATCTTCTAAAGATTTGCATAACGGTATAATAACATATTTATAATTTCTTAAATTGATATGTGTGCATTTTTATACATCTTTTTTTTTTAAAGATAAATATTTCGAGCAAAAGTGCTGGTTGCAGCACAATTGCAGTCCATGGGATCAAGTGCTTTCTTTCTGGAGAGAAACAAGTAAAAATAGAATTGCTGAGATACAAAATGCCAGCTCTTTGACGAATATTTTTCAAGAATGGCCACGATACAATGATTTCTTAGGTTATGAACTTGTAAGTATTGGCTTCTTTTAAACTAATTTAATTTTTATTATCTATTTTGTTTTTAAAAGGTCGAAATAGATTTTGATTTTTTATACCCGGACAAAGTAAATAATTTATTTTTAAAATTGGAAACTTTTTATAAAAAGTTGCTTAAAATTTTTGACTTTGAAATTAAAGACCGAGCATCAAGAGAATATTACGTACAATTTTTACGTAATGAAAATATTACAAAAGGTACAATATTCTTTTAAATTTAGACATATGTAAATACATATGTGATATTTTGCATTTACTAATTTTTTTTATTTCTATTCAGATTCTAAGTATTGTGTATGTACAATACTGCTTCACGCTTTGTTACAGCCACAACGATTAAATAAGGAATATAAGCCTTCGATAGCCGATGCCCAAACAGATTTCGTCACTTTAACACCAACTCTTAATGATATTGAACCAAGAATTATAGAAATTGTTAAAAGGTATGCAGAAAAAAAAGAAAAACTTCAGCCAAGAGTAATGGTTGTTGGAACTGATTTTTCCAAAATTTCTTATTTTTTCGTGTTTTGTGATGGCCTAAAGTGGAAGTGCGCTTCTTACATGAAATGTATAGACGTTATTATTAAGTTATCCTATGTTTTTAAGACTGAATATTCTCCAAAAAGCAAGCAAGTATGGTCATTTTTAGAGCAGTATTTTTTTGAGTTTAAGTCCGAGGAGTTTTCCTCAGTTGCAAATTTATTAAGCAAATTACAGTAAAACCACCTACTTTTCTTCTTTTTGTAATGACCTTTCTTGCTTGCTTTATTTGTACAAAATGTTATTTAACTCCAAGTGACCTCATAAAACATTTAAAATAAGTTCATGGAACACCAGCAATATATGAATTTCGATGCGTTCAACAGAACTGTGATCAGATATTTCATAATATAGATACCAGAACCATTTAAAAAAACATAATACAAAATTTTGTAAAACTTCAGCTTCGATGAGTTCTGAAATTAATACATTTTCTGAAAATCAACTACAACTTTTACCAAATGTACCAATTTTGACTAATTCTGAATCGAATACATATTCTGACAACCAACAACAACTTGTACAAAACTTTACTTCTTTATATAAAGAATCAATAATATCGTTTCTACTAAAACTTCACTCTAACAAAAATTTTTCGCGTAAAGATATAATTGACATTCAGAATTCAGTCACAGAGTGTGTCACAACACCAATTTATAATTTTATAACTACATCATTTAAAATCGATGAAAACAATTCTTTGCTAGTCGAAGCCATGAATGCATCATCTAAACCTTTCTCTAGCATAAATAGTGAATATAGGTTTTTAAAAGAAATAGAAAATCTTAATCTTTATAAACACCCACAGAAATATATTCTTAGCGAAGAACTTTCCGAAGTGGTTCTAAACAACAATCCCACTTTGACATCAGCAAAAACAGAAATTATACTTACAGACATTCCTTTTCAAATAAAGAAGTATTTTGAAAGCAAAGGAGTTTTTAAATAAATATTAAAAACCATTTAAAAAGTAATTCTTATTCACATTTTATTACTAGCGATTTCTGGCAAAGTTCAAGTAATGGTAAATTTTTTGAAACAATTCCATTGTTTTTGTATCTTGACGATTTTGAAGTAAACGACCCTTTGGGTTCAAAGTCAGGACAACAAAAAATTTGTGGTATATACTACAGTTTCCCAACCATACCACAATTTCAAATAAGTAAACTCGTAAATGTATTTGTTGCAGGATTTATAAAAAGTCAAGATTTACATGATAATGGAATTTCTATTTCTCTAACACCCCTTATAAAAATATTGAAGACCTTAGAAGTTGATGGTTTAGAAGTCAATGTAGATGGAACTAATTATAGATTGTTTTTTAAGTTAGCACAAATATTAGGTGATAATCTAGGCCTTAATACTGCCTTAGGTTATGTCAGTTCATTTTCAGCAAATTATTTTTGTAGGGTGTGCAAGAGGAATAAACATCAGACTCGTAGTGATTGCCTCCAAGTTGTTTCCTCTCTGCGCAATATAAGTAATTATAATCGCGATGTTTTACTAAATAGTCCACATATTACTGGTATAAAAAATGAGTCAATTTTTAATTCCTTGCCATGTTTTCATGTTACTGATAATATTGCTTGTGATATAATGCACGATATATTTCTTGGAGTTTGTAAATACAATCTCTCGCAAATATTAAACTATTTTGTTTATAAAAAAAAAATTTTTTGTATAGATACCTTAAATTATAGAAAGCAAATGTTTCAGTACGGTGAAACTGAAATTGGAAATATAAGCCCACCTATTCAAAAACATCATATAGAGAACGCTACTTTTAAAATGAACGCTAAACAGATGAAAACTTTTTTCCATTTAATTCTTTTATTGATAGGGGATCTAGTAGATCCTGATGATATGGTAAATAAATTCTTAGTTCTGTTTGTTAAATTGCTTGATCTTTTACTTTTACCGAATTACAATGACACAACGTTAAATAATTTGAAATTTTTAATTAAACAACATAATGAAATGTATCAAGAACTGTTTGAAGAACATTTAAAGCCAAAATACCACAATCTAGTCCATTATCCTACAATAATTAAAAAATTAGGTCCTCTTAAATATTTATGGTCCTTTAGGTTTGAGGCTGAACATCAATTGCACAAGCAATATGCACGTAACATTACTTCTAGAACAAATATCCCACTAACTTTAGCCATAAAGTCTTCTCTAAGATTTTCAAATTCCGTTTTGAATAACGAATTCTTTCAGCCCGAATTCTATTTTGAAGAAGTGCAGAATATTGAACCGGTTAAGCATTCAATAAATTTCATAGATCTTCATTTGTATAAGAGAACGAATGAAATATTTTTTCGTGGAAAAACGTTTAAAGTCAATTTTATAGTCACTGTCACCAAAGATGATACCCTAAATGTTTACGAAATAGTCGATTTTTTATGCAAAGAAGACAATATAAAAATAGTTGGCAAGAAATTCGTAAACTTGAATTTTTCGCAAAGATTTCAATCTTATTTGATCGGCAATGAAACTAAAACATTTGACATCATTGACTTGAACGATTTAGACGGACCGCCTATCCATTTTTACTTACTGAACAATGGACTTAAAGTTATTCGATTAAAAAAATACTGGAAATAATATTTACTTTTTATTATTAAATTAAATTAATTGCTTTTCAATCAAATATATTTAATGAATTTTTACTTACTGAACAATGAAATTATTAAAAATATTATTACTTAATAATTCTTAATTTTTATTATTACAAATATTAAATAAGATTCTTAATAAATATATGAATAAAAAATCAATATTAATATCTAACAAAATCAAGAAGTATTATTTAAAAAAATAAAGAAATAGTCTCATAAAATTGAAAAAAAGAAGCCTAGTAAAATCAAGAAGAAACCCTTTTAGAAAAAAACAAAAAGAAAGTCTTATAAAATCAAGAAGAAACCCCTTTTGAAAAAAACAAAAAGAAAGCCTTATAAAATCAAGAAGAAAACCTTTTTGAAAAAAACAAAAAGGAAGCCTTATAAAATCAAGAAGGAAACCTTTTTGAAAAAAACAAGAAGAGAATCTAGTAAAAATCCTAAGTTTTCTTCTTGATTTTTTCAAAAAGGTTTTCCTTATAAAAATAATAAGAATGTCTTCTTGAAAAAAAAACCGTAGAGAAATCTTATAAACTTTGTTCTAATTTACTATGTATTTATTAGGTACTTTTTTCTCTGTGTAGATTTTTGTCCAAACAATAAACTACACGCAAAAATCAAAGTTTAAGCAAAAACCAAAAATAATCCACAATGATTTTATTTTATTTTTTTCTCCACTGTATACGGCTGAATGATTTTCGGCTCTTTTATACAGTTAAAGGATGATGAAAAATAAAATATCACAAAACACTACGATAATTTATTTCTTTTTTTTATTAATTAATTTTATTCAATATTCCCGCAGTTTATTTAAATTAAAGTGCCTGCGCATAGAACATTTTAGACAAATACATCTTGTCACAAAATTTTAATGCAATAGTTTCATAAATAACGGCCAGCAATTATATTTTACATATCACATTTTCATAAATACTTTTTCTATTGTGTTTTTACATTCTCCTGTAAAGTTAGGACTATAAGAGTTAAGACCTCTTTGTAGTCGGGCAAATAAATACAACGAAATAACGCCGCCTCAAGATTATTCACTTTCATTTTAAAATTTTTTCAAGATAAAATAAGAAGTGCACAATTATTACAACAAACCAACACGTTCTATATTTGTGAAAGGCATGATCCACTTTTTCTTTTAGAACATTGGGGGAATGAGTTTCTTTCTTTCTTAAAAGCAAAAGCTTAGTTCTTTCCGCAAATGTTAGGTTGTCGGCATAGCTTTTCATTCGATTTTTAGAGCTGATATTCGATAGATTAACTGTCACTGTTAAAAAATATAACTATACAATGATATAAACATGAAATCACACTCAGTGAAAGTTAACACTATAAATACTTTTTGTTCAAATTTACGAATCTTCAAGAATTTGCTTAAAATTTGAGGTGAATTGAATTCATTAATTTCTGTAATTTCTTCGATCAAATAAATCACGTACAAGAACCAATTTTTTTTAATTTTGTTTAAATTTGTTACTTTAGAATTCTTTTTATTTAGAACGCTTTGCTTAGAGATTTGTCCTCTTAAAATTTACTTAAAATAAAATGCGTGAGGCTATAGCTGCCAAAAATAAAAGCGCTATGTAAAATTGAACTGGAAAGGTCAAGGGTATCCCTAATTTACAAGAACAGCTACAATAACAACTAAAATTTTATTCAATTTTTATTTTGATTTCTATTAGTATTCCCGGGGCGCTTCGCTACCCCAATCAGAATAATCGTACCACGACCAATTTTCCAAGCAAGTTTTTTATTTCATTAATATGAAAGTTATTACAGATATCCTTCTGCCTATTTGGACCTTATGAATCGGGAATTTTTTATCTTTCAAATATTTTTAAAATTGCTTTTTGTTAAGGTCGATTCAGCGCATTTTCCTCTCCCCCACCTACTCCTCATGATCCTAATTTTTAAATAAAGATGTCCTTCTGGAACTTATAAAAATCTCTGTTCTAATTTTTTTTTATTCTGTGTAGCCATTAGTGGCCGTTTAGTCATAACTCACGAACGCGCAGAATTTGTGCAAACTTTAGATAAACTATCTATACGACTATACGAACAAACACCAAACATTAAATCGAAGTCGAGTTGACCGTTCGTGAGTTATGAAGTCACAACACACTTGCAACAAATATAGATTTGACGAAGCTCTGCCCGCCCTTCAGTTTTTAAGTCTATTTGGTTTGCACCACGATGTTAATTCTGAATCACACCTTAACGTAGAATTTTTTTGCTCAACCTAATACGACATTTTTTTATTTCAGTGTTTGACAAATTTAACCAATTGAGTAACGCGTTAGGATTATTGAAGCCTTTTACGAAAATGGGCGTTCAAATCAAAATGCACTTCGTGATTTGTTATGGTTAGCATAAAAGACCACGTGTGTCTACAATAGGAAAAATTGTGCACAAATTTAAGCAAACTGTGTCTGTTAGAAGTGTAAAAACATCAGTGTATTCCCCGCGCGAGCTACGGTAAGTGGCAGCGTTGTTTGTGGTAATGTGACAGACGAGTCGTCAACATTTACAATAGAAGAAAACAAGAACAAAAATATATGTAACGATTTGTAAAGAGAACAATGAAGAAAGCTTTGGTTTGTGTGTGGACCTCGTCTAACGAAATTAGTATTGATTGACCATAAAAATTATTTATTAAATTTTATTTTTAAAATTTGTATGGTTAAATAAACGATGTTTACGACCTACAAAACCTAAGGTAGATAGATGCGAAGAATGCTGATGAAGGATGTGGTGATCTAGAAAATACTGCAATACATTCTGCTGGTCCCTACATTTTTTTTTTTTTCATTAAAAAATAACATAAAAATTTGTAAGTGATTTTTCATTCTTAATAAATTTAGTAACTATATTATATCTGAACTTAAAGCCGAATAAAGAATTTTCATTTGTTTTAATTTTAATTTGTTTTAAAGCCAACTTTTACGCAGGCCTTAAAGTCATAAATGAAGTTTTAAAATTATTAGAAAAACACTAAAACAAAGCAAATCATCATCATAATCAACATTGGCATTTTTTAAAGTCTTCAAGTGTTAATGTTTTATACATCTATTTACCATCATGACACAGGTACCATTAAAATTAAAAAAAAACCTACAACCAAAAAAAAAATATGTCAAAAGATAAAATGCAAACATAAGCTTGGAGCATCCATCCATTCATCTTCGTAAATACACATTTAACCATTCATGCATACCGACTGGCACTTGTAATTTAAACCCAGTTAAGAGTCATAACAATTAAATTGGTATGAAAAGTGAACACTGTTTCAAATGACCCATTCCTACCAATACAGTTGTCGACATCGCAAATAGAAAAAAACCTTCAATTTGTAGCTCTTGTGGGGATTTATGGATGTTTTTGTTTTAAAAATCTTTACAGCATGCGTCGTTTGTCTGTCCTTCTTTCAATAACAGTACAAACATATGGCTCAATAAATACAAAGATTGATGGCCAACTAACTGAAAGGTTGAAAATGTACGAACACGAGTTGATTGAAAACGATTTTTAAATTTATTCTTTAAACGAGAATATGTGTCAGATTTATGTCTAAATATGTTGGATGTTGAACTTAAAAAGTAGCAAAAGCACCTTGTATTACGAACAGATGTGTGCCCATAACGACCAATTGATCTTTACAGTTCAAAATGTAACAAATAAAACGTCATAAAGTTAAGCTTCTAAATTAGTTGTATCTTAAAATCGCCCATCATTAAATAAATGACTAGGCACGTGGCTATTGTTCAAACTAATTAAAAATTGATTTAGAATTTATGCCAGACTTTTGCATTATGTGATTTTGATAAAGTGTTCGGTGTTTTTAGTCTAGGTTAAATTAATAAATGAAAATAGTTTTTAGTATTTACACAGAAACACCTGGTAAATATGAAGTGATGCCAAATATTTGATTTTTTCTTCGAGATATGCCCCAGAGATCTTTATTAAGCGAACTAGGGTTAACTTTAATTATTTTAATTTGCAAAATTGTTTTATTTTTATTTTTGTTAACTTACTTTTTTGTGCTTGATTCATTCAAATATAAATATTTCAGGATTTTCTCAGAATTTCTTATTTTTTGAAATAAAAACAAGTTAGAGTGCTATATTCGGCTATGCCGAATCTTATATACACTTCAGTATCTGTGAAATAACCACTCAAAAAGCTGAATATTGGGGTGACAGAGAATAAAACAAAATTAAAAGAATATTGGTACTGCATACATATAATTTTACATAAAAATGACATCGGCTCTTAATGGGTTAAGCATTTTTAAAAAATTTTATAATTCCTTAAAGATCTCTTCAAAAGCTTTAAAATGGTACCTGATTTATATTTTAAAAAATTTGAAAATTTCAGAGCCCCTAAACTCGAAAAATATAAGCGAGCGCCAACTTTTTTACTTTATTTATTTTTTTTTTAATTCTTTATTGCCCCATATATTTATTTTTTTTTGATTGGAGTTATAAATAAAATGAAAATAATAGAGATACGCGTGGTCTTTTGCCTGCTGACTCGAAGGACCTGACCGATCATGCTGATTTCCAATAGCACTTCTTCCGACACTATATATGATCAATTGACATATTTATCTTTTCAACATTAACACGGAAGGACAGACGGACATCGATCAATCGATATTGTCATAATATATTTATTAAAAATTAAAAAAAAAAACGTTTACAGAGGGGAAAGCATATATAACTAAGTTTGTCATTCCGTGTAATTTCTATAATATCAATTTCCGACCCCATAAAGTATAAATATATATATACTGACTTCTTATGCATAGCGAAGTCGTCCGACCGTCCGTCCAAGCAAAAAAATAAATATATGGTGTGAAAGAGAATTAAAAAATAAAAAATAATATCAAATAAAAAATTTTTCGGGGCTCTGAAATTTTCAAATTTTTTAAAATATCAATATGGGTATCATTTTAAAGCTTTTGAAGAGATCTTTAAGAAAATACTAAATATAAAAAAACGCTTAACCCATTAAGAGCCGATGACATTTTTATGTAAAACTACACATTTTTCTTCTTATTTTTTAATTCTCTGTCACCCTAATATTTGGTTTTTTGACTGTAGTTTCCTCACTAAACTAGATTTACATAGATGGTGAAGGGTATATAAGATTCGGCATAGCCGAATATAGCACTCATACTTGTTTTCAAATGGATTACATTCTATAAAGTTATAAATTACAAACATTAGTTTATTATTTAATTTTCTTGGCTGCTCGGATGGGTTAGGCATTGGGAAGATACCTTAACTTCAACTGAAGAGCATAGAAATAAATATTTTTCGGAAATTACAAAAAAATTCAAAGGAGTATTTCAGAGCTGGGATTAGATTGGCTATAAAAACTAAAAAATAAAATTATAATGGTATTATGACGAGTGTATCCCAGTTCCTTTAATACTTATTTTATTTCTAAATTTATATTTTATGTCACCTACCAAAAAATGGGGTGGGGCGAAAATGGAATTTTGGGGTCTTCTTGGTCCAAGTTAAGGTTTTTGAGCTTTTTTCGATCATTAAAGTTGCATTTGCTAGGCAAAAGATGCGAAACTTTAGAGGTAGGATTAGTTCCTCAAAGAGGACTTTTTCTGCGATCCAACTTTTTTTTATTTTACATTATAGTTTTACCAAGTTTTATTGAAATAGGCGAGTTCAATAATTTTTTAGAGCCATCATAAGCAAAAAACAAAAGTAATGTCCGACTAAATTGCCAAAATTCCCCTATGTACAGTGTTTTGCTAAATTGTAAAAAAAAAAATTGACAAGAAAATGCATAATTGCCACAAATGCTGTTGAGTCTCTTAGCTTGATATGCTTTTCTACATGAAATCGTGTGAAATATTCATTTCACACATCAAGTGACACCTTTTAATCATTTTATGTTACAAATGTGTTAGTTTTAATGTATTCGCTGCTCCATTCCTCATAATACACAAAACGGTTCTTTATCATGCATTTTTAAAAGAACACTTTAAGTCGTCCTCTCAAAGTGCCGCGGGCATTACTTGTATACTAGTAAATCATTTATTTACAAGATAACTTCCCTAGTTATAGCTTTAAATGAGCAATTCAAAGGCTAAAACAAAATATTTATTTTTTTTATAATATAACAGAAAAATCAATTTACCACCTGAATTCTTAAAAACCAATAAATTTATGCCAATAAAAATGTAAAATAAATTAAAGGTGTCATTAATTATATTGATATAATAATTATGTTTAATAAATAACATTTTTAATGAATAATGTCAGCATTGAAAAAAGTATATTTTTTATATTTATGTAATGCTGTCTATGACTTCCAGCAAAAAATACCACACGAATGAATACATTTACAGATCCCCTTTTGCGACAAGTTCATATAACAATGATGTTTGAGGCATCTCTTTCTTCCTATAAAATCGTGTGTTGGCGTTATGTCATTGCCGTTGTCGTTATCATTGATATTGTTGTTGTTGCTGATGTGGGTAACATAACCTGCTACTGTTTTCTAACGTTATTCCGTTGCTGTTGTTTTTAGTTTTTATAGCCACATTTTATTGGTTTTTAGAAGCATTTTTTGTCTTGACTTGTTGGCTCATGTTTAATCCATAAACTGGGACCACTTAAACGCCCACATTATAGTCTGTGTCTTCTTACGACTTCTAGTTTTTTTTTGGTTTACTCTAGTTTGCCTTGGTTTTTCAAAAAAAAAAAGCTGAAATTAAAAAAAAACAACTTAATAAAAGTTTTACGCTACCAACTTTAGTATCTCATAAAAACAATTACTTAAGTGTAATTTATTTCTCTTAAAATATGTTTGTTTGGGTCAATGTGAATATCTAATGAAGTCAAAACTTTAAAAATACAAAATTTATATTTTACTTAAAGTAATTAACGTAAAGGTCATTTGCTGCTTTCGACCGCTTTAACGTATATGAACAACGTATTTATAAACACATGTTTGATTTAAACTCGTACAACTGTTTACTTTTTTTTTCATTGTAGGGAAAACTAACAAAAACAAAGTTTTTAGCAAAAACGTAACCAAACAATAAGTACGTGCGAGATTGTTAGGACGATCATAAATTAAAGCGATGTAAATGGATTTAAAACAAATTAATATTCTTTTTTAAATAAATACTTCTTTGTATGCTTACAGTTATTTCTATAATTAAACAGATCTTCTGACAATTCGACTCATAGAGAGTACAGGTTATACTCTCGCTTCCTTGATTAAATATAAAAGTTTTAAGGCAATCCTTTAAAGCGATCTACCCTTGGAGCCAATTACGCATTTGTTATATACATATGTAAAAATAGGTGAAATATGATGCAAACAATTATTTTCTTCTGCCTTTTAAACCGTTACTTGTAAGTAAAAAATTGCCTGACAATCAAATACGAGTCTTTGAAATTTCAAAATTGTATCTATTGGACTGCAAGCATTCACCTTTAAAATACAACTCTGATTTTCTAGAAAACATTATTTTAAAAAGTTTGCAAATTGGTCAGGTTGTAGAATTTTTCTCTATTTCGTAACAATTTTGCACAATATTTTGCAATGACATACAGTGACTGATTTTGATTCATGTTAGGCCAACGCAATTAAAAAAATTAGTAAAAAAGTTTTCTTTAACAGCAGTCAATTGTTCATGTTAAATTGGAAAATGTACAAATTGTTATTATATGAATATCGGTCATACAATACTTTTTTTATTCGTTTTTTTTTTTTATACCAAATAATATCTGATTATTTATTCGTCAATGTGAACGACGCTTTACAGTGGTTTGAAAATGATTTATTGTGTACAAAATTTTGTATCTCATGAACCACACAAGATATCTAAATAGAATTTGTTAGTTATTTCTGTTTTTCAGTTTGGCACGAAATATGTTTGTAGTATAAACTTTTTTTATAGTTTATAGTTATAAACTTTATACACATTTTTAATTTTTACATACAAAATGAGTAAAAAAAATCGTGAGAAGGTTTAAGAAGCTCCTATAGTTTAAATATATGCTCTAAATACATGTAGGTAATATCAAAGGAAAGCCTATGACTTCTAGATTATTAATCTAATACTGATTTTTTTATGCTCCCTATTTTTACCTCAAAAACTTAAAAAATTACTTTAAGCTCTTTTTTTAAGAAATAATATTTGGAATTAAAATTTTAAAAACATCAAGAGGCATGGAAATATTTTTACATTATTTTAAAATTCTGTAGATAAAAGAATTTTTAATAATATGATGAATTAAAATTTCAATTTTTTTTACAAAACATAAATTTCCGAAACGATGAAAAAAATATCCAAAAATTATTATTTTGTTTTTTACAAAGGAAATGAGATGGTGATGACACGATTTATTAATCACAGGGCTGTCAGATCCATTCCAAAGTATGTTGCCAATAACTGGACTCTTAAAAGTGGGCTTACGCTTTTTATACCCTTCACCACAAAAATTGAAAAATGGGTGTTTTTAAGTTTGTCATTCCGTGTGTAATTTCTACAATATCCATTTCCAACGCAATAAAGTATATATATTCTGACTTCTTATGCATAGTAAAGTCGATTGAACGATGTCCGTCTGTTCGTCCGTGTAAGTGTTGAAATTATGTTTGCTTCGGCAAATATGTCAATCGATCAGATATAGTGTCGACAGAGGTGCTATTGGAAATCAGCCTGATCGGTCCATGTGCAGACAAAACACCACGCCTACCTCTAATCTTTTCATGTCATTTGGAACAATAGAGTAACTCCAATAAAAAAAAAATAAATATATAGAGCAATAGAGAATTCAAAAATAAAATAAAAACCATCAAGCGAAAAAATTGGAGCTCGCCGATATTTTCCGAGTTACATGGCTTTGAAATTTTCAAATTTTTAAAAATTGATATTTTTTTTGGGTATTATTTTAAAGCTTTTTTAAAAATGCTTAACCTGTTAAGAGGCGATGTCATCTTTATGTAAAATTATACATATGCGATACCAAATTTATATTTATTTTTTAATTCTCTGTCACTCCAATGTTTGTTTTTTAAATGGAGTTACTTTTGTAAACCAGATTTACATAGATGGTGATTCGGCATAGCGGAATATAGCACTCTAACTTGTTTTAAACTGTGCTTTGAAGTTTAAAAGAGTTTGTTAGTACTGCTACAAATTTAAATTAAATGTGCAAAAAAGAATACCACCTTTTTGATGAAAACCATTATTTTTACATTTCCCCAATTTAAAGGTTTGTAACAATTAATTGAAAAGCGCTATCAGAATAAAATTTAAAACATAACTAAATCGTATTGAGTACATAGCAAATGTTTTAAAGCAATAACAACCCGTTCATTATAAGTACACTACACCAAAAATGTAAGTTAAAGTCCGCCAAAAATCCAGAGGCCCCCCGTTACCCTAGGAAGCTGACCGCTTTAAGCTGTACTCAGGAACAACTCTGCTTTGGCTCTGTGATATCTTTACTAGCTCATAAGATACCGAATTTTGTGCAAAATAAATCGTTTTCAAACCACTGTGCTTGCATCAGGCAAATATATTTCAATTACAGTAAAATACCAATTAATCATTTAATTTTGCATAAAAAACTTTGTGCTATTTTTAAATTATCCCGATTAAATTAATTACATATATTGATTATTGAGGGTCAAAGCACATCTTGATGGCCAGTTCGTTACCGCTTACTTAACTCTTCAGGAAACTTCTGGCAAACTTTTTAAATAAACTAAAAATTTTTGTCCAAACAATAGAGCAAAGACAAAAACAAAGTTTAAGCAAAAACAACAATAACCAACAGCAATTCTATTTTTCTTTCTCCACTGTATAGGATGACTTTTTTTCGGCTCTTTTAAACAGATGAAAGAGGACCCTCAATAATCAATATCGGTAATTAATTTCATCGCGATAATTTAAAAAATACCACAAAGTTTTTTATGAAAAGTAAATAATTAAAAAAAATATATATATCCCCGTGTCTTTAATATCAAATAATCATTATCATACCAAAGAGGTGCCGTAAGTTTTGCTGTAAACGATGGGCTGGGTGTAGTATACTATAAGTAGTTAAGACTGCAATCCCTGGAAAACTTAATCGAGTTGAATTAATCCAGCATCACAAGCCAAACGATCATAACATATGTGCGTTAAAGTTATTCTTTAGTATGTTCAAATGTTGCACAAAGGCTAAAAATGCATACGGAGCCAGCACTTCCGCTCGTTAGTAAAAAAAAGTAAAAAAAAAAACGTTTTTGTAAATATCCTCATCTTCCTTTTTGTATTCGAAAGACGTGTTATAAAATTCAATTAAAATTATTATTAATTTTATTCACTAACTCTGTGCCTAAATATAATTAAATAAATTCTATCAATAACAACTGCCTCAAAACGTGCTCTGTTTTTAAATTATTAACATAAGGTTATGTTCTAGTTTAAATTGTCTCAGTCCTTACACTTGTAACCACATATGTGCATGTATGCTTTCATGTTTGCTTATTCACGTTGTTTAGCTGGAAGCCTTAAGGGCAGCCAGTGGTCAGTTATTTGGTAAAATTTAATTTTGTTTATTTTTTAAATCACACACATTCACTGTCCAAAACTTTAAATTAAAATAGCAAATGCAACAAAACAAAAAACTATATTTATTTATTTGAATTTTCAAATACAGAAATTTATATTTTTTTTTTTTCTGAAAGTACATCAATCAAAATTTATGTCAATAAATTGTAGTGTTTTTAGTGCTTGCTATTTTAGTTGACATACTAAAATGTAAATATTGTAAATATTAAGCAAAAACTTTAAAATTTTCTGTTAATAAAATATTTAATACAAAGTTTGAAATTCTGACATGACTTACTTTAAACTTACTTGCGGGAAGTTATTAATTCTTCCTTTGCGGTTACGCCGATAGCTGCGATAACTGATTTGCTGAATGATCCTATTTTTAGATGACAATTGCTAGTAATTATAAAGATAATCTTGTATAGAGGTAATGAATATGAAAAAGCAGAAATTTATGATATTTGTAGAGTTTCGTTTTCCAGTAAAAATTGTCCTTTCTAAGAAAGTGAAAATATATATCAAGTGCCTTTTTTTAAAAGAATATTAAGAAGTTTTTTTTTAAAGATTCAAGTAAAATAATATATTTGTTATAATTAATATGAAGGAAGGGGGAAAAATTGCTTTAGCAAAGAATACTCTGATAACACAAGAAACAATCTAGTAAAAGTTTTAAATATTTAAAATAAACAAAAAGGGAAACATGTGAAAAAGTGTGACACCATTGATAAGATTTTTTGTCATTAAAAAACGCCTTAAGCACTTTGGAAACCAGATACATGATTGCATGTATTGTTTTTTCTGTTTTACTTTATATAAGAAAAATATTTTTTTTTTAATATAAAATTATGCAAAAAAAAATTCCCCCTGTAGACTTCATGTCATAGATATTCATTTAACTGTGATTACTTGTGGCATAAAAGATCTTAATAAACGATTTTATTACTCGTAACAAATGGAATGAAATGATAATGCAAAATTAAGGCCACGCACAAGGTTGGTTGTTGGCTGTGGCTGGATTGTTTGTTGTTACTTGTTCCTATTTAAGGTAGAAATAAGCACTAAGAACATTCCAATCAGCCAACATTAAACGCGAAAACTTTATAAGTAAAGACTGTACCAAAAAAGTTGCAACTGCGAAACAAAATTTTGGAAATTTGTTTAAGACTTTAATTTTGATGGTATTTTAACAGAGTGAATGAAAGTAATCAATCAACCGCAACCTTTTTTTGGTATTATCACCGAATCAGCTATGGCTACTTATACATAACTGAAACCACGGATGTCACAGTTGGTACATTTGTAATTGGTTTGGTACTGTGGCACCACTGGCTTATTTGATATAATTTATAATTCTTGCAAAAAAAAAACTGACTTCAGCTTTCTGTCCATAACACATCTAATTATACATCTAGGACACGCTTTTAATTACCAAGTCCAAATTTTATACCTGTTCTTATAGCGGACCTAGCAACATATTTTCTTTGCAAATTTCAACCGTCTGTCTACAACTGTTCAACAGTTCAACACAAAGTAAATATATTCTGACTTTTTAAGCATATCGAAGTCGACTGAGCGTTGTCCGTCCGTGTTAGTGAAAAACATAAATATGTCAATCGATCAGATATAGTGTCGAAAGAGGTTCTATTGGAAATCGATCTATGTCCTTTGAGGCAGCAGTCAAAACACCACGCCTACCTCTAATTTTTTCATGTCAATTGGAACAATAAAGTAACTCCAATCAAAAAAATATATATATATGAGGCGAGAGAATTAAAAAATAAAAAAAAACATCCAGTGAAAAAATTGCCGTTCATCCATATATTCCGAGTTACGGGGCTCTGAAATTTTCAAATTTTTGTAAATATCAATACGGGTATCATTTTAAAGCTTTTGAAGAAATCTTTAAGAAAATACTAAAACTTTTAAAAAATGCTTAACCTATTAAGAACCGATGGCACTTTTATGTAAAATAACATGTATGCAGTACCATTTTTTTTTATTTTTTTTTTCACCCCAATCTTGCCCAAATCGTGATTTATTGCTAATTAAAAAGTTTGGTTGCCACTTTTCCCTAAATGGTTGAGCCATATTAGTGAAATAAGTTAAAATGTGTGTTATTTTAAAATAGACTAATTAGGTTAGTTATAACTGTAAAGACATATATCTAAATTAATTGGCCTTACAAGGCCAATATGAAATAAAACAAGTAAGTGTGCTATATTCGACTATGCCGAATCATATATTCTTCACTATCTATGGAAAGCATAGCAAAGTACCTCCAAAAAAGCAAATATTGGGGTGACAAAAAATAAGGATTGTGTTATACAATACGTGAAATTTCTATTTTTATGTGGCAAAATTGAATTCCACAATCTAATTGCGCTGACCACAAATGATAAATAATATTCGAAATGGTGCACATAAAAGGCAATAAGTCGTAATTGGCTGCGCGAATACAAATCTTGATAAAAGATACCTTGGTGAGGAAGTTCCATATATTATTTCAAATAAGTCGTATAGTTCATTAACATTATACGAAAATCTAGACTATTGAGATTTCAGGCAAAATCTAGTTGATTTTAAATAGATTTCCTATACAAAAAAAAATCTACTTCGCCACTAGATTTTATCAAATATTAATGTAACTACGGTGTTTTTCATAATGTACCAAAAATACCAGGCTCTACAAGGAAAATTACAGTTTTTTAAAACAATAAATGGAAATTTATAAAATATGTTAGTAAAATTAAGATATAAAAAAAATAATGATGTATAATTCTTAAATACGAGGGCTGCTATACATATTTCTGGCCTGGCAACACTGAGTGCTGCCAAGTGCAATCTGACATTTCCATTGGAAAGTTTGTCATTTTTAAGCGTAATCGTACTCAAAACGTTTTGACGTACGACCATTATTTGTGTTGTTAACAGTGACTTGAAAAAATTAATATAGAAAAAAATGGAATTAACTCGTGAACATTTTCGTGCTATCATTTTTCACAACTTTCGACGTGGATTATCACGACAAGAGTGCATTGATGAACTTAAATCATTGTATGGCGATGAAGCACCATCCTATTGCACTGTGAAAAATTGCTACAATGAATTTAATCGTGGCCGAAGCTCGCTCAAAGACGAATTCCGTGAAGGTCGTCCAAAACCGGTTGTTGTGCCAGAGAATATTGATGCCGTGCAAGATCGACATGCGACATACCGAGAGATAGAGACCTCCTTGGACATTTATTCCACCAGCATACATTCGATACTGCATGAACACCTAGCCGTAAAAAATGTTTGTTCTCGTTGGATCCCGCACAATTTGAAAGTCGCTCAAAAAAAGGCTCGTGTCGATTGGTGCAAAGAAATGTTGCAAAAATACGTTTGCGGTGCTTCAAAAGACGTTTATAAGATCGTAACAGGTGACGAATCATGGATCTATGCGTATGAGCCCGAAACGAAACAACACTCGACCGTGTAGGTCTTCAAAGACGAGCAAAATCCAACGAAAGTTGTTCGTGAAAGAAGCACTTCGAAGCAAATGGTTGCTTGTTTCTGTGGCGACTGTTCCGCTTGAGCAACGTAGGACGGTCACTTCTGAGTGGTACACTACAATTTGTTTGCCTGAAGTCATCGGAGAAATTCGAAAAACCAAAGGGAGAAGATGAATCATTGTTCACCATGACAATGCGAGCTCTCACACATCGGCTCAAACCAGAGCATTTTTGACCGGCCAAAACGTCGAATTAATGGGTCATCCGCCGTACAGCCCTGACTTGGCACCTAATGACTTCTTCTTGTTTCCGCACATCAAGAAAAAAATGCGTGGTCAACGATTTTCGTCGCCAGAAGATGCTGTTGAAGTGTTCAAAAACCATCTTTTAGAGGTGTCTCAATCGGAGTTGAAAAAGTGCTTCGACAACTGGTTTGAGCACATGAAAATGTGTATAAATCATGCCGGAGAATACTTTGAAAAACAATGAAACCATTTTTGACTATAAATATTCGCATTTTCACTATTAGGCCAGAAATATATAGAGGAGCCCTCGTATAGTGTAAAAAATATTTCTTAAATGTCCATTTTTTTCGATTTTTTATTAATGATAAATCTAGCTAGTGTCAAAAAAATACAGTATAATCTAGCTAGATTTTGAAATAGATTTCAAATTAAATCTAGTAGATTTCGGTGTAATGTTAATGCACTATTAGCTGAATATTGATTAATTCTTTGAAGCTTCAACCTTAAAATCTATGTACGTATATAAATGTATCTTATAACTCGATCAAAACATCTTTTTATTTAAAAATTAGAAATTAGTAGCCAAAGTTCCATTACAAAGCTCTATGCCATTAAAAATCTGTGGAATTTATAAGGCGTGACCAATTATTTCCTAATATTAATAGAGACTCTGCAGCGAATACTTTATACCCTTCGTAGTGGCGGAAAAGCCATATGAACCATAAAATTATTATATTTTTCATCTATATAAAACCCTTTAGAACTTTAAAATAAAAAACAAATTTAAGCCGACTACCATTAATGACAAAATCTCTTAAATTCCCACTACTAAAGTTAAATTAATGGCTTTAAATTTAGAAATTAAATATTTCTAAATTTAAATTTTTTACATCACCCTGTGCCTTTCCCAAATCTTTTATTGTTATTCTACTTAGTTCTGCTTCAAATTCTGCTATAGCAACTAACTGCAGGTCATCAGCATACCCTATAAATGATACCATTGGCGATAAAATATCATTTATAGTTAGGGCACAGCTCTAGAGGTATGCTTCACTAACGACTTATGTAATGACATTTGCACAATCTATAAATTTATTTGATTTGATCGAAAACAAATATCTTGGCCTAAAAAGAATGAAGAGCTGGAACATAAAAACTTGATACCCACAGTAAAACACGGAAGCAGTTCCATTATAATTTGGGGATGTATGCCGGCGGCTGGGGTTGAAAATTAAGTTTTTATTAAGACAACAATGGATCGATTTATATACTTGAATGTATTAAAAGATAATTTGAAGATGTCAGCATCCAAAATCGGTCTGTCTGCAAGTTGGTACTTTCAACAAAATAACGACCCAAAGCATACTGCGGCCATTAAAAGGAATGGCTGTTGTACAATGTACCCAAAATAACTATAATCTTCTCCCCAGTTGCTTGGCCTAAACACCACTGAAATTTTATGGGATGCATTAGATCGCAGGATAAAAAAAAACTGCGATAATGAACAAACAGGACCTACAAAATGCTCTTATCAAAAAATCCTACAAAATTTCTTCCGAAACTAACGGTAGACTGGTACATTATATAAATAATCGCTAAAATGCCGTGTTAGAGAGTAAATAAAGTGAAACAAAATATTATGATATCAATATTTTTATAAACTCGAATAGTAAACTACGCAGTATGTACACTTTTCTGTGTATTAAATTTTTTTTAATTTTTTAATAAATATTTCTAATTTTTACAAATCATTTAGCTTAAAAAATTTTTTTTTATAGCGAATGATAGGGTATAATTATTGTTGATAAAAGTTTTTAAATTTTACATAAATTGATGTTTTTTGGAGCGTATGTATAGTTTTCTGTGCCACTGTATGTTCTCTGCAATATAAATGAACCCACTAGCTTGCAAGCAGTTCTAGTGAAATGAAACTATAAATAATTTATTTAAAAGCATCTCATACGAAATTGATTCAAAAGCTCTTATAAAATCTAAATTGATCATTGAATGTGGAAAGTAGTTTAGCAATGCACATCAAAATACATCAACTATTTTAAAACCCTTTTTATAATTTTAAACATTTGTGCCCATAATTATGAAAGTGTGCTAAGTCATATATTTCTTGTTTCGAGATATTTAATGAATTGCATTTGAATAAATTAAAAAATATTTTTACATTATGCGAAAACCACTATCTCATGGTTCATTTTTGACAATTTCCTAAAAATTGAATTAAATAAATTTAGTTTAAAATAATGTGGTATGAAAACAACTAGTAAATTCATTTTTTTTAATTCTGACTTAGACCACTTTCATAATTATGGGCACATTTATACTTCGTATTATATCACATATTTGTATAAAGTGTTTCAAAAGATAGGATCACTTTAAATCAATTATGGTAACACCCTTTAATTTCCAATTTTATACTTATTGTTAAGCGGAGATAGTATTATAGGTTCTTTGTAAATCTCAACTGTCTGTCTGCAACTCTAGAATGGCCATATACATCAAATAAATATACTATTGGGGTACCCTTTAACTTACAACATTCAATTGTTATTGTTATTTGCAAGCGTTTGTCTATAACAGTTCGAAGGATAGGCTCATATAGGTCAATTAACATCACGTGTGGGGACACCCAATAATTTTTTAATTTGTATTTCTTTGTGGTATTAGAAGCTATGGTAATATGAAGTTTTTTTAAATTTTAGAGTGGCGCCTTTTATGGGTCATAATACATGTAAAAACACGTAAAAATTATGAATTGTTTTAAAAACGGGACGAATCTGTAAGCATAACTATTTAAATAAAGAAAAAATATGAAAGTCGGTTCAGAAATGTCTGAGTTCCGCAGGCACAAACCTTAAAAGCAACATTTAGATGAATTGATAATCTCCTTCTTTCTCTGAAGTCGGCTAAAAATTTGTAATTGTCTGATCTGAATTGATCTGATGCAATATTTATAAAATTAGTTGTTTCATTAAAAAAAATATATTATATTCAAATTAAATGAAGAAGTCGCCGTAGAGTGCTACTGCACATCTCTAGCTTCCTGTAACCTTTTCTGAAAAAGGGGGGAAAACAAGTGGACATATTTGAATACTTAAAGTACATAGTGTAGGAATGCTGGAAGAACCAACTAAGAGTATTTATATAATAAATTATTAAAAATATGTATTTATATATTAAACATATGTTGCCATTTTATTTATTTATTTTTTTTTTTTAATTACTAAAATAATATTTCATAAACATTATAATGTGCATCGCCTTAAAATCAAAACAATATGTAGATATTTCTAATGCTTTTTGGAACTAGGTTCTTAACTGAAGGTACGGTCGTGTTACACAAATATTTGACCAAAAACACTTAATTATTGGAAAAAATATTGTCCTTCTCAAACACCATATAGAAATATAAGATCCTACTCAATATAAAAGGTATGATATCACATTTATAAATCGTCATTCCTAAAGATAAGTATCATAAAAAAATGAATAACCATTTGTTAAAATAGAAAAGAAAAACTTTAAATTAATTATAGCAAGATTAACACGAATTTTTTAAGGAAATGAAACCCCACTTTTTGTTTATAACAAAAAAGACAAAAAATTTTAATATATTAAGTAAAAAAGTAAAAGTAAAATTTAAATTTGGGTTACTACTCCTGGAGCCTACAAAAGAAGCAGATGAGTTAAGTTTTGCCATTGTAAGCGCGCGAAATCATACTTAAAATATTTTCATAACATCATCTGAAGGACCTCTTAAAGTAGTAAAATAAAAGATGATGTCAAGTTTGGTCCATTTGTTTGTGTCATCGATTTTTATTACAATAATTCAGTACATTGAGTAAAAACGATATGGTAGCACTGATGATTCCACGAATGTTTTATATAAAAATTAAGAAACTTTCAGTGATGCTAGAAATGGACATTACAGATTTTTATTCATGAAAAAATAAAACTTTCTCCTTCTTTTTTGAAAGTCTTCCGAATAAAGAAAATTCTTTTATTAATATCAAATACACTGACAATTGATCTTGTTAATCGTAAAATCTGTTTTTTTGATTACAAATTCATTATAAATCTTTATATTTGGTTAATTTAAATTTTCCTAAATTTCTATTTGTTAAATTTTCTCTTCCAGTCATTACAGTTTGTTTTAACACTATTCAATTTTTTGCACATAAAGGAAATACTGTCTTAAATATATAAAAAAATATAAAAACATTTGCGGGTTAACTCTTTTTATTGCATCGCGTAACGAGTACTTGGTTGCAAAGTATAAAAATTAATCTAATGGCTCTATTTAAAATAAATCTTTGTTTCAAAAACAATTATCGCCTAGACAATTTGCGCAATATATTTTTGTTAAAAGTTAAATGTTGGTTGGATTGCTTTTTGAATACTAGATTTAACTCTGCCACGCGATTTGGAAAAGAGTCTTACACAATGATATAGTTCCAACGTTCATTTGTTTAGGCCTACCTCCGGTGACAGGAAAGCAGGAATGAGTCTACAAATGAGAAGTTGCAGTGTGTATGTATTTATAGCTGTGTTATTGTTTTTGCTTATTTCCTAAACTGTTTTTATTAAATGAGTTCTATACATTTAACAAATTGCCTGTCGTGAAACTGTCACCGCGCCATTACGTTAAATGTGAATGTCGTCGTTGTCATCGTTGTATTTAGTATGATTATATAAATTTTTATTTTTTTTTTTTTTTTTTTTTTTGTTAAAGCCTTGGTAGAAGAAACGACAGAAGTTTTGACGCCCGACTTGACAGTCATTGATAAGTACTTGCTTGCCTGTCTAGCTTGCTTATGTCCACTGTCAGGTCAAACGTATTTCTAACATCAAATACATAAAATTTCTAATATTGCGTTCTTTTATTTTATTGTTTCTTTAACTGCTTTCGTTATATATCTTTTCTAGCACAACATATTACACACTATCCTAAACACATCCACCATTTGTCTCATGCATAAATATAGGCAAACATTTAGTCGGACAGACATTTGCAATTTATTTGTACACCATTCCTTTCAACGTATACAACTTATGAATATATTTGCCGTTTAGTTTTGCTATTGTTGCTACTGTTTTAAGTCCTGCTGTTCACTGTTGTTAACTAAATAAACATTTACTCTAAATCAGCAAAAAATAAAAACGTAAAAAAATATTCATAAATAAACAAATAATCGAGTTGATGTGAAGAATATAAATTGCAGCAAATATAAAAGAGAATAGTATGAATTTTCATCTACTCGCATTTCCTGCTGAGACAAATGTAAATGGAAAATAGACAATAAAATTGTTGTACTTAAAGTCCTTCTAGAAGTAGATAATTTGTAAATTAATCGAAATATAAAAGGTAGGAGAAATTCTCTGGCTAGCTATGGCAAGGAGTTGAAAGTACTGTTTGTTGATCGGTAGACCTTGTGAACAATGTTGCTATTTTTAAAGTTTTTTATTTTCAATGAATTAAAATTATTTTGGCTTAAGTTCATTTTTAACTTCTAAAAATCTTTTTTAGAAAAAAAATTTATTTTACAAGTGTATGCGGACGTTTGCCAAAGAAAACAAGAAAAATTAGACGCTAGCAGAATGAAATGCTGCACTCTCTGGACTGCTACGTCCTTCATAAGCATTCTTCGCATCTATCTACCTTAGTTATGTAATTTATAAACATCATTTATTTAAATAAGAATACGAGATATATTCTTAACATTATTAATTTGGTTAGACGAAATTTACACACACACCAACGTATTTCATTACTTTTCTCCTTGTATTTTCGTCTTGTACATTTGTTTTTGCTTTTGTTCCGATCATCGAACACGAATGCAAATTTTGGTTTTATGCTATAAACTCAATCAAAGGCTACCGACCATCGACTACCGACTACAAAAGATGCTGGCTACAAAAATACCCAAGTCGCCAGCTATTAATTCTTTTACCGACTACCGACCACTAACTACAAAAAATAAACATCTGTTTTGACATATATATTAAAGTTAACCAAAACATGATTATTATTTTTCAATGTTGCCACTATAATAGTTTTTCGCGTTTTTAATAGCGATATTTAATGTATTGCGTTTTTAAAACCCCCATTTCTTGCATTTATTGTATTGGCAGCACTAATCTGTTTTTTGTAGCCAAGAAAAATAGAAATTAGTCGGTAGTCGTGCAGCGGCTAAAAGAATTATTCTCATAAGCATGCATGTATTCTATTTTTGACATCTTGTAGTCGAAAAAAATTATTTTTAATATAAGATTACATTGTTATAACATTACCCTTTTACAAACCAAAAGTTAACTTTTAAAAAAGTACTTTTTAAATAAGCCATTTCTAAAAAAGATATTTCGAAAATAGTAAATTTTTTTTTTAATGGTTTCCTAATAAATTAGATACTTCGTGAAAAATTAGAACTAGGAAAAGTTCCAATTAAAGTAGCAACTCTCTCTTAAAATCACCTATCTATACACATTTTCCGTTAAAAGCCAAACGTCTTTAAAACAAAGGTTTCTTATAAAAGAGTATTATTTTTAATCAAGAATTTTTTTGCTTTAAAAATTCGTTAAAGTATTTATTAAAAAATTAGTTTTGTAAAAACAGCTCATTTTTTTCAAAGTACGTTCTTCTGACCCAATTAATTTTAATTGGTTATGAAAATTCCTCATCGATTATCCGTGATGGTCAGGACCAGAAGCATTATGGATAATCGATTTTCACGGTTACTTGAATAACAATTTTGAGTTAACGGTTTTTAAAATATTTTTATTATGTTACAAGTGAAAGTAAGTGTACATACAGATTTTCCTTAAAAAACTAATGCTTCTTCTCATCGTATGCAAACAAGAGAATTACCAGTTTTCATGTTTATTATACATACGTATATAACATGTAAGTATGTATGAATGTGAAGTTAATAAAAAGATTGCCATTACGGATAAAAGAGATAATCACGGTAATCGAAGAAAACAATTTGAAAACATTGCAAACAAAAACTAATAGACTGATCTTTGGTCATCACGGTTAGTTTCGGGTGCCGGTTCCCCGAATCATTGATAATCGAAGCCCGACTGTATGCAAATATAGTATTTTAAAAAGATGATGTTTACAGCGAACACAGCCTGCGATGATAGATGCATTAAATGCTTATGAAGGGTATAGTGATCATGACGGGTGTAGTGATCCGGAAAATTCTATTTCTTTTAAACTTAACACAAGAATCTATAAATAATTTTTCTTTCTTAACAAAATTATAAACCAAAATAAAAAATTAAGTTAGCTTAAGCAAATTTTGCTTTTAAAAAATTTTCATTAGCGTAGTTTAAAGTTTTTCTAAAGGGCGTTAAGGCCCTTAAAAGAAGGGAATAATTGTGTTATGTAGTAGATTTTCTATAGAAAGAAAAATGTTCTAAAGGTGATAGTTTATTTTGGGTGCAGCTTAGCTCTTTCAAATAAATTATACTCTTTAAAAAAATACGCTCTTTAAAAAGTAGCTATAAGAACAGTACTTTCAAGCAAAGTACATTAAAAAGAGGTATAATAATAATAAATAGGCAAACAGCGTTGCCGCTTTGGTCCAATCGGACCAAACTTGGTAGTTTTTCGTTTTTAAAAAACAGTTTGGTAGTTTGGTTGGTTTGTTGCATTTTTTTAAATTTTTGGTAGGTTTTCCTCCTGTAGCAATTTTTTAGCAATAGTAAATTTTTTACCTTAAAAATTCAGAACATAAAATAAAAAAATGTAACTTTGAATTAAATAAACAATAACTGTGAATAGTTTTACCACTGTTTTCAAAAACTGTTTTAGGTGTAATAAAAACATCTCTGCTTTTTTGCATAAAGATGATTAAAGCTATAGCCATCTCTGATTTACGAAACGCGAACAATATTATGAAATTGAAGTTAACAATATTTTTGAGTTAAGGCTTATTTACAAGTGTTTGTATTAAAAAAATTAACAGACAAAATGGAAAAGTAATTAAACTTTATTAATTGTATATATGTACCTATTAATTACATAAATATTTACTAATATTGAATGTAAAGAAACAGTAAAAAAAAAATTTAAAACCGAATGGTTGAGCGAATTTGATTGGCTCCAGGAAAGGGATGGGTGTTCATTCTGCATAGTATGCTCTAAAACTATTTTAAATCATAACATCCATCTTAAAAATCACCAAAAGACAAATTTCCACCTCAACAATTACGGAAAATAACCAAGTGAGATAACAGAGTTTATGTGCAAGAAACGCATTTTTAAATTTTTGGTAGGCTGTGAACGATTTTGGTAGGATTTTTGAAAATTATTGGTAGGAAGTCAATTTCTTGTGTGGCAACGCTGTAGGCAAACACAAAATTTCAGGATCCCTTTTCTCTTCTGTTTGTCAACAGATTTTGTTTACTCTTTAAAATATTTGTAGATATTGTTTAGCTTTAGTGCACCGTCTTTATCGCATTCAAATCGGTTTAGTATTTAAGAAATAAATGACCTCTTAAGTTGCTACCACTACACATGCAAACATGAGTGGGTACCAAAAATAAACAAAGAAAAAAATGTTCAATAATAAACTTGGTCAAATTTTGACCACAAGGTAAACTCTTATAATAATCAGCGTTGCCACACAAGAAATTGACTTCCTACCAATAATTTTCAAAAATCCTACCAAAATCGTTCACAGCCTACCAAAAATTTAGAAATGCATTTCTTGCACATAAACCCTGTTATACTCACTTGTTTTTTTTTCTGTAATTGTAGAGATGGAAGTTTGTCTTTTGGTGATTTTTAAGATGGGTGTTATGATTTAAAATAGTTTTAGAGCATACTACTCGTATGCAGAATGAACACCCATCCCTTTCCTGGAGCTAATCAAATTCGCTCAACCATGTTCTGTTCTAAATTTTCTTTTGACTGTTTCTTTACAATGTTCACTAAAAGTATTATATTATTTAAAAATGTTTTAAAACAAAAACATAGTTGAGGGAATATCGTCTTCTAAAGTTATATTATTTTCATTTAATTTTGGAGTTTTTGATTAAAATCTGAAAAAAATGCATGCAATATTAGTAAAAATTTATGTAATTAATAAGTACATATGTATTTACAATTAAAAAAGTATTTTACTTTTCCATTTTGTCTGTTAATTTTTTTAATACATACACTTGAAAATAAACCTTCACTCAAAAATATTGTTAATTTCAATTTCATAATATTGTTCGCGTTTCTTAAACCAGAGGTGGTTATAGCTTTATTTATCTGTGCTTTAATCATCTCTATGCAAAAAAGCAGAGATGTTTTCTATTACACCTAAAACAGTTTTTTAAAACATTTTATTTAATTGTTTATTTAATTCAAAGTTACATTTTTTTATTTTATCTTCTGAATTTATAAGGTGAAAAATTTACTATTGCTAAAAAATTGCTACAGGAGGAAAACCTACCAAAAATGCAACAAACCAACCAAACTACCAAACTGTTTTTTAAAAACGAAAAAACTATCAAGTTTGGTCCGATTGGACCAAAGCGGCAACGCTGATAATAATAATAACACAGAACTAACTCTTTGTCAACTTTTGTAGCCTTTATTGGAAAAACGGTGTGTTTCTTTTGTTTTCTTATCAAGTGGGTTACTCATATTTCCGTTTACATGAAAACGAGTATGGACGAGTTGATTAATTTCACTCAATTTGCAGCAAAAAAAATTATAAAGTAATGAATTATCTTTTATCAAGAAAGGGCAGAAAACTTTTTGCAATTAAATGTCATCTTCTACGTGATTGAGTGACAGTATTTTATCCTCATGCTTGTTGCTAAAGAGCGTCTGTGTTTTTTTTTTGTTTTCAATGCGAGTTAAACAGGTAAAATTTTATAATTTTTTTTTTTTATGAACAAGACATAGAAAAAAAAAAAACAAGAAAAAGTAGCTGAAACACTTAATTTTCAAGGAATTTTAAATATTTTTACAAGTTTTTTTTATTGAGTTTGTTAAAATTTCTGTTTTTATTTTGTTTGTTTGTTTCATTTTAAGATTTTCCACATTACATTCGCTAACAAGTTAAAGAAGAAAACTTGCTTACGAAAACAAATCTTAATGACTGCTTACGTAAAATTCAAAGAACGTTCCATTTACGTGACATTTAGATTGGACAGTGCGTGCATTAATTTTTAATTTAAGGTTGCTGCAGTAATTTTGAAAAATGCATGTTGTATAAAATCCTAATGATGCACCTTAGGTTATTTTTGTGGCAAGAGAAACTCTAATGACTTTACGACAGCACAATATTATGGTGACTCCCTCAAAAAAGGTTTTACACCATTCCATATAACAGGAATTTACCTCTTAGACGTTGTATCTAACAGGTAAATTTATTATGAAATGCTTTAGGAAAGGATTGGAGAGTTAGTCTATTTGAAAGGTGGTGCTTACAGATTGGTCCCATTTTAAAAACAGTTCAGAAATTTAAAAATTATAGGGTGTCCATATACAACATACATGTTTTTAACGTGTATTATTAAACATAAGGACCACTACTTTAGTTTTAAAAAAACTGCGTACCATTTTAGCTCCCAATGGCAAAAATTAATACGAAATTGAATTAAAAAATTAAAGGATGTTATGGCCAATGCTTACAAATCGGGCAAAGTATCGATTGCTATGACCGTTATAGTAAGTATTATAAGTAAGTATTAATATTCAAAATTATAATTTAAAGGGTGTCTCACTAAACATTTTATTTGATGTATGTAGCCATTTTTTTGAACTGTTATAGACAGACTCTTGAAATTTACTAAGAACCTATATTGGTAACTCTGCAATAACAAGTGTAAATTTTGATTTGGAAATAAAAGGATGTCCCATTAGTTGAAGTTACTCGATGTATGTGGCCAAACTTTTGAACCGTTATAGATAGACTGCTGAAAATTACAAGGGAGCTGTATTGCTTAGCCTGCTACAACTGAAAGTTTATAATTTGAATTTAGAAATTAAAAGGTATTCCCAAAATTAATGTAATTTGATCTATGTGGCCGTATCTTTTGAACCGTTATGAACAGACAGATTAAATCTGTTTTTAAGTCGTTTTTTTTCGCAAGAATTATTAAATAATTAATTGTGTGCTGCATTGTCAGATTAGGGGATTTATCCCCAAGTCGGGGATTTTATTTTTAAAATGGGGATATAAATTTTAGTTCGGAGATTGAGGAATTCTTTGAGGATTTTTAAAAAATTATGTTTTTGGTTATTGTAATTTTACTACTATTAAAGAAATTTTACTTTTTTGCTACGTATAAGAGTTCTAGTATGGTAACAGAAAACATTATTAAATATCATGACTGGTAGGTCTCTCTTTAAATTTTAAAAATTGCTTTGCTTTTTCAGCAATGAACTCAATGAAAACCGAAATAAAAAATAAAATGCAATACTCAAATCTTTTTTGAGACATGAATGATTTACAGGTTTAAATCCAAAAATATGCACCCAAAATTTCTTTAGACTATGATATAGAACATTTTGTTTTAGAACATTCCAATTTTGTTAATCAACTTAACTCAATAATTCTGTATCAGGATCATTTCCATACATGAAATACATTTGTAAATTTTGTTGTTGACTTAGATAGTAATCGTTATGGAATACATACATATCTGTTTGCTTGTGCTCGCGTCACGTAAAAGCTGCTAGATAGATTTGAATAATTTTATAAGGATGTCCCTGGTTCATATATAGAATTCTTTTTCGAAAAAAAGAAAACGTTTTATTTTTGTATATGACAAATTTGTAAAACTCTTTACAGAGCTCTACAAAGACATAAATTTTTTAAAATTTCTCTTCTTTTTTTTCTATATTTGAATACTAAGTCGTGAGCACTGCTGTTATATAATATGTATAGCCTGTTCAAATAGAATATTATAAAACGTATGTACTTAAATTGATTTCAAAATTAAACAGTATTGTTTGTAGTGGGGATTTTTGGGGATACGGCTTGAAAAAAAGTGTGTTTTTTTTTTAGCAATTTTTGTGGTGTTGCTACTACTAACCATAATGAAATCAAATAAACAAATCAAATAAACAATAAAACTATTCCAACGATATTCACAAAAATGCATTTAAAAAAGCAAATCAAATTCAACCAGAGCAAAAGTCATTCATAAAGAAAGTTGATTAGTTTTGTTATGACAATTTGTTTGGACAAACGCTACGTTAATAGTATTAAATTATCGAAAATCTCTGATAATTTAAGCCTAACATTTTTTTTCAGTAGCAAATCTTAAAGAAATGAAATGTTTTAATGGTAAGAGCCAGTTTACATTAAGGGCATTGTATCAGCTACAAGTCATGATGCAGAAGTTTCTGGGCAAGAGGTGTAGAGAAGCTTACGGGGTAGCAAAAGTAGCACGAAATGAATATTCATGACTCTTTTTTCTCTTATTCCTGTTTCTTTCTTTCGTTTTTTGTAGTGCTATGCTTAAACGGTGTTACCAAAATGGGTGTTTTTTTCTTTATTATTCAAAAATTGTTGAAAATTTAATACGTTTAGTTTATGGCAATACTTGAAAAATTGGTTGATAAAACATCATAAAATTCTGTCACTTGCTACAAAAGAGTCACAATGTAAACGCGTGATGACTTATGGAGATACTCCAAAAGGAATTGGAAACAAATTTTGGCGTTCGATATATCCAAAATGCCGCCTAATTATTTTGTCCCTCTACTAACTCTACAACTATTAAATCTTTTGGGTGAAAATAATAATTCAGCTTGTACCTAAACTTATAACAATTTTCTCTTCTTCATTTAATTCAACTGTTGTATGGGTCAAGCTGGCTGCCATCATAAAAACGGGATTAAAATCCAAACATAAAATGAGGGTGGTAAAATTAACCATTGTTGATGCTTTTATTTGATTTGATTGTTACAATTCCATTGAATTCAGCAGATGTTTGGTTCTAAACAAAGTCATTTATTTAAGTCGGATAATAGAGTTGTAAATGGTTTACCCTTAAAATAAAGAATGTATAGCAAAAATAAAACATACAAATCTTTACGCATGTACATATGTCGCTAAAATTAGTTCAATTTGTAATTAGCTGGAAATTTGAAACTGCGACGTAATCAGTGTTTGGAAAACATAAAGATGTGAAAGATACAGAACTTCCTTGTTGGCTACAGGTATGCTTAATTACTTCTATTTGCAAGGGGTTGCTTAAGTATTATGACTAGTATTTTGGCAGAAGTACTAAATCTTTCAGCTTAAATAAATCGGTTTTAAAAAAATTGTGAACCTTTCAAAAGTTTACATAACTGTTGTTTACCAATTACTTCAATTACACGTATTCGCTCAGCAATGAATGAACCTTTCAACATTATCTATAAAGGTGTTGAGCTCTTCTAGATTATTTTCCTAGCAGCGATCTTTAGCCAAAAAAATAATCAAGACGTCTGGTAACAACACTATCGAACTAAGTGCTCAAAATATTAATTGTTTGATAACTTGTTTGGCATTTTGAAAAAAATGGGCAGTTAAGCCAGCACTTAAATACATATTCAGCGTCATTCTTTGTTGGGTGGGTTTTTTTAATCCTTATTGACTGCTGATATAGGATCCGAGGTGAAATTGCGCATCTCAACAAAAAATAAAAAGATTTTTCGTTTAACTTCGAAGTCTTTTTAAGCTTTTGTAGGCCCCAAGATGAGAACGCTGGAACGAATCGTCGAGTCAATTGGATATTTTAAGCGAATATCCTCAAACTTTTTGTACAATTTTCACTATACTGGATGCGCAAACTTGCCAAGTTTTTAAGGCCACTGGCGGCTCAATGCTGTTGGGTCGGGCACACATTCTTTCACAACATCTATGTTTTGGTGGGTGCGCACCGGAGCACGCAAAGTTTTTCGCATAAAAGTACATGCAGCAATTGGTACTTCATTTCTACAAAAATCGTTTTTAAACATGAACAATTTGCAATATTTTAAATGTTTCCCAATGTTGTTTGACAGAAAATATCAGTCACAAAATAACAAATGCTTTCTATTAAGTAAACTTGAGACGTCACAATTATTAAAATTGGCTTTGTTCTCTGCAGCTGTCATAGATTCGTAGACTGAACCAAATTCCATCGGCAATTTTAGCGAAAAAAAAATTTTAAAAACCTTCACAATGAAGATTGTGATTAAAATCTTAACGTGATTTATTCACACACAATGATACTATTCAAATCGAAAGGCATTTTAGTAAAAAAAAGTGTTTTTTAGTTAAATTTGTTGATCTAATTTAAAAAAGTCAAGAAATTAAGAAAAATTCTGTTACTTTAACATTTTAGTCAAAGCAGTAGTAGCAGTCGTAAGAAAAGCAATATATGAAATTAGTTAAACTTAGGTGGTTAAAGTAAACAAATTGTATGTTCATTTGCCTTAAATATCCCTTAATTTTGTATACCCTTCACCACAAAAAGGGGAAAAAGGGTATATCTAAGTTTGTCACTTCTACAATAGCCATATCCGACCCCATAAAGTATATATATTCTGACTTATGCATAGCGAAGAAAAGAAAAAAAATATCAAGCGAAAAAATTAGCGCTCGCCCATATTTTCCTAGTTACGGGCTTCTGGAATTTTCAACACCTTTTTTAAAGCTTTCGAAGAGATCTTTAAGGAAATATCATTTTTTTTTAATGTCTAACCCATTAAGAGCTGATGTAATTTTTTTTTTTTTAATTTTATATATGCGGTACCAAAATTTTTTTTTATTTTTTATTATTTATTTTTTAATGGAGTTACATTTAACCAAACTAAAAGGTTTGTTGAACCTTTTATTATTAGGTTAAAAGCTTTAACGAATAATAAAAGTATGTTTTACTTTAAAAAGTCAGGTTAATTAATAGATTATTTAACTTCTTTATTATTTAATTTAACAAAATTTCCACCATATTTACAGCCACTTTAGTAACGAAACGAGAAAAGTAATAGTGAAAAAACTTTTTTAATACGCAAAGAAAAAACAAGGTTGAGCTAACCGTAATTTAAGAACAATATATTATGGTTTTATTATATGGTTGTAAGCAACACATTTTTGTATAACATTCAAGAATAACCATATTTTTGTCTAGCATAACAATAACATGGTAAAATATAAACTTAGTTATGTTTAAAATGTAAGCATGTAATTATTAAATATTATAATATTATTTTCAAGTGTAAACATTAAATGTTTAAATTCAAATGTCTTAATATGGTCACGTTATATTCTATAATTTAATTATAATATGGTCTCGTAAGTGCAATCATATTCTGAAATAAATGAGTTTATTGTTTTACTTATTATTAATTTGTTATTTAAAAACATAAATTCATAAAAAATCATTTATTATTTATTTTGTCTTTGTTTTGATATTTTTTATATTTTTTATATTACTTTTATTTATTTATTTATTTTGTATAAATTTTTGTTTTTGCCAAACAATAAATAACTGTCCAATTTTTTGAGCGTTTTCACATGAAACGATACCTAACAAACAGAACAGACTGCTGATATAGGATCCGAGGTGAAATTGCGCATCTCAACAAAAAATAAAAAGATTTTTCGTTTAACTTCGAAGTCTTTTTAAGCTTTTGTAGGCCCCAAGATGAGAACGCTGGAACGAATCGTCGAGTCAATTGGATATTTTAAGCGAATATCCTCAAACTTTTTGTACAATTTTCACTATACTGGATGCGCAAACTTGCCAAGTTTTTAAGGCCACTGGCGGCTCAATGCTGTTGGGTCGGGCACACATTCTTTCACAACATCTATGTTTTGGTGGGTGCGCACCGGAGCACGCAAAGTTTTTCGCATAAAAGTACATGCAGCAATTGGTACTTCATTTCTACAAAAATCGTTTTTAAACATGAACAATTTGCAATATTTTAAATGTTTCCCAATGTTGTTTGACAGAAAATATCAGTCACAAAATAACAAATGCTTTCTATTAAGTAAACTTGAGACGTCACAATTATTAAAATTGGCTTTGTTCTCTGCAGCTGTCATAGATTCGTAGACTGAACCAAATTCCATCGGCAATTTTAGCGAAAAAAAAATTTTAAAAACCTTCACAATGAAGATTGTGATTAAAATCTTAACGTGATTTATTCACACACAATGATACTATTCAAATCGAAAGGCATTTTAGTAAAAAAAAGTGTTTTTTAGTTAAATTTGTTGATCTAATTTAAAAAAGTCAAGAAATTAAGAAAAATTCTGTTACTTTAACATTTTAGTCAAAGCAGTAGTAGCAGTCGTAAGAAAAGCAATATATGAAATTAGTTAAACTTAGGTGGTTAAAGTAAACAAATTGTATGTTCATTTGCCTTAAATATCCCTTAATTTTGTATACCCTTCACCACAAAAAGGGGAAAAAGGGTATATCTAAGTTTGTCACTTCTACAATAGCCATATCCGACCCCATAAAGTATATATATTCTGACTTATGCATAGCGAAGAAAAGAAAAAAAATATCAAGCGAAAAAATTAGCGCTCGCCCATATTTTCCTAGTTACGGGCTTCTGGAATTTTCAACACCTTTTTTAAAGCTTTCGAAGAGATCTTTAAGGAAATATCATTTTTTTTTAATGTCTAACCCATTAAGAGCTGATGTAATTTTTTTTTTTTTAATTTTATATATGCGGTACCAAAATTTTTTTTTATTTTTTATTATTTATTTTTTAATGGAGTTACATTTAACCAAACTAAAAGGTTTGTTGAACCTTTTATTATTAGGTTAAAAGCTTTAACGAATAATAAAAGTATGTTTTACTTTAAAAAGTCAGGTTAATTAATAGATTATTTAACTTCTTTATTATTTAATTTAACAAAATTTCCACCATATTTACAGCCACTTTAGTAACGAAACGAGAAAAGTAATAGTGAAAAAACTTTTTTAATACGCAAAGAAAAAACAAGGTTGAGCTAACCGTAATTTAAGAACAATATATTATGGTTTTATTATATGGTTGTAAGCAACACATTTTTGTATAACATTCAAGAATAACCATATTTTTGTCTAGCATAACAATAACATGGTAAAATATAAACTTAGTTATGTTTAAAATGTAAGCATGTAATTATTAAATATTATAATATTATTTTCAAGTGTAAACATTAAATGTTTAAATTCAAATGTCTTAATATGGTCACGTTATATTCTATAATTTAATTATAATATGGTCTCGTAAGTGCAATCATATTCTGAAATAAATGAGTTTATTGTTTTACTTATTATTAATTTGTTATTTAAAAACATAAATTCATAAAAAATCATTTATTATTTATTTTGTCTTTGTTTTGATATTTTTTATATTTTTTATATTACTTTTATTTATTTATTTATTTTGTATTAATTTTTGTTTTTGCCAAACAATAAATAACTGTCCAATTTTTTGAGCGTTTTCACATGAAACGATACCTAACAAACAGAACAAAATATTTTTAAAACCAAACATATTTGTTTGCTCTTAATCATAGTTTAATTAATAATTACTGTGGTTCAATACGGTTAAGTACATTTTATTTCATGCATTAACTTATAGAACTTTGAATACTTCTATTTAAAACCAACCATGCAGCATTTTTTGTGCATAGTAACCATTAATATATTAAAAGTATTCTTGAAAATAACTCTAATTTGTTCTTGAAAATAACTCTAATTTGTTCGCCGCAACAGTTGTTACAGAGAACATAATATGGTTATTGTGACCAAATGTCAACCATATTTTTTCTCTGCGTAAATGTAACTTTCTTAAATTATATTTTTGTTAAAAATTAAACAAGTAGAATTTGCCAAAAGGTGTTTCAATTGCATAAGAATCCACTTTTCCTCATTTTATCGTATTTATATAAACTGTAAGACAGATAAACTTTAGTGATCCAAATCGAAAGAAGAAAACCTGATATGATAGGGGGTATATAATACAGGAAAGGATTAGGAAACGTTTACAGTTTAAGATCGCCTCGTGGTGAGAAAACCCATTTGTCTATCCTACAGAATAGAATAATAGAAAGCAAAAGTAGAAAAAAATATTTTTTTTTCGCCGTACTTAAATCAATATAACATGGTAGGTATAGCAAGCAGAGCTGAGTTTTAATACATATTTTCATGGAGAAAAAGACATCTCTGAAGACTAGAGTTTTTTGAAAACTTTTGGAATATATTAAAGTCGAGGAATCGTAAGTTTAACCAGGAAAGGAAAGAAAAATAATTACTCGATTCCTTTTATTTACAGAGGAGTTTTTTCATATTTGGGAATTTTGCACATTGAATTAAATTTACGAATTTTAAAACTTCAATTTTCATTTGTAATTTGTTTTTTGCATGCAATTTATTTAATAGCTTTCAATACTGTATGGCTTCAACTTTGTTTTTTTTTCTGGGTAAACCAAATTTTGTAGCGAAAGTAAAAATATGTGTATTTAAGTCTGTTTCAATTGAAAAATACTTCGTTTGCGTAAATTTTCAATTAAAACATTGTTTCATTATCATTCCTATACACTTTTCCGATAATAGTTTTTGTCATTGTTTGCCTGACATACTAATATTATACAACACACACACACATGCATTCTTCACGTATTAGTGGCAGCAATAATATTGTTTGTTTGTTGCTGTTACTACTTCTACTACTCCTTATAGCTGCTGCCTTATGTTTTGTTTTTCTTTGTGTTCTGTTTTTCTAACTCTACAAAGTTGTTGCTATTGTTCACCTTTAGATGTTGATTTTTATGAGGATGTTGTTGTTGTTCATTGTTCAATGTATATTGATTCTTTAATGTTTGCTGGTGCTTTTGGTCATTTGTGTGAGGAATATCAATTACTTTTACTAAACACCTGCTGCATAGGAATTTCAAATCCATGCACCACAGCTAGAAATCAAAACAAACTGAACGCAAAAGAAAACCATTTAAACACCAACCAATTCATAAGGTAAAAAACGAATAAGCATACACACACACACATTTATACAGACTATTACGCACCTCAGGCATTCAATACCCAGCAAACACTACAACTGAATTTAAATTCATAATGCGTGAAATCATCAAAATTATAAGTGTTTAGAATTAATTTGAAATTACTTTATTAATAATTGATTAATAAAAAAAAATTGATAAAAAATAGTTGATAAAAAATTTTAATATCAATTTATAATCAAACGTAACACTTAAAATACAGATAGTATGACAGCTATTACAGGCTTTAAGTAAGTTTTCTTAAAGCCCATCCATCTTACACTTTCTGTATTCACCTGATATGCCGGCTAGCAATCGTACATCTAGAACAGCCACCAAATAACAACCCGATATTTTGAGGACAGTTTGTTTCGTTTTAGGAACTGCATAAGGGAAAAATATAAATATGTGATCCGTCTCTTTACTGAAATGGAAACAGTTTTTTGGCAACAGGCACTTCTCAGTTGAACAACCTGCTATCATACTCAGTCGTATGATCTGTCAAAATGGCACATGCGGGTCAAAGGTACGAAAGTGTGGATTAAAAGTGTATGTGTGTGGCTGACTTTTTGACAGAGCTGTACACTTTTATAACCTTTTAAATTAATTCATAGAATTATCAGAGTTGATTTTTTAAGATGAGGAGAAACAAGTAAGAGTGCCAAATTCGGTTATGTCGAATCGTATGTACCCTTCACCATCTACAAAAATCTAGTTTATTTATTTATTTATTTTGTCAATTCCTATAAAACAAGTTTTATCTTGTATTTAAAGTATAGGAAAGTGGTTTTTATAAAATAAATTTAGGGATTACACATTAATACAAGTACATACACTTTAACTATATTAACTTTAAGAAGTTTGTACTATAACAAATACATTAGAATTACAAGAACCATCATTAACTCTAACAGTATTTTCATCAATAGATCATACTGGACTGCTCAAATGTAACTGTACATCATCTGCATACATATAAACTTTGCAATACAAAAGCTGTTTTGGCAAACCGTTGGCATTAATTGAAAGAAGTAGTGGTCCCAGAATGGACCCTTGTGGCAATCCTCTTGTTAAAGGTTGTAAAAATGAGTGTAAATTTTAAAAAAATACAAAATGCAAATGATTCGACAGATATGAAGACAAAAGACGTGTTGAATTGTTAGAGAACTTAAGAAAATGCCGAAGCTTTTTGCAAAGTGTGCCATGGTCAACAGTGTCGAAGGCTTTTGAGTGGTCAAGAAGAATTAAGAAATTTAATTTTCCTTTATCCAGTTCACTTCGTAAATTTTCAGAAACATCCAATAAGGCAGATACACAGCTATGTTTAGAGCGAAAATCTGATTGCTTTTCAGACAATAATTTACTTTCCTTGATATGTCCCGAGATTTGAATTTATAGAGTTTTTTCGAGCACCTTAGAAAAGTAAAACAAAATAGCTATTGGCCTAAATTCTGAATTGATTTTAGTTACAGGTACTACCTCTGCACATTTCCATCTGTTCGGAAAGGTGATGGTCATTATAATGGTATTGAATTAATTTGTTATATCTGTGGCCACAAGGAATAACAACTAAACTCTATTTTGAGAAGTTTTCAGGAGAGCATTTTTAAGTTTGAAATTGGTCCCTGAAATCAGGGAATTAAGATTAAGGTAATATTTGAAAGTTCGAGGTTAGCAATTTTATTATATTTTCATTTGCAATTCATTTCATAATGAAAAAGCAGCTAACTTAAGAGAAATAAGCAAAACAAATTGTTAAGCTTCTTTTCCTTTTTCGTTTCTAAAAATTTCTAAGTCTTATCTCGACTTTAGCTGTTATACCAAACTTAATGAATTGACTTTAGCTATTATGCACTTTCATTTTGTTACTTTTGCTGAATAAAAAGTTATTAGTTAGATATAGCAAGTTTTTTTTTATTTTTTTTTATTTATAAGGATTATAAAATTGTTATATGTATGTTTGTACTTCAGTTGCTGTGATTAGAATTAATTAAGGAACATAAAAATATACATACATAAGACCCCTATGTTTGTCATATTTAAATCAAAATATAAAGAAAAAATTCAGTTAATAAGATTAAAAATTAATGAAAGGTTTTAAAATATAAAATAATCTGTTATACAAATGACCATTGCAAGTGATTATCTTAAAATAAAATTTATAATACGAAATGTTTATAAAAATGCCGAAATAGCTAAGCATTGACATCTTGCTCTTCATCTGCCAAATCTGGATGAATATTATCAGGTTCATTTGAATTCTCATTAAGATTTCTATAAAAAGCGCGAAATTCTGGATCGATAAGACTTAGCATATCCAGAAGATCATTTTTTTTTCATGTGATATAGCTGGGATAATACTTATTGCTTTTAAATCACTATTGCTGATAGAATAAACTCCTCTTTTGGCTATTTTGAGTACCTTAAATGGCTCTTCGACATCTAAAGAGGTTTTATAAAAAATAGAAGAAATGTCTTTCGTATAACGAAGCCATCGCACTTCGTTCCAAATGAATCTGTCACCGTTTTCATTGCAACGTCTCCAAATAAACTTCGTTTTCAATAATTCCGAAAAATTAAGAAAATGTTTTCTTCTCATTTCAACTACATTCATTTTTCGATGAACAGATCTTACAAACTGATACCAGTCTCTCGGAATTTGAATCTCAACATTGGATTTTTTCTTCTTGCGTTCAATTAGAGCATGATCCGAGTCACACTCCATATGTGTATGCCCTGGTTCCAAAAACTTGTGATCTATTAACTCAATATGTGGATTCTTATGCACGAAAGTAATGAACATTGAAGACACATGAGAGTTTTTGTTTTGTCCAGAGCAGGAATCGCTATAAAAGCATATTTTAGTCACATTTTTGTCAATAATATTTAATTGTCTATAAAGACAAGACGCGATTTCGTTACCACCTCTACGAGCAATAGCTTCATGCCACATGAAACACTGAACTGAGTCGTCTTCTAAGTCATGAACTGTAAGATTGTACGTCCACAGTTGACGCTTGTAAAAGCTTATTGAGCTTCTTAGAAAGGGAGTAGGTAAACATTGCTGCAAGTCAAATGCAAATGCCTTGGTATTTTTGTTATCCTTTGCAGCCTTTTTATCAGCTCGTTTGCAATTGTAAGCAGTATCTGCTTTTTCAACGTGTTGCATTTTTAGTTCCTTAAACTTACTTTTTTCTTCCGTCTCAGTGGCATACTTAATTTTCATTTCAAACTTGTCACAAGTAGAACAAGTGTCTAGCTGCGGTGATTTGAATTTTAAATTCATGCTCCTAAATACATGCGAGTATTTTGAAAGGCTTACAGGAGATAGGGTTTCATCAGTGTAGAGTTGGTACATTTTTGAAATTGTTAAGTCAGAGTTCAGATATTTTTGGCTGGTATCTCGTCTAGTGTAATGACTCTCATAGGCTGGGAATTTATTGATATGGTTTGCAATTTCCTCCAGTTTTTCTGAATTTATTTTACTCGGTGGTGATGATTTCCCACGATAATTTCTTATTGACGTGGTTGGACATGCAAGTTTCTTGCGTATTACACTTTTCAGGAAACTTTCAGTCTCACCAAAGCACTGGGTAAAGTGTCTACAACATACTCTTATTGTTTTTCCGTCCACGCTTAAAGAATATTCTACACTGTTCTCTCGTTGCCTTTTTCTGGCAGTAGAGTTCAGTAAAGTATCACATTTCTTGCTATTAATATTCATTAATGATCCTATATAAAGAACTCGGAGATCATATGTGCCCAGACACCAATAGTGATTAAATAACATCTTGCAGGTCTCAAAATTAACCTTTGTTTGGCAATTGAATCGGCAAATATCAAAAGGCTTGCAAACTCTTTCTTTAATGACTTTTCCAGATAATGTTTTGTACGTCTGACCACTATTACGACATTTTTGGCGAATTATCTTCTTATTTTTACCTGATTCCGCTTGTAACTCATTTTCCATTCGCTGCCCCAGTAACCTCATTTCAAAGTCTGATTCAAACGCACTTCCTTCAGTGTCACTTGAAGAATGCTGAAACTCTTTAACTACGGCGTTATCATTACTCGATGTACCACAATAGTCTGGATCTTTGACGGAGTCATCACAATTTTCAGATAATGATGAATCATTGTTAATTGACTCAAAAATTTCAGTTATAAACAACTCTTCTTTGTTTCCAGAATTTGAACCTGCAAAAGATGCTTTCATAATTTGTTGCACATAGTTTCGATACGAGACAAGACAGATGTTAATATATGAACTTATATGAAATTATACCTTTTAATATATTATTTAAGTTAAAATCAAAACCGTTGATTGAGGATTTGGTCTCATTTTGAACTACGGGTTCATAAAACGTCTGCAAAAAAAACACTGTTGTGGGATCAGGTTGATGTCTTAGAGAAATATTCGGCCATTGCTTCAAACTGAATTCCTTATTCCTCATGTCGTCTATAAAAAATTTAAAACTCTTTTTTGTTAAGATGGTCCAGACTCTACTCTACGTACCAAACTTTAAAAAGTTAAACTTACTTTGAATATCTGTATCAATTTGATACTGGCTTTCAACATTTTGAATAAGAAAAGAATTACTCGAGGTTGTTTCTACTATAAAGTTTAAGTTTAAAAATTAATTTTAACGTGTCATCATAAGGAAATATATTATTTAAAACTTACCTTGAACGCTCGATAACACTTCTGAATTTTTTTTACTGCTAACTCTAGCATTTTTATTTGCACGGTTAGACATCCTGATATCCTTTTCTGTATGAACTCTTACACTTAACAACCAAATTCGATTTAAGATTTTATTGAACTGCACACAAAATTTGGAAAATGAACTTAACTTTACTTTAGAAATGCTTCAACTGAAAACCTGTTACGGAAAAACGACTAAATTTAACTTAGCATGAAGGATTTTTCATTTCAAATTGTAAAAAATAACTTAAGTGGAGTTAGGCCTTGAACATATTATTCTTCACATTTGGAATAACGACTAATTTCGACTTTGTCTTTTACTGGAAACTTGAAAAAAACTTAATAACGACTAAACTCTAGTTTGGTTGTTATTCCTAATTTGAAGAATTATCAATTTAACATACGAAATAATGACTAAACTTGAGTTAAGCAGACATTTTACGTCTGAATACACGCACGGCACTGTTTGGAATAAAATCCTAATTCTACTTAAGAAACTTTTTTTTAAAAAATATTAAAGCAAATTGCAATAGGCTGTTATTCCAAAATCATACGAGCAAAATTTCGACTTTAGCTGTTTAGTTTTTTAGATATAAAATACCCATTTTTTGAGCTACGATGATAAAATTTTGTGTGGTAGTGCATTTGAATACAATGAATACAACAGTAGTAATAACTCTACTTTGTCCTAACTCGACTTTAGCTGTTATTCCTTGTGGCCACAGATATATGGCAAGAGTACTAAAAGTAATGTCTGAATAAATTTTGGATGCATATTTTCGCCGCCCACTGCATTTGACTTAATTAATTTAAAACATGAATAAACTTCAGATTGACTTAAGCAAGAGAATTGAAAAAGATTATGACCAATTTAATTTTTATTAATTATTTGAACTGTGAAATATTATAAATGAATAGAAATTATTTTGGCTTAAGTTCATTTATTTTTTTATTTCTAAAAATCTTCTTTAGAAATAAAATTTATTTTTACAAATGTATGCGGACGTTTTCCAAAGAAAACAAGAAAAATTAGACGCTAGCAGAATGAAATGCTGCACTTTCTGGACCGCTACGACCTTCATCAGCATTCTTCGCATCTATCTACCTTAGTTGTGTATTTTTATAAACATCATCTATTTAACCAACTAACTTTGTAAATAAGAATACGAGAATACTCATAACTCATATCAACATTAATTTGGTTAGACGAAATTTACACACAAACCAATGTATTTCTTTACTGTTCTCTCTGTATTTCGTGTTGTACATTTTTTTTGCTTTGTTTCAATCATCGATTGAACACGAATGCAAATTCGTTTTAAGTCATTCTTACTTGTTTACTCATAACATTATAGATGCTGTTCCAGTATCATTCTGATTGTTATGAAGTAAGTATGAATATGCTCGCTGTGCCTTGCGTGCTTTTAATTTAATTATTATTAATTATTTGAACTGTGAAATATTATAAATGAATAGAAATTATTTTGGCTTAAGTTCATTTATTTATTTTTTTTTTCTTTTTTCATTCTGCTAGCGTCTAATTTTTCTTGTTTTCTTTGGAAAACGTCCGCATACATTTGTAAAAATTAATTTTATTTCTAAAAAAGATTTTTAGAAATAAAAAAATAAATGAACTTAAGCCAAAATGATTATGACCAATTTCAAAATGGTTTAAATCTAAACTGACTATATTCATGAAGATACTATTAAGCTCTTCAACATCTACTTGGTCACAAATAACATTTCGCGTACTACCAATACCAGTTTCCCATATGTTATTCCATGTTTGCTTGGAACCAGCTGCAGAGCCAAAACGTCTTGAATAATATTCAGTTTTTGCAATTCTTATGCTCGTATTCATTTTTCTGGTGGCTTTAAGTACTTCTTTTAACTCTAGGATTTTTAAATGTTTCCATCTTCAGTAAACAAGGTCCCGTTTATGAATTAGGAATTTTATATGAGAAGAAAACCAAGGTTTTAAACTAGCGGATGTATTTATAGATTTAAATGAAACTGTATTTTCATACAGACGCTAAATACTGTTTTCAAGAAATAACACTTGATCATCTGCAGATGGCATATAGTTTAGTGAAGTAAATCCAATTAAAATAGCAAATATTGAGGTAAGAAAAAATTAAAAAATAAGAAAAAAATTAAAAACTACATATAGACAAATTCACATAAAAATGTCATCGGCTCTTAAAGGGTTAAGCTTTTTTAGAAATTATTATCATTTCCTTAAGGATCTCATCAAAAGCTTTTAGATGATACCCATATTGATATTTAAAAAAAAATTTTAAATTTCAGAGGCCCGTAAATCGAAAATATGGGCGAGCGCCAATTTTTTCACGGCATGTTTTTTTCTTATTTTTTAATTCTCTATCGCCCCATATATTTATTTTTTTTAATGGAGATACTTTGTTGTTCCAAGTGACATGAAAAATTTGGAGGTAGGCCTGCTGCCTCGAAGGACATGGACACATCATGCTTATTTCCAATAGCACCTCTTTCGACACAATTTGTTTACGAAATCAAGTTTACCGAGGTAAAATGTAAAATTAATATGTACTTTATGGGGTCGGAAATGAATATTGTAGAAATTACAAACGGAATGACTAACTTAGATATACCATATTTTCACATTTTGTAGTGAAGGGTATAAAAACACTGTTTTGCTTTTAAACTTAAAGGTTGAATTTTCTCTCAGATCAACAAACTTAGTTGAGTTGTAGGCTGTAATAGAGGTTTTAAGTGGATGCTTTATTTGGAAAAAAATTAGCGCCGCAAAAAATATTTTATGCAAAATTATGCAAAAAATATTGTGTATGCATTTTGTCACAAACGTTTAAATTTGTGTTTGCTGGGTAGTTGCAGAACCAACAAAATGAAATAGAATAATAGAGAATCGATATTAAATAAATTGTACTGCTACATCAACAACAAGAAATATTTAAACGCAGAATAGCTTTTTGTTGTAGGCTTAAGAAACTTCTAAAAGTAGTTTTACGCATGTGTTGTGTTTGTAATAAATTGTTATCATTGCAACCAACTAGTTGTTAGACATACGTCAATTGAAATGTCCGTCCATTTGTTCTTAAGTTATTTAGTTCGTTTAAAATTTATTTCTTTGGTTATGTGTGCATGATTGTGTTTAAAAGCCTGCGGTTCTTTTACAAAATTTATAGTAGAACCTGGTGGCAGTAAATGAAGTGTCTCTAGACTAGAATTGTGGTTTTGTTGCAGGGATTTAGTGGTTTTAAAAAAAATTATTGCCAAATGCGTTTATTGATCTTGATATGAAATTACTGCAATTTTTTTAAATGTTATACTTTAAAAATATTAATTGAAGATAGGCGTCATATTTGTGCTGCAATATTGGGGAGGAAATTAGTTGCAGCCGCAGATCTGACCTGCCATTGATTTAAGCATTTATCATGTTTGAATTTAACGTCATGTTTCTGCTCCGTAATTGTGCTGTAATTTTTAGTTAATGTTTGAATATTTTAAGAAATATAATAGATATAGATAAAAAGAAATCCTTAATGGTTTAAAGATAAAATTAGTAATTTGTAATTTTATTATTTGTTAGCAAATGCCAAATGTTATGTGTATTATGCACCACAAAGTCCACATGCTTGAGACAGGAATTTCAAAGAGTTGGCTTTATTTTCAATTTACGAGTAAAAACAAAATTATTTGTTCTATAATTAGTTTGTTTTGAAATAGACAGAGAGAACGCAATTGATTCTTTTAATTTTTTTTTTAAAAATCCTTATAAAAAATTGTTGATATTAAATCTAACAATAAATTTAAAATATTCCTTACATACCAACGTTTTTTCCAATGACTTTATCGCTCAGTCAATTCAAAAATTTTGTACATTTTAATATCGTACATTCAAAAAGGGAAATTTAAAACTAATTACACACTAATAAACAAATTGGAACAAAATAAATGATGAGAGCCACAAGTGCAGTCTTTCATGCTTTCGGGAAAAACATAATGACAACAAATTAAAATCGCCACTCCATATTGTCCGTCTTTTTTAAAACAAAATCAGATACACCATACATACCATTAGGTCTCCTGCTAATATTTCTACTTGTGCCAATAAATCCCCGTCGGCGATCAAAGACCTTGCAAAAATCGTCAACCTATCTAAAGAAGACACTAATTCTCGAACCCTGCCGTTTGATCAAGAAATTCCTAAAAAACGACTTGCAAACAGATTAGATGTGCCAGTGTTGTCGGTGATGATTGAGACAATACCATTAACCAAACTACGAACTGAGGGACGAGATAGCAAACCCACAGCCGTCTTAATTTTTCTAAATGTCTGGTTGCTAAGTCGTACATCTTGGAAAAAGTTTGTTCAATATTTGTGTTCAAAATTGGCTATGGCACCTTTTATTATCCGATCAACGATCCATAAGTCCAATTTAAAAATATTACGTCTACTTGGGTCTTCACATCTGTGTACGAGTATTATTCGTTTCAGTCGTTTCCTTTCAATATTTAAATAGAATATTCTCTGCGGAAGCTTCAGCAAGCCTCTTTTCCTACGAAGACTTTTGGAATAGAATGCTGCATAGCACCATCAAACATCCTGCCCATTTCATCTACACAGGCATCAATCTCAGTCTCAGTTATGTGCTTGTCGAGTGGAAGTCCACACGTGGCCAGTTTGCGAAAGTCTCATTTTGTTTAGTATGTCCAAGCTATATCTACATATACACTGCCTTGTGGTCAAATTCATAGTCCAGTGTCTTGAGTCGGTCCGAAGTTATTGTCGTTATGTTCACAGTTCTACAGAAATGTCTTTTATAATGATTTATTTAAACTGATTGAGTAACTCTCAAGCCTTAAAATATATATTCAAGAAGATGTTGTCTATGATAAGCGCATTATAATGTTCCAAATTAAATTACTTTTAAAGAAAAATACAAGAGATGTTTAAAGAGAATATATAGCGAATTGGAAAATATCCTAACATTGCCTTAAACGTGCCTGATTCCTTCAAATATAAATATTTCATGATATTCTCAGCAATCGACTTCAATCAATTAAACTCATTATTATTGACAAAGTGAGTTGTTTTACAAACCAAATATGACAATCACATTTTATTTTTTCCATTGATGTGGAAATTAGCACATCTCGATGGCCAGATGTGCTAAGCAATATCGGTAATTTAAATAATTAATGGGGATAATAGAAAATAGCACGAAAAAAAAAGATTTTATTTCGAAATTTTAATTTCTTAGTAAAATTAAAATTTTTGGAGAAATTTGGTTAAAAAAATATTTTTGGTCCATTTTTAATCCTTTTGTAAAATTTTATGTTTTTTATCTATTTATTTCGTTAAATTTTTGGCTTTTAATGAAATTTCAAATTTTTATTGCAACAATTTGTTAGCCATGATTACAATCTTTAGGTGAAAATGCAATATTTTGGTGTAATTCAGCTGGTTCAGTGACCTTGTAAATTATAGGTTTTCCCTAAAATTTTGGTTTAGAATACAACAAAGCGATTAAGTTTAAAAAGCGTAATGAGAATATAAATTTTTTTAACCTCTCTCCACCGTTAATGGAACCAAGTACTGAAAAAATGGTGGTGATCAATTTTCAGCAGCTCATCTGGGGACGTAGCAAAACTGATTTTAACCCGATTACGGGCAGACGGATGGACAATTGACTCTTCTATATATATGGATTAGGATAAAAAAATACTATAGATAATATAGTTTTATTTTTGGTTATTCCGATAAAGATAGTATCTGACAGCGATACTTTCCAGATTTGCTCTTAATAAATTTGATAGTATCGATAGTTTTCATAAAAACTATCAAAACTACAGTATCAATAATTTTTAAGCAAACTATCGAAACTACCGAATGTGCGGACTATCGATAGTTTTGCAGCTCTAATATGGATAATGTATAAATTACAACCGACATGACAAAATTATATTAACCCCTACCATTCATGGCAACGGTATAAAAAAAAACCTTGATTTATTCTCTAGGCTGCTTACCAAAATATTGCATATTGGATTTTTGTTTCTATATAACACAGTATCTACTATAGCGTGTTAAGTTTTAGGATTCTCCTTCCTTTCTTCTAATGCCATTTTGTATTTCTTTTATTATTTAATTATTAACATATGAAGCATTTGATTACATTGAAAACTTATCTTTTTAAGAAAAATTAAATTATTCGAACTTTCGAAAACAAGACTGTACTGTTGTTACCATCAATACGAACATATAGGCTGGAAATTTTGGTACCTTACTTTTCACATATTCATCACATTTGATTAATTAATTTTTTCCATTAAGGAAATAATTCCTTTAATATCAGCAGTGCAAATCGCCTGCAAGATATTGGTTTTTTTATGGCAACTTTTGTAATGAAACTTTGTGCTGCAAGTTGTTTGCCAACTAGCACTGCATGAACATACAAACCACACACTGGCATGTAGATGCAGATGCATACAACTACAAGTTTGTAAATTTACACATAAGCTTGTGTTAGTGATTTTTCATTATAGTTTTTTTTTAAATAGTGCTGTGTAATTGAAATCATATGTGAACATGATTATAGTGTGGTCACCATCATGTAGAGACTGCAATTTAAATTTCAAGCTAACGACAGCAACATGCAACAATAGCAGTTTCTATGATTTTAAGCTTTTGCTCGCATTTGGATTTACAAGAAATTGCTGTTAATATTTGTGGCATTATTGCTTTCTGCTGTTATGTTGCAATATTATTCTTAATTTTTACTTGCTTAAGCAAATGATTGGGCGTGCCAACTTCAAAGGTGTTTGTTGTTGTTTGAGTTGTATGTTTGTAACAGCTGCTGTGTTTTTGCTATTTTTATTTCAGATTAGTTTTGTACACGATTTGTGTATTATGGTATGGTTTTGAGGTGCTAGAGGGAAGTAATACTTTGTGGCTTAACAGATGATCATCTTACACAAACTCACAGACTTCTTAACACATTTTCAAATATAAATTTATAATTTGGTGAATGTAACAATCTGGGATTTTAGAGTTGATAGATTAATTGGACTTTCTTGGAGAGTTTAGTTTTAATTAGTTAATTATTTCGTAAGCAGTAATTCTGTAAAAATGGCTTTCATATATCATATGTAAAAGATATGTCATCTGAAAGCAGCCTTAGTGTTGTGTCAGCCATTTTATAATTCATGCATTGAAAATTATTTCATAAGTATCCATTCGACAAAGGTTGCTGATTGCTAAAGATATTTTGATTTACTTTGAAGCCATAAAATGGATAACACTGTAATTTTAGAAATAAGAAGAAATGCCTTAACAATGTAAAGTCTAAGTGTTCAGTTCACATTTTCCATATTGCTTTAAACGATAAAGTAAGGCTTGTAAAAGTTTGTTTTTTAAGAGCGGGAAAGTAAACTTTATTTTGCTTACATCTTGAACTGGACATTTCAGAGGACTCCTTATAATTAGATCAGAATTTGTAGCAGTTTCATCACTAAAACTTTCAGTGCAAAAATTTCGCCATCCTCTAACTTGTGAACATTCAAAGTTTCAACAAGACTGTCTTCTGCGCTTAGTTTGCGAATATGACATGAGAGCTTTTCTGGAGTTAACTTTCATAAGCACCCATTGCACGCGTATTTCATGTATTGCTTTATATGACTTTTTCTTTTGGCCTGTCATTGGCACGTCATTGCCTCTGTTTTCCACCGTATTACAATGTAGGCTTTTGCATTCACGAAGGCATTCCTTTTCAGCTGCACTCCAGTTGGCTTCTCTGTCTCTTACTTTGTTTGGAGTCTGTAAACAAATCTGTAATTAATAACCAACAAAAATAGTATCTAGACGCATATGTGAACAAATCTTTTCAAATTTTTTCATAATTTATTTTATTTGGTTTAAGAAAAAAAAATAAGGTTATCTTTTTTATGTTTGTTTAAAAATTGTGTGAAAACTTATTACAGTTGACACCCAGTCAAAGTTCAGAAAAGAACACTCACTGTACAAAATTCTAGTACATAAATTAAAAACACACAACTAAAACCAACCCGTACAAATTTTTTTTCATAACAAATTTGTGTGTTACTAAATTTTGAAATTTTCCGTGTACAATAATTGTATGTAAAATCAATGTAAATGTCTTATATACCAGAACCACAAATAAAACATAAGTAGGTGTTTAATCTTAATATTTTTTAAGATTTTTTAAATTAATTAAATTATAATTTAAAACAAAATAGGGCACTTTGGTGAAAAACTAAAACTTTAAATAAAAACACGACCGGTTGAATTCAAGATTACTTTGCAAGTAAGTTTATTTTTGTAGGTATACTGACGCTTCAATATTTGTCAGCATAGCCGTTATTTTTAACATTTACAACAAAAAACTTAAAAGTAAGGTAAGTATTAGAGGTAAGTATTAGTTTTAGTATTATTTAATTCATTTTTAGTATTATTTCTTAGGTTTTATTAAATTCATTTTTTATTACTATTATTATTATTATTTATTATTATTATAAATATTACACTGGCTCAACATGCCGGCCCCATTGAAGGAGCTGAGGTCTTCAATTATAAGGTAGTGGAGCCAATTTACATATGGGGCGTTTAAATACGCCGTTTTTTGTCTTGACCTCCGCCACCCTGACCTTGCCGTCGTCTCCTTCGTGGACGTTGACGACTCTCCCGGTCAGCCAGTGCTGTGGCGGGCAATTGTCTTCGTGGATTATCACCACTTGACCGACCTTGAGACTGGGCATCTCCTCGCGCCACTTGCCTTTGCCCTGAAGTCCCAGGATATAGTCGCGAGACCAAGCCTGCCAGGATGTCTGCTTGAGACCGCAAAGCAGACGCCATCGCTTCCATAATTTCCCCTCTTTGCCTGTCACGTCTTCTACGGATTCTGGCGGCAGCGAACGCAGACCCTCGCCTATCAGTAGGTGCGCTGGAGTTAGCGCTTCCCCGTCGTTGGGGTCTGGAGACAGCGGTGCGATTGGCCGACTGTTGAGCACCGCCTCTACTTCTGCAAGCATTGTGCCCATCTCTTCTTGAGTGAGCGATGCGTTGCCCACGGCTCGCAGAAGTAGGAACTTCGCCTGCTTCACGGCTGCTTCCCACAGCCCTCCGAAATGTGGAGCCCGAGGTGGTATGAAGCTGAACCTCACCCCGGACGACGCTGCGTATGATGCGACGACCTATTGCAGCCCCTTCAGCACTCGGCTGGCTCCGACGAAGTTCGTCGCGTTGTCGCACCAAACTATTGTTGGCAGTCCTCTCCTGGCAGCGAACCTTTTAAAAGAGAAAAGAAAAGAATCAGTAGACAGGTCAGACACTAATTCTAAATGAACCGCCTTAGAAGTGAAACACACGAAAACCGCTATATACATTTTAATTGGTGGTCTACCACGTATTCTCAATGACACGTTAACGGGACCACAGAAGTCTACGCCGACCGTTAAAAAGGGTCGAGTAGCTCTCACTCTACTAGTGGGTAAATTGCCCATTATTTGGGACATTAATTTTGGTTTATAACGGAAGCAATGAACACACCGGCGAACTATTCTGCTGCACTCTTCTTTCGCATTAATCAGCCATATATTCTGCCGTGAAAGAGCTACAAGTGCTTTTGTGCCAGCATGACAATTTTTAAAATGAAGATTCCGCAAATACAGTGTGACAAAGCTATTTCTTTTCGGTAATAAAAGTGGGAACTTGGTATTATACTTCAAGTTTGCATTAAGCAATCTCCCACCTACCCTTAAAAGTGAAAATGTTCGTTTCTCTTCTGTGAAAGTATGAACAAATGGTGTTAATCTTTGAATGTTTGATGGCAAGACAAGAGATTTTTGCAATTTCGATATCTCCTCAGAAAAGTAATTTTTCTGGATTGTCTCTACAAGCCGAAAGAATGACCATTTCAATTCGATTGCAGTAGGTCTAGAGCCTTTGTCTATTTTGCGTTTTCTCAAAACGTCAACAAATCTAAGTACAAAAGACGTTACTCGTAGAAGCTTTTTGTAAGACGAATATTTTTCTATAAGATCCAATAGGCAATTATGTGGATCCTCTACTGCAATAAGTACATTCATTTTTCTTTTTTCCAATAATTCTTGGTTCTCTGTTAACTCAAAGTGTTCGTTTACAGGCCAGTGGGAACTTTCGCTTAGTAAAAACGAAGGTCCCTCAAACCAAATCGAATTTTTTAATTCTTCAACATCGCATCCTCTTGAAACAATATCAGCTGGATTATGCTTGGTGGGAACATGGCGCCACGAAACGTGGTCTGACCATTCTAGAATCTCAGCCACTCGATTTGAAACAAAAGTGGATAGAGAGGATGGATGTGTTTTAATCCAATGAAGTGTTATTTCTGAATCAGTCCAGAAATTAACACACTCGATTTCAAAGCTCATCATTAACTTAATTCGATTCCACAACTTAGCTAATAGGTGTGCAGCACATAGCTCAAGTCTCGGAAGAGACTTGGTCTTAAGAGGAGCAACTTTAGATTTCGCCGTAAGTAGTCTCGAAACAATTCTGTTTGATTCGGAGCTTCGAATGTAGATGCAACAACCATATGCTCGAATTGAGGCATCAGCAAATCCGTGAATTTGAATTTTTGCTTTAAAAGTTGTAAAAACGAATCTTGGGATTGTTATTGAATCAATTTCCAGTAAATTAGATTTGAAATTTTCCCATGAAGTATTTAGTCTCATGGGAATTGATTCATCCCAGTCAAGTTTTTGAATCCAAAGTTCTTGTAATAACATTTTGGATTTTGTTACTATAGGGCATAAAAGTCCGAGAGGATCAAATAACCGCGAAGAAACTGACAATATGTTTCTTTTAGTAGCTTTTAATTCTTGAAAATTATTTTCCAAACGAAACTTAAATGAATCGTTCTTCGGAATCCAATGTATGCCAAGAGCTTTTGCTGAATCGGAATCGGTATGTAATAGTTTTTCATTCTGTATTGAACTCATAAATTCAGGATGATTTGAAAACCATTTCGTAAGTTTAAAACCAGCTGAACTCAAAATTTCATTAACCTGGTTACGAATTATACTCAGGTCTTGGTAGCTATCAGCACCAGTTAATAAATCATCTACATAGAAATCACTGCGAACAACTTTTGAACCAATAGGTAAAGTCTCTTTGTATAAATCGCTTAAATGAATCAAACATCTGATCGCTAAAAATGGCGCTGACGCCGTGCCGTATGTAACAGTGTTTAAACGAAACACTTTTAAGGAATCAGATGGATTTTCTCGCCAAAGGACTAATTGAAAATTTCGGTCATTTTCGCCAATTAAAATTTGACGATACATCTTTTCAATATCTGCAGTGATTGCATATTTATGAAATCGAAAACGGATTAATGTAGAATATAATTCTTCTTGAATCGTCGGACCAACCATTAGCAAATCGTTAAGCGATACGTGCGAAGAAGTTCTACATGAAGCATCAAAAACTACTCGAAGTTTTGTAGTTGTACTCTGAGGTCGCAAAACACATTGATGTGGAATAAAATAGTGAGGAAAATCTGGCATATTATTCAACAGTGACATATGACCTAAATCGAAATACTCTTTCATAAAATCATGATACATCTGCCTCATGATGTCATCTTTGGAAAGTCTTCGTTCCAAAGAGAGAAATCGCCTTTTAGCAGTTTCAAAAGATAAACCAAGCAATTTTGTATCAGATTTGAAAGGCAGTGAGACTTCAAATCGTCCTGACATTAAGCGTCGTACTGAATTTCTAAATTTGTCCTCACATTGTTGCTGTTCCCCAGAATATATTTTTGTTGATTCATTTGGAAGATCTTCTAATTCCCAGAATTTCCTGACTATTGAATCAACATTGCTCTCGTTTTCTACAATAGTACTTAAATGAAAAACATTATTATTGGTGGAGCCCTTTGATTGGTTGTATTTTCCAGTTACAATCCAACCAAGCGACGTCTTTTGAAGAATTGGCAGGCTCGGACCAGACTTTATTTGACCAACACACATCAAATCAAAGAAAATTTCAGCGCCAATCAATAAATCAATTTTTTGTGGCTTATGAAAGCAAGGATCAGCTAATTCTATATTCTTAGGAATATTTAAGCTAGTTGTATTTATTCTAAGATCAGGTTGCAAATTAGTTATGTGACTCAATACCCAGAACTTTGAAGTAAAGTTAGTAGAGTTAACCCTCGACGTGACAGTTAAATTTACACAAGATTTGGAAACCGAATTTGTTTCACTTATGCCATTTAGACTTAATCTGCCTCCTTCTTTTTTCAGTCTTAGTAGCTGCGCAAGTTCCTCAGTTATCAAGTTTGGTTGAGAACCGGAATCTAAAAGTGCTCTGGCCAGTATATATTTGCCAGAATTACTTCTCACTTTCACAACAGCTGTGGCAAGAATAATTCTTTCATCCGATGATGAATAATTAACAGACGCGTGTGAAGTAGATGGCTGTTCAGCATGATTATTCGAATTATTAGAACTTGAATTAAATTTGTGCAATAGTGAATTGTGAGAACCACTACATATTCTGCACTTAGAAGATTGACATCTTGCTACTGTATGACCTTTTCTCAAACAATTAATACATGCTGGCACAGATTTTATGAAATCAAATCTTTGGGTTACGGGCTCAGCAGTAAAAGAAGGGCAATTATTTATTATATGCTGATTTGATCGGCAAAACAAGCACTTATCAGCAGATGGTTTTGATTTTGTATAATTTAATGATGTTTTGTAAATTTTCTTTTTAGAATTTTCTGTTTTATTAGTATTATTATGATTATTACTATTAAACCTCGGTCTTGAACTAGAAGATTCATCAGCAGAAATATGCTGGTATCGTTTGTTCAAGGCGGCTTCGCAGTCTGACCACAAAGGGAGCTTTTCGAAATCAAGCTGTTCTTCCCACTTCGATCTGGTCACTGGATCTACTTTTGACATCACTAAATGTATTAATATGGCATTCGTTATTTTCTTATCGTCACCTATTGACAACAGCGAATCATAAATAGCAGAAACGGTATCAATCATGCTTCGCAAAGCAGAGGCCGAAGGTTTTGTGATTTCTGACAAATCAAAAAGTTTTGCAATATTGTCAAAAAATATTAGGCATTCATTGTCGTAAACCTTTTTTAAGCTGGCTAATGCTTTGGGATAATTTTCTTCTGAAATCTGAAAAGCTTTCACTGTACCTAAAGCTGAATCGGACAAGCATGATATTAAATGATTAAACTTCTCAATATCTGTCAACGTCGGATCATTGTGGACTAAGTTCTCAAATAAGCTCATAAAATTCTTATAATCAGAATATTTTCCATTAAATTTGGGGAGCTTCATATTTGGGAGTCTTGACTGATGTGTCTGTGCACTGAAAGAGATTTCAGGCAAGTTTGGCTGCCTATTTTTAGCCAGTAGACTCAAAAACATTGATTTTGTTGTCACACAAATGTCTTCAAGCTCAGCTCTATCGTCATTATCGGGATCTAAATTATCAACCTCTGACTGAAGCTTCATTGCTTGGTCAATATACGTTTTTAAAATGTCTAAGCGACATTCTAATTCTATAGGGTTAAAAGATATCGTCTTTTCCCTTATAGATTGCTGAATTCTAACTATATTTTGTACAACCTTTGCTTTCTTTGCCATTAATTTCTCCAAAGTTTCCGATCTGGAAGGAGAATCTTGATGTTTTCTACTAGGCATTGTATAACTTCTACTTTATTTTATTCCTCAAAACAAATTTTAAATTTACCAAATTAATTTATTGGCCGAATTATATTCCAAATTAGAAATTAAAAATGTTTTGGACCACAAGAATTATAAAATATTATTCTCTCGTCGGTTACACGGTATTCGGATTCTTTACAATTTTTAGATCTATTTTTATTTTGCAAAAAATAGTAAATTTTGATCAGTATGTTCAAAAATTAAAAGTAAATTATTTAATTCTTGCCTAAAACCACTTTAAACAGCCTTTGGTATAATAAATATTTATTTAACCAAGTAAAATCGTTATAAGTTAAATTCTCAAGTATTATAGAATATAATATGATAGTGTGAACACGCTAAGCAAATTTGTTTTATAAAAATGTAGAATAAAAATTTTTGAAGCTAGTGTGAACACACAAACAAATTGATATTTTAAAACTATGTGAAAATTAACTTTTCGATGCTAGTGTGAACGCACCACACTGTTATTAGCTGAGAGTAAATAATAATACAAGTGGTATAGGAACACTCGGAATGAAACACTGATCTTAATAATTTAATAAAAACGAATGTAAAAGTAAATGTAAATATGGTATTAATTAATTTATTTAAAATAAACACAATTAACACTCGCGAATAATTTCGTGTATTTTTCAAAGCAATAAAAATTATTTTAATAATATTGCAATACCGACGGCAATTAAAGAATTTTAATTTATCTCTCACTAATAAAGAGAATAAATTATAAATGTATGTTTGTATATTAACAAAATTATTAACACTCGCGTTTAGTTTCACTTTTAAGGGTGGGTTTTGTTTAAATATAACAAATAAATAAATTGTTTCACAATTATTTAAGTGTAAAAAATATATTTTGTGTTCGACTTGCAAAGTGGAATTAATTTTTGAATAATTTACAAAAATCTCTTAAATTTGATTAATTTACAAATTTAAGGTAATAACACAAATATTTTTTACACTTGTTACCTCTTGGTCTGATTCGGAATTACTTCCCTGGATACGCTCGGCTCTGCAGATTATACAGCGGCAACGGGGCATCTGGGTGAACTTCTGGATAAGATGATTCCAAGATTTTTGTTGTTATGTTTGTTAACGTTTTTGTTTTTGTGTTTATAATTTGTATAAAACTGTGTTTTTTATGTTTAATCACTGTTTTCTTTATATGGTTTATTTGTTGTTTTGTTTAAAACAGCTTAGTTTGTGTGATTCTGTTTTGTTTTATTATTTGTTTTGTATGTTTTAAAACTTTTAACACTTACTCATGTATGTAATTTTTATATAATTGTTTGTTTGTGTTCACTGTTTGTTTATTTATTTTTTAAGTTTTGATTAAATTAAAAAACTTAATTGTTTTAAAAAATGAAATAAATTATCACTTTTTATTTTTGTTTTTTATTTTTCACTTGTCCCTGCTCGGGCGCCAAAATGTTTAATCTTAATATTTTTTAAGATTTTTTAAATTAATTAAATTATAATTTAAAACAAAATAGGGCACTTTGGTGAAAAACTAAAACTTTAAATAAAAACACGACCGGTTGAATTCAAGATTACTTTGCAAGTAAGTTTATTTTTGTAGGTATACTGACGCTTCAATATTTGTCAGCATAGCCGTTATTTTTAACATTTACAACAAAAAACTTAAAAGTAAGGTAAGTATTAGAGGTAAGTATTAGTTTTAGTATTATTTAATTCATTTTTAGTATTATTTCTTAGGTTTTATTAAATTCATTTTTTATTACTATTATTATTATTATTTATTATTATTATAAATATTACACTGGCTCAACAGTAGGTATAAAGAAATAAATAATAAAGCAAATTTGCATTACCTATTAAATGCAAATGAAAGCCATTGTTTTATTAATTTTAAAAATTCATGTATATTTATACAATAATTTATTTATTTTATATTTTATATTGCGGTTCTGGTTATTTTAATTTTTCCATGTACTTTTTTTTCTAACAACGAAGTTATTTTAATTTTTCCATGTACTTTTTTTCCGTACTCGAACTCTATTTTACAATAGCTATAGTGGTACATTCTCGTACGTGTACGCCAATAAATATGCTAATAAAACACATTCGGAAAATTTCAAAATTTAGTAACACACATAATTGATATGAAAAAAAAAATATGTTCAGGTTGGTTTTGAAAAGAACATTGTGAGTACGATGAGTGTTCAATTTAAAGTATACTTCATTTTTGACAATGAATGCAAAAAAGATAGTAAAAGTTCTTTAGTTTAGAGTACACTTTAGTAAGAGTCGACTTTATTCTACTACTATGATGTGGGCCCATATTTTTATATATTTAATAACATTTATATAAATATTTAATATTTCTGCTCATGATTAATTTTTAATTTTTTCCTGGCCAGGATTCGAACTATCGATTTTATAAATTAATGAAAATTGACTTTATTTTCGGCTTTTTGGTTCTCTTTAATTAATTGCTAAACATTTTTAGAAAGAAAAATTATTTACAAATGTATGCGAACGTTTTCCAAAGAAAACAAGAAAAATTTATATACACTAGCCAGAATAACTATTCGTACACTGCAACATTTAATTTTTAAATAATTATAAAAAAGTAATAGGAAACGATTTGTGGCAAAATTTTTACATTATTTGTTCTTCATAAAGTTGTTTTTAATTTTAGTATATTTTCAAATCTTTATGCTTTCACTGCAAAGTTTTTCAATTTACTACCAGAAAAAATATTTGTACACTTTTATTTCTGGGAATCCCATGAATTTTTTACTAAGCTAAAGCGTGCCAAAGTACAAATCAAGTATAAATAGAGATGAGTTCTAAAACAAAAAAAGTTTTTGTAGCTGAACGGGATATTATTATAAAATTGCGCAATGAAGGAAAATCTTTGCGTGAAATTGCTAAAACTGTTGGAAGAAGTCATTCTTCTATCCAATACGTCATTAAAAATTTCAAATCTACCGGCTCTATCTTTTCAAAACAACGCACAGGCCTTCCATCAAAATTGACCGAAAGGGAAAAACGAACTGTTTTGGCGCTAATAAAACAAAATCCAAGAGTTACGGCTTCCCAAATCAGCAAAAATATAAAAGAATCTTTTAATAAAGACATCTACGAAGACACCGTGCGCAAAATATTGAAAAAGGCTGATTTTAATGGCCACGTAGGAAGCCGTACATATCGAACATCAATTGGAAAAAAGGACGGAATTTGCCAACAAATACATCAAAACGCCTTCCGAGTTTTGGGAAAAGGTCTTATTTTCTAATGGAAGCAAATTCTGCATCTTTGGCATTAAGGGGAAAAAGATGGTTTGGCGAAAAAATTGAACAGCGCTTAATAAAGAAAATCTTGTTCCAACTGTAAAGAATGGAGGAGGTGGTGTTATGGTGTGGGGGTGCATGGCAGCTAAAGGCGTCGGAAACAAAATTTACAGCAAAGTGCCGACAAACTGAATTTGGGATTAGACTTTTGGTTCCAACAGGATAATGATCCCAGGCATTCGGCGCATAATGTGAAGTTGTGGCTACTCTATAACACAAAATATCAATTGCATTCCCCCCCACAATCACCGGATCTAAATCCTATAGAACACTTGTGGGATTTATTGGAGCGTAACATCCGAAAACCTCTAAGGAAATGCTAAAAAGCGTTTTTATGGAGGAATGGAACAAAATAAGCCAGGATCAAACATCCAAACAAGCAAAATCAATGCCAAAACGTCTTTCAGAAGTTCTTCGACGTAAAAAATACCCTACTAGTTATTAAAAGTATTTTAAATATATCACAATTTAATTTTATGTACAAATATTTAATGTGTACGAATACTTTTTTTGATGAATTAGCTCTATAATTTTGTAATTTTAGCGGTAAAAAGAAAAAGTCAAATAATAAAATTGTTAGTGCCTTATAAAAATTGATTAAAAAATTTGTATAAGTTTTTTCAGTTTTTGTATTTGTGGCCAATCATACTAAAAAACGCAACGATATTGATCACTTACATCATATATATATATATATACAAATCAAAATTAAAGTTTTACTGTAACATAAATAGAAAATTGAAAAGAAATTCTCCAAAAACCTGCATAGTGTAAATCTGGACTTTGGTTTTTTTGTGTATGTTAAAAACTGACATTTTCTATAAAATTAAAAACCAACAATTAAACACTGTAGGTCTTCATTGCAATTTTACCTTATGAATATATAACACAAAGCACAATCAGCTGTTTCCGTACGGAAAGTGCCATCAGTTTCGTACTTTGCTTAAAGAAATGACATTTAATGAAACCTGACGAAAAGTTTTCTCAAGTACCCTATAGTTTGCTACATGTGTATAATTTAGTGTATTTGCGCAGTTGTTTAATTGTGCTTAAGTTATCGTATGCACATTATAATTAGGCCTTAAAGCTGCAGACTGAAATGCTTGTTAATCTTAATTATCCATCATTATTAAAAGCCCAGTTTTTTGTCTAATCATATATATTCTAAGAGCTGCATCCTCGATTAAAAAAAAAATTAAAAATTTTTATTTGGTAAAACTGTGAGTTCTGGGGAGCGTTTTCAAACACAGAAAATTTAAGTATGAAAATAAGAATTATTCTTTAAATACCGAAAGGCAAGTTATTTATGCCAACAAAATATTTTAGAATAAATTGTTGTTGAAGTAAGTACACACATTTGAATATCATATGAGAAGATATTATAGACAGCGATTGTGCGCTTTACAACGAGTGCTAACCTTGTGATACAAAACCCTATAGGCACTATTTTTTGCTAGCCGAAATATGTTTATTGGAGTTAAGATGTTTTTTTTATTTATTTAAAGACAGATTGTGCCAAATGTTACATGGTATCACATCTTTTCGTTTATTGGAAACTATTTGATATTTCGTATATCAAGAATGTGAACCGCATATTGATAAATATGCAATTTAACACCTTCGATACACAAGTGGCTTAAAAATACGATTACTTAAACTCTTACTGCCATATTAAAAAAAATATAAAAATAGATTTGAAATGTATTTTAGGGCAAATTTGTAATAAAACACATTTCAAAGTTATTTTATTTTTTATGAATATAATAATAAAAGATATGTGTATATATTTTTATAAATAAACAAAAGAAAATACTCAGTTCAGTTTTACACAATTGGTTTCCCTATTGGGCACCGCGTGGATGCTATTTTTTTTTTCAACAGTAACAAACAACAAATTATTTTTTAAAATTTATATTAATTGCAGAGTTAACAAAACACAAGTTAATATTATACAGAAGTTTCATTAAGGACAATACTGCTGTTTTAAAATTGGCAGCTGTCTGGACTTCTTAATCTCTAAAAATTTTACGAACAAATAAAAAAGAAATCCAACGATATTAAAAGTAAAATGTCTCAATATTAGATGAAATAATAAAACAATATTATAAATAAATATACAAATTCAAGACTAAAGTGTCATATATCTAATAAAAGAGACTGCATTATTATAGATGCTAATTTTATTAAAAGTTTTAGATTTATTGCCGCCTTCTCGCAAAATGTATTTGTTCCCCATACATTTACATGTTGGCGGGCCGTTTTCTTTTACTGTAATTTTTGCTTAGAATTGAATGTTTCATTATTTAAACTAAGTATATTTGTACGAAGGCTGCTCTATATATTTCTGGCCTAATAGTGAAAATGCGAATATTTATAATCAAAAATGGTTTTATTGTTTTTCAAAGTATACTCCAGCATGATTTATACACTTTTGCATGCGCTCAAACCAGTTGTCGAAGCAACTTTTCCACTCCGATTGAGACACCTCTAAAACATGGTTTTTTAACATTTCAACAGCTTCTTCTGGCGACGAAAATCGTTGACAACGCATTTTTTTTCTTGATCTGCGGAAACAAGAACAAGTCATTAGGTGCCAAGTCAGGGCTGTACGGCGGATGACCCATTAATTCGACGTTTTGGCCGGTCAAAAACGCTCTGGTTTGTCATGGTGAACAATGATTCGTCTTCTCTTGTTGGTTTTTCGAATTTCTCTGATGACTTTAGGCAAACAAATTGTAGTGTACCACTCAGAAGTGACCGTCCTACGTTGCTCAGGCGGAACAGTCGCCACATGACCAGTTTCGCCGAAGAAACAGGCGACCATTTGCTTCGAAGTGCTTCTTGCACGAACAACTTTCGTTGGATTTTGCTCGTCTTTGAAGATCCACACGGTCGATTGTTGTTTCGTTTCGGGCTCATACGCATAGATCCATGATTCGTCACCTGTGACTATCTTATAAAGGTCTTTTGAAGCACCGCAATCGTATTTTTGCAACATTTCTTTGCACCAATCGACACGAGCCTTTTTTTGAGCGACTTTCAAATTGTGCGGGATCCAACGAGAACAAATCTTTTTTACGGCCAGGTGTTCATACAGTATCGAATGTATGCTGGTGGAAGAAATGTCCAAGGATGTCTCTATCTCTCGGTTTGTCGCATGTCGATCTTGCATTATGAGTTCACGCACGGCATCAATTTTCTCTGGCACAACAGCCGTTTTTGGACGACCTTCACGGAATTCGTCTTTGAGCGAGCTTCAGCCACGATTAAATTCATTATACCAATTTTTCACAGAGCTATAGGATGGTGCTTCATCGCCATACAAAGATTTAAGTTCATCAATGCACTCGTGTCGTGATAATCCACGTCGAAATTTGTGAAAAATGATGGCACGAAAATGTTCACGAGTTAATTCCATTTTTTTTCTATATTAATTTTTTCAAGTCACTGTAAACAACACAAATAATGGTCGTACGTCAAAACGTTTTGAGTACGATTATGCTCAAAAATGACAAACTTTCCAATGGAAATGTCAGATTGCACTTGGCAGCACTCAGTGTTGCCAGGCCAGAAATATATATAGCAGCCCTCGTACATATGTTTGTTTGAGAAAAAATAAAAAAACATGTCGTGTTTTACTTTTTAGTCTTTCTCATGGGTTTTCCATTTGTATACATAAATACTATTCTATGTGTAAATACTATATGATCTACACGCCCCACATTTAGTAAAAATATTAAAACTGTATAACAACATAATTTCTTAGATCTATTTGACTGTATAGAAATCAAATTCATATGCTATTTGTATTATAAAACCAAAAAAAAAAAAACTTTAAAATTGTTAGAGTTACATAAAACTATTATGGCATCAACTTCATTTAGTATATTTTTAAAAGACCTTCGCACACCCAGTTTGAATTTTCTCACTAGACTTAATTTACGTAGCAGTTGACTTAAGATGCAAAAGCCAAAGAAGTAACATTTGTTGCCATTAAAATGCAGTGAATAAAATTTTACAAACTTAACACTACAATCTAAAGTTGGCGTTAAATGGTGGCAGTAGGTAGTGACTAGCACTTTTTGTTAGGATAATTTTCATTTTTTTTTTTCAGTTAAAACTTAAAAGCAACAAAAGAAAATTGTTGCTGTCGAACATACATACAACTAAACTTTTCCAACAAATGTTGCTGTTACTGTTTGTGCCAATTAACATCTAATAATACGTGTAGTGGTTATGTGGAGTGGTTATATGGACACAGCCATTATTAACAATCCAAGTAATTTCCTTTTAATTAAAACTACAGTTAAAACAACGTAAAAAATCTGTAAACATACACAAGGTGTAAATCTTAATCTTTTTTTAAATTGAAAAATATTTTTTTCTTTTCAATTATATATTGAATCTTCAATAAAATGGAACTAACAATAATCCTTCATATCCTTAATCTAATAATTATATTCAATTAAGTCTAGGCAAAACTGGTAAAAAAAAGAATCTTTCATCCGCTTTATACTTGTCCAAACATGTAACATCTGCTTCTTAGTCAAGTGAAACCACGATCTCTTATGATGCGATATTTGAAGTATCGCAAGCTTGTTTTAATGCGTTTTACTTGGCACAAGATTTTTGTTATAGAGTGGGTATTAGTAGTATTTTATGTTAGCGACTTTAAGTTCTTGTTAAATTTAAGGCAACATCATTGACCCATAATTGAAAGCCACAGCGCCATATTAGTAGAAGCATCGCATTATAAAATAATAATTCATATGCTTCAACTTTGTTTCTGCATAACAATTTAGAGTTATCACGATTTTTAATTAGGTATTTTACCTCTAAAGGTTGTGTTATTTATTAAAAAAAAGGCAGGGGCATATAAAACTAAAAATTCAAACCCAATCTGATCACTATAAACGAAAACAAAATGAAAAGAACAAGAAAGAAATGAAGTGGGTAAAGACATCCTGCTGGTTTAGTTAATAAGAACTTTAAGGCAATTAATAAATTTGTTTATAAATCTTAAAAACAAATACAGAATAAGTCTTCTTATAAAATTATGTATTAAAAAGAAATCCAAGTCATGCAACTGATTTTTAAATCAAACATAATTAGCCCAGCAGGTCTTTTCACTCTTGCCACTGGCCTGAAAAAATCTATGCCAAAATCATATAAATTCCATTTACTTTACGGCTATAAACGCTACTCACAAATATTTATACGTGTGCCATATCTCAGTTAATATACCTGTTGGTATGTCTGTATGTAACTCTGTTTGGCTGCATGAATAAGTAAATAAAAGAGAGTGCATTTCCACCTACAAACATAAATATCAGCTTGAAGTTAAGCACAAATACGAGTAATAAAAACATAAAAAGAGAGTCAAAAGATATATTTTAACCAAAACTAAAGACCGCAATCTTTCAAGCAGTTTTTCCTTTTATTATAACTTAATGAAACAAAATTAGAACGGAATGCATATGTTTAACTTACCTTTTCTGACTTTGAATCTTTTTTTAATTTTTTAAAAGTAAACAACTTGTTGATAATCGACTGTGTTGCCATATTGAAATAGCTAAATATATAGATCCAATTGTACTTCGATGGGAGTAATTTAAATTTGAAATTTTTTGACCCTCAACTTTCAATATGTTAGAAAGCGGCCTTTAAACTAATGGAATCAGCTATAAACGCAAAGTTGTGTTGAGGCAACCATAGTCAAAGAGCTACATATTATGGTTGTATGCAAAACATAGTATTGTTATATTTAATAGTAATATAGTTGGTTCTGAAACCTCATAACCATAATTATGTTTAAAATATTAACATGTTATAACTATTTTTAAAATGTTTTTCCTTTCTTTTTATATGTTTTGCTATTTTGTATAGTACTTTTACTTACTAATTTTGTATACTAGTTTTTATTCCTTGTACTTTCTGCAACGATAAATAATTATTTGAAATGAAAGAGTTTTCACATGAACCGATAGTTACCAACAACATCACGGTAGGAAATCGTTCTGTCAAGATCTAGAACAAAATATTTGTAAAAGCGAACATTATTTGTTTGCTTTTAATCATACTTTGATTAATAGAAATATATGTAGTTGTTAAATATGCTGTATTATTTTTAATCAATTTGGTTGGGGTTCGATTTTTTTCATAGTAACCATATAAGGATTAAATTTATCCAAAAAACTTTTATCGTGTTTGACGTTTTGTTGAAAGCAACTATAATTTATTTTCTGTACCTATTTTTTGTTACCGAGAACATAATATGTTTACTCCGACCATATCACAATCATTTTCTTTCTCTGGATTTACTTTTCTTAAACAAACTATTGACAACAATTTTAATTATCATCTAAAAATGTTTTTTGAGTTTTATGATTGTTTTTTATTACTTTTTGCTTGATTGGTTCAATGGAGTTTTCCTTTAATCAATTTGGCAAATTTGTGTAGAATCCACTGATGAGCTACATATATGAGCAGCAGCGAAATCGCCATATGGATATGCTTTCCCCGCAGTAATACATTTCATTTTGTGGTTTAAAATAACAAATATTTCATGAAAATATCATAAATATTTGTATTTGAAGGAATCAAGCACAATTAAAGTAAATTATCATCTAAAAGGATAGTAAAAGCTCTATGTCTAAAATAAGCATTAATATAGACACAACAATCTGAGGAGACCTAAACCACACCCAGAAAAAATCGAAATCAAGCACATAATTGTACTTTTTTGAAAACTTTTAGAACATGGTAAAATTTTCATTTTTTTAAAGGCTGCAACAGCCCCAGAAAAATTTTCTAGTTATAATTATAATAACAACTAACTTACGTTTTGCTCTAGGAAAATTTATACGATTGCAAATCGTGGTTCGCGATTTTTTAGCCGATCGCCATTTTTACGCCAAGGTCATAAATTTCTACATCACTAGCAGCTGATCGCATTAGTATTCAATCATTGTGTTAACATTAAACTGGCTTTGACACTGACCTTTGTTAAATAAAAATAACATTCGTTGCCACGATTTTCTTTTCTCTACTTCCCATCGACATTTTGTACGGCAAATAAAATTTTCTGCCCATTTAGTGATATTAATTTTTGTTTATTTAATAACCGTTTAGCCATTAAAATATGACGGTTTAGCAAACGAAAATTTCGTTACGAAATTTTTCAAAGGAAAGTGTACATCTAGCAATTTAGTGTATAGTTCTGTTTAATGCATTCGCAAGCAGTAAACCTAAAAAAGCTGTGCATTTTTAGGTATTTTATTCACATTTAATTTACTTTTTTACGTATGTTTGGATATATTATATTTAGTTAACATGAAATAAGAAAGTAATAAATAAAAAAAATTAATGTTGGCATTCGTTTTGTATTAATGTTTCACTTACTAGCGGAACAAATCCAAACAGCCAATTCTTTACTACCTAATGCGCTTTAAAAATTGGACTTTCTAATTGCAAGACGTTAATGAAGTAGTGTTTGAGTTTGTTTCACAGGTCTTTTATGAGAATGAGCATTTTTGAATGAAAAGCGATACTCACTGATTAAGGTTTGGCTTTTTAGAATTTTGTCCATTACTTCGACAATGAATCAGTAAGCTGCAGGTGCCGAATTCAAATTGTATTAAGGCGTTATCTAGGTTCTGTTTTAGTACACACCATGACTCACTATAATTCATCAATTTATCTCGATATTCAGCAAATGCTCACTTATTAATAAAGTATAAAATGCACAACCAATAAGATGTTACTGACCATTAAAAATTTAATAATGGCTGCATTTTTAACTACAAAAAGTCAAAATGTTGTCATTCCGTCTTTAATTTCTACAATATCCATTTCTAACCCAATAAAATATATATTTATATTCTTAGTTCTTATGCATAGAGAATTCGATTGAGCGATGTCCGTCTATCCGTCCGTGTTAGTGTTGAACTTGATTTCACAAAAAAAAAAAATAAGTCAATCGATTAGATATAGTGTCGAAAGAGGTGCAATTGTAAATCAGCATGATCGCTCCATGTCCTTCGAGGCAGCAGGCTAAACACCACGCCTACCTCTAATTTTTTCTTGTCGTTTGAAGCAATTAATTAATTCTAATCAAAAAAATAAATATATGGTGCGATAGAGAATTAAAATAAGAAAAAAACATCAAGTAAAAAAATTGGCGCTTGCCCATATTTTCGGAAGTACGGGGCTCTGAAGTTTTTAAAATATCAATATTGGTATCATTTTTACGATTTTTAAGAGATCTTTAAGGAAATACTAAAATTTTCTAAAGAAGCTTAAGCCATTAAGAGCCCATGTAGTTTTTTTGTAATATTATAAATATATGCAGTACTAAAACTTTTTAGTTTTTAATTCTCTGTCACCCCAATATTTGTTCTTTTGATTGGAGTAACTTAACTAAACTAGACTTACATATGTATATGGTAAAGTGTATATAAGATTCGTCATAGCCGAATATAGCACTCTTGTTTTAATTTAAAAATTGATGACATGTTTATGATATTCCAAACAAAAAGCTTTTTCTGGTGATGGCAATAAAAACTCAGTCTGTACTGCTTTATGTCAGTAATCAGTTAAAATTAACTGGTACCGAAAATAAAATTGCAATAATTTGTTTTTAACGAAGTTTTACTGGCACTGCAAAGTGCCCATCTATGGTATGAATATTTTATTCACAGCCCTGTTACTAATAATTCTGTAAATACTTACGGTGTTGTACCAGAGAACTGCAAGAGTGTCTGTTTTTAATACTCTAAGTATACTCATCTTCAATGCGGTTGCGGTGTGATCGCCACCGCATTTCTTAAGTGCGAGTATTTACTATATCCATTCCATTTGAGTATAAGTGTCTACCATACTCAAGTAAAATGTTTGCGATGCTGGCTTTACTTTATTCGTACTCATACTCACAACAAACACCAAGAGAGAGATTTTAACGTGTGTAGTGAGAGGAAAACAGAGTTATCAGATCAGAATTATTAAATCAAACACAATATCAAAAGTCGCCAATGTCTAAATTAGCTAACATACATACTTTTTTGAAATTTTGAAAGTTTATTAAATATATAACAGAAAATAAATTTAATAGAACCCGTAAAATTCGCCATATTTTCATTTATTAAAAACACAACAAAAGTTTACTAATAACTCAAGAATAGTTCATTGTTTATTATATTACGGTTTTGTTAGGGTTTTTTTTAAGTCACACAAGAGAGAAATTAAAAAATTCTATTCGTTAAGCAAATAGATTTTTAAAATTAATAAATATGTATAAAAGCAATAATTATATTTAACAAAATAAAATTGTAAACTAAAAACTTTATTTTATTTATTATTATTTATGAGGTCTAATGACATTCAGTCAATGCAATATTACATCTGCTTATATACAGTTTTGTTAAAACTAAAAAAATTAAGTAATTTTCCTTTTATTCACGGATTTATTTTATCATTTTGTTTTCCTAAATACCGTTAGTAGCACGTTTATGACAACAAGGCGTATAAACTGAAGATATTAGTACATAAAAAGCAGCAATAAAATAAGTATACCTGCTTTAAATAGTGTACAAAAGCTGTGCCTTTCAGCGGTTTTTATTGCATTTTATTAATTTAATATGTGCTTAGAATGTTTAACCCTTTCGGGACTACTGGGATAATACGTCCCAGCAATTTTCAAACTGTCTTTTTTCTTTATTTTCAATGCAATCGCCAGGGAGGTAGAACTGCCAAACGTCCAAAAACGGATAGCATCAATATTGGAGACCACTTGCCAGTAGAGCAAGAGAAGCGTTGTTGCTGTGTCCGCTGTTCTTCACTTGGCACAGAAAAGCGAACAAAGATGATATGCTCAGGTTGTAACAACGCCTTATGTTACAAGTGTTGTGGGCCATTCCACAAATGAATACCTAATTACATTCCTAAAATGTTAAAAATAAATGTAAACTTTTATCTAAATCTAATAATATTTATATTTTAGTTATCTTTATAATTTCGAATCGCTCTTCGAGAACACTGATTGTGATTTTATGCCCCATGAAAACACTTGTTGGGATTATATGTCCCAGGATAAAAGGACGAATTTAAAATTTTTAAGTACGGAGAACTTAATACTTTTATCATACCTTTTAGAATATGAAAAAAATTTTACCATACATAATTTGGTTTGCAAAATAAAACTCCGTCCCGAAAGGGTTAAGCAATATATTTGATCAAATTTTGTTTTTTTTTATTGTTTATAAATAGATCTGCATACAATGCACTATTTCATAAAACGGCAGTAAAAAACTTTAATAGGGTAAAAATGCGGCAACGTTGCTTACAAATAAAGAGAATTAAAAAATTCTGGCGTACGAGTATAAAAAATACTTATAATTCTGATTGCGATATTTTTAATACTCGTTTTTACAAGAATGGGTAAAATAAACACCGCAACTTTTTATTGCGGTGTTTATAATACTCGAGTATGAAAAGTATAGAGTATGTATAGAGTAAGTATGCGGTGTACTCATGAGTTGCGGTGTACTCGTCCAGTTCTCTGTGTTGTACTTTAACTATAACTTTTTATACTGGAACAATGAAACAAAAAACGAAAAAATTGAATATAAAAGTAAATACCGCTAAGTAGCTCTTTAGAAAACTTTTTTCAATTATTCGGGTAAAAAAAAAAAATGGATTAAATAAAGTTCAAATAAAAATTTAATAAAAAATTAAATTATAAGCACGCAAGGCACAGCGAGCATTCATGCTTATTTAATAACAATCAAAATGATACTGGAACAGCATCTATAAGGTTGTGAGTAAACAAGTAAGAGAGAACAGTAAAGAAATACGTTGGTTTGTATGTAAATTTCGTCTAACCAAATTAATGTTGATATGAATATGAGTGTTCTCGTATTCTTATTTACAAAGTTAGTTGGTTAAATAGATGATGTTTATAAAAATACACAACTAAGGTAGATAGATGCGAAGAATGCTGATGAAGGTCGTAGGGGTCCAGAAAATGCAGCATTTCATTCTGCTAGCGTCTAATTTTTCTTGTTTTCTTTGGAAAACGTCCGCATACATTTGTAAAAAATAAATTTTCTTTCTAAAAAAGATTTTTAGAAACTAAAAATAAAATGAACTTAAGCCAAAAATAATTTCTATTCATTTATATAATATTCAAAGTTCAAATAAAAATTTAATAAAAAGTTTTTTTGTTAATTTTTTTTATTTTATTAATCTATTTAGTCAACTTGATTGGACACGAATCTTAGTCTATCTAAAAATTTGTGAGAGGTTCTCTGAAAATCTAAGTAAGTGGTAGCGATATGGCCATCAAAATGTTCTCTTATTGTAAGTTTAAATTTTTTTTACCGAAAATTCAGTACGCTTAACATTAGATCATAAATTATTTATTTTTTTGTTAATTTTTTATATAACAAATTTTTACAAATTATTGTTTTATTATAATAAAAATTAAATTATGAGACTTTTTTCTGTGTAAATAAAATAAAACAATTCATCCTCACAATTCGATTTTGAAGAATACAAAAAGTAAGCTAAGAAGGTACAAAACCATTTATTGAATTGAACGTCAAATTGAAATTGATTTTTTTAAGAATATCTTTAATTAAATATGAAAGTCTGAAATTGTATATGTTAATTGGGTTTGTGATGAACTAAACTTTCCTACAACCTCAACCATATCACACATTTATATTGCAGCTTCGTCCAACATAATTCCAATTTTTTATTCGCTTCACTTCTGGTAGTATGACAACAAGGGAAATAAATAAACCATTGTATACTAAATAAAATGGTGGAGTCTTCATTGTATTAATAATTCTTCTTTTTTGAAATTTAATTGTAGTTTTCTTGTGAAATTGTTACCAGTGGTGAAATTTCCATGACTCTGGCTGGGTTTTATTTGAGGCAGCTTTGAAATTCCTTTTTTTATAGTACGGCTGATTGTGGACTTTTTGTAAAGAACATTTGACCCTTAAATAGCCATAATTAAAATCCAATGATGTTAAATTAAATAATCTTACTCTATATCTTGTCTAGCAAGTTTTTAGTTATGATAGCAGCAAAAAGCCGGACGATGAAATACCTTGGATTTTAAAATTTTTTTTCTGTTTAAGGAGAGACAACATGTTTTCTTTTGGTGTTATAATAAATAAAAATTTTGTGATTCTCATCGAGTGCGTTTCTTACCTTTTGAAATTTTTGGTGTTTATAAATCGTTCGTTTTAAGGGCATAAATCATTTGTGTTTTTAATAACATATTTGTCCATATTTAAAAAAAATATCTTAACAACGATATTATATCAAAGGCATAATAGCAATATCGATGTTCCAAAGTAGTGTAACGGAAGATCTCTGAAGCTAAAGACTACACGAGCAACCAAAACTTCATGTCGCAACTGAAACATTTTGTGCTCGTAATGATCGTTGTGAATGTGAAATGGTATAGTCAAAAGTAACAAAATAACGACATACAAAAATTGTTATATTGTCGCTATATTCGGCACAAATAACTGTCACTTTACGACACTTAGTTTTGAAAAAGCATGACTCCAAATCTAAAAAAAAAATCTTCTAAACTCACCTAAAGCCTTCAGAACCATAAATTTTAAAACTTTGACGACTTACAAAAGCTTAAAATGATTTAACTTGAATCCAAACTTTCACTATACATTTTGATAAAAATTATAGCAATGAAAACTGTGGCAACGCTTGTATATTCTATTTTAAACTTTTTATAAAGAAATTAAATTTTTGCCATTAAAGTAATAAATTTCTGTAAAAAAAAGTAAATTTTTCCTTTTTTTAAGACAAACGTTTAAACAACAGGTGGTTGATGGCATCATCCGACTGTCCTCCGGTGTGTCTATTGGTTGAGGTTTTTGATTTTTGGCTGATGAAAGCACTGAAGAGTAGTGGGTGCATGTGCATGCATGCTCGTGCCATAAGTCAGTTTAACATGCATAAATAAATGTAAATATATGTACGTATGTTTGTATAACTTTTAAGTAACTTAATATACAAAATTAACAAAGAAAGAAAAAAGCCAATAGAAAAGAAAGACATACAAATATTTGAACATTTACTCGTACTCTTGTACTTCTACGAGTATGCATAGATTGTTCATAGTTTTATTTGTGCATCAAGCATATGTTTTTCACATTTTGGATGGCGTTGCAGCATGTCGTAAATTTGTTACAATTTATTGTTACTTCGGTTTCTTTTTGCTGAGCCACAACAATGACGATGTTCATTTTGCAATGCAATTGAAAAGATACAAAAAACATGCTGCTGCTGCTGCTGCTGTTTCCTCTGCAATGTTCATGTGATTCATTTGCTATTTACACACTCGCACAAATAATCAGTTCGTATTGCAATATGTACTGCTAGTGCAAGTGTGTGTTTGTGTTATATTCATGTGGCATACTGCATGTTGTAAAGTGAAATTTTCATTCGATTAGAATGTAAATTGAATACTTTTTGCAACATTATTTTTCTACTAGAACTGAAATAAGGAACATTTGTCTCTATGTATATCTATTTGCTTGTCTGTCTGTGAATGTAGGGACAAGTACATTGTTTAAATATTTACTTTGGCATTGTTTAAAAATACTTGTTATTCTTCTTCTTCTTTTTGTCTCATTTTCTCAATTTGTAAATTTGTCTATCTGCAATTGTTTTACAGTTTGCATGCTGTACGTATTTGTAACTTCATTTGTGTTTCAAGTGCGACATGCAACATAATTCTTGTTGTTGGTTTTTTTTCCTATTTCCTTGCAACCACATTTGGCTACAACTTCTATTATTTTTTGTTTGAATATACTGTTTGTGCGTGCGTTTGTGTGTTTGTCATAGATAGCTCTTGTATACCTAGAAACATTCGTCTTTTTTCAATTATTTTTTTTTTTTTTTGTTAATTTCTCAAGCCCACTTTTGCAAAATACGAGTAGCAAACAAAAGCTGCATTCTATGGTTGAAATGTGGCACTGTTTTGTATTCGAAATTAATTACCCATTTCACTCTAGTATTCTCATACTATTTTATTCAATACTGATTGTCGAAACATAGTTTTGTGTACCCTTCACTATGAATCATGGAATATACAGTTTTGTCATAAATTTGTGCCTGTTAGTGGTATTTTGAAAATTTTTTTTGTCTGACATATTAAAAATAGAAATTGATTCTAAATTTGCAAATTTGTTTTTAGAAATTTTATATTTTTATTTAATTTATATTTTTATTAGCGGTTAGTTTTATTCAATTTGCTAAGTTTTCCGTTTCAAAGAAAGTATTCTAATTTTATGCGAGTAGTGTTTTTGCAAAATTTTTTAATTTAGTAGAATTGGATTTTTTATTACTTTTTTTTTGTGAGAATTCAATTTTTCATAGTAAAATATATATTAATTATTTTTTTTTTTTGTTGTTTTGAGCACATTTATGATTTCAGTTCCGCGGTAAGACTTTAGAGGCCCATTAAGGAATTTTTATTTTCGGTGAACTCTTTTTAGTGTACATTATTTTTAATGGTATTTTTTTAATATGATTTTCTTTTCTTATTTTTTTTCGGTTTGTTATTCTTTTAATTTTGAAAATTTCGTGTTATAATTAAAAATCTTGATAACTCTTTTCTGTTACTTTGTTGTTGTTTTATCGCTCATCGGTTTTTTCTTTTTGTTTTGTAAAATTTTCTTTTTTCTGTTCAATTTTGTGGGAATTTTCTCCGTTTTTACTTTGGAATTATTAGATGTGTAGTAAATGTATACCTGCATACACAAATAAAAACAAAAACAACAGCAGTGAGAAATTTGAAAAAATTGGCAGATTATCGATATCACAATTTTCAAAACAATATTTGAAGATTGTTTAATACCTACTTAGATAATTACGATACAATGACTCTTTTATATGCATAAGGACAAAAAAAATTGTTCTTAATATAACATTCATTAACATAACATTTAATAACCTTTATTCTAAGGACTGTAAAAAATTTAACTCAATTAGAAAAGTCGTTCCGTTGCTACAAAAATCATCACACACACACAAGTATGTTCTTACTTAAGATCCAGACTGATTCCTAAACTTTAACTACAAATATCATAAAAAATTATTCGTGGAGGTTCGTAAACACAGCATACCTTAATAAAACCAACATTTTTAAAACATTTATAAATTTAAAATTAATAAATTTTATTTTGCTGCACCTTCAAGCATCATCATTAGAACGGGCATATCAGATTTGGTCCAGCCGATTATAATGCTAACATATTTCTTTACTTTCTGGTTAAATATTATTGTCCTTGTCATCTATCTCAATTGGCCAGGACTTTATTTAAATCGCCTTCCAATAAGGATTTCGTGACAGCTTAAAAGGCTTTTATATTTTTCTTGTTCTTATTATTTAATTGCCTGTCACCCCAATATTTGTTTTTTTTTATTGGAATTACTTCACTAAACTAGATCTACATGTATGGTGAAGGGTATATAAGATTCGGCATAGCTGAATACAGCACTCTTACTTGCTAATACTTCAAAAATATGAATAGTACTTTTTTCGTTTGAATACAACAATTAACAGATGTTTCCCAGGATGCAACCATAGAAAATTCATCTTCAACTTGTGGGAAAACTTTAAAAATCAACCTTCTTTGAATAAAACAATTGACCAGCTACTTTTCTAGCAACGTATAAATGTTGGCGCAAAGCTTTAAGGCTGGTGAAGTAAACCTTGTTGACAAATGAATTAAAATTGATTTGTGCTTAAGTTCATTTTTTTTTATTTTACTTTTTTAATTTTTTTTTTAAAGAAAGCTCAACTACAAAAGTATGCGGAAGTTTTTTAAAGAAAACAGAAAAAATTAGACACCATCAGAAAACTTTTTTATTTATTATTATTCAAATATTTTGTTGCAATAAACGATGAGCACTCTTCTGTCTGTCAGTATACGCCTGAAGCTTTTCGTTAATTTTCAGCAAAAAAGGCATGCAAGAAATTCCTGCGTTCTGCTGAATTGAACTGGTTAAATTGAGGTGGCAAACGCATGTCATTAGCTAGTCGTTGGTGAGCATTGGTTCACATTAACAGAACAATTGGCATTTAAATGAAAATTCGATGATAAGGATACGACTTTTTAATTTTTTTTCTAATTTACTAAAATAAATTCAAGCAACCCTCAAATAATACTGACTTAAATAATCTTCATTAACACTTATTTGTTGTAAAAAAAAATGGAACTAAATTTTTAAACTTTTTTTAGTTTTAAAACCAGTTTTTAATAACATGAGTTGAAGAGTTTTTCATAAGTTCAAATATTACAACATAACTAGAAGAAACGAACTTATTAAAAATGCCTTATAGAAAATAAGTGCAAGAGAAGACCCATGATCTTTGAACTACTTCATTTTTTGCTGGGTTGTTTCTTCGAACATATCGGTTGTTATCTAACGGGGCTTTAGAGTCTCATAATAAAACCACACTTCTGATCATATGAGACACGAGTGTTTTATTCAGCTGTGACACCTTAGGAGTGAATCAAAATAATCCGCGTATAATATTTGAAGCGTTTGCTGGACAAAATATACGCCTTACTGCTAGTTGTTTTTATAAAAATAAAAACGCAAAGAAAAAAAATGGTTGTGATATAGTCACAATAACCATAATATGTTCTTTGTAACATTGTAAAGTTGCAGACAACAAATTATTGTTATTTTAGCAATGCTTCGGTCACTAAAAACACGTTTTTGTTGATATTTCACCGTTATATGGTTACTATGCACAAAAAATACAACATGGTTGGTTTAATGTAAAAAAATTTGAACTACGACCAAAGTTTTATAACATATTTAAAATAATATAATATATTTAACCATAATATAGTTTTATTAATCAGAGTGTGATTAAAAGTAACCAAATAAAAAAAAATTTTAATTATTTTGTTCTAGGTCTTCACAGACTGGTTTTCTATCAGTTAAGTAATTTAAAGTAGAAATTGTTTTTATTGTTAGAGAAAATGAAAATAAATTATGTACCAAATAAAATACAAAATATGAAAACAAATAAAACAAACAATTATAAAATAATAATTATAATAATAATAATAATTCACATTGACATTAACATGACATTTTTAACCCTATTATAATTTTTTGATTTAACCATTTATTGTTATGCTAGACAACAATATAGTTGCAAGACCAGCTTTATTAAATGTAACAATACTATGTTTTGTTACCAACCATAATATGTTGCTCTTGGTTAATTTTACCATGTTTTTTCTTTGTGTGTAAAGACTGTAATATTTTTAGTGCTTACTTTTTTACTTTAAAATGAGTCCTTCGCTTTTAAGTTTAAACCGTTTCGGCTTTTCTAAACATTACTTGTTTTCAAACTCAAAGTCTTCAACTCTGAAGCAATGACGCTAATCTCTAGCGTTGTTTCCATAGAAAGCATTCTCTCCATAGGCAATCACAAAAATACTCTGACTTTCTGAAGCTTATTTTAATAAAAAAAAATTATGAAGTTAAATCGCTAAAATATTTTTCTCAATACCTGGCAGCATCACGTTAAATTCGAATTTACCAATGCCTTCCCCATTTAAATTACCTAAACAGCAATGTGTTGAAAATTTTTGTATTTTCTAGGCATTTCTTTAGTCACGTGAGTCATGCACAGATAATTGACCATGCTGTTACATTCACATACACGCTAACATATATTCAGTTGTTATCATTTGTAATCTTTATCCTTGTTCTTAATAGCACAGAAAAAGTTTTGAATGAATTAAGAACCTTATTTTTTTAAATTTTCTTAGAAAATAATAGTTTTATATTAAAAAAAGCAAATGTTGACAAAAGCCCTGTTCGTTTTAAAACAAAACAAAAAAGGACAATTAATTATTTCAAATCAAATATCCTTTAAAAGGAAAATTGATGACTACACAGTATATTGTAAATTGTAATATTTTTTATTTATTAAAACTTTACAGGAAGTTCTTTGTTTTAATCAAAATTGTTTGCTGGTTTAGAGCAAATATTGTTATTGTCAATGCAGTATTTGTTGCACAGCGACATTATTCATTTCTATTTTTCAATCTATTGCTGGATAAGAACATAAACAACAAATATTCCAACACAAACACAATGACAGAGTGCTCCAATTCACTCATAACTTTTATATTCAATCCACTCCGCCAAAACTAATTTTTGCTACTCACTCCTTGGCAGCAAGTGTTGTTTAATGCTGTTGCTGTTAAATGTGCTGTGTACTACCGTGGTTTATCCATTCATCGTCCTCATAGAATGAGGGAAGCATCAGGCTATAAAACATTTCAAAACAATATTTTTTTGTTGTCGTTGTTGTTGTAAGCGGAGTAAGAGTCGTAGCAACATCATCTAATGCTCTTGTTATTTTATATTGTGTTGTATCCATTCGTTGTAGTTGTTTGTGTTGTAACAGCTCTTGTTATTATTGTTTATATGGTCATTTGTTTGATGTATTGTAGTGTGTCTGTCCGGCATCTGTTATTTATTTTTTTTTTTATATTTTTTAAGTGGACGACATGTTTTCTGATTTTCTTTTTTCTTCTATTGCCTCCCATATAAATTCAATATTTGCTTTGCTGCTATTGGTTTGTTGTAGATTTTTGTCCAATTTAATGAATATTTTTTTTAATAATTTTTTTATTTGACACTTTTAATTGCCTTTTTAAATTTTGGCCATCATTCAGCAAAATAAATTTAATAAAAAATTTTAAGGACGTTGCAAGTTTTCACCAAATTATTTTTGCAATATTGTGTTTTTTAGTAAAATTATTTCTAGCCTTATTGATTTCTTGTGTAACGGAAAGGTGTTTTGATTGCTTGTACATATGTATGCTTCAGTGCACATTGGGCTAAAAACATTTAATTTATATTACTTGAAAAACGGTATTGCAAATCTTTCTTTATAATTTTATTTTCATGTGATATTGTTAAAAGAAAAAGGATTAAACTTTTTAAAAGTAATAAGAATTTAATAATAAGTAAGAGTGCTATATTCTTATTTATCTTATATACCCTTCACCATATAAATCGGCATAAGAAATGCTTTCCTACCATAAAATTTACTGAGAGTTCTTGTCCCATCAACATTCGTTTGCATTCCCGTAGGTTGTTGTCTTTACTAAATACCAAGTAGTAAAGACAAACATCTTCAGAAAAACAAACAAAAGATGAAAAAGGATACAGAAAAATTAGAGGCGGTCGTTTTGGGTTTTGCTCGATGCAGCGAATACCATGGACATTTTCGAAACTATGTATGATCGATTGGTGTACTACACTTTCTCTAGCTCATCTAGTGCCTTGGCATAGTTGATTTCAGCACGAATACGGACGAATATCTCTCAATAGAAAATGCATATTGTAGAAATTACAAACGGAATGACAAACTTAGATATACCCTTTTCCACCTGTGTTGAAGGTTATGTTTAAAAATCCTGTATTTCTCTAACGATGTTAGTTTCGAAAATCAACAAAATTACTGTCTAACAAAAAAGTTTTGATCACACAATGGGTCCCAAAAAAAAAATGTATGTTAAAAAGTAGTTTACTTCTAAACTAATGATTAGATTCGTGGCATGTCATAGTCAGAGGTCCGTGGACATTATGTCGCTTTGAAAAACGTCATAACGTCCATGGACATTGTATCATTTTATTATGGACGTAGTGAAAGTGGCATAATGTCCGCAGTTAAAACAACAAAGACCTTCGGGCTGCCGCAAAGATTTTCTTCTTTATGGTATAACCAACACCGGCTTCGCATTCCAAAGATTTTCTTCAAACCAGTTTATAAAAACTTTTCATCTTTCTTACATAGAATACCACCTTTGCATTAAAAAGCTAAATTCCTTCTATATGGAAATTTCAAGTTTTAAAAGAAGAGACAAGTAGATTGGAACTATCGGTTCCACTGCGAAGCGCTAAACTCTTAATTTTTCACAATAAACATTATTAATTAAAAAGTTGTAAACATCCACTTTTTGGCAAATTTTCTTTCTTGTGAAATTGTGAATTGTCGAATAACTCCGACATGCTTGGTTTTCAAGCCCTTAAAAACTTTGAAAAATATACATTATTACATTGCATTATACGTTATTCTAATGCTTTGAGTTCGATTACTCCTCTGCTGAAAGCACATGAAATTTGTCGAATCGGTCCAAACAATCGTTTAAAAATACTGTCTTGATTACAAAATACTAAGCTTCTGCTCCACTGTGCAACGTACATTAAAGTAAATATACACTATTTTGTTTCTGAAAAATTGAACTCAACATTGTAGTTGTGTTTGAGTTTATTAAATTGCTTTCAAAAAATATTTCCTTCTGATACATTTGAAAAACATGTTGAATTATAACTTTTAATTGGAAAACCAAAGGATTTAAATTTTTTGCAACAAGTTTTTTTTTTTTTTGTTAGATTACTTAGTTCAGGAACAGAATTAAATTTAAATTTACTTTTTTCTAATGGTACTTTTAGTTTTTGTTAAAGAAAAAAAAAACCAAAATTGGGTTTTTTTAAAAAGGAAATTTAATTATTGTTAGTAAGATCCTGGTGGAATGTTAATGTTTATATCGCAGAGCAAATAAATAACTAAAGGCCTTTATAACAACATCTAGCTTAAGGTTAAGCTGAAATTTGTAGCATCATTGAGTTATTGAAACAAAGAAACTTTTGAATGTTAAAATTTAGAAGGGTACAAAAGCAACACACAACCTCGAAATCCTGACGACATGTGACCTGGTCATTATAAGAGTAGCGGGCCGAGGTACAACTAATACATTATAAATAGAAGCACCAGTCTTAGATTAATGAAGCTCTTAAAGACATATTGCAGAAGTTTAATAGTGAGCGAAATCATATGCGTACTTAATCTATATTTTAGACCAAACATGTAGCGAGCTATTGTGTTGCAGCGCTATTAGGAATGGCTTGTGATGTTCCTGAATAAATTTCCAAACTAAACAATGAAATAGGAAGACAAAGCTACATATTTCAATACTTTACTCGCTAAAAATAATCCAATATTATACAATTTTCTCAGAATAGAGCTTATCTTAGATATAAAATAATTTACATTAAAATCAAAACTCAAGTTTTTATCTAAACAAAACAAATTCAAGTTAGATTGAACGTTTACCTGGAAAAACATCGATCGAGTCTTAAGGTGGTTTTAGTTATGAAAAATTTCTTCTAATCGTAATAAGTTTTAAGTCCCTATTAACCTAATGCTGCAAAAATTCTAAGCCATGTCCCTTATCATCTGCTAAGAACTGGACATCACTTGCATATGTATAACACCTGCAAAATTCAAGCTGCTAATATAAATCATTCATATGAAGGATAAACGCAACCAGTACTTTGACCACTACTTTTCAACAGCGATTATTTCAATGCATTTGATTATGTTACGTCACTCTAAAGAAAGTTATGACATTAAAATCGGCTGGCAAAAAATTATGAATGAAATTATTTACATTCACATACGGCAAAAATAAATCAATTAACGAAAATTATTTTGTATTTTTCTTGGTTCAATTGGAAAATTAGAAAAAACAAATTACTTCCAGAATGGAAGATCATACACAAAAACAAATTGGATGATTCGAACATACAAAAATGGTTTTTCAAAACTTTTATAGAAGAACTGGTATTCTAGAGGACAGTGTCTCCTTCTCAACTTTTAATATTTTTTTATTGCTGCATACCCCGCCGAAAATTCTTTTTTAACACATTGCACAAAAACATTAACAAAGCATTTTCCCTCTAGAGTAGAGAAGAAGAACTTACTTTTAGGTGCCTCCAAATTTGTACTTTGCGAAGAGCTTAAAATAAAGTGACCCATCGCCTAACACTAGATGAAATTTTGAGTACTTTTCCCAAGCGGCTCATGCTTAAAAATTTTAAAATGCTGCCACTAGGTCTTCTTATTCTATAAATGTTATTCTTGCTGATTGAGGTACCAAAAAAAAAAATAATAATGATAATCGTTTGCAGAAATTTTGTTTGTCACTGTTATTTTCTGAAAAAGATTGCTGCGGACCGATTCGAATTATGGTCCATAGACACATTTTGTCGTGAGCAATTTAGACGAATTAAAATGGACGATTTCGATATGCATGATAAGTGACTGTTTATTTAGCTGAGAAGTTTGAAAATAAAGAACTAGAGACTTTGCTCGATCAAGACTTGAATTCTAAAATATCTTGTAGAACTTAATTAGGCGCTGAATGCTCAGGAAGGGGATGTCGAAAGGCGATTTTAAATATCTAAAATATCGAATTTTTATGGTTTCAAGTACAAAAAGTTAATATAAAAATAAAATTAAAACAATATATTTATTTAATTTTTAAGCACTAGGTCTTTTTTATTTTTATATATTTTCTCAATATTTCGCTACTCCGTTGTGTAGCATCATCAGGAAAATAATTATTTATTGAATCAAACAAAAAACAACAACAAAATGTAATAAAAAATGTTTTCAAACTAACATATTTCAACAAACAAAAAATTATTTTGTCAAATAAAAATTTTTTATAACAAATACAAAGTACAAAATTATTTCTTATTTACTAAATGTCTATAAATTTGCGCTGTATTAATAATTTGTAACATCTCTAAAATATATCGTCTTTTATAATTGTTTTCTATGATTATTACTGAAACATTTTCAAAATTAGGATAGTGATTTAATCTGGCACAATGAGACGATAATGCAGTTTTTTGTGAATTAATATTTCTATATCTTTGATCAGATTTATGACCAGCAATTCTAGTTTTTAGTTTATTTTTCGTTGTTCCTATATACAACTGTATTAAAATATAAAATTAAAACATTAAAAACAACAGTATCAGAAAGGTATAAGTCCATTGTTAGCTCTTAAAATTATATAAAATGATTACCGGAGACCTGAGGCCTATTTCGCTAAGCTAGAAGTTCACAATTACAAGTGTTTTTGACTGCAAAATTGTGAACTTGTGAATAATTGCGTTTCATATAAATACAATAACAAGTTTGTTGCTTCAAGTTAATTATACAAATTGCAAGTCCACAACCTTAGGGTCGACGAAGACCTTCAGAAAAAATTTTACATGTTACATGTGAATAAGAAATTGAATTAAACAGACATGTCACATATTCCGATCGGAATGGTTTTGATTCCGTATTAACAATTCCGATCAATTTTGTCTTTTCTGCTTTAGATTCTGATCGATTTTGCTTATTTCTAAAAAGTGATTAATCTACACTTTTTTATTTAAATGTGGCAATACTGCGCACACCAAAGTATATAACAAGGCTAAACTAAATAAGGACACATAATAAAAGTAAATTTTACAGCCGCAAATTAGGAAATTTTAAACAATCTAAATTCCACTTTGAAATTTAAAAGTGGTTTTATTCCGTAAAAATTTTCGTTTTTCGTTTTCTGAAGAACAAATTTGCGGGATTAAAACCACTTTCGATCGGTATTGAGTTCTGTGACATGCCTGAAAGTTGGATTTTTATTTTTTTATTTTTGAATACGAACTACTGCGAATAATAAACACAAAATTGTTGAACTTTCAATATAAATTTGCATTTATTTTTTCGTTTTGTTTATTTTTCACTATTTAACTGAAACATGATCATATTTGTACAGAAATAATTAATTTTTTAAATTTTGTTGTAGATAGTAATCGATATGTAATACAAAACACCTTTTTTTAGATTTTTGTCTGTCTGTCCGCCTGTCTGTCGCTGTTCGTATCACGTAAAAACTGCTGGATGGATTTAAATAAAATTTTGTGAGAAGGTCTCTTAGAATATATGTAATGTCGTAGAGAAAATGGAGATGCAATGTAAAAATACAATGAAGATGAAAAATTTTAAACACTACTAAAAGAACTCTACAGTAAATATTTAAAAACAACTTTTTCTAAGTCTGAATTTTGACGAAATCGTGGGCACTGCAAGTATGTAATGAAACAAACTGTGTCACATTGGTGAATTATTAGAAATTTTTGCAGACAACCTTAAAAACGAACTACAGCCCTGAAAATTTTTTAGAAAAAGTGATTGATTAGTGCGTGATAGCAATCAAAACAAATTATCAGTATATGTTAGAGTACCAACAATTGCAAAGGTATTTAAATGAACTTTTGAAATTTTCATATATTTCATGGGAACTCATATAATTTATTTAAAAAAATAATTTAAAATAATAAAATGTGTTATATTGCTTTTTTAAATATATTTTAGAATTTTGAATATGTGAAATTAATATCATATTATATACAAGACTTTGTAATTGTAGATTACAAGTGCAAAAAGCTACAAATAATATGAAAATGTTAATGAAACACAATTCATCAGAACTTGTAGAATTGTAGTTTAGTGAAACAGGGCCCTTGTATTTAAAGAAAATGCTGATCCAAAAAGAGCAAGATGTTTTTTTATCCAATATGAGTAATGTTTTCATTAACTAGAAAGTAGCGAATGAAAAATATTGCTCTACCCGCTGTAAAGCCCAGAAATACCACCTTATGACTTTTAGCTCTGATTTCAAATTGACTCAATTCATTTGTGGCTTCATAAGTTATGATGCGATTTTGGAATAGATTATATAAAAAGCAAGAAGAGCGGAAAATAATATAAACTCGCTATTAACATAATTTTTAATAAAACTTTACACTTAACTTTTATTCTTGAAGAGGACTAAATTTGTCGTGAAGGAAATGTGGTAACGCTCATAATAGAAGACTTTATGAAATAAAAAGACAATGAGACAATTCTTTTTGTTTTGTATAACTCACGAGTCGCATAAATATCTTTAAAAATTATGCATCAAGCTTTAAATTATAATATAATATTTTTGTAATTTAAGTACCGTCCTCGTATTATTTTATATGGGAATTTATTAATCTTGCAAAAAATTTTTCTTGAAATAAAAGTGATTTATTAAAACTGCAAATTTGGTAGCAGATTTTTGTTTGTTTATTTGATTAATTACGTTAATAAATACTTTAGAAATAGAAAAATAAATTTTATATCACTAAAAAAAAGTCTTAATTTCAGTTGACATAAATTCACGTCTTGCTTACCGTAAGTGTGTGTGTAAGAAATATAGTGTCATTGTGTGTTATTTCAAGACAAAACCTACAACATTCTTTTTGCCAAATCCGATCATTTATTATTGTCATTTTATTTTCCAAGTCATTTGAATTTGTTATAAAATTGGCAATAGATATTTGAACATATTTCCACACATAATTTAGACTCTATTACATAATTGTTACCCAATAGTTTTTGACAAATGTCCAAATATTCGTATCTATCGGAAGGACAGTAGTGAATGTGTTTTATTACAACTAAAATGTGTATCATGTGTTAATTTTGTCAAAATATAATAAATTAATTGGATAAACCAATAAATTGACCATTAAATAGATGTATGTGCTCATTTTGAAGATTATTTTAGATGTGTATGTGTGTTTTTTATTGTGCTTGTGTGCGTTGCCACAAACACACTATTATTTTAATAATACTCAATACATTATGGAAAAATATGTGTTTTTGTTAAAGTGTCTGAATACCTATAAGTAGATGTTGAAAACTTCCTATAGAATATCAACAGAGACCACAAAATTTGCAAACATTACATTGTAATGAATGTGTAATTAACATTATTTGAAGTACATTCTATTGCGACACTTGTTCATTTATTTATACTTTAGACATTATTATCACTTCTTAATTATTTATAATTATTTTGTGTTTTTTGTTGTAATTGTTTTTGTTTATTTATTTTCAAAACATCTGCGTGAATTACGTTTGTCACTTGTGGGCTTGTGAAAATTAAATGCAATTGATTGCGTCACAAAAAAGTAACACATTGGCAAAATTACTTTTTTTTATAAGCCACTCTAAATCCAAAACTTTTTGGTAGTTACCTTAATAAAAAAATAAGATTATATACGTTTCTTATAGCTAAAGTTGAGATTAAAAATGAAATTGTTTTGTTGAAGGCGGGACCTTTGTTTTATATTAAATAAAAGACTTTTAAAAAATCTACTTATTTAAGATGTGCGAGTACAAGTCATATGAAATGTCCAAATTAATATCCAAATATAATTTCACGTATATATAAAAATCAGTGTTTAACATACGGTTAATAGTTATTATGTTCACATTTGCATATGTTACATACATTTGACATAACCCCCTGTTGTAGAAAAGAAAATTTAAATACTTTTAACAGTGATGCCAACTTTTCAATACTTCTTAGCGATAATTATTTAACACGACTTTATCTTAAAAAAAATCACAGCAGGGAGGCAAAACTTAAATAACAAAAAGACCAAATATGATTAATACAAACAGATAAAAACTATTTTTTTCTAACAAATCATCTCTTTGTTATTTGCTGTAAATATTTACATGTAAAGTTTATGTTAGAAATGCCATTAAATGTCAAATAATTAAAAATAATTTTCAAATACTCGTCAAAGCAAAAATTATTAACATGATTTTTGCAGTAGACTTTCAGCCTGCTTATAGAACAAGTTAAAAGCAAAACGAAACCGGATGGCACCTGGGCGAATACGTAGTACTTAGCGTCTGTGTAAAACCTTCCGGTTTTTTCGTTTGACTAACGTTGTGTGTCGTATGAATATACGTCGAGTCAAATCACAATACTGCCAATACTTATTAATCAGCCATATCATGAATATATTTTCACTCGAAGTTTTTTTTTTCCTTTTCCCCAAATTGCAATCGTGAATAATTCATGTGAGCAATTTTTCAAGTAAACAAAAATTCCCCTTGTCGGGGTTGATTTTTCCCTTGAAATTTTTTCACTTTTCCCTTAGATTTGTACACCAAAATTTTGCTGGGGAACTTCATACATTTTGCCTCAATATCAGTTCCTACAGTGCAGACTGACATTATGCTCGTCAAGATGCAAAACAAAGAGATCTATCTATTGGTTATAAATTTATGAAGATTTCTTATTAAAAGCTAGCGGACCCGGCGAACTTTGCCTCGCTCCAATTTTAAGCCTTCAGACAGATTTTGGAGTAATTATACAACACAATTCCTTTGGAAAGCCATTAAGGAATAATTTCACACAAAATTTCGTAGAAGAAAATCAATTTTCGATTTTTTTTATCCACGATGCTTAAGGTTTGGTACTTTCGATTTGAATTAATCGATCTGAAATGCAATCTAAAAAGAAATAATTATATTGTACTTGAATTCCACGTTGAAAAAAGACTTATCCATCATCCAGTCACCGCTACGTAAGTTGTTACAGAATAGATGACCCAAGTCATTGCGCGAGGAAATAAAATAGATTAAAAAATACATACCTTTTTCCACTCGCTTTGGCTTCTTGATGGTGGCCCGTAAGAATTCACCTTTTTCGCCAAGGTCTCCAAAGTTTGCTCCATGATGGCCTTGCCTCTACCAAACTGGGGCTTCCTGTAGCCAATTGCAGGTATTCATCCAAACACTTTACCAAGTTTTCGAATTGTGCAACCGTTGTCAACTTTATACTAGAAAATACGTATAGTTTTTTTTTTTTTTTTTTTTTTTTTTTTTTTAAATTAAGTATTTTCATAATGCAATATCCATAAATATTAAAATATTTACCGTTTTTTTGTTGAAAATTTCACTTTTTGTAGCTTTGTTTTGATAATATTATACGGCATTTGCACTTTGCAATTTTTTATAAAACTAGCATGAAACAAGAGGAGTAAGTAATATGGTATTACTTGAGTTTTGAGGGATAACGCATAACACTGTAACTTAAATAGAAAATTAAGAAAAAATGTCTCAAAAATTGCTAAGTATAAATCTGGACTTATTTTTTTTTTTTTAATTAATTTGTCTCAAAATGAATATTAATAAATGAAAGACGAAATGCTTGTTTTAATCGGTTAATTTAGACACCAAATATATTAATAAACCTGATACATAAACCAGATAAATCGTCAATTGTTACGTTTTTCGCTTTGAATGTGAAATTCGCTTTTCAAAACCGCAAAAACGGAAAAATGTTAATGTTTTTGTGCGTTTTAACGGTAAATTGTGTTCTATGAACAGGCTGTAAGAACCAAACAAAAAAGAAAATAAATAACATGATGTTAATAATAGCCATAATCAGATTTCATTTTTTGCCATAGACTGATTTGGCACGGAGTTAAAATTATAATATTTGGTCTTAAACATTCAATAAGCGGTAATAATTTCTAAATACTACATTTTAATATATATTTTTTGATCATGTTTTTATTTTCTCTCGTGGTTGACTCGTTCATGGAAATCTGCAAATATGTTTTAGCCTTGAATCCATTGATTCATATAACACCTACATAAGTTCAAAAGTTAAATTTTTAATTTTTAGTAATCTAAATTTTATAGTCAAAAAATATTGAATAAAAGTGAAAGTAAGCATAACTGAAGACATCTGTTGTCATATAGTTTAACATTATCAAAATAGAGCGCGCTCTTAATAAGAAACTGGCACATGTCATGATACATAATAAAATAACATATGTTATATTTCATGAGGTTAACGCTGTATGTTTTGATTAACATAAGGAAAATCTGTCATTCTATACAACTTGTACTTTAAACACACCTTGTAGTTTAAACACACCTTTATTAGGGTGTTAAAAGGTTATTTTTAACAAGGGTCTTTAACAAAAATTTAGTTTTTGAATTTACTTTTAAAAAAGTATTCAATTGATACTTTTCTTAAAACTTAAAACATTGTTTTAAAAGTACTTTGGGTTAAAAGTTTCTGTTAAAAACTATTTTCATAGCAGTGCAAAATTAATTTGTTTAAACGGTGTTCTGCTTTAAGAGTGTTTAAAAAAAGCAGTTTTATACAGTTTTTTATTGGTATTAAGATACCCTATCTTTTTTAACCCTGTAGAACTTTAAATTGTTAACAAAAACATGCAAAGAAATAAATGCAATGAAAAAAAATTGTATTTGAAAGATCAATACATTAACATCGTAAAATGATTTTGGGCATCTGGCCACTGTGGGTGTACTTGACGAAGCACATTTTGGACGCCTTTTTTGGTACTAATGTGTGTGTGCCATGAATAAGATAAACAATGTTGGGCTCCAAGTCGTTAATTGTTGCCGGTATATTAGCATAAATCTGTAACTTCCCGTAGAAATAATCAATGATCTCCGTAGACCTTAACGCGAACTGCGGCCTTAACCTTGAGATAATAGGGTCCATTGATGCTAGTGGGTGGCATTAGCGGTGTAGTTATCTGTTGTAGATTTGTCTGTTTATAAACGATCCCGTAAAGCCAAAAATAAGTATCATCGCGAACTGTTTTTTAAAGTAAATCAAGATAATTTCGTAGCAGCTCTTTTTTTTGAGATCTTATAAAAATATAGTTTTGAATGGAATATTTTAAAGTTCCTGTTGCCGTAGGCTCTCTGTTTGGGAAAGGTGGTATTATAGGAATGAAGTAAAGAAATCTTTTTTTGTTAAAAGCCTATGGACAACCATTACAAAATTTTTAAAATTTATTTGAACATAATTTAGTTGTAGAGCTAACATTTTTAATAAACACAAAATGGGTGAGTGTTTACTGTTTTGGCTGTTGATTTTTTTATATTTATTGAAGAAAACAAATGCCCAATAAAGTTGTAATTACACACATCTGTATGTTTGTATGTTAAATACATTTTTTAATAGTTTTTATCAATATTTATCCAAAATCATTGAAAGTAATTTATTCACGCCAAACTTTTATTTCCATCAAATTCGTTTGTAATTGATTTAAAGAAACATAAAACTTGATTTAAATTTAAAATTTTAATATATTTTCAATTTAGTTTTAAAAGATTTATTATTATTAAATTTTCGAGAAGAAACCCAACACTCTTTACTACCTTAAGTACCTCTTTGATGAGACTTACCTTTTTCCTCAAAGTAATTTGCTTGAAATTTTAGTCTTACGACGCACTTAGGGAAAAATAACCAATCTACGACGCCAACAATAAATTTATTTTGTTAAATGCAACCACTATTGCAATCAATGTGTTTCGTACCCCAGTACGCAATCAACCAATAAGTTTTTTTATCGCATCACATTAATCTGTACGTGCGTTTAAAGTAGCATTTATACAGGGTTCCTTCCGAAACAAAGGGCCAACAAAACTCTCTATTTATCATGTAGTGAATAATTTCGAAGAATGATGGTCTGCAGGTAATAGTCCCAAGCATGGACAACAACGTAATGCCAGAACGTCTGAAAACATCAACCTCAATTCGACGCCATGCTCAGGAGTTTAGCCACAATTTTGCACAAGGATTTTCATTTTTTTTTTTTCGATTCCACAAGACCATTTACTTCGCCGTACCCAGATTTTCATTAAATAATCATATTCATTTTCATTTAGATGGATATCTGAGTAAATACAATAGTCGGTTCTGGTCAATGAAAAACCCTCAAATTATTCATCAATTACCTTTGCATCGATTAAAAGTGACAGTCTGGTGTGCAATTTAGCCAGGAGGAATTTTATGACCTTACATCTTCGAAAATGAAAACGGTGTAACGGTTACTGTGAATGCAGAGCGATATCGTGATGACTGAAATTTTTTTAAATCCACAACTGCATGCTTTGGGCTTGATTGTCAACATGACGGTGCCACATCGCATACAGCCAGGACTCAACTGAAACTGCTGCGAGATTTCTTTCATCAACAAGTTATTTCTAGGAATGGGCCTCTTTTTGTGGGGGCAACTGAACAGCAAGGTTTAAGCGAAAACAACAAAAAACCAGAAACGCTTAAGCAAATCAAACAAAATATTTGTGATGAAATGTTAGAGATTGTAATGAAAACTGTGCTCAAAAAGGCTGGCATTTGTGAAATTAATAGAGGCGAATATTTATCTGATATTGTATTCCATACATTATTGCCTACATTAAATAAAACATTTATCAATATAAGATCCATTCTCTTTAATTTAATCAAAAATTATAAACAAACAAAGTATCTGTTAGCAGCATCTATAGCGTAATAAACAATAAAGTTACTACACCCGATAATTTTTTTAATTTACAGCTTTTTTGAAGCATTTTAAATATATTTTTAAGCAACAAGTATCTATATTAATGTGCAATTATTATTAACAAAAAGTATTATATGTAGCGCAGATATACTCTTTTTATAATTAAATATATTCAAAAATTTACTTTAGCTTTAGATATAAAAAAAGCTCCAAACAGTTACACCATTTTTTCTTATAAGTAAAAAAGTAAATTGTAACTAACAGAAGCACAAAAACTAAGTTTTTAGTTCAGTCTAGTCTTCTCACAAAATACTTTTGTACACGAAAATATATTACAAATGATAATTCCGTAACTACAATGGGTGTACTAAGATCTGTGCTTAAAAAAATATGAAAATAAAGAGAAATAAGTTTTAAGCGAATTCGATAATGTTTTTAAAATTTGTCTGTCATTTTCTGTCCGCCATTTTAAAATTTTAAAAAATTAACATCTAATCCGTATTAGCGATCCGAATCCAACCAATTTTTTAAAAATTGTTCGCGATGTTAAATTGTTAAAAACTGTCATCAGATTCTTAATCAGCGAACCTAAATGTTGAATTTTTTAGCAGATATAAAAGACCGAAAATATTGGTATTCAACTTAACCTTTAAATGTGTGTAGAGTTGTTCCTAGTCAATGCAGATAAGTCTTTTATTTTAAACTGGCATTAATTCACACGTTACAAAACTAAGTTAAAGCCCCAACTTTCAAATCTTAATGCATCACATAAAATATTACCGCATCAACATGACTTTAGAAAACGATGCTCAACTATCCCCCAAAGGTTTGTAAATCATCAACAGACTGGTGTCTGGTAAAGCTTTTGACAAATGTTGTAAATTAGATTAGGTAACAGATATAAAACGAAATATATGAACGTTAATAAAACTGCATTTCTAGGCCCATTAATGTTCTTTCTGATGTACCACAAGGGAGCCACCTCAATTCAGTCCTATTCTCTTCATTTATAAATGATCTGCTGAATGAATGAAAACATTGCAACCCAAAAAATAATTTAAAAAAGGTAATAGAGTGTGGAGTTAAGTATTTTTTTGGCGGAAGGACTTCGCAACCACGTACCAACCTAATGATTTTACAAGGCATAAGACTTTTATAATTAATTAATTAGAATTGATTACACTGGTATTCTCTTTTAACTTAAAGAATTTGTTCTTTTTTTGCGAACTGATTTAATGTGTTTTGCAAGCCAATAACAAAATACGGCCTAATTTTTTGCTACGAATAGACTCATGTTTGTTGAAGAAGATTTTTCTTATTTACAAGAAAAATTCTGATCATTTATATTTATAAAATAATACCGAAAATTTTTATACGTCTGCAGTAAGCTTGATGGAGCAAAACTGTTAGATTTTATTGGGGGCAACCATACCAATTTATTGGGCAGACAACGTTCGGAAGTAGCAAGCACCTTCCTTAAAAGCTTTAAAGAAAGAATGTCGTTTTGAATTACTGAAAATACTTAACAGCAACAATAATATTTAAACAAACTGAATAAATAGACTAATCGACAGCATATGGCCTATTTACCGACTCCTTATGCAGTTCAAAGTTAATGATAAATAAAACACACAAAATATGACAATACATTGTGATAATTTTTTTTTGTAAATTCCGTTCAATAATCAAAATGGTTGATTTTTAATTTTTTATTATTTATTTAACGAGCCAATTAAAAGCTTAGTAAGGTGTTGCGTTACCAGTGAATCATGTAACACACTTAGTGATTACTCCTTCTAAATCCTGAAACGATATCCCTTTCTATCTTCCTTTTCATAACCCTGTTTTGAAACTAGCCTTTGTATGAACGTGGAACCTGTGTTACAATATTTTACTGCTATCAGTTCTTATAGTTATCTGCACTTATTATTTGAACAAACTTCTGCTCGTTGCTGCATGCATGAAAATAATTTTGACTCTCAAATAAAATTTAAGCTGCCAAATTAATTGAGTAGGCAGCCAAATATAAATTAAATTTAATAAATTCCGGAAATTTGGCTTCTCTTTCATAAAAGATATTATTGAAGTTTACCGCTTAACAAGAACTTTAAATAAAAATTATAAAGTATTATATTAATATTTTTGTTAAATTAATTATGTTTAATTGAGTCTTAAGCTGAGATGAGAGATTTATTTCTTTCGACATAAAAAAAAGGTTTAAAAAAAATTAGATTTCATTAACTATACAACTTCTTTCTATAGACGTTAGAAAAACTAAATCAAAAGAGCCGCCTTTTTAACCCCATAATAATTTTAAGACCATAATGATTTTTTTTTTTGTTGTTCCTGTTATCTTTAACTCTTCTCACCTTTTAAACGTGCACATCATTGAAAAAATTCTTCAATGAAATATTAATCAAATGTAGAGGGATATGAAACGAAAAAGAAAAAAATTAAATCTCATGCTCTTAATAGTCACAAAATTGAAGTTAAAGAACCTTTAAACAGAATACAATAAAGGCTTTCTCCCTTTAGTCCGCAACTTGACTCCGTAACGGCGCCTTCATCATCTTTGCCGTCATTATTGTCATCATCATTATCATCCTGTTGAAATAGTGTTTGGCATTCAAACTCTTTTAACACATCGCAAACATCATGGTGATGAGGAGAATGATATGGTTGTTGGTGTTGAGACCTTCATAAATCATTATTATCAACGGTCGTTCTCACATGTTTGTTTGCCTACTTATGTTTCACTGTGTGTGGACGTCTGAACAGCATAATAAAACAGAAGCAAACTCCCATACAGACATAAATTGGTCTTGTAGTCACTGTGGCTTGTATTAGCAACGCCTCTCCACAACAACAAGATTACGTTTTATTTGTAACGTAACCAGCCTGAATTAATAAGTGCTTTTTAAAGGATATAATTTTGTACAACGAAATTGTTACGAAAATGGTTAACTTAAACAGTATATTTATTAAACATCAAAGTAACGAAGAAAAATAGTCTAAAATTTAAAAGAAAAAACTTTTTTTAATTTTTTTTTTTAGAATAATTATTAAAAAAATATTAGCACATTTTCTAAAAAAACAATAAAACTAGACATCACCAGAATGTAATACATTATATTTTTAGTCGCTGAATTAGGTTGTGGACATTGTAAACATTAGAGTTGTGCCAAATCATTCACTTCAGTGAGCGGTTATTTTTGTTCAATTATCAAAACTCGTTTGTTCAATTAGTTTGTTCGTAAAATACTCGTTGAATAAACGAAAATATAGTATTTACTTTGTGAACGGAATGCTCTCACAAAGTACTTTGACAGGATAAAAAAATTTTTAGAAGGAAATGTATACAAAATTAATATTTGTGTAAAACAACATAACAATTTTTTGCGTTCAATCGAAAACAAAAGGAATATTTCGTATGAAAAATTTTTAGTGAAAATTTTGAAAAAAAAAACTTCTTACAAGTAAACAGAAAAAGAAAAAATGCGCTGATTTTCTATTTATTATTGAACCCTCTGCAACCTTTTTAAGTTGTTTTGATAACAAAAATGCAGTTATAAATAAAACTTAATACAACTGAAACAAGAAAGTATAAGCAATGATATTTTTTTATATAAAGGAAAGCGCTCAGAAAAATGACTGCTTCACTTCGCTTTGCTATTTTATTGCCTCAATTGTACCCGTAATTTATATACGACAAGCTTTTATAACCTAATTTTTTAAATAAGAATAGGAAGAATATTCTTATTCAATCCAATTAACGAAGTCCATACACAACACAAAACTTTTCTGTCATGGTTCTCTCTCTCTCTCTCTCTCTCTTTAATCGTCGTATACGAGCTGGGTTTTTTTTTTTTTTGAAAGTGGTAATTGTCAACTTTTTCATACATTAAGATATTTAAGGGTTTGCATTTGAATCAGTTTAAAAATATTGGACAACTTTAATCAAATCGAGTAATGATGTTTACATTTTATTATGAGATAATAAATACTAAAATTATATGAAATAATAAAAGATTTTTCTCGTCCCACATGTAAATATACCACTTTTAAAAATGACATATTAGAAGAAATGAAAACAGGAGCAAATTCAAGTCCATATTTCTGTAGACTTTAAGCTTTACTCAAATAAATTTTTATGTAGAAATCGTTAGTTAAAATTAAGATATTTAAAAACACAAAAAACTTAATTTATTTAGCGTATTTTTGAGTCATTTAAATATATAAAAATAAAAAATCATCGTTAAGATCTTTAACTAAAACAAGTAAGATTCCTATATCCAGCTATACCGAATCCTATATGCCCTTTACCATATATGTAAATCAAGTTTAGTAATGTTACTCCAATATAGGCAGGCGTGGTGTTTTTTGCACTGCCTCGAAGGAGATGGACCGATCTCGCTGATATTCAACAACGAACCTTTCGAAACTATGTCTGATCGACTAGCGTAATTAAATTTTCTCTATCTCATTTAGTACGTTGGCTCAGTCAGCTACGCTATGCAAAGGAACTCAGAATATGTTTTCTTTATGGGGTCGGAAATAGATATTAAAGAAATTAGACGCCGAATGACAAACATAGATTTACCCTTTTTTTCCACCTGATATTTTAAACTTTGTTTTCTTTTACAGTTAGTATATTGAAGTATTTATGATGAATAGGCGGTATATAAGATAATAAACTTATCATATTGTTATGCTCCTTGAAGTTTTATAAAGTGGTTTTATACTAATTTTGCTGAGTTTTTTTTTTGATCTTCCCTTTTTTAATAAAAAAAAATGATTTAAATCGAGAATTTTCAAAATTTATTTTAAGCCAGTCAACAATTTTTCCAACTAAATTTTTTTTGTTTGATACCTATGACCTCTTTCAAAGGGGCAATAGTCTTCTCTTTTCATTTTATACAAAATAAAGCTTTTTTTTTTGGCAGAACTATACTGCCTTATAATAGTCTTGGGTAGTGTAGAATTGATCCTTTTTCTTAAGTGCTGTTTGTAATTGGACATATTCATTTGTGGGATAGAATTGTACAGCAAGATTGTTTTGTTTATTTTATGTCGAGAAAGAACTCTATTGAAATTGCGATTATCTGTGAGAATGTGCTTATATCTCATTAAAATTACCATAAACTTAGTTTTTTCTTAAAAGTGGACGTATACCATTTCAAAAAAAAACAGCTCATATAATTATTCTTGCTTTCTGCCAACCGTCAGTTTAGTTACAAATGACATATTTTTATTCCCTCGTACTTTTTTCTTCGTGATTTTCGCGAAAACTTAAGAATGGGTATTTTTGATTTTCATAATATCTCAATATCATTACATTAAAAAAGGATAAGATGGACCAAAAATTTATGTATTAAAGCTGATTTCTATAAATCCAATTCTAAATTAACAGTTTAAATTTAAATTGCCAAACTAATTATATAAATGCATTAAAACCCTTACTTCCAAACTTCCAAACTCACGTTTGGAAGAACAATTTTCATACTCAATATTCTAGCTAATATAGGGGACAGCAAAAAATTAATAAAAAAGTAAAGTGGTTTATGCTTTACTTTTTTTATTAATTTATTCAAAAATTATTTTAATTTAAACTTAGTTATTTATTTAATATGAATTATTGTTTCTTTAATGTTAATAAAAATAATGTACGCTTTACAAATGAATTCCAATTTATAACAAGAATTTTTTTCAGATATTTGTAATGATAAACTAAAATATTTTTACAACTTATACTATTTTTTTATATTTCGTTGAGAGTCACGTTTTACTCTCACGTCAGGTGTTACATTTTGTAAACATCTGATTTTAAAACATAGGCACCAGATTAATGTTTCGGAAAGCGTTTGACCTTCTTATTACGAACGATTTAACAAACATAAGTTTACACTTGCTGATCAGCCGCACTCGCAATTTTGGTAAAGATGCCTGCGTGCTTGCGAAACATACGAGTCATGAGTTTAAATTCCAACAGCAAATTCAAAACAAATAGAAATAAAAGAAGTCTTTTACGTAAATGTACCAGTCTGACTCCGGAAAATTAGGTAGTTAAGGCGGCGCATACTAAACACAGGAAATAGGAAAAGAAAAACCATTATTGCCTAGCCGCTGCAGATATGCTGCTGAAGTCGTCTGTATGTTACAACAGAAGATGAGATGGTTTAAATGCCAGTATTATAAAATAAGGAAAAAATCGATCAAACCACAATGAAGCCTTACTTAAAGAAAAAAGTAACAGCATCACAGTATATGGCAATCTTTGTTCACAAGGCTGAGTTTGAGCATCGCTGGAGCCACAGCGTGAATATAGTCCGGACGGATACGCATGGTAAGAATGTATGTTTGGTAAGCTAGCCACCAGGATCACCACTAGGCATGTGTATGTTCAATAAAATTACGGATCATGTTTAAATAAATATGAATCTATACAAAACCACAGAATAAGGAAAGAAACACCAGGCAAAGAAAAAAAGCATACTTAAGGTACGTTTAGACTATGCTAATATTTGTCCAAACACAACAAATAATGGTTTGGGCTAATAGTAGGTATTGTGACTAATATTTGGGCATGCGTTTAGATTGCACTAATATTTGTTTGAATTTTATTTGCACAAACAACAGAAGATTTTGTGTCAGCCATGTTTGGTACAAATATTTGTATATCCTTTTACACTGCACAAATAATTTTATTTGTCCGGTGTGTATGAACAAACATCTGTTAAATAATGTTGTTGTTATGTTTATGAAATCCATCTGCTAAATAGTATCAAATTGTGTTTGTGAAGCAACGTGAAAAATTAAAATGTTTAGTGACAGTGATATTGAAGATTTATTATTACTTTCAAAAACCCAGCAAAAAGAAAAAAAAAGATCCAGAAGAATGTGGGTTCGAGCGTGGGTGCAGCGTCGTAAAATGGAAGGATGTTGCAAAAAACTTCTGAAGGAACTAAGTTTTGAAGAACCTTCGCTGCATAAATGACTTCTATTACTTGATACCTTCGCTTTCAGATAAAATATCTAAATTTGTTGTTATTGGTTGCTGCTGGCTAACCTCCACGCATCCAACAAAAGCAATGGAGTCGAAATATTTACACTTTGATGCATTGTTTGCACCTTGTGCAGATTTGTTTTTTTTTTTTTTTTTTTTGTTGATGTAGCCCCGGTACTGAATCTTCAAATTCGACCATTTTGTGAAAACTTCCTCCGCTGTAACATTAAGCATATCGCCAATTTCAGTCCATGCGCTATCCCGCATGGGTTTTTAATGGTAGTCAGCACTTGATGCATTCCAAATGCAAGGATGGAATTCCCTTCGCCGATCAATTTAAATATATTTTCTTCGTCGTCCTCTTCCTTTTGATTTTTTTGGCAGATGGTGGCGATTCAATAATTGATGTTGTCCATTTTCTTTCAGAAAAATATGCTTTATCATAAAGAATTACAAAAATGCGCTTTTTAGTTACTAATCTGTCAAACGATTTGACCAATATTGCCATTTCAATTTATTTCATTTTTTATATGTTAAGCTCTCTCAAAAATAACTGTTGGCAGCCCACGTTTCTACAATTACTTTTCGCTATTTGTTTCGCCAAAAATATTGCGAGAACAAACAAAATATCGAGCCAAATATTTGTAACGACGTGCTGACAAAGTGTTTACATTATGCAAAGCTTTATTCACAAACAAAGGTTTTTTTAGCCAACAAACAGTCGAAAAATATTTGGTGGCTAACAAATTCGAGTGTTTACACTAGGACAAACAAAATTTTTATGATTTTGCACAAATATTAGCACAGTCTAAACGCACTTTTAGTCTGGGCCCCGAATAGCAATTCTTATAAGAATATATATGACTCAACTAAATTCTTATACAAACGCATATACAATTTCTTTCTTTAATATTTTAAAATTTGTTAAATGGCACAGATTCTATATCGGTTATATATTTGTTTCACGACTCTCAATAATTTTTAAATTCGTTCGCAAAATACAAAAATAATTGTGAATTTTAAGAAAATTAAATGAATAACCAAGGACAAGGATGCCCTGGAGCAGAGGGAGAATATTTTTTTCTGGCATAAAATATCAATGAAATTTGTTCAACAGAATCTTATAACGTTATTGCTGAATACATTTCAGCATTATTATTAATTTAAAACAAGCTGTTGGACAAAAACTCATGACACCTTTTTGAGGTACCCACTGATTTTGAGAATATTTAAAAAACTCAAAAAAATTGGTCACAAAACTTGCCTCTGCATTTGTCCGTGTATTTTTTTTTTATGTTACTTAAAAAGGTATTGATAGAGTTGGATTATATATATTTGACATATCAAATAACAAAACTATTCCAAAGTTCTTTAATTTTGAGTGCAAGATTTACGTCAGTATAGGTTTTTAATAAGGTTAGTGGACACGTAGATTTTTCTTAAAACTATGGTTTAATTTTTTATCTTGTTACATAATTCAGTCTTTATTTGTTCCATTTTTTATCTTTTTAGGCAAGAATGTTAATACACGCAAGAGGTTATAGATTGGCTGATCTCTTTTGACCTTGAAAACCATTATGAACAATATTCCATAATTAAAGATTTTTTATACTTTTTACAAAAGAGTTTGCTTTGTCTCTAAGTAAACTTCTTTTAATTATATATATATCTTTACTGCTTTCTCCAATTACTTTCTTCAAAATCAAAAAACAAAAACCAAAAAAAAAAAAAATAATCAAAAAAAGAAAACAGTTTAATTCCAACCAGTTGGTGCTATTCGATCAACGGATATCGCTTGCCTTTTTGAAACCTGTGTCTTTTAAAACATTAAATAAACCAACGTATAAAAAAGAAACATAAAAAATACACGCTTTAAATATTGACGAAAAGCCCTAATTAACAAACTCCCAAGGGTTTAAAATAAAAGAATTCAAAACAAAATTATAAAATAAAAAATACAACAAAGCCTTTAGCTGTGATAGAAACGGTGTCTCTTCCTTTTAATCAATGATCTTTATGTTGAGACGTCTGTCTTTACAATTAAAAAGTGCGCTCAACAAGCCTCCTTAACTGTTCATCTGGTGCTGTGTTTGGATAATAAATTATAGTTTATGGCAGAATTGAGATGAGATTCTTGTGTGGAATGAAAAAAATCCAGTTACTAAAACGTTTTTATATTGAAAATCTGCTACCTGTTTAATAATTCATAGAAAATAAGAAAATTATTGGGTTTTGATGTTTTTGTTTTGTGTTTTTTTTTATTTGAATAATTGATTGATTGATTTGAGTTGATTTTTTAATGGACATTTAAAAAGTCAAACAAAGGTATTAATTTTACTTAAAAGTATTTTATTATATTTAAAAAGAAAATAAAAAATATTTCATAAAATTAATATGCCTAAAATGACATTTATTTAAAATCCACTATATTTTGTGAAATGTGGCTGGATTTAAAGATTAATAAACAATACCCCTTTTTTAACAAGCTATTTAATGTTATCTGAGTTTGTACATAGATATCTCCTTTAACAAGATGGCGTTGTATTTTATCTGCATTTACTTCTGATCATCTCTTGAAGTCTGCTCACAGATGACCAAGTTTTTTCGCTAGCATTTTATTTTTGTCAATTTCTATAATAATCGTTTTGGTTTAATTTAGTTTAATCGGTTCATAGGTTAGTATCAGCCAACATGTTTGAAAGCTAATGAAACTCTGATGCGAACCTTGAAAATGAAAGAACTAGAAAAAATTCTATAATTTATAAATGGCTAATCCAATTTTTTTGCCAAAAATTCATTCTTTTAATAGTTTAGGAGATATTCGGTTCTTAAATTTAATAATTTTAATATTTTGTCCTAACTTAACCTAACTTTTTGATTCTAGCAAATCCAAAACTCCTCCGATTTTTCTAATGCTTATGTTTTTTGGACTGAACACAATTTTTTTAAGTATTGGAGAAAAATTGTAAAAAAAAATTAGTTTAAATGTTATTTGAAAACACATTGAAAAATGTAAAAGAGTCGAGTTCCTGTGTAATTTTTTAAATAAAAACTTCCATCTGTTCGTTTTCGGTTATTAGCCGAAAGCCATTTTTGTATAAAATATTTGTTAGAAAAATAAACTCTAACTTTTATTTTTTCTCGACGTAGGCCGGACGTATATTGGATATAATCCAATTTTTTATGAAAAATTTAATTTGATATTCTCTAATTGATCAAACGGTAAAATAGAATTAATATTGTTATATTTGGCTATGCCGAATCTTATATACCCTTCATCATAAATGTAAATCTTCGTAATGAAGTAACTTCAATCCAAAAAGTAAATAATGGTGCGACAGAAAAATAAAAATAAAAAAATGAAGTACTATACGAGGGCTGCTCTATATATTTCTGGCCTAATAGTGAAAATGCGAATAGTTATAATCAAAAATGGTTTTATTGTTTTTCAAAGTATTCTCCAGCATTATTTATACACTTTTGCATGCGCTCAAACCAGTTGTCGAAGCATTTCTTCCACTCCGATTGAGACACCTCTAAAACATGGTTTTTGAACACTTCAACACCTTCTTCTGGCGACGAAAATCGTTGACCACGCATTTTTTTCTTGATGTGCGGAAACAAGAAGAAGTCATTAGGTGCCAAGTCAGTGCTGTACGGCGGATGACCCATTAATTCGACGTTTTGGCCGATCATAAACGCTCTGGTTTGAGCCGATGTCTGAGAGCTCGCATTGTCATGGTGAACAATGATTCGTCTTCTCTTGTTGGTTTTTCGAATTTCTCCGATGACTTTAGGCAAACAAATTGTAGTGTACCACTCAGAAGTGACCGTCCTACGTTGCTCAAGCGGAACAGTCGCCACATGACCAGTTTTGCCAAAGAAACAGGCGACCATTTACTTCGAAGTGCTTCTTCCACGAACAACTTTCGTTGGATTTTGCTCGTCTTTGAAGACCCACACAGTCGATTGTTGTTTCGTTTCGGGCTCATACGCATAGATCCATGATTCGTCACCTGTGACGATCTTATAAACGGCTTTTGAAGCACCGCAATCGTATTTTTACAACATTTCTTTGCACCAATCGACACGATTTTTTTTTGAGCGACTTTCAAATTGTGCGGGATCCAACGAGAACAAACCTTTTTTACGGCCAGATGTTCATGCAGTATCGAATGTATGCTGGTGGAAGAAATGTCCAAGGATGTCTCTATCTCTCGGTATGTCGCATGTCGATCTTGCATTATGAGTTCATGCACGGCATCAATGTTCTCTGGCACAACAGCCGTTTTTGGACGACCTTCACGGAATTCGTCTTTAAGCGAGCTTCGGCCACGATTAAATTCATTATACCAATTTTTCACAGTGCGCTAGGATGGTGCTTCATCGCCATACAAAGATTTAAGTTCATCAATTCACTCTTGTCGTGATAATCCACGTCAACAGTTGTGAAAAATGATGGCACGAAAATGTTCACGAGCTAATTCCGTCAAAACGTTTTGAGTACGATTATGCTTAAAAATGACAAACTTTCCAATGGAAATGTCAGAGTGCACTTGGCAGCACTCAGTGTTGTATAAATATTCATTGTTCCAAATAATTAGAGGTAGGCGTTGTGTTTTTTCCAATAGTCAGATCGACTGGGGTTTTTATATTTTCTCTAGCTGATCTATTGCCTTGGTAAACTTAATTTTAACACTTACACGGACGGATAGCCGTATATCGCTCAGTCACTATGCATAAGAAGTAAAAATACATGTAGCAAGGATAATCCAAAAGTTTTTGTTGTTATTTAGACTTGTAGGCCCGTGAAAGAATTGGTCTATATGTCTATTAGGTATATAATTAGCACAAGTGGTTAAAATCAACTCCTGTTCGAACATAAAATTAACTTCAAAAGAAATGCAATTTCATATGTATTATTATAATACATAAAAAATAATACTATTATAAAAAAATTTTATGCGTGATTTTTTTTAAGGTTTTTGCTTCTAAAAAACCCCTTTTATTATTTCTTGCTTTATAGGCGTTGACAGTATTATTTAAATTTTACATTTATTTTGTTATATATTATATTAAGAAATAAAAAACTAAAATTTCACTCTTAAATACTTGTTAATCAAACACGCTGCAACAATTTTCTAATTTAAAAAAGATTTTTTTTAATGTTTTAAGGCGATATAATATCTGCAGTCTAGTCGGCTTCGCGTTTTCCTTTTTGTTTCTCAATCTAATAAAGTCATCATCATTTGTGGTTGATGATGCGGTCCGAGGTATTTAATAATTGTGTTAAGCGTTGTTCAACCATACGATGTCTAATTGATTTATTCATGGATTAATTAAAAAAACGAAAAATAACATTTTAAATGGATTAAAAATGCACTGGTGGCTGGATAAAGAAATGAAGAGAAAAGAAAAATTCATTTAGAAAGAGAAGGTTACTCTACAACCGTGACTTAAATTTAAGTTTTTAATGTATTTTTTTTTTAATTTTATCAAATTAAATTAAAATCTCTTAACGCAAATTTTTAGTAATTAATTTTGATTTTAAAATCTGTCAGCCACAACTTTTTTTATTAAATCTGTAAATCTAAAATGGACGATGAGATATTAGTGTCAATAATAAGGGTTAAAGGCAAAAACTACAAAGTTCATCAAATACTCCTTGAGAATGTCAAGTACCGGCCGTAACTTATTGGCAATAACCGAGCTAAATAAGATCTCTAAAGTTCGAAGACTCAAAAGAAATCAAGTACTTGATTCGCCATTCTTCTAATGCGACCAGCACTCATAAGTAGGGGTCTTATGTAACGCAATATGCCAGAACTGCAAAATAAGGTTACGGGAAAGAAGGTAGAGGGAGTAGTGCCTGTAAACATTTGATTTTCCATAGGGATATTTAGGCAATCTAGCAGGACACTACTTTTTTCAGTTTATAAGAATTTGCTTAGTGCCGCTAGATTAATAAACCTTGGCAGGAAAATCTGCATTGGTCATAGGCTAGAAAACAAGGAAATCGGACCAGGGAGAAAAATGTTCCCCTTAGTAGAACTAATCCTTCTTCTGAAAAATGCAAGCTTTTTAATTTTTACATCACTTTTACTACGTTTAAGGTCAAAGAATGTTCCAAAACTTAAATTTGGACTCAAGAGATTCTAAATTACCCTTTCAATCCCCTCGTACCAAGTATATTTTTAAAATCATTGTAACGCTAAGGTTTATTTAAAATTATAACAATTAATTTATTTAAAAAAAAAAACTTCTCCTTTGTACTAAAATGATGATGAGTGTCATGGTCCTTCTTCGTCTGATTCTTCAAAGACCATTTCCGAATCTGAATCCACTTCAGCGTTAAGTACAGGTGGAAATATGAAAGAAAGATAATAACTTTTTACACTAGTAAATAGTGGGATATGCGCAAAAACGCGTAACGTTTTTTCTACAGTATAAAAGTAGAGATTGTAGATTTTATAGTGATATACAACATTTTTAAGATCACGATGGGGATCACTCTTGATAGCCTTTTCACTTTTTTGTTCAAAAAGTTTTACAACCAAAATCCTTTTTTTTAATTCGAACGAAATTTTTTATCATAAAAATTTAAAAAAACATTTTTTTAAAAATTAATATAATTAGCTGCAACGATAGCCTTTCACAGGAAAAAAAATCAATACAAAATCTTTATTCGTTTAGCCACAAGATAATATATTGCAAACCTCTCAAAGTCGTACAACGTCAATAAAAACATATGCGATTTATCGAACTTTCCTGACTAACAGTGTCATTAAACGACAAATCTCAAGCAAAAGCCTGGAAAATTAACTATACGATGCAGAATTTTCTTATCTCTCCAGCTCTCAAAATTAATTTTTGGCCTAGTGTCTGGCGAGATTGACACTAAGTTTTTCAAGCATTAAATTTAACTCTGTTCGAAAGACCCCACTTGGCGATTGACAAAAGGTCAGATTAACCTTCACTTTACCAAAGGTTTTTATATACATTGTTTACCAATACCCACCCGGATGGTACTGCACTTCTATTCATATTATAATAGGCAGTGAACAAACGTTTGTCACATATATTCACATTTTTTGTTTTGAAGCGAGATATTCTAGCTTTCAGTTCTTTCAAAGTAAACTAAAACACGGTTTAACATACTTCGTGGGACCGGCAAAATAGTTCTTTATATGAAAAGTTTATAACGAGCACAGTGACACGCAAAATGAAAAAAAATTTTATAAGCTGGATTTGCACATGTAAATATGTATTTGAAAACATAATTTATTCCTTAAAGGTGAGAATTCGCTATAAGCAAGTTTTACATTATATACAATGCTACAAGTGTGGCCCGACAACAAGAAGATAAAGCTGCACCTATAAGAGATACCTTCGAGATGGTAAGAGCCAACTTAAGATGTTATTATCGACCAAATGAATCTATAACTGTAGATGAACAACTCTATAGATTTAGAAGTAGAACACATTTCGCACAGTATAAGCCTTTTAAGACAGCTAAATATGGCATGCAAATGTGGTGGTCATGTGATTTCAAAACTTTTTATACACTTCAAGCGCAAATATACACTGGAAAAGTAAATACTAAAAGATATAATCAAGACAAGCGTGTACTTAGAGAGTTGGTGGGCATGTACAAAAACACTTGCAAAAAATGTAACACGGACAATTTTTTACAAAGAGCTAGCCACAAAACAAAATATATATCCAAAAAGATATATGTATATAAGAGACTAAGAATGGTGCTGTCACAGTATTCTACAGGATTAGCAACTTTCTGGTGTCGATTAGCATCGTTTTTTAATATCTGGGATACAGCAGCTCTTGACTCGTTCATAATCATCGAAGAAGATATTGGAAAAAAAACTGTAAGGGAATCGGAGTAAAAGCACTTTCTGAAATAGTTTAGTAAAGCGCTATATCATACCCTTATATCAACCAGGTCAAGAATGCCACAAGTAACTGTAAGATTTTTAATTAGTTTAGTCATGAAATGAATTTTAGTTAAAATCTTTAAAAACTAGAAGTAAATATACCGAGTTATCTTTTCGGGTCAACCAGTTACCGCTACAGATCCGGATGACGATTTTGAAGCCGATGAAATACCAAAAGGGAATGGAACTGGTCGCATAAAAAAAGCAGATATGATATTTGGTACTTACATAAGCATAGAAGAAATACGTGGCAAGTTTTTGATAAATTAAAGAATCCCGTTTGTGCAGAGCACAGCGATTGACTATAGCTGTAGCATACTTAAATTATCTTTCTTCTAAATAATTTATTATAATTGCACCGTAGCGTTTTTTCTATTCATTCATGTGTTAAGAGTCAATTAATTATTTAGGTGTGTCTTGTCGGTGGCAGCCCAAAGTTTACTATAGCGTGCTAATGAAAATACACTAAAATGTGACAGCAAAGTAAGAGGCGCACTAAGAGAGCAAAAATATGACCGGACTTAAGACTATTTCATTGGTTCTTGAGGTTCTTAAAAACTCTAGGAGAGGTCAGCTTCTAACCTCGTCCTCTATCTGGCTGCAGGATTTTCTATCAAATATATGTCGAACTCTCAATTGCCGTTCCGGTTTGTCACTAAAATCAACTGTTGATTTCAGCAGCTACCAGATCCTAATCCACCTTATCTTGGGCAACGTTATTCTGAAATTGCACATGGTTATACTTTAAGAATTAACTTCCTTCCGACTGACTTATTTTGGCAGAAACTTTCTAAGAAGTCTTCAACGGTCAAAATCACCATTAGTTCAAATTGGACTTCCAAGAGTTGACAGAATAACAAGCCGTTGCGTACGATTTGGTATAGGGAGTATAATTTATTAATTAAAATTAACTGAAATTTTAGCCAAGTGGATCTTTATTCGAAATTTTTTTTAAATGACTAGTACTGGCACTTATAAGATGTATTAATCTTGTTGTGCTAGATAAGAATGTAATAATAATAATAATAATAATAATAATAATAATAATAATAATAATAATAATAATAATAATAATAATAATAATAATAATTACTAACGAAAACTTTAAATGAAAAAAAAAGAGACTCCTTTCCTCAGGTGTATTAGAAAAAATTTATATTTCCATTTAATATCTTTTAATCAAGATCAGAAAATCGTAAATATTAAAATTTGCTCTGATTTTCTTTTCTTGTGAAGGAAAGGCAGATAAATTGGTGAAAGCATCTGTTTAAAATTAGAAGTAGTTCATAAAAAGGATCAAGGAGTCTGTATAATAAAGAGAAAGAGACCTAGCTGCCAGATTTTAGTGAAAGGAAATATCAAGCATGTAACAACAGTGTATGACAGATGTGTTGCGGCTGTTGCATAAAAGGAAATGAATAATATCAAAAAACAGTCGCAGAGTAGTAAGATATAGAGAATTTATAAAGTGCCACAGTGGTACTTGCAATCAAAAAGAACTCGTACATTTGTCCAAGAGACAAAAATGTAACAATACTCTGTCCCAAAACCATTGTCACCAAACAACATTTTCATCTGAGTAATTCATTCTTTTGAGCAACTAGATGTTTATAAAGCAAATATTTTTTATACAAAATTCAACACTTAATTACATCCATTAATTATTAGTTGGGTTACTTCTCTTTTCAAACGCGTTAAATTAAGCTATTACAAAAAGCAGGTTTTAATTTTTTTTCTTGTGTTTTATTATGAAATCGATGTTTTTAGACAACATCAACTAACTTCAGTTCAAATGGTTCACTTAGTGTTAGTCCTTAGGCGTACAACGACATGGGGAACATTTGTGTTTTCGTCTGAGAAACTAAAATCAATCCACCTGTTATTATTTGTATCATGTGTGCTATTGCTTAAACACTTCTTACACAGGGTACTCCGAGATTTACGTAAAAGTTAAATTATAAAAACAAGTGCAGAAAATACTCTGCTAATGTGTTATAATATTGAGCAGCAGTAAAGATACTTCACAGAAATCCTTCTTTAGACCTAAACAGAATGAATACGGAAGGCTTAAAGTGCAAAGTAACAATCTGGCTTTGGTTTTTTTCTTTCTCGTTAAGATTTTTTAAGGGGCGGTTTTGATCTGATCCCCACATTAATTCGATCGTATTCGTCTGACATTTTTTGGGAGAAAATAAAATTTTTTGCGGGTAGTCGGAACCTGAGTGGTAATTTCGAGAACCACCACAAGTCTTTTTCCCGCTCCCATGAAAGTTGATAATGATTCAGATTTTCAACTTTGTAAGAATGGGGTTGTAGAAGAACTTTATGCCATTTAAAATCCTTGTCCACGGCGCCGAATCGATATTACTAGACTTACACTAAATGTTTTACAGACTTAAAATAGATCGACATAAGTCTGAAAAACCAGCATATTTAACGTCATCTTAATTTTGTATCCTATTCTGTCTGTCGGTTTAAGACTGCCAATAATCTGCAGCTTAACCGAAAGCAAACTAAAATTTTTGTTTAAATTTTGGCAAACCCGTTATCACACGTTCTGATTTTAAAGATTCGATTTATTTTCTGGTAATAAATTTTTATTAAACTGCATACTTTTTGTCAGACTTCAGTGTATTAGAAAAAAGAAATGCTAATATTTTATGAATTTTGTCTTGCAAAAAATTTACAGGAAGTACTCTGTTGTCGCAATGCTCTTTGAGAAGTTGCAGCTTTAGTGAACAGAACACAAAAGCTTAATAAGTGTATGCGAACAGCAACTTGCGGTTATTTAATTTGACTTTGAAACAATTATATGCAGAGAAGAACTTCCTGCACGTAAGATTAAGATATTAATTTTCCAAAGAGAATTGATTGAGTTCGGTTTCGACTTTGAAACAAATAAAAATAAGCAATTTCAGATTAGTTAAAGAGTACTCTTTGTACATGGATCAAAACGAAACCAATAAATTATTATACACTTTACCACAAAAAGTGTTAAAAGTGTATTTTGACCACGATAAAGTATATACATTCTGAGTTCTTATACACAGCGATGTCGATTCAGCGATGTTGGTCTGTCCGTCCCTGTTCGATTTGAAAACAAGTTTGATAAGGTACTACATAAGGCACTAAAGAAAATTTAAACACTCCAATTAGCCAGACATAGTTTTGAAAAGTTTGCTACTGAAAATCAGTAATATCGGCTCACGTCCTTCGAGGCAGGGATCAAAGCACCACACCTGCCTTTATTATTTTCACATAATTTGGAAGAATAAAGTAACTCCAATAAAAAAAAAACAATAAAAAAACATAAAGTTAAAAAATTAGTGCTCGCCCATATTTTCAGAATTATGGACATCTAAACTTTTCGTTTTAAAATTCCAAAGAGGTTCTCTATGGCATTCAAGTCTGGCGATTGAGGTGGCCAATACAAAACTTGAACCCCATTAGCCAAACCCAATCCTTGACTAACTTCGATGAGTGTTTTGGGTCATTGTCATGTTGAAACACCCATCGAAGTGGCATTTCCCACTCAGCATAGCATAAGCATGTGAGTTGCTAAAATGTCTCTGTAAACAAAATGGTCCATTTTTGTTTGAATTTTTACAAAGGGACCAACACCACTGGTCGAAAAACAAGTCCAAACCATCACATTTCCACCCCCATGCTTTATTGTGGCTTTTGAGTACCGAGAATGTAGCCGCTTTCTTTTTGGTCTTCTCACGTGGCAAACTGCATCTGAATTTAGCAAGTTAAATTTAGATTCGTCACTTAACAAAACAGTTCTCCATTTGGATATAGTCCAACCCATATGTGCTCTAGCAAAATCCAGCCTAAAACAACCAAAAAGCTGAGAAAATCAGAGACTACGTTGCAATCAATCAAACAAACCTCTTTTTTAGATGCTTCTTAGTCAGCATAAGCTTAGATGGCATGAAGCTCCTTAAGTTTTGTTCCAATAAACGTTTTCTTACTGTGGAAGATGGGCATCATTTAAAAGCTTTTGAAGAGATGTTTAAAGAAATACTAAAATTTTTTGGAAATGCTTAACCTATTAAGATCCGATGATATTTTTATGTAAAATTAAATATAGTACTTAATTTGTTTTCTCATTATTTAATTCTTTTTCACTCTAATATTTGATTGAAGTTACTTCACTAAACTAGATTTACGTATATGGTGAAGGGTATATAAGATTCGGCATAGCCGAGAATTGCACTCTTACTTGTTTTAACTTATTTTTAATGGAATTGTACTCTGCAGCTCTGCATATCAATATGAGGTTGACTATAAATGATTTAGTAAGTTACACAGTTTCAAGTCACCCACCTAAATAATATTTGAAGACTTTACTTCAGGTATCAGTTTTTGAATAAAGGAAGCAGGTCGTAATGTTAAATAATGTTTAGAATGAATCTTGCATTTATTTTTTTAATTCTAAAGATTACAAGCCAGTAGGCCTAATTCATACAGAAATCTTATGGTTTAAAACAATTTTAAAATCTATATTTAAAATTTTAATATGTAACCAAAAAAAAAAACACAAAACATTTGCACAAATATTAAAACTCAACAAGTGCTAAAAATGTCAGGCATCATAAGATTCTGCTACATGGTAGTACTTTTGTATTTTTTTTATTATTATTTTTTTTTGTAGATTTAAGTTACTCTAGAAGGACTAGAGACTTTTGTATTTTATAAATATTTTTTTGAAATATTTTTAAACTCCCTAACTTCGTTTCTCATAAGGATTGCATTGGTTCTAACAACAAACTAACAACTTATATATAAGGTAAAATATCTTGGGCATATAACAGTATACTGGTTCTGGCTGACTTCCTGAATATAAATTTTTCCATGAGATACGGAGGCTTGTCATATTTTAAGTTCATAAAGAACTGGAAGAGCAACCGTTAATATACAAAACTATGAATATCTTTCTATAGTTAAGATTGCAAATATATCTAATAACGCGGTTAAAACACATCCGTAATTTATTAAAATTTTGTTAAGATGTACCGGAAAATATTTCAATACCATACAGAAGCAAAGGAAGTCATAGCGATAGCGCTACTCCCTTCTTGACTCAAAATGGCAAAAAGAAGCCTAGACAAGGTTTTTTTAAATAAATGAAATTTTTAATATAATAAAATTGATATGAAAACTGAAATCTAATTTAGTATTTAGGTATATGTATATCTAAAGTTATATAATGAAATACTAATCCAATGGTTCATTCATTATTGTTATTCTAGGTAAAATACATGGGTTTTGATTTAGAATAGTTTAAACTCGTGCAATTAGTTTGACACCACTGTGAAATGCGTTTTAAGTCATTATTAACATTAATTTCCAAAAAAATTCACGCCATTACCTCAATCACTCGCTAAAAGTCGAATGTCATCCGCAAATAGATAGCACCTATAGGATGAAATCACAAAACAAAGGTCGTTCATATACATTGTGAATAAAATTGGTGCTAAAATGGAACCTTGTGGCAGTCCTCTTGAGATTTTTAAGGTAGACGATCTGTTTAAGCTTATTACATAAAATTCTATGACTTAAAGAGTCAAAATCTTTACTTAAATCAAGCATTATAAGTACTAAGTTGTGAGAGTTGTCAATATTCTTTCTAATAGTTTCAGTGATATCCAATACCAATCCTGTAGTATTGTTATCTTTCCTGTAAGTAGATTGAAAAGGAATTTACCTTTTCAATAGTAATTCCAGGACCTTGAAATTAGCGTTTAGTATACTAATAGGTCGGTAGTCTATACAAAAACGTGGTGATTTTATCTTTGGTATTGGTACTTTACTAATCTTCCAATTCTTCGGAAAAATTCAGGAAGTTATAATATTATTTAATGAAAAGTGATGATAGTATACCAACAGGGCCTATAGTATTAGTTTTAATGCTCATCATTGCATCAAATACCTCTGACGCATCAACGTTTCTAAAAGTAAATCCTTGATTATTGTTGAGTGAATAAATGTATTTACTTATGTGGTTTATTGGAAGGAGCAACGTTTGTTGATTAAACTCCTCCACATTATTTATATTACCACAATTGTAATCGTTCAGCAAACCTTCAGTCCTCAATCCCTTCCATAATTGCGGCTGGGAACAGTTGCTAACATAACGTAAATCATTTGTTAACTAATTGTATTTCTTGACTGCTAGTAATAAAGTCTTTGGTTACAAAGTGCTAAATGTTTTATGATGATTCATTATTGTAAAATGTTAGTGAATAATTAAAAAGTATCTGAGTTATTTATCCTCTGAAAATATCTAAAAGGCATGGATTTTTACGATGAAAATTTTTTCAAAAAAAATATACCTAAACTATTGCACCTATCTTCCCTTTTTTTAACCTTTCAGCCTGTGCTTATCACCTTTAGCGTATAACACAAATATAATTATTTATATATAGGGAATTAAGTTTTACTGGTGCGGTACCCTTTTTCAAGGATAGTTAAAATAACTGTTGTATTTGTATTTTCCGATCATTTCAAGATGGCTCCAAAATTTTAATTTGGTGTAACATATCTTTTGTCTTCTGTTCAGTACACGATTATAGAAACACACACCAAATGAACCCCAAAAAACATTGTAGTATTAGTAAGAAAGTTCTATGTGTGGTAAAGTTCATGGTGTGGTAAACTTAAAATGTGTTTCAAATAACTTAGCTTTTCTGTCCACTCAACCATAGTTTTGTTTGTTTTATGTTGTTGTGTTTTATTTTCGCTTATATGTAGCAGCTACTGCCAACACCAGCTAACTACCTCGGCAACGACAACAAATACGTGTGAAACAAGCAAACTACAAAAACAAACATTTATGATTTATTACGCCAGTCAACTGTGATTGATTTCTGGTGTGTATCTGCATTTTTTTTATAATTTTTTTTTTTGCAAAAAAATGAAAAAAGACTTTAACAAATATTGACATACACACACTAACATAACATTTTACAAATATATTTACATAAAATTGTGCTAATAATGATTTTTACAACTCAATAAACCAATTGCTAATGAAATAGAAGTGAAAATTTAATAATTGAAAGAAATTTTAATCTTTTGGTGAAAGCAGCACAACATTATAAAAGGAAATGTATCTTTAAAATTACAAATATAAAAAAAAATGAAACATATTGCCAATCAAGAGGAAAATTTTTAAATTTATAATCAAGTTTTAAATTTCTTGTTACACCTCTAATCTAATCGTGATAATTAAGTTTTTCTTATACCTTTCTTCAATCGATACTCTTGCAATTAAAAGGAGCAAAATTACTAGACTTTTATTGGCAAAAATAAACCTGTTAATTATGTTAAACAAAAAAGCGACTTGTGAATTAATAATGTGGTTATTTTGTTGTAGGTTGAAAAACTACATTTTAGTAGAGGAGAGAAAATTTTTACAGCTAACCTGTTGATTAGCAGGTTGCAACAGTTGCAATTTATCAGCAACGAATTAAACGCAGCATACGCATTGTTGCTTTTAAAAAATTTAAAAGTGTGTTTAATAAGCTATAAGTTTATAACGAAATGTAGAACAGAATATTGTTAAGAATTAGCTGAGCAACCTCAATGGCTGCGTTGGTAGAGGTGCTTGCTGTAAAACGGAAGATCGTGAGTTCGAGTCCACCTTCTGTCATGCGTACAACGGAAAATAATAATTGTTATAATGCAATTAAAAGTTGAGAAAATTAAGAAGCAGCTGTACAAAACCTTCCGAGAAGCAAAAGACAGTTAGTGTGTGAAGCCATGGCCAGATAATTTAGTGGAGACGTCCAATTGAATATTAGAGTAACAGATACTTGTCAAGACGCCCTTTATAATAAAAACTAAGAACGGTAGCGGTTAGCGCAGGGAAGTATGAGAGCATAACAACAGTGTAGGCAGACGTGATTTGTGGCTATTTATTAGATATAGGGATGACTGGATTGGACAAAAGGCGTAGTGGAGTTGTCTGTTGATTGTTAAGGTTACTAAACAAAGCATCGAGTAGTTGATGTATTGCTGGAGTAACACAGTAGTGTAGCGTGGATGGCTGTGTTTGTATTAATAACGCGTGTTTACTAAATACGAAACCATAGGAATTCACAAGACCGTAGGATCAAGAAGTATGCCAGATAAAGCCACAAAGAAATAGAATATAGAATTTATAAGGATTCAAAGTGGATTTGCCATCAACAGAATCCGTACGTTTGCCTTAAAGGGGAAAAACGTAGCAATATGTATATAAGGTTCATAAAATATCACTGCCTTCTCTTCTTTGTTTAAAAAGACTTACTTTTCGGAGTTTACCTAAAAAACATAATTTCCCAGTTAAATTATTGGTTCACATACAAAGTGCAACCACAAAAGAAGCTGTCTACAAAGAGAGTAAAACACCAAAAGTATAAATCATCGGAATAATGGCTCTTGAGAAAAGTTATTGTTCACGGAAATAGGCTCACCGTAAATATTTAAACGCAAATATAACGTAAGCTTCCAAAAAAAACCATTTTTACGCTTTTTCCAATTTATTCCAAATTTTTTTTTTATGAAGATTGAAACGTACTTAACGTTAATTCTACGTATCAAAATTTTTTTGTCAGCTACGTTAATTCGGTCGTACACATTTCTAAAAGGCTAGACTAAAATGTTACTGCGATAATAACATAATCCACAGACAACGAATATTTTAGGAAAATTATTTATAGTTAAATAAAATAAATTCATAACTAAAAAAATGTTTTCTTGCGCTACTAATATCTGTTAGCCATAAACTCTCCGCTTAAATAGTGTGGTTAAAAATTAATGATCCTATAGTACTGTCAATAGAATCCACTGATCTCATATTGTGCCCAGCGTTATCGTTCATCGATTAAGGTCGTAACGTGATCCTGTGGCGGCCTGTGTTTTTTTCTAAGACTTTTATAAACTCAGCTAATTTTGAGACTTTTTGATATTTGTTCGGCACAAAAATAAATATTTTTATTTTTTTTTTTTTTTACACAAAAATCGTCGTTTTCATAATATAAAAAGGAGTCAAGATTTGTTTTCATTTGGCAACCTCTTTATACTATTTCTAGCAACATTCAAATGAAAAGTTCACTAGATCGGTAGCTCTTAATATTAAATTATAAAAACTTTCGCAAAAACTGATTTAAAAGTTTAAAATAGTTTAAGATTAATTATCTTTGAATTTGGCAGTGTTTTTTAATACCTGATTAACAGAGAGCTAAAAATGAAAAAGAAAATAAAACTATTGAGCCGAAAACTGCAACAACGCTATATTTATTCCAAAGAATAGGAACTCGAAAATATATGACTTAAGCAAGAATGGATGGCATTTTTACAACTTTATTATTACAAAATGAGCTTTTGTGTCATCGTGAGTATGAAATCACTAGTCACTAGAGTGATAGACTTTATCAAGTAACAGTTCCGCGTATAAACTTACATTTGATTTTACTGTGTGAAGAGAAATATTAGTATTTCTTTCAAAGTCAACGCTGTGTGAACCTCGTTTTAACCGACTTCAAAACAAAGAAGGAGGTTATACAATTCGGCTGAATGTTGCTTTTTTTATATTTGTGCCTCCAGAACTCAGTCATTTCTAAGCCGATTTTGGTAGTATGATAGGTTATGCTTACAGATTGGTCCCGTTTTAAAAACAGTTCATAATCGTAAAATTTAAAGGGTGTCCCCATACAACATACATATTTTTTACGTGTATTATGAACTGCAAAGGGCGATTCTGTAAAATTTAAAATGACTGCGTTTTACTATGGCTCCCAAAAACAAAAAAATAAATATAAAAATTAAAGGGTGCCCCTATAATTGTTGAAAATTTACTTATATGTGCCTATCTTTTGAACCGTTATAGACAGACAGCTGAAATTTACAAGGGACATGTTTTGCTAAGTCCGCTATAACAAGAAGCTTATAATTTGAATTTAAAAAGTAAAGGGTGCTCCCAAAATTAATGTAATTTTTTCTATATGGCCGTTTTTTTTTTGAACCGTTGTATACAAATGCTTTAATTTTAGACAGAATGTCCACCACTTTATTTGGTATAATAAGAAGTATAAAAATGTGATATTATAAATTAAATAGTTGATATAATCTGATGTATATAGGCAAACTGTTGAACCGTTACAGACAGATGGTTGAAATTTACACGGAACCTGATTGCTAAATCTACTACAACAGCAAGTATGTTGAAAAAGTATAAAGTTTAGAGATATAAGTGTGTCTCAATAGTTAATGTAACCTAATTTATGTGGCCATACACTTGAGCTGTTATAGGCAGACAGATGAAATCTGTTTTAAAGTCGGTTTTTTCGAAAGATTTTTTTTTTGTTTCTACTTATTAACAACAGCTATTCTGTGTTTTCAAAACTTCACACATACATACATCTATAACAAAAAACGTTGTGTGATTTTTTATTTGAACCGAATTTTATATTTCTGACTAAATTTAATTACAGCTGTGTTCACAGTAACTATTTAAAAGAACAGTGATTTAAACGTCACGTTCACCGGTAACGACGTTCCTCAAAAAATTAGGGAATCGTGAATTGGTAGCAATTTAAAATATCATTTATTTCTTAAATATTGATCCGATTTAAACGAAAGAAAGATAGTGCACTAAGGCTCGACAATATCTGCAACCCGTTGAAAGAATCAACAAAATGGGTTCACAAACAGAGGAGGAGGGATCCCGAAGTTTTGTGTTTGCCATTAATATACAGATTACACTTTAAAATTAATTAATTTAGATATTCCTCTAAATCTTTGGCCACTTACTTTGATACAGTCATTAAAATAGTGGTATTTCATTTAAGTTACAATTAAAGGCAATGTATTTCTGTAGTTAATTACAATGGATTCGATGTTATGAAAGAACAAAAAAAAACCCAGTAAATTTTCATTAGCTAGTTCATAGTGTTTTTCATGTAAACCTACAAATTATAATATTAAATATTAAAATATAAGGATTTGGTGAGACAAACAATTCGTTTATACTAATACTTTAAAATTGGGCGACAATTCAAGATATTTGCCACTATGTACTTAGCTTATTTTAAGACTAAAGTGTAACAAAAATCTGGTTGGGTGCCGTTATAAAGTTCCGGTTTTAAATTTTTCTTTCGATCTTAAATAATCTAAAATAAAAGATACAGTGAAAATTCTCAAAGTGAAATAAAATATACTTTCTCTAGGTGGCTTATCCTAATATTTATTAGCTTTACTGTAGTGCCACAGAAAATATATTAAACTGAAGTCAACTGCAGCTATGCACCGCTGGCGGTACACATGGCACTCTACTAAAAGAAAAGTGTGCACAACCGGCGGTACACATGGCACTTAACGTGTTAAGAAATCTTCATATACGAAGTATCGACAAAGAGAATTTAATTGTTATTAAAAGTAAGAGTAACAATTATAAAGATACTACAGATAAATAATTCTTATTAGGTTTTGTACTTCGCTTGTCATTTTTTTAGTTTTTTAATTTCAAACCTTCAACATGAAAAGAAAATTTTTGTAAAATACATCTAACAAAGCGTGAATGCGTGGGTGTTTTATTTCAATTAACAATAAAATTATATGGAATTTCTTGAAAATTAGAGCCTTTTAATACATTGAATTAATCCATTTTCTATATCCTCCCAGTTTATTACAGACTAGCTTTCCCGGTGCCTTTGAACTTCAAATGGGAATAGTCACACTATAATAGCTCATCCACAATCCAGCCATTTTTTTTTTTTTTTTTTTTTTATGAACACTTATGTATGTATGAAAGACCCTCACAGCTCCCTTAGTAAATGACAACAACTTTATTATGTACGGGAGGTACCACGTATACTGTTGCAATCCATCTAGACTATTTGTATTATTAAGGAAGTCTCTAGTACAAAAATTCTTGTCTACGTGTTATGATTATCAAGGTGCACTATTATAACTTATCAATTAGTATGGGAAGTGCCACGCCTAATGTTCCAATGTAGTCAGTTTTTTTGCTACATTATGCATATTAATAAGAGATATAAGTTATTTGAACAAAATTTTAAGATGCTAGCTATTACAGATACCAAATTACACAATTATAAACATTTACTTTGTATGGAAAGTCACGTTCACGTCATATCTTATAACAAATCATAAAAATTCCAGAAAGATCGAGCGAATTGGTAGGCAGCAGTAGCTTTCCGACAAACAAACACATTTATTTCTTTACATATTGAAATTTATGTGTGTACTTTATCTTCAATGTTCCGAAAATTTTAATTCCCTTAACACGTTGACTGCCACGCGTGTTTACAACAAAATCCCCGTCAGGCCACCCGTGCCACTGTAAGATGCGTGCTCTGCTACCCCATGTCTGTCTACATTTCTTTCGGTACTCTCACCCCGATATCTATTACGATCCTCATTTATCACGTTATTACTCTGCACGAGCAGTTGTAATCTTTGCCGTGTACTGAGTAGTACAACTAATATCTCTGCCCAACTAATATCTCAACCGCAACTTTGGAGTGAATGCTTCAATATTTTGCACTGTAAATAATTTTGTTAATAAACGATTTTTAAAAAATTCAACAGTATTATTATCTCCTGTCATATATTTATCTAAATATGTTCGGAAATCCTTTGGAAGGAGTCACCCGACGTGGCCTGATAGGAACTCTTGCTGTCACCCGAATACGGGTGACGTGGCCTGATGAGAACTTTTGCTGTCACCCGAATACGGGTGACACGGCAGTTAACGTGTTAAGCTGTCAAGTTATTAAGTTTCCCAAGCTTAAAGTAGTACTCGTAGCTATTATTGGTACATACATACTTATGTATGACTATTCAGTGCTATTTGTTCTAACAATTTAAATAAAACATGTATAAAGTGTGGTTGTGGAAAACGTACCCAAGAAAAACCTTCACTTTTGTTTTTAAAAAATGCATATATAATAATGCTTAGGGCCAGTTTCACGATGTCGCAATCGTTCGTCCGTCCTTAATTTTTTCTTAAATTTTAATGAAGTAAAATTTGTTAATTAATTATTACTGACCTACATATCATAATTAAACTTTTATAGATAGAAGAATATTAAAAAAGTAAATATTTTTAATTCCAATCTTAAATCTTACACTTGTTGTTATAGATGACTCAGCAATACACGTTCTGTGTATAACAGTTCAAAAGATAATGCCATATAAATCAAATCTTAAAACTTATGGGTACACGCTATATTTTGTAATTTAAGATACTTATAATTGTTGTGATAACGGACGTAGGACTACACATTCTTTTCAAGTATCTGACTATGACTGTTCAAAAAATACAGCCATACAAGACAAATTACGGCACCAAAGAGAACACACTTTAATAATTTTTATTGGGAGCTATTGTGATACTTCATTAAAATTGTACATGACTATACGTTACGGTTCAGTTGACATGTAAAAGTAATGTGTGTTATAATCGGGCACCCTTTAATTTTTAAAATTCTTCTGAAATGAGACCAATCTGTAAGCATCAACTTTATATTGAAAAAAAAATCATACCCGGTAAAGAAATTAGTGAGTTCTGCAGGCACAAATGCAAAACAAAAAGATCAAACGAATTGATAACATTCATATTTTTTAAGTCGGTTAAAAAACAATTCAAACATAAAGAAACCAAAGAATAATAACTGAAGTAAAAAAAGTGAATATCTAGATCTCTAAACTGAAAGTATAACTAACCTATCGACTATAATATTGAAATTTGAATTCATCAAACAGTTTAACCAAACAAAAAAGGAAAATTTATTTAATGTGCCAAAAGCACCACTTGACCTTAAAATAAAAATAAAATACCAAAACTCATGATTAAAACTAAAACAAGTAAGAGTGCCATATACGGCTACGCCGAATCTTACATACCCTTTACTATGCATGTTTTAAAACCACATGTACCATACTGTAGATTCCCTATTGAATAGTTTAAGTAAAAATCGACACAAGAAATTCTTTCCCACCAAAAAGTTTTTCTGTTAAAAAAAAATTTTGAACACAAAAAAAGTTGTAACCAGCTACTAAAAATAAAACAGCCATTTTTAGGGACACAAACATAAGTTGAAAAATAGATATAGAAAAATTAGAGGCAGCATGGTGTTTTGCTCGCTGATAGATCTGGCTGATTTGTTCCTCATGCATAAGAACTCAAAACATATGTAAATATCTTATGGGTTCGTAAATGGATAGAAACTACAAACGGAATAACAAACTTAGATATACCCTTTTTCACCTGTGGTAAAGGGTATAAAAATACAGGAAAAAAATTTCAAACAGGATTGCGATTGTTTCTTTAGTTCACTTTACGTCCATTTGTATTTCAAATTTTATGTTAGTATGTTTAAATGTTGATTTTAACAGCAATTTCCATACATCTTCATCACATGTGAAAACTTATTATTCCAACTTGTTTGCTTGCATTTTCAGTTTTAGCACAAAAAACAATTTTATAGCAAAAAAAAACGAAACCTTTTATTAAAACGAAGAAGAAAACAAGAAGAAGAAAAAAAGCAGAAACTTCAAGATTTAATACTTTTTTTTTGATTTTTCGTTTGTATGATTTTTTCAAAAAGTAAACCCGTTGGTTTTTCTCTTGTTTGCCTCTGTACTGGTCAAATGCATCAAAATATCAGTCATAGAATGGCTGGTATCATTATTTAAGTAATTTTTTTACACATGAGACACTAACAATGTTACAAAAAACACGTTTAAACTTTCATAGTATTTTAGCAATAACTTTAATATGAGTTATTTGTTATAAAGAAGACGTTTGATTTTTTTTTTTTTTTTTTTTTTTTTTATAACTATAATCTTAATAAAAAATTAACAATAATAAATATTGTGTTAAAGTGGTCTGTACACGATCAAAATACTTATCCAGTATCATGGTAGTATATGTAAAATAGATTAGTATATGTGTGTACTGTGTTTGTTTTTAAAGCACGTGCAAATTTTGTCATTTTTAGCGTGATTTCTAGTTTACTGGAAGTAACTTCAATCAAAAAAGCAAACATTGGAGTGACCGAGACTTGAATAAATAAAAAAAAATTTTTTACCGCATCTGCAAACATAATATTACATAAAAATACTATCGGCTGTTAAAGGGTTAAGCATTTTTTTTAAATTCTAGTATTTCCTTAAAGATCTCTTTAAAAGCTTTAAAATGATACCCAAATGGATATTTAAAAAATTTTTAAATTTCAGAGCCCCGTAACTCGGAAAATATGGGCTTGCGCCAATTTTTGAACGTGCTGTTTTTTTTTAATTTTTAACTCTTTATCACCCCATATAGTTATTTTTTTTATTAAATTTACTTTATTATTCAAAATGACATGAAAATAATTAGAGGTAGGCGTGGTGTTTTGCCTGCTGCTCGAAGGATAGGACGGATCATGCTGATTTCCAATAGTATCTGTTTTGACACTATATCTGATCGATTGACATATTTATTTATTTTTTTTTTTTTTGGTTAGTCAAGTCTGCTGAGGCAAAATTCAACACAAACACGGACGGACAGACGGACATTGTTTAATCGACTTCCCTATGCATAGGAAGTTGGAATGTATATACTTTGTGGGGTCGGAAACGAATGGTGTAGAAATTACATATGGAATTAAAAACCTATATATACCCTTTTTCCACTTTTTGTGGTGAAGGGTAGAAAAAGAATGTCTGACAGGTCATCAAACATGTGTACCTTAGAGCATCCAGCACACGTGCAAGATTTTGACGTCTAGCAATTTGATCGTGTATGGATAACTTAAGTAGCCTTATAAATTCTTGTATGTTATGGCCTTAGTATGGCCTGTTAGAATTCGTAATAACTGTTGACCAACATTGATTATTTCATGTGAAAAATATGATATTAGAATTTGACATTGAACTAACAGAATTTTTTATGAACAACATAACTCTATACTTATTAATAATATCAAATTGGAATCGAGGTATAAAAGAAAAACAAAAGAGAGCGTTGCACCTGTATCGCTTTTGTGTACTAAAGTTTTTAGTAGACTAAATTTAATTAATTTAGTTTACGTTAAATATTTTTTGCAATTTGACGCACGAAAAATATTCAGTGGCAACGATGTTTTGCTACGGACATCATATGAATGTAAAAGTTACGATATCTTTTTCACTCTGCCTTTAATAATGTAGTACAAGCTTGGTTTTTCACAATTACCGCTATTTCGATCACATTGGCTGTCAAATGACACTTTTCTGGTAGGATTAGACACTGTTTTGCAAAATTTCAATAGACTAATAAAGTAGACAAACTAAAAAATTTTTGCAAAAAACCAACTTCATAACAAATTGCAGTCATCTTTCTAAAACGGTTCAAAATTTTGGCCACATACATCAAATTACATTATCTATTGGGTCAACTTTTAATCTCCAAATCCAAATTTTATCTTGTTCTTACAGCGGACGTAGGTTCTTTGTAAATTACATCAACCATTGTAACACCCTTTAGTTTATAATTTTGAATATTTATACTTCTTAACTTAATTTATGTATTATCATGAATTTTTTGTATATAACGGTCCAAAAGCTGGGGCCTTACAGTTAAACTACTTTAATAATGGGAACACCCTTTTATTTATAAATTCAAATTGTATAAATGCTCTTATAGCGGACTTGGCATAAAAATTCAAATGTCTGACTAAAACGGTTTAAAAGCTTGGCCTCATATATCAAATTTAGGTACCCATTAATATATGATCATATTAAACGTCATTGTGTTCAATTTATAGCGTTTGTCTATAACGGTTCAAAAGACAGAACTATAAAGATCAATTAACGTCTCCTATAGGAAAACCTTTTTATTTTTATATATATTTTTGTATTATCTTGTTATATTGGGAGCTATACTTCTCGGCACTTTTTTTAAATTTTTAAGTGGCGCCCTATATAGTTAATAATACACGTAAAGAGCATGAATGTTGTATAAAGACACCCTTTTATTTTTAATATTATGAACCAATCTGTAAGCGTAACCTTTTAAATAGAGAAAAATTTTCAAAATCGGTTCAGAAACAATAACTTCATCAATGATTTACATATCCTTAAAAATAGGCGCAGATGGATCAACTTAAATCCATTTGAGATAAGAATTACCTGCTACATAACTGCTAGCCTAAGCAATATTTGGAAAAACTATGTTATGTATTTTGAATTTGTCACATTTATTTTTATTCTAAATAAAAATTTAGATCATTAGAGGTTATTTGCCAGAAAATTTATTAAAATAAAAAATTTGAATGTAATTGATAAAATGGATGTTTCAAAACATACTACTGCTCTCTAAAATAAAACTCAAGATGTCATCGAAGGTAGGTTTAATAAACCAATTCCATTATTGGTTAGTGCCACAACCGAGGAAAGGAAGTTATTTAGAGAGCAAGCAGATTTATATAGAAAAGTGAATAGTTACACAAAGTCAGTGATTACGAGCGGTATTAGTGATGAAGTTTGCCAGAATATAATGTATAAAGAAATTGCTGCTGAAGCTTGTGAATCTTTGATGTTTCAATTTGAAGTGAAGATGTAAGTCTACACATAGCAAAACTGAGAAGTTTATGTTTAGAATTATACAATGGTTTCAAAGAAAGGAAAGAGAAGGAATTGTCAGATGTATTACTGGTATGCAAGATTCTTCAAATTCTGTCAAGACAATATGATACTTTCAAATCAAGTTGGATGCCTTGAACCAAGAATGAAGAAAAGTTTATATCAAAATTGTTAAGAACAATTAAGCGTTGGTCGTCGACAGCACATTATAGTAACAAGATGGTTAGGAGCCCTACCTTGATGGAGGTCTTACCACTAAGTGAAATACAAAGCGCCGAGTAGTGCCCTCCACTGGACGTAGCCAACAGAAATGTAATTCTAAGAACAAGGCTTGCAGGACTATAAAATATCCCTTGCTTAAGGGTTGGAGACTATTCATCCCCGTCTGTTGAGAGTGCAACAGCACACTTCCATCTATTCCGCACCAGACCTGCAGATATAGACATTTTAACCAACAGCTACCACGTATACCCCGAGGGGACCTCGTCAATAACCGGCTACAGAAATGGGCAACTCTCTGTATGGGCTACCGGTTCCCGTGGTTTGTTTAAGGACACTGGTGAATCCTTCGACAGTACCCAACTGTCTCTCCAGATTTGGTGCTTGCATACCGGGAGATTGGTTCCCCTATGCCCCGAGGACACTTCGTCTGAATCTTGGTTCGCTCAGCCAAGTTCTTAGTACCCCCAGGGGAATCATTATAGTAACAAATTAAACAAAAAAGTTTAACAAGTGTGATTAATGAAAAAAGGCCTCTGGATACGATAGTGTTGAAAATGGATCCGAGACGGTTAGCTAATTAAAGAAAATACTAGTGAAGTAAATTATGCATCCCATAGTAAGATTTGACCATTAATTTGTGATGAAATTAATAAAGTGAAAGATTTTTGAAACGATTGGTCATGGCTCATGTTACACATAACAAAAGTTTGTTTAAAACATTTTAAAAATTTATTTATTTCTGCAAAATTAAGGCTGCTAGTGACAAAATGAATGTCTTTAGCAAGGGTTCTACAGAGATCCATTCAAAGAATAAAAAAATAAAATACTCGTATTTTTATGCGAATTATAAGAAGAGTTCAAAATAACTACAAGAGCTGCTCGCTATTTATTTGGACTGGAGATAAAAAGCAATAAAAACGGAGACTTATGCAAAAAGAATTTTAGAAGAATTTGGATTCTACAATAGTAGATCAGTTTCATTGCCAATGCTAAAAGGAGAAATTTTTTAATCCAGGAAAGAAAATAACAGGTAATCTTAATTACCTTAAAGACAAGCAGTAGAAACTATCATGTATGCTGAAACAAGTCATTAGGTTTTTGTCGAAAACGTTGGAAAATCATACTATTGATGATGGTATCAGTGTATAAAGAGTTTTCTGTTATATTTCTAGACCAACAAAGTACGTAATTCTAAATAGCATCATTGCAGATCAAATCCTTAAATGCTTCATTGATGCAAGCTTTGTTGGTTGGTTTTACAATAACTGGAGGATTCACGACTGGTGTTATTGTGAAATATGCTGGAGGTTCTATATCTTGGAAAAGCTAAAGGCATGGTATAGTAACTACGTCCACAATGAAAGCATAAATTATTGCAGCTTCAGATGCAGCTAAAGAAGTTACTAGGCTAATAGCAAATGCTTTGAATAATATTCCAATATTACAAATTGATAATTTAACTGCTGTTCGAATAGCTCAAAACCAAGAATACAAAAGACGAACGAAGCATTTCAGTTAAAAGCAATTCTTTGTACGTTAAAAAGTTAGTGAAGGAGAACTAGAAGTTTAACGAATTTCTACAAAAGAACACAAATTGGAGTACAACTCTCAAACATCACAAAGCAAGGGAAAGTGTTGAATTAAAGTGTTATGTTATGATATCTTGTTATTGTTTCTAGTAATATTTTGTAATTTATGTATTTTGAATTTGTCACATTTATTTTCATTCTAAATAAAAACTAAGTTTATACAATTATATTTTAGAGATTTAGTTCTTTTTCGTCACTACTTTCTTCCAATAAATTCTTTTTAAGTATGTAGTTGTTGTTGCACTAGCAATTTACAAATATTGAAAAAATGCTGCGAACAGAAGACTATAACAGTAGCAAATCAATAGATGAATGATATTTGTGTTGATTGCTCACTTTAAGTTTAATTTTCGAATTTTCTGCATATTCATGCTCATCGGTATTATTTTGTTCTTTTTGTATAAAAAATTATTTTTACACGTTTCTTTTGTCTGTGGATGTACGTGTACAATAAAGCATTTATAAAAATGAACTCTTATTAACTGTGGGACGAATTTTAGAATATTTTAAGTTTTAAATACAAGTTTCTTTTTGTTGCTTTCTTTTTTGTTTGCAAATGTGTTTGCATATGTGTGTTTCACCCTAACTTTTACTTAATAATCTATTTCTTTAATGTTCAATTTAATATTTCTTGATTTTTAAAAATTAGAAAAAGACCACTGTGTCTGTGAACATAATTTGAAGTTTGTACGTAGTTGCTTTATAGCATTTCCGTTAACAATACTGGCCAGTTGCATATTTCTTTTCTGTAGTAACACAACTGAATAAGGATAACACATACACTCATGCACACACACACTTTTCGTTAAATACGAGTACATCAATTTTGAAATTTTTTTTTAAGTCTATAGCAACCGACATCTCCGAAAATTAAGGCAGAAAAATTTGACTTTTTTCATGATGTAAGTAATATGTTTACAATTCATTTTTATTTTTTTTTTTTGTTTGATTTTTTCTCAACTTCTCTTTTCGCTTTCTCTATACATTTATTATTTTTTTTTTCGAAGACATCTAAACTTAATTCAATAAAATGAAAAAGATGCAGTAAACGGCCTTTTTTGAGGGCCTGATAATATAATCTACGTTATATTTCCAAACTTATTTTAATACTACTAATTCCTTAGCTTTTCCACATTCTGTAAAGGGATCTTAACTTTTGATTATTTAACTCTTCTTCGTATAAGAGAAACTAAGAGGCAATCAGAACATCGTTGTAATAATTGATACGATCTTTCTTCTTCTGATACTTTTTAGTATTATAAAGTACCGTATTACTCCTAAGACTCATTTTACTATTATTTATAAATGATGAAGCTTACCACTCTTTAATATCCCAAACTTTAAAATAGCGTTAAAGCAGAAAATGCAAATCCTTTTTAAAATAATTATCATTCACCTCCAATAGATAAAAACACAGAATGAATGTTTAAAAAACATTTAAAAACAATTATAAACATTTTTAGTTAGAATTGAAAAGAGAACAGCTAAAGAAAGTACTGTCACAATTTTTTAAAAGAAGATAATATTGGTGGTGCTTTACAGACAAATCTCCTGATATGACAGGTTTATCTAATGGCGTTCAAATACGAGCGATAAAGGAAGTTTTTTAACAGCAAGATCTTTTGAGACCTTTTGAGTTTGAATTTCAAAACGACTGAAAAAAATTTATTTCAATATAATTTAAAAATTTATATTTTAGCAATATTTTTTGCAATATTTTTCGTAAAACATAAATTATACCAACTGAGAAATGCACTGAAGATACCTGGAAACTTACCTCAATACAGAAAAATCGAGCTTGAACACATATTTTTTTAAGTATTAAACCTTTAAAGGCAGTGTAGAAACTATGTTAATTATATTTTAATCTGATTATTTTAGCCAGAAAATGTTCAATGACATAAACGTAAAATTTTCTAAACGAAGACGTCCCTTTTCGACGCTATAATTAATAACAGAGCTTTAACTAATATTGATGAAATTAAATATTTAATAAATGAAAATTGAAACCCAAATCGTAGACGCCGAAGCTACTATTACACACTAACCAACTGACCGACAAGAACACATGAGACACAAGATAGCCGATGTACTTGAAAAAACAATAAAAGAACACACTGCATCTAAAACCAATCCTGACGAACAAAAAACTACTAGAAAGATAAAGGCAAAACTTCGAAATAATAATCTATTACTTACTAAAGCAGACAAAGGGAACACAACTGTAATAATGCACAAGAAAAACTATATAGAGAAAACACAACAATTCATAAAACAAGCAAAATGCACAAAATTCAAGAATGACCCAACCGATTCATTCTAAAGGGAAATACGAAGCCTATTAAAACGCTGCAAAACGTTTACTGACGGAAAGTTATACATATACGTATACATGAACATGAAACCAGGACCCCCTACACTCAGAGCACAACCCAAAATTCATAAAGAAAATATTCCAATCAGACCTGTAGTAAATTACAAACCTGCGCCTGCATATAACTTGGCCAAACACCTCTCCACATTCTTAAAAGAGAAAATAAATTTGCAGAATATATACATGTTACGAAATACACAAGACCTCATAAACAAAATTAGGGACATCAAAATCACTGATAATACGACACTCGTTTCCTTTGATATAAAGGATCTATATACATCAATACCCACACACGAAACTTTGACTATCATACGTAACACACTTTCCAACTTATACGATATAAAAACAAAACTACTTTAGATTCAATAATAACATCTATAAACTACCTGATAGACTCGGCATGGGAAATCCAACATCCGCAATCTTCACAGAGATTTTCATGCAACATTTGGAACAACTACACATCAAAAAACTAATGCAAAAACATAAAATAACCCATTACTACAGATACGTAGACAACATAATATGCATCCTAGAAAGAGACAACGCCGAACAAATTCTTATGGACTTAAACATAATACATAACAAAATCACATACACAATGGAAAAAGAGCAAAACAGAACTTTACATTATCTTGACATTTATAGAAAACCAGCCATGAGAGACACAACTATCCACAGCTCCTCAAACCATCCTACCCAACATAAACTCGCAGCATTTAGACATATGATTCACAGACTTAAAATAATCCCACTCGCTTCAGATAAATACAACAAAGAACTCGATACAATTTACACTATAGCTAAAAATAACGGTTACAACCACACAACCATCGACAAACTACTCAGACAATACAACAACAAAAACAAGAAGAAAGAAGACAAGGAAACAAACGATACAACACATCTTTACTTACACAGGACCACAAATATATGGATTAACTAACCTTTTCCGAAAAGAAGGTTTACACACAACACTAAAAACTGCAAACACTCTAAAAACAAGGTTTACAGAACACATACGATCATACAAAAGGAAAAGGGAAGACTCCGATTTCGCAATACACCTTAACACACATGGACACGAACCAAGAGAAATAGATGAATGTATGACAGTATTACACCCAAGTAAAAAAGGGCGAAGACTAGATATTCTTAAAAACATGGAAATTTACAAAACACGAACGTTTAACGGAGACATTATTAACGAACAGGTAAACACAACCTCTGACACGATTTTTATACCACTAAAATTACTAAAACACTCTTACAAACGAAAAACCCCCACAGACGGTCACACTTACCTATCCAATAATAAAAGATCCAAATAATAAACTATTTACCACAATAAGCAGGACAGATATTAGCAATCTACCTGCATAATACCATTTAAACGGACAAAAATTACCTAAACCCACCACCTTTTTTCTTAAAACTATCTATTTTTAACACTATCTTTTTAGTTTTAACAAATACGTGGCTTGAAAATGATGTTATCACAGCGAAAGCGCTCGCCAAACGTACGAAGTACTCAGCCAGTGACAACGGTTATTACCGAAAATTATTACAACAGAAAATATTTATATCTCAAACTAAAAATGTATTAAATGACGCTAGATTTGGAAGGAATTATTGGAGCAACATAGTTCCTTGTATTTTAATTAAATTAAAATATTAAAAAAAAACTTTAATAAACATTACAACATTTAGCAATAATTCTTGCAAGAAAAAAACCGACTGCAAACAGATTTCATATATCTGTCTATGAGAGTTTGGTCACATACATCATATCAATTTAACTATTGGGACACCCTTTAACTTCCAAATTTTATACTTGCTGCTATAGCAATAAAGGTAGTAAATTTCAACCCTCTGTCTAACACTGTTCAACAGTTTGATCATGTACTTTAAATTACATTAACTATTGTAAAATCCTTTATTTTATAATTTTGAATGTGTGCATCTCTTTCCAGGAAAAAAATTTTTGAAAAGGTTATCGAGTGTGGAATTAAGCACTTTTGGCAGAAGTACTTCCCAACTAGATTGCCAGCTTAATGATTTTAACAAGGCATGAGACTTTTGTAATCAATTACTGAGAATCGATTACTTTTATTATTGTAGGAAATAATGAGTACCATTAGTACGGTAGTCTCTTTTAACATAAAGAACTAGTTCCATTAGTACTTCCTTTTTTGGAAACTAATGTAATGTGTTTTGTAAGCGAGTAACAAAATATGGCAATTACAAAAGTAATACATTATGTGGGAAGTACTTTTTTAAGTACTGTCTAATTTTTTGCTGGGTTATTATACCAAACAAAGTAACAGACAATCTTTCTTATATTCAAGTGTTTGTAAATAACAATTCATCCATATATGGGAACACCCTTTAATTTAAATGTTCAAATCATATATCCATTTAATAGCAGACTTAGCAAAACAGAGACCGTATAAATTTCAGTTTTATCACATACATCAAATTATAATAACTATTGGTACACCCTTTCATTTCCAAAGGCACATTTTATCCTTGTTGTTATAACGGATTTCGAAATACAGCTTCTTTGTAAATTGCAACCGTCTATCTAAAACTCTTAAACACTTTAGCCATAATGAAAATTAAATAAACTATTGGGGAACCCTTTAGTTTATAATTTTAAATATTTGTACTTGTTATTATAACGATCATGGTAATCGACATTCTGTCTAATTTTCAAGCGTTTGTCTATAACTGTTTTAAATATAGACCCATATAGGTCAATTTACGTCTTCTATGCGGGCGCCCTTTTGTTTTTAAAACTACTTTTGTATTACTTTGTGATGTTGGTAGCTACAGTGATAGGCAATTTTTTTTTCAAATTTTAAAAGTGGCGCCTTTTACAGTTCATAATACACGTAAAAAACAGTGTGTCGTATAAGAACATCATTTAGTTTTTACAATTATGCCGTTTTTAAAACAAGACTAATCTGAAGGCATATTCTTTACTTGACTGAGTTATGGAGGCACAAAAATAAAAAAGCAACATTCAGATGAGTTGCTAACTTCCTTCATTTTTGAAGTCTGTTAAAATAGAACACTTTTCAATTGACAGTTACCTTGTAGATATATACGAAGAATGCTGGCGAATCGCAAAGTGCATTTCATTCTGCTGATATCTAAATTTTTCTGTTCGCTTGCAATTTATCACAACTAATAACGAACTTAGGCCAGAAATTGAAAAAACAATAACTCATTTGCTATATTTTTGTTATACATTTGTTAGTAAAGAAAAAGTAATAATAAATTGTGATTTGTTACTACTCTTTGGGTCATAAAAACACTACTTAAAATATTTTTTATATCGCAAAAAATTATTCTTTTACAATTCGGAGAGGTGAATCATAAAACAAGCAACACAAAAAATTAATTACATTCTGCCATTTATTACTCAACAGTTATTTCTTAATACTTCGTGTTTCTTAAATAGGTAACGTAACGTAGTTTCGTTAAAATGTTGAGGCAGCGACACTCTGCACTGTTTTAACGCACTATGTAATTAGCAATCTGTCTACTCGCTTCAAATAAAGTACGCATAAAAATGGTTTGTGTTTAGTTAAAGGTTTGTAAAGGCCCTCTTAAGCAAGACTTTAGAGAAAGAAAAACAAATAACTGCCAAAGAGCTTTTTACTTATTGTGTTAAAATATTGTCCTTGTGTTAGTTTTTACTTATTGCATGTGTGTGTGTGTATGTGTACACATGTATGAAAAAAGTTTTTACTTCTCTGTAAATCCCAACTTTTATTTATGTATTTAGTGCTTTGTCATATTCAACCATTTGACTTAGAAGAATAAAAATGATGGATTTTTGATTTGTTTTCCAGATAAGTTTATATACTGTTAGAAAAACATTTTCTATTATGACATCAGTCGCAATAGTAATAGAAACAACAAAAGCAACAACACCTGCTATTCAAATGACTTATGTCTTGTTTACATTGTCCTTCTATGCCACTTTCAGCCAAAGTTTACTTGCTTCAAAAACAAAATGTTTGAATAATTTTTGTTTTATTTGTTTTCATTCTTGTTGACCGGTTCATCGTTGAGTTTATTGAGAAAATTTTATTTTTTGCTATTGCCATACGGAGGTGATCACGACAATGTGTAGTGATGGTCAGTAAATGTTGTATTTTTTGGTAACATTAATTAAATTTAGTTTTTTTAATTAAATTTAATTGGCGAAAACTGCTAACGTTTTAAAGCCTTTTTATACAAAATAATGCCATCTTTGGATAATAATAAATTTTAACGAGTAAGAGTGCCTTATATCCTTTACCATCTATGTAAATCTAGTTAAGTGAAGTAACTCCAATCAAAAAAGCAAAAAAAATAAATAAATTAATTTACATAAAAATGACATACATACTCGTACATTAGTTTTTTTTATTGAAGTTTATTGTTCCAAATGACATGAAAAAATTAGAGGTAGTCGTGGTGTTTTGCCTGACATGGACCGATCATGCTGATTTCCAATAGCACCACTTTCGACACTTTTTCTCATCAATTGACATATTTATTTTTTTATAAGAAATTAAGGTTGCCTCGGCAAATGATAAACTTAGGTATACCCTTTTTCTACTTTTTGTGAAGAAGGGCAGAAGCCGTCTTGATCGGCTTGTTTCGACTTAAAAGCAGCAGCTTGTATAAGCTTGTAAATTCTCCTAAAACAAATGCGACAAATCTGCCTGTTAACGCACCCACTCAACCAGAAATGGACTTCATCGGAAAATAAAATTTTGAATAAAAATTAAAAATTAGCATCAGTTTGATCTCTTGGCTTTAATTCCTGCACAAGTTATATCTTTAAAGCTTTTAAGCAAAAATTCTTTTTTAAAATCTTCCATTAAATGAAAAGACAGAACTCAGTTGCTGAGAACGACAACGAGTTGATTGAGTAGAATCAACTTCAATGCTTTCCTCTACAGCAACTACAACTTCTTGAGTAAGCAATATTCGGCGTCTCGCGGGATGCACAGTAACAGTAAATGTGGTCCGAAAACGATTTATTGTTCTTAGAATTAGCAACACTGAAGCATAAATATTTTATCAATTTGAAACGATTCATAATGAATCTTCAAAGCAAACTTAACAAAAAGCAACTATCAGCTGTTAAATAGGTGCCCAAATAAAGCAGTGATGCCACCTTAAATTTCGATAGTTTAAAAAACACGCTGCACATTCACATATAAACAGCAATAAAATTTAATTCAAATATTTATCAAGAAGTTTGTAATATTTTACTATTAATTTTTAGTTTCACGTTTTTTGACAAGATGCAATTAGATATTTAATAGGTATTTACCATTATTTTAGGAGCACTATTCTTTTGTTTTAAAACTAATAATTTATTCAAGTCTAAAATTTTGTTTTGCTTAAAATTTTTTTCAATTATTTATTTTAAATTAAATATTGAAGGAATATTGGATGCTTTCTTCATTCTCTTCTAAAAAGTCTTAAGTTCTCTAGGTCTGAGTAAAGGCTGGGAAAACAAATTTTATAAAAAAAACTGTTCAACTTCACATAGCTTAACACTACAAATTACTCTCTAACGAAAAACGATCTTCGACAAATTCTTGTTACTTTAACAATTGCTTTTAAATCAAGACAAGGTTATGTCGAATTTTCCAAACATATGCAAATCTAGCAACTCCAATCAAAAGAATATTGACGTGACATAAAAATCTCATCGGTCATTGTTCAAAATAATATGGAAATTCGGAGGCAGGCGTGGTGTTTTGCCCAATGCCTGGAAGGACATGGGCCGATCTTGCTGATTTTCAATAGCAAATCTTTCCATTGACAAATTAAGATTTTTCTCTAGCTGATCCAGTGCCTTGGCAAACTTGATTTTAACACTAACACGGACGGACAGACTGACATCGCTCAATTAACATCGCTATGCATAAGAAGAGTTTTAAGGCATCAGAAATGGATATTGCAGAAATTACAAATGGAATGTCTAGCTTAGTTATACCCTTTTTCCACTTTTTGTGCTGAAGGGTATATAATTATATAACAATCTTTAGGACTTTCCTCAGGTAATTCTAATAATCTTAAATCTCGTTTTACCCTTCTCTGTTTTTTAATTAAGACACAAGTTTCATAATTTATCACAACAAAATTGTTTCACCTTCAATTGTTATGTTGCTTTGTTATGTTGGCACCTTGAGCAGTTTCCTTCCCTATCGCCAGCCCCCATAACTTAAATGTACATGAAACAATATGGTGTGATTTGTTTACATATTTATTTTCCACTCACTCTACTACACTCTATAAGTATTTTGTCCTTTTGTAAATTAAGTCTTATTATTTTCAACTTAATTGCTAAACAATTATACGTAACGCAGTTTTGAGTTGTCAGATGGCAACAAAAGCTTGTAGTTTGCTTCAATACCACACATACACGAATCTCCTTTCTTACCTGAAGACATAACTTGTGGTATGAAGTCTTCACGATTCTGCAAAAAATTGTTCATTAATAAACTTATTATCATCACATAAAATGATGTACAAACAGATGGAAAAAGAATGTTTTTTACTGCCACTCTGTTAAGGGTTTTACAAGTGTTTAGATTACGTTAAATATATTTGTCAAAATATTTACATATTTACATCTAACTTGTAGAAAGGGAAGCTGTATGTTTATACACAGGTAAAATAACTGTTAAATTTATTTGTTAAGGAAAACAAGAGCACGAAAAAGAACAGCTTTGGCAAACACAAAAGCAAAAAATTCAACTACAGCAAAAAGGGTTAATTTATATTACGAGTAGATGTTTTGACAAAGAAAAGTTTCAAAACGCACTTTGCCATTTATTCATTTTTCTTGTTTTTTGTTTTTTAATGGAAGGGGTTATCAAATTTACAAAAAATGGAAAAACATTTTATAATGATTTATACATTCTTCCACATGTACACAATAAAAATTGTGTTGATACTAATACATGTACAAGATTTCTCTTTTAAATAACCGCAATAAATCTTAAAAGTCCCGTATACATTTAAAGTAAATTTAAGAATTTAGTAAATTGAGTTACAAAAACTTTAAAAATTCCAGTAAAGCTTAATACATGTATAAACTTTTTCTTACAAAAGAGATCAAGTGCTAAAAGCTTAAAAAATTGTTTTACTATTGACAATTTGGCTTTTTATATAAAAAAAAAACATTTTTAAATTAATAAAACTTTAAGCTTTAGCGATATCTTTATTTTTTAAAGAACTCGAAAAATATTTTCTGCAGAGAAAGGCATCAAGAATATGCTTACTTTTATAAAAAAAAAACACTTCAACATAATTTTATTTAAAAATTAAAAGCTATCCTTCCTCAACTGAAAGCAGTTACATATTTATTATTATGGCCTCAACAGTCTATTTTCTTTTTTATAAATTATTTATTTTTATTTATAATGGCCTACGACGGTTACCAAAATATCAAAAGCAAACAAAAACAAAAAAAAAAAAAGAATCTGCCCTCAGCCTTTAACAAATTTCCTTTCCATAAATTGAAACTTGAATTCAACTGCTTTCGGTTATATAAAAGCTTAATTTTTAAAGATATGAGAAATACTTAAATGTATTGAAAAATATTAAAAAAGAAGTAAGAGTGCTATATTCGGCTTATACGAGTATATCCTTCACCATCTATGTTAATCTAGTTTAGTAAAGCAACTCCAATCAAAAAAGCAAAAATCGGGGTGACAGAGTATTAACAAAAAAAAAAATTTTTACTACTGCATATATACAAAATTTTACATAAAAATTACATCGGCTCCTAATGGGTTAAGCATTTAAATTTTAGCAAATTTAGTATTTTCTTAAAGATCTCTTCAAGAGCTTTAAAATGCCCATATTGGCATTTTGAAATTATTTTAAAATTTCAGAGCCTCGTACCTCGGGAAATATGGGTGTGCGCCAATTTTCTCGCGGTATATTTTTTTCTAATTTTTCATTCGTTATCGCCCCATATATTTAGTTTTTTGATTCGAGTTACTTAATTGTTCTAAATAACAGAAAAAAATTTGAGGTAGGGGTGGTTTTTTGCCTACTGCCTCGAAGGACATGGACAATCATGCTGATTTCGAGAAGCACCTCTTTCGACAGTGTATCTAGTCGATTGACATATTTATTGTTTTGCCTTGGCAAGCTTAATTTAAACACTAACAAGCACGGACAGACCGACATCGCTCAACCAACTTCGCTATGCATAAGAATTCAGAAATATACTTTATGGGGTCGGAAATGGATATTAAAGAAATTACACACGGAATGACAAATTCAGTTATACCGTTTTTCCATTTTTTGTGGTGAAGGGTATAATTAGAAGGATTTTTTTAGAACTAGATACATTTTTATATATAGAAAAAACTTTTTTTTGCTTATTTAAAATGCATTTTATATCACATTAAATTAATTTTTTTTTGATTGTTTAAATTATTTATTCAATCGAAACTTATTTACTTCTTTTTTTGCCTAATTATAAAATTAATTCAATTAAATATTTAACGAAATATTTATGTATTTATATCTTAATAAAATATTTAATTGAACGAACTAAACATTTAATTAATTTTTAATCTGAAAAAATAAAGTTCAAAAACTTCTTTCTGTCTAAATAAAAACTTAAGTTCAGCGATAAAAAATTGAAAACAAAATTTTTGTTTTAAGCGAACACTTTTCAACAAAAACAAAAAAGAAATAATAATAACAGAAAACCTTAATTATTTTGTTTGTTCACAAGTTTTTCTTTCTAACAAAAGTTATACGCGTTATCGATTAAGATGTTGATAGAAAGTTTTTTCTTTGCAACAAAAGCTAATCGCTCGTGATATACTTGAGTAAAATTTTCGTTTTAATTTGACGCTGCTCATGAAACTTTCATATTTAATTCGATTATAAAAGTATTTCATGCTTAATTAAACAAACCAAAAAGAAAAAATATAACAACCTTAATTAGTTTATTGCTGGCTATTATTATACATATATTATTGTCATATAATAATTGAACATAAAGTGGCCAACCCCTATAGCGGTATTTCCTTCCTTTATTCTTTAACAATTGAACACTTACTAAATAAATTGCCAAATACAAACGAAATATTTAACAATACTTGACGATATATAAATGTTGAATCATAATATAATCTAATTTACATACTTTAACAAAAAAAATTGTATTTAATAGTTGTGAATGCTTGGAGTAATTTCTTGGCCCCTTAATACCCTACAGTTGTTCATATACAACAAACTAAGGGAAGGCTCTGTGTAAATTTATGTACCAGAAATCAATTCAGGCACTACTCTTAAAGCGCCTTTTTGTCTTTTTAAGCTGTGAAATTGGGAATCGTAGTGGTGGTTAAATGTGGTCAGATTTATAAGAACAATCTACGTACAAAAAATACTCAATATCTGTGAACTAAAACACGAGAACTTGTGGATATGGAACTTCTAAAAAATAAACACTTGAAAATTGGACAGAATGTCAATTAATATGACCGTAAAAAGTAACATTCAAAATAATAAATAAAAGAGTGCTACAATAGTTCATTTAATTTGATGTATATGGCCATAGTTTTGAACAGACAGACAATCGAAATTAACAAGGAACCGGACCTGTATTGCTAAGTCTGATAAAAAACAAGTATAAACTTTGGATTTTGAAATTAAAGGGTTTCCAATAAGTTCATGTAAAAAGTATACTTGCATTTGGACCGCCATATGGCAATAATAACGATATGAGCATGACGACATTGGAGCTCCGGGCCATTGCAACGACTGCAAGATTGGGCTCGAAGGGGATCAATTCGTAAAAAGCTGAAGTAGTGAATTGGGTTGTAAGAGGATTGCAGGGTGTCTAGAGATATTTGGCCAGGTGTAAACGTAGCAAAAACCCAACTGAAGAATTTGGACAGGTGAGTTCTGAATGTAGTTGTAGGTGGGATAATGTTCATTGCACCATTAGGGCAAGCGGCACATCGGATTTCTGTAGGATGTGCGGGACAAAGAAGAGTTAGAAACAATTGAGCACATTTAGTGTCTCTTCCCGTTACTGCAGAGTCGGAGTCTTAAGTTGCCAAGCGAAAGATTTCTCGATAGGCTACGCGTAATCGGTGTGTGAATATTAGAGGATTACGTCGGCTTCATCAGGGAAGTCTGGTGACTAGGGGATGTTCCTTGGTGTAGATACATGAAGGGAATCGCAATTGACGCTGAGTCGCCTAGTGCAGATTTTTCGTTCATGGGCACTACCATTTTGAGCCTAACCTCACCTTTCAAACAGCTCAGTTTATTTTTTTGAACATTTTTACCTGGATGGATTAATCACCGAATAAGTGTTTTAGAGAATCTAAAATATTACTAGTTAGCTGCGAAATTCAAGGTGAAGACTGTACTTTTTCCAAAGGAAAGCTGGTCAAGCAGCAACTACTAATGACGTTTTATACCGCAGAGTAATTGAAAAGTAATGCCAAATTTAGATGATACGGATGTAAACTATTATTGGTTTTAATAGCATGTTGCTACACCGCCAGTTATATAATTAAATTATGGGCTTTTCCAAACACAATTCAGTCCTACATACGAGGGCTGCTCTATATATTTCTGGCCTAATAGTAAAAATGCGAATATTTATAATCAAAAATGGTTTTATTGTTTTTCAAAGTATTCTCCAGCATGATTTATACACTTTTGCATGCGCTCAAACCAGTTGTCGAAGCACTTTTTCCACTCCGATTGAGACACCTCTAAAACATGGTTTTTGAACACTTCAACAGCTTCTTCTGGCGACGAAAATCGTGGACCACGCATTTTTTTCTTGATGTGCGGAAACAAGAAGAAGTCATTAGGTGCCAAGTCAGGGCTGTACGGCGAATGGCCCATTAATTCGACGTTTTGGCCGGTCAAAAACTCTCTGATTAGAGCCGATGTGTGAGAGCTCGCATTGTCATGGTGAACAATGATTCGTCTTCTCTTGTTGGTTTTTCGAATTTCTCCGATGACTTCAGGCAAACAAATTGTAGTGTACCACTCAGAAGTGACCGTCCTACGTTGCTCAAGCGGAACAGTCGTCTTTTGAAGCACCGCAATCGTATTTTTGCAACATTTCTTTGCACCAATCGACACGAGCCTTTTTTGAGCGACTTTCAAATTGTGCGGGATCCAACGAGAACAAACCTTTTTTACGGCCAGGTGTTCATGCAGCATCGATTGTATGCTGGTGGAAGAAATGTCCAAGGATGTCTCTTTCTCTCGGTATGTCGCATGTCGATCTTGTATTATGAGTTCACGCACGGCATCAATGTTCTCTGGCACAACAGCCGTTTTTGGACGACCTTCACGGAATTCGTCTTTGAGCGAGATTTGGCCACGATTGAATTCATTATACCAATTTTTCACAGTGCTATAGGATGGTGCTTCATCGCCATACAAAGATTTAAGTTCATCAATGCACTCTTGTCGTGATAATCCACGTCGAAAGTTGTGAAAAATTATGGCACGAAAATGTTCACGAGTTAATTCCATTTTTTTCTATATTAATTTTTTCAAGTCACTGTAAACAACACAAATAACGGTCGTACGTCAAAACATTTTGAGTACGATTATGCTTAAAAATTACAAACTTTACAATGGAAATGTCAGATTGCACTTGGCAGCACTCAGTGTTGCCAGGCCAGAAATATATATTGCGGCCCTCGTACTAAGCCTAAGCAAAAATAATTTATGCTTTTGTTGAACTCATGTTTCGTAATAATCTTGAAAGTATCAGAAATCAACTCGTTACAAAAAAAGTAATAAACATCTTTTATAGTGTTAATGATAAGAACTCTCACACACGACTGTTGTATTATTAATGTAAATCTCTTTTCCTTTCGTGTTATACATGTGAACATAAATTTTTATTAAAAAAAAAAAAAAAACTTTTCTCATCCACTTAATAAGCAAATAGTGTTGTAAAATAGTTAATAAATTATCCTTAAGGATTTGAGTTTTGATATTTACCAGATTAGTTTTTTAACATTAATGAACAATATGGAATCACGTAGGATTCTTGTTTGCATAGAAAAGTTTGGTTTAACATGTGAATGTTATTCGTTAGTATGTTTTTTGTTAAGTAAAATTATCAGAGTGTGAAAGTCTGTATGTTAATTTTTCATAACAGCTGTTTAGTGGCAACAAAATATTTTGTAAAACATAAATTCATTTAAGTGAACACACACACTCACACACATATGTGTAGTAGGCTAAAGTGTTACTTTGCATACATTTTTAAATATACTAATTATATATTTATTCGTAACTGATGTCTTCTTTAATTTGCTACGATTTTTCTGTAACACTTAATGAGCTTTTCATTAACATCTTATTACCAATTAGAGTTAAGTTATTTTTCTTTCTTAAGTGCATTTGAAACAAAATCTTTCAGTTTATTTAAACTAAATTAAATAGTTATTGTGGAAAAAAACCGTCTTCAAATCAGATCGCCACCTACATCAAATTATTAACTATTGGCATCCCTTATATTTCATCTGCCTACAATGCTACAATAAGAGTTATAGCAATCGACATTCTGTTTAATTTGCAAACGGTAGTCGATGACGGTTATAAATATAGGCCTACATAGATCAATTTACATCAATAATGGGAACACCTTTTAATTTTTAAAATCAAATTATAAGCTTGTAGTTATAGCCGGCTAAGCAATACAGTTTAAAAGTTTTGCAACATACATCAAATTACATTAACTATTGAGACACCCTTTAATATACAAATACAAATTTTTTTGCTTGTTGTTATAGCGGAGTAAGAAATACTGGTTCTTTGTAAATTTCAAGCGACTGTTTAATGGTACAGCAAATTGGGGCACCCTTTAATTTATAATTTTGAATATTATACTTGTTACTATAACGGTCATAGCAATCGAAATTCGATACAATTTGCAAACGTTTGTTTATAACGGTTCAAAAGATAGGCCTATATAGGTCAATTTACGTCACCTATAGGGATACCCTTTAATTTTTAGATTTATCTTTGTATTACTTTTTGCCATTGGCAGCAGTTTTTTTTATACTGGTGCCCTTTACGGTTCATAATACATACATGTAAAATCACGTATCTTGTTTGGGACATCCTTTAATGTTTAAAATTATGACCTGATTTTAAAAGCTTAAACTTTCAAATAAAGAAGAAATTTTCAAAATCAATCCAGAGATGACTTAGTTGGGGAGGCACATATATCAAAAAGCAACATTTAAACGAATTGGTAAAAATGCCAAAGTTTATTCAGTTATAAAAGGATATTTTTTACTTTGTTTTTCTTAATATAAAGTTTCTGAAAGTTAAGTCCAGCATATTTGGATTGCTTTTGTAGTTTGCCTTCTTTAGAGCAACTGCCCTGGGTGATACAAGTCTTCTAAAGGTGTTTCTAACCATGGGGATGCATCGTAGTAATTTATAACTAATTTCAACTATGACTTCAGCGCTATGAGCGATAAAGCCTGAACCTTCACAGTAACAAAAACCTGATATCTACAAAGACTAGAATGATCCATGATTGCAAAAAAAAAAAAATTAAGTAACGCTGTATTAATTGTATTTCTTTTTCCTATTGCTGCACGCAAGTGTGAAAGTGAAAGGAAATATATCTTTAGTGAAATTGACATTTGCTAAGTTCCCAGTTACAAAATTTAAATTTGTTGATATTGATTTCCGTTTATTCAACTCTTCAGGAAACTTCATATAATTTTTAGATAAACTAACGATATTTGTCAAAACAAATTGATTAAATTAGGCGAATAAAAATAAAAAGCAATGTCAAAAATCAAACTTCAAACAAAATAACAATAACCACTGAAAGATTTTATGTCTAACCAACTTCAAAACTAGAAGTTTATCAATTCGTCTTACCCCGTTTTATATTTGTGTCTGCAGAACTCAGTTATTTCTGACCAGATTTGGAATTTTGTTTTTTAACTGAAAGGTGATGAACCTTAAAAGACCCTATATAAAATTTTAACAGAGTTGGCATCACTACTTAAGGAAGTATAAAACATAAAAATAAAAGGTAATGTTAATGCTAAAGGCTGTCTCCATTGTACACTATATTCAACTATTTAATTTTGTCTTTTGAATCAATTGAAATAAACACTTGAAATTCGGAGAAAGTGTGTATTAAAATTTTTATTTCATATTTGATCGTTGGTCGTCTGTTTTGAAGCCGTTTCTATTGGAAGAACTACTCTTGTCTTCTTATTGACGCACTGCATGACCTTCTGAAAAGTACACTGGATGCTCAGAGAAGAAAGAAAATAACAACTGTTAATAATGAATTGCGTCTGCTTGTTATATTAACATAACACAACTTTTTCATACACTTCTTATAAAAGACAAAAGAAAGAGTATAACACTAAAGTGAAGTAAATTAGGTCAGTATAAAGATTGGTTGCTTAAATTTTATTTTGCTTTCTATATAAGCGATAAAATCGTCTGGAAAATTTCGCTCTTTTTTAAAAAATAACACTTCGTTTTTACAAATTTTTAATATAAATAGGGCTGTGAGAAATTTAAATTTTTACATATTCCATTTTTAAAACATTTACAATTACTTCATAATTTAAAAAATTAAAGGGTATACCCATATAACATACCAGTTTTTTATGTGTATTTTGATCCCTAAAGGGATCCGCTAACCCCTAATAGCAAAAATTTATACAAAAATAAACATTAAAAGTATAGGGTGTCCCCATAGGTGACGCAAATTGACCTAAATAGGCCTATATTTTGAACCGTCTTAGAAAAACTGCTAAAATATCGTTTGTAATGAATGTTATTGTAAAAGGTATTAATTTACAAAAGTATAAATGAAAGGGTACGCCAATAGTTCATTTAATTCAATGTACATATATGGCTATACTTTTCAACAGGTTTACAACGAAGCTCTATTGCTTACTCTGCTTTAACAATAAATATAAAAATAAGATTTGTAAATTAAAGTGTGTCCCAATAGTTTATGTAATTTAATTTATCTTGTCCAATCTTTGAACCATTATAGACAGACAGCTGAAACTTGTAAGGGACCTGTTTTGCTAAGCTCGCTATATCAACAAGTTTGTAATTTGAGTTTAGAAATTAAAGGGTGTTCCCAAAATTAAAGCTGCCACCACAATTCCTAAAATTCTTTAAATTTTTATAAAAAGTTTAAACATATTTAGTTTAATCTTTGGAACAGTTTTACCTACAAAATATTTTATAAGCCGAAACTTACATTTAGTCCACTACAAACCAGGGTTTAAATTGCTTGCTTAAAAATAGCTACAGCACTAAAACCTTTGGCTTGCTCACGTGTTTTTCAGCAAATAAAAACACTAAGTGTGTCAGCATTTACAAAACATTTTATTATAAACGAAGCAACAGCAAATGCAAAAAAAGAGAAAAAAAATCATATGCTTAAGCTGAATATGTGTTTCTTTCTGCAGCAAAGTAATCAGCAAAGCATTTATTTTGAAAATTTTTGCTACTGCTTAAGCAGCACGATTTAGTGGTGTAATAAAACCAACGTTTTTAAAATGTATTTTTTACACATTGTAAGTAAAAAATACATAAATATGTTTCCAATTTTAAAAGCGATAAAAAGTAGCGCGTTACAGCAAGTAGCAACAAGAAAAAACAATCGTATTCAGCCATAACTTCTGTTACGCGTTAGGTTTACCCAAGTAAATTCTATAACTATGCTATAAATACACGGCGGCATGTTTGATTTTACATCGGCTAGTTCTAGCGGCTAAGGCGTGAGTTTTTATATTTGTAGCATAGACCGCGCAGCATAAAAAAAGATTCTTCATGCCATTTTTTTTTATTTGCCTAAAAGTTTGTGGGGTGTTTATATTTCGTAAGTATATATTTGTTTTTTATTTAGAAATTGGTTTAGTGTCTAATGGTTATTTGTTTTCGGTAAGTGGTCGGATGTTTTGACCAAGGGTGCATTGTTCCCTCCCAATTGATTCGATCAATACGCCTTTGACGATTACAGCAGCCCAGGTTTTTTCTTATAATCGTCCCTTTTCCACTCTAACGCTAATTAAGGCTTCATTTTAAAGAGTTCAACATTTTCTTTATTTTAAACTTTAATACTTCATTATGTTTTGTATTATATCCATGTCTTAAACTAATATAAATATATATATATGAAAAAAAAGTTCCTACTTGTTTACATTAGGATTAAGAATACTTATTTACAAAATTAACCTTTTTAATTTAAATTTTTAATTTTTTTGCTTTTTATGTTTAGTTACAAAAATAGTTTGTTTTTATTTCTCTGCCTCATCAGCAATTATGTATGACAAATTTGTTATATTGTTTTTAAGAAATATTTTTAGTTATTCAATTTGCCAACTGTAAAAAGAGGGGAAAATATAAAGACAAAATTGTATATAGTCATTTACTAATTTTGAGAACAATTTAGGACCAAATACATTTAAGAGAAAGAAGGTTTGGGGCTTGCTTAATTCGCCGCAATTGAAAAAAAAACACATTTATACTTTTTTTTTTATTTTTACACCTTCAACAACATAACTATTTCTTAATAATTTAATGTTTCTTTGTTTCTTACTTACAGTTTTAAAGTTTATATTAATTGTTCGTTCCTTCTGATGACGTCATTAAAGGCCTTTGATGACACATATAATTGAAGTTCAGCTTCTGTTAATGAAAGAAATAATTGTTTGTTGTCGTTGTTGGTTTAGTGTTTTTTTTCTTCTTGCTTGGACTATTACGTTTTTTATTTGTGTCACTAAATATTTAGTTAATTTTCATGTTGGAATAAACCTTTTATTTTGTTTTAAATATATCACTACGTTTTAATTAATATCAATTACTTAAAGCAATTATCCAAAGTACATGTTTGGGACGAACTTTAACAACGAATTGAAGTAAGGAAGAATTAAGACTGCGTTTAGTTTTACTTATTTAGAAAAAGTTAGATGAACAATTGATATTACAAGAAATAAAAATCTATGTGAAGGAGTGAGATGGAACCATAGTAATTTTTCAACAGAGAACCTTAAAGGCAATATGCAATAATTGATAGATGAGGCAGTGTTAAATAATTCAACATGCTATTTTTTTATGAATGAATTCGACAATGAAAATATTAATGGGAATTTTATATACCTATATATATATACATATACATATACATATATATATATATATATATATATATATATATATATATAAAGTGTAGTAAAGTATGATAGTAAGGTTCTTATATGTTTACAATTAGTGACAATGATTTGTGTGGATAATCAATTAACTTATGCTTGAAATAATAAAAAAAAATGAGTAATTTAATTTTTTTTTAATCAAATTCCTGCTTTTATGAGCCCATAAATATTTTACCAAAAGAAGTCTACTTCGTGCTTAGACTTGCACTACACGTTTTACTTTTTTTTTTGGAGTGCAATTTTGATTGTGTTTCGAAAATAATTTCAATAGCCAGGAACTGTGGACAAGTTTACGACTTCAACAAATTTGGTTTTGATTAGTTTTTTTTCCCAAAAATTATTACGGAACCACATGTCTAGAATAGGAGTGAATTTTCAAATAAAATATTTCCTATATAATCTTCTGTAACTTACATTATAGCTTTTTTTTTCCATAACAGACCGGCAAAATCGAAATAGTTTGCTTTCCAATACACTTATTTTTTTCCAGATCCTATTGAAATGGGCTTATGATTTTTATATATATTTTTTGTATTTAAGAAACTTTGTGTTGTACTTCACTTAAACACGTTCTCTTAACAAAAGGAAGTGAACCAAAAGTCTCGCACAAAATGTGGTTTTCTAAAAGAATTCATAGCATGCGAATAACCGGGTACTCAATCCAAATTCAATCGCCAATGATGGCCATGGGTAAAAACAAAAATTTTAAGGTAACGGCGTTATCTCTACGCTGATGTCTTAACATAATTTTAATGAACCGTCTTCGTTAAAGAAAATCTGCAACACTTCATAGTAAAGAGTTAAGCAATAACAAAAATCAAAATAAAGAACAACTGATTGCTTTAGCAACAGCAAACGTTTTTTAAGTAATTGCTTTGCTGGTTGATTTGCTGCAGAAAGAAACGCATAGTCAGCTAAAGCAAAAGCGTTTCTTTCTTTTTTGCTTTTGCTTTTGCTGCACATTTTTCCACAGCAACAGTTAAGAAACTACATATGCATTAAAAATCGTCGAACATTTTTAATCACTGCTACAAATAAATATTTTAATTTAGAATTAAAGAACTAAAATGGCAATATCTTTCCATACATAATTGTTTCAAATTCTTAAGTGGAAACGTGTATGAATTAGTTTCGATTATCCATCTCTTTCTGGAATATTTAGGTATTAAAATTATAGCAATCCAATATTTACACATATTAGGGAGTAGATTTACAGTTCAAAAACAGTTGAAAGTATATCTAAATATACGAGTAGGTCCAATATATTTATACGTGCTTAGTTATCTTCAGTTGTTGCTTATAGTCGGTTCTTGACTTCATTTTTAAACAGACATTCAGTTAACTTGCATTTAAATTTAAGTTGTATTTAAATGCAGTTTCGGTTTATGTTCGATACTCATGTACCATACTCATGTCTTAACAATCTAAGCTTATTTTGTTTATTAAACATTTTAATTACCACAAACTATTTAAATTAAATTAAATTCAAGCAACACATAAAATTTCGTTCAATGGCTAGAAATGCTTGTTAATTTTTGTTTAGTTTTGGGAAACAGCAACAAAAAATGCCATAACGATATGGTCAAACTGTATTAATTAAGCATTTTTAAGTTTAAGTGAAAAACTGAATTTTGTTCTTAAATAGTACTAAAAGGTAAATGACAACCTAAAACTGGCCCTGGTCAGCCCAAGCTTGGCCACTTAACATTGCACGCTCGATTGGTCGTTCCCCTCATGTTAATTACAACAATATGCCTTAATTTATTTAACTAGGTTACTTATGAGATTAGTAAAGCTGCAGTTAGTTTTCTTAAAAACGCTTAAAATCAATTGTAATACTTGTCTGACAATTGAACAATTAAACAATTTAGATTGTCTGACAAGTTGACACGTAAAAACTTTATTGCACATTTTGTTGTTGTGATTTGTCTTTAATTTTTACATTAAATGTGCAAACACATTCATAATCGTAATATAAACGAATATATATTTTTAAATATGTCTGAATATGAGAAATATACTCCAGAAAGAAATGCAGCATAAAGTAAGTTTATGTACAAATTAATTGCAATACAATCTGCTTTCTTACAGGATACTTAGTGGAAAAAAACAGTGTAACTAAAAGGTAAGATTTCAATTAATTTTCGCGATCTCGAGGTCTAAGCCCTTTAAAGAGTATTGTTCCAACCCCAAAGAAACTAAAATCATACTTAAGCGTTCTTACACTAGTTTAATTGATTTCATTCCTTATTTCTTAATATATCTAGATGTAGACGGCGCCACTTTACAGCCAACATAAATCGCACAAAAACAAAATGAATTGAAATTAATAAAAATGTAAATGAATTGAAAAAAAAAAAAAAGATGTAATTTGAAATAAAGCAAAATATAAATTGTTGAAAATAAAAATCTGACATCGTTTTGCTTCATTTGCATAACTTAAACAAGAAAAACAACTTGTTGCCCCAGCAAATGAGCATAAATTAAATCAAATAATAGTGGAGACTAGAACTGAAGAAGAAGTACAGATAAAATTACTTTCAAAATATTTCGAACTCATGTTAAAAAATATTAAGGGTATAAATATTTTCAACTCTGCCCTTAACGATGCAATAGACTTAATTAAATGCGAGGCAAATACTATTATTAAAGTTTTAGGAAGTTTTAATAGAAATTTTAGAGATGTGACAGAAATTGAATGAAAAGTCGAAGGCACGACGTGTTTTTACTCGAATGCATGATAATTGTATTAAATTTCAATCCTCAACCGTCACTTCTATAGCACTGATAATTGACGGAGAAAGATTTGATCGCAAGCCAAAAACATTAATATTTAAAAACCGTCTTCGATGATATAAGTTCCAACACTTAAATTTGCAAGAGATAGAAGTGTTTTGATCACCACTGTACAAAAACACAATTCTAAAAAATATAAAGACTGAAGAATAAAATAAAAATAATAAAAGTTCATTCTATTTGAAAAAAGTTTGTCTGCAAGTGACAGTAAGTATCTGTAAATTACCAAAAAAAAAAAAAAAAATCTACTTATTTAGACACTCAAAAAATTCGTTTTTAGGGATTTACATAGATTTAAAGTAGAATACATTATCCATTTAAAACCATTGCCTTTGGTGCATAGATTTATGCATTAATACGATTTACTACAGACACATAAATTTGTTGACTAGAAACTCTAAATAATCCTTATATTATTTTCACTTTCCAGCAAAAAAAAAACATTATCTAAGGGCCCTTTCCATAGCTTATAAAAAGATAAATGTAGGATTTTATCACACACCATATTTTTGTTTAAACAGTCAATGATGTCTTCTTACGAAACGATGTGGCTTTAAAATTTAAAAAAATAATACAAAAATTTTAAATTTAGGCATAAATATGTATGTTTGACTCAAATGCGTCGTTGGTTGTTTTTTGTAGTGTAGCCAGACGGTCTAGGATGGCTTGAATTATGTACTTCTGGTTCGAGGTACCAGTTAAAATAAAAATTCCCAGTTTAAGATATAATTCTTTGTTAAGTATAATTTTTAGTTACATAAATTAATATTTTATACTGAGCAAAAATTCATACTTAAAAGAAAGAAAAAAAAAAACCTTGAATACCTATGCAATTGTGTCTGCAAATGAATAATCAGTTATTTTCTAACCCTTTGACACGGGAATTAATTTCGGCCGTTGAAAAATTCTATATATTTCTTTTATAGGTTAAAAAGGCGTCAAAGAACATGGGTAAAAAATTATAGGGACAAATTTTATTCTAAAGTGGGTTTTAAGGATGTACATTTTATTTTAAAATCTGCTTTAATCTAACAACTTCTTCACTTTACTTTATTTTTTTATTGATTTTAAATTTCTGAATACACATATGTACATAAATAAAAGAAACATTTAAAAATTCATCAAAAAAATACGTGAAAATATTCAATTTTTTGTTGTTTTTTTTTTAAATAAACTTTCATATAAAAGTGATCTCAAGTTGTATTGAAATCTTTCAGCCTCTTTTAAAATTAAAAAATAACATCACAACGAACCTGTAACTGCAAATTAATTGCATGTATCTAAAATTTCAAACAGTTACGGGTTGATAAAATCGACGTACATTATAATGTACGCCACGCATCAAAGTGCTAATACTGATAAGTACATTTATTTTGTACTTCACTGATAATTTATGATCCAAAAAATCCCTTTTGAAGCCTTTGATAATTGCCGAAAGATATTCTAATTGATGAGATATGAATTAGAAATGCTTTTGTGAAAAGTCTATTAGTACGCTGAAAAGAAAGAAGTAGAATGTAGAATAGCTCGAGTTTTAATAAGAGTACATTTTAATGAAAAATGTTGAAACTTTTAAAAATATTTGCGTACCACTGAAGCAAAAGTGTTTGAAATTAATACATATGTACATATGTAATATGACGTAAGACTGGATTATAATTGTTACGTTTCCTTGCTTTTGTGTTATTATTTTTGTAAAAAAAAATTTAATAAATTTTTTTTTTCTATAAGTGCATTTCTAAATTATCCAGTTATTATTTCAAAATCAAGGTGTATTTTTCCCATTATCCAGTTATTTGACTTTTGGTATCTGGCAAGCTCATTTATGAGCATTAGCTCGTGTCTGCACGTTGTCCCGCAGGAAACAATATATGGGTGATAAATCGCAATAAGGTGAAGGTCAACTGATAGATCCATTATTGATAAATGCAGTTATCGAAATCAAGTAAACGATGGTAACTGTTGCTGTATGGCCGTAGTTGTAGAGCTATCCTGTTGAACAAAATTTGTGCGAATACATGACAGATATTTCTATAGCGTTATTTAAGCGTCAATCATTTCATGATGATTTGCTAGAGCTTACTCATCATAAATGTAAAAACAAATGAGCGCAGTTTCGCAGCTTTTATAAGTTTTATCAGGATTAAAGACGCTAAATGTCCGCTTTTTTGGTTTGACAAACCATTAAGCGCACCCCATACAATAGTTGATTTAGAACAGTACTTAATTTAACAACCAAAAATATTTACATTAGTCTCCGTTTATGTTTTAATATGGCCGCTATAATTTTTTTAAAGTTTTATATTCGATGGCCGTCAGCCCAATCTGTGCGGTAGTTAAGAACTCAATACGTAGTATTTTTGTATACAAAGTCTGAGTTGCTATTGCCATCATAATTAATTTTTTTTTTTTCTACTATTTAAATGTAACTGTTCAGGCGGGCGTATTCTTTCTCCTCACCACTGAAAAAACCTTAGCGAGGATTTTCAGAGCACATTGTCATTGCCGACCCCATAAAATATATTACATGTCCTTCGAGGCAGCGGGAAAACACCATCTTTAGTTTATCCATAGCATGTGGAATAATAAATAAAATAAGACAAAAAATCCAGTGAAAAAATTGGCGCTCGCCCATATTTTCCGAGTTACAGGCCTTTTATTTTTTCATAGCAAAATACGATTGTGCATCAAATTTTTAAGATATCAATATGAGTATCATTTAAAAGCTTTGGAAGAGTTTTTTTTAACGAAATACGAAAATTTCTTAGAAATTTCTTATTAATGCTTAATGCCCGTTAAAATCCGATGACATTTTTAAGTAAAATTATTATAAAAGTAAAACTTAAATTTTTTATTCTTTGTCATCACAATATTTGTTGTTTTTAATTGGAGTTATTTCACTAAACTAGATTTACATTTATGATAAAGTATATAAGATTAGACATAGCCGAATATAGCACTCTTACTTGTTTTACTTTTTTGCTAAAAAAAATGGAATAATATATATTGTTGGATGAAACTTCACATAGAAAGTTTCCTTTAAATTATCATAAATTTTATTTTTTCATTATATGAGTGAATAGGTTCATCTCAAATATTTATTTTATTAAAATTAAATTTAATTCACAGGTAGCTCAAGCAATTTCATTAAAGAGAAAACTTTACGGAAGAAGCAAAATATATTTTATTTCTTTTAAAAATTTCAAGAACCAAATGAGAATTCTATATGAATTTTTGACATTATATTACGTTAAGAGATTTAATCAATCGTACATTTTAAAATAACAATGTTAATAGCAAAAAGTTTGTAGAACTATTTTCAATTTGCAATTTCTTTAAAAAAATCTTTAATGGATTAGATTTATTTCGTGAATACGGACATTACGCTTCAACAAAAATACTATTAAACTTTCTGTTTTCATTGTGCTTAATGTACTTCTACATTTAGTTAATTCTTAAAATAAAATGTATTCACATTAAGAACAAGCAGCAAATCTGAGAAATTAGCAATTTTCTTGAAGTTTTCCTTGATGTGTCACCGACTAGTTTATTTCGATTAACCGCGACTGTTTAAAAAAAGCGAGTATAAGTGCAAAACTCTGTATCAATTTTAAAAATTTTTAAAGTATATGTGTCAAATATCTGTTTAAACCAAACTCATTTAAAATCCATTAAACTTTTATGCACCCACGTCGTTCGCATTTTCTCCTAAAAACCAAGTAAAAAGCAAAAATTTAAGAAATAAAGGAAAAGGAAAAATATTTTTTTAAGGAATTGAGAAAACTATTTGAATTTGAATGATTTATGCATTTATCATCATCGGAAATGGTTAAAATGAATATGTGTGTAAATAGATCTGTGCAAGCGCTTGTGTGTGTCTCATGAAGAAAAACCCACAAAACTGTAAAAAAAATTATCTAAGTTTCTTATAGTTATAAAATCTATGTAAGTATTGCCAACAAAAACAGCAAAAACACAAAGAACAAATCATTAAAATATAAATGGAGAAATGAATTCTAAAAGTTTCAATAAATGTGCGAGTTTAAGTATTTGAACTAAACTTCTTACGTTTTACTGCATTGAAAGGAAGACCTACACAGTCTTTGATACTCGTAAACAAGACGGAAGGATAACGTCAGTCGTCTTTTCAGTCTTTTTATTTGTCTGGTGTCTTGTATGCTTTAAGTGAAAGATTGCCATTTTCTTCTACAAGTCTGCTTGTGTGTACATTTTTTTAAATTTTTTGCTAAAATAAGTGAACAAAAACATTTTAATTGAAATTGACACTTAAAAGTTTTTTTGCACCTTTTTCTGTATCTCTTTAAAAGTATAAAATTTTAGTCCTCTTTTTATATTTTATTCATTAGCTGTTTCTTTTGAAAAGACTGTTATTAATCTTTTGCATGTGTTTTTTATAAAACGTAGCAAATGGATTTGTTTCAGTACTTTTTTCAAAGGTAATTTGTAACATTTTCAGTGTAACTCAGTTTTAACAAACATTTAACAAATATATCAGTTTAACTTCAAACATTTTTCTGAACTCTGTACGTAATACTGAAGTCTGTCTAAAATTGCAACAAAAATTGTATATAACTGATGAAATAATAATTATTTTTCATGCCCAGTTGCACTAACAGAAATTTTTTAACATTTCTGATCAGTATCGGCATCATCATCGTTATCTGGGAAATCATCGTGAATACATTGACGCTTAAACAAAGCTACCAATTTAAGGGACTTACTTTGAAAATCTGTCATCAGTTTGCGAAACTTTTGAACTACTAATTGTGTTCAGCGATGAGGCTTAATGGCTTTGTTGGCTTAACGGGTTTTAAAATAAACTAACTTGCAAAATATGGAGTTAATCCAACCCACAAAGGACCCTCCAGACTTCATCCTTAAAAATGCACAGTTTGATGTGGGTTCTACGGTGGTGGCTACCTTGTTCTTTTAAAAATGAAGCCGCACTTAGCGTAAGGGTAGGTGAAGGTCATAACCGCAATATCATCAATGAATTTTTGTGTGAAAATATGAACAAAATTTATAAGGATGAAATGTAATTGTAACAAAACGGGTCTACGTGCCATACAGTGATCCCAACCACATAGACTTATTAAAATCAAAATTTGGCGCCAAGTCGTGCGATTTTGCATCTCTCGAATATTTCCTGTGGGGCCTCTTAAAGTCATTGGTTTTTGCTAATAAACCAGGAACAACAAAGGCCTTAGAGGTCATCCTTGGACGTCCAGAACAGCGCGGCAATATGACCGAAATGTTAATGCAATGTATTGATCTTTTAAATAAATAAATAAAAATAAATTTGATTTTTTTTGTGAATTTCTTAAAATTTAAAGTTTTATCGAGATTGCAAATCGCCCTTTATAAAATTCATAAAAATTTTATACTCTAAACACGAATTAACACAGTGAACATTTTATTTGTTTAAAGCTCATTTTAGAGCATTTTGCGCATGTTGAGGAATCTATATTCCTCTCATGGGTAATGAATAAGATTGTCGCAGATTTTCTTACAGATTTATGTTCGAATACTAAAAGAAATCTTGGCAAATGTTAAAGGAGCGTCTTGCGAAATAAAATATAATATTCAGTTACACTAACTCATTCCTGGCTCTAAGAAAGAAGTAACCATAAAAATATTTTCTGTTAAAAGTCTGATGGAATTGTCGAAAACTCATTCCTGACTCTTAGAAAGAAAAAAGAAGAAAGAAGCAACCATAAAAATATTTACTGTTAAAAGTTTGATGGAATTGTCGAAAACTCTAATGATTGTATAGCAAAAAATCAGATTATTTTCATGTTGTTGACATCAGACATATCGCCAAGGAATGTTTAGTTTATAGCTTTATATAGTGTCTACACCTGTGGATCACTTTATTCTGCCACGGCAGAATAACGGAACTGAGTTGCTTATATCTATCTTAAACAAGAGAAACATGTATTCATGATAATTTTATTATCTGACTGTTGTGGAAAAAAATTTACAATTGTTTTCCTTTTCTGTTGCGTCGCTTTGTTAAAATTATTTTATATAATAGAAATATAATTTCTGCAGCATTGGCATTTTGGCTTATTAAATAAAGTTATTTTTATACTTATGAAAAAATTATCTCTGCACTCGAATCTTTAACATTATCCTGAGTATAGACGCTATGTCAATAGATTTGATCTTTGACATATGTATAACATAACGTTCAATTTGAGTTGCCATAATTTTCTTTTTATGTCGATAAATCGGTTGAATCAGTAATTTTTCTTTAGAGGTGAATTGGCCTTTTTCTGCTCTTTTTAAAAATTCTTATTACAGCCTTTTTGTTGTTTTTTCGTTGGAAGGAATACAAAATTATTTCCCACTTCTTATCACAAAATTATTTCGAAAATATATCAGTTTTTTGGTCTTAAAATTGTACATTGAATGCTTTAGGATCTAACAAACAGAAGTCCCAAATGTAGGTTATGGAAACTGCTCTAAGAAAATATATTTTGTTCTGAACGTTAAATTCCTCTTCTTTGTTATTAATAGAACAACTTTGTAGTAGAAATAGACAATATAACTCGCAATGAACTTTTCAAACTTATGCACCTTTACACACATATAATCGGTTGCTCGACGAAAATTCAAGGCTGCCCTTTCAGAACCAAAAAACCTACGGAGTTTTTAAAGTAATATAAAGTGCACAGAGCAAATTATGAAGAAAATAATTGAAATTTCCAAGTCATACATCCAGCTCTTACTAACACACCGTTTACGTACCCTATTCCCGCAGGCCGTTCTATTTTAAAATCATGTAATAAGTTTTTGCTGCCAAATAAAAAAAGCAAAAAAAAACTACAAAAACATTTGTAGCGCAAATATAAGAATGAATGTGCTCACTCGTACATACATTTTTATTTATTATTAAGTATGGACGCATGAATTCATACTCGCATCTTTATATATTTTTAATGTATGCAAGCAAGTATTTGTGTAATAAAAGGGAAACTGAAGGAAATGTTCATTCATTCACTGGCAATATGAATCCATAAATTTTTTTTACTTCCAATATGAGCACTCAACAAAGTAACTATTTGTAGTGGAAATAGCAACAGGAACAGGAACAGTAACCAACATGTAAGACACAAAACGAGCATAAACAAAATATAGAAAAGTAGTCAATTTTTTCACATAAAGCATAAACTGTTAATAAAAAGAAATAAATAAAAAAAAAGTTCATTTTCCTACACACGCACACATGAAAGCTAGTATTTATAATATATGAATCTAAAACTTTTTATTTATTTTTTAACAAAATGAGGAGAAATGTCATTTTTTTCTAACAGAATTAAGGCAAAGAAAACACAAAATTGTACGAATGGGAGCAGTTAAAGTGGTTAAGCTTAAGAAAATTGTAAAGAATTTTTTAAAACATTAAAATTTTGTAGACAACATACTCTGTCACTGGGAATGAACAAATAAATGCTAGAAAATCTAATATGTATTATAAATCTCTTTGAAAGTTTGGTTATTTGTTTGTTTTTTCAGAACTAAACGACTGAACCGATTCGAATGAAATTTAAAAGACAGGTAGATATTTTCCTCATGGTAAAATATGGTATTTAAACTTTCAAATAGCGGACCCATCAATTTTAACAAAATGTCGATTTTAATGAAATTCGAAACAGAAATGTGTTGGCCTAATTGTTTCCCGAGCTAGGATTTAGATGAAGGACAAAGAGGAAAAATTAGCGCTTACGTGTATATCAATTACAACAAAATTGTAAACATTGCTAGTTATGTATATAAAGGATAGAATATTCTTAGTTTATTTTGGAAAAAAAGACAAACGCGTAACTTTAAAATTAGATTCTAAAGACATTTAAAATAAAGATATTTCATGATCTTTAAGGTCCAAACCGATACGATGCATTGCTTACGTATTCGGAGTAGATCAGGCTATATAATAAACATAACACAGTGCGTAGAACGCCCCTAAAATTAGAACTGAACAACGCCGAGTACATAAGCTCTTTTTATATGGTTTTTCCCATTATAAGGACACTAGCTTCTTAAATGTTTCCTTAGTTAATGTAATTTGACTTATATTGCTCTATCTTTTACTACTTTGGTATAATAATAAGTGTAACTACATAAATTTAAAATTAAATGGATTTACAATGGCTGATTTAATTAATGTATATGACCAAACTGTTAAACAGTTGTAGACAGACGGTTAGAATTTACAAAGGACCTGTATTGCTTAATCCGCTATAACAAAAAGTATAAAATTTGGATCTGGGAATTAAAGGTGGTCCCTATAGTAAATGTAATTTGATGTATATGGCTAAACTATTGAACCATTTTGAAGTCGGTTTTTTCCAAGAATTATTTACATCATTTTCATGTCAAAATAATTCATTAGGTAAATGCAGTTAACCAGATGATTATTTTATGATATATGAACTTTTTTGATCTTAGATGTGAAACTGCATATAAGAAAATGTATTTTTAACGTCAGCTGTATATGAGATTTTTTAAGTTGGTATTATAATGATAGTATTATAGTACATCAAATACAGGATTTTATTCAGTGTTTAAATTGCTTGAATAAAAATAGGAACAGCACTAAAATTGTTGCATTGCTTACATGATTTTCAGCAAATAAAAAAACTAAATGTTTCAGCATTTACAAAACATTATATTATAAACGAAGCAGCAGCAAAAAGAAAATGCAAAAAAAGAGAAAAAAAACGCATTTGCTTCAGCTGACTATGTGTGTCTTTCTGCAGCAAAGCATTTATTTTGAAAACATTTACTGTTGCTTGAGCAAAAAGTAGATGTGAATTTCTTTTTAAGAAAAAAAAAACACTATTTAATGGTGTAATAAGAATAACAGTAAAACAGCGAGTTACTGCACGAAACAGCAATCGTAGTCAGCCACAACTTCATAGTAAAGAGTTAAGCAAAAGCAAAAACTAAATAAATTAAATCTTACTGCTCAAGCAACAGCAAACATTTTCAAATTAGTTGCTTTGCTGCAGAAAGGAACAAATAATCAGCTGAAGCTATTGCTTTTCTTTCTCTTTTTTGCATTTGATTTTGGCTTTTGCTGCACATTTTTTCACAGCAACAGTTAAGCAACTACATATGCATTGAAAATAGTCAAGCATTTTTAATCACGGATTTTATTCATTTTATTTTTTTATTTTATTTATTTCACTCGAAGAAAGTTTTTAAAAATTGTTTCACATTATTTTTATTGTCACTCTTTTTAAGAAAATTTATAAAATTAAAAAAAGAACTTTTGGAACACTAATTTTATTATATCGCAGTCCTTGTTTCATAGCCAAAAAAATGGAAGAAAAAATCAAAAGTTTATTTTTTTAGCTTTTGTTGTTATACAATGATATGTACATATGGATGTATATTCGAAATATTTGCAATAATATTCATGAAAACCTAATAAAAGAGAAATCTTTTTGTAGCAAAACTTTTGTTATAGTTACTAATAGCTTACAGAGTTAAGCATACAGCAAAATAGCTGTTTATACTTATGTTTGTACGTATGTACATATGTAGATGTATGACTGCCTCTGTATTTACTTCTAAGTATGTAGTTGTGACTAAACATAAACTAATGGCAAAAGAAAGTTCATGAAAGTACCGGAAACCGGAAGCAACCAATAATTCAAATGAATTTCAAATCTAGTCTTACAAAACTAAAGTCCACCATAAGCAAATGCCAACAAGAAAGAATAACCAAATAATTTTGCAATTACTATTCACACATACATATAAATAAATAAATATTCATACAAATTACCATGACGTTTTTGATTTTTTTCTTCTTCAAATTTTTTATTTTTTTTTTTTCATTTATTTTTTTTAGAAAGTAACATATAGCAATTTGATATAACTGCATTTTATTATAATAACATGCTTTTGAGTCAAAGTTAGTTTTAATTTGTAGTTTAAGCTTTAAGAATTTTATTTTATAAAAAGTCGTACCTTGATATCATAAGTAATCTGAACATCAAGCTGCCTATTCGTTAATTAAGATTTTAAATTGATATTAACATTACATTTCAAATGCGTAAAGTACATATTTATGTTTGCTAATGAAGAATTTTTCAGCCACGGAATTGATTATTTGAGTGATTGATTGATTTATAAATGCGAGAAAGGAAAATTCAAGTCAATTAAAAGACATCGAACCCACGTGTGAACGTTAAATGACTGGCAGAAATAAAACCATTTATTTAAGGAATATTTTCCTAGATAAAGCTGTTTCACGTTACTGTTGTAGGTGTTAAAGTAATTAATTTCTAGGATTCAATGCCAACACCAAACAAAAAATAAAAATTAAAATATGTTTGACTAAACCTTCATTAATTCGGCCCTTTGTGCTGTTTAATGTTTTTTCAAATAATTGCTATTATTTTAGTTATTTCGTTACCTTATTGGAAAGGGATAGAGTTAAGAAGAAAGGTGATAAAACAGAGCTAGAAAACTAAATTTTTTGAAGCTCATCGATTTTTCAGGGCCATGCACTTCACTTACATATCTTAAACAAAACTGGCATTTTATGCGTTTAACATTCAAAAGTACTTTTTACCCGGAATATACAGTGGCGAGCAAAAGTGTGTAATGTTGCTTAGTTTGTTAAATACTGATCAATATTTTTTTTTTAATAAAATAAAACCAGATAATTTTATTTTTATTTAATTGTTCATTTATTACATTTTATCAGAATATAACAACATAAAAAATATTTTATTATTATATAATGTTTTTTTAACGCAAAATAAACAATAACTCAATTCGAAAACTTTTGCACGCTGTAATTGACATTATTTTAGCTGAGTCTTGTATTTTGTTTGTTTTTGGTTTACCGTTATTTTTGACTGCGTTCTTCTCTGATACATTCTTTCTTGTTATCTAAAAAAAAGTTTAGTGCGATTTATTATAAATTCCTATATTCATTTCATAATTAAAAACAAAAATGAGGAAAATAAGTGCGCAGTTGGAAAATAGTATAAAAAATTTGACCAAGCAAGGTTATTCTTGCAGACAAATAGCTAAGACTTTGAATTTAGCGCATAGTACTGTCCAATGTGTTCCTAAAAGGCTTAATTTGGCTTCCAAGTGTACAGCAAATGGACGTCCGAAATTACTTACCGACACCGATGCTCGACATATTGGAAGACTGATGAGAAATAAAAATACAAAAATACCAAAATTAGCAGCTAAAGCAATAAATAAAAATGCAGGTGAATGGACTGTTAGAAGAGCATTGCGCAGAATTGGACTGGTCTCTGCAGTAAAGCAGAAAAAAGCGGCTTTGTCAAACAAGAATGTGAAAGCACGTCTACAATTTTGTAAAAAATATGGAAGCTGGACTGTGGATGACTGGAAGCGTGTTATTTGGTCAGACGAGGCTAAAATTAATCGCTTCCAGTAACATGGAAACGAATATTATTGGCATCGTCCACATGAAAATCTTCAACCGCATCAAGTTAAAGAAACAGTCAAGCATGGTGGTGGTGGTTTAATGGTGTGGGGTTCCTTCACATGGTGGAACGTTGGTCCTTTAGTTAAAACAGAAAGAAAAATGAAAAAGGAAGATTATTTAAGTATTCTTCAGTCGAACTTGTCAGATTTTGTGAAGAAAACCCCATATCCCGAGGACAATATATGGTTTCAACACGATGCAGATCCAAAGCATACTGCCAAAATTGTCAAAGATTGGCTTTTGCAACAAAAATTTCAATTGGTAAAGTGGCCACCACAGAGCCCGGATCTAAATCCAATTGAAAATTTGTGGGCAATTTTAAAGAGAAGATTAGCAGTATATGAAATATCCCCAAAACATGAATGAACTTTGGCAAAGAATTCAAGATGAATGGAAGAATATCTCGGACCAAAATCTCTTTATAATTTAGTAGAAAGTATGCCTAAGCATATTCAAAGTGTGATAAAGAATAAAGGATAGTGGACAAATTAAATAAATTAATAAATAATTAGGTACGTGCAAAAGTGTTCGAATTGAGTTTTTTTTTTGCGTTAAAAAAGCATTAAATAATAAAATATTTTTTACGTTGTTGTTTTCTGATAAAATGTAATAAATGGACAATAAAGCGAAAATGAAATTATCTTGTTTTATTTTATTACAAAAAAAATATTGAGCAGTATTTGACAAACTAATCAACATCATACACTTTTGCTTGCCACTGTATCTACTAATATAACTGTGTTGCTGCCCGTCAATGTTAAAGTACAAGTCCTCTTCAAATTACATAAGTTTTGAAACTATTGAAAAGGCAATTGTTGATTGATACTCAAGCAATGTCACTGGTGTTAATAAAACTTTTAAGAAAGATGCCCACAGGGCTCCTCAAAAAAGCAAGTAAATAATTCTGTTTATATTTGATGCCATCCTACACTTTGAATACTTTCCTTTATCCTGCAAGATTTCTTTGGGCAGTGTAATTTAGGGGCCAGTAGAAAAATACACGAAGACAAATCCCAGCAATACTCAGATAATTTTACGACTATTTTTATGACTTTCCTTCCACTTTGTGAGTTAATCTACAAAAAAAATTTTATTATCAAAACATTGCAAATTTTCATATTCTTATTTTTGTTTTTTTTTTAAGACATCATCGAGACGACAAACATCTATCTAGTAGGCTAGCAAGGCAACCAAGATTTATTTGATACGAGCTTATTGTACCCTGCGTTGCTTAGGTCTAATTTAGGGCATTTCTAGACACAGTGCAATACATTTAAGCCTTGTTTGGACTACTCAGAACACGTAATAAAACCAACAAATCTGTTTAGATCGTATTAATCAGGAGATATCTGTAGTTCAAATATCTTTAGGACCGGTTAATATTCATAAAATAATATCCATATAATTATATATAGCAACATAATGCTCTAGTACGTATAACATACATATTGTTATGAATATAACATCTGGCAACACCTACACATCTGAAAACTGCAGTGTTACAACAGAGCTGAATACTTCCACCAAAGTGATCTGCGTAAAGAATAGAATAATACGACATGTAGTTAACAAAATTTGGGAAACTCTGATGGCCCTGCCATCGGACGTGCATGCAAAAAACATTGTAATACCTGTCGTATAAAGTCTGTCTGCTTTCGCACAAGCATACGGCTTACTTTGCTACATTATCTGCAATGACGAGTGATATAGATATGAACGAATCAGAATCTCGCGATGTTTTTGGCATGAAGATTCAATGTGATGTTTGGTAGAACAAGAATATTTTTCAAGTCGCAAAAGAAGCAATCAAGTTCTTAGGTTTTGTGAAACGGTTTTTAAAAATGCTTCACTGCATTTGATGTCCTCGCTATCTATGTCACTCTCATGTATTGGCCGGTGCTTCAAAGCCTATTTTGCAGTACTTGACCGCGTGAAGGAGAGAACGAAGAAGCTCATCGGTGACAGAAGAGTATCCAGCTCTATTGACTGGAGTACCAACGCAATGTGGGTTGTGTTTCATTGTTTTATAGTTACTACAACAGAATGTACTCCTATGAAATCCGGGAACTTGTTCCTGAAAACCGTAATTTCTTACGCGCTTCCCCTTGATTAAAACCGCTTCCCTTTTTTGGCCGATTGGCCAGTTAAAATTATTTTTTTATCCAAAAATTTTTTATATGGAATAAAATCCCTGCCGAGGTAACTCCTGTCACTTTATTTATTTATTTAAATATAATCATTGAAACCCTTCTGGACCAAGTAATGATAAAAAAAATTGCAGGAAGAATTTGCAAAAATTCAAATCAAATGTCCACAAGCACTACTTCTTCTATGACCCTTCCCATAACGTAATTTCCTAGTTTTCGAACAATGCGTTGCATAAGTAAGAGTTATCCCCTGAGTGCTAGACATAAAAAAAATTAAATGGGAAACGCTACAAACCACCCGAAAAAGGACACCTATTGTGTGAAGCCAAGCAGATATATTGGTTCTCAGCTCCACTTAGAAACACGTCTGCTTTGCCTCTTGTGAAATTTTATTATGAAATATTTAACGGTTCACAAGATACCGAATTATGTTGAAAATAAATTGTTTTGAAACCACTGTGCAGCGTAGGAAAGTGAAATATTCATATACTATCAATTATTTTTTAACAAAAGAATTCAATTTATTTCAACACAAAAACTAGACTACTTATTTTTTACAAATATTCAATAAACACAAATTTCAAAAGTAACTTGATTAAAATTTATTTTATAAACAATTTTTAAAGTAAAAATATATAAAGTGGAAATATATCAGAAAGTAAGAGCATAACAAAACTGTATAGCACATGTGGTTAAGCTGGGAAAGAAAAGCGACTGGCTTGCTGTCGGGGCAAAAACAAAGTAGTGTAGCGTGGATAAGCATACGTCGTAAAACAGTTCCATTAAAAGCATTGATTATAAAGGGGCCTACATCAACAATAGTGCCAATTGATAGATATGTTTCGGAATCATTTCGTGAAAAAAGTACTGGAATCCGTGTCAATAAGATTCATAAGATCATTTGATCAAAAAACTTATGTTTATTTGTTTTTATTTATTATGAATTGATTAAAGTTGGCCGTTATAAAAGCCTCTACCTACAAATATTAATTATTCCATGCTTTCTTCTTTAACAATTTAAGCAGTTTTTTTATTCTCTAGTATTCTACTTTAAGCTTAAAATAATAATTTTTTCAAAATTAAATTTATAAAATTCCTCTTTATATATTCTGAGCTCTATTAACACAACAGACAAAGCCCGCAAGGACACACAGGCAACTATCGTTAAGAGAGCGTTTGATTTAAGCGCCATTTAAAACAGCATTCGTTTTAGTAATTTTATCAAATCAGTGACACGCACAGCTACCGTCATTTAACGTTGTCGATGGTAAATTATTATTTAGCATTTCTTCTCGTTAAATCAGTAGCTTTAATATGATTCTACAAAATTGATAAATTATGGAAATTGCAATTGATTTCTATTTCTATTTTTTTCTTTCTATTTTACATTTCATTTATTTCCAATCGTTGCCAACATGATAGTGTATGATAAAATTTTTAAAAGTAGAAAGTGTCATGCAAAAATGACTAGCGAATATTGAGCATACGTTAAACTTTCCTTCTTCGTTCCCAGGGCACAATTGGAATTAATATTATTTATAAATTCGAAATTTTACTTAAATTTAAACATACGGCATACATACATAAATGGGTTTATTCTGTTCGTATTTGAAAATATTTGCTGCTATTTAAACAACAATTTTAAAAGTGCGTAAAGATGATGCGTTAGAGCGGATGCTTGAATAATATAAAATTTAATATTTCAACCGCTTTTGCATTATGGCCGGGAGCTAAGAAATATGAAAATTTGTAGTGAAGCAAATTATAAATAAAATTTATTTTATTGGTATTAGCAAATGCTTAACAGAGTGTGGTGAATACTTTAACTTTCAATTGAAAAGTGTTTTTTCAGCTTCGAACTAAATCATTTTCAGTTTAAATCTAAATTATAAATTAATCTATTTACTTTTAATGTGCATGGGGTTTCAGCAGTAAATCTAAAAAAACGCAAATAAATCCACTAAGGGCAAGTTAAACTATACATAAGGGGTTCTGCCCCAAGTAGAGGCCACCCTTTAGTTTTCAATTTTATATTCTATTTATTTATTTATTACTTATTTTTATTTTTATTTATTACTTAGCTTATAGATTTGATCCTTACACACTATAACATGTATTTTTTAGAGCTACAATTATTTATTTAAACACACAATTATATTTCGCCTTACAATATTTAAAATCTTTACGAATTCTTTGAATTGGATCTGAATTTGAATAGTTATTGCAAAAGAACTGTAAAAACAGTGGCTAGAAACATCGAGTTAAAAGACATGGAAAAAAATAGATATTAGATATCAGGCTATTTTCGATTAATTAGATTTATTGCAAAAGACACATTAACCCATTAACGCCCAAAAGAAAACTACAGGTAAAAAAATGTTTTGCTGTTAATTATTAATTCAACGTCAACTAAATAAATGGAGTAATAAGCAAAAACTGAAAATTTTTTATTCACTTTTTAGAAAATTGGGTGTCCTCACTTGGGGACATTGGGCATACTAAGTATGAAATTGCTCAAAACAGTTTTTTTGAACGCAAAGGGTTTTTGTACATAATATACATTTCCAGCGGCATTTACTATGACAAACAACACATCTCAATTGGTTTACAATCCGTTCTGGATTATGACCGTTATTTTTGCGATCAGGACCAACTATTGTGGATGAAGTTTGACGCCGCTTTAATGCTGTGGGCTGCAAATAGGACCGTGCAAAACTCCGTTTAAATGATAGTTGGTCCATCGGAGTAGTATTTTCAGCTTTATTGGCTTTATTGCATGTATCCACTTAGTAGCAAAAGGCCGAAAAAAAGTTTTAAATCTTTTCCATCGAGACTGAAATTATGTCTGTTGTTTTGATTTGGGTATAAAATGCTGTTTTCGACTATCAAATCAATAACACTGGTGTCGAATATCTTTTCAAATAACACACAATCGCTATGACCGTTCATATTTTTAACGAAGTCATCAACTCTACTGCTAATTGCATCATTCCTATTATATGTTATGCTATAAGTTGGTTCTTCACGTCTCCATCTAGGATTTTGTAGGTTACATTGATTCTCTTTTCTTAGAAAACTTAACAGTGGCTCATCATCACTATCACTCCAATCTGACGTAAAATTGTCATTTTGTTGTTTCAAAAAAACTTATATTTTTCCTGGTACATCATTTGGCATATTTGTACAAAGTAAATCTTCTTCATCACCTTCATCGACATCACTTACAACGGCAGCATCTGGTGGCATGACTAAAATATCATAGATGTCATCATCATCATTTTCCACTATGTAATTAACAGCTTCTTCAAGTCGTAAAAAGCTGTTTCGACCTCTAAAAAGATTTCTGTGCGTCATATTGAAGAAGATCAAAAAGCCTCTGAAATTGTAGAGTTTATTAATAGTTTCGCCCATTGTCCCCTCTTTGATTGTAAGCTCAACTAAGCCTAAAGAAGCGGTATATATCTTAACATTAACTAAAATAACGAATTAAGTTAGAGTTGCCAGCCTTTGAATATATGTACTCATATGGGGACAGTGGGAGGTAATGGGTTAAGCATAGTTCTGCGGCTTTTTAACGTTGGCAATCTGATTAATTTTAGTCTGCAGCACTAAGGTGGAAGATGAACTCCAGACTGCCATGATAAACATTGAAATTGTTTCTGAACCGATTTAACGTGATCACTGTGTACATTCTATTGTGGGTCCCATATTATTGAACCATATTCAAAATTGGTTTGACAAGAGATGTGTATAGCTGTTCTGTTATGTACGGATCAGTGAACCTTTTAATGAATGCAAGTACACCTCTAGCCTTATTAACATTCATATGAATATGAGATGTAAAGGTTAATTTGGCGTCCATCAAAATTTCCAAATCCAAAAAGCTATCTACCACTTGCAACTGATGACTTCCCAAAAAGTACTTGGCTAATACAGTTTTTGTTTTCGTAAGAAACAGATACATTTACATTTCAGTAGGTTTAAATCTCCTAAGTTTATATTGCACTATTTACGAAAGCTTTTCAAGTCAGACTAGAACGATAACTGATTTGTTAGATTTGAGTAAATAAAGAAAATTTTGACATCATCTGCGTAATTTTATTTTTTCACATTTCGGAGATCAATAATAAAAAGTAAAAATAAAATTGGGCCAAGATGACTACCTGGGGGTACTCCAGATAGAACTGAAATATCTCTGGAGGTGTTGCTTTTTAATATATGATGAAAGTTAGCAAGCCCTGGTTGATTATTGTGGTGAAATGCAATAAGTTGGTTGAACAGCTTTTACTGAGACGATGCTGATGAGGTGAGAAAACTGACGAAATCTGATGGCGTAAGTAATCTAATACGAGTTTTTCAAAAAGAGCTTTGGTATTATGCTTAGCTTTGCAATTGCAAATAAATCCAAATTTGAAATATCAGATTTGTTAGCTGCTTTAAAAAATGGAGTTATACGAGGGCTGCTCTATATATTTCTGGCCTAAAAGTGAAAATGCGAATATTTATAATCAAAAATGGTTTTATTGTTTTTCAAAGTATTCTCCAGCATGATTTATACATTTTGCATGCAATCAAACCAGTTGTCGAAGCACTTTTTCCACTCCGATTGAGACACCTCTAAAACATGGTTTTTGAACAATTCAACAGCTTCTTCTGACGACTAAAATCGTTGACCACGCATTTTTTCTTGATGTGCGGAAACAAGAAGAAGTCATTAGGTTCTAAGTCAGGGCTTTACGGCAGATGACCCATTGATTCGACGTTTTGGCCGGTCAAAAACGCTCTGGTTTGAGCCGATGTGTGAGAGCTCGCATTGTCATGGTGAACAATCATTCGTCTTCTCTTGTTGGTTTTTCGAATATCTCCGATGACTTCAGGCAAACAAATTGTAGTGTACCACTCAGAAGTGACCGTCCTACGTTGCTCAAGCGGAACAGTCGCCACATTACCAGTTTTGCCGAAGAAACAGGCGACCATTTGCTTCGAAGTGCTTCTTCCACAAACAACTTTCGTTGGATTTTACTCGTCTTTGAAGACCCACACGATCGATTGTTGTTTCGCTTCGGGCTCATACGCATAGATCCATGATTCGTCACCTGTGACGATCTTATAAACGTCTTTTGAAGCACCGCAATCGTATTTTTGCAACATTTCTTTGCACCAATCGACACGAGAACAAACTTTTTTTACGGCCAGGTGTTCATGCAGTATCGAATGTATGCTGGTGGAAGAAATTTCCAAGGATGTCTCTATCTCTCGGTATGTCGCACGTCCATCTTGCATTATGATTTCACGCACGGCATCAATGTTCTCTGGCACAACAGCCGTTTTTGGACGACCTTCACGGAATTCGTCTTTGAGCGAGCTTTGGCCACGATTAAATTCATTATACCAATTTTTCACAGTGCTATAGGATGGCGCTTCATCGCCATACAAAGATTTAAATTCATCAATGCACTCTTGTCGTGATAATCCACGTCAAAAGTTTTGAAAAATGATGGCACGAAAATGTTCACGAGTTAATTCCATTTTTTTCTATATTAATTTTTTCAAGTCACTGTAAACAACACAAATAATGGTCGGACGTCAAAACGTTTTGAGTACGATTATGCTTAAAAATGACAAACTTTCCAATGGAAATGTCAGATTGCACTTGGCAGCACTCAGTGTTGCCAGGCCAGAAATATATGTAGCAGTCCTCGTATATGATTCTCTTCAAAAGTTAGGAAAATATACATGTTTGAGTGAATAATGAACATTTATGCCAATGCAGCTTCTAAACCTTCAGCACAATTAAACAATATACAGCTAGGAACACCATCAGGTCCGTGATTTTGGGAAGATTTAAAATTTTTAAGCCAAGCAAAACATCATCAGTACAAGTAGACGGAAATGAAATTGATTGATGGGCTAAAAATGGGCATGGATACTCACAAGTGTTACGGCACCCAGCATCAGAATATGTTGAGGCAAGAAAATCAGCAAATGACTTACTAATGGCAGCATTATTTCCTGATTCAGAATTGGCAAATTTTCACCACAGAAGGAAACTCTTTATATCTCCTTTTAGAATTTATTTATTTATTTATTTCAAGTCTATGGAACATTCATTTCCTTACAGACGACGCTTAAATTAAATAGATAACAAACTTTAATGTAAAGTATTTTATACTAAAATTATAATTATATAAAGAGTATTAAAATAAACTTAAAATTCTAAAAAGTTACATTTTAAATTCAGTTTTTGTTGTGCAAAACTCTAAACCTTGGGTAGGGACAGTGCCTTTAATTAAGTTTTAATAATTAAAAGCACGATTGAGTGTGCTATTTAAAGCATAATTTTAATATTATGGAATTGAACGTTAAATATGTGCTGATGACGCAGAATTCTAGGTGGAACATTAAAGCAAATCCGTGGAAGTAAGTCCGGGCAGTCAATATTATTATTTATTATATCGTAAACAAATAAAGCTAATTGAAATCCACGCCTATATTCTAGCAATAAACATCTTGGTTTATATGATGGCGTGGGCTGTTCAAACCGCTTTGACGATAGAGCAAACTTTAAAAATATTCGCGGTACTCTTTCAATGCGAGATGATTGACGTGCACAATATGGATTCCAAAAACTGCAACATTCTCTAACTTGGACCTAACGTAAGACATATATAACAACTTTATTGTATAAGGTTTAATAAAATTTTAGCAATTTGTGCTTATAAATGTTAGTGCAGCATAAGCTTTAGGAACAATATAATCAATATGTGAGTTAAATGACATGGTCGTGTCAAACTTAAAGCCAAGATCTAACATAATTTTTTTGTGATTTTATGACGTGATAATGAATTTAAAAAATGGTAAAACGATTTCGGATTACGCTCAAAACTTATTTTCATTCTGTTTAAATAATTAAAGTACGATGAGAAGTAAAGTTTATTATATTCGGTGCGGCAAAATCCATAATCAGTAAGTGATGAAGATTTTTTGTAGACCTAAAAGAGCTTGGTTTTTTTATTTTAAAATCTTGTTAACTGTTTTGTCTTCCACGATGGCCCAGATATTACTTTTTGGGCATATGTATTTAGGAATTGTATTTTCCATTGCGTATTAAAATTTGTTGAATTGCATCAATATCTCCGGAAAATTTTGTTAAATTAGGTAATAAAAATGACCAATCCGTACTTAGTATGGTACTCCTTAACATGTTTTAATTGGCATTATTATAGCAAAATTTCATTATAACAGATTATTTCGATTGTCGGATGGTAATAGTCTTCAGGCTTACTAACAGGAGCAGATCTGCTAACAGAGCATCCAATAGATCATTAGCAAAAACTAAATCCAGCAAAGTAGAATGCTCATTACATATAACATTCTTTTGACTTTTTATGTTAAGCAAAAACATTTTATAAATCTGCCCTATTATGGTTTAAAAGATAAGACAGTATACGCGAAAGCAAGTCATTTATAGGGTGTTCCCACAAATGAACGTTTTTTTGCATTCACACTATTATAGCGGACAAAGCCATTTCTATTATAGTTCGAAACATAAGACCATACCTGACATAACCACATATCCTATAGAAAAAGTATTTAATTTTTAACTTTAGTTTCCATACTTGTTTTTATAGCGTGCTCTCAATATATTTGAATTTCAAACGCCAGCTTATTGCAACACCGAAACTAAGCGCAGATTTGTGAAATTTAGTTTTTTTAAGGGGCACCCTTTAATTTTGCATTTTAAGTTTTATACTTTTCTCTTTTTACATTTTAACGGTATAACAGTTTGAAACGTAAGACGAGAAATCTTACGTTTCTATGGGCCACCTTTATCTTTATTATGTTCAGCATATATAATTTCATTTGAAATAAAGAATTCAATATTAAAATCGCAAAAAATGTTTAAAAACTTACGAGTAAATTACCGGTTAAATGTTATCTACGCATTTAGTCGACAAAAATCTCAACACAGCTTTAGAAACTATTAGTAAAATAATGTTCTATACATTTATATGGCAATAATAAAATACCTTTTTCAGTTTTTTATAAAAGTCTTTACACTAAATCTTGAATTGAATGAATTTAAAGTTAATAAACACGCAAGCTTTCCACCTACTCCTTAAACATACATGAAAAATTAATAAAAAATCTATAAAGAATTTACACGTTATAAATTTTATATTACTGTATCTGATACATTTCACCTACATTCACTTGTTTCACCTGTGTAAAGTAATAAAGAGAATTTTATTACCAGACAGACACGACTAAAGCTGGTGTTCAACTGTTAAATTATTTAGAGCAACAAACTCTTCTTAAAAAATTTTGCGTATATTTTGTTTTCTCTGTGAGAAAATCTAAAGAAGTTTTTCTTGCTTGTTTTTTTAAGTACAAAAAATAAGTGAAATTTGAAAAACCCACAATGTACTTAAAGTAAAGAAACAGGAACAACTTTTTACGCATATAGCATATGAGTTTAATTGTATTAATTTTATATGGATGCCAATTCCACAAAAATCAGAGTTTAAAGTAATGAATTGATAATTATTTAAGATATATTCCCTAAAATGTTAATTTCCTAGAAACTGCACTCAACTTCAAATTCACTATAAAATTGCAAAAATAATGGTCATCATTTTTTTTAATTCAATATGTCATTGTTTAAAAAATGCTTCAACAAACCTTTGAATTTTTTCAGTGCATGTTTGTGTTCTTAGTTTTACAATAACATTGATAGCCAAAGGAAATTGTTGCGAATGACTTAAAATCGAATAATGGATGGTATTTTCTTTACTTTCACACAAAAAAAATCAAATTATAATAAAAATAATACTCCAGATTATGCAACTGAAAATTAATGAAGCCCCACGTGTTAATAATTATTGGAAGCTGTAATCACGCGAGAAAGTTGTGATTGCTGCTTAATGTCTTTAGCTGAAGCTTTTACTTTGAAAAGAATCTGAAAGCCTTCTACTAAGCCCAGTTCTTTAAGGCGGCCTACTAGAACGTTTTGTGAGATATTAGTTTCCTTATGGATAAAGTTTCCTCATCATGAGCTATAGTAAAAACCTAAAATATCGACGATATTGCCACAAAATTTCTCTTAATGGCTTAAATTCTGTTAACTCATTAGTACAGTTCTTCTCACCAACTAACTTAGTCGGAATTTTTTTAAGGCAAACTACTTGGGTGTCTTGGCAGCTGCCTATTGTTTCTCCATATTTGCTTCATATCCATGATTAATTTTGATTGAATTGTTTTACGGCAACTTCAATATAAAAAATAAACATTTTAAATTTTGCCGGCCATCACATGTGCGTTCTATTAACACCAAATGCATCAATAGAAAATCTGCTTCATTTCTTGAGACAAATTCGCTTAAACAAACCTCGACTAAAAACGTACTGAACTTTCAAGTACTGCGCTGTATTTTATACCTCACAAGTCCCAGCTGTCAGACTGTTTATTTAGGTTGTCAAAACTTTAAATAAATAAAAGGCAGCAACTTAAAATTTCGAATGAGTTTCGGATCACCATTTATATTAACAACTCAACAAAACAAAGCAAAACTCCTTTAACTCTCTGCCAATAATAATAATAAAAAAAAAGCAAGTGAAAGAAAATTTACTATCATATCCTTTTTATAAACCACCCACATGTTGTTGTTGTTGCAGCTGTTATAAAACTCTTAATAAAATTTTGAGTGCATACTTTGTTTGCGTTTCCAGCTTGTGGTGGTTTTTGGAAACATTTTTATTTTGGTGTAAAGACTGCAACACTCAGTTTAAGCAATTTATGTTCATTATGAGAAATTTATTCACGAATTGGTGTTCTACATTGCTACCCAACATATCGAGGTACTCTATACTCTTAAACCCATTTATGATGTTGTAGTGTAGTTACGTAAACAGTTAGATAATTAAATTGTACCACAACGTAATAATTGCTTTTTACCATTTTTTTATGTTAATGGAAATAGCCTACCAGAGATGAAAATCCTGTGAAGCTGAGTTAAGTAGAGTGGTAGATAATAATTCACTCAATCTCACTTAATACCCTTTAAATAGAATAGCTTAGAAAATATCGCTCGAGTAAGCGTTTTCTGATGGCACTTAAGCAACTGTCTGTGGTCTTGTGGGTGAGATCGTAAATGCATATTGTGCATGTAGTAAACTCCTTAGCTCCATCAGTAGTGAAATTTTTTAATTTCTTTAAAAGTTTCCTTATTATTATCACGACAGTAGCTTGGATAAGTATATATAACCACTGGACCTTAAAATGTTTGATTACACTAATAGTTTTCGTTATTGTAATGTGTCAAAAGCAGACCTTGTGTAAATTATATCACAGAAACTGAGTCTTCTTTAATTTCAGGCACGTTTTTAACTGTTTTAATGTCATAAGAAGTTAAAAACAATATCTGTTTAATCACAGATGTCGAGACTGAAAAGTATAATATGCGAGCAAATAGCCATCATTGTTTTGCTATTTTGCTGAAATATTCTTTTGAACATTTCTCATAAATTTTACTGAATTTTATTGAATTATTTTTAATCTTTCATAAAGCAGCCGGAATAAAAGATTTTACTGTTTGGCATCTCATGCCATCTTGCTAAAATTACATATTCATGTACAGATGATTCAATTTACACAAAACTAACTCGCCATTTTTGAATAAGAACGATTCAATAATGTTTCGTGATCAATAACGGCACCAGTAATGAGAATCACTAACTTTAAACAAATCGACTATCGACATAATGCACTTACTTCAAATTAACGATAATAAATATCTTTATATTGAATTTGAGTGTCACGTCCATTGACAAATCAACTAGAAACTCTAAAGAGAAGAGTAAGAACATATGAATTCAAGCGGGGCACATATATGCTTTTATTTCTTAGATGTCAGTTTACACATATAAATGCGTATTTTCTAATATGCATGTTTGAAATATGACAACAGTAAAAGCATAATAATTTAGTTTTAACAAAAAATTTATTTTTAAAACAAAATTTAAATGTACGTATATCTACTTAGTTAAACAAGTATGTTTTATTTCATTAAAATGAAAATAAACTGTGTTTATTTTGTGTTGGATTTTGTATGTTCTCTGTTTATACATATATGGATGTATGAATGTACATGAACACATGTTTTACGTCGTTTATTTTGTCTACAGATTTAACAACTTAAAAATTCTATTCGCAACTTGTTAACCTTTTCAGCTGCTTTTTAGCAACAGCGCAAATCGTTAAAAGTGTTACTTAATAACAAAATCGACAATTTTGTTGTTATCTTAATTTAACCAACCGATAAACGTTAGTAGCAAATCGTACTACAGAAGATGGTGCGATGTAGATGTATTTTGGTTTTCTAAGCTCAGCTGCAACAATTTTTATGATTGGTGAACTAGATGGAAGGTGCTTCGGACCTTGCATAGATTTTAAAAATTATTGAAAATACCTGGAAAATAAGTATTCTGCCAGAAGGAGTCTTGATTCTACATTTATTGAGCACACACAAAATATTACACTGTACAACACACCAAAAAATTACCAAAAAAAGAGTGATACGTGTATCGGCGTTTTGAAAGTTTACATCTTAATTTCATTTGAGAGGGCGTTAAAATTTCCCAGCTCTGGCACATTCTTATTGTTAAACGGCATAAGAAACCATGTGACCCTTACATTTTAGGTATAAAATGTGTTCAGCAAATTTATGTAAAATGTTACGAAGAACATTTTTGTAGAAATGTTAACCCTCTAACTGCTCTTTTTTGTCCTTCTTTTAAAAAAGAGCAAAAAACACCATTAAAGCAGGGTTTTAGAGGGTTAAAATGTTCCACAAAAATGTTACCCGTTAAATTTTACTTCCCTGAATACACCAAAATGGAAAATTCAACCATAAAGTCAGAAATAAGACGCAACAAAAGAGAGCTTTTTAATTATGAATAATTTTTATTTTAACAGTAGTCTAAGAGTACTCTAAGTTTTATAACTCTTTAAATTGATTTTATTATTGCTGTAGTTAATTTCTCTATTTCATTTTATGTTTGATTACAAATTTTGTAATTAGTCTCTATATATAAAAATCAGTGGAGTTTACAAGTTTAGTGATTAAATTTTATTTTTTTCTTTGTTCAAATAATAATTAGTATCCGAGACATTTGCACGTGTCTTGATGATATATGGGAGCAGCGCACAACTATTTTACAATTTGTACTTAATTCGAATATTGATATCTAACATCTAACATGGACTACAATTCAAGCACTACTGTTGAAGTCACCAAAACAAGGAGGAAATAAAGGTATTTCAATTTTTACCGAATGTCCTTAATTGCCTTTTTTTACATATTTTACCAAGGAAAAGGATTGACTAATTTAAAACTTACTAAAATGATTATCTCTTTCATTGGCTCATGGGTTCACAGGTTTCTAGGCGTTTAGTTTTGACAAATTAGTTTTTCACGTGCTTTTTTTTAGATATACGAAAATAATATGATCTTCGGTATGGCATGACTTAAACTATTTTACGCTCAAAAGGTGTGCAAGTTTTTTTTCTTGTTTTTTTTTTTTTTTTTGTTTTTAGTTTTCTAGTAGAAGAGGAAGCAGTGACTGGTCGGCAAAGCTATTATGTCAATATTTTCTCAATGAGACTTTTATAAGCTAGTTCAACAGACTAAACACACTGTTTAGAAGAAACTTTGATTCAAGTTGAAGTAAAATTTATTTTCCATCTAAGCCGTAATTTTAAAAGGCAAAAAACTCCTCAGTCGCAACACCGGTTGTAATGTCAATGTCAATGTTAATTAATTTGAATTGGCAAAAACGAAAATTTTTGCCTTAAAAATGTAAGCTTTTAAATAATAGTTTTTTTTTCAAATAATATTTATCCGAATAATATTTATCCGGATAATATTTATTCCAATTATTTTTTTGTTTTTATATAAATAAATAAACTTTTTACTGCTGTTTTTGTTCGATTTGAAATTGAAACCCATCTAAGTATATAAAGATTCGATCATACATACATGGCTTTACAAACAATGTTTTAAAGAAAAAATAATTACATCAACTAAGGCAGATAGATGCGAAGAATGCTGACGCAGGACGTAGTGGTCCAGAAACTGCAGCATTACATTCTGCTAGCGTCCGCATAAATTTGTAAAATAAACTTTCTTTCTAAAGATTTTTAGAAATTGAAATAAATGAACTAAAGCCAGAATAATTTCAATTAATCATTTGAAAAAACCAATCATCATCAAAATACCAAAATTGGAAAAAATTTTCAAGGAAACACCGAAAAATCAGGCTTTACTAAAGAAATTTATGCAAACATTTTAAATTTATTTCAGAAATCTGTATTTCGTTTGAAAATCAATAATTTGCAAAAAAAAATCATAAACGTACGATTTTATTTAGTGAAAATGTTATATAATATCTTCATTTCACTAGTACAAGGCCTTTTCTTTCCAAGGCTTTAACGTCATAAAATTATATTAACATTAATTTAATTTAAAGGTCTTAATTCCTGTTTATTACATGCAAAAGAAATCATCCTACTATCCTTATAAATTATGATAGAAGTATGTGTGTACCTTTACTAGGAGAATAAAAACCTACTAGGTTGTGGTTTTTATGCCAACTACTTATAGTTATAATTTTTATTTTTAATTTTTTTTTTCTTTAAAATGTTGGCTGTGTAGTTCTTAAGCAACAACACATAACAACACTGTACTTTATGTTCATTTTTTGGTTGGTTTCTACTTATCCCTGCTCGTCTCCTTATTCTTGTGAAGGATGTATTTAACATTATTTAACATTGTTGCTTACATGTACTGAAGATAGAAAATTTTTTTTCCGTTAAATTACAATTTTAATTAAAGCAATATGACGTAGCTGTGAGAACAACGTTTATATTCATTTTGTGATATTAATCGTTAAACAATAACTGCAGTTTAAGATTTTATAAATTATATATCTCTGGATTTTCACAAGCTGAATTTGCAGCAACAAATAAGATGTGCAATTAATTATTAAAGAAATAATTTTATGTTTTTAATAGGACGTTTAATTAAGCGGTTTATTTACAATATTTATTTACAATAACTTATAAATTTTGTTTTAAAATTTGTTATGTTTGGATAGGGCTGGAGGAGGAATCGTTATAACTTTCGACCTAATTTTTTCTTTTACTCGCATTTGCTATAGCTTGTCTTTAAAATGGTTTAAAAACATTTTGCCAGTACAACAAACAAAATAAAATCCTTAAAAAACGATTTTTTTAAAGTTTCTTAATTCAGAGGCTTTTAAACGAAAAGCGCTATCAGAACAAAAATATACACTAGTTTATTCTAACTTTTAATATGAATATAGTAATATGAATATAGTAAAGTAAAAGTAAAAGTCGGCAACATAAGAAGCCTATTTTATCCCAGATTAGAAGAAATAACCTTTACATGTAAGCACATTTTCAATAACATAACATTTAAGTTAAAAATAATTTCTTAATAACATTTTCTAAAAAAATTGTATGCCAGAGGTTCCCTTCTCTGGTGGCCTAACCAGAATCCCTTTAACCCTACGCGCTCCGACCGTTCGCAAGTTTACATAATTCTTGCGAAAAAAACCGACTTCAAAACAGATTGCATCTGTCTGCCTATAACAGCTCAAGTGTATGGCCACATAAATTAGGTTACATTAACTATTGGGACAAACTTATATCTCTAAACTTTATACTTTTTCAACTGTTCAATAATTTGGCAATATACATCAAATTTCAACAACCCTTTAATTTTCAAATTCAAATTATATACTTGCTGTTGTAGTAAATTAAGCAATGAGGTCTTGTATAAATTTCAACCGTCTGTCTGTAACGGTTCAACAGTTTGCCCACATACATCAGATTATATCGACTATTTAATTTATAATATAACATTTTTATACTTCTTATTATACCAAATAAAGTAGTGGACATTCTGTCTAAAATTGAGGTGTTTGTATAAAACGGTTGAAAAAATACGGCCGTATAGAACACATTTCATTAATTTTGGGAACACTCTTTAATTTCTAAATATAAATTATAAGCTTCTTGTTATAGCGGGTTAGCAAAACATGTTCCTTGTAAAAATGCAGCTGTCTATCTATAACGGTCCAAAAGTCCGGCCACATACACCATATAATATCAACTATTGGGATACCCGTGTATTTCCAAATCCAAATTTTATACTTGTTGTTATAGGGGAGTTAGAAATACAGGTTCTTTGTAAATTTCAATCGTCTGTCTGCAACTGTTTAAAAGTATCGCCATATAACAATATTAAATGAACTATTGGTGCATCCTTTAATTTATAATTTTAAATACTATCAGCTGTTACTATAACGGCCATAGCAATCGACATTGCGTCAAATTTACAAGCTTTTGACTATAACGGTTCAAAAGATAGGCCTATATAATTAAATCTACAGTAATTATGGGACACCCTTTATTTCTAAATTCAAATTATAAACTCGCTGATATAGCGGACTGTCTCTAACGGCTCAAAAGTACGGCCACACACTTGAAATTACATCAACTATTGGAACACCCTTTAACTTACCAATACAGGTTAGTTATAAATTCAAAGCGCCTGTATATAACTGTTAAAAAGTATGGCAATATACATTAAAATAAATTAACTATTGGCACACCCTTTAATTTATAATTCGTAATATTAATACCTGTTACTCTAAAGGCCATAGCAATCGACACTCTGTCCAATTTGCAAGCGTTTGTCTATAACGGTTCAAAAGATAGGCTCATATAAGTAAATCTTCATCAATTATGGAACACCCTTTAATTTCTAAATTCAAATTATAAACTCGTTGATATAGCGGATTTAGCAATGCGGGTCTCTTTTAAATCCATTGCAACACAAAATAGCCTGATTGTGCTGACGATGATGATGTTGCCCACGTTGCCGATGACTACGGTAATAAGCTGGCCCAACGACCTAAGAAAGGCACTAAAAAGAACGCTTTTCCTGTCAAGTGGTCCAAATCAAAGGAATTCTCTTGTTCGTGGCAGCCGATCACAAAGTTGTGGAGCCATTTGAAAAATATGGTATGAACCTATATTTGTTTGTTTGTTTTTCATCACATGCTTACATTTTTTGACTGAATTACAGGCGATTATTCGCCGATTCAATTGTTTGAGTTGTTCGTCGACAACGAAGTAATTGAGTGCGGCTGGAAATGAGTTAAGAAAGACAAATTATTAACAAATTATATGTTAATATTTAAAGAAAGCAGAACAAATAAGATACAGAATTTAATGCAACATCCATCACCAGCAATTTTCGTATCTATCTACCAATTTAATTTAACCAATCAATTTCAGAATTGAGAAGGCGAGGAAGAACACAGAACCAAGCACTATTGAGGTTAGAGGAAGCCTACACACAACCCAATGCTTATTTTCTTGTTGTCTGTGTTCATCGTCACATTTTTTAAATAAAATTTCTGTATACAAATTTAATTTTTTTCCAAAATGTGGGTGAATGAAAATGTGGTCAAGGTAAGTGGAGTCCCCATATGCTAGGGGATTACTACTTCGCTACAACGAGAAATCTCTAAGGCGTAATACGAAATAAAATCACAAAGGAACATTAATATTATCGACAAAAACTAAGACATGTTTTAAAATATAATAAAAGCAAATTTAAAATATAAAATCATTGTTTAAAACAAAACTGGACATGTTGTCCATGTTATAAGAAAAAGTACGTTTTTTTTTACCGACTAGTGTTACATTTTTATTTCTCTGTCTAATTCGAATGCCAACTCTAAGTAAGCTCTAGCCTTTATGTAGTCTGTAGTGTTCTATGTTCTATGAATGACTGCTTTTTGGTTTCTGTCTCTCTAGAAAATTTTATTTTTTCCATACTTCACCGTACTGCAGTATAAGTTAAGACAATTAAAAACTATGAATTCTTTAATACTTTAATTTATGGAGAGCGTTAAATAATAAAAAAAATATATATATTATTATTGAGCCAATTTTTCGGAAATAAAGCAAAGGTTAAAAAAGCAATGCTTTGTTTTATTAAAAGTAGAGAATAATGTTTAAAAAACTCTAAAATATGTTTGCTTTCAATAATTTTATAAAGTTTGGTGATTTAAGAAAACAAAAGGAAACATTTTCTAAGGAATTTCTTTGTTAATTAATCCTGTGCTTTAATCTAAAAGCCTTCAAAAAAAAAGCTATTCTCTGTATGCGATACAAAAGACGTATGGCTAATAGTTGTGAATAATAATTTTTTCGACCGCGTCATTTTACATCACGAATCTTTATCTTGACATCCCTCAATTTTATTCTCTGGAGTGCTTCACGCCATAGTCTAGAATAGCTAGCCCAACTCTGTGATAGAGGAAGTGGCCAACATCTATGAATTATTAACAGAATCACTATGCACTACTTACAAAAATAATTCCTAAATCTGAATATTTGTATATTCGTAATAAAACTTTGAAATTAATAAAAATGCTTATTTGAAAATAATTACACTTAAAAATAATTAATTTTAAGCTGTTACAAATTATGATACAACATTAAGTAGCCCTCATGTGTTAAAATTATAAATTAATTTGTTTTTAATTTTAAAATCAATTTCCTAATAAAATTTATATTACTTTCATTGGGAAACCTTAATCTAAGCAGTCATTAAATCCATACCATCATATTTTAATACAATCCCTCTATTCAGCAGAACGAATCAATTTTTCTTAACATAAAAAAAAAACACAAATGCATTCACTAAAAATCAACTTTAACAGCGAATTGTCCAAATACAACCATGACGAATAATGGTCAATCTTTTAAAAACATCATGTTGATCATTTTAATTTTAGTAGATTTTAAAAAATAGAAAACAAATTGTAGCACACTTTAACATCATGCAGCGTTACTAATTTAATAATACGCCAAGGAAATAAAAAATTCTCATTGAACCACACAAGTTGTGAAAATATAAAATATTAAATTTCCATAATCAGACAGTTTTATAAATCAAAAATATTAAAGTCTAAAATATTCTTCTTAAGAATTTAATATTTCAATTGTAGGTTTTTATTGAAATTTACAAAATGTTTACAAAACAAATTTAAGAAATTCTACCCCTTTTTAGGTTTTGTTACAACAATTGTTCTTTTTACTTTTTTATTTTTAAATTTCAAAGAATTTATTAAAAATGTATTGAATTTCATAAGTTTGAAGTACTAAAGTATTAAAACATGTTTTAAAAATTTTAAATCCCATAAAGTTTCAACAAAGAAAAATGAAACAAACACGTGGAGCTCTAAAAGAATAAATATAAATAGAAAATCCTGTTGTTGGTTAAAATGTGTTTAAGAAACGAGTCGACTTTTATAGTACGCTATCGTTTTATATTTTGCTATCACGCAATAAAAAAAATGTTGTTATGCCTGGCAGAATGACGAAATTAAAAACAGAATGTTAACCTTTGAAATCGACAATGACAAAAGAAAGAATTTCATTTTTTCAGATTTCTTTAAAATTGATTCTTTTTTTTCTGCATTACAGGTCTAATTAAAAAAATAGTCAATTGCGCCTTCTAGGTAAAGTGTAATTAAAATTCACCTTTTTTTTGTTTTTTTTTTTTTTTTTGTTTTTTGCAACTAAGTTCTTCTGGACTTTACATATTAGAATATTTGGGTCTGAACCAATTTTAAAGAAATTCGAAACAAAAAAGCCTGATTAGAGACATTAAGACGTCCGTGTTTTACTTTTCTCGCATACTGGTTCCAAGTTGTGGATAGAAATCTATCTACGATTATAATTTTATTAAAATAGTTCCAGTCATTAAGTCATGATTGACTTATGTATAAACAAATTTACAAAAGAATTTATTTTATTTTACCAGCGCGTCAATTTCAATTTGCATTATGTGGCTTTATATTTATCGTAGTTTCGGTTTTTTTCTATTTTTACTTTGTGGCTCCAAAAAATTTTATTTTCAAAATATATTGTTTACTTAACTTACGCTACAGAAATGTGTTACCTCGACCAGACTCGAATTACTTAAAGTCTCGTTAAGCATTAATAAGTCTTTAATTGTCAAATCCATCCAGAATTCATTACGATGTTACAGTGAGACTTTGAAGTCACAATCTCTTGATTTTCCAACTATATTCTTTTTAACTAACTTATCCACGACTGCCACACACTTCTGTTATATTTTAAGATTCTTTACTAACTTAGGTCTGGACTGCGATTTTGTTGTTCTAAAATACAGATACCTGAACTATCTCAACTGCTGTTCTAAAATACAGTCGCTTTACCAATTAAACTACCGCGGCTACATAACACTTTTTTTGGTTTTCTAATCTGGCTGCAGGCGGTTTAAAGTGCTATTTGTTTTTCTTAAATGTCTTTCACATAACTCATCGAATGTGGCTTCTCAATAGCATTTATTTTTCTTTTATACATAAGGCTCTGTTGGGACTTCAACTCATGGTCAACTGTTTACCCAACAAGCATACAGCTCTATCGAAGCAGTCACCGCCGGTTGCTCAAGCGATGTTAGCTCACTTTCATTTCTATTCTTCGCACACACTCACACACACTAAACTTTGGCAATAGTTAAGCTTTGTTTACTACACAGGCAACAGCAGTAGCTTTTATTGCTCTACATATGTAAATAGAACCAAATAATAATAATACTAAATTAAGTAAAAAAGTAATTGCAAAAAAGCTTTAAGAAAAATCATTCCGCAGTAGCAAAAAATAGTTTGTTAAATAATGTGCCTCTAGAGAATTTGTTAGATTTCAAAAGCAGGATTTGTCGGATTTCTCTTGATGGCCTAATGAAAATAAAAACGTTGCAACTTCTTCACAAACTAATCAGCACTGACCAACCCGAAGAAAGGAACAAAACAATAATACCCATATGATATCGAATTTTGGAATGGCAGTTCCTTATTCCCACTATACGTCTCTGGAATACTATCCCATCAAACAAGCGGCAGCAGGCAACATATTAGATTTTAAGAGGAAAATTTTCCAGTACTTCTATCGAATGTAACATTTATTTTCCAAATATTTTTCTATATAGTAATTTCTGGAATTTACACACAATTTTATAATTATTATTCAATTTAATTATTTTGTATTAAAATGCCGGAATGTAGCTCGCATTAACACAGTCCATACATTTTTAATTTCTTTTATTAATTTTTTTAAGGTAATAATTTTTTTCTTAACTAAATGTATACTTCTGCTATTTTAAAACTTAAGTTTTGTTGTAGAAGCTCTCATACATAAGTAAATAAATAAAAGTATTTATAATTTATTTTAAAGGTTTTAACAGATTTATAAAATTCATAAATAATTTTTGAACCACGATTTTATAAGTTTTCTTCTATACATGTGGCTTAAGGATATTTGTCAAAATGTTAGATTTTCACTTAACAAATAACTTTTAAGTCTGTCTTAAGTTCATTTTCCAAAAAAAAAACAAAGATATATTTATACACTGCAGTAATGATATTCATTATTTATATCGCTATAGGCCTCATATCTTTCGTAATTTTCAAGCATCAAATACGATTTCAATATGCCACCGTATTTGTTGTATAAAGATCGCAAGCCTTGAAGAACGATTTGATTGCTGTAAAGCTTAGGCTTGCAAAAAAAAAAACGCATCAATCAAGAGAAAATTATTAATCCATCTAAAAAAAATACTTAAAAAATTGGATACAAAAAATTTCGCGAAAATAATCACAAGCGATGAGAAATATTCCTTTATATATAATATCGTTACATTAGCGAACTTGGGTCTCGGAGATGCTATAAACAAATTTATCTATAACGAGTTATACATGTGTTTGAAGAGCGTGATGGTCAAGCACTAACTTGCTCACTATAACATTATTATGGTATACAATCCGTACAACACTTTAACTACAATTAGAAAATATTTAAAGATTTCTGTGTTTTTAATGATCAGGATTGAATAGCTAGATCTGTTCATTTAATACCACTGGGTTTTTGGTTATGCGCTGAACCAAAAATTTATATAAATATGATAAAATAGAATGTAGAATGAAGAAAACTTTAACAAATCTATAAAAGTTTATCAAAAAACGAAATAGAAATAGAAATTTAATTGCATTGAAGAAATTTTCTTTAGTATTGCTTCATTACTAAATAACATTTGAATTTGATCAAAATTTAGTTCAATTGAATAAAATTAATAGTTATATTAGCTTCTAATTTAATTAACGTAATAAAATGAATTATATCTTTATTAGACAAAAAGCATTAACGACATTTGAAAAAACGACCATTATTTCAATTACACTTGCGGTCAGTATTAAGAGGTTTTGGTTAAATTCCTCCTTATTATTTTTGAAGTATTGCAAACAAATTTATTTTTGTCTTTAAAATTAGAAAAGTACATCAAATATAACTGCAAAATATTAAAATAATTTCCCATCTTTAAATTGTTATTCTTGTTAATTTACGACAAAGAAGTAACGGAAAGAAAATTTTATAAAATTGTCTGTCCCATATAACTCTACAAACTTTTTCTTTGAAGTAAATGATTTAAATTTATCGAAATTTCTTAACTTTAGAGTATCGATGATCCTTTACTCAGTTTGGAATACTAATTCAATTTTAGTAAAATAAATTAGGTTACTCTAAATTTCTTTAAGTAAAATATGAACATTAAATAAAATAAAGAAAATTTAAGCCAAATGGTTTATTTTTTCACTTTAAATTGTTTCAGAATGTCGGTCTAACTAGTTTCATGTGTTGTTTTTCTTATTCTGATTAAATTATTAAATCAGCGATACTGATTATTAAAGGTTAAAGCACTTCTCCATGGCCATTTCGCTGTCGCTTACTTAGCTCTTCAGGAAACTTCTAACAAACATAAACATAAACGAAAGATTTTTGTCCAAACCATAATGTAAAGACAAAATACAAAGTTTAAGCAAAAAACAATCCTCAATAATCAACAATGATTCTATTTTTCAAGTTTAATTAAACAACGGGAATTTTTGTTATATTAATTAAGAGAAAATACCACAAAAAAATATTCTACTTCCTTATTCACTTTTAACTATATAAAATATCCGAAAGAAGGTCAGCCATATACAGTGAATAAAGAAAAGTAAAGTCATTGTTGATTATTGTTGTTTTTTGCTTAATCTTTGATTTTTCTCTTTACTTTATGGTTTGGACAAAGATCTTTCATAAACTTAAATAATTGTGAGAAGTTTCCTGAAAAGCTAAGTAAGCGGTTCCGAAATGACCCTTAAAATTTAGGGCAGCACACGTTTTGAAAAAAAACACCTTAAGTTCCAAAAGAATTTTCCGTTTTAGCACTGACGTGAGTTAATTTTTTATGGTTGCATAGTTTTTATTTACTTCACTTTCTCTCACGCCTATTGTAGGGCATTTTTGGTATGAATTTAAAATATACATATTTAAAATACAACAACAAAAATGACTATCAAACATATGACAATCATTTATCAACACTTTAAATAATCTCCGAATGTAAGAGTAGTAAGTGTTTTATTTACGTACATTTTCTGTGAACCCACAAAGGAAACTAGGCTTAGCAACAAAAACATCATTGAAACAAAACAAAAAGGATTTTGAAAAATATTTATACAGTCACCCACAAGCATTCACATTCCTTTCAAACTTCTAGTTTTAAAAATGGTTTTGTTTTTTTTTTACGTAATGGGATAATACACACACTCATTTGAAAAGAAAATAATTCATTCTCATATAATGGTGAAAAGGATAAGAGGCGTTAATCACTTGTTGTTTTTGTTGTCAAAATGATATAAGTACAATTTCAATGATTATCCTTAAAAAACACTTGATGTAATTGTAATTTAATATCTAAACTATAGTTTATACTCACATTTATTTAATAGAAAAAGTACTTGAATTTAAAATGTCATTAATTTACAAAAAAGACAAAAAATGACGCTGTAAATTAATGCTAAATGTAAACTGATATTTGAATATTTATGAAATAAATTGAAACAATAATTCTTTAAACAAGAAATTAAAAAAAAAATACCAACAAAAACACAAAAGGGCTAAATACTTAAAAGAGATGATAAAAAATTTGAAAAATAAACATCGTGGCGTTACATTTTCAAAGTCCATCAATACGTTTTCTAATATTTTAAGAGACGCTTTACTGGGTTTATCTGGTCATTTGTAGAGTATGATTACAGCAGCAACTAAGTGGAAATTCATGCTAAATTGAATAACCTCTTAGGTTTTAGTTTCTCCTTAATGTTATGAAATACTCATTGCTACATTAAAGATGAATTTATTTTTAAATTTTTATTTTTTTTTAATTTTTGTTTAGGGAGGGTCCAATAAAGTTCTGTTGTCAAGTGGTGAAAATTTTCTTTTTTTGATTTAAAAACTCATTTCATGCAACATTTCAAAACTATTTTATTTTTAGTGACATTAAAATAGTGGTAAGAATTTTTTGAAGGGAAATTCTTGTTTTTTGAAATTTTAATAAATTGTCTTTACTTATACACAGACGAGGGCTGTTTGTCAAGTTATGTTTGATCACAAAGTTTTTGAAAATAAATTACAAAACTGCTTTTAGTAAGAAATCTTCAAATGTATACAATAATTTTTACTCCATAATTGTGTTTATTATATAAGTATGTTCTTGTTATATTTGGACAGACATAAAACAATAAAAAAATTGAATGTATATTTTTTTAAACCAACACTAAATTCCATCATTTGGAAAAAAAAACAATTGACAAGTAAGGAATTGCAGTTGCTGTTGACTTAATTTTCTTCAAACTTGTCTTTACAATCACAAATAAAATAACTCTCGAGTGTTTCTTTCTATAATTTTTATTTATTGTTATCACAGATTTAGAATTTTAAAAAGTGTATTGTTATAAATCAAAAATTAATATCGGCCTTAATTTTTAAGCTACATATATACATCCATAAGTATGAAAAATTTTTGCTAATTAACCGACTTCAAACAAAAAGGAGGTTATACAATTCGTCTGAATGTTGCTTTTTTTATATTTGTGCCTCCAGAACTCAGTCATTTCTGATCCGATTTTGAAAATTAATAGTAGTATGATAGATTATGCTTACAGATTGGTCCCGTTTTAAAAAACAGTTCATAATCTTAAAAATTAAAGGGTGTCCCCATACAACATACATATTTTTTACGTGTATTATGAACTGTAAAAGTCGATTCTATAAAATATTAAATGACTGCGTATCACTATAGCTCCCAAAAACAAAAAATTAAACAAAAATTAATCTAAAAATTAAAGGGTGCCCTCATAATTGATGTAAATTTACTTATATGGGCCTATCTTTTGAAACGTTATAGACAAACACTTGCAAATTGGACAGAATGTCGATTGTTCTGGCCGTTATAGTAACAAGTATTAATATTACAAATTATAGATTAAAGGGTGTGCTAATAGTTCATTAAATTTGATGTATATGGCCATACTTTTAAACAGTTGTAGACAGACGCTTGAAATTTACAACGAACCTATATTGGTAAGTCCGCTATAACGACAAGTATAAAATATTGATTTGGAAGTTAAAGGGTGTTCCAATAGTTGATGTAATTTCAAGTGTGTGGTCGTACTTTTGAACCGTTATAGACAGAACGCTGAAACTTAAAAGGGACCTGTATTGCTAAATCTGCTATATCAACGAGTTTATAATTTGAATTTAGAATTTAAAGGGTGTCCCATAATTACTGTAGATTTACTTTATAAAGGCCTATCTTTTAAACCGTTATAGACAAACGCTTGTAAATTTGACGTAATGTCGACTGCTATGGCCGTTATTGTAACAGCTGATAATATTTAAAATTATAATTTAAAGGGTGCACCAATAGTTCATTTAATATTATTATATGGCGATACTTTTAAACAGTTGTAGACAGACGATTGAAATTTACAAAGAACCTGGAACCTTGGAAATTAACGGGTGTCCAAATAGTTGATATAATATGGTGTATGTGGCAGTACTTTTGAACCATTATAAACAGACAGCTGAAATTTACAAGGGACATGTTTTGCTAAGTACGCTATAACAAGAAGCTTATAATTTCAATTTAGAAATTAAAGTGTGCTCTCAAAATTATTGTAATTTGTTCTATATGGCCGAAGTTTTTGAACCGTTGTATTGCTAAATCTACTACAACAGCAAGTATATAATTTGAATTGGGAAATTAAATAGTGACCCTATATTTACTGCAATTTCATGTATATTGCCAAACTATTGAACAGTTGAAAGAGTATAAAGTTTAGAGATATAAATTTATGTGGCCATACACTTGAGCTGTTACAGGCAGACAGATAAAATCTGTTTTGAAGTCGGTTTTTATTCGCAAGAATTATTTGTAAATTAGTTTAAACAATTTTAAACCGGCAAGTTATATATTCTTTTCTCATTGGTTAAAATTCCCATTTTCACATGTTATGGGACAGTACGTTTAAAGTAATTATCAAGAAGGATTTAAAGGCAACGAGATTTCTGTGCAAGTAAGTTAAAACCTCCTTCAATTTTGTCTCTCTATCTGCTTTAAGCCCTGAAAACCTACTTAATTTCTAAAACTAATTGCTCTAAAAAAACAAAATAATGTGAAGTTCTGATATATTGATTACTTGCCTGTATTCGAAGTATCTATATAAGAAGAACTCTTGCAAGTTGGCGCCACTTTATTAAAGTTGCAAGACAAATGTAAAAAACTCTTGTAAATATTTGCATAGACAACAACAAGAGAATAAAAGATATTACTAAAACGAAAAAAATAATATATTTCAGATATATAAATAATTTACTAAAAATAATTGTGAACACCTATGCCTAACAAATTATTAAAGTTGCATTTAGTATTAAGTTCTATAATGAGTATTAAAGAAATACAAAGAAAATTACTACAACTAGGCAAAAGCCAAATTATTGCCGTATTTTTCCATATCATTTGGAACTTATGGCGAAAAATATAAAGAACAAAATCGTCCTAAAAAAGCTGTTCTACTTCGAAATTTAAAATTTAAAACACTAAATTAAAAAATTTCAAGGACATTCTTAGATTTAACAAATAAAATAACAACATAAAAATAGGTAAAAGATAAATTAGCTTTATTTTACATTCGGAAACAAATGTTGTTCAATAATAAGCTCGAAATAAAACCTCCTACGAGTATTAGAATCTATTTCATTATATTATGTATTTAAAAATCTTGCATGACTTTTTGGTAGAATACACTCGGAGGATTTTTTCGCCATTGTTTTACACGTTGTGTGCCGTTGTTGTCTCCGTCCCCTTGGAACCATATATCATTTCACCTTAACCCTTTCGGGACTACTGGGATAATACGTCCCAGCAATTTTCAAACTGTCTTTTTTCTTTATTTTCAACGCAATCGCCAGGGAGGTAGAACTGCCAAACGTCCAAAAACGGATAGCATCAATATTGGAGACCACTTGCCAGTAGAGCAAGAGAAGCGTTGTCGCTGTGTCCGCTATTCTTCACTTGGCATAGAAAAGCGAAGAAAGATGATATGCTCAGGTTGTAACAACGCCTTATGTTACAAGTGTTTTGGGCCATTCCACAAATAAATACCTAATTGCATTCCTAAAATGTTAAAAATAAATGTAAACTTTTATCTAAATCTAATAATATTTACATTTTAGTTATCTTTTTAATCGCTCTTCGAGAACACTGATTGGGATTTTATGCCCCATGAAAATACTTGTTGGGATTATATGTCCCAGGATAAAAGGACGAATTTAAAATTTTTAAGTATGGAGAACATAATACTTTTATCATACCTTTTAGAATATGAAAAAAATTTTACCATACATAATTTGGTTTGCAAAATAAAACTCCGTCCCGAAAGGGTTAATGTTCTTCATTACAGTGTCACAAGTGTCATTTTCGAAAATCACACCTAAATGTTACTGATGGTGGGTGCATTGTTTTTTTTTTCCTTAATGATACGTGTAATATCAGTACCCCGAACCCGCAGATTTGCTTCTTAGGTAAAAATATGCGTCATAGTAATGATTATTTATCTGGTGTCTGGATTATTCACGCACGAGTGTTAACCCTTTTTGAACCGACCCAATTTATTCGAATTTATGATCGTTGACGCAGATTGCTAGTTCTAGTGGCCGGAAAAATGAACCAATGAATGAAATGTTTATATGAGTTTAGTATATTGCTTAACTGTATAACAATCCACGACTAAAGGCCAATTTACACTATGAAATTTTTCTTGAAACTAGCATGGCATTTTTGTTTCTTGTTGCAGCAAGAGGGGTAAGCAATATGGCATGCCTTAACTTCTTAGGGACTGTTATTGTTGCTTATGTTATGTGTAAAATTACGTATATCGCTGTAAATCCAAAAATTTCATGGTATAAATGTGGACTAAGTCTGCCGAAGTGTATATTAAGTACTTAGTGCGTGAAAGAAATAAAAAACATTAAGATTAATTCAAATTATTATTATTCTGCATTACAATTAAAGCAGCCGATATTAACTAAGTTTTATGTGCAGATCAATCAATCAAACAAATTGCTGGTACTGAGCGTGGTGTAAATGAGAACTCAAGTAAGTAAATATCTAACATATCAATTGAGACGTTCTATTTCCATTAATTTGGAACTTTATGACTATCATTTGCTAGTTACCTGTATTCAAAGTTGTTAAAGTAAGTCCACTCACTATTGTCTCGCAATATTTTGTTCAATAATGATATAAATTTTTGACCGAATTGTCATGTCAACAAGCAAAATGACAGCACCTGGTTTAAGGCTTCAATATACCCTCTTAAAACAATTCGATGTTTAATGGGGCTTATGCATAACTTCTTTAACGGAATGGTCAGATGAATATCACTGCCTACTATGATCGTTATATAACCACGACTCCAATTATTTTAGGATTAAATTGGAGGCAGTTTTTACTGGAAAGTTGGTTTTCAACAATCGAATGGTGACACATACTAAATATTTCGCTCTTACGAACAGACTAGGAACTTTTCACAATGCAGTGTAAAAATTCTTTTTAAATTTTTATAAAACTACTTTTTTTTGTAATCTATTTAAAATTTCTTAACTATTTAAAGCATCAATGTTTTGATATTGATTGTCTCCCCTCAACACTTAAAAGAAAAATGTATGTAAATAAATGACATTTAATTTATATATAAATACGCAAGGGAAAACTTTATCCCCACCTTGGATATTATTATTTGGCCTAAACCCTCCTTCTCATACAACTGAGATGATTGACAAACCTGACAGTTGCTTATCAATACGTGTATCGTTGCTAGATATGATTCAAGTCTCGATTTACACTAGGCAAAGTATTTGCCACAAACTTTATTTTGTTGGAAACGTAGTAAAAGAGGAATTAAGAGAGTTAAAAATGAAAAATTTTCAAGTATTTCAACTTGTAAATTTTAAGAACACACAAAAAGTTCAAATAATTAAAAAATATAATGGTTAAATAATAATTCACTTGTGTCAACCTTCAACTTCAAAAAATACAAAGAAGAAAAATTCAAACTGACGATTAAAATTTTGCTTTATGTAAACGCAGACTATTATTTTGTTTTTCTCTCCCTCTTTTATGTAGACACTCCTCTAGTAATTCGGACAATAAATGTTGTTGATGCAAGTCTGTCAGTCACTTCATTCAGCCCCCAATTGTAGCTGTCATTTAGTGCTGTCGCTATTTTCTTTGCCTTAAAATTTTTTCTGTTGCTTTGTTTTCTTAAGTTTTGTTTTTGTTTGTGGTTTCTTATAGTTGTTGTTGTATTACTTTAAAATGCATACAACAATTTGTTGCTATTGTTAAATTAATGTCTTGTTGTCTCCAACCTTCACACGAGTAATTTATTACTTTCGGCTGTTTGTCATTTTGATCTAATCTGACGCCGCGCCGCTTTTAACAACAAATACGAAAAATCAGTTGATGTCATTGTTGAATGCAACTGAAATGAACTGTAAAAATACATATAAATACTTATTTTTATATTATCATTGTTGTTGTTGCTACTATGGTTTTCTGTGTTTATTGTCTTTATTCTCTTTAATCCAATGCACTTTTAGACACATTCACACACTTCTGTCAAATCTTTTTCGTAAGAACGACAACAATGGGTACTTCCGTGCAATTATCAGAAGTCTAAAGGTTGGTATTCATATATATTCCTTTAGACCTGTAGACCTTTCCATTTTACAACATATCATTTTAAAACCCTCCATTTATAAATTAACGTTAATATTAATTAAGTTCGATTTTAATAGTTATTATTTGACTAGGACTTAAATACTCGTATGTCATGGTAAATATATATATATATGGAGTGGTCGAGTAGGACCAAAAACGAGAGTTTGCCATCATCTAAGTTTTCTCTGATATTCTCGACTACATCTGAAAGTGCTGTAATACAGCTATGCAGGGAAAATACCACATTAACTCAAAATTTAATTTCATATAAATGAATTTTAATCTCAATTGAAATCGAATTTGATTTATAGACTTTTGATACCAAACCTGGTCAGACCATATAAGTCAGACCTGTGGTAGGGTATACAATAAGCTACGAAGTTTGTGGCACATACAACATTTTACACCTCTTAGTATAAGAACTCTTTTAGCTAAAACATATCTACTTCCAACATTATCATATGGGTCCGAAATTTTTTCAGGCTGCTCTTCCAGCGATATGAATTAACTAACTGCCAGTCCCACTATGTAGCAATCGTTCGTTCGTTCGCATAATTAAATTAAAAACAAAAACAATTTTTTAGAATTTGTTTTTGTTTTGAATGTAATTGTGCGAACGAACGAACGATTGCGACATCCTGGGACTGGCAGTAAATACAACTTATAATAATATCGTCCGTTATGTTTACTGTTTAACAAAACGTGACAGAATATCATCATTTCCAAGTCATTTTATGCAATTATCCTTTAACAACTTTTTAAAATTTAACTGCTTGATTTTCCTCCACAAAATCATTGTAACAAAGGAGCCAGAATACCTATATGATCGCTTAAAATTTGTTAGAGCCCAAAGAGGCAAATACATTAAACAGATGCGCTATCGGAACCATGCGTCCGAATGCCAATTTTTCATCCTGAGCATACGTCTCTGGAATCAACTTCCTAATTATATTCAACGCACCGACAGCGCAATAAAATTCAGAAAATTACTTAACGATTATTTTATTTTAACTTAATTTAATTTTTCTAAGTAAAATTATCAAGATTTATCTCTGTCTTAATTAAATTTGACTAATCTGATTCTAATACTTTAAAGAAGCTCAAAAATAATTCATATATCTGCAACTGCAGATAGTATGTAGTAAGTCTTTCCCTATAAAGAAGGTATCATTATTTTTTATATAAAAATGTTTTTTCTATTCAAACCAAGGAGATAAATTCATGGACTTTATATCACTTTTCACTGTCCATGGACATTACGTCGTTTTTAGTGTGGACATAGTATCATGTAGGAAAGTGTCATAATGTCGGGACTTAAAATAGCAACGGCTTCACTTACCAAAGATATCCTGCCTAGGTGGCCTTCGTCTGGGTGTAAATATTTTCTTCTCTATGGTATAACTAACACAGCTTCGCTTCCCAAGAATTTTCTGCAATTGAGTTTATAAAAACGTTGCATCTTTTTTACATAGAATACAATAAAATGTACTTATAATATCCATGGACGTTATGACTTTACGTAGTGTGACATGCCACCGTTGCTAACACGCTGTTGTAGTTTCTACTGTTAAACTTCCGAAAACGTCAAAATTTTTGAATAAAATACGAAATAAAATTCACATACAATTTACTGAAATATAATAATAATAACATTATTTAAACAAAAAACTTCATTTTCCGCCTACGAAAATTAGCAAACATATAAAAAAATATTACTGTATTGCAGCAAATATCAACATAAAAATTGGTTTAACATTCGAGCGCGACTGTTATGCAATCAGACTACTTAACACTTTTACAACACATTGTATAACTTCTTTTTTTTTTTATTATTTATATGCGCCGTTTATTTTTAAAGTGGCGTAAGTCACTTTGTTTTTAAGTCGAGATATTTAAGGTTTTGCGCTTTAACATGTTTAAAAATATGGATGTAAACTTTCGAGAAGATTTACTTGCATTTGTTATCTCATGGTATTGATATTTTTCACAGTAAAAATAATTTCCTATAAATACCCTCTTTTCATTACGGTAAAGTGACTTAAGCCACTTGCAAAATAAATAGATTAGAAAAATTACTAATAATATTATAATATTGTACGAGTATGTACTAAATTTGTCAAACATATTTTACTAAAGTGATGTTTTGAAAGGGCAGTGATTTACTAAAATTGTTGAATAAATTTTATACATAATAATAATCCATATCATCAACATATTTGATATAAAGGCATTTTTTAAGTATTTTTTTTAGTATGATTTAGTTCGTTTTGAAATATTACATATTATGTAAGTGTAAGTAATTAATGTTAAAATACTTCAGTTCAGTTTAATTTTCGTCATTAAAAGAAGTGACTATGTCATCAGAAATTGTGCTTTTTACCAAATTTTTTAAAATAACTATAGAATATTGGGGCTATATAACTAAGCAAGTCCATCATGTCTATACTATGTAAATTTTGCTTCGTAAAGTTTGCAATTTTTCAAAATTTATTAAAGATGAGTTGTCGATTAAAAAAATTTGTTCTTTGCAATTTTTGAAACAACAAATCAAATCAAAATCATATTGGAGTTTTGCTGTTACATAGTTTGCACCACTATTTCTTTTATCCTTAATACGGTTTTCAGTACATTTTTTTATTTCTGCATCCCCTTTTTCGTACACGAGGAGTTTCTGTTCCATCCCTTTTGCTGTTATCTTTTTCTGATGACTCCATAGAAGTCGATTCTTCATCAAATGAAATCCCTCTCATATGTCTCTTTATAGGGTTAACGCTTTTTCTCATTTTAGAAAATATTTCTAAAAAATAATAATTATGGGCATTGCAAGTCACCTAATTCCATAACCACAATAAGAATGTTTTACCTGATTCGCTGTCTAATAACATCATGTAAATGTAATTTTAATAAAATAGTGCTCATTAGATGTCACTATTATATAATTTACAAAGCTGCACTATTCTTTGCACTTGTAGAAATAAGTCCCATGACCACAACACTTTTAAAAACTAGTTCAAAAAATACTTCTGACACATTTATCGCATGTTTCTATTTCTTTTACACTAATCCCCATTATTATTTTGCTAAGTACAGCGACTTACGCCACCTTCAAAATAAGCATGTTTGTTATAACGTTAATATAAATACTATGGTACAAATCCCAATAGTTTTCAACTTATTCATTGCAAATTTTTTAAAAATTAAAGATACCGTTTAGTTGTATTTAGTGTTGCCATTAACTCGATATATTTTTTTTTTTTTTTTAAAGTGACTTATGCCACTTCCAAAATAAACGGCACATACATATATACATAACTAGATTTGCTCATGCTTAATTTTTAATTTTAATACAACTCCTTTATTTTAATTTAATTATCGTATTTTGTTTTCTTTTAGTGTAATAAGACACATAAGCAAACAGAAATTAAAATCTTCTTTTAATTTACGTATGTATATTGCATTATAATTCTCAGATAGTTTATCATTTCATGAAGAGGAGTAACTCAGATTTATTTAGTTTGTTTTTGCAAGACGATTCTCAAGGGAACTACGAAACCCCTTTAATGGTTTCTAGTTAAAATATCTTCCAATCATAAAATCTAATTTTTTATGGTATTACTAAAATTGTAAATAAATATGTATGTAGGTATGAATATATTTTGACTCCAAGGTCATGCTAATGAATTGATATTCCAAGGGCCTACTCTGACCAAACACTTGTGAATAAATTAAGTAAAATAAATCTGATACTCTGTCTTATTATGAGTGTCGTTGTTATTTTTAATTTGTTGTTTAATTTATCATGCGAAATTTACGACTACATTTTTGTAATTGAATGCGAAACACAGATTGTTTCATTATTTTTAAAGAATTATCCATTATCTTGTTAGCTGTTAAAAAAAACTTTTTGGCTGTGCTATAGCCGAATAGTGGCGAATTCATTTATTTTCGCGTTGCTGCAAATGCCAAACTTCATATAAAAACAATTTGAATCAGCTTTTTTACATACAGAGTTTGACATTTCCAGCTATGGCGTAAATGCATAGATTCTTCTCTGCCACCACCTCGTACATGATTTCACCATCCCTTTTTCAATTCAAATAATTTTCATTTTATTGAAAAAGATATTAAAACAAAGTATAAAGTTTCCACTTCTGATGAACAGAATTTTATTATTTCTTATTTCACCTGATAAGTGAAAAGAATTAGTTCCTTCAGTCTGCTGTAGAAAATGTAAAAAAAAATTCCAAATCATTACATACAGTTTTAAAAAGTATCTGCGCTCCTGCTTATACTAACAATGAGTAAAAACCAAGTGTTATAAAAGAACTGGAGCATTTCCAAATAGATAAAATATTGGTTGATGTGAAAAGCAGCCCCCAATGTACATTTTAATTGTTTGTATTTCATGTATCACAATTTCAGCTGTTTTTTAGGTGTTGAAGGTTATTGATCGCCTGTGTCTATGTCTTCTTAAATACTTAAACGTTCCGATGCTGCAGACGCGAAAATGTCATTTATTTAACATTTCTGTGTTCGAAGTTGACGGTTTTGTGATATAGCATCCCACGTGTCAACCCAATTTTTAATTTATTCATTATTTCAACAAACCATGAATCCAAAAAAAGCAATATGTCTATTTATCTCATTCGCTTTTTGTGTTTGTTCTAGTTCTTAAAGATGTAGAAAATTGCTTTTACTACGCATGTAAAATTATATCTTGTAAATACCATAAAATATCTGTATCAGATGATCAAGGGGATTTATAAATTAACATCACTTTTCTTTAAATGATGTCTTATTTCTTTAAATATTGTCTAATGGATAAACACAATTTGAGAAATTTTTGTTTGTATCTTAATTTACTTTTTGTTTGTGTTTTTTTTTTCTTCTTAGAAAAATATGTATGTTTTGGAAATTATTGGCAATAAATAAGTCTATAAAGTTGAATTTATTACTTCACTAATTTTTGTTCAACAATTTAATCGATCAAATTATCTTGGTATATTTAATTTAATTTAATTTCCTGAAGAATTTTTAATCTCTTGGAACAAACTTTTTTTATAATCTTTTTAATGAATTTTATTGGTATTGCTTTATAAATAGGAGCAACGATTTTTTGTCAATACCCCTATTTTTTTAAAGTCTTTAACAAAGAATAAGAGGTCTCCTAAGAAAATATTAAAAAACAAGAAGCCAAGCTCCTATATCTTTGTCTTTTAACAGTACTTTTTAACCACCCCTAGTTTTCAATTTCAAAGTGGAATTAATTTTCCTAAAATGTTGTTTGTATCCTTATTTAGATTAGCCCTGTTTGATACTTTGGAGTGCACAACTTTACAACTTTAAAATTAAAAAGAAGAGCTTCAGCATTTTTTAGGTATAAACGAAATCGATCACATGCCTGAATATCTATTAACCTATAATTCAGCAGGAATCTTTCAAGGCCAGGCAGTTTTTTTTTTAATTTTTTAATGTTGTTTCGGGTTGGTCAGAGGAACAGGGTTTTTACAATAGTTTTTAGCCCATTAATATTTGCTATCAAAATGTATATGCATTTGTGTATGAACATTTTATTTATCAAAAAAATTGGTTGCTCGAACATTTTTCTATAGCTATTCTTCGGCCATTATGCTCTTTTGTTTTTCCAAGCCGTCAAGCTATGTAATTTCTATTATAGATGAGCGATATTTAATGACCTGTGAATAACTCACTGTGATTGAAAAAAACAATAGTCACTATAGTGACTGGGTTCATCAACTAACAATTCCGTGTAAAAACGTTCTTTTATATTTTATATTTATACATGAACAAACTTTAATTTGATTTTACTTCTTGCAAGGAAATATTAGTAGTTTTTACCCATTCAATCTTTCATAAGTAAAAGACGCTTCATTGTTGTGCAGCATTTTCTTGCTCCTATTTATTAACAGCAGCTATTCTTTTTTCCTAACTTCACACATACAAATTGTGTACCCTTTTTATTTCAACCCATAATGAATGTTACCGAATTTTTTATTTCTGGCTTTGAATGTAGATGTATTCTATGTACTCTATAGTTCCTATATAACATATGTGCTTGCATAGAAAAGTGCTAACGGCGATCACGTAACTACTTCAAAGAATGGTGATTTAAAAATCACGTTCGATATAACGACGGGATCGCGGGATCTTTCTTTAAGCACTTTGAAAAAAACACTATGCAGACAATATAATTGTGTTTAACTCTAAAAATCCACTGCAAATGCATCACAACATATTTTGCCAATAATTCAGTTGCACCAAAGCAAACTGATTGCCTGAGCTAAATGTCAAGATTTTTAACCGACTTCAAAAAAACAAAAAGGTTACTAATTCGACAGAATTTTTATTTTTTTATTTGTGCTTCCATAAATCAGACTGGATATAAAATTTTTTTCTTTATTTAAAAGGTATTGATTGATTAGAGTGGTCCCGTTTTAAAATCAGTTCAAAATTTCAAAAATTAAAGGGTGTCCCCATACAACATACGTATTTTCTACGTGAATTATAGCCCGTAAATGGCTCCCAATAGCAAAAAGTAAATAAAAATAAATGTAAAAATTAATTAATTTTGAATCGTTGTAGACAAATGCTTAGAAAATTAACAAAATGTCGACTGCTATGAATGTTATAGTAACAGATATTGTTATTAAAAATTATAAGTTAGAGGGTGCCCCAGCAGTTCTTTTAATTTGAGGTACATGGACATAATTTGGAACAGTTGTAGATAGATGCTACAAATATACAACGAACGCATATTGCCTACTCCGCTACAACAACAAGTTTAAATTTTTGAGTTTGAAATTAAAGGGCCAAGCTTTTGACATCTGACACTTACAAGGGATCTGTGTTAATAAGTCCGCTAAAACACCAAATTTATAATTTAAATGTAGAAATGAAGGTGTATTCCTAAAATTAATGTAATTTGATCGTTATATACAAACACTTAAAAATTAGAAAGAATGTACACTTGTTTGTTTGGTATAATATGAATTGTAAATATTTTTAATTATAAATTAAAGGGTGTTACAATAGTTTATGTGTTTGATATATTTTGCCAAAATGTTGAACCGCTATAGATAGACACTTGAAATTTACAAAGAACCTGATTGCTAAGTCTGCTAAAACAAGTATTAAGTTAGGAAATGGTATATAAGAAAGTCCCAATAGTTAATAGAATTTTAATGCATGTGGCCATAGACAGTCAGAAGATCTCTGTTTTGACGTTCGTTAAATTCGCATGAATTATACTTACTAAGTTTTATACACCCACAGACGGTGAATCATATGTTCTTATAATTAATTTTTTAGGTACTCTGGATCTACTGTACTGGTTAAAGATGGCGCGAAAGTACTTCTAACTACTTTTAATTTAATTTAGTCAGGGTGTCGTTGTTAAAATAAAACTAAATAACAAACCTTCCTCCAAATTTTCTACTGCTCATATAAAACTTTACATGTTTTTTATTGTTACGCGTTGGATACATTTGCTCCAATATTCTGTGACACCGGCAAGACTTAACCTAATGTCCTATTAAGCAAACACCTGTCCTTAACTTGAACGCACCTCAATCCCGTGTTTCTGATAATATTAAGGAACCTTTACCAACTTATATACAAGACTCGTCTATCCACCATTTACTTTCTTCTTTATGATTTCCTTATGTTTACTATGCAGGCGCCTTAAATCACTGCTGTTTCAACAAGCAGGCGTTTTCATCAAGCGCATCTTTACACTCCGAGAGGTTTCCACAAATTAGCTCATCAATTTTAATATTAGACTTACGGCTCTATTAAGATTTGAGGTCATGATTTTTACTAAAACAAATTTAGCTAACTTTGCTTTTAACTCCGTTTTCGCATGCCACAAATTATTTACATCTGTTTACCACACACACACGGACAGCAATGTTAGCTTTTGTTGTTACAAATATATAAAGGGTTACCGAATCATATTTTCGTAACAATATTCTAAATAAGACAAGCTTAAGGTGTGCACTATTACTCCTTCTTAATTTCAACCACCTGTCTATGATATTTCAACAGTATGGCAATATACATCTAACTAAATCAACTATAGGGGCACTTTTTATATTACAAATTAAAATTTTATTTTTGCTGTTGTAATAGACTTAGCGATCAGGCTCTTTGTAAATTTGAACCTTCTGCCTATAACGGTTCAACAGTTTGGTCATACACTGCAAATGACATTAACTATTTTAACACCCTCTTATTTACATTTTAAAATATTTGTACTTCCTATTATATTAAACAAAGTGGTGGACATTCTGTCTAATTTTCAAGTATTTGTATATAACGGTTTAAAAGATACGGCCATATAGATCAAATTACATGCACTTCTATAAAAACCGCTAGACAATACTTTTTTGCTTCAAAGGACTTTTCAACCAAATGCATTTTTTGCATGTTTTCTTCGTCGTTGGTTTGAAGAATATCCTATCTAGTTTAGGATTGACTGCAACTAAGTTATTAAAGCCTTCTCAAATAGCTTTGACGCGTTTGTTTGAAGGTTTATCCTTCTATAAGATTATTGTTTTGTGTGATCTTTTGCTGACTTTGAATTCACCTTTACAAACAAAGCTACGCAGGTGTGACGGTTTGTAAGTTTTAGTATATTTTTAATTGCTTGTTTGTGTTTCGTCCATAAAAAATTAAGAGGGCAACCGAAAACTTGAAAATTATACCAACCAGTCACTTTTCGTCACTTTTTAAAAATCCACAAATTGCAAAGCTGTAAATAAAATTTATGCAGAGCTGAATCAAAGAAATTAATTCCAGCGAGTAAATAATATGTGACCATATCGTCATAACTTTTTTCCCAAAGACTCTCCAACTTTTTCATTCTCCATTAAACTGAAATCTGTTGACTTAGATGTTTTAATGTTTTAGTGCACAATGAGTAAATAAATATTTTATATGAAATTTATTTTTTTTTAATAACGTTTTTGTGTTAAATTAAATTCTTATGTCATTTATGACATAATTTTTTGGAAAGTCATCTTTACTTGTAATGAAAAACTAAAAAACTATTAATTAATATGTCAGAAAAAAAATGTTCCAGAGCTAATACGCCCTGGTGCATGTTGCTCTATGACACTTGCTTCATTAGGTTACACCCTAAAAATAGTTTCCTTAAAACCTTTTATGTATGTGTGTGTGTTTCTGTCAACACCACACATGCATTATTAACTATTTTTTTTAATTTAAACATTCTATTGTCCTTCAATTAGTGAAACAAGCCGATGCTATTTTAACAGCGGCGGCGGCACTGGTAAAAATGTTCGGCGACGGCGAAGTTTACAGAAGCAAACCGGCGGCTAAAATATCGCTTTGTTTTTATTTTTTTATGTTTAAAATAACTTGAAATTTACTTGTAGTATCTTTATTACAAAGATTGTTTAAAACGTAGTGAGAAATATGAATTCAGATTACATGCAATTTTCTTTAAGAATATATTAAACGAAACGTACTGTTACAGAATTTTTAAAAAGATAAGATACAATTCTTTATATTTTTAAATAACCAATATTGTTTACGTGCATAAGTATTTTAATTTGTATATACTTTATTTACTCGTAGCAATATTTTTAAATTTTAAATTACATGTTAGAGTTATATTACAAACAAAAGAAAAAAATTGTTTATTAAAAATTGATTAACTCTTTGGACAATCTTTTATAGTTTTGTTTTCAAAATTAAGTTTCATTACATGTTTTAGATGCATAGTATGATTCCTTATTTAGAGATAAAATAATAAATAAAAGCAGCTTTCCGAAATCACTGTATAAATAATATTTCTTAAATATGAAAACAAATTATTCAAAGAAAAAGGTCAAGCATTTAAACATTTACTTTAAAATTCATCTTATTGAGTTATACACAATTTTTCACCACTTCTTATTTACGAAATTAATATTTCATTTAACTTCAACATTAAGGGCCAGATTTTGTTTGCGCGATAAATAGCTTTGCACTATTTAAACTTTCATTCTTTAATTTTATTTATAATATTTAATGCATAAAAAATAATAAGTGAAGGTTTTATAATGCAAACCTATATATCGGACCGACAGAAGCCTGCTCTAAGGCCGTTATACCCAGCGTCTATTTACAGCCGGCTCACGCTTTGCTTCGATACAAGCCGTGGCCAACCGCCGATTTTAAGCCAATAAACATGCTTCACTGCTTTCAATAGTGTGACATTTTCTAATGTAATTATAAATTTAACTCAAATTTATGTAATTATGTTTTCAATGCTAATATACTAATCATTGGCTTCTTTTTATTAAAAATGTATGCTAAAAACTACATCCGTAATTAAGCAAAAAAAAATATATATTAACTTGGTTTTTCACTATATCAAAACGCAATTGTATAATGACAAGGATAAACATGTTACGGCAAAAGGAAACATATGTTTTTGCTAACATAGACACACATGTTATATAAGAAAACATACATAATAAAAGGCATTAGTCATTAAAATGACACACACATGTACACAACAACAAAAAACAACAAATCATTATGTATTCATCAGGAGAGAGATTATTAAAATAATAAAAAACAACATCAACATAAATAACAACAAGGATAACAACAACTTTTTCTCTAATATACATTGTGGACATTAAATCATGAAGTCCAACGAATAACAACGACAAGAACAAATAATTAACTCTTATTTTTTATTAAAATTAAATTTTTTTTTATTAAATGTAAATTTTATATTTATTTGCTTGTCATTTAAAGTATTTAGTTAAGTGTTTCCTTTTTTAACAGATAGAGTTTTTTTTCGAAATCAGAGTTCATAGAAGACAGAAATTTTGAAGGACTATGAACAACGTATCTAAATTGTTTGTCATAAACATAATAAAAGTAAATAAGAAATATATTCAGTCCTATGTTATGTCTTATGTCTTTTTTCTGTGTGCAGAATTAATTTAGACAACGAGTAGAAAGACTTGCAATGTTTTTAAAATCTATGCAAATATGAGAAGATTTACAAATAAAATTGAATTCAGTACAAGTAACGTATACCTGTGTTTATTCCTAAAATATTTTATATTAAAAATAGTTTGTTGGTTTTCAGTTTTTACTTCTTGCTGTGTGTACCAAAATTTTTATATTGTTACGTTTTTCCCTTTTAGAACAAACGCGCCGATTCTTTTGATTTCAAATACCACTGTGGCTCATTATTCTGTATTCAAACTTTTTGGCTTTCTTTGGCTATAGTTCTTGATCCTACCGGTCTTGTGAACTCTTGGTCTCGTATTTACTAAACATGCGTTATTACTACAAACGCAGTCACCCACGCTACACTTCTGTGATACTCCGGCGAGACATGAACTACTCGATGCCTTCTTTAGTAAACTTAACCATCCACAGACATTTCCAATACTCCTTTTATCTAAGCCAGTCATCCTCTTTATCTAATAGCCACAACTCACGTCTGCCATACACTGTTGTTGTGCTGTTACATTCCCTACGCTAACCGCTATCGTGATTAAAGTAAGTAAAGTTATAAGGGCTTATTGACAATAATCTGTTACTCTTCTATTAAATTGGACGTCTTGACTCAATTATCTGCCATGGCTTTACACAATAATTGTCTTTTGCCTCTCGGGAGGTTTGTACTGCTGCTTCTCAATTTTTAATTGCTTTATAAACAATTATTAGTTTTCGTTGTACGCATGTCGCATGAAGGCGGTATCGAACCCAGGACCTCCTGTTTTGCAGCACGCACCTCTACCAACGCATCCATTGAGGCGCTCAGCCTTTGTTAGCTAATTGTGGTTTTATTCTACACACACCATTCGTTGAATCAACTTATTCACCACTCTCATACTGATAGCAACAACAGGGGTTGCCAGATTTTATATTCGTAACAATATTAAAAAAACATCTTTTATTTAAAAATTTTCCCGACGTTTCAAGGGATCGTAAACTGTAGGATCTTAAATTAAAACAAAATTTCGCATTTATCCCTCATAACGTTGACCAAGTCAACCTTTATATGAAATTTAATTTTAAAAATACATACTAAATATAATTTTCAATTCAAAAGGAAGCCCCTGTTATTATGTTGTAATATCCTTGACTTTGTTAACAATAGTTTATGTTTGTCAATTGTAATTCGCATTGAAAAATTTGTTACATATAAAAAATTTTATAAATTATGTTTTGAAAATTTTCTATGGACACCATAAATTGGATTTACTCATTTATATAATTATTATTTGTAGCAAATTTTTTTTTTGTTTGTAATTATGTATAATATCCGTGTGATTAATACACAAACGTACCCAGTGTAAAGTAAAATTTTATGTTTTATTAAAATTATTTGTAAATATTTGTCAGTTAGAAGTTTTCAAGCCTGATTCAATTTCACATAATTTTTGACAACTTATAAAACAACATTGACTGTTCACAAGCATTTATTGGAAAATTGTAATTTAATATGTTTGTAGATGATAAACAATACAAAGGAAGCTAGAAAATTGAGCAAAAGTGACAAAATTTGTACAATTTTGCTGAAATTTTCTGATTTATTTACAAACAAATCAACACATCACCTCTAGAATCGATAAACAAAAAATAAAACTCTTTTCATAAACACTAAGAAACACTTGCTATAGAAGGACAGTACAACTTTCCATGGAATAGAAAATATCGAGAAAATTGAAAACAACTCACAATAAAAACATAAAGAAAAATATGTAAATAAAAATAGCGATAGCAATAAACGGGAATTTTCCACCTTTTTTGTGTTTTCGAACTATAATTCAAACACACTCGTAAAATAAAAGCAAGTTAATAATCGTTGTATGTTCAATTGCAAATATCTGTTCACTCCTTAGTGATATTTTAGTTTTGCACCTTCGTAACAAAAATCGTAAATTTATTCTCTAATTTGCAGCTAAAGAATATTTATCATTGATACTTTGTTTTTTTTTAAATCCTCCATAGTATTTATTCTTACGATGTGTCTAACTTTTGTTCTCAGTCTAACCCTAACAGACCGATCTAAACCAGAACAAGAAGGGCAATGTTGTCCAGCCCCAAGCCTTAATGCTGAAATGTCATACTTAATAACGTCGTCGACATTTAAACTCCCCTGAATGTTAATCAAAAAAGTAAAATCACCAGATTAACCTGATAGTAAATGAATTCTCATTTCTTTTTTTAACAACAGTTAAGAATTTATGTTTTCATCACCATATACATATGTATGTCAAAGTTTGTTCATATTTTTTTACACCATTTGTTTATATTTATGTATTTTATTTTTCGTTTACCTTTTTTCACTTTTCTTTAAGGGTTTACCATCCCGAAATTTTTCCAATTACAATTGGGGTAACTGAAACCAGAGACGAATTTCATTTAAGAACTGTTGTTCAAATATAGCTCTGTTGTATCTAATTAAATCTGTTCTGTTGTTTCTCTAGAGAAATTTAATTTTACATATAGATATCCGGTTTGGCGATCAAATATAATTCTGTGTAGGCATAGTAGGACTCGACACTTTGGCATGTTGTCGAAAGTTATGTTGCAAATTTGCTTAGCAAACTGCGAGATACTAACGTCTTACACCAAACACATATGGAACAATATTGTTTTACGGTTCATTTAGCCGTCGTCTACTTCGGTCAATAAATAACTTTTAGCTAGTAGCAGTCGGATATGCTTTGGTGTAAAAGCTTGTGATGTCCATAGATTTTTTAACATAGCAAAAGTTTTGCCGCAATCAGCCTTTATGTTACCTGTCCAATTTAACACCTTGTTAAACACAACACCCAGATTATTGGCCCTGTCTACGACGCTAATAAGTTTATAGTTTATATGAATTGGTGGTATAATTATATCAATGTTTCTTGGTTGTCCAATTACCAAAGCAAAAGACTTTTTAGGGTTCAGACTTATGCCATTTGCACATGCTTATAAATATATTGTTACGAATAATAAAATCCGGCAAACCCCTGTAGTTGTTTCCGTATGAGTGTGGTGAATAAGTTAATTCAATAACCAATGATGTGTGTATAGAATAAAATCCACAGTTAGCTAACAAAAACTGAGCAGGCTCAATGGCTGCGTTGGTAGAGGTGCGTGCTGTAAAACAGAGGGTCCCGAGTTCGATACCGCATTCGGACATGCGTGCAAAAAAAAAAATAATTGTTATAATGCAAATAAAATTAATAAATAGCAGTACAAACCTCCCGAGAGGCAAGAGACAATTGTTGTGTAAAGCCAAGGCAAATATTTAGTGGAGACGTCAAATTTAATATAAAAGCAACAGATAATTGTCAAGAAGCCCTGTATAATAAAAAAGTAAGAGCAATAGCGGTTATCGCGGGGAAGTGTAACAGCATAACAACAGTGTGTGGTTGACGTGTGTTGTGTCTACTGGATTAAAGGAAATGACTGGCTTGGATAAAAGGAGTAGTGGAGATGTCTGTGGATGGTTAAGGTTACTGACCAAGGCATCGAGTAGTTCATGTCTCGCCGGAGTAACAAAGTAGTGTAGCGTTGATGGCTGCGTTTGTAATAACGAATGTTTAGTAAATACGAGACCAAGGGTTCACAAGACCGGTAGGATCAAGAAGTATAACCAGAGAAAGCCAAGCCATAAAGTAAAAGAATACAGAAATTATAATGCGCCACAGTGGTATTTGCAATCAAAAGAATCCGTACGTTTGCTCTTAAAAAGGGAAAAACGTAACAATCTGTTTTATAGATCCTCATTTATTAATTTTATGCAGTTCGTGTGCATAAATAAATAATAACATTGGCCCAAGTATGGACCCCTGTGGCACACCCCTTGGCATAAAGCTGCTATGTGATATATTTTCCTCATGGCAAAAACTTTGACTTCTATTGTTTAAGTATGATGACACCAGTTTTATCACCAGTTTGGGGAAAAATTGCACATGTATTTTAATTTTAAGCATAAAATGGAGTGGTGAACAGCGTCAAACGCCTTTGAGTGGTTAAGAAGGATAAGAAAAGATATAATATGCCGTTTATCTATTTGGCATCTAATTTCCTCAGAAACGTCGATCAGAGATGTGATACAGCTATGTTTTGGTCTAAAACCAGATTGTCTTTCACCTAGCAATGAATTGCGAGATATATAGCTACCTATTTGTGCGTGCATTAATCTCTCAAACACTTTGGACAAATATGATAAGATTGTTGTTGTTGTTGTAATGTTTAATTTAATGTAGACTTGCATGTACTTAATATAGATATACTTTGCAACTATCCAAATTTATTACCTACCGCGAATACAAATTTGATTTTCTTCGCAGGCATCAGAATTTTTGACGTACAACTTTAGGAGTTTTTAGCAGAATAGAAATAGTTCTTGCTGTAATGGACAGTTATTTTAAACTAAATTCTGAAATTTCATTTTATTAAAACGTTGCAAACAGCAACGCAAAAAAATTACCAAAGAATTGTCAGTTTCTTGTTGTGTAGTTTTCAGAAAATAGACTCTCTTATTAATTATTAAAAGTTGTGTTATTTGATACCAATTCTTACGCTGGGAAGGACCAAAATTTGACTGAAAAAATCGTGTGATGGGGAAAATCGCTATAATAAGACGTTAGTGGACATTTTTAATATCTACCATTTCTTGTAGGAGATCCTACACAATTAACACAAGAAAGACTTTTGGCAACGAAATCAATCTAACTAAAAGTCAAGCTGTACTTCCATAAAATAAATTAACAAAAAAGTGGACTAGAATTTTAGAAGAGAACGAAAGAGGATTAGGGGAATTCCAGAGGAGATAAACTAATGACATTTCTAAAAGAAAGCATATAATTATAATCTAAGCCGAGCCTTAACAAAGTTTAAAACAATAAATAAAGGTAGGCTGGTGAAAAGGACAAACGTTCTTCGAATTTTTTCTTTAACTGTTCGAATGCAAAACGAATACAGAAAACAGAGAACAGACTACATTATGATGATTCAAAAACCTTTTAACTTTAATATGAATAATCATAACAAGTCGTTTAAAAAATTACTCAAACTCCGACCTCATTACTTTTTCTACCTGATAATAAACGTTTACATACATGTTTAAATATTTAAGGACACTTTAACGAAATAAATTAGTATTAAAATGTCACTAGAGAAAAGACATACATAAATGTTCCATTTGTCTTTCATTTTCGTTTTGAGCTTAAGTTTTTTTAACTGCTATTTTTTATACACGTACAACGCATGCTCTCACTGTAACAATAAAATGTAAATTAATAAAAATTACAAGCAGAACCCATTATGCTCCCCTCAAGTGCAGCGCCATAAAAAAAACGAACAAAAGAAAAGACAAACGTAAAAATCATTTAGAAAACTAAACATTTTGAAATAAAAACTTAGTTTTAGTACAACTAACAGTTAATGTTCGTATAATTGTACACATAATAATGTCTAGAAACGTAAAAAATACATTTAAAATTTCCAAATAAAAAAATAGGAAGTGACATACTGTCATAAACTTAGTCAAACTACCTTAACTGGCTCATTCGTTGTGAGCGGCCTTTATGCCGGAGGATATAAATGTGCGTGTTTGTCTATGATGGAATTTTTGATGACCTGCTATATTCAGATGTAAATTTATATAAGCAGTAACTAAAGCAGAAATAAATTAAGTTTGTTATAAAAAAACGGAAATTCGCACACAGCAAAATAACAAATGAAAACTGTATAAAGAAATAAGAACAGAAGGCTACTCGTTTCTTGACAAGAAAACCACGCACAATTGTGTGTTTGTATATATTTTTGGCAAATATCCTGTCCAAGTAATTTAAGAGCAAAATACTTAAGCTATTGAAAATTTTTTTTCCATTTCTTCTATTTATCTCAAATTTTATTAAGAATTCTTACTATCGGATAAACTATAGAATTATACGGCATTTACACTATGCAATTATTCATGAAACGAGCATGAAATTTTTGTTTGTTTGTGAAGCAGCAGGAGTAGGCAATATGGTATTGCGTGAGTTTTGAGGGGATGTTACTGTTCCTAATTCTTACTTTTAGGTAACGTATAACGCTGTTATTTAAATAGAAAATTGAGAAAAAATGCATCCAATAATTGCATAGTGTAAGTCTGGACTTAACATTTAAAGGCAAATAACGGTGCTCATAACAATTTACCTACTCACTTTGATGTTCAACATAACTGGTCAGGTTCAATGCTCATTTCTTTCCCACCACTCGTTAGTTTTTGCTTCGTTTAACTTTGGCCATGTTCGTACCTCTAAAACTGACAACAGTTATGTACAATATCGCAACTACTCTCTAGCCGATATGGATGGTATAACTTCGTATTTGGCGGATTATGACATTTCATCATTCTATAATTCTACTGATGTGAACTATCAAGTTTCAGAATTAGAATCGTTGATTTTAAGCATGTTTTCTTTTGTACCTATCTGCACGTTCAATACAAAAAAACGAAGATTGAGTGGATGAAATCAAGAGAGATAAAGTATGCAAACTCAGTAGTAAGCTAAAGCTATCATTCATAAAGTAAAGAAAAGGTATTTAAAAAAAAAAATTTGAAAATATGAACACCAAGGAAATGTTGACCCATTTTAACCATGCTGGCTTAAAAACCTCTCATTCTGCTGAGAGTGATTTGAATGATAATATAAAAAATAACTACTTTTGTGAAAATATGAGTTGGAATTCCAGTAGGGAGTTTAATGTTAACAGTATGTTACTTCATAATCAACAGGGAGGTTTTTCTTTTATGCGTATTTGTATTTCTGATCTTTACATGGCATTTGGAAAAATCAAAACTAATGCATGTGGTGTGGATGGAATACCATTCAAATTTTATAAATTGGTTTTTCCCCTAATATCGACTCACATTTTGCATATATTCAATACCATTTAACAACGTCAGCTTTTCCAGATAGATGGAAATGCGCACGAGTTATTCCAATTCATAAAACTGGATCAGATATAAGTTTATCAAACCTGAGGCCAATAAGTGACTTGCCTGCACTATCTAGGGTTTTTGAACATATTTAACAATTTCAAATTTTTCAATACATTGCTCAGCAATCATTATTAAATGACAGACAGACAGGTTTCCGAAAGAACTGCAGTACGTCTTCGACGTTATTGGGCATTACAGATGTGATAAGAGATAGCATTGATGCAAACGAATTTTGTACTTTAGTTTCCTAAAATGTTAAGTAAACTAAACCTAGAGTTTAAATTTACTCGATCATCTTGTCGACTTATGCAATCATATATATGTGGATGTAAACAATTTGTCAACTTCAATAGCAGTCAATTAAATTTGAGACATATAAATTCTGGTTTGGCTCAAGGTTCAGTCCTTGGACCATTGCTATTCTCACTTTATATGAACGATTTATTTTGCTTACGTGGATTAGAATCATGCGAATCTCTTGCTTTTGCAGATGACATTTAGCTGCTGTTTTTCGGAAAACGTTCACCTAACATACTTCAAGAAGTAGTCAATAATACTTTAAATGCAGTAGAAACGTGGATGGTGACGAATAGTCTTGCAATAAATTCATCAAAGACGAAGGTCATGAAATTTGGTCGATTGGCTTCGCAAGATTTTCTAGTACACCTAAATGGTGAACGTAATGAATGTGTTGACCGAATAAGTGTTTTAGGTGTAGTTATTAATGATAAACTTAGTTACACTTTTTATATAAACAAAATCTATTCAAGTTTAGATTTTACACTCCGACGATTATTTTCTCTAAACGTATATTTACCATACCATACTGATGTCTCAGTTCTCATACTGCTTGGAAGTTTTCTCGCGTACATCTAACGCAAATATAAGAAGGATTGAACTCTTGACAAACAAAATCATACGATTTGTCTTTCAACTCAGACATCGCGATCATATATCAATGTATGTTAATCAATTTCTGAAGTGCTCGTTCTCTAATTTCCTAACTTTAAAGCTCCTTTTATGCTTTTATAAAATTATGAAAAACTCAACGTTTTTAATTCAACGCATTCAATTTATCGATTCGTTAAGAAATTTACAAATTTTCATACCTAGAATATATACGAGGGCTGCTCTATATATTTCTGACCTAATAGTGAAAATGCGAATATTTATCATCAAAAATGGTTTTATTGTTTTTCGAAGTATTCTCCAGTATGATTAATACTTAATACTCCAATTGAGACACCTCTAAAACATGGTTTTTGAACACTTCAACGGCTTTTCTGGCGACGAAAATCATTGACCACGCATTTTTTTCTTGATGTGCGGTAACAAGAAGAAGTCATTAGGTGCCAAGTCAGGGCTATACGGCGGATGACACATTAATTCGACGTTTTGGCCAGTCAAAAACGCTCTGGTTTGAGCCGATGTGTGAGAGCTCGCATTGTCATGGTGAACAATGATTCGTCTTCTCTTGTTGCTTTTCGAATTTCTCCGATGACTTCAGGCAAACAAATTGTAGTGTACTACTCAGAAGTGACCGTCCTACGTTGCTCAAGCGGAACAGTCTCCACATGACCAGTTTTGCCGAAGAAACAGGCGACCATTTGCTTCGAAGTGCTTCTTCCACGAACAAATTTCGTTGGATTTTGCTCGTCTTTGAAGACCCACACGGTCGATTGTTGTTTCGTTTTGGGCTCATACGCATAAATCCATGATTCGTCACCTGTGACGATCTTATAAACGTCTTTTGAAGCACCGCAATCGTATTTTTGCAACATTTCTTTGCGGGATCCAACGAGAACAAACCTTTTTTTACCGCCAGGTGTTCATGCAGTATGGAATGTATGCTAGTGGAAGAAATATCCAAGGATGTCTCTATCTCTCGGTATGTCACATGTCGATCTTGTATTATGAGTTCACGCACGGCATCAATGTTCTCTGGCACAACAGCCGTTTTTGAACGACCTTCACGGAATTCGTCTTTGAGCGAGCTTCGGCCACGATTAAACTCATTATACCAATTTTCCACAGTGCTATAGGATAGTGCTTCATCGCCATACAAAGATTTAAGTTCATCAATGCACTCTTGTCGTGATAATCCACGTCGAAAGTTGTGAAAAATGATTGCACGAAAATGTTCACGAGTTAATTCCATTTTTTTCTATATTGATTTTTTCAAGTCACTGTAAACAACACAAAAAATGGTCGTACGTCAAAACGTTTTGAGTACGATTATGCCTAAAAATGACAAACTTTCCAATGGAAATTGCAGATTGCAACACCGAGTGCTGCCAGGCCAGAAATATATATAGCAGCCCTCGTACCTCCTTCCTCGAAAGATCATTCATTGTTCAAACAGCCCGTTCATGGAATCTATTACCAGCTACGTTAAGATCATTTAATTTTTCTGTTGCGGTCTATTATAAAAAGCTGCTTGAGTATTTTAATATTTCTTAAATATTGCTTCCTGATATATTACGTCGTTAACATTAGGCTTAAGTTCTTCACACTATTGCTATTGCAATTTTCATAGTCCTAAACTGATGCCGTAAATGAAAAAGGAAAAAAGTATATTTTATAAATTTATATTTATAAATGTTATGTTTAATATAGGGTTATTTTTTTGTATTAAACTATTGAATCAATTGTAATATATTATTTTAGCCAAATAAAGGCTTGTATTATTACAGAACTTGAACTAAATAAAAAAAAAGTAATTTTGTGCTCATGTTTATTTAGCTAATTAGACCAAACATTACGTTAACTTCATAACAGAATCCCGAAATTATCAAATAATGATTAATAAATCCAGAAGTTAAAGTTTCTAGGAATTTTTCTCATATATCAACACTTTGAAAATAAAACTAAGAGAATATAAAGCTTTTTATTAACGGTTTCTATTGTTTGATCATTGCTTAGGGACTTATGGGCTCGATTTTACAAACGTCTCTCAAATTGATTAAATTTTAAACGCCGCAAGCATGTCCTCAAATTTTACAAAAATAGAAAAACATAACAGTTTCATTAAACTTTTATAATGGACGTTTAAAGACGTGTAATTTTTACAAATTTATAGAATTTACGAAATTACGGAAATTTGTTTAAAATCGTTTCTAATAGTTAAAAAAGAATTCAAATGTAAATAGCGGGTTTTTCAATAACAGCGCTACAAATGGTTTTTTTAATAAAATAAAAACGGTTTTGGCTATCAATGAAATTCTTTCTTCCTGTGAAAGTACATTCGATGCCATTTTGTATGGAACTTAATTTCTTTTGCACGGCCAACACGAGCACCCTTGCACAAATCCAGACGCTGAATCCAATTTTCGACGGCTTTCAAGCATAAATCGGCCGATACTGCTGCAATTTCACATTCTATATTCGTACGAAGTTCATCGTTGCTGGCTTGTTGGCATAGACCATACACTTGACGTATCTCCACATTAAATAGTCTAACGGCGTCAAATCGCACGACCGAGGCGGCCAATCGTCTGAACCATTTCGTGAGATAACACGTTCTCCAAACTTGGTTTTCAATAAATTGATTGTGACATTCGCTGTGTGGCTTGTGGCGCCGTCCTGCTGAAACCACCTGTCCTCCAAGTCCATATCATCCAATTGGGGCCAAAAATATTCGGATATCATTGAACGGTAGCGATTCCCATTCACAGTAACGTACCGGTCTTGTTCATCACGGAAGAAGTACTATCCAATGATACCGCCAGCCCATAAACCACACCAAACCTTATTTTTTTCGGAATGCAATGATGACTCATGAGGTACGTGTTGATTGCTGCCTTACCAATAATGCATATTTTGTCTATGGACGAGGCCAATCAGCCAGAAATGAGCCTCATCGCTCAAGATGATTTTTCGATAAAAATCCGAATCATTTTCAAGAAACAAATTTTAATAATTTCGGTTCATTGTTGGCTCGTATATCTTTCTATCATGAAATGGCAAACCTTACTGAAGAGAAATGTCAAAAGAACGGAAAGAAATATGTAGTCGTTTGCTGTCCCTGTCGCTCTACTTTTGCAGCGTCCCCGACGAAAGCCTCTATAGTTTGTTTGATACAGTCAAAAATTTTACGATTTCCCTTAGGGGCTTTTAAACTGTAAAAAATATTTAAGATCGGATAAAAACAAAAATTTACCTATCTCACTGTTTTGCGCGGCTCCGGAGAGCTTTAGAAAGTTCAAACTGTCAACTTTACCTCTAATTCTTTTCTGTAACCAGTGTGTGATGGATTTTTTATTTCAATCAGTGCAGCAGCGTAATAATTTAGTTTTTCCCTCATTGTGAAAAGTCAGCTAATTTATATCAACAATCATAGCTTAATGAAAGTAGATTATAGTTGTTAAAAACATTGCAATAAAATGTGAAACCAAATGGTACCTATTGGAGAAGCTAACACATGCGTTTGTTAACCGACTTTAAAAAAAAAGAAGGAGGTTATCGACTGAATGTTGCTTTTTTATATTTATGCCTGCATAACTCAGTCATTTCAGAATCAATTTTGATATTTTTTTTTACTTAGAAGGTTACGCTTACAGATTGGTCCCGTCTTAAAAGAAGTTAATAATTTAAAAAAATAAAGGTTGACCCCTTACAACATACATATTTTTTAAGTGTTATATAAACCGTAAAGGGCACTACTCTAAAATTTAAATCACCAAATTTTACTTTGAAAATCAATCATCAATTCCATCAACTTAAAGTCGCTTCGTTGTTTTTATGGTGCACATAACCGTCCGTCTGAGTAAGCCCTCCATGACACTGTAGATACTCTCTAGAGGATGCAATAACACCTACACGTCGCACATAGGTGTATTTTGCCAATCTAGTCGGACATTAATTTTTTTTAGTTTATACTGGCTCTACAAATTTACTGAGTGCACCTAGATTAATAAAACTTGGCAGAAAAATCTGTTATGGTCATAGGCTGGTAAAGCTTGAAAACAAGAAAAATCGGACTAAGGAAAAAAAGTTCCACTTAGAAGAACTAATCCTACCTCTGACAAATGCAAGTTTTTTTTTTATTTTCAAGTCATTTTGTTTAGCAATTACAACGTTTAGTGTCAAGGAATGTTAAAAAACTTAAAGTTGGACTTAAGAAATTCCAAAAACTCCAATTTTTGACACGCCCCTATTTGTGGGCAGTGAAATAAAATACTGTTTGAAAAATGAATGTAAAAAAACATAGATATTTATTTATATGGGCAGGGGTTTTATTCCTCCAATCCCAGCCTCAAAAACGTATCTCTAAAAAAATTTTTTCAATTTTTTTCTTGCCAATTTCCTAAAAATATTTATTATAAATCTTTTCAATGCCTTACCAATCCCCGCCTCCCAAGAATATTATTGATATTGTTTGTTTGTTATTATTGATTGATGATATTTTTGTAATTTGTTATTGTTTTATTTATCTGAAAATAATTTATTTATTCATAATATAACTTATTTATGATTGTAACGGTAAATTTTATTTAAAATTATTACAATTAATTTCTTTAAAAGAACTTCTCCTTGGCACTAAGATGATAAAAAGTGCCATGGTCCTTCTTCGTCTAACTCTTCCGAAAGAAAGGTAAAAAATTTTTTTCAAGTTTGTTGCTCGTAAATAGTAGGTTAGGCGAAAAAACGCGCAACAGTTTTTCTACAGTATCAAAGTAGAGATGGCAGATTTTATAGTGATATATAAAATTTTAACGACCCCGGTAGAGGTCACTCTCAAGAACCTATTAACTTTTTTTTTACAAAAAAATTAAAAAAAAAATACTTTTTTTAACCTTAAAAATGTAAAATACAATTTTTCTAAAAATTGGTATAAGTAGCGGCCAATTTAGCCTTCCTTCAATCAATACAAAACCTTTAATCGTTTAGCCACAAGAAAATATATTGCAAACATCTCAAAATCGTATAAAGTCTATAAAAACAGAAAAAGGTGAAATTTTTAACAAATTGGAAAAAAACAAAAAATGGCGCAAAAACACGCAACTTTTTTGCTACAGTATAAAAGTTTTGTTTTTATGGTAAAATATAAATTTTTAGGATCGCGATGGAGATCACTCTCAAAAAGCTTTTAATTTTTTTTTTACAATAAATTTAACAAAAAACTCTCTTTAATTTTGAAGGAAATTTTTTATCATTAAAACTTAAAACATAATCTTTCTAAAAATTAACATATTATTATTTGCAGCTAAATATAGCCTTTTACAAAAAAAAAATTCAGTACAAAATCTTTATTCGTTAAGCCACAAGAAAATTTATCGCAAACCTCTCAAATTCTTATAAAGTCAATAAAAACGTAGACGATTTATCCAACTTTCCTGACTTTAACAGTGTCCCAAAACGACAAATCTCAAGCCAAAGCCTTGAAAATTCACTATACGATCTGCGTACTAAAATTTTTACATTTCTCAAAATTAATTTTTGGCCTAATATCCGGATTGAAAAAATAGCCCTCTGTGCGTCAAAGCAACGTGCATACTGAAGGAAGAGACTATTGCTGCTGTAAACGAAAGTGTGGAAGTAGATCCAAATTTATCGATTCGTCGTCGGTCGCAGAAATTGGGGCTCTGTCCATCCACCACGTAGAAAATTTTGCGCGATGTGGGTTTTCCTGCACCCATATAAGATATAGTGCAGAAATTACAGCCACGAGACGATTAAATGCGTTGTTATTTTGCCGATTGGGCTCTAAAGCAGTTATATCTGATCCGGATCTTATCTTCGTACCAGTATCTTAAGTGTGCGCATACCATTGTGAAATATCTTGGAAGTAAGCTTGTTTTAGATATTTTAGCATTGAATGTTACAATAAAAATATGTAAGTATTTATAAGAGTATCAATCAAGCAAATTAATTAATTAACCTGAAAATATTTGTCTACCAACATTTTCTAAATAGCATTAACTAAATATGGCGGCATGAAATAACTCCCCACGAAATAACTCCCCAAAAAAATATACGGGAAAACAACAACAACGTTTTTTGGGGACTTATTTCTTTTTTTGGGGACCTATTTCATTTTTAAAATTAGTTAAAAATCGTAAAAATTAAAACACGTCCCGTTATATTTACAACTCACATTGATGATTGATAAAAAAAATAGTAACTAGGCATTTAGTTTGTGAAGTAAGTTTGCGTTGTGAGGGGTATTTGGTATAGAAAAGGGGAAACATGAATTTTGAAATAATAAGTGGTTTTAGAAAAAATAGCAAATTGCTATATCTTGTACATCAAAAAATGATATTTGTCAAAAAGTCGATATATAATAATGTCGCAAAGTATAAGTGCAGACAAAGTGAATGTAAAGCTAGAATTACCGTGGATGCTGAGGGCAGATGTGAACTCGCGAAACATAATGTTGAACATAACCACGATAACGAGGAGGATGTTTATAAGGAACTGAAAGCTATTAACGAAATTTAGAGCGATTGCCAAGATATCGCCGGAAAGCTAGGTGGTAATACCACTGCGATCAGCTCCATCAGATCTTCTTTCCGTAAAGTTTGTGAGAAGTAAGTTTTGAAAAAAAAAGTTATTATTATCCACATAATTCACAATATTTGATTTCCAGAGCGCAAGATTCTACACAAAATATCTCATTTCCCAAAATGAAGCGAAATTTACAAGACATTGTATCTAAAAATTTAATAACATCGCCGACAAGTGCACTTAAAATCATCGAATCGTTTAACTTGTAAGGCGTGTGGACAGAATTCGAACTGAGTAAGGACAAAGTTAACCCAAAACATTTTTTTACTGCATGCATCATAAAGACGATTTTACGTTTTGTTTATTTTCATCATTAAAAACTATTGAGCTAGTTAAAAAAAATATTCAACCAGCACAAAGGAGATACCTAATGGATGCAACATTTAAAATTGTTCCTAAAGGCTGCTTTAAGCAGCTCTTGGTTATATATATTGAATACTTTGAAGGGGTAAGAGTTAAATATTTTACAATATGACAAGTTTACTATCATACATTCTTTTAACTTTTTAGATTTTTCCCATGTTTTTTGTTCTCATTGAAGCCGATATTAAGAGAACTCCAATTATTTAAAGTTATATTTTATGAAGAAGTTTAGTAAAAAAAATTTTTTTTTGTAAGTTGTCTTCTTTAATAAAATAGCGTTTTAAACAAAACCTTTACTTTATTAATTTCTAAGTTTCACTTGTGCCAAGCTATTAGGTGGAATCTGATTAAACGAAAGAGCCTGCTCCAATTCATCAGATCCTCAAAACCCGCAGCTCTAGTTTATCATAAATTAATGGCTCTCGCTCTGCTTCCTCCGGAACTAATTAGGATAGCATTCTTGGAAATAAGGTCTAAAATTTTACTGATGGATAACGAGGGTATTTTCGCAAACTTCCTTAAATATTTTGAAACCCAATGGATAAATCAGGTAACATTGTGTAGATAAATGTATACTCGTAAATATAGATATACTTACATATATTATTTGGAACTCTCATTTCTACGAGTAGATTGGATGTACAAACTTCAGCGTCTATAATGAGTAAATTCCAACTACATCTGCAGTAGAGGCCTATAATGGTGTCTTAGGTCGTTTCGCCGAAAAGAATGGCCATTTTTTTAAGTTTGTGAAACTAATTCGAAACGAGGAATTTTTCAAAAGTAGACATTTTGGCATGCTTTGTGAAAGTGGTGGAGCGATGGCCCAAAAACGAAGAAAGCTAGGCAAATTTGCAAGATGTAGCAAAATCGAAAATGCATCAGTTTTATTAAAGAAGGGAAAACTAACCGTTTCCGAATATCTTTCCAGGATGTTTTTTGAACGAAACGAAATTTGTGTCGATATGATACCGCAAGAGAATATTTTCAAAGACAAATCTTCCGACGAACAATCTGAGGATGAAATTTTGGAACTTCCATTATCCAATAATGAAAACGTATGTGTTATATGCCAAGACAAATCTCCGAATATTGTATTTATTCCCTGCAAGCATCTCAAAATCTGTAATGAATGCGATGCAAAATTAATGGCAGATGCTCCTTCAACTGGCCTACGAAGTTACAATTGTCCTTTTTGCCGTCAAATAGTTAACGAAGCAATGCAAATTTTTGTATAAAATTTTCAACTACTGTAAATAAAAGATAATGTAGAATTATTTTATCTCTTGATAAATTATTGGGGTTGCTGGAAAATCTGCAGCATGGTACATGCGGTATTTTTATAATTGTGGTACAATTTTTGTATGTAAACAATTTTCAAAATAAATTTTATCATAGCTGATTACACTTCGTAAAACAAAATTAAGCATCTCTTGTTTAAAAATAATTTTACTGATAACATCTTATTAAAGTCAACACAAGCTAAAATTAAATACAAAAACTATTACAATGTAGTCATATTGTTGAAACGAAGAAGAGAAAACTTAAAAGTTCTTTAATTACAATTTTATTTCAATATTAAATTTGTTATAACAAATGAAATAAATTAATTTTGGCTTAAGTTCGATTTTATTTTACGTTCTAAAAATTTGTAAGAAATAAAAATTATTTACAAATGTTGGACACGTTGAACTTAAGCCAAACCCACTTTTGTTGTAGTAAATAGAAGGGAAGTTCTTGACGTTACGCTAGTTAGTACTAAGCACTCAGATTTGATTAGGGCATGGAAGGTCTCTAGTGATTGCTCGTTCTCTGATCATAGGTATATTGAATTCGACGTAGTGATTCGGGTACATGGGGTCACCCCCCGACGTAATAGAAGGAAAACGGATTGGGAGCGGCAACGGTCTCTCCTTTCCTAATTTCCTTCGAGTCCACCGAGAATAGAAAATCGGCGGGACATTGAAGTCGCGGTGGATGCATTAACCAATGCGTTTGAACGCGCGACTTCGGAATCCTGCAGAATGAATATCTGCCGAGGTAAGAGCAAACCACCCTGGTGGAGCTCGGATATCGCGGAGGCACGAAAAGCCTCCCGTAGACTTTTTAATGAGGCCAAGAGATCAGGAAACTGGTCAGCTTATAAGTCCTCAGTGAACAGATTTAAGAACATGATAAGAAATGCGAAGCTAAGGTCTTGGAGATCCTTCTGCAGTGGAGTGGAGGGTGCTTCCGAGACGAGCAGACTTAGTAAGATTCTATCGGCAACGCCCATTGTCCCTAGTTTCATTAAGAAACCATGTGGCAATTGGACCTTGAGTGCACAGGAGACCCTAGAGGTTCTCATGGAAACTCACTTTCCGGGCTGTGCTCCTTCTAGGGGAGAGGGAACAGCCATTCTTGACAGCCGTGCATCGGTTCCCTTTCCTATAAACAGGGAAGGACTTATGTGGGCTCTTGGTAGTTTTGACCCGTTTAAATCAGCGGATCCTGATGGTATCATACCGGCTGATTTGCAGCATAATGCGGATATTGTCATACCATGGTTAATTCCGATATACACGGCATGCATTGCATGGTCGTATATACCGGAACCATGGACTTTTTGCTCTGTGGTCTTCATTCCCAAGGGGGGAAAGACCTCACACACTGAACCGAAGGACTTTAGACCTATAAGTCTATCCTCCTTCCTCTTGAAGACTCTGGAACGGATAATTGACCTCCACTTAAGGAGGACGATTAATCCGGACCGACTCTCCGCCTCTCAACATGCGTATGTCAGGGGCAGATCTGTTGAGACGGCACTACACACGCTTGTGGGGTTTATAGAAAAATCCCTGGAGCATAAGGAATATGCATTGGTTGCCTTTCTAGATATAAAAGGGGCTTTCAACAATGTGAAACCGGAGGCCATTACGATGGCCCTGGAGGGACTGAATGTAAATCAGTCGATAATAAACTTTATAAGGAATCTATTAACTAATAGGGTCATTACTTCCAGTATGGGGCTAGCTACCATATACAGGGTAGCTAAGTGAGGTACACCATAGGGGGGGGGTATTATCTCCCCTTCTCTGGAACCTCGCCATGAACGCATTGCTGACAGAAATGGACTGCAAGGGGTTCAGGACTGTGGCATATGCGGATGACGTCGCGGTCGCAGTATCAGGAAAGTATCCTGACACGCTATCGCAATGTCTGCAATCGGCGCTTGGTTGCGTCAGTAGGTGGTGTACCGAGAGCGGGCTTAGCGCGAACGCTCGGAAAACGGAGCTTGTGCTCTTCACGAGAAGAAACAAGATTCCAAATTTTCCGCTACCACTCCTAAATGGAGTGGAGCTTGGGTTATCCGACTGGGCAAAGTATCTGGGTGTCATCCTGGACTCAAAACTGTCGTGGACCCCCAATGTCCGGTTTCGGGCGGATAGGGCCTCAGTGGCTTTGTATGTGTGTAGAAAGGCCATGGGCAGACACTGGGGCATAAATCCCAACACGTCGTACTGGCTCTTTAACACGGTCATAAAACCCATACTCATGTATGGGGTTCTTGTATGGTGGCCCGCACTGGGCAAACTTGTGAACTGCAGTATGCTGAATAGAATATTGCGAACTTCGGCCTTGATGGTCACCGGGGCAATGCGCACCACTCCATCGAAGGCCCTTTTTACGATGCTGCACTGGCTACCGGTCGATCTCATGTCCAAGCGGCTGGCTATGAACTCGGCGGTTAGACTAAATGCAGCGGCGACGTGGAAGTCAGGGGACTTTGGACATGCGACCATTTTAGGCTGCTCCTCGGCCATCCCTGACAACATCGATTATTGCACGCCCACCCCCATGTCTGATATTGGTTTCGGGGTATCAACGTCGGGCACATCGAATATGCGTGGGGATGTGCTTGATGTTTATACTGACGGATCAAAGTCGGACACAGGGGTCGCGGGGGGGGGCGTCTTCATTCCTAGATTTCGAATCAGAATGAAGTTTAGGCTACGGGATCAGTGTAGCGTGGTACAGGCTGAGATCTCAGCCATCAGAAGGGCGGCTTGCTGGATGAGGTACCACAGAATATACGGAGAGGATATCCGGATCTGTACTGACAGCAAGGCCGCGATTAACTCCTTATCGGGTGTCTATACGACATCCAGATTGGTACGTGAATGCCGGACATCTCTTAACGAGATGGCGAGACATTCCAACCTGGAACTGTTTTGGGTACCGGCTCACTCGGGCGTACCCGGGAATATAATTGCTGACGAACTCGCCAGATCGGGAACCCGGTTGGGAGACCGGGAGACAGATCCACTGGTAGGAGTCCCATTAAACTGCTGTAGAGCTTTACTTCAGCAGGAACTCCTCAGAGCTGCACAGTCTAGATGGTCTGAGGAGGTTACCTGCAGGGTCTCGAGGACATTGTGGCCTCAGTACGATAATAGGAGAACCGCAAATCTACTGAGGTTTCCTCGGGGGCAGCTGGGCATACTGGTGGCTGTGCTGACGGGGCACTGTGTCATTGGTACCCATGCTAGGAGATTGAATCTTCCGCATCATGATTACTGTAGAAGTTGTCAAGATGAGGAAGAGGAAGAAACGGTAGAGCATCTGCTCTGCCACTGCCCAGTTCTTTCTAAAAATAGAGCGGCCATTTTCGGCAGTCCGAGACTGCATGGTCTTGCAGACATATCTGTCTGCGACGTTGCTAGGATAAACTTGTTTATCCGGTCCTCGGGGTGGTTTGGATTGGGATCTTTGACGGTGCCGTAATGGCCTGAATCTGATCCCCTACAAATCCTGTTTCCAGGCAACACAACGGGATCTTTGGGACCCAAGTGGGTCGGTCTTTATGCCGACGGCCTGTGCAACCTAACCTAACCTATCATTAAATTTTGTTCAGTGCACCTTAAAGGAATTCGCTCAAATTAACGTACTTTTCGACTTTTCTTGCAAAAAAACCGTCTTCAAAACAGATTCCATCTGTCTGCCTATAACGGCTCAAGAGCATGGCCACATAAATTAGATTACATTAACTATTGGGACACCCTTATATCTCCAAACTTCAAACTTGTTCAACTGTTCATTAGTTTAGCAATATACATATAATTAAAGCACTTATAGGGGCACCCTTTAATTTCCAATTTCAAATTACGTTCTCTGCAAATTTCAACTGTCATCAGATTATATCAACTATTGTAACACCCTTTAATTTATAAATTAAAACAGAAAAGAATTATTTTTATACTAAACAAAGTAGTGGACATTCTGTCTAAGTTTCAGGTGTTTGTATATAACGGTTAAAAAAAATATGGCCGTATAGGGTAAATAACATTAGTTTTGGGAACACCCTTTAATTTCTAATTTCAAACTATAAGCTTCTTGTTATAGCGGACTTAGCAATGCAGATCGCTTAAAAGTTTCAGCTGTCTGCCTACAACTGTTCAAAGGTATGGCCATATACATCAAATTAAATGAGGCGATTTAAAACGTTAAAATTCTTCTAACATAAAAAGGTCTGGCTGAATTATTTCTACTCCTAATTAAACACATTATAATACAAATTTATGTTACAAAATGCTGGTATTCAAGTATTTAAAAACTTGGTTACCACTTTTCACATATCAAGTTTTATTAAAAGTAGATTTTACTCAAATAAAGTAACAAACTAAAACTAAGATTTTAAAATTTGTAAAGTTTCCTAAAATAACTGTATTATAAAGGGTCTCTCAAAATTTACACCAGGCTTTAGTTAAAGCGAAAAATAGGTACTTTTTCGAATTAGTACTGGTATAAGCCTGCATGAAATTATAGAAATTTTCTATCAGTCTTTTACAAAAATATCGCAGCATAACATACACGCAACTTTGACTTTCTTCATCACCGCACTGTTAGTCTTACTTTGATATCAAAAATCTCTTTATAATTAAATTTCATGGTGGTTAATTACACGATTTAAAAAGCCAACTTTAAGAGTATAAAACCAAGCAAAGTTAGATGTACGAATGAAGTTTCTACACTTTCTGCTTGAAAAGATCATTTTAAGAAGAAGTGTGGTCAAGGGGTACTTCTGGCCCTCCGCCCTAAACAATTATACGCTGTTCGTGCTCTAGCTATTGTTCGTTCACATGCGTATGTGTAAGTGGGGCCATTAAGAGAAGAAATTGTGTTGCCATTATTTTACTGCACATAAAGTGAATTTTGCATTAATTTAAAAACACCCTTTACTTACATGAATATGTAAGTATTAAATATTTTTTAGATATAAATTTTATTTAATTCCACTTTTAAAATTTTGAGCACAAAAAACAAAGATTATTGCAAATACGTCTATAATCCATTATGGAATGAAATGAATATTGTATTGTACAATTGGGTATAAACCTCAAATCTAAAAGTTATATCATAAGTTTTTCATTTTATCATGTAATTTATATAAACATAATCACCTAATGGATGGCTTCAGGATATAACTTTGTATGTAAGTAATAAAATGTTATAGAAAAATAATGTTTTACAAAATAATATGATTTGATCGAAATGTTGTTGGTGTCACATGACAATTGTTGTCTTGTCGTATTTTATTTTTATGGATGCAAATGATAGATGTAGCTTTCTCAAAAATTATTTCATAGATTTTATATACAAACATTTGCATTTTCATTTATTACAAATGTACTTGTGCAAATTTCACCTCATACTCACATTTTTACATACAATTACTTACTTATAAACATTTCTTTCTATCTTATGCACTTCATTCCACTTGTAGTGCAAGTATGAATATCTTAATAATTTTTGAAAAATAGTTTAATGTTAAAAACTTAAAACGATAAAGGTTATTGGTATACCAGTAGAATGTAATGCACATTTGTATCATTTGTATTGTATAACATTGAATAGCTGTGAGTTTGTGTGTTCTAAGTAAACCCAGTTGACCAAATGGTTGTACAACCATTGCATATATGATTTTCGTGCGACAAATTTAAGTTGGACATAATCTTTTCTATATTTACAAGTTACACAAAATGCTTGTATTATTGAATAAGATAAATAATTGTATGGCATGTAGTAGAATAATAAACCTCGTTGGAATAATACTTATTATTTTAATTTATATTTACACTATAAATACTTATCTGAATTTACATAATGTAAGTGATAGAACAAACGTACGGATTCTTTTGATTGCAAATACCACTGTGGCTCATTATAATTTCTGTATTCTTTTACTTTATGGCTGTCTCTGGCTATACTTCTTGATCCTACCGGTCTTGTGAACCCTTGGTCTCGTATTTACTAAACATGCCTTATTACTACAAACGCAGCCATCCACGCTACACTACTGTGTTGCTCCGGCGAGACATGAACTACTCGATGCCTTGTTTAGTTACCTTAACCATCCACAGATATCTCCACTACTCTTTTATCCAAGCATCCAGTCATCTCCTTTATCTACTATCCACAACACACGTCTGCCATACACTGTTGTTATGCTGTTACACTTTCTTGCCCAACCGCTACCGTTCTTACTTTTTATTATAAAGGGTTTCTTGACATTTATATGTAGCTCTTATATTAAATTGGACGTCTCCACTAAATTATGTAGTTTGTACTGCTGTTTTATTAATTTTAAATTGATTTGCAACAATTATTATTTTCTGTTGTACGCATGTTCAGACATGGGATCAAACTCAGGACCTCCTGTTTTGCAGCACGCACGTCTAACAACGCAGCCATTGAGGCTGCTCAGCTTTTGTTAGCTAATTGTGGTTTTTATTCTATACACACACCATTAGTTGCATTAACTTATTCACCACGCTCATACGGATAACAACAACAGGGGTTGCCAGATCTTATATTTGTAACAATACTTACTTTAATTTTTCTAATGTTAATAATAAGAAAAAAGCCTGCATATTTGCTCAAACTGATTTATTGCAAAATCTCCGAATTATCCAATCTCATATTAGGGTTACATCTTCCTGATAGCAAAGATAAATGATTTGAATTCAATCAGTATTGAAAAACGAAACAACCGCCAGGCGTTTTCGAAGGACTATTTTTTTTCTTTTTATGAAGGCAAATCGAATTTAGTTTTATTATCGATCACTCTAAGATAAATTTTCCACTCTATTATAAACATTTCTGTAGAAATCTTTAAAGTATTAATTCAGCCCACTATAATGGTTTTCACTAACTATATTACAGTAAGCATTTCTATCTAATAACCCATTTGCAGGAACGCTATTCTTAAAAACGGGCTGACGTAAAAAGTTCTGTTGGCAGTTAGTGTAAGCCACAGTTGCTGAAAAATACTTCGTATCTTAAATCTATCTTGCAACCTGATTTTCTACAAACTATATCTTGCATATTGAAAAAAAATCTTTTTTATATTTATTGGAATTTATAGCGCTGAAATTTAAAACCAAATCGTTTAACTCTTTAAAGTGTATGTACGGATGCACATATATGTGTGAGTGCTTATGAAAAGTTAAACAGCAAACGTCAAATCAGTTGCAGATGTTATTTTATGTTTCAATATATTGCAATTGTCACACGTTAGTTCAAAACCGCAAGGTTCTTTACTACTCCAGAGATTTTCTCCTTAAAGCAAAGATTAAGAAGAATTTAAACCACAAATACACATAAAAATTTACGACACTCATATATTTTCATATCGTCTTTTTTTTTCTTAAGAGAGTAAGTAGCCTTATGGCAACGATTGTTAAACAAACAATAATCACTTCTTAAAAATAATATTTGTATTTTATGTCTTTCAGCTTCAATGTTCTTCAGCTTTTTCCCATTAAAGGTGTCATTAATGTCATTGATCTTTCAATACTCAAGGCAATGAAAAATGAACAGTTTATTTTGTAATTATTTCATAAGACAAGCGTCACAATGATAAGGTTTCAATTTATTTATGATATATGCAGTGTAATAGTGAATTAAAAGTTCAGTAATAATGACTTTTAAATGCAAAATTTTCTCTTTATTAATCCCAATTTTGCGAAAAAAAAATGCTTTTTCTTCCCATTTTTAGCAGTTTAGGAAGCAAAAATATGAGCAGAATCGAAGGGTATCTTGGAATAAGTGAGTTATATATTTCAAACAAATCACAAGTTACACAAGATAGAATAATGAATGGAGAAGCAAATTGAAAAAATGCTTTCAACGGCTTTACTGGACAGACGCACTCTTTTTTTGTGAATCAAGCAGTCTATTAGCCCAATTTGAATCACCGACAATAATAACCTAAAGAGATTTCTTACATGAATCGAATTTCTTCAAGTCTAGTAGTTCTATAGCTGTGGCGCTCATGAACGAAAGAGTTTAATTGAATGAATCACATAGTTGATCAGGTCATTTTACTCAGCACTTTCGGCTTGTTAGTATATCGTTAAAATCATGTTCAATTTGAAAAAATAATTGTTATTTATTCCTTAACACATTTTGTGCGTTTTTCCGTGCTAGTTAGAGTTTTTTTTTTAATATATGTTTAAGAATATCTTTCGCATCAAATAATTGTAGTTGTTTATCTTTACTCCTCATTTAAAAGATGATCCTTTCTTAGAAATATCATCTGCTTTATATACATTTTTTCAATGTTCTGTTAAATTTTTATGCTGCAGTCTGTTCGATTAAAAAGAATTCTATAAATTAAAATAAGAAACGCATTGAACGAACGAACGAAGTCTGACTTCTACCCACACGCACATAATTAGAAAAGAAACAGCTAGAACAAGCTACCAGATGTTTTTATAATAGAAGTATCTAGACGTTTTAACTCGTCTATAACTAAAATTGGCAGTTGCATCGGTGCGGCAGTGTAAAGAAAAATGTCGAACAGATAAGCTGCTTGTTGTTTAACATTGTACACAGTTGAGTAAATAAAGTAGCACCAAGTAATTTAAGGTAAAAAAATTCCTGGTGTGCTTTATGCTACAGTAAAAGAACCTAGCGATTCAAAAAGACATAACAATACTAAGTCAATGAGATTTATTTCGCCATTAAATGGAAAAAAGAATGTCTTCTAGTGCAGTATTTGGATACGGTTGGCGAACGATTCTCTTATGATTCGGATAGACGGTACAGTGTTCAGTATCATCGTTCATTAAAAAATAAAAGTTCCAGCGAGAAATCATTGCTGTCATTGAGGTTTGCTTGATGCTCAGTAACGAGTAGGTAGGAAATACCGCCAAATACGACTTGAAAATATTCCGTAATAAGTAGTTGCCTACTTCAGTATTTTTTACCAAGTCTTTAAAGTGACCATATCAGTTTGACGCTTTAATTTTTTCGCTTTAGAGGCTGCATTTTTGTTTTATTGTTTATTATAAATATTCGATTGTTTCGTTTTTATTGCTTTAAAATAAACAATTTAAATTAAAAGCATTAATACGCTTGGCTGGAAGTAAAATTTATATATAAAAACAAGACAGTGAAATTTAGGGGAGCAGTTATACTATTTAAACACTGCCAGACTGGCTGGTGGTTGGATAAATGGCGCTTTTGTTTATTAATATTATTTATTATGTTTTTATATTTTTTTATATCCGAATTCTTTGTTTTAAAGCACATTTTGTAAAATGATGAGTACTTCCGGAAAACTAAAAATGAAGGCGTAAAATACAAAAAATGTTTGTGGTGAAAATTGCCCTCAACAACATGCTTTAATAAATAAGAGATTTACATACTAATAAAAATAAAATTTTTTAATACGACAAGACAAATTTGTAATATTTTATTTCTATATACAATGATTAAAATTGAAAATTTTTCTTCATTACAATTTTCAAGTTAAAAAAAGGCGGGAAAAATAAGAAATAAAAGTCAATTAGTTTATTCTGCAGGCATAATTCATTTAACTATTGGAGTAAAAAGCAATTATTAAATTTTTATATTTTTAGACTATTAGGTTTACTCCTTGTTAGTTCTTCATAATTATATTTTTGTAAAATTTTTGGCGCCAACTCTCAATTTTTTTTAAAAAATATTAAGCTGTTGTAGCTTTTTTTTTTAACTTTTTCGTTTAATTGTGGCGCAGTGTTTTTCAATTAATCTTCACCTTAGGTGTTTTGAGGTGTTAACACTTTTTTTGGTACCAAAATATAATTTTTGTATTAAGAAACTTTGATGAGCTTTTGAAGTGGGTTGACTTTTATTGGCCGTAACTCTTATGGTTCCACCCAAACCCTACATGGTTTTATATTTTTTTTTTAATAATTTATGAGTTTTTAGTACAGAATGCAGTCAGTTTCTATTAGAAGACATTTACATTTTAAATAAAGGTATTTTTTATGACTTAAGATTTTAAAATTCTAGAAAAAGTAAATATTTTCGGGATGATTATCTACAGAGTCCATATCAAGTAAATAGAATAAAGTTTTTTTAAGAAATCTATCTTAAAATTAACACGAATACAACTCGTGGCTGTTACGTAAAGGCCAGTCTCTCAGATGAAATTTCTCTCCTCTACTGGTTAGAAAATATTATGCGAATAATCCGAAATATTTTTAATAAAGTCGCAAGTTATTTGTTGTTCACTGATCAAAGTTGCTTTTATTATTATTAAATCTTAGAGCAAAATTATCAGCACACACACACACACACACACATTTCCTTTCTAAGTACTAACATTTTCTCCACCAAGAAGATAAAAAAATGAAAAATTCGGTTAGAAAATTCTGAAACTAACGATAAAGTTAAAAACATAGTCTACCAAAAAATATATATTTCGAGAAAATATCGGAAACTAATTAACAAGTCAAAGTTTCAAATAAATAAAATGTTTGAATATAAAGGTGCAACATTTAAGTCCTTATACGTAATAGACGCGCCCAACATGAAACACCCTTTAATTTCATATTTTATACTCGCCCTTAGAGCGGATATAGTACTCTACATACTCTGTATTAGTGTGTACCAACAAATAAATCGCAATACTCCGGAAGTTTAAGCTTAAGGTGGTGTGGTGTGGAACCTTACATAAACAAATAAATATTTTTTAAAATTCCTAATTCACTAGAAAAAAAGAGTATTTTGAAACCTTTAAATTTCTTTTATTATTACTAATATCCAAAGCAATGGAGTACATGAAGTAGTGTTCGAGATCAAAGGTACACAAATTTTAAAAATTTAATTGAAGTTGGTTGGGTACTTGCTAATTATAACATGTACGAATGCAACAACATGTGATTTTTCTACATAAATTGTTTGTTTATCAAATTGTTCCCATTATATTTCCGAATTTCGAAATCGGGCACGATTCAAAATTATACAAATCGGTTAAACGTTATGGAAATATCGGTATTTCAATCTATGAGTATGTAACACAAAGAAAGCAAATCAAAACACAGTTGAGCCCACGGTCTGTATTCTGGCTGTCAGTGAATCTAACCTTCATGCTGGTTCAAGAAAACACAATTTTATTTATGTGAAGTAATTTTCCATATAGTTCTTCAATCTAGTTTGCGGTCTCTTCCCGAAAAATTTGCTCTATCAGGGCATTATATCACTTTCGATTGGAAATACATTTTACATTACATAACGGGGTAATTTTCCATTTTTAAAATGGCGAAAAAATTGAGTCAATTTGGTCATTTTTAAAGAAAGAAAAAAAATTTACTTAAATAATTTTTTTATAGACATTTTGGTTTTGAAAAGCAAATTATTCATCATTCTTTAAACCATTTTAAAGTTGTGGGTCAATCGTTAATTGTGCATGTATGTCGATTTCTTGTTAAAAAATAACATTAATTTTCCTGAAAGCTTAACAAAAAGTGACAACAGCCAACAACAACTGCTACAGTAGCAAAACAGGAGCATTAACAATAACAACACCATCAACACTCTTAACAAAAGTTGCAACAAACTACGCGGCAAAGATGTAATTAATAAACGTCACTGCAAATACAATTACATTTACAACAAATAACACACAAACGTTAGAAGCACAGGGGACTTTTGGAAAAGTTATTTGAAATAACAATTTACTGCAAATCCTATCCAAACGCTGATACTTAACACTTTTCTGAGACTAATAATTTCTCACATCTGAAAAAACGCATATATATTCAAATATTTACAAGATATTAGATCTAAAATATGTGACTAGACGAAGGAACTCTGCTAACATTTTTATAAATATATTTTTTTTAGTTTAGTGTTTAAAAATAATTTTGGTATTGTACCTCGTACTTCATCGCCAAAATGAAACCCACTCAATCTTAAATAATTTTTAAATTTTATTTGTTTTTTTTTTCACTGTAAAAGTTATTGGGTATATCATATCTTCATAACAACAACAGTAGCAGCAATAACGTTGTTGGGCCATGGTGATGCAAGCGGCAGTAAACAGCAACCAAACAGAGTGTTATACCTGGCTGCGACGTAACTCATGTACACTTCAGTAAATAAAGGAAATTAAAGGTTTTGGAAAAATAGTGTCTTTATTAAAACGCCACACTTAAAAAAATGGCTTCATATTTTGTATAAATAATAAATAGTTTTCTTGAATTCTCGATAGTATGTGACATTTTAAAAATTAATAAGGTTGCAAATTAATTTCTTCCCAATAGGGATAGAGAGAGAGGAATTCAAAATAAAAATTTAATTTTTATGTGTACATTATAGCAAATTTATTTAGCTTAACCGCTACTGATATTGATATACGGCGATAAAACACATTAATCAAAAGTCACAGTGGTGCAAAAACGAAATTACTATTATAATTTTTAAATATTAATTAAAAATTTGCTGGACCGATTAAAATAAAATTTATCTGCTGGCAGCAATGTAATAATATTAGTTCCACAGCGTAAACTTTCGAGAGTTTTTAGGAGCACGAAATGATGGTACCGCGAGTAAAATAATGTTTGTGTAACTCTCCATTTTTCTGTTATTTCATCAAATTTTAAAATAACTGACGCTTGAAAAGGCCTTCGTAAGCCATAAAGATATCGTTAACAGTTAACGAGCTCTTAATATGTGCAAACTCAAATTTTTGCTCAAAGGACACTCCATAAAAGAAGATTTTTAAGTGATGTATACATATTTCGATTTTATCGAAAAATTTAAAAAATGCTGATTTATTTCCAATACTTTTCTGTTCTGCCCCACTGCGAAGTGATGTTGCAGCTGAAATTACTTGGGATATCTAATAAATTGTCACCATTAAGCATTATATATTTTATTTTAATTTTTTTTTATGCATACTGTTTTCATTCCGTTTTATTCATTGAAATTTTGCAATGAATACGCTTTTGCATAGGGATCAATATCTACGAATTCAAAGCTTCGCTGTGCATGGTTTGAAAAACGTAGTCAAACTTACCTTAATATTTTTGGCGTGATGTACTTCTTAATTATCGGATTATTACTTTAAGACATTTTCTATTTTCTTAATAAAAGTTAGGTAAATAAGTTTAAAGTTTTGTTCTGACAGCGCTTTTCGTTAAAAAGTTACAATCTCTGAATTGGAAGAATATAAAAAATACCATTTTTTTGCGAGTTTACCCCTATAGGTGGTATTGTTTTTTGCTTATGTAATTTAAAAAATTGGTACTAGCAAATTGTTTTAAACCGTATTAGAGACAATGTATAGCAAGAGCGAATAAAATAATAATTTGGTCAAAAAATAAAATAAGTCTCCCTCCAGCCAATTTTGAAAAAAAATTTATGAATTATTATAAAATTTCTTGGAGTGCAAAGCACCGATTAAAAAAACGTTACCGGACTTTTAAATTCTCAGTCACACTGAGCACAACAGCTGGTAGAATATTAAATGTGAAGGTTATGAGTAATCTGCACCTAAATTAATGCTGGTAATAGTATCGGACTCTGTGATAAAAACAAGACCCGGCAGTTATAAGCTGACTGCCACTTGATAAACTAGAGTCATGAAGATGAGCCGAAAATACCATTATTACACCTACAGGTACGGAAATTTCATTACTGAGGATGGTATGGGTTTTGGAAAAAGATATATTATCAATATGTGAAAATAAACCAAAAAGAAATATTTTTGCAATCTACCAGACTAAAAATGTTATTAGATTTATGGCTGACGATTTTAATAGCCCTTTTTGGCATCGCTGCCAGTCTAATCAGTTCTTCTGTCTAAAAAACTCAGATTTGGAACGCTAGAATGAGGTATTTATGTAAGATTATCGCAGATATTCTTTTCGAAAGAAAATATATAGTAGCCATTATTAATACTATATCTTCTCCTAAGCATATCACAGCAAGTCTCTCGCAAGGTTCTGTTTTATGACCTTTGCTCTACTCAATCTATACCTCGCTTAGTATGCAGATGTTTCAGCCCTAATAACGTACAGTAAACTAACAAGGGCTCTATTCAAGAATACAGAAAACGGATTTGCTTCCTGCGCTAAATATTTTTACAAATGGAAGATAAAAACCAACACCAACAATATCCAGAGCCTTTTCTTTCCGGCAATTACGTTTCAATCATAAACAAATAACAAATAACACAACAGTGTCAAATACTTTGGCATGCAATATGACAACAAATTAAAATTTCCAAAACACAAAAAAAGAAATAATAAGGGCTTTATAGCCCTTACTTAGTTATCGTTCAAATCTCAATATTAAAAATAAAAATTTAATATTCAAGAGTGTGATAATACCCACCTTAACGTATGCCTGTACAATATGGCATAAAGCAGCGAAAACTCACATTAAGAAACTACAGTTAATCCAAAATAAATGCTTGAAAACAACCAATAAAAAACTTTGGAGATACTCTACAAGCTTCACAAAGAAGCTGGTAAAAACCGAATATTGGATTTCATTTATGAACTCAACAGCAAATATTTTGACTCATTAGAAAATTATACTTATGATAAGAGAATGCAGAGAGTAAACATAGACTAGTCAATTATAAGCATATACCCTTTCGGTATATTTGGATATTCATTTAAAATTAAATAAGGTTCTTCCTATTTTTTCTTTGAGGTATGTTAAAATTATAATTCTTGCAAAAAAACCGACTTCAAAAAAGATTTTAGATAGCTTTTTATAACGGCTTAAAAGTTTGACAACATGCATCAAATTTATTAAATTAAATTAAAGTATTAAATTAAATTGAATTAACTATTTCCAAATCCAAATATTCTAATTGCTGTTATAGCAGACTAAACAATATATAGTCTCTTTGTAAATTTTAACCGTCTGTCTTAAACTGTTTAACAGTTTGGCCATATATCAAATTACATCAACTAATAGTTATTTTTCTAATTTTAAGTAATTGTATATAACTGTTCAGAAGATACGCCCATATAGGTAAAATTACATCAATTATGGTAACACCCTTTAAATCTAAACTCAAATTGTATGCTTTTTCTTATAGCGGAATTGCAACTGAAATTTGCCTGTCTCTAACGGGTCAAAAGTTTGGCCACATACATAAAATTACATCAACTATTGGTACACCCTTTAATTTCCATTTTCAAATTTTATTCCTACTATTATAGCGCACGTAGTAATCCGTCTGTCTTTATTAGCCATCCGTCTAATTTTTTAGTGTTTGCATATAACGACCCTTTAATTTCTAAATCCAAACTTTATACTTGTTGTTATAGTCATCATAGCAATAAAGGTTTCTTGTTAAGTTCAACTGTCTGTCTACAAGTGTTCAAAGGTATGACCATATACATAAAATCAAATGAACTATTGAGGAACCCTTTAGCTTATAATTTAAAAAATTTGTACTTGTTACTATAACAGTCACAGTAATCGGCATTTTGCCCAATTTTCAACGGTTGTCTATAACGGTTCAAAAGATAGGCGTATGTAGGGCAATTTACGTCACCTATGGAGACACTCTGTAATTTTAAGATTTTTTTTCTATGAGTTTTTGCTTTTGGGAGCCATAGTGATATTTAGCTCTTTTTTTTTTTTTTTTGTTAATTTTAGAGTGGTGTGCTCACGGTTCATAACACACTTAAAAAACATGTATGTCGTCCCCATAATTTTTAAGATTATCTACTGTTTTTAGAACGGTACCAATCTGTAAGCATAATCTATCAAATTACAAAAAAAAATTTAAAATCAGTTCAGAAATGACTGAGTTCTGCAGGCACAAACATTAAAAAAAGCAACAAGCATCGTTGTAATATCAATAGAATAAAATCTCAAAACATAAAAATATTTATATATATAAATACAAGCTGTAAATACTGATTAATAAATGACAAAAAAAAAACGTTTGAATGAGGTTGTTACTGTGTTGGTTACTTTTTTCGCTTACAAGTTAGCAGTACGTGCTCAAACGTATCTTTACACTACAAATACATATTTTTTTACATTAAAATTAATTATTACTTCAAATATCTTAGGATTACAACCAAATACATTACTTAATCAGTTTTAAATTTTTCTATTTCCTAATCCTATTGCTTAATTTTAGTTTTTATTTATTATATCACTATTATTATTTTTAGAATGGAATTTAAGGTCTTTGATGGCTTCCATAAATATGTAATTTTGTACAAAAGAGTATTCCTGTCCTTTGGTTCTTTTATTTTAAGTAATCTGCAGATATTAAGAATACAATAATGAAATAAAAAACTGAAACTTGTCATAGTAACACATACCATCAACACAGCAACAAACCAAAAATTAAAATTAAACCAAAAGTAATAAAATAAAACAATAAATAGTCAGGCAAAAAAAAAAAACAACTCGGCCATGTGTTATCATGTTAACTATTTACAATACAAGTCCTCAGACTTAACATCTACCACTACTACAGCTACAACTTACACAATTACCACTTAAACGCACCCTGCCAGCGTTCTGCAGTACTTTTTAAACAGAAGTCACTTCGTTGTTACTTCTTTAGATTAAAAACTTACAAAAATAAATTACATTATTGCCGAGTTAAGATCTTCGAACATACATTATTTCTGCTCTAACAGAAGTTAATAGGGCAACAAAAAAAACTTTTTTTTTCTCAACTACTAGATTCTTATTAGTTGATAGTTCAAAAATTTATAAAAATCATTTACACATAAGTATCAAATATAGATCAACAGGGTAAATCCGACTCTGGAATAAGTGAATTAGATAATGTTACAGATTTATAAGAACATTAATGTCCTTCATTTCAAAGCCAACAATTTTTAAAAAAATCTTTGATAGAACTGTAAGTATACTTATGTTAACAAGTTTGTTGTTTATAAATTTGAACACCCATAATTAGGATTACTGTTGGAAATTTTCTAAAAGTGGCACTTAAGGTCGTTTTGTAAAAACAGTCACACAAATATCTCGTTTTAGAAAATAAAAGTTGATAATGATGCATAAAGGCCACTTTGTCTTTCCATATTGCTAAAGCTATTTATACCCGTGCACCAATTCTTTAGAATAATACCTTCATGGTATTACTATTACGTTGCTTAGAATACAAAAAGCAGTTTTCCGACTCGGTTTCAGTGATTTCCACAGACTGTGTTCACATATCAGTTTTTTTTTTTTTTCTTTTTCAAGATTAATTGATAAAATTTTTTAAACTGTTAGATCAGTTTGTGCAAAAGACCCAACAACTAGAGGCCCAACTATAATGTGCATAAAACAACTTAAGCAAACTTAAACAACTGTGCAAATACATTAAATTATATGTGGTAAACTATAATGTACATAAGATAACTTTTCGTCAAGTTTTTAAATTTCATTTCTTTAAGCAAGGTACGAAACTGTCCGCACTTTCCGTGTTTAATTTTTAGTTTTTAATTCAATAGAAAAAAAGTAGAAATAAATAACATTTTTCTTTATGTCCAATTTTTAACAAATATAATATATTTAAATTAAATTTGTATTTATACACACATATGTATACGATATAAGCGATCAACATCGTTGCATTTTTTAGTACGGTTGGCCACAAATACAAAATAATTGTAGTATTTTTTTTTTACTTTTTCTTAGAACATGAACCAAAAAATTTAAATGTGATGTGAATGTTATTAAATATATAAAATATCTTCTTTAAAGCCTTTTCATTCAAAAATTTTGTTTATTTATATAGAAATTATTTTTAAAATGAATAGAAATTTTTTTGGCTTAAGTTCATTTATTTTTAATTTCTAAAAATCTTTTTTAGAAAGAAAATTTATTTTACAAATTTATGCCGACTTTTTCCAAAGAAAACAAGAAAAGTTTAGCGTCCAGCAGATAGATGCGAAGAATGCTGATGAAGGTCGTAGCGGTCCAGAAAGTGTAGTATTTCATTCTGCTAGCGTCTAATTTTTCTTGTTTTCTTTGTAAAATAAATTTTCTTTCTAAAAAAGATTTTTATAAATTAAAAATAAATGAACTTAACCAAAAAAAAAATTTCTATTTATTTATAACATTCACAGTTCAAATAATAATTTAATAAAAATTAGAAATTATTTTTAGCTAAAGTACGAATTAAGCATAAATGTGCAACTGTGTCAAATAAGTTACTAAATTTATTTAAGTACATTGTAGTCAGCTAAATTTCTTTCATATTGTACCTAAGAATTTGACAGCCTTTTCGTTGGATTTTTGACATAAGCTAAAGCTAGCTTATGCACATTTACGGCCGTGTGCATAACAAAAAGTAAGCTTGATGTTATCATAAATGACGAAACTAAGCAGCGTCTCTACAAGGCTCTCCACATAATTTGACACCAAAATTAGTCACAAAATATAGCAACACAACAACAATTTACAATGATTTCAAGTGCCAGCGTGTACTGCAAAACACTGTGAGATCTGCTTAATGCTTTCATTTATGCTTAACTCATTTTAAGTTTTTATTATACATACGGCTGTTATACTTTATTTTTTTATAAAACTTTATTAAGAGCTATCTAGTGGAATTTTTTATGTTTATTTTGCAAAAAAAAATTTATTAAGATATGAAAAATTCCTTGGCAGCTTTTTATGTTACGACAAAGACACACTCTGTCACGAGGGTGGCCAAAAATAGTTAAAGTCAATGTTAGAAGTGGAAGATTTTTTTAACACTGTGGGTAGACGATATCTTCATAAAATGGTTACAAGTTTTAAAGTTATAGTGGTTCAAAGTTAAATTTTATGTTTAATTATTATTATAGAAAGAAACTAGTAATGAGGCATTGTCAAGATTTTCAGCAACTTTGAACTTTTGTAGAGAATTTAAAAGAAAGTAGAAATAACCCTTTTGCTGTTTTTTTTATTTTATTTTGTATCCACAATATATTCGGACGTATTCCCGTTGGCATTATCGTTTGTTGTTATCAGAAACTACAAAAAAATAAGACGTTTTTTTTTGTGTTGTTTTTTATGAAAGTTTACATTTTTTTTTTTAATTTAAAAGCAAAATGTCTAGTACTGAATATTATTTTTCAAGGTTAAGTGAGGATGAAGAAGTGGTCAACATAACTATGCATAGGAAAATTTTACGACAGAACGTTAATAATTTTTTCCATTCGAGATTCAGTGTAAGAATCTTTTTCATAAAGTACATATTTTTAATTATTTGGCCCTATGTGCATTTTTTAAAGACTTGTTAACACATTCTGGCTTAATAAAACTGCATTTAAATAAGTTCTGAAACAAATCCGACCAATACAGTTCGGTGCATGCAAAGTCTCGAAATATTATAGAGCGACTTAATGGAGCGTTCAAACATCGATTTCGAAGTCTGCTTGGAGTACGTGAATACACGTGCTGCTCACCACAATATTTGTATCAACTGTAAAACCTTGTCACCGACAGCGATGTACACATACCTCTCGATGGGAGTGAATATAAAAACACTAACAATGAAGATGATAGCAGCAATTTAACAGAACATCTCCTATGGGGTTTATTTGTTTTTTCGAATTGCATTAAATTTGCCACAGCCTCAGTGAAATCTACTTATTAATCCCTCCCTCTGTTGATCTGGCCACAGATTTGTTGGTCACTACCTTCTTTTTCACTTATACTTTTAAATCATTCCACACCTTTAAATTAAGTTATATATTTTAAAAATGTTAGTAATAACTTGTAGTTCATTTAAGGCCCAACTATAATGTGCATAAAACAACTTAAGCAAACTTAAACAACTGTGCAAATACATTAAATTATATGTGGTAAACTATAATATACATAAGATAACTTTTCGTCAAGTTTTGTTAAATTTCTTTTGTTTATGCAAGGTACGAAACTGATCGCACTTTCCGTACGGAAACAGCTGATTGTGCTTTGTGTTATACATTAATAAAGAAAAAACTCAATTAAGACCTAAAGTGTTAAATTTTTAGTTTTTAATTAAATAGCAAATGTAGAAAAAAACAACATTTTTCTTTATGGCCAATTTTTTACGAATATAATATATTAAAGTAAAGTTTGTATTTAGACACACACATGTATACGATATAAGCGATGAACATCGTTTTTTAGTACGATTGGCCACAAACACAAAACAGAAAATAACTTAATACTAATTTTTTTTTTACTTTTTCTTAGAACATGAATCAAAATGTGTATGTGAATGTTATTAAATATATGTATAAAATATCTTCTATAAACCTGTGCGTTTTTAAATATTGTTGATTTATATAGAAATTAATTTTGGCAAAAGTACGAAAAATAAATGTGCAACTGTGGCAAATAAGTTACTAAATTTATGTAAGTATATTGTAGCCACATAAGTTTCTTTAATAAGTTACCTAAGCATTTGACAGGCATTTCGTTGGATTTTTGACATAAGCTCAAGCTAGCTTATGCACATTATAGTTGGGCCTTTAGTTATACTAACTTTCAGCCAACCATCTCTTTGCATATTCAGGAGTTTTTTCCATTTTTGAAACTAAAATTTCAAACAGCCTCAACGTTGTAATTTTCATTTTCTATTTTTCAAACCTCTCGTTTAAATGTCGCTACTAAATATAAAGGCGAAAAAATACAAGCGTTTCTTTGTCGTTTCTATCTTTGTATTTAAATAGAAAATACCGACACGTTTCGACTTTTTTCGATAACGACAGCGGTGATGCCAAGTGTCTACCTCGTTGCGGATTCGACTTTGGCTAGCGATAAAGCAATACAGACCCTGCGATGCTATTCGTCATGTTAAAGATTTTATAGGAAAACATTTTAAACGAGTATTATAAGACAGGGAGCAACAAAAAATAAGGCTTTCACTTTCAAAAATTATTAAAAATCGGTCTAAATATCATCGCATGAGAGATAGATTTGAAACTGATAGAGAATTATTTGGTAAATTAATTTGAAATGCAAGTTTCCATATAAAATTTTTGTTTTGCAATAAAACTAAATTGTGTTATAATATATTAGGAACTTTTGTTGCATCTCCCTGATGACATGAATATTATTAATATTTTCTTTTTGCTTCGGTTTCCCTATTTCTTGTTAGTTAAAGTTTCATCACCAGAGGTTGTTGGTATTTTTGAATGATTTTATGATCTGAGGCTTTCGGTCGCTTATTGTTTCGATGTTTTGTTTTTAATTGAGAGACGGACGCCAACACGAAGTGCTCTAAATAAATTTACCTAGCTACGCTAAGTATTAAGATACCTGAATAAATTTGCAAGTTATTTTTTTATAATGGAACCGTTTCATGCTGTCAAATCGTGCTGTAGCAGTACCGATGTTCTTGATTTGTCAACAAACAGTTACGTTAAGTAAAAGTTCGAATATAAAACTAACATTATGAGACTAAACACAAACTATTTACAGCAGTAATCTGGGTAAATCTAAAATAGCAAACTTATTATTAAGCTACGGATCGACGACTCAAATCTTGAGTCATAGTCAAGGAATGTATGAGGCAGGAAACGTTTTGTTTAAGACCAGAAAAGATGTTGTTGAAACTATTTGATGGATTCCGTTATCTGCTAGGACGAGACACACATACGTTCTGGCAAAATAAAATCAGTTTTTTTTTTATTTTTTTTTTTTTTTAAAGAGAAGTAGCACTTCAGGCATCAATACCTACTTAGTTCGCAACCGTGCTACATTCTTCAGGAAAGGGATAGATGAGAGAGAAGAAAGGTGGTGAAAGGAGATAGATATAGCCATTTTATTAATTATTTTACTTCGCCGGCGAATATGCTATAGAGAAGTACCGAAGGAGGCTGCATGTTTTTAATTTTAGATCTGAATATGTATATATACCATTAAACAGAAAAAAAAACATTTTTATTTTTTGACTACCGCAAGGATTGAACCCAGGGTAGCTGGTTTGTAGTCTACGTGTTTACCACTTAGACTACAGCAGAGAAACGGTAGTTAAATAATTCCGACTATTACGCCTTGGCTATGGATGAATCATGTGACATCACTGATAACGCTGGTTATTTTTCTACATCTATTGGAAAAAATGAGACAAACTTTTGTTAAGGAGCTATTAACTATTTTGTCGTTAAGAGGAAGAGCCCGAGGAGAAAACATGACGGATGCGGTGATGGACTATTTTGATAAAAATGAGTTAGAATTAAAAAAAGCTTTTATCAGTGATGGTTAGAGCTAAAAAACGACTAGTTTACCTATTGAGAACCACTGAAAAATGTAATGAATATTTGATTTCTTACCATTGTATCATTTACCAAACTATGCTTTTAATGCAAACACAATCTTAACCTCGAGAGAACAATGCAAAGAGTGATAAAAACAATCAATTTTCTTTGGTCAAATTTAACACTGAATTATCGTGAATTAAAAATATTTCTAGACGATCTGTTATTGCATGATAATAAGAGATGGTTAAGCAAAGGCTGCGTTTTATAACGATTCGTAACCATTTTAGAAGACTTGAAGACATTTCTTTTTGAATTTGATCAAACATTAACAAATAACTACTTACGTTTTCTCAGCGATAAAGCAAACGTAACTTCCATTGCTTTCTTATCAGATATTTTTAAACACATCAATGATATTAACCATAAACTTCAAGGCAAAGGAAAGCTAGTGTGGAAGCTCCTTACAGAAGTCAGAAGCTTTTTACGAAAACTCGATCTTTCATTGAAAACCTAAAATCGAAATTTGAAAACAGATTCGTACTTTTTAAGGCAATTAGCAATGTCGAACTCTGCGGATAAATGGAGTCATGAAGCTGCAAATATTTTCGGGAGAAATAAAGCCTCTCTCCGGATGGAAATGACTGATTTCCAATAAAATAAAGTTTTTAAAACTTTAAAACCAAAAACAGAAAGTTTCTTGTCAAGAGTTTTGGATAAAATTTAGTTTTGCTAAAAAATATCCAGAATCGAAAAATAGCCTTGAAACTTCTCACTTTGTTTGGGTCAACATATGTTTGAGAAGCAGCATTTTCTAAGATATACTTAAAAATAAATTCCGGAACAAACTTGCCGATGAAAATCTCCAAGATATAATGAGAAAAGCCTGCACAAGCTTTACTTTAAACTTCAGACGGATGGTTGAAGACAAAAAATGTAGCTTTTTCATTAATGTTGTAAAGGCACTTAGCACTTTTATACCCTTTCCCACAAAGAGTGGAAAAGGGTATATCAAAGCTATTCACTCTGTGTGTAATTTCTAGAATATCCATTTCCGGCCCCATAAAGTATATATTCTAACTTTTTATGCATAGCGAAGTTGTTTTTAGCGATGTCCGTCTGTCCGTCCTCGGCAAACTTGATTTCACAAAAAAAAATAATATGTCAATCGATCAGATATAGAGTCGGAAGAGGTGCTATTCAAAATCAGTATGGTCTATGTCCTTCGATGCAGCGGGCAAAACACCACGCCTACCTCTAATGTTTTCGTGTCATTTGGAACAATAAAGTAACTCCAATCAAAAAAATAAATACATGGGGCGATAGAGAATTGAAATATAAGAAAAAAAAGGTGCAAAAATTGGCGCTTGCCCATGTTTTCCGTATTACGGGGCTCTGAAAATTTTAAAATTTTTTAAAATATCAATATGGGTATCATTTTAAAGCTTTTGAAGAGATCTTTAAGGAAATACTAAAATTTTTAAAAATGCTTGAGTTATTAAGAGCTGATATCATTTTATGAAAAATTATGTAAATAAAGTAACAATTGTTTTTTTAATTCTTTGTCACCGCAATATTTGCTTTTTTTAATTGGAGTTACTTCATTAAACTAGATTTACAGAGATGATGAAGGGTATATAAGATTCGGCATAGCCGAAAATAGCACTCTTACTTGTTATACAAAGCACTTGTTTATTACTTAATAAAAAAATGCACCGGAACCCATGCGTTTTAATTGTTCATTGATACGGTATCTAAATATTATTATTTAAATAGTTAATTTTATTACCTTACGGACCGCAACGGTCGTAATTTTTTTAAAAACGGATCCCAAATGAAAGTAGTTGGTGACCGCTGTAAATTTAAAATAATGCTAAAACTAATACTTTCCATTTTTATAAAGCAGAATTGCTTTTAGAGTATTGTCTTGTTCAAAGCAACATAGATTTTTATTGCACTTATTTTTGTGAAAGTTTTTGATCAGCCTTGACTATCTGTTACCCCTTAGTAAGCCAAGTTAGCACGTTGCCTTAAACTTATGTAGCGTCCTTGTTTTGTTAAAAGAAAACGTAGCACCTCAGAGAGTATGGTTGAACCCATCTATTTTCCATTTAGAGGAATTTAAGGTGTTAGGTATTAAGCCATGCATTTTGGCTTACGACTGTTAGCGGCCTTAATGTTTAAACAGGAACTTGGCTGTATGTTCACTTTCATATTATGGTAATCTGACTATTTGTTTCCAAGTTTTTTTTATGTATGCGGTGTAATTTTATATTTGAGCAAGCTTTGAAATTTCATCTATAAGGTTATCCATATGATGTATCTATATATTTTTAGTTTTATTGGTTCAACTTTGATTATTAATACAATTTTACACTCAATTTTAATACTTCTAAGAGGCGCTTAATAGTTTCGGATTAGTTATATCAATTCAGTAGCTCGTTCCCACCCAACTGGGGATAATAAACAAATTTTAAAACCATGAAGTAAACATGTAGCAATTTTTTGATAGCAAATGATTGCAGGGACTACAATTTTATTGTGCTTTAAATAGTTTAAAACATTTTTACTCAGACATAAGAGTTCACGCCAAAAAAAAAAAAATGGTGAAAATTGTGTCTGTTAAAATTTTGCGTGAATGAGTGTAAATGTTTCAACATACAAGCCCTCATGTTTGGTTTTTACTTGTTGTAAAATATCAACAAATATTTATTTATTCCACATGAACTATATGAGCTGCAAAAAAACCCTACAAATAAATGTTTCAAACAAAAATCACAAAAACACAATAGTTGCCGTTAATATCAGCAGCATTATTAGCAATAACACAAGTGGGCAGAGAAAATTGTGAAATCCGGCTGTAAGAAGAATAGGAAATGTTAAATGTAAAACGGCAGTGGTGGGTGCGTAATTCCTTCCTTCGTCAGGGTAAAAAAAATGTATTTCACTTTTTCCAAATGCATATTTATAAGTTTATGTTATACAATGGTTACTAATTTTCCTTTTTGCTTTTTAATTGTATTTGTCTATTTAATTATTTTAGTATTTTACCCGGTAAAGCAAATAAGACTGAAAATCTTTATATCATAGAGCATGTCTCAGGTAGTTTTTTTGACATGACGTTAAGTTGCATTGTGAACTTTGCTGTTCAAGCATGTATATATTAAATAAAAAAAAATAATTCAATTGAATACCAAAAGCAGTACAACAGCAACGCCGTTTAGTATGAAACTATTGCAAGTTTGTTAGTAGAAACTTGTGCATCAGGTATGTTCTGAAAATCACGTATTTTAAGCTGTTCTTTAAATCACGCGATTTTAATTTTTTCGGCGTTTGTCATTCCATGTGTAATTTCTACAATATCCATTTTCGACCCCATAAAGTATAAATATTCTGACTTCTTATGCATAGCGAAGTTGACTGAGCGATGTCCGTCCGTGTTAGTGTTAAATCAAGTTTGCCAAGGCACTAGATCAGCTAGGGAAAATATAAATACGCTTATCGATCAGACATAGTGACGAAATAGGTGCAAATGAAGTAACTCCAATCGAAAAAACAAACATATGGGCGATAGCGAATTAAACAATAAGAAAAAAACATCAAGTGAAAATACTGGCGCTCGCCCATATATTTCGAGTTACGAAACTCTGAAATTTTTAAATTCTTTAAAATATCAATATAGGTATCCTTTAAAAATGAGATCTTTAAGGAAATACTTCTATGTAAAGTTATGTATATGTAGTACTTAATTTTTTTCTTATTTTTTAATTTCCTGTCACCTCAATATTTGCTTTTTTTATTGGAGTTATTTCACTAAACTAGATTTACATAGAGGGTGAAGGATACACAAGATTTTGCATTCCCAAATTTAGCATTCTTACTTGTTTATTGCAGATTTGTGACTATGAAATACGTATTTTGGACAATACAAACCTCCCGAGCAGCATTGACAATTATTGTGTGAAGCGATGGCAGATAATTTAGTGGACGCGTCAAATTTAATATAAAAGTAACAGATAATTGTCAAGACGCGCTTTGTAATAAAAAATGAAAGAACGGTAGCGGTTAGCGCAGGGAAGTGTAACAACATAATAGACGTGTGTTTAAGGGGATAACTGACTGGCTTGGATGAAAGGCGTAGTAGAGTGAGTTGTCTGTGGATGGTTAAGAAACAAGGCATCGAATAGTTCATGTCTCGCCGGAGTTATACAGTAGTGTAGCGTGGATAGCTGCGTTTGTAATAATAAAACATGATTATCAAGACCGTAGGATCAAGAAGTAAAGCCAGAAAAAGCCACAAAGTACTTCTACAGAATTTACAATGAGCCACAGAGGTATTTGCAATCAAAAGAATCTGTTCGTTTGTCTAAAAAGGGATAAACCTAACAATATAGATAAAATTAACTACTGAGCAAATTATTGGTTTTTTCCATTTTGTCAACTTTGTTTGTAGTGTTTGAAAATAGCTTGTTAAGAGAGTTTTTCAACTTAAATGCTATTCCGATATACCAGGTATATATGCCATCGTCTTAACAAAGATTCTTTGTCAATTTTGTTGTTTTTTTTTTGTGCTTACTAATTAAACTTTTTATAATATTTATTAGGAATGAGTTCTTTTTTAGAATAACTTTTAAAAACTTTTTTTGTTGTATTTCGTATTCTTGATTTTACTATTCCAAAAGGTTCGTCCACATACTTGCTAAGTAGTCCGGGTTTTCCGTCAAATTTTTCGACTGTCACTTTCAATAACTCTTCCATCACTATATCAGCTACTAGCAATGAATCTGTAAATCCCATATGTAGTCCTCTTAGTTATGTAAAAATCTTTTCATTGTATATAAAATATCTGTTTTCCTTTATGCAGAATCTTAGTATTTTAAAAAATTGTTTTTTTTTTGGTATTGATGTATGTTTTTCAATATCATTCCTTTTTTCTTTAATTCGACTCATTGCGTAATCCACTGGCATACTTGGGATGACATCAAAGGAAATAAATTTTTCGCCAGCAGCAATTGTTATGTTTTCTATCTTGTCTCTAGATTGCGTCGGATCCCGTGTGTTATGTACTGAGCCCTCTCCACAGCTCTCCTCCACAGATAGGTCTTAGTGCAATATCGTCTTTATGTAGCTTTTGAAGTCCGTATATTCTAGGTACTTCATCATAATATCGTTCAGTATATTGTTCATTAGGGTTTTGTAATAATTTTTATTAATTGCTACAGTTACATTAGCTTTATCAGCAATCAGTATTAAAATATGTCGGTTCTTCTGTAAAACAGTTTTAGTGAGCTCAATATTTGCATATGATTTTAATTTCTGACTGTTTTTAATGGGGGAGCATCTATAGCAATGCCCCACTAATATTGTTCCTTAATTTTTTATTTGTGTGTTTACTCCATTCTATATATAAATATATTCTACACAAACTTGCCATACATAGTTTATTTTTATCTTTTTTTTTTTTTTGTAATAATAATGAAAGCAAATTAGTGTAGGAGGACGATGCTTTAAAATTTCTATTGTTAAAGAGTTGAAATGGTTCAGCCTTGTCTACAAGGAAACAACAGCACTAAAACAACAATTTTTATTAAAGCAACAGCAACAATAATACGACAAATTCCATTGAAAGCAGCAAATACCAGAAATGCCGTCTGTTTGCAATTTAAAAATGAATTTGTTAAAAACCATGTAAAATTTTATATTCATGTTGTGTTTTATATCAGTTCTTTGTTTGCTTTTCTTTCGGAATATGAAAATTGTCACTGTTGTTTTATTTTCGGTTGTTGTTGTTGTTGTTGTGGTTTTTTTTTTTTTTTTTTTTTTGGTTAATTTATTTTAGGAATACATGGGGATTAGAAAAAAATATTTGTGTACATACAGGGATGGGTCAAAATGTACAGTTAAAGAAAAACTGCCTAAATAAATTTCACTGAAAAGCAAGAATTTAAAAAGAAAGAGTGCAAAGTTCAAATAAAAATTTTTAATCAATACTATAACTAAATGAATAATTTTAATTCGACTTAAATTCTTTTATAGTTTAGTTTCTAAATTTATTAAGAAAAAGAAAAATATTAAACTTTGTAATTTTTTGGTACGCTACATTCTTTAAAGTGAACATTGCAAAGTAGCGAATTTGGTTAAAAAAAAAAATAAAACTAATTCTGTAGTTATAATTTTCGGTAATAACCGTCGTCACTGGCTGTGTACTTTGGATGTTCGGCGAGCGCTTTCGATGTGATAACATCATTTTCAAGCCATTTTCAAGCGGGTGGCTTGAAAATGATGTTATCACATCGAAAGCGCTCGCCGAACATCCAAAGTACACAGCCAGTGACGACGGTTATTACCGAATATTATAACAACAGTTTAATATATACTGGCGGAATCAACCCAATTAATTTAATACCTAATTCTGTAGATTCTAAGCGGCTACTGCAATTGTTTTGAAGCTTTGCGCGATTATAGTACAGATTTAGTCACATTTAATAAAATTAAAACGAGTTTTAAAAACTTCAAGTTCTCGCGCCAAAAGCACTGTTATGTTTTTCTCTTTTAGACGAACGTAAGGATTTTTTTTATTAAAAATACCAGTATGGATTTTTTTATTCTACTTTGCCATTAAAATTTTTCTATATCAGACTCTGTGGCTAGGCCTATACCTCATCCTCAGGTGTTTCCTTGCTTACTTAACACGCGTTATTCTAAACGCAGCCTTTCACACTACATTTAGACCTAGTGCGATTATAAAGAATTTGTTAACGATAATATCAACTGAAAACTAATTCAAAAAGTTAAAACCGCATTTGTATAAAAAAGTAATTTTATTTACATATAACTATTTTTCTTCTTCTTCTTCTTTGTTTCTATTGTAGTAATATTTTTAGTTTAATGTTAAGTTTTGTTTTAATAAAAGTAATAAAAATGATATAAAAATATTTATGAATATTAACAACAAGTAAGAGTGTTATATTCGGCTGTGCAGAATCTTATATACCCTTCACGCTCTATGTATCTCCAGTTTAGTTATCTAATTCCAATCAAAAAAGCAAATATAATTTTAAGTACTACATATATTTAATATTACATAAAAATGCCATCGGCTCATAATGGGTTAAGCATTTTTAAATAATTTTTGTATTTTCTTAAAGATCTCTTTAAAAGCTTTAAAATGATACCCATATTGATATTTAAAAAAATTTTAAATTTCAGAGCCCCGTAATTCAGAAAATATGGGCGAACGCCAATTTCTTCTTATTTTTTAATTCCCTATCGCCCCATGTCAAATGACATGAAAATTGAAACAAATGCCATAAAAAATTAGAGGTAGGCATAGTGTTTTGCCTGCTGCCTCCAATAGCACTTCTTTCGACAATATATCTGATCGATTGACATATTTTTTTTTATGAAATCAACTTTGCCTCGGCAAACTTGATTTCAGCACTAACACGGACAAACAGACGGTCAAACGGACATCGCTAAATCGACTTCGCTATGCATAAGAAGTCGCAATATATGTACATACTTAATGGGGTCGGAAATGGATATTGTAGAAATTACACACGAAATAACAAACTTAGATATATCCTTTTTTCCACTTTTTGTGGTGAAGGATTTAAAAAACAATAGGGGAAAAAGAAACTTTCAAAAGTTCGTAAAATTAACTTTTTATATTGAAAAGTTATTGAATAATATTCAGTTTAACGAGAATACCAATTTTATTAGGAGTTGAATTCCAGCAAGCATTTTAAATCGTAAAAGACTTAAGGAGCCTATACGAACGGGTGATTCATTTATCATTTACGATGTCGTATTTCAAACATGCAAATTCTGTTCAACGGGAGAAATTTTGTGCTGTAAGCAAGTCTTCCATAAAAATCGTCATCGGTGCGCCGAGAAAAATATTGTACGAAATCTTTAATTCATGCTTCAAAAGAGTTCTAAAAAAGTACTTTTTATAAATCCGAAAAGCAAGACAACAATTGTTTTAGGGAGTTTTAAACTGTTCATTTCTTTTAAATCACTCAATTCATTATTATATAAAAGGTAAAAACTTGTTACGAATTCTATTGAAAATAGAAAAACATAAAAGCTTAAAACGAAAAAAAAAACTCAAAACTTAAATTAGGGTTCAGTCAAATTCTCCATCCTATCTCCGTCACCTTTTTCGGATTGGCCAGTCTTCCTAAGTCTCTCACCAGCAGGCATCTTTACAAATGATTGATCATTAATGATGACTGCGACATGTTTTTCTAATGTATAAAAACCCGTAGAACGTTCTAATAAAATTCAATTTATTGGTAAGCAAAAAATATAACATATTACAAAAAATTATTAAATTAAGAGCATAATGTAGGTAAAGTAATTCAAAAATCAAATATGTTTGCCAGACTATTGCCAAAATATTTAAGTTACGATTGTCGAACTCCATAAAAAAAATGAACGTACAAAAATCATTAAAATGACTCGCAAAAGCATCACTTAAAATTATCAAATGCAATCGCTAAAAACCTTCAACTGCTCGCGAAATACTTATAAGACGATTTACTTTTCTAGGAATCGTGAAAATGGCTGCCAAAATTATAATCTAAAAAAAATATACAATCGTTTGAACGGTTAAAAAGCAAGATTCGTTACATGGTGGCGCTCATTAAATAACCAACCAAATGGTAACTGGGGCAAAGGGTTTGTAAACTACTCATACGCCACTGTAGTAATTTTTTCAGGTTTTGAAAGTCTAACACTCCAACGTGACTTATTGTAACTCTTTACCGCTTTTCTGTGACTCTTCCGATAACCTAATGGGTTCTTTTTATTGATAGTGTATGAAATAGTTGAATAAATAATAAAAACCATTCCAGGAAGAGGTACAAAACCTTTGCAACCACTGTTTTTTAAACAAGAGGAATAACACAGCTTAATCGTTTATAAAATTATTTTCGATTGTTGATTTCTTTCTTGTCACGTTTAACAGAAAACGGCGGCATATGCTTTGGACGGTTGTTACTACTGCTGTAACTAAATGACATACTGCAATATTAAAACCCAAATATTTTTTGCAAAAAAAAAAACCGACTTCAATACAGATTTTACCTATCTATAACTAACGGCTTAAAAAAGTCATCAAAAAACATTCATCAAATTATATTCTCTATTGGAACATCCTTTAATTTCCAAATCCAGATATTTTAATTGTTATTAAAGCGGACTTAGGAATATAGTTTCTTTATAAGTTTCAACCGTCTGTCTACAAGTATTCACAAGTATGGCCACATACATAAAATTAAATAAACTATTGGGGCACCCTATAAATTATAAATTTGAAAATTTGTACTTGTTATTATGAAGGTCGTAACAATCGGTATTTTGTCCAATTTTCAAGCGTTTGTTTATAATGGTATAAAAGATATGCCCATTCAGGGCAATTTGCGTCACCTATGCAGACACCCTGTAATTTTTAGATTCATTTTTCTATTACTTTTTACTATTGGAAGCCATAGCGTTACTCACTGTTTTTAAACTTTAGATTGTTTCTCTTAACGGTTCATAATGTACTTAAAACAGAATCAATCTGTAAGCATAATCTGTCAAACTACAAAAAATTTTCAAAATCGGTTCAGAATTCCAATTGATAACCTCCCTCTTTTTGTTTAATCGGTTAAAAATATTATTAATAAAAAGCATACATGTTTTAAAGAAGCCTTAAAATGGAATTAAATAATAATGCAGACAGGATATAATAACTTTTCCTACGGCATAGCTCAGGCGTTGGCTGGATCGAACTGAAAGCGCACAACTGCTGAAGGCGTCTCAGATACAAAATTGTGTCATATTCAAAACATGTACCTAGCATTGCAAATTTGGAATTCATTGTGTTTGTTCTATAAAATAGCTATTGCACAACTGGCGTGCAAATTTTCTGTCTTAATGCAGTATTAAATGTTTGCCTCAAGGGCATGATTGAAATGTCATTATTTACTATACACAGAAGTTGGTCTTCACACGTACTCTTGTGACGCTCGTTAAGATACATACATCTCCCTCTTTGACATACAATTACAATACAAATACAATTTGTATTGTATTGTATTTACTTTAATTATTTTTCTTAATCATTATTTTTTTTTTTTTTTGTTTTCATTTTTTATTTCTCTCTTCTCTAACTCACGTCTCGTGGAACGGGAAACTGTAAACTAAAACCCGTATGCCATTAAAACGTAATATTAATATATGTCATCGACATGATCCTGCTTTCGAGATAATTTAATTTGTCCTTTATATAATTTTCTCAACTCTAGGTGTATAGAAATAGCCGGCCCACAGTCAATATCTTTCAAGATCAAACGGTTCTCCCGTCAAGGCTATCATCAAAAATTGGACTTCATTACTTAAAAAAAAAGACTTTATTACATTCAAAAACAATTGCTCTTTTAATAACTGCTGAATTGGTAGGAGCATTTAGTGAAATGCTTACGTATTAGCTTCAGCTTATCCAAAAACTTACAATTGCATTTTTATCGTAAAATTAAATGCTACTCAATAATAAATCATTTCCCCAAATTGTTTTTAAAATAAAATAAAAATTAAAACATTTAAGTTAGAAATAACATGAAGAATATATTTTTAATTAAGAAATCTGATTCGTTTTTCCCCGTAAAAAAATTTGTAATATTTCTTTGCATTTTAATTTTACTTTCATGTTTTTAGATTTCAAAATGATTTTGTAAAAATAATAAATGATTTTGTTTAAAATTCATAATTCACATTATTCACAGCAGCATCATCGCTAGTTGAAGAATCAGGGATATTGATCCGTTAAGTAAAACATATCACAAGCTTTCTTCCCTGCTTGAGTATTTTGTATATAAAACTATTGTTCCAATTAAATACTGAAAACTATATTGAATCAGGAAGATACATACTCAACAAACATCACGGCAACATAAGGTGACATTTAGCCATACATCCACCCATTCATCCATAAAAGCAATTACTTTTGCTCCCCTTCCTCAAAACTGCATACAGCAGCAAATGGAAACATAAAGTGAAAAAGAAAACAGTTTTAAACAACAATATCTTACTCTGAAAGTAATCCAATTTATTCCTCTTGTTGTTTCTTCAACAACAAACGTGAGTACGTTCGTAAGCCATCTATCTATCTATACAAATAGTCTGCCGAACTGCTAGTTCTAAAAGACAAATAATCTTCTTCCATATCGAATTATGGCTGAACGTTGCTAGCGATTTGTATGAAAAAAGAAAGACCAAGTATTTCTGCTTGTCACTTAATCTTTAAAATGCTGGGAAATTATTATACTTTTCTGTTCAAAACACAAACTCACTATTATCTTTATATGTTGTTGTAGTTGTTTAGTTGTTCTTGTTGTCTTTTTTTCCTTCAATATAATTAAATACACACAATAATTTTTCTTCAAATGTTACATCGATCTATAAAGATAAATATTCGAATCATACGTGCAATAGAAAATGGATATCTTAACAACATAAAATAAATACGCAACAACTATTTACTACACCATTTCTAGATAGATTTTAAAAATGTTATTAATTAGCTATTTATAAAAAGGTTAAACAAAATTAAAAGAAATTTTAACAATATTGGTTGTGTGGGTGGGTTCTTAGCGGATTTAGCTAAGTCTTTTAAACGCAGCAGTACCGGTTGATTATTTGATTTGCCTGAATTAAGTAAAAGTTCTAAGAAAATTATCAATTTTTCGAAAACCGGTTAAAGGATGATTTATTTAAAGCAGATCTCCGAATAAGTATGACTTGTGCAAATTACTTGATTACACCAAAGTCTATACTGGCCGATAATCTCCGACTGTTCTTTGGCGTTATAAAAGCTTCTGTAAATAAAATAAGCTATTTTGTTTTTTTAACATTAATAACGCATTTTGTTTGACCCATAGAAAGCAATAAACAATTTAATTTTGCGCTTAAGACTCGTAGATCCGTTAAGGAGATTGCTGACGCAATCTGTATTAAAAAGTCAAGAACTTATACAACTGCAGATGCAATCAAACATATATTTTATCATTAATAGAAACAATTAAATATTTAAAAAAAAGGCAGAAATAGAACAGAATCTGAAGAACGCATTAGATGGCTGATGCTATTATTGCATACAAAGAGGATGTTATCAGAGGATTTTACTTTCGCTTGGCAATCCGCGTAAAAATACTGACTCTTTGATTAGAATTTAATAAAACAAGTAAGAGTGCTATATTCGGCTATGCCGAATCTTATATACCCATCTACATGGTGAAATGTAAATCTAGTTTAATGAAGTACAGTGACAGAGAATTAAAAATAAAAATAAGTCCTATATACAATCCTACATAAAAATGTCATCGGCTGTAAATGGCTCAAGCTTCTTTATAGATCTCTTCAAAAGTTTGGTATCTCAAAAAAATATGGTGCACAATCGTACTTTCTTAAGAAAAGATCAAAGACCCATAACTCGAAAATGTGGGCGAGCGTTATTTTTTTACTAATTAATTTTTTTTTCCTTTTTTCTATCGCTTTACATATTTTTTTTTTTTGGATTAGTGTTACTTCAATAAACTAGATTTTTTCCAAATCATAAGAAAAATTATATTTTCAATAGTAGCATTTTCGAAGCCATGCCTGATCCATTATCGTATTTGAATTTTCTCTAGCTAGATGAGCTAGTACCTTGGCAGGGTTGACTTCAACCCAAACACGGGCGGACAGATGCACATCACTCAATCGACTTCGCTATGCATAAAAACTCAGATTATAAAAACTTTATGAGGTCGGGAATGGATTTTAGAAATAACACTCGGAATTACAAACTTGGAAATACTCTTTTACCACCTGCGATGAAGGGTATAAAAAATATCGAATATCGTAAGTAGCTGCTACTGTCCACAAGCAGATAAGTGCAGATTATTGTCTCTTGATTTCAACTAGAATGTATCTTTTTTTCCCATATCATTTCAAATTGTTTGGAAGCATTTGAAATACTTTGTACCCTCATTATCAATTGTATTGTCGTTTTTATATGAAAAAATTGCATAATGTAAATGCCGTATAATTCTGGTTTGAAAATGTTTCAAGAGACTTTCCATTTTGTAGTATAAAGACGACAAAAGGACTTTGAGCTTTTTTTAAATCTCAAATCTACCGTAAATATGTATTTTTTACGAAGCGCAGTCGTTTGAAAACGATTTATTTGAAATAAATTACGGTATCTCATGAACCACTGTATATATCTTAATGATAATGTGTATAAACACATTTTATGCGTACTTGAAAATTTGCTAAAAGATGAAGGATTTGGTAGTCCGTTGAAATGCGTACTTAAGTTTCTTCAATTTATAAGCGACGGTTGACTATGTTGAAATTAGAAACGACTTTACGCAAACGAAAGACACACTCTAATTCATAAATGTACTTTAAGAGTTTATAAGCCTTTAATATGCAAAAGTCGACAAAAGAGTATTCATAAACGTTTAATAGCCTATCAAACATTTTATAAACCTTTAATAAATATCAGTTTTTTATTGTAGCCTCTACCTCACTTAACACCAAAAATAGATAGAATTTTAAAAATTAAAAACACGGGAACACGAGTACTAAATTAATTAATTAAACTTTAAATTTATCGTGCTACTTTTAACTTTGATTTTTGTCTGTCTTTACTTTATTGTTTAGACAAAAATCTTTAGTTCTTTTAAAATATTTGTGAAAAGTTTCCTGACGAGCTAAGTGAGCCGTAGAGTAATGGCCATCGAGACGTGCTTTCACCTTCAATAATCAATACCGGGAAAATAGCACTTTAAATTTAAAGTTTAATTTAAAGAGAATTTTGTTATTAAGATATTTTGTTTAATAATAAAAGTTTGTCTTGTGGTAGAAAAAGTAATTTTAAGAGGACAATGTAATATGACAAAATCGTCGCTTATACATATTTTTTGATATATCAAACACTTTGTGGCAGAATGGGACAATAGGGATATCATAGGAGATCATATCAAAATTCCTATCAAGTGTTATATATATATCGCAAACAAATTGTTAACATATTATGAACTATTAAGACTATTTAGCGTTGAAAATGAAAAACTGGTCTAGTTATGGCAATTACCTCGGAAGCTATGAACATATAACAAAATATTTTTGTTACAAAAATCAGCCAATTTTATTTAGCAAAGTAAAAATGTTCATAAAATTAGTAATAAAAAGCTGAATAACATTTAACTGGTTTTTAATAGACTAACAATTTTTCAAATTATTTTGTTTAAGGATCCTGATAGTTTATTAAAAAACCTTTCCCATGATACCTATATGGGTTCGTTCGCTCTAAGAATATTTAAAATTTAGAAAATTTTATACAAAAACTTTAGGAATCCGTAATTCTGAAAGTATGAGGTTTCGCTGGTTTTATCACATTATATTTTCTCCCTAAAATTACCCTTTCTTAAGTCCAGACATTCTTTTATTTCATTTGCAGCTACTGAACCAAACTAGATTTGTTCCATAAAATAAAAATTAAATAAATATTTTTATTTGAAGGAATCAATCACGAATAAAATAAATAAAGATAAAAAAGATTCCGAGTAATAAATTGTCATATTAATGTATATGCATGAGCACATTCAATCTTTCAAAGAAAATCCTTATGTAGAAAAATGGAAGAAAAATAAAAACAGTTACTGTATGTTTGCTGCACACAGAAAAAAGATTGGTAAAAATTCAGTTGATATGCTTAAAATTTAATTACTAATATAATTATTTGATTTTTAATATAAATAAATTATAATTTTGACTTAATTTTAACACTAAAAGCTAACATGTGGTATTTGCGTCCAAATGTTGGTTGTAAAAGCTCTTAAAAAAGTTATCGTGACCGATTTGTGTATTTACTAAAATCTATTGTATTAAATGGAAGTTACAACTAAACTTATTCAGCACATTACTACTGCATACCAAATTTTGGTAGTTAGAATCATAAAAATCAATTGTGTCTTTTAAAATCGAAAAATGTTTGACATAAAAAATAATCAATATTTTAATTTAAAAATACAAGGATACATAAACTGTTAGTGGTGAAAATATTGTAGAAAGGTAAGTCCAAAATCAAGCTTACAAAGACATTTGTAAATTAAATAAATTCTGCAATGTTAAATACACTTCGCAGCAGCAAAACTGGCGGTACGGGATGAAAATTTGAAGAAACTACATACATATGTCGTATAGAAGGATCATGATGTAAAGGAAGGTTTTAAACACGAAATTTATAAATTTTAATATTATTCCTGTAATTTAGTTTTAAAATAAAAGTAAATATTAACATATTTTATTGTTTTATTTTATTCACAATAATACTTTATAGTCACCCAAGAATCATTTTTTTAAATAGTTGTGAGTGCCACATTCATTCAGTTATTACAACCGAATTCCAGATAATACACACAACCGACAAAATTCGATTGGCAACAAATTCGGTTCTCATAACGAATTTCTTTTCTCTGTGTGTGTTTTTCTATAAAACATTTTTCAGTTTTTATTGCCGTTTTGCTTTGTTGTTGGAACAATGTAGTTCTCATTAAATCAATTTGTCTTTTGATAAAAGACTATAAGGTTCTCTGCACAAAATTTGGGTAAAATCCACTAATGAACTATATGAGCAGTAGCGAAATAGCCATATAGGTATGCTTTTCACACAGAAATACATCTCATTTTGTAGTTTAAATATAAAGTATCAGGAAATATTTATATTTGAAGGAATCCACCACAAATAAAGTAAATTAGCATAAAAATAAAACAAGTAAGAGAGCCATATTTAGCTATATACCCTTCACCATCAATAAAAATCTAGTTTAGTGAAGTAACTCCAATCAAAAAAGCAAATATTGGGGAGACAGAGGATTAAACAGTAAAAAAATATTTGGTACTGCATATATATAATTTTATGCAAAAATTCCATCGGCTCTTAATGGATAAAAATTTTTTAAAAAATTATAGTTTTTCCTTAAAGATCTCTTAAAAAGCTTTAAGAAGATATCCATATTGATATTTCAAAAAAATTGGAAATTTTAGAAAAATACCAAGGTATTTTTTTCTTATTTTTTAATTCTCTATCGCCCCATATATCTTTTTTTTTATTGGAGTTACTTGCCTGCTGTCCAGAAGGACATGGACATTTCATGCTGCTTTCCAGTAGCACTTCTTTCGACACTATATTTGAACGAGGAAAACTTAATTCCAACACTAACACGGACGGAAAGGCGGACATCGCTCAATCGAATTCGCTGTGCATAAGAAGTCAGAATAAATACATATACTTTATAAGGTCGAAAATGGATATTGTAGAAATTACAGACGGAATTACAAACTTATATATACTCTTTTTTCATTTTTTGTGGGGAAGGGTATAATGAAACAGATTTATTTGAATAGTGAAGTATAAAAACGTAAACAATTTGTAAAGAACTCGCTATTCGAATACTTTTCGTTTTATATATGACCAAAATAAACAAAACATATTGAATGATAAAAAGAGTTGCCAAGTAAAAACGTTAGATTGCTTAAAGTGTAGATTAGCATTAAATTGTTATTGTGTAGAGCAACATACTATGGTTGTATTACATGGTTGTTAGCAAAGCATAATATTGTTACATTTAATAATAATAAAGTTGCTCTTGCAACTATATTCCTGTCTAGCTTACCGTGTTAAAGTATAAACATTATTATTTTTAAATATAAACATTAAATGTTTAAATAAAAATATCACAATAAAAATGTCATGTTATATAATTAAGGGCAAAGATTTCCTGATACACGCAGAAAAAAACATAACCATATTTTGTTCTTTGTACCAAAATATAGTTGCAGAGAACCATTTATAGTTATTTTAACAAAACTTTAGTCACGATAAACATTTTTTGTTAACTTTTAACGATTATATGGTTACTGTGCACAAAAAATGCAACATGATTTCAACCACAACCAAAGTTTTATGACTTATTAAAAATCATATAAAATATTTAACCATAATATATTATTATTAATCAAAGTATGGTTAAAAGCAACAGAATAATGATTGCGCTAAAAAGTATTTTGTTCTAGTTCTTGACAGTTTAGTAATTTTTCTGGTAGCTAAAATTTTAAATTGTTTTTTATTGTTGGAGAAAGTGAAAAAAATAAAAATTTATGTACAAAATAAAAAATTAAAAATAGTATGCAAAATATGAAAACAAATAAAAAGGGTACCAAAGCAGTTAAAAAAGTTGAAATAAATATGTGTGTATTGTAAGCATATATGTAAATCTTATTTTTTTTTGTTTGAAGCACAATTGTGAAATCTTTTGTTTGGGCTTATAAACTATATTTTTATTCTTGTAGTCTATGATCTAAGCGTTATTATAAGCAAATCGTTAATGAATAAAACAATAAACAGTTATTTATAACAGTAAAAAACAGACATGTTCAACCATATTATTATATTTTAATTTAACCATTTAATGTTTATATGTGAAGATAGTTGTGTTTATACTTCAGACAATAATATGGTTGCAAATGTAAAAATGCTATATTTTGTTAGCATCTATATAATGCTCTTAGATTATGGTTACCTCAACCATGTTTTTACTTTGCGTGTATAATTGACATATTATTTTTAACCTTTTCATTTGGTAATGATTTGTCACAAAAATTATTTAAAGAAATAAATTCACAAAGAAATTATTTATTTGTATGTTATATGTGAACGATAATTGTTAGGCTTTGACGCATAGGCTACAAGAATCATTTATGCAAGAAATATAGTTTATAATGGCATTTTATCTTCATACATTCTATATATACATCTGTTTATGGAGTAAACGTTATATTCTCGTATTGAAGTTACGTAATGATAATTCAGAACTGACTACACATTTATCCAAAACTTTTAACACGTTAATCTGTCATCGGCGGTGATATATTTTGTTACATAATAGCAATTACCGGTAAAGTATTATATGACAGCTTAAATAGTAAATATGTAAATGGTTGCAAAATTGTGCCTAAAACACATATATAAAGAATTATATTTATTTCAACTGTTTTGAAATGTTTTTCTTAACTTTTAATTTGTTTTTTATTTTGTATGTATATTATTTTTTATTATATATGTTTTACATACATGTTTATTTTTTTATTTTCTCTAACAGTAAAAAGCATTTTGAATTTAAAGCTAACAAAAAAATACTAAACTGATAGAAAAAGCATGATGAAAAGCATTCTGCCAAGAACTAGCTTCTAGGTCCTAGAACAAAATAATTTTAAGCGCAAAAATAATTATGTTTACTTTTAATTATAGTCTGATTAAAAATATTACATAATGGTTAAAAATATTATAATATTTTCAATTATTAATAAAACTTTGGTTGTGGTTCGAATTTTTTAAATTTAAAACCAACCATGTTGCAATATTGTGCACAGTAACCGCATAATGGTTAAACGTTAACAAAAAATGTTTACCGTGACTGAAGTTTTGTTGATAACAACTATAATTTGATTTCCGCAACGATACATTGTTACAAAGAACATAATATGGTTGTTGAGACCATATCACACCCATGTTACTTTTCTGCGTGTTTATTACGAAAATATTGTAAACATCAAACTTAAAATAGGAACTTGTTATATTAGACCGTTATTCTCCAATCCCAAATTAACTCAAATTTTATAACAACATATCACAAATATTTTATGCTGAACTCTTTTAGAATTTTTATTTTTCTACTTAAAAAATCTTACTTTAAATGGTGTAACAAAAAATATTTGATTTTCTGATGATGCCACAAATAGTAATTGAAATAAAATACAGTACGAGCTCGATTTGCGCAACTACCGATAACTGCAACACCCCGATTAGCGCAACACGCAATTTTTTTACATTACAGTCTTTATAAGTGCAACTTTTTCAAAAAACCAGTCTCGATAAGTGCAACTTTTTGTGCTTTATAAAATTTAATGGAATTTTCTCTTTGAATTTATATCTTAGAAACTGATACTTTTACGTATTATTTTATTGTGTTTACTCTTTCTGTATATCTTATGCAAAAAAGTTGTCTTTTAATTTACAGGTAGTTTTTTGTTTTGTTTTTAAATCTTTGCGTTTTTTTGAGCTAGGTGAAACATCGTTTCAATAAATGTAGGAGTAATAAAAAAGTGGTTAAGCTAACAAATAAACAAAAATTGGAAATTTTGAGAAAATTACAACTTGGTGAATCTGTTAAAAAGACTTGTAATGATTAAAAAATTAACAAGTCCCCAGTCTGCAGAATTAAAAAATGGGCATGCGATACTAAAATTTGCTAGAAACACTGAATCCGGTACAGGAAGTCGTATTACACTTAAGGCAGCCGAGTATAAAAAAAACCTTTTGACACATTTAATTGGCTTCTTTTAGTTAATGCATGGGACAAAATTTCTAGCGTCGCCATTAAGAATTGTTGGTACGTTTTAATATCAGAAAATTAACAATGGACTGACGAAGAAGATCTACCATTGATTTTGTTACGAGATCGGATAGCAGAAGAACAGGCTTTAACTACACCATCCATTTTAAAATTGTTGCCATATAATTTACCGGATATTAACTTAACAGATGGTGAAATTGCAGAATGGGTCAGAGAAGACTATTCAGACGAAGAAATTCTAGAAACTTTACAAATTGAACAAAAACCAAAAGTTAAAGCAGATGATGTCATTAAGTCCCTTGACATTTGTATGAAGTGGTCAACAGAAAATGACATTTCTTACGAAAAATTAATCGGTCTTCAAGAAATCGAAGAAGCTGCGATTTGCCCTTCTTCCCCTTAAACTAAGGGTTTAAACATATTTTTATATATAGAACTCATGTATGTATATACACGTGTAAAATACGTAAGAATATTACTTTTTGTTTTGCTTTTTATTTATGTATAAAACGTTAATTTTATCAGTTTAAGTGATTTTTTCATGTTAAAAAAATAATATTTAATGAATTTGAGTTAAGCAGTGGTGAGTTTTTAAATAAGATTTTTAGTGGTCGGTTATCACAACTTTTCGGTAAAAGCAACAACCCTGGTTTCCTTTCGGTTGCGCAAATCGAGCTCGTACTGTATACAGAATCAACAAAAAAACCTCATGTTAATTTTTTTTTAAGTTTGTCTGTTCCACATTCTTCGCATCTCTGTCTAATTTTATTTACCTTTTTGCTTGGTAGAAATGTTGTTTGTGTTATTTTAATTGTTGTTTTATTCATAAAATATGTTGATACATCTGCTGCCACCAATCACACTTACTAATGTTTCCCTTAAGTCTAATGAGTGACGAGTGTCTTATCTTCATGTTATATTCGAGATACGAGTAGATACTGAGACATTTTTTTTCATATTAAAGATAAGTTGGTGGTTTTGGAAAACTTTGAATTAATGTTAATCGTATGTGTAGAGTATCTTACAACATTATGTTGCAGCTAAAGAAGAAATAGTATGTTCTGTTTTTGGAAATTTCAATACAGGATGGTGGTTGATAGTTGCTAAAAATAGGTTACAAGAAGGGGCTATTGAACTTAAAACTTATTTTAATAAATCTCAGGTTGATCCAAAGTACATTTAGTTGAAGAAATTAGACACGTACTACAGTGTTTTAGTTTTTGTCGTGTTGTTTTACATCGGGAGTGATGAGATGAAGAAACATTTAAGACATTTTCAGCCTGTGTTTCTTGTGTTATAAAAATACATAAAAGGAAAATATTTTTGAATCATGTTTTTTAACGAATTCTGTCTTATAGTCCAAAGAAAACATATATTTGAAATAAAAAATATCTCTAATGGATTTAAGAGTCACTTAGATTTTAAAAAAAGCATTTAATAAATTAGTGTGTAAAAATAATTGAAGTTAAAGTTAAAGTGATCTAAAATAAAATTGAAAAAGATATTTTTTTTTTAGATTTTTTATGTTGCTTTATTTAACTGGTTTACTTTGCATCTCTTAGTAAAAATTAAAATATATTTTTTAGAATTGAGATTTAAAATTTAATTACTAAAATGGCTTGTCACTAAAAGCATTGGTGTGATTGCGAGTTGATGCATATAAAAATTGATTCAGACAATAATTTATATTTTTTTCAATAATTTCAGTAGCGCTAATACAACATCCGTTAAGGCCACTGAATTGAGTTGTCTATAAAGAACTTCGTTTCCTTGCCTGTTGCATGAAAAAGTTTCAACATATATTTTTACAAGAATATTTTGTTGTTCATTTTTTCCAACAATTTGATACGTACATATATATGTGTGTATGTTTTCGGATATAACAGTAAAAATAAAAATCGCTGAAGCACATCAAAACAGGATTTATGATACTGCGAATTATCTTCAAAGCGAAATAACTTGCAACAGAAATAAAAAAAGTAATTTGAAAGTGGCAAAGAAACTTTCAAAACAGACTTTGCAGAAATGATGAATCAATGAAATAAATCCTTACAAAAATTAAACAATTTCTAATAAAACTTTCTCCTCAGGCTTAACTAAAGTTTGCGTCGAGACTTAGGCTTTAAATTCAAGTCATCTTTAACAAAGCGAAGCCAAGCAGTTTTCACTCCAAAAATATAAAATATTGTTACGTTTTTCCCTTTTAGAACAAACGTACGGATTCTTTCAAATGCAAATACCACTGTGACTAATTACAAATTCTGTATTCTTTTACTTTGTAACATTATCTGACTTTTCTCCTAGATCTACGGTCTTGTGAATCCTATGGTCTCGTATTTACTAAACCTGCATTATTATTACAAACGCAGCCATCCACGCTATACTACTGTGTTACTCCGGCGAGACATGAACTACTCGATGACTTGTTTAGTAACCTTTACCATCCACAGACTACTCCACTATGCATTTTATCCAAGTGAGTCATCCCCTTTATCTAATAGCCACAACACACGTCTGCCATACAGTGTTATTATGCTGTTACACTTCCATGCGATAACCGCTACCATTCTTACTTTAAATTAAAATTAGACGTCTCCACTAAATTATCTGTCATGCTTCTTTTTGATATTTTAATTGCACTATAACAATTTTTATTTTATCTTATGTGCGAAGGTGGACTCGAACTCACGATCTTCTGTTTTGCAGCAACGCAGCCATTGTGGTAGCTCAGCTTTTTTTAACTAATTGTGGTATTATTCTATACACACACCATTAGTGGATATGTTTTATTCATCACGGTCATATGGAAACAACAGGGGTTGCAAGATCTTATTTTCGTAACAATATTTTGCCAATTATGAAAATGATGCAAAAATGTGAAAAAATTTCAATACATAGAAGAAATAAAATTCATTTGATTTTAGTTTTTTTTAATATTTCATAATGCGTTATTTCTTAAAGAAAAAAACTCTTTTCGAAATTTTGAAAATTGAAAATTTTTCTCTCGGAATAAATAACGCAGCACCAGATCCTTATACCTTATATATTGATTGTACACTTTTTCTTTCTCTGTTTCACCTCAGCAAAATAACACGTTTCGAATTTAACATTAACGGTAATCGATCAGACACTTTTCAAAAATTTTTCTATTGAAAGTTAGCAAAATCGGTCCATATCCATTGAGGAAGCGGGCAAAACATCATGACTGCCTCTAATTTTTTCATATCATTTGGAACAAGGAAGTAAGCAGCAAAAAGAAAATAAGAAAAAAACATAAAGTGAAAAACTTAGCGCTCGCCCATATTTGCCGAGTTATGGGCCTCTGAAGTTTTCAGAGAAAAGTGCAATTATGCACCATATTTTTTATGATATCAATATCAGTATCATTTAAAAGCGTTTGAAGAGATCTTTCAGGAAGTACCAAAATTGTTTAAAAATGCTTAACCTATAAGGACCCATGATATTTTTGTGTAAAATTATGTATAGGTCTTCACTTTTTTCTTATATTTTAATTCTCTTCTGGATGGCAGTTCTTGTTACCTATGCAACTGTCTAAGGCTTCTGCCAATTTAAAATTCCGTTAAAGCAGTTTAAATTTATATCACTTCTTCAAGATTTTCGCTTTATGTTTCAATACTAAAAACTCCATGTTGAAGGACTAATTTATTGTTTTTTGGCTGTTTTAAATATGCTCCGTATGTTTGCTACGTTAACAAAATTCTCGTATTCTTACAGGTTCACAGTAAAAAAAAAGCTTAATTTATACAAGTCCTTTTTAAATTAGTTAACTAATGCAAGAAACTAATGTTGGATTTTCCAAGCAATTTACGAGTTTTTTTCGTTTGCTTTATTGAAACAAAGAAACATTTTTGTTAAGTACACCATCCACGCTCACTCACTCGCAGTTGTAATTTGATCACCATTTGATGGCCATTTGTATGTATTACACGAGAATAGCATGACATAGGCTTTTTACTAAACAATGTTCTCGTTGACTGCTACTGTTTATGATCAAGTATCAAGTTATATGTATGTTTGAAATTTTATGCATTTTTCATGATAAATTTAAAAGGTATGAAAAAGTATTGGTCAGCAAAAACCAATCAGTAATACATTCTCGTATAAAATTCATAAAAGCAATAAGAAAAATGTTTGAAAGGAATCACTTAGTTTTTAAACTTTTTAAAATATAGGACAATTATTCAGGAATAACTGAAGAAAAAACGATCTAATTTAAAAAAAATCAATTTAAATAATTAACTTTAAAAACAGAGAAAAAATCAGTAAAAAACTTTGTTACTACAAAAATCTTAAAGGAAAATAATATTTTTTACATAAATATTTATTAATTTTATGTCTGCCCTTTAATTAAATTTTAAAAGTCAATAAGCAGTTTCTACTCATTTAAAATTTGTGAGTGACTTGATTTGACTTTTTTGAAAGTTTTTGATTATTCTGGAGGAGTTATGTAATGACCTGCTTACTTCCTCATGTTTGATTTATTAGAGGACTTTTACGTGTAAAAGTCTTTAATCTGATAAAAAGCAAGAAATGAATGAGCGAAACTAATCCATATTCAGCACATTTGCAACAATTTTTTAATGAACGGTGTTACCGTTGCACCGCTTTTGCTATTAAAATGGAATGATATTTTTTTGTTGCAGATTTAACAAAGTTTTAGTTTGTATTTATATGTATGTACTTATATAATCAAAGGATTTGTAAATAACTCCATATTTATATTACATTTATTGCAAAAAAAAAGTGACTGTCACTGTCGCTTTTAGCAATTTGACGAGAGAAATCTTTCTGATAAGAAATAAACCGTAGCAAAATAATGCAGGGTATTCTTTGGTGTTGAGCAATCTTTTCAATTTATAAAACTTTTGCAGCTGTGGAATAGAAATATTAAGAATAAAATCTTCCAAAGCTATGAGGGGTATTTAAAAAGTCGAAAATGTTGGTTCATTTATTATCGTGAGCGGATCGCAATATGAATGTAATTTTTGTGTCAATTTCGAACAACTTAATATATCGTCATGCATTGGTTTTTTGAAACAGTATAGTAATACTTTATCGTATCTGATTTTCTTACTCAACCTGTATTTGATAGAGATTTAAATACTATTCTCATGTATAGGCCTCCAATTCATAAAGGAGACAGACTTGCTAAAGCCTCGGGCTATTCTTCATTCATTCATTCATACTGTTCTTACCAACGTAATAGATTGTGCTCTTATGAATTTTTTTCCGACAGTTTTTTTTACTTAGACCCAGCAAAAAATTATACATTACCTTAAAAAGTACTTGCTATATAATGACATACTTTTGTGATTGCCATATTTTGTTACTCGCTTACAAAACACATTACATTACTTTCCAAAAAAGGAAGTAGTAATGGAACTAGTTCTTTATGTTAAAAGAGACTACCGTACTAAAGGTACTCATTATTTCCTACAATAATTAATGTAATCGGTTCTCAGTAATTGATTATAAAAGTCTCATGCCTTGTTAAAATCATTAAGTTGGCAATCTAGTTGGGAAGTACTTCCGCTAAAAATGCTTAATTCCACACTCGATTACCTCTTCAAAAATTTTTTGCTGGGTTATTATCCAGACAAAGTAGTAGACAGTCTGTATTACTTTCAAGTGTTTGTATTAAACGATTTAAACGATAGAGCCATATATATGGCTCAAATTTCATCAATTATGGGACCACTCTTTAATTCCTACACACAGAAAAATGATTTGTAAATAATCGGTTGATATATTCAAAATTTAACTACCACTATCACAATTTATTTCTTGTTATTAATAAAACATTATAATGATATACTTTTTATATTAAAAACTAAAAAATAATATTTATTACTAAAGGTTAGTTGCAACAAATGTTTAGAAAGTTCACCTTACTGATTTATGGCTTTACTTAAATTAATTCTATTAATTGAGAGAGGCAACCAAACTAATTCAGCACATTACTTCTGAAAACAGTATTTTGATAGTCAGTATTATATAAATCGTTTGCTTTACTTCTTCAAAAAAGTTTTTGACATAATAAAAAAATAATTATAATAAAAAATGTAAGTGATATTTATTAAAAAAAAAAAAAAAAATAAAGATTTAAAAAAAAGCTCAAAGTTCCGAAAGATCCTTGAAAGGTAAGTTTTAAATTGTCTTAAAAAGACATTTGCAAATAAAAAAATGTTTTATTTATTTATTTTTCGTAGTGACAAGAATTTCGGTATTTGCAAATAGAATGTAAAATGAAAGAAGCGGGAAAACAAAGAGTGGCGTTGTTGATTTGTATGGTTCGAATCATGTAATTTTACGTTGTCTTATTTCTGTAACTTATTTTTTAAAATAAAAGTACATATGAAAGTTTTTAAAGTTGTTTTATTCAACACACAATAATATTTAATATCGACTGTCGAATGAATTTTTGAGAAAGTTGTGAGTACCATATTTATTCAGTCATCATAATCGAATTCCAAATAATACTCACAACCACCCAAACTCGATTGGAAACAAATTCGGTTGTCGTAACGAATCTCTTTTCTCTGTGTATATTCAAATATTATACTTGTTGTTGCAGCAGACTTTGCAATACAGTGCCTTTGTTCAAAAGTTTTGCCATATACATCAAATAATTTAAATATTTTTACTTTTTATGTTACCAAACAAAGTAGTAGACATTTTGTCTAATTTTCAAGCATTTGAATACAATATTTCAACAGTTAGGGCCATGCAGTCCAATTACATCAGTTTTATGAACACCCTTTAATTGCGGACACTCTTTAATTTTTAATTCTAAATTTATATTTGTTGTTATAGCGGACTAAGCAATGCAGATTGTCTGTAAATTTCAATCGCTTTCAAAAGTACTGCTTTATACATCAAATAAGATGAATTATTGGGACACCCTTTAATATAAAATTTTGAATATTTATACCTGTTATTATAACAATTATGGTAATCGACATTCTTTATAATTTTCAAGCGTTTTTCCATAACGGTTAAAAAGATAGGCACATATAGGTCAATTTACAACACTTATGGGGACACCCTTTAATTTTTAGGTCAAATTTTTTATTACTTTGTCCTTCTGGAATCTAAAGTGATATGCAGTTTAAAAAATTTTAAGGTATCACCCTTTGGGCTTCATACTATACGTCAAAGCGTGTGTGTTGTATGGGGACACCCTTTAATTTGTTATTTTATGATCTGTTTTTAAATCAAAATCGATAAAAAAAATGACTGAGTTATAGAGACACAAAACCGATCATTATAATTACCGACAAAAAATACATTTGCACAACTAAAACCATGATGGTCAATTGCCAATAAACTCTTCAATGTATAACCTTCTCAATGTGTGTAATTTATATTTAATTATTTTTTAAATCTCCAGTAATTAAACTGGCAATAATAATTCATATCCTTTATTTAGAAATTATTCTTATTTCGATAAATCCAGTGTTAACCAAAAAAGAAAATTTTTTGCCAAAGAAGCTTCAATCATCAGGTTTCATTTTTTTTTTTGTCCAAGGTCACCGTGATCATAAAGCTGGCTAAGGAGTTAAGTAAAATGAGTTTCAAGCTGCTTAAAATGCAGCGTTGCATTTCTAGCAATTTTGGCACGTTTAGAAATTAGTGGGGGTGGAATTTTTTATATACCAGTGGGCTGCTTTAAATGACTGTATTACATAAAAAAAAATCACATTTGAGTCAGCTTCGCCTAAATTAAGTTTTTCCAAGCTAAGCGCCTATCAAAATGTCTGCCACAGTAATTAACTTCCGAGTGTTGTGGTTTTTTATGATTATTTCTTAAAATGTTACAAACCTATGTCTTGCTCGTTTACCTCATTCTTCATTCCTTTAATAATTTTTCCAAATGAAGTGTATTTTTCTGCAAAGATCTTGATTCGTAGGTTTGTAAGGAAATGTTGGCTAAATTGGCGAACTTAAAAATCACCCTTTCTATAGGCGAGCGCCAATTATTTAACTTAATGTTTTTATCTTATTTTTTAATTCTCTATGTATTTGTTTTTGATTGCAGTTACTTTATTGTTCCAAATGATATCGTTGTTTTTTCCGCTGCCTCGATCTTGCTGATTTTCAATAGAAAAATTTTTAAAATTATGTCTGATCAATTGGTATATTTAAATTTTTACTTGCTTATCTAGTGCCTTGGTAATGTTATTTTAATACAAACACGAACGGACAGACAGACAACGCTCAATCGACTTCGTTATGCATACGAACTCAGAATGTATATAGTTTATGGGGTCGGAAATGAATATTGTAAATATGACAAATGGTGTGTTGAAAGGAATAAAAACGATTTTTGATATTTAATTTAATTCTTGTATAGATTATAGGACACTCTTTAAAAGGAGTCACTCCCATATCATAAATCATTTGTTCATCCTCAATCCATTTTTGATTTACAAATTAAGTGGCTAAAATTTATAAATTTTTAAATTTAATTTTTTTTTTCTTTTATTTTTTCAAGTTTGATCACTCTTATTACAAAAGCAACATTTGTAAAACGTTTAACAGCTGTTGTAGGGATTTACTAAGAATGCTTTTCGTAACAACGTGAAATATATTAATCCATATAATTTGCTTAAACGAATAAAATAAATATTTCCTTTGTTCTTATTAAATCATCTCTGTACTTGTGTCTTAATATACATTCCAACTTGTGTTCAAGTAAAAATACAAATTCCTTTCTATTAAATAAAAATGACAATAAGAATAGGAGATAAAAAAAATAAGGTCAAATTTCTATTATTTCGTATGATCTAATATATAATTTAGCGCATACAAAAAGGAAACCTACAACACAACTATACTAAATGCAGCTGAAAAACTTCTTCAAGTAAATAATTTAAAAGAGCAAATATTACCTTTAAAATACACTACAAAAAGGTGAGTACAATTCAAACGTAAAGGTGAATTTATCTGAAAGAACAACAACAATAAAAAAGCAATAAATCCTGTTTAAAGAGAATTGTAATCCCCTCAACATCAACTTGCTCACATAGAAATAAATTCATTCATGCTCAGGCACGCGCCTAAAGGCTTAAACAGGATTCTCTTGTTGTTAAGATGAGTAAATTTATGAATGAGTGATGTGTTTGGATAGAAATGATTTAGCTGAGTTGGAGCAGAGAATAAAGAATTCATGGTTGTGTTGTACTAAAGATAATTTAGCTTGTTGACAAAATGCAGATGCCATGTGTGCGAGTGTGCGTGTGTATCGATGTGTTTGGCACCAAACAGTTGTGGGAAGAGTGCACTACAAGGCCTTTTTTTCTGTTCTTTGTTTTGCTTAGAGTAGAATAAAGCAAAATAAACCACAGCCACAACAACAAAATTGAGAGGTACATAGATAATAGAGAGTGTGTTGTATGGTGCCTGGTACATTGAGATATTCATTTTATGGATGTTGTATTTATCTTGAATGTTGCTGTTGTCGTTTGTGCTGTTCGTTTATATTGGTAGCAATTGTTTTTTCCACGAGCTGAGCATAGAACTAATGATGCAGACATTTCTGTTTGTGTTGTATTTATATGGATATTTTTGTGTGAGCGCAACAACCAAAATTCCGACATCGTCGCCGTGACTAGCAACATTTACACACATACCTATGCTGACTATATTTAGCTTTAGAAGCAAAAAAAAAAAACACAAAATACAACACGAGCAGCGCCATCCAGCCACTGAAGACAAAGCAAGTTTTAGTACGTGTTCCTCCGTGTCTGAAAACAGTTCGAATTCCTTAACAAAGCGCGTAAATTTCCGTATTTTTGTTTTCAATTTATATCTTTAAAACATATCAGAAACGTCAGACAGACAGAAAGACACACACACATACATACATACATTAACGCAAAAATTTTAAAAAAAGCAAAACACTTGCTTGCACTCACAGCTAAATGCAACAACAACATACCAAGCCATTTACCTTTGTTCACACAAACACGCATACCAATACATTAACATATCCAATATAAACATAAAAAATATAAACACGCACAACTAAACTTTTAACAATTTATAAAAAAGTAAAAATTAATAAAAATTAAAAAAAAAAAATATTTAAAAAAAATATGAAAACATAATAATGATGTGAATTTATGCATATTTCAATAATACATATCAATAGTCTCGACCTTAAAGTTGTGCAAATATAAGATATTTAACGAAAACCATTTTTAAAAAGGTCAAAAATTTTGTAAAAAAAAAACACCCACAAAATAAAATTTAGTCAATTATAAATTAAAAAAGAAAAAAATTTAATTTTTGCAAACAACATAAAAGATGTTTAATAGTGTTAAGACTCTATAGTTTAAATAAAAAATCAAAAACTAAAACAAATAATAGACTTTAAAGAAAAACATTATGCTGAATCTGTTGCCACCATTTTAGAGTGGTGAATATAGAGTAGATTTTCTTTTGAGCCTTTGCTCTTGCACCGTTAAAAGGTGAAATTTTTTAACATAAACAAAACACACAGCAAAGTGCAAGTGAAATTTTACTGTGGGAAATATTTAACCAAAAGAAATTACAATGAAAATCTTATAAAATATTCATACAAAAAAAGTCGATTTTAAAACAAACTAAATAAATAATTTACTAACGACATAAAAGCCATCAAAGAAAAAAGCTTAAGGGGCTTTTTAAACAACGAAACCATGAATAAAAAAAATTCCCATAAAAATACTCCCCATTTGTGAAAAAAAAACAACAAAAAAGCGATAAAAAGAAATAAAACAAATCCAATTAAAAAATTCTAACAAAACCAGTAACCACAAAAAGCAAACAAGTGTATATTTGATAATTCTTACGAAAAAATCCAACATCACCAACAAAAACAAAACGAAAAGGTTGCATGCAACCACACACTCACACAGTTAAATCTGCAGCTTCCTTTAAAGCCGGTTACAGCTATAAAAAAGAAAACAAAAATTAACTACTCAAACAAAATACAAAAAATATTTAAACTGAATAAATCAGTGAAGAAATCAAGTTTTATTTTTTCTTTGTCTAAATTGCACCTGTTTGTGGCAGCTTAAATTGCTCATGATTGGTTTGCAACTACTAATAGACTCCAAATTCATATGCATTCAAAGTTTAATGGCCTAAAGGAACCACAAACCAACCAGTCGCTACAACTTATAAAAACTTTATAACATGTTTTAGTAAAATAAAGGAGGAAAAATATTTTTGTTTAACTTTAAGCAAAAAAGAAAAACAAAAAATCTGCAACATTTTAAACTTAAAGACAGTGTTCTCAATAAAAAGCATTTAGCATCTTTAGTGCTTTGAATTTAACTGGATACATTTTTGTGAGTGTACAGAACTGGCAACATTTCTGCAATTGTGGTTAAGTTTAATTTTCTGCTTCCTCTCTAACTAGGATTTTTCCTTTTTGCAATTTTATGGTAAGTTTTGAACCAAAAATAAAATAAATTAGTTTAAATTAAATATTCAATTTAAGACAACTAATTTTGCATTTATTTGTATTTGTATTTGTGCTTGTATTTGTGCATGCATATTGACCACAATTGCTAATGAAATTAAAAGAATTTATTTATTAGACAAATATTTAAAGCAGTTGGTTTGAACTCTGTTACCATGTATTTCTTTGAGTATAAAAAAACATTTTAATTGAATTAAATAGAAAGTTGGTAAGTTAATTCTTATTGCTTTACTTTAAAAAGCTTAAAGCTGAGATTTGATTCAGCAAAAGATATCGATTAATAAAAAAAATATTGAACACAGTAAGAAGGCAGCTAAAAAAAACAAAAAAAAATATTTAAGCTTAGACGACACGGCAACATCAGGGGAAAATTACGGCATTCGATATCGGTGGAAATTTCAATAGAATTTAATTGTAAATTTCTATCGATATCGAATGCCGTAATTTGCACCCAGCTGTCTGATCCAATTTATCAAAAAAAATCTCGTTCCTATAATTTACCTTTAAAACAAAAACAACCAAAATTTTCTTCCGATTAAGTCAGACGTTAAAACAGTTATTAAATTTGTTTGTAAACTTTAGTGACAGCTGCCTAAATAGCTGGCTTTAAGAATTATTGCTATAGAAGCTTCAATAACCAATCTCAGTAAAATAATAAAAAAAAATCTCTCTTTATTTGAACAAATATTTTTTTTTGTTATTTTTTTTAGTTTTATTTTGTGGAACCCCTGGATTATTTTATTTAATACAACTTTTTATGTCATGCTTGATTTCATTATTAAATTCTTTGGATAATTTAAAATTTTAGACTAAAGAGAAGGAATTGTTCGTTTAATATTCGTTAGCATAAAGCCTTTAATAGCTTTTGGTTAGTAAGATAGAATAACAGAATAAAAGAATAAAAGTTTATATTTGTATATATAAGAACTTTATATTGTTTGCAATAGCGTGAAAAGGTGTTAATACGATTTGACGGTTTTTTTAATTCTTTTATGCGGTAAAATTCAGACCCAGTTACTCTAAAATATAGTTTAAAAATGACCGAATATAAGATAAATTTCTTAAAAACTAAAATTATTTCCTGAGGCATATATGTATATTTAAATATACTTTTGTATGTTTGTTTTGTATTGACGCAATTGGAGCGCCCTACTAATCAATCAGTGTGAACGGAAATTAAAGCTTTCAATACGGGTAAATCCCTTGCCCACTTAATGCCCTTCATCTGCTTTTTAAGTCCTAACGATTATTTAAAAAATAGACTTGTAATACGCTCTCAATGCACATTTTCATTTTCCTCTAAATGCATTTTTGTATGTATGTTATTATGATATATGCATGTGTGTTCGCCTTCAAGCCAAGATGAAGCTTTCAACTATTCAACTGAATCTTACACCCAGCTTAAGTAAATCGTACGTTGAAAATCGGATTAGTGGATATAATTTTTCGAAATATGAAACAATCAAATCTGTGACATGGTTCTCGTTTTCCTTTTCCTTTTTAATACCACTTTATGGTGTAACTCCATTGGCATACCAGTTGAATATACACTCATGCAATTTCTCTTGAGTTCTAATTTTACAATCATTAAGTATTTATTTACGCTCTAGACAAAACGATTGCAAAATGTTGTATAGTTAATGGGCTTAACCAACAAGCCCACCACCGGCTGTCACTTTTTGTTTTTAATAAGAAAGATTAAAAGAACTGTTTTTTATTGAAGTAAAAATTGAAAATAATAATTTGACAGGTGAAGAAGTTATATTACATTTATTTAAGTATAAGACAAAGCTTAAATATATTTTAATTGAAGGAAATAAATTTCTGAACTACACGTTTAATAATGCTTCCTAATAAACTCTGGATAGCCTACCTTAAGTCTCAGCCGGACATTTAAGGCTCAACTATAATGTACATAAGCTAGCTTTAGTTTATATCAAAAATTCAAGGAAACGCCTGTCAAATGCTTAGGTACTATATTAAAGAAATGTAGCTGACTACAATGTACTTACATAAATTTAGTAACTTATTTGCCACAGTTGCCGTTTCCATACGGAAGGTGCGATCAGTTTCTTACCTTGCTTAAAGAAATGACATTTAACGAAACTTGACGAATAGTTATCTTATGTACATTATACTTTACCACATATAATTTAATGTATTTGCACAGTTGTTTAAGTTTGCTTAAGTTATTTTATGCACAATATAGTTGGGCTTTTATTCTACCCTGACAAAAATATGGTCGTAATATATATGATGGCTGTGAAAAAATATAGATTTATTTAAAACTTATCTCAACCAATTTTACTTTAACGTTTTACCATTAAATAAACATTATGCAAAAAAAAAATGGTGCATGACAACTAAATAATTTTTCTAACCTCAACAAAATTTATTTTAATTTCAACATCACTATGGTTATATCTAACAATATTATCATTATGCTGGACAACAACATAGTTCAAATAACAACAAAATAATTATATCTTATAATAATTAAAGTTCGTAACAATTATTAAAATGTTTAGTTCAACGAAATTTTTTCCTTGCATTTATACAATCGCCTTATAATAATTAATTGGGTTGCGTTATAAACCACTTTATGGACCAAATATTTCGTGTCAATATAATGAATGCCATCAATATTTTAAGTTGAACGACAGGATTGCTGGTCTTTATTTTAGGTAGAATCCAGCTGTAAATCAACACTCTTATATACGATTACTTTTATAATTTTAATTTCACAGCTTGAAGAATAAAATATGGTCTTCTATTTATGTTACGTAGAAATTAATTATGTGCCGTTTCTGGCTTACAAACAATCAACTCATCTGAAAAAGAGCTATAAATGTACATAAAAAAAAATGTTAGACGATTTGATCCCGTGTAATGCAGATGTGGCACACGAATATAGAATAAATGATGACACGTGAAACGAGGTAAAATCGCGTGAGAAGCTAACAGTTATATGACGGAGGAATGTAAAAAATGTATACGAGTATAATGAAAAACATATACGAGTATACTGTGCCTCAATTGTTATTAGATTTCTTAAAACATAATAACACATCTTTCAAATTATGTGCACCATTTGTTTTGGAAGGAAAACTAGATAAACAGACAATATAACAACGAACTCAAATGACAGGACCTTTTCATGCAAGTTGTTAATTAGTCTGTGTCAGTTCAGCAATGTTATTATCATTATATACTTATTTTAACGTTAATTTTCAAATCACTTTTAACTTTTACTCATTTTGAATAATTTTACCAGCTAAAAACAAAGTCAAATCAGTTTTCTGTAAAAAAAAGAAACTTTATGTCTCGTTTTAATCACGTACAATTTTTTCTGTCTAAAAGCAAATAGCTGGCACTTAATGTAAAATATATATTCTTCCGAAGTAAGTTTTACAGTTTGGCAGTAAATGGCACTAGAATGTCAACCGCAGTGTATCGGTTAAATTAAAATGGCAGAAACTCTACTTGCATTGTAAGATTTAAAAACAGTAACAGCATTTATTTATTAGTATCAATTTAAATTAAAAAAAAAAGATTAGTTTAAATTACTTTGACCCTACACTTGGCCTGCCAACAAAGCTTAACAAACTAAAATAAATGTCTGCGTTTATAAATAAAATATCCAGTACAGCATTTAGCTGGCCCGAGTGCCTCGATTAGTCCAGTTTCAAAAAGTATGCGAGGTATTTTTTAAAAATATTTGTTTAAAATAAGAAAAAAAGTAAAAGTTCAAAATTGCATTTGATTTTTAATGTTTTGTATGTGCTAAAGTTATTAGCACAAGTCAAAAGCTGATAAAAATAAAGAAAATCTTTTTTTTAAATCTTTATTCCGAATCTTGATTAATATATAAATTTTAGCTACATCAGATTGAAAATGCATTACCAGAAGCACGATCCTTAATAGTCATTTATCTTCTCTAGACTGTCAAAAGCGCACTTACTGTGATTAAAAAGCAAAAATAAAAAGATCCGAAATTTTCAGTCGACAACAACAAACCACTTTTGCATAAGCAAACTTACTTTATTCTGCCCCATTGTCGAGTGTGTGAAACAAATTACAATGGAAAAACGAAACAAAATAACACACGTTCTTTCTTCGGATTTCTTATTGTCGATAAATAGCCGGAAGCAAATATTTGTATTGCCAGAAAGTATGTTTATTCTCAACACAAAGTAGCCAGAAATAATGTTTTCGTTTTTGGATACTTTTCAAACTGCAGCAAAAACTTAAGTAGAATATTTTTGCTATTTTCTACCCCTACCAATACTTTGACTGAAGAAGCACAGAGGCTACTTCTACTTGTCGCTTTATTTTTTGGAAAAGTAGCTGTAGCTAAAAAATTTTGTTCTTTCGGAATAAAACAGCGTCTAGCGCTACTCCAACGTGAAAAAGTTGAAGCTGTAGCCGTAGCTGTATTTAAAAAAAAAGGTAGGCAAAGTTGGAAATCAAACACTGCTTTTAGGTTCGAACCTGTAGAAATGTTTATTCAGAGAATAAATGGTTGAAGTAACGAGATAGATCATAAAAATGCTAAACTAAAATGGTTACACTCGACTTTATCATTTAATAAAAAAACATCATTAAATATCTATGTTCCTAATTTGAATTATATTTGAAACTATATAGCTTTATCTTGAAATAAATAACAAGGCTTAACTGCGATTTCTATAATCCTCTTAAATGTAGAAAAATACGACCAGTGTATTACGAATAACACGAACACTGTTGGCCTCCAAAGCTTTAATTTTTGCCGGTTTATCAGCATAAACACGTTTCGTAGCAGGAAAAAATCAAGGGGTGTCAAATCGCACGATCTTGGAGGACAATTGACAGGTCCATTTCTTGAAATCAAGTTAACGTCAAATTTTGATTTCAAGAGCTCGATGTTTGCGGCACGTAGCGCCATTTTCTTCCGGATCAATTTCATCCGTATTTTCAAACAAAAAATCATTAAACATGATGCGGTTACGATCTCCATTGACCGTAACATGAGATCCGGCCTCATTTTTGAATAAATAATGTCAGATAATGGCACCAGCGTGTAAAGCACACCAAACGATTCATTATTCTGGATGCTAAGGAGTCTGTAGGGTATGTTGTGGATTGGTCTCAATACGTATGCGGCAATTTTGCTTATTAACCCACCCGTTAAGCCAAAAATGAACTTCATCGCTGAACACAACGGGTCAGTTACTAACTGCTCTGGATGGATGATTTGATAGCATAGTTCAAGCTTCAGCATATTCGCAATAATTTGCTAAAGTTTACTGAAAATAATAAGAAAAATTTTCATCAAAATCTAATTTTATTGGCCCATATTCATAGTTAAAATAAAGTATACTTTAAGGGAACTAAAGTCGGTTTTATTTTAGAGTCGACTCTAATTCATTCATAGACAACTTAAAATATACTTTTGGCGAGAAAGTCAACTCTAAATTTTAAAACTACCTAAAGCTGTTTTTAATTCATTTTTCCAAAATTATTTTATTTGATTTTTATACCAAAGTGAACAAAATAACAACAAGGTTACTTTTTTCAAATGTTTGTTTAGAAATTGTATGAAAACATTTATCAAATTACAGTCGACACCCAGTGGAAGGCGGCTAAACTTAAAGTATACTTTATTCATGACTATGAAAGCAAAAAAGACAATAAGAGCTTTTCAATTTAGAGTATACTTTAGCAAGAAAGCACCCGATTTCTCTAGACCATTCGGATGTTTTCCAGACGTATTGTATTTTAAATGCAAATACTTGCAAGTCTCTTTAAAAGACTACCTTTATTTCCAGGCAGCTTCAAAGTGATAAATTTCTATATATCACTTTGAAGTTGCCTCGTGTGTGAAATAGTATGCAGAAATGTTTAATCGTGGTATTTAATATTTTTTAAATTTAGTTGGGAAAATCAATTTTAAAAGAAACCTTTATTTCTTGTGGGAAAAAATGTGTTTTAGATGGGTTCAGGTATTGATCTTCGTATTAATGTACGTAAAAGTGCCTGACCAATTTTTTTTTCTTAAAAATTTTAAGGAACTTAAATCGCAACTGTCAAATATTAAATCAAAAAAGTTCCGAAAATTGGTTCAGAAATGGTCAAAAATATTTTTAATTCCCCCTACAAATCTTGTAAAATTTAATTAATTTTATATCTTATTTTTCCTTTATTTACATTGTATATTAAAGTTGTTTAACTAATTTAAATTAATACATAATTAGAAAAAGATTTTTATTACAAAATTTTTACATTAAATACATTAGGAATTTTTTTATATTTGATAAAGAAATAAAAATATTTTCTTTAAAATTATTCCTTAAAGCGTTTACTTTGTTGAACGTTTTTCTTTTTTCCTTTAACAATTTACCACAATTCACAAGGTTTTTTCTTTTCAATTATTTTGATTTTTTTTTTTTTTTGTAACTTTTATAGTTTTTCATTCATTTGCGATTTCAAAATTTTCTCTCTTTGCTTGTGTTATTTAAAATAGTACAAGTGGAAGGAAAATCATACTAACAACTCACTACTTACTCAATATGTTCCACCAGTACAATATTCCAACAAACCCGGTCAAATTGTGTGAATAACTCTAAATGAACACTTACGAATAAATAGACTGGAGTTAAAATTAATTTTTTGAAAATGAATGATATTTGTACGTATAAAAAAATATAAATATATTTATATATATATAGAAAGTTGTAGTACATGGATAGCAATACTAATAACGTAATTGACTTTGATGTAATTTACACTCATTGTTGCCAGAAGCCTTCATACTCCAACTTAGTTTATGAGCAAAAAGCAACAGCAAGAGCCTTTTACGGTAGTAGAGGAAAACTAAAATAAAGTGAACTTATTTTTTTTTTTTTTTTTTTGCTTATCATTTTTCAACAAACTCTTAAGTGATCGATTAAAAGAACTAAAGTGCTCCAACTGCTACTTAACTAAATATGAGTACTTCCACTGCTGTTGCCACTTCTCACTCTAATGGACTGTTCTGCATTTGGTATTTTACCACAAATGTTTAGCACTGTGTAAACGTAGTCGATTGCCTTTAGTGTATTACTCTCGTGCCTTAACGTAAAGTACATTGAAAGAAGAAAAGAATTTACTGAGAATTGTACGTGGATTTGCTGCTAATTTGATTAGAAAACTTCTTTAGTATTGTGAAGCTTAAGCATAATATAAACACATACATCCATATATACATACATACATCAAACTAAATAAGCATATAATACAGGAAAGTATTTTATACCGTAAATATGTATTAAGAATTCGTAGTAGCAAGAGCTGGCAGCAATAATTTTGAGATGCCTTATTTGTGGCAGGAAAAAGTTTGTGGGTGAGTTCAGTAGTTGGTAATAAAACTAGTTATTAGCCCAAGTTGGTTGCATTATAGAGGTGGTAATGCGTTTAGTACTTGTACTTTTTTCTTTTATAATTATAAACGTACATATTTTCATAGAATTACTAGCAGTTAAGCTGTTTGTTTGTTTGATGTCTGCTTGTATTTGTTTACAAGTTTGCATTTCAACAAATTGGGAATTAACGTTGACAGCATGAATATGAATGCGAACAACAATAATGCCTCAACACTTACGAAGTAATTGAGATTAAATGAGTAGAACAAATTTCATTACAGTCAGGCCTTGTATAACGCGTGCTTTTGTAAACATGATCTCGTTCTTAATCGAATTGTGTTTTGCGATACATTACGTTTAAATATGGGAAAAGTCTTATTCTGATTTGCACCTACTGAAGGTTTTATTTGATATCGAACAAAAATGTTATTAAGTTTTTAGTTGATTCAATTATTTATTTAATAAAAAAAAATTTCTAATAAAAAAAATTATTAATTCAATTAAATATTTAATTAAAACTGTAGAAACAAATTTTCTAATTGAAGAAATAATAGAAACAATTAAGAACTTAAATAACTTTAATATAATAGAACATTTAATAGGTGTAATTAAATTTTTATATGGTTTCCGAAATCAGTTTATCATTTGTTTTTTTACTCTTACATAACTATTGGCAGCAGAGTTGAAATCACTTCTCACCTCCTATAATCGCTTCGCTGCATTTTGTTTTTTTTTTTTCATCGTTGTGGTTTTTTAAGTTCGACTTGATTATTTAAATGGTGCAATTTCTTAAAAACTGTATGTTACAAAGTAATTTCAGAAACCTTTAACAGGCCACATTAAAGTATTCGTATATCTAGGAAACTACAATGTGCTTTATATCCAGTATATGTACAATTATTAATTTAATTAAATGGTATTTTTAACACTGATACCGCAACGCAAAGAATTTTTAAAATGTTCAACATGATTTTGTTTAACATGGTATTTTCAAGGCACATTACTCCCGTGTCAAGCGATACCTACGTGTATTTAAATAAAAAATACATAAATCAATAAAGTTAATTATAAATTTACCCTGTAAAGAACTAATTATTAAGAATTATTCAAGGAAGAAAATTTCAGTTCAATGAAATAAAAAGAAACTATGAAAACTATGATTTTGTAAAGAACAGCCTGGATGGTTCTTTCACTAGGTGTAACTTTCAAAAGATTATTCTACAAGATGATCAGAAGCAGTCAATAAACCGCATTAGATTCCATGAACAACAATGCGAGCAACCACTATAAACGTAGGGGGCTAATAATTTTCAGAAACGTTCAAAATTTTTTTGGCTTTTTTTAAGCCAACAAAATATAATTTTTTAACTTTAAAAAGAAAATGCTGCAATCGTTTTTCCAAAAATCATCTTAAAAAAACATTTCTTAAAAGCCATCTTAATACTCAATAATTCAAAAAAGTACTTTCGCTAAAAATAAAAAAAGGTATCTTAAAGATTATACTTTTTTTATAACTAAGACATTAAGTGACTTATTTAAAAAAAACTGTTGAAAGGAAACTTTCCACAAAGTCACTTACTTACTTTTTTAAATATAAGGTTTAATAAATAAAAACTGAAAATCTGATTATTAAAACGTACTCGTACCTCAACGAAAGTCTATTTTCTGCTACCACACAGAATTCATTTGAAAAGTGCCGCTTATTCAAAAACCTTTTTTACGAATACTTTTTAAATGAATATCTTTACCACTTGTTAATAGTAGAGAATACATATTAGAAGGGTATAATTTAAAAAAAAAACCTAGGTACCTTTTTATGAGGTACCTATAAAAAACCTTAAAAAAGTTTAAAAAGTAATCTTTAAACAAATATTTTTCAACAAAAACTTTTTAAAAAATTTGACCTTTTTAAAAATTTCGTTTTAAAAATTTTCTTCAGAAAGGTAACATTAAATACAGTAGGTTTAAGAATGTAAATTTATTAATAAATCTAAATTAAGTTAATAGTAATTAAAAAGTACCTATGAAAAACAATTTTATATTTTCCTAAAAATGTCGTTAAAATCTTATTTACAAAAAATACATTTTTAACAACTACTTTTAAGATAATTACTTAAAAAATAAAAGGCCTTTTAAAAAGTACTTTTTCAAAAATACCTTTTAAAAAGTAATTTTTAAATAGCTCCTAGAAATAGTGCCTTTCAAAAAAGATAGTTTTAAAGAGTACTCCAATAGAAAGTTACTTTATATTTTGCGTTTATTTAAATAAATCAAATTTTATTTTTTAATGCATTTTATTCTTGTAGATATTTGCTGTGGAAGTATTTGAAAAGTTTTCGTTGTTCATCATACCGTAGGTTTAAAAACGTCTTAATTAAAAAAATTAGTTTGAGCCAATTAGTTGTTGCAGTTAAAAAAATCTTTTGGAAGGTTGCATTTGACACAAGTTTATTACGTTTTTAGATTTTTACTTTTCGTTACAATTTGTTGGCTGTAATTTTGTAGAAAAACAAAAAAGCCATCCTTAAAAAATAATTTTGTTGTGTAAACTTCAGATGTGCCAAATTACTTTTAGTTAACTTTTCCACAAAACTTTAAATACTTTAAAAAATATGTACATGTACATATAATTTTACAGGTCACTCTTATTTGTGACAATCCGTGTATTCTTCTGCTTTTAACACTATTTAAGTTTCAGTTGCATTATTTTTTTTTTATTCCCTTTTTTCATTTTATTTCTTGCTTTTCTTATTTTCTTCTACTAAGGAATCTTTTGGCTGTATGCTGCTGGTGTATTTTTGTATTTGTGTGCCAGTTCATTCATTTCGCGGCTTGTAATTGGCATAAATATTTTAAGATTTTCTGGATATAAAATTTTTACCACTCTTATTCTCTTTTAAACTTTTCATGGTACTTTTTATGTGGCTTTGTTATTTTGGCTGCAAAAACAAAAGCGAAAGAAACAATGCTGGTTTAAATTATTAAAGTTTACTTATAGAGTTAATGCATCAGGTTTACCGTCATTGTTTGAACTTTATATTGGCATTGCAGACTACATTTTATAGCTGTGATACTAAATGAGGAAAAAATATACGAGGATGTTTCTGCATCAACTTAGTAATAAAAATACACCAAAAGATAAAAGCATTTTTAATTAGTATTCTTTTAACTTAATCTTTATCTAAAACAAGTGTTTTGTAGGTTTAGTAGCTTGTTTGGTAAAAATCATTATGTACCTGAAAAATTACATCAATCGCTATAATTTCACGGTTAGTTATCACACAGTTTTTAATTAATTAAAGTTGAGTAGCTAAATGTTTGTCTGATGGTTTATAAATCCTTACTTGCAATATCAAATTTAATACGTTGTTTTAGGTACGATTGCTCTCCCTTTTGAACTAAAAAAACACAAAAGTACTTTTTAAAATGCAATTTTCTATTTACTAAAAAAATACTTTTTAAAGTAAACATTTTTTAACAAATGTTTTTTTTTAATAGTTCATTTATTAAAGCTGTTTATAAAGAATACTTTAGAAAAGAGTATTTTTAAGTAATGTCTGTTAAAAAAGTATTGTTTTAACAAGTAACCCTTAGTATACCTTCAACAATATGTATGCTGTTTTTTTATTAGCTTTGAAAAAGTATTTTTTTTATTTTGTTTGTGTTTATAAGTAGTATTTAAAAAGAACCTTTCACAAAGTACTTTTTGAAAAGTACCTTTCACAAAGTACTTTCTAAAAAGTACCTTTACAAAATATACCCTTTGCGAGTAAACAGCTTTCAAAAAATATTGTTTTTACAACAATTGCTATCTTTAAAAAAATTTAATATACATTTTTTAAAGTACCTTTTCAAAAAAGTTATTTAAAATTAACCGATTTTAAGTTAATATTTTGGCATAATAATTTTAAACACAATTACTTATAAAATTATGCCGTATTAAAATGTACTTTTTACTCTCTTTAAAACCTTTTAACAAAGTACATTTAAAAAAATTTTATTAAGTAGCCATTTAAGGAAAAGCCGTTATAAAATATACTTTTTTACTGTTAAAAATTTTTCCATTAAAATACATTTTTACAAAGTACTTAAAAAACATCTTTCAACAAATATGGTAAATAAGTAGTTTTAAAAAAATTAACTTTGCAAAAAATAAAACTAAATATGCTGCATTTAAAACAAACTTCCTTAAAAAAAAAAGCACATGGAAATTCTTCTTGCGAATTTTAAACGTTGCACGATTTCTGGCAATATTTAATTTTGAAAGTAGTGCGCCATTTCTATAGAACATCCATCGCTCCTGTAATAAAATCCATTTAGGCTTTTTTATTGCTTCTCTCTTATATTAATCTATAATGTAACTTTAAAATATATGTATATATTGACGTTATATTTGGAATAAATACTGACACCACCTTCGTATAATGAGGAAACTAAATAACTTAAAAAAATTTAGAACAGCTCTATGCGAAAAATGTAATAGGAAAAACTTTTACCAATGTGTGCTTTTTTATGCATATTAATATCTTTTATTTTAAAAGCCATCTTATGTGTTTTTTTTTACAAAGTAGGGCAATAAATCCATCTATTCTTACTTTCTTTCTAGTTTATTTATATAATATCTGGATTTCATTTTATGTTATCATAAATTTTGGCAGAAACAAAAAATGCTCTTTTTTCCATTATGGTGTAAAAGACATTTTATACGAAAAGGCAAAAATCTATTAAACTTTGCAAATATCTGGATTTTTGTAAAAAAAACGCTTTGGGATTATTTTCCTCTTTCAGAGCAGCAAGATTAATTTAAGCAGTTTTTCACAGAGTTATAAATTTATAAAAAAATTAAAGTTTCAGTTTTTTTACTTTTTTTCTCTTAAAAAGAAATATTTGAAATGCAGTAATACCCTGTTCAGACATACGTTTTAATTGCGCAATAAAGGAATTTACGCAATTAAGTCCCTAATTGAATTTAATTTACCATATAAGAAATTAATTAAAAAATTTTTCAATTAGTACTTAATTGAGTCGATAATTGATTAAGTTTCCTCATACAACCCTTGTGAAGTGTGTTCAGTTAGAGAAAATTGTATACAACGACAAAACTAAATGCCATAAAAATGAAAAATAAAATATTTTCAAATTATATGAAATGAAAATTTTTTGAAAATTTAATAGAAATTCAAAGCTAGCGTGCAGTCAAAACTTGATCGTACAAATTGGAAGAGTTCCATATTTCAAATAAAAACAAGCAAACTTTCTTTTAAAGCCGAACTTTTCTTTATTCTTCCGATAGAGTAAAATAAAAATTTACAACATTACTATCCCAAATAAAAAAAAGGAATAAACGCATTTTTGAAAAAAAAAAAATAGCAAAGTAAAGGCGAACTGACGAAAATAACAAATAACTATAAAAATAAATATGTATCTAAAAAAGCAAAAAAGCGGTGTTCGATGCTTAAATCATTTTGTATTGCAACAGTTAGCATTTGCAAGAGCTTTATCATCGATTGTGTGCAAATTGCCAAATATTTTCTGTCTTTTTTGTAAAACTTTTAGTTTATTTTATTCTATTTCTTTTGTTTATTGTTTTATTAACCTGGCATTTACTTCTACATAGTTTCCTCAGCTGTCTTCTAACTATTATACAAACATTAGCTTCAATTCAAATATTTTGTATTTAAAACCGAAAACTATAAATGTTATGTATATTTTTTGCTGTGTGGTTGTAAAAATTTCGTGGAGAGTGCTAATAAACACTTTTATTTCAAAGGATTTAATACGTATTAACTTATTTTGTAAAACGGAACAAGAATCAGCTGTTCTGTTCTTGACAGTAACAAAAGTAGTAACAAATTTATTAACATTCACATCTTATACTCTTTTTTACTCTTTCGCTGCTTCTTTTGAGGTACTGAAGTAAACACTTTCCAATAACAATTAGTAACAACTTCTTGTTATTGAACAGAACTATATTCTACTGTCAAATTTTAATTAAGTTAATTAAATTGGATATGTGTGTACACCAAAATTAATTACTCAATTAAAATTTTAATTGTATAAATTAAAACGTATGTCTGAACAGGGTATAAAAGGTTTTTTCGGTTTTGAACTCAGCGCTTTAATTTTCTGCTAATTAAACGAAAAAGTTTAAAAGGAGAATTAGTTCCTGAAAATCCTTAACAGGACTACAGCTTTTAATTTATATTAAGGCATTTAAGAGTTTCTTTAAACACTTCTTACATTTATAAGGTGTCGGTGATTTGTAGGAAGTATCTTTCAACTTTATACTAGTCAAATACTATTCTCCTTAGTTTCGGTAATAACAGAAATAAGCAATTTAAATATACGTGAACTTAAGCCGGATCCAAATTCATTTCGTGGGTTAAAAATAGAAAGCAGAGTAAATTGAAATATGTCAATTGATCAGACATAGTTTCGAAAGATTTACTATTGAAAATCAGCAAGATGGGTCCATGTCCTTCGAGGCAGCGGGCAAAACATCACGCCTGCCTGTAATTTTTCCATATCATTTGGAACAATGAAATAACCAAATAAAATATATGGTGCGATAGAGAATTAAAACATAAGATCAAAATATCAAGTGAAAAAATTGGAGCTCGCCCATAATTCCCGAGTTATGGGCCTCCAAACATATCATACAAAAGTTCGATTTTGCACCACATTTTTTAAGATATCAATATGGGTACGAGGGCTGCTCTATATATTTCTGGCCTAATAGTGAAAATGCGAATATTTATAATCAAAAATGGATTTACTGTTTTCTAAAGTATTCTCCAGCATGATTTATACACTTTTGCATGCGCTCAAACCAGTTGTCGAAGCACTTTTTCCACTCCGATTGAGACACCTCTAAAACATGGATTTTCAACACTTCAACAGCTTCTTCTGGCGACGAAAATCGTTGACCACGCATTTTTTTCTTGATGTGCGAAACAAGAAGAAGTCATTAGGTGCCACGTCAGGGCTGTACAGCGGATGACCCATTAATTCGACGTTTTGGCCGGTCAAAAACGCTCTGGTTTAAGCCGATGTGTGAGAGCTCGCATTGTCATGGTGAACAATGATTCGTCTTCTCTTGTTGGTTTTTCGAATTTCTCCGATGACTTCAGGCAAACAAATTGTAGTGTACCACTCAGAAGTGACCGTCCTACGTTGCTCAAGCGGAACAGTCACCACATGACCAGTTTTGCCGAAGAAACAGGCGACCATTTGCTTCGAAGTGCTTCTTCCACGAACAACTTTCGTTGTATTTTGCTCGCCTTTGAAGACCCACACGGTCGATTGTCGTTTCGTTTCGGGCTCGTACGCATAGATCCATGATTCGTCACCTATGACGATCTTATAAACGTCTTTTAAAGCACCGCGGGATCCAACGAGAACAAACCTTTTTTACGGCCAGGTGTTCATGCAGTATCGAATGTATGCTGGCGGAAGAAATGTCCAAGGATGTCTCTATCTCTCGGTATGTCGCATGTCGATCTTGCATTATGAGCTCACGCACGGCATCAATATTCTCTGGCACAACAGCCGTTTTTGGACGACCTTCACGGAATTCGTCTTTGAGCGAGCTTCGGCCACGATTAAATTCATTATACCAATTTTTCACAGTGCTATAGGATGGTGCTTCATCGCCATACAAAGATTTAAGTTCATCAATGCACTCTTGTTGTGATAATCCACGTCGAAAGTTGTGACAAATGATGGCACAAAAATGTTCACAAGTTAGTTCATTTTTTTCTATATTAATTTTTTCAAGTCACTGTTAACAACACAAATAATGGTCATACGTCAAAACGTTTTGAGTACGATTATGCTTAAAAATGACAAACTTTCCAATGGAAATGTCAGATTGCACTTGGCAGCACTCAGTGTTGCCAGGCCAGAAATATATATAGCAGCCCTCGTATCATTTAAACCCTCTTGAAGAGATCTTAAAGGAAATACAAAAATTTTTCCATATTGTTTAACCATTTAAGAGCCGATGACATTTTTAGTACTTAATTTTTTTCTTATTTTTTTAATTCTGTGTCAGCCAAATATTTGCTTTTTTGATTGCAGTTACTTCACTAAGCTAGATTTACATATATGATGAAGGGTATTTAAGATTCGGTATAGCCGAATATAGCACGCTTACTTGTTTTGTGATTACAATATGGACAAGTTAAAAATTTAATAATAGACACAAAAAATAAATTTACAAAAACTCCAAAAGAGAAAACTCTTTTAATTGTCTGCAGACTAATGTTTGGTTAAAGGCTTTTGGCTTTTGTTTTCACTTGGACATACAAAAAGTTTAGCTGCTTTGCTTTTGTGTTTTGTTTAAGATAAGAAACAAGAAAAACTATATTAAATTCTATCAAGAACAGAACTAAGTAATCCCCAAGCCTTAAGACTGACTGTGTTTGAGCAGCCAGACGTAAATAAAAAGTTAAAAACGTTAAAAGCAAGTACTTAGACTTGCTTAAGATTTTTTTTTTTTTTTTGTTTGTTTTAGTATTGTTGTTTTGGCTCCTCCTAGTCCCTTAAGAGTAGTTTCACTTTACATTCTCTTTGTTTGCTACTTTCGACTGACTTTTGTGTGAATGATGTTTCAAACATTATAAAAGAATTGTAGTTGTTTTTATAAGTGAGACTGCCTAAAAGGAGTATTTTAAACGAAAAAATGTTTTGTCCTTTTTAAATAGAGTTTTTTCTTTACTTTAACGGGTCTCACTATAAAACCATGCATTATTTAATATTAAAGCAGCAACAAAAATACAACTATAATACTCACATGTTATTCATGTACATTTTTTCTCATTTTTCTTCTTTTGTTTCTTTTTTTTAATAAAGCTCTCAAACATACTCTAACGTATTTCACTCATAAAAAGAAGTACATAAAAAACAAGTTCATGTTGTTGTAGTTTTAGTATTTACAATATACTTAAGTTTGTTTAAGCCATGTAAGGAAAAACACTGGAATGAAGGAATGCTATTTGCTTTGATGGTTTGTCACTAAACAATAAACTTGTTCTAATGAAAAAAAAAACAAATCTGTACAAATTACTCAAATAAAATGTACTGTAAAAAACGTTATTTACATAAAATTACCATACATGCAAGGGGGTAGGAGAACAAACGCACTCTAATATAACGACAAAAAAATTTTATTATAAAAAGCATTAAACCTTTTTAGACTCCTCATATAAGGATAACTTTGCTTTCGTTATTCATCGATGTTGTTTATATTGATGAACATGCAGATGTACATAGTGTTTTAAATGTTCTTAAAGATTTTTTGTGGGGCTTTCTATCTTTTTTTTCGAAATTACATGTTTATGTGTGATTGCTTACGAACGTAAGTGTCTGTTGTTAATCCCTCATCCAATGTTCATATTGCTTACCATTTTATATCATCACAATTGAATTATTTCCTCTTGATTTTTATGACAAGCTTCCCTGATACAAAGAGTTACAGAAGAACAGGAAACAAATAAACTTTTCCAAAGCTATGATTTGTCAGGCAAAGAAAACGAAATAAAATAAACTTGCAACAATGGGAATTACGATTACAAATATCGGCGTAAATTTAAGTTTAGTGACAATCGCTGTTTAAAAAACCTTTATCTTACGATATAAGTTTCAATAGAACTTCCACCTACAGATCAGTATTAAACACAGACATGTGTTCTAGTGTACGGCTTAAGAAGACATCAAATTAAAATCAAGTTTTGCGGCTAAAGATGATTTTGCTCAAAAAATTATCATTTAGATGAAGATTTTTAAAGAACTATTTCATGGAAACGAAGATCAATAGTAAGTTCACGCTTCTTAACACTTCCAGTTGCAGTCGACGATGATAAAATAAAATATCATTGACTTTAAGTATCACTCAACACTTCATCGGCATTTGGGTACATTTTTCAAATAATTTCTTAACCAAGAAATTGGCGATTTGCTTAAAAGCAAAATTTCTTTACAGATCTGCTGGGCGAGAACCATTTTTGTAACCGAAATAAAAACTCAGCAAGAAGTTAATTCTTTTAATATGCCTAGTGAAAACAACTTCCAAAAAAAACTCTAGAATTGCAATTGATTTTATACAAATAAATATAGTGTTGAAAGGACCGTTGTGAAAACATTGGAAAAAGAAACGCTTTATCGTTGTAATGAATTTTTTTTTAAATCTAATAATTAATAAAAAAAAAAGAAAAGAAAAAATGAAGCGTAGAATTATCCGCTGCCCCTGCATCACCAAAGAGAACCACATCTAAACCAATCGTCAGTCGAGCATTGAGTTTTTCATACTGTTGCTCGACCAAAAGTTCTCTGCTTGAAACAGGAAAGTAAATAATAATTTTTTAGTTTCGGTCTTTTTGATGCCGTTTTTCTGGAAGTAAAAATTTTAATGTTGATCGTGCGGACAGTTTTCTTAGTGTGATCTATACCAAGAAGCATAGTTTGGCAAAATTGAAAAGTTTCCTCCGTCGACAGCATGTCTTTGATATCTAAAAAACTTATTACTCTCTCAGAGAAGCAAAAATCAAAAAAATATTATTTTTTTGTAGAAGTTGTTCGGCTGATTAAGAAATGGCTGTTTCAACAAAAAAAAAATATTCTCTTAGGGGAATGGCTAGAATTCGTTAAAGATAAAAGTACTTTATGCATATTTAGGCAATATTTGACCATCCTTTTTTTGCTAAAAGCATTTTTCAATCTAAAGGCATAACATACGATTTATTTAAATGTAATTTTGTTGCGAAATTTATATACTCTATTTACTTGAATAAAATTATTCTTATATACAGAAAAGAATAGCAATCCAAAATTGCCCACAAATAATAATTATATTTTACTTTATTAAAAATTTGGTTAAATGAATAAAACAAGAAGGTAAAACCTTTATTATAAAAAAGCCAACAACAAACTCATGAAGGATATTATTTTAAGGTTAGTTTTGATTTAAAATGTGTGGATAAAATTATATAACATTATTTTTTATTATATTATTTATCTAAATTTTTTTTTATTAATTTTTTTTCTGCTTTAAATTATAAACTTGAATGTATTTCATTATGAAAGAAGCCGTTGGATAAATAGCAACTTATGTTTTTTCCCATTTTCTGTTCAAACATTTATTGTAAATAATAAATTTTTCAATTTAATCAACTTGTTTCCATGTTTTTGTGAGGGAAAATAAAATCGTGTTGATTAAGCATTTTGTTCAATAAAAATTGAATTTAACTGAAAATTTATATAAATAATATCAATAAAATTTCAAATCCATTTTATTTATTACTAAATACATATGATAAAAACATCATAAATTATTTTTATTAAAAAAATTCCTTTTACTCAACGACTAAATTACAGGAAATCTAATTTTAATGCTATAAACCCATTTAGGAAAAATGACTAATTTTTTGCAAAGATACGTCATCAAAAGTATAAAAAAAAGAATTTGTGAGTATGAAAACAAAAACAATTATTGTGCCAAACGAATTTTTTCATTTGTCAAGAACTCTGAGATTAGTTTATTCGTTTTTTCGTACGCGAATAAGAATTCTTTGGTGTAGGGTAAACTTTTTTTCTATTTATTTCTTTTTTTATATATATTTTTTAATTTAAAGACTTATTTCTATTGCATTTTTAGTTTTATATGTGAAAAATATACTACTTTTAAAAATATATTTCATTTGAAATTCTTTTTATTATATAATTCTTCTTTTTCCACTTAAATGGTGACTGTATTTACCGGCGAATATAATTGCCCTATTCACAAGCCCCCAAGTACGTGCTAAGTGCTAACAAAATACAACGGTGCTAGCTGTGTTGTTGGTAATTTTCATGCAAACATGCGATACAACACTTAGTACTTTTTTCATATGTTTTTCAAACGTTGTACGAGTATTTGTTTAAATGTTTTATGTTTAAATGAATTATTATTTTTGAGTTCATGTGTGAATTATATTGAATTAAATTGAATTAAAAGATATTTTTATTAGTTTTATTTATTTAATTTTTTGATTTGACTGATTTATTAGAAAGTTGAAGTTGAAAGTTGCCAATATAAAAACTGTTCTTTAAGATTTAATATTGCTTTAATGACTCGATTTCTAATATTTTGTATGGTACCGCCATCACCTATACCAAAAAGAGATGCTACCTTACGAACACAAGCACCATTTCCTGAAGATCCCAAGCAGTAAAGTACAATTTTAAGCTGCAAGTCAACGCGTAGTTGGAGCCTTTCGCCAATTGTGTGAAAAACATCGCCATTTTTTATAAGGTTGAATATATAGGCAAATTCCTTTGGCCGTAGTCGTATCATATGAAGAAATCTGTTTTCATCAAAATATCTTAAAACCCGATTATGCCATAATGATGATTTTGGTAGCCCTAAATGTATAATTCTGCGACTGGAGAGCAAGTACATTAGATTCATCCTAAAAATGTCTTGAATTTCATCCTCACACCAAAAATTTATTAATTTACTTTTTTCTGTTTTCTCCCCCATTTGGCTTATAAATAACAAATGATGAATAGCACTTTACTTCTTCTTATTTACTTTTTGACATATGAAGTTCAATGTACAATGGCACACTGATACAATAGTTGTTCACAAAGAAGTAAACAAAAGATAGTATGCAATACTACCTACACCTTAGCAGAGCTTGTGAATACGGCAAATGAAATATATATTTTCAAATAAACTTATAAACAATTTTGCGGTCCTTAGTGAGTTTCAGTAGCAGTCTCAGTTGTTTATATAGTACAATTCAAGAAATATCGGCGTTCGTATATGTCAATAAATATACGTCTTTAAATTGATTAATTTTCAATTTGGATCTGCATGTTTGTAGTCGTCAAGTGCGAATTTTATCTTTGTGGAAATATCGAAAGAATAGTTATTTGTTAAATCAATTTGTTTTTCTTACTTTAGTGCTTAAAATCAGAGCATAATTTCCATGTATTTAAATTAATAATTGGCAGTGTAACTTATAATTATTTATCAAAATTCGATTTGAATAATCAATATTTTTATGTGATTAAAATTATGTGACATATTTTGATGGCTTAAGTGAAGGGGCTATGTTCGTCATACACGTATGGATGTGCAGCATATTTTTGAATGTGTTTGCATTGCATACATTTAGCTAAAGTGCAAGTAAATAACATTTAGTTTTTATCACTTTTCCGTTTACTCAATTTAAACATCATCAAACAGTATAAAGCAATAAGAAAGAAACAACTAAATAAGGATTAACAATAAAAATATTTTTCCTGTGTATGTGTATAACATGCACATACATATCCATAAATACCAACATTTTTAATATGTATTCAAGTATATCTCCACAACTGGGTTTATTTATTTCAATCTAGTATTCTGTTATTTTCGTTTATTTGTTTATAATATCACAAGCGCCAATTGCTTGAGTGTATGAGCTACTTTAGTTTATTTAAACAACCACTATACAAACACATGCACCATACACTTTATGATTTAAATGCATACAAAAATAGAAAAAAAAGTAGTATTTTTGTGTTTTGTTTTTCTGCAAGTAAAATTAGTTTATTTCTCTGTCAATTTGAGCTTAAATTTCATTTCGTTCCTTTTGGCTACAAAAAAAATGATTTAATAGCTTTCAGCTTAACAACAACAACATAGAGCAGCAGCCACAAAAACATAAAATATTATTTTATCTGTAAATAGCATGTCGGAGTGTGTGTGTGTGTGTGTGTGTGTACGTATAAATATAATATTTAAATTATGTATGAAGTAAATTTACAGCAAAAATAACTAAAAAATATAAAACTTATATTTAATTCTATTTAATGGACATAAATCCGTTTACTATTAAAACCTTAAATAGTTTTTTTTATGCTATTTAAAAGTGAAAGCTTTAAATAAAAAATAAATTGTTATAAATTTAAATAAATTTTGAACTTTAAAATTATTGTGCTAATATCCCGTTAAAGTTATTAAAACCAACGATATTGATTATTGAAGGTGAAGGCACGTCTCGATGGCCATCTCACTACCGCTCACTTAGCTCTTAAAGAAACTTCTTACAAACATTTTAAATAAATTAAAGATTTTTATCCAAACAATAAAGTAAAGACACAAATTAAAGTTTAAGCAAAAACAGTAATAATCAACTATGATTTTACTTTCCTTTTATCCACTGTATATGGCTGACTTCTTTTTGGCTCCTTTATACATTTAAAAGATGATGAAAAATAAAATAGAATCAAGAAACAAAATATCAAAAAACACTACGATAATTTATTTTTTGTTTTATGCACGGCCACTTGCAAATTAATTTATAAAAGTAACTAACTGGAATATCAAATTAAAATAATCGAACTTTAAAATTATTGTGCTAATATTTCAACTAAATTATTAGCGAAATGGCCATCAAGACGTGCTTTTCCTTCGATAATCGATACCGGTAGTTTTAATAATTTACTCAGAATATCAGCACAATTTCAAAAATTCAAAAACGATAAGTGTATGCTATTAGTATTATAAAAAAAAAGTTGTAAGCAGCCTTAACTAAACAAGAGCGAAAAGCGTTTTTTTTTTTTGCTGTCAAAAGTTCTCGTGCCCGTACCTTTTGTATGTAGCACATCGAAATAACGCGACGGCAACGCTTTGCAATTGAATTTCACAAGGCGTTTAATAATAATTATTTAAAATAATATTAATTCAATTATTTCAATTTTGTTTTTTGCAAAATTTTAATTTGCACAACACAAACACCAGAATTCTTGTTAAAATTACCAGGTAAATTTTATTTATTTTTTAATAACCCTGTTTTTATCGTTTTGGCGTAGCCTTAGCGCTTTTGCTTAGTTGTGGGACTTCAGCGTAAAACGTATGCGGAAGAAAACGTTCCTCTTTGCGCTTTTATTATAGTGTGGCTGAAAACCAGGCAGCTATTCTTATTAAATTAATTATCTGTATGTGCAACGTGTTGCCACAAAATTATTATCTGTGTCAATTTGTTGCCAAAGGAAATTACGTTTTTAGAAGTTTTTGTTAATTTTTAACTAAAGACAAGCGACGAAAATGCATTCAGGTATAATGGAAATAGCTTACATATGCCTTGCAATAAAGGGAAAATATATTACCCATATTATTATTATTATTATTATTATTATATAATATCAAAGATATATTTGCACACTTGATACAAATGTTTTAAACAAATAATTCTTGCGAAAAAAAACCGACCTAAAACAGATTTTATCTGTCTGTCTATAACGGTTCAAAAATATGGCAACATACATCAAATTAAACAAACCACCCTTTAATTTATAATTTAGAATTTATTACATTTTTCTATAACAGTCATAGCAATCCATTTTCTGTCCAATTTAAAAGTGTTTGTACGTAGCAGTTCAAGAGATAGGCCCGTATAGGTTAAATTATGACACCTATGGGGTCACCCTTTAATTTTTTAGATTTGTTTTTGCATTTCTTTTTACCACTGAAGGCAATAGCGATAAGCAGTTATTTCTTTTTTTTATTTTAAAGTGATGCTCTTTACTGTTAATAATCCACGTAAAAACATACATATTGTATGGGAACAACCTGTAATTTTTAAGGATTATGAACTCTTTTTAAAATGTGACCAATGTGTGGTAATTATCTTTTAAATAAAAAAAAATTCCAATATCGATCCGGAAATGACTGAGTTATGGAGAAACAAACAAAAGCAACATTCAGTAGAATTAATAACCTCCTTCTTTTTTTGAAGCCAGTTAAAAATATTGTTCCACGTCATAATATTATGTCTCTAATTTATCAAAATATAATCACAAGTAAGCAGAAAATGATTAGCATTATAATTTATACGATTCTATTGTGGATTTTCAACCGCTTGTCCTGCCGTTTTAGATACAGTACTTAGTTCCAAACACATTAATGATATCTAGCTGTTAAAAAGTACTTATCTTTTTTACTTTTAAATAAGTACCTTTATAGAATATTTACCTCAGATTTAAAGGCGTCAAGTACTTGTTGTAAGTCCTACTTCTGCCACCACACACCGTAGAGCCTATTATTATCATTTATTAATAGACTTTTATTATATAAACATAAGTTTTTCTGGTAAAATAATTATTAATTACAATCCCTAGTTGGCAGTATAAACGAAAACTAGAGTGATTTTCAATTATAAATAGAAAGTTAAACATTTTTTTTTATTTGATACATATTTCAAGATATTTATATATTGAGTTAAAATTGGTGCCATTTAATTATAACTTCATTAGACTTTATAGAGTTATAAAAATATTTATAAATTTTAAGAACATAGTATAATTCTCGTGATAACAACACACGGTTAAATATTTTCTGTATCTCTTCTACTAAAATAATACGTACGCGATTATAATCTGTATCATAAATGATTTTGTAAGTATGAATGTAAATGGAAAAAAATTTTGTAGCATAAAAGTTTAATGTCGTGAAACCAAATTATGTTGCATCTTTAATTTTATAAACAGGCTTACAGCCCTCAAGTTAACAATAGAGATCTCTGTATCGCATAATATCTTTTCAACCACTAGCATCTGAACAGCACTTCCACTCTTATGAGAAATAAAAAATAAAAAAGACGCTCAGAAATAAAAGTTGGAAATAAATTTATAAATTGTTTTTATTTATCAAATTAATGCTAGCACGTGTTAATTGCCAGCAACCAACCCAAAAAGTATATTCCTTTCAAATTAATATTTTAATTACATTTTCCAAGTTTTTATTTGTGTGTGAAAATTTTACCCCCCAAAAAATAACAATAATCACTTTTAAAAACAGTACCCTTGTTTTTTTTAATTCTTTTTATACCCATTTGCCACTTTGGCACACAATGGTAAAAAAGAGAAAAGAAAAATGTAAAACTGAAATAAAAATAGAAAACTTTATCATAAGTTAAGCATTTATTTTAATGCATTTCACAAATGAAATTTCATTTGAACTTTTCTTAATGCTACTTTTTCTGAACCAGTATCTTTGGCAAACAACAAAAAAAAAAAAAAAAAAAATGGGAAAAAACTTTTCAATTTTTTGTTGTTGCTTATTTTATACTTGAACCATTTTATTTGTAACTTCGTCTGTGTTTAAGTTTTGTTCAAATAAGGATCATTTATACTTTCAGATTATTGCTTAAGTAATTATTAATGATAAAAATTCAGATCCCTTTGGAAAAATATTCTTACCAGCCAAAAATCCAAAAAGAAAAAAATATCCAAGATAAGACCAAAAAAAGGTGGAATATAAAAGAACATACGCTTAAAGTTTTCTTAAAAGTAGTTATCTACACAAAAAAAACCTTATTTCTTAATACATTTAAGTTGACTTAAGATAAATTTGAACAAATTTAAACACTTTGCTATTTACAAATTTCACATTCTGCTTAGTTGCTGTAAAACGTTCTTGCAGCTCTTTTTGCCCTTATTTAATAATAATGAACTTAATTACAAAATTGTGTTGTTTTCCACATAAATAAAATCAGTTGAAATGAACAAAAATACAAAAATAGATGATATACATAAATAATTTTTTTTTCGTAAATTTATCAATAAATTTAAAACAACAGCACCAATACATTTGTAATATTTATCGTTTTCTATGTTACAAATAATAATGACGCCCCCTTTTTAAAATTTAATATTCAAACAAGGTTTAAGAAATCTAATTGTAAAGATAACTTTTTATTGGATTTTAAATTTATGTGTTTTGTGCACAAACATTAGGGCGAAGTTGAAAAACAAATTTAAAGTAACAAAAACAAAACTGATAGAAATTTTGCAACAATTTGAGAGCTAAAATTTAATTTTTCGTAAATCTTAAATTTCTGTTCAAGATAGATTTTAAAGAAAAGCTACCTTCTTTAAATTTCTTTTTAATATATTTTTTGCAAGCGTTTGCATCATCTGGCACATTAGCTGTAAAGCCAGCTAGCTTGCCAAAAACACCAGCGCAGCTTCCAAACAACTAGTTTAGCAACAAACAACAATTAAAATAAATAATTCATTAAATCAGCATAAACATGGAAACGCTCGAAAGGTAGAACAAAACCTGCTAATGTTACTTACCCAACCTAGGACATTATCTCCATTGAAATATTTTTTGGGCCCTCTGCTCCACAGAATGTTTAGTGTTGATGAATACTTTTAAAAAATATCACTTTTAAACCGCTTGCATAAGGAAGCATATTTTTTTAATTTAATTAAGTAACAAAAGTTTAGAAAAAATATTTTTCCCCAACTAATTCAGGGTTGCCAGATTGCTTCGAGTCGTATCCCCAATTAGATAAAATTTTATCCCCAAAAATCAATTTCAACTATCCCCAAAAATCCCCTCTACAAATAATAATCTTTATTTTTAAATTCTATTAAGGTTTTTAAATATTTTATTTGTATAAGCTACATATTATATATAGCAGCAGTGTCAACGATTTAGTAGCGTGTCATTTATCATTTTCTTAAAATTCAAATATAGAAATATGTGTTTTTAAATATCAATTGTAGAGTTCTATAACCAGTTTTAGAAATTTGACATCTACAAAAATAAAATGTGCTTTATTTTTTCCATGAAATCACATATTTTTACGAAAAAAAAATTATGCAATTTTTGAACCAGGGTTCTAAGAAACTTCCTCACAAAATTATTTACATCAACAACAAAATTTACAAAATATACTTATTTCGTGTACAGATTTGACGAAACGTTCTATATCGTTGTCTAAAGCTATTTTTTGGTACATTTTTTGAAGTACATCTTAAGATGGAACAAAAGCCTGACAACAATTTGTATTATTTTTTAAAGTGTATTAATTCTCAATAAAGATTCAAGTATTGCAACTTATTTCTTATTTTGGTTTTTATTGAGATTATTGCGGAAAAAGGGGAAAGTCGTTTTTTAAACATACGGAGAGACTTATCAATCACAATATTGTTAAATTTTTCCCTTTTAGAAAACAAACGTACGTATTCTTTTGATTACAAATACCACTGTGGCTCACTATAAATTCTGTATTCTGTCTTACTTTGCGGCTTTCTCTGGCTATACTTCTTGATCCTAGCGGTCTTGTGAATCCCATGGTCTCGTATTTACTAAGCATGCATTATTATTACAAACGCAGCCATCCACGCTACACTACTGTGTTACTCCGGTAAGACATGAACTACTCGATGCCTTGTTTAGTAACCTTAAGCATCCACAGACAATTCCACTACTCCTTTTATCCAAGTCAATCATCTCCTTTTAATCCACTAGCCACACACGTCTGCCATACACTGTTTTTATGCTGTTACACTTCCCTGCGCTAACCGCTACCGTTCCTACTTTTTATTATAAAGGGCTTCTTGACTATTATCTATTACTCTTATATTAAATTGGACATCTCCACTAAATTATATGACATGGCTTCACACAATAAATACCTTTTGCCTCTCGAGAGGTTTGTACTGCTGTTTATTATTTTTAACTTGCATTTTAACAATTTTTGTTTTCCCATGCGAAGGTGAAGGTGCGAATTGGAGGTGCGATCCAACTCATGATCTCCTGTTTTACAGCATGCACCTCTACCAACGCAACCATTGAGGTTGCTCAGCTTTTGTTAGCTAATTGTGGTATTATTCTATACACACCGTTAGGTGGAAGTAACTTTATTCACCACTTTTATACTGTTAGCAACAACAGAAGTTGCCAGATCTTACTTTCGTAACAATATTTTACAATGGTTTTTGCTACCATACTAGGAAACTTATAAGTAGCAAAAAAGTAATATTTGTCTAATAAAAGTAAAATTAAAATTAAAAAATCCTCAAAAAACTTCTCTTAAAATCCCCGATTTGAGTCTAAATCCCCCAATCTGACAACACTAAACCAAATTTCAATATGTTGGCTTTAGTTTCCTGCAGAAACATATTTGTATTCTACTAACATTATGCATTTATTTAAAGACATGTACTTTTGTTCTACTTTTTCATGTGTCCCTTGAATAAGGATTATTTTAAAACTAAGCAAACTCTAATTTATTTCTTGAGTTTTAGATTATGAAAATGAAATTTATTATCTTCTAGCAATCAATTAGAAATAAGTACTGCCACAATTTTTAGAATTAACCTCAAAAATGCGATTTGGCATTGACTTCTATAATGACTCTAAGTAATTTTGGGAAATTGAATAGCATGCTTCTATTACTTCATCCTTTAAGCATTCTAACATCTCAAATTGTTTTCCTCCTTCATAAACTTTTTTTTTCAAGCCCCAGACATTTTCCATTGGGTTCAGGTTTGGTGGATATGATGGCCAATCCAAAAGTTGAACACGTTGTTGATTAATCCATTGATTTACTGCTCTGTCGGTATGAATCGGAGCGTTGTCGTGTTGGTACCTTCAAGGTATTGGTTCAAAGAAATCATTAAATTTTGGTAATGATTTTCCAGAATGTTTTCGTAAATCATTGTAGTCAAGAAACTTTTTCTTTCAATGTTAAAGATATAGTTTTTTAAAATTGTATTTAATGGTTCTTTTAAAATTATACATTTCACAGCTATTTAAAAAGGTACTCATCCATAGGTATAGTTTCAAATTAAGTATACTATTCGAGTTTTAAAAAACAGTTTTCTTTAAAGCATACTTTTTTGTGTACTATAGACACGTAAAAGTATATTTTATAGGTAAAAGTCGGTATTTAATTTAAAACCACCTGAAGTTCGGGTCTGCTTGTAAATGCATCACTGCACTGCATGTGATGGGCAGTACGTTCGTAAATGCAAAAAGTGGCAGCACTGCAAATGTCATCTGTTCATAAATGCATAACTAAAGTATATTATGCGCAAATAAAAGCAAAAAACTAATCATAAAAATGTCTGAGTCAAGAATGTGAGAGTATAAATTTTATTTATTTCTTTTTGTTAAATATTTTTTATTTTTATTATTTTTACAAACATTTTTATCATTTTTTGTATCATGTAGTTTACAAATCCAGTTTATAATTAATTTTTCCATTTTCACAGTATTTCTTCGTTCGTAAATAGAAACTAAAATGAGCAAATCCAAGCATACAAAACAGCTGATTAGCAGTGGCAGTGCAGAATAACCCTATTATGCATCGCAGTGATGCATTTAAAAACAGGCCCTTATTTTTAAGCGATTTAGTAGCGACAATTCTATGACATAATTAACTTTATCTCCTGAAAAAGTGCAGGAATTACTAAGCTTTTGTTTTTTTTTTTTTTCTTTTTTAATTAACAAATTTGCTCCTTTATAGTCCCTTTTTATTTTCAACAAAACATACTTGCAGTTGATCAGATATGGATAATCTATTTAACTGTATTTTGTTACAAATTGTGAACCAACATTTTTTCATTTGATGTGTCATGCATTTAAAGCAAGTTTAACTTAAAATATACTTTATTTTTGGCTATAGTATCAAAAAAGTTAATAACAGGTTTTAAAATTAAAGTAGTTTCTAAATGAATTTTTTTTAAGAGAGTATTTGAAAAAAGTATATAAAAAAGGTTAGTCTTTCTAAGATCCTTTAAAAAGCCATTTTTATTTGCCTTTTTAATAATTTAAAATTTTCTTTTATAGAAATAAATTTTTTTGTTATAGTTCATACTTTTTAATTCCTATATTTTATGCGATAATCATAAAAAAAAAATCTTATTATACGTTTGATGAACAATGAACAAAAAAAAAAAATGCGGTTGATATTTTCCATAGCAAAGAGAAATTATTTACTTTAGTTTCGCCGTCCTGATATTTGTTTTTTGCGGAAGTAAGATTACGTCTTAAAATCTAACAAAAAGAATTAAAAGCTCTGTTACTTTTCATACAAGGTATTATAAATTTAAAATTTATTTGAAAATTCAAAATAAATGGCTACAACAACATGTTTTTTTTTTTGGAATTTTAGATTGCATAGAGTTGAATAATAACATTCTTTAAATCAGCGCGAATGTGGAGAAAGGTCTAATGTCAGACATTTAATGCAAGTTTAACGTTTTAAAACACAGTTTAAAATATTTGTTTTTTTTTTTTCAGAGGCCATTAACAAACATAGTTGCTTTTATTCAGTAATAATCCAACAGCAACAAAGCAACGAAAAAAAAATGTTTTGAATAAAAGCCGAGTGCTTGCGGTATCTGGCAACAAAGCTATGTATAAAAGATATATTTGTTTGTTACTCGTACTGTTGGCTTTTTTGTTTTCATTTATTTTAAATTTCTTATTTTTATTTGAATTTAATAGCCGATAGCTTCTAACCGAAATAGCAAAAACTTTCAACTTAATTTATTTCAAATACAAGTTTTATTAATTACTTGCCGCACTGCGAAAATGGCAGAGTTGTTGACATACATTCTGCGGCATACATATGTATGAGTTTGCACACACATACACACAATTATTTAATTTTAAATCATGAATGCTTTTTTGTTAGTTAAAAATAATGCATGTGTAGCTGTTTTATTATGCTGCTGTCGCTGAATTTCGATCGTTGGCGTTTTGTTGTACCTTTCATTACAGTCACCACAATTAATTCATGCACACACGATGTGGTGATAAAAATTGAAAAATGCTTATGAAAAATTGAACCTGAAATGGTAACTTCCATTGACAGTGCCTGCATTGAAATCACTTACATACATTCATATGTGCACACATGCAAACATACATACTATTGTTGTTATTGTGGCAGCAAAACATTAACAAGAACGGAAATTATAATAACGTTGACGCAGTTTGAAATTAAATAATAGCAACACATTATGGTCAACAACGTAAGGCCAACCAATCTAACCATTAATATGAATGAGTATAATATATTTTACGAAAACTTTATATTTTAATTACAAAAATAAAATCACAAACATTTACACGACAACTAGCGGAAACATTTTAAAACTCCATTAATTATTTGACCAAAACTAAATTAATTTTAAAACTAAAATTTTTAAGTTTCTCATGCCTTAAAATCTCACAAGGACTTCAAGTTGTTATTTAAAGTCTAAAATATAAAGTCATTTTCCTGCTAATCCTCGTATATAAAGGTGATAAACAAAAAAGCGAACAATACAATCCAGAAAAAAATTAAAATTTAGTGCATGTATTTTAGGCATCTAAACACACACTAAATATAACGAATTTCAAATTACAGTAAATTCTTCTCTACAGGGATTTGTTCACCGTTTTAAAATTCTTAAAATTGAATTGCAAATATTAGCCCAACAAACATGCGTATGAGAAATTATAATCAAACTTGTACCAGCAACAGGGTTGGGGTACTTGCTTGTGCACATTAATATTTAAAAACGCCCAAATATGTTGGTTGCCATTAATATATCACACAAAGTGCCTAAAAATATGCTATCACGTTCAGAAAATGAAATAAATTATTTTTGCTGCAAAACATCATTAATTATTGACCACAAAACATACGGCATACCACGTATTAGCACACATTTCATTCACGTATCCAAATTAAGACGGCCCCAGCTAATAGTTGTCGCTGAAATATTGGAAGCTGGCATCAAATAGAAAAATATTATTCCTTTTTCTGTGTCACAATTCTTTCGAATTATATGCTCATAAAATGTAAATACGTGAAATGAAATAAAATAGACTCAATGAAAACAAATACGCTATTAAAATTTACATTTAATTTCTGAAGGAAATAGTTTAAGATAAAATACTAAAAAAAATAAGGCATGTCATTTTAAAATGTGACTTAATTTTTACTAATTTTAAGCATTTTTTAAGGAGCCTTCTAATGTCCATTTATAAATTTTGCATTGCATTCATTCAAGCAAATGATTGTTGACACATACACATATTCTGACAGGCAACAAACTAAAACCAGTACGTTTAAACAGGTAAATTTACACTCATTTTATACAAGTGTATATGAGGTTGCCCTCACTTAAATTTAAATGCACAAACATACGACGCGGATTTATGACTTTGATGACAAGATACTGTGGGCAAAATCTGGCCAAGAAAATAAAAAAAAATTATTTTTGATTTTAATAAAAAAAATCTGAATCAAAATTTGAATTTATTATTAACCTTTTCAGAGTCATAATTATAATATTAAAATTTTTACTTTTCAAAGGAGAGAATCTATTAAATAGAATTTTGCCATTAAAAAGTTTTTTGTTTTTTTTTTCCACTGTTTGGTTAAATGCATTTCAAAACTGTTACTGAAAAATGCCACATTGGTGGTGCATAAAAGAAACCACAAATTTTAAATGACAACCAATTATTTTTAGCAATGAAAGGAAATATTCATAGACATATACATACATATATATGTACAAGTATGTGAGTACACGCATGAATATGTACTACATGCAAAAGCACATTTATAGATTCATTGCATTCATTTACTGTTCTTATACCAAAGAGACTTTTCAAAATGTTTAAAATTTGTTGGCTATTAGCTGGCTGTCATTAATGGATGTGAGAATGATGGCCTATTTAAAAGACTGCATGAAATAAGTTAAATGTATTTAATGATCTGGGCTAAAGGTTTTTCTGTAGAAGATCATAAAAACAATCTCTATTTTCACATAAAAAAAGTTTTGCTAAAATTATTATTATTATGTTAAATGCAAAAATGTAAATATAAAAATGATGTTCAAGGCATACGTACATACAAACAGCTACACATATCTATATTCATACGACAATCATAATATTTCTAGATAAATCGTTCCACAGAAAAGTGAAGTGCTCAAAAATATATGTTCTCTTATATAACTAATGGAAAAATAAAGGAAATGTCGTAAATAAAATATAAACGCAAAAAAGCAGCCGCATAGCAAACAATTTTAAATCCATATCGATAAATATTTCTAATAAAAATGTATAAACAAATTGTTGTTGATATTGCTGTTCTAGTTGTTAATTTTTATTTGATAAAGGAATAACAATAACATAAAACGATCAATCAATATTTTAGCAACACATACTTGCATGCACACACGCATCTAAATAGTACATACAAACATACATGCATATGCATACTCATAGATCCATATAAATATGAATGCCAAAATTTTAAAGGTAGTTTAAACACCAAAAATTCGACAACAAATACGCCCATTGGCAATTTATATTTCTATGTATTTTTTCTTCTTTTTTTAATGCAGAAATATTTTTCACGTACCTATTTAAGTGTCTTCAAAATCATAGCTGACTAAAAAGAAAAAAAACAGTAACAATGTAAACAAATTTATAAATGTATTTTACATGTGTATTTTAAAATGACATCCGCACGCACACATTCACATATTATCCTTTAAGAAAGAAGCATCAATTTCTTTAAGTTCAAATTTTCAGCGAAAAGTTAATTTATAATTTTAAGTTAGATTAAAGTTCGTACATTCAACTCTAAAGACTTAAAGAAGGAAATGTATCCTTTAACAATGTCCTGATACCTAAAGGAAAAAGTTAGTTGGCCAAATGTTATGTATTTTCTGGATATCTTTGGCGATTTAAGGGCTCGTATGCTTTGCGATTTGTTTTGGTAAACGCGCGACTTAAAAAAGCCCTAAAAGAAGAAGTGTTAAACCGAATCAAGTTGATTTAAACCCTAGACCGTAGGTTTTTCTGTCAAAATGTTTAAGAATCGCATCAACAGTAGCGTGCACAGGGGCTCCTCTTTGGTATGGCAAAATTTTTGAGGGCGCCTTATAAGTAATAATATTAATAATAATTAAAACTTAATTAAAATTGATTTTATTTTCGGCTTTTTGGTTCTTTTTAATTAATTTCTAAACATTTTTAGAAAGATTATACAATATTATACAATAACAAAAAAACAATATATTAAATATCAGGCTCCGTCATATTACATATACATATTTTTAAATGTAATAAAATTGATTTAAGATGTATAACACTCTTTAATAAGATTAAGTCGTAGTTTCCTTTTCAGATCCATTTCCGCACATCGCCATTAGCTCTGAAAAGTCGACCCTGAATTGCTTTAAAACAATTCAATAGCCATCATAACTACCTTTAAATTGGATAAGCTTCCCTACTCCATAAATAATACGTGGGTGCCGATAATTTGTTTGGTATAGCAGCTGCCATACCCGTGTGCATGCCAGTGCGCATCAATCTTTCCTTGTTAAATAAATTTTTTAGACTTATTTGTACTGAGACTGTAAAGCGTGTTTTTTTTTCATTTTGGGTTTTGCTTGACTTTCTTTATTCTTCTCTCTCCCTCTTTGCCGTTATAAAGTGTCAGACATTTATCAAAACCAAGCATTTAACACAATCATGTCCTATATCCTTAATACCACAGATGTTTCATGTTTAGCAATTTTCCAGTATTATTTGCTTAATAGCATTAAAGTAATATAATTTTATTAAGTTCATAGGTTGAGTTTATTTTTTAGCGGATGAGTGATTTAAAATTTTATTTTTAATTTTATTTTACAGCAGTGAAATCTTCTAATCGAAAATATTTGTTGTTTGTTCTATTTTCTACCATTTTGTTTACATAATTTATATTTCTCTCTTTTTTTGTTGTCATTTTATTATCAATATTTTTCATTATAATAACACGATAAACAAAATTTTATTGCATTTTGTCGATTGCCTTTGGCTTTAAAGAAATGGTTAAGTCATCAATTTATAATACTGCCTTAAGGCTGATAACTAAATAAAGCAATAAAATTATGTTACATAACTTGTGTTAGGGAAAAAATATTTTAATGAAATGGATTTGACTACAAAAAGTATATAAAATATATTTATTAGGGACACCTTAGAACAACAGATAGAACGAACCATCTAACACAAGTATAATGTGTTTGCTTTTTCTACTCTACAGAAAAAAATATTAAATATTATAAATATTTAATATTAAAAATATTAAAGTCCCTTTTAAATCATGTGAAATTTCTGCTTAAAGTAATTACTACCTTTGCCAAAACGTTTTATAATAACTGAAAAATTGTGCTAAAACTGTATGTGCTATTCACGCAGATAAAAACACATTTAACAAAAAAAGCTGCCAGACGTTTTTATATTAAAATAATGTAGACGTTTTAACACGCCTATTTGAAGGAACCACAGTTACGCGTGATGTGGCAATATTTATAAAAACGTCTAACGAAGAAGTTGCTTAAGCATTGTAGCAAAATGTCTGTTGCTTAACAAAGGTTTAAAAAAAATTATACAAAACTAAATAAAATTCAGTTATCATGAGCGGAGTAAATCATAAACATGCATTGACAATCAAGGAAAACTAAAAATTCCCTGTCATTGACTAAATTTTCTATTTTCATGTCTTTAGATTCAAACTTTCAAAATTGTTCCACTGTTTAAAAATTTAAGTTTTGAATATTTTTGGGTAATTCATTTTATGGCTCTGTATGTAAACTAAGTTAGTGTCGAGACGTTTGTGGGATATAGTATTCTCCATATGTTCTCATCGGGATGTCATACAGTTCAACCATTAGATAAAGTATGACTTGTTATATTAACGAGATAATAGAATTATTCACACAAACTTGATCCCGTAATCAATCCAATCTAAAAATAAATTCTCATTGCCCATACATAAATGAAATAAAGCCTCCTAGAAATTACACATCACATCCATATACTCGTAAGTTTTAAAAATATATAAGTTTTTAAAACTCAGTCACACTTTGAGATTTCCATAGTTTTTGGCAGCTACTTGACCAGCCAGCATTACTTTAACACGATGTCAGCCACTTTAGACACATCCTCAAAAGCAATTGAGATTTTAGTGTTCATAAGTTTTTTTAACAAAACAATGGGAATAACAAATAAAGTCACAGCAATCCATGTAATAGCAACAACAACGTTTTAAGCGAGAACAACCCCTGATTCTGATGTCTGGTAAAATCGACACCATTAGTGTTAAAGGTCATCAAAGGCAAAGAGGAAGTATGCCTTATGGCCCCGGAAAATTAATATTTTGCGGCTATTATCTGTGTCTCATTTTTTACTTGCTACTTGACTTCTTTATCTTGCACTGAAGTCTGAGCTTAGAGGAGAGCCCTGACTTAAGCCATTAGGAAGTTAAAAATGATATGCCGTTGTTGTGAATAACTTTTTGTTTTTTTTTTGTAGCTGCATGAGAGAGTGTAACATTGACGCTTAACATTTTTTTTATTTTTACCTTTATTTAAAAGTTGCAAACATTATAATAAGCTTATGAAACTTCAGATGATGGTATTAAAATATGGTTACCAGCTATTTACCGCAAAGTTGATAAATATCAGGTGTTTTTTTTAAGCCCAATAGAACTTTTAATTGTATAAAATAACACAAAAAATTAAATTGTAATGAAGAATTTTTTTTTATAAGAAAGATCAGAACATAGCATTCAGATTGAAAAATGATGTCAGCTATATGGCCACCGCGGCTGATGGGTCACTCTTTCAAGTACTGCTGGCCGTATGTCACGAATAACACGAAAATTGTTAGCCTCCAAACCGCCAATTATTACTGCGTTATCAGCATTAACCAGAGAATTCACGTGGAAATAATCTAGAGGTGTAAAATCGCGCGACCTTGAAGGCCAATTGAGAGGCCCATTCCTCGAAATCAACTTATCGCCAAATTTTGATTTCAATAACTCGATGGTTGCGGTCGCCGTATGGCACGTAGTGCCATCTCTTTGAAACAACATTTCGTCCGGATTATTGTCATCCATATTTACAAACAAAAATCATTAACCATGATAACGTGAGATCCGGTCTCATTTTTGAAGAAATAATTTTCGATGATCCCACCACCGTGAAAACCATACTAAATAGTGGATTTTTTTGGAGGAGTAAACTTGAATGATTTGATAGCGTTGTTCAAGCTCATCAAAATTTAATTTTTGGTTTTATTTTTTATAATTTTAAGCTCTATCATGCTTAAAAAAACTACCTTTATATGAACAAGTTTTTATTACAACTTAATTTTATTTAGTCTTTATTAATAACTATCTCATATTTATCCGCTTGTTTTGCTCATCCAGTTAATCCTTTAAAGTATGTTATTTTAAAACAGCAAAACTAAGCCTTGAGGTATGCTAACATTTTTAAAGCTATTTTTTAATATTAATATATCGAAATAAAAGGATGACTATTTCAATATCGTTAAACGTTAAAACAAATAGGTTTTGTTAAAATATGTTTAAAAAAACAAATGTATAAAAAATAATTGTTGTCAAAAAACATATTCGTAGGAATTCTAGCGAAACTTTAACAGTTTAAGCATTAAATTTCCATAAATTAATAAACAAAAAAACTTTATATACAAGCGAAATAGTCGATATGATCAAAAAGTAAAACTTGCAAAAAATGGTACTAAAATATAGGAGTCCTCAAGACCCGCCTTCATTTATTATTGCAAAAAAAACTTTGTTTTTTAACTCCCTTTTGTAAGATGACATGAAGGCAACGTTATGCAAAATATGAAAAACATCCAATAACAATGACAACAGCAAATTTTATTAAATTTTGGTTGTAGCGAATTTTATTACTTTTTTTTCTGACAACTACTTTTTGCAGTTGTTATGTTATCCGCGAGAAAAAAGTTCCTTCTTGGTTTAGAGGTAAAAAAAATCTTATGTAAAGTTTGAAGGATGGTTTTGTTAGTGGTTTTTTATCTGGGATACGTTAAAAATCACATGAATATTTATTCATATAACACTGGCATGACAATTGTACAATATTAATAATTTGTTATATGTTTAAGAAAAGGAAACAAGGCAACTGTATAAACTCAAAAACAGAGAACACGTTTACTGGAAACGTGTAGTTGTGGAAGCGTGCCTTGCGTGCACAAATACAAAAGGACTCTTAAAACATTCAAAAGCGACAATAAATTTATGTTATTTATTATTCTTGTTTTATATTTGTCAATATTATATCTCTATAATGTTTATTATTTGCGAGGGCAGTCGTTATATTAAATAAAATTTTAATGCTTTTGTTTATAAAATATAAAAGATCGAGTTTCCACATCCCACATTTCAGCAATAAGACGGTAAGCAGATATTCTTTCTTATTAATCATTGCATATTTGTCATCAACTTTTATTATGTCTACCAATCTTGCAAGAATTTTTTTCGCCGACTTAAAAAAAGAAGGAAGTTATCAATTCGACTAAATGCTGCTTTTTTAGATTTGTGCATCCATAATTCAGTCATTTTTGAATCGATTTTGAAATTTTTTTATTTAAAAGGTGGTGCTTGCAGATTGGTCCCGTTTTAAAATAATTCGTAATGTTAAAAATTAAAGGGTGTCCCCATATAACACACATGTTTTTTCCGTGTTTTATCAACCGTAAAAGGCACCACTTTAAAATTAAAAAATGACTGCATATCATTATAGCAGCCAATGCCAAAAAGCAATGCAAAAATAAATCTAAAAATTATAGGGTGTCCCCAAAGATGAAGTAAATTAACAAAAGCTTGCAAATTGGACAGAATGTGGATTGCTATGTTAGAGTAATAATTCTTAATATTCAAAATCTAATTTGGAAATTAAAGGGTGTCCCAATAGTTGATACAATTTGAAGTATGAGGCCAAACTTTTTAACTGTTATAGACCGACAGCTGAAATTCAACAGGGACCTGTATTGCTTACACGGCTATATCAAGAAGCTTATAATTTGAATTTAAAAATTAAAGAGTGTTCCCATATTTGATGTAAATTGACCTATATGGCCCTATCTTTTGAAACGTTACGAACAGAATGTCCAATATTTTGTTTGGTATAAAGAAAGTATAAGTATTTTTAATTATAAATTAAAGGGTGTTACAATAGTTAATGTAATTGGATGTACTATATGTTGGACCTTTATAGACAGACGGTTGAAATTTACAAAGATAATATAAAATTATAAAAGTATAAAACTTGAATATGGAAATTAAAGGGTGACCTTATAGTATATTGCCAAACCGTTGAACAGTTGAAGAGAGACAGGTGAAGTTTTAAAGTCGGTTTTTTCGCAAAATTTATTGATTTTTTGTTTTATTTTAAAATTTTAAATTGGAAAACCGCTAACTTGGGACGTGTCTAAATATATACTTTAATTTTTTAGGAGCAACCCAAAGACCAAACCGTTCGAAATTTTTAACATAAGCTATCGAAGTTACAGTGATTTAAGACTACTGTGACCAACCAGGGAAATTAAAACATTTTTTAATTATTTTTGAATCATAGACAAACGCTTTTTTAAGGCTGGAGTTTCTTAAGTTTACAAGAATAGTATAATCTAGAGAAACTGTGTGGTCTTTGTCTAACCAAATTGATATTGTTTGATTATGGACATTCCTCTCATACTTATTTACAAAATTAGTGGCTTAAATAGGTGATGTTTACAATGTAAACAACCTAGAGTACATAGATGTGAAGAATGCTGATGACTGCTTGCTTGCTGATAATACTGCTTGCGTCTAATTTTTTCAATTCCAAAATTGAAGTTTGCATAACATTTTCATAATTTAAATGAAATCCAGATATGCTTTTTGTTAATTCGAATTATTTAACAAAAAAAAAAAAAAAACCCGAAACTGCTACTTATAATTCGATTCAAAGAAAAATTGTACCAAATTTAAATAGTGTTAAATAATAGTTTTAACACTCAAATATTTTATTCTTTTATTAAAAGATATCCTTTCGATCTGATTAGGCATCAGTAAATAAATAATAGGGGCTATAAATTAGACTCTTAAGCAATTGATTGGCATAGAGGCCTGCATTTTTATCCCAACTACTCGCAATTTACAACATCAAGTTTTCTGAATCATATTAAGTTTAAGCATTTTCTAATTGATTATAAAATCGTCCGATAAATAATAAATAAAAATGCTATACCACCCACTGGACTATAATTCGTCTACTTAACACCAGGGGCACCGGCATCACAGTTCTTCAACAAAAAAACGTACAATTGGAAGATGATGTAAACTAAAGCTTTTTTCATCATTCTTTTCCGCAACTTATTTTCTCTACTCACTCCCTTTTCAAAGAAGTATTGACTGCATATTTTCTGCAGACTGGCGAAACTTTTTTCACTTTCACAATGCCTGTGCCTTCGTATTACTATGAGACTACGAGTAAATAACGTATAGTTTTATAGCCACAAAGCAAACGATCATTTTCGTGAAAGGGAATCCACCGTTTACAGATTTTTCCTGCCAAAATTTTCATTTTCCTTCCTACGTCTGCTACCTTATGCGTCACAAAAATAAACGATTTTTTACCATTTTTATGTTATTGTTTCCAGTTTTTTTTCAGAGCTATAAAATATTTCTCACAACCCACTCGGTTAATTTTAAGACCGCTCTTGTATACAATATATATATATATATATATATATATATATATATATATATATCTTTTTTCCTACGCTGTTTTGAAAATTTGTTAGCTGTATTAACAGTACAAAGTCCACAAACGTAGTTAACCAATAGTCAACAATTCAGCTAGTATTATTTTAAAAATGACATTAACTGTGTGCTGATCAACCTGATGGCGTTTTTGTCTCTGTTTTCTTGTTTGTAGTGTTCATGTTGTTTTGTTCTCTACTCCCTGGGGAGCTAATAAAATTCGTATCTGGGCCACAGAGGACTAACAAAGTTTTATATAATTTATATATATAGTTTTTTGTTGTTGTTACACATACATATATCAATGACGTTAACGGTACATGCACTCATACCATCTGTACTTATGTGTGCGTGTTTGGCTGTGTGTTAACCTAATGCATATGTGAATAGCTAAAGACTGCGAACACCCTCTCTTCATCACCCTGTCACTCTTTCATAACATATTCCCTTATTTATGTTTAAAGTGTATAAATTGTATGCAAACAAACAACGTTTACTGTTTTTCTCTTTTTAAATACAGGGGGTGTTGAAATCATTCATTCAAATAAAATGAAATGAATAAAAAGAAATGTGTTTTTTTTAAATCCAATGACCTGTAACGTTTAAAACATTTTTCTTTTTCTTTTAAATTATGCAAATTTTATTTTAACTCAAATTCTACAATCAGAGGGATTTTTTTTTAAATCTTTAAGACAGAAATATTATAGAAATTTATTTTAAAATAAAATAAAGTTGAGTAATATAGTTTAAGTTTAATTTGATTTTATTATCGTGGCAGCCTAGAAACTTTTATGTGCTTAAAAGATTAACTTTGACAAAACACATGACTTACTGCCATCCCTAAATTCGCGCGTAAAGCGCAAGATAACTGTCAAAATTTCTCATGTTCATACAAAATGTATGAAGCATCCCTAAATAGCACGGCGTCAACGCTTAGCAATTGGAAAATCCAATTTTGACAGTGCGTTAGGAAGTGAAGTTGGCAGATTGTTGGTTTGTTTTGTTTTGTTATGGCTGAAAAGTAGTGACAATTTAGTTATTTTTAAGGCAATCTAGCGGTTTTATCTTTGTTTTTATTTTTATACAGCGGGTTTTATAAAATAAAATTAGTTAACATTACTGTTAAAGACACAAAGTTGACGCTGTTATTTAGGGATGACATTCTAGCGCAAAAGCTATGAATTATATTGCTTTGCGTCTTACGCGCTAATTTAGGGATGGCAGTTAAAACTTGAGAATGTATAAATAACTGTAATAATTCTCTATACATTTAAAAAAGCTTATCTCCTATAAAATTATAGAGTTGGGTACTCAACGTACTCTCTTAGTTAGTCAAAAGAAAAGACAATGTAAAAGAAATTCGTATAGGCAAAGAAGACACCTTAGTGATGTCAATATGTGTGCATCATTCCAAAAACACAAACCGTCCTATTTAATAAACCTGTTTTGCTATACTACTGTTCATTGCTCATCAGTAGATTCAACCCAAATTTTGTATAGAAAATTCATTCAAGCCAAATTGATATTACATTAAATCAACAAAGCTAAAAGACAATAAAAACTTTAAAATCTTTTGCACAAAATACATAGTAACCATTGGTTACCCATTTTTATTTTTTCTTTCATTTTTCTAATAAATAAATTTTTTTATTGAGACATCCTGGTTTCTGTAGAGAACATTTCGCAGGAAAAAAATAACATTAAAGATGCTCTGCTTTCGAAAAAAAAACCGCTTCTTTTGTTTAGTATCTCTCTAGCTTTTATATTTTCTTTTCTGCAAGAGTTTGCTTGCTCTGAACTTCAGAACTACCGTAACAAAGGATTGCGCTAACAGAGCTGATATCTGCACAGGGAATTTCATTTGATTTTTTTGTTACAGCATGTTTTCTTTTGTAGTTATTGGTGTAAGTTACAAATATTTAAATTAGCCGCTATTTGTGTTGTTATTATTTTTGACCTTGAAACATGATTTAACGGTTCAATAAGTAAGCTTAAACGAAAAATTGTTAACTTTTTCTTATAAACATCGTTAAGATCAGTGCTGCCAAATCGGTGAATAAGAAATCTTATTTGGGAAATTATAATTTTACTTTATATTTATTTTGGGGATTTTTTTACATGTATTTTACATTCTTTTTATTGTTATTTCAATTTAAATAGCATTTTAATAAAAAAAAAAATACAGCACAAAATGAGAATTAGTGCTCACTTTAAAAACAATATTATTTGTTGAAAAACGTTTGATAGCATATTTCCAGAAATTATAGTCCCATTTAATTCTGGAAAAATGTGTGCTACAAAATTCATTCATTCATTTAGCAAAAAGCTAAGTTAATAAATATATCTCTTTTTATTTCAAAACCGTTATAACTCAAAATTTCAAATTTTGGAGTTAATCATACAAAATTGTTCGCCATTTCATGCTTTATATTGTGTATACGTTTCATCTTGATGTCTTTTGAACTTTCCACGTTTTGTCGTTATTTCACTTTATGTTTGGAAACTTCGTTTTTCAATAAGAACGACACATTTAGAGTTGTGGAGTAAACTTTTAAAATGTATCGACGTTTTGTATAAAATATATTTTTTGACGACACGTTTTAGTTTACGGTACAATTAATAAAAGTTTTCTTAAATGGGTTTTTTATTTATAAATCGTTTTACTCTTTTTCTCGACGATGAGAACGGGTCAAAAACTTCAATTGCGATTATTTCTAAACTAATTTTTTTGAGTTATAACGTTCTAGAAGTAAATGAGCGATTACGGTATATTTTTAGAAAATTCAAGTTGTAATTTCCTTTTCGGACCCATTCCTGCAAATCTGTCTAAAACGTCTCCCGCACCAAGTGAAACCAAAAACTCCTGTTTGACGAAACCCTTAAGAAGAGGCTATAAGCGTTCCTGCGTCATTATAGATCTTAACTTATTTTTAATGATCGTTAATTTTTAAAAGCTTCTCTCACATGTGCAACTAGTGAGCGGAATGGACAAAAAATCGGAAACTACATTATAAAAGTTGGAATACGTGTTTTTTTTTTCTACATTATTCAACCGTAGTACCCATTTGTGAATACATACGTATTTTTTGGTGGATAGTATTTTTCATTAGCTCTGAATTGCTTTGAAACAATTTTATAGTCATCCTCACCAGCTTTGAATTGGATAAGCTTTCCTACTCCATAAATAACGTCGGTCGAATTCTTTTTTTTTTTGAAGAAGCTATGACGGTGCCGATAATTTGTTTGGCATGACAGCTGTCACATATGATGGTATACCATCCATACCTGTGTGCACGCCAGGGATGGCAGTACTACATTGAGGTTTTCTGGTGATAAAAGTTTTTCATTTAGGTATTCGAGGCTTGTGCAAATGAAAGCGACATAAGACGTTGTATATATTTAAATAATTTTATTTGACATTTTTTAGATAACAATAAAGGAAATTGATAAACAACATTTACTTTTGCTCAAGCAAAAACCCTGCAGAATTTTTTTTAATTATTTGTTTTTTTTTTTTTAATTTAATTGTTTCCAATGTCATTGTCTACAAATCAGTTATCGATTACGTTATATTCTGTTTTTCGCTTCCATCTCTAATATGTTACATGATTCCTTTGTATACTTTGTATTGGTCTTGCTTTCTCTTTTAATTAAATTAAATACAAGAAGTTGCAAAGCGTAAAGCTATGTCTACACGGTTGTCAGATCTAACAATATTGTCAGACCTGACAATGTACTGACAATGACCTAACAATAAAAAATTGCCACTACAATGTAGTTTGTCAGTTTACACGGTTGCTAGATATTTGCCAGAAAAGCTGACAATAAATTTTAAGCAAATTATCTGACAATAACTTTATCTGACAATGGTGCCAGGTAATAATTTGTCAGTTTACACGATTGTCAGAATTGCTATGTAGCAAAAATTGCCAGAACAATTGTCAGAAGTAAAACAATTTGTAGAATTGTCAAAAAATAGATTTTGTGAATTTTGTGGGAACAATTTTAATAAAGTTTTAAATTTTATCAATCTATGGATATGTTACAAAATGAAGAAGTAGTGACTATTTTAGCTGCTTACGTTTTAGAAAGTAGCGAGAATGAAGAGGAACCAAATAAGAAACGCCGCAGAATATGGGTAAAGGATTGGGTGCTTCATCGACAGCAGGAGGGTTTTTACGCAAAATTGCATACCCAACTTCGTGAAAATGAACCGGATTTATATCGTAATTTCTTGCGCATGGACGTCGAACAATTTGACAACTTACTGCTTTTAGTAACTTCACATATAAAAAAGCTGATACCAACATGCGTCAAAGTATTTCAGCAGGTGAGAGACTTGTTTTGACACTACGCTATCTAGCTACCGGCGAAAACTTTCGATCACTACAATACTTGTTTAGAATACCAGTATCAACGATCTCGTAAGTTTACACGATTGCAAGACATTTTGTACAAATTTTTTACAAATTTTTCTGGCAATATTGTTAGATCTGACAACCGTGTAGACATAGCTTAACTTTGTATGAAATCTTTTATCAATTGTTTTGTTGTATTTGGGGCAATATTGTTCTTATGTTACTTATTTTTTGCTACTAAATTCGCTTCGTCTCTGTGGTATTGACAAATTCCTTTATAGTTTATTTATTTATAATGTATTGCTTGTTTTATATATTAAACCTAAAGTACATAATTAGAATAACTTACATTAAAAAAAGCTACTTAATGATAATTATTTTTGCATAGGATACCTTGAAGCTGAAGATGTGTGTTAAAATTCATAGCAGTTATTATTTTCTTGCCACCGCAAAAGGCAAAATTTTACGCGTAAAACTGTTTAATATTTTAAGATATATTTTTTTATTAATCAGCATATTTTTTATATTTGTCTTTTCTTTATTCTTTACAGGTAAGAGTACAAAATTTCACATAAACTGTAAGTATTTTCGCTCTTGTTTCTACTTAAGTAACATTATTAAACAATAATATTTCCAACGAAATTTGGTACTTTAAAAATGATTAAATGAAAAATTGTAAACATGAATGAATATTTGATTGTTCAGCCTAATATTCTTTAGATTAAACAAAACAATTTCAAAAGCTTTTAGTGGTATCGAATGATCCCTGCTCATTTTCCATGCAACAATTCGTCAAGTCACCCAGTTCTTTGCATTTATTAGATGTATTAAAACCATATGTCTCAGGAAGCACCTGAAGGTTCCAGGTAAACTTAGGTTTGGTCTTATCCTCTGTATAATATTTGCACGTGTCTGTTCTTCAGTTCTTTGCTTTATTTTCATTATAATAATGTTAGCTTTTCGAAGCAGGTGACACAACATAAAGTACGTATGCATACAGCAACAATAAAGAAAATTATAATATTTTTCTCTTGCGTGCTATATAGCGATTTTAAAATATTATATATATATTAAATTTTAAATATCACCTTAAATAATCAAAAAAAAAAACATAATTTAAAAACTATTTAACGAAATAAACAAGAAAATTTCAACTTCTAAATTAAATCCCCCAAAGTTGTTCTAAAAAATAAACAAAATATAAAAAATACAAAAACAAAAAAAATAATTTACTTTGAGCGAACATGTGTACAAATTCGTCCTTGTGTGAAGGCATATTCATGAAACAGTCATTGACTGCCAGCTGGGTTTTTTCAGTTGTGTTAATGTGTGTTATATGTAGCGAATATAAATTTTAAGGTACTCAGGTCACGATCTAACTTTGCTTTTGGTTGTGAATTACTTTTCAAATAAAAAAATTATCTTTTAATACATTTATTTGTACATTAAGCGTATTAAAACAATCTGAGCCTGTAAACACATAAAATTTCTCTGTAGCAAAAACATACACATGATAGAAGTTTATAGATGTCAGAGAGTTAAAGGTATTTTTTGATAAGATAAGGGCTTTTGGAAGAAAATATTGTTATACAGCAATTTTTTTTTCATCGAAAATCAATTAATATAAACCACTTGAAAAGCAGGGCTCTGAATAAGGAACGAGAGTTATAGTAAAAAAAAAAGTACTTCTATTTAATATAACGAAAATAGTAATTTTACAAAAAAAAAATTATAAAAAAAACTTAATTTTGACTTGAATTTATTTGTTACGAGATTATAAAGTAGACGTTTAATACTTTGGATTTCTTGATTTGTGTTAACTTCACTTTAGGCCACTAATTAAGTGATGACGTATTCACACTCAATATGAGGGCGACTGTGATACTTATTTAACTGTCTACCAGAAAGTAAGAAACTGTGTGTACCAATTTTGTAACTTATAATTTTTTGTCTTCTAAGGGCAGGACAAATAATGAAGCTCAATAGGGCCCAGCATGCAAAATTATAAGATTTGTTTTCTTGCTTTGTAGAAAGTCATAGCAGCATCCCATTTCTTAAAATCATTTCGTTCCTGGTTGTGCCTGTTACTCCTTTCAATGTAAACTTGTTTAGCTTAAAATTAATACTTAAATGTGTTCATACATGCACGTTTATTGATATATTTATTGTCGAATATTTTGTTTATTGACAAAATTTATTTTGTGTTCAGATATACAAAATTTAATTAGCTCAATAAGCTCCACCCCATTCGCGGCTTCTTAGTTTTAATACCTAATAATGGAAAAAAAGAAATTAGTTATTTTTTAATAAGACCTCTATTTATTATTAATAATAATTTAATATTTTAAAACTTACCTTCTACTTGACTCGTCATATTTTCTTTTGTTTCGTTTTCTTTTGTTGACATACTTATGTCATTGTAGATAACTTTGCTCACTTAACATACTTCTGAACAGTGTTGTATTTTTAGTTTTACTCAATATTATAAAATCTCGTACTCATTGAATAAAAATTAAAATTTTGTTTATAATATTAAGCTCAACAATGAGATTAATTGCAATAATCTCAATAAAGGCGCATGTATGAACACACTATTAATATCAAAAATACTAATGTTGCAATTAGAGGCCTGCGTTCACCACAGCAATATTATTTTCACAGAATGATTATCCATTTTTTTCTCCAAAAACAATACTCTACAAAATAATTCTTGGGCAAAAAATATAAAAGTCCAGATTTACACTGTGCAATTTTTCGAGGCATTTTTTCTCAATTTTCTATTTAAGTTACAGTGTTATGCGTTATCTAAAAGTAAACATTGGCAACAGTAACTAAAAACTCAAGCAATACCATATTGCTTATTCCTTCTGCTTCACAAACAAACAAGAATTTCATACTGTAGATAACTTTGCTCACTTAACATACTTTTGAACAGTGTTGTATTTTTAGTTTTACTCAATATTATAAAATCTCGTACTCATTGAATAAAAATTAAAATTTTGTTTATAATATTAAGCTCAACAATGAGATTAATTGCAATAATCTCAATAAAGGCGCATGTATGAACACACTATTAATATCAAAAATACTAATGTTGCAATTAGAGGCCTGCGTTCACCACAGCAATATTATTTTCACAGAATGATTATCCATTTTTTTCTCCAAAAACAATACTCTACAAAATAATTCTTGGGCAAAAAATATAAAAGTCCAGATTTACACTGTGCAATTTTTCGAGGCATTTTTTCTCAATTTTCTATTTAAGTTACAGTGTTATGCGTTATCTAAAAGTAAACATTGGCAACAGTAACTAAAAACTCAAGCAATACCATATTGCTTATTCCTTCTGCTTCACAAACAAACAAGAATTTCATACTAGTTTCATGAAAAATTGCATAGTGTAATAGTGTACTTTTTTGAGTTTTTAGAAATATAATTTAATAATTTAAGAAACAGGTACAAAATATTATTTTACTTGTTAGCAAAATGAAGACAAATAAACGCAAACAATCTGTTTATTTTGGTAATAAAAAAAATACTTTGGAAATAAAATTTCTATTCAGGCTCTTAAATCAACTTTATTTCCGTACAAAACACATTTAGTACAAAACTTAAATTCCTTTAATTTCCTGTCTAATCAGCGTCATTAATGCATTTACATACTTTAGTGTATGCATGCTACTACTAATGTGCTTAAAACATTAAATACACAAAAACAAAACGAACTTAAAAAAAGCCAAATTAAAATTAACTCTTATTCCACATTTCACTCATTTTAAAACATTTTTTTTTTTTTCGTTTTTCTTTTTTGTATTTTTGACATACTGTTGCTTTATTTTTTTACATTCCTTCTATGGCACTTACTTTTAGAAGGAAGACAAAATTTCATAATTTGTAGCACGTCCACCCCTTTGTACTTTTAACTCCCAACTCTCAACTACCAACTAAATTAAATTCATTTTTTTTTAATTCCCCTAAAAAGCTTTAAAACACAAAAAGGAAAATCATAAAGTAATAAAATAAAAAAAAAAGAAAATGAAACATAAAGTAACAGATGACGTTAACTCACGCAGCCTTTCAAAAGGAAGAAATTCATTGACTCATGACTCACGGTATGACAGGTCGTCACACCTCATGCATTTTAAAGCAGCGTCTCCGCAGTTTTTAAATTTTCCTTTTCATTTTGTCGTCTGTGTAGTAAACATGCAGATGATACAAATTTTCAAAAACTTTGTGGACAATTTTTTCATGTATTTCGGCAGTTTAAGGTTTGCGTGCTCAGAATTTATTTTCAACAATTTTCTTTATGTTGTTGTCAATTTAATATTTTCTTTGGGAAAACTTTCTGATATTTCAGTTGGTTAATAAATTTATAAGCGATTGCAGATGATATGTTTTGACTATTTTTATTTTTAAATTTTTTGTAAAGAGCGATGGTTTTTAAATGAAAAATAAAGTACAGAGTGCGAGGTTATTAAATGTAATGGCAACCGTGGCTTTGCTGGTACCAACGTTCCCTAAATTTTGTTGATGCAGCGTTGATTATCTTCTTTTAATTATTCGGTAGCTGTGGACTGTTTGGCAAATTATTTCGACTTCAAATAACTCCAGAAAACAGTTTTAAATTAAGCAATCTGTTGATATTCCTGATAATCGTAACGAGAAGTTTCATGACTATGAAATGTCATGACCAGTAATTGAATTTCCATTAAATTTAATGACACAAATTCCATTAGAGTCCTTTGATACATATAGGTATTAAATACTAATTAAACTCCTATCGATTTTTTCGTAAGTCCCCTTTCACACACATCAAGTTTGACTCGTCAAGTCTTGAGTTTTTGGGAGAAAGAGGAGAAGAGAATAGAAAGGGGTACAAACCTGACCGTACCATCAAGTTTAAGAAAATTTTATACTTGAAGTTGGCTGCAGAATAGAAGTTGCAGAAGTTGAAAGCAAAGAAAACGAAACTTGATGAAACAAACTTGGCGGTGTGTGTGTGCACAAATGCAGGCTCAAAAGAAAATTAATCAAAAACTGATCAAGTAAACCTGATGGGTGTAAAAGAGGACTAAGTAATTAACTAGAAACCCATTAGATAAGCTGTATAAAAAATATTGTTAATTATTTCAACTGAAATCCTCTGGAAATATCAAAATACAAATTTAGAAATTTCCCAGCATTGTCGGACTTAAATAACGTCGCAATATTGTGATGGCAGCGATACGAATTAAGTTTCTTTGCAGTTTTAGTTATGAGTTGAAATATAAACGTCTTAACTGTGCCGCAATAAAAAAAGGATACCCTTCAATAGATTTCAAATCGTCAAATGTTTGATAAATTACGGTGGGTTCTTTTATTAATGTTTTTTTAATTTCATTTTATTTTCATGTATTGCTTCCAATTAAAATACCTTTCAAAAAACCAGATCGTTTGAAGACCCAACGTTTGAAGATCGTTATCTACACAGCGGCAAAAAGATAACGCCTACCCCTTAGTTTTCCATTTATTTCTTTAACTCTCGTTTGTATTCGTGCAGGAGTTGTTTTTTATGTTGAAAATAAATGAAAAAGATAAGAAAACTTGTGAGCTCTCACCTGATACAGCAACCTTTTTATTTACAAAGTTAGAACAACAACCCTCAGCAAAACTTACAATTTAAAAAAGCGTTTTTAAACAGAAAATCTTTCTGGGAATCTGCCGAATATAGCACTCTTACTTGTTGGTGCTATGTATTTTTCAAAAGGTACAACTTTTAGGCTAAGCTTGATGCCTTTCTAAACTTTTAAGCAAAATGACAAAAGCGTACTAAGGAGCATGGTGAAATTAACAATAAAAAAGTTAAAACCGTATTTTTTTCTTATCTATTTGAGACCTTTAAATCATTACTTTTTTACATCTGTAAAAATAAAACAAATTTAAAGAATTTTTAATTCTATGCAAAATTGTTTGTTTTGCTACAAAAATTGCTGTGGCCAAAAATAAAAGTTATCAAACATTTTTGAACATGTTCGTACCTAAAAGTTTCTTTGTAAAACTGTGGTCTTGTTTTTGCTGATTTTTACAGCCAATTAGAAAATTCTTCAAAACAATTTATCATTTTGCGGTTTAAGACTAAGTAACATGAACGTGCTATATTTCTCATATGGAATTTACTTGTCGCCTCTTCATGTGATGCCGTTTTTATTCAAATTTGTTAAAAATAAATCTATTCGATTTAAAATATTTAAATTTTATTTAAATTAGAGACCACACTAACTTATTAATATAAACAGATATTTTTTAGGTTTAAGCTTTAGCCAGTTATTTTTATTTAAATATTCGTTATTAAATTTTTTATAAGTAAAATTCACAGGCCTTTAAAAAAAAGTAAATTTTGCAAATTTTGTATTGCAAATTTTGTATTTTTCCTCAAAGATACTTTTTGCTACTAATAATTTTGTTAATAAAATGAAATATGTGCATTTAGTATTTTTTTTATGTTGATAAAAACCTTTTTTGTTCCTTTTTACTAACTAATATTTTGTGAAAGGTCAAACATTGTGTTAAGAGAGGCTTTTCAAAACTATACCTCTGCAATAAAGTCTTTACGAAAGTTACTTAAGCACTTGGAAAACGTTTTTATTTTATAAATAATAATTTTGTATAAATGCCTTTTATCGAAAGGTACTTTATGAATGATTTTTTTGAGTATACAACTCTAAAACTAATAAGTTCTATAAAAAAATACTATGCAAAAAAGTAACTTTTAAATTTGTATACTCTTCACTAAGTTTGTCATTCCGTGTGTAATTTCTACAATATCCATTTCCGACCCCATAAATTATATATTTATTCTGACTTCTGACCACTCATTTTTCATGTCATTTGCAACAATAAAGTAACTCCAATCAAAAAAGTAAATATATGGGGCAATAGAGAAATTAAAAATGAGAAAAAAACCTCAAGAAAAAAATTGGCGCTCGCCTATAATTTCCGAGGTACGGAAATCTGAAATTTTCAAATTTTTTAAAATATCAATATGGGTATCATTTTAAAGCTTTTCAAAGAGATTTTTAAGTAAATACTAAAATTTTTAAAAACGCTCAAAACTTAAGAGCCGATGTCATTTTTATGGAAAATTATATATTACTGCATTAATTCTCTGTCACCCTAATATTTGCTTTATTGATTGGAGTTAATCACTAAATTATGTTTACATACATGGTGAAGGCTATATAAGACTCGACATAGCCAAATCAATTTTTTAAACATTATTCTGAAAAACTGCTTTATCAAAATATTTTTTAAGTTTTCTTTCAAATAAAATTTTAGTTTTACTTAATAATAAAAAATATAATAAAATCTTGTGGCCGTTTTCCCCGATTTTCAATTAAAATTATCTTAATTTTATGTAAATTTTTCATTTCAGTTTCATTTTAAATAATTAATTTTTAAAATAGTTAATAAGCGAAGGTATAGATAAAGAAAAAAAATGGCAGTTTTGAAACTTAAGCGACTATTTTAAACCCACTACTATAGATTTATAAAGTTAAATATAAGTTTGTCTTTTTTATTGCAACCTTATTAATAATAAAACGAGAAGTAAAAATGTTTAATTAGTTAATCGCCAAAAAAAAAAACTACCAAATCTCTATTAAGAGTTTAAAGCTGTAAAAGCGAAAATAATCCTAAACAGAAAAATCGCTGAAAATACGATAAACAGTTGAAACGAACAAAATTTTTAATAAATTAAAACAAGATAAAAGAAAGAATGATCCAAATATTTGAGAAATACCTTTAAATCATCTCAAGTAATTTATTATAGTCTTTCACAAAAAAAAATGACTTTAACCTAAATGTCAACAACTAAAAAACTAATCTTTGTAATCATTTTCTGCATCATTATGCAGATTTAGGTGAAGGACATCATTTAATAATTAATATTCATTTTATTTTGCCACCTTGAATCTTGGTTCTTCAATCAAGGTCCAAATAAAATTGAAATGAAATGAATTTCGTCTATTATATACAACACATAATTTATAAATCATTGTATGTTTATAAAACTTTGATCAATTTTATTTTTTTATTAATTTTCAATATTGTTATTTTTATTTTGTTTGCTTTTGCTATAAAAGCTTCATTCTTCTCAATCTCTTCATTCAACAATTTTAAGGTTCTCGTGGGGTTGGCTATGATGGCAAAAGAAAATATAAAATTTTTTTTTTTTTTTTTTTTGCATTAGGCATTTGTGCTGGTTGTCTGCTTTTTTGTTGTTCGGTGGGTTGTAACCCGCACACCAACCGGTTGTTTTAATTTCTTTCCAGTTCACTTTCTTTCAGTGTTTTTAGTCAGATTTTTCTTCTGTATTGGTTATTTGTTTTGTGTTAGTTTGGTAATGATTTCCTTTGCATTGTCAAGACTTGCATCAGAAACACTATGAATTGACATGACGTGTCTAAGTATAACAAATTGCAACAAAAAAAAATATTTTTTAATTACTGTAAGCATGAATTAAAAATAAAAAACTTAATATAACAAAATGAAAGCAATAATTAAAATTTAATTATTATTTAATTATTTATAAGAAAAATGAAAAATATTAGACAAATATTTAATTTAACACTGTTATAATTAATCAGATGCAACCCGATTTGCATACCACTTCTTTCAAATAATAACCTATAAATATCATAATATAAATATATTAAAAGTCCCAAATATAAGAATTAATGTATTTAATAAAATGATAAATGAATAACTTATACACAAAGACTAAACTTGATTAAGGTGACGATAACCTAATAGAAATATATTATGATGAATTTATGTGATTGTAATTAAATCATAGTATTGTTATACATAATAATATCATTATTGTTAGAACCACATTGCCATTACATAAGAATAAAATTGTTCAATAAATTCATAACTTATTTTGAGATGTTTGAATACAAACAAATTGCTGAAAAATTCAATATTTAGGCATGTAACACATTCCGATCGGAATGGTTTTAATAATTTCGATCGATTATGTTATACCTTCTTCAGATTCCGATTGATTTTGCTTACAACACAACAAAGAAACCAACAAGACTCTTGAAGTGAGGACACATAAAAAAAGAGAGTTAAAAATCTGTAAATAACAAAATTAAGCCATACTGCACTCACGCTTCATCGCGACTGTAGTTTTATTTCCAGTACATAAAAGGGTCGCAAGGAAGTATTCTAAACTAAAAAACTGGCTGGCGAATTTTCCTAAAAATAAAGCAGTCGTCTTCTCAAAGTTTATCTTTTATATATTATTATTTAACTATATTTTCTAAATTTTTTTTATTCGTTGATTGCCTACATTTGCAGACATGATTAAAATATTATCCAAAATTTTCTTATAATAATATATTCGCACGTGCTGATCAGTTCAGAGATTATATTTGCTCTCCCAGTCGTAATAATACGTATGGTTCAAGAATGTCTTAAAGTTACAACACAGGATCATAATATATTTTTTAACCTTTGGTCAGATATTTACTTCTTCAATATTTTAATACGATTTCATAACAATTAAAATAATGGGTTGGATTCTAAATTAATTAATTTTAATAGAAATACAATACTTTACTGTATTTAACACACAACACGGCACAATTTTTTAAATCATGTTTAGGATTCAATAAATACACAGAAAAAAGCTTTTGAACCTATAATAATTTTATTTATTTTCAGATTGAATTTTTAATAATTTTATTATATAACTAATTAAATAGTTTATTAAAGCATTTATATATTTTATTAAAACAAAACAACAAGAAAAGAATTTGCTAATTTAATACTTAATTGAATCAATTAAAGCCTTAATAAAATTTTAATCTGAAAACAAACAAAAATATTAATAGTTGGAAAAACTTTTTTCTGTGTGATTAATTAATGCTTCTTTTATTATAAAAGTGAAAGTTGCTGTTCATTTCACATTTCGTCATTTTGCACCGTGCATGGATGAAAACTTATTTGAAGCATGCTTTCGGGCGTTAGAAATGAAGTTATTTAATATGTAGAAATCAAAACCAAACGATTGTGTCTTAATCCATAACGAATTTAATTTAATAATTTTATATTATAAAACTTTGTATAGAATTATACTATACAACTGCGTGGTAAAACAAACAGGCCGCAATTTAAATTAATAAATAAAAAAATAATCGAAAATAAGTTGCTTTCTTGCTTTGATGCTAAACCAGTTTTATATCCTTCACCACAAAAAGTTGAAAAATGGTATAAATTTGTCATTCCGTTTGTAATTTCTACAATATCAACCCAATAAAGTATATATATATATATATATTCTGACTTCTTATGCATAGCGAAGTCGATTGCGCGATGCCCGTCTGTTCATCCGTATATGTGTTAAATCAAGTTTGCCAAGGCACTAGATCATCTCGAGAAAATTCCAATATGCCAATCGATCAGACATAGTTTCGAAATGTGGCTTTTAAAAATCAGAGAGATCGTTTCCTGTCGGATCCTTCGAGGCAGCAGGCGAAACGCCACGCCCACCTCTATTTTCTCCATATCACTCGGAACAACTTCAATTAAAAAAACAAATATATGGGGCGATAGAGAATTGAAAAATAAGAACAAAAACAAGTAAAAAAAATTTACCGCTCGCATATGTTTTTCGTGTTACAGGTCTCTGAAATTTTAAAATTTTTTTAAATATCAATATTGGTATCATTTACACGCTTTTTATGAAATCTTTAAGAAATACTAATAATTTTAAAAATACTTAACCCATAAAGAGCCAATGATATTTTTATGTAAATTTTTGTACATGTAGTACTTAATTTTTTCCTTTTTTTTTCAATAATTGCTTTTTTGATTGGAGTTACTTTACTATACTAGATTTACATAGATGGTGAAGGATGTATAAGATTCGGAATTCGAATATAGCACTCTCACTTGTTTTTTACTGTGCATATGTATGTGTAAATGTATAATAGATTGAAAACATATCTAAGTCCGTGTATGTTTCATAAGCCTCTTAAGTTTTTTAATTTAAACTTTGTCTGTTTTAATAAATAATTCTTTAGATTTTTCTTTTCATACAAAAGTTATTTCTATAAATTAAAATATTAAAGAAATATGTATACATTAAAATAAAACCTCATGCTCATTTGTGTTGGTGTTATTTTTTCCTTTAGATTTTTATTTTGGCATCTGCATTTAAAGATTTTTTTTGCCTTTTTATAAATAACTGCAAAAGTGAAAAACAAGGTTTCATCTTCTTAAACAGTTCATAAGGTTTTTTTGTTCATTTTCTTAATGTCGACCTGCATTCTGGCCTTCAATGAGATTTTGTGTTGCTCTTATTAAGACAGAATGAAAAATATCTGTGTAAAGATACCAAAAGACTTTATTTAATTCATATTGATTTTCTTTACTTTCAACTACTTTTGCAGTGTCATCATCTGTTTCTTTTTTTATAGAAAATATCAAGTTATAAATTTGTGCTTTTTAAATAAACTTAAGCTTTATAATATTTTTTCTTATCTTAAGTATTAAATCAATTTAATATTTTTTACTTTTAATTCATTTATTTACATTCAAATTGAAATGTATTGAAAAATAAAAGAAAAAACTCATTTGTCAATTTATTTTATTTTTGTCCTCCTTCCAATTCAAACAGTTTATTTTATGAATCAGTGTGTCTGTATATATTTTATTTGTAGTTTTAAGTTATTTGCAGATATTCTTTTACACTCTTAAGTAATGAAAATATTGGCATATACACTTGGAGAAAAATATTAAAGATTATTTTAAGAAGTCAGGATTAAATAAATACTCGATAATACATGATTGATATAAGGACTTAATGGTTAATTAATATCATATCTCCAATGCCACATTTTAAATTATTATAACGTCCACGACTATAATGTAAAAAAAAGTGACGTTTAACTTGTCAAAAAATTTCTGCATTTGTTAAAAAGCCCTTTGTATCTTAAACGTATTTAAACTTTTGCCTTAATTCAAAGCCGGAAAATACATATGTTGCTCTGCCGAAAACGTATTTGACGCTAAATTTTAGAGTAGTCTAATTTCTTTTGCTATAACAGATTAAAAAAATTACTATATGCATGTAAATAGGATTTTATATTAAAGTAAGATACATTAAAGCTTTACAGTCTTATTCACAAAAATTTCTTATAGTAAGCCTAATGTGTACTTTAGTTATTAAACACTTTTTGTTTTATTAACCAGTAATAAGAATTTTTATTCACAAACGTTTAATAACGCAAAATTAACTATTAAACAGTTTTTATAGTATTGTAGTTTTATGTTGGCAACATCATTTCATATTATATGTAAATTTACGTTTAGTGATGCATACAACAACGAACCAGGTACCTGAATAATGTTTATATAATTAAAAAAGAATAATTAAATCACCAATAATAATATTTGATATAACTTAAATTATCATTATTTTATTATTATTTATTGTTTCGCATCAGAAAAAATTTTAAAGTAATAAAAAAATTGTGTTTAACCTTTTTTATAAAATGATTCACTGAACGAGTACAAAAAACTATCCAAATACCGAGCTTGGCATTACTGATTCTACATCACTATATTATTTTGTTTATTTATGATACAAATTTGTGGATTTTTTATTATTATTTTTATTTTCAAATCAATAAAATACAATGCTTTCGTTATGAAAGAACAATTAATTAAATTATGATATTTTCTCTATTCTCAACACATTTTCCACAAATATTAATAGTTAATTTGGTATTTATTACCTGTAAACTTATCGTTTTCTTTAATTGCAGAACAGATAAAGTGATAACTAAATTTTTTGCATTTGAAAAACCATGTAAGTCCATCTAATAAACTACGAAAACTCTGCTTCAAAACCCCAAAATAATTTGGGCGTTATTGTGTTTGATTTCATTTGCATTTTATGGTCTTAAATGGTGTAAATAAATACATATAGTTGTAATTTTTATTTAAGTATGTTTTAAACACTTACCTATTTTAGAAACTAAATTTATTATATTCGTAATATTTTTTTATTAATAGTTTTTCACACTTTTACAGTAAAAAATTTTACGGGAAAAATGCTTTTCAAAACTTGTTAAAGGTTTAAAGAAGCGTAACTGCTACATTAAATATTTGAAATTTATTAATCATTAATAACAGCGTAATAGTGCTATTAAGTGTTTGTGAATACTACTTTAGCGATTTTTTCTTATTAACCTCTTATTAAGCAGTTTAAAATTTTTGTGAATAAGACTGTTAAAGTTTAACTTCTTTACAAAAAATTAATGTGCATAAATAATTTCGTCTTTTTGATTAAAAACGTTCCCTAAAAAATATCACTTATCATCAAAAGTCATCTATATTTTATACCCTTCACCACCCACCCGACCCCGTTAAATATATATATATATTCTGACTTCCTATGCATAGCGAAGTCGATTAAGCGATGTCTGTCTGTCCGTCCGTGTCTAGGCAAACTTATTTTACAAAAAAAAATAATAAATAAATAAATATGTCAATCGATCAGATATAGTGTCGAAAGAGGTGCTATTAAAAATCAAAATGATCGGTCCATGTCCTTCGAGGCAGCAGGCAAACACCACGCGCACCTCTAATATTTTCATGTCATATGGAACAATAAAGTAACTCCAATCAAAAAAATAAATAATAAAAAAACAACATCAAGTGAAAAAATTGGCGCTCGCCCATATTTTCCCAGTCGAGGGCGCCGCAATTTTTAATTTTTTTAAAATATCAATATGGGTATCATTTTAAAGCTTTTGAAGAGATATTTATCTTTATATAGGCAGTACCAAAGTTTTTTTAATTTTTTAATTCTCCGTCATCCCAATATTTACTTTTTTGATTGGAGTTACTTCACTAAACTAGATTAACATAGATGGTAAAGGGTATATAAGATTTGCCATCGCCTAATATAGCACTCTTAGTTGTTTTTAATTAAGCTCACTAATATTTACAAAAAGGTACTTAATCGTAAAGTCGCTCATATACATAAAATAACATTTTCATATTATCTCATTAATTTGCACAAAAGACACCATTCTTGCTTCGCTCACTTCTCTCTTAAAATTCATTTTTTCATTATAGCTTTTCTTCTCGCAATTACGTTTTTACTTTAATTTAATTTAAATTTGTTCACTGTTTTACAGAAAAACACTTTTAACGATAAGAAAATTTTTTTTGTAAAAATTCTTTTCGAATGATTTTTTTTCTTTTTTTGGCAAAATTTTTGCTAAAAGCAGTAGTATAATTTTTCATCCAAAGACATCCTTTTTTCGCAATAGGTCGCTTTTTATGCCAAACTTCCCCGGCCAAAGTTTAGTGTTCATGCGAATATTTTCCGTTTAACAAAAGTTCACTTTTTAAAGAACGGCATCTTTTTTATAGAAATATTATACTATCTTTTACAAATATTCAATTTTTTCATTTAAAAAGACGATTTTTCTAATATTATAAGAAGCATTTAGTTAGAAAAAATTGTTAATTAAAAAAGTTTCAGACAGCAGTAGAAAATTGTCAATGAAATCGACTAATTTGCATTTAGAAAGATGCTCGAAACATTAAGATGTTTGCTACTGTTTAAGCTAAACGAACCAGAAATGCTTAATTTTACTTTAAGTTTTTGGTGGTCCTTTTCTCTGCCTGTTTTTTTGTCTGCCACTCGGTCTTTGCAAATTAAAACTCACACACAATGGCACATAAATAATGCAATTTGACTCTATTTCGATTGCGGATAAATGCACCATTTCTCAAATACTTATAATTTTTTTGCGTCGCATACCATTTGCCATTGATTAATGGCCATTTTTAAGTTCTCCGTTTTGTTTTATGTAGCAGTATTTGTGTGTTAACATTCGTTGTACAAAATTCTGGCAAACAAATACTGGTTCACATCCCTTCTGGCTGCAAACAACAAAAATCTGACTTTAAGCACCCGAAATTTAAAAAAAAAACATGGCAAAAATAAAACTGTTTCCGAAAATACTCTCACTTTGAATAGATTTCTTTTTATTTGTATGTTCGTATTTGTATGTTTTTCCCCGTTGTAGACTTTTCTGTCATGTATACGACACATTATTCCAGACATTCGTGACAGAAACTTTTGAAAATTGCATTCCCTGCATTTACCAATTATATATATGTATATATATGTATGTATAACAAATTTATATATAAGTTTGTGTGTTTGTTCAATATAGAAGAATTGGTATGAGATGCCAAAAAAAAATGTTTAATAGTGTGACACTCGCGTTAAAAATTTGTTATTTTTAAATATAGTATTTCTTTGCCAACTTTATTTTATTTTTTATAAAAATTTTCCCTTTTTCTATGTTTATGTGGTATGTGTTCTTTGTTGAATTTAATACTTTTTTTAAGATTTTCTTAGTGGCTTTGTGGCATGGAAAAATTTAGAAATTTACATTCAATATCCTCTTAATCTGCTGAGTCGTTTTGCATTTATAATACTAAGTGACATTTCAGTGTTGGAAAATTGTTAATTCTTTAAAAGCATTCTATGTAAATTTTTTTTAATAAAACATATTTTAAAATATAACTTTTGTTTCTTAATTTCAGTGTTTTACAGTTTAATTCTTCTTAAAAATATTACATGAAAATGAAGATGTTATCTAATGTCCTCTGTCTTTATCTGCTATCAATTTTCTTTAGTCTCGCATAGTTTCTACGCAGACATGGTTTTTGTTTTCTTACTATTGCAGTTTACCTATTTCTGCTATTCCAGGGCTTAGTTAGAAAAAGTTGAGGAAAAAAAAGAAAAACCGTTTAAAATATTGCAAATGAAAGAAAAGCCAGATAAAGTTGCCCAATATCAAAAACTTAATTTACAAGCGAAATAAAAATTTCTTTTTGAAAAAAGTGTTACCATCATGAAATTAATGTCTGAAAAAAGACAATAGATTTGCCATGATTAGTTTAGATTCTTTCATTAGCAAACTTATTATTGTAGTCTATAATATGCCTAAGTATCGTTATTCTAGTTCGCTATTACAAACTTTAAATTGGTACTAGAATCCTAAGAAAGTTATATCTTTTTAATTTCTTCCTAACTAATTTTTTTATCTCGGGCCAGCATTTTGGGAATGACCTCTACTAAATCATTGCTTTGTGCCAGAACTCATAAATTATGTTATGGAAAGGAAAATCGAAAGAGTAGTTTATATTTGACTTAAATTTTCCTGCAATGAAAGTAACTGAAAAGACCTCTGTAGGAAGATGATTCCACATACGAACTGTTAAGCTAAAAACGAATGCTCTTTATATTGCATAGGGCTATACACTAATGGAAACGGTGTTGTACAGAAAAACGATATCGCGAAGGAGTTCCCTAATCTCATTAGAGCACATTTCATTGTAGTATCGATTAAACAGTGATCACAATCCACATTGCGTCGATGTTTAAGGGAGTCAATAAATCTGTATATTCTACTGTCACCTATGACCATCTTTGCCCTCTCTGGCACGCGGTCGAGTAACTCCAAAAGAGCCTTTGCATGGGAATTGTGTTCCAATTTTGGTTTTCAATTCCGTAGGATGTTTTAATAAATTTTTTAGTTTTTAATAGCTTCTGAGACCGCCGCAACTTTACGAAATTTCCGGTGCAGCTGATGTATCAAGATTTCAGCGAGTGGTCAAAATAGTAAAGAAATGAGTGCAATTATGGCTATTAAGTTCTTTTAACATCGACGTATTGGTCGGCTTCTTAAAAATATTTGAGTGAAAATTCGAAAACCGCTAAAGACTCGAAAGGTTGGCATTTTCTTTAAACTTCACAAAGAATTTACTTAAGTCAGCAGACCTTGCAAAGCAGCATATTCACCGATCAAGCCATTTTTGTTAAGCAAATTTTTTTAATTCGAAGCTCAGAAACTATCTGGTATGGATTTTCGCCAGGCCTTGCAGTTGGAACTGACCTTTGTGAAAACTTTCTTAAGAATTGGAGGAACAAGATATTTGCCATCGTGTTCTTGTTGCGGTAACTGGACGAAATATGGTTTTGGCAGGACGAACGATTTTCATGTCATCGGTGAAACCATCAGTGATATATGTATTTATCTTAAAGACACTGACTTTTTAATGCTTCTAGAGTTTAACGCGAAACCAGTCGCATGAACTATGGAAGGTAAGGACTTTCAAATTTTTACCAGTAGATAAACTACTGGTATCGCAGAGAGCGGTAGGCGGCAATTATCACGGTCTCTGTTTCAATTATTGGTAAGGCCGTCCAAGAGTAAAGAGGTAGCTGTGGTTAACACGAAAATGCCCAGTGTCTAATGTACCCTTGCATTGCAATTGCACGATGTGCTTAGATACTATTTAGTTCTCCAGGAAGAAGTATGGTTTTGTTAACTATGATGCTAAAAGTTGCTACTAATTTGATCCGATGTTAAGACGCTTAACATGGACGTCTACTCGCGTACCCATTTGCGGGCTCTTCCTTTGCATCTTAATCGAAATACTTTTCAATATCACAACTCCCCTCCTTATTGAGATAACCTGTATTAAACATAACTGTACATATTGGTCCATATTCATAGTTAAAATAAAGTATACTTTAAGAGAACAAAAGTCGGTTTTACTTTAGAATCGACTCTAACTCATTCATGGACAATTTAAAATATACTTTTGGAGAGAAAGTCAACTCTAAATTTTAAAACTACCTAAAGCTGTTTTTAACTCATTTTTCCAAAATTATTTTATTTGGTTTAAAAACACAATACTCTTTGTCTGATTTTTATACCAAAGTGAACAAAATAAAAACAAGGTTACTTTTTTCAAATGTTTGTTTAGAAATGTTATGAAAGCAAAAAAGATAATAAGAGCTTTTTATTTTAGAGTATACTTTGGCAAGAGTCGACTTTTTTCTATAACTATGAATATGGGCCGTTGTGTGTAAGAACATATAATTTTTGTTGTTCTTTTAAACTTTATGTACATTAATTTATTTTTAAAGTTTCAATAAAAGGGATTTAAATTTTTAACAACAACAACAACAACAATCTTACAGTAAAGCTGTATTTAGTTGTATGTTACAAGGGTTATTAAAATTGTAATGTTTATTTTCTTGTCTGTTTACAACTTTTTACATTAAGTTTTAACAATTAAAAAAAAAGAAGAAAAAAAGAAAACAAAAATTGATTACAAAATTTTCTGAAAGTATAAAACATACATACAGTACTGTTCGAAACCTAAGCAACTTTTCCCAAGCAAATACTCATGGTCGTATATGTTCTCTTTAAATAGATTATTGAAAAATTTCCTTTTTATTTATTATTATACATATAGTCTACATACTAATAATAACAACAAAAAATACGTTTCATGTCTTTAGAAGAAAAAATAAAACAAAAACAAAGTTAACCTAAAAATTCGCTGTTCGAAACCTAAGCAACTTTTACATTGTTGCATTTGTTGCGAAATATTAACTAAAACAACAACAAAAATTTTAAACAAAAATTTTAGTCCCGTTATGATTGCTATTGAAAAAAGTAATTTTGGTTGATTTTATGCATTTAAGTGGTACCAATTCTTTAGAAGTGCAACCATGACGCGAACACGTTATGGATCAGATTATTGAACTTTTTAATAACGGTAAACCCCAAATTACTATAGCAAACCAATTAAATATTAATAAATCAATAGTTTCCCGACTTATAAAAAAGTATAAAGCTACTGGGAAAGTTGAGAAGGCCAATAGCGGTGGGCGACCTTGAAAAACTTCTGAGCGAACAGACCAGAAAAATTTCCGCCTAGTTAAAAAAATCCATTTATTTCTTCGAAAGACATAGTGAATGAGCTTGAACTTTAGATTAGTTCTTCCACTGTAAGAAAACGTTTATTGGAACAAAACTTAAGAAGCTTGATGCCATCTAAAAAGCCTTTGCTGACTAAGAAGCATCTAAAAAAGAGGTTTGTTTGATTGATTGCAACGTAGTCTCTGATTTTCTCAGCTTTTCGGTAGTTTTAGGTTGGATTATGCTAGAGCACATATGGATTGGACTATATCCAAATGGAGAACTGTTTTGTTAAGTGATGAATCTAAATTTAACTTACTAAATTCAGATGGAATTTGCCACTTGAAAAGACCAAAAGGAAAGCGGCTACATCCTCGGTACTCAAAAGCCACAATAAAGTATGGGGGAGGAAATGTGATGGCTTGGACTTGTTTTTCGGAAAGTGGTGTTGGTCCCTTTGTAGAAAATCAAACAAAAATGGACCCTTTTGTTTACAGAGACATTTTAGCAACTCACATGCTTAACTATGCTGAGTTGGGAATGCCACTTCGATGGGTGTATCAACATGACAATGACATAAAACACTCATCGAAGTTAGTAAATGATTGGTTATGACCTAATGGGGTTCAAGTTTTGGATTGGTCACTTCAATCGCCAGACTTGAATCCCATAGGGAACCTCTTTGAAATTTTAAAACGGAGAGTTGGAACTCGACGCTTTAAAAATAAACAGGAGTTGATGAACTGTCTAAAATCGGAGTTGGAAGCTATAACAACATCTATTCTATCGAGTCTTATTGAATCTATGCCCAACAGATGCGCTGAGGTCGTAAGTAACAAAGGATATCACAGCAAATATTAAAAGTTGCTTAGGTTTTGAACAGCCAATTTTTAAGTTACTTTTGTTTTTATTTTATCGTACCTTCCAAAGAAATGGTTTTTAACTTTTGTTGTTATTTTTAGGTTATAGACACATTGTGTAGTAGTAAATAAAAAAAATACTTTCTATAAATTTATTTAAAGAAAAGATATGAGTCTATTATTGCTTAGTGGGAAAAAGTTGCTTAGGTTTCGAACAGTACTGTAAATATAAAAAATATAAATTAATTTTATTTACCTGAAAGTTGCTAAATTGATTTAAAAATATGTTTTAAATAATTGTTATTGACTATAAAAATTAAAAAAATAACAATATTTGCTTTTACAATTGGTGCAACAAAAATCATAAAAGAAAAAAAATTAAATTCTGCTTAAATTCATTACGGCAAATCCCAAAAAAATATGAATATTTTTATTTTACCATAATAATCAGGAGTAGCAAACATTTTGTGTAAAATTGTCGGTAGTTTATTGCTTTGTACCAGGTTTTCGAATATTTAATCAAATTGTATGAAACGTACTAAAAATTATGAACAGATTTTTATTCATATTGAAGTTTATAAAAAACAGAGTTGACTTTTAATATTTTTTGTATTTGTTTTTCATATTATGAAATAAAAAAATTAAGGTGCGTGTCAATGTGATAAGGTCACTTATGTATTTTTTTAAATTATATAAAAATGTAATGTAGCACTAAATGTAGTACTAAAGTTGTTTATTTAATAATCATTTACCAAAATTTTTTAGTCAGTAATAGTATTGACAAATATCGAATGTTACTTTTAAAATGAGTTGATATAATAAGGTCAGTTCCAATTATATGACAATAAGCATTTTGAGGACACATGAGACAAAGGAAGTGCTTGATTTTCTGACAAACGAAATTTAAGTTTTGGTTTGCCATATCAAAAATTGATAGAAAAATTATAAAAATGTTCAAGAAATATCACAGGCTTTTATGTTCTATTTTTATTTCATTAGAATGATAAATGATTTTTATTTTTGCCCATTACAAGAGGAATACTTTTCGTGTTCCAAAAGAACAAAAAAAAATTAATGAACAATAAAAAAGTGACCTTATCATTTTAACGCTTACGTTTGACTACACAATTAACATGTATGCTTTTTTATCTTAACAGAACTATGTTTGTTTGTTTTTATTATAACCATATTCATGTTTTAACGACTACTTGAAAAAATCTAAAAAAAAATTAGTAGTGTTTTCCTAAAGTGTTTTTATTACATTTTTATTGTTTGCTCTGGCTTAAAATGGTTATTGCTGTTTCAACTATGAATTTTAGTTATAAATTCTATTTGTTAGAAAAATTGAATATATTGATAATATAATATTATTTCTTCTTTCTCTTAATTATTTTAATTTAAAATTTTGTTTTCCCTTCTCTCTTCTTACAGGTGAGTGAATTTCATATCTTTATGTTGGGTTTATAAAAATTATTAGTTGGTACGTAAATTATTAATAATAGAATAATATTTTTAAAAAGAATTTGGATAAGAGATATATTTTTTTTACACAAATCTGTTGAATGACTCTACCATCTGTCACAAGGTTTACCCCAGGTAACCTTTTTCTGTATGGTAACAGAACATTTAACTGAGTTTGGATTAGATAAGATACCAAAGGGTGTCTCCGTAATTGCTCTTTTAAACCGTTAAGTATGGACACTTAAAATTTAAACAATTTTTTTTTTTAAATTTAATATATTTCTCGCCGTCTGCCTTTTTGAAGTCGGATTGCTTTTCTTTGCAAGAATTATTACATTTAATATGGTAACAAAAATAGGACTTTAAGCCCTGAGCACATCTGTAAAAGTTAAACTACAAGATAAAGTATTAAGACGTGTATGTGTGGTAAAAACAGTTAAATAATTCGTTAGATCCAACACTAACATGTCGATCAGCAGCGAGGACTGCGTTAGAGAAGAGAATATTGCGAGTATAAATTCCAACGTAGCCATGAGTAAAAAAATAAAAACAATTATTACAAAGCAGAGCAGGTGTATTGCTTAAAAAGCGAATAAGTAGCAAACTGAATATCAAACTTTCCAGTCTCGATAAAAAGAAGAAACATATTGTTTTAGATCCTCCAAGCATGTGTTGGCAAAGGCAACTGCTGTAAAGAACTGCAGTAGCAATGGTTAAGGCGGTGTTGTTCGCTGAGAAGTTTTATTAAGCAAGAGAGAGTATCGGAGTACTTATTACTCAAAACAATATTAGAATCTCTTCTTTAACGAAATAACTATAAAGCTATAAACAAGCATCTCCTTACATATTCTTTCATGAACTATAAAATTAGGTAAGAAATTGTTGACGAAATCTGGCAACTTGCTAAAATCTAAAGGCGAATATGCTCTTCAATAAGGACAATAAGTTTTATTATAAATTCAATAGTTTTACTTCAACAACTTATTCCTTACTACAACCTGTTCATAAAATGAAAACTGTGTTTTAAAGGTGCTGATTTAAATTTTTTTTAATTTTTTTAAATATTCAAATCTTCCAAAATATTCTACATTTAGTTTTTAAAGGAACAGTTTCTAAATACTTTTTAATGAAAACAATTTTAATATCATATACATTCATAGTTTAACATTGACTGATACTCATGAGACGCTCTTAAACTTTGACACATATAAGAATTTCTGCATTTAATGTCAACTTTCTATCTATTCTATTGAAACTGGTAGAAACAAAAAAAAAAACAACAACTAAATGCTTTTAGTTCAACATTAAAAAATAACAATTTATTTTAATCAAAATCCTCCTAGGCATAACAAATGATACTTTAACTCTTGTAATGATGAACACTTGACATTTTGCTACAATTCATTATCATTATTTTAATCTCTAAAATTCTAAAATATTTTTTTTTCTTTATCAACAATTTTATTCAGCCCCATTAAGTTCTGCTTAAATTTTATTTTGTCTATACCAACCAATCAATTATTATTTTTCAAACATATTTAAATTCATTTCTTGTTAGTATCCATCCACTTCCACAAACAGCAACATACAATATTATGGGGAAAGATATAAAATTAATTATACGTTTAATTACAGCTCGTTAGCACAACATCAAACGCATAAATACAGAAAAGTTTATCTTCTATTTAATGCAGAAAAAAACTGTTTCCAGAAATTTTTATTTATATTTTTTTTATTATAACCCTCTTTAAAAACGACAAATACAATATATATTAAAGCAAAATATGAAAAAAGTATAGAAATGTTCTGTTAAAAGGAATTTACATATTAAAGCTATAAATACAATAAATACTTTTACAATCTTAATTGCTAAACCTTTTGAGTCTGATACTTATGTTTCAAAATATTCGTAAAAATTTTTACATTTTATGGGGGTAGAGTTTAGGTCTTGGCTTCAATTATTTTTATATTGGGACCGATCTCAAAGCATAAAACATCCAAAAAGAGAATTCAAAATCAGTTGACAATTGATAAAGTTGTGAAGTATTAAATATGATTAAAAAAAAACAAACAACGGAAGAAGAGTTTCGATAGTACTAGCGACGTCAGGCACCTTGGTTAAATAATAGAAAACACTGCGGTGATTATTGCTCCGAAAACGCATCGTACCTTGATCTCGACCAGTTGTAATCAGTTTTATGCTATTGGTGTTAAATGCCTCTTGACTAAGAAAAAAAAGTTCGAAGATAATAGTATTTACTAAGATCTCTTACTGGTAAAAACAGACTAAGAGATTTCGTAGAGAGTGTTTCGAATCCATTAAAAATACCTAAAGGTTTTAATACGATCGATCTTCACTATGGGATGCAATTAGAATCTACTCAAAGTCCACTAGGCAACTTACAATACCAATACAATAAGTAGACCCCCATTTAAAACTTCGTGTGGTGATTAGGCAAGAAATGAAAAGAAATTAATTTATCTTTTCTAATTTATTAAGCACTAGGTCAGTTTTATAAATAATAAAAATTTTTATTTTCAATATTTCGCCACACCTTTGGGTGGCATCATCAGGAAACAGGAAACAAAAAATTAGATTTTCTTTTTTTTAAAATAACAAAATTAAAATCAAATTATTTTTTCAAACAAAAACAGAAAAATCAAAAACCAAACGACAAAAAACTCAAATATTTAATATTTACATTCTTATAAATTTAAAACTCAAAAAACATTCAAGTAAAATAACTCAAAAATTTTAAACATTTACATTCTTATAAAAATTGAAAAAACAGAAAACATTTAAATTATTTAAAAATTTTAAAAAACTTAATTCAAATACATTAACATAAACTTTCACGATAGAAATGTTACAAGCAATCATATACTCTCAAACGTTAATTGTTTTTTATGGACTAAATGTCTATAACATTGCGCAACATTATCAGTATCAGCCTTAAAGTTTATTCTTTTTGTTGCTGGTATTTTAATTATTTGTAACATCTCTAACATATACCGACGCTTATAATTATTTTATATATTTAAAACAGATGCATCTTCAAAGTTAGGATTATGATTAAATCTGGCACAAGTTAAAAAGATATTAATTGATAATAATTTTCCAATGAGAGTGATAAATAGTTTGTTTAAACAGTTAAGGTTTAGGAGAGCAAATAATACAAGAGATGTTACTGAAACTAAAGTTTATAAGTCTTTAATTTATGTACCAGAAATAGCAGAAAGGATTGAAAAATCAAAAATTTTTGATGGGGATAAATATAAAATGGCATACAAAACTTATAATACTTTAAATAGATTATTTAGTAAAACAAAAGATAAGATTAAAAAATGGGACATGTCAAATGTAGTTTACAAAATACCTTGTAATGGTAATGATAGTGAGAATTGTAATAAGGAATATGTAGGTACGACAAAAAATAAACTAAAAACTAGAATAGCTGGACATAAGTCTGATCAAAGATACAGGGACGTTAATAATTCACAAAAAACTGCATTATCTTCCCATTGTGCCAGATTTAATCATAATCCTAACTTTGAAGATGCATCTGTTTTAAATATAGAAAATAATTATAAGCGTCGGTATATGTTAGAGATGTTACAAATAATTAAAATACCAGCAACAAAAAGAATAAACTTTAAGGCTGATACTGATAATGTTGCGCAATGTTATAGACATTTAGTCCATAAAAAATAATTAACGTTTGAGAGTATATGATTGCTTGTAACATTTCTATCATGAAAGTTTATGTTAATGTATTTGAATTAATGTGCAGTTTCCATATTACGGGCGATCAACACGTCTAGAAAATTTATATGAAAATAACTCAAAAAACTGAGTGCTTTTCATACAAATTTTTTAGACGTGTTGATCGCCCGTAATATGGAAACAGCACATAAGTTTTTTAACATTTTTAAATAATTTAAATGTTTTCTGTTTTTTAAATTTTTATAAGAATGTAAATGTTTAAAATTTTTGAGTTATTTTACTTGAATGTTTTTTGAGTTTTAAATTTATAAGAATGTAAATTTTAAATATTTGAGTTTTTTGTCGTTTGGTTTTTGATTTTTCTGTTTTTGTTTGAAAAAATAATTTGATTTTAATTTTGTTATTTTAAAAAAAAGAAAATCTAATTTTTTGTTTCCTGTTTCCTGATGATGCCACCCAAAGGTGTGGCGAAATATTGAAAATATAAATAAAAATTTTTATTATTTATAAAACTGACCTAGTGCTTAATAAATTAGAACAGAAAAACTATTTAAAAAGGTCAAAAAAACATTTATATAGAAATTAATTTATTTAAAATTTTTATCAGAAAAGTCAGAAAGCACTATTATTAATGATTCTTTTTTATTTTTTTTATTTTTATATTTTGTTACGAATAGTAGGAGTATGTCTGTCCAACGAAGTTCATGTCGAAATTGCTTAAAGATTCACTAATGGAATCCTACGAATTGGACCTATTTTATGTGAAAACGTTTATTCAATTATATTTCCAAAACTGAAATTCAAAACATTTGCAAAAACTTTGTTCTATTCAATTATCAGCCCTGGACCAATGCGAAGACTTTATAGCAGAATTCAGAAAAGTACCCTCACTGTACAAAATTCTCGTACATAAATTAAAAAAAAACCAAACTAAAACCAACCCGTACATATTTCTTTTTTTCATAACAATTATTTATATTACATAATTTTGAAACTTTCCATACACATCCAAGAATGTGTTTTATTAAAATATTTATTTGCGTATACGTACGTGAATGTACGACTATAGCTATTGTTTGTGTACGTGTACTCCATTTTCAGTACGTGTACGGAAAAAAAGTACATGGAAAAATTAGGATAACTTCGTTTACGAAAAAAAGTTCATAGATAAATAAGAATAACTGCGTGTACGAAAAAAACGTACATGGAAAAATAAAAATAACTGAGTGTACGGACGGCAAAAACTACATGTACGATAGCGAAATATAATAATATTTTATATTGTTATTATTATTCGTTTTTTTTAGTTAAAAGTTTAGTTTAACATTGCAGTTTGTTTTTGATTATTAGTAAGTAGAGTTCCTTGTAAATTCAAGGGAGGGCATAAAATAAGTAGTGTTATAAAAAGTAAGAATTAATAATTTGCTTATCTTTAACGTTAATGCAATTATACCTAGAGAAGGAATTTTTGATGTTTACTGGTATCATAAAACAATCTTATAATAATAAAATAAATAATAAAAAATAATATAAAGTTTATAGGTCAACTTTTAAGAAATTAAAAATGCCACAATTTATTTTTATTAAAAGTACTTAAAAACTTTCTTTTATTTTTCTTTACCAACTTCATTCATTAAAAACTTTCTTTTATTTTTCTTTACCAACTTCATTCTTGGAGTTAGAATTATGTCAAAAATTAAAAAAAAAAAAAATCCAAATTAGTGCAGGCAATACGAAGTGGCACACATATAAGACTTCAGAGTAAAGATGCAGACCCCATGTCTAAAAAACGATTGATATCATAAAATGACATGACTACATCAATCAACCAGATATTGCTGAACACTCGATCAACCGAAAGTATAAGCTTTCTAAATGCGCAGATTGTGTTAAAGCTGTTTTCTGCATGAAATTAAAAACCAAAAACCAAATTTTCTGTTTATAATTTCAATCTAAAGTTGTTCACTTCTTAAACACAACAAACAGTCTTTATTGTGAATAACGGCCAAAAAAAAATATCAAACTGAAGGTACAACGGCAGTTTCCATCAACAAGGCACCAGTGCAGAAAGAACTTAATAAAGTTATTGTTTATCAAGACAATCAAAGCGTTCAATTATGTATGAAAAAAATAAGAATAAAACTATTGAACTTTTATTTTATTCCTCCAATAATACTTCTTTCTTATCCTGTTCTGTTTGTCGATTTTTCACTTTTTAGCAAATTTTACCTTTAAAAAAGCGATGGCAGAACCAAAACAGCCAGCACAGGTTGATAACAAAAATCAAGGTTTTAAAATATTTATGTAAAAAAGTAGAAAAAGAGTAGTAGAAGTAACAACATACTAAATACAATATATAAAGCAAAAGAAATATTTTAGTAGCCAAAGGGATAGACATTGGCCTGTTAACGAACACGTGAGTAGCAGAGATAGTTGGGGGCGAAAGTGGCATTGGTAATAATTTTGATAGTAGTAGTTGTGTACTTTTACACAATAAAATAAAAAAAACTTTACCACAAGCAATAGCAACAACAAACGAAAAATATGTAGTCAAGCCAAACCAAAAGCTACATGAAAAATTCAACACTTTTCATTGCATATCGATCGCTTGGACTTGTTCTATAGAAATGTATTGCATGCATACTATTAAGAGAGGTACATGTAACGGTTTTTTTTCAGATGCATAAGAAATGTATGTTTGTGTTAGTAAATTGCATACAAACTCAACAACTATTCATGGTTATGCAAAGCCCCACTTGTTGTTGTAGGATTAAAATCTTTTTATATTTCTTTTATTGTTGTGATATATTAAGGGGATAAAGAATGAATCATTTATGTATGCATTCAAACATATACAAACACGCACACATGCACATGCACATATTACTTATGGCGAAATTGATAAATAAAAACTACAAAAGAGAAAAAAAAAAATACAAGTTTCGTAGTACAGCATTTAAATATATTTTTGAGTGCTTTTCATGTTACTGGTAAAAAAAAAGCAAAGGTACTATTATTGCAACTTCAATAGCTACCGAATTCTTTTTTTATTTCTTTTTATATTGTGATATATTAAAAATCATATATTCAAAATAAAATTATAATAAGAATAATGTTGTACAATAAGATTGTTTGTACACGTGTACATACTGCACATATGTAAATGTATAAAGTATGCAAACATTAATGGCATTCACAATTTCATTAAATAATTAATTTGTAGAAAATATTTATTGTAAACAATCAAGGTATTTTGCTATTTTTATACCCTTAGGTGGGAATTTCAAAATATGTTAAAGCTTATAAATAACTAATATCATCCATCAAGCTACAAGTTAATATTCTAATTTGTATTTTGAAAAAATAAAAATAAGAGTACAATACAAAAATGTCGTTAACCATAAATCTACTACTTACGGTATTTACTCTTTTTCCTCTGCATCAAACACTTAAGCGTGCTATGATATCAAGTCAACGCCAAAAACATCAATATAAGTCTCTTCTAATGGAACAGACTTTTTTACACCTTCTACATATTATTGACCGACGCCTGTAATATGGATGGAATCTTATATCTACTTCCCGCGAGTTTGGGAGAAATACAACCCCTTTCGCTTGCAGCACTGTGTACAATTAACTCTGAATTTAAACTGTCCAGTATGCCTATTCTAGAGACTTAATATACCATATATTCTTTTTTATCCTCATATCGAGGAGTAAGTTTATCCGACGGACCTAAGAATGTATTAAATATGTTTTTATGCGATTGTCTGAAAATGGAAGGTATTACTCGTATCAGAAAGGTATATTTATATTTATTTCGGTTGCGTACAAAAAAAATAGTTCCATTGGTTGGCTTGTTTTCTCGCCTCTTTTGATTGGGTGTAAATGGTTGCTAAAGTAACTATAATTTAGTTAAATTATATTTTTATTAAGAAAAAGTATACAACTACAAGCAACTATGTTTTATATTCCAAAAAAAACATTTTTAGAATTAAAAAACGGTTGTGATTTGTTTCTAGTACCCGAAAACACCGTCTTCCTCAGTATTTTATCAGCCGATTCAAAAACTACATAGGTGCACAAAATAAAATATTTCGAAGAGCGTACTATTACTGATTAGGTGGTGAAACCCTCTACAACTAAACCCCTAAGTTATCTTTGGATATTCTGGGTACGGATCCTAGAACCTGTCAGTACACAGTAGGTAATTTTGTGATACCTATCAATTTCTTTCAACTTCTTACATTTACCTTAAAATGTGAACTCCCAGAGTATAAAATTTCCATTCAAATACTCTTAAATTTATAATAAATAAAATAAATCTCACGCACATTTACATGACACACAACGCAACATGTTGAATATTATATTTGCAAAATTTTATGTCATACCAAACAAATTTTTTTTATTTACTTTTTTTGTGTAAATGTGTAAGTGTATAACAATGTTGTGTATTATAATATTTTCATATATTTAAATATAACATTTTAGTTGTTTATTTTTTCTCAAATATACTATACACATGTAATTGCATAATATATTTATTTTATTTGTAACAATTACTTGTGCAACATATAAACAGCACACAAATAGTAAAATTATTAATACGAAATTGATGTATATGTACAAGTTATAGTGATTAAGTATTCTGGTGTTCTTATAATAAATTAACATTTTTAAGTATACATTGTGGGTGACTACCAAAACGTATCAACACAAAGTTTATAAACATTTGTGCTACCGTATACAAATTATGTACGTACGCAAAGTTGCTAAACAAAGCATCAACTTTATACCCTTGCCTCAAAAAAAGGAAAAAATGTATATATAAGTTTGTCATTCCGTGTATAATTTCTACAATATTCATTTCCGACCCCATAAAGCATATATATTCTGACTTCTTGTGCAAAGCGAAGTCGATATGTGTCAATCGATCAGATATAGTGTCGAAAGAAGTGCTATTGAAAATTAGCAAGATCGGTCTATGTCCTTTGAGGCAGCAGGTAAAACACCACGCCTACCTCTAATTGTTGCATGTCATTGGGAACAATAAAGTAACTCCAATCAAATATACATATCATTTTAAAGCATAGCCGAATATAGCACTCTTACTTGTTTTTTAATGCGTCTTTACTTGTCAACTACGTTTTGAAATGGTACACAAATGTACATCGTTCGAATACATAACTTGTGTTATTTTTCAGCGTTGTTCAGCCAGGTTCCTAACCGAGGAATATTGTCATACGTTAGATTAAACCTGCCAAAAAAAAAGCAGATGTCCATTTTTTTGAAACCTTGTGCCCCTCGTAAAACATAAAATGAATAAAAATAAATACATTTATCGATAACTTACGTTGCACAACGAGGGATTTGGTTAAAAAACTTGAAACGATTATGTAGTTTCTAAGCAGCTGGCCCGATTGAATTAAAACTTCATACAGCTATACGTTATACTTTTTAGGGAAAGGGGGCCATGATGCTTTAAAATAATACAACTCGAGTGTATGAATAATTGAAACAGTTGCAAAATTCGTATTTTTCCCTTTTTTAAATAAAATTTCTGCCATTTGAAAGCTAACCTAGAAGAGTTTTTAATTTGTGAGAATATTTCGGGAGAAATCAGGTTGTCCGTATTATGGGACATAAATTATTTAAGAACTATTTAATCAGTGTTTTAATATTCTCATATTTAATAATTTATTACAAATATCAAAAATTTTCTACGTAACTTGACTTTCACAAAACCATAAACAAATTCACTTTGACGAGCACCTTTATTACTTGCGAAAAAATGTTCAATAATAATTGTAAGAAAAATTAATAAAAATTATAAAATGCTGCTTCCAAACATTCTAATTTAGATGCGATTTAATTAAGCGAACTTGTATATCAATTAATCAGTAATACATTCAAATAGTATGTTTTACATCTGCCAACAAAACTTAAAGCGTAAAAATCAATATTTGAAAAATAAAAATTAACAGAAAATGTAATGGTAACCAAAAGGTTGCATACATGCAACAACGCCATAGATAAAAAAAAGAATAAAATAAAAAAGTTCTTTCAGTCTTTGAAGGAAAAGGAAAACGATCCCAATAAAAGTAAAACAAGGACAAGAGTTAAAGTAAATATTAAAACAACTGCACACATACTAGTCCACTTATACGTACCAGTATGTACATACAGTTATGGAAACTTTCTATAAGAGTTACGTCAATAAACAACAAAACGCGATAAACAAAACCAACGACCATTTTGTTTGAATCGCACTTTACTAAACGTAGTCGGCACAATGCAATCCATACATACAAACAATTGTTACTTTCTCTCTCTCTCTCTCTTTCTCTTTCGCACTTTCATAGGCAAACCATTAGATAGTTGAACACACATGCATGCAATCAACTTAAATACCTTTTCTAAAGCTTATGTCTACTTAAGGTCAGAGCTTTGAAGGTATTAACGTAAATCAAACAAGAAAAACGAAGAGTTTTTATTTTTGGCTCTGAAAACGATAGAGCGAAAAATGTTAAAAAAAAAATTTTAGGTATTTGCAGCTAGAACTATTAAAGCTGCATTTTTAACAGGAAAAAAGTTTTATTTGTTTTTATATTTATTTGAAAAGCGTCTAGAGCAAATTTTTTAAATAAAATTATTAATAAACTGTTTTTATTTTCTCAAAAATTATAAAAAATAGGGGCTTGAACTCATGATCATAAAATTATTAACTTCAAAGAAATATTTATTTATGTGCTGTTTCTGTATTACAGGCGATCAACTCGTCTAGAACACTTACATGTAAATAACTCAAAAAGCTGAGTGCTTTTCATATAAATTTTTCAGAGGATTGATCGCCTGTAATACAGAAACAGCACATTAATTTTTCAATTCAATACTGAGAACTTTTCTTACTGACACTGAAATAACTATAAAACTGATAGTGATAAATATATATAATATAATGTTCTGGGAACCAGTGCTCTTAAGAGTTCTAAATTAGTTCTAGTCCAAAATATTTTTTAAAAACTTTTAATATGATCCTTAGAACAACTTTCTGAAACTAATATTAAACTTATGTGCTGTTTTTGTATTACAGGCGATCAACTCCTCTGAAAAATTTATATGAAAAGCACTCGGCTTTTTGAGTTATTTCTATATAAATTTTTCAGACGAGTTGATCGCCTGTAATATAGAAACAGCACATTATTCTTTTGTAGAAAAAATACATATATTGAAAATAATTTTAGAATAATAATAATTTAGATATACAAATATTCATAGAATACGTTAAAAATATTCTGTTTTCTTAAGAAGTACTACAAATAAAAAACATGAACTTAAAGCGTACTAAAAATCTACATGTAACACATTTTAGACCTTTATGTAAGCAAACATAAAAAGATAGTTAAATTAAAAACACGGGAATATTATTAAATAATTTAATTAAAAAAAAAAACTTTGTGCTATTTTTTAAAACTATCCCAATTAAATTAATTACGGGTATTAATTATTGAGGGTCAAAGCACGTCTCGATTGCCATTTCGCTACCGCTTACTTAGCTCTTCAGGAAACTTCTGACAAACATTTTAAATAAACTAAAAATTTTTGGCCAAACAATAAAGTAAAGATAAAAATCTGAATTTAAGCAAAAACAACAATAACCAACGAAATTATGGTAGTGTTTATCATATTTTATTTTTCATCCTCTTTCAAGTGTACAAAAGAGCCGAAAAACAGTATACAGTGGAGAAAAAAAAATAGAATTATCGTTGGTTATTGTTGTTTTTGCTTAAATTTTTAAATTGGCAGTTTCATTAGAATTGAATGATATATAATGCTAAATATTTTTTAGTTAGTTAAAAAAAAAACAAAGTCAGTCAAATTGAGTAATGATTAAAATAACTTAAAGAATTAACATTAATAAACGTAATCTTCTTGTCTTTGTACACTTAATAATTATTTTAAAATGTTATTTATATTTCCGAAGTGAGTTAAAAATTTTTTGTGGTACAAATACTTTTTCGTTTTTTGAGTTAGATTTTCAAATGCATAAAATAATTTGTCAAAAAGTTTTACTTAGTTTCAAGGCTTTATGCGCTTTAATTATAATCACTTCGCATACAAATTAAGCTTATAGGTAAAGTAATTAAAAACCTCCTTTACATCGATTGCGCCGTTCAAACAGGATATTTGTCAGTACAAGACTTTCGATCTATTTTAATGATGTTTTAAATCTATAAAAATACACACACAATTATTCGTTTATATATAAATATATATCGCTGGTATTATGTAGAAAGGCCCTAACTGACATATTTGTGATTTTACAGGAGAAGGTAGATATATAATAAAAACTGTATTTATCACAATGTAATATTTGAAATTTAAATGATTGTAAAATCGTTATTTTTGAGCTATTTTATTCAAATTTTGCGACGAGTGGCATCTAAGTAAAATGTGTTAGATTCAGAAAAAAAACACAATTTCCTACAAATACGAGTTAGGGCTTTTCTATATGAAACCAGCAATATATATGTGTGTGTGTGTGAGTAATTGAATTTGGATTTCCAAAATGTTATTTGAATTTTATCTATTCAATTTGTAGTCAAAGTATTCTTCTTCTAGTTTTTAAATTGTTGTTGATTATTCTATTTGTTCATACAACTGTTGATGATGCCTGTTGTTATATTTGCCCTATTCACAAGCCCCCTAGTACGTGCTAAGTGCTAACAAAATACAACGGTGCTAGCTGTGTTGTTGGTAATTTTCATGCAAACATGCGATACAACACTTAGTACTTTTTTTCATATGTTTTTCAAACGTTGTATTTGTTTAAATGTTTTATGTTTAAACGAATTATTATTTTTGTGTTCATGTGTGAATTATATTAAATTAAATTAAAAGATATTTTTATTAGTTTTATTTATTAAATTTATTGATTTGTCTGATTTATTAGAAAGTTGAAGTTGAAAGTTGGCAATATAAAAACTGTTCTTTAAGATTTAATACCGCCATCACCTATACCAAAAAGAGATGCTACCTTACGAACACAAGCACCATTTCCTGAAGATCCCAAGCAGTAAAGAACAATTTTAAGCTGCAAGTCAATGCGTAGTTGGAGCCTTTTGCCAATTGTGTGAAAAACATCGTCATTTTTTATAAGGTTGAATATATAGGCAAATTCCTCTGGCCGTAGTCGTATCACATGAAGAAATCTGTTTTCATCAAAATATCTTAAAACCCGATTATGCCATAATGATGATTTTGGTAGCCCTAAATGTATAATTCTGCGACTGGAGAGCAGGTACATTAGGTTCATCCTAAAAATGTCTTGAATTTCATCCTCACACAAAAAATTTATTAATTTACTTTTTTCTGTTTTCTCCCCCATTTGGCTTATAAATAACAAATAATGAATAGCACTTTTCTTCTTCTTATTTACTTTTTGACGTATGAAGTACAATGTACAATGGCATACTGATACAATGGTTGTTCACAAAGAAGTAAACAAAAGGTAGTATGCAATACTACCTACACCTTAGCAGAGCTTGTGAATACGGCAATTGTGTTGTGTTGCTTTGTATTGAGCTTATCCTATTGTATGGTGTAGTGTACATATATCGAACCTAGCATGTTGTTTTGTAGTTGTTGTGGTGTTGTAAACAATTTCATATCATCCGCAATTAGGCAGGTACTCGCGTAATATCGATTTAATTGCACGAAAAATAAACGCAGCACTTTGTAGCTTTTTTTATGGAGTTTAAAATGAAAATTAAACAAACAGTAACAAAAGCAACAACAACACGCTTTCCCAATTTAAAACAATTTAACGATCTTTTTAAACAGTAACTCTTATTATATATAAGAACTCCTTATATATGCAAAATCCTTACCTAATGAATATATTGTCGATTACTTGAGTTATTATTTGTATTAAAAAACCACAAATCGTTCCTATAAGAAGCATAGAATAGAATAGTCTAGATAACTTTCATTGCATTATTGTGTGTCTTCCGCCAGTTACAAGCAATATAACCTCAATTTCTAGAGAGAACTCCGTAACTTATTGGTGATTGTTTAGTTTTACTCCATGACTTTTAGTCAAGTTTTGTTTGAGGTCAGAATATTTTTACAATCCGCTTATAAACACTTGCAAAGGTTTTATAGAGCTTATTTTCATTGCTTTAATATTCAGAGAGACCAGCAAATGGAAACTAAAAGTTCAAGAATGGATAAAATTCAGAAGGAATATTAATATTTTCTTGGATTTATCAGACAAAAACCTAATAAAACATCTCAATGAAGTCAATTATTTCTTTAATTTCTGTTTCTCCTGTAAATAATGTTAACACAATTACACAAACACACTCTACCGTTTACGACCTGAAAAAACAATACAGGACTGCTCGAATTAAAAACCATTTTTTTGGCTCAAATTAAAAGAAAAATACATTCTTGGCGTTACAATTCTTAAAATCAGAATTGTCTAAAACTATCTCGAATGAAGGAAGAGACAATTTTGAAAGTTCGGGTAGTTTTTGAATAAAATTTCAAATATTTTCTGTCTGTCTTCAAATGTTTACTGGGTGTTTCATATGTGGCTTTTATGGTTTATTGTTTTATATCCATTGAAACACATGCATTTATTATAAAGCTTTTACACAACAATAATAAATTGAAAGGAGATTCACACATTCATACAAAAACTAAATAACCGTAAAGTTTTACTATTTTAGTTCATTTGCTTTGTATTTTTAATGGATTGAATTTATGACATTCGTGTGTTTAACTGCCTGCAATTACGAAAGTAGACTAAAAAGTTCGCTCAACAGCAATAAAAAAGATTCTAAATTTAAATAATTGATTAATATGAGACATTCACATTGTTCACGTTTGCCATCAAAAAACAGTGAAAAGAATGCACATTTAACTAATATTTATTTCAGCTCTATTAAAAGACTTTTTGGTTTGCTGTCAAGCAAATGGAAGTTTTTATTTAAATTAACAACAACAAAATGTTGCTGTATGTTTAAATAAGTAATTTTACACAAATGCTTACACCTCTTTGTTGCTCTTAAGACATATTAATGCAATATAAAACTATCACATTAGTACAACTATTTGCACGTATCACTGGTCTCATGTAGAAACGCCCTAACTCGTATATTTGTAACTTTACAGGAGAAGGTAAAAACATAAAAGAGACACAATATAATATAAAAAATGCAAATGCTTATAACACAGTTTTTTTATACTTCTGCATTCAAACTTTGTGAGGAAGTGTGCCTGTGTGAAATGTGTTGGAATCACAAACAAACTCAATTTCGTAAAAATTGGAATTAGGTCATTTCTACATGATACCAGGGGTATGTATGTATGGATATATAAAATTATTGATTATTGTAAATATTGCAAATGAATGCATAATAATAAGGTTTAATTGTTCTGAGTCATATTCGTAGTAAAATATAAAGTTATGTATTGTTAAATGATTTTTAATGTGAAGATTAATAAAAGACTAAATAGCTCAATATATTTAGAGAAATGCACATGAGGAAAGCAATTTCAAATGGGATGTGAATAAAGATAATATCACAGTTATGTTAAAAATAGCAAAATTGTCCACAGCGTAAGCGAAATCTTAAAAATAAACGTAAAAATTGCTGCATTTAGGTAACAGCGATCCAACGTGTGATTGACGAAGGACGAGATCATCTGTATGATGCCAAGCATTAACTTAAGAAAGCGTTTTTCAAGGTCGTTGCAGCCAATTAATAAAACCAAGACCAACTTATATACACTTCTGATATGCTAACGATCAACCTAGTCTACACTTCGCTTTTTGAGGTCCATAGAGATAAAAAATAAAGCGAATGAAGATAAATTAACAAGAATGTGTTTTCATAATATTAACACTTCGTAAAAACTCATTTATTTCTTCATACTCTAATAAATAATCAGATTATACCTTATTCTAATAAAATAAAAAGCGGTGCAAAAAATGGCTTATTGGCAGGAATGCTTCAATTGCAAACTTCCGCCATATAAATTGGTTCCTTAAGCACTATTCTATCATATTCTGCTATGGGGTACTGCCTCAGCCTTAAGCCTAGTAAAATTTCAAAAGGGACAAAATTAGATTCTTTGTTTGATTAGAGTCACAGCTTGGGATATTATAAAGTCGAACTTTTTTCAAAATACCTAAACGTGCCATTTGTCGAAGAAGGAATCACGTACAACGTTTTATTAATGGATAAATAATTTCTAAAAAATATTAGTATTTCCTTTAAGATCTCTTCAAAAGCTTTGAAATGTTGCCCCTATTGATATTTCAAAAAATTTGAAAATTTCAGAGCCCCGCAACTCGGAAAACACTGTATGCTCTTTTCTTATTTTTTAATTCTCTATCGCCCCATATATTTATTTTTCTGATTAGATTTTTTGAGAAATCAAGTTTGCCTCGTCAACTTTAACACGAACAGACAGACGGACATCGCTAAACCGACTTCGCTATGCATAAGAAGTCAGAATAAATATACTTTATGGGGTTTGGAAATGGATATTGTAGAAATGACACACGGAATGACAAACTTATATATACCTTTTTCCACTTTTTGTGGTGAAGGGTATAAAAAAAATCGTCGCAAAAACCTAGTCGAAATCTTAATAGGAGAGGAATACAACAGCATGAAAGATAGTGTGCGGCAGTCATAACTGAGATGGTAAAAAGATCCTCGTTGATAAAAAAAGGCGTCGTAGAAGAGATTTTAGCCGGATTTGTTAAAAAAATAATAAGTTAAATGAATAGCAATCAGCAACACAATTTTTTCTTTATTGGGAATAATGTATAATTCTTACGCGTTTATATTGCAAACTAGTGTTGTCGTTTGGTTACATTTTCAAAATTTTTCGTAACTTTTGAAGGCTCCACGTAACATGCATAATATTGCTATATTCGGCCAAATATTTGTAATTTTTGACAAAACAGCGATATTACTGAATAAATACTTGTTTCATTAATTGTGAAAAGAACTATCCGTCTCTGTTAGCCATTTTCTTAATATAACAAATCGGGATTACTAACAAAGATTACATGTTTGTGAAGTTTTACTCTGTTCAATTTGTGAACAGTTACTATATGTAATAACAGCAAAATGTTTCTGGCAACAATTTTTTTCCAATTGCGGGAAACTAAGTGCTCTGTTCAAACTTCCGAAAAATTTTAACCGCTTTCCTTATTCCGCTTTAAAATTTTGACAACTCGCTAGTGGTGCCAGTACTACGGTTCAGAAGAGGGCTTTCGATGAAATGCAATATTATCTACTGTTTTTACAATTCCGCAAAAGAAGTGCTGGAAGAAATAAATAGTTAAGGTAGATTTTTTTTACTAAATCTTGGAAAGATTGAGTTTTGGCAGAATTTATTATTTTAATAATTAAAAAAAATCTGTTTTAAAGACAAATTTGAGTCTGTTTGCTTTAAAACTTCAACATAAAATGGCTGATAATTTTTCCTTAACTAATTTAATTGAATATCGTGACTTGTACTTGACAACCACAGAATATTAAGGTTGACTCCTGACTTAAATGCTCAAAAATTTAAATTTATTCTTCTAAGTTGATTTATTTTTCTTCCATTTTCAAATGGGTGTGTGGGTGTAGTCAACTTAAACTTATAAAGAGAGACCATCTTACCCACTTGAATAGTGATACAATAGCTGCGTGAATGATGGCTGAAAAAAAAAATAATTACCTTGAAAACTATGAGTCGGTTAAGTTCAATAACAATATTTAAGTATGAGAAGCTAAATGAATATGTTAAATTTTTTTGAAATTTTTAGACAAGAGGCATGGACCTTAAATTTATTATTTTTAAATTTACGTGTTTTTTATTTCAGTTTTATTTAATAAATGAATTTATTGTCTTGTCACTTTTATTTAGCAACAATTTTTAAATGTAACTTTTAATGAAAAATTTTTCTTTTATAAAAAAAAATCGTAACTACTTCTTGCCTTACCCTGGCAACACTGCTGCAAACTGTCCTAGTTTTAAGTAGAATTTCATGTAAAAATAAAATAGTTTTAGTGACCAAACAAAAAAAAAACAAAATTACGACGTTAACAATAAAAATTAAATAATTTATGACTTAAAAATAAAAGTTTCTTAGTAAAAATTTTACAGATCAGCAGATAATTATATATATATTCATAAATGAAACAAAAATAAATCCGAGTGCGAAAAGAAATTCTAACAGAAATCGTACACGGAAAGAACTAACAATGGTTTGATAAAATTTTGAAAATAAACAATTTGAAGCCTAATTAGAGCCTGTTATATGCTATAGATTAAATGGGCAGACGTACCAAAGGGCGGACAAAACTATGTACTCACTAAAGGAATCAGCAAGGCCTGCACTTTAAATAAGGTAAAAAAGCGACGACTCTTGAAAGGCTTCTATATTTAAAATTTTGAATTTAAGAAAACTATTATAAGAAACTATATAATCTGCCTTTTTGTTATTAATAGAAACCAAACGTATAACGTTTGCGAATTAAAGACGAATTGCTTTGCTCCACCGATTCTCCTATATAAATCTCTTTACTTTTGCAAACACAGATTTTATTTGTAAAATGTCTTTTAAATGCAGCAAAAGTTATTTTGCATTTTTATATTCTAAACTTTTAATTTACTAATAAATGATTGAATCAATTATATACACTTAACTTTAAACAATTTACTGATCTCTCTCTCTCTCTCTCTCTCTCTCTCTCTGTTATGTTATTAAGTTAAAAATTATAAATAACTCTTCCGTTTTTTATGCTTTACTTTATTTATTCACATAAAATAATGCAAAAGTTAAAAAAACAACATTTTTAGCAATAAATTACGTACTTAATACACAAGTTATTACTCCAAGTCGGTAACTAACCGCCAGTGCCTTTAGCACTTGTTAGCAATCACAAGCTTACATTTTATTAAATAAATTATACTCGTAGCATGTAATTTTTAATTAAGGTCCAATATTTATTTATTTGCAAAGACACTAAGAATAAAATTCTTTATTAAACTATAAAACTTTACAACGTAATTAAATGTTATGGGCCACATAATTAACTTGATTTCTTTACATTCAATGGAAATTACATTTCACAGAAGCTTTTAACAACTGTTTAACAATAAAAGAAAATCATAATTGTATAAATTTTATTCATTCGTTTTATAATTGTGAATAATTTTCGTACATATAAAAAATGACAATATCTTTAACAACTTCAATTAAATTTTATTGCAATTTCTTTAATCGTCTTTGCTTTATTCTTCATATCTTTTCACTGCACTTATTGTAGCAAACACAAATAGCAACTATAACAACATGTTGACAGTATATTTGCGGTTTCTATTCCAGGGAACAGGCAAGGAGAAAATAGAAGTTTTAATTATTTATTTCGTGTAGGGCTCCATAGACTTAAAAACAAACTTACAAAGTATCAAGAAGTCATACTAAAGATCTCTTACACTTGTAAAGCATACTGGCACTCACATATGTATGTATGTGGGTGAGGTGTGGTATAATTAATGTAAAATATGAATACTGTTGTTTATGATTTTTTGACAATAAGGGTTTTCACAACGGGTAGTGCATATGCATGTGTGCTATAATGTATTATTTTTGTCAAGGCAAAAAGAGCATATATATGTTTGTACAGTCTTAGCAGAAATGGTAATGCATAATCGACCACCATATTTTTATTCGTAGTAAAAATATTTATAAAATTGTTTTTCGTTTTAGACAAAAACAAAATATAATAGAAAACTATAAAAAAATTTGTAAATATAGGCAAAGCTCGGTATAACGCTTTAACAAAAGTCAGATATAACGAATAATAAAACTTTTAACACATAGCGAACACTATAAAAATATTATATTCGATATAGCGAATGGTAAGATAAGAATTTGAAGAGAAAAGGAAAGCCCAATCATCAACGCAACCTAAAACAACAAAGAACGTAACAAAATGAGGTATTTGCTGTACCGTTAGATTTTTATCTGAGAGCTTAATACTGCCACAATTTTAATTACAAAAAACAAAAAGTGCTAAAATTTGGGCAATGCTCATGTTTTCTAATGCCACACAGCTCATCACAGCTTCAGTAAAGCTTAGTTTTCACAGAGTATAAAACAAATTTCCTAATTTTATTATTTTAAGTTTTTTAAGTGAAAACTAAAAATAATGAAATATTATTATACTATCTATAATCTAAATGATTGTTTAATTAAAAGAAAATTGGAAAAAAATAACTAAATTTAGGTATAAGACTGCCGAGCATTATATCGTTCGCTATACCGGGAGTTGCCTGTAAGTAAACAGTGCTACAAAAACTTTGATATGTTTCGAGATATTTTTTTGTAATTGCGTGCTTTTCATAAAAATACGATATACTCGTATTAAAAACAAAACGCCTACGAACTACAAAATATTTTTTGTAATTTTTGAGAAATTTAATCAGTAAATTTATATGAATTGTATAGGACACACTACTTTTGAAAACTTTTCTTGGATTTTGCACAAAATAATAAATAATATTCAGAGAAAAATCATTTCCATTATAAGTTGAAAGATATCTTTTATCAGTTCCTTTTTAATGCCTTTAGAATTAATCGATTAATATCGAAGTGTCACCATCAATACCACCACAATTTTTTTATGCTACCAGTTCTAAGTTAATTTTGTAAAGCATAAAGTAAAATTGGTAACATTGTAGCGTCTTATTAAAACTATGTATATTTTAATTTACATAAGTCACAAGTCACTAAAGGAATATTCTTTTCGACCACGTTTTACTGTTTAAGCACACGGAAAACCAATTAAAAATAGCAGCCAATTCTTATTTGTTTTAGCTTTCAGGTCCCTTGATTTTTATAAAATGGTGCAAGAGATACTTCACTCCATCTGATCTCTTTGCTATCTATGTCACCTTAGTCAGTCCGAAAATAGAATATAACTTTCATGCATGGGCCGGTGCTTCAAAGACTATTTTGAAGTAACCTGACCACGTGCAGGAAAGAGCGAAGAAGCTCATCGGTGAGAGTAGGGTATGTAGCTCTATTGACTCAATGAAGCATGGACGCAATATGAGATGTGTTTCATTGTATTATCGTTACTTCAACGAAATGTGCTTTGATGAAATCAGGGAACTTGTTCCTGAAAATAATAATTTCATACGCACAACACGTTCAAAGCATCACTTTGTGGACGATTGGCCACTGAATCACACTATGAATTACAGAGAAAAGTCGTTTTTAGCAGAAGAGATCTTCATTTTCAATGTGCAAATATTCAAATCACATATCCAAAGGCACTACTCCCTCTATTCTTCTCATAAGTTAATGCCCTAGCTCTGCCACAAACCCTGCATATGTAGAGTCATCTCCTGAGTGCTGGTCCCATTTTCTTCTATGATTGTTATTTCATTTAGTTTTAAACTTAAAACTGTAAGTGAATATAGAAAACTTGACAGTTGACTCTAGGAAATAAGTGTGTTTCTTTTAAGTAATCAAATTTTTCCTCTACTATTCAACCTTTAATATAAAATAAGTGTTTTTTCTTTTAAGTAATAAAATTTTTCCTGTACTAATTTACCAGCTTAATTTACCATTATTAGTATGTTTATGTCAATTTACCACTTAAATGGAGGATTTTAGAAAAAACTGTTATATTTCAATTAAACATGTTGCACGTATTGTGCATTTAATAATAAAAGAACCTTTCCTATTCCGACAAAAGTATAATTTTAAACAACTATAACTTGTTAACCACAACCATATTTTATTTTAAAGAACATAATATGATTGTTATAACTATACCGCTGCCATGTGTTTTCTCTGCGTGTAAAGAAAATTCATGCAGAATGTTATTTTAGCTTTACTAACAAACCTAAATTTTAAACATTTCAAACACTTATGATCATTCATAGTGCTTTCAAGTTTATTAAGTCTGCTATATCTCCGAATCCAATGGCATCCATCATGAGAATTTTTTATCACATCTCTTTCAATTGACTTGCAATAAATATTGTAGCAAGATTTTTGCTTTCCTGTCTAGTTTTTTAGCATCTGCCAGATTGACTTAAGTGTATCTATACACATACATATGTATGTAAATGTGTATGGTTTATTATTATTTTTGTGTATATTTTGTGCAAAAGTGTGTTCGTATTTACATTAAAACTCCCTAGTCATACTATGTTTTCTTTGTTTTCTAAAAATAAATTATTTAAAAGGAAAAGTACAACCATACATAATATAACGAAGTAATTGTTAATGCAATATTTTAAATTTAAATTTCTATAAAACTAGTCTTACTTTCCTGCTCACTGCTTGTTCTTTCTTCTTTTTTTTTGTTTTGCTTTTGTTGGACTGATTTAAAAAAAATGGAAAAAATGAATAAAAATATTGTTCTGCCACATGTCTGTTTTTCCTGTGTATTTTTTCTCATTTACATTCGTATGTAATTCCAACTGCCACACGCTTAATTTGTTTTGTATCTTATTTTTATTTGCATTTTGTTCTTTGATGCTTATTTCCCTTTCCTTACGACTTGTTCCTTATTGAGGGCTATAATATTCATACCAACAATCCCTTTTAGCACCTACCATAAGAGTTTATTAAATCAATATAGGAACCGCTTGTATTTGTGGGTTAATTTGATTGTATACATAGTTTGTACTTGTACCTCGTATTTAGTTTTAAATTCCCGTTATACAATTTAACACGTGTTTGTTATTATTGTTGAGGTTTTAATGTTGTTGTTATTGTTTTCGCATGGTTGTTTATTTGTTTGTTATCCATTCGCTTTCTCGCGCATTGTCGGTCTATCTGTTGCCTGTCTATTCACACATTTAAAATCAACAAATAAGTAGTTGTTCTCGCTGCTGGGGGTGTAGTCATATTTTTGTGTAAGTAATAATATGTTTGCTGTTTATTATCCTTCTACACCGGAAGTTTATAACAATAATAATAACAGCAGCAGCAACAACAATAAGAGCAAAAACACAAAAGCATCATTTTCCTTTATCGGCAATAAGAACACAATCGATTTACTGCTAACAGTAAAATCTGAAAAAAAAACCCCTAAATGAAAACAAAACTAAAAATACAACAACAAACATCAAGCGATCTTCTAAACTTTAGCAACATAAACATCTGAATTGGTAAAGGAAAAAAATTAATTTTAATCATGCTAAACGGCTCAAGTTAAAGAGAAAAAATATCTTTAACGTACAACAACAAAATATAAAAAATAATTATTTCGGTAGTTGGTTCTAAAGGAGAAGTTCCTCAGTGATATCGAAATAGCATCTTTTAACCAGCGTAGTTTCAGGCATATTTCTAGTTTTACAGGATCAAAACATTGCGACTGCTTAGATTCTACCCGTGCACTTCGAGTTTAGAACCGCTTTTATGTTTAATACTTAATAGCCATGCGTTTGCTGAATTGGTAGCAGACATGACACACTTTGCAACCTTTCTTGCAACAATTCTGCGTTTGTAGGAGCCAGAGGAAAAAGGGCTTAATTTACAATAAAATGAAATCCTAGGAATTCAAGGCTGCCATTGCATATTTAAATTTCAACGCGACTAAAAAAATTGCTTCAGTTAAACTTGAAATTAAAGCTAAAACAAAAACTGGGGAATTAGATTTTAATTTGCGATTCTCCTGTAAACGTGTCGAGCACTGTAATTAGTAAAGTTAAACAAATTGAAAACTAAACGAAGAAATTTATAAGAAAAATAATTAATTTCGTTAAGTGAACACGAAAAAAAAAATTATGCTGATAAAATAGGCAATGAGTTTTTAAAACAATCGAAAAAATTACATCACGCTGCTTCTTAGGTGTAAATAAAATTTCAAGTCAAATATTTCGGAATATAAGATGACATTATACTATTATCATTTAGCGAGTCAAAGCATCTAGCATCACGGAGTTAACAAAGACTCTTATAGAGTACCTCTTTTGTGGTAGCATTGAGCAGTTCGCAAAATCAGCACTTTGTCACTTCAGCATTATTAAATATACGTTGATAGTAATGTGTGCGGTAAATATTCCAAAATTATTATAAGGTCGCACTTGTTGAATAACTGCCTTTGCGATATAATCCAATGTATACCAAAGTAGGGTTCTGGCCATATTAATCTATCGCGAATCTAAGTTCGAGGATGTCAAAGGTAAATGTGATCCTTTGAAGTTTAGTATGGATTTGTTACCCTGTTTTTGTGTTTTTTTTTTCAACAACTTTTTTATCTGCCTTTTAAATCCCAGCAAACTATATGAATAAAAAAGGAAGCTACGGATAAAAAGTACAAAAATATTATCTTTGCGGTGAGAAAACCTTCAAAAATTTGCACCCTTTTTAACTAAACCTGTTTAGTTATTCTCGGCTCTTAATTTAAATCTTAAAATATGGTTTTCCTTGGCTTCAGAAAATCTTTTTATTTATTTCATAGTCAATTGCTTTTTGGTAATACTTCTTAACCTTAAACAATTTAAAATTGCCGTCTTAAAAAAAAAACAAAAACTCTAAATTCAGTGAATTTTTTTATAACAGACCAAAATACATACTCACATATATACGTTTACAAAATCCAAACACTTCAATTATTGAATATGAAACTTCAGATTTTTAGTTTTTTTAACAACCTGTCTATAGAACACAATTTGCCGTTAAGATACATAAAAATGTTTACGTTTTTCATTTCTTGCGTTTTTAAACGCGACTGTATATTTTTTTGTTAAAAACATAAAATCTGTCATTTTGTTTTGTTTTTGTTTATATACTGTGCATTACATTGTCAAAAGCATCAAACTAGCGCGAACACAAAACTTCTTTATTCTTTTAATAAAAAGAAAAATCAAAAATAGAAAAGAACAAAAAAGGTTAAATGTTCTTTCTTTGTTGTATTTAAAATTAATCAGTTTCAAAAATTAGTTAACTGAATAGAAGAATTTTCCTCCTTGTCTTTTGATTCGATAGAAAAAGCATGTTCCTTTCAACATTATGTTAAAATTATGTTTTATTTTTTTTATTTATTTTTTTTTTTATTTTTTATTTTAAAACAATATTTTAACTTTATCGTTTTTCACTAATTATGTATAAAATGTATTTGTTTGACAATTTTGTCTTGTTTATTGCAGCCAGCTGACTTTTTTGCCTAAGTAGTGTTGCCACTGTTTATTTTAAAAAGTTAATTTATATAAGAAAAAGTGTTAAATAAGCAATTAAAAGTACATTAATAGTACTGTGATTTGATACAGCGTTGATATATAATTACGTAACGTAAAGTCAAACAAAAAAATGGTTACGCGTTGTACAAACATAAACCAATACTTAATTGTGTATGTGTCGTCCGGGTTCGTTTTGCATTTGACATGTTTTATAAAAAGACTTGCAAGTCTTTCTAGATTTTGCCAGCATGCGGCATTTGCATACTTACACTTGTATTAAAGCAGAAATTTTACAAGTGGTACGTTTTAATCTATGTACCTCTTATAATGGATATTTTAGTTATAGATGTTGTGTTAGTGTGTACCTTTTTTTTCAAAGCTCCCTCTCCAAAAGCATTTTAATGCAATCTCTTCTGGCATTTTTCACTTATGTTTTTGAATGCAAATCAAAACCACTTCTATTTTGATGCCACAAAGGTACATATAATAAAGTAACATTTTTAAGTTGTAGCATAAGCCATTTTATAAAGTGCTTAGAAAAAGCTTAGTAGTTAATTCTTTTTATGAATCTTTTTATAAAAATACTCCTTAATTATTGGCTGGGTACTGTATATCCCTCTAAAAGGATATACACATGTATGTATGTGCATGTGGTGAAGCTAACCCAACCACAAACAAATTATTTCATCAAACAATACTTTGGCTTGTTAAGACAACAATAGCGACAAAAACAACAACATATTTATTAATTTTTAGGGATTTAATTGAATTTGTGGAAAACTTACAAACAAGCACACATTAACAGTCATTTGTTTTCATATGTGCATTTAAATTGCTTTTATTGGGCCATAACCTAAGGCTCCTCTGAAGCTGGATCAACGTCTAAAAATGTATCCAAACACCAACTTAAAATAACGTTATAAAAACGATAAACCAGCAGGGTTTTTGTGTGCATGTGTTTGTTTAGCAAGTAGTCTTATTAGAGGGTTTGATTTAGACTTGCAGAATACAAGAAGTCAATATTGTACCGAACAACATAAAATAAATAAAGAATAACTTGTATTGTGTTTCGATATGTTTGTAAAAATACCCACGAACAATGTTTATACAGATGTTTTTCTTGTTTCGTTTATCAGTCAGTCGCTGACGTTAGAAAAGCTATAAATTAAAATATATGTTCTCTAAATTGACAGTTGGAAGCTTCTTTATATCCTCTAAACATCCTACTTTTCACTCACTTTCCTACACAAGAATTGTTTATAGTGTTACAAATGTATGTGGTGTAGTATTGGTACTAACAGTGAGGTATGTATGTACATACATATAAAAATTTTCCTTGAAATCTACAACTATTACAAATAAAAATAAAAAAAGAACAATTTAAAAACAATATTAAACCGTTTTTGTTTTCTTTTTTTACTTTACAAAGAGGATGAAACGAGATACAATTTCTATTGAAATATACTGCCACAATTTTGACGTCAGCGTTGTTGTTGTTGACGTTGGCGGCTTCGTATAAATGAGTAGAAGACGACTTTTTGAAGAAGATTTAGTTTGGCAAGTGTGGATTTTCACAAAATTCTATTTAAGCTGTGCAAACAAAGTGTAAACAATTGTAAATGTTACAAATAACATTTATCCAACAGACACAAGTCTACAAACACCAAACTAGTACACCCAAAACTCCTTCATGACAAAACGCATGGATGCATGTGTGTATGATGTGTTTGTTACTAAAATGTATGTAATTGCTAAAATGTAACAATAACACATATTAGTAAAAGTAAAATATATAAATGCAAATACACACACACATTGTTTTTAGTTCAGTATATTAGCCGTTTAATTCCAAAATCGATTAACTCCATAATATAATGCAGATTTTTCAACATGTTGCGTTATATATAGGTATTGAAAAGCCATGAAAAAATACAAAATAAAATGGAAATGGATTGATTTCACTATCTCTTTTTAACAATTTAATAAATGTCAAGTTTTTTTCGTTTTTTTTTTTCTTTCTTTAAATTTAGCGTTATTTTCAAACAAAATTCTTATAGAAGCCTCAGGGACGCTTATCTGCTTACGTGAACATTTGTCAAATGTTCTTATATAAACATTAACCAGATACACACAAGGCAACAAGGTTAGGAAACAGGTTGCTTTTTGCAGCACAAACTAGGCGAACTCCCAAGAAATATTTGAAGACACAGCTGTTTTGTGTTTATTTTACACTTTAAACACATAAACAGAAGAAAAAATTAAAATGAGCTAAAAGAATTATTTTTATTGCATGTATTGTATGAAGAAGAAGAGACAAAAAACAAGCAAAAGTGCTGTATTAGGCTATGTCGAATCTTATTAACTCAATAAAAAAATAGATCTTGGGGTGTCTGAGAATTAAAAAATAAAAAATTGTAACTTATACAAATAATTCATCGGCTCTTAATGGGTTAAGCAATTTTAAAAAATTTCAGTATTTCTTTAAATTATACCAATATTGATATTCTAAAAAATATGGTGCACAATCGTAATTTTCTCTGAAAAGTTCAAAAACCCATAGCTTAGATAATCAAACTTGTCTAATGCTGGCAATTTCCGATTGCAAATAAACTGTAAACATCAATACATACGAGGGAGCATTGTGTTAGGAATCATAACATATAAAAAAGATTTTAACATTTTAGGTAATATGAAATGAAACATTTATTTCAACAAGAAACATTACTGCACACGGGGGAAAATTAAGTGGCACATGCCCATCTCTCCTTCAATGCTTTCTTGTGCTATCTAACATTACGTTGTTGAAGTGATAATTAACTTAAAATAATATTGATTCTAGAGGTTATACCGGAAAGAAGGGCAATGGGAACACGAGCTTAGATCATCAAACATTTAGACATTTGATAATCAATGAGCTACCAATCTAAGTGGCAGTATCCTTTAGGATCTCTTGTAAAACCTTTGTGTTAACTGAACCAGATCTTGGCAGCAAAAAAAGAGAATCAGTGTTAGTGAACAAAGAACCTCTAATAAATTTCTTTTCTTTAGAAGTAAATTTACTTATACTACACGTAGAAAAAAAGCATGGTTGTGATATTGTCACAATAACCATATTATGTTTATTGTAACAATGTATGGTTGCGGAGAACCAATTATAGTTGTTTTCACCAAAACTTTCGTCACGATAAACATTTTTTATTAACTTTTAACGATTATATGGTTACTGTGCAAAAAAAATGCAACATGGTTGATTTTATCTTAAAAAAATTTTAACCACAACGAAAGTTTTATAACTTATTAAAAATAATATTAATTATTTAACCATAATATATTATTATTAATCAAAGTATGGTTAAAAGCAACAGAATAATGTTTGCGCTAAAAAATATATTGTTCTAGTACTTGACAGTTTAGTAATTTTTCTGGTAGCTTAATTTTGAAATTGTTTTTTATTGTTAAAGAAATTAAAAAAATAAAAATTTATCTACAAAATAAATAATCAAAAATAATATGCAAGATATAAAAACAAAAAAAAAAGGAAACCAAAACATTTAAAAAAAGTTGAAGTAAATATGTCTGAATTGTAAGCATATAATTCTTGATTTTTGTGTTTGAATCATAATAGTGAATTCATTTATTTGGGCTTATAAACAATATTTTTCTGATAATGATTCTGATTCTGATTCTTTTGACAACAATATGGTTGCAAGTGTAACAATACTATGTTTTGTTAGCAACCATATAATGCAACCATAGTATGTTGCTCTTAGATTATGGTTACTTCAACCATATTTTTTCTTTGCGTGTATAAATGCTCCGAGAATACCTAGTTCAATACGAAACATATAATTGCCTGATTCCAGCTTTTTTTTTAATAGTAAATAGTATGTAACTAAGACTTAAAATTGTACTTTTCTTAAACATAGCAAAACTTAAAATGTCGCAAAATCTTAACAGTCGAGGTAATCTTCTCTTGGGTGCATCCATATAAGAACACAACATATAACGGTAGCACTAAGAAAAATTTAAAAGATGACTCTAAACCTTTAAGGAAAATTCATTTTTTAGTTTTTCAACACTTGCTTAGTTTAAATTAAACGGAGTTTTACTGAGTAAAATTTGAGCATAAATTTAAAAATTGATTATAAACTGAGTTAGTCACTCTTTGCTGTAAACAATAAGTCAGTAAGCTTGTAAGCTTGTAAATAGTAATAAATTATGGTCTTCGTGGAAAAACAAACATACTGCAAAACATAAAAAAATATACATTAAAAAAACTCGTTCTGCTATTTTTACGAGCACATGCACACAAATACAGTTAGATTTTACTACACTTAGTTCTAGATATCCTTTTAAAACACATTTGTTTATTTGAAACTTGTTTTATTTTTATAACCATTTTATTAAGTTTACTAAAAGAATTGTTGCTTTAAAACATACTTGGTTAAAAAATGTCATCAAGCATTTTAAGGAATAAATTTAATATTTGACTTACGATAAATTTAAATTATCGATTAACTTGGTATGAGTTTTGTCCTTATTTTTCGTTAATAATTTCTTTAATTAATTCATTTACTTTAAAGACACGGGAATATTTTTTTTAAATATTTAATTTTCATAAAAACTTCGTGCTATTTTTTTATTTAACTATCCCGATATTGATTATTGAGGTTTAAAGCACGTCTCGATGGCCATTTCGTTACCGCTTACTTAACTCTTCAGGAAACTTCTGACAAACATTTTAAATAAACTAAAGATTTTTGTCCAAACAATAAAGCAATTTACTTTAATTTTTTTATACTTTTTCTTCATTCTCCATAACTATAAACCGCTTTTGTTTTCATGATAATTTAAAAAAGTAAATAAAATGAACGATATTCCTTCATGAAGCAATTTTCTGTATCTTAATATCCTAAGCGGGATAACCGCGTTTCCTTACCTTGGTTTGGCCACAAAAATTAAATAAAACTGCATCTTTTAAGTTGCTGTATGCGCTTAAATTTTAGTTTAGTGCTTTAGGGGACCGCGCAACCTTGTTTCAAAGTTAAGCACATCGGCTACATCTAAAACCGAAATTAATACGAATACTATATTTTTATTCCGAATAAATTAAATAAAGGATGTTTAAAGACTTTTAAATTTTACGGATTTATTTTCAAATTTTCTCTTACTCTCGTCTAACACAGCTACGAGCTCAAAAAAAACCGATGAATTATTCCAAATCTACGCAATCTTTAAACTGTTGTAATGAATTTTTTTATCAAATCCCCCATTTGACTCCGTCTAACCACTCGACAATATAAGTAAGAAGACACAATTGGCCATTGTTAATTAAAATTTTCGCAGCTGTAAAATTATAACAACAAATTCTAGTCATTCTTTAAGGAACAATAAAAAAATTTAATAATTTATCTTTAAGGTACGAAGATTTAATGCTTAAAAAACAACAGTTGTTGGTATCGCGAGCTAGTAAATGTCCTCTAAAACCGACCAAATAATATGAATTCATACAACGTATGAATGCATGTTTTCGTTCAAAGTAAAAGAAATTTTTTATACAAATGTTTTTAGTTTATGGAGCAAGGATACTGGGCGTGTATAATTTGTATGAAAAGTGAATCCGCAAAAAAATTTTGTATGTATGCACGAAAGTTTGTGTTTTTGTGGTATGCATTTGGGGTCAACCACTAACCAGTCTTGTTACACTTGACTCTGTTTACTATCAAGGAGTGTATTTCCATTAGGATGTTCACTTGATTCTTTATTTTTTATTCGATTCATCAAATAACTAGGAATTAGTTTTTTGAACTAATTACACAAGTACTTACTCAAGTACTTAAAAAATAACTATTGTTAAAGGACGTTAAATAATAATTGTGCGCCTAAATTTAGCTTTAAATTTCTTATGATTTCATAATTCAGATTTTAAGAGAGCCCTTATACATGTTGTAATTAATCTTTCTAGTAACTGTATTGCACAGATGGAATACATAGATTGCAATGAAAAAAAAATAGAACAGAATAAAATAGAATATAATAAAATAGATTAAAATCGAATAGAATAGAATAGAATAGAATAGAATAGAATAGAATAGAATAGAATAGAATAGAATAGAGAAGAAAAGAATAGAATAGAATAGAATAGAATAGAATAGAATAGAATAGAATAGAATAGAATAGAGTAGAATAGAGTAGAATAGAATAGAATAGAATAGAATAGAATAGAATAGAATAGAATAGAAAAGAATAGAATAGAATAAAATTGAATAGAGTAGAATAGAATAGAATAGAATAGAATAGAATAGAATAGAATAGAATAGAATAGAAAAGAATAGAAAAGAATAGAATATAATAGAATAGAATAGAATAGAATAGAATAGAATAGAATAGAATAGAATAGAATAGAATAGAATAGAATAGAATAGAAAAGAATAGAATATAATAGAATAGAATAGAATAGAATAGAATAGAATAGAATAGAATAGAATAGAATAAAGTTGAATAGAATAGAATAGAATAGAATAGAATAGAATAGAATAGAATAGAATAGAATAGAATAGAATAGAGTAGAATAGAATAGAATAGAAAATAATAGAATAGAAAAGAAAAGAATAGAATAGAATAGAATAGAAAAGAATAGAAAAGAATAGAATAGAATAGAATAGAATAGAATAGAATAGAATAGAATAGAATAGAGTAGAATAATACATAATAAAATAGAATTGAATAGAAGAGAAGAGAAGACAAATACTGCCACTATCAATAATACAATAACACAATTTTCTTGTTTCGTTAAACAGGCAGAATATGTAGCTTAAGTCTACTGAGGTGACGGGGGGAGTGGCCATATATTTTCTCTATCGTTTCCTTATACTAGAGTATCACCTTCCGCGGTTTTCCCTTTTGATTAATTGAGCCCAAGTAAAACAAACAGATGAATTTTGTTCGAGTTATAATGATTCAAAGGAATACCCTATTATCCGTTGATAGTGGTATGTTTAAAAAGTACTTAGTATTTTTTTCATGATTCTTTAAAACAATGTATAACACACATCCTTAACAAACAAAGTACGCTATACTAGTTTGTCTCTTATAAACGAATAAGTAAATTTTCACAACAGTCACAAGGGCAGACCTTCTATACTGCCAATACTTTTCAAGTTTTTTGTAATCTTGTCCGCGGTTAAAAAATTGCTCTCGAAATATGTTTAAGTCTAGGAAATAGGGATTGCCGCGTTTCAATACAATACGGTTGCACTTGCATAAGTATTTGTGTGTATGAGCGTACACATACAAAGTAGTGACCACATGTACATTTATTGGTTTCCTATTATTTTAACATTTTATAACGCGGTGTGGCATGCAGCCAGAAAAACTCGAAACAGTGTCATGTTAACTAAGAAATTACAGAAAAATATTTACTGTTTACACAATAATCCATTTAAAATAAATTAATATATACCGCTCACACTGTACTATATTTACACTTACAAAAGCTAGTATAAGAACATAGTGGTTTAAAAGCAAGTCTTAAAAAAGTTCTTCTACATACTAAACGTTTTTGTCAGTATTTTTTAAATACTTTATATAAAACTCTTGCATAAACCCAGTGTATTAGTGTTCATTTTGTGTCTACATCTACTAAATTAAATCGTAAAGTAGTTTAAAATCCTTTAAATCTCAAATGGTACAATGATTATAAATAAATTTATGTATTTTGTCCTTTTTAATGCAACTTGCAAAAATCCTCCACCGACATCTACAACTACAACTTGTACACATTGACTGCAAAAAAAAAGAAAAAGTTTTTAATCCAGGTGTTGTAAACAAGTAAAAATAATTTTATACAAAAAACAACTTAACAAACATTTCAATTTATCTTTTTGGCATTCACTAAAATAAAAGAATAGTGAAGGTAAAATGCAATTAAAAAATGAAATAGAATTGCACGCATACATACATAATTAATGCTAAAAGAATATGTATTTTAATGAATATTTTTTTTCTGGTATAAAAAATTTAAAGTTGTGTTGCCCATGTCGCTATCTTGTGGAGATTAAAGTAGTTCAGTTGGTTTCTTAGCATACGATACGTTATCTGGAGGAGGCTATAGTACATATGTGCTGATACAAACTCGGTGTATTTCTCAATCTGGATAAATTTATTTCATCTTATATCACAGCCCTAAAGTTCTGCAAGTTATTGCTAGTTCATTTTTTGCTTATGTTTTAATTCTCTTTAACCCCAATATTTGTTTTTTTTTTTTATTGGAGTTAGTTCTCTAAAGTGTATATCGTCAGCTAAAACGCAAACGGCCCTATTTAACATTTATGAAATTTTACAGGAGAAGCAAAATACTGTTTTAAATCAAAAGTATACTTTTAGTCAGCATGATTTTCACCATAATTATTGAAAAATATGGTACAAATTGATATCTGGCATAATAAAATCAAATTTTGTGATATTTGAATGGCTATGTTAGTTAAGTCCGTTTGTACCTTAATTTTGTGAAACCAAGGGCGCTATCTACACTTTAATGCAAAATGGTTCTATCATTTATTTTAATTATAAATATTTTTATTATATAATTTATTAAAAATTAAACAAAAAAAATGCATTTAAAAAGTTTCAAGAATTGAAATATGAATTTAGAAAATATGAATTAATTTTCAAAGGGTATGCTATCATCGAACAAATTTCAATCTTTTGGTAGTAGTGGCTGTAGATCCTCCAAGTGCAGCCACTTCTTTTTAGAAATTTTTATTCTTTCTTTATGCAGTTTCGGAAGCAAAACAGTTGCAGTTCTTTGTGGAAGCTGGGCAAAATTGTCATCGATTTTAGTTTAAAATAAATAATTGTTGTTTGTTCGTATGTCAAGGCGCGTATCATATTGACAGTGGGATCCTTAAAAATAATGAAGTTTTTAAATTCAGTTGATTTTACAGATATACATACACTTCATACAATACCTGATCATATAGGTATATACCGCTTAGGGACAGATTTATAATCAAGGAAGTAATCGTGATTTAAATGGTGAACTTTTAGAGGAAAAGGCTATTTACGTGCAATTTTAATCAAGTTATCGAATTTAAATGGCATTTTTATTTCTTTATTTTTGATCTTTATTTCAATAAGAAAATGTGTGGAGTCACATTCTATTCGGTGATTTTAGTCAGACAATTCAAAATTTTTTTGTGATTGTGTATTTTGATGCAACACATCACAATCAACCAAAAAACTGATTTTAGATTTTCTGGGCTTTTTGCGTTTTAGCTGACGATGTACGATTTGTCATAATCGCATACAGCACTCTTACTTGTTTCCTTTTAGGTACATATATAGTGATTTCATCCGTAATTGTTTATTGACTACAAAATATGAGAATACTTTTTCCCGGCCTAAATTCCTCACAAAATTTCATTTATTATCTTTTGAGAGGTTACACAGCATTTAGTTTTCTTTATCACTTCCAATTTTGTATGAAAAATTTAATTTTTAAGCCCGTTTTAGCCTTAGTTTAAATATAAAACGCTTTTTATTCAGATGATCTAATGTAAATTCATTCACTGGGGTTTTTCTAAGAGAATAATTATCTATGGATGTGGGCTAAGTTAGATTTTTTATTGCAGATTCCCGCATTCAAGAAATATTGTTGACATAGATAAGCCTGTTTGTTAAGGACAAAATTAGCATCAGAACAAATTTAGACTTCTAATTTTTTTCTTACACAAATTTAAATATATGACATAATTTTTCTCCTCGTGAAAGGGTTATAGCCGCCTTTAGAAAAACACTCTACTTACGCCTAATCAAAAAACAAAACTAAGCAAAGGAACAAAAAGAATTTTTTTTTTTACTTTAAGTCATTCAGTTTGATTAAAATAATGTGTTTAAATTTTCGAAAATACAAATGTTACACAGTAAGTCAAGTTATGAAACACAATATGAAAATTCTGCTTAATATTTAGAAACGGTGTGTTTTTATTTTCTTTCAATTGAAAAAAATAAGACATCACTAAATAATAGTCATTTAAAAAAGTGTAAAATTCAAAGCCACAAAAAATTCATACAAAAATTCTACTCACGCTTTAAATTTCTTGTGCACCTGTTAAAGAAATATATAAAAACAAATCAAGAATCACACACTGATTCTTGATTTGTCAGTCCTTATATTACATTACAATTCAAGGGCAAAAAATTGTGAAATTACTTGAATGCGAAATATCAACACAATGAGACAAAAGGGTGTAAATCAAATAACATGTAAAAATAAATGTGGTTGCTTTAAAAGGTATTTCAACAATTTTCAAGGTTTTTCTACTACACTCTCTCACACACACACACACACACACACACATATACACGATTTTTTTGTTTAATGTAAGAACAACAAGTTTTAAGATTTGTAATAGTAAATCGGTTAAAGTTGGCTTAAAGTCATGAGAACGTTTGTTTTACCAGAAATATTTCAATATTTCTTACAAAGCTGTTTAAAGTTTATTTTATATATAAAATATAGAAATCTTTAACACTAACCTTTTACTTACATAAATTGTTTTGTCGTCTATCTGTTAAATAGAAAACATATTCAGTGAAAAATGTATGTAGTACGCAATATCTTACACTGAGGTCAAGTTTGTTTGTATAAATGCATTCTGGCGTTTTAAATACATTTCAATGTGAGAACGCCTGTATTTATGCTTGTGTTTTTATATTTCTCCCAACAAGTACAAGAGTACATTGAAATCAAATATGATTATACTATAAGTGCATAAGGGTGAGCCAAAGAAAATAGTTATGCCTTGAATTAAAGCAAATAATGAATTTTTATTAACGCACAAAATAAAAAAATTTACTAGAATAACAACTGCTGAAACCTTAGTACACTGTATAATTATATAATCTAAGGCTGTGTCTAAGCGAAAGTATAATTTAAATGCGAAAATATAATTTACATGCATATGTGTGCACATTCGATACCACAGCTTAGAAAATAGAAAAAGGATATTCATTTTTAGATAAAGAGATAAAAAAGTAACAAAAATATAATAAATAATTACACAAAAGTTAGTAAAATTTTCATTATTCTTCTTTCTTTAAGTAGAACAATATTAATGACACTAATAAAACAATAACACGTGTTTTTAATGATAAATTAAAATCCGCATACTTTAAACAAACAACCCTCCTGCTTAATTTTTAATTTTGTAAAATTTATTTAATCTTTTGTGGTTAGTTTGCATGGCACAAAACTCATCAGTTAAGTCGTTTCGATTTTAGATATCAAACTAAGTATAAAACAAGTAAGAGTGCTATATTCGGCTATGCCGAATCTTACATACCCTTTCTATTTTAATCTAGTTCAGTGAAGTAGCTCTAATCAAAAAAGCAAATATTAGGGTAACAGAGAATTAAAAAAATAAAAAAATGGTCTGCATGTATATAATTTTATATAAATATGACATCGGCTCTTAATGGGTTAAACAGTTTTCAAAAGTTTTGGAAGTATTTCCTTAAAGATCCCTTCAAAAGCTTTAAAATGGTACCCATATTGACAATTTAAAAAATTTGAAAATTTCAGAGCACCGAAACTCGGAAAATAAGGGCGAGCGCCTATTTTTCACCTGATGTTTTTTTTTCCTAAGGCAAAAGAGGTGCTACTGAAAATCAGCATGATCGGTCCATGTCTCTCGAGGCAGTAGCCAAACACCACGCCTACCTCAAATAAAATAATAAATATATGGGGCGACAGGGAATTAAAAAATAAGAAAAAAAACATCAAATGATATTATTTCGAGTTGCGGGGATCTGAAATTTTCAAAAAATTTTAAATATTAATATGGGTATTATTTTAAAGCTTTTAAATTGATCTTTAAGGATATACTAAAATTTTTTTATAATGCTTAACCCATTTAGAGCCGATGTCATTTTTATGTAAAATTATATTTATGCACTACCAATTTTTTTTTTAATTCTCTTGATTGGATTTACTTCACTTAACTAGATTTACATAGAAGATAGAGGGTATATAAGATTCGGTATAGCCGAATATAGCACTCTTACTTGTTCTTTTTGAGGTCAAGTTAAAAAATTTATTATTTCGCCGCTGCTGTGGTCAAGGTGGTAAGCACAAACCGGCTGCCCTGTGTTCAACCCTTGCGGCAGTCAAAAAATAAAAATGTTTTTTTTTGTTTGATGGTACATATATATAATCAGATCTAAAATTAAAACAAACAGCCTCCTTCGTCGGTACTTCTTCATAGCATATTCGCCGGCAAAGTAAAATAATTAATTAATAATTAATCTCTCCTCTATCCCTTTCCTAAAGAATGTAGCATGGTTACAAACTAAGTATTAATGCCTGAAGTTCTACTTCTCTTTGAAAAAAATAATGAAATATTTTCTTATTGTTAATGAACTTATTGATCATTTTCTGTTAAACTTCTCGCAAAACAACAATGCGTGTTTACCGCCCTTAATACATTGCTGATAAGTAACAACTTTGTCAATCAGCTGATGTTAAGTTTTGCCAAATTATCTACATATAGCGAATCAGTATACGTTTTAAGCTCTTGAAACTCTTATTTTTTTTTTAACTAACAGTAACGTTCATATCCTATATAGCCGCATAAGATGGAACTTTGTTGAAGATGCAGAACTAGAACCAACTTTTAAAAAAGAATTTGTCCTATGCAAAAACACATGAACTGAAAAGTAATACAAAACTCAACAATTAATTTTGCTTCAAATTTTTTAAAGTATAAGAGACCTTATGAAAACTTTGGAAAACAAAACTTAAATTCTGCATCGCACAGCGACTTTTATAAAAATTAGTCGATTACTATGATTATATACAGCCGATTAAAGAAATATTTAGGCTACTATATCAAATTCACAGCCCAAACAAATATTTAAGGCAGCAAGGTCATGCTGCGTATTTTACTTGCCCTACTGTACGTTAAACTCGTAATATACAGGTAAGCGAACTTTAAAAAAAATTAAACTTACTAGGGTGTCAGACGATCAAGTTTTCATTCAATTTTTAAAATTTCTCTCATTTTTTTACCAATACATTCTCACTTTAAAAACTTGCTGAGAATTTGCTTTCAAATTTCATTCAAGAGAACAAGCTGATTGCAGTTTTTTCCTTCAAATAATTTTTTTTTTTTTGATTTCTTTACAACATCTTGCTTAAAAACTTGCTTTGAAGTTGCGTGCAGCCTACGTCACAGCTTTCATTTTTTGTGAATTTTGACAAGCAATATGTGTAAATTTCTTGAAAGAAAATTGAACAAAAACTTGACCGTGTGACTGCACGGTTATTCCAAAATTCACAAATGTAAATATGTACATATGTATGTAATAACAGCAAAATCTTTACCCAAGATTTATTTTCTCTATTAATTTCTCTACGTTTTAACTGAATATTAAATGAATTAAATCGTTTAAAATTCTGCGTTTCTGCTTGAGCCTTGAAGTATATCCATCACAAGTGAGTATGAAGGCAAATCAAATGCATAAATTGTATACACACATCCATACATTTTTGAATTGGTTTATATAAACGCATTTTTGTACACTTAAAAACTTTAGTTAAATTTTGCATATAATTTAAAAGGTCAGCGTAATTTTTCACTCTCTTTTAAACAAAAAAAAACAAATAAACAGTGCTAGTGACAGTCTGTGCGCTAATGAATAAGTAGGACTATTACTAACAGCCAGCATAAGTAACAATTTCTAAGGCCATGTAAATAAACTAAATTATTCACCTAAGTAAATAAACTTTAGTGATTAGAATCTTTAGAACAAATATAGAATCAAAGCTTTTAGATCCTAGGCAGGTTTATGGCTGTATAAGGATCCTAATTAAAAGATAGAAGTAATATTCCTAAATACTAATTTTCTCCTATACCATATTTTGATAAAAAAAAATTCTCCTTAAAGTCTAAATTGGATTACATTAACATACATTTACACGCCCATACATAACGTCATATTTATATTTTAACAAAAAAGAAATGGTTATGAAAAAAATGACAAGAGAATATTTGTATTACACGAATGTACAATGAGTTTACATTTTCGTATTGTCATAATGGATATGTAAATGTTAATTCTATCTACATATAAAAAGATGTGAATATATCAAATATTTATTATGATGGGTGACTTAAATGTATGTCATTTGTTGTATAACAGCGTTTTTGTGTGGTATGTTGAATTTTGCGACTTGTATGGTGTGTTCGGTATTTAAAGCAACAGTTGAGTAAGAATTGGCATTATTTACATTATTAATTATATTTCTATGCCATTGCTAATGTGTTAATGGCTTTTATTTAACTTAAGGTTATTTAAATTAATACAATAAAACTTCAGTAACACGCACAGGAAAAATTCCTTGGCAAAGCAAAAGCACGTGTAATAAAATACACATCTATGAATTGCAAATTTCGTTTTCATAATTGAATAAACACTTTGACATTAGTATAAATCCAAATGTAAATTGTTAACGTAAAAATTAGAAAATTTGTTAGTCTTTAAAAAATGAATCAGTAATTGTTAATGAACTTTGCAAAAATTGTAATTTGTTTGGATTTGCTTCTTATAACAAAGCGATTTAAGTAAATATACCAACATGGCTGAGGGTCTAAAGAAATTTTCATTTGATTTAAGGGAAAAATTCAAGACTTTCGATAAAATTATGAAAACTCGAAACTTTATTTTGATATCAATATTCTCTAAAAACATTAAGCCTATTTTCTTATATCGTTTTTATAGGATTCCAAAAAATATAAAACAACGTAGTTAATTTTTCTTAGTTCAGGCTTACACTTTAACATTTTTTTATCCATTTTTTTTCAATTCTCTTTATAATTTGCAGCGATATTCGTTTTTTTTTTAACAAAACATAACCAACATAAACATTCTCTCCTAACTAAAGCCAAAAATTTCGTGCTAGTTTCATGAAAAATTGCATAGTGTAAATGCCGTATTACTGTAATTTCCTTTGAATGACCTCCTCTCAGATAAACAAACATAGTTTAGAAAGAACATCGGTTCATAAATGGTGGAGGCTTGTTACAAAAGGGCGAGTGCCTCTACTTTCCTTACGTTTTTCAGGTTTGATTATGCTTTTTTGTTAGTTCATTGAAAAAAAAATGAATTTTACTAAACGATTACTTTTCTCTAAAATAATTTTTTAATTATTTTTCCCAATCAAGATTTGAACCGTGAATATTATAAACGAATTCAAATTTACTTACTTTCGACTTAGGTTACTTTCAAGGCGAATTAATACAGGTGACCGCACGGCTACAACAATCCAACAACACAAAAAACAACAGGCAATTTGTTGCTACAAAATTATGTATGTTGTCAAAAAAATATTGTAAAAAAACAAACAAAATAAAAAAATATATTTGATGAAAAAAAGTGGTTGTAATTTTCAGAATAAGAAAATTATAAAAATTAAGTTACATAAAAATAAAAATACAGGAAAAGTGATCAAAATTCGTTTGTACCACTAGTTTGCCCAAATCACATGCATCGTTCCATTCTTGCACGTTGACCATTTGAAGACTAACATAATCTTCCACAAAAAAACCAAGGAAATATAAATGTGTTAACAATAATTTCACTATCTTTTTACGCATATTTTGATTATACACATCAGGAACTGCATATACGGTTCCATGTTGTGGTAGTTTTCTCTAGGAATTTCAATTGTTTGTTTTCTATTAGCAATCAAAAAAAATTTAACAAATTATTTATTTTTGACAAATTTTTTTGACAACTGTAATGTATACAGCTGATGGGCTTTTTCGCCCGTGCGTTCACCTGTATTATTTCGCCATGGTTCCTTTTTAAACTAATTTCTAAAAAAAATTTAGAAAGAAAAATTAGACACTAGCTAGTGTTTTTAAAAATTCCTATATTTTTATAAACTAAATGTAGAATTCTTTTGATGAAGAATATATAATATTCGACAAAGCTAACTAAACAGGGTATTTAACAGAGCATTCGCATTTTAATTTACTTTAAAGTTTGAAAGTGTTTAAAACAAGAAGAAGTTTTACAAAAGTAATAAATTTTTGGCAAGAAGTAGGACAAATTACTTTTAATGCAATCGAGACAGTGGCCCGAAGGCATTCAAAACATTCAAAAATATAATAATAAATTGATATCTATTAATATAATTATTTTTAAGAATGGAAGAAGTGTTTTAGTTCGTAAGATAGCTTGGGGTAACTTGATCTTGGGTAAAAGCACATAAAAATAGAGGTTGTTGAAGTTTGCGGTTTATGTAAGGATATGCGAGAAGAAAGCAACATTGTATGTAAAAAACTGACAACTGATATAAAACTGGAAATCATTTGCAAGTACATATGAGATACATATGAAAAACCTCACTCTAATTACTGACGATTGTGAGGATATGTTATTACCAATTGACAGTTCAAAATCGTCTAAAACTACCAGCTGAAACAAACTGGATGAAACACGATCTTTACCTTTAATGTATAAGAACTGGAATGTATATTGCTTTAGAGAGTCCTCATTTTTAACTGAGTTCAAAAAAGAGTGAGGTCATCAATTAGTCTAATTGTTGCCTTTTTAATGTTTGTGCCTGCAAAACTCAGTCATTTCTGAACCGATTTTAAACATTTTTTGTAATTTGATAGGTTATGCTTAGGTTATTAGTAAAATTTCTCGTAATTCTTCATTTTGGTATCATGGCACTTTATATCGAAAAAAGTATGATAACATTTGATATTAAGCAATCAGCTTTTTACTTATTTATTCTAAAATGATTTTTTTGTGGCACATATTAGTACAATTTTCAACATCACATTTTCTTAAAAATTACGATTCGATACATACGTGTTCGATGATTAGCTTACTCGACACGTATCGAAATATTATTCAATACGATAGTACACTCGATGTCGTATGCGGTGATAAGACCCCAGTTCATAATCTTAAAAATTAAAGGGTGACCCCATACAACATACATATTTTTAACGTGTAACTGTAAGGGACACTCCTTAAAAATTTAAAATGACTGCGTATTGCTATAGCTCCCAACAACAAAAATAAATCTAAAAAATCCCCATAGATGACGTAAATTGACCTATATGGGCCTATAATTTGAACCGTTATAGACATAGACCTGAATTTGAACAGAATGTCGATTACTATGAACGTTATGATAACAAGTATAAACATTTAAAATTGTAAGTTAAAGGGTGCCTCAATAGTAAATGTAAATTGTTATATATGTTGCCAAACTTTTGAAACTTTATAGACAGACAACTGAAATTTACAAGGAAGCTGTATTGATAAGTCTGCTATATAAACAATTCGAGTTTATAAATTAAAGGGTGTCCCTAAAGATGACGTAAATTGACATATATGAGCCTATCTCTTGAACGGTTATAGACAAACGATTGCAAATTGGACAGTATGTCGATGGCTATGACCGTAGCAACGCAGCAACTCTTACAATTCAAAATTATAAGTTAAAGGGTGCCCCAATAGTTTACTTTATTTGATGTATGTGGCCATACTTTTGAACAGTTGTAGACAGACTCTTAAAATTTACAACGAACCTGTTTTTCTATCTCCGCTATAACAACAAGTTTAAAATATAAATTTTGAAATTAAAGGGCGTTCCTAAAATTAATGTAATTTGAACTATATAGCCGTATCTTTTAAACCGTTATACACAAACACTTGAAAATTAAAAAGAATGTCAACTTTGTTTACATAATAAGAAGTATAAATATTTTTAATTTTAATTAAAGGGTTTTAAGTCTACTACAACAGCAAGTATCAAATTTTAATTTGGAAATCAAAGGGTGTCCTAATATTTGCTGTTATTTGATGTAAATTGCTAAACTGTTGAACAGTTGTAGACAGACGGTTGAAATTAACAAGGAGCTGTAGTGCCAAGTCTGGTATAGAAAGTAAAAACTTTAGAGATGGAATATAAAGGTGTCCCAATAGTTAATTGAATTTGATGTATGTTTCCATACTTTTAAACCGTTATTCGTAGACAGATAAAATCTATTTTTAATTCCGTTTATTTCAGAATTCTTAAGCTAAACAATATCAGTAAAATCTTATCTTATTCAAAGTTTTTCATTTTTTATGAATTTGTCAGTTAATATTTTAAAATAGCAGAAAACCAAATCTGTAATCATAACAATCTGACTGTGTATTTTTTGCAGATAACGATTTTTTCAGTCGATTCTAAATTATGTATATTTGCTTTTCCATGAAAAGTAAAATTAAAAAGTATAAGCTGTAAATCCACACATTTAAAATCTCTATTTAAAGATACAATCCCCTTTATTTCAGACAAATTTTCTACTTCATTGGTGGTCTGACATTTTATTGTTAAGGTGTGAAGTGAGAGCGAGAAAGTGTGTCGTATTACTGAAACATAATACAGACAAGAAAAAACTTTACTCCTTTTTATGGCGATTATAAAATCCAAAATACTAATGATCGTAGTAGCTAGATGGAGAGCAATAAAAAATGTTTTAGTAATTGGATACAAGAGAATTTGCACGCGTGTTATTGATAAAATTAAAACACATCATGCTAAAAAGAAGCCATAATAATGTTAAACCTTTACAATTTCTACACAGACAAGAAAATAAATTAAAAAAAAGAGAAATAAAAAATATAAATAAAAACTTTAATTGTGCTTGATTCCTTCAAATATAAATATTTCATGATATTCTCATGAAATAAAAATAGTTACTCAATGGTTACTGTGTTTTTGTTTTAAAATTTTTGGAGTTTTTTATGGCGTTTTGCCTTATTGATTCAATGGAGTTCTCATTTAATCAATTTGGCTTTAAGTATAAGAGTCTGAGGTTTTCCTTACAAAATTTGGTTATAATCCACTGATAAGCTATACAGTAGCAAAATGGCCATATGGTTTCTCCGCAGTAATGCATTTCATTTTTTGTTAGTTTAAAATAATAAATGTTTCATGAGAATATCACGAAATATTTATATTTGAAGAAATCAAGCACAATTAAAGTAAATTAATATAAAAAAGATTCCAAATAATAAATTTTCTTGTTATAAATAAAAACTTTAAATTTGTTTATCCCAATAATTTCTGTTTGTTTTCAAAAAAATAAAAGCAGCAATAATTTAAGTATTTTTACTTTCGCTTTCTTTTTAGGCGTTCTCATCTTGACAGTTAGTTGTGTTCATATCAAATAACAAAACATAAACACATAATATGCTCTCGAAAAAAACACTCCAAAAAAGGCCAAGCGCAAAACGCCAATGCAGCAATTACAATTTACCATTGTTCTTACCTGCTTTAAGTTTTAATAAACACATTCCTTTGTTAAATGTTATCGCAATTTTTTTGCTCCTTGTGAGCCTTCAGGCACTTGAGGTGACGGCTAAAGTTAAAACGAAAAAGAATTCTAATATCCACTTTAGCAATGATGAAGATAATCTTAAGTCTACCTCTGAAGGTCAACACTTTGCCATGGAACCACAAGATCAAACGGCCGTAGTAGGATCAAGAGTAACTCTGCCCTGTCGTGTTATGGAAAAAATTGGTGCTTTACAATGGACTAAAGACGATTTTGGCTTGGGTCAACATCGTAATTTAAGTGGTTTTGAACGATATTCAATGGTGGGCAGCGATGAAGAAGGTGACTTTTCTTTAGATATATTTCCGGTTATGTTAGACGATGACGCCCGATATCAATGTCAAGTGGGACCAGGTCCTAATGGCGAAGCTGGCATAAGATCACGTTTCGCCAAGCTCACTGTATTGGTGCCACCTGAAGCTCCTAAAATTTTACAAGGAGATCATTTGGTAACCACCGAAGATCGGGAAATTGAGCTGGAATGTGATTCAGTGGGTGGAAAACCTGCGGCTGAGGTGAGTAAAAAAATTACTTTCAATGAGCAAACATTTTAAAGTTTCCGTTTTTATTTTTATTTCTATTTCTATTGTCCACCATTAATTTTTAATTAAAGTGACAATTGTGCTGATTTTTTTTTTTTTAATTTAAAGAAATTGCAATTTGGTGAAAATGCTTCAGTTTAAATTTTTTATAAAACTAAAAACTAACGTTTAATTATTTTAACACTTCACAGATTACTTGGATTGATGGTTTCGGCAATGTGTTAACAAAAGGCATTGAAGATGTCAAAGAGCCTTTGGCTGATAGTCGTCGCATTACGGCCAAGTCTATATTGAAATTGACTCCTAAAAAAGAGCATCATAATACCACATTTACATGCCAGGCTCAAAATACAGCCGATCGTACTTACAGATCGGCTAAAATTCTTTTAGAAGTCAAGTATGCCCCCAAGGTAACGGTGTCGGTGGTAGGAGGAGCTCTAGCAGGCGGTCGCATTCCTGAAGGGGCTGAAGTGATACTCTCATGTCAAGCCGATGCTAATCCTTCTGTGCAAACCTACCGTTGGTTTATCAACGATGAATTGGTTATTGGAGACTATACAACTAAAATGGTAATACACAATGTTTCCAGACAATATCATGACGCCGTGGTTAAGTGTGAAGTGGTTAATGCTGTGGGTAAAAGTGAAGAAAGTGAGACTTTGGATATAAGTTGTAAGTAGTAACAGATTGATAATTTGAAATGTATCTCATACTGATTCATTTTATTTTGTAGATGGTCCAGTTTTTCGCCAACGACCTTCTTCTGTAGAAGCCGACTTAGGCACCACTGTTACTATGCGCTGTGATGTTGACGGCAATCCTGCACCAGATATAGAGTGGATCAATGAAAATTCCGATCGTGTAGTGGCCACAACAGCAAATCTTACTATGAAAGTTACTGCTGATACAGCTGGACGTTATTATTGCAAGGCTGTTGTTGAGAGCTTTCCAGAAATTGGCGCTGAAGCAACAATATACGTCAAGCGAGCCCCAATTATTACTTCGCACAAGGTGCAATTTGGAGCTGTTGGTAACCGTGCCAAAATAGATTGTTTAGCCTTTAGCATACCGAAAGCCGAACACATTTTATGGTCTTATGAGGGCAAAATAATTAATATGTCTACGGCTGATCCAGATTTGTATATATTCGAAGAACATCATTTGCCTGAAGGCGTTAGAGCGGCACTTATAATTAAAGAAAGTCGTTCGAATCATTTTGGTAAATATAATTGTACAGTTGTAAATTCATATGGAAGTGATTCGTTATTAATTACCTTAATACCAGAACGTAAGTCTAAAATCACTTATTTTAACGAGTATAAACACTGATTTAATATTCATTTGCAGCTGGTTCTGTACCCGTCCTTTTAGTGGTCATGGGCTCTATGTCCTCTGTGGCCATTATTCTTATGGTTGTGATGCTGGTGATTGTGTATATGAAACGTAGCAAGAAGAAGCCTATGCCAGCAGATGTTATACCCGAAGCTTCTCGTGGTGTTGACAAATTAAGCGATCTCAAGCATGAGATGCGTGCCAAAGCCTATGAAGCGGCTGAATATTCTGAATCCACTTCAAATGGTCTAGCCATTAATCTAACGCATTCTCCCATGCCTGATGTACAAATGAAAGGTGCCACTTTGGGTGTACCCCTTGCCGGTCCCGTTAAATTGGATGAAAGGTATATTAATGGTTTTTTTTAAGTTCATATTTATTTTAATCCTTTTTCAATTGTTTATTTTATCTTTAGATTTTCAGGCGATTTTAGTGATCGCTTTAATAGATCTTGTAATATAAAAAATATTAAAAATCATGACTACAAGGAGTCTGTTAATGGTTATGCTCCTTACTTCGAATACGCTTTAGATTATAGTCCTCCCAATAACAATAAAAGTTCTGTGGGTTCAGTGTCCAAAAGTAATTCAACTACAGTTAGTTCAGCTACTCTGCCACACTATTCGAATCCTCCTGCCACGACGGGAAATATGAGTTTACCCAGGCGTGGCGATATGCAACAACAGTCTATTAATAATGGATTTTTGGGTAGGTTTTTAAAATAATGAATTTGAATTAAATTTAAATTTGTATTAAATTGTTTTTAAATGTTTCCCATGTAGGTCAACCACTATTACAAAACGGCATAGACAGTCGGTTCAGTGCCATTTATGGCAATCCTTATCTGCGCACCAATTCCTCGATACTCCCACCTTTGCCGCCGCCAAGTACTGCCAATCCTGCGGCAACACCAGCACCACCGCCTTATCATGCTCCCCGAAATCACGGCAATCTCATGGGCAACGGAGTCATTGGAAGCCTAAAAAATTTTGGCACCTCCAACAGCATAATCAGCGGCTCTAATGGCCCAGCTAGTGTAAGTGGTAGCAGCTCAAATCTAACTGCCAGCAGTAATACTTTAGCGGCTACACCTTTACAACAACCCACAGTAGGAACACCCTCCGGTGTGATTTCTGCCTCTAATACAACAACAGCTCAAAGTCCATCAGGCCAATTTATACTGCCATCAAATGGTAACGCAGCAAAAAAAGGAGCACTAGCCACCCATGTCTAGATAAAGTCAATGAAGTGGAAAGTGAAACAAACGAAATGAACGAAAAGCATAAACGAATTAAACCGAAAACGGAAGTTTTATTCAAATTTTTATAGAAAAAACAAATTGTGATTTTTAGCGTTAATTATTTACCTATGGCAACTCTATGGCAAAATTATGTTAATTTATAACCAAGTAGCTAAAATAACTTAAATAAAAGCAACATTATTCTTAAAACAAAAAACTAACATAAGCGACTTGGTTATGATATGCATTTTTATTAGAAGAAACATTATTGTTAGCAAAATTAAGAAACTAATGTACATTCATAAATATGCATATGTTTATGCATATTATATATACATGTGTATGTGTATATTCATGTATAGGTACATTATAAAAGATGTACATAAATTTACCCACATGCAGTTTGCAAACCTCTTTTTTCCTGACTGAATTAGTCTTAAAATTAACAATGAGTAACATTTTTTTTAATTTCAGTTTTAAAGTTAAATTTTTGTATAATCTTATTTTTTGGATTATTATAAATTAATTATTTATTTTTTCTAAAGGGAAATTTACAAAAAAAAAATATTCGCGAAAAGTTTAGCTGCAATTAGGTTGCTAAAGCGCAAAATTGTTTCCAATCGATTCTCACAGAAATATGGCAATGGTATTTGCAGTTTTTTGCATTCCGTAACTAGTCGATACTTATCGTGACTGTGACAAAAAATAACCAATTTTAAAAAAGTTTAGTCAAATCAATTGCTGTAGTTTTCTGTTTTTGGACAAGAAAGTAAATAGAAGGAAGATTACCAAAAGTAACAGTAATGTCTACCATCTACCTTTTCCGGATACCTGAAGAATGTCAAACAGAATGACTTATTTTTTCGAAAAAAGTGAATTCAGTATGGATTTAAATATATCTGCTATCATTTGCATAGCGCCTACATCAGCATTTACATCATTGTATTTACATTAGCAACTTTCAAATTCACTCCCAGAGAAAATTTTATTACGTGAGCATCTCCAGTTATTGCTATTGCAATGCGTTGAAATGCGATGAAAGGCAATAACAAGTAATTTGTTATTGTTTTAAATGTCAGGAAGGAACGATAAATGTTGTTAATACTTCAATATAATTTGTATATAAGTACATACATATATATCAAAAATATATGAAATCTTAAGTATATGATTTTCAAAATAAATACTGCTGGAAATTAGCGTCAACAGAAAAGAATTGGATAAACTTTTTGCACAACTAATCCAAAAACACCACACTTCAGATATAAATTGGAACAAATCAGTTCCGTTATTTTGCAGGCTTTCTCTCACGTGCATATGTATGTATGTGTTAAAATAAATGCCTATTTAAAAATAAAGAAATTTAATGATGCCATATTGTTTTTTCATTTTATTTTTAAACTATTTTGATTAAGTATTTTCTTTTTTAGAAATTTTTTTCAATTCTTACTTCAATAATGGGCACCAAATTCTCTATAAGTTCAATATTTCGCCAAAATCTAAAATCTTTAAAATCCCAGACTACTTTTTTGTTTAAGAAATAACATCACTTTTTACTTTTCATATGTTTTTTGCAATATTATTATATTTAATACAAACAGGTGTATTAAATATAATAAGCTTAAGATACAGTCAGATTAGTAAAATATTTGACAAAAAAACCATAATTATAGAAAATAAATTTTGTCCTCGAATACTTTTAAGGAAATATAAGATCCTACTCAATATAAAAGGTAAGATATTAGATTTATTATATTATAAACTGACATTCGTAATGATACGTGTCAGGAAAGTTTAAACAAACATTTTTAAAAATAGTGGGTATGCGTGTTTTCTCAAATATTTGACTAATCTGTACGCACTTTTAATGAAAAATTGTTTTTATTTAATTTTTTCAACTTTATGGCAACAACAAGGTTTGGTAAAAGTTTTTTTTTTATAAAAAGAGAGTAAAAAGTTTAACAACAAAGTAATGTATTGGATTAATCAAAACTGGAAGAAATATTATAAAACTCAGTTCTTTAATTTCATTAAGATCAATTTAGACAAATTAAAAGAAGAAGTAGATATCTCTTTTATTTCTTTTCTTTTTTTTCTACAAGTAGCTTTACAAGAACTAATGGGGGATTGTGACTACTTTAGGTTCAACTAAATATCTCTTGGGCTATATATTTAAAAGAAAAACAATCATGAACAACCGTAACCGCTATGTTAATTGCGTTAGAGAAAAAGTATAGAGGAATTTTTCCTCAGAAAGTCATTCCAGATAAAATCATTGTTTCTCTTGGAAAATATTCAAAAATAGCAGTTTCAGATACAACGATAAAGTAAACTGGGGTAACGGCTATGGTGCTATTATACAGCTAAGGGAACTTAAAGAATATTGTCCTTTGGCTAATGGACAATTAAAAGCTTTTTAAAATTTTTTATTTCTTCATAAACTTAGTTGGCTCTTCCCAGATTTGCTTGTTAATCTATTTCATTACATATTTCAGTACATACTAGGTTCCATATTTTAGTGAAATTCGCAGCACTGTTTGCAGAGTTGTTTTAATAAAAAAATTTGCAAGTACTAAGCAACTGGCGTTCTACCTACCATTTGCATAAAAGATAAAACCATTTAAAAATTATTTTTAGGCTTTTTACACACATCATTAAACAATTTAAATACACATATCATTCTCTTAATTAATCACTGTTTCTGAGAAAATTTTACTAAAAAAATATAAATGCTTAATAAAATTACATTGTTATACATATTATTATTTTGACATCCCTTGCTATCAATCCCCCAATAACCTATTATTTAAATTTTTACGGTGAGTTTTTACATAAACATTTTTCTTAAAATAAATGTAATACATTTGTTACACATAAGTGTCAAGTACGCATAACATAAATATATGATAATTAGATTTTATTTACATAAACTTAAGTCGCCTGTAGTTAGATTTCCCCTGTAAATTATATACATACAAACGGACACACAAATTTATATAAATACATACATAAAACATAAATAAAAGTCAGTAATTAAAAATAAAAGAACTTTGCAAGCCAAAATCTCCAGTTGGATTTTAAGAAATTCTTATTTATTTGTATTTGTAAGATTTTAAAAAATAAGCCAACAAAACTCTATAAAATACATTAAATAAAAAATGAAACTAAAAAATCAATTAATTGTAAACGCTTAAATATAATATTAAATAAATTTTGTAAAAAGAACTAGACCTTAATAAACGCTTTTAAAACCAACCATATTAGTAAATACAAAATTATAAAAAAAAATTTTAAATACTAACAAGAAACTATTTAAAAATAAAACAAGATCATTTTTAAAGAAAACCGTAAGTCGACAATGTGCAAATATTTATAATCAAATTCTACTTTAATTAGCTGAAAGTTTTAGTATAAAATTAAATTTAAAAAAATTATTATCAGTGTATTAAAATAAAATAACAAAAAACATGTTAGTAATACATTTAATAAATATATTGCTGCCTTATTCCTTGTAAAAACCATTTAACCATTTTAACAAAAAGAAAAAAAATGTTATTAATTATCTTTTTTTAATATTCATTTTATTTCAAGACTATTTATTATATTTAAGAGAAAATTGAATGCGTTTTTAATTTTAAAATTTGTTTTATTATGTTTAAGATGAAATAAATGCTAAATTTTATTTAGGTCAAATTTAATACAAATCTTTTCATGTCTGAATTAAAGTTTTAAAAAGTGAAGAAAAAAAAGATATTTAAATTAATAAAAAAACGAAACATAAAAATAAAGAGCGAAAAAATATTACAACAAAAAAAATAAGACATATTTGTTTAATTCCATGGAAAAATATATACGGTCTAATTCATAAACACACAAGAAAAGTTCAATAGCTAATGTACACTTTAAGCAATTCAAGATAATATATACAAATTATATATGGAGTTTGACATTTAGGCTTTCGGCATTCCACGTTTTATGTTTGGAATCACTTTCTTGGTAAAACACGAAGTTGTCTTTTATGCCTCTAGGCATTCAGCACTTTCCCCAACTAATTCTTTAAAAATGTTTATATTATACTTAGAGTCCATAGTTCCGTTTACAAAATGTATTTTCTCAACTCCAGCCTCTGATATACAACCTCATATCATAAGAGAACTACTGCAATATACTGTAAAAATAACCTAAGAAGATAATATAAGCACCGCAAAACTCGGTAAAACTTACAACAATAGTACTTACCTTTGACCAGAATGACACACCTTTATTTGCATGCTATTAAAGGCCAGGATTCACTATCATACTCAGTCGTACGATCTGTCAAAAATTTCATGTGTGCTCAAAAAGTATGATAGTGTGGATTAAAAATGTATGTGTGTGACAGAGTTTTTGACAGATCTGTACGATTTTATAATCTTTTCAAATAATTCATAAAATATTTTTCTCTATGCGATCAGGGTTGATTTTTTTAAGATGATGAGGAGAAAAAACAACAAAATATTAAAACCATATGTTTTTGCATCTTTTTTGTATAATAGTGTGGCACATACGACGCCATTTTGGATCGATTTTTAAAGTAGGACAGAATTCTGTCAGATTTTTCTGTGATTAAGTCGTACGATTGTGTATGATAGTGAATCCTGGCCTTAAGCGAAAGCGTATTTCAGTTTTTGATTTTTCTCTGATATAAATGGCTTTCGGTAGCAAGATTTTCCATGTAACACTAACATGCACTAGTACTAACATTTTTTTTCTTTCATACAATTTGTATTTTATGTCAATTGCTGACAAAAGTGTATCGTTCTTGATTAGTTTTAAACAAAACCGCTTTTCACGGTCGGACAAATTACACCTATTGCACAATTTCTGTTCTACTTCAGACACTATTAGTATCCATTTATCGTTTTATAACATTAAACACTCAACCTTTGTTTCTGTTTACTATTTCTGCAATTTCTCTAATAGTTTTAGGGTTTCTATAATTATTTATGGCAAATGCTTTTCTTTAATTGTAGTTTGATCCTTTTGTACTATTTTTAAGAAAATAAAATTTTAAACAATATGGAATATTATGAAACACTGATTTAAGGTCGCAAAAAAGTGATTGCATGTGCCAAAGTTAACGGTAATTCAAAAAATTAAACTGTCCCACATTGAATGTGAACATGGTGTTGCCATATAAATGAATCAAAATGCAAATACTTTCATGTTCGGCTATACAAGAACGAGTACTTCTGATTTTGGAATCGCTTAGTTATAATTTATAAAATAAAAGGGAAAATGAAATATTCTTTCGTGTTTAAATGAAAATATTTATTTTTTAATTTAATATTTAATGCTGTATCCTACTTTTACTGTGAATAGCTGTATATTATTTTCAATGTAAATGTGCCAAAGAAATGTTCGTGCATGTTGACATAAAATGGCGATTAATCTTTTATTTTTAACCGACTTTAAAAAAATGTTTGTATCCGCAGAACTCAGTTATTACTAAACCGATTTAAATTTTTTTACTTTATTTGAAATTATATGCTTTTAGATTGGGTCCGTTTTAAGCACAGTTAAAAATTTTTGAAAATTAGGGAGTGTCCCCATATAACTTACATGTTTTTTACGTGTATTATGAACCTTTAAAAAAACTGCGTATTACTATAGCTACCAATAGCAAGAAGTAATACAAAAATAAATCTATAAAATAAATGGTGATGTAAATTTACCTATATGGACCCATCTTTTGAACCGTTCTAGACAGACAGCTGAAATTTACAAGAATTATAAGCAAACAAGTAAGAGTGTTATATTCGGCTATGCCAAATCTTACATACCCTTCACCATCTATGTACATCTAGTTAAGTTTGCCTCAGCAAACTTGATTGCAACACTAACACGGACGTACAGACGGTCATCGCTTAATCGACTTCGCTATGCATACAAAGTCAGAATATATATATATATATATATGTACTTTATGGCGTCGGAAATTGATATAATAGAAATTACACAGGGAATGACAAACTTAGTTTGAAATTTTTGTGGTAAAAGGTATAAAAAAACTAAAAAAGAAAACGGATGCATACAGTCAGATAGAGAATATGTAATACTCTATAATTATATATATAATATTGACCAAGAAATTAAGTGAAATGGTACCGATCTTTAACATTTCTACATTTTTATAACTTTAAAAATTTAGTTAATATACTAGATAGTGGCAGTAGATCAGTTGACTTTTTTGTTTATGTTTTCAGATGTCAAATTTTGTTTACACTTATTATTATTATTTTTTTTTTATCTTCAAATATTTTTTTCGTACAGTGGTGTTGTGAAGATATATTTAAAGTTTTTATAAAACAAAAAAGTTCATACACTTTTTAAAACTGAATTTTATTTAAAAATTGTTTTTTTTTACAAACGAGGCCTTAATTAAACACGGGGCTGTCAAATACTTTTTGGAGTATGTAGCCAAAATTTAGACTTACAGTTAACCTTTTTTTAATCGATGCTTTGCACTCCGAGGAATTTTACAATAATTTTAAAATTTTGTTTCAAAACTGGTGATGTTGGAAAGGGCTGGAGGGGGAACCGTTATAATTGTTGACCTAATTTGCTATAAGTTGTCTTTAAATTGTTTAAACAAATTTGCTAGTACTGAAGTAAATTTAAATTACATAAGAAAAAAAAGAATACCACCTTTTTGCGGAAAATCCTTAAAAAAAAGATATATTTTACATTTTCCCAATTCAAAACTTTAAGCTTGTTTTTTTTATACTTTATTTAGAATACAGCAAATGTTTTAAAGTAATAATCCGGTAATTTATAAGCGTACTACGCCAAAAACTCTAAGTTAAGATTGGCAAAAATTAACAATACAAAAGAAATTGTAAGCCAATTTTTTCCCTGCACATTTAAACATATTTTTATAAATATTTTCAAGATCTGATTAAATTTAAAAAATCTTAACATTTGAGTTAAAATTAACTTTTTAAGAAAATTTTCAAAAAATTATATGTCCGAGGTACCTAAATTTAGGGCCTTACCCAGAATCAGTCCTTCACCTAAGAGCTTGACCGTCCGTAGATTCACTGACAGACACCTCCGCCCTTCCTCTGTAAAATTTCTTTGAGACATATTAGTGGTTCATAAGATACCGAATTTTATAAACAAAAAAATCGTTTTCAAACCACTGTGCGTCAGTTATTTTGATGTCTGGAAATATATTTTACAAAATACACGTTGTTTACTTATTGTTGTAGTTGTTTTAGAACTGCTTTTACCTGTAAAATAAAAATTTCATAAGAACAAAGATGTCAAATTTTGTTCACGATAGTGGTTAATATTTTATAGTTTTCATTAAGCTCACGGTTAATGACAATTTTTTGTATATTTTCTGCTTTTTAGTGAATAACATGTACCACTTTTTGAATTCATGTTTTATTTATTTACTTACATACATATATCTTTTGTGAATTTTTTTTGGTAATTTTGGGTTTTATGTTAAATTTGTTAAATTTCAATTTAAAGTTTTTGCAAACATTGAATTTTTTTTTAATAAAATATTTGTGTGATATGACATTTTAATAACGTTATGATTTTTTTGTGTTTTGGTGGTAATTATTAATTAATTACTAATTAAGTTCACTTTGTGATGTTTGCAACTTTTAAAATAATAAAGTAAAAAATAACGTATTGAGAATAATCTATAATAAAACGAACCAGCTTTATGGATACCAAATTCGATTTCTCACAAATTATTTACAGATTGATATATATAAAATTTCAGAAATTTATTAAAATCTAAGCACAGAAAAGTTATATACTAAGCGCACTTTTTTTCTTATAAAGATAAGGGCTATCCTTATTATATCGAGCTGTATGTGAAAACTGATAATTTATATTTACATATATACATATGTATATCTCATTTAGACTGCAGCCAAATTATTTATTTTTTTATTATAGAAATAAATTTCACATTTATTTTGTCGTTTTTCAAATAATTAATTAATTTGAAATTACAATAGCCAACGCTGTTTTGTGTTGATTTCCAACTTTGAAAATCCGTTTAGTTTTAATTTTTTTAACGTTTAATGTGTTGTGATTTTAAACAATTTTTAAAAAAATTAAGTGTAATTTTGCAAAGAAATGTTTTTCTGCCTTAATTTCCTAAATATTCCTAAGATTACTTAACATATTGCTCATCCTCTGTTTATTTACTTATGTACATTCATACTTACGCACATGTACATATTATTACTGAAGCAACTTCCTTTTTTATAGAGAAATCTATTTCAGAATGTCTGAAAAAAAATGTTTATTATAATTCAAGATATTAGAAACCACCGAGTATGCTTAGTGTTAGAAACTACAATTGTTCAAAATTTGTTTTATTTTATATACTGTGTTACGTGTCTCACTGTAGCTCTATTGCCGTGTGGCCAGCTAGCTCACCGTTACACCAGCAGGGTAGGTTCCAACCCACGACCATAGCCTGAGACAAGTACCAACAAAAAAAAAAGGACACAACAAAATAAAATATAGCTACTACCACAACAAAACACGTTAGAGGAAGAACAAGATGTTGGTGTTCTCCACTCGCCCACCCTACCTTGGATACAGATGCTCTTCCTATCATTCAAATTGTATCCCCCTTAAATCCACACGCACACACTTTATAACACTAACCTCACATCCAACTCTGCTCGAACAAAAGACTTAGCAAACAAACATTTTTTTTTTCACTGATCTACATTTACATATATTGGCCTTTATTATATAACCTTGATTATTAAAACTACAAACTTATGACTACACAATAAGATATTAATATGTTCCCTTTTTTTTTTGTTTTTTTCTTTTTTTTTTTTTTTACAATTTACGCAAAACACCAGAAATAAGATGGCTAGAGGACTCAATGATTTGGGTGGCAGAAAAAAAAACAAATGATGGACGAGCACTTTCGCAAAAATGGCCGATAGATACAACGCTAATTAGCTTTACCTTGATAATTTTTCTTTCTTGGGGCAAGGATTTTTTCTTTTTGTCGGCTTTGCTTACCAATCTCGTCTTCACCAGGCCACCACTAGATTCCAGCGGACTATATCGAATAATTATCGTTCCTTTGTTTCTTTTGTTTCCCTCCACCTGTTTCACAAAATAAATTATTTCTAATTTTTTTATTTTCCTGTATATTAATTACCACTTACAGTTTTGATATTTTTTTTTTATCGTATTTGATTTTTCACAACACTTTTAAGTGATTAATTAGAAGTCTGTTTCGCCCACAGTATATATCAATTCAAACGGCTATAGCTTAATAAATATATATATTTTTATTAAAAAGGAAATGTTGAACCTCAGTTCTAGAACTTTCTTTCTATAATGGCGAATTTTCTCTACCTCTAAATTCCTGGACACCTCAAAGCTTATATTAATCTCCATTTTGATGCCTTTTTTTCCATTTGTCAAAATTCATATAACAAAATCTAATCTCTTTCTTTTTTTAATAAAACAGGTATGTTAATGTGCTATTTTTTTGCCCATATCGTCCATCAACATCATGCAAAAATTCAACTCTGGATTTTTTTATTATCCGCTGGCTTATGGCAATGCTGCTTATAATCAAATTGTCTACAAATCAACCACACATACTGCCATCCCTAAATTAGCGCGTAAGACGCAAAGCAATGTAATTCATAGCTTTTGCGCTGGAATGCCATCCCTAAATAACAGCGTCAACTTTGTGTCGTTAACAGTAATGTTAACTCATTTAATTTTATAAAACCCGCTGTATAAGAATAAAGAAGAGATAAAACCGCTAGATTGACTTGAAAATAACTAAATTGTCATTACTTTTCAACCATAACAAAACTAAACAATCCAAGAAGCAGCCTACTTCACTTCCTAACGCACTGTCAAAATTGGATTTTCCAATTGCTAAGCGTTGACGCCGTGCTATTTAGGGATGCTTCATACATTTTGCATGAACATGAGAAATTTTGACAGTTATCTTGCGCTTTAAACGACTAATTTTAATTTTTATTTGAACATTAAAGCAACCCACACGCAATAAATTGAACAGTACAATTAACGAATTCCCACCAGGAAGTAGAAGCATAGACAATATAAAACTTTGGACAAAAATCATTGGCTGCCCCACACGCAACAACTGCTGTAACCCACTAAAAATAATTAAGGGTTTAATTACCATATAAAACAGCTGCTCAAACCAACCTTATGGGAAACACTGTATTTGATTATTGATGACATGCCATAATGCTATGACCATAACCGTAACTATAGATATAAAGTATTTTTTTTTTTTGCACTTTTACCATATACAATTGAATTTTGAAATTATGTATAAAAGTCAGTTTTTTATTTTATTCAATTTTTTCACGTTCACTGCATTGTATTGGTATGTATTAATTATATTTATCGGTGCGCACCTTTTTTTACCAAACGGCAAGACAAATAAAAGTTTCTTATGGCTATGGCACCACTATTCGATGGCAATAAAAATGATTATGGTTAGGGACATTCTTACGGCAATGGCGTTATTGTATGGCACGTCTAATTTAAAGCACAGATTAGTTATCTTAATACTCTGTTCAGACATACGTGTTGACTGCGCAATAAAGGAATTTACGCAATTAAGTCCCTAATTGTATTTAATTTACCATATAAGAAATTAATTAAAAAATTTTTCAATTAGTACTTAATTAAGTCGATAATTGATTAAGTTTCCTCATACAACCCTTGTGAAGTGTGTTCAGTTAGAGAAAATTTTATACAATGACAAAACTAAATGCCATAAAAATGAAAAATAAAATATTTTCAAATTATATGAAATGAAAAATTTTTGAAAATTTAATGGAAATTCAAAGCTAGCGTGCAGTCAAAACTTGATCGTACAAATTGGAAGAGTTCCATATTTCAAATAAAAACCAGCAAACTTTCTTTTAAAGCCGAGCTTTCTATATTCTTCCAAATTTACAAACACAAATTTCTTATGTAAAAATTAGGTCTGTTCAATAAATTTCCGGCAGAAACTAGCAACGATAGAGTAAAATAAAAATTTACAACAGTACTATTCCAAACAAAAAAAAAAAAGAAATAAACGCATTTTTGGAAAATAAAATAGCAAAGTAAAGGCGAACTGACAATAATAACAAACAATCATAAAAATAAATATGTATCTAAAACAGTAAAAAAAAGCGGTATTCGATGCTTAAATCATTTTGTATTGCAACAGTTAGCATTTGCAAGAGCTTTGTCATCGATTGTGTGCAAATTCCCAAAAATTTTCTGTCTTTTTTGTAAAACTTTTAGTTTAGTTTATTTTATGTTATTTCTTTTGTTTATTGTTTTATTAACCTGGCGTTTACTTGTACATAGTTTCCTCAGCTTTCTTCTAACTATTATACTTTTTGTTGTTATAATTTTCGTTAATAACCGTCGTCACTGGCTGTGTACTTTGGATGTTCGGCGAGCGCTTTCGATGTGATAACATCATTTTCAAGCCGCGTTTTTATTAAAACTGAAGAGATAGTGTTAAAAATAGATAGTGTTAACAATAAAAGGTGGTGGGTTTAGGTAATTTTTGTCCGTTTAAATAGTATTATGCAGGTAGATTCCCTGATATCTGTCTTGTTTATTGGGGTAAATAGTTAATATTTGGGTCTTTTATTATTGGATAGGTAAGTGTGACCGTCTGTGGGTGTTTTTCGTTTGTAAGAGTGTTTTAGTAATTTTAGTGGTGTAAAAATCATGTCAGAGGTTGTGTTTACCTGTTCGTTAATAATGTCTCTGTTAAATGTTCGTGTTTTGTAAATTTCCATGTTTTCAAGAATGTCTAGTCTTCGTCCTTTTTTACTTGGGTGTAATACTGTCATACATTCATCTATTTCCTTTGGTTCGTGTCCATGTGTGTTAAGGTGTTTTGCGAAATTGGAGTCTTCCCTTTTCCTTTTGTATGATCTTATGTGTTCTGTGAACCTTGTTTTTAATGTTCGTCCAGTTTGTCCGATGTATGTATGGTTGCAAGTACAAGTAAGTCTGTATACTCCGCTGGTGCTAAATTTATCCGTTGTTTCTATTGATGTCTTGAGATTGTTACGTAGAGTGTTGCTCGTTTTTAATGTTGTGTGTAGACCTTCTTTTCGGAAAAGGTTGGTTAATCTATATATTTCTGGTCCTGTGTTTGTAAAGATGTGTCGTCGTGTTGTGTCGATAGTTTCCTTGTCTTCTTTCTTCTTGTTTTTGTTGTTGTATTGTCTGAGTAGTTTATCGATGGTTGTGTGGTTGTAACCGTTATTTTTAGCTATAGTGTAAATTGTATCGAGTTCTTTGTTGTACTTATCTGGAGCGAGTGGGACTATTTTAAGTCTGTGAATCATGTGTCTAAACGCTGCGAGTTTATGTTGAGTAGGGTGGTTTGAGGAGCTGTGGATAGTTGTGTCTGTCATGGTTGGTTTTCTATAAAGGTCAAAGTTTAAGGTATCAATTCCTCGTATTATTGATATGTCAAGATAATGTAAAGTTCTGTTTTGCTCTTTTTCCATTGTGTATGTGATTTTGTTGTGTATTATGTTTAAGTCTATAAGAATTTGTTCGGCGTTGTCTCTTTCTAGGATGCATATAATGTCGTCTACGTATCTGTAGTAATGGGTTATTTTATGTTTTTCCATCAACCAACTGACCGACAAGAACATATGAGACACAAGATAGCCGATGTACTTTAAAAAACAATAAGAGAACACACTTCATCTAAAACTAATCCTGATGAACAAAAAACTACTAGACAGATAAAAGCAAAACTTCGGAATAATAATCTATTACTTACTAAAGCAGACAAGGGGAACACAACTGTAATAATGCACAAGAAAGACTATATAGAGAAAACACAACAATTCATTCAGCAAGTAAAATGCACAAAATTCAAGAATGACCCAGCCGATTCATTCCAAAAGGAACTACGAAGCCTACTAAAACGCTGCAAAACGTTCACTGACGGAAAGTTATACATATTCATGAACATGAATCCAGGACCCCCTACACTCAGAGCACAACCCAAAATTCATAAAGAAAATATTCCAATCAGACCTGTAGTAAATTACAAACCTGCGCCTGCATATAACTTGGCCAAACACCTTGCCACATTCTTAAAAGAGAAAATAAATTTGCAGAACACATACATGTTACGAAATACACAAGACCTCATAAACAAAATTAAGGACATCAAAATCACTGATAATACGAGACTCGTTTCCTTCGACATAAAGGATCTATATACATCAATACCCACACACGAAACTTTGACTATCCTACGTAACATACTTTCCAACATATACGACAATCAATATATCAACGAAATAATGGATATTGCAAAGACGATATTAAAACAAAACTACTTTAGATTCAACAATAAATTCTATAAACTACCTGATGGACTCGGCATGGGAAACCCAACATCCGCAATCTTCACAGAGATTTTCATGCAACACTTAGAACAACTACACATCAAAAAACTGATGGAAAAACATAAAATAACCCATTACTACAGATACGTAGACGACATTATATGCATCCTAGAAAGAGACAACGCCGAACAAATTCTTATAGACTTAAACATAATACACAACAAAATCACATACACAATGGAAAAAGAGCAAAACAGAACTTTACATTATCTTTACATATCAATAATACGAGGAATTGATACCTTAAACTTTGACCTTTATAGAAAACCAACCATGACAGACACAACTATCCACAGCTCCTCAAACCACCCTACTCAACATAAACTCGCAGCGTTTAGACACATGATTCACAGACTTAAAATAGTCCCACTCGCTCCAGATAAATACAACAAAGAACTCGATACAATTTACACTATAGCTAAAAATAACGGTTACAACCACACAACCATCGATAAACTACTCAGACAATACAACAACAAAAACAAGAAGAAAGAAGACAAGGAAACTATCGACACAACACGACGACACATCTTTACTTACACAGGACCAGAAATATATAGATTAACCAACCTTTTCCGAAAAGAAGGTCTACACACAACATTAAAAACGAGCAACACTCTACGTAACAATCTCAAGACATCAATAGAAACAACGGATAAATTTAGCACCAGCGGAGTATACAGACTTACTTGTACTTGCAACCATACATACATCGGACAAACTGGACGAACATTAAAAACAAGGTTCACAGAACACATAAGATCATACAAAAGGAAAAGGGAAGACTCCAATTTCGCAAAACACCTTAACACACATGGACACGAACCAAAGGAAATAGATGAATGTATGACAGTATTACACCCAAGTAAAAAAGGACGAAGACTAGACATTCTTGAAAACATGGAAATTTACAAAACACGAACATTTAACAGAGACATTATTAACGAACAGGTAAACACAACCTCTGACACGATTTTTACACCACTAAAATTACTAAAACACTCTTACAAACGAAAAACACCCACAGACGGTCACACTTACCTATCCAATAATAAAAGACCCAAATATTAACTATTTACCCCAATAAACAAGACAGATATCAGGGAATCTACCTGCATAATACTATTAAACGGACAAAAATTACCTAAACCCACCACCTTTTATTGTTAACACTATCTATTTTTAACACTATCTCTTCAGTTTTAATAAGAACGAGGCTTGAAAATGATGTTATCACATCGAAAGCGCTCGCCGAACATCCAAAGTACACAGCCAGTGACGACGGTTATTACCGAAAATTATAACAACAGTTTATTATATACTGGCGGAATCAACCCAATTAATTTAATACTTTTTGTATTTAAAACCGAAAACTATAAAAGTTATGTATATTTTTTGCTTTGTGGTTGCAAAAAATTTCAGCTGTAGATATTCGGTTTGGAAATCGCCATACAAATTGTGGCAAAATAGCCACAACGATGTGATGTAAATATTTTCGTGGAGAGTGCTAATAAACACTTTAATATTAGGTCTGTCTGCGTACACACATTTTGCATCATTTTCTGCAAAATGTTGCAAAATCTTGCAAAATGTTGTCTGCGTACTCCAAATTTGTTTCAGCGAGAGAGCCAAAAAGAGAATTTTTTGACAGTTGGCAGTTAGAGAACTTGCAAAATGTTACTGGAGAAATTTCTTCTTGCAAGATTTTGCAACTAGTTTGAACAGCTGTTTTTATTTACTTTTTGAATGAAATAATTTTTGTGAAAAAAATAAAAATTGTAATTTAACAATGGCATAGGTAATTAGTTAGAATTGTGTTGATTTTTAATGTTTATAATAAATTATAATAAACAAAACAATTTTAAGTATACTACAAAGTAGATGCATAGGCAATGATATATTTTCCAGTCTAAAGCCTTTTCTTATGAAGCCAAAAGAAAGAAGTTGTGTAAAGCTGTATGTGGAAGAAATAGTGCCCAATTACTGCAAAGAGCAACTTCGAAGACATTTCCGGATATCGAGGTTACTGTTTAAAATCCTATGCGATCGGTTTTTAATTTAATTTTCCGTAAATCTTTTGCTTTGTTATTTCAATTGTTTACACACCGATCAGCTGTTTTCTTGCAAAATTTTACTGGATGCTGTCTGCGTACTTTTTGATATATTTTCAGCCGACAGAGTAAAATTGGTCTTACTCTCCCAAAAAAATTTACTGAGTATTAGCTACTGGAAAAGTACCCAGACAGACCTATTTATTAACTTATTTTGTAAAACAGAACAAGAATCAGCTGTTCTGTTCTTGACAGTAACAAAAGTAGTAACAAATTTATTAACATTCACATCTTATACTATTTTTTACTCTTTCGCTGCTTCTTTTGAGGTACTGAAGTAAACCCTTTCCAATAACAATTAGTAACAACTTCTTGTTATTGAACAGAACTATATTCTACTGTCAGATTTTAATTAGGTAAATTAAATTGGATATGTGTGAACACCAAAATTAATTACTCAATTAAAATTTTATTTGTATAAATTAAATCGTATGTCTGAACAGGGTATAAAGCTTTGGAATTTGGTTTAAAAATTATGTGTTTTATAACAATAAGCTCGCATATATATTACAAAATAGGCGTTAAACACTAGATGCGCGGCAACACTGCTCACTACTAACAGTTGCTCTCCAAAGAAGGTCTGGCATCACTAAAAGTAAACAAAGATTTTAAACAGTTGTTCAAATTTATTCAAAAACACATGTAGGGAGTGCTGTAAAAGAATAATTTGCAATAAATTTACTATTAAAAGCAATTAAATAAATCTTACAAATGGATAGTAAATTGCAACGCTATGAGAAAATTGCTTTTTTGGGTGAAGGTCAAGTAAGTAGCAATTCTTTATATAATACAAACAAAAACTAAAGCTCAACTAATTTGAAATTACATAGTTTGCCACAGTGTACAAGGCTAGAGATGTTTTAACCGAGCAAATAGTGGCGGTAAAGAAAATTAAAATTGGAAGTCGTGAAGAGGCTCAAGATGGTATTAATCGTACTGCCCTTAGAGAAATTAAACTTTTACACGAATTACAACATGAAAACATAATTGGCTTGGTCGATGTATTTGGCCACAAATCTAATGTCTCATTGGTGTTCGATTTCATGGATACTGATTTGGAAATTATAATTAAAGATCCAAAGATAATCTTAACACAAGCCGATATTAAAGCATACATGATAATGACCTTAAAAGGTTTGGAATATTTACACATGAATTGGATATTACATCGTGATTTAAAGCCAAACAATTTACTGGTTAACAGCGAGGGCATTTTAAAAATTGGAGATTTTGGTTTAGCGAAATTTTTTGGCTCTCCCTCACGAATTTATACACATCAGGTGGTAACACGTTGGTATCGAGCGCCTGAACTACTATTCGGTGCCCGTCAGTATGGTACTGGCATTGACATATGGGCTGTTGGCTGCATTTTAGCAGAACTTTTGCTACGCGTTCCATTTCTTGCAGGTGACTCTGATTTAAATCAGCTGACAAAAATATTTCAAGCTTTAGGAACGCCTACCGAGGATATGTGGCCAAATTTAAGTAAACTTCCTGATTACATGCAATTTGTTAGTTTCCCAGGTGCTCCGCTTGCCAGCTATTTTACTGCTGCTCCAGATGATTTAATATCTCTGGCAGAGAGATTATTAGCCTTAAATCCCACAAAACGTTGTACATGTACTGAAGCATTAAATATGAAATATTTTTCAAATAAACCAGCACCATCGCTTGGCCATAAGTTGCCTTTACCATCGTCGAAACAGAGCAATGTCGATGAAAAGCCGAACTTGAAACGTAAAATATTAGAAGCTATGGAAGGTGTGGGTAATCCAAAAAAGTTGATTTTTTAATCAAAAATTTTTGTTTATTTGCAAATAAATATTAGAACTGTGTTAATTTTTAAAATAATCAAACTCTATGCCTTTGCTTCTGCTAGCGCTATAAAATATAGGGCTCTCTCGTTTCTCCAAGAATCACATGGCCATTAAGTCAAACATAAACCTATAACTTGAATTCTATGTTATTAATGGCATAAATATCTAGTTAAAATACTTGTGTTACAATGAAATAGTATTATAAAAAATTAATAGAAAACATATTAAGAGTACTCTGGTTAGGAAGAGTCGAGATAGCTGATATATATCAATAAGTTAGACGTAAATTCACTTTATGGGAGAATGATAGTAGAATTTTACAGCACATTTCATTGCCTGGAAAATATTCCAATTAGTAATCTACATTTTCAAATAGCAATCTATTTCTTAGTATATTTTTCTAAAAGCAAAAAAAGGAAATAGGCATTTTCTTATGAAAGGACTTTTTATCTGTTTATTATTTACTTATAATAAACATTTGCTTCTAATCAGTATTTAAAAACTAGCAGTTAAAATATAATATATGTATATTTGCCAATTTTATTATTATTTTATTGATATAAAAAAAATTATTTGTGTTTCAACAAATTTTCAATATAAATGTATTTTTATGTTAAGCAACTGTGAAATCAAAAGGAGTTGGAGTTAATAAATTAATAGGTGGTTATTTCGATTTGGAATAAACGTTAGTAGATCCTTCATAATTCGTTTTTTTTAGAGTTAGGTACACTTGTTACGATAATTTTTAGACATTCGTTTTTTTCGTTTATTGCTTTATCCATACAAGTTAAAACTAATTTACCTGAATCTTTGTAACACTTTTTATACATTGTAATTATAATGCGCCAGTCGGCTGCAATAAAAAATCAATATTTTTCACATATCGCAGGTCTCATGTAGAAGTCCCTAACTCCCATAATTGTAATCTTACAGGAAGTAAAAACATAATAGAAATCAGGCATCAAAATTTAAAAGCGAAAAACCAAAACTTTTATGTTGTTATAAAAAAAATACTTATTTTTTACACAATTTAAAAAGAAAAAAATTGTAAATATCAGGCATGTCACAAATTCCGATAGAAATGGTTTTAATTCGGTAATAACAGTTCCAATCGATTTTGTTTTACCTTCTTAAGATTCCGATCGATTTTGCTTATTTCAAAAAAATGCAATATTGCGCACACCTAAGTTAAGAACAAAGCTAAACTAAATAAGGACACATATTAAAAGTAAACTGAAAACCACAAGTAAAAAAAATTTCAAAGAATCTCAATTCCACTTTGAAATGTAAAAGTGGTTTCATTCCGAAGAAATTTTTCGTTTTCTTAAGAACCATTTTACGGAATTGAAACCACTTTCGATCGAAATTAAGTTCTGTGACATGCCTGTATATATACTTACATACGGTAAACGCCTAATGGTAAACACCATGGTGAAATAATACAGGTGGTCTCGATGGCGAATTCATTGATTTTCGCCGTAAGCGCTAATGTCAAACTCCACATATAAATATTATTGTGTATAATTTTTTATATGGTGTTTGACATTAGCGCTTACGGCGAAACTCAATGAATTCGCCATCGAGACCACTTTTATTATTTCACCATGGTAAACACCATATAAAAAAGAATTAGACATATATTTTATATATGGAGTTTGACATTTAGAGTTTCGGCGAAAATTAATGAATTGGCAAAAAGACAATAAACTCGAAAATTATTTATACAAAAAAACGGTATTGCATTGAGTAACTATTTTTATTTTTTCTTTCGTTTATATGAAAGGTTCCAAATATTATATTTCATATAAATATTTTTTTTAACTTGAATGTAAATAAGTATACTCGTTACATACAAAATAAAAACTTTTTCTAGTCCCTTATAGAAACGGTATTTATCAAAAACGTAATTTTTGAAATGTAAATGCTTGTAAAACCGTTATTTTTAATACTATTAAAATTTTGTGTGATATGTATAGAAATTGCGAAAAAACCTCAATTTCGTCAAAAATCGATTTGAGGTCTTTCTACATGAGACCAATAGTATTCTTACAGATGAGGTCTGAATAAACTGCCTTTAATTTACATTGCCACTTACGAAATTCTACTTTGGTAGCGGCCGTATATTTTGATTTCGTTTGAGTTTTGATTTTTTAGTTGCCATTCCATATGAGATATTTTTTGTTCTTTACTAGGGTGTCAGACGATCAAGTTTTCATTCAATTTTTATAATTTCTCTCATTTTTTTACAAATACACGCTCACTTTAAAATCTTGCTGAGAATTTGCTTTCAAATTTTCGTTCAATTGAGTCTTTCAAATTTCATTCAAGAGAACAGCTGATTTAAGTTTTTTCCTTCAAATTAAATTTTTTTGTTTTCTTTACAACATCTTGCTTAAAAACTTGCTTTGAAATTACGTGCAGCCTACGTCACAGCTTTCAATTTTTGTGAATTTTGAAAAGCAGTATGTGTAAATTTCTTGATAGAGAATTGAACAAAAACTTGGCCGTGTGACTGCACTGTTAGTTTCCGATCATTTTTATTAAACCAAAAGGTTTTCATGATAAAAATCTGGTAATATAATATTGTATTAAGTATAATGGGGCATACTTTTAGGCGTTTTTATATATTTTTTAAAATAATTTTGCCTTGTGCTTTTCTGCACACTTTCCTATCCTGTGCTACCAATATAACTAAGTACATCAAAATAAATACTAATAAGACAATGCTAAAGAAACGAATCCGCATACATATTTTATTTTAAACTTGTGGAGTCATTAAGAAATTATTAGAAACTAAGTAAATGTAAACTTGGTTGACCTCTGTGACATGAATTTTAAACAAAGTGTGAATGAACGCTCTTAATTTAATTGTAACTCTCGAAAGTAAAATAAGTCTCGAAATGCGAGGGTTGTGAGAGCCGCTCTATAATACAACTATTAAGAATTTCTTATTTTGAACACAAGATTGCAAAACAAAAGCGATGTGATAGTATGAACATTTTTTATCTTGTAGCTTGTTTTTTTTTTGATAAATTTTAAACACAACAACAAAATGCATTCACTTTAAATTAACTATATTTTCACCACTTATTTGGCACTATACTGGCATTTGCTGCTTCATTTTCTTTACAAGATACAGAACACGCACTAAGATATTTAAAATCGCAGTATATTTAAAAGAGTTGTAAATATAATAGAAACCGGGAATTCTGCTATTAAGAAGAAGCAAACTAATAAATAAGAACCAAAAAATTTGTTATAAACAATTTGTTTTCAAAATTTATTTTTCATTTCGAATACTTTAATTCAACTTAAAACTTAAATCACATAGTTTCACGTAAAGTAATAAATAAACACCAAAATATATGTAAAACTACATTAAGTTAGAGTTTAACCTTAAATGATATTTAATATTTTAATGCTAAAAAAAGAACAGAAAAATAAAACAGATAACAAATACTACGGATATTGATTTACAATAAGGATAACTAAATTATAGAATTCTATTGAATAACCTGCAGTTAGTGCGTTTAAACTACTTTATTTTTTAATAAAGACCCCATATTATTGTAAAAAAAAACTGACTTAGATAAAAAGTAATTTAAGAAATAAATGGTTTACTATAGAATTAAAGAAATTAAAAATAATTATAATAATAAATATTTGGTAATGTTTGTGATAACAGTAGACGACGTACAGCTTCTCACATGAGTTTTTGAAATTATGCTTAGACTTTTTTTTTTTTTTACAAAAAGCATAAACACTTTGGTTTAACGTTTTTGTGTTGAAAAATACAATTGAAATTAGAAAATTCTTTTTTAAGTTGTAAAATTTGTAACTCGTTTCACAATAAACATAACTGCAAAAACTTATGTGAACACTGAGCCTGTGTGTTTTTATAGGCATTCTTCTTATTTATTATTTATTCAATATTCTAATAAAAATTTTTAAATTAACATTATTTTATGTGCTAAAGCTAATTGGTTTGTTTGATTTTTTTGTTAACAAATTAATATCAAAAAGTCGATATTTAACAATTTTTATGTTTTGTTTTTAATTATTCGAAGTATGAAATGAATATTATACATTTGTAGTTAGTGTTATTTTAAAATTAATTAGCGTTTTTTTTCATTATTCTGTATTAAATTTTATTTCTCTATTAAACTTTATTAATTAATTTAGTTGTAATATAAGCATTTGAGTTTAATAAAATGACTATTTAATATTTTAGAGATTTATTGTATCTAAATCTTGGCAAGGAGCACGAGGACTATGTCCCTCATTATTTATTTCAGTATTTTGAGTTAAGGCATCATTATTAACAGAGTTATCTTCCAAAGAGGAATTTTTATTATCACGCATGCTATTGTTGTTATTGGTCTTTGTATCTTGTATAGTGCTGGAACTTTGTACCTTTTTGCTACCCAAACCCAGAGGAAAAGCAAATTCCTGTGGCAACTTACGCATAATTTTACCTGACGTAATAAGACGGCCAAAGCCCTCCTAAAAATTTAAGAAAATTATATTATTAGGAGTTATAAATAAAAAAAAATTATATTGATTGATATTTGCGCAAATATAAAAATGACGAGTTATGTGTATGTATGTTATATATGCAGGTTTAAAGTTAAATATGTTTGACGTAATGTCATATCCAGCAAACTAAGATTTTAAAAAATATATTTAAGAATTTCAAAACCTCCTGAATTATTAGACATGTCACACATTTCAATCGGAGTAATTTTATTTCCGTATTAATCATTTCAATAGATTTTGTTTTATTTGCTTCAGATTCCGATCACAACTTAACATGAAAAATGGCGACGACAAACTTAACGGCAACATCAACATCAATCTTGCTTAGAAAATACCAAAGATATGGCGACAGTCATCGATTAATGACAATATTAATAACGGGAATACCGATTTATAACAAACGCAGAACAACGACGTCGTTTTGTGTTGACGTCGCCAAACAGAATATGGGTGATTATTAAAAAGTGTTTACTAGAAACACTGCTATTACCCGATAAAAGCAATTTTTCCCAAACATATTTAATTTCAGCTTATACATGTTTTACGTAAGCGGTTACGTCAAAAAAACACTTACCTGATGGGCGAAAGCATACCCGGATCTTAAAGATCTTCTTGATCGAGATGATGGAGCCCTCATAACTCTGCCTGTTTGTCGTAGTTTCATACTTGCTTGACGCCTCTTCATGCGTATCTGTGTATAAATCAATTATAGATTTTGTAAAAGTAATTGACTTTAATTTATAAAAAATACATATAGAATAGATTTATACCTTATCTGCCAGACTTGGTTGACAGTCTATTAAATAGAACTTGTAGGCTAAGACTGGTATCATTATAAGCACCACTGTTATGAACATTGTAGTCCAGAAGGTGAGATCTTTCATAGCCATTGTTATGGAACCCACATAGGGTCCGCCTATGACGTAATTGTAAAAGTAATCTAATACAAAATACCATATCAGACTACCCCATATTGTTATATGATTAACAATTGTCCAATAAGATGTATATAAGGCAATCTAAATGGTAAAGTTAAATGCATATTTTTTAAAAACTCAAATAAAAAAAATACTTGATTATAAAATACCTGTGCAGTATTATCAATAATTAAAATAGTTGCAACAACAGCTCCCAGAGTCATATGATCACTTAAAATTAAACCATTTGGCGAAACGCCTTTGTGATAAGTACCTTTTAAGAAAAAAAAATAAATAAAAATAAAATAGTGAAACCAAAATACATAGTTTGAAAATTTGTGATATATGCTTACTAACCATAAGGAATTAAAAATAATATTAACGAACTAAAGGCACCATGTAAAACACTGTACACAAATTCTTTGGTATTAAACAATTGACTTTTTAAGCCTGGCGTATACAGTTTGGGAAAATCCAAACTATGCCTGTCCGAAACATCCTGTTCGAATACACCCAGCGCCAAGACCGGCAACGATGTATAAAAAAGATTATAAACCGATATAAACATGGGATCGAAAACAGTCTGTGATATAAAAAAAAAACATTTATATAGTAAATTAATAATATAATTTTAAAATTGAAAAGTACTAACCTGCGCACTAAAGCCACAAAAAAATGAATACCAACAATGACACAAGGTAAATGCAAAATTCTTATAGAAAAAATAACGAAGGAATTTACACATGCGATAGTAGGACCAGCGCCCGTGCACCAATAAAAGTCTTTCCAAATAGCGAAATTGTGCAATAGAATAATCGCTTGCCAATACAGCTTGTAAACCCTCCTGACCAGATATACCAACACCAATATGGGCGGCTAAAATGAAAGCAATGATAATAATTATTAAATTTTTTTTTAGTTAAAAGTATTACTAGCTTGTTCATATTGTTTTTTTATTATTAAAAGTTAAAACTAATTGTTGTGGTAAAAGGTTAAAAATGTAGAAGGAAATAAAAATTTAATGGTCCAATGCAAGCTGGAATGTTCTACTTTAATCACTTTTGTGTAATTATCTGTTGGAAACAGACTGCGTTCATCATAATTAAAAATATTTTGTTTGTTCAATTACTTAAGGGCCACACATCAAACTGCTTTGTACATTATGTTTTATGTATGTACGTATTGTTAATTGTTGTTTTGCTTATCGCCACAACCCATCAAACTTCATTTCAAAGTTTTTTTATTTTGTTAGTCGAAAATTATATTTATATATACATACATATGTATATGTATGTGTTTTTTTTTTTTTGTTATTGAAAACGTAGATAGGCACTTTGGAGTAACTAGATTACAATCAAACGTAAAAAATAAAAGCATGGAAAATGCTGAAAATCTCCGGATTACATAGTAAATATTTTAAATTCTCTTACCTTCACTTAAAGAAAATCATACTTTTGTTTTCACCATTCCACATTTTTAATGGGTTATATAATTTTCCAACATTTTTTTTTGAGCAAAAGTTCACATAATTTTAAATTAAACGAGAACAAGTAAGAGTTCTATACTCGGCTAAGCCGGTTCTTGTATACCCTTCACCCTGTATAAAAACATGAACATATAAATCGGCATAAGTAATTCTTTCCAATCATTAAGTTTTTCTGTTCAAAAAAAGTATCAAATATTGTAAATTTTGCATAGGGTTGTTGTCCCAGCTAGTATAGTTCTGGTGAATAAGTTTCAAGAGGTGAATAAGTAGTAAACACAACCACCTGCAGGAATACACACGAAAGTTAAAAAAGGATATGAAAAAATTAGAGGTGCGTGTGGTATTTTGCCGCTGCCACAAAGGACATGGACCGATATTGCTGATTGTCAATAGTAAAATTTTCGAAACTATGTCGGATCGGTTGGTGTTGTTACTAGAGTTATTTAAAGAAGAATTTATTAAAAAAAAACAAGTCAAATAAATTTGTTACATTTCATAGTGTTATAAAATATGTGAGTACTTTATAAAATGGTTTATTCAAGTATTCACAACAATTGGCGAATTTAAATTTAGCCCATCTATTGCCTTGGCAAAGTTGATTTCAACAAGAACACAGACGGGCAGGCGAACATCCCACCTGTGGGGAAGGGTATAAAAAATAATTTTTATTTATATGTAAATACAGTAATATTTCTTGGAGGATCTGTGACAGCGTTTTAACATATAAACGGGACTTGTAAGCATTTTGGCACATAGAAAAAAACGAAACGTAAACAAATTGGAGAAAAAAAAAACAATTCATATGTCCGCCGAACATTATTATTTAAAAAAATTTTCTTTAACAAACTGGCTTTTAAATAGTTCAGAGGTGGAACTATGATTATCACTCATGGCTTTGTATCCTCATGCGCATATAAATTTACTTATGTACAATAAGGAAACAATCACTTGACACTAGCGAAAATTTTAATAAAATTAAAACAAGATGCCAGATGATGATACTGCAACATCACTATTTTAATTTCCAGATTTCTTTTCTCATTATATTGCTGAGTACTTCAATTCTTTTCGATATTTTAATCCAGTTAAAAGGTGACAAAATATAAATAGAGAGTTCTTCAAATACTGAGAAATGCTTTATTATCAAATGAAGTGAATTATTATCGTTTTTATAATTTTTCGCTCAAGCTAGTAAATGTATAGAAAACCACTGAATCAAGAATAGTTTTTAAAGAGTTGCCACACACAATTGAACTTTAAAGCAGAGCAGCATTTTTTGTAATTTCCCATGATGGAGTGGATGATGTACAATTAATCAAATACAAATTAATGAAATTAACTTTATAGATCTTATTGAAGGCAGTTCCCGTTTTTTTAGGTTGGTGCTAAGAAATTCAAAAATCATGTAAGTTTTAAAGTAGTATTTTGAGTTCCCCATACTTTCAAATTTTGGCTGAAATTCTTAGAATTTTATAACATCAAGAAAAGACATATTATTGACCAGAGGCTAAAGATAATTAACTTGTTTCCATTCATCTTTTTCAACATTTTTGGATCTACGACAAGATATTTTCAAGCAATGAACACTGGGTAATTTGAGATACTTTTTACACAAAATTAATTTCAGCCAATGTTTTGGAACGATATTGCTGAAATTTGGAACTTAAGGGTGCTTTATGATTAAGCACAGGTGAGTGATTTGATTTTTGTACAGGATCCGCCATCTAACGTTTTTTTCAACTAGTGCTTATTTTCTGAATGGTAACATGAGTCTGCTTTGACAGATGAAGTTCATTTTGATCTTGGCGGGTATGTAAACAAGCAAAATTGTCGCATTTGTAAATTCGGCATAATCAAACAACTTAGTTTGTAGAATGAGGGAAAGTAATAGCGTTCGTTTTTCCATAGGCCAAATTAATAATTACAATTATTAATTTAAAAAATATAAGTTTTTTATGAAAATTAAATAATTAAAAAAAAAATATTCCCATGTCTTTAATTTACAAAGTGCCTGTGTATAGAAATAAATTTTCGTAGTGTTTGATATTTTATTATTCATTCTCTTTCAACTGTATAAAAGAGCCGAAAAAAAGTCAGCCGTATACAGTGGAATAAGAAAAATAGAATTACTGTTGGTTATTGTTGGTTTTGCTTAAACATTGATTTTTGTATTTGCTTTATTGTTTGGACAAAAATTTTTAATTTATTTAAAATGTTTGTCAGAAGTTTCTCGAAGAGCTAAGTAAGCAGTAGCGAAATGAACATCGAGACGTGTTTTAACCCTCAATAATCACCAGTTGTTTACCTTGATATATTCTTAATCGAACGTTATTAACAGAATATTATTATCGTTAGTGAAAAGAATTATTTTTGGCCCAGATTTCGGGTCAAATGATCTACAGTGCAATGCAATATAGCTTTAGTAGCTTAAAATTAGGCTAAGTTGTGGATACTCGGTTATTGGTGAAAACAACGGTTATATTTCTAACCTTTGATCATAGAGACATCGTTGGCACCATCACCTATTGCTAAGGTAACAGATTTCTTGGCACGTTTAATTAATTCCACAACTAAGGCCTTTTGTAAAGGTGTTACACGACAGCATATGACTGCCTTACACTGAGAAGCAATATCAAGAAATCTAAAAAAACAAAATAATCAAATATTTCCAAAACATTTTAACAACAAATTAAAACTCAAACTTACTTTGCTTCCAGTTCGGGTGATAAGCAATGAACCAAAGAATGGCCATTTATAACGATAGCAAAACCTGTATTTTCCTCAACAACTTCATCTTCCCTCAGGGCATTGCGGACTGCACTTCCTCCCTTTTCCAATGAATCGTACAATTCATTTGTTTCAGCGCTAATATTTGTTAATATACAAAATTTCAAATAATTATTAAGAAATTATAAAATAAAAACATAAAGCACACAAACTCATTATTGAAATAAAAATAAAAAATGTGAAAGCAATTTCAAATTTGCCAAACTAAATGCGTTTTAAATGTATTACAAAAGCATTACAATTAAATAAATATTATTAAGCAAGCAAGTGTTAACTATTATTCACATAACCTTAATAACACGATATATTGCGTTTAGTTAAGTCATATTAAGCGCTGACAATGAATTGATGCTGATTTTAATCAATGAATTGTAACTAATTTTTAACATGATTAACAAAACTAAATTAATAATAAAAACACGAACTTATATTTAATTTATTGATTAATTTACATTACACGGGCGAAACAAGGTACCAATAGAGGGGGAAAATCATCCATTTAATCGTCTGAATAAAAAATTATTTATGAAAATTGCAACTTTTCTTTTTTTTTTGTAAAATAATTTACATAACTTAAAGATTTAGAAGAATATAAAATCATAAAAGTCTAAAAAGGAGTTATCAAAGAGAAAAATCTATTAAATACAATACAAAAAACTTAGTAAAACATAAAAATTATTCTAAAGTATAAAGTTAAAGGTGTTCTAGTTTTACAACTAAATTCAAAACCTAATAACTCAAAGGTAAGACTAGGTGAATCGGTTCTATTCATCAAAATACCGGTCATTTGGCAACCTTTAAAACCTAAGAAAATCAGTGTTGTCTCTTATTATAAAGTTCTAAACACTTCTTGAGAGTAAATTCTAGCGGAGTTTAAGTGTTTGGAATCGTTGCTATTTTATATGAATTGCTATTTACTATTTTCAAGCTTAAAGAAAGAACTTGAAGGAATCGATGAAAAGATCAGTTTTCAACAGTCGTTTAAAAAACTGTTAAAATTTTTGACAATTGTATTAAATCCAAACTGCTGATCTGGCCACATACTTTTAAGCACAATAAACTCTTGACATACCGTTATTATTTACTCATGAGATTTGTTAAAAATTTTATGTTGACATACAGCAAAAAAAAAACTAAATAACGATAATAACAGAATACACAGAAAAATTATTTCCATAAAAATTTTAGTAAAGATATTGATTAAAAATTTAATTGTTTTAAATAATTTCAAAATAGTTTAGAGAACCCAAGACAGTTGGGTAACTCAATATACAATTGTCAGTTATTAAAAATCAATTTATAAAAATGATAATTGAATACACTACTGTTATAATTAAAACTAGATTTAAATTGTTTACAGTGTACTTAAACTTGTTTTTTGTTTTGAGCACAATAATAATTCTTGCGTTAGAAATGTTACTGTAAGTTCATTCATCAGTAAAAATTTTAATGTAAAGTTTTTTTTTCTGTGTATGTAAAATATTTTGAAGTATTTTTTTCGTAAAATAAAAAAATTAAAAATTCTTCCAACACAAAATTTTTAGTTAGATACCGAAACATAAAATTTGAAGAAAAAAATACTAGCTAGCTAAAGTGAGCGGGGGAGGGAGTACTGCGCATTTCGAAACTAAAGAAAATATTTTCGATAGATAATAGCTCTGTTACCGTACTTCTTCGTTAAAATGGGGTAAAAATATAATAAACAAAATTACACCCAGTGGGAACCAAAAGACTTTTCAATGAAAGTAAATTATAAAATTAATGGTTTAAGCACTTTTCAACGACACTTTTTTCTTTTTCTTGTATATATGTATACAAACTTAGGGTGCGGTCAGATTAGTCATATATTTGACCAAAAAGGCGTAACCACTATTTTTACAAATGTTTACTCAGTCTTTTCTGACACGTATCACTACTAGATATATTCTTAATAAGTATTTGGGAAAGACAAAAATATTTTTTCATAATTAACTTGTTATGTTTTCTGGTCAAGTATTTGTTTTATCTGTTTTTTAATTTTTAATTTATTTTAATCGTGCTTGATTCCTTCAAATATAAAAATTTCATGATATTCTCATGTAATATTTTTTATTTAAAAGTAACTACAAATTGAAATGTATCAAGCACGATTAAAGTAAATTAAAATCATAAAGATTTCGAATAAGTAATTTTCATATTGACAAATTTTTACTTATTACTTTTGGTTTAACTAAATTTTTCATTTGTTATTTTGTTAAAAAAACTTTTTTCTTGTTTACCCAGTTTTCTGTGAAAAATGTCGTTCATTTACCTAAACTTGATCCGTTCCACGGATCTCTAAGAGTACAGGAACGCAGCTACTGGCTTAACCATAAAAATGTGTTTCATTTACTTTTGCAAACGAAATGCACAGTAACCTCCCAGGTAATTTCAACCAAATTGAACTGTGTTTCCATATTATTTACCCTTAACTACATAAAAAAGAAACAAAAATACCCAAAAGAACAAAAAATATAAAATTAACAAAAAAGAAAATAATTTATTAAGAAGAAAAAAATCTTTTGTAAAAATGAAAGATTTTTCTTAAGAAGAGTATAAAAAACTCTTATTGGGTACGAAAATATAAAGAAGAAAAGGAGATGATATGATATTCCCTCTACCTGTCCGGTTTGCCCTTTTTACGCATATTATTGACATCATCCCACCTAAAGGTAACAACTGATATGGCCGGCGGTGGTAACGGTGGTGACACCTCTGTTATTTTCAATGCTGATGGACTACGACAATCATTTAAATGCGATCCATTTACATTTACAGCTGGTTCAGGGGCTATAAACAGAAATTACAATAAATTAAACAGTGTAATTTTATAAAAAAAACACACATTTCAAATGACCCAGTGTAGGTTTTTAGATTAGTTGAGAAGATCGGTATTTTTAATTTCACGGAGTTTAATTTTGTACACATTCTGAATTCGTAAGCGTCGCTAGAAAAATATAGTTTTTAGTGTTTGTTGTTGACTACAACTCATAATATTTGTAATCTTAAAAATATTGTTGTTGCAGACATTTGTTAATAATAACGTACATGCTTTTAACTGCAGCAAACGGAATCTAAAATTTGTGATTTTTCTTCTTATCATTTCACCTGTAAAATTTTTTTAAAATTATTTTCGAGTGGATATAATAAGCTCTTGTTTTTTAAAATCATATTAAAATTAATAAACCTGTTTCTTCTGGTTCTAACTAGTCTTTTGTGCCGACTTAACAAATAATGACGTGCCAAAAAAAAATCGGCTAAAGTTCAAATAATTGGAAATTAATCAAAATTTCTAGTAAAATTCTCATTCTGTCCCTGAAATTTTGATACTTAATGAAATATTTTTTTATGTTAATTAGAGGATTTTACGCCGCAGGGGTGGTCTAAGTACCAAAGTAAGGCTTCTTATTTACCGTCAGATTATAAGACCTATTATTTCTTATGCTTTTCCGGTCTGGTTTGGAATATCTTCCCACCAGATGGAAAGGCTTAGGATATGGGAGAGACGTGTTCTCTGCTCCTGCCTACGGCTACACCCCAGGGTGGGCCCTGATGGCATTTTTCGAAAACCGTCCTGTAGAAAAATCTATAGTAGTATAAATTTTGAGAGGATTGATGTTTTTCTCATGAGATCTGCACTCAGGTTTCTTGACAAATCATCTTCATTAAATAATAGTTTAGTAGGCGAATGCTTTCACCGGGCCCCTGATCTGGAGGATTTGCTTAGAAATAAGTACCATTCCCCAGTTAGCCTTTTGGCTTTGAATACTGGAGGTCTTCTCTTTGGGGATGCAGGCCTCTTATTTTATCACAGAAGGGTGAATACCCTTGACATAACTGACTTGGTGTACAACACCGCACAGTAGTTTTTAGAAGGACTTTGTGATAGATATTATATATCGCTTATTTTATTTGTTTTAAATATTAAGTGTTATTTAGTTTGTAGGATAGTTTAAGTTATTAGTTTTAAGTAAAATTTTAAAAACAAACGAGTGTGTTCCTTTTTATTCTTTTTTTTTTGGAAATGTAAACAAATGTAATAATTAAAAAAATGACTGTATACAGCATATCTGTAATATAATTAATTAAGTGCAAATTAGTCTTAGAAAAGTTGTAATACGTTAAGAAATTTATATAAGAAACGTAGTTTAAGAAACATATGTATAACGAATTTTTGGAATAATAAAGTAAAGTATGTTAATTAGAGTTTTCCGTCATTCTTGTAGCTACAAGTTGTCACTCAGTAAATAATATTAATATCATGGCGCTTTACTAAGACTTATTTAACGTCGTTTGATGTCCTATAAAATTATCTCTGAGATTGAGTTTGACGTTTGTTGAGCTAAATATCCCGGATTTTATCCCAAGTAGGGACCGCACATTAAGGTAAGAAAAAAAAATACTAGGTGCAGATTATGGCAGGCGATTTCAATCGAAATTCCCATTAGTATTTGCTGACCAAATGAATACGGAAAAGTAATAAGGTGAGGTGTGTAGACATGTGGTCGTTCGTTTCAGTGACCGGTCTTTAACGGTCAATTATCAAAGACTGATTCGTTCGTTCAATTCGTTTAATCGGTCAATTTAACCCGTACACTAGTGAACGAAAAGACCGGATTTAAATGACCGGATCATTCCGTTCACTTGATTGATTCGGTCACTTTAACCCGTTCGTTCCCGAACGACACAGCTCTAGAGGTGTGTCTTCATACACGGAAAACAAATGTAATGAGGAGCAACGCCGGTATCTTCTGTAGTAAAAAAAACAAAATAATCATTGCTCTGCTCGCACCAGCTTAATGCACATGCCTTAAATAATTGTGGTTAGATGTGTAGCTTACAAAAGTCGCACAAATGGAAAACAGCAGGTCTTTCAGAGCCAGTAGCGGATTTACGGGGAGGAGGTGGTCTTTTGGGCTGAAGCACCCTTCCCCTCCCAAAACATTCAAAATTATAATAATAAATTAATCTCTTTCAAAATATTTTTTTTTAAATCGCCTATTTCCATTATTATATTGTAAAATGTATTCGGTTTGTTGATATCGCTAACTTGTAATGTTCATATCATAGCCGTTATAAGTACGAACATAACCTCTAAGTAAAGCAAATTAATACAAAGCTGTTTTGAATATGGCGTTAAAAACTGTAGTTGCGCTGTGTCCCATAGCCGCAGGGTAACTACACAATAGCGTAAGATTGCTTACCCCACGGTTGAGACGAAAGTAGGCAGAGTAACTTGGCAACACGAATATGTCTTGTATTGTACGAAACTCGCGAAATTCATTCATAAGTTTCCAAGAATTTGAAGCCAGTCGGGCATGTGGCAATACTCACACACATCCAGTGCCATTCTGCACGAGGAACCAAGCGTAAAATAGCTTAGTTTTAGTAGCTCGAATTCCAAAAAATTTCCAGGTACTCTCCGTGCAGTTTTATACTGGAGGAATTGCTGCGGACTCCCACTCAGCACCCCCTTTAATAAAATCTTGGATCCACCACTGTTCAGAGCAGAGGAAAAGATGATTAAGCGGATACTCTAATTAGTAAAAGCAGGAAAGTCGAATGAGTTAGCGAAAGCGCCTGTACGATGGTAAGACTCCTTATTAATTAAGGAAAGAAACAAAATAATAACCGTGTCTAGCAGTATTGGCTAACTTGGTTAAAAGGGTTAAGATATCATTAGTTCTAGTCTACGCCGAAGGTAAAGCGAAAAGTTGTCTAGATGGTTGAGCGCATGATTTCTTGATAAGACATCGAGTAGTTAGAGTTCGCTTTGGCTTAGAATCAAAATATTTTGAAAATAACTAAGCCATTTGTAAAGAACTAGGCCGATTGATTCAAATCTTGACAGTAAAATTTGAGCTTAAGTTTTGAAGCTGGACATCCACTTTCCAGGGATGGCTCTATGAATGTTCTCAAAAGTGGGTACCACACAAGAGCAAATTTTTCTTTAATTTTCGTTTAGTTAATACTTAAAAAAGAGTACTTTATTCTGCAAATTATGTTTGACGTTATTCGAGTTATAAGCATTGGGTACAATTTTCAGCAAAATTAAAAATATTTTAGATAAATTTAAAGTCTATATATTTTGTGATTTAAAGACTAGACGATTTTCATTTTCTGAAGAAATATATATACATATATATAAATTTTAATATTTTTGTGCAAGCTAACTATCTGTGTTTACGTTTAAACCAAATTTCGTATAAAATTGATTATCTTTGTAGACGCTCTTCAATATCGGTGATTTAATAACTTAATCGAGATGAGCACGATATTTTTTTAGACATTAAGTAATTTAATTATATATTTCCGTGGGTTAAGTTAATCATTTATTTTTTATTTCACATTTCGCGTGCGTTTGAAAATTAAAATCGGTGATGGAATGAACAATCTAAAACATTTAATCTCATAAAACCCACACTAGGTCTCTTTCAAAGTATCTTCAAATGTTTCCATTTTATAACACAGTGTTATTTCACTAATAAAAACTTACGTGTTGGCCTAAATGTATTAACTATTCTTATTGATTCTTTGAACTGTCTTAGTTGTTTGTCAACCTCTTCGAGTGAAACACCGTCCACTATAAAAACATCGGCCAGGTCATCGGTTAATAATTGACATGAGTAACCAATATTTATTGCAGTTTCTAGAATAAAAGTAATTAAAATTATTTTATCAAGAATTTGAAAACAACTGAAAGCTATTGTTAAAAGAAGGAAACAATCATCTTACTTTACTTTTAAGAAAGGTATGCTGAGGTTTATAAATATTTACCTTGTTTATCACCCGTTAATACCCATACTTTTATACCAGCTGTTTGCAAATTTGCTATCGTTTGAGGCACTCCATCTTGTAATTTATCTTCTATTGCAGTTACACCCACCAACACTAACTCACTTTCAACTTCTTCATACATTGAACTTAATTTTTCTTCTCGACTGTCTAATGATACTGAAGCTTCCCAGTGGCGTTTACTCCAATCTTCGTAAAACTCCGGTGTTAAATGTCTTTCAGCTAAAACAAGCGTACGCAGACCTTCGCCAGCGAATTTCTGTTAACAAATGTTTTAATTCTTTTATTTAACTGATTCTTAATTTTTATCAATATTATTTAGTTAATTAGTTGAAATTTCAAATTTACACAGCCAAGATTAATTGTTTTTAACAAAACTCAAAATAATAAAATTTGGTATAATTCTCTCTCGTTATGATTTTTTTAGTTAAAATTTGTAAAATAATCATTATTTGTATTACATAATCTACCTTGAATGTTTTTAAAAATATTACTATTATTTAAATTGTTTACGAAACCTTTAATACTATTGGCATTCTTTGCGATTTTAATTTTGAATCTTATGCTGTTTTTAGAACTCGTACTATTTCAAATTGTTTTACCGAATTAAACGTTTTTTTATACTACGGAAACTATGGGTTCATGGCGCCATTGTTTCCTTGAATTTCGATTAAGCATGTAGACAAAAAACTTTAAGCAATAAAAGAAGCTATTTATAATTCAAATTTTGTGATCATCAGGTCAACAGAAATATTTAAAGAAAAGTTATACGAGGGCTGCTATTTATATTTCTGGCCTGGCAACACTGAGTGCTGCCAAGTGCAATCTGACATTTCCATTGGAAAGTTTGTCATTTTTAAGCATAATCGTACTCAAAACGTTTTGACCTACGACCATTATTTGTGCTGTTTACAGTGACTTGAAAAAATTAATATAGAAAAAAATGGAATTAACTCGTGAACATTTTCGTGCCATCATTTTTCACAACTTTCGACGTGGATTATCACGACAAGAGTGGATTGATGAACTTAAATCTTTGTATGGCGATGAAGCACCATCCTATAGCACTGTGAAAAATTTGTATAATGAATTTAATCGTGGCCGAAGTTCGCTCAAAGACGAATTCCGTGAAGGTCGTCCAAAAACGGCTGTTGTGCCAGAGAACATTGATGCCGTGCGTGAACTCATAATGCAAGATCGACATGCGACATACCGAGAGATAGAGACATCCTTGGACATTTCTTCCACCAGCATACATTCGATACTGCATAAACACCTGGCCGTAAGAAAGGTTTGTTCTCGTTGGAGCCCGCACAATTTGAAAGTCGCTCAAAAAAGGCTCGTGTCGATTGGTGCAAAAAAATGTTGCAAAAATACGATTGCGGTGCTTCAAAAGACGTTTATAAGATCGTCACAGGTGACGAATCATGGATCTATGCGTATGAGCCCGAAACGAAACAACAATCGACCGTTTGGGTCTTCAAAGACGAGCAAAATCTAACGAAAGTTGTTCGTGGAAAAAGCACTTCGGATGAAATGGTCGCCTGCTTCTTCGGCAAAACTAGTCATATGGCGACTGTTTCGCTTGAGCAACGTAGGACGGTCACTTCTGAGGGGTACACTACAATTTGTTTGCCTGAAGTCATCGGAGAAATTCGAAAAACCAACAAGAGAAGACGAATCATTGCTCACCATGACAATGCGAGCTCTTACACATCGGCTCAAATCAGAGCGTGTTTGAACGGCCAAAACGTCGTACAGCCGTACAGCCCTGACTTGGCACCTAATGACTTCTTCTTGTTTCCGCACATCAAGAAAAAAATGCGTGGTCAACGATTTTCGTCGCCAGAAGAAGCTGTTGAAGTGTTCAAAAACCATGTTTTAGAGGTGTGTCAATCGGAGTGGAAAAAGTGCTTCGACAACTGGTTTGAGCGCATGCAAAAGTGTATAAATCATGCTAGAGAATACTTTGAAAAACAATAAAACCATTTTTGATTATAAATATTTTTTCACTATTAGGCCAGAAATATATAGAGCAGCCCTCGTATTCAGGCGAAATTATCTCCAAGGGATTTTTAAATTTTTATAATGCACTTTGAATACTGTGTGTATAAATCAATATCGGTTATTATTTAAATCGGGATAATTTTAAAAAATAGCATAAAGTTTTTCTTTTGGATATAAACAAATGAATTAAATTAATTTTGACTTAAGTTTAAATCCATTTTACTTCCTAAAATTTTGTAAAAACAAAAATTATTTAAAAACGCATGCGGACATTTTCTAAAAAAAATAAGAGAAGTTAGACACCAGCAGAATGTAATGCTAGATTTTCTGGATCGCCACTTCTTTTGTCAGCATTCTGCGCATTTATCTACCTTGTGTACATTGTAAACATCATCTATTTAACCAAATAACTTTGTAAATAAGAATACAAGGAGTTTTAATTAACAATATTAATTTGTTTAGACAATGTCCACACACAACCCAAAGCATTTCCTCGCTTTTCTCTTTATTACTCGTCTTGTATATTTGTTTTTTTGCTTAGTACCAACCTTCGGTAAGGCCACGAAATGCAATGTTTATTTTTAATCGTTTTTACTTTCTTCCTCACAACATTAAGAAATATTAATACCCTTAAATATCTGCGTTGAAGGACTCAATTAAAAAAAAATACTTATGGTAAGATTCGTAAAAGTGTAAAAATTTATATAGTATCTTGTGGAAGAGTTTAAATTTAAAAAAATTTTGAATACTGGAAATGTACTTACATTCAAATGGTCCTGCGTGCGTGCTTTAATATCATCCTGACTAGAACCTAACCTATCATATATAACATTATCAGCTCCCTTACAGTATAAAAATATATTATCACCACGTCTTAATATAACCGACATTCGTTTTCGCACATTATTAAAATCCAAAATATGCAATAGTTCATACTCCTTCAAATAAAAACAAAGGGAACAACAAAATATAAAAATAAAATAAACAAATGCAAAAATTACATGATTTACCTCAGTCCTGCCCATAACTTCTATGGTAATACTGTTTGGTGTTCTTGAACGGAAAACAAAGCCAAAGTTTCTAGCTGCCGAAACTAACGCCGATTCATCTGGGCTCTGGGCTTGATACTCTAAACGACCATCCACATACTCTGGCATAACGGTATGGCATAGAGCCAATAGACGAAAGAAAATATGAGCATGTTCTTCATCGGATCGCACAGCATCTAAGAGACTTTGATCGTACCAATGAAAATCTGGTTCATATTCTGGATTTGCTGAGAAATCGACTTGTTCCAAGGCCTTGAGAAATGCAAAAACAAACAAAAATAAAGCTTTATGAATTTCATGAATACTCTCGTATTATAACATTTATTTTTAGCATTTATTTATTTTCCTACTGTTTTTATATGTGTAGGTATATTAAGCTAAAATATATTTACTATTAAATAAGATTCAAGTTACAATTATAAATTCCATATAAGAGGATCATGCAATAGATATTTATTTACGTTTATTTAAATAAAATCAAGATTAAATATAATTAAAAGCAAAATAGAAATAAAAGCCATAATACAAAAAACTACTTAAATATGTCATCAACTCTACTGTTTTTCAACAAAAATTATTTTCATTTAAATTTGATTAAGGCAACGCAGTATTATTCCTAAGACAAGGAATAGAATTGCTGCCTTCAGATAAATGTTTTTTTTTTATAATCTTGTACATATGTAGAAAATACAATTTTTTATCAAGGGTGCCAATATATTTTAGCCACCGGTTTTGCTTTCGAGGCCCCAGACGAAAATTAAGCTAAATAATCAATATTTATTGTCCATTCCAAGGCGAATCAATTACCAGGTGGCAGCTTTAGCGAATTTATTATTTTTTGCTGGTTGAAACGAATGTCAAACTTCATATATAAAAAATAGTACTCAGATTTTTTATATATGGAGTTTGACGGTAGTTTTCACGGCGAAAATTAATGAATTCGCCTTGGTCCATTCTGAGGCTATAGATTTGTGTTTTTAAATTAACTATTGATAAAGGCAACTATGTACATTTGTTTGTCAGTATTATTTATTTAAAAAATGCTACGTGGTCGCGATGGTGAATGTATTAATTTTCGCTGTAAACGTTAAATATCAAACACCATTTAAAAAAATTACAGGCAACTGTCGTAGGGTGGAGCATTTGTTCAAAATATGAAAAAATTTTATAGTTTCTAAACGATAAGCACGACTGTATTAAGTTCGCAGAACTATAGTTGAATTATAGATCTTGTAGCGCTTTAAGAGAGTAAAAGTTAATTGATTAGAGGAATTTTCTCAATGTACACAACCTAACTTGGGGTCTACATTAGAGATAACATCTGAGATGAGAACGTCAAATTCCGTTTCTGAAAGAAATTTGTTACGTGTAGACTTAAAATTAGTGTTATTGCAATCTTATAAAAATTCTTATGAGTGAGTTGTTATGAGATATCTTATAGGAACAATCTTATGAGATGAAACAAAATGCTGCCATTACGAATCTAATGCACCAATTATTAAAGATATCTGCCTCAAGAGTATAATTTTATATAAAACGATTTTGTAAAAAAAAATTAAAATTAGTTTTTAAACAAAATGATACCAAACATGTACAGCGGTCAAAAAAAGTATTCGACATCTATATAATATTTTATTTGTGTTTCAATAAAAATAATTAGATTTTGTTTAGTGGTAAAATTCACACAAAATTTTATTAATTAAGGAAAAAAGAATGTAATTCTGTCAAAAATGAGATCTTTACAACTACTAAAACAAAAACACATAATTTTTACAACTTAAGCTAAAAACCAGCAACAAAAAAAGTATTCGACATATCAAAAACTATTATAAAATTAAACTTTTATTGAAATTCTAGTAATGAGTTACTCTTCCTTTGCGCCGTATAACCTCTTTTAAACGCTCGGGCATAGACTTTACTAATGACATTGTATATTCTGGCTCAATTTTATACCATTCGTCTTGCAATATTGCCCTCATTTGGTTTTTATTTGTAAATTGACGAGATCTAATTTTTTTCCCCAGATAACCGCAAAGATGTTCAATTGGGTTAAGATCTGGAGATTGTGGCGGCGTTTTTATCACTTGCGAGCAGTTGTACAAAAGCCATAGTCCTGTATTCATTACGGAAAGTTTTGGATCATTATCTTGATAGAATTTAAATTTGTCTGCAAGTCCTAATTTTTCTGCGCAAGGAAGCAAATTTTCCTTCAAAATTTCAAATGATCCATTATTCCATCAATGAATGATAAATTGCCAATTCCTGATGCCGCCATACATCGCCAGACCATAACACCACCTCCACCGTGTTTAACCGTTGGCACCATATTTCTTTCCTCCAACTCTGTATTTGCTTTTCGATAAACTAGAACCTTACCATCACATCCAAAAAGATTATATTTGCTTTCGTCAGTAAAAATTACATTCATCCAGTACTCTTCTGGCTTATTTACATACATTTTAGCAAACTTTAATCGCATAATTCGATTTTTCTTTGAGATGTGAGGTTTTTTTCTAGCTGATCGTGCATGAAATTGATGCTTTTTTAAAACATTTCTAATTGTGTGGGGAGTAACTTCGGTGCCTACGTATTCCTTGATATTTTTGGCTAATGTTGATGCATTGACTCGGGGATTTTTTTTATCTTCGCGCAGTATTTGTCGCTCATGTACCTCTATAAGTTTCAGTGGACGACCACACCTGGGCTTATTTTCAACTGTTTTTGCACCTTTGTGTTTTTTATTATATAATGGACAGTAGTTCGTGGCCTTCCAACAATTTCTGAAATAGAATTTTCCGATTTTCCTAATTCAAAATGGTGGATTATTAAATTTATTATTTCAATAGAGTTTTCTCGTCCTTTGCGCCCCATTTTTGTAACCACGTGAAACTAAATGAAAACAATTAATGAAAAAAGCGTCGAACTAAACTCCTAACGGTTTTAACAATAACAACAACAAGCATAGTCAACATATTAACGCAAAGGCGACAAAAAATTAGTGATATCGAATACTTTTTTTGCTTTGCAATTTTAGTATTTTTTATAAAATACGCACAATTATCTCACATTCTCAAATATTATTAATCTTTGTAACTTTTAATAAGAAATTACCTCCACTGTAATAAAAAATTACAGCTAAATGCTTCAAATTCTTGTCCGTATGTAACACAATAAATGATTTGTAATAATAAGATTTCATGTCGAATACTTTTTTTGACCGCTGTATATATAAGAATAAGAATATTTTTAGTAAGTTGCAAGCAAGTGTTTTCTACGCGACTAACAGTAATTTATGAATTCTTATAGAAATAAGAGAAAAACGTATTCTCCTTGTACGATATTAAGATTAAGATGGAAAAAATGCTCCGCCGACGTCTTCTCTCATCTTATATCAGAGTTATTCGCAGTTGTAGACTCAGTGTAAAGTAGATAGATGCGAAGACTGCTGATGACGGATATGGCGATACAAAAAATGCAGCTTACATTCTGATGGTGCCAAATTGTTGTTGTTTCTTATAAAAACGTCCGCTTACAAATAATTGTTCTTTTTTTAAATTTTTAGAAATTATAATAAAGATAAACTTTACTCAAATTTTAATTCATTTGTTATTTTATAATTTTATAGAATTTGATACAGCAAATAGAAAATTAAAAAATATTAAGATCAACAGATTAACCATATAAATCCTACAATTCCCAAAAAAGTTTTGAAAATTTCCAAAAATGGGATTTATACTCTTTTCACCGTATTTATCGTTGAACGATATAGGGAAAGAAACTCAAGTTGCCCGGGTTTGATTCCGTTGAATACAGGAGAGAAAGTCTGGCCTTAAGTTGAATTTTCAAATGAAATTAATTTATTTTAAAAGGCTATAGGATCTAATTTTGTATAAAAATAGCTTTCGAACAAACATAAACTATTTATACTATCGTTTCACTAACAAGGAATACAAACAACTTTTTTTTTTAGCTAAAATATATTAAAAATAGACTTTTTTAAATCATAAAACTTTTAACACAAAAAAGATTGTTATAATTTTTTTTTCTAGGATGCTACAATATTTGGAGTCATTGAAAGTTGAGGAAAATGAGAAGAATATTTGGCTCCCCAAAAAATTAGACAAATGTAGGACAAAAAGTATAATTTTTATATTTTTAAGCCGAATATCTTTCCATATTTTTCCCCAAATCCGACTGTGTTTTAAAACAACGTAATGTGCCAACCTCTTTTTCCTAATCACTAACCAGTATAAAACCGATGTGGCGACCTTTAATATTCAAAAGAACTAATCGCCAAACCTAAATTAGCGTGTAACGCGCAATCTATATATTAAGGAGCTGCACAAAATGTTTTAAAAGTTCTATGTTCTAGTGTACACTACTTCCAAATACAGAATTTAATTGTAAATATAAATATCAAAACAAGCATAACAAAACGTGGCTCTCACTAAAACAAAACAAGCACCGTTTGAAAAGTTTCTTTTAACAGCTTTGTTAGTTCTTGTGTTTTAAAACTGATTAGAATATGAAAACAAAAAGCGAAAACGAATTTTAAATCCTTACTACCTATTAATTGCTGAACTCTTTTTAAAAACTTTTGTATAGAACTTATGAAAAAAAAATATTATTTATTCTGATCGAATACAGGCAAATTTGATTTTGTTTTGTTTGTTCAGTTTTATTACTATTCGTTTTTCTGAAAACCCTGAAATGTAAACAAAAATTTTATATTATATATTTAATATAAAAATATTAAAATTTTTTGGAAAAAAATTCAATTAACATTTTAAATAAAACAGAAATTATAATGGTTTTTTCCCTATTTTGTACGTTATCAAATTTTAAATTTGAGGACACTGTAGCTAGGACGTTTTATTTTGATATTTTTCATATTAAAATTTCTCTTTAGTCGAATTCTGCTATAAAAACTTCAAGCATGTTTTGAATATTCTAATTCAGTTTTCATATTCTATATCAATTTTGTTCTAGTTCTGTGTTGTTTTGTTTCAATGTTGTTTTAAAACACTTTTGTTCTCTAATTTTCTTTTTTGGTGGCAAAGCAAAACATTTATGTTTGGAAGTATGTGTTTGAGAATTAGAGTGTTCTATACACACACTACTTGAAATTTACCTTATTGCTTATAAGACATTTTTCTTATGCTTGTGCAGCCCTTTACTATCTATCAAAAATTTTCAGGTACACACGAAATGTATAAAGTAAATCATTATAGCACGACGTCTAAGGCCCCTTTCACATTAGGCAATTTTACTTGCGCAAGTCTTGTGTTTGTGGGTGTGAGAGGAAAGGTCGGTTTGAAGGGGAAAGACTTGCCGAGATTTGAGTAGCGACTTGCTTGTACTTGGCAATTCTGCTTCTGCTGTCATTCTTGTCTTGGGATATTTATTAGTTTTTGACATTGTCTTTTATTTCTTCTTCGGCGTGTTGTTAAGCTACATGGCAAAACGGAATGAAATTAAAAGTTTACAAACCCATTAGCAAATCTTCTTTATCACTGTCATTGGAATCTAAATTAAAAGCTTCTACGATGCATTCAAGTATATCTTTAACTAAATTATTTCTTTCTTGAACTTCCATTTTATACACAAAATTTCAAATCACTTTCACAATAACAATGAATACAGAAAAAAAAACAAAACGTGAACAAATTAAGAAAATTCGAGCATAAGAAAATTAAACTTGCTCAGGAAAGTTGCCGAATGTGAACACAAAAAGTTCAAAAGAAAATAAACAAAAAAAAAACTATACTTGCGCAAGTAAACTTGCCTAAGCTGAAAGGGGCCTAAGCTTGGTAATTAAAAAATCCGATTATGACAGTGTGTTAGTAAGTGAAGTTGGCGGTTTCTTTGTTTGTTTTTTTTTTACTGTTGAAAAGTAATGACAATTTAGTTATTTTCAGAATAACCAAGCAGTCTTATATCTGTTTTAATTTCTATACAGTGAGTTTTATAAAATAAAATGAGTTAACACAAAGTTGACGCTCTTATTTAGGTATGATACCTCAGCGCAAAAGCTATTGGCCAGATTGTGCAGCGATTTACGCGCCTTTTTAGATTTGACTGTAAGTCAACGGTAATTGCAAACGTAGGAAAGCTTAACACGTGGCAGCACTGCCATTAAAATCAACATACCATTATTAGTATCAAGTGTGGGCAAAGCTCAACACAGAAACGATTTTAAAATCGTTATTAAAAGTAAAAAAAAATTAATTTTATTTTATAATAAATTACTTCAATTTTTTAAATTCGCTTCATTAAACAAATTTAAATTTTGAAGGCAAATTGTGGCGTTTGATAACGATCAAAATTTTAATCGAAATTAAAAGGAAAATTGAAAAACTGTTATTTTTAATCTGGTTTACTAATTTCAAAAAATATTTTTAATAAGGCTGTGAAATATTAAACAAAAACAAATTTAGGTTTCACAAGCATTTACATAAATCATAACAATTTTATTTCTTTTTTGTTAGTAAAATCAAACTAAAAAGTTACAAAACTCATAAATAAAAAAGTAAAAAATTTTAAAAAGGTAAAAATAAAAAAACAAATTTTAAGCCGATTAAAAAATGTACATAGCAACACATACACAGAGAAGAGAGTGAGAGAGAAAGAGAGTGTAATAAAACAAAATCACATGCATACGTGCACTTGTTGGTGTTGAATATTGTTCCAAATGTGATCTGTGCAAGTTGCGATTTTATTAAAATTTGATTGATCATGATAGTGTTGTGAATCAGGTGGTGGTGGCTGCCTTAAGCAATAAGTACCACATGTGGTGAGTTTTTTAGTGCATTTTGTATTGGTAGTAGTGTTATAATTTTTACATAAATACAGTGCATCAGATTGTTTACATTCGTCATATGTTGCGACTAAATCTTTCTTGTGGTGTTGATCTTCATTACAAAATGGAGAGGAACCACTACAAAAAAGTGTACAAAATTGTGGTGGACAACGTTTTGGTGGTGAAGGGGAAGTATTAGTTGCCTTTACCGCAGTTTCAATTAAAGGCGGTGAAAGTGTTTTCTTGTTAAATGGTGAAAAACGAAAATTTTTATTGTGACTTTTTATTTTAGAATTGTGCAAATGGGTGACAACTTTAGTTGAATTTGTCATGTCCAATGATAGACGTGAGGTGGGTGTAAGCGTGGTAATGGCTATTGCTGTATTGGATGTTGAGCCATTCGTTTTACTTGTAGGTGAAGCAGATTCTAGATTAAACGCAGCTGAATCACTGCTTTGATTTTTGTAATAGTTATTGTTACTGTGCTGCGGTTTGTTGTAATTTAAATGGTGGGTGGTTGTGGCTATAATCTTTGGTTCTTTAATGGCTACATCACCCAGTATCATTACTTTGTCACTGCATGTCGATAAATTGGAAACTTGTCTTCTAACTCTGGCCTTCTCTGATAGTGGCTCAAGTTTACCACGCCCCTGAGCCTTAGAATCACAACTTTGTTTGGCATATTTAATACGTTTTCTCTTGGGACTAGGCGTACTACATGGACTGGACGGTGGGCTATTTACATTAGCATCATGTTTGGGGAGCATTAGGTTTTCTACGTCTACTATAGCGGTTGTGAAAAGTTTATCTGTAGTTGTGGGCAATTCTCCATCACCAATTTCTTCAGAAAGTTTATAATAACATTTGTCCAGTGATGGTGACGTTACGGTTGTAACAGTAGTGCTTGCACTGTTTAGTTGTTTACTGATGGTGGCAGCATCTGCACTAATTTGTTTTATTATCTTGGAAGGAACATTGTTTGTAGGCGTTGTCGGAGTCTTATCACTAATATGTACATCGACTTTGTGTAATCGTAATGTGGCTGATGCTCCAAAATCTAATTTGTTTTTCATTATTGTGCTGTTGCTATATTGAGTTTGAATTTTACTCTACAATGATCATAAACAGGTACATAATTTTTTAATTAAAAAATAAAAAAAGAAAACTCATGTAAATTTAGTATTTTCATGTTTTTTGTTTAAATCAATCAAATATTCTTAAAATAACTTAATTAATTTTAGCAAAAATTTAAATAATTTGAAGCTATATAAATATATATGTATACTCTCCTTCTCTGTGAATTTTACAAACATTTTACAGTGGGACAGAAACGAAATATTTTAGGAAATAAATTAATAGTTTCAAAACGGCTGAACCAATTGAAACAAAATTTTACTGGTAGCAGAGGAGTATTTGAGTTTAAGGCCTAAAGACTGGACCTTCGACACAAATGTTTGTGAGGCTTGGCTTTTTTATTGTTCTTTATAAGATATACATTTCTTACAGTTTAAAACCCTTGAGAATGTGTCTAAAGACAAGTATAAAAATAAAGTTATCATCTTTAGTTAATTTAGTCCGAACAAATTTTTGAAAATGGGTAGTCTTATTAAACATGAAAGGGTGGAATGAGCCCCTCAGTAGGAAGGCTAGTAAGGTGATTGGTTATAGCAGGGGTACGGTAAGCTGTAATACTGCGTTAAAGACAGGAGCACTGGATAGTATGAGGCTAACATGGACGATCTAAACCTAATAATTACAAGCGTTGAAGAAAATAGAGGAAATAAACAGTAATTTTAACATCATTATCGAAAGTAAGGTAGTCGTGAATGGCAAATCGGTTGCCCGATATTCGTAAAGCGAATATAGTCGAAAAGAGAACCGTATTTTAATCGGCTTGCTCTATATAGAGACAAGTAGTTTGCCGGTTTCAAATCACGCTTAAAACAATTTTTTACTGATTAAAAGTTTAAAGATATTCCTTCTTCAAAAATGCAAAGAAAATACTATTAATCCGTTTCTCCTCTTTCAACATAAAAAATACAAAGTTTTAAATACAAAAATTATTTTCATTTAAATTACATTTAAGAGAATTAACTTTTGACTTTATTCTTGTTATTGACCGTATTGTTAATTGAGATACATATATTCATTTATTATATTTAAAAAGGTGCAAACGTTTTTTGGTTAGTGTTTCTGATTATACTTTTAGACACATAATACTAAAAACCAAAAAAATTCTGAGATAAAAAAAATTAACGTCTGTGCGATTTAAACACCAAAAACAAAAAGAATTAAAAGTGAATAGAAAAATGTATCAGAATTTTAATTAATAATTATTTTTACAAAAAAAATATAGAAAATTTTTTTTACTGATCAAAATCTTTCCTACATTTTTATCAAAACCAACAATTAACTTTAGGAGTATTTGAATTAAGGAAACTCAAATTTATTCTACCATATTTTTAGACGATAATAATAAGCTTATAGAGACCAACTTCGTATTTGTCCATGTCGGAACTTACAAATAGTGCAAAAATTCTACGAAAAATAAAATATCAAACAAGCAAACTCGAACTATCAGTCATGGTGTGTATATTATATATTGAAGGTGGTTTTTAAAAAGTACCATAAGTTCTCATTTCGGTCCTTTTAAGATAATTTGAGAGAATGCTCCAAAATCTCCTCCCTCTATTGAAATTACAGTCCTAACGCTGATGCGGCTTTCAAACGAATAAAAATACCACGGTGAAGATATTGTTAATGAACGTTTGAATATACAACACAGAAGAAAGACAGAATTAGGTTTTACTTTTCGTTCCGTTTCTGTTAAATGGAAAATATGTACTTGTGGTTTTTTATTACTTTGACGGTCTGTTCTGTTCCGTTCGAATCAGTAGCAAACAGAATTCAACGTTGTGTTAGTTGAAAGTTGTTTGGTAATGGGAGTGCAAAATTGTCAACAAGCCTAATTTTGTTATTGTAGTTTTTTTTTGTTGAGTATTGTGTTTTCTTTGTTAATTATAAACAGCTGATATGTTATTATAGAAAATTTAATCAATTAAAAAGCAAAACGGTACGGAAAGAAAAACGGCACGGAAAGGAAAACGGCACGGAACAGAACAGCAACAGAAAGTAAAGACTTATGAGGCCTTAAGGAGACAGTGTTTTTTCATTCGTATCGAAAAAAATGTATAGAAATTCTCAACGCTACTAAAATGCAGTTCTCAGTAAATAATTATAAAAACATTTATTTAAAATTATAATATATTTATAACACTAACGTAAAAAATATTAAAACCTATTTCAGCATAAAAGACATGCGAAAGAAAACGTTTCGCTTCTAGCTTTTATCTAGGTATGACTGTAAATAGGATTTGCGAGAGAATTGGATATCTTGTTATTTTTAGGTATGAACAAATATTTTTACAGTTTCTTACATTGTGTTTAGTGTTGGAAAAAATTCGTATTAAATAACATTCCTTAAAAAATGTGCACAAGAAACAGATATTTTCAAAGAAACTTAATCATGACTTTTAATCATAAACTTTTATTTAATAAGCGTTGATCCCAAAGAAAAGTGGGACACAACAATAATTATTAAATTTAAATTGTTTACGTTAAATGCTTTTAATATATAAAATAAAAAGAAAATTGAAAATAATTTCCTTTTATTTTATAAATTCGGAAGCATGAAAGTATTACACTTTTGTGCATTTATATGGCAACATAATGCTCATATTCAAAGTAGGACAGTTTAATTTTGTTTGTTTTATCGTTAACTTTGGCATATGCAGTCACTTTTTTCGACCTTAAATCAGTGTTTTATAATATTTCATATTGTTTAAAATCTTATTTTCTTAAAAATGGTACAAAAGGGTCAAACTACAATTGAAGAAAGGTATTTGTCATAAATAATTATAAAAACAAAAACTATTCGATAAATTTCAGAAATAGTAAACAGAAACAAAGGACAGTGTTTAATATTATAAAACAATGGAAATAGTGCCGAAAATTAAAAAATGAAATTGTGCAAATAGGTGCACATTGTCCAACCGTGTTAAGCGGTATTTTTTGAAACTAATCAAGAACGATCCACTTTTGTCAGCAATTGATAAAAAAAATAATTTGCATGAAATAAAAAATATTAGTGTTAGTGCTGAAACAGTTAGCGGAATCTTTAGAGGTAGTAATTTATATGGAAGATCAGGCTGCCGAAAGCCATTTATTTCAGAGAAAAATAAAAAACTAAAATACGCGGTTCGTCATTCGATGTATATATTATACATTTTATTAATTTCTTAGATTTCTTTTACAGACGAAACAAAAATAAACTTCTTTTTTTCTCTTATGATAAGGGGTTGTATATTATTGGCTGGGGAAATTCATTTTATAAACGAAACTATGGTCTCAAAGTAATATATAAATATTTAAAAATTAAACTTTAGTGAAAGTGCCGAATTTGTAGGCATAAAAGGCAACTTCGTGTTCCACCAAGACAGTGATCCCAAACATAAATCTTAGAATGCACCAAATTGGCTCTATATAATTGCCCAGTCCTCCCCAGTCTCCATAATTATTGAACATAGGAGTGCATAAATAAAAAAGACTGGCTAAGCGGAGGCTAAAAGTATTGCCGTATTGAAGTAAGCAGTAACAGAAGAGTGGTACAATATTGAAACCGATTTTTGTAAACAAATTTTTGAAAAATATACTGCGATGTCTTCAGGCATTGCTTGTCAGCAAAAAAAAAAAATCAAACAAATATTGAAAATTTATTTAACAAAAAATGAAAATACGAAAACTGCCCACTTTAAGTATTGCAAATATTGCAATGCAATTGAGTGAATTCTTCTTTTGTTTTTGTTATAATAAAGTAAAGTACAATAAACGTAAGTTCTCAAGCTATTTATTTTGCGTTACAAAAGTGTCAACGTAATTTTTTCTCTGTTTCCCACTCTAAATCAGGGATGTAACAGTTATAATATGAACAGTAAAAAATCAGATTTATCAATTATTACTGATACATTTACTTATGGTTATAATCATTTAATTAATTGAAAAGAGAAATATATTTTTTTGGTTACAAATAATCGTTACATAAACCAACAAATTTTTTGGCGGAAACCATTATTTCAACCCAAAAATTTGTTGGTCGAAAATAACCACTATTTCAATAAAAAAAAATTTTGTTTGAAAATAACCATTATAAAAAAATCTTTTTTTTTTGTTATTCTTTGAGAGATCACGAAGGACTAGTTTCAGGGCTGAGAATTGGTGCTCGACACAGACTTCTGTTGCTGGAGCTGCATGACCGCCAACAACTACAAACCCTTGATATTTTTAGAATTTTTTTATAAATGATAACCAAAAAATCAATTTTTTTTTCAATGATGGTTATTTTCAACAAAAAATTTTTTCGGTGTATTAATATTATTTTATTTTTAATCAAAAAATTATTTTGGTTGATATAATGGTTTCTTAATTAATTAGGTACGGTAACCAATATGATATAAAAGTCACGATAATGGTATAAAACTCCCAAATGTAGATAAAGGGCGTTTTTAGCTAAGCTTTTTGCTCTGAAATAAATGCATAACAGTTATTTTTGGCCTCTGCTTTAAATAATAAAATTGAATTTTATATGGCAAAAGGCTTTAAACTTTTAAATATTTTTTCCAATATTTACTCGTATTTCATTAAAAAAAACTTGATTTAAGAATTTGTCGTATTAGGTGCAATGCTTAATTACGATTAAAATGTATTTAACGAAAAAAAATGCGTTTGATAAATTTTTAGGTAAAAAATGGAAAACATTTGATTAGTTATAGGCAAATTAACCAAACAATATGTAAATAGTATTTAAAATATGTAGGTTATTGTTGAATTTGATTATTAGTTTCAACTTAAAACTACAAACTTACATCGGTTATTTGTACAACTTCGCCAGTTTGTAAATCGAAAACATCACCATAAGTACGGCCATTAATACTGCATTTATTAAAGGTCATAATATTTTGTGTTAAAGTACCAGTTTTATCTGAAAATATATATTGAATTTGACCAAGTTCTTCGTTTAAAGTGGTGGTACGGGCTTTGGCATGTGTTTTTGTTGGTTCGTAATACATTTCTTCATCCCAGTTAATTAAAAATGATTGAACAAAACGTATAACCTACAAAATTAAAAGGAAATCAATTAGATTTTAATTTATTTATTAAAATTTGTGTAAAATATATTTTACCTCTACTGAAACGTAGAGTGATATTGGCACTACGGTATTTAATACAATGGCATAAGAGAAGAATACTAATAATCCTATAACAGTTGATCCTTGTAAAATATTTTTGGGTATTATATGTTCCCAAGGTAAATAAGACTAGGGAAAAAATTAAATTTTTTAAAATTTGTTTTAACAAATTCTGCTCAATTTTTATAATAATTCCTTTCGAGTTGTTAACCTACCTGAAAATGTTGACCTATAAATCCCTCCCATAAAGCACAAGCAACAGTGAAGAATGCACAGATGGATAATAGAAATAGAACAATCTGTAAACAAATGATGGATAATAAAAAAAAATAAGATATTCAAGTCTATTAATTATTGCATCTCTAAACTCATTTTACTTACCCCAATTATAATAAAGTTTAACAAACGATCAACCCCCGTACTTTTAAATTGTGTCTTTCCAGAATTCTGCATAAGTTTTGTATCTTTGCCGGCAAAGATAACAACACCATAACACCACTGAGTATTACGCAGAACACATCCTCTCAGCAGTATCTTTTCGTTGTCCAATGCAAAACGTTGGTTGCGCCATATTAGAGTTCCTTCAAATTTATTTAATAAATTATTGGGCTTTTCGCAAATAATTTCGCCATTAAAATTCCATAGCAAATCGTCCCGTTGCCCCAGCTCAATTGTTTCCGTTAAACATTGTTTACATTTGAGATTCGTTTCACCATCCAGTTCGGCTGTTTCAATGAAACACAAACCATTTGGTTCCGATGTACTTAACAATAAAAGATCGGCAGCAACAAACTGATTGTTTTCCATACGTATGACATCACCCACCTTAAAGGAAAACAAACAATTATGTAAGTTGTTGAAATTTTGTTTAGTTTTTTTTTAAGGCATAACGTATAGAAAAAAAATAAGATTAAAAAATTAACGTTACAGATTTTATGCCGTCATTAAATAAATCATTTATTTAAACCGTTTTCTAACTTAAAAAGTAATAAGAACCTGTTTACTTTTGTATAGAATTAATGCCATTTAATATAATTAGCAAACAGCAATTTCCTTCCGCCGATTTTTTTTAAATTTATTTAAAGCTTCATAAGAATTAATTCTCCCAGCAGATATAACAATTTGCATTGGAACAGTGAATCAAACGAGTTTCTCACTAACTTGTCTGCTGACTTTAGCCGAGACTTACACCAAGATGCGGAAATACTATAACAAGTCCTTACAAAAACATAGGCTACACTGCTTTTTTCATAGTCTTCTTAAAATTCAATACAACTGGTATAGGGATTCTCCAAGTTTTTAAGCCTTCTTAAACTGAGGTTTTGAAAGCCTCTGTAATTTCTTCCACCTTGGATGCAAGTGTGCTAAGTATGATTACCTGCATTGAAATTTACGTTTTTTCTTTATTGAATCGATAGTAAATAAAAACCAACTCTATTGTTTTTATATTTTCCCAGCAGTGACTGCAAATAAATCCACAAAAACTCAGCGATCAGTCGATTAAGCAATCTTGGCTTTCTTCGGGGCATGTCATAGTGTCTAAGGATATATTGTACATGGACATTATGTCGCACATCGAAAAATGTCATATAGTCTATCGACATTGTGTCGTTTTTAGTATGGACATAGTATTGCTTATGAAAGTGTCGAAATGTCAGCACTTAAAACAACAACGGCTTCGCTTACCAAAGATTTTCTGCAACCTAGTTTATAAAAACGTTGCATCTCTCTTACATAGAATACTATAGAATAATACCTATAATATCGATGGACGTAATGACTCTACGTTGATGGACATTACGACATCGGCTCTTAATGGGTTAAGCATTTTTTTAAAAATTGAGTATTTCCCATATATAACCCTATTGATATTTTAAATATTTGAAAATTTTAAAGCACCGTAATTTGGAAAATATGGGCGAGCGCTAATTTTTTCACTTCACTTTCACACTGATTTTCAATAGCGTCACTTTCGACTCTATATCTGATCGATTGACATATTTATTTTTTTATAACACAGACGGAGATCGCTCAATCGACTTCGCTATGCATAAGAATTCAGAATATATATACTTTATGGGGTCGGAAATGGATATTGTAGAAATAACACCCGGAATAACAAACTAATATATATCTTTTTCCACTTTTCATGGTAAAGGGTTTAAAAATAATTTTTTACTTTAAGTAAATGTAACAACAACTGAGCCGTCTACTTTCACAAAAATAATTTTTCGTTTTAAATTGAAGTCACTCAATCGAGTGACGTCTTCATTCTCGTATCATATGGAATTGGAATTGCGTTTATAACGCAAAAGACCAACAGAAATTGAACGAAGAAGAACAACTACCTAGAAACTGACGAAATGCTTAGTTTATCTTTAACAGCTGATTTCTCGAAATTTGTTTTTGAGTCATAAGCCACCTTTTTCATAGGCCGGGTCACATATAATAAATAAATCAGTGAACCAAAAAAAAAAAAACTCGAAGAGTGAAGCCAGCACAGTTTTTTGTTTTGCTGTGCAAATTGGAGTCATTATATATTCTTTTTATTTAGAGTACTTAAATGAATTTATTTTATTAAATAAAATTCTTTTATAGAAAACTGATTCCTTAACCTTAGATTTGCTTTTGTTAACATCTCAACTGGATGACCTGTTTAAATTATAGCGTTTCAAGCAGAAAGTACGATTTTTTAATTAATTTTTTAAAGTTGAAGTAGTTGCCCTACCTGCGAGTTGACAAAAAGAATTAACGATTTGCAAATTGAAATTTTGTAAGAAAACTTTTTTGTTCTCGAGCGCTCTTTATATGATAAAGTTGGGAATTATTGAATATCCCTCGTACTTTCTTCCCCTTACGATCGTTTGCTTTTAAATCACATGGTACTCAGTTTCTTTTTTTATGTTATTTTATTGGATTTGAGGCATGAAGAAACCATTGCTTCAAAAATCCGAGAGCCGAATTGCGAATTGCGATTTTTTTAAATCTAAATTTATATTATTTACATTTAAAATTTGAGAAAAAAAAACCGGTTAGAGCTAAACTGCACACTAAACTAAATAAAAGTTTAAAAAATATGAAAAAAAGCATATAGCACGTGGCGCAACAGAAATGTCCTAATGTGAAAGACCTCTATTTTGATAAAAATAGAAATAATGAGCTGTTTTTCTCTAAAAGTTTATTATACCGTTTAAGAGGGCCACTTTCTGAGTTAATGAACTTCGCAACACAACCCGTCCCAAATTGTCGATTTCTTTCACAGTGTTAGCTTTCATGACTTTCAAGTTTTCAAAGTTTTTGGGAATGGTGCCATAATTCATTAGATTGGGCAGCCAGCTCGAATGCATCAATGTTTAAGCGTTTACTTCGTCCTACTAAAACCAACACTGCTCAAAATACAATTCAGTAACTTTTGGAAAAAGTCTGCCTGCAAAGCTATAAAGTTACTGTTACGGTAGTTCCATCGGATTTCACAAAAAAAGAAACAATCACTTTTCCTTTTCACCGTTTTGGGAACACTTTAGTTTTCTTAGATCAAAAATTTCCGAAATATCGCCGCCTTCTATGCTGTCAGCTAATTATCTATCTGTCTATAATATAGCTGCAAACCCAGAATGATATTTCACAGAATTTGTAAATATTAGGACACATTCCCGTTATAAAATTACTTTTGCAACACTCTGTATAATTAAATAAGCATTACATACCTGCACTCCCGACCACCTTTCGTCTACTAATTTACCATTTCTTAAAGCTTTGGATTTACGATTGTTCACCTGAGAATCGGACAAATGGCGTTGCTGCAAATAGATGGTACGAAATAGAAAAATAAAATTATGAACAATTGAAACAAAAAACAAAATGACTGCTAATTCTTAAATTAAAGAATTTATTTATTATTATTTTATTTATTATTGTTTATATATTTATAGCAAACAAAAAATTAAAATTAAAATACATTATTAAAATTATTTAATTAATTACTTAAATTTATTAATACTTAAATTTATATGTAAACATGTACATATTTTATAGGCAATGAAACTATTCACGCGAATAAATAAGTACATCAAAATCACATTTTGAAAAATACAAAAAAAAAACACGATTTAAATATTTTACAAATCCACACCAACAAAACTAGAAGACATTGTGTATCAGATTTTCCACCACTGAGGTCTCTTATTTGTTAAACAGTAGATCATCAGTTCACGTCCTTATAGAATCTTTAGTTTAAAAAAATTGTTTGTATTGGCCGAGGTAGATAAATCGTTTAAGCGTAGCGAATAAATGAAGAATAGGAGTGAGTTGTTGAAAACGTACACTACCTAAGATATAAAGCTCATGAAAACGTATTAATACATTGTGCTAGTGCCTTAATTTTTCTACTTTCTTTGAGCTAAGACATCATTAGATTATTTTCCTTTTTTTATAAAATATGAAAGAAAAGATACGTGCATAAAGTTTAACTAGAAATTGATCATGAAATTAGCGCAACTCATCGCAGAATTGATTCAAAGATTGAACTTTTTAATTTTATGGTTCAAACCATTTTCTTAAATAAATAAAAATCAAAGTCTTGATTGGCTTACGCTGTCTCCTTATTTTAACCTATTTTAAAATATGGAAATACTCAATCAGCAGTACTGGCGAAAAAGTGTTGCAAAAAGGGAATTGAAAAGCTATTTGCTTATAAAAACCAATAATTCATAAAATAAAATATCTCTTTTCGTTTGTTTACAAAAAAGTCTATTTTTATGAGTCTTAGTGCTTGTTTATTTAACACAAACATTTTTTTATACATTTATGAAATATATTTTTATTTTCAATGTAAAATGCGAAACAGATTTTTGTTCACATTTACATAAACAGGAAACAAATAATTTCTAAAATACAAACAAATTTTAACTTTATTCTTGAATTAAATGATATAAAGTTTACCACAAATGTCATTATCGAAAACTACTGAATACAAATTTAAAATAAATACTGATTTAAATAGTCTACGCTTCCCAACAATGAAAATCCCCACATTTTGTTGTTGAAAAAACAAAATGGAAAAATTTTTTAAAAAATATTAAACTAAAACGTTAACATTATTTGCTAAATTATAACGCACCGGTAATACATGGTTTGAGAACTGTGTCCAAAAATAATTAAAGTCTGACTTTGATAAGTTATTTCATAGCTAAATAGTTTAATTTTCTTAAAAGTCAACTATGCAACAGATTTAATGTCAGTACCTGGCCATGTTCAGACATGTCTTTAGACATAGTTTTTCGAGGCATCCACTTAGGTTTTATTTGGAAAAGTAGCTGGAGCATTGTCCGTAAAAACTTACTAAAAAATCATGTTATAATTAAAAAAAAATAGTTTACTGATAAGACAAACTAAATTTCGTTATCAGTAAATTTACTAGTTACTGCAATTAATGATGTAATAATGCGTAGCGAATTCTGCTCAGTAAACTATTTAAAAAAAAATAGTTTACTGATAAGACAAACTAAATTTCGTTATCAGTAAATTTACTAGTTACTACAATTAATGATGTAATAATGCGTAGCGAATTCTGCTCACCTAATCAAATTACAGATCAACTGTCGGAGCTCAAATAATCCGATATACAGGGTGTCAGCCGGAAAGGTATACTAAATTGTTTTACCGCCACGTTGGTTAACATTAGTCTCGACAGTTCATATTTGACGGTCGCAAAGTAGACACGTGGCAAATTTATTATGGAAAAAATATTCGATAAACCAAACATTTTATCAAAATCAATTCAATCAAATAATGTGTATTTTGTTGGCTGTGTGATTTCAATCATGTGTCATCTGACTCAAAAAAAAAAAAAAACAAATACCAACCGAAAACTGTTCATTCGGATCATCAGTGATTATATTGATGTAGAATAAAAATCAAAAAAGCAAAAACGAACTCTTATAATTTATTAGGCTTCTCCATGCATTTTGCGATTTTTATTTTTTAAGAAAATACCATTATAAAATCTAAATACAATCAGAGCTAAATTTTTTGTGTGTAAAATTAGTAGCCTTATTTTTCTGCAATTATAGGTAGATAGATATTTTTTTATGCCGTTTCTAAGTTTTAAAAAAAATATTTCTGAATATCTTTGATCATCTCTCATTTTAATTTATTAATTTTATTTTAAATTAATTTTAATGTAACAATAAGGCATAGTCTTGTTCATCAGGAAATAAAAAATTACAAAATAAATAATAAATCCAGATTAAATTAAAAATTGTATGTATCTAATTTATAGACTTAGATCCTCTTAAATATATAAAAAACGTACTAACAACAAAACGTCTACTAGACATTAGCGAAAATATAAAAATATATTCATAATGGGCAGTGGACTAAAATCAGTGAATACTGAATAAAATCAATTGCGTTAAATAAAATCAGATGCGTTGAATAAAATCATACACAATGATTTTTTTCGGTACATGCTGATCTTATTCAACACAAAGTTCTGATTTTACTGATTTTATTCAAAAAAGAATTATGCTAAATGTTTAAATTTGAGTAAGATTTTCATTCTATGGTAAAATAACTAAAACATTCATTCTGGCAGTTTAAGATGTGGATAAAACATGTTGATCGGTTTACTCACTAATGCACAAACGAAACGTTCAACAGTACGAGGGCTGCTCTATATATTTCTGGCCTAATAGTGAAAATGCGAATATTTATAATCAAAAATGGTTTTATTGTTTTTCAAAGTATTCTCCAGCATGATTTATACACTTTTGCATGCGCTCAAACCAGTTGTCGAAGCACTTTTTCCACTCCGATTGAGACACCTCTAAAACATGGTTTTTGAACACTTCAACAGCTTTTCTGGCGACGAAAATCATTGACCACGCATTTTTTTCTTGATGTGCGGAAACAAGAAGAAGTCATTAGGTGCCAAGTCAAGGCTGTACGGCGGATGACCCATTAATTCGACGTTTTGGCCGGTCAAAAACGCTATGGTTTGAGCCGATGTGTGAGAGCTCGCATTGTCAGGCAAACACATTGCAGTGTACCACTTAAAAGTGACCGTCCTACATTGCTCAAGCGGAACAGTCGCCACATGACCAGTTTTGCCGAAGAAACAGGCGACCATTTGCTTCGAAGTGCTTCTTCCACGAACAACTTTCGTTGGATTTTGCTCGTCTTTGAAGACTCACACGGTCGATTGTTGTTTCGTTTCGGGCTCATACGCATACTCATACCTGTGACGATCTTATAAACGTCTTTTTAGGCACCGCAATCGTATTTTTGCAACATTTCTTTGCACCAATCGACACGAGCCCTTTTTTGAGCGACTTTCAAATTGTGCGGGATCTAACGAGAACAAACTTTTTTTACGGCCAGGTGTTCATGCAGTATCGAATGTTTGCTGGTGGAAGAAATGTCCAAGGATGTCTCTATCTCTCGGTATGTCGCATGTCGATCTTGCATTATGAGTTCACGCACGGCATCAATGTTCTCTATCACAACAGCCGGTTTTGGACGACCTTCACGGAATTCGTGTTTGAGCGAGCTTCGGCCACGATTAAATTCATTATATCAATTTTTCACAGTGCTATAAGATGGTGCTTCATCGCCATACAAAGATTTAAGTTCATCAATGCACTCTTGTCGTGATAATCCACGTCATAAGTTGTGAAAAATGATGGCACGAAAATGTTCACGAGTTAATTCCATTTTTTTCTATATTAATTGTTTCAAGTCACTGTAAACAACACAAATAATGGTCGTACGTCAAAACGTTTTGAGTACGATTATGCTTAAAAATTACAAACTTTCCAATGGAAATGTCAGATTGCACTTGGCAGCACTCAGTGTTGCCAGGCCAGATAGATATATATAGCAGCCCTCGTATATCAATATAAGTTCCACTATTTTTTATTTAATCCAAAATTATACAAATACAAAGTGGTATACCCTCTCGGCGAACACCTAGCCACTCCTTTTGCAATTTCTAGAGCAGATATTACAAAATATGCGACAATTTTTTTAGAAAAGCTTTCAATGCATCGATCTTCGCTATTTCATAACATTCTTAATTATCGTTTTAACAATAAGGAGAGAAAGAGGTTGGTAAGTTTTGTTTTGTCTACAACTAAATAAGACTAATTGAAGTATAGTTTGTAGATTTAAGACTAGAAATCTAAAGGTAATTTCACTTAGAAATAAAACAAGTAAGAGTGCTTTATTCGGCTAAACTGAATCTTATATACCCTTTACTATATATGTAAATCTAGTTTAGTGAAGTAACTTCAGTAAAAAAGCAAATATTGGGTTGACAGAGAATAAAAAATGTTTAGGTCCTACATATATACAATTTAACATAAAAATGCCATCGGCTTTTAATGGGTTAAGAATTTTATAAAAATTTTAGTATTTCCCTAAATATCTCTTCAAAAGCTTTAAAATGATACCCATATTGATACTCGTAGTTTAAAAAATTTTAAAATTTCAGAGTCCCGTTACTCGTAAAATATTGGCGAGCGCTAATTTTTCCGCTTGATGTGTTATTTCTTATTTTTTAATTCTCAATCGCCCCATATATTTATTTTTTTGATTGGAATTACTTCATTGTTCCAAATGATATGAAAAAATTAAAGATAGGCGTGTTGTTTTGCCTACTGCCTCGAAGGACATGGACCAATTATGCTGATCTCCAATAGCACCTCTTTCGACACTATGTCTGATCGATTTTCTCTAACTATTCTAGTGTCTCAGTATACTTGATTTCAATACTAACGACGGACAGACCGAAATCGCTCAATCGACTTCGATATGCAAAAGAAGTCAGAATTTATTTTTTGGGTCGGAAATGTATATTGTGGAAATTTTCCACTTTTTGTGAAGAAGGGTAAAAAAGGGCTGAAAAAGAACAAGTAAGTGTGCTATATTCGGCTATGCCGAATCATTAAAAATTACCTCAAAGCAATTGAGACATCGAATATAATTCAGAGAGTGAGAGAACTGATTTTGTTCAGACAACTCTCAGCTTGAATTGGTTTAACTTTAATTTTTGTTCGCACACAATTTAACTGAGTTGCCACTAAAAACTTTTTATTTTTATTTTTTTTTATTTTTAGAAATTAAAAATAAATGAACTTAAGCCAAAATAATTTCTATTTATTTATAATATTCACAGTTCAAATAATAATTTAATAAAAATTAAATTAAAATTTAAAAAGAAAGCTTTAATCTAGTTTACGGACGCACAGTGGCGCCCGTAGAGCAAACGAGGTTGCAAAAACCAAAATTTTTATGAGCGCCCAAGAAGTTTTGAATAAACCCATGTTATAGGAAACTTTTCAACGATTTCAAATATGCCACTCTTAATAATATCACATTTTTAGTTTAGAAGATATAACCGTTCAAAAGTGACCGACTTTCGTTTTTCAAAAAAACACACAATTTTTAGTCAATTTGTTGCGATTTCAGGTATAATATCACGAAAAATAGGTAACAAATCGCCATATTTTTTCTTTGTATTGATTGATGTATTTGTTAAATGTATAATGATAAAAAAAAAATTAACTGTTTGCTTTGTGTTTCTCCTGGTAAATCACTATTTAAAAACTATCCGTTTTTTCACTATTTTGCAACTTTGACGGAAAATAAAAAAAATCTATATTTTTCTATATTTGCCATATTTGCAAAACCTGTTCTTTGATTATTTCTTTACATAATTCAAAAGGTTTTATCTGCCTTTACGTGCCCGTTTGGTTTCTAGAGGTAAAAAAGATTAAAAAGACATGGTTGCAGAAATTGTATGGCGCCCATCCCTTATATGTTTTGACTGACAGTAGTTTTTTTTTAATAGTAAATTTTTGTTTACATTTTTATTTTTAGTAGTAAATTTTTAGGCATGGTAGCATAAGCGTATATATTGCAAAGTAAGCACAAGGCCTGGATTAGTCTACGACTGAAAGTTGGCGCAAAAATTACTAAAACCATTAAAGAATTTAAGTACTGAACACATGGCGTTGAACAATTTAAAATTATTTGAACTGTTTAGAAAGTCAACCACACCAAAGTTTTTCACGGAAGCTGCTTTAGAAGAACTTGATAGCTTATACGGAAATATTGAGAGAAGCGAAATTATAAAAAATAATTTTTATCTGATATATGCAAATATTAAGGCAAAATGGGTGAAATTTAATCAAACCATTCAGAACTTCAACTCCAAATACGAGGACTGGCTTTATGAAGACACCATCCTGGTTATATTGGCAGTAGATAAACCCACCACATCAACCAGAGGAGCAAAAGGAAGGCAAAAAAAAGTATTGAGGAGTGTTCAATTTTCACAAGAAAGAAGAAACTTGCCGATGCCAGCAATGACTTTACCACGAAGCATTTATCGGACGCGCTAGCTATTAAATATACAAAGGATAGTGAAAGAGTTAGGTCTCAGATAAACAAAGCTGTTGCTGATGCAAGCCAACTGCGACTAAGAAGGCTTAAGGAAAGCATTCCCACGCCCACAAATGCACACATTTAAAAGTATGGTTCCGAAGAAGCCTTGGCCTTGTTTATGGACTTAGAACTTTCCAAAGAGAAATATGAGAAACTACGGGCATCTTTAACGCGACACGGCGCTGACGTTTTACCCGGATACAAGCATATTACGCAAGCCAAAATAAATTCTCTACCACTCCATACGGAGTTTACGGAAGTCTCTGCGAAAGCCAATCTGCAGGATCTCATGGGCCACACAGTAAAACGGTGGCTGGAAAGTCTTCCTAAAAATGAGGTGAAAATTCTTCCTGAGAAGTTGACATTGATCAGCAAATGGGGCTGCGATAGATAGGATATCTTCCGATGATGCTACAATATCGGATGGAAATATGTTTATGGCATCTGTTGTTCCTTTGCGGCTAAAATCTGATGTTTCCCTACACTGGAGAAATCCACGTCCGTCATCAGTGCATTATTGCCGACCAATAATGTTTCTGGAATTGACAATCAAATCGTGAAAAGATTGGGAACGATCTTGGATGTTTTAAACTGCAAAGAAAATGTCAATTCTACAAAATATGGAGAACATGCGTCGAAAACTGCGTCTCTTTTAGCAGAAATGTATCCACAGAAGAAGTTGACCCCGACCGTCCATAAAATATTTGCGCATGGCAAAGATATAATTGAGTACCAGTCTTTGCCAATTGAAGAGCTTTCTGAAGAAGCACAGAAGTCTCTTAACAAATTTTATAAAAAATATACATTGCAGAACACATTCAAAACATCAAGGGTAAGGCAAAATGAGGACCTCTTCAACATGTTGGCAGCATCTTCCGATCCACTTATTTCTTCCCTGCGGCATGTGGAGTCACGAATAGAGTTAGAAAATAATCATAGTTTGTGAAAAAATTAATTTAAAAAAAAATATATATTTTTTTTTTAATTTGTTGGGTAATAATTTAAAACATAAAACACTAAAGAAAAAAATAAAAACTATTTAAAAATGTAAAAATAATTTTTTTAGTTACCATAAAATTGATTTTTCTACTAATTTTAACTTTAATAACCCATAAGTAGGCCCCTACAAAGCGTAGCACCCTTTCTAAACGCTCATTTCATAGGCTGAACAGTTATCTATAATATGCTGTTTAAACTGTTTAATTATCTTATTCGGTTAAAAAGATATGATTTTTGCAACGAAAAAACTAAAATGGCGCCACTGTGAAAAAAAAAGTTGTCCAAAAATATTTTGTAGCAAAGATTTTTTAAAAAGAAAAAGAATTGCAGTAAAAGAAATATTAAAGCAAAAAAGAGCAAAGAGCTATTTTCAGACATTGGTTCCTGAGATACGTTTGAATGACGTGAAATCCTTTTTTAATTTTCATCGCATGGACTCCAATTTTACTGAAAAATAATTTATGGAAAAAAAGTTGTCTACGGAGTGTAATGTAAAAAATGTTAAGTGAAAACTTTGGGGCTGACGCTTAGTTTCGGAGTTACGGACGTCAACAGTTTTTATGTATGATGTGGCAGATATTGAGTATTATATGGCGGAATAAGACAATATGGGTATCATTTGAAAGGTAATTTCAATATCTATTTAATTGAATAAGAAAAAAAAAACTTAAAAACTTCAGGTAAGGACAAACAAATTTGTTTATATAGACATAATTACTAATATCAAATAAATTAAGTTCAGCAGCAATAGTATACGAAATAAGATTTAGCAGAAAATCTTTAGAAGGCGAAACCGGTGTTTTACATACCATAGAGGAGAAAATCATTGCGCACGGAGGGAGGCCGACTACACAGGAAATCTTTAGTATTCGAAGCCGGTTTTTGTTATACTACAGAGGAGAAAATATTTGCACCCGTCCCCGGATAACTTATATCTAATATATTGTTTTAAAAATTACGTTTTACATCCTCTGAACAACTTTACTTGTGTTGTATTGCCGCTAAACTTAATAATTTGATTAAGTTATGCTTACATGAAAAAAAGTTTTTTTTTTTGGTTGTAAACAGATTTTGTTTTTAATTTTTTTCTTTTTACTTAAAAAGATATTAAAATTATCTTTCCAATGATACCCATATTTACTCATTCCATATACATACTCTATACATACATACATTATACATACTCTATATACATATAAAATACTATACATACAAACTTTAGAAGTCCGTAACTCCGAAACTAAGCCTTAACTCCTGCATTTTTTATTATAATTAACAATGTGAATACAAAAAAATGTTGTACGAGGGCTGCTATATATATTTCTGGCCTGGCAACACTGAGTGCTGCCAAGTGCAATCTGATATTTCCATTGGAAAGTTTGTCATTTTTAAGCATAATCGTACTCAAAACGTTTTGACGTACGACCATTATTTGTGTTGTTAAAAGTGACTTGTAAAAATTAATATAGAAAAAAATGGAATTAACTAGTGAACATTTTTGTGCAATCATTTTTCACAACTTTCGACGTGGATTATCACGACAAGAGTGCATTGATGAACTTAAATCTTTGTATGGCGATGAAGCACCATCCTATAGCACTGTGAAAAATTGGTATAATGAATTTATTTTTTCTCGTTGGATCCAGCACAATTTGAAAGTCGCTCAAAAAAAGGCTTGTGTCGATTGATGCAAAGGAATGTTGCAAAAATACGATTGCGGTGCTTCAAAAGATGTTTATAAGATCGTCACAGGTGACGAATCATGGATCTATGCGTATGAGCCCGAAACGAAACAACAACCGACCGTGTGGGTCTTCAGAGACGAGCAAAATCCAACGACAGTTGTTCGTGGAAGAAGCACTTCGAAACAAATGGTCGCCTGTTTCTTCGGCAAAACTGGTCATGTGGCGACTGTTCCGCTTGAGCAACGTAGGATGGTCACTGCTGAGTTGTACACTACAATTTGTTTGCCTGAAGTCATTGGAGAAATTCGAAAAACCAACAAGAGAAGACGAATCATTGTTCACCATGACAATGCGAGCTCTCACACATCTGCTCAAACCAGAGCGTTTTTGACCGGCCAAAACGTAGAATTAATGGGTCATCCGCCGTACAGCCTTGACTTGGCACCTAATGACTTCTTCTTGTTTCCGCACATCAAGAAACAAATGCGTAGTCAACGATTTTCGTCGCCAGAAGAAGCTGTTGAAGTGTTCAAAAACCATGTTTTAGAAGTGTCTCAATCGGAGTGGAAAAAGTACTTCGACAACTGGTTTGAGCGCATGCAAAAGTGTATAAATCATGCTGGAGAATACTTTGAAAAACAATAAAACCATTTTTTATTATAAATATACGCGTTTTCAGTATTACGCCAGAAATATATAGAGCAGCCCTCGTATATATTTTTGTAGACAAAATTTATTATAAATTTAATTTAGCCGAATTTAAAATTAAATTCTGTAATAAAACAATATTTGCACAAGCTAAATAGCGTAAAAACATTAACGTGAAAATTAAATATGTAAGAATAGTAAAAATATATTATTTGTGTTTGTACTATAGTTAATTTTTATTTCTAAATAATTTTGCTTATTTTCTTTTCTCTTTATTATGTCGTCAATTAGTTACTGTATACTTACAATGTCATCGTATGCATCTTTAACAGCGGTTAATGTCAGCACACCGATTAATGGAATGGCTGTTGTAACTGGCGTCAACGATGATATGGCCGGTATGAGTTGCAAAACCAACAAACAGAGAAAATAAAAGTTGGCCAGACGTTGAAATTGTTCTAGAAGATTAAATGGCAAAAATGTCATCAACGAATACTTCGATGTTTTAATGTAGTTATCCTGCAAGAGAAAAAAATAAAGATAACAATTAAATATAAAAAACGGTTAAGGTAAAGAAAAGAAATAAATTGTTTTAGATTTAAATTAAAAACTTAACAGCAGGATTTTAGATGTCGGCTGTTTACACGTGTTACAGCAATTTTTAGTTAAAATATTTTAATTTAGATTTGGGTTTGTTGTTACATGTCTCTATAAAATAGCGATTTTATGTGCCCAATGATTAAGAATACTTTATAATTAAAGAACTCAACATGTTATTCGTATTGAAAGATCAATTAAATATTGGAAACGACTTGGAAAAATAACAACAAATACGATATCTGTGCAATTGCTTATATACGTATGTCCCTAATTACACTGTTCTGCAAAAAAAAACTTTTCTCCCCTCCCTTGAACAATTTTGCCTGTTTCTCATGTTTTCAGGTGTGCTGTCCGAATCAGTCCGAATCTGAACTCAAAAAAATTCACCTTCTGATTTGGAGAGAAAAGAGGAGAAACTTGGAGCGAAAGCCTCGAGAGTACTGATAAAATCCTAGAACAAAATAGTGACAAGAGAGCGGCTGAGTGGCAGGGGGGAATTGGGGTATTGAGGGTGAAAGGGGGGCAGGTAGGGATTTGAATGAAAAGAATACCACCATCAAAAAAACAAGAAAAAAAAACTTTAAGCCATATTTCTTCAACCACTTGTAATATCATGAAATTCCCATCAAATTTCTTTTGTTCAAATATAATTCATTGCTCTCAAAATCATCGGGCTTTTGAATTTTTTTTCACTATGTTTTGATGCCAAAAAAAATTCGTCAAATTTACAAAAAAGTTACATTTTCGGATAAAAAACTAAGAAAGCATGTTTTGGTTTAAAGGAGGATTTTCGTGCAGAACAGTGTTATTAATGTTTACTATCTCTTAAAATTTGTAATCTGTGTTTATGTTAAAAAAATAATTTAATCCAAAAAGAATTTGTGAAAAAGTAAAATTTTACAGCATTGAAGAAATTGCAAGAAAATAGTTTTTCTTGCTAAAACATAAAATAAATACGATTGTTAAATATATTTTTCATAAATAGTGGAACAACAGCACCCAACTCTCCAGAATCTAGTAGCTTAATTCTATGTTTCCACGGAGCCCAATATTCCTGCTTCACTCTCTTTTCATGATTCACAGCTAAATCACGACCGAATCAACGTGCTTCGCCATGAGACGATTCAGCTTGAATCTACTTGCAAAGCATGAAAAATTTCTGTCATCCCTAATTTTTATCGCAATTTTATCTGAACTAGCTGTATATAAATGTAAACAAAAAAAGTAAACTAATAATGAAAGTGCTGTGTGAATATGTATTAATATAAAGCCAAATAATTATATTATAATTTAAAATTTTTTTAATTACAAACACTAAAATTAAAACGAAAAACAAAATTTTAGAACAGAAGTCAATGGGAAGCATGTAGTATGTGGAAACGGCATGCTTCGCAATCATGATTCAGAGAACGAAGCAAGTGCTTCACATTGCCGTGTAAATATGCTATAATGGATTTTGAGGTAAATAATGAAATCGTATTTTTAAATATTACATTTTATATAAATTTAGGAATAACACATCACCAAGTGTTATTCAAGTGTTGAACAATGCACAGTGATTTCAAAATGATTTATTTTCAACATAAATCCGTATCTCATTAACTAATGAAGATTTCTTAATAAAATTTCACAGAAGCAAACCAGAGATGAAAAATTACGTTCCAATTTTTGAGTTTTCATTGATTCATTGGAGTTCTCATTGAATAAATTTGGCTTTTGATATAACACTCTAAGGTTTTCTGTTCAAAAGTTTAGTAGAATCGACTGATGAGGAATTGAAGTAAATTAATATCAAGTTTTTCTGTTCAAAAAAAGTTGTTGTTCCGAAAATTTTAAATTTTGCTCATTTCATTAATTTTTATCAGAAATACAACAACCTGCAGGAATACAAACGAAAGTTAGACAAATATATATATATATATATATATATATATATATATGGCAAAATTAGTGGCATGCGTGGTCTTTTGCTTGCTGCCTTAAAAGACATGAGCCAATACTGCTGATTTTCAATAGCAAAATTATCAAAACTATGTCTGATGGATTGGGGTATTTAAATTTTCTTTAACTCATCTAGTGCTTTGGCAAAGTTGATAGCAAGACGATCGCGAACAGACAGACATCACTCAATCGACTTCGCTATGCATAAGAACTCAGAATACATACTTTATGGGGTCGGAAATGGATATTGCAAAAATTAACTACCGAATGACAAATTTAGATATACCCCATTTCCACCTGTAGTAACGTAGATTTGATTTGTAAACTGGCGTTTGTTAAAAGATGATAGATAACATTGTATAATATTTTAAATTAAACAATTTATAAATTTTTAAGTTGATCACAGTCTTTAGGCACAAATCTCTTGGTATAATACTTTTACTACTGAACTTCAAAAAACATTTAAAATTCACTCAAGCTCATGTAATAAAAAATTGCTTAGTAATACATACTTATTTTAGAAACCTAAAATCATGATAAAATGTACTTCATAAAACAGCACAAAAATCCTGTACATTTAATTTATTTTTAATGACACTCTATTAAAATCTCGTCGTTTTTGTTATTGTTTTACGTTTTAACTTTTGTTTTTTTCTTCTTGTTTTCTATTTTATATTTGCTTCCGGTACCCTAATATTATAAAGTCAAACCAACTTCCTTCCCTACTCTTGGTAATCTATCACAAAGCCAGCCAAATAATCCTGGCTGACTGCCTGGCAGCCGTTTTTCAATTTACGTAACCTATTGACCCAATTATATGTTGTTGATATAGTGCAGTGAGTATATACATTACTTATGAGAATTTTATATGTTTTATACTTGTATAGACGCAAGTATAGTACTTATGAACACAAACACATACAAATACATTTATACATTTACTCAATCATTCATAAACTCTGTTATGAAAATTGGTTGTGGAGAACTTAAGGCGAATTTACACAAGTCAATGATGTAATAATGTTACGTCTCCAAAATAGACGTAAGGAAGGTTTTAATTTTCTTAAATTATTTTCAAGAAATAATATTAGCAAATTCTTGCTTGTAATTAACCAAAAAAAAAGTGCTTTGGAAGGCTTTGTGTGAACGTACTTTTTTTTTTATTTTATTGTCCAATTTAGTACTGTATAATTCATAATTTGCTACATATTTTTTGGCATTTTCTTTTAGCTTTGCTAAATGTAGTAGAAAGTCGATATTTTCATACTATTTTAAATGCGTTCAAATGAAATTTTGTATACTTTGACTTAATAAAAGTTGGTATTTATATTTTATTGTGAAAACTTTTATTTATTTTTTTATTTATAAAAATAAATTATAACGAAGTTAATAACTATTAATGCGTTCAGGTTTATTAAAATTTTTAAATTATTAAGAAAGAGTATTTTTACAGATTTTTGCGATAATTTTTAAAGAAAATCGTAAAAATTACACAATAAGAGCAAAATAAGCTAAAGTACAAAAAAATGGTATTTTTATACTTTTGGGATAATATTAAAATTTAAATCAATTCAATTCTTTTCATTTATGGTGAAGAGTGGAGTGGGCCAGAGTTGCATATTGTCACCTCTTTTATTCCTAGTGGTTATGGAAGATGCTCTCAACGGTATTAAGAATAAAAAGCAGAGGATACAATGGCAAATCAACAATCGTTACCTAAATTATCTGCCTTACGCAGATGATATTTGCTTACTCTCACACAGGCTTATTGATCTTAAGTAAACAACTATAAGATTCCAGGAGAAGCTGCAATTCACAGGGTTAAAAATAAATGCAGCCAAACAAAAACACTAGGCATCAGTACAACAACAGTTCTATTTCCCATTTGATACAAGTGGACAATTCTGGTATCTAGGGAGCGAGATCACTACAAATGGAATAACCGAACTGGATGTAGTCGCGAGAATAAACAACGCCAGATCATCTTTTGACATACTAGCCCCAATCTGGCAAAGTAATAAAATCAACCAATCCACAAAGCTGAGAGCAAAAGTTAAGTCGGATGTACAACCTGGAATGTTGCAAATGACATAACGACTTCAAGCTTTTATTAACCGCTCCTTAAGAAGAATATTACGCATCTTTTGGCATAGGATGATTTCAAATGCTTCGTTGCTAGCAAGGACAAAGTAAATACAAGAAGTAAATGATATACGTAAACGAAAGTGACAATGGATAGGACACACACTTCATCGAAAGGACAATGATGTTTCTAAACAAGCTCTTAGAATGAACCAATTTTAACAAGGTGATAGATAAAGCGGCAGACCATGCACAATATGGAGACGTTCAACGGAATCCGAAATTAACCAACTGGGTATATCTTGGAATAAACCTAGGTCCATTGAGCAAAACCGGGTCAGATGGGGAACTTCTGTTATTGGCGCCCTATGCTCAAGTGGGAGTAAGAGGAATAAAATAATAATAATAACTCTGTTAAATAAACACAAGACTACATAACATTCTTATTTATTCTCAAAAAATCTATTTTCTCGCGAAAAATCAATACAAAAGTATAAAATCACGGTAACTTTTGTTTGCACAAAATAATTAACTTGCGAATTATTTTCATTCAATCCTATAGTGAATAAAAAATCAAATTGTTTACGTGAGTTGTTTATGGGTTATAAAATTGAAATTTAGGCAAAAATGTGCTTTCGTTCAATCATTTCTTCATGATTCGTCTGTTTCAAGCAATTCTTCTTGAAAGTTCCAGTAAATGCCACCTAACAGCGAATCTAATTATCTGCCACTGTATCAGTGTTCAAGTCACGCCGTCACTTGATGGAATCGCTCTTCATGCTTGTCAGACTCAGCTGGTTTAGATTTTTCAGCAAACTTTTTGGTATTAAAATGCAAAAAATTAATATTTTAAAACATTTTAACAATAACACGATGAATAGCGGTAAGCATTTTTTCTATATGAATGCGCCAGTTGTCAGACCGATTAACTCCTAAAACGTTATTAATAACCGCTTTTACAGAATTCTATTCCTCAAGCTAATCCAAATAACTTATACTTCATCAAGCGACCTCACCTTTCTGATAGATGGTGCCCACACCACATTACGAAAAACTAGCTGATTAAGGTATAGAGTACACGAGAGTGCGTAATTGTAGGTTTTCCGTAAACATAACAAAAATTATTAAAATCCACATGCTGCTCCATTTTAATACAATTAGTTTCACTGCCGAAAATTTTTACAACAATAATATTTTTGCAAAAATAGGTCTGTCTGCGTACATATATTATGCATAATTTTCTGCAAAATGTTGCAAAATCTTGCAAAATGTTGTCTGCGTACTCCAAATCTGTTGCAGCGAGAGAGCCAAAAAGAGAATTTTTTGACAGTTGGCAATTAGAGAACTTGCAAAATGTTACTAGAGAAATTTCTGCTTGCAAGATTTTGCAACTAGTCTAAACATCTGTTTTTATTTACTTTTTGAATGAAATAATTTTTGTGAAAAAAATAAAAATTGAAATTTAACAATATCAGAGATAAGTAGTTAGAATTGTGTTGATTTTTAATGTTTATAATAAATTATAATAAACCAAACAATTTTAAGTATACTACAAAATAGATGCATAGGCAATGATATATTTTCCAGTCTAAAGCATTTTCTTATGAAGCCAAAAGAAAGAAGTTGTGTAAAGCTGTATTTGGAAGAAATAGTGCCCAATTACTGTGAAGAGGAATTTCGAAGACATTTCCGGATATCGAGGCAACTGTTTAAAATCCTATGCGATCGGTTTTCAATTTAATTTTGCGTAAATCTTTTGATTTGTTATTTCAATTGTTTACACACCGATCAGTTGTTTTCTTGCAAGATTTTACTGGATGCTGCCTGCGTACTTTTTGATATATTTTCAGGCGACAGAGTAAAATTGGTCTTACTCTGAGTATTAGCTACTGGAAAAGTACCCAGACAGACCTAATATACAATAAATTTGACACTCAAGTGCTATGCTCTTGTCATGTTCCATATTTAAATTTTATCAAAGTAGATTGATTGCAAAAATCGTACTTTTACTAATTTTATTGAATGTCGAGATCATGCACTTTTGAAGAGATCTTAAGGGAAATACTACAGTTTTCTAAAAATGTTGAATCCATTAAGAGCCGATGACATTTTTATGTAAAATTATGTATAGTACTTAACTATTATTTTTTTTTATTGTTTATTATTCTGTCACCCCAATATTTGTTTTTTTTTTTGTTGATGTTACTTCAATAAAATAGATTTACGTATAAGGTGGAGGGTATATAATATTCGGCATAGCCGAATATAGCACTCTTAATTGTTATTATTTTCTTAATTTTTAGTGGAATTTTTTGTTTTTATTTTTAGCAGTATTATATGTAAATGTTTCTTTGACCTTTTTAAATAATTTTTCTTTTCTAATTTATTAAGCACTAGGTCAGTTTTTTGTTATTTTTGAAAAAAGAAAATTTAATTTTTTGTTTCCTGTTTCCTGATGATGCCACCCAAAGGTGTGGCGAAATATTGAAAATATAAATAAAAAAATTTTATTATTTATAAAACTGACCTAGTGCTTAATAAATTAGAAAAGAAAAATTTTAGCAGTATTATAATAAAGTTTGTGTTTTGTATGTATTTTAATATATGATACACGCTACGCTTAATTCAACAAAAATATTAATTTTTGCATTTATACTTACAGCGTATTTAAACTGGGCATTAAATTCTCTATCATTGGCACGTATTCTGCGTTCATTTTCTGGAAAATAAAAATACAAAATAATAGTAAATTCTTTGCACAAAAAATATTTTAAATTTAATAATAATAAAGAAAATTAAATATTATTAATTGGAATAAGCACTTGTCCCGATTTAAGCAGCAGTATTTATAATGGATTCTCCTTTAGTTTGAAAAATGCAAAGGGCTCATTTAAAAGCAAATTGTGGATCAACAGTTGCTAATATAAAATGCACTAAAAAAATTTTCGTATTTGAGGGAATCATAAGCTACTGATACCGGAACAGGCTTTTCAAAGTGAGAATTCAACGAAAACATTATGTATTATCATAATAACGATTATTCGTGTATTGCTTTACTAATGAAAGAAAATAAAAAGCTGGATGAAAAAAAACATGACTAATTTATTACTATTTTTGGCGTGAATGCCTCAGCAGTTAAGGCCCAACTATAATATGCATAAAAAACTTAAACAACTGTGCAAATACATTAAATTATATGTGGTAAACTATAATGTACATAAGATAACTTTTTGTCAAGTTTCGTTAAATTTTATTTCTTTAAGCAAGGTACGAATTGTGTTTTGTGTTATACATTTATAAAGAAAAATTATAATTAAGACCTAAAGTGTTAAATTTTTACTTTTAAATTAATAATTAATTAATTAATTAATTAATTAATTCATCTTATAACATGAAATAAAAAATTCAAAAGTATGTATGTGAATGTTATTTAATATATAAAATATCTTAAAAGCCTTTTCGTTTTAAAATTTTGTTTATTTATATAGAAATTATTTTTGACAAAAGTACGAATTAAACGTAAATGTGCAACTGTGGCAAATTTGTTACTAAATTTATGTAAGCACATTGTAGCCACATAAATTTCTTTAATAAGTTACCTAGGCATTTGACAGGCCTTTCGTTGGATTTTTGACATAAGCTAAAGCTAGCTTATGCAAATTATAATTGGGCCTTTATTCTGTCGGGAAATTGATGTTTTTCTAGAAAGCTGATCCCAGGGTAGAAATGAAATAGTTTGAAAATAGAACAGCAATTTCTAAATGGAGAAAGCGATTGATGCAAAACTCAGGTTAAGACTGTGAGCTTCCTAAACCTATCAGACGCGGCGAAATATAATCGTATCGTAATATATTGAGTCAAATTCGAAGAGGTCTAGCAGCTACACCTTCAGCAAATTGTTTAATTTTCTTTTTTTTAGCAGGAATCAGCTCCATTATGGAATTTTTTTTTATCGGAGAAGAACTGCCGTTGCTTTTAAAAATTCTCATTTGAAAAACGCACATTTCCCATCCTAGCAAAGATATTTATAGACGGACGTAGCGATCCAGACCGTATAATGCAATACATTCTGCTGGTGTCAATTGTTCCACACATCTTTAGAAAACGAACGCAGACATTTGAAAGTAATTTTTTTCTTTCTTAAATATTTTTAGAAATTAAAAAACAATTAATTTAAGCTGAATTATTTAATTAAATTGTTATATTTTTAAAAGTTTAATATTTATCTTAAAAATTAATTAAAGAAAAATTGCAATCTATATATATAAAAATGAATGTCTGTCTGTTTGTTTGTGCTTTATAGGAGGCCAAACCCTTGGACCGATCTTCCTGAAATTTTCACAGCATGTTACAGTGACTCTAGAAGGAATAATAGGCTATATGAAGTTTTAATTGGACAAAGGGGCGTGGCACCGCCCATATAACCCAAAAATTAAAATCGCCATATTTTGGCCCTTTTTTGACCTACGTCGACGATATTTGGTACATATGGTATTGGCATAATTAGGAATACGTACCAGGAGAAAAGTGGGTGGGACCCCGCCCCTTTTTAGAAAAATTAAAAATCGTAATATAGTCTTAACTACTGGACCAATCGTCATTAAATTTTCGCAATAGGATATCCTTGACTGTATAAAGTTGGTAGTGGACAAAGGGGCGTGGCCTCGCCCATATAACCCAAAATTTAATATAGTCATATCTTGGGCATTTTTTGACCTACGTCGACGATATTTGGTACATATGGTATTGGCATAATTAGGAATACGTACCAGGAGAAAAGTGGGTGGGACCCCGCCCCTTCTTAGAAAAATTAAAAATCGTAATATAGTCTTAAATACTGGACAACTCGTCATTAAATTTTCGCAATAGGATAATCTTGACTATATAAAGTTGGGAGTGGACAAAGGGGCGTGGCCTCACCCATATAACCCAAAATTTAATATCGTCATATCTTGGGCGTTTTTTGACCTACGTCGACGATATTTGGTACATATGGTATTGGCATAATTAGGAATACGTACCTTTTTAGAAAAATTAAAAATCGTAATATAGTCTTAACTACTGGACCAATCATCATTAAATTTTCGCAATACTTTTAATTCTACTTAATAACGAGGGAGTAGCGAAGCACACCGGGTTCATCTAGTTTTTAAATAAAATCTACTTGAAAAAACTGTACTATGGTTTTGAAAAAATCACAATTTTCTATTTTCAGATAGAAATAAATCGTTATTTTTATATGACACTTTCGTTTGTTTATTAGCTTCTGTCCCACAGTGCACTGGCAAATACCTTAAAGACAGTAGTAACCAAAAGGATTATTGAAACAAAGCCTTATTTTAAAATAACGTCTTTTTTGAACAAAAATTAATCATCGCCAAACTTTTAATTTAAAAAACCCTTTAAACGTTTTCAAACGATAAAGATTTTGGTACAAAAATTACTAAGAAACTAAAAGTAAATTAAAACCTTTTACAAATTAAAAAAAAAAAATACTTTCTACAATATTTTCGAATGGGACTAGAAGATTTTATTGCTTCATTTTGATCACTTTCGTTGTACATGCATTTATTTAAAGCAGAAGAATATTAAACAGTTTAATTAAAAAATATAAAAAAATGAATACCTGAAAAATAATAGGAACTTCTACGTCGCCGTATTTGTGACAAACGTCGTATGCCCTTGTCTTTGACATTAACCAATCGTTCATCTAGTTTGCCATCAGTGTTTTCATTAGCAGGAAATTGTTCAAAATCGGTACTTATATTAACGGATTTTTGGGGTGCCAAATTACTACTAGGGCCTTTGCTATATTCACCACTAGTTGCTGGAAATTGTTTGGAACGTGTTTGTCTTTTAGCCTCGCGTCTACAGTTGCTATTCTTCCATATAGATATTTTACTAAAATACGACATAAGACTGGCTTTAAGGCCAGATTTAGAGGATGTATTAAAGCCATCGGTCATTACTTCCTCTAGCTCGATATGAGCTTGTCCACCTGCATCAAGATTAGCATCACTACTAGCAGATGTCAGCAGGATTTTATCTTTCGATTCAACTTTTCTTTTAATTAATGAAGAGGCCAAAGCTTCAGCTTCAGCATCTCGTTCATTAAAATCATTACGAGAATGTAGTTGTATTTCGCCCGTTTGGGCTAAAGTTGCTAGACTATAAAGACTACCGGATTGCGATTTATTACGTGATCGTCTTTTAGAATTCTTACGTGGCAAAATAGCAGCCACATCTGGTAAATTTTCCTGACCATTGATTTGTGGCGATAATGTCAGTATAGTTGTTGTTGAGTTATCTATAGTCGAGCGTTCGGGCCGAGCTAAAGTAGCCGTTGTGCCCGTATCGGCAGTGGTAGCAGCAATTGTTGATGTGTTACCCTCTCTAGACTTTCTGGCAAATATACTACTAATATGAAACCAACGCTCTCTGGATGCTGTTTGTCTGTATTCGTTACGTACGTCTAGGGGATTCTCGTTGCGAGTTTTTATTTGCGGAGGTGTTAAGGAGGTTTCTGGACGTCTGTTACGTAAATTTTCACTGTCCGTAGTTTCATAATGATGTTCTGTGGTTGACGGTGTTGGTGTTCGAAGTACTTCTAGTTCCAAAGTGTCCGGTCGCCTTTTATTTCCGTTGGGCATTTCACTAATACTTCCATGTAATTTATAAGTATTTCATCACACCATTTAAAGTATTGTTTTTTCTTTTTTATTATGATTTTCAATTCTATTTTTATCTCACTTATAACATTTTTGGGTTTATTAGATTTTATTTCTATTGATTGTAGTTTTTACACATAAATAAATATTTTTTATTTGTTTTTTTTTTTTTTGCCCAAATTACATGTTTTATGGTGAATCAATAAATTTTAACACTTTTAAATTAATATGTATTTTTTAGTTCTTTCATAAACAAAACGATTTAACTGTGCGCCTATTTAAAAATCAACCATTTCAAATATGAGTTTAAATTTAATTATTTATTTATAAACATATAAATATTTATGAAGAGTCATGAAAATTTCAGATTTTTTTTTTGTTTTTGCCTATAAAATTTCACAATAATAATTTGATGAATGTTTGGAAAACTATTTGCATTTTAACTGCCATATTCATAAAAAAATTAAATAAATTTATTTACAAATTTTTCCTAAAATACATTTCATATCTATTTTAATATTTTATAAATACGGCAGTAAATGTTTAAACGAAAAACACATGTTTTGACTTAAACGTTATAAAAACTGAAAAAGTTTTTTTTTTTAAAAACTAAGTTTTTACTAGAAGCACTTGTCAACTGGAGAAAGGGACATTCGTGCATGAAATTGAACTGCTCTTTGATTTTAGAAGATCCACTTTATGAGTTATTGTATCACAGATTTACCTAAAAGAGAGTGCAAAAAGAGAATTGGTAGGTGTTTAAAAGAGTAAGCATTGCCAAAAGTGCCTAAAAATTAAATCACGCAACACTAAAGACATTAGTGGACGTTGCAATTTTGCCAATTAACAAATTCTTGTCTCTTGTGAACTTATACGCTAAATGTCGATTAGATAAAATAAGCAAAACTTGTTTTCAAATCGACTTGCGAGAAGAATCAAAAATAAAATAAGTGAGGCTTTAACAAGATGTCGGTTGCATGCAACAAAGATATTCTTGTAGATATCAGATGCATTAGGTAGAAGATTAATGTTGCTGTAAGCTTACTTATGTGATTAATCCAATTTACATTCAATTTGAAAAGAGCATCTGGGCATTAAGGACCTCAGTCTTAATGCTGGGATCTACACTAGACTTTGTAGGAAAAAAGAGACTACACCATTGTAAGACGATTCCAAAGAGGACAAAAGTGGAGAAAAGGATAAAAGTAGACGTTATTCCAGAATAGCTACAAATATAAATTTTTATTTAATGTTACTTTAAATTTTGTACAAAAGTCAGTAAGTATACACAGAAAAAGGATTGGTTAAAATTCGTTTGAGTTACTGTGACTCTGGAAGGAATAATAGGCTATATGAAGTTTTAATTGGACAAAGGGGCGTGGCCTCGTTCATATAACCCAAAATTTAATATCGTCATATCTTGGGCATTTTTTGATCTACGTCGACGATATTTGGTACATATGGTATTGGCATAATTAGGAATACGTACCAGGAGAAAAGTGGGTGGGACCCCGCCCCTTTTTAGAAAAATTAAAAATCGTAATATAGTCTTAACTACTGGACCAATCGTCATTAAATTTTCGCAATACTTTTAATTTTATTTAATAACGAGGGGGGTAGCGAAGCACACCGGGTTCATCTAGTAAATTATAGTTTTGGCTTATTTTTAATATTAAAAGCTAACAAATGATATTAACGTCCAAATGTTAGTTGTTACACCTCTTAAAAAAGTTATCCGATCGATTTGTGTCTTTACTAAAATCTATTCTATTAAATGGAAGATGCAACTTAACTTATTCAGCACATTACTACTGAAAACCAAATTTTGGTAGTTAGAATCATCAAAATCGATTGTGTCTTATAATATGGAAAAATGTTTTACATAATAAAAATGAATTTGTACACATTAGAAAAAAAAAATCATCAATATTTCAGTTAACAAAAAACTAAGAATATATTGTTAGTGGTGAAAAGTTCTCTAATACAGTTGAAAGGTGAGTACAAAACTAATCTCAGACAGACGTTTGTAAACTAAAAAATTCTAAAATGTTTAATACACTTTGCAGCACCAAAACGTGCGGTATGGGACGGAAAGTTGAAGAACCTATGTGGAAAAGAGGAATCACGATGTAAAGAAAGGAGTAGGCTGAATTCGAATGGCAGAAACATGAAATTCATAATTTATAATCTTATTCCTATAATTTCTTTTTAAAATAAAAGTAAATATTAAAATATTTCGTATTATTTAATTCATAATAACACTTTAAAGTTAGCCAAGAATAATTTTTTTTAAATAGCTGTGAGTGCTATATTCATTCAGTTATTACAACCGAATTTAAGATAATACACACAACCGACAAAATTCGATTGGCAACAAATTCAGTTCTTATAACGAATTTCTTTTCTCTGTGTAGTTAAGCATAATGAAAAAAAAACACACAGGTGTTTTTTAAACAGAGTGAGTAACAGAGAGATAAATACAGATGAGGGTCCGCAATTCACTAACTTTAAACAATAAGGCAATAGTTATATTTGTTAACTTTTAATGTTGTTTGCAATAACGGTTAAGTGATGCACTAACTTCAGCTTAACGATAACACTCGCAAGTTGAAATTGAGTGGCATTTCCGTCAATAATTAAAAGAGAAAGACAAAAGAGAAGAGCAAAAACATGTGAATTCTAGCAAGGCACATGCATGTGTTTATTTCTATTTTTCCAATATGCATGTATTGAGTACAACAATAAAAAAAGCAAAATAATTGTTTTGGTTATAGAGATGTTTATATTTATGTGCAATTTTTTTTTACCAGAAATTTTTTTTAAATAAATTTTTAATGTGCGTATATCTACTAAATTTAACAAGTATGTTTAATTTAAATACAATGAAAACAAACTGTGTTTATTATGTGTTCGAATATACAAATGTATGTATGTATATGTTCTGTGTTTATGGCTGTATGTATTAGGAATGTAAATAAACACAAGTTGTACGTGGTTTATTTTATCTACAGATTTAACAACCCAAAAATTATAGTTGCATTCTTAACGATGAGCAACTTGCTACCTATATCAGCTTGTTGTAAGCAACAGCGAATATCATTAAAAGTGTTACTGAATAGCAAAATCGTTAAAAAAAAAAAAAAGAGTACGGAGTCGCATTACTGATCAGGCTTCCCAGTTTTTTTCAAAGATTTTTTTCCCACAAGCCCCCAGAAATTTTCTCTTTAATCATTAACACAGGTATACTTTACTCGTTTTGTAAATAATTTTATTTATACAAATATACCACTTAATTTATATATCGTCAGCTAAAATCAGAAAACATGAAAATAATAAAAAAAATTCAAAATCTGTTTTTCTATTAAATTTTCTCTATTAAATAAAAATATATCTCCCTGCTATAAAAATGAGTTTTCTGTTAGTTAGTTTTGTGGAATCAAGCAAAATTAAAGTAGATTAACATACAAACAAAATAAATAAATTTTCATATTAATTTCCAAAGCATTTAACATTCCCCTAGAGCAGTCCCCGAACAAAAATTTTCATTCAGAACTGCTCGAATTTAAGCAATCTATGCTCCAATTGAAATATTTAAAAAATTAAAATTAAAAAAATTTACAAAATATGGTTTTAGGCTACTAAACTACTCGTAAGCGATTTACATAAAATGTTTGACAAACAATACGCAGTTGTCCTTAATAAAATTATCATATTTTTTAAATATTTTTATTTATATTTTTATTATCGGAGTAAACATCCAATATAATAAAGACATTTTTATGTGTCTTCCTTCTCAAAAGTGACAGCTGTTTTTAACTAGGCGTATGAGTTTTAAATGATACTAACAAAAAAAACTCAACATGCGTCGTAGGTTGAAAATAATAATACATTCTTGTTAAATGTCTTAATATGTTACATTCCCTGTTAAACTATACTGTAATACAATAAGCAAAAAATAAAAAAACTACTACTGCATTACCTCTGGCTTTCAGCCAAAATATCAATTTTCATGAACAATAAACAAACATGCCAGCCACAAATAAAGAGGCAAACACACAAAAAACAAAAACTACAAAAATCAGTCCAAAAAAAGGTTATTACCCTTTTTTGACAGCTCGTAACTATTGAAGTTTTTGTTTCTTTATTTTTAGAAAATTTAATATGAAACAAAAAATAAACACGAATCTTATTGTTTTTATTTTATTTGATGCCATTAAAAAATAGAAATAGCAATTATTGCAACGAAAAATGACAACAAATAACTTTAGACATCTTATCAATTGTTCATCATTAATTTAAAATAATATAAAGAAATAAGAAATGAATTGTCGTTAAAAAAAAGGTGTGTGTATTGGGTTTTAACTAATTTTATTACTTTTTATGCCATTTACGATAAGACGTTTGATTTTTTACTAATTAATATTGTTTGTAAATTATCATTTATTTCTGGTGACGTTTTTCTAATCATGCAACTTAACAAATACGAGTACCTATGTATGGTATGTCTGTATGTTACATATTAGAAAATTAGGATTGATTGCAACTAAGAGGATTACTCATCTTGTACAGTGTAGTTCAAATTAAAAGTATTTTTTTCTTTTGTGAACAAAATTAATTAAAGCTTTTTGTTTACTTTTTAAAAAATAATTAAAAATAAAGAAAAACTATTTTTACAAATTAATATATGTATACGAGTATGTACATATCGCTGGTCTCATGTAAAAGGGCCCTAACTCACATAATTGTGATCTTACAGGAGAAGGTAAAAACATAATAGAAATTGTATTTATCACAATGTAATATTTCAAAAACAAATGGTTGTAAAACCATTATTTTTGATAATATAACATTAAAATTTTGTGACGAGGGGTATCTGTATGAAATTTATTGAAATCTAACGGAGTCATCTCTGTACATGTTGTTGTTGGTATAGATAGTAATCGGTATTGAATACAAAACACCTACTTTTGGAATTTTTGTTTTCAATCGGTCTGTGTTCGCATCACGTAAAAACTACTAAATAGATTTGGACAAAATTTTGTTAGGAAGCCCCCTAGTACGTCGGTTCTAATATATAATACCCTTTTTTCGTTATAATAGGTCATTTCGTAGAGAAAATAGAGATACATTTGTGAAAGAATCCAATCTTTCTGGTATAATGGTACTAAAACAGTGTCAGTCCTCTTTATTTTAGTAGATTGAACATTTTTAACACTGTCTACAGAACTCTGAAATATATTGTTAAATTTTAATTTTGAGAAAATTAAAAATGACACGCAGAAGAAGTCGTGGGCACTGCTAGTAGAAAATAATTCATTTTTGTCGTTACTTACAAAGTTGAAAATACTACGAATAAAATTTGTTATGTGTTACAATAATTGATGTAATTGGAAGCATAAAAAGGGTGGCCCTATAGTGTATTACAAGCAGACCACAGGCGATTTTAAATGCCACCGAATTGATGTCTGGCTCATGCAGAAAGGGAAGAGCAGACAGCCAGGCGGCGCCTAAAGCTTTGAAATGGTACAGTGTCGAATGTAGGCAAGATATTTCCAAGGTAGATTGGATTTTTGTAGGATGTGCGAGACCGAAGAGAAGTTACAAACTGTTAAGAACATTTTGTGTCTCTGCCCGTTAGTGCAGAGCCGCAAATTTATATAGTTAGGTGCTAGACTTTACGATGGACATAATACATCGTTCATTATAATCTGGAGGATGTCGGCGGCTTCATTAGAGAAGTCAGGAGGTTAGAGGATGATAGTGGAGACCTGATAGAAGAAAAACGCAATAGACCCTTTTGCTCTTCAATAGACCCTTTTGATCTTCCTTATAATCACTACCCTTCTTAACCACACCTATCCTCCAGCAGCGTCAGTTTGGCTCCTCATTAGATACCGTATTCTATTCATAGCACAATTCAGTATACTTAATTATTGAATTAAAATAACAATCTGAAGAAAAACAATGTGTTTGGTATTCAATTAGACACCCTTTAAAATTAGTTGCTAAATCAAACTGCTCATTACACAGTGAAACTAAACCATCGCGTGATATTAAGAAAAAAGAAAATAATATTATATGTTATTGATTTTCCATAGAAAGCAATAACAAACATATAATACTTTTAACTACAAATTTATATATTAAATTCCGCCTACAGTTTGAAAAAAAATTATAGAGATGCAGACAAAATTAAAATGCTTAATTTTGTTTGACTGCTTTAAAAATATGTTTTGTTTTAATAATTTAAACTTAAGCTTCGCATCTGACAATGACTGCTATGGTTATTAAAATCAATGATACATTAAGTATCTTATTATGAGTTGCATTCGGTTTTCGATCTTCGCTGGCTAACGAAAATCGAATATCGATTGTCAAGTTCGTATTATGAGTTGGTAACACTATCGAAATTTTCGTTGTGCAACGAATTTTCATTCGAAACAATTTTGCTTTCGATGGTTTGTAACAGTTTGTAAAAGTTATCAAAATGCCTTTTTTACAAATAGTTGCATTAAATTATTTCAAATACAATTTTCGTTTATAAATTAGTAAGACAATATTTCTTTAGAGTGAAAGCTGATAAGCATGTAATATTGTGAATAGTCTAATAGTAGTTGAGTAAAATTCACAATAGCACTATTTTTTATCGAATGTACGCCATAATACCAAATGAAAATTCGTTCGATCAAATCTTTCGACTACAGTCTAAGATCAAAAGTTTCTCATTAAGGCCAGGATTCACTATCATACACAATGGTACGATTTAATCACACAAAAATCTGATAGAATTCTGTCCTACTTTAAAAATCGTTCCAAATTGGCGTCGTATGTGCCACACTATTATACAAAAAAGATGCAAAAACATATGGTTTTAATATTTTGTTGTTTTTTCTCCTCATCATCTTACAAAAATAAACCCTGATCGCATAGAGAAAAATATTTTATGAATTATTTCAAAAGATTATGAAATCGTGCAGATCTGTCAAAAACTCTGTCACACACATACAATTTTAATTCACACTATCGTACTTTTTGAGCACACATGAAATTTTTGACAGATCGTACGACTGAGTATGATAGTGAATCCTGGCCTTTATAGGCACCTAAGGCAAATTAAAAAAAATGAAACGATTAGCAATTAAAAAACCAAAGCTTAAGGGCGTTATAACATTTAAAAACATCTTTCAAGTGGCATATAGTCGCTATTAATTTTAGGTCCTAAGCAATCTAATGAAGTGAGTCAAAGTGGGCTTTAAAATGCCTAAATAAATTTATTTTTTTAACAGAAGCCTTTTTTATATAACGACTTAAATCCTAAACCTGTAAAATGTATGTCTCTGTTGAAAATCCGCTAATTTTTTTAGTCACCTTTTTAGTTGAATCATCACGTTTCTGTAAATCTTCATTTGCGAATAGACTTCTGCCAAATTTTAACCGATCAAAAGGTAATTTCATATGTTAATGAAACACTAACTTTTAATAAGAAACCATATAAAAAAGAATGACTTAAGCTGATTTCAGTGTACTCGTTCAAGAGCAAGTGATGTCGGAAAGAAGTTGCCATGGAAAAAATCGTTTATTTTCGCCAATTTCTGTTAAAGGAGAATAACATAGTAGTATTTTCTTCTGTCCTAGATTTCCTTCCAGATGGATCGTTCCTATTTAAACCATGCATAACCGTGAGCGTAACTCCTCTTCTGGCCAGTTTGTTTACCTTTTCAGTGTCGTTCATTTAAAAATGAGTGTATTTCACTTAAGTGTCTAAAATGCGGCATTCCCAAATTTGTTTACAATTAAACTCGTATGAACTAAGTAACCGAATAAGTCCTCGGCGACCATTTTTTAAAATTAAATTTAGCATATCACTCAGTTGCGTAAGTTTTCGTTTGAGTTATAATAAGTGCTTTTCCTTGTAGACTCTTAGTAGTTTATACTTGGTCATATATTCTCCCGCATCATTTTAAAGTGCCATCTCTAATGGTATAATTTGGTGCTGTTCCCTTCCACTTCCTTTCGTTACCCAAAATAATAACAAACTTTCTGTCAAAATCAGCGCATCACGTAAGAGTATTAAAGAAAAAATAGGGGAAAAAGTTAATTTTTTAATAAGTCCCGATTTACACTATGCAATTTTTTGAGGCATTTTTTTCTCAATTGTCTATTTAATTAACAGCGTTATGCGTTATCTAACAGTAAACATTATTAACAGAAACATCCCCTCAAAACTTAAGCAATACCATATTACTTACTCCTCCTGCTTCACCAACAAACGAAAATTTCATGCTAGTTTCATGAAAAATTTCATAGTGTTAATGCCGTATAACAATTAACATTTCAAATATCCAGTTTTCTTTTTGCAGAACTAACAAACTAATACGTGTGAGTATTTCACTGTTGGTTGCCCATGCATTAAATCATTTTTTCTACAACTATAATACGAGAGTTTAAAAAGTCGGCAAACAAATGTATTTTTCTTAATTTTTTTTTATAATCCTCACTTGGTCAAGTGATTATTTTATTTCAATTTAAATGAAATTATTGAAATGCTAATCTAATAAAATATCTGTTGAGTAGACATCTATGATTAGAAAGCCATGAATCAAAAACCGAAAAAAGTGGAACTACAATGTGCTAAATAAAAACAGGTATCATTCGGCGATTATTCTTTGCTGCGATCTGGGATTGGGTCGATAAAAGCTGTGACGTTTATTACACACATACTTAGTTATACCTTTTTTAATCGTCATTTTTATTCTATCTGGCCACGCTTTATCTTTTTTTCGTTTGTATACAGCTTTTAATACCCAATTCATTATTCAATGTATCGCTTATAATTCTCAATTCTTGGTTATTTTATTTGAATAAGTATGCCAAGTTAGGAAGGTATCAGGGCGATTCCAACTAGGTACAAATCTGCCATAATCGATTGCGTGTGAGTATGAAAAGTGTTTTAGTGTGCTTTTGGTATTTTATACCACCTTGCACAGCGGCTTTAGCTTAAAGCTTAAGCTGACTGTTTCGGTCACAGCGGTTAGGCTGACTGTTTTTTACAGTTGCTTTGGGTGTCTGTTTTTTACAGTCGCTTCGCCTGTTTGTTTCCCATAGCGGTTTCAGGTGACTGTATCCCACAGCGGCTTCGACTGTCAGTTTTTCACAGCGGCTTCGGTCACTGTTCCTTGTTATACTCTTCACCACAAAAAGTGGAAAAAGGGTATAACTAAGTTTGTCATTCCGTTTGTAAAATCTACAATATCCATTTCCGACCCCATAAGGTATATCGTCAGCTAAAACGCAAACGGCCCTGTCTAACATTTTTGAAGCAAAATACTGTTTTTAACCAAGAGTATAGTTTCAATCAGCATGATTTTTACTACAGATCCCTGGCAGAATAAAATCAAATTTTGTGATATTTGAGTGGCTATGTTAGAGGACCTTTTGCACCTTAATTTTGTGAAACGAAAGACCCTATCTACACTTTAATGCAAAATAGTTTTATCATTTATTTTAATTATAAACATTTTTATTATATAATTTATTTTAAGATTGTATCACAAATACATAAATTAGAGTTATTCATTAAAACTAAATAAAAAAGACTTAAAAAGTTTCAAACTTGAAGAATGAATTCAGAAAATATGAATTAATTTTCATATAGTATGCTTGCATAGAAAAAATTACAATCTTTTGGTAGTAGTGGTTGTAAATCCTGCAGGTGCTGCAACTTCTTTTTAGAAATTTTCAATCTTTCTTTATGCAGTTTCGGAAGTAAAACAGTATTTATTTTGTTTTCAGTTTTTTGAGGAAGCTTGGCATAATTGCCTTCAATGATGAAATCTATCAGTTTTTTTTACATTTTTTAATTTGTTTTTCGCTAATAAGATGCTAATTCTGGCCAGACAACTAAAAAATTTTATATGGTTGTGTACTTTGATGCAATGAATCAGAAAAAACCAAAAAATTGATTTTGGATTTTCTGCTAGTTAGGGCCGTTTACGTTTCTTATGAGTTCTTATGCATAGCAAAGTCGATTAAGCGATGTCCATCTGTCCGTCCGTATTAGTTTGCCTTTGCAAACTTGATTTCAACAAAAATTTAAATACGCCAATCGATCATACATATTGTCGAAAGAGGTGTTATTAAAAATCAGTAGGATCGGTTCATGTCCTTCGAGGCAGGGGGCAAAACACCACGCATACCTGTAGTTTTTTCATATCATTTGGAACAATAAAGTAACTCCAATAAAACAAAAATAAGTACGAGTAAATGGTGCGATAGAGAATTAAAAACTAAGAAAAGAACATCAAGTGGCGCTCGCCCATATTTTCCGAGTACGGGGCTCTAAAATTTTCAAATTTTTTAAAATATTTATATGGCTATCATTTAAAGCTTTTGATGAGATCTTTAAAGAAATACTAAAATTTTTTAAAAATGCTTAACCCGTTATGTAAAATTATGTATATATTGTACTTAATTTTTTTGTCTTTGTTTATAAATTCTCTGTCACCCCAATATTTGTTTTTTTTATGGAAGTTACCTCACTAAACTAGATTTACATACAGTGACTCAAAAAACCGTCTCAATGTTAAGCTAGTGTTAACATATATAAGTACAACAACAAAACTACAGTCGCAATCTTTTTGATATTTTCACCATTTGCTTATTGCTCTTTTGTTTATAATTGCAATTCAATATATTTGTTGTAATATTTACCGTTATCTAAAAATAAGCAAAACAAGTTTAATAAGTCATTGGGATGGTTTTTTGAGTTTAATTACTTGAGGAAGCTACACGTGTTTTTTCGTTAAAAAAAAAGTGTAAAATTTTAGGAATTTATTTTTCTTGGCTGAATAGTATAATTAAATAAGTAAGACAAACTTAAATTTATTGCTTTATTCTTTTTTAACAAATTTTTAAGTTTAATATGGTTCTCCATTGCTGTCCTCAAAAGTCAACGAAATTCACCATTTTTTACGTCAAGGTAAAAGTTGTAGTGAAATTTCGTTGCTTCTTAATATTTCCAAATCCAGCGTGGTTAGAGTACGGAAGTCGTTGCCAAATTTACCACTTCCATCACGAGGAGGCAGAAAAAAAATTTTATCCGAGACTACAGAACGGCGCATTTTAAGAGATTTTCGGCAGCAAAAAGTTGAAAATGCAGTTCAAATCCAAAAGCAACTAGCAGAAAATGAAAATATTCATGTATCGGTTGAAACAGTTAGAAATACTTTGCGAGCAGTTGGCTTGAAAGGACGTGCCAAAGTGAAAAAGCCAATGCTCACAAAAAGGCATCAAAAAATCCGTTTGGATTTTGCAAAAAAATATGCTTCGTGGACAGCAGAGGACTGGGAAAATGTTATTTGGTCAGATGAGACCAAAATTAATCGTCTTGGGTCAGATGGTAAGGAATGGTGTTGGCGAAAGTCAGGACAAACTTTGCAAGCGAAAGATGTCAGACCGACCTTAAAGTTTGGCGGTGGATCCGTGATGGTATGGGGTTGCATGACAGCTAAGGGTGTTGGAACAGTCCACAGAATAGTTGGTACGATGACTGCTCAAACCTACGTAAATATTTTAAGCACGAACTTACCTACAGCTGCAGAAAAATTCGGATTACAGAAGGAGGATATCGTTTTCCAACAGGATAATGACCCGAAACATGACGCAAACATTTGCAAAAATTAAGTCGACAGTATGCCTCGCCGAATTGATGCTGTTATTAAAGCCAAAGGGGGCTATACAAAATACTAAGCCTTTATAAATTCAAAAAATTAGTTAAATAAAGTAAACTCAAAAAACCATCCCAATGACTTATTAAACTTGTTTTGCTTATTTTTAGATAACGGTAAATATTACAACAAATATATTGAATTGTAATTATAAACAAAAGAGCAATAAGCAAATGGAGAAAATATCAAAAAGATTGAGACTGTAGTTTTGTTGTTGTACTTATATATGTTAACACTAGCATAACATTGAGACGGTTTTTTGAGTCACTGTATATGGTGAAGGGTATATAACATTCGGCATAGCCAAATGTAGCACTCTTACTTGTTTTTGTTTAATATTTGTATCGTATAAGCATCTCAGTTTTATACAAATCAAATCGTTATTTTCGTACAGTAGGTAATTGACATTGACACGCTCTTGAAACGCTTGTAAAATTACTAACAACTTTCTCGTACTTGACTGCTAAGAATGCATCGTATGTCAAGATTATTATGCACATTATTATAATAAGATTCCAATTAAAAACAGGGTATGTTTAAAACAAACTGATTAGCTCATCCTATTAATTCAAAAACAAACAAAAAAATACTGAACAAATAAAAACTAAGAAAAGTGAAATAACAACTCCTACCATTTCCGACATTTATCTAGTTGAATGTTATTGACATACTGCATGAAAACTTACATGTACAAGTGTCAACATAAATAAATTCTCAGTTAAGAATTCTAAATGCTTTCGTTGTAAAGTATACTAAAGAATAAATGTGGCAACGATACGAGACAGTCAGCCAGCATAGTGTGGGTATGGCACCAACATGACACCAAATTAAAGAACAAAAAAAAAAAACAAGACAAAACCACACAAGATATAAGAAAATGAATATGCACAATTTACACTTGTTTACGTAGCCATGACATTAAAGGAGGTGGATGTAAATTTTCAACATGTCCATTACATTTACAGTGTGGGAGATAATAAATTTAATTGTTAAATGGTACAATAAAAGTTTTTTATTCTATATTCTTTCGCCACAAAAAGTGGAAAAAGGGTATACTAAGTTTGTTTTATACTAAGTTTACTTAGTATACCCTTTTATGGTATAATAAGTACCTAATTTATTTCTTATTGTTTAATACTCTGCCACTCCAATATTTGCAGAAGGACATCGCTCTATCGACATACATAAGAAGTCAGAATATACGAGGGCTCCTATATATATTTCTGGCCTGGCAACACTGAGTGCTGCCAAGTGCAATCTGGCATTTCCATTGGAAAGTTTGTCATTTTTAAGCATAATCGTACTCAAAACGTTTTGACGTACGACCATTATTTGTGTTGTTTACAGTGACTTGAAAAAATTTTCGTGCCATCACTTTTCACAACTTTCGACGTGGATTATCACGACAAGAGTGCATTGATGAACTTAAATCTTTGCATGGCGATGAAGCACCATCCTATAACACTGTGAAAAATTGGTATAATGAATTTAATCGTCGCCGAAGCTCGCTCAAAGACGAATTCCGTGAAGGTCGTCCAAAAACGGCTGTTGTGCCAGAGAGCATTGATGCCGTGCATGAACTCATAATGCAAGATCGACATGCGACATACCGAGAGATAGAGACATCCTTGGACATTTCTTCCACCAGCAAACATTCGATACTGCATGAACACCTGGCCGTAAAAAAGGTTTGTTCTCGTTGGATCCCGCACACTTTAAAAGTCGCTCAAAAAAAGGCTCGTGTCGATTGGTGCAAAGAAATGTTGCAAAAATACGATTGCGGTACTTCAAAAGACGTTTATAAGATCGTCACAGGTGACGAATCATGGATCTATGCGTATGAGCCCGAAACAAAACAACAATCGACCGTGTGGGTCTTCAAAGACGAGCAAAATCCAACGAAAGTTGTTCGTGGAAGAAGCACTTCGAAGCAAATGGTCGCCTGTTTCTTCGGCAAAACTGGTCATGTTGCGACTGTTCCGCTTGAGCAACGTAGGACGGTCCCTTCTGAGTGGTACATTACAATTTGTTTGCCTGAAGTCATCGGAGAAATTCGAAAAACCAACAAGAGAAGACGAATCACTGTTCACCATGACAATGCGAGTTTCACACATCGGCTCAAACCAGAGCGTTTTTGACCCGCCAAAACGTCGAATTAATCATCCGCCGTACAGCCCTGACTTGGCACCTAATGACTTCTTCTTATTTCCGCACATCAAGAAAAAAATGCGTGGTCAACAATTTTCGTCGCCAGAAGAAGCTGTTGAAGTGTTCAAAAACCAAGTTTTGGAGGTGTCTCAATCGGAGTGGAAAAAATGCTTCCACAACTGGTTTGAGCGCATGCAAAAGTGTATAAATCATGCTGGAGAATACTTTGAAAAACAATAAAACCATTTTTGATTATAAATATTCGCATTTTCACTATTAGGGCAGAAATATATAGAGCAGCCCTCGTATACTTTATAAGGTCGAAATTAAACACGGAATGACAGACATAGATATACCCTTCTTTCACCTATGATGAAAGGTATAAAAAAGCACATTTTGATTTTTTATATGGCAAAAACTAGGCGTTTCCTAAATATGGTACACGGTTATAAAAAAGGCAATCAAACTGTGTAGCAAAAATTATGTCAAGTTTACAATACTTGCAAATCTGCTGCCAAGAGTGAGTTTTGTTAAAATTTAAATTCGCAACATAATTTTATAAATATAAATATAAACACAAAATTGCTAATTTTCATTCAATAACGAATAACGAAAAGTATTAATTCAAGAAAGGTGTAGCTCAGTCCAAAAAGCAATTGCCATTAAACAACTAATATTAAGGTAATGAGATTTTAAAATAGTCATTTGTATAGTTTAAAATATAAATATTACTTATCCCTCATTTGTTTAGCACATGCATTCATAATGTTTATGTTTATTGCCTTGTGGTTGTTTAATAAAAAAAAAGCAAATTCAAATGAAGTCATCGTCTAGTCTAGGTTTTTTTGGTATAAAAAAAATAGTAAAACAAGCCAACATAAAGGCAGAAACCGCCTTAGTCCCTTTACAATTTTTAAAGTACTAAACATAAATATGTTTTGTCTAGAATGCGCATAGAATCAAGGGTTTGCTGGCATTTCCCTTTTTAGTTTTTTTTGTTGCTTTTATGTTGTTTTTAATTTTCTTACCCTGTTTTATAACATTTTGTTAAATTCTGACACTACTGGGGTGGCAAAGGCCATTAAAATATGTCTTTGTAGTTGATTTCTGGCATTTAGTTGTTTTGTGTTTCAATTTCTTATTTAAGCTTAACCTTTTGCAGAACGCAGGGGGCTTATATGACGCTTTTTCGAATGATATAAAATAATAAAATATTATTCTAAACTATGTATGTATGTTTAACAATAAGAAATTTGATCTTGTAGAAAGAATAATAAATGAAATTCTTCCATTAAGTGAGAAAATAAAAGCAAAAATCTGTTGTAAAATTTTCGCTTTTAGACTACTACTGTGAAGTACAGGGTGTCCGCCGGAAAGGTATACTACTCGCAGCAATTCCATTGTAACCCTGGCTGTATGCGATATTGTACCATATTTTTGATACTACATGTTAATTAAGCCCAAGTCATGGAGTTGTGGCTTTAAAAAGTTTACAATCATATCGCCATATCGCTTCCCATTCACGGTTACCGTTAGGCCGTTTTCATTTTCAAAGAAGTAAGGTCCTATGACTCCTCCTGACAAAATTTTACGCCATGCTGTCTTTTTTAACTGATGCAAAGTTGACTGATGAATAATTTGCGGGTTTTCCATTGCCCAAAACCGACTATTCTGTTAATTTACATATACATCTAAATGTTAATGTGCCTCGTCACTCATTATAATTTTTTCATGAAAATCAAGGTTGACATGGATGAGCTTAAACATCCTATTGGCATTAGTAAGGCGGCATAAATGGCCCTGTCGAAGAAGCTCTTTATTAAACTGAAACTTTAATGGAAGTAAATGCAAATCCTTGTGCAAAATTGTGGCCGAAGTTGTTTCTTGAAGACCAAGCTCCTGAACACGACGTCGAATTGAGGTTGATGGATTGCTTTAACCACTTTCAGCAGTAAAAATTTCAGTACGCTGTGGTCATGCTTGTGCTTATCACATACATACTGTTTTTCTTCAAAATAATTTACAACACGACGTTTTATTGGCACGTTGTTTCCCGCAAAAATTTCATGTAACTTTCTAATCGTCACAATAATCGATGATTGATTTTGATAAAATGTTTTAACATTCAAACAGGTTGGTGTATCGAATATTTTACGTTAATAAATTTGCCACGTGTCTACTTCACGACTGCCAAATATGAACTAAAATTGCGGCAAAACGAAGTAGTATACCTTTCCGGCGGACACCATGTAGAAACAAATGAAGACTTACAAGTAATAAAAACCAGTAACTGGTTACTGGCTTCTATCTCTGAAACCGTAATAGCCGCTGCACCAACAAATACTTAAAATTAAAGGGTAGTTCGAAAAAGACGTGTTATTAATAATAATGTTGTTATTTTTTGAACTGTGATAGTAAAATTATCTGCGCTATAGCAAGAAAGAGAAAGAATCGAAAATTAAACTATTAATTTACGCTGGGTTTGTATTGCTTAGTTTCTTTAAAAAAAAAAGTGAGAAAAAATGAAATTAAAAAGTTTCCTAACAGTAAAGGCTGGTTCACCCACAAGAATTTAGTTCCGAAACATTTTTTTTTTATATGTAGTTTCTCTCTCTCTCAACAAATAAAATGTCAAACTACATATAAAAAAAAAAATGTTTCGGAACAAAATTTTTGTGGGTGAAGCAGCCTTAACGTCATTTTTACAGGGCCTAATTAAGAAAAAAAATTTCATATTAAAGAGTGTCCTGTACATGGTACGTGTGAGTTAAACTTACACTTGGGGGATTTTTTTTGCTTGTTTTGATTTAATACACTTCTCAACTTTAGAAAATTTTCTAAAGTTGTTGTCGTCCGAGAAGAAAGTTTTATAACCGTTTGAGTGCGGCGAAGCGCTATCGCGCTTCGCTTGTTATATGCTAAAAATGCGGAGGAGCGCGATCGCGCTTCTCTTGTCCAGCCAAGAATGCGGAGACGCGTGACCACACCGCTGTTCGTTAGTATACTTTTCGTATTAATTGAGAACAGTTGTATTTATATTTATTGCATTTATTATTAATTTCGTTTAATTGTGGTTTTTAATTATATAAAAATTAAAATTAAAAATTAGAATTAAACGATCCAATTTAATTTGCGCTGTTTGTAAAAAAGGAATTCATGGCGTTTGTGCAGCAAAACACTCATGTAATAAGTGAGAATAAAAAACATTTTTGTTAGTAAAAATTACTTGTTTTATAATAATTAAAACTATTTTTATTATTTTCCAAAAAAAATAATTACGCATTTCATTCCGCACTTTTAGCATATACGTAAAAAAAATTCTTCCGCACTCAAACGGATAAAGTTCTTTAAATTATTTTCTTAAATGAACCAACTCGAAAATACTTTTGCAATGTACAGCAGTAACGAAATATTTTGTTAATCAATCAGGATTTCTAAAAGGCATGACTTAAGAGGAGTAGCAGAAGAGCATTTAGTTTTTCTTTTAATCGATACAGCCATTTACAAATTGGCGATGGTAGCAGGGGCGAATTCATTAACGTTTGCAGCCGCAGATATTAAAAACCTAAGTAAATTTATTTTTATATAAAGTTTTACATTTTGAGCAAAGGCGAAAAAGAATAAATTTACTACTGGTGTTACCTGCTACATGATTTTGCTATGATTTTTTAATTCTTGCAAAAAAAATCGACTTCAAAACAGATTTTATCTTCATCTATCAAGAATATCGCCACATACATCAAATTACATTAACTATTGGGACACCCTTATATTCCATCCCCAAACTTTATACCCCTTAATTTCCAAATTCAAATTATATACTTGCTGTTGTAGCGGTTTTAACAATACAGAACCCTGTAAGTTTCAGCTGTCTGTCTATAACGGTTCTAAAGTTCGGCGAAATACATCAAATTACATCAACTATTTGGTCACTCTTTTATTTCGATATTCAAATTTTATCTGTGTTGCGGTAGCAGAGTAAGCAATTTAAATTTTAAGCATCTGTCTATAAAGATTCAAAAGTTCGAATACATATATCAAATTACCTTCACTATTAGGTCACCCTTTAACTTATAATTTTAAATGTTTATACTTGTTATTATAACGTTCGTAGTAATCTATATTCTGTCGAATTTTCAAACGGGACCAATCTGTAAGCATAATCTCTCAAATTGCATAAAATTGTTAAATCGGTTTAGAAATGACTGAGTTATTTTCTTCCTTTTCTGGATTCGGTTAAAAATTAAAAAAAAATCGTTCTATTATTGACGTTTAATATTCTGTTTGAATTTTCCTTTTTCAATAGTTATTTCCACTGCGTTGTTGCTTGTTTTATAGCAGCGAACAGAGGTTTCATCAACTGTAATGCAGCAACTGTAATGGATCAGCATAGTTAAAAGGCTTTATTTACAAATTTATGGATCAACGCTTACGTTAAAACTTATTTAACGTTTATTTTAAACATTTGTTAAGTTATAAAAGACAACACTAAATTTCTATTACCTCAGTTTTTTAATAAAAAAAAAAAGTTACTCCCTTTATAAAAATTCTCTAGTTACGCTAGTGCATAATTTCTTTTGACCAGGTGAAAACGTAAGTTATCCTCAATATTTTTAATAATTTTAAAAGGGTTAATGACTACATTCACGTTCTATGAGTCACTCAATAAAACATGTTCATCCATAAGAATACATGAATTACCAAATCTACATTTGTACGTTTGTGTAAACAGATGTAACGCAAAAGCTAAACAAAATTTTCAAAAAGCAAGTCAAAAAATATTTTATAACAAATATATACAAGCAGAAACGTGCTCTATGTTGTTTACGCAACACACAGCAACAAACGAAAAAACAAAACATAATACAGCCTTGGAAAAATAAAATATTTAAATTGAAGGAAGAATCTTGAAAAAAAGTGTAGACTCGTACCCTATAACTCAAGTTATATCCACAAAAATATTAAGAATAAAATAATTGTTTTGTAAAAACTTAAATAAGCAAGAAAATTAGACAAATATCATGCAGAAATAAATAAATAAATTATAAAATTAACATTTATCCCTAGTTATTCATGGCATGTTTTATTCGTTTTAAAGCTAAGCAATAGACACTTTCGTAAACTTTTTTATTTATTTTTTTTTTTTCGTTTAAAAAAATATTTTTACTACTTTGTTCTAACTAAAGCGTTAAGTATCTGATAGATTGGTATTAAAAAGCTTAAGGTGTTCTAGTGTGTATTTTAAGAAAATTCGTTGTGAAGTTATTATTGAATTTAAAAACTCAAGTTTAAAAAATAAATCTAAAAAACTTTTCCGTAGAATTTTAAATTTTCACTGATGTTATAATAAGAGATGTTATAATAAGAGAGTACATCAAAAACAAAAAGAATTTAATGGTTATGTTTATCATTAAAAAAAAATGTTGTATAAAGTTGCAATGTTATTGTTTAATTTATTTTTAGTTTTATTTGCTAAACCTTCATTTGTTTACAGTTCTATTATGAACTATATTAATTTATTAGCTGTAACGGTATGGTTTTTACTCGGCCTATAGCATTTGCATTTCATTGAACTTTTTAAGCTTTAAATTCTAACCCTTGCTTCATCATTTAATCGTTTTTATCCAAAACCTTTAATTGAAAATAATGTTTTTTGTGTATTTCGTAATTTTTCTTGAAACCTTACCATGGTACTCAACTTTCCAACCCAGATGTGCAAACTTTACACCATTTAGGGTTTGGAATTTCCCAAACTATTTAATTTGGTGACAGGAAATAAGGGTCTTTAAAGCAAAAATCGTCAAGCGACAATAATATGTAAATTTTTCTTTCATTTTTTCTTTTCATTGTTTTATAATTTTGAAATACACACTGTTATTCTTCTAGCATTATACAAGTAAAAGAAAATGTTAAGTTTAAATTTAAAATTTCTTAGGCTTTAAAACAAAAGCTTACATACTCCCCTAACCACAGAAAGTGGAAAAAGGGTATAACTAAGTTTGTCGTTCCGTGTGTAATTTCTAGAATATCCAATTCCGACCCCATAAATTATGTACTTCTTATGCATAGCGAAGTCGATCGAGCGATGTCCGTCTGTTGATCCGTGTTAGTGCTGTAATCAATCAATCAATCGATTAGATATAGTATCAAAAGAGTTTCTAATAGAAATCAGCATGATCGGTCCATGCCCTTCGAGGCAGCTGGCAAAACACCACGCCTATCTCTAATTTCTTTCATGTCATTTGGGACAATAAACTAACTCCAATCAAAAAAATAAATATATGGGGCGACAGAGAATTAAAAAAGAAGAGAAAACATCAAGTGAAAAAATTGGCGCTGCCCCATATTTTCCGAGTAACGGAGCTCTGAAATTTTCAAATTTTTTAAAATACTCGTATCAATATGAGTTTTTTTTAATAAAGAGAAGTAGCACTTCAGGCATTAATACCTACTTAGTTCGTAACCATGCTACATTCTTTAGGAAAGGGATAGATGAGAGAGAAGAAAGGTGGTGAAAGGAGATAGATATAGCCATTTTACTAATTATTTTATTTCACCGACGAATATGCTATCAGCGTTGTCAACTTGGTGCGTTTCGCACCATTTTGGGTGCTTTTTCGAATTTTTTGTGCGAAAATTTCACGTGTTGGTGCCTGGTGCGTTATTTTTTTAAATTTTGGTGCTTTTTTTAATTTGTGGTGGCACCAAAGCAAATTTAACACCACTCTTTTTTTAGTGTGAGAAAAAATTTTTGTACAAAAAATACACCTGTTTTAATACCATTTCGTTTAAGACATACCAAATCATAAGCACAAAATGAAACGGGATTGTTGTTGTATTAATTTATGTTATGTTAGAAAAGAAACATTTCACTGTATGGAATATACTATCCCTTTTAGATTTTCATGGTCATTGTTTTTGTAGTAAAGGCTGCTGTTGTATCTGTTAAACAGCTTAGCAAAAGCAGAGTTTTGTCGTGATCAGTTAACTTTTAACCGACTTCAAAAAAAGAAGGAGGTTAAACAATTCGACTGAATGTTGCTTTTTTATGTTTGTGCCTGCAGAACTCAGTCATTTCTGAACCGATTTTGAAAATTGTTGGTAATATGATACATTATGCTTATAGATTGGTCCCGTTTAATAAACAGTTCATAATCCTAAAAATTAAAGGGTATCACCATACATATTTTCACGTGTATCATGAACTGTAAAGGACGATTCTGTAAAATATAAAATGACTGCGTATTACTATGGCTCCCAATAACAAAAAGTTATACAAAAATAAATCTAAAAATTAAAGGGTGCCCCCATAATTGATGTAAATTTACTTATATGGGCCTATGTTTTAAACCGTTATAGATAAACGCTTGTAAATTGTACAGAATGTCGGTTGCTATGGCCGATATAGTAACAAGTATTAATACTAAATATTATAAACTAAAGGGTGCGCCTATAGTTCACTTAATTTAATGTATATGGCCATACTTTTTAACAGTTGTAGACAGACGCTTGACATTTACAACGAACCTGAATTGCTGAGTCCTAAATCATTAAAGATTTTAAATCAAAAAGAAATTCGAAAGCTTGGTGCGTTTTCTCTTAAATGATGCGTTTTTTTCTCCACTTTGGTGCGTTTTGAAATTTCAAAGTTGACAACGCTGTATGCTATAGAGAAGTACCGACGAGATCTTTAAAGAAATGCTAAAAATTTTAAAAATTGCTTAACCTATTAAGAGATGATGGCATTATTATGTAACATTATATATGTATGTATGTATATGTGGTACTTAATTTTTTTCTTATTTTTTAATTCTCTGTCAATCTAATATTTGATTTTTTGATTGGAGTTCCATCACTAAACTGATATAAGATTCGGCATAGCCGAGTATAGCACTCTTACCTGTTTTTTTAATTTTAGCCAAACTTAACTTAGTATATTTAGTGTGGTGATGGATACTTTAAGACATTTGCTATATTCTTAATAAAAATTAGAATAAATAAGTGTTCGTTTTGTTCTGAAAGCGCTTTTCGATTAAAAGTTACAAGCCTCTGAAATGGGAAAATGTAAAAAATGAGGTCGAAGTTTATGACGGGTCTCCTTCCAGCCCTTTCCCAACATAGCCAATTTTGAAACAAAATTTAAAAATTATTGTAATATTCCTCGGAGTATAAAGCACCGACTTAAAATGTGCTTTGAACCAATATTGCATTGTTCAATAGCAAGCATCTCAAAAATATGTCTGGCTGATTGATGAGCATAAAACTTCTGAAGGTCGTATGGGGCTTTCGCAATCCCCATGTCAACACTGTCAGAAGAACATCGCTAAATCAACTTTCCTAGTTATAAGGCCCAGAATAATTGGCATACAAAAATTTTATACAAAAAGAAACGGAATAACAACTTACATATGGTTAGCTAAAATGAAACCCCGTGTAACTAACAAAAAAAGAAGAAAAAAAACCCTAAAAAATTTTTTGGATTGCAGGAAGATACAGAAAAACCGAAGAGTATTAAAAATTCTTTTGAATAAAATTAAAATTCATTTTTTACTATCAATTTTATGTGAGTGTAAGTCTTAATTTACTTCTATTGACGTTTCTGCACTTAAACAATACTTTTGTTTGGGTGGTGAACTTTGTATTCAAGTTTTTTAGTTAGTTTTGCATATAGCATGTGTGATGACGATATTTTCCTTTTGCTTTGAAACTTATTTTTATTGCGAATTATTGAGCAAAAGTGTTATTTTTAGCATGAGTGCAAACGACCATATGGGATTGAGCGTTGTTGCTAAAATGCATATATGTATATGTGCGTGTAATGTATGACTTTTTGTCGTCATGTACATAATTAAATAATTTTTTTTAATTCATTACAATATTTATGGTCCCTAACGTATATACGGGTGTATTTACACTCATAAATAAACGTGTATCATCATGACATTATTTGTTTTTCAATTAAGAATTTCTTCTATTTGTAATTGTCGTTTGTTATTTCTTTGTCAACATGCCAGCTGATTTATTTTAATCTATTCAGTAATACCCAGTTATTGTTGTTCCTGTTTTCTTTTAATTTGAATTTATTTAAAACTAATTTTAAATTCCTGCTAGAAAGTATTTTTACATTTTTCTTCTACTCGTATTTAATTAATTCGTGTTAACGTGGTGTGATTGAAACAGATGTGTTATTGGTCATTATTTAATTTATTTAATTTGGTTCGAAGGGAGTATATGGATTGTACACAGTCAGGTTGTAATTTTAAATTGTGTAAAATAAGGTCATGCAATGTTTTACTTTTAATTTATGTCTCCTACAATTTTATGTTTTTAATGCATATGAAAAAACACTATCACTATCGCTTTTATTTTATTATTTTGTAAATTAAAAGAAAAAAGAATAAAAGAGGCAAAACCATAAATGATTATAAAATTTTTTACAATAATAGCTGCCAGGAATGACCAATCGGATTGAAAATCAATATCTCTTTCCATTTTGTGAACGTCGTTATTAAATTAGTTTTTCGAATTCGATGTAAAAGACTCATGAATCACTTTCTTCCAACATGGGCCAACCTTACACAAATCAGCAATGAATAAGTTTTATGAAAATTTAGGTCGTCTTTTGAAAATCATCAGAGAGCTAAACGATTGAGGAAAATGATTTGCCCCACACTACATCAAGCCCTAGTTTTCGGAGAGTTCAATGGAAGCAATTAATAAATGAGGAGTTGCCCATAATACATTTTTGTCTAAAATATTTTGGTGGCTCTACACAGCTGGTCTAGAATATTCTTTAATATTCAAAAAAATAGTTTATTCTTCTCTATGAAAATATTTACGTATTTTCTCTGTTTCCATATAGATGGCACAAAGCCACCAATGTACGGGCTTAGTAGTTCATCCTCTTCTTCATATTTTTGGAATTAATCCTTTAGAAAATTTTAACATTTATGTGACAATCTATCTACATACGTACATAAAAATAAACGTTTTTATTTTCTTATATGTACATATCGTTGATCTCCTGTATAAACGCCCTAACTCGTATAGTTTTCGAAATTGATATTTTTGGTGATTCCGATACACCCCTCATCTTAACGAATGCGATAGTATCAAAAAATGTAGATTTTACAAGCATTTTTTTACATATTACCGTCTGATAAATACAGTTTCTGGAATTTTGTGAGCTACGGCCTTTCTACATGAGACTAACAGTACGTATGTTTAAAGTCTATAGGCGGATAGGCGGCTGAAACGACTACCTTGAAATTTTGACAGTATCTACCTAGATGTATGGAAGGAACTATACGCTACATTTTTTAACAGTAGATGTGAGATGTGCCACGTCAAAGTAAATATCTAAACTTTTTTAAATTTTGTCGATTGTCAATACTTCAATGGTTGGTATTTTACCACACAGAGAAAAAGTACAAATCGTACATCGAGAAAAAATATAATTGTTATTATTTGTGTCAATTACTTGATCTGAACTATTAATAGTTGAATTTACAAAATATTAGTGTGGTACCTCCAATACATACCAAATATCTACATACAAATATTAGTTAAGAGCCAGCAAAGCGGGCGGAGTTTAATCTAAATAAAAGAGTAAAAACAAAAACTTTTAAAACATTTAAATTCCTTTAGCGCATAAAAGTCGGAAAACTTTTAAATTATACCAAATGAATAAATGATTTTTTTAAAACTTAACTACTTTACTTTCTACAGAACTGCTTTTTATTCATATTTTTGTTTGGCAACATTGAAATAAAAACTCAGCGAAAATAAAATTCGGCCAAAACTCATTAATTACACAGGAAAAAATTAATACAAGGCTTGTTTACAATTAATATTAACCAAAAAACTATTTTGTTAAACTGTAGAAATATATAAAAAGTAGAATAATCCAGTTTTGAAAAGAACACCTCATATACCACGGGAACTTTATTTTCAAGGCAACAAGATTTAAAAAAAATCAACTTTTAACCAAAATATCAAAATAATGCGATATTACACAAAAAAAAGAGATTTTACGAAACAAAATTTATAAAAAAAAATATCACAGGAAAAGATAATTTCACCACAAAAGAAAAAATAAATAATATAAAGTTAACTAGAAAATTCAATATAAAAATTGTAATCTTGCAAAATTGATATCTACTAAATAAACTTCATACTTTTTAACTGAACACTTCAAAAGCTAATCATTTAAAGTGAAATTAATGATACACAGCCGCCATTACAATTACATATCCGGTGGCGCCGATTGAAATGAGACCGTGCAAAATGTGGAAATATTTTTATAAATCATTCATGGAACATTTTTCGATACGCTATATTAAGACATTCTTTAATGGTAGCTCAGACAGTGAATTGTACAACACATTATATAATTAACCACCTTCTGCCGGTTTGCTTCGCAACCCTAATCGGAATAATCGTACTACGACTACTACTGTTCCAATGCACATTCTAATGGAAGTTACTTTTGCGCAATTATAAGACCCTTTCCCTTACAGTAACCTACATAAACGACAACGACTTATTATATTTTATACAGGGTAACACGCCCACTGTTCCAATCACTCAGTATTTTGCTAGACAATACATATTAATTAGGAAGTTTCCAGTTCAAATTTTATTGACGCTACCTGTCATAATGATCAAAATTTTCCACTTGCATGGGTACAACGCCTTCTGTTTCAATTCAGACGCTTTTTTCTCCAGTTATACGCATTAACAGCAAAATTTCAAGATTCTATATATTTTAGTTCTCTAGGCACACAATAATATTGATTCACCCACGCTCAAATTCAATGTTACTTGCACAATATTTGGACAGTCTACCTATTATAGTTCTCTAGCTACACGATAATAATTTTTCACTTCATGCGGAAGGTACCACACGCACTGTCGCAATCCAGCTTCAGTAACCAAGTTACACGATGATAAATAATTTCTTTGTTTGGGAAGTGTTACGCCTACGTGTAATATCAAAAGAATAAGTACCCTATTTTACCTAATTCACAAAAAATTTCTATTTAAGATTTAATAGACCATTTTTAAAAACAGTTCAATAGTTAATCTACACTTTAAAGGTATGTTTACAAGTCAAATAGAATGTCAAAATTACAAAACATATGTAATTTCGCGTGTATGTATGAGTGTTTAACATACGGTTTAAAGTTGAAAAGAAATTATATCAAAATTGCTATGTATTTAATATTTCTTTTGTATCATATTAAAAAAAAGGTTCAAGGGTTTCTGTTTTTTCTGTAGTGGGTTGACATGTTTATATAAATGCCCAAATATTATTTTTGAGCCTACGATTAGTTTACATACATATATTCCCTGCAAAAGTTCATAAAATATTTCATTTCATTTTCAGAAATCTTACTTTCATCGTTAAAATACTTTGAGGGAAAATTTTAAAAGCGAAAGTTAACATGACCGAAAACATCTGTTGTCATATAGTTTTACATATCCAAATAGAGCGTGCGCTAAATAAAAAACTAACACATATTATAAAACATAGGAAAATAGCATATGTTATATTTCATGAGGTTTACACGGTGTATATTGATTTACATATGGAATATCTGACATTCCATATGGTTTGTACACGCCGCACAGAGGAGTATTTGACCCAAAAAGCTGGCCAAAATTATTAAGCGTGGTTTTTGTTTTAAAAGTTTAACTTTTTTGATAGTTTTAGCTTTAGTTTGATAAAAAAAAGGTAGTGGCAGATTATTATTGGGTTAGTGTTATTTTTGACACCCCCCACCCACCAACCACCCACCCAACCACTATTTAGAACTTTGTTTTTTTTTCATTTTGAAGAGAATTTATTTTTATATATTTGTTGTGTATTTTTAGAAAAATTATTTATTATTACGTATGCCGTTCTCCCCCTCGCATTCCGCCAAAATTTGATTTGCAACTGTACTTTATTCTAAGAGCAAGTCAAATTAAATTTAGATAGTCGAACTATTGTAGTTATGTAGATACAGGGAAATAAAACAAAGCTTTTTATGGATGTTACAATGTCTCCTTTCTCAAAATTATAATATATCCAATATTAAATATTTATAAAAATTGGTCTCGTAGCTTGGCTTCCTATAAGGAATAAACAACCAAATAAGCAAAAACATGTTTCCTTCTAATATTTATTTTATATTATTAAATACAATGGATATACAATTTTGTTGGCATTGTATAAAATTTCATATTGGTTTTTCGTCAGTTCAGCATTTATAAACAATGCTAAAGCACCCTCCGTTGAAAACTTCTTGACTGTGTTGACTTCGGAAGTTGTTAACGATCACTTGTAAATTTTTGCTTTTCTTGGAGATCGTGTTATATCCATTATTAATTTAGCCGCATCTGGCTCATTGATGCAATAAATGTGATCTCCTCTGTTGTTAATTGCTGACGAATTTCTTCTCTTTCACTTGCTTCATTAAATAAATTTTTTGGTCGCCCTGAAGATGAACTGCCAAATACTGGTATTGTCACAGTTCCTTCCAGCCATTTAGCATACGTGCTTAAAAATCGGTCCTCTTTTCGTTGTGCTAAACCCCAATATCTTTTGAAACAATTTTTGAAATTTATAACACACTGCATTACTGCTTGTATATCCCCATCTCCCTGGCATTCTGAAATCGCACAGAATTTACTAGCTAAAAACTGCAACTTCTCGTCAATGATACTAGCATTAGATTCCTATACTATTTGGAATAACTCAAATCTTGTGTAATTTTTTCCATGTTATCTCTCAAAGTTGCAAAACTCTTATAATAAGAATTTTGCGCAATAAGCCATATACGTATATTTTTCAAAGTGCATTTTTCCGTTAATTAGTTAATAACCTGATACTTGGGTGCATTTTTTATATACCTGCACCGTTTTTAAATGTAATTTTGATTTGTAACCCTTTTAAATTAGGTATGTTTATAGCTAACTATATTTTCAGAAAAAATAAAGTGTCCTGAAGACGATGAAGTATTACATAGACCGCTGGTAAACAAAAACAGTTTAATAGGTGTGTATGCGTGGGTTGACTTACAGTTAGTAAATTTGAATTTATAAAGTAAGAACTGAATTCTAAGAAATTGGTCTTTAAAGGCAGGTAATCCATCATGTTGGTAGTTGTTAAAAGTGATTAAATAATATTTCACATCAATAATTCGAAAAACACAAAAGTTTATGACGACAATAAAGTATAAGAAAAAGTGCCTTATGAGCAAAAATAGAAAAAAGGTAAAATTTTCAAAAAATCACCAAAAATAATGGCGCAAACTTGCGCAAACTTTTTTTCTTTTTTCTTAAATTAGAGATTTCATATTTTATTGTGGTATATAACATTATTTGTACAACAGCTACCTTCACTTCCAAAAAGCTTTTCCTTTTTTTGTTTTTGGTAAGAATTAATATATTTAAATACAAAGTTTTTTTTTATAATTAAAATTTTAAAAATAATATTTAAGATAAATTTTTCTTTTTAAATATTGAAAATAGCTGCTGATGAAATCTTTCAGGCAAAAGAAAAATCAATGTAATACCTCTATTCGTTTAGCCATAAAAAAATATCATATAAATATCTTGAAATCGAAAAAATTCAATAAAAACGCATGCAATTTTCTTAACTTTCCTGACTTTAACAGCGTCCCACATCTACAAATCTCAACTTACACTCTTTAAATTGCACGATATGATGTAGAATTTTGTTCTCTATCGATCTGCGTAATTTTTTCTTAGGATTTCATCAAATTAATTTTTGCCTTTTTGGCCAGCTTTTTGGGTCAAATACTCCTCTGTGCGCCGTCAAAACAAACGTTTAGAGCACGCTCTATTTTGTTTTATTTAAAGGAAAATAACTAAATTTTCCCAAATGAAATAAAAAGTTGTCCGGTGTTCAGAAAATAAATCCTGCGACACCTTATATTTTCAGAACTACGGACATGTAAAGTTCTTATACAACATTTGTAACATTTCAAATATTCCTTGGAGGAATGGACCAGTACGACTATAAGTATCATAGAAAATCATTTTAAACATACTATCTTCAGAATCCTTTTAAAGATATATGAAATAAATGTAAGAACATTAAAACCAGTAGTGCAATTCACTAACTTTAAACAATACGACAATAGTTATATTTGTCGACATTTTCTGTTGTTTCCAATGATTCATCATCTTCAGCTTAATGACAATAGACACAAGATGAAATTGAGTGGCATCTCTGTCAACAAATAAACGAAAAATACAAAAGAGAAGAGTAAAAATATGTGAATTCTAGCGAGGCACATGCGTGTGTTTATTTCTTATTTTCCAATATACATGTATGGAGTATGAAAATAAGACAAATACGGTCAAAATATGTTTATGTGCAATTTTTTTTTAATTTATTTTAAAATATATTTTAAATGTACGTATCTACTTATTTAAACAAGTATTTATATTGTGTTCGAGTTTATGTACATACTTATGTGTTCTGTGTTTATGATTGTATGTATGTATAAATGTACATAAACACATATGTACATATGTCGTTTATTTTGTCGATAGATATTACAACGCTAAAATTATAGTCGCTATTTTAACAGTGACAAACTTGCTTACTACCCGTATATCAGCTGGTTTTTAGCAACTACAAATATCGCTTGAAGTGTTACTGAATAGCAAAATCGACAATTATGTTGTTAAGTCAACTAAACTAATCGATAATCGTTAAAAGAGAGTAGTAAATCGTACTAGAGTTAAATGTTATTTAACTTATTATTATATTCAACTTTTCAAATATTTTAACTTTGTTGAACAAAATTTGTAACAAAAATATTTTGTTATACGAGGGATGCTATATATATTTCTGGCCTGGCAACACTGAGTGCTGCCAAGTGCAATCTGACATTTCCATTGGAAAGTTTGTCATTTTTAAGCATAATCGCACTCAAAACGTTTTGACGTACGACCATTATTTGTGTTGTTTACAGTGACTTGAAAAAATTAATATAGAAAAAAATGGAATTAACTCGTGAACATTTTCGTGCCATCATTTTTCACAACTTTCGACGTGGAATATCACGACAAGAGTGCATTGATGAACTTAAATCTTTGTATGGCGATGAAGCACCATCCTATAGCACTGTGAAAAATTGGTATAATGAATTTAATCGTGGCCGAAGCTCGCTCAAAGACGAATTCCGTGAAGGTCGTCCAAAAACGGATGTTGTGTCAGAGAACATTGATACCGTGGGTGAACTCATAATGCAAGATCGACATGCGACATACCGAGAGATAGAGACATCCTTGGACATTTCTTCCACGACCATACATTCGATACTGCATGAACACCTGGCCGTAAAAAAGGTTTGTTCTCGTTGGATCCCGCACAAGTTGAAAATCGCTCAAAAAAAGGCGTGTCGATTAGTGCAAAGAAATGTTGCAAAAATACGATTGCGGTGCTTCAAAAGACGTTTATAAGATCGTCACAGGTGACGAATCATGGATCTATGCGTATGAGCGCGAAACGAAACAACAATCGACCGTGTGGGTCTTCAAAGACGAGCAAAATCCAACGAAAGTTGTTCGTGGAAGAAGAAATGGTCGCCTGTTTCTTCGGCAAAACTGGTCATGTGGCGACTGTTCCGCTTGAGCAACGTAGGACGGTCACTTCTGAGTGCTACACTACAATTAGTTTGCCTGAAGTCATCGGAGAAGACGAATCATTGTTCACCATGACAATGCGAGCTCTCACACATCGGCTCAAACAAGAGCGTTTTTGACCGGCCAAAACGTCGAATTAATGGGTCATCCGCCGTACAGCCCTGACTTGGCACCTAATGACTTCTTCTTGTTTCCGCACATCAAGAAAAAAATGCGTGGTCAACGATTTTCGTCGCCATAAGAAGCTGTTGAAGTGTTCAAAAACCATGTTTTAGAGGTGTCTTAATCGGAGTGGAAAAAGTGCTTCGACAACTGGTTTGAGCGCATGCAAAAGTGTATAAATCATGCTGGAGAATACTTTGAAAAACAATAAAACCATTTTTGATTATAAATATTCGCATTTTCACTATTAGGCCAGAAATATATAGAGCAGCCCTCGTAAGTCATACATTAATAGGTATGTATGTACTCTGGTGTATATGCTTAAACTTGATTTGAGTTTAAGTTTTTAAATTTTAATTCTTGAGAATCTTACTGGTTCATGATAGATTAACAATTTGCTTGTGATATTTATAGCGCTTGGATAGGAGTTTTGATAAAATCTTCTCTGATATTCAAACTGTCCCCTTCCACCACAAAGTGTTTGAAATATCACACATTGGCGATACGTTATCTGAAATACGGGTTACCAGCGATTTTGTCATTCAACATCTTATTCTTAAAATTACGTTTTTTACCCCAGGACAACTTTTTATTTTAAAACAAAATATTTTTATAACAAAATTCATTTTTTACAAAAAATGGACGGATTATACTTTCTTAAAAAAAATAAATATGCATTAATTATATCTTTTGTTTCTTTATATATTCTTGTCAAAGAAATATAGATATTTTTCTAGTTTTCACATTTAAAAATTAATAAAACTCACAATTGCATAAACACATTTTAAAGCAAAGAAAGAAAAGAAAAATAAATTCTAATTTTTTTGGTTGTTATTGTTAAATAATGCGGAATATTTCTTCACACTTTTAAAAGGGAAAGAAATTACAGCACAAGAAATAACCAAATAAGAATGGTCATTCTGTTGTTTATGTTTATTTTATCATTAAGTTGATTTGTACAAATTTGCAGTATCTAAGTGTCGTAAAACACGGGTAGTCCCAAAATTATCTAGCATTAGAGGGCAAACAATAAGAAAACGAGCAGCAAAAGCAGGTTTGAAGATGGTTTGAAGCATGGTAACTTTTGATGTTTCGGCGACTCTTTTGCCATTGTTATAAAATATTCCAAACTTGTAACGAACTTTTTTTTAATTATTTGTAGTGCCAAATGACACACTAAGCTACACACAAGAGTATTAGTTTTAACATACAATTGCTCGCTCTGTACTATGTAGCTGTAAGTCAAGCATCTTTCTTATTCAGGAACTATAATCACTTTTAACTCAAGTGATTGTGAAACCAGTTTTTTTTTGGTTATGTTAGTTAGCTGTCAGCTTTTAATATTTCCGGCAATTTTAAAGAAACATTTTCGTTAAAGTTGGCAGCATCGTATAAGCTGCAAGCAATGCAATGGTAGAGAGGTTTTCTGCTTGTTATTGTCAAAAGCCGTACAAATGAGAAGCAAATCCATGAGCGAGAGTAAACAATACAGTGGTATTTCATTCGCCTTAAAAAGGTCTTAACGAAATAATAGTTTTCATCTTAAAATTTAACAGTGCAACTATTTCTATTTCAGGTTGGGCCTCGTATTTTCATCGTGAATTATTGTAAAAGCTTTGTAAATGAATGGACGTAAAACAGCAACAGTAACAATAACTAAAAAGTGGAAAACTACGTCGACAATAATGACACCCAATGGCCAATAATTGTATGTGTACTTCCCTGCACATGAATTGACCGTCTTTTTTGTTGTTGTGCTAACAAAAAAAAAACATCTAAACGATGATACAATATTACGACGATTTTAGTATCGACTCATTTTTGTATAATAAAAAGAATGAATAGTCGTATGAATGGCCGAACGAATGGTGGGTTCACATAAATTTTTTTCTTTTTGGTTTCTTTTTAACATTTAATTATTTTAAGCGCCTTAATGTTGCACAAAAAGAAAAACACTCATTTATTTATACAACCATAGAAGAAAGCTCAAAAAAATATTTGAAATATTTTTTAATTTAAAATGATTGATTAAACACATGATTATTTTTTTACAATAAAATTTATATTTCTGGTCGGTATTTTTTAGTAAATGGTTTTCGTTAAATCTATAAAATTAGTTTTTAATTTAATTCACTGTTTTTTGTTCTTTTTTCACAAAAATAACATTTATTTATTGCTTTTTGATTTTTTTAATTGTTTTTTTTTTCTTTGAAATTAATATAATTTTCTTTTTGGTTAGAAAGTTCCACGCGTTAATAAAAACGTTTTAACCCACTAACGTCGTTTGCTCAACTGAACTGGTTAAACTGTAAAACTCATACAACAATTCAATGTTGGCTGCTATTGGCAACGAATATTGAGACCAAAAACAATAACAAAAAAATTTGAAACAATATTGCCGAATGAGCGCAAGATTTACAAGCTGTACTCGACTTTTGCATAAACTACACCAAATTAAATAGAGATTTTTATGAAGTTTTTAATACAGTTTGGAGTTATGTCTATGGTCAAGACCATAAATTAATGTGTAATTTCAACCTTATGGGGTCTTGCATAATCTATTCCATTTGAGAAAAACGGTTTAAATTTTCACTCCGTTCTTCATTCATCTACAAACAATAGATTTTACTTTTATACCCTTCACCACAAAAAATGGCAAAAGGGTATAAATAAGTTCGTCATTCCGTTTGTACTTTCTACAATATCCAATTTCGAATTCTGAGCGATGTCCGTCTGTCTGTCTATGTTATTGTTGATTTCAACAAAAATTTAGCGGTTTATTGGAAATCAGCAAGATCGGTTCATGTCCTTAGACGCAGCGGGCAAAACACCACGCTTACCCCAAATTTCATATCATTTGGAACAATAAGGCAACTCCATTGAAAAAAAGTATATGGGCGATAGGGAATTAAAAAATGAGAAAAAAACATCAGTGGAATTCCTATACCGGAGTCCCCAAAGTGTTCTTATGTCTGGAGGAAATAGAAGATGATTTCAAGGTCCTAATATTGACTTAACTTATCACAGCGAAGGGAATAGACAGGTCCAAGGAAGAAAAGAGTTCGCTTAGTTTTATCGTTCCGGCGCAGTTCAGTTGAGCTTTTTCTTTTAACCAAAAATGGATTTCAGACAGGTTTTTACATAACAATAATTAAGTATAAGGTCAGAAAAAGTTCCAAGCGGCACTGGAACTTAACTGATGGTAGGAACAACCACGGTCATATTAACCTGTCGACGTTTTCAACATAACTTTTCAGTTGTCTAAAGATTTATTTCGTTCTTACTCTAACTAACTAAGGAAGGACATAAATTTTCAGAGTGTTTTAGCATTAAGTGAGATGATGAAAGGGGTATCAAAAGTTAACTCTTTTAGACATTATGAATCTTTTTACTCAGGGTCCATTAAGGGGTTTTAGCCGGGTCGTGTATACCACCTTTAGCTCTATGTTGACTAGAGTTCTTCTAAAGATAGATAATTTGTGTTCTTTTTTTAAAATACATTTATTTAAAAAACGTCATAAGAAAATATCTGGCCATTAGAAGTTCATTTTGTCATTGTACATTTTTATTTGGTACCTACCTAGAGAACATTCGTAATACAGCGAATCTTTAAACAAGAAACTATATAACCATTCCTAAGGGTGTAGGGTAAACAAAAAATTCAAAGAGAATTACAAAAACGAATTTTAGCGCATGAGTATAATTTTTTTAAATAAATAAATTTTGATTCAATAAACATCGCTATAAAATAAATTTTTCATGTAAATTTGACAATAAAGAAAATGTAAAAATGTTATTAAAAAAAAAAACAAAAGAAACTTTATTTAAATTGAGCACTGCAAGCAAGCTTAACCTTTTGTTAAATAAATTTTCGCTTTTATCAACTCTATATATGAAAGCCAAACAATTACAAAAAAAATTATTTATTGTTTAACAATAAAAACAATTAGTAATAAAAAAGCAAAACAAAAATTTTTTTTAATTTAAAATATACAAAAAACACTGGCAATGACAAGGCCATTTTAAAACGAAATACATATGTATGTATGTACATACGCATAAACCCTTTCTTTTTTTTATTATTCTCATTACAAATTGAGAGTAGCAAAGCACACAAGTATTTCTGTTTTCATATGCTACTCTGGCTATAATTTGTTAATTTATATGTAATTTCTTCCTACAAAAGGCTTGATAACAAGCGAAACATAATAATTGACAAATACCTAATATAATTGCATACAACACAAACATCTTCATCAAACAAACTTATGTACATATGTACTTATGTATAAGCATACACACATCTTAATACACATGTGTATTCTAAAACCACAGAAATTTTTTTTATTTATGTTAGTTGCACTTATTTGACATGTGCATTAATGCATCACTTTTACCGTAAAATATAATATAAAAAACAATTAAAATCAGACACGCATATATGGATGTACTCACAGATAGGCAAAACCACAAAGAGGTTACTTTTTGTTTTGCTTTTAACTGTTGTTTATTGTTTATTTTACTTTCATGTCCTACTGACATAATGCCATGGTTTTGCACATGCAACTGCCGAACAACAAAACAACGTTAAACAGCTGATATGACTTTCTGAGAATAAAACCAAAAAAGCACAACAAAAACAAAGAGATAATTAAATAAGTTCAGAGCTTTAATGGCGATGCCAGACTTAGATTCGGATTAAATCTTTTACAAACAATTTTTGCAGTTTAATGGCTTGAGTCTAGTTAGTAGGGACAAAAGTATTTTTGCCTAATAAGTAAATCCAAATTTTATGTTTTAAATATTTAGTTTAAATTTTTTAAATTCGCGTGAATGTTATTGTTAGATAGAAGAATATAAATTATTATATTATAGTATTTTGCCTAATTAATTTACTTTATTCGTGCTTGATTCCTTCAAATATAAATATTTCATGATATTATCATGAAATATTTATTATTTTAAATTAAACTACAAAATGAAATGTATTACTGCGGGAAAAGCATATCCATATGGCCATTTCACTATTGCTCAAATTGCTCATCAGTGGATTTTACCCAAATTTTGTATATAAAAAAACAGAAAGTCTTATATCAAAAGCCGAATTGATTAAATGAGAACTCCATTGAATCAATAAGACAGAAGACAATAACAACTCAAAAAAGTTCTATACAAAAAACACTGCAAACATTTAGTAACTATTTTTATTTTTTCTTTCATTTTTCTACATAAGGGATGCCATTGGGAACCATTCATATGTATTTGAAAGATTCAATGAAAAAATAAAAATTGAAAAACAATTTTTATTAATAAGCAATGTGCACATGCAAATATATCAAAATGCAAATTTATTATTCGGAATCTATTAAAATTTAATTAATTTACTTTATTCGTGCTTGATTCCTTCAAATATAATATTTTGCCTACATAAAATTTATATATTCTTCGTTTTGTTAGTTGAACTGTTAAAGGTTACAACAAATCTATTAATTAATTAAGATAAAGTTCCTTTTCAATTTAATATCTAAAATTTTTCTATTGAGAAAAAATTACACACAAGCATATCGTAATGCAGCATTTTCGGCATCGATACATCCCTCATTAGAATTCTTCGCATTTATATATCTTGGCTACAAAATTAGTTTGACAACGTGAATAGCCTAAGGGGTCGAAAGTTTCGTGGTGTTAAGGCATCTATGGGTTTTTTTTCTTTTGTCTGTTTGAGATCAATAAACCCTATGGTATGGATGACGGGTTGTTTAAGAAGTAAGCAGCGATGTTCAATATTTTGTGTCTGATAATTGCAGGGCGGGCCAATGGTAACCAGTGCTAGATGGGCAAAGATACCCTTTGGGCGAAGGTTGATATCGACTTTATTCGTATGCTTTTGCTGATTTCAGATATAATAAATATTTTTCAAAAAGGCAAAGCACCTAAGCAGACATTTTTAGGAGTCTCAATTGACAGCAGAAGTCAGCTAGAAAAACTTGCCGAAAGTTTATCCCAAGGCAAATTAAATATTAGGTGGCCGCACGGCTACAAAAAGCTAATGTCATTTTGTTGTTGCAGAGCACCTCGTTAGTGTCAAAAATAGCTGACTAAACAAGAGTTATCCGAATTAAATTTATTCTTTTATCATCATTTGGTGCTTTAAGTAAAGTTGTAACAGTTGGTTTCTCTCTCCTACATGTGCAGCAATACCTTATATTTAATTTTTTGGTTTTGAAATTAAATTTTATAAAATTTTAAATTTGTTTATTTTTTCAAATTATTTGAAAATTTTTTATTTCTGTAATTATTTTAGAATTTTGACAACAACGTCGAACATAAACTAAATTCAGCTGGGATATTAAGACCGCCTATAAATTAATACGCCTTGATTTACCCCAAACTAAAATATGAACATAATTAAATTTCAAATGTTAACTGCCGTATTCATAGAAAATCAAAATAGATTTGAAATGTATTTTAGGACAAATTTGTATGGAAAATATGTCATAAAATACATTTCAAATTTATTTTATTTTCTATGAATACGGCAGTAAAAATTTTTTTTATTTTTTTTTTTTCACATATATGTTTTTTGCTTTACTTAAGACCTTTTACTTTACTCTATTTCGAGCGTTTTCTAAAAAAAATTATTCGAGTTTTGAATATTGACAACAACTTCAAAACGTTACTTTTAAATGCACCCCTAACACCTAAAAATACTTCTAATGAAAGGAGGTAATTGAGATGAATGTATGTAAATGAAATTTTATGAAACACACCTTTGTGTGATAACAAATCGCTGCTATTCGCACAGAAACTCTCAATTTTTCAAGCAATGATTGCACTGATTAAATTATCCGGTAAATGAAAGCTCTTATTTTGTTAAAAGACCAGTTAAAACGATAAGAGAACATGCTTGCATTATCTCTTTAAAATCATAAGAGACAAATTTTTTGCTTCTACTAATAAAGCTTTAGATACCCAAAGCTTAAATAAGTTTTTATATTTTTTTGTTACTTCAATGTTTTTTGTTTTTTACTGCCATCCCTAAATTAGCGCGTAAGACGCAAAGCAATGTAATTCATAGCTTTTGCGCTGAAATGTTATCCCTAAATAACAGCGTTAACTTCGTGTCGTTAAAAGTAATGTTAACTCATTTTATTTCATAAAACCCGCTGTATAAGAATAAAGAAGAGATAAAACCGCTAGATTGCCTTGAAAATTACTAAATTGTCACTACTTTTCAACCATAACAAAACAAAACAAACCAACAAACAGCAAACTTCACTTCCTAACGCACTGTCAAAATTGGATTTTCCAATTGCTAAGCGTTGACGCCAAGCTATTTAGGGATGCTTCATACATTTTGTATGTACATGAGAAATTTTGACAGTTATCTTGCGCTTTACGCGCTAATTTAGGGATGGCAGTTAGTTATCGTTTGCGAAGACGTCAAGGCAATTCGTGAATACCGGCTATTGCTTTCTTAACGTATTTTAAAGCGTACATGTACATTTGGATGTATGCATCTACATATGCATTGATAATTATTAATCAGGTATGGTCAGTTAATACAACTGAACCTGGTTTTGATACAATTCTAAGCTGAAATGTTCAACGGTACAATTTACAAAATTTTCCAGTTTAATGTTGTGTATTTCTTTCTTTGTTTTTTTAATTTTGTTGTTCTTAATAGTTTTCTGATATTTACATCTCTAAAAATAATTCTTATTATACCCTTTTTACCATAAAAAATGGAAAAAGAGTACAACTAAGTTTGTCATTCCGTTTATAATTTCTACAATATCCATTTCCGACCGCATAAAGTATATATATATATATATTTTGACCACTTATGCATGGCTATGTCGATTGCGCGATGTCCGTCTCACCGTCTGTCGGTCAATCGATCAGATATAGTGTCGAAAGAGGAGCTATTGGAAATCAGCATGATCGTCCACGTCCTCCGAGGCAACAGGCAAAACACCACGCCTACCTCTAATTTTTTCATGTCATTTAGAACAATAAAGTAACTTCAATCAAAAAAATAAATATATGGGGCGATAGAGAATTAACAAATAAGAAAAAAAACATCAAGCAAAAAGATTTTTCGAGTTATGGGGCTCTGAAATTTTAAAATTTTTTAAAATATCAATATGGGAAGAGATCCTTAAGGAAAAACTAAAATTTTTTAATAATGCTTAACTCATTAAGACTTGATGTCATTTTTATGTAAAATTATATATCGCTGGTCTCATGTAGAAAGGCCCTAACTCGAATTTTTACGAAATTGAAATTTTTTGTGATTCCAATACATTTCGCACAGATACATCTTGTCACAAAATTTTAAAGCAATAGCATCAAAAATAACGGTTTTCTAAGCATTTGCATTTTTAATATTACATTGTGATAAGTACAGTTTCTATTATGTTTTTACCTTCTCCTGTAATGTTACATATATACGAGTTAGGGCCTTTCTACATGAGACCTGCGATATAGTACTTAATTTCTACTTATTTTTTAATGCTACGGATAATCGGTTTTCACGGTAAATCGAAACACGATTTTGAGTATACAGTTTTTGTTAATATTTTTATCATTTATCAAGTGAACATTGGTGTACATACAGATTTACATTTAAAAAATGCAAGCAAGAGAATTCCCTGTTTTCTTGTTTATTATGTATATTGTACGTACATATATATGTAGGAATTTTTAGTTAAAAAAAAAATGTTTTAGAAAAAGAAAAATGAAAAACATTTAAAGCTTACACTTGTATAGCTTGAAAACTAAGTGTAAGAAAAAATCACTAAGAAACTATATGGAGCATATGAGAAGAAAGTGTCTTGTAATGATTGTGGTTTTATTTAAACGCAATGCCCCCGCTGGGCTTTAGAAAAACCAGTTACAACAGCAGAAGAGAAGCATTCCGTATTACGAGATATAAAAAAACTAAAGAACAATATTTTAATTTGTTTCACATAATTTAAATGACATAAGCCGTTATTTAAAGTTTTAGTGGTGCCTTAAGTCAGGATAAGTTGTGTACCTAGGAATATCGAACATCGCTAAACCAAAATAAAATATTAGAGTGAATGTACATAGCAACAAATAAATATAGCTATAAAGCTTAAAAATTGGTCCACTGGCTTTTATTTTTACAAGACAATTATCCTTTCTCTTATATCTGTCACTCAGCCCATAAACAGCCTTAGGGCAAAAATGAATTAAATTTATTCTGGTCATGATTAATAACAGCAGGGTTTACTTAAGTACCTAGTGTAAGTATTCTTAGTAGCGGTAGTGTAAGTATACTTAGTAGCGGAATTCACTCTTCGTAGCATATCTGCAAGTCTAGCATATTTACAACCATTTTTGCTACGAAGCGTGAGTGCTGTTTTTTAAACGAATAGCAATTAATTTTAACAACTGAACATTAATTAGTTAAATTAAAGTTATATTTGAATATCGTAAAAAGTTTTATTAAAAACAACTAAAATACAATGCCTAAGGAATCAGAAACAACAAAACCATAAACTTTTTGCTTGAAAATATTTGCAAAAGTTTGCTCTAAAAAGTATGCAATAGTATTTAGCGTTGTAAATGTGCTATGGTGTAGCATGAATCAAGAAAACAAGATTGCGCATTCAGCCGTTCAAAAAATATTTCTACTGCGCATCTACGTCACAATGGACCTATAACGTGTGTTTGTTGTAAAAATATAAGAGATTTTTGGCTCTCTTACTTTAACTTTCCATACAAATAGTCTATTTCTACGTCACACAAAAGAGACAACAAACTAACGGACCTGCGCAATGAGCAATCTTGTTTTCTTGATTCATGATGGTGTAGCAAATTTTAATTCTATATATTTTGTTGTTGTGATGTTGCAAAACATAGCATATATGCTATGTTTTCAAGTGCTGCAAGGTTTGCAATAGCAGTTTGCTACGAAGCATGAGTTCCGCTATTATAACAAGTTTTTTGTAACTTACTTGCAAGCATTTAATTTTATAGTTTTCCCCTAGTAGGAAACCTAAATGTATCTAAAAATTGCAAATTAGTTTATTGAAAAATACAAAATTTTATTCCAGAAATTATTATTTAAACATTTGAAACAAAAATTAAGCACACAACTGTTAAATAAGAAAAACTATACAATATCAGGTATGTGATGAAAAACGATTTAGACACAAAAATGATTTGAAAGCGATAAAAGGTGTGATGTATTTTTTGGAATCGTTTTGTCATATCAATTTCAAATTCCAATGTGTTTCAAAGAAAAATTATCATTTTGCTATGTGATGAAAAACGATAAAATCAGTTTAAAATTGCTTTCAAAACAACATGGCTTCATCTTTTTCTTTCTTAATTTTCAGTTTAAAAATCAAAATGTAAATATAATTTTAATTGTAAAATTTTTGAATAACTTAAAAAAATCTGCTTTAAGGGAAAACATAAAAACTCGCGACAGGCCGATGCGCTAATTGAGTTTACGCAAACTCATTGGAATATAACCAAAGGATTCACAATAGGTAATAACACTTACGTAGAAACTTAATGAAAGCATTTAGTTACTGAACTAAATAGCTTGGGTCCCCCAATACACGACATAGATGGTTGGAAATGTGCAATTTAAAAAAAAAAATTTCTATTTAAAATGTGAATATATTTTATGAATGTTTTTTTACCAAAAAAAAAGAGGCTCTTGCAACAGGTTGTGTTTAATAAAATTTGTTTTTCTTTATTAAATTTAGTAAACAAAAGCGGAGTTTCAAGGCGTATTTATACAGGATGGTTTTTTCAAATCTGTGATCGTAAATTTTTCACCTTGTAGCGACAACGGACCTATGAACTGTTTCTTCATTTGTCCCTAATAATAAAGGTTTTTTTCTAGAAAATTAGGTAGACAAGTGGTGGCTACTGAACGCAGGAAATTGGTTTGCTAATTGCTGCATATGATAATGTATTAGTGCACACTAAGGAACCCCATTAGCATACAAATGTAAAACCACCCATATGCCCTCACCAGCCTTGTCTACCTCATCAACATATTCTTGACCAAGAATTTCTCTTATTGTTATAAAATTAGCCTTTTCGGCAAAAGCTTTCATTTCGGCAATACGCTGTTGGCAGTAACGTTCCAAAACTTCTTCATCTTCTAGTTTGTCAAGCTCATCCAAGCTCCTCATTTACATATGTACATATATCGGTACGTTTTTCGATAGCTGCTGCTACAATAAACGCCATTTTAACTTTTTGCTTTTATTTTAATTTTTGGACTTTTATTTAAAAATATTTATAAAATGTAAATGTTTATACATATATTTTTTAGTTTAATAATGATTATTTTACCCTTTTTATTAAATTATTTTCTATTTTATTAAGCTTTGGGTCCTTATATTTTTTTATTAATATTATATTTCAATATTAATAAAAAAATATAAGGACCCAAAACTTAATAAAATAGAAAATAACATATATTTTTTAATTTGTCGTAAACAAATGCTGAGTTGTATTTTTTAGGTATTTGTAGCATTTCTAAGAAAATGAAATGGATTGAAACAAAAATTGGAATATGAAAACAATCAAAATTCATCACATCTATATCGTTTTTAGAATTGATTCGCGTTTTCAAAACGATCGTTTTTCATCACATACCTGAATATAAGAAAAATATTACAGCACGTTTCATAATCATTTATGCAAGAAAAGCCGACTTCAACACAGACAGACAGGACTGATATATAGATATGGAAATACACACTACGTTTTAATTTCAAGATTCTGCCTGCTACGATTTAAAGGTTTTTCCGATATATATACTACTCCAAAAAAAAACATTTTTGCATGGGCCACCCTTTAATTTCAAATTTTTTGTTTTTTACTTTAACGCTACAAGGGCTGCAGAAATATAAAGTATCGTCAAAAGTTGCGTGACAATTACTTCCCTGTATTTTATATATCTATACTTATGGTTTTAGCGCTTATAGTAATACACACTCACTTCAAATACTGTACATAAAGGACGGAGTTCTGAAGTAATAAATTAAGATCATGCTCGAATTTATAACCTTCTTCTTCTAAAGTTCGTTAAAAATTCACTAAATTGATTTATTGACAAAAAGTAAATTTTCCGTAGCAAAAGGTTACAACAAGCCTTTTATTGCGAACTTTTTACATCTATTTAAACTATTTAACAAATAAATTTTTTTTACATATATACTATTGCTGTGAGAATATATGTATAAAGATAACTGTGTGTGAATGCAGATGTTTCACAGTCAAATAATAGTTTCATTTGAACTGCTTATGAATTTCCTATCTAAAATTTTTTACAACCTCAAAAATAACGTTCGTACGATAAGATTGTCGTACTAAATTATCTACTACCAAATCGGAGATGGTAAACTAAATATTGTAATCGTACTAAACACCATAAAAGGTCAATTTTTATAAAATTTTTTAAATTAATATTTACCAAAATAGGGTAATATTTTTTTTTTTTTTTTTTTTGATATTTTTTCACTTTTTTATAAAAGATGTGCGTGAAGATAAATACGTTAAGAGAATTTTTTTAAATACATTATGCAATAGTTTTTGTTTAAAAAAAGTCCGGAATTTCCCATACAGTTTGCACTATAATTATAGAAAAAAAATTATCGTTTGCTTGATTTTCTGAAAACGTATTCACTTGACGCAACTCACAGTTTATTTAAAATCAGTGTTGCCACGACCAAAACAAAATGATAACCAAATATTCTTAAAAATGTAACCAAAAGAAAAAAAAAACCAAAATTAAAAATTATTTTGATTTATTTAAATTAAATTTGCTTTTTATTCTAGTTCACAATTCAATAAAAAAAAGGTGTACTACGCACCAGATTATTTATGCTTACATGCATATAATATAAAAAATATATAATAAGTAACAAAATAATAAAATAAATAAACGGAATTGCAAATTTACTTTAAGCAAATGTAGATTCATATATATAATACGCAAAGCAAAAACATGGTTGAGGTAACCATAATCTAAGACCAACATATTATGGTTGCAAACAAATCATTGTATTGTTACATTTAATAATAATTATAAAGCTGTTTTTGCGACCATATTGATGTCTAGCATAAAAATAACATGGTAAACATGTTTTTGTTGATATTCAATCATTGCATGGTTACTGTGAACAAAAAGTACAAAATGGTTTGTTTAACGTAAAAAAATTTAAGCCACTAAGTTTTATAACTTAAAAAATAATATAATATATTTAACCATAATATATTTTTATATATCAGATTATGATTAAAAGTAAACAAAATAATGTTTGGTTCTAGGTCCTGACAGAATGCTTTTCTATCAGTTTAGTAATTTTTTGTTAGCTTAGAGTTGCAATTGTTTTTATTATTAGAGAAAATAAAAAAATAAAAATTTATGTACAAACTAAACAATTAAAATAACATAAAAACAAATAAAAAAGAAAGCAAAACATTTCAAAAATAGTTTAAATATATGTACGTATATGTATATCTGTAAGCATAAATAAAGATTTATATCTTTATTTATGTGTTTTAAGCACAATAGCGAAACTTTAGTGACAAATCAATAATAAATTAAACAATGAATAACTAAGTCTTCTATATTAGGAAATACTTGCACTTACAAATTAAAATTCAATTATATATTATGATATTTTCAACCATATTATGATGGTTTAATTTAACAATTAATGTTTTTATTATTTTTAAATTTTACCATGTTATTGTTATGCTATACAACAATATTGTTGCAAGACCAGCTTATTATTAAATGTAACAATTTTATGATTTGTTAGCAACCATATAATACAAACATTATATGTTGCTCTTAGATTATGGTTACCTCAACAATATTTTTTCTTTGCGTGCACTAAAAATCTTATCAGCTATAAACAATTAAACTAACAGCGAAAAAAGAGCTGATAAACCCAACTCTACTAAACAAGCCAAGAGTTAAGTTAACTAACTTGTGAACATCTCATTATCAGAAGCGTTACTCACTTCGAAGGCAAGGATATTTTATTGGACAGGATATTTCAATTTTAGGATTTAAGTACGCAAAAGCGCAATTGAAAATTATTTTTTTCAATCCAGACATAAACCTGAAAAAAAATCTTTCAATATTTTGTTTATTTCACCAAATCAGCAATTGATAAACAATGTTTCGATTAGTGCCAAGAAAATGTACAATTGTAGCAACTTTGCCATTCCTGACCCAAACTCTATGAGAGTTCATCGTTAAAAAGACATGTTTTCTAAGAGTAAGAGATCTAAGAGTAAGTAACTAATAATTCATTTTATCACTTGGTTTTAATTAAAAATAAAATAAAAAAAGAGAAAATCTTGCAAAAACAAAGCAGTTATAATGTGTCCAATACTGCTTTTGTTATTTAAAATTTACTCACATATTTTAAACGTTTATCATTGCCTTGTAGTTCTAATGTTCAATATAGTAAAGATAAATTGCACGTTTTGAAAACTGTTTGGCCTCTTAAAACTGACTGCACGTAATGAATTTAAAATTAATGAATTTAACAGAATTCGTTAAATATAAGCAAACATTAAGTTATGGAATACCTTAACATTTCTAACACTACAGGGTATTTATGGAAGACTTAAGTTGACACAAAGCGATAAAAGAAAAAAAAAACATTTCTGCAGAAATCATTATAAATACAAGCAACACGTTAAAGCAAAAACTTATTTCCCGTTGCAATAAATGATATTTCAAAACAAAAAAAATGTGACGACGTTTTACCTATTTTTTTATTTTATTTATAATTAATGAAAATTATACTTAAATATTATTGCTAAAATGTTTTTTACTCTAAATTTTATCAATCAGTTTATTGTTTAATGAATTGAAATGACAAAAGTTTCGCTCTATTTGTTTTTTGGTTTCAGTAAATGTGTCACTACATTTGTTGACTCATGTGTGCTTGCATTTGTGCAATTAAATATCTTATCAAAAAGTGACTAATAAAAAAATAAATGTGAATAAGTTATTAGTCGTTCCGATACATTTGCTTCGGCATAGTCTTTGGCGTCAACAGAAGCTTTATTCTTTCTAAACTTTTTGCTGCATTTATAATTTATAATACGAAATAACGCAATTTATTGGTCAAATTGACGCCGTTTTTGTTGGGCTTTTTAAGAAAATATTACATATACGTATATATCTTTTCATGTTACTGTTAGTTTTCAATTGGATATCTAATATATCCTTCGAACTCCTGTCTTTATCTAAATGAGAAATTTAGTCAGATAAAACTGGATTAACTGATACAATAAACGACCGCAAAACTCGTTATATAAATGTTTATTGTTTTGTTGTTTTACAGCTTTAAGTTGCTAAAATTCCAACTCACTGATTTGATTGAGCTTACACGCAAAGAAAAAATATGGTTGAGGTAACCATAATCTAAGAGCAACATACTATGGTTGCATTATATAGTTGCTAACAAAATATAGTATTGTTACATTTGCAACCATATTGTTGTCCAAAGTGTAAACATAACTATGTACAAATATAAACATTAAATGCTGTAAGCAAACATACATACATACATAGCATATTATTGTTGATTATTTATTTTGAACATAAATTTTTATTTTTTTCACTTTCTTAAACAATAAAAAACAATTTCAAATTTCAGCTATTATGGTTAAATATTTTATATTATTTTTAATAAGTTATAAAACTTTGGTTGTGGTTGAAATTTTTATAAGATAAAACCAACCATGTTGCATTTTTGGGGCACAGTAACCATATAATCGTTAAAAGTTAACAAAAAATGTTTATCGTGACTAAAGTTTTGGTGAAAACAACTATAATTGGTTCTCCGCAACCATACATTGTTACAGAGAACATAATATGGTTATTGTGACCATATCACAACCATGTTTTTTTTCTGCGTGTAGTTCGTCGCCATCCCATCAGAAAAAGCTATTTTTATATACGAGCTCATGCTGGAATCAATGTTCCACTAATAATTAGACTACCGCCAACTTAAAGCATTAGCGATATAAGTTTCCTTGAAACGAGTACCAAAGCCTTCGTTGCGCTTCTTGGGACTAATTGGAGTTTCGCGATTGCCATTGGAGTAATTGCAATGGAAATTATTAATAAAATATACAGAGAAGATCTAATTAAGCGATGGTATAAGTGCGCAAAATATTTGAGAATAGAAGCATATGAAATGGTGCATCAGCTTGTCTTAAGCTTTGCCGATCCGATCACAGTAAATTCCTTATCTTATACATCATTTTTAGGAGGTGAATTCGTCGTGCTTACTTTTTTTCAATTGAACTAATCAATTGCTTAAACTAAATGAACTAGTTCCAATTTGTACATCTACATAGTTCAATTTCGAACTATGCTTTGTGTTTGTACTGCTACATGATGTGTTGAATTTTACGTATATTTCGTTGTTCACTGTTTCTGACACTATTAATGAAACAAATTTAAATATAATTTAAAACGTTAATTACTTTTTGCATTTGTTTCTGATATAAAGAAAATAATATAATAGAAATTAAATTAATATATTTTTTATTAAGCTATCACTTAATCGTTGTGTTGCTTGTAAAATAGATAGAATAGATTTCGCTGCAGCAGTTGTAAGTCAATTAGAATGTTTACAGGCCAGAAACTACAATAGTAATTAATTTTTGTTTAGATTTGAACAAAACTGCGAAAGAACATTTCAACTAAACGAGCCTTGAACTATAAAGACATGTTGAACTAAGAGATCAATTGAACTACACGAAAATTGAACTACAAAGACATTTTGCACTTAAAGATCATTTGAACTAAACGAGATTTGAACTAAAAAAAACACATTGAACTAAAAATTAAACTAGTTCATTTTTAAACTTTGAACTAAAATAAACGGTCACTTGAGGGTTACGCGATCAAGTTTTGCTTCAAGTTTTGTTTTAAGTTTTAATACATTCACATTTTTTTACTAATACACTCATACTTTTAATAATTGAAACGAACTTGCTTTCAATTTTTCTTTCAAGATGAGTGTTTCAAATTACGTTCAAGAAAACAGCTGTTCATAATTCTTTGAACTATTCTTCGTTTTTCTTTCTACAAATATTATGCCGCCATAAGTTTTTGCCATCTTGAAACCAATTTGCACAAAAAGTGGAAAAGGGTTTACATAAGTTTGTCATTCCGTGTGTAATTTCTACAATATAGATTTCCAACCCCATAAAGTAAAGATATTCTGACTTCTTATGCATAGCGAAGTCGATTGAGCGATGTCCGGCTGACCGCCCGTCCGTCAAACGATCATACATAATGTCTAAGGAGGTGCTATTGGAAATCAGCATGATCGGTTCATGTTCTTTGAGGCAGCGGGAAAAACACCACGCCTACCTCTAATTTTTTCACATCATTTGGAGCAATAAAGTAACTCCAATTGAAAAAATGAAATTACTCTAATAAAGTCAAGAGGTGATCTTTGCAACGACTGCACCTGGCTTTTAAAAGTTAGAAAATTTTGAAAGGAAATACCTACATCGAAATCAAATACCACTTAAAAAATATACATGTGTATGTACATATGTATACATATGTACATACATATTTCTCAGACTCGTACACTTAAAGGAAAAAAATTCAAGACCAACCTTAAAAAATTAACTTAAACGTAATAAAACAGTTATGTGCGGAAAGCTGTTATCGTCTTAATGAGTAAGAACTTTTTTTGTTTGCGTTAGATATTTCTATTTATATATTTTGTTTTACATGCAAAAGTTTTCTTGAAATTTGATGTTAATTTGCTGTGCGTATATTTTATTTCAAAATATATCTATGTACATACATACATTAAGTACATGCAGGAGCTCAGCTGAAAATTTTTACTTTACATTATCTTGTCTTTATCTTCATATATATATATATGTAGTATGTCAAAATATGTTTCTGTTTTCTATGCGTCACTTTTTTTTAATAAAAAAAAAATAGTTTTTATGTGTGCTTCCAAAATTTGTTGTGGAAAAACTGCATTGAAAAGTGAATTAAGTAAAAAATTCTGTTATCAGCAGTAACAAAGTTTTAGTCTGTGCTATTTGTACGTTATTTTCATGAAATTTTAACAATTTTTCAAATATGCACTGTTTCTTTTAGATTTTTTTTGTGTATAATTGTTTGATATTTTCTTTTTGTTGTATCAAAGATGGTAAACAAATTTTTCAGAGAATCTTTAGGTCTTAAATTGCGCTCAACATGTTTTCTGAGTTCTTGCGCAATTCTTGTAATAAGAACAAATTAATTTGTTATAATTTCTTTCTGTTATTATTTACTTAAATTTGATTTAAAATTTATGTTAAGGAGAAAGTAAACACAAAGAAAAAACGTGGTTGAGGTAACCATAATTTTAGAACAACATATTATGGTTGTATTATATGGTTGTTTACAAATCATAGTATTATTACATTTAATAATAATAAAGCTGGTCTTGCAACCATATTGTTGTCTAACATAACAATAACATAGTAAAATCTAAAAATAATTGTGTTAAAACCCAAAAATTAAATGGTTAAATTAAAACATCATTTTTATTTTATAATAATAATTGATTTGTCACTAAAGTTATTGAAAAACATGAATTCACATAAAAGGGTACTATTTGCTTATTAAAATGGTTTTACAATTGTTCTTAAAACACAAAAATAAAGATTTGTATGTTTTTAAAAACTTTATATGAAATCTCTTGCTTACCTTTTTATTTGTTTTCATATATAGTAAATTATTTTTAATTCTTTAGTTTGTACATAAGTTTTTATTTTTTCATTTTCTCTAACAATAAAAGCAATTTCAACTTTATGCTAACAAAAAATTACTAAACTGATGTAAAAGCATTCTGTCAAGACCTAAAACAAAATATTTTTAAACGCAAACATTATTTTGTTTGTTTTTAATCATACTATAATTAATAAAAATATATTATGGTTAAATATATCATATTATATTTTAATAAGTTATAAAACTTTGGTTGAAATTTTTTTACGTTAAACCAACCATGTTGTATTTTTTGTGCACAGTAACCATATAATGTTTAAATATAAATAAAAACGTGTATATCTTGACTGAAGTGTTGTTGAAAACAACTTTAATTTGTTCGCTGCAACTTTAAAATGTAAGAAGGAACATATTATATTTATTGTGACCATATCACAACTATGTTTTTCTTTGCGTGTACAAGCATACCAACATTACCTCACTTGGACTGTAGTTAGCTAGCTTTTGACACAAGCATGATTTTACACAAACAGATTGCCTGTTGTTGTTTAACTGTTTTATTTGTTGTTGGCTTGCATGTACTTGATATAGATATATTCGGCATTTACACTATACAATTTTTCATAAAACTAGTATAAAATTTTTGTTAGTTTGTGAAGCAGGAGGAGTAAGCAATATGGTATTGCTTGAGTTCTGAGGAGATGTTGCTGTTGCTAATGTTTACTTTTAGATAACGCATAACGCTGTATTTTAAATTGAAAATTGAGAAAAAATGCCTCAAAAAATTGCATAGTGTAAATCTGGACATAATTCGTTTTAATCTTTGATTTTTAAAGTATTTTAAATAAATTTATTTTAAGTTTAACAAATTTTTTTTTAAATTTTTATACCATTCACCACAGGTGCAAAAAGGGTATATCTTGCGCTATGGTAGCTTAAAAAAAAAAGAGCAAAAAGGAAGATTTTCGCATCTGCGGTAATCAAAAAGAGCTAAAAAAAAGAGCGTCTGTTCGCGTTAAAATTAACTTTATCAAGACACTAGATGAGTTAGGGAAAATTTAAATACGCTAACTGATCAGACATAGCTTCGATTATTTTGATTGAAGATTTTAAGGATGTTCCATGTCCCTCGAGGCAGCAGGAAAAACACTACGCCTGGCTATAATTTTCATATTTTTTCGTATTTTATTTTCAACTTTCGTTTGTATTCCTGCAGGGTCTTGTCTATACTTTTTGGAACCTTGTACTCCTGCATATACATATATGGTAAAGGGTATATAAAATTCGGCATGGCCGAATATAGCACTATTGTTCAATTTAAATTCTTCTTTTTTATTCATCATAAATATATTAAACATGAGATAAAATTTTAAATCATTTGATTTTAATTGAATTATTTGTAATACAAAAATGTTTACTTTTCGTAGAAGCCAACGCTCGACCAAGACATTTAGGTGCAACTGTCATAATATTTAAATGAAACTGATAGAAAATTTTCGTTGATTTAAAATAAATATTTATCAAATGGCTTCTTAATAAAAGTAAGACGATAATGCATTCAACACGTCTTTGACTCCTTCGTTTTTGTTAAACAACTTGTTTATTTAGCCTTGACTTTTTTTATTTATTTGTTTTCTCAATAGGGAACGGCTATTTAATTAATTTGTGGGGTCACTGACAATAAGGGTTGTTGCACGTTACATACATAAATGTTTAATTTGTCTGTTCGTTATTTACGCACAGACAAAAAACTATTTTATTTTTAACTGTTTTATTTTTTTATTTCCTGAAATTTAAGTTAATATACAATACTTGTACTTTTATTATCTTAATAGATTTGTGATTTATTTCAGATGCCACATTTTTATACCCTTCACGACAAAAAATGGAAAAAGTGTATATATAAGTTTGTCATTCCGTGTGTAATTTCTAGAATATCCATTTTCTACTACATAAAGTATAGATATTTTGACTTATGCATAGCGAAGTCGATTGAGCGATGTCCGTCTGTCCATCCGTCTATGTATGTATCGATCAGATATAGTGTCAAAAGAGGTGCTATTGGAAATCAGCATGATCAGGCCATGCCCTCCGGGGCAGCTGGCAAAACACCACGCCTACCTCTAATTTTTTCATGTCTCTTGGAACAATAAAGTAACTCAAAAAAAAAAAATAAATATATGTGGCGATAGAGAATTAAAAATTAAGGAAAAAAACATCAAGTGAAAAAATTGGCGCTCGCTCATATTTTCGGAATTGCGGGGCTATGAAACTTTTAAATTTTTTAAATGTCAATATGAGTATCATTTCAAAGCTTGTGAAGAAATCTTTAAGGAAAAACTAAATTTCCATTGAGAGCCGATGTCATTTTTATGTAAAATTACATATAGGCAGTACCTTTTTTTTACTAAACTAGATTTATATAGATGGTGAAGGGTATATAAGTTTCGGTGTAGCCGAATAAAACCTCTTACTTGTTTTTAATTAAGTTCAATCAACTCACATTTGTTTGATGTTTATTAGTTAATGATTTTGTCGCATCGTATTTATGTTGTGTGTAAGCACACAATATAAAAATTATTATAACTTCATAGATGTTCTGCGTTACCAGGTAAGTAATTATTATACACTCGAAAACTTGCAAAACACAAGAAAATTATTTCGCATGACCTGTGTACAGTTTTCAGCGGAATCCATAATATATAAATAAAGGATGTCTTAATAGCTGCGCAAATACAACCTCGCTGAAGTGAATCCCACTTTTGCGAGAAAAGACAAATTTTAATATCTATTATTTTAATTTTTGCAGAATGAAATTATTTTCTTTTAAATTAATTTTGTGATAGTTCACTTTAAATAAATTTTTATTGATTTTTTATTTATTTGTATGATACTTTTGTTTAAGATTTCTATCAAGGCGAATTAATTATAAGGTGATAGCGGTGGCGAATTCATTTATTTTCGCCTGTATTCTAACTGTCATACTCCACATATAAAAATTTTATCTAACATACAGTTTTTATATATATAGAGTTTGACAGTTAGAATACAGGCGAAAATAAATGAATTCGCCACCGCTATCACCTTATAATTAATTCGCCTTGATTTCTATTTTCAACAACATCAAATAGGGACGAATTGGAAATTGTGACATCATCAAGAACGAGAATAATCATGGCGAAATAATACCAGGTGGTCTCGATAGCGAATTCATTAATTTCGCCGTAAACTCTAAATGTCAAATTCCATATATAAAAAATATGTATAACAGTTATACATATTTTTTATATATGGAGTTTGACATTTAGAGTTTACGGCGAAATTAATAAATTCGCTATCGAGACCACCTGTATTATTTCGCCATGAGAATAATTGAAAATTTTGGGCGAATTCTTTGAACGTTTTTATATGGTGAAACTGAAAATCACTGCAACCAAAAATTTGTGGTATTGAAAACAAGTCCCATAACTAAATCATCGTCAGTATATCTTATAAATGCACAATTGTTGTTTTTTGCCATTTCTTGAAAATGCGGTAACATTGCTTAAAGAATGTGTATTATTATGATATTGGAGAATAAGAAAAAACGTTCCCAAAGTATAATATATTCCATTTAAGTACTGCCTTCTACAATAATTATAATATGCCAAATAGTATGGAAAAAGCATTACGAAACATAACTGGTCTGATTCATTAGGGGGAATCGATATCAGGTAAATGCATTACATTATGCGGCATTTTTTATATTCAGATATCAAAATAGCTTACTTTTGTATTAGAACTATTTGAAAGTCATCTGCTATGAATGCGCTTTGGTTTTATCAATAATCTTAAAAGAAGAGTGCTATATTTGGCTATGCCGAATCTTATATACTCTTCACCATCTTTGTAAATCTAGTTTGGTGAAGTAACTCCAATTAAAAAAAGGAAATATTGGGGTGGCAGAGAATTAAAAATTTTAAAAAAAATTCGTACAGCATACATATAGTTTTACATAAAAATTTCATCGACTTTTAGTGGGTTAAGCATTTTTTAAAAATTTCAGTATTTCTTTTCCAATTTTTTAAGCACTAGGATAGTTTATAAATAATATAATTTTAATTTATATATTCAATATTTCGCCACACCGTTAGGTGGCATCATCAGAAAACAGAAAACAAAAATATTAAAAATTAGATTTTTTGAAAAAACAAATTATGTTGAAGTTAAGGTGTGGCAAAATATTGAAAATAAAAATTAAAATTATATTATTTATAAACTGACCTAGTTCTTAAAAAATTAGAAAAGAAAATTAATAAAAAGGTAAAAAAACAATTATATATATTCAGTATTTCCTTGAAGATCTCTTCAAAACCTTTAATATAATAACCATATTGATATTTTAAAAAATTTGAAAACTTCGGAGCTCTGAAACTCAGAAAATGTGGGCAAGGGGCCAATTTTTTCACCTTAAGTTTTTGTTTCTTATTTATTAAATTTATTTTTTCGATTGGAGTGACTTTATTGTTCCAAATGAAATGAAAAAGTTATTGTGTGTGAAGGTAAATTTTAAAGTTTTTAGCTTTGAAACAAACCTTTTAATTTAACAGAGCTCTGTAAATTTCATGGTAGAAGACCACGATCTGAGGAGTACATGATGGAACGTACTTACCTACCAAAAAATAAAATATCAGAGGAGCTTCCAAATGCAATCAACTACTAGAAAACGTAGAAATTGAACTACCTGCAAACCTAAATGGGATAATAAATGCATAATGTGCAGCAAAATTTAAATAGAAATTATAGCGGAAAATAAACAAATATACTGCTTCTCCTGCACTGATAATATTTAATAAATAATCTACTTTTGTATAAAGGAAAAATTATTGTGGATCAAAATCATCCCTAACCTAAAATTTGTAACTTTTAATTTTTTTGTCCTTTTATCATATATTATTAAATTTTATAAAATAATATAATAATAAAAGTAAAAAATAATATAAATAAAAATTATCACCTGAGATGACGTTTAAAGTTAAAGCAAAAATTAAAATAAAACATTTGACCAAAATGGTCCAAACCTTACAGCAGGGTTAATATCAAAAACTAAAACATTTCATAAAATATACATATTATGTATATTGTACTATTTTTCAAGTGTATCGTAGGTTTTTCTACATAAAGCTAATAAATCATATTTAATTACATATGTACAAATGCATTAATATACACATACGTATGCATGTATGTATGTATGAACATTAAAATAAATATTAAATTTTATTCTTCTTGTGTCTACGAAAAAAGAAAAAAACAAATGATTAGAACTAAACTAAAGTACTAAAACGACGTTGAGTTAGAACGAAGTAAATAACAATATTTTTTTGAAAAACAATACTATTGTTACCAAATTTTATCAATTAGATACTTCAACAACGCGGCGTCTTTAAGAAGTTAATAACAATGTGCACTACATATATACTCAGAAAAACAAACAGTTAAAAATGTTCAATTTATGAAATGAACTTTGTTTACAAAAATAAAACTAAAACAAACACACCGATTTCCTATGGAAATTTTAACTAACATTTTTTAAAACCGGACCGTTTCATAAACGGTATAAAATTAAAGCAACATACGTACTTAGTATAAAGAAGTGCGTATTAGAACAGACCTACACAACCAAGCAAACATACAGAGTTAAGGCAAATTGATTTTATTTTCTTAAATTAAATTTATGATCTCAAAACGTAATGTAATATTTTAAATGATTATTTAATAAAATCAAAGAATATTATTGGTATTTGACTATCACATGGGTATCAGTTGAGCTTAATAAAAATGCGAATTGATAACAATTAAATCTATTAACTCATGCGGCCGTTCGTGTTTGGGTTGAAATCAGCTTTGCCAAGGCATTAGATGAGCTAGGGAAATTTAAATATGCCAATCAGACATAGTGTCGAAAATTTTGCTATTGAACAAAAATATAGGGCGATAAAGGCTAAAATAACAATAAACAAGTAAGAGTGCTATATTCGGCGATGCTGAATCTTACATACCCTTTACCATCCATGTAAATTTAGTTAAGTGAAGTAACTCCAATCAAAAAAGCAAATATTGGGGTGACTGAAAATTAAAAATAAAAAAATTGGTACTGCATATTTATAATTTTGCTATAAAAGACATCGGCTCTTAATGGGTTAAGGATTTTTTTTGTTAATTTTGGTATTTCTTTAAAGATTTCTTCATAAGCTTTAAAATTATACATGGGTATATTTAAAAAAAATTTAAATTTCAGAGACCCGTATCTCGGATAATATGGGCGAGCGCAAATTTTTTCACTTAATGTATATATTTTTGATTAGAGTTACTTTATTGTTCCAAATGACATGAAAAAATTAGAGGTAGGCATGGTGTTTTGCATGCTGCGTCGAAGGACATGGACCGATCATGCTGATTTCTAATATATTTTTTTCTGTGAAATTAAGTTTGCCTCGACATAAATACCATGTCACAGAACTCAATTTCGATCGAAAGTGGTCTCAACTCCGCAAATTAGTTCTTCAAAATGAACAGTTTCTTCGGAATGAAACCACTTTATATGTCGAAGTAGAATTTAGTTTCTTTGAAATTGTGTTATTTGCGGTTTTTTTTTATTTATTTTTATTATGTGTCCTTATCTGGGTTAGACTTTTTGTTTACTTTGGTGTGAGCAATATTGTCACATGAATGCATGTTTAAACTTTATTGCAATAGGAACAGACGTAGGTCCATTTTCAACCTTTTTCTGTCATCTAAGTACTAGCTTTAGCAATTAATATAGATGAGAACCTATCAGTATTTCGAATGTCCAAAAGCGATTAGCCGAGACTTTACTAAAATGAGTTTAGGTGCTTAAATATGTTCGCTTTCTTTTTCTCCCCTCCTGGTCCGCTATTTAAAAATATAAATATTTAAAATTTAAAATCAGTTCAGCTGTGTACAACTTACAAAGAGATTTTTAATATATAAAAGATAAGAAAGAAAACGGCTCGACTGATTTTTAAACAAGTTTACTTTATGCCGCAAGGTGATGAGAGAGTCCCTTTGCCAGACATTTCTTTTCATTTTTTTATTTTTGATTTGGCATCAAAAAATACCTCCTACCCTGTCCTATCCGCACCATTCAGTTTTTATACACTTCACCATTTGTAACTTCAATAATATTCAATTCCAACCCCATAAAGGGTATACATTCTAAGTACTTCTTAAGGAAGTAGTAAATTTTTTTTTTAAATGAATTTTCCATTAAGATCTGATGACTTTTTTATGTAAAATTATGTATATGTAGTTCTTAATTTTGTTTTCTTATTTTTTTATTCTCTGTCACCCCAATATTTGCTTTTTTGATTGGAGTTACTTAACTAAACTAGATTTACATATATGGTGAAGGGTATAAAGATTAGGAATAGCCGAATATTTTACTCTTACTTGATTTACTTACGATTTGAGTACATTTATATGAATACATCATTCATTTACATTTGCTTCGTTTCTTTGTGTCGCTTTCGAATACGAGGTAGATATTGTATATTCTTCTAACCATCCAAACGTACTGACGCCCAAATTCAAGCACAAATCAGCCAGATATTAAGACATCACCAAAATAACATAAGCTGGTATTTCATAAGAATGAGTATCTATCCTAAGTCTGCAACTAAAATCACTCTTGAGTACCTCTTTACAGAAGTTATATATACTCGTATATATATTTTTGTATAGACTTTTAAATTTTCCTTCGAAATACATTATATTAAATAAAAAAGCATCTATGTAAATCTAGTTTAGTGAAGTAACTGCAATCAAAAAGCAAATATTGAGGGGACAGAGAATTTAAAAAATAAAAAATGTTTGGCAGTGCATATAATTTTACATCAAAATGACTTCATATCTTAAAGGGTTACGCATTTTAAAAAATTTTTAGTATTCTCTTAAAGATCTCTTCAAAAGCTTTTAAGTGATACCCAGATTGATTTTGGAGCTACTTTATTGTTGCCTGCTGCGTCGAAGGACATGAACCGATCATGCTGATTTCCAACAGCACTTCTTTCGACACTATATCTGACCGATTGACATATTAATTTTTTTTTTTTTGTGATTTTAACACTAACACGGACTAACAGACGGATATCGCTGAATCGACTTCGCTATGAATAAGAAGTCAGAATATATAAACTTTATGGGGTCGGAAATGGATATTGTAAAAATTACAGACGGAATAACAAACTTAGATATACTCCCTTACCACTTTTTGTGGTGAAGGGTATAAAAATATTAAAGTAAAAACAACTATTTTTTTATCACCTGGGGCTTGTTTATCTTTTCAATAAAAGCTGGTTTAATAATAACTTTGTTATGTAGACAGTTTCATTAATTGTTTATTTGTTTCTGTTCTTTTTTGTGTTGTCGTTGTTCAAACATTTACATACTCAAAGTAAGAAAACATTTCTAATTATTTTTTATATAGTTAAAACATTAACATACTAATAAATATATATATAGTTTACTTAATGTTTAATCGCACGAGTATACACATACATACACATATACATATATGCATGGAAGTATGTATGTAAAATTATAGGAAGACTCTATTTGTAAATGTGCGTTATTTACAATTTTACACACATGTACCTACCTTGCTTGCTATCATTGCCTTTCGTACGTAGTTGAATCGCAGTAATTATGTTCGCTTTAAATTACACATAACACTATTTGGACTTAGATTATTATTTAAACCGTATTATCTGACAATTTTTTTATTTAATTTTTTCAAACTTTCAAAATATTAAAAAGAGCTTAAAAGTTGTAGGCAATGAAATATTACTTAAATCAGTTTGTTTAGAGTGCTGTTATTGATTTTAAATGTTGATTGTGCTAAAAACCAATTTATAAAAAGTCGCTTTAACATTTTAAGTTATTTTAAACGTATGTATTTGAATTTGAAACAATATTTTTAAGAAAAGGAAATCATTGTTTAATGTAAAGACTTAAATCCAAAGGTCATATAAAATATTAAAATAATTTTTTTAGCATTAGAAATTTGATAAAATTTTCTTATATGAAAATAAAAAATATATTTATTCATTTAGTATTTTAATTTCAATTTACAAGGTCTCTTGCTGCAAATTTTCCATATTCATGTTTGAATTCGCATTTAAAAAATCATAATATTAGTAAATTTAAATCTACTATTTTACATTTACTAAATTTACAACCTGCTTTAAGTTCTTGGCAGTTGCCCACATGGTAATAGCATGTCGTTTGATTTTAAATGCACCAAAATTTATAGAATTACAATAAATTTATATTTAAATAAGAACTCTAATTCAAATTATGAACACATAAAAAAATCACTCTTAATTACAGAAGTAATTTTCTACGTTGTACAAAATATTTGCTTAGAAATAACCAACATTACTAAGACACATTTGTTCAATTCTTATTTATTGTAAATTTATTGCAGATCGAATACAACCAGACTTGTTGTGAAGACCTTGATGTACTTTCTATTGTTAAACTGTTAAAGATGTAAAAATTTTAAAAATAAAAAATCAAAACTATAATCAAAATTAAAATAAGCAAGTAAGAGTTCTATATTAAGCTTAATCAACATCAAACATTTTCAAAATGACTGCTTTGCTGCAGAAAGAAACACATAGTCCAGATTTACACTATGCAATTTTTTGAGCCATTTTTTTTCTCAATTTTCTATTAAAGTTACAGCGTTATGCGTTATCTAAAAGTAAACATTAGCAACATTAACATCCTCTTAAAACTCAAGCAAACGCTTGCAAATTGGACAGAATGTCGTTTGCTATGGCCGTTATAGTACCAAGTAATAATATTACAAATTATAAATTAAAGGGTGCGCCAATAGTTCGTTAAATTTGATGCATATGGCCATACTTTTGACAGTTGTAGACAGACGGTTGAAATTTACAACGAACCTGTATTGCTAAGTTCTCTATAACAAAAAGTATAAAATTTGGATTTGGAAGTTAAAGGGTGTTCCAATAGTTGATATAATATGGTGTATGTGGCTGGACTTTTGAACCGTTATAGACAGACAGCTAAAATTTACAAGGGACATGTTTTGCTAAGTCCGCTATAACACGAAGCTTATAATTTGAATTAAGATATTAAAGGGTTTTCCCAAAATTTATATAATTTGTTCTATATGGCCGTATTTTTTGAACCGTTGCACAGTGGCGCCATTTGGGTTTTTTGTTGCAAAAATCATATCTTTTGAACTGAATAAAATAATTTAAAAGTTTAAACAGCATATGATAGATAACTGTTCAGCCTATGAAATGAGCGTTTGGAAAGGGGGCTACGCTTTGTAGGGGCCTACTTATGGGTTATCAAAGTTAAAATTAGTAGAAAACTCAATTTTATAGTAACTTAAATTTTTTTTTTTACATTTTTAAATAGTTTTTATTTTTTTTTTTTTTCTTTAGGGTTTTATGTTTTAAATTATTACCCAACAAATTAAAAATTTCAATTTGCTGTAAAAGATTCATCACAAATCGTAAGAGAGGGTATATCTAAAAGCATTTCAAAACTATAATTATTTTCTAACTTCTTTCGTGACTTCACATGCCGCAGGTAAGAAATAAGTGGATCGGAAGATGCTGCCAACATGTTGAAGAGGTCCTCATTTTGTCTTACCCTTGATGTTTTGAATGTGTTCTGCAATCTATATTTTTTATAAAATTTGTTAAGAGACTCCTGTGCTTCTTGAGATAGCAAACTGAAACATTATTGGTCGGCAATAATGCACTGATGACGGACGTGTATTTCTCCAATGTAGGGAAACATCAGATTTTAGCCGCAAAGGAACAACAGATGTCATAAACATATTTCCTTCCGATATTGTAGCGTCATCAGAAGATATCCTTTGCTTATAAACGCTTTGTCCGGATGATCCATCGCAGCCCAATTTGCTGATCAATGTCAATTTCTCAGGAAGAATTTTCAACTCATTTTCAGAAAGACTCTCCAACAACCGTTTCACTGTATGGCCCATGCGATCCTGCAGATTGGGTTTCGCAGAGAGTTCCGTAAACTCCGTATGCAGTGGTCGAGAATTTATTTTGGCTTGCGTAATATGCTTGTATCAGGGTAAAACGTCAGCGCCGTGTCGCGTTAAAGATGCCTGTAGTTTCTCACATTTCTCTCTGGAAAGTTCTAAGTCCATAAACAAGGCCAAGGCTTCTTCAGAACCATACTTTTTAATGTGTGAGTTTGTGGGCGTGGGCATGCTTTCCTTAATCCTTTTTAGTCGCAGTGGGCTTGCATTAGCAACAGATTTGGTTATCTGAGACCTAACTCTTTCACTATCCTTTGTATATTTAATAGCTAGCGCGTCCGATAAATGCTTCGTGTTTAAGTCATTGGTGGCATCGGCAAGTTTCCTCTTTCTTGTGGAAATTGAACACTCCTCAATACTTTTTTTTGCCTTCCTTTTGCTCCTCTGGTTGATGTGGTGGGTTTATCTACTGCCATTATAGCCAGGATGGTGTCTTCATTAAGCCAGTCCTCGTATTTGGAGTTGAAGTTCTGAATGGTTCGATTAGATTTCACCCATTTTGCCTTAATATTTGCATATATCAGATAAAAATTATTTGTTATAATTTCGCTTCTCTCAATATTTCCGTATAAGCTATCAAGTTCTTCTAAAGCAGCTTCCGTGAAAAACTTTGGTGTGGTTGACTTTCAGAACAGTTCAAATAATTTTAAATTGTTCAACGCCATGTTTTCAGTACTTAAATTCTTTAATGGTTTCAGTAATTGTTGCGCCAACTTTGAGTCGTAGACTAATCCAGGCATTGTGCGTATTTTGCAATATATAGGCTTATGCTACCATGCCTAAAAATTTACTACTACAAAAAAAAAATTTAAACAAAAATTTACTACTAAAAAAAACTACTGTCAGTCAAAACATATAAGGGATGGATGCCATACAATTTCTGCAACCATGTCTTTTTAACCTTTTTTACCTCTAGAAGCCAAACGGGCACGTACGGGCAGATAAAACCTTTTGAATTATGTTAAGATATAATCAAAGAACAGGTTTTGCAAATATGGCAAATATAGAAAAATATAGATTTTTTTTATTATCCGTCAAAGTTGAAAAATAGTGAAAAAATGGATAGTTTTTAAATAGTGATTTACCAGGAGAAACACAAAGCAAACAGTTAATTTTTTTTACCATTATACATTTAATAAATACATCAATCAATACAAACAAAAAATATGGCTATTCGTTACCTATTTTTCGTGATATTATACCTGAAATCGCAACAAATTGACTAAAAATTGTATGTTTTTTTGAAAAACGAAAGTCGTTCACCTTTGAACGTTTATATCTTCTAAACTAAAAATGTGATATTATTAAGAGTGGCATATTTGAAATCGTTGAAAAGTTTCCTATAACATGGGTTTATTCAAAACTTCGTGGGCGCTCATAAAAATTTTGGTTTTTGCAACCTCGTTTGCTCTACGGGCGCCACTGTGCGTTGTATACAAACACCTTAATTTTAGACAGAATGTCCACTACTTTATTTGGTATAATAACAAGTATAAAAATGTTATATTATAAATTAAATAGTTGATACAATCTGATGTATATGGGCTAACTGTTGAACCATTACAGACAGACGGTTGAAATTTGCCCAGAACATAAGTATATAAGTTGATGTATATTGCCAAACTATTGAACAGTTGAAAAAGTATTAAGTTTGGAGATATAAGTGTGTCCCAATAGTTAATGTAACCTAATTTATGTGGCCATACACCTGAGCTGTTGAAGGCAGACAGATGAAATCTGTTTTGAAGTCGGTGTTTTTTCGCAAGAATTATTTGCATTTACTTTTTGCTATTGCTTCGTTTATAATGAAATGTTTTTTAAATACTGAGACATTTACAGTCGTATGCATAACAGGCCGCACGGCCTGGCACTTAAAATCATTGTAGAATGCTGCCGTGACCCATAACTATATTTTGTAACTATTGCTGGTGTCAAATTGTATGAAGATCCTTGCAGAGACTCTGCTTAGTTTCGTCACTTGTGCTAGCCTCATGCTAACTTTTTGTTATGCATACGGCCGTTAGTTTTTTTATTTGTTGAAAAACATGCAAGCAAAGCAAAAATTTTAGAGCTGTTAATATTTTTAAGCAACCAATTTAAAGCCTGGTTCACACAAAAACTTCAATTTCACACAAAAGCTAAAAACTCACCAAAAGCATACAAAAATCTAACTATAAATGGTAATGTTGCACAAAGACAATGACTAAAAATTAAAAATTCACAATAAGATGAAAAATTCTCAGACAAAAATTAACTTAAAAAAAATAAAATACATCACATCTAAAAATTTAAAATTAAGCTAAACATCAAAAAAAAATTTTTTTTGTTTGTTTGTTTCTGTTAATGAACAAACCCATAATGTAGCCAAGAGGTACAAAAAACCAAGTATCAAATGAGAAAATTCACAAACAGATTTTACAAACTGTAACAAAGAATATATAATTGGTCTTATAATACAAGTTTAATTGACCAGTAATGTCTTTTATATATTTAATTAATACACAAAAACGAAATAAACTTAATCTCAACCACTTCAAATGTTCTAACATTCAAAGCATAAATCTTCCAACATTAAATAAATACAGGAAATACAGGATTACTCAACTTTGGATGGGTGTTTGATAAAACGAATGGGTTTACTTTTGATTCCTGAATAGAAAAGTTTAATGAAATGGAGGATTTATTCATTTATTTATTTATTCAAAAATTTTTAAGCCCTTGGCGCCAATAAACTAGTACATTTTTTATGGAGTACGATTTCAAAACTTATAGCAAGTTAATTTATTTTATAATAGGTGTAAAAACCGATATGTAAAATGTAACAACTATTATTCTTATATTCTAATACTAAAAAGTATCTTCTCAATTGCATAAATATTGAGAGAAAATTTATGTTAACAACAACAAACCACTAAATGGATACTGAACGACAACAACAACAATCTTAGCAAAAGTTTATGTTTGCTAATTTGCACATTTTGCATAATTATATTTTGAACTAACTTAAGAAGTACGAAAATCTTCGTTGCAAATATGGCATTGAAGAGTTTAAAAGAGCTATGGATTTTACAAAAAGTGATCTTTTCATTACTAATGTTATGTAGCATGGAGGAAGCAAGGCATAAGTTCTCGAAGAGTAACCAAATTTAAACCTTTTATTCTTAAGTATGGTCAACAATCAGTTTTAATTATTTTTTTTTATTAAACATAAAAGCAGAATTCTATTACATATTCACAAAACTCTGAAAGTCACATCCCAAAACTTATATTATGTAAGATGTTAAACGAGTTCTATATTTAAGTCCATGTTTTGCTGCGACGACTACTATATATTTCCATTTCAGAGAGAAAAACAGGCATACAGACCGAGAGAACTAATTACTTTTTCACACCAACAGGTAGATAACAACCAAGATTGTAATACTGCCTTAGTATAAAAGATATGTGAGCTATAACGTGATCAATATGTACTTTAAAATCTAAATTTCTATTTAAATATATACCAAGGGATTTATAATAAGATATCAACTCTAAAGAGGCATTGCTTAAGAAAAGATTAATCCATGGCTTGGCAATTACATTGCACGAGTTTTATAAGAGCTAAGATTTAAAAAATTCTTATCTGACCATTCCAGGTATCTATTTCGATTTCCATTATCACTAACAACCAACTTTATGTCAGCAGCAAAGACAAAACATGTACAAAAATCTATTTGTGAGAAAATGTTATGTTATATACATCATAAAAAGTAGTGGGCCAAAAACAGATCGTTGTAGTACGCCTCTATAAAGTCTCAGAATAACCTGTCTGGAATATGTGTGTGAAGATAAATACGTCAAGTTAAATACGTTTTTTAAAAAATGTAGCATGCGATAATCTTTTTCTCCCATACATACAGTACAATTTGTATAGTAAATTCCGGACTTTTTTAACAAATACGATTACAGCTACAAAACCCTACGATCTCGGAGAATCAAACCTATTGGGAAATCAAGAGCACATATAGAGCTATTAATCTGTAAACACAGTTTATTCAAATTGAATTTGAGAAATTGTTTATAAGACGCGGAAAATTAACTTAGTGCAATTTTCTCATATACGATGAGTTCTGTAAGGGATTTTGTCAATGTGGCCAAACCATTCGATCTCGCGGAATTACACCTATTGGGAAATCGAGGGCACATATAGAGCTATTAATCTGTAAACACAGTTTATTCAAATTGAATTTGAGAAATTGTTTATAAGACGCGGAAAATTGACTTAGTGCAATTTTCTCATATACGATGAGTTCTGTGAGGGATTTTCTCAATGTGGCCAAACCTTTCGATCTCGCGGAATTACACCTATTAGGAAATCAAGTGTTTTTGTTTTTTAATTCTCCATCGCCCCATATATTTAATTTTTTAACGGAATTACTTCACAAAACTAGATTTTTTTAAATGACATAGAAAAATTTTGCGGCAAGCGTAGTGCTTTGCGCGCTGCCTTGAAGGACATGGACTGATCTTGCTGATTTTCCAAATATTCGAAACTATGTCTGATCTTAAAGTCTCTCTAGCTCATCCTTAGCAAAGTTGATTTCAACTCGAACACGAACTTACAGACGGACATCGCTATATATATATATATATATATATATATGCATTGCGAAGTCGATTATATATATATATATATACATGTATGTATACTTTATGTGGTGGGAAAATGATATTATAGAAATTAAACACGGAATTAAGTTTGTCATTATATTATATACATTATATACCCCTTTTCCGCCTATGCTGAAGGGTATAAAAACTGTTTTACACAGTAAAACTAAAATCAATGAATATTTGACTTACCATTATGCATTTGCGGTTGTGTTTTTCTACCCATTATGCTATGTTTGTGATTTTGTATGTTTTTGAAAAGCCCGAAAAATTTAAACATTTGCAAAATCAAATAAAAATTAATTTAAATTATTAAATTTTCATGTGGAATTTCTTAATATCACTATTTTCAGTTTTGCAACAAAAACTTTATATTTCTTAAGAGCACTTTATTTGAAATTTAAATACGTAAATGTAAACACGATTTATAAAATATATTATTTTCACAAACACTTCATTTAAAAAATACTGCTTTAAATTTTTCTTTCTTTATAAAATACTTATAAATTATTAATATTAAATAAGTTTTATATTTCGTTTTTAATAAATTTAGCACTTGTTTTGAAACTTATTATAATAAATAATTATTATATTGTATTGTATTTTTTTTTGTGGGATTTTCATGTTAAATTAAGTTGTTGATTGTACTACAATTTTTACTTGTTGTAATTATTATAAAAAATTATTGCTTTGTTGTCCAGGTGGTCTCGGCTTAAGTGGTGGCGCTCTTCTACGTTTTAGACCAATTGTTATTAAAGTCCACTGTTGACACAATTCAACATAATACTCCATGTGGCAGGTGTTTTTTGGACAAATGTGCTCTACTGTAATACAAAAAAAAAACAAAATCAAAGAATGTAATAAAAGTTATATAAATTTTAAAACAGTTTAAATTGGGTGATATTTTTCATACAAAATAATTAACTAACTTGTATTTAATTTTATTTTATTTATTTATTTATTTATTTCTACTGATTCAAGTCTATGAATTTATAATTCTTACAGACTATTAATACATATTTAATGAAAAGAAAATTTTACGTTTTATCAGATTTTCATTTGAGGAATAATCAACATAAAGGTATAGTTTATTAAAGTCCTTGCAACATCTAATGAAAGAATCGAAATTAGCATTGTTCATTCTAAAATATTTTATGTCCAATGGAGAATAGTATTTGGTTGGACGCTGAGGAACACAAAAAGATATATTTTCAATTAAAAAGTTAGAGCAGGTCTTGCCGATAATTGTTTTTAAAATGAACATGGCATTTAGCATAGTTCTGCGGCTAGACAGAGATGGTAACTTGATGAGAGCAAGCCTAGACTTATACGATGACAAGCATAACGGATTCAATTGCAGTCTACAGCGTTGCTGTATATTTTATATTGTGGATCCCAAATAATTGAACCATATTCCAGAACTGGATGAACTAGTGACGTAAATAAATGTTGCATCTTGCCCTGCTTACAATTAGGAAAATGTATTGAATGAAGTTTAGTTTATGGTCTAGTAAAATTCCAAGACCTCTGAAACTACAAACCCTTTGCAGCTCATTGTCACCCAAAGAATATTTAACGTTTAAATGGTTCCTTCGGAAGAAACACATATATTTACATTTATCGAAGTTCAGTTTCATTATGTTCGATTCACACCAGGAGTATAAAAAATCCAAATCTGCCTGTAGCAGCTTATGATCATTATATTTATTAAATGTAAAAAATATTTTACCATCATCCGCATACATAAGTATAACAGTATTCTTGATGACGCTAGGTAAGTCATTGATGAATAATGAGAAAAGAAGAGGTCCAAGATGACTCCCTTGTGGAATACCAAATGTCACGGGGAATGGCTTAGATATAGCATTTTTGTATAAAACATTTTGTTTCCTGTTTATAAGGTATGAATTTATCCAATTTAAGCAATTTTCTGTGAATCCCATATAATTTAGTTTATTGATAAGTAGTTCATGGTTAACCTTATCAAATGCCTTACTAAAATCAGTATAAATCACGTTAGTTTGCATTTTGTTGACAAAACCACGATTAACCAAAGTTGAGAGTTGTAAAAGGTTAGTGACAGTAGAACAGCCTTTACGAAAGCCATGTTGATTAGACGATAATATTGAAGACACTTCAAAACCGTTATTAGTTTTTCAAATAGTTTAGGTTTTTCAAATAGTTTAGGTATTACATTCAGTTTAACAATTCCTCTGTAATTTCTGATGTCATTTTTTCTACCAGACTTAAACAAAGTAATAATGAGGCAATTCTTCTACACTTCTGGAAATTTACATAATTTAATTGAAAAGTTGAACAACATTGTAAGAGGAGCTACTAAGGCCTCTGCGCAATTAATAAGAACGCAACTTGGAACATTATCAGGTCCACTCTTAAGCGAAAATTTCAATTTTTTTAAACCGTAGAGTACAGTAGTTTTATCAACAAGTGGGATTAAAATAGATTGACTTCCAGGATTGTGTGTAAACTGTCTATTGAATATAATACTATGATCATTTGCATAGGTAGCAGAAAAAAAGTTTGGAAGGTTGCTTATTTCCCCGTTATCATCTGATTCACATTCATCTTATTTCATAGAAGGAGGAAAGGTAGTAGATTTTCTTTTTGTATTTACGAAATTATAAAAAGACTTAGAGTTTTTTTTAAAGCTGTTCTTCATTTTTGTAAGATAGTATTTATAACATACTTGATTTAATTTGTTGTATTCGGCACGAGCAACAGAGTATTTCATATAGTCTGCTACTAATCCAGATTTTTTATATTTTTTATAATAATTGTTCTTGAAGTTCTTAATTTTGGAAAGCAATTTGCAATTCCATGGAGCACCAGACAAATGACGAACAATTTGTCTTGGAATAAACTGGTTAAAGATCCAATAAATCCTATCATAGAATTTTTTAACGACATGATTAATGGCTTTAAAAAGTTTAATAAATTACCAATATTCACAGTAATTCAAATCACTGTTCGAGCCGTTTGAAAAATGAACATCAAATTTGTCGATGCTGTTTTCAAGTCCAATTTTTAAACGATATTCGATATTGTTTTAATGAAGTCAGTTGTTATTGCTAGTAAATCGATTATTGTGAATTAGTTACTGCCATCCCTAGATGTCTGTCAAAATTTCTCATGTACATACAAAATGTATAAAGCATCCCTTAACAGCACGGCGTCAACGGTTAGCAATTAAAAAATCCAATTTTAACAGAGCATTAGGAAGTGAAGTTGGCTGCTTGGTGATTTGTTTTGTTTTGTTATGGTTGAAATGTAATGACGATTTAGATATTTTGAAGGCAGCGGGTTTTATAAAATAAAACTAGTTAACATTACTGTAAAAGACACAAAGTTGACGCTGTCATTGCAGAGTAAAAGCCCGACTTAAGAAGGCGTTGCGCTTTACGCGCTAATTTTGGGATGGCAGTTAGTCGACAAAAGACACGATAATTAATGCGTATACACACACGTTAAACACATTTATGCACATACAGTGACATGTCCCTTAACCGGAAGTCATACTATTTTGGCCGGTAATGAAAAATGTCCGCTAATAAGAGTTTAAGGTTTGTTGATATTATATTTGATTAAAGCAATATAGAACTGGTCTGCTGTGGCTGAAAAAAATATTTATTTTAGACTGCTTGCTTGTGTTGATTTAATTTAAGCTGCTGAGTTTTAAAATTACATTCAGTGTTTTTAATGTGTTAGAATGCGAACAAATCATCTCTAGCAAAATGCCTCAAAGGGGCAATTTGTTTAGTATTTCTAAATCGACCTTTCGCCAACCGATTTATTTCACTCCACAACAGCACTTGTTTTTAATATTGCAATGCAGTCATCTTCTGTGTACAATTTATTTAGATAAAAACGCGTCAAACCCATAATCTAGCTTAGAGAAAGAAGTTTAACTGTTGCAGCTTCAACTTTATTACAAGGGGCTTTGATAAAGTATAAAGCTTAAAGAACATTAATATTTTGCAGCATTTTATGTCGAACTTGCTGTATTGGTTGTTCCTAGTTTGCCCAATCACTTACTTCAGTGAGCGGTCATTTTCGTTTAAAGGCAGAATTAGTTTTTCAACTTAATTTTGTTTTTGAAAAAAACTAATTATTGATATTTTTATTTCCTGTTTCCTGAAGATGCCGCCCAACGGTGTTGCGAAATGTTGAATAAATAAATAAAAAATAATAAACAATATTTTTATTTATAAACTGACCTAGTATTTAAAAAAAATAATAAAATAAAATTAAGGCAGAAAGAGTCTTAACTTTTCGTTCGGAGAGGAACCAGTCTTACATAAAGGTGTCAAAGATCTCTTCAAAAGCTTTAAAATGACACCCATATTGATGTTTTAAGAAATTTTAAAATTTCAGATCAGAAAATATGGGCGAGCGTCAATTTTTTTATGCTTTTTGTAATTTATTATTAATAATTTTCTATCTTTTCTGTTTTGAGTCTACTTATTGTAGCTTTTGGTTATCGAAATTATTATGTACTAATTCCGAATCTAGAAGCTTTTTTTAAATAAACAACAAAAAGACGACTCGAAAAATTATGGTTTTCTAAATTTTTGTGAAAACCAATTGAACTTACCTCGTATTAGAAAAATATGAACTCTTTTTAATATCAATTTTTTTTTGTTTTGTTTGAATAATAATTGTAAACAATGCTAATTCATTCTCGTATTTATCTGTTAAAAAAAATGCAATATATTTCTAAATTATGCACATTCTTGTAAGATCCTACTTAAGATTCATTGGAAATTATTCAGTTTCATATTTAATATTTTGTTTTGCACAATTTACTTTTGTTTTTAAATTTTTACAACAAAAATGTCTACATATCATATTCGTGTACAACAACAAATAAAACAAGAAAGGAAAGAAGAGGATATTCTAGATAAAGAGCTTGTACGTTTTTTTTTCTTTTTTTCTTGTTCATAAAATTCTTTTTCTTAAAATTATAACGGAAAGTAAAAGCTATTTTTTGCAGCAACACGACTGTCCACCTAATGATTACACTGTACAACACACCAAAAAATTACAAGGTCCGGGCTATAAATTCTGATAGAGGAGACAAAAAAAAGATATACGTGTATCGGCGTTTTGAAAGTTTACATCTGGATTTCATTTGAGATAGGCTTAAAGTTTCCCAGCTCTGGCACATTCTTATTGTTAAACGGCATAAGAAACCATGTGACCCTTACATTTTAGGTAAAAAATGTGTTCAGCAAATTTATGTAAAATGTTACGGAGAACATTTTTGTAGAAATGTTAACCCTCTAACTCCTCAATATATGGGTCTTTTTTGTCCTTCTTTTAAAAAATAGCAAAAAACACCATTAAAACAGGGTTTTAGAGGGTTAAAATATTCCACAAAAATGTTACCCGTTAAATTTTACTATAAGTCCCTAAATACACCAAAAAGGAAAATTCAACCATAAAGTCAGAAATAAGACGCAACAAAAGAGAGCTTAAGGTTAATTTCGCATTTATTACGAATTTTGTTTTAAATCAAATTTGGATAGCATTAATCACATTTTTTTTAGCTCTAGGCAATTCCACTTCATTATCATACAATGTCCAGCATATTTCAGCGATAAGCGAATGAATGCTTTAACCTTTATCTTACGAAAATTGTTATTACTTACTGGCCTTTTATAAACCACATTTTATTACGTGTGAAAAATGATAATAATTGTGGTTTTAAAAAATCTGTTTTAGAAAAAACCAATTCGAGAATGTCCATAGACCAAAAAAAAAACAGGTAAATATAAAAAAAAATTTCAATTGAACATTAAAAGGAAAATGTTTCATTTAGAATAACAAATTTGAAAAAGCAATTAAATTTTATGATAAATCAGGTCAATTTGGATGTACAAAATAATGTAATTAGTAATTGTGGTTGTTAAAATTCCACAAATTTGGGAATGTCCCTAAATAAAACCAGGTATTAGAATAACAAACTGTTAAACCATTTTTACAAGTCATATTTTAAATACTTGAAAAAGCTTTAAAATATTTTCTAAAAATTATTTTAGTGTTCCATCAACGGGGCCATTCCTTCCATGATTGGCAACTAGAACGATTAACGATGGTGTTAACCATATTAAGCAAAGGCTTATTTTACTAACAGATTAGTAACGATAATTTCTACATACAATTTACATTTAAAACAAAAACCAAAATAAATTTGTTTTCAGTTCCCGTTTTGGATATAAATTATGTGAAGATTACTTAATTCTATGAAGTAGTGGTCCTAGGCATTTATTATATGAGTATTCCCCTTGAATCTGTATTTTTTATAATCGTAAAATAATTGTATTCAGCCAGAATAATGATAAAACAACACCTTATTGAGGCCATAAATACATTTTCAATTACTTCGCCATATAGTATATGTAAATCTAGTTCAGTGAAGTAATTCCAATAAAAAAGCAAATATTGGGGTGACAGAGAATTGAAAAAAAATTGGTACTGCATATATATTATTTTACATAAAAATTTCATCAGCTCTTAATGCTATTTCCTTAAAGATCTTTTCAAAAGCTTTAAAATGATATCCATATTGATATTTCAAAAAATTGGAAAATTTCTAAGCTCCGTACCTCGGAAGATATGGGCGAGCTCCAATTTTTTCACTTGATGTTTTTTTCTTATTTTTTAATTCTTAATCGCCCCATAATGATTTATTGAACATTAAAAGGAAAATGTTTCATTTAGAATAACAAATTTGAAAAAGCAATTAAATTTTATGATAAATCAGGTCAATTTGGATGTACAAAATAATGTAATTAGTAATTGTGGTTGTTAAAATTCCACAAATTTGGGAATGTCCCTAAATAGAATATTTATTAGTGGTATTGCAATAGGTAAATAATTTCAGTTGAAACTGAACATGTTTTCAAATGTGATGTGAAAAGGGTAATAATTCCGGTTGTAAAAAATCTCTAAAATTGCATTTGGGAATGTTAAAAAAGGTTTAATAATACTTATGTATGTATGAATTTCTGCAATAATAAATATCGATGTTTTTCATATTATAAATAGAACTAGGTAGTTACTGAACACTAAAAATTAAAATGTTTTAGTTAAAAACTCCTCTTCTACACAAATTGAGTCCTTTTCTGTGTGTTTTCTTCAAGTTTCAAAAAATTGACCATCTCATAGTAATACTAAATTAATTATGAAACTCAGTTTACGTGTAAGATTCTGGCAAAAATGTCCAACTGTTTGAAAAAATTAGATTTGTTTTGCTATATCTGCGGCAAACATACTATACCGGAATATAAAGTTACGTTTTTCAATAGTAAAGTTGAAGACATCTATAAAAGGTATTTTGAGCTAGAAGTTTTTCCGGATGAACTGTGGACGCCGAAGCATTGCTGTCGCATTTGTTATAATGGCTTAATTTTGTGGTCCAAAGGTAATTAATTTTTTTTTGTTCTAAAACTATAGTTTTATTTTTGAACTCTGAAGGTCAACGAAATTCAATGCAGTTTGGTATTCCTATGCTGTGGTTAGATCCAGGTGAACATAACGACGCTACGTGTGCCAAAATATTTCCCTATTAAAATTGAACAGATATAGGCGAAAGAGTTTTGTATACAAAACTGTGGCATCAGCCATGCTGCCATTTCCGCATTCTGACGAACTCCCAGTACCTGTGCTACAACTTCGAAGTCCTAGTCATTATGTTGATGGAACCATCGCTGAAACAGGAACCTTTTATTGCGTTCATATGTCAACAAAAATTCATTTTTTAAATTCCCATATGGATTACTTTGAGAACCAGTTGTCAACAGAATCCGATGAGCATGGTGAAAAATTTCATCATGTGCACCCATTGAAGAACGCTATAAAGGTAAAAGCATTCATTCGCTTATCGCTGAAATATGCTGGACATTGTATGATAATGAAGTGGAATTGCCTAGAGCTAAAAAAAATGTAATTAATGCTATCCAAATTTGATTTAAAACAAAATTCTTAATAAATGCGAAATTAACCCTAAGCTCTCTTTTGTTGCGTCTTATTTCTGACTTTATGGTTGAATTTTCCTTTTTGGTGTATTTAGGGACTTATAGTAAAATTTAACGGGTAACATTTTTGTGGAACATTTTAACCCTCTAAAACTCTGTTTTAATGGTGTTTTTTGCTATTTTTTAAAAGAAGGACAAAAAAGACCCATACCTTGAGGAGTTAGAGGGTTAAAATTTCTACAAAAATGTTCTCCGTAACATTTTACATAAATTTGCTGAACACATTTTATACCTAAAATGTAAAGGTCACATGGTTTCTTATGCCGTTTAACAATATGAATGTGCCAGAGCTGGGAAATTTTAACCCCGTCTCAAATGAAATTCAGATGTAAACTTTCAAAACGCCGATACACGTATCTCTTTTTTTTTGTCTCCTCTATCAGAATTTATAGCCCGGACCTTGTAATTTTTGAAAAAATTTGATTTTGTTGTACAGTGTTATTTATGTCAATATTCTTTTAAATCAGACGTTTAAAAGAGCAATAAAAAGAATTCGTTAAAAGTTTGGTAATTTAAGGAATTTTATTTAGATTTTTTTTAATTACGCAAAATTTTACAAAGTTTTTTATTTTTACGAGGGAATAAATATTTTCAAAAATATAAGAAACATTTTTTTTCGGAATTTTGAAATATCATGTTTTTATTTAACGATAGTAAAAATCACTTTAAACAAATATAGACCAACAATTAGTTTGAAAAATGCAGAAATCAAAAATAGTTCCGAATTGAAAAAAAGAAATAAAAGGAGGCGGCATTCTTACATATTAAAGCCTATTGCAAAATTAAATTTCTATAAACAGACCTTTAAAACAGACTTTTTTTTATTGTGCGTGTGACATTTTAATTCAAATCGAATATTTTCGGCTAAAATCAAAGAAACAACAAAAGTGAAACTTTTTTAGCAAATGTTAGATTTTTTCTAGAGTTCTTGCTTGATTAGTCAAATACATAATAAAAGTAAATATTTTCTGTTTATTGTTCATTTTCCTACCAAAAAGAAATGTCTAAGCTATCCGACTTTCATCAACAGTTAAGCCTTGTACAACATTCTGACATCATTGTGTCGCTTCTTTATATTATGTACAAATATATTTGCTAAAATGCGGCTCTGAAGCAAAAAAATTACAAAATCTTGTCAAATACTCTGTAAAAAATACGCCACTACAGTGAAAGAATACTTTCAAATTGTAAGATCACAATCGCTTATTGATACACTATTTTTGACAAAGTTCGAACAGGAGTAGAATAATAGAGGACAAATAATATTCATATGTATAAATACCTAGTAGTACAATATTAAGTAAACAGCAAAGGGCGTCCCCACAGAGACGTTATTTTCACATATGTATATTGCCTTATCTTTCAAACCATTTTAAATATGCACTTAAGATTTCCGCAACAAATTTACATATACAGTATTGGGCAAAACCTAAGAAACGTTGTCCAATATTAGCTTCTGAGTCAAATTATGTTTAAACGAACATATTTCAATTCAATGTTTTATTATATAGCATTATATTTAATTTTAAATGCGAAATTTATTCGTTACACGCTTTTAAATGCATACTAGATCACTTTTTCATAAGAAATCATCGAAAAAAATAAGAAGTTACCGTTATCTTAAAAAAAACAAATTTATTGTACAAAAGCAAAAAGTTTCTTAGGTTTTGCCCAATGAATTTTTGAGTAATTTTTGTTGTTGTACTAAAAGAACCGTTAGGTGAGAGATAATTACAAATTTTTTTTTTGTAATATTGTATGACACAGAAACTAATAAAACTGCATTAAAACATTGAATTGAAATATGTTCGTTTAAACATAATTTGACTCAGAAGCTAATATTGGACAACGTTTCTTAGGTTTTGCCCAATACTGTACGTAATTTGGCATAAGAAAATATTTCCTACCATTAAGATTTTCTATCCAAAAAAGCGTCGAAAATTTAAAGTTTTGCTTATGGTTGTTGTCCTAGCTAGTATGATTATGGTAAACAAATAGTAAGATGTAAATAAGTAAAAAACACAATCGCTTAGTCGACTTCGCTATGCATAAGAACCCAGAATATATATACTTATTGGGATCGGACAAACTTATATATACTCTTTCCACCTGTGGTAAAGTTTATAATAAAAGTACCGTCTTCTTCTGTGTGTGCAAGTAAAAGTGAAAAAAGCAACATGGAAAACTGCTTGTAAAATTTTTTAGAACAAACAGGTGAGTAAAATAAATAAAAGAAACAAGAAAGAATGCTACATTCGGCTATGCCAAATCCTATATACCCTTCACCATCTGTGTGAATCTAGTTTAGTGAAGTAACTCCAATCAAAAAAACAAATATTAATTAATTAATATGGTTTGACATAAAAATGTCAGCGTTTTTAAAAATTTTAGTATTTTCTTAAAGATCTCTTCAAAAGCTTTAAAATGATACCGATGTTGATATTTAAAAAAATTTGAAAATTCAGATGCCCGCAACTCGAAAAATATAGGCCAATTTGTTTTTTTGATTGGAGTTACTTTATTGTTCCAAATAATATGGAAAAATTAGAGGTGGGCGTGGTATTTTGCCCGCTACGTCTAAGGACATGGACCGATGCTGCTGATTTCCAATAGCACCTCTTTTGGCACTTTGTCTGATCGAATTGCGTATTTAAATTTTTATTGAATTTAAGTTTGCCTTTGCACACTCCAATCAAAAAAAAATAAATATATGGGGCGATAGAGAATAAAAAATAAGAAAAAAAAACATCTAGTTAAAATATAAAATAATATAGATATAATATAAAATAGATTTACATAGAATGCGAAGGATATATAAGATTCGGCATAGCCGAATATAGCACTCTTGCTTGTTTTTTTATTTTTATTCATATTGTTATGAAAAGATAAAATAAAATACGTTTTTTCCTTACATTTATGTTTTATAATACGCGGGCCATTGAAAATTAGCATAGAAATTTTGTTCAGTGCATCTTGAAAAAATACCTTTTAAATTTCGATGAAATAACGACAACTTAATAAGAGAGCTTAAGATAAAAATGGGTATGTGACTTTAGCTATCATAATTCAGCTATAACTAGACATTTATCATAAGAAAATTTCTTTGAGCTAAAAGCAACAACGCAACAAATTTAGATCAGTGTTTATTTATAACAATTTTTAAGTTTTACACATTAAGCTTTCAAATTAAAATTAAACTATTTAAAAGCTTTTTTAAATATGTATCTATTGTAAAACTATTAATTCTTTCAAATAAAGTTTAGTCTATTAACGTTATGACCAATATACTGATGTACATTGTACATAAAGCAACAGTATAAAAAGAAAAAGTATTACAAGGGAAACTTGAATTAACGGACATCACCCAGCAAAGTAAAATATAACTTGTACTTTAGAATCTGTTATGTTTGTATGTGTGAGTGCGTTTTTGTAGTTCATTGTCAATATCCATTGTTAGAATATGTGCCTTTTAGTGTGACGACAACAATGTAAACAACATTGAACAAGAACGTGTTATTTATTGGTCCTTCAACAAAATTATAAACATATTCAGTTCATTTATTCCTTTTGTAACTTTACCAACAGAAAAAGAACTTGTTGTAGTCTTTCCCAGTAAAAAATGTGAGGAAATGGATGTGATTAAAACACCACATCTATACGAACGAAGTGGTGCAAATTCGGGTGAAAAACCTATAAATTTTACATTGGCATGTCATTGAAGATATGTTGTTCATTTTTAACAAACTAGTACTACTTTTAAATAGGTTTGTAAATGCTAAAATCTTTCTGAGATGAGAATTAATTTTTAAGTAATTAAATTGCGTTACACTATATTTATTTTTTAGAATATCTATTTTTTGCTAACTTTAGAGCATCTCTTTATTTAGACTTGAAGGATTTTAAATTCGAGCTCTTACCATACGTTCTAACTAACAAATAAATTAAAATTGTACCATTCAGAACAAAATAACAAAAGTAAGGGACTATAATAAAATCAAATTTCTTTAGAAAACAACATTAAATTGTTTTTAAAATAGATTGGTAGTTTTTGTAATATACTAACGAAATATTGTATTAAGAAACTTGGGGTAATTTAAGACAATCTGTTTGTTATGATAACCATTAAAATTGTATTATGGTCTACTAAAACTTTTGAGATACTGCCACAAAGGCTTTACTTTAATCCGCAACTTTCTATAATTGTTCTTATAGAAGAACTATAAAGTAAAGTTGTAAAACAAAAAAAGTCCTAAAATTGGTCCTTTAACTCGTTTATAGATTTAATAAGTAACGTTTTTATGTGTTTCGGACTTTTGCCTTTCAAAAAATTTTTTTATTGTTGCACTATTTTCACTGGGAACATCTAGCATCAAAGAATTTTGACTTTTGATTTCTTAAATAACTATCGTTGGAACAAAAGCAAAAAAAAAAAACAAATGTACAGAAAAAATACAGAGAGAACAGTGAAGTGGTTATCTGTAAACTTAGTCTAACCAAATTAATATTGATATGAATACCACTCGTATTCATATTTACAAAGTTAGTTGGTTAAATAGGTGACGTTTACAATGTATACAACCTAAAGTAAATAGATGCGAAGAATGCTGATAAAGGACGCAGTGGTCCAATAAGTGCAGCATTACATTTTGGCGTCTAATTTTTTTATTTTCTTTGGAAAACGTTCGCATACATTTGTAAAAAAATGTTAAAATAAATAAACTTAAGTCAAAATTAATTTCGATTCATTAATAATAATAATATTTTGTAACTTTTCTAATCATTTTGTTTTGCTATGAAAGATCTGAACTTAAGTTTTGTTTAAAATTCTTGTAATCATGCAAGGAAAATTGTAAATCTTAGAAGTAGTTCAACATGTTATTTGAAAAAATATTTTAAAAATAACTAACAAAATCTAGAAAAGTTGTATTAGCTTTTTTGGATGTAAATAAGATGCCGTTCTTTAAGAATGACATACATTATTTTTTACTGGGTTATTACACAAATAAAATTAAAACTAAAACTTATTTTGCAATTGTTTCCTTCTTATGGTAAAAGATCAACGTATTCTCTCTCCCTCTTTTCTGATTCAAAACAAAAATTATGTAAATAATATCTTCTTTGTAGCATTTGACTCCTCTTTTAACTCTGGAGTATAGCGATTTTACGTTTTACTTTTGAATGTGTTATTAGAATATTTTTTCATTCTTTACAAATTTACATGATGTTTCTTCTTTCAATGGCTGCCAAACAAAAAATATTCTCATAGTAGCCTTTAGGAAAAAAAATTCAATTTCTTATACAATTGCGGGCGATGGTTTAACACAAAATATCGGTTGGTGATTAAAAGATAGCGCAGACGCAAAAGAAAGGATTGTAATATTTTTTTAAATTAATTAACAGTTGTAAATATTAGATAAATTAATAATTTTAATTTTTTACTTTTTAAATTTATTAAGAAAAAAAAAACTATTTAAAAAATTTTGTGTTAATTTTTAAACAAAATAGAAAAAAATTATTCTAGCAAAATGTAAAGCTTCATTTTCTGAATCGTTACATCCGTCGTCAACATTCTAAGTATTTACCTTCCTTAGGTTTCTACGTTGTAAACATGCTCCATTTAACTTACAAATTTATGCATAAGAATAATAAGGAATTTTTATAATCCATCAATATAAAATTAGGCAGTCAAAGTCCATATAAAACCCAAAGATTTGTTCGTGCTTCTTTTTATTAATTATTACTTTTTTCAATTTATGTTCACCTTCGGTTTAGCATTAAATACAACTTTCATATTTATTTTTTTAATTCTTAGCATCATATCACTATTATTACGTGCTTTTAAATGATTTTTTTTTATAATTTTTAAGGTTGTGTTCTAAAAAAGAGTTTGCGAAACTTTTTTACAAAATTTCTCCTAAGTATTTTTGCATTTCCAGCCTTTAGATGTAAAACCACTTTGAAGGAAATTTTTTTCTACAAAATCCTCTGTCATGTTAGAAACATCTTTAAGTCAAGTTTCATAAAATAAGCTTACACGGCACTGACATCAAAGGTGACTCCCACAAAAAGTCGCAAGCAGTCTCTGTCTTCTAGTTCAATACACACACACACAACACTATTGAAATAATTTCATTTAACTTTTATTAAAAACGTCTTAGTTAACAATTGTTAAACAAGTTTTCTATCGCATGTATATGTTTCACCTAAGAGCAAATCACTTAGAATTTTTGTTTGATAGCGGTTCATTTTCATGATTAAAACTTTTTTTAATTTAAAAGAACACAACAGTATTACCACCGAATGTAGGATACTACTTTGCTACTTTTACTTTTTTACTTTTATTACTATTTTTTATATTTTGACCGCGAACTTCATACATGTCAAAAGCACACGAAAGTATTAACGAAAGTTAGAGAATGAATGAGGAAGAATTGAAGGATAAAGTAATAGTAAAGAATTAAATAAAAAACTTTTTGCTAGACAGACAATAAAAAAACACAAACACTGATAAACGTAAATGAATGAGTATTCGTGAGTATTTGTTTTCAACTAATTGATGGTCATGTAAAAATGACATTGTTTACATTTTTTGTTTTTGATTTGAACACTTTTAGCATGAGATACATACCAAAGAGTTATTGGTCAGCTGTTAATAAAAATCAACAATTTAAAGGTGTTCGACTTCTTGTTCTTATGCTTTTGATTGAAATGATTTATTATTGTAAATTAGAATAAAGTAATGAATGTCTAATTTGGATGAAAATAATTTTTCGCATTAAACTTTAACAAAAGGAAATTAACGAATGTTGAAGATTTCAGCGAAATTATTATGATGAAATATATGAGTTATATAGTTCTATCTAGCGAGGAGTATTATCTAAAAAAGAAGAATATCTATCGCTTTTTAGGCTACGTTATATAAAGTATTATAATAAAAACAGTCAAGAGATTTTCGTAGGGGCTCAAATTAAAATTAGAAGACTTTTTTTTTGGTGCCTGCATTAACAAGCGCACTGGTATTACGGAAACCCAAGTGCCTTTACTTATCACCAGAAGTTGCAAGTGAAGCAACTGAATATAAAAGCGATTCCGGCATAAGATTACTGTTGGGTTACACAGTCATCCTTTTAAAGACTCGAAATTTTGGCACAGAAATGTTGAACAGTGAATGCGAATTAGTACCGGAGTATCATTTTAAAGATATTAATTCAATTGTATTTGTTAAAAAATTATAACATTATTTTTTACGTCAGAATGTACATAGGAAATAGAATAGATTTTAAGTATTTACTATTGTGTTATAAGCTTAGACGATAAATATAGCACCTTAAGATTAATTTGCTAATTTTAATGTATTTGTGTGTCATGAACAAGGAAAATGAATTTCTTTTTATTAATATATTCAATTAGATAAGATAAATCAAAATTATTACAAGTTTTTGACATATCTGCCTGAGCCCTTAGTCTTAAATTCACATTCACATTCCAATTCCGCTCTTCCTAAATCAATATTAGCAATTTCACCAACAAAACTCAAAAAGTCTTTTTACTTCAGTGTTACAAAACAAAAACAACCAAAAAGAAGTAAAATTTGCAATATTTTTTTTACCCTTCACCACAACAAGTGGAGAAAGGGTATATCTTAACTTCCCATGCCGTTTGTAATTTTTACAATATGCATTTCCGAAACTATAAAGTATATATATTTTGAGTTCTTATGCATAGCGAAGTCCATTGAGCAATGTCCGTCTGTCCGTCCGTGCTAGTGTTGAAATCAAGACGCTAGATCAGCTAGAGAAAATTAAAATACGCCAATCGATCGGACATAGTATCGAAAGAAGTTCTATTGGAAATCAGCAAGACCGGTTCATGTCCTTCGAGGCAGCGGGCAAAACACCACGCCTACCTCTAATTTGTCAATATCATTTGGAACAATGAAGTAACTCAAATCAAAAAAACAAATATATGGGGCGATAAATAATTTAAAAATAAAAAAACAAAATATGAAGTGAAAAATGGCGCTCGATCATATTTTCCGAGTTATAGGCCTCTGAATTTTCTAAGTTTTTAATATACCAATATAGGTATCATTTAAAATCTTTTGAAGAGGTCTTTATGGAAATACTAAAAATTATTAAGAATACTTAACCCATTAAGGGCGAATGACATTTTTATGTAAAATATAAATATGTGTAGTACTTAAATTATGTTCTTATTTTTTAATTCTCTTCACCCAATATTTGTTTTTTTGATTGGAGTGACTTCACTAAACTAAATTTACATGTATGGTGAAGGATGTATAAGATTCGGCACAGCCGAATATGGCACTCTTACATGTTACTAAATGAAAAAGGCTTAAAAGTGAGTCATTGACAGAGTTGTATAATGTTGTACATATTCAGATATAATAGAAATGAGAACGCAAATTACGGCATTAGGTATCGATAGAGATTTAAATTTGAATTCTATCACACAGAAAAAGGATTGGCAAAAAATCGGTAAGTATATTTAAAATTTTACTATTAATATCATAATTTAATATTTATTATGTATAAAATATAATCTTGACACATTTTTCATATTAAAAACTAACAAGCGATATTGGATATTAAAAGTTGGTTGCAATTACTGTTTACAAAGTTTACCTGACGGATTTGTGTCTTTATTAAAATATTATCTGTTAATTGGGTGATGCAACTAAACTTGTTCAACAAATTTCTGATAATACCTGAATGTTGGTAGTTAGAATCATTAAATCAACCGTATCTTCGAAAATCAAAATAGTTTTGACATACATAATGAAAATAAAATTTGTACATTTAAAGTTTAAAAATATTTTAGTTTAAAAAAAAACAATTTTATAGGAGCAAAAGTTTGCCAATTTTGTCGAAGGGTGAGTTCACGATTAATTAAAAAGGAGTTTTATGCACAAAAATACTTGAAAAGGTTTGAATTATTATTATTAATTATTGTCAAACATGTCGTTTTTTCGGTTAAAATGGAAAGTGGATGGGTTTAAGTGAAAAGTAAGAAATCCGGACGAAATAGGGAAGCGTAGTGGTGAGGATGAAGTTGGCGTTTGGTATCATGAAATTTGTTAAACATACTCATATTCTTGTAAACTAGTTTTTAAATAAATGTTAAATCGAAAGCATTTTTTTTTTTTAATTCACAATTATATTTTATTTTGGTAGTAGTCCTCCTTCTCGAATAATTTTCTAAAACAGTTCGGAGTACCTCATTAATTTAGTCATGTTAACCGAACTCCAAAGAATGCTCATAACCGACAAAATTCGAATTAAAATTTCGATAAATATCGAGTGCCATAAGTTTCATTTAAAACACTAATAAAAGAAAATGTGAAAATCCTTTAGATGTACTCGATATGTTGCAAATTGTCTCACAATCAATTAAGTTAATTAATTGTACCAAGCAAAAAACTTTAAAGCTATTTGTAAAGATAAGCGTTCGTACAGCCAGGATATACAGATTTTCAAAAGAATTTTTTTATAAGAATATAATACTAAAAGCTTTGCTGATTGGAAGAATTCTCATTCTGTCGTTAAGAATTACTCAGTATATTTTGCTTTTCTTATGAAATAAATTAACTTCAGTTAAATTTTTATTGTTTTCTTAAATTATTTATTAAATATTCAAAATTTTCAATATGATTCAGTGCCGTAAGCACTTTGCAACTTTGGTGCCCTAGGTTTAAAAGTCTGAAAAGAAAGAAAAACTGAAAGGGGTATAAAGTTAGTTATACCTTCAATCCTCTTTTGTTTTTCATTCGTTTTTTTAAGCACAAAAAAAAAACAAAAAACATTTCTTGAGTAGACCCAAATATAACTTATAAGAAAATCGTATACACAAAAATTTTGTTGGCCAATTTCACAATTTCGTGCAAAAGCACGCTTCTTTGATATCAATTTTGGTAGAAAGCCTCGATGTCCAACCTTTTCCAGTAATTGAAACATGTTAATAAAAAGCACTGTACAAAGTCACCTCTCCTAAATGGTACCAAGTCTTCTTCTGAATTCTAACTGAAATGAAAGCATTGTTTCTGGCTTTTAGCCTCTTATTAAAAAAAAATTTGTCTTTAATTTTAATTGCCAATTGATGAAGAATTTTAACTTTTTCTCTTAGAGTGTATGATCTGAATAAAACTTTTAATGCCAGAGTGAAATTATTGTAACATCTTTCTTTAAAAATGAACATAATTTTTTTTTAAATATTTATTCTTAATAAATTAAATACTAGAAATTAAAATAATCGTAAACAAAAGTCGAATTAAGATTAGGCATTTGGTTGGTAATCTTTATGGTTGTAAAATTTTATTTAAAAAATCACAGTTTAGTAGTAACACTTTTATTGATGTTTTTCTTTTTGTCTCTATTTCACTGCAAAAAAATATTTTCATTTTAATATCCTGTTTTACTCTGCAGTTAAGTTAATGGTCGATATATTACCCTAAAGAGTTATCATTCAAAATAAAATTGTGTTAAAAAAAGCAAAACTATTTAAAACTTACAATTCTGAAATTTATATTCCATATAGAGATTGAAAGCACTAAAATTACATTTTAACAAAATTCATGGCATAAATAATAAATGTATCAATTATAATCATTCACACATTGGCCGACCGACCCTCTATGACCGTTTTTTTTTTCATTAACACAGGCATTTACTATTTCACGTTATTTCATTTGCAACACTATGCTTTTAAGTATCAAGGTTAAGGTTTCCGTTTATATTTTGCCGGCAATTTGCATGTGTATTTATATTTTTAGTAATGAGATGGAAAAATTTATATACAATAGTTTTTAAATAATTGAACATATTATTCATATTTAAATGTAAATTTTTAGAGGTCTGCTAAGTAATGATTTGAAAAGGCTTTTTTATCTTTCTGATTTAAATGAAAAAGTCTAACGTTTAGTAAGCCTTAAATTGTTAAAATAGATTATTTTAGAACTTTTCTCAAGTAAACAAATATTAGCAAAAAAAAAATTAAACTCTAGAGTGTTACATTTATTTAAAGGCTCCTTTGATTTTTTAGTATTTTTTACTTTAAAATAAATAATTTTCCAGGGGCAATCATTTGAGGTGGGTCGAACAGCAACATAATCTGGAGAACAGAATGGTCAGTGAAGTTATTCAATCCGAAATTTATTAAGTTTCAGATTTTTAAATATCTTGTGAAAGCCGGCTAAGCCAACCGCTGCCAACTTTTAAAACCACCGCCGCAGCCGGAAAATTATTTATCTTGAAAAAGTTGCTGTCATGACTTAGGTGGAAAGAGTATCTATAAAATTGTCTTCTTGTTTGTAATTTCTAAAGCATACATTTTTAACTTCATAAAGTATATATGCATATATTCTTAAGGCTTGTTTATGGAAAAATCAATTTAGCAATGTCTGTCTGTCCGTGATTGGACTTAAATCATTTTCTGTTGTTTGCAATAACGATTACACAACTCATTAACGTCAGCTTAACGAGAATAGATACAAGTTGAAATTGAAAAAAAAGAGTAAAAACATGCATGTATTTATTTCTTAGATTTCAATTTACACACATAAATACAACATCCAGGTATGGAATATGACAAGTGTATGGAATATGACAGAAAAGCATGATAATAGTTTTGATTGAAGAATATGTTTATGTGCACCTTTTTCCTAACAAAAAATTTTTAAAATAAAATTTACTAAAATAAACACGTAAGTTTAATTTAAATAAAATGAAAATAAATTAAACTGTGTTTGTATTTTGTGTTCAAATATATGTATGTATGTAATATATGTATATGTATGTATGTTTTGTGTTATTGCTTATATGTATGTATGAATGTACATAAACCAAAATGTTTCATCGTTTATTTTTTCGACAGATTTAACAACGCACAAATTATACTCACTTTCTTAATGAATAAAGTTTGCTAACTATATTAGCTTGTTTTAAGTAGTGGCGATTATCGTTAAAAATCTTAATAAATAACAACAAACCGATAATTGTTAAAAAAGAGTAGTATACGGCATTACAGATGAGGCAAAAAAAATGAAAGAATACTCACTATTAATGAATAGTTTTTAATGAATTGCTACGGAATTTAATAATATCGGTCCGTAAATAGCTGTTACGAATATAATATCTGGCAACCCCTGTAGTTGTTTCCGTATGAGCGTGGTGAATAAGTAAATGGTGTGTGTATAAAATAAAAACCACAATAAGCTAACAAAAGCTGAGCAGCCTCAATGACTGCGTTGGTAAAGGTGCGTGCTGCAAAACAGGGTGCGTGCTGAGCTCGATACCGCATTCGGACATGCGTGCAACGAAAAAATAATAATTGTTATAAGCAATTTAAAATTAATAAACAGCAGTACAAACCTCTCGAGAGGCAAAAGAGAATCATTGTGTGAAGCCATGGCAGATAATTTAGTGGAGACGTCTGATTTAATAAAAGGAGTAACAGATAATTGTCAAGAAGCTCTTTATAATAAAAAGTAATAGCAATAGCGGTTAGCGCAGGGAAGTGTAACAGCATAACAACAGTGTATGGCAGACGTGTGTTGTGGCTACTTGATTAAAGGAGATGACTGGCTTGGATAAAAGGAGTAATGGAGATGTCTGTGGATGGTTAAGGTTACTAAACAAGGCATCGAGTAGTTCATGTCTCGCCGGAGTAACACAGTAGTGTAGCGTGGATGGCTGCGTTTGTAGTAATAACGCATGTTAAGTAAATACGAGACCAAGGGTTCACAAGACCGGTAGGATCAAGAAGTATAGCCAAAGAAAGCCATAAAGTAAGAATGCAGAATCATGAGACACAGTGGTATTTGCAATCAAAAGAATCTGTACGTTTATTCTAAAAGGGAAAAACGTAACAATATAGTAGAAAGTAGGGTTTTTTTATACTTTTTCCTTTTTGCTTTGATATTTTGAAAACCGATTATTAACCAAAAAAAAATTTTAATTTCACAAAACAATCCAAATTTCACCAAAGTCGTATATTTTTGCCAAAACATTAGAACAAATTGAATTCAGTTATGCCGAATCTTATATACCCTTCACTATCTTTGTAAATATAGTTTGGTGAAGTAACTCCAATTATAAAAGCAAATATTGGGGTGACAGATAATTAAAAAACAAAAAAAATTGTTGGTACTGCATATATATAATTTTACATAAAAATGACATCGGCTCTTAACGGATTAAGCATTTTTAAAAATTTTTAGAATTTCCTCAAAAATCTCTTCAAAAGCTTTAAAATGATACCCATATTCATATTTTAAAAAATTTGAAAATTTCAGAGGCCCGTAAATCGGAAAATAAGGGCGAGCGCAAATTATTTTACTTGATATATTTACTTCCACTTGACATATTTATTTATTTTATTTTTTTTTTTTTTGTGAAATCGAGTTTGCCGAAATCAACACTAACACGGACGGATAAATGATACCCATATTTCTATATTAAAAAATTAAAAAAGTCAGAGGCCCGTAAAACTGAAAATATGGTCGAGCACCATTTTTCACTTCATGTTTTTATTCTTATTTTTGAATTATTTATCGCCCCATATATTTTTGTTTTTCTGATAGGAGTTACTTCATTGTTCCATATGATATGGACAAATTAGATGTAGGAGACGTGTTTTGCCCGCTGCCTCAAAGGACATGGACTGATCTTGCTGATTTCCAATAGAACGTCTTTCGATACTATGTCTGATCGATTGGCGTATTTAAATTTTCCCTAGCTAATCTAGTGTCTCGATTTCAACACTAGCATGGACGGATATCGCTCAATGGACTTCGCTATGCATAAGAAGTCAGAATATATATACTTTATGTGGTCGTAAATGGATATTGTAGAAATTACACACGGAATGACAAAGTTTGATACACCCTTTTTCCACTTTTTATAGTGAAGGGTATAAAAATGAAGAAAAAAATACTAAAAAACTAAAACAAAAATTATCAATAATTCAAGTTTTTCTGGTTTTGACTCCAATTGCACGAATAGTTAGTTGAAGGTATTTAAAATTCTGATTACTTTTTTACATATAAATTTTTTAAACACATTTAATTGGAAATAAGATCAATAAAAAGATTAAAAAAATTAGAAACTAAAAAAATTATAACTCGAAATAGATACTTGCTAAATATAAACATATTTTTTAATCAAGAAGGACATTAGCAATTCACCACGAATACAATTTGAGAACTTTTTCTTACTACTCGCTAAGGCAATAACCTTGAACCGTCTACACAATCATCCTTTAAAACTTTATAAATACCGTAAAAATAAAAAAAATTAAAAGCAGCTAAAGACAAATCAATAAAAAATTTCCCATATAAATTATTTATTATTTAAACAATGAAATTAAACATATTGCTGTGATTCCCAGGTATTCTATACAACTACTTCTACTCTATTGCAGTGTTAAAAGTACATACGAACACGTAGGTATCGATATTTCGATGAGAAATGTCCTTGAATAAACAGATGTACAAAAAAAAAAGAACTATTTCCTTAAAACTAATGTTTCTAAAAAGACAATATTGCACTTGTATGTGGTTTTTCGACTAAGTGTGAAAGTGCGCATTAACTTTTAGAAAGTAGTTGGAGATTTTCATAATTCTTATTATTAAACTTAAATTCTTTACGTTAAGTTTATTTGTCATACATTTCAACTGTATTTTAATCATACGTTATTTATTTGATTAGAATTAATTCATCAATCTAGATTTATATAGATGGTGAAAAGTATGTAAGATTCAGCATAGCCGAATACAGCACTCTTACTTGCTTTTTATTTATCTTGTCTTATCTTGCCTTATCTTACCTTATTTTATTTGCTATATTCTTTTAATTCATTTTATTTTATCTTTTTTATTTTTTCTTATCTTATTTATCTTAGCTCTCGTTTTAACTTATTTTATCTTATCTTACCTTATCTCACGTTATGTCTACCTTATCTTTAATTATTTTATCTTATCTTATCTTTTTTATCTTAACTTATCTTATCTCATTTTATCTTATTTTACCTTATCTTATCATCTCTTATCTCATTCAATTTTGTCTTATCTTATTTTATCTCATCTTATATTATTTCATGTCATCTCATTTTATCTTACAATATCTTATTTTATGTCCTACCTTATCTTCAAACATTTTATCTTATTTTATCTTCTCTTATCTCATTGTATTTTATCTAGTCTTAACTTACTTTATCTTATCTTCTTTTATCACATCTTGTCTCATTTTATCTTATCTTAACTTGTCTTCTCTTATCTCACCTTATCCCATATTATCTTATCTTATATCATTTTATCACATTTTATCTAATGTTTATCTTTTTTATCTTAAATTAACCTACTTTATTTATTATTGTCAATGATAACGAAGTATACTCTACTCAATAAGTTGTTTCTAAAATTGTATCTATTATTAAATGTATTTGTCATGCTTGATTCATTTGCCAATTGCAGCTTTTCTGTCATTGGAATAAAAAGAACCAGTTGGTGGTACAAAATTAAACAAAACCATTTGACTTAACTCAAAACATATTACAATAAAAACCGTTTGTTCTTCTGTTTACTTAAAAAAAATATATTTTCTTTACAACTTATTAAAGGATATGTGTGTGAAGATAAATTTTAAAATGTTTAGCTTTGCCACAAACCTTTTAATTTAACAGAGCTCTGTTAGAAAGATAACATAGCCCTGTTAAAGGAATAAAATGCGGTCTATGCATCCAAAGTGTAAATTTTATGGAAACAACGAAATATGACAAAACCCAAATGATTGGGATTTGCTTGCGAGGTGCCCTTCTATACTTCTCCATACTTAAAATATTTAAAAGCGCGTGTTGGAACGGGTTTGGGCACTTATATTTTTAATATTTGTATTTCTCTAAGGGATGAGCCCATTTTTATGGAAATAACAAAAGATGGCAAAATCGTAATAATACAAAAATGTGTTCGAGGTATTCCTCTTTAATTGTGCATACTTGGAATTTTTAACAGCGCGAGTTGGAACGGGTTTTGGGCACTTTTAAATTTTTAAAATTTGGGTTTCTCTAAGGGATGAGCCCATTTCTATGGAAACAACAAAAGATGGCAAAATTGTAATAATACAGAAATGTGCATGAAGTAGTCTTCTTTCATTGTCCATACTTGGAATTTTTAACAGCGCGAGTTGGAACCGGTTTTTGGCACTTTTAAATTTTTAAAATTTGGGTTTCTCTAGGGGATGAGCCCATTTTTACGGAAACAACAAAAGATGGCAAAATTGTAATAATACAGAAATGTGCATGACGTAGTCTTCTTTCATTGTCCATACTTGGAATTTTTAACAGCGCGAGTTGGAATGGGTTTTGGGCACTTTTAAATTTTTAAAATTTGGGTTTCTCTAGGGGATGAGCCCATTTTTATGGAAACAACAAAAGATGGCGAAATTGTAATAATACAGGAATGTGCATGAGGTAGTCTTCTTTCATTGTCCATACTTGGAATTTTTAACAGCGCGAGTTGGAACCGGTTTTGGGCGCTTTTAAATTTTTAAAATTTGGGTTTCTCTAAGGGATGAGCCCATTTCTATGGAAACAACAAAAGATGGCAAAATTGTAATAATACAGAAATGTGCATGAGGTAGTCTTCTTTCATTGTCCATACTTGGAATTTTTAACAGCGCGAGTTGGAACGGGTTTTGGGCACTTTTAAATTTTTAAAATTTGGGTTTCCCTAAGGGATGAGCCCATTTTTATGGAAACAACAAAAGATGGCAAAATTGTAATAATACAGGAATGTGCATGAGGTAGTCTTCTTTCATTGTCCATACTTGGAATTTTTAACAGCGCGAGTTGGAACGGGTTTTGGGCACTTTTAAATTTTTAAAATTTGGGTTTCCCTAAGGGATGAGCCCATTTTTATGGAAACAACAAAAGATGGCAAAATTGTAATAATACAGAAATGTGCATGAGGTAGTCTTCTTTCATTGTCCATACTTGGAATTTTTAACAGCACGAGTTGGAACCGGTTTTGGGCGCTTTTAAATTTTTAAAATTTGGGTTTCTCTAAGGGATGAGCCCATTTCTATGGAAAAAACAAAAGATGGCAAAATTGTAATAATACAGAAATGTGCATGAGGTAGTCTTGTTTCATTGTCCATACTTGGAATTTTTAACAGTGCGAGTTGGAACGGGTTTTGGGCACTTTTAAATTTTTAAAATTTGGGTTTCTCTAGGGGATGAGCCCATTTTTATGGAAACAACAAAAGATGGCAAAATTGTAATAATCCCTTAGAGAAACCCAAATTTTAAAAATTTAAAAGCGCCCAAAACCGGTTCCAACTCTCGCTGTTAAAAATTCCAAGTATGGACAATGAAGAAGACTACCTCATGCACATTCCTGTATTATTACAATTTTGCCATCTTTTGTTGTTTCCGTAAAAATGGGCTCATCCCTTAGGGAAACCCAAATTTTAAAAAATTTAAAGTGCCCAAAACCCGTTCCAACTCGCGCTGTTAAAAATTCCAAGTATGGACAATGAAAGAAGACTACCTCATGCACATTCCTGTATTATTACAATTTTGCCATCTTTTGTTGTTTCCATAAAAATGGGCTCATCCCTTAGAGAAACCCAAATTTTAAAAATTTAAAAGTGCCCAAAACCCGTTCCAACTCGCGCTGTTAAAAATTCCAAGTATGCACAATTAAAGAGGAATACCTCGAACACATTTTTGTATTATTACGGTTTTGCCATCTTTTGTTGTTTCCATAAAAATGGGCTCATCCCTTAGAGAAATACAAATATTAAAAATATAAGTGCCCAAACCCGTTCCAACACGCGCTTTTAAATATTTTAAGTATGGAGAAGTATAGAAGGACACCTCGCAAGCAAATCCCAATCATTTGGGTTTTGCCATATTTCGTTGTTTCCATAAAATTTACACTTTGGATGCATAGACCGCATTTTATTCCTTTAACAGGGCTATGTTATCTTTCTAACAGAGCTCTGTTAAATTAAAAGGTTTGTGGCAAAGCTAAAAATTTTAAAATTTATCTTCACACACATTAGAAAAATAAATAAAAATATGCACACGATGTCAATAATAAAGCTAAGATTCTAGTGATACATATGCATGTACTTATATATGTAGCAAAATAAAATGAGCAATTTGATCTTTTGGCGACATTCTTAATAAAATGCATCCATAAAGTAATAGATGACAATTATTGTTGATTAAAAAAAATTTAACAAAAAAGTACAGTTTTATGTGAACATGAAACCATAAATTAATTTATTTGTTTTTATGTGGGTTGACTGTCTGTTTAATTTTTTGTTTCTTCCGTTAATGTGCCAATATTGACACCTTTTTCCAATGAATCACAGTTGTTTTATTACAAAAGTGCGCTTTGTCAGAAAATTATTCATTTTTTTTTTTTTTTGCCTAACTGAAAAAAGTTTAATAAATATTGCAATAAATGTCAGAAAACTCTTGAAAATAAATTTTATATGTTAGAAAAAAATTTGTTAATAACAATGTACGAGTAGTATTTAATTATAAACTTTTCTATTGTTAAAAGTTTTAAGTACTAGAAAAGAAAACTCATTAGAAACTTTAAAAAAGCGGAGGACAAATAATATATGTACAAATAGCATAAAATTAAATAACATTAGGCGTGATCCTGTATTTAACATTGAGATCATGTGGGATGCCAAATTTATCGAAAACTGCATGTTTGTGTAAAAGAGAGTAATTTTGGAGAATAACCCTGGAGTTATTGTCGACGTCTTTGACGGCGTTTCAACGCCGAAAAAGTTGAAACAGATTGAACTTTTACGGCGTTGCAACGCGTTGAGATTAACTGCTCTCATACAATTTCATACGATTCAACTTTTTTTTTGACATTTGACGCCGTCAACGACGTCGACATTAATAGCATGTTTACACGGCAATGTGAAGCACTTGCTTCGCTCTCTGAATCATGATTGCGAAGCATGCCGTTTCCACGATACATACTACATGCTTCACATTGACTTCTGTTCTAAAATTTTGTTTTTCGTTTTAATTTTACTGTTTGTAATTAATAAAATTTTAAATTATAATATAATTATTTGTTTTTATACTAACACATATTCATACAGCACTTTTAATATTGGTTTACTTTTTTTGTTTACGTTTATATACAGCTAGTTCAGATAAACTTGCGATATGGCAAAGCACGTTGATTCGGTCGTGATTGGGCTGTGAATCATGAATGAGAGAGCGAAGCAAGAATATTGGGCTCCGTGTGAACATAGTATAACTCCAGGGTAAAACTCTTTTTTTTTTGTTTTTTTTTTTTTTTGTGCGAAATAGACTAGGAGGCAAATTGCAGCCTTTGATATCGGTTCAATAGAATTTAAATGTAAATATCTATCGGTATGCCCTTAGACTTTATCTTCGGCTCAATTGTCTAAACTACAAAACAGTTAGCTGTTTGACAAATAACAAATAAAAAACATTTAAAAATAAATAAAAAGGTACATTAATACATTTATTTTACAAATACAACACTGTAAAAACAATATGGTTTTTATTTTTGTTTTGTAGTTCGAAATGTTATAAAAACAGAAAGATAAAAAAATAATTGCTACGAATGCACTTTTTCATTTTTCCGTTGGGAAATTCGTAAATAAACTTCGATATATTTGTAAAACATAAACAATTCTTGACAATTCGAAGTACTAAAATAGCAACAAAAAAAACCCTCAGCGAGCGGACAACACTAACTAGTAAAATAAAAGCACATTGGTCCCAATGTTGTCAGATTACGATTTACTAATATTAAAAAAATTTACTCTTTTGCTATGTAAAAGTTTACTCGTATGGTAAAACAATACATTGTTAAGAATTATGACAAGTAAGTCTCTCCGTAAGTGAACAAATACGTCCTACGCTGGGCGCAAATATTTTCTCCTCTAAGGTATAAATAACACCGGCTTCGCTTACCAAAGATTTTCTGTAAACCAGTATATGAAAACGTTACATCTTTCTTATATAGAATAATACGTTGACGGGCATTATGTCCGTGGACGTTATGACATGCCTCCATTGAGTCATTAGTCCGACATTAATTGAGAAGATTTTATTTACTTATGTTGTGTTTTTTCTACAATAAATCAAAAATTAGTTTAAGATTGACAATCGCAATATTAATGTTCAAATCATCGAATTTTATTTTTATTATACCTTTCCCAACGAAAAGTGGAAAAAGAGTATAACTAAGTTTGTCATTCCGTTTGTAATTTCTAGAATATCCATTTCCTACCCCAAAAATATATATATTCTTAGTTCTTATGCATAGCAATGCCGATTGAGCGATGTTCGTCTGTCCTTCTTTTCGTACGTGTTAGTGTTGAAATTTCAATTGATCACAAATAGTGTCAAAAGAGATGCTATTTTAAATCAGCAAGATCGGACCATGTCCTTAGACACAGCAGGCAAAACACCACGCCTACCTCTAATTTTTTTTTATATTACTTGGAACAATGAAGCAACACCGATCAAAAGAAACAAGTACATTGGGCGATGGAGAATCAAAAATAAGAAAAAAAAACATCAAGTGAAAAATTTTCGCTCGCCCATATTTTCCGAGTTACCTGCCTCTAAGATTTTTCAACTTTTTAATATTTCAATATGGGTATCCTTTAAAAGCTTTTAATGAGATATTTAAGGAAATACTAAAAATTTTTAAAAATACTTAACTTAATAAGAGCCGATGATATTTTTATGTAAAATTATTTGTATGTATTACTTAATCCTTTTTCTTATTTTTTAATTTTCTGTCACCCCAATATTTGCTTTTTTGATTAGAGTTCCTTTACTAAACTAGATTTCCATAGATGGTGAAGGGTATATGATTCGGCATAGCCGAATATAACACTCTTATTTATTTTTATTTTAAACTTCGTTTGCGTGTCACTTCTTATTTACCTAAAAATCAAATTTAGAAAAATATGTTTTTAAATGTTTATTGCAAACATCTGTAAACAGTGATAAAAATTTTCCATTTACAAAAATCAAATGTGCTCCTTTATACTGGTAAATTTAGTTGCCTTCACATTTGTGTCTCTAATATCTTTACGAAATTACTTATTTTTACGAAAAAAAAGTATTCTATACTGGAATCAAGGTACTAAAGAACCTCCTTAAAAAACGTTTGTACATATACATCCAATAGTTTTAACGTGATGCGAACGCAGACAGACGGACAGACAAAAATTCCAAAAATAGGTATTTTGCATTCCATAAATGTAGATTACTATCTACTAATCTAATATTCTTCAGTGCCGTAACGAAAATATTATCCACCAAAAAATATTCACTTGATGCTGTTTATAAAAATTTCAGAAATGGGTCAAAAAAAGGAAATTACAATTTAAATTATGAATCCTTAACCTAATACAAGAGTTTTTTAAAAAAAAACATATGTATAAGTTACGGTCCCTCACTTAGGTTAAATATTTAATTCATTCAAAGTTCTATTTTCACACAACTTAAAGATTTAAGTAATTTACAATTATTGATTTTAACACATTTTTGTCAGTACGACACCTTGGATCGTGTTTCAATTGTTTTAATTTTATTGGCTAATTTGCCAGAAATTTTGTGTGTCGATTTTGCTGGTTAAGCAAAGGTTTTGGGTTTCCTTCCTTAAGCATTTTGGTTTTTAAGAAAAATTAAATTGTAAAAAAGTTCAGTTGTAGTACAGCTCACCAGCTCACATAGTCGAGCAAGTTTGAATTAAATTATAAATAATTTTAATAAAAATAAAATAGTGGGATTGATCCCACATTAGTTTAATATATATGTAATATGCAAAAGTCGACAAAGAGTATTCATAAACGTTTAATAGACTATTAAGCCTTTAATAAACCTTTAATAAATACCAATGATGATTTGAACATCAATTGGTCAATTGTAGCAGTACACAAAAATAAGTTATTACACCTACTGATTTAAGCATTAATTTATTTGTTTAATAAAAATTAAAGAAATAATAAAATTAATAATATATTTTTCTTAGAAAATCGTTTGCAATCAAACACCTTGATCGCTTCAGGCTTGTCTAACATAAGCATCGCTTCCCTTGGAGAATAAAACGACTTCAATTGATGTAAATAAGTTATTAAACTCAAAAGATGAAGGCATCAATAGTTACACAACATATTACACAACAAGTAAAACAAGCCATCATTTTTTATTCCATGTTTTCTATTTTATGATTTGCTTTCATAGCAGGATCTTATTTTAATCAAAACCGAATCCTAATTGCAGCCCTCACAGAAGGCAAATATATGTAAATGTGTCTATTTTTTTGGTGCTATTTAGAAATCAAAAGCTTACAAAATAAAACTCATATAAGCACAAGTACATATACATATGTATATACACACATACATATTTACATGTACGTGGGAAAACAATATTTTATGTATTTTATAAAATTCGTGAAAGTATTTCACTTATTTATATAAAACAATTTTGGTTTTAATATTTTGAATGAGAGCAAAAAACACAACAATTTGTATGGGATTTCCATCGTGGCCAAAAATTTACTTGCAGTTCGCTGTTCTTCTCTTTTAATAAATACAAAGTGTTCTAAACAAAATTATAATAAATACACCAAGTGTGAGTTTGACTCGCACACGGAGGGTTCCGTAGCATATATGGGTCACTCTTTAAGTTTTATTTTTTTTTAACTTTTTAAAGCGAACAAACTTTGGATAAATATAAATAACGCCCTGTAAAAACTACTTTACTATTAGGATACATTTTCATCAATTTACATAATTACATGGCCCTAAGTTGAAGGCCTTTTTAGACACTGTACTTGTTTACTATTGGACTCTACTCTGAGCACGTGAGAAATCTATCAAATCAGTTTGGATTTTATAGACCAGAAGATATCTATATTTCAAATATCTTCAAAATCGGATTTTGTAAAGATTGCTTAGCTGTCAATGTAGATACGTTTATTCAGTATTGGAATACCCTTTAATTAAAAGTTTTATTCTTTCCATTTGTTTCTATAGCTCCCATAATTTTACTGACAATGTACAAATTTGAAGTGTCTGTCTCTCACAGTTCAAAATATAACAATATTTTTACGAATATCAGGTCACTTTGAGAACACCCTTTAATTTTTTGTATTTAGTTATAGCGGCTATAGAAAAACTTCTTCAGACGGGTGGTTGTTGTGATAAAAACAATAGGACGACATTTTTTTCTCTTCGTTTACAGAGCCCTATACAGAGCGACATTTATTTTCCAATATTTTTGGCATTATTAAGAATTACGAATGTCATGTATATGCCCCTGGAAATGACCATACGTTAACTTAAACATGATAATCGTTTTATGAAAAAAAAGTCGTTCAGCAAATAAACAAAAAACCCGTAAGCAAAGAAACAAAAAAGATTATAGAAGACCGCATAAAGTACAACAGCAAAGAAAGTGTTTTTTATATAATTTCGTGAATGAATCTTCTTTTAAAGTTTTTGTTCTACCTCTATTCGATCCCTAAAAAATTATGTCATTAGGTTTTTGTTTTTAATTTGTTGTTTGTGTTAATAATAATTATTTAAAACAGTTCCCCGCTTCACTTTTTTAACTTCATTGTTTTTTTTTTTCAATACAGTTTATTAAGCGTTGTTAACCTTTGCTTTAGCATTATTCTCTTTTAACTTATAAGTTAGGTACAGAACAAAATATTAGAAGCACAAAAATATTGACGTACGAACAAAGGAATAATTTCTTAGAAATCACAATATAAAAAAACGTCTTAAAAGATTGATTTTTCAAAAACGTTATGCCTGTATTTTAATATATTTTCTACAAAAAGTTGCCTTTTTTTAAGCAGATCACTATATTCAAAACACGATACCTTTTGGAGAAGCTTTTGGAACAAAGGTACTTTTTTGTGAAAGGTACTTAAAAATGAAAATTTATTTTCTTTCAAATAAAGACACAACATTTATATAAAAACAGTATTGCTTTGAAAAATTTACATTTTGTAAAAAACATGCTTTTTATAAATAACAACTTTTTAGAAAAGAATACTAATATTTTTTTCTTTAAGTCGCTAATTTAAAAAACGGATATTTTTACATATTTAAAAATGATATGCAAAAGCGTAGATTTTCAGGCCTGTATTTTAAAAAGAATTTCAGAATTTCTCACCAAAATATATATTTCAGTTTTCGCTTCATTGTTTCAATCAATTTATCAATTTGTAATAAGCTTATTAGAAATGAATATTAATTTTGTTTCCTGAAGAAGGTACGCAGAAAGTACCGAAATATTGAAATAAAATATTAATAAAAAATATAAGGACCCAAAGCTTAATTAAATAGAAAATAATTTATTAAAAAAAAAGGGTCAAATAATCATTATTAAACTTATTAGAAATGTATAAATTTCTTTAATAAGTATTTACTTTACATAATAAAGCCAAGCTTGTTCTATGTAAATTAAGTTAATAATTTTAAATAAATACTAGTTTTTCTGATGTCGATATTTACATACCTTTTTTAAGCTAAAACGTTTAAATTAATAAATATATTCCTATTTATTACTATTGTTATTATTATTACAATATAAAAATATTATTTTTGTATAAATAAGCAAATAAAGTAAATTAACATGAAAACTGTACGTGTTCTGCAATAAGAAGGGCTGCAAAAACAAAAGCGAGCATTTCTTTAACACACACAGATAAATTTTTGAAAATAATACAATCACTTAAGTTTTATTAATTTAGAATTGCAAACAAAAAATGTCAATTACTATTAATAATAATAGAGAATATATATACATACTTTTGATTTTTAAATTGAAAACAAAGTTACACCAGTTCACAAAATAATTACACAAATATAAGTAAATGAAAAGTCATTTCAAAAACAATGATATAAAATAAACCTTGCTCAGCTACTTCAATGGCAACATGTTGCCAAGAAAAAAACAGCAACATACGAGTACACACATGTAGTGCATTAAATCTTTTTGTAGCACAGGGAATTTTTTATATTTTAATAAAGCCTTATTAAAAAGATATTCTTAAATTTTTTATTTATTAAAAAGTACATCTAATATTGATTTGTAAATCCTGTGATGAATAATACAGATGAACTAAATAATAAATTTTTTAAACACATAAAATTTATACATCTGATTTTTTTATAAACCATAATGAACCAGTTTTAAATTGGTAAAATCAACTACACGCAAAGAAAGAACAAAAACCATATTACGTTCATTTGTAAAAATATATGGTTTTAGTTGTTTTTAAACTATACTTAAATCACGATAAACAAGTTGTTGCTTCAATTTGATCATCAAATATTTATTACGCACAACAATTATAAAGTGATTAGTAGAACCAAATTATTTTTGCTAAAATGCTAATACTTAATATTTATAACTGATCCAAAATAACATCAATTTTTTCCACGTCGTTTGAGGTAGCGGGCAAAACGCCACGCTTGTTTTTCCATATCTTTTCAAATTTCTTATGTATTCCTGCAGGTGCTTGCATTTACTATTTATTCACTTCTTAAAACTTATTCACCACAATTATATAGTTATGACAACAACCTTTTTTTTGAACAGAAGAACTTAATCAGTGTTGCCAAAACTATCGAACCATTTCCTGCTAGATATTAGTTTAAAAAACGCTAAAAACCGCTAACTAGTAATAAAAAACGCTGACATAAGCCGCTAAAAATTACGTAAACAATTTATTTTTATAACCTTCAACGAGGCTAACTTGGTTTCACATAAAAAATAAATATGTCAATCGATCAGATATAGTGTCGAAAGAGGTGCTATTGGAAATCAGCATGATCGGTCTATGTCCTTCGAGACAGCTGGCAAAACACCACGCCTACCTCTAATTTTTTTCATGTCATTTGGAACACTAAATTAACTCCAATCAAAAAAATTAATATATGGTGTGATAGAGAATTAAAGGTAAGAAAGAAACGTTAAGTTACGGGGCTCCGAAATTTTCAAATTTTTTTAAATATCAATATGGGTATCATTTTAAAGCTTTTGAAGAGATTTTTGAACCCATTAAGAGCCGATGGCATTTTTATGTAAAATAATAAATACGCATTTTTTATATTTTTTAATTCTCTGTAGCACCTATGAGTTATTCACTGAGTTGAGTTACTTCACTAAGCTAAATTTACATGGTGAAGGGTATATAATAGCACTCTTACTTGTTTAATACTGTTTTTAGATACTAACTGCCGTAATTGTTCATCTCTAGTTAAGATTTTGATTATCTATACATATAAGCTTCGTTTTGAGAACTGAAATAAATATTAGATGTTCCGATTAAGTTTAGAACCTTGTAATCATAGCAGTATTTGTTATGCCGACAGAGACCATATCTAAAGCAACAAAGTAATTATAAAGATTTCTGCAATCGATTTCTGAGCTTTGATTTAGCTATATTAAGTTGACTAAAAACTCGTTGCACTTCTGCATTAGACCAAGGCATGCAAAATAATCGCAAGGCTAACTCAGCTAGCTCTTTGAAAATTTTATTTCCAGCCGAATTTTAATTTTCAAAAACTTCGTAACAAAAATATGTGGTATCCATTAGATTATTCCATTTTATAGCATTTATATTATTAAGCTGATTTAAAATTGCTTCGATTATCTCCAGGCTATAATCCAGTTGTTCCAAATGTTGAGAGGCATCCTCTTTTTTTTATAAATACGTTATTTGCTGATAATTTATCAGTTTTTTCTTAAATGTCCTGATTTTCTGGTAATCTAAAATGAGAGTTTCCATTTACAAATACATAGTTGAGTTTACTTTGTAACAAACAAAACTTTTTGTAGCTTAAAAACTTTCAAAAACCCGCCAAATAAAATTTTCCCAGTTAAAAAACCACTTCGCGTTTTTTTTCAAACTTCCCGCTTTTAATAGCAAAAAAAAAACACCAGATCTAGCGAAAAACCAGCCGTTTCGGCAACACTGAACTTAATGGTAGGAAAGAATTTCTTATGCCGATTTATATAAAGATGTTGATATACATACATATATGGTTAAGGGTATATTAAATTCTGCATAGCCGAATATAGCAGTCTTACTTTTTATATATATTATTAAATTATTTAATGGAGCTTGACGAATAAATAAAATTTTAAATTTATTTTCGGTATTTCTCTATCGCAGTGATTAGCATCATAGCGGAAAAATAATTTTTATAATATATTTTTTTTAATACGAAAGCAAAATATTTATTAATAATATAGTGTTATTAATCATAATATTTTATTAACAAACGTAATAAGTGTACAATGAGCATAAATAAAAATGGAAGCAAACTACAAATCGAATTATCAATAAAAATAAAATAGAAATATTCAATATTTCTTTAGTAAAAAGACCAGTGCCCCGGTTCCAATACCATTTTTTCACCACACAAAAAACATGGTTCAGGTGAATATATTCTAAAAACCACATATTTTGATTAAAGCATGGGTTTGCTTGTACCCAGCAAAAAATTTTTGAAAAGGTAATCGAGTGTGAAATTAAGCATTTTTAGCCGAACTATATTGCCAACTTAATGATTTTAACAAGGCATGAGACTTTTATAATCAATTACTGAGAATCGATTACATTTATTATTGTAAGAAATAATGAGTACCATTAGTACGGTAGTCTCTTTTAACATAAAAAACTAGTTCCATTACTACTTCCTTTTTTGGAAACTAATGTAATGTGTTTTGTAAGCGAGTAACAAAATATTTCAATCACAAAAGTAAGTCATTATATGGCAAGTAGTTTTTAAGGTAATGTCTAATTTTTTGCTGGGTAGTGGAATCACACTACTGTTATAGATGGTAATAATATTCATATTAATGGAATGATAAAACTTCATTATAAAAATTAGCTACAAGTCGGTGATATTATTTCCAATTTATACATATCTCTCTTTTATATACATACATATATAAAGCACCAGTGGACCGATCTTCCATGAATTTTCACAGGTTGTTATCAGATATAAGGTTGGTAAAATAGGCTGGATTGAAATAATGGGCTTGAAACCCTCCACACAAAGTGAATAATTATTATCGTGTATCTAGACAACTGCTGCTGTTAAAGTGCATAGCTGTGAAAAAAGTTGTCTGAATTGAAACAATAGGCGTGATACCTCCCATAGAAAGTGAAGAATTATCATCGTGTGTCTAGAGAATTATTACACATGTAGCCCTAAAATTTCTACTACAAACTACTAGCGATATACAACAACAAAGTGAAGAGTTGTTTACATTTACCTATGGAGCTGTATGGAGAAGGATCTTAAAATTTCCTACAAGTCACTTCCATTAGAGTGTGCATGAAAAATAAAATAGTTGCTGGATTGGAAGAGTGGTGGCGGCACTATTATTCCCAATAAAGTACCGAAGCGCACCGAAAATAATTAATAATAAATAAAAATAAACTCATGTATAGTAATGTTTGCCGGTAAAACTTGTCAATGGCTATTTGTGGCTATTTATGCTGGTTTAACAATCCCTTATGGCAGAAAAAAATTTTTTATACATGTATGTTTGTATGTATGTTTATTGATGTATTTAAATAAAAAATAATAATAATTTATACTCGTATATTTGCTAAACCTTATTTTAAGATGTTTTTAGTAATATTTTTTTGTAAGTTTAATACGATTCATTTTTATTCTACTGTTTTGAAATTTTACAGTCAGCGTTTGCAAATGATCCGAAAGCTAAAAACAAGTCACTCAACTGATAGAAAAGCATTCTACCAAAACAAACCAAATATATTTTATTTCTATATAATATAATCTGGTTATAAGTGCCATATAATTTTGGTATAGTTTGGTTGCAGCTAGGATTTATCAAAAATTATTTAGTTTAAACTATTGACGTAGCTTCTTTTATTGGTAATATCTATTTAATAGTCGCCCTAAGCCATTTTTTACAAAATAAGCTTAATTGTCTTTTTTGATTTTTTTTTATTAGGGGATGACCCCTAATGGGAACGGGGTTAGAGGTAGTAGTGCATGTAGACTTTTAATTAAAATCTTTGTACGCTGAAACTGTTCGGCTAAAAGATTAATTTTCTCTGTAATGCGTAGTCCGATTCACTGGTTAATCGACCACAATAGTTCGCGCTCTTGATTCAGAGCGCGAGCCTCGTACCAAATTACAGTTTCCCTGATTTCATAAGAGCACATTCTGTTGTAGTAACGATAAAACAGTAAAACGCACCTCACATTGCGTCAAAGTTCCAGTGAATCAATAGAGCTGGATACCCTACTGTCACCGATGAGCTTCTTCGCTCTCTCCTGCACGCGATCGAAACACTCCAAAATAGTCTTTAAAGCACTGGCCCATACATATACATGAAAATTGTATTCCATTTTCGGTCTGATAAAGGTGACATAGATAGCGAGGAGATCAGATGAGGTGAAGTATATCTTACATCGTTTCAGAAAACCTAGGCACTTGAATGCTTCTTTTGCGACTTAAAATATACATATGCTTGTTCCACCGAACTTCACATTAATTATTCATGAAAAGAAAATCGAGAACTTCTGCTTCTGGTGATTATCACCAATAATTACAGATGAGGTAGCATATTCGGCCGTACGCCTGTTCGAAAGCACTGGGTCTTACGAACGTTAAATTGAACCCTGTTCGCAAGACCCTATTCAGAGGTGGCCAAAAGATCGCTATTTAGGGTATCGTCCATGTCTTTTCTCATAACCCTAATTTCAGGATGGCTTGGCCTATTGCGAAATGAATATGAATGTCTTATGCTACTATCATCTGCAAAAGAAAAGATAGAGTTGAAAGTATGAAGTAGAAGTTCTTTTAGAAAAATAAGAAATAGGATAGGATAAAGGACGGAAACTTTGGTACCCCTGAATTAATCACTATCTAACTTTCGCCGAATTGTAAATGGATTGACACCATATTTTCGAAAGGAAGCCCAGTAAGTCCCCTACGGAAGCCGTACTGCCGGTCACTAAGTAAGCTATTGAACTCCATATATTTTACAAGATTAAAATTAAGAACACATTTATACATTACTTTGGAAAGTGCAGAGCAAATTGCGATTGGGCGGTAATTTTCAGGATTGCTAGCCTCTCCCTTTTTGAGGATTAGTGTTACATTAGCAACCTTCCAACATGATGGGATTCACCAACATGGTACAAAATACTGAAAAGTTTTGCTCATGGACGCACTAATGTCAATAAGCACTGCTTCAAGACGGGTACTGGAATTCAATCCGGAACAAGGGACTTGTTTATGTTAAGATTTGCTGTTTTATCATAAGCTTAACTATGAGATATATTTGAGATATATTGGACTCCCTCTATTTATATTAAAATAATAACAAGGCAACAAATTTATTTACTGGTCCAAAACAAAACGAAAATAAAAAAAGGTACGAAAAAATATTTCAGCCCGATGATACTCATGAGTAATTAAATCAGGACTCAATACTAATATTCTGGAATGGACAAGTGCATGATCTAGCCATTTATTAATTTTAATAAATCCGTTTAACCTTTTTCTTTGAGATTGAGCTTCGATAGAATTAACTGTTTCAATTATTCTAAAAATATCGTTATTAGAGACAAATTTGCTTAATACTTCATCAATAAATTGCTGACAATTTTTCCGTAAAAGAAACATTTCGTGATTACTCAATAAGAGATATTCTTACTAATAGAAAAGAGTGAAGCTTTAACAACTTTTTTTTATTTCAAACTGATTTTTTATGTGGTGATTTTTTATGTGGGGTTTTAATAGCATTAGGAAGTAACCTTTGGTATTAAAATCGAATTGATATTTTAAGAAAGGATGATATGTTAAGAGAGGTTCTAACCGCAAATAATGAAACAAGTACTTTTTCAGTGATATTACTTTATTTCGTGTCTATATTAAAAGTTATGAAAATTTTGCCAAAAAATAATACATGTTGCGTGGAGCCTTTAAAAGTTACAAAAAATGTTACCAAACGGCAACACTGGCATCGACAAATATGTACACGCTATCTAAACTGCACATATTAATTTTTACGTTTGACTTCGAACAATTCTTGTCTTGTTTTGAAACATAAATGTTTTGAAGGAAAAACTCAACTTAAATGATGAGTTTAACTTTTCAACAAAATCAAAGATTATCCAAAATACGATTTTAACATGAATACATATCCAAAAAAACAACGACTTATTTGTCCTACCTCGTATATTCTTATTACAATAATTGGGCAATTAAAAATCTTCTGAATAAATATTTTTTGCATGATGGTATTGATAGTTTGTAGTTTTTTAAGTCAACTTTGAATTAAGTTGGTAGTTAGTTATTGTTATTTCTGTATGTATGCATGTATGTACTTACCTTGTAATAGATTCGTTGAATGAAAACATGAATGAGGCATAAATTGGACGAAGTTGACGGCTTAAGCCTCAGCGTCAACTTTACGACAGTAGGAAAAACAAAATGACAATAGCGAAAATATTAAAAAATTTTATTTGATTTCTTTTCAACGAAGCAACAAATTGCTAAAAAATATATTCCAGTTTTTTGGTTATTATAAATTGTTGTTTTTAAATACTTGTTACACTACATGTTGATGCTCTAATCCGCTGTTGCTAGTGATTGTAGTTGTTGTTTTTACACCAAACTTGCTCTAGGTGTTTGTTATTAAGGTTTTTGGCAAATTTTACAAGAAATACGCAGCAACTTATTGCTTGCCAAAATATTTATTTACATTAAAACAAATAAATAAAGCGTTTTGCAAAAAACAACCACACACACTTTAATGCCAATTAATTTTATCCAAAAATATAATTTTGTTTAATTAACAAATTTTATTATGTATGGAAAATTGCCTTTTATTGGCTCTTTATTCACTTCGGCAAACAACAATTATATTTACGTTTTTATTTTTTTTACACGTTTTAAAAACTTTTTTATTTTTTCATAATTTTTATTGACTATTATAATCTTAAAATTAATTACCAAGTTAAAAGTTGATATTAAATGTACACGAGTATATAAACTAAACGACCCGGAGCAATAATAGCAGCAACCCTCGTCGCAACGACCAGACACTTTGAAACTCCGACGGCAACTACAGACATTCATTTGGAATAAATTTAACTCACCTTCTAAATGAAAAGCTCTCTGAAGTGTATAAAACTTACTACAACTACAAATAAACCTCTTGTATTACTTACTTAAATAAGTTTATTTGTATTTATCGTAAGTAACTTTGATTACTTTCATAAAAAAACAAAGTAACTTCTTCCATCAGCGTTGCCGTAATAATTTGATTTACGAAAAAAAAAAAATGATTTTATTTTTTAAAAATTTTTACTAAATTTGATTATGCTTTAATATATTATAATTTTTGTAGTAGAATTTTATTAGCTAATAATTAAAAAAAAAACAATAAAATATATGTTGTTTGGAAAAAATTTCAGATTCGCCTTACAAACAGTAGATGAGAAAAAAAGAGAGATGAAACAAGTAAGAGTTTTATATTCGGCTATGCCGAATTTTATATACCCTTCACCATCTATGTAAATCCAGTGAAGTAAATCCTATAAAAAAATCAAATATTGGGGTAATAGAGAATTAAAACATATGAAAAAATTAATACGTACTTATATGTATATAATTTTAAATAAAAAGTCATCAGCTCATAATAGGTAAAGTACCTATTTTTAAAAATTTTAGTATTATTTTACAGATCTCTTCTAAATCTTTAAAATAATTCCCATATTGATATTATAAAAAATTTTAAAATTTCAGAGGCCCCTAACTCGGATTATGGGCTAGCGCCAATTTTTTCACTTGATATTTTTTTTGGAACGCTACATCCGTTATCAACCTTCTCCTTATTTTTTCTACTTTTTTGCGCCTGAAAGACGAGCTTTTGCTTATAAAGACGAGATAAAACGCATAGTAGCTAAAGACCCGACTTAATTAACCTAGCGGTATTGTAGCAAAAAACAATAAGACAGTTTCAAAGTTTCTAGCAACCCCATCTTTGGTGGGGTAAAACGAATTGTACATAAGCTAGACTAAGCGTCTATTAAAAAACCTAACGAAAAGCCTGACAAATCCTTAAGCACCCCATAGAAAAATTTAGGTGACTACAATGTACTTACAAGAACTTAGTAACTAATTTGCAAAAATTGCACATTTCTACACTCTGCCGAGCTAGAGAACAATAAAATACGGTCGATCAGATATAATATTAATCAGATATAATAATAATATTATAATACTAATTAAATAATAATAATCGATCAGACATAGTTTATTTGTTCTTCGAGGCAACGGTTATTATTTATGATAAAAGGTAAGAAAACTGGGCAGCAGTTACTAAGCTGGTTTCCGCTTTCCACCTTAAGCAAAACTTAAAATTTTCGGGTAAAACGATTTTTTTGAACAGAAAAACTTTATAGTAGGAAGCAATTTCTTATGCCGATTTTTATTTAAACTATTTAATGGGAAATCTGCAGTATGATACATGTGGTTATAGATATATGGTGAAGAGTACATAAGATTCGCCTGGCCGAAGATAACACTCTTACTTGTTTTCGTAAGTTTTAAAACAAATTAGATACTAAAAAAATGCAACGGTAAGCATCACTTCAATCATTACAAAAATAAACTTTCTTTCTATATATTTCCTCTTATATCAAAAACAAAAAAATTTATCTCTATCGGCCTTTATTGTAATTTTTCTTTATGAACAACCAGCACAATCAGCTATTTCCGCACGGAATGCTCGATTAGTTTCGTACTTACCTTAAGCAAATGAGATTTAATGAAACTGGACGAGAGTTTTCTTAAATACATTATAGTTTGCCACACATGAACTCTATGTGCTTGCACAGTTGTTTAAGTTGGCTTAAGCTACCCTATAAACATTATACTTAGGCCTTTGCTTATGGCCGTTTTCATAGCCTGCTTACAAAGCATTTCTATCTTTTGTTTTTATTACCTTTCTGTAAATAAAATTTTGAAATTTAAATATTATGGCAGGCAACATAATATTGAGTGTAGTAGTAACTTTAAAATCAAGGAAAATTGATAAGTTTTTGATGACGGGTGATATTTTCGCCAAAAACTACATTCATTACTTTAAGGCTGATAATATTAAGAAACATTCTGCATCACCTTTTTTATTCCATTATTCCAATTTATTCTGAATTATTCGGATTTATTTTTCTTGGAATTTTTTGTTGCACAATTCTTGATTTTTTAGGAAAGGAAAGACACTGTTTCATGTACTTGCAATTCTCTTTTGTCTTATAATTCGTCTAAGCAATCAACACTGAAATTGCAGAAACAGAATTCGAATGTGCGGACACAAATACAATTTTACAAGAGAATTTATAAAAATTACAGAAACAAAAATTGCATGTCTGGACGGTATTAACAGCGATTAACTGCACATTAATAGTTAAAGGTAATATTACCTGTCCGATATTATTAGCTGAACGTATCCTTCAATAACCTCAAAGTCCGGTAAACTCTTACCTTTATCTAATAATAAGTTATGAAAACGGGCTTTTAAGCAATTACTTACTTATCACTTAGTTTCGCACGTCATTCGCTTTGACATGGTAGAAAAAAGGTTACGAAATATCTGAAATGTTACTTAGTTTTGTACTCATTTCATCTACAGTCCAATTATAAAGAAAAATTCCGTACGTGTTTTTTTAATTTTCGTTTTCTCCATATTTACTGCGGAAAGTGAAAAAAAAATCTGGGTTTAAGAGTATGTATTACCCAGTAAAAAATTAGGCATTACATTAAAAAGTACTTGCCATATAATGACTTACTTTTGTGATTACCATATTTTGTTACTCGATTTGTAATCATTACATTAGTTCCCAAAAAAAGAAGTAGTAATGGAACTAGTTCTTTATGTTTAAAGAGACTACCGTACTAATGGTTCTCATTATTTCCTACAATAATTAATGTAATCGTTTTTTATAATTATTATCTATATATATAAAAATGAATGTCTGTCTGTTTGTTTGTGCTTTATAGGAGGCCAAACCCTTGGACCGATCTTCCTGAAATTTTCACAACATGTTACTGTGACTCTGGAAGGAATAATAGGCTATATGAAGTTTTAATTGGACAACGGGGCGTGGCACCGCCCATATAACCCAAAAATTTAAATCGCCATATTTTGGCCATTTTTTTACCTACGTCGACGATATTTGGTACATATGGTATTGGCATAATTAGGAATACGTACCAGGAGAAAAATTAGAAAAATTAAAAATCGTAATATAGTCTTAACTAAATCTCCATTGTTTATGAAAAACAGCTGCTAACAAACCCAATAAATTGCAAATTTTGTTAATAATATTTGAAATATATTAAAAAATGCTAGCAATAGTCCTGTGTTCACTACCTAAACTTATTTTATTTTTTAATTTAAGTTTCTGATTACTATTTTCATTATGAAATGTGTGCAAAACATAAAATATTGTTCTATCAATGGCTAAAAAGTTTATTTACTTTTGTTTAGTTTTGAGAAACAACAACAAAAAATTCCATAACCATATGGTAAAACTGTATTATTTAAATGGATTTTAAGTGTGCATTGAAAAACTGAATTTTGTACTTAAATGAACTTAAATATAAATGACATTTTAATACGAAGTCAAAAACTGGCACTTAATTCCACTCGATTACCGTTTCGAAAATTTTTTGCTGGGTATGGATCAGGGAACGAAGCCGATGTCAAATCGGCGGCGGCTAAGCAAAATATTTACGGCGGCGGCTCAAAGTCGGCTGAAGTCGACATATTTTCGGCGGCGGCGGCTAAGTTAATATTAATTCAGCGGCGGCTCAAATACGACTAAGCCGGCGACTGTTATTAATAAAATTCAAAATATATATATTTTCCCTTTAATAAGAAAATTTATTATTTGGAATCTTTTTTATATTATTTTACTTTAATTGTGCTTGAATTCTTCAAATATAAATATTTCATGATATTCTCATGAAATATTTATTATTTTAAACTAAACTAAAAAATGAAATGTATTACTGCCTGGAAAGCATATACATATGGCCATTTCACTACTGCCTCATTGATTCAATGGAGTTCTCATTTAATCAATTTGGCTTTTTGTATAAGACTCTGAGTTTTTCCTACAAAATTTGGGTAGAATCCACTGATGAGCTATATATGAGCAGTAGCGAAATGACCACATGGATATGCTTTCTCCGCAGTAATACATTTCATTTTTTAGTTTAGTTTAAAATAATAAATATTTCATGAGAATATCATGAAATATTTATATTTGAAAAATTCAAGCACAATTAAAGTAAAGTAATATATATTTTTCAATTCAATTTATTTTAGAAAAATAATATAAATTAAAAAATAATAATTTTATTATGTACAAACATAAAAACAGCATAGCATACTACACACGTAACTGTTTAGTGCACTGCTAGATTTTTTTTTGGTATTTTAAAATCCCTTTCTTACTTTTAAATGAAAGGTATATGAATTTTTTCTTTCGTTAGTGAGAATGGGAACAGCAAAGAAATGTGATAGCGCTCATTTTCACATTTGGAGTATTTGTTTCACTTCATAAAAAATAGTTAAAATTTTCTTTAGTTCCTCATGCATACATCTTAGGACGTATTACTAAAAACTAATAAATGGAAATAAACGAATTTCTCCTGCAGATAAAAATAGGCTCAAAAACCAACATTTGTTGAGTGAAATGAAAAATGCAATAATTGTAAACTAAATCGATGTCTATAATATCATTGAAAAGCAGCTTGGTGAAAACCAAAACTCATCTTTCTTTCATTAAAAAATCATGTTATATAAAATAAAATTTTAAAAATATTAACAACTGTAAAATTTAATCTGGTAGAACTTTGCTTTATTGTAATAATTAGGTAATAAATAGCAACAATTATTCTTAAAACCTGTGTAGTCAGAACACCAAATTTTCGATTTATATGAAATTCAGTGTTTTCAAAATGAACTTGAAAAAGCATACAGTAGGTAAACACATCTGTATTAACGAAAAACAAAACTTAAAACAGCTAAAAGTTACCCATGTATTTTTAGACAAAAAGGAAAAAAAGGAAGTTGTTTCAAACAATTTTAATGAGGAATTGTTCTTTATTTGGGGGCTTAGCTGACACAGTTGGCTTACATTTTTAGCCGATGTTAGCCGTATACTTCGGCGGCGGCTCAATAATTGAAGTATATGTCGGCGGCGGCTATTAGTCGACTATGAGTCGATCGGCTTCGTTCCCTGGTATGGATTATAAAGGAAAATTAAAACGTAAAGATGTAAACAAACAACTGCCTTTAAATTACGATGATGCCACTTTATATTATTTTGTTCCCACGTTATTCATAAATAGAGTAATCTTTAATCGAAAATAAATTTTTCAATGTAAAAGTTCTGATTAGGCTGGTAGTTTTGCTTTGTTTTGTTAAAAAGTAATGACGATTTCGTTATTTTCAGGGGATTTCAGAGGTTAACATTTATATTTAAGACACAAAGTCCACACTCTAAATTAGATATATTTCAGTGTAGCGTTGTGCTTAAGGTTGAAGTCAGAGTGCGCGCTATAAGCGATGCTATAATTTCGCACTACAATGTGATACAAACCTCTGCTTGTGTTTTCTTATGTCAATGCTCAAAAGATGTCCGAGCGAAAGCGAAGCTACTTGAGATCCAAAGCGATAAAGCAGGTTGTGAAATGATTTATACTATAAATACTATAGCATTTGCAATAGTACTTCAAAAAATTTAAATTATTAAACCGAAAAACTAAAAAATCCTCAAATATGGCAACATACTGTTTTTCTTGTACAACCCACCCAGTAAACAATGCTAAATACTTTTTAAATATTAATAACAATTTATGCATAATTTACTAACTAATACTTATATTTAAAACTTTTATTAGCGTTGGCTTCTTTAAAAAATTTAATTACTAAAAGCTTTTTTTCCCAGCACTTGTCATGGCAAATGTAAAATATATTATCTCCTTTAAGTTTACTTTTAAAATTCTTAACTGCTTTAACCCTTTCGGGACTACTGGGATAATACGTCCCAGCAATTTTCAAACTGTCTTTTTTCTTTATTTTCAACGCAATCGCCAGGGAAGTAGAACTGCCAAACGTCCAAAAACGGATAGCATCAATATTGGAGACCACTTGCCAGTAGAGCAAGAGAAGCGTTGTCGCTGTGTCCGCTGTTCTTCACTTGGCATAGAAAAGCGAACAAAGATGATACGCTCAGATTGTAACAACGCCTTATGTTAAAAGTGTTTTGGGCCATTCCACAAATAAATACCTAATTACATTCCTAAAATGTTAAAAATAAATGTAAACTTTTATCTCAATCTAATAATATATATATTTTAGTTGTCTTTTTAATTTCGAATCGCTCTTCGAGACCACTGATTGTGATTTTATGCCCGATGAAAACACTTGTTGGGATTATATGTCCCAGGATAAAAGGACGAATTTAAAATTTTTAAGTATGGAGAACATAATACTTTTATCATACCTTTTAGAATATGAAAAAAATTTTACCATACATAATTTGGTTTGCAAAATAAAACTCCGTCCCGAAAGGGTTAAACGTGATAAAGATTATTTTTTTTTATTTCTTTTATGACACTGGAAATTAAATCTATAAAGTTTAACTGGTCTCATGCAGAAACGCCCCGAATTTTTAGGAAATTGAGTTTTTTTCGTGATTCTAATATATTTACCACACATACACCTCTTCACAAAATTTGAATTCAATTGTACCAAAAATAACGGTTTTATAAGCATTTGCATTTTTAATATTAAATTGTAATAAATACAGTTTCTATTATGTTTTTATCTTTACCTGTACGTGTTAGGGCCTTTCTGCATGAAATCAGCGATATGTAAGTGCGTAGTTGAATTTTTGCAGTGGTGAGATTACCTTTTTTATGTACGAGTGTAGCAACCACTCGCATGTTGACATGTAACTTTTACTTTAAAAAGCTCCAGAAAAGGAAAGTTGATGGTGTTAAATCACGCGATATAGATTCTTCATTGCGGCCAACGAAACTTGATTCGATAATGTCTATCACAGTGATATAATTGTTCCATCGGAGTCATACAATAATATACTCTAAATAACCACAAATAATTATTAATACTAGTTTAATTTCCTGACTATTTTGTATTTAAAATGTGCCAATTTAATTTTAACTAATATTATATTTTTCTATAAATTAAATGCTTTTTTATACGACGTATTTATTACTATTATCTAACATACTCACACACTCACGAATAAGCACTCACGTGCTTATTCGTTTCTCTATTCAAAAGTTTTATTGGTGCTTATAAAAGACAGTTCACATTATTACACATGTCTTACAAAAAGCAAAATTTTTGTGTAAGCAGAAGATAATTAATTAATGGCTCCACCTTTTACAATATTTTGATTGTTGAAGTACTCATTTTTTTCCATAAAACTTTTGTGGACTTTTTCGGGATTTAAACATAATTTTTTGTTTTACTTTTTAATTAGCCGTAAGAAAAGGCTACATTCTTTGAAAATCACTCTTTTAACCATTTTTGCAAAACGTATAGAGTTTTCGGTAAAATTAAGAGCACGTGAGCTCCCAATGTTGAGTACGGAATCGCATCTATAATTTGCAATGGAACCATACGACTTTCGAGTATAAATACGTTTGTAGTACGTATGATTAGATATGCATTTTACTCCGCGATATCAATTTTTTAAAAGCAAAACAGCCAAAAAATCAAGCAAAAACAGCTGAATCCAGCGCGAAAAGAGATTAGTTGGCATTACTAAAAGCAGATTCTTTCATTTTGCTAAAACCAATGGTGTAAAGCAAATTGGAATTGGATAGAAATTAGTTTTCCCTTCCCCACGCTTAGGGATTCTTCCATATTCTAACTTCCTTACTCATATATAATTGTGCACATGATGTTCTACGGGAAAATTAGAGACTTTTATACAAACTCAAGGCGAATTCAAATAGATAATAGCGTTAGATAGGCAATTATCTAACCTTATACCCTTCATCATGAAAAGTGGTAATTCGGTGCATGAGTGATTCGCGAAATAATTCAAAAATAATTGATTTAATCGTTTAAAACGGAACTCGCTGAAACTTTTAAATATAATTTAAAAAATTGCATGAAAATTTAGCATTTTGTTAATCTGGACTTAGAATTTAATATTAATCAAGAATCGATATTTTTAGTTGATATCGAGTAGGTTTTGAGGGTACGTGTAAGAAGTAAAGTTTTAGAACCTAGCTTCATCACTACTTTTTCTTAAGTGAAACAATATTACTGTGTTATGTCTGTGACTATTACAACATTTACCGGCACTATCGACAAAATAATCTCTGAAATAAATATTATTATTATTATCAATATTATTATTTATTCAAAAAGATGAATTTAAATTTAACGATAATCCAATTATCTTATAGTTACTAAAAAAACTTGTCTCTGGAAATTAATATATGTATTTATTTAGTAAGAATTTTATTTAAATGAGAATATGTTTGAAAGTTACAGGTGTTGAACCTAAAAATTTAATTACAATATATAATTATTATTGCACATACGAGTACATAAAAAAGTAAGCAATGAAATTTAAAACTATAAATTTATTTAAATAAATTAATAATTCAATAGGAAGTTTTAATAGATAATCTTGTGAATTCTCACACATGTTGCACAATTAAATAAACAAGTTTAATTACTCCTACATGCAATCATCTTAAGTTGTTAAAATATAAATTATTGTTCTCATCTTTATAAACTGTAGAAATAAAACTATACCTAGTTCTATATTGAATGGTTTTTTTTAGTGTACAGGTACGAGCGTACCTTACAAACCGACGTAAATTAAGTCGACAATGGCAACGTTGCCTACCTTTTAGCTTTAACTCTGACATGAAATACCTAAATGAGACATTTGACATTTGGTCAGCTGTTTAAACCTATGGTGCTAATGAAATTAAAGCATCTAATTTCCAGAAAAGTGATAAAAGCCTCAATGTTAGAAGAGCATTCTTATTGTGTAAATTGGTAATATCTATGATAGTTACTATTATCAGAAAAACAAATTTATTATTTTTAGAACCGCACAAACTTATTTTGGAAATTTGATTACCAAATGCTAAGTGAAGAAGGGATTAAAAACTGTATTCCGGTAAATCGACAAACATATCACGCAATAATTTGAGATGCTTGCAAAAATAACAAACGTAATTTCGGACGACAATATTACTGAAAAAAACATAGTTGGTATCCTCCTCCCCAGAGGATCCTAAAGAATACACACAGTTTGTGCACATTTCCTAGAATTATGCAAAATAGCTTGAAAATTACACAATATTTAAATCATTTTCCATTAAGCAAAAATAAAGTATAATATTTAAATTCATTTTTCTTTTTGACACGACGCTTAATTTTTGATTTGCCGCCATTGAAAATCGTATTCAGTGAAACACCAAAACCCAAAAAACAACTGCACACACTTCACAAGTATATCTGAACCCTGAATTTTAAGTGTTTTGTGACGTGTTCAAATTAAAAACACGTCAATTTGAAGTGTTTTGCAAGACAAGTAAATGTATAGGAAAACATCTTAAAAACAACTTTTTGTTCACCTAATTAATTACTGCACGTTTTTCTTACCGTTTTTACTAACGTTTATAGTTAGCTTTGCTTTTTAAATTTATTTAAAACGTTTGTTACAATTCTATTTTCAAAAATAAAAAAAGAATTTTTTTAATATAAAATAATTCACTTTTGACAGTTACAATACACATAATAAAATTAAAGGCTGTTTTACATTGTCTTACATGTATTTAGATATGTCATAAATTTTTGTCGAATGAGAAAAATAGAAAGTTAATACTTTATCTCGAAGGGGGAACATCTGCGTGTGAGCAGCTTTTCCTTTTTCAAAAAAGTGAGGTTATAATCAAAGACGCATCGCGCACGTTTTTTTTTTCAACTGGCTTTACTAAAATGCCATTGTGTTTTTAAATAAATAAAATAACAAAATAAATATAATCATTTATACTATAATATCCTGCTCAGGATTTATCACTTCCTATACGAAGGTATAGGTCGATGTGCCGTTCCTGGAGAGACTAATTACATATTTCTAAAAATTTGTGGGATACCCTGGCGCTGTGGTTATGTACCCCTGCCATTTTTAAATTCAAATTAAAAAAAAAAAAAAGAAAAATAAAATAGTGTAAAAGCAAATTATACTGAGTAGAACAGAAAATGTGGCAAAAAAAAATTAAAATTTTTTATTAGACCAGGGGCGCATCTTAATATAAACAGTGTGACCAAGTGTAAAGAAAATTTACTTAACTTTTAGTTATTTAAATAAATCTTACATATAAATAATACAGCATTCTTTATTTTAAATATTATTAAATATTGTATTTATGTATTTATTCTAATGCGTTATTAAATCAATTATGTATTTTACTTTTGGAATTTGCGCGGTTTTAACTTCTGTGGGCAGTCAGCAGTTTTATTTCTTTCTACTTTGATTCTATTTGCACTAATAGTCTAAAAGTAAAAATGATTTATAACCGATTATTACTCCCATTTTTTAGGTACGGAGCTAATTTCATACTACTTTTGCTTCTACAAAATCAAATCAAAAGTATTATAGTCTAAACATACCAGAAAATAGTCAGCATGGATGCCACCAATTAAAATTAATTTGCCTTGCATGTGATGTCTAAAGCAAACAGCGTTGCCATTGACTTATATAAAATATACAGGCATGTCACAGAACTCAATTTCGATCGAAAGTAGTTTCAGTTCCGTAAATTGGTTCTTTAGAAAACGAAAAACGAAAACTTTCTTTGGAATAAAACTACTTTTAAATTTCAAAGTGGAATTAAGATTCTTTAAACTTTTGTTACTAACGGTTTTCAAATTTACTTTTATTATGTGTCCTTATTTAGATTAGCTTTGTTGATAACTTAGGTGTGCGGAATATTGCAACATTTAAATAAAAAGGTGGAGCTTAAGCATTTTTTTAAATAAGCAAAATCGATCGGAATCTGAAGAAGGTAAAAGAAAATCGATCGGAATTGTTAATACGGAATTAAAACATTTCCGATCGGAATTTGTGACATGCCTGATAATTCATATTTTGTCTGAGCTTTTAATAAGCTGCATTTTGAACTTTGCAAGAAATGAATGAGCGAAACCAAGGCAAATTGATACAGGTGACTGCATAAGCTTTTACGTGTATTTTGTTTCTGTAAAATCGTGTTGCACTGCCAATAACGTCTGGCAATATCTGTGTATGGATTTGTGAAAAAAGCAAGCAATTGAACACATACATACAGTACACATCTACACACAATAGACCAATCACCAGGTGGCAGCGTAGGCAAATTCATTAATTTTTGCCGTGAACACTACTGTCAAACTTTATATATAAAAAATCTGTGTACTATTTTTTATATATGAAGTTTGACATTCGTTTCTACCAGCAAAAAATAATAAATTCTCTAACGCTGCCACCTGGTAATTGATTCGCGTTGCAATAGACAATATACAAATGCAATATGAAAGAAAGCAACAATTTTGACAAATCGCAAAGGAAAACAGAAAGCATATGTTGACCGTATGAGCTAATGCAGTCTCCTGTTCAATATGCCTTGTGCGAAACACAATTTTCCACTAACCCATATGCAGTAAAATTATACTGAACGGCGTTGCCGTTGTACTGCTTTTTTTATTAAATGCGATTTTTTTTGTTTAGTTTTATCTTGTGTTTTTGGTAAGGAAAGTTCAAAATACAGATTATAAAAAGTTTTTTTTAATTTTAAAATTTTCCCTGGTCAAACGCTAGACACCGCGGATTTACATTCATACTTAACTCATAAAAAGTCAATATGATACTGAAACAGTGTCTATAATGTTGTGAGCAAACAAATATGAATAATTAAAAATAAAAAGTTGCATTTGTGGCTATCAAATTGCTAGCACAAAAAGCAACAACAAATGTACAAGACGAGTTACAAAGAGAACGATAAAGAAAAAAAAGCTTAAAGTTGTGTGTGAACTTCGTCTCACCAAATTAACATTAAGATTAGTTGGTTAAATAGATGATGTTTACGATGTACATAACATAAGGTAGATAGATGCAAAGAATGCTGATCCAGGATGTGGCGGTACAGAAAATGCTGCATTTCATTCTGCTAGCGTCTAATTTTTCTTGTTTTCTTTGGAAAACGTCCGCATACATTTGTAAATAATTTTTCTTTCTAATAATGTTTAGAAAATTAATTAAAAAGAATCAAAAAGCCGAAAATAAAGTAAAATTTCATTAAAAGTTTTTTTTATTAAATCTGTACCAAAGATCAGACAAAATTTTTATTATGTGTTTTTCAAAAAAAGTTACCGGCGACCCTGCTTGCTACAGACATGGCACATTTTTTTTCATCAAGAATGTGGTAGAAACTTTGTAGAACAGCGTCAGTGATTTTCACTGTTTTTTAAATGAATTTTTGAATACTGAATTTATTCATATTTTAAAGGAAATTATTTGGAATAAAAACAATTGCTGTAAATCAAGGCACATTAATTATACTAAGTAGTAGCGGCTTTACAACAAATACAACATTGCAATAACACCATGGTGTTTTATTGTTGTTTTGTCCGTTAGAAATGTCAAAAACATAAAGAGAAATTAAAGATAATTGCTTTTAATACAAATGCTTTCTTTGTTTTGCATATTTTTGTTGTTAGGGTATCCATACACTTCCAATTAAAATCTGCAATAATTGATGTTGTACAATTATATTTGTACTTTGCACAATACATTGAACAAAATCCAAATTCTTTTGATTTAAATTGCACAAAAAAAATATTTTGTAATATGTTGACGACATTGTTTATTTATTGTCGTTGCTAGACAGTTCTCTTTTTCATCACTAATGTCACTAAGCATTATTTAATTTATTCGTTTAATATTTTTATTTAAAAATGGTTTCGTTTTCTTTTAACACATGCATATGAAAATGCCAAAAAAATTGCGCCATTAAAAATATTGTTACACTTATTAAGTATTATGGAATAAAACGACAATAATTACAGCAATAAAGTACTCAATATCATTGTGTAGTGTATCTTTAAGGTACAATTATGCGAACGTTCACTTAAGCTAACCTAACGGACGTTTGATTTTAAATATACTAAAACAATGCAAACGCTTACCGAAATTAACTGTCACGTTTCCGAAACGCTTCAACCTGTATAAAATAGGTTTTGACGGCATTGTTACGTGACATTTGTAAGACAGTGCTGGAATTCTATGTGTTAAGTACCATTGCGGGACATTTGCCCGTTTTAGGTACTTTTGAAGTAATTGATAATAATTGTATCATTCATCAGTTTTTATCATTTTGCTTAATAAAAGTATAATAAATAAATAGTTATATTAAATACATAATAATATTTTTTTAAATAGATAATTAAATTAGTCAATACATTGCACATATTGCAATGTAAAATATCTTTCGAAGCTAATTTAGTACTTTTTCCACATTTACATGTACGAAACAGTGCCCGCAACTATGCCACAAATCTCAACACTGTTCTGAACAGCTGCAGCAAATTGAAAATTGTTTTATATTTTAGCTTTTATAGTTTTTTTTTTGCAAAACAATTGTACTTATTTTTCTTTTGGGTTTTTGAAATTAAAATTACAAACAAAATTATAATCACACGCGAACAAATTGTGCTGCACAATGTTTTATTTTTGTTTATTTTATAGACATGCGTCACATTTGAAAAGTTTCTATAAGTACATAAACGACCGTACGTTAAAATACGTTAAGTTTTTCTTTTTAATTCGTAAGCAAAGTAAAATACAAAAAACTTTTGACGTTTCCAACTGCAAAGCTGTTGGGCGGACTTAGTAAAATAAAAGTACCTTACTGTGAATGTTTAAATTTCGCAACACATTCACAATAATTAAAGTAAATAATTGACGTTGTGTGATGTGTCATGTTTATTCTTCATTCACAATGTGTGCAGTGCTAACAAACGTCAACCGAGCAATAAATGTTGGCAACAAAAAAGAAGCATTAAAATAAGAAAAATTGAAATATTATTCCCGCATTAAAATTTACTATTGGAATAATGCAAGAAATATAAGCTGCTTATACTTCTCTACTTAGCTCAAGCAAACAAACTAAAACAAAAATTAATTAAAAATATCAACCTGCACATTGAAATTTTGTGTCAAAAATTCCAGACAAAGGTAAGAAAACTAAAAAAAAAATTAAAAAAAGAAATATTTCTTAGCAATAGTGATGCGAAAATGAACGTGCGTTAAAGTTAATATAAAAATACTACACCATTGAAAGCAACTTATTCGAGCAATAAAGATTAAAAAACGAACAAAGATCAGTCGATAGAAATTTTGTGTCATATTAAACTGGATTTGATGTATTTGCGTATTAAATTTAACATTGCTCTTTTCAGTAAAACAATTATTAACATACAATAAACATGTCAGTGGATGCTTATGGACCAAGTTCTCAGACTTTAACGTTTTTGGATACGGAAGAGAATGACTTAATAGGAGCCGATACTCAGGCATCTGACTTTGATTATCGCGATTTAACCTTGGCCTCTCAAACTCAAGCTTCACAACTCGATGGTGGTCTTGGTACAGGTGGTGGTGTTGCAAGTCAAGTAAGTTTAAGAAAATAAGGTAAAAAATATTTATTCTGCAAAAAGTGTTTTTGTTTAAACAGAAGAAAAATATAAAACTTGGGCATGATTTTTAACAATTTTTATGTTGACAGTGACTAAGGTTAAATAATATACGAACGAGCTCCTTATTATTTAGTAAACAGTAGTGTATGGAATGCTGACTTTTAGAGTAAAAGTGCTTGATTTTAATTTTTTCGAAGGTATATGTTGTATGTTTTTATTTATGCAAGGAGTGCTTAGATAAGTTTTAATGCATGGCCCGTATGAATGTCAAGTATTAAACAAATTAATATTAATTCCTTTTGGTTTTATAAGGAGCATAAAGGCAAATTAACTTGGAACCATAAACATTTTGTTTAATGTATAAAAATGATAGCTGACCTGATGCCTATTTTTTATCAATTTTATAGTCTTAATGAAAGAAATTCTACCTAAAATATCATTTTAATGCAGTACTAAAGTCCTAGTTAAATTAATTTAATAATTTGCTTTTTACCTTGACGCAAAAATAAATAAAATAGTTTCTGACGATTTAAAAATTCAAGTGAATTTGAACATTTTTAAGAACACTATGACAAAAAATAATGTCAACAGGAAAAATAAATGCTGCTAGTTTCAAAAGGCTTCCATCAAAAAAATTTTGTATAAAACTTCTTGGAAAATACATTTTTTAACTTCTCTCTGACTATAGAAATATTACATTTAATTAAACTAATAGTTAAAAAATTCAGTGTGTCGACATGCTTTTGGTTAAGATTTGTAGTTTTTTTTTCTTAATTTATTACTTACACCATTAACAAATTTAATTTGTATTTAGTTCCTAAAAAACCATTTGAAGTGTGTCTACAATAGTTCAAAGCCTTTCGAAGGACCCTTGCATGCATTTTCTATTGAAATAGTCACTAAATCGTTACTTCATGGTATTTAAATATGTCGCAAATAATGTCGAATTATGATCTAATTAAACATGCAACTGTACTAATACTAGTAAAGGGAAATTATTTAGCGTTTTTAAGAAGGATTCAATTTGGGTATTCTGGTAGTGTCGAATTTGACTGTGTTAGGCCGAGGCCACGCAATGAGCGGTAGAGCGGTAAGCGGCTGAGCGGTGAGCGGCAAAAAATTAAAACATATGGAATACTATTGAAGTGGCCACGCATGGGCGGCTAAGCGGCGCCGCGCAGGAATAGAACTTGTTCTAGTTTTTAGTTCATTTCTGAGCGGCAAAGTATAAACATGCCAAAAGTGAAAATAAATGAAATATTAGGGAGAGAGGGGAATTCAACAAAATAGCAGGGAGCAAGGGAAATTCAATGAAATATTTGGTAGAAAATGGAAAATTAATTTAAAAGTATCAATTTTTAGGGACAAAATAAAATTTTTTGGTCTAAAATTGATTTTTTTTATTATTTTTATTTTTTTAATTTTTTTAGTGATAACAGATTAAAGCCCTTTTCCTCCTAGGACACATAGTTGCCGAGATAAATGAGTTTTAAGTTTTCTATATAAAAAAATCAATTTTTAGGGACAATATTAAACTTTTGGGTCTAACATTGATTTTTTTATTTTTTTAATTTTTGATGAAACAATGGCATTTTAACAACTAAAAATCTCCTAAATCAAACCTTTTTAGCCAATCAGAATGAGAATGAGACTATGAACATTTCTCACCTTTCCTTTCGGACGGATGGGTTTTCTTTCAGATGTGTATAGTTGGATGAGATCTTAGAACAATTTTATGCTATTAAATCGAATGCTACGGGATGTGATGGGCACTGTTTGAAGTTTTTGTAAATTATAATGCCATATTATGATAGCCATTTCCTGCATTTGGTTAACACAATTTTAACCACATCCTCATTTCCCAACTCATGGAAGGTGGGACGTATTGTGCCTATTAAGAAACAGGAGGATTTTAATAATGCAGATAACCTAAGACCCATAACAATTTTATCTGTTATATCTAAGATAGTAGAAAGAATTATGAAAAAGCAAATAACTCTATATTTGGATCAAAAATGTCTCTTAAGTGGATCTCAGTATGGCTTTAGAAGTGGTCACAATACGTCATCTCTTCTAATTGGTCTCACTGACACTGTTAGAGAAAACCTGGGTAGAGGAAATGTTTGTGTTCTTCTTTCGCTTGATCTGACTAAAGCATTTGATAAACTAAGTCACAACCTGTTACTGCAAAAATTGCCAACCCTATTTTCTTTTTCTAAGTCTGCAACTTCCCTAATTGGTTCATATCTTACTGAGCGTAGTCAATACATTTCTTGTAGTACAGAAACTTCCTTGATACTTCCGCAGGGTTCAGTTATAGGCACTTTTTTTATTTATTTTAAGCTTAATATTGGCAAAACCATAATATTTGCTTATGCCGATGATGTCCAAATTTTGTTTTGTGGTAAGAAACAGGCTATTTCCGTTTTTCAATCTATTATAGACTATACTATACAGTGTACCTCTGACTCGATGTTCGAAAACAAGTTTGCTATAAATGCAGTTAAAACCAAGGCCATGCTATTTACCCCTACCAATAACTCTGTTCCCAATATACATGTTTCCATTCATAACGTTGCAATTGAATTTGTTGATCATGACATGTCAGTTTTGGGAGTTATAATTGACAGCAAATTAAGTTTTGAGTGCCATATATCACATCTTGTATCTGCAGTCAATTTCTGTTTAAGAAGACTGTATAATACTAACATGTATTTGCCTTTGCATGTTATTCAAAGTTTGGCAATGCCTTTGTTTTTGTATTGTGCAGAAGTGTACACGGGTACTTATGCCTACAATATTGATCGAGTTTACCTTTTATTTAAAAGGGTTGTACGTTATGTGTTTTCTTTGCATATTCGAACACATGTATCTCAATATGTTCAACGTTTATTAGGAACATCTTTTTCCAGTTTCGTTAAGATACGTTTGTTATTGCATTTTTACTCGGTCGTCCGCAATGGATACCCAACATTTTTGATGAAGTTTTTTACATTTACTAAGTCTAACCAACTTTTAATGCCCCGTATCTCATCCTGGTTAGAACGATCTTATCAAGTAAGAGTTATACGATCGTTTAATTCATTACCATCTACATTAAGACACTTTAATAATAATAAAACATATGGTACCCACAAAAAGAAGCTTATAGAATATAGCTGCTCAAATAAACTTATATAGTATTTAACTTCTTATTAATAGAATGGGACAGTAGGAAATGTAATTATTTCATATTCTTATTTTCTATTTATTGTATCTATTGTGGTTAAATAATATTAAGTTAATTAATATGTAAAATACTGTAATTTATTTATTGGCCAATTAGGCTTACAAATTACAAATAAAACAACAACTATAATAATACTATAAAAAAAAAAATTAATTTAAATTTACAATTTTTCTTCACTTTTTCAAATTATTTGAAAAATTTTTTAATTATATTTAAAATTTTGACAACAACGTTGAACATAAACAAAGATCACGTGAGCTCTTGGGCCACCTGTAAATTAATTCGCCTTGGAATATGGCAGTAGGCTTTTTTAAAACTAGAATCCAACTACTTAATATAGATTGGGAAAATTCATGCCTACAACACTCTTTTGAAAATAGTACGTTACCAAATACATAAATAACTAATTTTTTATCATAACATTCTATTAGTATCAATTTGTTGTTAATAAATACTATTATAAATTATACGCATTGCACTAAACGGATCACGACACAAGACACACAAAAAACATTAAAGTTTCATAGTAGAGTCGTGATGAATAATGATTGTTGTAAAAAGTTAAAAAAATTTTTTGAATTGACGAATTTTGGCCATATTTATATTCCATTTTTCTGCCTTCCAAATCATATTTTTTTGACGTAACCTTAAAGAAATTAAAAACAAAAACCTCAATTAAATTGTTTATATGTTTTATACAAACAAGTACAAAAAAGTAATCTTGTATTTTATTACTTTATTTTTTAAATATATTAAAAAAACAGGTCAACTTAAAAACTTTAATTCAGTTAAGTCTTGGCAAAGCAAAATATAATATAATGCGTATTTTCATGCCAACGGTAAACTCGTACACTTCATTAAATTTCAAAGATTGGGTTTCTCTTTAAAGAATTTACTATTTTGTGTGCATCCCCTTATTTTTTATTACCATTTTCAGCCTATTTGGTATGCTCTGAACGAGTTTTTTGCAAAAGCTATGTTCAATTTCTTGCCATTCTTTAAAAGCTTTTTTCAAATTGTCCTTAGAATTTATGGTATGATGGCGAATTTTCCTGTCGAGGTAGCTCCACAAATTCTCAATGCGGTTAATATCTGGTGTATCCATGATATTCGGACAATTGTATAAAAACCATGATCGCACATTATAAGCATTATGCTTTGGATCATTGTCTTGATAAAAATGAAAATTATTGTCAAGACCAAGTTTTTGCTTACATTGTGACAAACTTTCTTTTCAAATGTTAAGGTACATGTGCTGATCCATTATGCCTTCGATAAAGTGCAATACACCAGGCCCAGTAGCAGAAAATGAACCCCAAACCATTACCGACCCACCACCGTGCTTTACTGTGGGTTTCATATTTTTAGCAAGCAGCTCTTCATTTCGCCTTCTCCACACATAGGGCCCTTCGTCTGTAAATAGCACGTTCTTCCCAAACGAAAAGTCTTTAGATTGATGCTCTTTGGCAAATTGCAGTCTTGTTTTTTGGTTTCGTTTATTTATAAGAGGTTTTTGTCTTGCTCTTCTGCCGTTAAATTCAACTTTGTTTAAAATATTTCTAGATAGTTTGTGCGCAACATTTCTTTCCCAAATCCTTCTCCGCGATTCCTGCCAGCTTTTGTGGACTTAAAAATGGAAGATTTCTACTTACAGTAGAATGTATTGCTCGTCACTATCAGATAAGATTTTATTATTTGCAACTTTTGGCTTATTTTCAACTCTTTTCTCACTGTTGTATCTTTTTATTATATATTGTACCGTTGATGGGCTTCGACCTATAATTTCTGATATTTCTCGAAGTGTTTTCTTATTTTTATTATGCTGAATTACCAGTTTCTGTCCAAAGTTGGCACTTTTATGAATAAGAATTTTAGAAAAAAAAATAATTATGTATAAATCAAATCCGTTGGAAAAAATATATTTTTTAGTAAATTAATTTTTCGCAAATTTATTCAAAGTTTTAGATTAAATAAAGAAGGCTTCATAATTCTATTAAATAAAATTGGACACCACTAAGATAATACATCAATTTTACTTGTATTTCAGTTAGCAGTTGCACTAAAATTTTTTGCGGAAAGTGGCTTCCAAAGAGTTATGGGTAATGATGCAAGTATTTCAATATACCGTACCACAATTTTAAAATCAATTAAAAGATTGTTGCTTATATTAGAAAGAAGAATATGTCGCAAACTTATTAAAATAAAATCTAGACAATACGACCTGAGACAATCTCAAAGTTTTTTTTTTCGAAAGATGCATAGACGGTGCCCATATTTCCATCAAAAGACCCACTGGTGAATAGTACTTTTATTTCTACGGAAAGGAAATATGTGAAAATTATTCACATATTTTTAATAGAAACATTTTCTAAAATTGCACCTTTTTGCAACAAGCTATATTGTATATGGGGGACCCATCTATTCAGTTCAGTAACCAATTTCTTCCATTGATTTTCAACATCAGTCTTACTACATCTTTTGAATACTTTGGCTATATGCCAATGAGTTTTCATACTTTATACTTACATTTTTATATTTTTAAGCTGAAAAGAATTGATGAAACCATGTTGATTTGAAAGCAGTTTTAAACTGATTTTATCGTTTTTCATCACATAGTAAAATGTTAGTTTTTTCTTTAAAATTGAATTTAAAATTGATATGATAAAACGATTCTAAAAAACATCACATCTTTCATCGTTTTTAAATCGTTTTTGTGTCTAAATCGTTTTTCATCGCACACTTAAATATTATAATTTTGTAATTGTAAATTTTTTAACTATCAACCAGAGTTGTAAATGAATCATTATTTTTTATTTCAATTCATTACGAATTAGCTAAATTTTGAATTAATTGTTTTTACCAAAAAAAAAAATTGAATTGAATGAAATTTGAAGCAATTCATTTTTTAATTCAAATGAATTAGTAGAATTAAGTTGATTTTGAAATCACTCATTTGTTATTATTGCATATTGCACTTTGATGACTGAAGTATGTAGAAATAATAAAAACAGCAATTAAATGTTTAAACTCAAAGTTCCTAAAAACTTTAATATTAATTTAATTTGTATTAATTCAAATGAATTGGAAAGTAATTGCAATTAATTTTTTCTAACTCATTTCAATTAATTCAAAGTCAATTCAATTCATTTCAATTGCAAATGAATTGCAAATTATGTTTGCTATAATTGATTCAAACTTCATTTAATTCGTTTTTTGGCAAAAAGAATTACTTCAAAATTTTACCGATTCAGTTCATGAATGATTCGCGGATTAATGCAAAAATGAATGATTCGTTTACAACTCTGCTATCAACTAAGGAACAACTGGCAGTTGAGAAAAAGTTGCTCTTAAAATAACGAAGTGTTTTTGTGTTAATACAAAGTTGTTTTGCTCTCCTATTATATTCTGGTAGAGAAGTAACGAAGAAGCGAGTTCTATCTAAAAATTTGCTGTCAAATGCTGGCAGGGACATTTTGAGTAAGGGTATTCGATCGACTGCTTGTCGTAAAATATCCAGCGGCAGATATATGATGGAAAGCATCGATTTGAAAACATTAATTTTAATTTTAAAGGGTGTAATGAAATTCTATCGATTTCAACACGCAAACAAAAAAGAAATGTTTTTGAAAATCTAAAAAAAAAAAAAAAATATGTTAAAACAAACTTTTTCCACTTTTTGTGGTGAAGGGTATTAAAAAAATAATAAAACGATTGTTTTTAATTCGATTAATTTCCATCACATAACTTTATATCAGTGGATGTCGAGGGCATTGAACTCGGTTTAATTGTAAATATGATTTTAAACTTGTTTTTATAGAAAGCACACACTACACAAATTTTAAATGAGTGAGTTCAAATGGCAGGTTTTAAAGAGAGTAGAACAATTTATTCAAATTTTTATACCCTTTACCACAAAAAGTCGAAGAAGGGTATATATAAGTTTGTCATTCCGTGTGTAATTTCTACAATATCTATTTCCGACCCCATAAAGTATTAATATTCTGACTTCTTATGCATAGCTAAGTCGATTGAGCAATGTCCGTCTGTACATCCGATCAATACATCAGATATAGTGTCGAAAGAGGTGCTATTGAAAATCAGCGTGATCGATCTATGTCGTTCGAAGCAGCAGGCAAAACATCACGCCTACCTAATTTTTTCATATCATTTGGAACAATAAAGTAACTCCAATCAAAAAAATAAATGTATGGGGCGATAGGAATTAAAAAATAAGATAAAACGTTAAGTGAAAAAAATTGGAGCTCACCCATATTTTCCGAGTTACGGTGCTCTGAAATTTTCAAATTTTTTGAAATGTAAATATGGGTATCATTTTAAAGCTTTTGAAGAGATCTTTATGGAAATACAATTTTTTTAATTCTTAACCCATTAAGAGCCGATGTCATTTTTATGTAAAATTATATATATGCAGTACCTAATTTTTTTTTATTTTGTTTGATTCTCTCTCACACCAATATTTGATTTTTTGATTGGAGTTACTTCACTAAACTAGATTAAGATAGATGGTGAAGGGTATATAGATTCGGCATAGCCGAATATAGCACTCTTACTTGTTTTTAGGGTCAGTTTTGCGAGTCACAATCGTTCGTTCGCAAAATTACATTCAAAACAAAAACAAATTCTACAAAATTGTTTTTGTTTTAAATGAAATTATGCGAACGAACGATTGCGACATCGTGAAATTGGCCCTTACTTTTACTTGTGTAAATTTGCAGTATAATTTTAAAAGAATTTTTAATGATCATGGTAAAGAAATGCAAACGTTTAAAGGTGTTTTTTTTATAAATTTTTTAGACACAACGCAAATTGGATTTGCAAACGAAATTGGGCACTGTAAACGGTTCAGCTGATTTACAATTCGAAGAAGAAGATGAAGATAACGCCTTGTGCCCCGTTGATGTGCTACCTGCACATGCTTGTAAATACTGCGGCATACATGATCCTGGTACAGTCGTAATGTGTAACAATTGTAAGAAGTGGTTTTGCAACGGCCGCGGTAGCACTTCTGGATCCCACATCGTTAATCATTTAGTTCGAGCTAAACATCGAGAGGTAACCCTGCACTCTGAAGGACCCTTAGGAGAAACGGTACTTGAGTGCTATTCATGTGGTGTGCGAAATGTTTTCGTTTTGGGCTTTATACCGGCCAAGGCTGATTCTGTTGTAGTGTTACTCTGCCGGCAGCCATGTGCAGCTCAGAACTCCTTAAAGGATATGAATTGGGATCAAGACCAATGGAAGCCTTTAATATCTGATCGGTCCTTTCTGCCTTGGCTGGTAAAGGTTCCTACGGAGCAAGAACAATTACGAGCTAGGCAAATTTCTGCCGCACAGATCAATAAGTTGGAAGAATTGTGGAAGGAAAATATAGATGCGACATTTCAAGATCTTGAAAAACCTGGCATAGACACTGAACCCGCACAGGTTCTCTTGCGATACGAGGATGGCTATCAATATGAAAAAATATTTGGTCCTTTGGTAATGTTAGAAGCCGAATATGACAAGAAACTTAAGGAATCCCAAACGCAAGAAGGCATCGAAGTTCGTTGGGATATTGGTTTAAATAAAAAAACTATTGCTTATTTTACTTTGGCCAAAACTGATTCTGACATGAAACTAATGCATGGCGATGAATTGCGCTTACGTTACGTAGGAGAGTTACATAAACCGTGGGATGCTGTAGGTCACGTTATAAAGGTTCCGGATAACTTTGGCGAAGACGTTGGCTTAGAATTAAAATCTTCGGTTAAGGCTCCCGTTCATTGTACTTCGAATTTTGCTGTAGATTTTATATGGAAATGTACGTCATTTGATCGCATGCGCAGAGCTTTAAAGAAGTTTGCTTTCGATCGAAATTCAGTGTCAAATTACATATATGCTCGACTCTTAGGCCATGGCCGGCCAGATGATTTGGACGATCTTGTTTTTCGAGGCCCACCGCCTAAACTGTACAGTGCTCCTAATTTACCCGACTTGAATCGTTCACAGGTCTATGCCGTTAAGCATGCCCTCCAAAGACCATTAAGTCTTATCCAGGGACCGCCAGGTACTGGAAAAACTGTTACTTCTGCTACAATTGTTTATCAACTTGTAAAGCAGCACGGTGGTACTGTATTGGTGTGCGCTCCCAGTAACACTGCTGTAGATCAGCTGACTGAAAAAATACATCGAACCAATTTGAAAGTTTTGCGGGTGTGTGCCAAATCTCGCGAAGCGATTGATAGCCCTGTCAGCTTTTTGGCCTTGCACAATCAAATCCGCAATATGGAAACTGGCATTGAGCTCAAAAAATTAATGCAACTGAAAGATGAAACTGGTGAATTATCTTCGGCTGATGAAAAACGCTACAGGACACTTAAAAGAGCTGCCGAACATCAACTTTTAGAAGCAGCTGATGTTATTTGTTGTACTTGCGTTAGTGCAGGTGACGCTCGTTTGCATCGCATAAAATTCACCTCAATACTTATAGACGAGTCGATGCAGTCTACCGAACCGGAGTGCATGGTACCTGTTATATTAGGAGCTAAACAATTGATTTTGGTCGGCGATCATTGCCAATTGGGTCCGGTGGTCATGTGCAAAAAGGCTGCGCGAGCTGGTCTTTCACAAAGTCTTTTTGAACGTTTAGTTGTTTTGGGTATAAGGCCATTTCGTTTAGAAGTACAATATCGAATGCATCCAGAATTGTCTCAGTTCCCCTCGAATTTTTTCTATGAGGGCTCGCTACAAAATGGCGTTTGTGCGGAGGATCGCAAATTAAAAATTGATTTTCCTTGGCCCCAACCTGATCGCCCCATGTTCTTCTTAGTAACGCTAGGCCAAGAAGAAATTGCCGGTTCGGGTACTTCCTATCTAAATCGTACAGAGGCTGCTAATGTGGAAAAAATTACGACCCGGTTTCTGAAGGCTGGCGTTAAACCCGAGCAAATCGGGATAATAACACCGTACGAGGGTCAAAGAGCTTACTTGGTGCAATACATGCAATATCAAGGAAGTTTACATTCAAAACTGTATCAAGAGATAGAAATAGCAAGTGTTGACGCCTTCCAAGGACGAGAGAAAGATATTATAATAATGTCTTGTGTTAGATCAAATGAAAAGCAGGGCATTGGCTTTCTAAGTGATCCGAGACGTCTAAATGTAGCATTAACTCGTTCCAAATATGGCACTATTGTAGTGGGTAATCCAAAAATTCTCTCCAAGCAACCGCTCTGGAATCACTTGTTAAACTTTTACAAAGATCGAAAAGTGTTGGTGGAGGGCTCATTAAATAATTTGAAGGAATCACTTATTCAATTCCAAAAACCGAAAAAGTTGGTAAATACTCTTAATATGGGAGCACACTTTATGAGCACAATGATGGCAGATGCTAGGGAAGCTATTGTACCCGGTTCATTTTATGATCGTTCAGGACAATTTGGTTATTCGGGTACAACAACATCAAACAACTTTGGTTACAATTTTGGCAACAATTTAATTGGCGGTAGCAACTCTGTATTTGGTTTCACTCCTAATGCTCATCTTCAAAATATGAGTGCTCAAAATCCGGGCGAAAATGTTATCAATAATTACATAAATTCTACTCATTCTGGTGGTGGTATGGCTGGTGGATTCAATGTCCACGGCTCTCAGCGAGCAAATATGAATCATTTCAATTCTAATCCTAATAGCGCTTCTGCTCATAATCAACATAATTGGCACAACTTCCAACACGATTCAATTTCTTATATATCGGCTGAAAGAGCACAAGCCGCTATGAATAATATGCCTGTTCCAGTCGGCATGTTTATGAATATGAGCAATATACCGCCACGTTTCTATAATCAACATCAACAAGCCATACAAGCTGCAGCAAAACAAGGTCGTCGTTCATCTGGCTTCTCGGGCAATCAAACTAACTCCGGTAATATTAAAAATTCTTCACTTAATAAAGCTCCTGGAAAAAGCCGTAGCTCCCCTGCTACGTCAGTTAATACTACTGACCCTTCAACATCCGAAGTCGTTGCAGTGACTGGTTCAGGTAGCTCTTCACAAACAACTCCCATATTTACACAGAAAAATATGTCGCAACAAATGAGTCAAACCGTATTTACGGGCTTATCACAGCAACCCGAATTATCACAAGATTTTGGTCAAATATCTCAAATGGATGGTATACTATCGCAAGACGTTGGCTTCGGAACGGTGAGTAATACATAATAACATTTGTCCTTATTATATTCATATCAAAATTATTAACTTTAGCTTTCAAAACTATTGCAAATATTTTTATTTGCCATATTTAAATTCTGTTTTTCTGTTTGTACAGGATGCACTCAGCAGCGATCGCCTAAATTTAGGACTTAATTCTCAGAGCCAATTTTCACAACCTTATTGATAGAAAACTAAAACGGTTGGTGATCTACAGCAAATAAGAAAGGCAGTAGAAGCAACAACAGTAGAAACAACAACCACACAAACAACTGAAGTAAAATCTAGAAAAAGAACTATAAACAGAACAACTAAGAAACTTTTCAACAAAAACGAATCAACACTTTGAAATAAAATGAGGATGACACGCGTAAACCAGAAAAGAACTTAAAAAGAAATTCAAGTTAAGAATATACTTTTTCAACGCAACACTGGAAATAAGCAACATTGAGGACAACAGCAACATAATTAACAAGAATAAATTGTTAAAAAAAAAAAACAACTCAGAAGTAGCGGTTTTATTGCATGGACAACAAACACAAAGAATCGAAAAAATCTTTAAGCTCAATATGAGCAGAGAAAGAAGTGAAGAGAAATGTGCATCCGTAAACTGGAAAAGAAAGTTTCATTCCTTGACATGGATGTGACTATTATTTAATATGTTGTTTTCAGAACATCTTAAACCGCTTTTATAATTGAGGACAAATATATAGTGTCCTTTTTTTAGAAATCATACTATCGCTTTAAAAGATTGAAATGACTGCAAAGCTGAGGGTTAGATAAATAAATTTGCTGTTGCAAAATATTGCAAAACGCAGTGGCACGTCTAAAAACAACTTGAAGAAATTAACCAATAAATTGTTCTGTGTCAAATTAACATCTAAGAAATTTTCTACGAACATGCTAAGGAATGAGAAGAAGCAAAATGGTGAGAATGGCTGTAAAGTCAACGTTAAGTTTAACATGGGCTCAAATCGTAAGAGCATATAAATAATGTTACTTAACGATCAATTAGTTATTATCTATATGATCACAACAATTTTCTCCTCCCTTTGCTTTCTTCCTCCTAATGAATCTACCACCTCTCACCTAAATGTAAGCCGTCTTGTTTTAGGTTTTATGGTCTCACTGTTATTTCAGAAGAGCTTTGTACCAACAACATAACAGCAACACAATAATAATATTTTTATTTAAATTTTTTTAAATCGTAAAAATCTCTTATTCCGTTTTATTTAACAAAGAAGAAAATTATTTTTGTTTGAAAAGTATTTCAAATTTTATTTTGTTTGTTTCAGTAGCATTGCAAAAATGTTTGTTCAAACGCAATTCAGTGAGGGGCACAATCGATTTTTTTATATTTTAATGATTAACATTAAAAACGTCCCCTATATTTTTTAAAATTTTTGTAATGTTGCATGTTTTTAATTAGGAAATGTTTGGCAAATATTTAATATCAAGTCGACCAACATGATTATTTTTTATTTGTATATTGAAAAAAGGAATTGTTTAGATTAAACTCAAAACTAACAAAATGTATTTACAAAGCGTAAAAAGAAAATGCTAAAATAAAGAATAAACATACGTACGTTATTGCAATTGATGAATCAGTAGTTTTATTCGTAGATCAGTCAAAATTAAACATTCTTCACATCTCGAAAGCACACTTGTACAGCTACTAAATAAAAATACACAACATGTATAATAAATTCGAAATAATACTTGAGATCCTAGAAGCAAATAATGCCCACATCATGTGTCTGAAATGAAAATGACTACACAGCATGTGAACGTCGACCAGTTAAGATCTTTTAGTACAAAAGTTTGTTATAAAAAAAGTGCCATCGTGTATTTTTGGTGTATTAATCGTAAAAAAATAAATAATCGCCTAAATAAAGTATAATTTATTTGTAAAATTATTTTGGGAATTTCTACAATATTATTTATTATATTATGGTAATATCCCATAACATTTACAAATAAAAATGCAATTTATTTGTTGGTTTGAAATAGCAAGTATCTATACGTATTTCGCCGGTTGCTAAAGCCAGTTCGTCAGGAAACCTTTATCCAAATTTTTAGAAAAGCCAAAAACATTTCCTTTAAGTATAAAACTTCAAAAACAACATGAGAGTTATTTTTGAAACCAATACAGAAATGTTAAGGCTTTAACAAAAATTACCAACAAACAAACCACGTTTTTATTTTTGCTTACATTCCCTTCTGCGTTAGTTTGGTTACATGCCGACTCTTAATGCAGACGTAAGGCGTATTAAAAATAAAAACACCGTTATTTTTTTAATTTCTCAAGAGGAAAAAAAAAACATAACAGTGATGCCAACAGTTTGCACAAGCAATTGCATATAATTTTTATTTGTAAAATTATTTTGGGAATTTTTATAATCTTATTTATTATATTATGGTAATATCCCATAACATTTTAAAATAAAATTTCTGGATTTAGCAACCGGCTAAATACGTATAGATAAAAAACCAACAAATAAATTGCATTTTTATTTGGAAATAATTAAAACTCTAAAAGTTGTGTATTATTTTGCAAATAAAGCACTCAAATTAAACGTTAATAAATTAAATAAACGTAACAATGTATTGGATATCTGCGGTGTAAACAGTTACATCTCTTCGCGTTGAAAAGGTATTCTTACGAAAATAAAATCTGGCAACCCCTGTTGTTGTTTCCGTATGAGCGTGGTGAATAAGTAAATTCAACTAATGTTGTATGTATAGAATAATACCGCAATTAGCTAACGAAAGTTGAGAAAACTCAATGGTGGCGTTGGTAGAGGTGCGTGCTGTAAAATAGAAGATTTGCGGGTTCGATCCCCGCCGTCGGACATGCGCACAACGAAAAATAAAAATTGTTATAATGCAATTAAAATTTATAAACAGCAGTATAAAGCTCGGCAAAAGACAATTATTGTGTGAAGCCGAAGCCATGGCAGATAATTATTTAGTAAAGACGTCCAATTTAATATAAGAGCTACAGATAATTGTCAAGAAGCCCTTTACAATAAAAAGTATGAACGGTAGCGGTTACGCAGGAAAGTGTAACGGTATAAAAAAAAAGTGTATGGCAGACGTGTGTTTTGGCTATTGGATTAAAGGAGATGACTGGCTTGGATAAAAGGAGTAATGGAGATGTCTGTGAGTGGTTAAGATTACTAAACAAGGCATCGAGTAGTTCATGTCTCGCCGGAGTAACACGGTAGTGTAGCGCGGATGGCTGCGTTTATAATAACGCATGTTTAGTAAATACGAGACCATAGTGTTCACAAGACCGGTAGTATCAAGAAGTATAGCCAGAGAAAGCTATAAAGTAAGAATACAGAATTTATAATGAGCCACAGTGGTATTTGCAATCAAAAGAATCCGTACGATATTTTAGTACCTGTGATTAAAAAATCACTGGTCACTACAGTGACCGAGTTGATCAAATAACAGTTTCGCGTAAGAACGTTCATTTATACTTATTTGCACACATACAAACTAAAATTTAATTTTACTTTGTGAAAGAGAAATACAAGTACCTTTGACTCTTTCATATGTATATCAATGCAGCTTCTTTGCTGGTTTTTCTTGCTTCTGCTTATTAACAACGACTATTTTTTTCCAAACTTCACACATATATACATATGTAGCAAAAAACCAAAAAACGTGTGATTCTTTTATTTGAACCTATAATCAGTCAGTGTTACCGAATTCTATAATTTTGGGCAAATTTAATTATAGCTGTTTTTAATGTAGAGATCAAAATACCTTTTCCATTATAATTACAGTTTGTATAAAAAATTACTTTGTATTATATTCTTCCTATATAAACATGTATGTTTAAATATAAGAAGAACTGCAAACGGTGATCACGGTAACTATTTAAAAGAACGATTATTTGAAAATCACGTTCACTGGTAACGATTTTCCTCAAAAATCACGGGATCGCTCATCCCTACAACAAATACGAGTTTTTTTAACATACAGCCCAATTATAAACAAAAATTCGGTGCGAGTTTTTTCATTTTTCTTTTTTCTCCCATAATAAATGTTTTCCCCTTCTAAATGACGGCGGAGTGTGAAAAAAATTCGGGGGAAAAAGTAGGTATTATGAATTATTAAAGAAAATATATATGTAAAAAAAGAAAATAACTCCCTTCAAATTACGATGATGCCACTTTTTTGTTATTTTTTCCCACGGAATTCATAATTGGAGGAATCTTTTCTCGAGAAAATTTTTTTCCGTGGGAAAAAATTCCGTGAGAATATTCCGTTGAGTTCGCACGGCGTAATACAAACTTTCAAGAGCTACACAATATTAATATTAAAACACTTTACTTTTTCTTAAATATGCACGTTTTGTTTATTAATTATTAATTTGCGTATATCACGCTTTAAAACAACTTGTTTCCACCGTGTCACAATAAGAACTACTTTTTTCACTTTTAAAAATGAACTTTCGATTTTAAATATTTTACAAAACAAGAGACTACCGTTATTAAGCGGAACAGTTACAAATTTAGTACAATTTAAATGAATATTTTAATAGAGTAAATAAGGACAACGGTGGAATGAGAAGATATGTGAAATAAGGAATTTTTGTTTATATACATATATGTTTTGTTTGTATGTAAGTAAGCTACAATAAAATACAAAATACAGTGGCGGCGGTAACATTCCCCCCATCGTAAGCGAGTTAGGTGTCCATGAGCTTGCCATCCTTCTTACCGACGTATAAGACTGCTATTTTTGCCACGGGCCTCTCATATGTACCGGAATTTGTTTTGATCGCGACACGCCGAACTTGACCATCTTTCGCGGGAAAGACTTTTGTTATAATGCCCTTTGGCCAACTATTTCGTGGAAGCGTATCGTCGACTATGACGACTACATCTCCTACTGTCGGGGATTTTGTTTTTTCGAACCACTTACTGCGTCGCACTAAACTTGGGCCATATTCTCGCACCTTCGCCAGAAATGATTAGCAAACTTTTGCGTCTGGTGCCACTGGTGTCGGAGATCATGATCGTGTTCTAACAAAGGCTTGTTGCCTGCAGCAGACCCAAGAAGAAGATGATTTGGAGTCAAGGGGTCGTCTTCACATGAATCCAGGGCTACAAATGTCAATGGACGAGAATTTATGATGAACTCAACTTCCCATAGGGCACATCTTAGAGTTTCGTCGTTGAATTTAAATGCAGGGCACATGGTGTGAAGATTTTATTTAACCGTCCTTACCAATCGCTCCCATGCACCGCCCATATGTGGAGCCGCTGGAGGGTTGAACCACCATTTAATTTCGTCGTATTTCGAGGAGACTTGTCGAAGACTTAAATTTTCTTCTCGGATGATTTTTTCCACAGCCATTAGTGCCATTATCTGTATATATTTCGCTTGGAGTGCCACGCCGACTTATGAAATTTTGTATTCACATAATACACGAACTTGTGTCGAGACTATGTGCCACTTCAATATGTAGTGCTCGCACTGTCAGGCAAGTAAACCGTACACCCCATCTTTTTTCTTTACGTCTGCCAACATTTACATATAAAAGGCCAAAAAAGTCAATACCAACGTAAGTAAATGGACGTTCAGAACTTGCTAGTCGAGCTAGCGGCAAACAGGCTATTTGTGGTAGTTGGGGCACAGCTGCTTCGTTTTTACAAAATTGACACTTCCGTCGAACTACTTTATAGAGAGCTCTTAATTTGGAGATATGGAAATATGACTTTATTCTACAGATCACTGCTTCGTGCATACAATGATGGTAATTTTCATGATAATGTCGGACTACGAGAAAAGTTATATAGTAACCATGAGGTAAAACTATCGCTTGATTGCAGCTTAACATGTTTGCTCTGCCACAAGTCCGAATTACACCATCTTCGTCCAGAAAAACGTTGAATTGCTTCAATTGACTGCTTCTCTCGATCTCTTTACAGTTCTGCAGACTCCATATCTCATCAGAAAATTCGCCGAGTTGCGCGCATTTAAATAAGATATTTTTGGATTTTCGGATACGTTCAAATATATTGTCGTCTTGTATTTTGAAGCCGTGGACTAGACTTTAATTTTTCTATATAAAACAGAAACAGGGCTAAGGCTCTATAGAGTCGTCTCCAACATGAGAAATATTCGAAATTTATAGAGAAACTTTTAAGCAAATCGATATGCAAAAGATGATTACGTACCTCTTCATTATCGGAGTTACCTAAATCTGCAGATTTTGGCCATTCACTTTTATTGCGCTTCAGAAACTCGGGTCCTGTCGTCCACATATCGTTATCTGTTGGACCTACTTTTGTAGCAAAATCAGCAGGATTTAAATTTGTTGGAACCCAATTCCATTGGGTTGTGTCGGTTGATTCTAAAATTTCAACGACTCTATACATTACGAATGCCTTGAAGTTTTTCGGATCCATAGACAACCATTTCAAAACCGTCTTGGAATCGGACCAAAAGAAGCGTTCTGAACAACGAAGCCTTGTAGCACTCTGGATTTTCGTGGCTAAACGGGCGCCTAATAAAGCTGCTTGCAATTCTAATCGGGGTATTGACATAGGCTTTAGAGGAGCAACCTTTGACTTAGCTGCAACAATCGACACGTCGACGTCATCATTATATTTAACTCGAAAGTAACTTACGGCTGCATATGCATTTTCGCCTGCATCAGCGAACGTATGCAGTTGTACATCAACAGTTATTCTGAGAAGTTTAGAGTAGCATCTAGGGATAACTATAGATGATAATTTGCTCAAATTCGAGAGCCACAAATGCCATTTTACACACAGCTCCTTATTAAGTTCTTCGTCCCACTGTGTGCCTGAGCGCCAAACATCTTGCAGTAAAATTTTCAAGCCAATTGTAAAATGTGAGACAAGTCCAAGTGGATCAAATATAGACATCAGAACTTGAAGGACTTCTCTTTTAGTGGGAACCACATTCGTTTGAAACACATCTCTTTTAAGCCTTGAGAATCTGGAGTTATACCGAAAAACATCATTATTGGATTCCCAATACATGCTGAGAATTTTCTCCACCGCTCCAAACAAATTTCTTGCGGCTGATTCATCGTCGCATAAATGTTGCCTAACTAAAGTAGAGTTTGTAGCCCAATTTCTCATGTGGAAACCTCCAGAAGCGTGGATCATCTTAACGTTTGTCGCCAGTTCAAGGGCCTCTTCTTCTGAGTCGACGCTGTCGATAAAATCGTCCATGTAGTGGTAGCTCGTAATTGCTTTAAATGCTCGGGGATACTTATCGCGAAATTCTTCTGCATTTTTGTTTCGAACAAAATGGGCAATGCACGGCGCGCAGTTAAGGCCGAAAGTTAATGCCTTCATCACGTACATAGTAGGACGTTCACTTTGATTACTGCTTGCGGGCCACAGAAATCGTTGTGTGTGCATATCTTCATCCTTTACTTTGATTCGATGAAACATTTCAGCTATGTCGCCGCAAATCGCGATTTGACCAACTCGGAATTCAATTAAAATATTAAAGAGCGAGGTGAGCAGGTCAGGACCACTTAATAAAAAATCGTTAAGGGATTCACCGTTCGACTTTGCTGCTGCATCCCACACTAGACGTATTTTACCTGGTTTGTTAGGATTAAGTGCTACAAAAATTGGGAGATACCACGTACGACCGGGATATGAATATACTTCTGAGCCCAACACCTTTCTTGCGTAGCCTTTAAACAGAAGTTTATCAATTTGAGCTTGCATGGTTTGCTGTAGTTGTGGATCCTTTATAAACTTTTTCTGCGGACACTTTAATCGATGACATGCGACCTCGTAACTATCGGGCAACGATACTTGTTTATTTCTCCAAAGCAAATTTACCTCAAATTGTTGTTCTTTCTTTACAGTTGTACTCTGAAGAATCTGCATGGCTTTTTCATCTTCGGCTGTTAAAATATTTTTCTCCTGCGAGACTTCTAGGGCAAAATACTCTTTTACTTCATCGTGAAGCTCCTTATACCGGTCCTCGCACTTACATGTATGAATGTTTAATGAAGCTGACTTTTCGGAAATTTTTCCACCACCCTGCAACGTCCAGCCTAAGCGTGTTTTTGTTGCTATTAGTTGCCCACGGTCACCTCTTATTTTCATCGGGACTGCCACTCTCCAATTGTTGAGCCCAATCAAAATCATTGCTTTGGCATTTTTATATGATTTTACTGGTAGGCCTTTGAGATACGGGTTAGCTTTTAATATTTCAGCAAAATTCAGAGACTGAATGGGCAAATCAAGGTTTTTAACTGTACGGACGTCGTATAAAGAGAATTTGGATTTAGCTTGTACGCTAGAAACTTCCAGGTTAATTTTCATTGAATCATCTTCAGACCGTGTAGTATTGCCTGTCCATCGTAGCTCTAGAGGTTCACTCTTACCTTTTAGTCCCAGTTTGTTAAAAAATGTTTGCTCCATTAGTCACTGATGAGCCTTCATCCAAAAACGCGTATGTATCTTCAAAGCCACCATTAAAGTAAACACGGATTGGTAGTATTCTGCAACACGATCTTTCTTCATCACTATGTGCATTTACTATTTCTCTCCGTTCGGGCACATTAGCATGCTTGTGCAACAATGGGTGATGCTTTACTGTACAGCCATTAATACCGCATTGTTTGTTTGAGAAACATTTACGACGATGAAGATTTAGACACTGACGGCACAATTTATTTTCTTTTACTAAATTCCATTTAGCATCCAAATTTAATAATGCGAACTCACCACAAGTCTGGATTTTATGAGCCTCGCTTTTGCATGAAAAACAAATTGGCTTATTTGTGCTACTTTGATGCGTATTCACTGAACCGCTTTTCTTACACATTGCTGGGGATACTACTTGGCTAGCTGCAACAGCTATAGCGTATATCCAATCGCTAAACAATTTCACTATGGGAACCTTATTTTCTTTTGGGTGCATAGCCCAATTGAGCTTATGATTGTTTGGCAATTTTTCGACTAAAGTTTTAACAAGCATTGGGTTATTTAAATGAGCCGTCATATTGCAAGCTTCCATCGTCGAGCAAATGTTTCGAATAGTAAGAGCGAATTCAATAATACTATCTAATTTGTCTTTTAATGGAGGAATTTTTGTTGCCTTTTCTATCATAGAGTCAAGTATATGCTCTGGACGACCGAAACACATTTCAAGAGTTTGAATTATTTCGCCCACCATAGATGGAACTAGCAATTTACTTTTTACCAGTTCTTTAGCACGACCACGGAGACACGACTGAAGGCGCATTAAATTTTCACCATCAGTGTAACCGGCTAATTCTGTGCTATTCCTATAATTGCTGATAAAGAGCGGCCAATCTTCTGGGTTACCATCAAAGTTTGGAAGTTCTTTAGGTATTACCTGTCTTGCTGCAATCTGCGTAGCTGTTGGTTGGGAAGACGAAAATGCTTGTGAAAAGGAACACGACGGCTGCATTGAGTCACCTTGAGAAAGTATTCTATATTTCTTTTCCAAATACTGGCGTTGAATCTCTTTTTCTTCCTCCAACATTTGCAGCCGAAGCTGTGTTTGAGAGGACAAGTTCGAAGCACAGGGAGTTTCATAATGCCGTTTACTGGAATCATTATCTTGCACGACGGTTGACTGAGACTATTTTAACGTTTCAATTGCATTTTGGGCAATAGTCGTTGATTTAGGCACATTATTTGGTTTCCTGGTGCATTCGTAATTTGTAGGTGACGACGTTCCTTGCGTTCCGTCGGAAAATTCGGCAGGATCACACTGCACCATACGAACGGGGTCTTTTAATTCGCATTTTTTACAATTAAAATCGGTTTGAGACATTTCATTTAGTCTTTTATGAAACACGATTTAATTTTTAATTTTTTTTAATAAAATTGCGATATATTGATTTTAAGAGATATACACAAGATTTATGTACAAATTGTGTTTTTTTGTTTTCAACTAAATTGTTTTTATGTAAAGTTGTTTTAAAGAATGTTGAGTTCGCACGGCGTAATACAAACTTTCAATATTAATATTAAAACACTTTACTTTTGCTTAAATATGCACGTTTTGTTTATTAATTATTAATTTGCGTATATCACGCTTTAAAACAACTTGTTTCCACCGTGTCACAATAAGAACTACTTTTTTTCACTTTTAAAAATGATCTTTCGATTTTAAATATTTTACAAAACAAGAGACTACCGTTATTAAGCGGAACAGTTACAAATTTAGTACAATTTAAATGAATATTTTAATAGAGTAAATAAGGACAACGGTGGAATGAGAAGATATGTGAAATAAGGAATTTTTGTTTATATACATATATGTTTGTTTGTATGTAAGTAAGCTACAATAAAATACAAAATACAGTGGCGGCGGTAACAGGTGGTATAACACACCCTACACAAATAAAGGTCCAAGAACTACTCTTTTGATCCTACCTTTTTGTTTCCACTCTACAACCTTATAAAACTAAAAAACAAAGTAAGTCGATGTAAAAAGAGTTTAACAAGAAAATTTATTGTTTGAAATCTTTTTTATATTAATTTACTTTAATTGTGCTGGATTCCTTCATATATACATAAATATTTCAAGATAATCTCATAAAATATTTATTATTATTTTAAAATGTACTACTGCGGGGAAAGTGTATCCATATGGCCATTTCAGAGTGTTATACTAACAGCCGAATTGATTAAATGACTAATCTGACCGTAATGACTAAATGACCGTGTGGTCATGCTGTAAAAAAACAGCGTTGTCAGCTTGGTGCGTTTCGCACCATTCGAATTTTTTGTGCGAAAATTTCACGTGTTGGTGCGTGGTGCGTTTTTTTTTAATTTTGGTGCTTTTTTTAATTTGTGGTGGCACTAAAGCAAATTTAACACCACTCTTTTTTTAGTGTGAGAAAAAATGTTTGTACAAAAAGTACACCTGTTTTAATACCATTTCGTTTAAGACGTACCAAATCATAAGCACAAAATGAAACGGTATTGTTGTTGTATTAATTTTTGTTATGTTAAAAAAGAAACATTTCACTGTATGGAATATACTATCCCTTTTAGATTTTCATGGTCATTGTTTTTGTAGTAAAGGCTGCTGTTGTATCTGTTAAACAGCTTAGCAAAAGCAAAGTTTTGTCGTGATCAGTTAACTTTTAACCGACTTCAAAAAAGAAGGAGGTAATACAATTCGACTGAATGTTGCTTTTTTATGTTTGTGCCTGCAAAACTCAGTCATTACTGAACCGATTTTGAAAATTGGTTGTAATATGATAGATTATGCTTACAGATAGGTCCCGTTTAATAAACAGTTTATAATCTTAAAAATTAAAGGGTGTCCCCATACACATTTTTACGTGTATTATGAACTGTAAAGGACGATTCTGTAAAATATAAAATGACTGCTTATTACTATGGCTCCCAATAACAAAAAGTTATACAAAAATAAATCTAAAAATTAAAGGGTGCCCCCATAATTGATGCAAATTTACTTATATGGGCCTTTGTTTTGAACCGTTATAGACAAACGCTTGTAAATTATACAGAATGTCGGTTGCTATGGCCGATATAGTAACAAGTATTAATACTAAAATTTATAAACTAAAGGGTGCGCCTATAGTTCACTTAATTTGATGTATATGGCCATACTTTTTAACAGTTGTAGACAGACGCTTGAAATTTACAACGAACCTGAATTGCTGAGTCCTAAATCAGTAAAGATTTAAAATAAAAAAGAAATTCTAAAACTTAGTGCATTTTTTTCTCCACTTTCGTGCGTTTTGAAATTTCAAAGTTGACAACGCTGTAAAAAATACAAAGGTACTTAATCTTATGTCTCTGGATTATTATGAACGATACGTTACAAATGAAAAAATTAGCTTTTAAAAGAATAATAATTTGAAAATTATACTCACCACAAATATTTTTATTAAATAAATAACACTTTTGTTTCCTCTGGAATGCTTTATTTTTTTGTTTTTATTTTTTCAGATCTTTTTTCACAATTTTTTCTCTTTATAATTGTTTAAATCTTACAACAAAAAATTGTGTTTGTTTAGTTTGAGCATTTTCCATTTGTTGTAGAATAGAGATGAATGTTTACAAACTTTTTTAAAATTGGCAGAAGAAAAAGAATTTAATTTAAAGGTTGGAGTGAGAGTGAGAATGAGAGAGGAGGTAGAGAAAAGTACATGTAATAATGAGACATACAAAATATGCAAATGATTGATTGTTATAGGAAAGATAGATCAGCAATGAAAGAAATACAAATTTAGAAAATAAAAATTATGAAAAGAGATTAACAATAATAATAGGATGCCAAAAAATTGTATATAATAAAATAATTAGGATTTTTTTTTTAACAAAAAAAGAAAAAAAGTTACCCTGAGCTTACAAAAGGAAATTTTTAGAAATATATTTTAAAAGATGTGCAGCATAAATATATAAATAAGTATTTGGAAGAGCAAATATTTAGGGAAATAAATAAATATATGTTGTTTTAATGATTTTATGTAAACGGAAATTTAAAAAATGAAATATTTATTTTTTAAGCTAAAATTTGTGAGCGTTTCGAATCTGCACATCCTTTTTACAAAACAATTTTCTTATATTTTAATGCCTAATGAGACCTTCACAGAAGGCCTGTTTTTAATTTGCAAGTAATGATTTTTTTGTTAAGAAATATGTGTTAATTTTAGGAAAAAATCGTTACCTGCATTACAATTTTGAACATTTTATTTGATATTAGGGAATTTTTATTTTATTATAAGTTGAACTTAATTATAGAGTTTGTTTTTATTTGTTTTTTTTTTGTTTGTTTGTTTCTTTGTATAGCAAATGTTTTATAAACAGAATAAGACTTCACTAAAATATTCACCTTCGATAATTTGTTTTATTATTGAAGATGAATTTACACATGTTCAGGTTTTATTAAAAAAATTATAATTAATATTTAACTTCTTTATAAAAATTACTTTTTTTAATATTTTTCAAAAGAATTTTAAAATTTTTTTGTTTGATTTTTTTTTTTGAAGATGTTTTTAAAGTTTTTTTTTTACATTTAATTTTTTTTTTTGGTTTTTTGTAGAAAACTTAACAAATTTTTTGGATAATTTTTAATTAATATTTTATTCTTTTTCTTGGTGTTCTTTCGCTTAGTTTATTTTTATTTGTGTTACATTTTTGATTCTGTAAAAAATATATATAAGTATTTTTATAATGTCAAAAGGTATGTTTCACATATTTTTATAAAAAATATTCATTTTAAAATAAACCTTGAGTGCGTGGTGTTAAAAAAATTGGTTGTTATCTGAACTAAAGCAGTATTGCTGGCATCATATATATATATATTTTTTTTTTTTTTTGTTACAAACAACTTAACAAAAGGTAGTTAACACTGTAATTTCAACATAAAACAAAAAAAAAAAAAAATTTTTAATTCCCCAAAATATAACAAATAAACTTGAAATAAGCGTTTTATAATTAAAAATAAACTAATCTCAAACAATTAATCTATTATTTGATTCAGAACCCCCCTTTGACATATTGAACTTTATTTCACATGTATTTGCAAAGTTGTATTACTTTAGTTGTAAATATCTATAATTGTTTGTTTATACTATACTATATATTTAAAGTAAGACTTTATAATATGTTAAAAGTTGCCATGCCAACTAAGTTTTAGGTTTTTAAATTTTGTGATTTCGCACTACAATATACAACTGATACAACAATAAAATTGACTGGTTCGCAACTATATAATAGAAAATAACTGATGTAAAGGGGAGGCTACACATGTAATTTTCAATAAAAAAAATATATTTATATTTTACTATGTTATTGTTATGCTAGACAACAATAAGGTTGCAAGATCAGCTTTATTATTATTAAATGTAACAATACTATGATTTGTTAACAACCATATAATACAACCATAATATGATGCTCTTAGATTATGGTTACCTCAACCTTGTTTTTTCTTTGCGTGCTCTTATTAGTGTTATTGCAACGTTAAGACAATTTTGTGATGCCTCCACCTCAGACAACTTTGTCTTGATAACAAACGTCAATTAGTTGTCATTTCTTTTTATTTACTTTTTTTATTTAACATATATATTGCGCCAAAAAGTAATTTTTGTATTTTTGGCAAATATTATTTGTGTTAATTGTTTCGACTTGTTTCACATATTTTAAAAGAGAAAATCTTTACTAAAACTAAACTGAATTTGTTCCAACGTAAAAGTGTTGTGTGGAACATTGAATATTTTTTTTTAGTTTACTGTCATTCGTTTAACGATGGATTGAAGCGTAGAGGATATATTTAAAATGATCAATCTCTATAGGCAGTTTCCGTGTCTTTGGGACTATAAGAGCATAAGAGAGTAGATTAAAAGAAAAAAAAAATGCGTGGGATGTGAAATAGCTAAAAACATGAATAAAGCAGTTGAGGATGCAAAAAAGAAAATGAAAAATCTGAGATCCTCATCTAAGTATTGAGTGTTAAATCTAAATGTTTGGAGTTAAAGGTAAAGGCAGACATTTTAGATAGTTTGCAAAAAGAAAAAGGAGGCAATTTTGAAATGTGTAAATCACACATACCAAGGACCAGGAAACAGAAAAGCTTTAAAATCATCAGAACTTTCAGTTATGAAAAAAATCTTTACCGTTGGTTCATCCGAATGCGTGAAAGGAATTGGCCTGTACTGGTACTCATGCTAAAAGAAAAAGCTAAGGAATTACATTCCCAAGTCAAAGAAAACGAGAGCGCGTTCAATGCTAGTGGCGGATGGCTTCAGCGTTTAAGAAAAGGTACGGAGTTAAAGTATCCGGAAAAAACTCTCATCGCAGCCGAAATTGGTAGATCCGTTTAAGCTAAAACTAAAGCAAAAAATTGAGGAAATATACTTATGCAATAACCAACTCTATAATGCAGGTGAGTCTGGTTTATTCTGGAAACTTTTACCAGATAAAACGCACGTTGCAATTCAAGAGAAATATGCTCCCGGCAAAAAGACGGCGAAACAACGTATAACCTTCCAGTTCCTGCTTAGAAACCAGGATGACTCTGAAGATAACATTCCGTTAAGTATTCTTTAAGAGAAATGGGATGCAGAAGTTATTGTCTTAATGCAAATGTCAGCTGACCTTCTTTAGGACTTGAGTCCACAGGTAAGAATTTTACGATAAACTTTAGAATCACAATTAAAGCATTGTTCTACTAACTGTTAAATTGAGTTTACCTTGTCCATGGTTCAAGAGTGGAATAATGATCCTTGTGTTAATGTTACGACTGAAATTCATGAAATCGGGCAAAACAAGGAAGCCGCAAGCGAGGCAATTGAAATTTCTAACAAGGCATTGTAGTGGGCAGGAGATGTATTGGCAGATCAAAGTGACATGAGTGTACTTCGACGCTCAAGGGATAAAAGCAGTATTTTAGCTATTAGAAAATATAATATATTTCTTTAATGCATAAATATGAGTTTTTTATTTGTTATGTAATTTTATTTGAATGAATTGATTCTCGAGATCGTTATGATTTGTAACGAATTTTAATTAAAAATTAAATTTTTTTTTTAATAATGCAAATAATAATAAAAAAAAATTTCACGTTTGGGCGTGTGAAACAAATACATATTTTTGCTTCTTGAAATTTGACAATCGCTAACGTGGAATATTTCGCTAACATGAACTCCCTTGGTTTTAATTAGTTTACGTTACCGCGAGTGCACTGTACTAACTAATAGTGAAAGGCCAATGTAAGCGGCATGCGGACGCGGCCGGCAATCAGCTGTTCTTTTTGACGCTTGAATTTATTTTACATATACAAATGAACGCGGCTTCTTGAAGTAGAAACTTGTTTAAAATATATAAAACATTTGTAGTTTTTTGACGCAGAAATAAATAAATTTAATTGCTAAAAAATTTTAAAAGGAAAAATAAATAAAATGAAAACAGATTAAGTAAAAAAAAGAAACACAAATAGAAGACTATGGATAATTTGACAAATTAAAGCGGCAAAACGAAAAGTTCAACTAAATTCCACATTGCCGCTCGGCCGCTTTTGACGGCATTGCCAAGTCAAATTAAATTCAACGTGTTAAAAATTTTGTATGAGTATTTTTATTGACAAACTAATTTTTTTCAAATAGGCAATACTGTTGCCGCATGCCGCTTGCATTAGCCTTTCGCCATAATATGTCATCATTAAGTAAACATGCACATAAATATGTCTATTTGCTTCATGTTTTATTAAAGATTTTTTTAACAGCCATCTTGTTTGCTAAAAAAATAATTTCAGAAAAATCAATCACAAAACAACAAAATAATAACCTATCTTCCCGACGATACACTGATAAGAACAAAAACTTGACAGCTGCTCTGCCGAAGTTTTGTTACGTATCAAGACAAATTTGTATCAGGTATAGATCATAAATTAAAAGGGGCAATAAGAATTGGCAGTTACACCATATGGACTGATCTTATCAAACTAATTTACCTGACTAAAAGTGTATGTAAAGCAAAATGTTCGGCTTCCTTTTTTCAATTTTAAAACTTGCATAGACAGTAGGTTGCAGAAATGAGTACATGTTTGTACGACAATTGTTCGTACAAAATGAACAATTGATACTTTTGGCTTTTTGATACGTTTGGGTTTCGCATCTATTATTTTCCTCTTTCGCGAGTCTGGTAGCACCGCACTCCGTAATACGTTAGCGCATGTCAAAAATATTTTATACACACAAATACTTGCGACAACCAAAGAGCCAACGCAAAGGAAGAAAAACATGTGATTACGTACTTAAAATTGTTTACTTTTGATATTTAATGTGTTATATTTAAGGAGAAAGTAAAGAAACTGTTGACAAAGCAGCGGCAATTTGAAATTCTAGTTGAATTCATGATGATGGTGTTATTTATATACATGCATATGCTCAATATTAAGCTAATAATACACACATATTTATGTACATAAGTTTGGTCCGATTTAAAGAACAACACCAAGCTAAAGATGGGGTGGTGGTCCATTGAGGAAGAAATAAGTAATCTTCTTCATATAAAAGAAGCTGTAAGCGGCTTACCAATGACATCTTGCTTTGGTACAAGCGGTTGTAAACACTAGCCATGTAACGTCAGTGAGCAGTGATTGTCCGTAGGAAATTTTGGATTCGCCGCAAACTAAAATTCAAAAACTTAATGAAGACTTTCTCATCGCTAAACGAAAGAGACTATCAGCCATAAATGACCGTGGGAATCTTCTTAAAATGCCAAATTACCTTTCGCATCGCGATAGAGAGCAATCCCTTAGAGGTTTGAGTAATAATCGTGGAAACTATTATAACCATTATAAGAGCAACAATTATGGTACCTGCTTCAACAATTACAGTAATAATCACAACAGTCAGACACCGAACAATAGAACTGCGAGGGCTATGCTTTTAAACGGAGAGTACCCTCAGCAGGGCTATAGATCACAATCAGTATCGGGGAATTAATTTACGTAAGCAAGATCAATTTACAGTTTAAAGTTAAATTACTCAGACTTTAATTATTCAAACTTTTTGGATTCGAATAAACAATGCACTTTCTTTAAAAAAAAATTATCAAAATAAAAATTAAATTCTATAAATATGATATAATAAACATTAAATGGCAACCATGACAGCGGGAAGAAGTTAGTAAAACCGCTACTTGAAGTAGTGAAAAGTATTGGAGATAAAGAATAAAAGAATAGTTGATTATTGTTGTATTTCCTTGAACTTCGATTTTTGTCGTTACTTTATTGTTTGGACAAAAGTCTTTGGTTCATTTAAAATAATTGTTAGAAATTTCCTGAAGAGCTAAGTAAGCGATAAGCGAGACGTGCTTTCACCTTCAATAATCAATATCGGTGATTTAAATAAATTTTTCGGGAAAGTAGCACATTAATTTTAAACTTTAGTTAAAAAAAATAGTTAATACACAATTATTAAATAATAGTAAAATTCTAAAGCAATTTAAAACTTTTTAAACGAAAATTGGAATTATTCCAAAAAACTGGCAAGCCAATTGCAAGCTATGTTGACACAGACTGGGGTGGAGGAGCTATTGACCGTTAATCCTATACTCTTATATTAGCAGGAGTAGCTTTTCCGTGGTGAAGTTGTAAACAGCAATCAGTGGCCTTATCAAGCATAGAGTCTGAGTATATGGCGTTGTCTTCAGCAGCAAAAAAAGTAACATATGTGAAAAACCTATTGCCTAAAATTAAACTGAACAACAGAGACGTTATTGAAAATCAAGGAGACAACATACAAGCATTGCAACTGCTGGGAAACCCAATATACCATGCTTGTAGTAAGCACATCGTCATTAAATACTACCGCGTCAGAGATTTGTACAAAAATGGACAGATAAATTTAAAATACTGCAATACAAAGATGTACTGAGCAAAAACTTGCAAAGGATTATCCACGAACGATTTTCAAGACTTTTGGGATTAATTTTTTAAAAAAATTTGAATAACCAACAACCTGGAATACCCGTTAACCAACAGAAAAGAGGACGATCTCGACCATCGCGATGTTGAGGGCATGCATGCGTTCAATGATGCTAGGCACGAACAAGCCTACAAAATGATACCGCCTACAAAAACGCCCGGAGGACAGCCCCAGAAGTTACACCCATGACGGTTAAAACACCACCGAAGGACGAGCCCTTGTGCTCGGGAAGCAATCGTGTAAGCAAGCCAGTGAAGAAGACTCTGGCTAAGATTTTCGATCTAGCGGGATTCATCCCTCTGGTTCGTCTGACGTATGACATGATAGCTATCGAGGACCAACAGCTATATTTCAATATGCAATGGTCGAATTTTTTCTGCAACAAGCAAAATATGTTCTGAAGGCACCTAGTATGATCAATGCATTAGATACCCTCGCTTGTATTAGTGCAAATGAGTTCAATATTCCAGTGCTGACCTTCGATTAGATATGTGGCCTTGGACCAACTATCACTGCGGCTGGTGATACGATAAATTGGAATATTTCTACAGCCGCAATTCCTTCAGTGAGTAGAACTCACAATAATCAAACAGTGCGGCCAGGATTCTTCGTCCCCATAGACACTGACAAACATAACGACTATGAATGGTATATGAGCCCATATATTACTTCGGAATATATTATACGTAATGGGCAATTTACAGAGCAAACACGCAATTTGGAATGGAATCCCTCCCAACTGGTTGGTACCCGCCTAATGGTGTCTCAAATGAAATTCTTCTAGGATACCGACCACTACAAAAGCTACACCCCGAAGACACTCGAAATTGTGTAGAATACGACTACTATGATTCGGATGATGTCGCAGGTATGCTATGCCACAGCGCATATTCTATGACGCTAACATCCGGCATACTTGGTAAAATTTCTACCATAAAGGTAACTAAGAGGGATTTTTCATGTAAGGATAACACTGCTGCTTTTATCTACAACAACAATGCAACATTGAAGTCCCCATTTGCATTCTTTGCCTCGGCTCCAAATCGTGCGAACTATTCCGCATATTAACGCAAACGTCATACCGATACACCAGGCACATGCTACACAGTTATTGCGTCATGCATGTTGGCAATAAATATGTATACCGCAGTCGATAGCGAGCGAATTTTTTTCGAACTATCGAAATTTTTGCCTTTTGGTATTCTGTCACTCGTTATCGAGTAAAGTGTATCGAAATTTCTAATGATAGCACTCGATAACAAGCATACGTTCGAATAGAACCGTGCGAGTTTTTACTCGTTAGCAAAATACCAATCGAAATTTTATTTTTCAAAGAATACATTTAAAAATAAAGAACATGTAAGACAATTTTCTATTTTTGCAAATATATTATAAGATGTTTATTTATTATTAGGTCAAATACAACAAAAATTAGCTTCAGGCAAAAGCAAATTCTTGCAGAGTTCATGTCTGAACACAGTGATTTAGCAAAAGGAATTTTGCCAAATACATCACAAGGAAAAGCAACTGCCAATAAGCTGTGGGAACACTTGACAATAAAACTTAATTCCTCTGGCCCACCTGTTAAAGATTCCAAAACGTGGCGAAAGGTATGCTACAAAATGATTTCATTTATTAAACTTTTATTCTGTAGGTGTATGCCGATCAAAAGCTTTTAATAAAGAAAAAGATATCATTTAACAAAGCTTCTAAAAAGAAAACCGGTGGAGGTCCATACGAGGAAAAACAGCTGAGCATTGCAGAAGAACAAATTTTGGAGGCAGCAGGAATTAATGTGGCTGTTGCTGGCTTAGGAGAGGTCAGAACCTTTGGATCTCAAATTCAAAATATAGAACCAAGTACATCGTCAATTATATCACAAACAGAAGAAACGGATGAAAATATTTTAGCAGTAATTGACGCAATAGATGATGATGAAGAGGGCGAAGTACCACCAAAAAAAGTACAACCTGTGTACAAAGGCATGCCTTCTACAAGCAAAGAGCCAAGAGAAACGAAGACTCTTCTGCTAAAAAAAAAATATTAATGCCGCTGATGTATATCATACAAAAGTCCTAGAGAGATTGGACAAAATTATAGAAATCAAAGAAAAAAAGTTAGAAATGAAGACAAAAGAACATGAAATTAATACTGAAATAAAAAGAATTGAATTACAAATTCGAATAAAGGAGTTGGAGAAACTGAATGAATTTAATTAAATTTAAAATCTCCTGACGAAGACCATACGCTTCAATTTCATTTCCATGTAGTTTATTAAAGCTTTATACATATATAAGAAACTTTTTCTTAAATCAAAACCGCAATGAATTACACCTTTTTATTTAAATATATTTTTTTTGTGAAATAAAATTTTATTTTTATTAGTAAAGAAATAATTTTTAACAATTTTTGCCTTTAATTCAAATTGATCATAACGAATTTTTTATATTGTCTCTGATTTGCTTCCCTATTTTAGTTATTTGGGTCTCGTTTCCGATATCCACTTCTGCCATGGTGCTTTCAACAGGGACCTGCGGAATGTCCTCGTAATTTGGCACTTTAAATTGAATACATATATTGTGCAAGGCAGCACAAACATTTGCAAACTGTGCCACCTTTTGAGGCGTATACCGACTTCTTTTGTCGTGGCATAAAATATTCCACCTCGCTTTTAATATGCCAATGGTCCTTTCTACTACGCATCTGGCTTTAGAATGAATATCATTAAAACGGAATTCCATTGAGCCTTCTTGAGGACTGCGGTATGGTGTAAGCAACCACGGCTCAAGCGGGTAACCAGGATCGCCTTTTAACATAAAATATATTCATAAATGTTATTTACTACACAGCCGTGTTATAAAAAACCATATCTCACCTAAAAGCCAAAAATTCCGTATATTGTTCGTATACATTTGCTCTAAAAAACCTCTTTCCTCAGACTGCTTCCATACAAAAGAGTCGTGGGCAGCACCTCCGTACTTAGAGTTTATGGCTAAGATTTTGTATTTGTAATCACAAATCTGTCAAAGACAATAATTTTTATCAAAATCAAAAATATAAAAAAGCACTTACAATCATGGAATTTATACTATGGAATCCCTTTCTATTAAAAAACATGTGCTCATTTGGTGGTTTTTGCAACCCAAAATGTGTTCCATCTACACATCCAATAACTATAATATATGAAATGAATAACTGAATTGAAGTAATAAGTAGTCTTAAACGCTTACCTCCTGGAAGACTAAATTTTTCCATAAAATATTGTTTAGACTCGTCAAATTTACTCGAATTAAATACGATGAATTTTACACAAAGTTTACTTTCCATTTCCTCCAAGACTCTTTTTATTATTTTACAAATTGTACTTTGGCAAGCACCAATCAAAAAATCATTTCCGACGGTGTTTTGGAATCCCCCGGAAGCCAGAAGCGATAACGTTGCAGCCAATTGAATTTTGGGAGCTACAGCTGTGGATAAGTGTGCCTCGAATTCTAGCTCGTTTAGAATATAATTGAAAGCTTCCTTAGTCAGCCTAAAACGTTTTCTAAATCTGTAAAAGAAAATATTTTACTATTTATTGTATAAAAAAGTGAATTGAAACTTACTCAGTATTTGGCAAACTTAATGGATCACTGGTGCTACGTATTTGTTTCCTTATTGAATTTATATTAAAGTCGTCTTCGGATTCAAAAGATGAACAATAAAAAAAACAAATTCGGGTCCATTTTTATGTATTTTCTAATATATATTTATAATTAATTTTCCTTTCTATAAATTTTTAAATTTCTTTTGTATAAATTTGTTATCAAACATATGTTTTTGTTTACATTTTTTCTTTAATCTTTTACTAATTTTCAGTGTTGAATAACTCTTTTAAATTCTTTCTTTACAACACTTAAACAAAATATCGATTCGTTTCTTATCGAGTACCATCATCTAAAAATTTCGAACTATCGAAATTAAACTCGATGAGAAATTATTTCGATCACGACTCCCATAATTAGCCCCCTGATGTTATCTTTTTTTTCGTTTAAATAGACGCAGTGATAACATATCTTTTCAAATGTCATTGTTAGTAATCTGTGTTTAAAAATACGGCGACAAGAGAATGGACGGTATTCCATGATATAAAAATAGAAGGTAGTTCCACTTTCTCTTTTCGTCGCCATATTAACGTTCTGACGTTTGCGGGAATTATGAAAATTTGTGCTACCATATAAATTTGTAATTTCCCGGTTTTCTGTTTTGTTTTTTCCTCTTATATACAATTTCAAATGAAAAAAAATACATAATATAAAAATCACAAACAAATTTTATTAAATATATAAAACAAAATATAGAAAATTAAATACACAAATTTAACAAAAAATGATGAGTTGCATTTTTCCTGACTGCATCAGAAAAAGACGTTTCTACTAGAATTCTGTAAGATTTTTCAAATTTCGAACAATTCAAGTTTCCAAATGCACTTCTAATATGTTCGTTATTGACAAATGTACGATTGAAAAAAGTACTTTTCCAGATACAAAAGGTAAAATATTGAATATAATTTTAAATTTCTGTTTCGGTTAAAACAAGTACTGGTCTTATTTGTTAGGTAAAATATTAAATTTTTATCAAAGTAACGTCTTAATTAATTAATTAATGAAATACAAGTGATTGATTGTCAAGATACCTTAATCGAGTTTTTAAATATAGATGAAACGTTAAGCCACTAAATATATAAAATAATTAGTAAAATACTGGCTGATGAAGAAGAACGCATGGAGGTATATTAATTATTTTTTTTTAAATGAATTTACATTTTATCACTAACTGGAAGAACAACTAGAAACCATAAAACATTAGGAGCAAACAAATTTTCTAAATAAAATAGAATATGCTGGTCTTAAAAACTTTTCGGGAAGTATTATTTAAAAAATAAAATGAGGAAAGAAATCAAAATTATATACGTAAACGTTTTTAAGAGCCAAATGAGAAATTTTTAGAAGAATTAGAAAAACTATATTTAACTTTTCTTAAAACGAATGTTGCTGATTTATTTACTGGCTCCCATACGCAAAATTTGTTGTGCAATTGAAATTCAATGTTAGATAGATATTATTATTATTTTGTGAAGTACATTTTTTCGTATTCGCATGTGAAATGTTATAATAAATATCAACTTTTACAATTTTAATAAGCTCCTTTAATTCTCCAATTGCATTTTTAATAAGTTATGATAATAAACGAATTTTTATAAATTGTCTCATAGAGTCAAAGGATTTATTTCTGTGTAAATTTAAATACATTTAAATATAATTTATAATTATGTTTATTTATTATACAAATTACACATATTTTGTTAAATAGTTCCAAAATATTTTTTTCTTATTTATATCTATGGCAACGCAAATTTTATTGTTTACAAAAAGTATATTTCAAATAATTCCCGCAAATGTCAGAAATTTTTGAAGTGGAACTACCTTCTATTTTTATATCATGCGGTATTCTATCGGAGAGTAAAAGATACTATTCACTGGCCAATACGCCAAAGTTTGCCCAATAAGCAAAACAAAATGTGGTATTCACTACATTAGAAGGACTAGTTTTTGATTTCGAAATTTTTCAAGGCAAGTTGTAAAGATTTACAAAAAGGAATTTATGAGAAAAAAATGAAAATATGAGATATGGGTGAAGTCCGTTCCTCTGAGGACACAGTTGTCATTGTTTATTAGAAAGATTCAAAGTGATGGAGTGCCGTTACTTATGTTTATCTTTACATGTCGCACGAGTTACATATGTAATCCCACATACCCAACCAACCCTCGTAGACATAAATTTAATTATTAATAAATACATTAAAGAAACTTAATGAAACTTTGTAACAATTTTAAAAAATAAGAAAATGTTTATTCAATAAACAGAAACATTAAGTCGGTCGAAGCAGTGATGTTGCTGTATCCAAGGAATCTAGCAATGAACATAGTGGAAAATGAAAAAAATTGTTGGAGAGGCAGGTAGATATATCCAGGAACTGGGAGACAATGTAACATGCACTCAAATAAAGCTGAAGTTAATGGAACACTGTAACCCCAGGACAACATATAAAGATGTTTTCAAAGAATGCAGGAATGTAAACTTAATGAATGGAATGGAACTTAATGAAATATATTTATTTGACAATAATAAACCATTAATTTATAAGCCAAACAGGTTAGATAGAGATTTGGTAAATATTTTATTAGAAAAAATATATATCCCATTACGATCTCATTTTGATCAAACAAGTTTAGTTAACATTATAACAAGATATTCACAGATCAGAGCTTTAGACGACCCTAGAGCCATACACATAAAATACAGGAAAAACATAAATAATTATAATAAAACGAAAACAAACATGAACACTCAAAAACACAATTACAGTAATCATGACGTACACTACACAACGTCAATATACAAACAGACACCAAAACCAACAAAATAGGCAGAATCACGAATTTACACAAAATTTTAACAAGGGATTTAACAAACAAGTATCTGAACCTATGGAAATAGGTAATTTACAAGAAGAACAATTAAGAGGAAATAATGATTTAAATTTTATAGTATCACCTCAAACAAATCATTTGATGTCTTATTGATACAGGTTCCACCACAAGTATCTTAAAAGAAGGAGTACTGACTGAACAGTATCCAAAAATTACTCTTAAGAGTCCTTTGCAGAATAATACACTTAATGGTACAAATAAAATTAAATTTATAGCGACAACACCATTTCCAAAAGGATTCGGTTGTCTAGGAATACTCCAATGGAAAATAATTAATTTTTTTAATAAAAATTTCTCTGCCATAGTTGGGCAAAATTTCTTACAACCTCTAACCCTCTAGTGCCCAAGACCGCTTGTAGACGGCCTAAGTTCATTTCTTGTTTGTTGCCATCCAAATTTCTGTTTGCTTTTTTTTTATTTTGTCTAATTCGGGGAAGTACAAAAAGTACATGTGCTGATGCTTTTAGTAGTTGTCACGCTCATTTGAAGTTAGAAAGTTGTGAAATACGGTCAAAATAAATATTTTAAAAAAGTGTAAATTTAAAAAATCCAAAAAAAAAAAATATTAAAAGTGATCAGACTTTAAGAAAAAAAAACATTGGTGTATTGCTAGTAGTGTATAAAAACCAAAAATAGAAAAACGGAAAAAAGTAAAACTTTCGTAAGATTTTACAGATCTTAGAGTGCAGCCCGTCTGGAGGCGGCCTTAGGAAAATTCGGGAAAAAATATACTAGGTAAGTTTGAAAGTTAAACTTTTCAAAAGGCAAATAATAAGACATAACATGCAAAAATTTCGTGTATAGATATGCAGCGTCGACAAACAAAAAAGTTGTCATCTCTTTCCGATGAAGAGATTGGAAGAATTTTGGATATTATGAATTTCGAAAGCGATACTGACGAAGAAGACCTGGAGGACGATTTGGATGATGAAGCTTGTGAAATAGAATGCCAAGTCGATGCTGGATTTGACGAGGCCATAAATAAAGCAGGGAATATGTCAGATTCAATGTTGGAATTTTAGATTTGCATTACTTCAAGAGGAAATCCCGCGTCATTTGCAAATTAAGTATCTCCTTCTACTTCAATTGCTACAAGTCCGTTATTTCAAGCAGAAGTTACTTCAGGCAGAAGTCCAGTGTCTTTGGCATAATCTCCTTCTACTTCGAAGTTGAAATATACTACTTGGTCACGGAAACGCAAACACGGTGTGCATACTGACGAGAATATTATTCAGCCTGATGATAGCATTATAAGTGAAAATGGGGAGTTTATTGGGTCTGTTTCTGATATAGATCGAAAATCTCCAACTTTCAAAAAAATCTTCTGGTGCCAAAGGAACTTAGTGCTGAATAATTCTGATATTTTATTTTCTGAGCCCGAACTAGAGGAAGATCTGAAAAAGCTTGATACGCCTTTCAAATGTTTCGAGTACTTTCTAGGCGACACTATTATTGATCACATTGTTGAGCAAACGAATTTATATGCCACCCAAAAAGATATCAGAACTTCCTTCGCTGTAACCAACACGGAAATTCGTCAATTTATTGGCATTTTATTTTTTATGTCAGTTTTTCGCTATCCAAGTGTCCGAGCATATTGGGGCGAATATGCGTTCCAAACAATTCAAAATACTATGCCAAGAAATAAATTTGATAAAATTCGCAGTAATTTACATTTTAACGACAATAATAAACAACCCGCCAAGGATACTGCAGATCACGATCCTTTATATAAAACAAGACCAATTGTAAAGCATTTCAATGAAAAATTTCAATCGGTTCCAATGACTCAACGTTTATGTGTGGATGAACAAATGTGCGCAACGAAGATGATGACTTCTCTTCGACAATACATGCCGACATAACTGCCAACCGACAATGATCTCAAGAAACAACCTCGTGGATATTCTACTGAGTTTTGTGCATCAGCACAAAAGTCGAAATTTCTTTATTGCTTTGGAAAGACAATAAGGTTGTGCGACTCGCATCGACTTACGCAGGCACGAAGCCTTTTCAGAATGAAACAAATCCAAAAACGCAGGTATCACCGTTTTGCTCGCTCTGAAAAAAAGTTTGTTGACATCGATTGCCCCAATATAATGCATGAATACAATAGACATATGGGTGGGATCGATCTGATGGATGGTCTTATTGGTCGATATAAAATTCCAATGAAGAGCTACAAGTATACAAATCGGCTGTTCATACATTTGCTTGACGTAGCCATGGTAAACGCCTATATTTTGTTCAATAGAATCAATAAGCCTGATGCTAATGATAGGCGATATCAGCTGACTATCAATCAAAATAATATTTGCTTGTGTTAATTTTTAGATCGATATGGATTTTGTACTCAAGTTTCAAATGGCAAGGAGTTTAGAAGAATGTTGCGGTTTTTTCGAAACAGAAGTTTTATTTTTTTCAAAAACAATAATTGCTTATTCAGTTATTTCCAAGAACATATTGGCGAAGGTAAACATTATTTTAATTTTTGCGTTAAATATGTATGCATGTTTAATAATATAATTTCCTTCTTTGTAGAGTCTACAATTTTTTAAATTTTTTGGTATTGCCACAATTTGTTTCCCCTCAACTTAAAATAAATACTGACGAAAGTGGAGCCAAATGTAGAAAAAATTTCAGCATTGTGGAAGCAGCGTTTACTGTTGTTGCTGGCTCTGTAGAAGAATTATACAGAAAATTAAAGCTCCTACAACTTCAAGGCCACAATATTCATTGGGAATGTTCCCAATATTAAGGAAATTTATGTGTTTTTCGATAATTTGAGATATCCATTTGTTTCCGTGTTAAAAGCGATTGATATGCTATTTATAATTTTTGTTTGTTTTTAACTTAAAATATTATGACGAATCTGAAATTTTTTGTAATTTTATTCATTTACTTTATTATGATTTGCCTAATAAAAAAAAATTTTAAAAGTCTCCTCTGTTGAACATGAAATTCTCAAATTAAAAAATAAATTTTTTAAAATAAAAATAAACTTAAATCAAAATCTTTATCGTAAATACGATTTGATACTTTTGTAAATATATGTACATATACATAAAAACTCTTAGAAAATATGTAAAATTAAATATAAAAAAAGCATATTCTTCATATGTACATACTTATGTATGGGTGAGTTGTTCCAAAATGTCATTTGCAATGCAACTTAACAAAGTCATGCATTTCTAAACGCAACCATGTAATCATTGACAATGTTACGCATCCCTAAATGTATAATAAAAGTTATTGATACGCAAACAAAAGCCAACTGTGTATCACTAATTTTTTTACTGCTTTGTTGATATTTTGTGCAAAATGAATTACAAACACATCAATCATGGCGGAAGAAAAGTAAGAAAAATTTCTTTTAAATATTATTATTATTTAAACAGAATTTATTTATATCTTCAGCGACAAAAAGGGGACTTTTGAATGGAAGCAGCTGTTGTTAACAACACGTTTGTAAAATTGAAGCGATTTTGCCTCTGGGAAATTGAAACCATTGACTTGGATATTTTATGTATTTTTGTACAATTTTATAATTGCTTTGAGGAGTTTGGTCCAATAATCCCATCAAGTTTTCAAAAGTTTATATTTTTTATTGTTGACATCGCTATCTTGAAAAAAAAACTGATTGCAAAGAAGTGTTTCTAAATGTAAAAAATTTGCAAAGTTTTTTTTACAAAGTAAACAACTATGGTGTTCACTTTGTATTAAAACAATAGCATAACCGCATCACTGCAATGTGTTTTGACGTTTTGGAACTCAACCTATATTTAAAGTGTAATTCATAACTTAAGTTTTTTTTTTTAATTAATAACAAAAGTTTTACTTTAATATATTTGTTGTTTTTAAAATTAATATTTAATGTCCAATAAATAAAGAGAAAATATAAAAATTAGCCTTTTATTAATTATAGAGATTAATCAAAATTTTAATTTATATTGGTATCGTATTAAACAAACACTTTATTTGTGCCAATTAAAAAGTTAATTCTTAAGGTTATGAAAATATAATTAATTTTTTAATTGTGCCTATTAAAAATTTAATTTTTAATTTTAATTAAGCCAATCAAAAACTTTTATATTTTAAAACCCCTTATTGTTTGGCAACGTCAACACAAAACAATGTCGTTTTTCTTCGTTTGTTTTTGTCATTAATCGATGAGTGTCGCCATATGTTTGGTACTTTCTAAGAAAAATTGATGTTGATGTTGCCGTTTAGTTTTTCGTCGCCATTTTTGATGTTGAGTTGTGTTGTGTGTAAAGGAAATTTTTAAAAACATGAAAAAGTAACCAACAATATTTAAAATAACAAAATTTGAAATATACGAAATGACAAAAAAGAAATGGAAAAAACTAAAATTACCAACTTCTTCCAGTTGGAAAAATTAGTGAAAGAGTTAGAAAGAATCCATCCCAATGAATAAAGGCAGCTAGTAAAGGCAGGATTTTGTCGGACCGATAAATGTATTTGCATTATAAAAACTTCACTTGTTATTATTATTTTTTTAATATTTTATTTATTTATTATTATTATTATTAATAATAATATCAACAAAAATTCGAAGTTTTAATAATACAAAGCTGTTTATCAGGCAGACAAAATCCTACCTTCAACTAACGACAAGTTGTAATAATGGCCCTATTACTATTTATTTTACTTTTTTGTAGTAGTTTTGCTTATTTTATTGTTTATTGGTATTTTATTTTTTTTTACAAAATTTGAATTGTCCACAACTCTTACTTAACACAATAGAAAAGAAATTGAATCAACTGACTCAAATATTAGATATATGTGTTTTATTTTTTTATATTATCGATAAATCGTCAACATCGTCATTAGGTTGTTTGGGAAAACCAAATTAGTATTGAAGTTGTGTTAAGTTGATTTTGTCTCAAAATTAACGACGATGTTGACAACGCCAAACAGAATAAGGGTAAATATGTTAAAATATAATTAATATTTTAATTAAAGGAATTAAGACATTTGTTTAAAAGTTTTTAGAAAACTTAATTATTTTTTTTTAATTCGTTCAAATAAACATTTAATTAAAACTTGTGCTTGTTTCTAAATTAAATAATTTAATTCATTATAAAATATAATGAAACTTCAAGTTTACAAATTTATTAATATGGTCAAATCGTTTGTAAGCTCAAAATTAGCAAAACGTTTAATTGGCATTACAAATTTCTAACAAATTTTTTAATTGAAGTTGGTTTTTAAATTTTTTTCTGTGTATGCAAATACTATAACACTTCGATCAAGTAGTGGAACTTAATTTTGAACCCGAAGATCTTTTAGAGGTTAACGATTTATTGGTTCTTACAGTGCCACTTCAAAATGAATTAGTGAATCAGATGTGCAAATAAATGAAGGTGGACCAATTAACAGCTTAGCTAGAGAACGGTACCTATATGCAGTATATTTATGATATGTACTGACATAAGCTAGGAAAACTGCTAACACAAATGTTATTGAAAAGATGGCACTTGTGCTCATTTTTGAAGCAGAACTCTGAAAGTAGGTTTAATGATAAGTCGCTATCCGAGTAGCAATATCGGGACATGAGCGCATGTCAGCTCAAGGAGTCACTCGATTGAACGCGCTCAAAGCAAAGTATGGGATTGTTCAAAAAGTAATCAAGGCCACAGCGACTGAGAAGACAGTAACCCTGTCACGAGTGGCAGCCACACACCCTGAGGTATGTTATTCGATTCTGTTTTATAGTTACGTGACCCGACCAATTTCCTTTGAGTTTATTGCGGCCAAAGGATTCTCTGATTTTCCGCCTTCTTTAAGAGGAAACTATGTCTTCGCCATAATAACTAAAACAAGTCACTAGAAAGCTCAGGGCATGATAGTCGGTTCCCTGGCCTACATGGAGCATTCCATGAAAAAGGGGAACTCTGAACTGTTTTACAAATATGCATTTTTTATATATTATTGCAAGTACATAGTGAGATAATGTTCTCATCTAAAATAATTTACAAAAGTTGTAGTGAGTATGTCTCATTTTTTCTAAATACCGTTATTTATTGAGAGTAACAACAAGTCGGATTTTTTCATTAGTCTTTACACAACTGTTTGCGAGGTCGCTGCTGCTATTGTTTATCAGATAGAAACTAGATTTCTGTTCTAAGTTATAGTCTATGGTCCGCTGTATTTAACTGCATACTCATTTTTTTGGGTTAAGTGTTTTTTGATAAGAAATTAATCATAACGGAAAGGTAAGTTTCGATGTCCCATACGTTACGCTTAATTCCTTATTCTATTAATAATTGTAAAACAAGTTGACTATACAAATTGAAATTTTCTGTTAACAGCTAACTTTTAGCGGTCTAAAAACTGGTGAAACAATTTTGTTTGAAATCGCTTTGCTTACAATATATTCTTGGTGATAATAAAGTGTCTGTACGTTACGCCGAAGAATAAGTTATCTGACATCTTCAACTTTTACTGGCGTTTGTAATAAACAAAGCCCTTTTTTGTACTGCAAATCTCAATAACGCAAAAATGAGCGACCAGCAACCATCAGCCAGTGCTAGCCGCATGCGAAAATTTCGAGAAAAGAAAAAAAAGGAAGATCCTAATTTTACCGCTAATGAGGCTAAAAGATTGCGTGAGCTTCGTAAACGAAAAGCAGAAAATCTTTCTGAAGGTGACTTAAAAGCAATTGCACTTAAGGAAAGGGATAGGAAGAGATTGCAAAGGGCAAAAAAGCGGGTGGAACGTAAAAATCCTACTGATTCTCCTGTAAGTACTGAATCTCCGTACAAGACGAAGCAGACTTTATCCAAAGCTGTTCAAAAGGCTCTAAAAGCACTGCCTCAATCACCAAGGAAGAAAAAAGCGGTTGTTACAGAACTAGCGCATAAAATGAACATTGCTCTAGCAGAAAGCCCAAACATTAGCACATCAGGTGATCATACACGTTATGACGATGTGAAAGCATTTTACTATCGTCCGGATATTGTGTATACCTGCCCAGGCGCAAATGATTTCATCGTTGTTTGGGAAAACGGCATCAAGAAGAAGTGTCAAAAGCTTTATTTGACTTTGTACCTACGAGAAGCCTTTTGCATTTTTGAAGAATTTTTTCCTAATATCGAAATTGGATTTTCAAAATTTTGTAGTCTAAGACCGAAAAATGTTTTGCTAATGAAAGACACACCTTCAGACCAGTGCAAATGTTTAACTCATGAAAATTTTATCTTCAAATTGAAAGGTTTGAAACAAAATTATTGTAACGACTGGTGGACTATGATTTTATGTGATCCTTCTTTGGATTCGAAGTGCTGGAAAAATGAATGTGATACTTGTTCTGATGGCAAAAAAATATTAATTTCTATGGATTTAAGTACAATGTGTGTATGGAAAGAATGGGAAAAAAACTCAGAAAATAAACTACGTTTAGTAAACCACGAAACAAGTTCAGGTGAACTTAAAGACAAATTGATTGATTCTACCCATATTATGATGAAGCATGTTAATTTAAAACGAGTTCAAGCCAATGAATTTCAAAAAGACCAACGCAATGAAAATGTGCGAATCCTTCAAGTTGATTTTGCGATGTCTTTTGGCTGTGAATACCAGAATGAAGTTCAAAGCGCACTCTGGTCACGAACAAGTGTTCTTTTATTTACTGCTGCAAGTTTTTACAAAGGCAATTGCCAAACATATCTTATATGCTCAGATGCAAATTCGAAAGACAAGGATACAGTTTTTGTTTTCATCAATAAGTTGCTTGACTTGATGCATAAAGAAAATGCAGACTTACCTTCAGCGGAAATTATTTGGAGTGACGGCCCTTCATCGGAATTTAAGAACCGTTATATGGTTAAACTAACATCAATGTTGAGTGAAAAGTATAAAATGCCCATTTATTGGAAATATTTTGCTACATCGCATGGAAAAGGTGTGATAGACGGAGTTGGCGGAAATATCAAAAGACTGGTAAGAGAGAAAATGATGAGCCAAAATGAACATGTTGTTGTCCAATCAGCCAAGGACTTTTCTGATTTAGCTTCTCAATTAGTCACAAAAACCCGTGTGATTTATGTGCCATCCTCTGAAATTTATGAAAGGATTAATAGTGCATCGCCGTGGGACAATGCCAAAGCGATAACTGGAATTTCCAACTTCCATTTTATTAAAACTGAGGAGAAAGTTGTGGAGTGCAGAAAACATTGCCTTTCCCAAGAGAAAACTGTATTTACCTATTGATTTTTACATATATTATAGATTTAAGTTGAACTATGTCCCGTACGTTACGCGACTTGTCCGTACGTTGCAAATATAAAAAAATGGTTTTGAATTATAAATAGGTGTTTTAATTAATTTTTTTTTTCGCTAGTAGCAAGCATGATTCTTAGTTATAATTTCCTTCGAAGACACTTTTTATGCACCTGTAATATATTCGCTGAAATCTGAATAAAACTATAACGATTTCGAATGTTGGTTGACTTGATGTGTCCCGTACGTAACGTGGGTTGTTTGCATTTTTCTTCAGTATTTCATGACTTTTTTTAAATGTTTCTGCGCACTATTAAAGACTAGTATATAATCTATTAAATTAGAGAAAAAAAGTATATATCAGATAAAACAATTAAGTTCTATATGTAATATAAACCGTAAAATTAGTTGAACTAGTCTGTACGTAACAGTGGAATGCTCCACATGTGCTTTGAAGGTATCCTACTCCATAATAACTGAAACGAAGTGGTCACTCCGGTTGAGATGATTAGGAAATGCATAGGGTTCGCTAGAGCAGTGTATGCCTCATCTAAACACACTGAGGCAACTAAAAAGACCATGATTTTAAAAACCACTATGGCCGAAGCCAGTGCTAGGGCCTATATTTGCTCAACTCTTTTCAGAGACAGATTCCTTGGAAGCACTGCGCTGATTTGTTTACTAATTTGCATCCTAAACGTGGATAAATCCACCTGAGTAACTATTAATTATAAATTGTTTCAGGAAGAACATTGTTAAAGTATAAATTTATTAGGCGACTGTCATAGATTCTGCAGGAACAAATAACTTTAATATTGACGATTACGGGATTGAATCGGATGACGGAGTTCTTCGACTTGTTCCCTATGAGTTTAATAGTAATTCCGATGATTCTTACGACGCAAGACGCAAGAAGAGAACTCGTATGGAAAATCTAGCTTGGTTTGGGCCCAGAAATAAAGAGCGTAAAGAAAATGGTAAAAGCTACTTGGGAAAACAAAAATCAGGTAATAGTTGGACTTATGTTTGTTAATCAAACACACGTACATATTTTTAGATGCTACTGAAAAGCGATATAGTACCTTAATTGACATTTTATCAGAACAGAAAGTCCTTTTAGACAAGATAATTTGCCAAAATGCAGTTAGTGAAAATATTTTAAATATATTTCTATTTAACACGAAGACAATTTGACAGAATTAAACAAAATTCTCCGAACGTAAGTGCATATAAGTTAACACAAACATTTATCAAGAATAAATAAAAATAAAATAAATCAAAATAAAATAAATCAAAATAAAATAAAAACTATCAAAAACAATTATTAAAATTAAAAGTTAAATAAATCAAAATGAAATTTGAGTAAACAATAATACAAAATTGCTATATTCACCAAGTTGCTGCAATCGATTTTAAAGAAATTATTCACGAGTTCATTACACCTGAAAATAATGCAGCCTAAGCAATGTCTGCAATTTATTGCATTGTCTTTGTCAAAAACATTTCTTAAGAATCGATAGCAAAAACTATTAAAAGCCAATAATCATGCCACTTTTAGAATTAAGCTAGTTAAGCATAAAATAAAATATAAATTAAAAATATGTAAAATTAAGTTTAAGTTTAAATCTGATTTTAAAAAGAGAACGGTCGTGGATACCGGAAAAACAAAAATTATTTTTTTTTAGTTTTTTAACTAAGAGAAATAATAACTGGCGCCCGAGTCAATCGATAACGGGTTTCCTTTTTAAATAAATGTAAAAAAAAAGGATAATAAAATAATATCTTCCGCGCAATAAGTCCTCAAGTAGCACGGCGCGAAGTAAGATTTCCTTTTTAAAATAAATTTAAAACGACAATAAAAAATACTACTAAGTCCACAAGTAGCACGCCGCGTAGTAATTTTTAAACCCAACAAATTTATGTCCTTCGGAACCAGAAGCCCTTAAGAAGTGCGGTTTCTTAGGCAAAGCAAAAAAAAAACCCCGGAGCTTAATAAAGAAAAAAAGTTTCTTTAAATCCTGTGTGAAAAAAAGAATATCTTGTGTGATTAAAAATTAAATAAACTCTAAATAAAAAGTGTCTAAAGAACCTGAAAAAAAAAATTTGAAATTATATGCTAAAAAACTTTGTAAAAATAGAAGCAAAATCCAGCTTTAAATACGTAGACACATAATAAACTGTGAAAATATACAGACAAGAAAGAAAAATACATAAACTGTTCAGCTTTGTGAAAATAAAAACAACTAGTTTTAAAATACATCTGGAATTCTGTGAAGCTCAAAAAAGTGATAGAAGACGGTCCCCTAGTAGCAGAGGCAAACGGGAAGCATAACGTGCTAACCATCTATCCACCCCATCAAGGAAAGAAGAATCCATCATCCCATCAACAGCAAAAAAAAAAAAAAAACTTCCAGAAAAAAAAAGGACAATATGAAACTTCTAACTACAATTTTTATTTGGATACTGATGACGAACGCACAACAACTGGATGTGCAAGATTTGACCAATAATAATGGTAATACTCCTATCAAAATAGGAGAACAGAAGACAATCGGTTACTATGATAAAGTCTTACATTTCATAAACCTGACTGCATACGAAGAGACAATGTTGTTAATCTCTGAAAACATAGGAACATTAAATGCCACCACCTTTGAGGACAAACAACTTATCGACACAATAAATAAGAACTTCCTTTTACTCAGCACACGAATAAATAACCTTCACATAACTTCTAAATCTAAAAGAGGACTTTTTAATGTTGTAGGAAAAGGTTTGAAAATTATCGCAGGATCCATGGACAGTGACGACGAACAAGAAATACGAGAAGCCATATCCCAAATACAGGACAGTGAACAAAACACCAACAGAACAATTAATAACCTTACTCTTGTAAGCAACCTAATGACCGAACAGATTAATAATATCACTAAACATATAAACACACAGCAAGTTCTAATTAGTAATTACATTAACAAATTTAGATACGAAACTCAAAATAGAATTAAAACACTTGAAGATGAAGTTCAATTCATTCAACACATATACAGAATTAACAATGACATATTACTTTTAAACAATCACGTCGAGGACATAGGAAAAATAATATTTTCATGTAAGTTAGGCGTTACACCAGCCGATATTTTGACACAGAAAGAACTAGATTTAATTACGGACTTTGATAGCTATAGTAACATAAAAATTGCAGTACTTTTCCAAAATAATAATATCATATTGACATTACTCATACCCCAATTTTCTTCTAATATTTTGTCTAGAATAAAATTTGAACCTATTCCAAATATACAAAATAAATCTATTATATTAAATCAAACGGAAATTTTTACCGATAATAATAATAACATTTATGATGTAAACATTAAGGACAATTTAGAAAAAAATTTAATTGTAGTAGATAATAAGTGCATATCAAATATTTTAGATTTTAGAGAGGCCCAATGCGACCTCCAAATATCAGAAAAAACTGCAATAACAGAAGTTATTCAGGGAATAATTGTATTTAAAAACTTTGAAGGAATAATAACTCATGACTGCAGTAAATTAAAAATACAACAAAAAGGAACTTTTGTTATCAGATTTGAAAATTGCAATATTAATGTATTAAATAAAACATATTTAAATAATAATCTAAAAATTTATGACACAATTGTTCTACCTAACTTAATTACAAAGATTAAAGAAAGTAATAAAACAAACCTTAATATAAAACTTGAAAATTTATATAACATTAAAATACTACAGGCAAAAATAAAAATACACATGTAATTAGTTTAAGCACAGATGTGGCAATTGTAATTATTTTTACTATAACATTTTTAATAATTTATAAACATAAACAGAAATGGTACATATTGTCGAAACCACAAGTAAATACGGGTCATATCCCAAATAAAAAAAAATGAACCATTTCTGCAAATTTCAAGCCCCCAATTCAATTAACAAAAATCGATTGAGGACAATCGACTTAAGAGGGGAAGAGTTAACACAAACATTTATCAAGAATAAATAAAAATAAAATAAATCAAAATAAAATAAATCAAAATAAAATAAAAACTAACAAAAACAATTATTAAAATTAAAAGTTAAATAAATCAAAATGAAATTTGAGTAAACATAAATACAAAATTGCTATATTCACCAAGTTGCTGCAATAGATTTTAAAGAAATTATTCACGAGTTCATTACACCTGAAAATAATGCAGCCTAAGCAATGTCTGCAATTTATTGCATTGTCTTTGTCAAAAACATTTCTTAATAATCGATAGCAACAACTATTAAAAGCCAATAATCACGCCACTTTTAGAATTAAGCTAGTTAAGCATAAAATAAAATATAAATTAAAAATATGTAAAATTAAGTTTAAGTTTAAATCTGATTTTAATAAAGAACGGTCGTGGATACCGGAAAAACAAAAATTATTTTTTTTTAGTTTTTTAACTAAGAGAAATAATAACTTATATTCATGGAAGACTTTGCAGCGAAACCAGATCAAGAAAAACTTTTTTTATTTCGTAGATCCGACAAATGAAGACACTTCCACTTCTTGGGAGTAATGCGGAACGCAATTTTCATCAAGTTTTTGGACATAAGATAATCATGAATTTTAATGTGGACGGTTCTTTTGGTAAGAAGAGGTTAAACGATTTTGCCAACGTATATACAAATATTATGGGTAATATTTTATTGAAATTTTATAATTTTTTTTATATTAAAAACAAAATATCTTAAATTATGTAGACGTGATATTAACTTTTAATGAATCAGCTGACAAAACCCTGCGAGCTGCTTTTCAATGGCAGAAAAGAAAATCTTTTAAAAAAGCAAGTTGCAAAAGGGCAAAGAGAGATGACGACTCTTCTGAGAACGAGTAATTTAAATTATTTAGAAATAAGTATAATTAATTTTAAAAGGGATTATCCAGCCCTAATCAAAGTTAATTAACCTTGGAACGATATGTAATTTTTACAAGCTTTTTTATTTAAATTAATAAACGAAAAGGTCTAGGTAGCCTTGGAGAAATAGATTTTAAGAAACTGTAAGACAGTTACTTGTACAAATATACATATAAACATGTTAAATAAAATAATTAATACTAAATAATCTATAGTTCCAATGTCTACTGATAAAAAAAATAAATCGTCGACTCGACGATCATTCGTTACAACGTACGTAAAAAACGGTTCGTACTCTAGGGTTAAACAGTTACTAATAGGAAAAGAGAAAACAAAATTAATCAGTAGTGAATGAGAGACAACCAACTTATTTTTCAGCTTCAAAAATGTTGCAAAACAACTAATATCAATTGCTACTAAACACGGTGCAAATGTTATTTTAGACACCTCTTAGCACATCCAACTGCATTTACTAGAACCGTTTGCTTCAAAAAAGTAAAGAGCGAGATAGAAACTATTTAAAGTAAGGTATTTGGATTAGCATCAAATCCTTGGAGTGATAATTAAAAAAAAACTTATTTAGCGTTAACAAAACATTTTATTAAAGACTTTTAGCAGCGCAGTTTATGGAAGGTGTGAAATGTACAAGTAAGTCATTGCACACAGTTAATTTTAATTGTTCCTGCGATAGGGAAACCTGGTCTCGTCTACATGCAGGAAACCGTATTCAGTAATGCTTTCTTAATAAGTGTTCATTTAAGAACACTCATTTCAAAAGACTTAAAAGCATTTGTTTAATGCAAATTTCTCGGTTAATCGATTTGGCATCACAAGTGATCCTGTCAAAAAATACACTGTTAAATGTTAAAAAATATGTAGGCCAACAGAAGTTAGAATTCCTTTTTCTTCTTTTGGAGTCAGCGATAGTTAAAAATTTCGTTTAATAATTTGGGTATGTGTGTATTTAAAAATATTTTATATATTGTCCATTTTTTAAGCCTCTTAACCCTTTTCGGTGCTTCTATGCCGTATGGCATAGCTACTTTTTGAAGCCCATTTTAGGTCATAATGCGTGTTTGTACACTTTTTTTATTGATTTGGTATTTTTCTTTGAAGTGTTATCTATAAATAAATTAAAAAAAAAATTGATTGATGGACCCTACACATTGTTGTTTTAGAGAACAAGCGTTCCTCGTGAGATTCACAATTTGCAAAAAAAGAACATGTTATACTTTTATATATTTTGTTAAATAAAATTGTTAATTTGTTAGATTTTTGTAATTAATTTAGTAGATAAACATTTCCTTAGTAATTTAGGAAAAAAATTAGATCCGAAATATAGTTCAATAGAGCTCCCCGATTTTTTTTATTTCATACTATGCCATATGGCGTAGATTTTTCCCAAAGGAAATATTTTTAATTAATTGGTTTAATTCCGCCAGTATATATTAAACTGTTGTTATAATTTTGGGTAATAACCGTCGTTTTTGGCGGTTCTTCTATAAACTACCTGATGGACTCGGCATGGGAAACCCAACATCTGCAATCTTCACAGAGATCTTCATGCAACATTTAGAACAACTACACAACAAAAAACTGATGGAAAAACATAAAATAACCCATTACTACAGATACGTAGACGACATTTGCATCCTAGAAAGACAACGCCGAACAAATTCTTATAGACTTAAACATAATACACAACAAAATCACATACACAATGGAAAAAGAGCAAAACAGAACTTTACATTATCTTGACATATCAATAACACGAGGAATTGATACCTTAAACTTTGACATTTATAGAAAACCAACCATGACAGACACAACTATCCACAGCTTCTCAAACCATCCTACTCAGCATAAACTCGAAGCGTTTAGACACATGATTCACAGACTTAAAATTGTTCCACTCGCTCCAGATAAATACAATAACGAACTCGATACAATTTACACTATAGCTAAAAATAACGGTTACAACCATACAACCATCAACAAACTACTCAGACAATACAACAATAAAAACAAGAAGAAAGAAGACAAGCAAACAATCGACACAACACGACGACACATCTTTACTTACACAGAACCACAAATATATAGATTAACTAACCTTCTCCGAAAAGAAGGTTTACACACAACATTAAAAACGAGCAACACCCTACGCAACAATCTCAAGACATCAATAGAAACAACCGATAAATTTAGCACTAGCATAGTATACAGACTTACTTGTACTTGCAACCATACGTACATCGGACAAACTGGACGAACATTAAAAACAAGGTTTACAGAACACATACGATCATACAAAAGGAAAAGGGAAGACTCCAATTTCGCAATACAGCTTAACACACATGGACACGAACCAAGGGAAATAGATGAATGTATGACAGTATTACACCCAGGTAAAAAAGGACGAATACTAGACATTCTTGAAAACATGAAAATTTACAAAACACGAACGTTTAACAGAGACATTATTAACGAACAGGTAAACACAACCTCTGACACGATTTTTACAACACTAAAATTACTAAAACACTCTTACAAACGAAAAACACCCACCGACGGTCACACTTACCTATCTAATAATAAAAGACCAAAATATTAAACTATTTACCCCAATAAGCAGGACAGATATCAGGGAATCTACCTGCATAATACTATTTAAACGGACAAAAATTACCTAAACCCACCACCGTTTATTCTTAACACAATTTATTTTTAACACTATCTCTTCAGTTTTAATAAACAAGTGGCTTGAAAATGATGTCATCACATCGAAAGCGCTCGCCAAACTTTCGAAATACACACCCAGAGACGACGGTTATTACCCAAAATTATAACAACAGGAAATTTTTTACTTTGTTGTATAAGTTCATAGTGACTAGACGTGTTGACAATACCTAATAAACTAAACACCGAAGAAATTGAAAATATTTTAATTAGTTTTGACAACTCAGATATATCTGATTTTGATGATGAGGAAGTAGAAGAAAATAGTGTTTTGGAGTCACTATTGCAAACTTTAAATGATAGAAATAACAATGCCTTTTTGATCGAAGAGTTAACTAATCCGGATGGGAATACTGATCAATTTGAGAATGTAGGAGATGATTTGATGGATTTGGAAGATGCCTCGGATCCACCATTCAAAAAAATTTTTTCATATAGAGGGGCAAAGACAGAATGGAATACTCCAATCTCAGGATTTTCAGAAAGTTATCCAAAACAAGATGTAAAAACTCCTGTTTCATATTTTCTAAAGTACTTTCCATATGATTTTATTGACACTATTGTTCAGGCAACAAATAAAGCCTCACTTATGAAGAGTGGAACCGCTGTTAATGTTGAAAAAGAAGAGATTCTGACATTAATGGGATTGGAAATCATTATTGGAACAATCGGATATCCTCGATTACAAATGTACTGGGCTGGTGCTACTGAAATACTAGCCTTTCGTAAACACATGACAAAAAAACGGTTTAATATAATACGTTGTCTAAAGTTTTGCATAGAGGGGAACTCAACCGACAAACTTTTTAAAGTTCGTCCACTTATAAATACATTCCTGAAAAAATCTCATGATATTCCAAAAGATGAAAACTGCTGCTGTGATGAAATAATGATTCCATGCAAATCGAAAACGGAATGGATTGAAGCAGTATATGTCTAAACAGCGTATTAAATGGGGAATAAAAATATTTTGCCTATGTAGCTCAAATGGAATTGTTTATGATCTGGAAATACACCAGGGAAAAACACAATTGTTGGAGACTCAAAGTTAGGTTTTTGTTCGGATATTGTTATTAATTTATGTAAAACTATTCCGGAAAATAAAAACCACAAGATATTTTTTGATAACTATTTTACCACTATAAACTTATTAATATATTTGCGAGGAAAGGGAATATGGGCAACAGGCACCATACGAGGAACCAGAATTGGAAAAGCTCTCCTAAAACCAGAAAAGGATTTAAAAAAGTTAGGAAGAGGTAGCTATGACTATTGCATTGAAAGGAACCAAAACATCGTTTTGGAATGGCTAGATGGGGGCTGTGTTCAATTGGCTTCGTCCATTTATAGTGATAAAGACACAAAAGAGGTCACCAGATTTTGTTCTGAGCAAAAGAAAAAGATCGTTGTATCACAGCCTAACGCTATAGCTGTGTATAATAAATTTAAAGTTTAAATTATATTAATTGTTATTCCCGTGTTTTAAATTTTAATTATTAAAATTGCAAGTGCCTGTGCATAAAAGAAAGAATAAAATAACGTAGTGTTTTGTTGTTTTTATTTTTCAACATCTTTAAACTGTATAAAAGAGCAGAAAAAAAGTCTGCCGTATGCAGAGTATAAAGAAAAATAAAATCAAAATTGATTATTGTTGTTTTTGCTTGAACTTTGATTTTTGTCTTTTCTTTAAAGTTTAGACAAAAATCTTTAGTTCATTCAAAATTTTTGTGAGAAGTTTCCTGACGAGCTAAGTAAGCGATAGCGAAATGGCCATCGAGACGTGCTTTCACCTTCAATAATCAATACCGGGAAAATAGCACGATAAAAATTTTAAAGTTTAAATTTTGTAATTTGCGTTATTTTCACCGACGAGTGTAAATTTAACGTGTTCGTAATAGATGGACACACTTAAATGTGATGAAAGCGAAACACCGCGCCTTGAGCTAAAAAATATCAATCCCACTGTCAAACATGGAGGCGGATCAGTAATGGTATGGAGATGCATGGCAGCAAAAGGAATTGGAGAATTACACTTTATCGACGGAATTATGAATCGGCACATATTTAGATATTTTAGAAACACATTTTATTTAAAAAGTGTTGAAAAACTTCATTTAAGAAAATAGCACGTCTTAAGTTTTGGCTTAGTTTAAGAATCGCTGCTGTATAACGCAAGGCAAAGCAATCTCTAGATCGAAACGTTATCGAGCATTAATGGGCAGCTCTTAAAATTAAGGTGAAAAAATCAATATGACATTGGTTAATTCGCGGAAAACGACATTATTTGAAGAGTGTGTAATAGTTCCACTAGTAGTCACAAAAAGGAAGGTATACAAGTAAATGGTGAGCCAACACCTTAATAGTTTTTTATAACTTATTGTTATAAATTAACCGCGTGTAGACTTTCGTACATGGCATAATGTAATAAGATTATAAACACAAAAACTAAATCGATAAAAGAAAATAAAATCAGTGTTGATTATTGTTGTTTTTGCTTAAACTTTGATTTTTGTCTTTATTGTTTGGACAAAAATCTTTAGTTTATTTAAAATATTTGTGAGAAGTTTCCGAAGAGTTAAATAAGCGGTAGCGAAATGGCTATCGAGACACGCTTTCACCCTCAATAATTAATATCAGTGATTTGTATAATTTATTTGGGATAATTAGCTAGTATATTAAGGGATACTTTAATAAATTTAATATTCCCGTGATTTTTTCAATTTCGATTTTATTTCTGTGATTTTCATCCAGTTTTAACCAATTTAGTTGCTGTACCTATTTTAGAGTATTTAATTTTTAATAGAAATTATATTTCTTTTAATTAACTCATTAAAGCAATAATTCAAAAAACCTTGCAAGAAAGCCACCTTCACATTCCAAAATGCACCAGTTATTCTTGAAATTTATGATCCTCTTGTAACAGATAGTACAAGGAAAATGAAACAATTGAACTTAAAAGAAAAATAAATAAGCTACAGGAAATGTTCTGGTATTGCTAAATACAAAATTTACGCACATTTTTTACGTCGTTTCTATCTAATGCATGCTTTCAATTGTGTATTCATTTGTTCTTGAGTGAAAAGAAAAATTTTAATAGCATTAAAGTGATTCATTAAGAAAATGAATATGCTTGTGTACCTCTTGAGAGAATACTTTGATACAATTAAAAAAGGAGAATAAAAACGCTTGCACTGAAGCATTTATGGGCTTCGCAATAGAAGACTGTCATCCTTTAAGTGTTGTTCAAGGTTCGGTCTTTCGCAAACTGATTGCAAAATGTATACAAATGGGAGCTAAACACAGCGAAAATAATGTTTTGGACAACTTAATTTCCAGCACAAGGACTTCATCTCAGAAGTCTAAATTGATGGCTGAAGAGAAAAAAGGGAAGTTAAACTTTATATACAACATCTGATTATCAATAGTGAGGCTGGGGTTACTATTGATGTGGGAACTGACGATTTTATTAAAGGAAATTTCTCGTATGCTACTTTACATTTTCAAGCTTGCTTCAAGATTGTGGATATAACTCTGGAAATTTAACTAAAAGATTTTTTGTCCAATACCGCAATCACCATTGGAGAAAAACTAGGCAAGCTTTTTGAAGAGTTCGGGGTGTCTGATATATCAACGGCTGTGTTCGTCGATGATCGCGGAAGTAACATTGTAAGCGCTCAAAAAATTTTTAAATCAACAATTGAAAGGAATTACGTTTGCTTGTAAAAAATTGTTTAAGTTCTAAAGGCCAACAAGCATATGTTGGATACAACAAGGTGGTATTCAAACTTTGCCATGTTCAAGTCTACTTTTTTAATTTTACAAAAGCCAAAGAAATTCTTGCTAAAAATTTTGAAAGAAAAAATATGCCAAACTTTAATATGTCCGTTCATATTGGCGAATTTTCAACGACCTGAAATAATTTTCAAAAAATTTTTAAGTCAGTGTATTACATACAATTTGCTTCGTAATTACTTCTATTAATAAACTTAAAACAATTTGCGTTGTGCAAAATAATGAAGAAGCAACTACTATGGCCTTAAAATAATATCCTGTTAAACTTGGAAAAATGGAACTCAAATTTAAATACTCTTCAAAGTTGCATTATTTTTATATCCTCCTGCTATATCTTTGCAAAATGAACAGGATGAGATAAAGGAATTCTGCATTCGATACTTCACGAAAAGCATATTGAATTTCATCCAAAATTTTCAAGAAATCTGCAAAATAAAATTCACCAATAAATCCTTTTTTACCACAACTGCATCAACTTCAGATGCAGCTAATAAAAAGTTAGTTTTTTCTTCCCCACTTCAATAACCTCGTCAAATGCCAGTGTATTGAAAACAATTCTGCCGAATATTTCAAATTATCGAACGAAAATATCTATTCCTGCCAGTAGCGCAGCATTCGCACGGGTTTTTCCTTACCTGGAAATCTAATTACCGAAAAAGAAACCGGTTGAAACCTTAAACAGTCGACAGTATTATATTTTTTTTATTCTTTTTATAACAAATATTTGGTAAAATGTTTGTACTGTTACTAACTAAAGGTAAGTTATAACAATGGTCCTAAGTCATAAATCCGTATATATGAGCATTTTAATATATAAGTATATATGTAGAATAGAAATAAAAATAATTAAAGTAAATAGTTCGGCAAAAAGCTATAAGTTAAAAAAAACACAAGACTGCAACACAGAAGGTAGATTCTGCCAATAATATTCTTTCATTTATTTAAGCCTACAACAACATTACAAGTTTAAAATTAACATGAAAGGAAAGAAGAATTGATCTAAATTCCAGGGGAAAAAAGTCGGTAAGTAACAGAAGTGGCTAAAAGTGGAATAAAGTGGCTAAAATAAAACATACATACTACATACATACATAAATAGAAATATAGCTACGACTGGCGAAAATGTTGAAATTGCGTGGAACAACTTAAACGCGCAATATGAAAATAAACGCGTGTTAATAAATAGTCAGCTTCAGGTACTTTTTAATTTGGCTCCATGCACACAAGATTCCGCTTCGGATATTAAAAGGATCCAAGGAAAAATTAATAGAAGATTATCAGCTTAATACTGTTACTTTAAGCGTAAACTGTGCCCCATATTTGGCCTTTAGGACAATTCTACAGTTATCCGATGATGAACAGCGACTTTTCCTACTAGGGGCTCGAATCTCACGCGAGCCCATAAAACCTCCAGCTCTTCAAAAATGAAAACATTTCATAACGATCATAAAGGCATTAAAACGATTAAGCTTCCGCGTTTGGTTCAGTATTCACTAAGCTGACATATTGAATTTTATGGTTTCTGTGACTCATCTGAGTTAGCTTACGCGGCCGCCCTATATATTAGATGCAGCTGTGAGGTCAGGTTCACACTATGTTACTCACTTGTAAGACACCGATAGCTCCAATAGAGAAACCGTCATTGCACCGCCTTGAGTTATGTTGTGCAATCCTATTGTCAAATCTAGTCGATAGCGTTATTCCTAAATTATTATGAAAACACATTTTAATTATTTTTGGTCCGACTCAACTATTGTTCTTGCCTGGTTATGAAAGCCCGCATGTAATTTGGAAAACTTTTGTAGCAAATAGAGTGGCCACAATATTAAAAAAGTGGGAAATAAAAATTGTTGTCACGTATCGTCTAATGATAACCCTGTCGATCTAGCAACCCGGTGGCTGATACCTTCAGATCTAAATAAAAACAAACTTTGGTGGCATGGTCCTAATTGGCTCAGTGGTGAAGTCATCGTGGCCCGTAGCAGTATCAGAGTTCGAGACATCAAAGGAATCAAAAAAGGCTCAAACCTTTGTTGCTAGATCGATTGAGATAGAAGACATACTTGAGCGTATTTTAAGCCTGTCTGAAGCGTATCATGTGTTAGCGCATATCTTTTGATTTTTTATACTCGCTAGTAAAAGTCAGCGGAAGGATAAGAATTTAGAAACGTTAAGAATCTCTGACAGTGAGTTGTGTTTAACTAGAAATCGGCTATTTTTCCTATCCCAGCAACTCTACTTTTCTAATGAATTCCACTGCCTGACCGCTAATAAGAAAATAGACTCTGAAAATATTATTGATTTGACGGCCTTTACACCCGGTCATTTTTTAATAGAATATTCTCTGTTGTCCCCAGCGGAACCAAAAGAAGCGGTGTCTCCACTTAGTATTTGCACCGGTGGAGCAAAATAAAAGCCTTACAACAAGAGATTTGTCACAGGTGGAAACACTAAATGGAAATTAGCTCAAATAGACTTAAAAGAAAACGACCTTGTAGCACTTTAAAATGAGCCCACTGGTGCTACGGAATCGCATTTAGTTTGTGTTATAAAAGTTTATAGTGGTTCTGATGGTAAAGTGATGGTAGCAGACTTAAAAACACTCGACCGATCCACAAATTAGTAGCTCTACCCACTTGTACATAATACAGCAAATCCTTTTTACTAATGTAATCAAATTCTGCTCTGTTTTTATCACCCAATGGCAGCCCGTCTATTTAATCAGAACTTCCGCTGTACAATTTGCGACAAGTTCCATGCGATTCGGCAATGTTCGCGATTTATAACCCTGCCGGTAAAAAAGAAGCTCCGAATCGTGGCCCAAAAGGCGCTGTGCTACAACTGTTTGGCATAGTCGCACTCCGGTGCTCACTGTAACAGCTTGGACCGGTGCCACAGGTGCCAAAAAAAACTTCAGCTGATTGCACCCAATGCCGTAGGATAGAGTGTGGGTTGAAATGACCGCATAGATTGCTATTTCTGCAGGGCCCGAAAAGAAGCCGCTAAGGACACTGGCAGTAATCAACACCACGGTTGCAAAATCTTCTATTACGCGACAAAAGGCAGAAGAGTCGCACTGTGTAATCCGACGAGGTACCACGAGTGTGTGGCTTTTTCACAAATCGGACACCGCAAAGTATTTTGAACTTGGCCAATCGACGGTACCACCAAAACCTTTAATCTTTGAAGGTCTGGGCGCCGATTTTGCCCACAAAATCCTGATTGGTCCCGCTATAGGCAAACCCGAGCTTGTGTAGATGCAGGAGACGGTTTTTGGAAATGCTTTTTTGGAGAAGGACTGATAGCAAGCACGGCCAGCATAAATATGGAACAAACATACATTCTATCCGTCTTCAAGAAAGAAACGATATAATGGATTACATTATATCGTTTATGGTAACATTTCTACAAGTTTTAAAAATTATTAGTGGACTTTATTTAAAATTTGTTAAAAAAAAACTCTCAATATTTATATTTATCGTGTAAATAAATAATAATTTAATAGTTGAATGGAGCTAAAACTCAGATAACACAATTGAGTTTCACGGTCACAAATTAAAATTTTTTGCAAACTCACAATTGTGTCATCTTAATTTTATAGGTAAGAAATTGAACTTATCCACGGAAGCAGACCTAGAAAAAGTTCTGAATATTCTCGAAAACGTAGAAGATGCTTTTCCTCCGATGATGAGTACCGCGATGATGCTTGGAAACGTAGTTATTCTCTTCTTAGCAATGCACATAGCGATGAGAGCTCATCCCAGGAAGAAATTGAAGATGGTAACCGCTTATTTCTTGTAATATTTCGTATCTGATATTATTTATTGTTGCTCTTAGGAAATCTTGCTAATTTGCTGATGATGTATCAGTGTTAAGCATTCCATCTGCATCAAAAAATTCATAGGCGGATCTGAAGGAGGTAAAAGCTTCTTATGCAACTCGGCTTACATATATTTGAACATCAATTTACATTTATTAGAACCAGTTGCTGTTTCAAATATAAATACCACTTTAAATAAGTCACGAGCAGACATATGGAAACAAAAGGAGTTTCCAGTTCATACTATTCCAACGGTATATAGGTGTCAAAATGTTGCTTAACTACGATCGCCTACGAGTATTTTTCAAGATATTTTATGGAAAGGCACTATAAGAAACCGTACAAAATATAAAAATATATGAACCTCACAAAAGCCGATATTAAGAATTTTTACGGCTGCGCTATAATCATGGGTTGCCAAAATTATCCACAGTTATGTACTGGTCAAAGGACTTTAGAAATAAACTTATATCTAGAGCAATGTCGAGAAACAAATTCTTTACGCTGAGAAATATAATTCACTTCTTTGATAATGCCCAATGCTGCGAACAAGCTTTGATTTAGTAAGGAATCGTTGCAATTAGCTACTGATGTTACATCTTATTCAATTCATGAGCAAATGGTCCCATTTACTGGCAGATGTCCAGCAAGGCAAGTCATAAGATCAAAGCCTCGACGGTGGGTTTGAAAAATCTGGTTTGTGCTACTTTCGAAGGATAAATCGTTGACTTAGAAATGCTTCAAGGGGCTGGTACATTTCCTGATATTGGACTAGGTCATGAACCATCAATTGTGTTGAGATTAACCAAGTTCCTACCCAAAGGCAGTTTTATTTATTTTGATTGATTTTTCACAGCAATACCTCTAATGGCAGATCAAATGATGGAATACTGCCGCATCAGCATAAAGACTAAGAAATGGCCAGTCAAGGTTTTTTTCATTATCTTGACATGGCGATATACAACAGCCGGATGGAATACAGAAATGATGCAAGAATAGTTGGTGTTCCGAAGAAAAGCATAAAAACATTCCTTACTTTCAAATTAGAAATAGGAGAAGTGCAAGCTAAGTATAAAGAAGCTCCTCCAGAAATGGCTGAACCTTCTGAGTTACCTTACGGCTTTCGATCGTTATGACCATTGGCTCCAAGTTGTATATGGAACCGCAAAAAGATGTCAGAACACTTTCTGTGAAAGCAGAACATATCTGGAAAAGATTATGCTGAAGATGAATGTGGAGGCGTTCCAGATAATATTTGCCCAGCTAAGCTTAAAGGTACCTGTGAGGTGGTAATGGCAGGTGGACGGCATTAACAAAATTTTTATGAAGAATATGAAATTGTTTTCACACATGCCCCCAATATGTGTGAAAACAATTTTATATCATGGGATATTTTAACTTTTTTATTCCTGAATTTGTTAGCTTCAAATAAGGAAGATTTGCCAATTATTAAAGCTGAAGACCTACAAGAAATGGTAGATCAACCAACAACGTCAAAGGGCATCACCAGTTAAAAAGCGGTTGTGTAAAGTGCAGTCAAACCCTTCCATTGTTGCATTAACCACAAGTAAACAAGGAAACGCATTTTCAATGGAAAAATAATACTACGTCATCTTAGGTCCCCGTTTTTCTAGGTTCAATTTACGAAGATTGTCGTAACTAACTACTACATCAACAGTTCGAAAATTTTTTTGATGACATATTATTAGCACATATTTGTGAACAAAGTGCATTGTATGCGACAGAACATAACAGGACAAATCCGAATATGTTAGTTGGCGAAGCAGAGCATTTATTGGTCTCTTAATAATTACTGGCTACAATTACCACTCAAATTTTAGGAATTTATGGAGTCAGGATAAGACATTCGCAACGGTCTTGTAAGTAACAATATGCGTAAAAAGGTTTTCAGGAGATTTTGCAGTGTCTGCAGTTTGAAGACAATCCGAAGGCATCTTCAAAAAACAGTCCAATTGCCGACAAAATGTGGAAATTGCGTCCTCTTACAGACCATTTAAAAGCCAAAATGATAGAAAATTTTCATGCCGAACAAAATCTTTCTTTTGATGAAAGCATGATTTCTTACTTTGGTAGGCATGGCTGTAAGCAGTTCATAAAGGGAAAGCCATTGCGGATCCGATAAAAGTTTGGTCCCTTTGCACTCCATCAGGCTATTTGGTGAACTTCGAAATTTACCAGGGAAAAAATCTCAGTTTAAAAAGTGAGTACGAAACTAAATTTGATGATTGACGATTTTCCTGATGAATTGAAATCGCTCCCATTTTTTGTTTTGATAACTTGTTTACAAGTTATCCTTTGCTGGAATATCTAAAATCATGCGAATATAATGCTACGGGAACAATCCGTGAAAATCGCATTCCAGCAAGCTGTCCACTTGCACACAAAAAAGAATTGAAAACAACGGAAGGAGATAATTCAGAGTCGACTCAAATGAAAAGTACTGGCATCCGTTTGGTAAAATGGAAAGACAATAGTGTTGTATGCATGTTATCTACTTGCTTTGGTGAAAATGAAAATCCAAAAACAATGGCACAGCGCTATTCGAAAGCAAGCGCAATTAAAATAAACATACCCCGTCCTTGTGCGTTTTGCAGAATATATAAATATATGTGCGGAGTAGACCGTAAAAAAAAAGTTCTGGGCATTACCGGGTTAAAAATTAAATTTTAAGCATCTTAAAAAAATTTAATTTTTACTTTTGTGAAAATGAGACTATATTTTTGTGATGGGTCTGAAAGGATAAGTGTAGTATGCTCTAGATGAAATAAGAAAAGTTTTTGGCAGTTAAAAACAAATTCCTAACTTCTTTTCCTAGTTTATCATTTTGCTTTATAAAAGTATAATAAATAAAATATTAATAGTTAAATTGAATAATATTTGTTAAAATAGATAATTAAATTTGTCATTACATTGTACATATTGCAATATAAAATAACTTTTGAAGCTAATTTAGTACTTTTTCCGATTTCACATGTACGCAACAGTAGCCACAAATATGCCACAAATTTCAACACTGTTCTGAACAGCTGGCAGTTGTTGTAATTTAGTATTTTAGCTTTAACAATTTTTGCAAAACATACTTATTTCATGGATGGGAAAAATCTTATCTTGCTTGTACAGGCACTCATTTACCTGTATTGGGTACAAGATACATAAAAGAAAAAGAAAGGTACAAGATACATAAAAGAAAAAGAATAGCTTGGCGGCAATGTACACTTGTAATTATTTAAAAATAAAGTTGTCGTTTAGAGGCAAAAGCTGTAAAAAATGGGGATGCCAACTGGGTAGGTACGGAAGAGAAAAGCGTCGGAAGAACTTTCCTTCAGGCAGTGGTTGTCAAAGCAAGTCGCATTGGCAATGAGTTTCATTGATAACTTTATCATTCCAAGAGCATAAGTCGAAAATAATTTTAAAAATACATATACATATGTATGTATATGCATATACATACATACATTTGTTTCAATACCTAAAGATTTTATTGCAGAACGCGTTTCAATTATAATATTTTGGAAAAATTTCACTACGGCCATCCACACTTCTGATTACGGCACCATTAGCCCAAACATCTACCTCCATAGACACAAAACCCGCTACGCAAGAACTTTTCACACAAAAAGTGAAAAACTTTTCTGGAAAAAGAAAAAGATAGGAAGCTTTAGAAGACGACGGTCTTTCAGAAGCTGGCGGCGTTTTTAAAAAGTTGTGTGAAACTAGAATTGAGAAACTAAGAGAAGAGGAGAAAGACCTACTTCAGAGATTTTGGGCAAAAAATAGTGGCAACAATCAGAATTATGGAACCAGCAAAACAAGTAAAAGCTATGCAGAAAGTCACAGCTGTGATGATGGAAATGAAATTTGAACAGGACTAGCCATTTCTATACTTTATTTTAATTTGCTACACATTTACATATATTGACCTAATTTTTGACTGAAATTATATAGTTCACAGTCAGTTTTTTATTTAATTTTTTATTAAATATTATTTTCAGATTTTAATTTTTTGCTAGTCTTGATCATGAAGAAATTGATACTGAGGATGAAAAATATAATGAAAACAGCAATAGCAATGAACCAAAGCCACCACCCATATTCATACCATTTGCTGCTGATATTAGCGCAATGATACAATCTTTTTCTAAAATTATTCCATCCTCTGAATTTCAATACAAGTCACTTAAAGATGGACAAATAAGATTACCAATAAAAAATGTTAAATCTTACTGAATTATTGTAACACATTTAAATGACAAGAAAATTAAGTTCCATACCTACCAATTGAAGCAAGACCGATCGTATATAGTTATAAACAACTTACATCCTTCTACGTCTACTACTGATATTAAATACGAAATTAAAAAAAATGGTCATAAAGTTCGGAACATTGTCAATGTTTGCAGTAGAATAACGAAAAATCCCCTTCCAATGTTTTTTTTTATTGATTTAGAACCTGACATAAATAACAAAAACGTATACCATATTAGGCACATAAATAATGCATTTTTCACCATTGAACTCCCAAGTAAAACTAACGATCTAAGGCAATGTCACAGATGTCAAGAATTCTGTCATACCAAAACTCACTGCCGAAAAGAAGAAAGATGTGTTAAATGTGGCTTAGGGCATCATACAATTAACTGCTAAAACAATATTGAAACTCCTCCAAGTTGTGTAAACTGTGTGCAAAATCATCCAGCAAACTATAAAGGCTGCATAGTATATAAACAAATACTTAAAAGAAAATTGCAAAATAACAATCTCTACAGAAGAGAAAAAACCAGCCAATATATGTTTAATAGTGAAGATTACCCAAATCAACTTAATCTAAATGCAAATGAAAGATTTTCGTATTCTGATATTGTACGGAATCCACAGCAACTAAATCCATTAAACAATTCTTTTGAAAAACTCGAAAAATTAATTGAGAACCAAATAGAACAGACCAATAAGTTAATAATTATGATGTCTCTTTTAATATCAAAACTATGCAAATGAATTTAAGAATTGCAATATGGAACGCCAATGGACTTCCCAATCATACTCAAGAGGTAGAAATATTTCATAAAACTATTTTTATTGATATCCTTCTAGTCTCGGAGACACACTTCACAGATAGATAATTTTTTAAAATAAAAGATTTTGACATAATAAAGGCTAACCACCCGGACAATAGAGCACATGGTGGAGCAGCAATACTAATAAAATCATCAATAATATACAAATTCACCGACGAAATAAGACAGCAAAGTCTTCGACTTCCATTACCATTAGCTCTATTTATTTTCCTCCAAGATATTCTGTAAAGTGTCAGGAATTTCAAGAATTTTTTAGAAAACTTGGGTCTATATTTATAGTAGGAGGCGACTTCAATGCCAAACATCGTTGGTGGGGTTCGAGATTAATAAATCCTAAAGGCAGAGAACATTTTAGATGTATCAGCGATAGCAACTATTTAGTTTTATCTACTGGTAGTCCAACATATAGACCTACAGATTTGACGAAAACTCCAGATTTATTAGATTTTTTTGTATATTATGGCATACTTAATAATTTACTACAAATAACTGATAGCTACGGTCTGAACGCTAACTATTCACCACTTATCCTTGATTTTAATACATTTTTACATTGTCACTTAAAGGCATATAGAATTTTAAATAACAAAACGGAACTATCATCATTTCGTACCTGGTTAGAAAGGACTGTCAGCCTAAATATTTGAGTAAAATTTGCATCTGAATTAGATGATGCAGCTGAAACTTTCAACAATTTAATTCACGAGGCTGGATTTTTATCTACACCGTCAGTAGATACCCATAATACCCGAAACCAAGTTGACGTTACTACTGAAATAAGAACAATGATCCAAAATAAAAGAAGACTTAGAAGAATATGGCAAATGAGTAGAAATCCGAATGAAAAACGAATCCTTAATAGAGCCACAAAGGATCTTAAACTTCGCCTGACTGTAACAAAGAACAAACAGCATATGAACAAAAGCATATGCATTACATTTATCAAAAACATTTCAACCACATGAAATAAATGACTGTATCTCTACAAAAGAAATATACGAATTTCTTGCTTGATAGTCCATGTCCAGTAGATTGGCCAATAAAACATATATCACCACATGAAGTACGGGAGGAAATCGCTATGATTAATTGTAAAAAATCACAATTATACGACTGCGGCGATGAAAAAGTAGACCAAGCCTTGCCTAAGAAAGTAGTAATTTTTCTTACACTTATATTTAATTCAATTTTGAGGCTAAATCATTTTCCTTCGCAATGGAAATGTGCGGAAGTGGTAATGGTCCCTAAACCTGGAAAGCCAGCCAATATACAGCGTATAGAAAAAACGTAATCTATAGGTGATCCTGAGAAAATTTGCTCAAGAAACCATAGCTCTAAGTCGGATTTGAGCCCCAAAAATTTCAAAATAGATATTTTTCCATATATACATACAATGATTTAATTAAATTCGTCATAAAATCGGATAGAATTATAGTTGATACCAATCTGGGCTTGCTTAAAAGGTATTTTTATCACCTTTTAAAATCTGTATTGATACCTGTAGAATAAGTCGTCAATGGCAGCATTATTCAATTGAACAACTTTGTTACATTTAATAAAGACGTTACAAAATAATGACGTTTACCAACATTAAACGTTACCAACAAGTTTTGAGTCTAGAGTGACTAACATGCCTCATATTGATATTGTAGTTTTTGGTTTATCAAGTAATTTAAAATGATCTTAGTTTGCCTTCTAAATGTGACATTTTGAAATATTATTTTTTTTCAAGTGATCGTGCTAAATTTGAAAACAAAATGTTCTAGTATAAAACTTTTACTCCTCACGTAACAGATCTAAATTTGGTTTAAACTAAATACTGAAATCATTAATAGAAATTGTGTTTTCAAAAAATTAACTGCTTTGTTTGATAAATACCAGAAACATGTACAACATAGAAACAAAAGAGATGAATTTAAAGCATTTGTTGATTCAATAAATGAATTATCTTACATTGAAAAATGTTATTGCAAATTAAAAACAACAGAATGCTCGTGTAGATCGATTCCAGAACATCTAAAAGAATTTATGATGGATCAGCATAATGATAGAAAATTCACAATGCCTGAACATACGGAAGACGTTGAAGAAGTAGCTACAACAATACCAACACTTACAACTAATACCGATGATCCAACATACGAACCACCGGAATTGCACACGGATGAAGATGAAAATGAAGCAACAACAGAAGTTCCAGAAGCAACTGTTCAAATGAGACGAGGTCATTATACTCAAAGATACGATGCTTAAGATGTGTAATAGATTCGGTGTTTCATGTTTAGCTACAGCTGTATTCGAAGATATAAATTTTAGAGATGTTCATGGTAATCTTGTTATTATGATAAGTCAAAAGTGGCTAGAGAAAATGCAGTGCTTCGTAGTCGAAAAGCTGTGGAAGTTTAATATTATTGGTGCAAGAAAGGGAGTATTTATATAGTGTACGGTCTAGGGATTGTTTAAATCGAATAAAAAAAGCCCAAGCCTATAGTAATATGGTAGCAATTTTACAAAAGGAGGTGCCTTGCCTGTCTGTGGCAGACATTAAAAGCAAATGGAAGAGCCTGCGAAGCTAATACAGTGGTGGACATTAGGTTAGCACACTTCATATATGTTGCATATAAAAGCGTATATTTTTTTCTAGTTATTGAATTTAAGTAAAGTATTTACCAACAAGTGTTGTCTATGGTGTGATCAATATGTTCCGTTATTTTTTTTTTTTCATTTCTCTTTTGTGGTTTTAATTTTTATTTCGATTAATTAAAAGTAATAAGTAAATTGATCTGGACGCTAATTTAGCACATTTTAAAAATTTTTGTTATTTTTCATAATATTTCGTATTTAAAATCTTAAATTGGTAAGTTTTATAAACTCTTTATTTTAAATGTTTAAATAAAAAACACAAAACAATAATTAGACATGGCTAAAAGTAAATGGTGCACAGAAGCGCAGCGTCAAGTTATTCATCAGCTCGAGAGGAAGCACCGTCAGTCAAATTGCTTCAATATTGAACTGCTCCAGGAAGATGGTGTATAACGCACTAGGTCATATTCAAACCTATGGGATGTTCAAAAATGCTGCACAGGGTACTAGACCTAGAAAAACAACTCGTAAAGAGGACTCCTTTATTTGTAGAGCCTCAGTTGCAGACCCATTTAAAACCTCAACTGAAATTCAAAGAGAGTTTTCAACAAAATTTGGCATTGATATCTCCTCACGAACAATTAGAAGAACACTAAATGAGAAAAATTTGCGTGGGTATATTGTACAACATAAGCCACACGTATCAAAGAAGAACTTAAAGTCCCGAATTTCATTTGCCCGTGAGCATTTAGAAAAGCCAATGATTTTTTGGAAAAATGTCCTCTGGAGTGACGAGTCAAAGTTCTGCCGGTTTAGATCAGACGGAAAATGTTATGTATGGCGTCCTCCTAACACGCAGCACAACCCGCGGTACAAATCAAAGACGGTAAAGCACGGTGGCGGAAATGTGATGGTTTGGGCCGCATTTTCTGGGCACGGTGTTGGTCCCATACATAAAATTGATACGCGAATGGATCAGTATACTTACAAAAATATACATGTGAGCACAATGATTCCATATGCAGAGGAAAATATGCCACTTAGATGGCGTTTTATGCATGACAACGACCCAAAACACACTTCGCGCATAGTGAAGTGTTTTGGAAGAAAATAATATCGACGTGTTAAATTGGCCAGCTCAATCACCGGATATCAATCCTATAGAGAACCTTTGGAATGATGTAGAGCAACACATTAGTGCTGTAAAACCCAAACATTTAACAGATTTGTGGATGAAATCCAAAAGGCATGGTACGCAATACCAAAGGAACGTCGCATGGCCCTGGTGAACAGTATGTCCAGGAGATGTGCAGCTGTAATTAAAAGTAAGGGTTTTCCTACTAAATATTAAGTTTCGCGTTAAATGAATTTTTAGTTTTCTTTTTTTCTGGATGAAAATAAATTTTTTTGATTTGTGCTAAATTACTGTCCAGTTATTTTTTCAGATTTTTTCTATTTTAATAGCAATAAAAATTATTGCAACAAATAAAACTGAAGCAAAATAATGTCAGTTCTTTTTTGGACAGCACGTGACACATTAGGACATAGGAATGATTAAAGTAATAAATATATAAGAAAACTTTTAGTATAGAAAAGCGCACATAGGTAATGTGCTAACCTAATGTCCACCACTGTATATATGAGAGCTGAGGCTGATTACAAACTCAAAGAAAAGCGGCAGTGGAAGAAATGAGTTATATGTGTCAAAGCTTTGGTGCTTCGATCAACTTTCCTCTCTTAAAACACATGCCTGCATCAGGGAGAATGTAAACAACATTGGAGTAAGTCTTTTATATAAAAAAAATAAAAATTGTAGAAATTGGTGTTAATACGATAAAGTTGTTTTTTAGGCAGAGTTTAGCACTGAGGAAACTAGTAGTTCGGCTTTGCATGATGAAAGCTGTTACAGTACCAATAGTGAACCCAGCGAAAAGCGTTCATTTTACTCGTTAAATATTTTTGGGTTTTAATAAAAAAAGTTTTGTTTATTTTAAATTGCAATACAGTTGGTTAAGTCTTTTAGACATAATTATCCTCATCATCTAAAAAAAATCGATGGATAACTCCATTATTTTAAAATGATTTTAAATATGTGCGTGTAATTGTTTTATTTTTGACAGTTTTCCATATGAAGAGATGTAATTTAATGGATATTGTTTACTGCAATAAAAAACAACCCTGTGACATACTCAACATGAAGATGTTGTAAACCAGTGATGCGCACCCAATGCCCCTGGGGGCCGAACACTTTTCGTGATTTACACATACACAAAACGAATGTTGACGAAGCGCACCGCAAAGAGTACAAAAGTTATAATTTTATTCAGTTGTATGCCAACTTTTAAGCAAGCAGGTTGATGTCGCATGTTTTGTTATGATATAACAACAAGATACACAGTTGAGATTACAAGATAGAAAAAAAGAAAAGCTCAACTGAGTATTTTTATGATATTTTTTTCAGCAATTCAACACACTTGGAATAATTTTATGTTTGCATATTAACCATTTTCTTTATTATTTTGAAATGTGGAAGGTATGTTATGAAAAACAATTTTTATTTTCACTAAACATATTTAATGAAGCTGAGTGCCTTGTATGCAATCAAAAATTAAAAAGAAAATGTGCATACAATTTTAAACGTCATTACGAAAGCCGTCATTCAGAACTGTGTAGTTTGTCAGGGGAGGACAGAGATAGGCTTATAAGGAAATTAAAAAAGGATTTGAAATTGAAAAATAATAAAGCTTTGTATGATTGTAAAATCAATACAAGTACCGCAACATGTAGCCAAATGAAGGCTACATACCTAATTGCCTTAGGTTTAGCAAAAAAGGGCCGGCCATTTGAAGATGGTGTATTTTTTAAGGAAATGTGCTTGTCGATTCTGCCTTTATTTGGTGAAGCAGGACAACAGGTTGAAGCTATGGTAAGTGAGTTGTCTCTATCTCGCACTACAATAACTAGAAGAACTGAGGACATAGGGCTTTTTCTCAATAAAAAAACAAATGACCGAATTAGAAATGCAAACTATATTTCCGTTTGTTTTGATGAAAGTGTAGACAATAGTGACACTAGTCAAATGATAATTTGCATCAGAACTGTGGACAACGCATTTAATTCATTTGAACAAATTTTACAACTTGAGTCCTTTTACGGAAACGTAACAGGTGAAATTATTTTCAATTCATTTAATAAAAACGTGCTGTCATTAATTGATAAAAGCAAGCTTTCTGCCGTTTGCACCGATGGTGCCGCAGTTATGCTTGGTCGAACGAATGGTTTTGTTGGAAAATTAATTAAAGCTGGAATAAAGGTGCCTACTTTCCACTGCATAATTCATCAGCAAGCTTTATTTGCAAAAACAATTAGCCTTAATGAAACTATGAAAATCGCAATTAAAATAATAAATCGTTTAAAAGGAGGGCATAACGCACTAACCCACAGGAAACTGGTGGCGTTCTTGAAAGAGGTAGATGCGTGTTATGATGACGTATTAATGTTTACTGAGGTACGATGGTTAAGTCGTGGAAAATGTCTTGAGCGCCTATTTTGCCTAAGAGAGAAAATTGCATCATTCCTTAAAGATTTGGCCGACATTACGCTTCAAATTAATAATTTAAATTTAGTATTGCAAGGCAAAAACAAAAATATATGTGATCTATTCTATGCGGTAAAAGAGTTTTCCAGTAAGTTAGAAATTTTGATAAAACAGCTTGAAAAACGGGATTTGCGAAATTTTCCAAACACAAGTGAAATATTTCAGAAGTTTTCAAACCCAGCAAAATTAAATATATATCGAATCATATTTACCAAAATCCTCTTTCGTGTTCAATGTACAACGTTGCTGAAAACATAAAGCAAGAGCTACGGCTAATGCGTACTGACTTATCAATTCCAATGGAAACCGGTATTAATTTCTGGAAAAATATTTGCCCAAACAAATATGGTGTTACTAGAGATTTAATATTAAAAGTTTTTTCAATGTTTTCTACTACATACATATGCGAGCAAACATTTTCGGCAATGACGTATATAAAAAACAAATATAGAAACAAATTAACAGATTGTCATTTAGAAACTCTGTTAAAAATAAAATGTTATGAAGAAGATATAAGCATAGACGAACTTATTGATTTTGTTAATTCTAATAAATAATTTATTTCAAACTTATTTTATATGCATAAACTTATTATTATGTGTGCAAATTTAAACTAATATATGTTATGTACGCATATGTACATATTTTATTTTTTAATGTTCAATCATACATATTTGAATTCATATTTTTTTGAAATTGAAATTTTTCGACAAAGTAATTTACAATACGTAAAAAATCTTTCGATAGTGAATTTGTTTTTTATTTAAACTTAATCTTTTTCATGGATATATTATTTGATTTTTTTAATTTTTCATTCATACTTTAGTTCATTTCTCCCAGTGCACTCACCACTACACACACATTTTGAAGCTGTTTCTCTTTGTGGGCAACACTGTTGTAAACCATAATCGAAACAAATTTAAATTTTGTGGTGTAGCCGAGACAACACAACATTTAAGTGTTGTGAACCATAATCGGGGCCTAGGTAGAGGCGATTGTCTTAATAGATTATTTGATTTAAGAAAACATGTTCTTCAGTTTTTGGAAGCAGAAAAAATTGATAATCACTTATCAGAGTCGCTTAAAGACTGTCAGTTTATTACAGATTTGGCATTTTTATCAGATACCACGAAATTTCTGAATGATTTTAATTTACAATTACAAGAAAGGATAAGAATATATATGATTTGTCCAAACCCCCTTTCATTTTTAAAACCAAGTTGAACACTAATATATTTGAAACACTTTTTCACAACTTTGAAGATAGGTTTAAAGATTTCGACAAAATAAAACCATCTTTTGACCTTTTTGAAAACCCTTTTAAAGTAGATGTTACTAATTTTGAGTCCAACTTAGAATCGGAAATCTTTATGTTACGTAAAGAATTAAAAGTTTTACCGAAAATTAATACAATATTCTTTTTGAAAACTTTATATAACTCAGTATTTCCCGAGCTCAAAAAAATTTCGCTAAAGCTTATTTCATTATTTTCTTCAACATAGCATAGCGAAAAAATTTTTTTAAACTTAAAATTTATTTGTTCAAACTAACGTAACAAATTAAACTCAGCACACCTAAAAAATATTTGCAAAAACGCAAATGTGTTGTTAGATTTTTCCCTTTCACTGTATTTTTAAAATTACTCACACCAAACGTGATGCGAAGAGAGTAATCAAATTCGAAAAAGGTCCAGAGCTATTGTAGAGGATACGAATGTTTATTTGCCAAGTGTTTCGGTGTATTATAGATCTCTTGGTGTTGGTATAAAATCTATTAGTAGCGTATTGTATAAGGCATTAGTTGATATACAACAAGTTAAAAGGGATTTTTCATATAATGTTATAGATATGAGCGTCCGGACATTCTTAAGCTGCCCTTACCTTTTTAATCTAGTTAACATTAATTTCTTGCTTTTCAAATATATTTTCTGAAACATTCAATATAGTTTTCAATAAGAAAAGATGTTTGTTAATAAATTAATTTGAAAAATAGAACTTAGAGACACATATTGGCAGTGCACTATTATCAACGCATGTTCTGATGAGCCTACACTTGAAGAATTTCCGTTATCGGCAGATTCCTTGCTTTTTAACTGCAGAAGATCATATTAATAAGCCCATAAAAATTTGACATAACGTATCGTGGACTGACGAGTCAGTTTCAGGGGTCTTTTGGAAGAAAGTATATGCATCTATCGTCAACTCTCAAAAGCCTCTAAACAGATTCGGTGGAGGATCTGTAATGTTTTGGGGTTGCATATGATTCTATGGATTGGGAGAGCTCATATCAATTGAAGGAACTTTAAATCAATCAAGGTATATCGATGTTTTGAATGATCATGCATTTCCTTCAGCAATTAGCCTATTTCCAAGTAGCGACTGGATTCTGCTCCTTGCCATAAAGGATGGTTGGTAACGAAGTTTTTAAATGCGGTAGATTAAACTATTCTTGCATGGCTCCCTTAAAGCCCGGACTTTAACATCATTGAAAATGTTTGGGCTAAACAGCCTCTTTCTTTTATCCACACCTTGATTGAGTGTATCCCGGCCAGGTTGCAAGCAGTAGTTAATGCCAAAGGAGGAGTAACAAAATATGGACTCATTAGAACAAAGAGAAATGGTATTGACAACTTTTGATGTGGCCCTTAAATGCTTCCGTGAATAATGCCTTTCACTTGTATACAGTGTTTAAATAACTTAAGTCGAGGTAGCAAGAGTCTTTACTTTTCATTGCTTTCATAGTTTTTACGTGTTTAAGAAAAAAAAACGCAGTTGTAATTAAAGCAGAAGCAGTCGATGTGAAAAGTTTTTTAATTGTGCTTCTAAATGCGGTTAGTAAGAAAGAAAAACACACAAGCAATGCCTTTGGTTTTGCAAGTTGTCAGCAGTCGCAGCCCGAAAATAATAATTATTTTAATTTTACAAGAAACATTTTATTTATCTTCTTTTTTTTTTAAACAAATATATGTTATCAAGTAACACTAGAAGCAAAAACAAAAAGCATTTAAATACGGTTACATAAAACACAAAATTCACAGTAGCCTTTGCCTCTGCGACTATTCTTTTTTCGAAATATTAATGCAAAAAAAAAAAAAAAAATCCAAACCGAAAGAGCTGCATATATTTTCATAAATTCTTTTTTGATTTTGCTTTGACTGAAGTGCAATTTTTCAAGAAGCAAAACCAAATGAAATGAAACTTATTTTAATTTTTTAAACACTGGTTGTATATACATATATGTAAGCAACCAAATAATAACATAAAATTTAAAAATCTTATCAGGTTAATTTAAGATTTTTGAAAATGATTTATGTCTTCGTTATGCGTTTTTTCACATAAACTACAATGAACGGTTTGCTTTAATTTTTAAAATGCCTAGGTCTGCGTTCACAACACCAAAATTTCTTACTAACACAAAATACAACAATAAATATGAGATTAAAACGAATATTTTTTAACGTACTTACTGCTAACAACTTTTAGATAAAAAATGGTAATCAAATCCCGGATTGTTCCCATCTCTTGTTTTTAAACGAGACTTGAATCTGGCAATGCTTGAGTATAGCAACCAAAAAGTCTGCGTTCACTTGTTTCGTTTTAAAAGTACCGTTACTTTTTTAAGATTTTTTCTTGTTTTTGCTCATCTTCTCTTCTTTTTTGTTACAATTAGTCTTTTAATGAGCTGATTTGCACATTATTATTTAAAAGTGAAAGAAATTTTAAAACATGGAAAACAAGAATAAATAAATAAGTGTTTCAGAGAGAAAAATAATTATTAAATTGTGGAAGGAAGGAAAAAGCTTCCGGAAAATTGGCCAAACTGTTGGGAGAACATATTCGTCTGTTCAGCGGGTGATAAACAACTTCAAAGAAACAGGAGTTTTAACACCAAAACCTCGGTCTGGTCGGCCAAAAATTTTAAAGGCGAAGGTAAATCCTCGAATTACATCTTGGAAAATTGTGGAAAATGTATGCCAGTCATTCCAAAAGAGTATTCGCGCTGAAACTGCGAGAAAAATTTTACGAAAAGTTATCATGGCAGAGTTGCAAGACGAAAGCCATTCATATCTGTAGTTAACAGAAGGAAGCGCGTTGAATTCGCTCACAATTACATAGATAAGCCACCAGAGTTTTGAAGACAGGTTTTATTTTCAGACGAAAGTAAGTTCTGCATATTTGGAATAAAAGGTCGTTAAATTGCGTGGCGAAAGTCAGGAACCGAGCTCGATAAACAAAATCTGGTGGGTACAGTAAAACACGGTGGTGGTGGAGTTATGGAATGGGGATGTATGGCGGCTTCGGGTGTGGGTCAACTTGAATTTATTGAGTCCACCATGGATAAATATGCATACCTAAATATATTAAAAAATAATTTAAAACAAAGTGCTGCAAAACTCAACCTACCATCTACGTTTTGGTTCCAACAATATAACGACCCAAAGCATACCGCATAGGTTGTTCGACTTTAATCTATAATGCTTCAAAACAGCTTAAGACTACCTCCCCTCCCTACTGGTTTAAATCAGTAAGTCTTCTTACTGTGTTGAAGGAAATGGGCATATTTGCAACAGGTGCTGCAGAAATCGGGTATGCAGTTGCTTTCTGCTGCTGAACTCAAAAAACGGGGAAGAGGATCTTTTGACGTAAGATAATAAAGCTAATTATAATCTAGTATGTCTAAAGTAGTTTGACAACAAATCAGTTTTGATATCTTTGTGTATAGACCACCAGCCTGTTTATGTTTGTAAGGCATGGAGGGGTTGCGCTAGCTGATATACTCATGGAGCTGTACTAAGTAAATTACCTTTTAAAAAATGATACATAAGAATCTTCTATTGCTTCCTAGGAACATCCGTTACAAATGCCAGCTTGCTTTATAGAAAACATCTTTGTCTACTTCAACCCAAACAGAAAGATTTTCTATTAGTAAAAGTTCAACTGGAAATTGCTAATGCCCTTTTGCAATATAGTTCCTTTTCTGAAGAGGTCGGAAATCGAATTTGGAATAAAAAATAATCCAACATCTTCCGATGGTATCTCGAGCAGTGTGTCTTCGCAAAGCACCAACAAGTGTAGGTTACAACCGAACCCTCCAGATGCAAAGTGGTAGGATAAAGTGGATCATTTGATAGTATTTGGAGAAAAATGTCGCTGCAGATTGTGCAAAACAGGAATTCCAATGTCTTAAATGTAAAGTCCATCTTTGCTGTATTAATAACAAAAATTGTTTTTGTCCTTTCATACTTAACTTTTAAAATAATTCAATACACTACGTAATGACACTTCGTAAATGACTACAAAATGATTAAAAGTAAAACAAAATTTTTAGGGATACAGATAAAAAGTTGAGGTCGGAAGGTTTAATCAATTCATTGTTACATTTCTTTTAAAGTTCCTAGTGATAAAATATCAAATTTAAATACCAAAAAAAATCCTCTGTTTGTTAAAAACAATAAAAAATTCTTAACAAACAAAAACAACTTGCAATAAACGTAAACGACAACGCGATAATGTTAACGCACTTTGTCTGAGCAAATTGCTTGACCTAAGCTCCAAAAAATATTTTTCAAACAAACAATCAATGTTGACAAAATAAATAAAAAAAAAAAAAAATTATCGTTAAAAAGAAATAAAGGTTACTTTTCTCCAAGAACAAAATTGAAATGTAAAATTGAAGAAATACATAAAATATACAATAGCCGCATTATAATCACTTCTTAAATATGTGGAAACTCCTTCAGCTCAGCCAAAGATATCTTAAGCAGCACAGGAGATTCTAATCAATATATCAGATACATAGCATGATAAGGGCGGCGTATTAACTGATGTCAACGTGCCATCACCTGTCCTTAAGACCGAATATGGTTGCAGATTACAATGATGCTAAAAAAAAGGAGTAACGTCGTAACAAAAATGAATAGCTATTACTAGCCATTAAAACAGAACTTGTTAATTTCGGAGCTTTTGCCGAGATTGCAGATAAAAGTCACAAAAGAAACCATTTATTATTATTTCCCGTCTGCGTTCAACGTTATAAATATATTCAAGACATGTGACAATCAGTTAAAGATTTGTTTTATGGATGCCACACATCCAGGCGCCAGCTATGATTCATTCATTTGAAGGATGTCAGGCTTAAAAAGAAAATGAAGCTTATTATGTATACATTTTAGGCATGGACCCAGCCTTGATCCTACTACTCTTTTAACAGCTGATGATGCTAACATGTTGAGGGCTGAAACAGCATTTTTATTTCACAACCAAGCAATCAATAAAATGATAATGAGAAATGACTTTACAAAACTTCTCTCTATATTAGCCAAAGTTATTTTAAGCCAGTCTAGATATAATTCGTTCATAAAAAGGATATTTTAAGTTTTAATGTAGAGAAGTTTCGTAAATTAAAGTAAAAACACAAAAAGCGAAATTCTCATAAGTAGTATATAAGGTGATGAATACTATGAATAAAGAGAAATTGCTGTTGATCAATTAAAGAACAACCTTCTCTTACTCTACATGGCGATCCTGCCAAATCAGAAAGTTCCTTAGCATATCTGACAAAAAAAAAGTAAAACTTAAAAAAAATCCAATGCACGTTTTGGCCAGAAATAGGCCTTAAAATATTCTGTCTACTTTTACGAAGCCTAATGGTAGAAACTCTAGACGATATCCTTGAGGAAGCAAAAGCCGCTAAAGGCAGATGGTAAAAATTATTAAATAAAGGAAGCCCAGAAGGAGCAACTAAGCCTGATATCCTCAATATGGCACCAAAAACAGCTATCTTTAAAATTTTAACGCGTCAAAACAATAATTGAAACTTTTTGTACATAACTTTTCATTAAATTTTGGAAATAATAGCGTATCCTATAACATTTACAATTTATTGCATTTAACAGATAGGATAGTATTAAAAAAATAGTTCTAATGTCTGGATTATCTGCACATGATTCTCAAACTATTTGCAGACAATGAAAAAGCATGTAAAAAAAATCAACAAATATACTGCGTCAGATTTACAAGAGTTCACTACGAAAGGTTTCTTGTTTATACTCCAAAGATTTCAAAAACATTAAAAAACATATTATTTTAACAAATGTTTCTATACTTTTTTGCATCAAATCTTAAATACTGATTGAAATTCTAAACTTTGTAGACGACGGTAAAAAAAAATTAGTCTTTGGGAAAAGGTTAACAAATATATATAGTTTTTTTTTAAGGAACCTATGGACTCCATGACAATTGGAATTTGCTCTGCTGTTATTTTTCCCCTTAGCGATGTAGAGAAGTTCTCAATTTTGGAAACTGACTCTTATGTGTATTCGTGGTAATGATAAAGTTATCGTGATACCAATTTGCATAGTTGGCGGTAACCTTTCATATTAAATGTTATATGTGCACATATTTATTTATTATTATTATTATTTTTTTAATATTTAATTTATTTTTTTAAGATAAATTCAAAAATTAAAAGGTTGCCTATCTGTGATATTATGGACGAATTAGTTCCGATAGAGTTTATAAAGGAAATTGATACAAACGTGAAATGGAAGCAAAGGAGAAAATTAGATAATCGCATAAGTTTAAACTACACTATTGGCCCATTAAGTGACCTGATTTTTAATTTACTCCAAAGATTTCAAAAACATTAAAAAACATATTATTTTAACAAATGTTTCTATACTTTTTTGCATCAAATCTTAAATACTGATTGAAATTCTAAACTTTGTAGACGACGGTAAAAAAAAATTAGTCTTTGGGAAAAGGTTAACAAATATATATAGTTTTTTTTAAGGAACCTATGGACTCCATGACAATTGGAATTTGCTCTGCTGTTATTTTTCCCCTTAGCGATGTAGAGAAGTTCTCAATTTTGGAAACTGACTCTTATGTGTATTCGTGGTAATGATAAAGTTATCGTGATACCAATTTGCATAGTTGGCGGTAACCTTTCATATTAACCTTCTGTCAGTGCATAGGGGTCAAATTGACCCCAGTCTTTGTAAAAGTGATTTAATAAGGTTTTACACCAACTTACTATACCAAGCAACTAGATAAGCCTCAACTAATGTTTAACTCACACATTGCAAAAAAAATAATCGAAAAAACATTATAAATGACTAAGCTACGACAGTTTTAAGCAAGTCAAGCATATTTTGGTGCATTGGGGTTAATCTGACCCCAATTATTTTGCTATGCATTTTGTATTTAGTTTTAAATTTCTTTGTGTTTTAGGTGATTTCCCGTTTAGCAATTTATTTGTGTTTTAGGTGATTTCCCGTGTAACAATTATTTTGTTATGCATTTTGTATTTAGTTTTAAATTTCTTTGTGTTTTAGGGGATTTCCCGTGTAACAATATATTGAAGTTCTTTCTTTTTCAAATGCAAAAATTGAAAATAGAAAACATTCAGTGTTTTCTATTCAACACATATGAATAGAGGTGTTTTTATTATAAATTTATTTGTCTGTAATAATTATAAATATATTCACATAAATAACTATTATTATAAGGTGAGTATATATATTTTTTTGGTTACTTTATGTAGTGTAATTTTCTATGCATATAATAATTTGTTTTGTTATTTAGATGGCCCTAAAAAGACAAAATAGCCAGGATATTCGAAATCTTTTCGATAGCATTACCGAATCTGATGAGGAAGAGGTAGTAGATGATAACATTGATAGTGACTTTTCTGATTGTGATTTAGCAGCAGATGAAGCTGCTGTTGAATTGCAAAATATAGAAAACGAAGAAGAAAATATAGAAACTGGTGAAGAAGAAGTACAAAATATTGAAACTGATGAGGAACCTGAAGTGGAAGAAGAAGGAATTTGGTATTACGCGCAAAATAAAAAGTACAAAAGAAAATGGAGAGCAAGTCCACCAAATGTAACCAGAGTTCGCGACTTTCAGATCTTGAGAGAACGACAAGGAATTTCTGCAGAAACAGCTGTAAATATAAATACTCATCTGTCCGCATTCAAAAAATTAGTTCCAGAGACATTAATAAATGTAATAGTGGCCGAAACAAATAGAAAAGCTCGCCATTTCTACACTATAAATAGTAACCCTGCACGTATTTGGTATGATACAAATTCAAATGAAATTTATGCCCTGATTGGTATACTTATATACGCTGGTGTTCATAAAAACTGGGACGAAAGATTGGATGAATTGTACCGCCTAGACAATCGTCCTTTTTATCGGGCTGCAATGTCATTACAAAGAGTGCAGCAGCTTTTACGATTCCTGCGCTTCGACAATTATCAGACTAGAGCAGAACGTTTGAAGGAAGATAAGCTAGCAGCTTTCCGTGATGTTTGGAATATGTTTTTGGCAAATATCAAAGGACCTTATAAACCATCATCATTCTTAACTATAGATGAACAATTGGTATTAACTCGTGGCCGATGTTCATTCAGACAGTATATACCATCAAAGCCAGGCAAGTACGGGATTAAGATTTTTTGGATTTGCGATGCGTTGAATTCGTACCCATTGAAAGCAGAAGTTTATGTAGGCAAACAACCGAATGAGATACGTTCGGTTGATTACGCATTAAATTTAGTTCATCGATTATCTACACCATATATCAATAAAGGACGAACTATTACGATGGATAACTTTTTTACAAGCTGTCCATTAGCAGAACAAATGTTGCAGAAAAAAACAACAATAATTGGAACAATTCGCTCAAATAAACCAGATCTACCTAAAGAATTGACGAACAAGGCCGAAATTAAGAAGCGAGACCTGAATTCTTCTAAATTTTGCTTCGACAACCATCTGACTTTGGTAAGTTATGTTCCGAAGCCAAACAAGAATGTATTGTTACTATCCACTCTACACAATGATGATATTGTTGACCTCGATACGAATAAACCCAACATAATATTGGACTATAATAAAACAAAGGGAGGTGTTGACACACTCGACAAATTAGTTCGTACCTATACCTGCAAGAGAAAGACCAAACGATGGCCAATGGTTCTATTTTTTAATATGATTGATATCGCAGGTATAGCCACTTATAATCTGTACAAATGTGCTAATCCACAACTATATATTCAGCGGAAAAACAATGAACGTAAAATCTTTTTGAAGGAGCTGGCTATGCAATTGGTAAATGATCATATATTGCACCGATTATCAAACCCACGGGCAATAAAAAAAAATGTTAAAATTGCTATTCGTCAAATTGGATATGATATAATAAACATAAGACAGAGCACAACAACTGAAGGAACAGCGGCGAATAGATCTGTCAGTAAGCGACCAAGATGTTACATTTGCCCTCGATCCGCTGATAAAAAAACAGGAACAAGATGTTATGTCTGCAATCAGCCTTCTTGCACAACACATATAAAAACCGTTTGCATAAACTGTGTCAACGAAGAAGTAATGGATTCCCTTGAAGAAGAAAACAACGAAATCATGTCAGACGATGCATCTGGCTAATTTTTTATGTAATATAATATAATTTAAATTATCTTAATGTCAATCTTATATATTCTGAATAAAATAAGTTTTTTTTTCATTAATAAATAACAATAGAAACGACTATTTTTTAACAAAAAGCTTAGAAAATGCATTTAAATATATGTGGGGTCAGGTTGACCCCATGCACAGACTATGTAAAATTTACTATGCACTGACAGAAGGTTAAATGTTATATGTGCACATATTTATTTATTATTATTATTATTTTTTTAATATTTAATTTATTTTTTTAAGATAAATTCAAAAATTAAAAGGTTGCCTATCTGTGATATTATGGACGAATTAGTTCCGATAGAGTTTATAAAGGAAATTGATACAAACGTGAAATGGAAGCAAAGGAGAAAATTAGATAATCGCATAAGTTTAAACTACACTATTGGCCCATTAAGTGACCTGATTTTTAATTTACTCCAAAGATTTCAAAAACATTAAAAAACATATTATTTTAACAAATGTTTCTATACTTTTTTGCATCAAATCTTAAATACTGATTGAAATTCTAAACTTTGTAGACGACGGTAAAAAAAAATTAGTCTTTGGGAAAAGGTTAACAAATATATATAGTTTTTTTTTTAAGGAACCTATGGACTCCATGACAATTGGAATTTGCTCTGCTGTTATTTTTCCCCTTAGCGATGTAGAGAAGTTCTCAATTTTGGAAACTGACTCTTATGTGTATTCGTGGTAATGATAAAGTTATCGTGATACCAATTTGCATAGTTGGCGGTAACCTTTCATATTAAATGTTATATGTGCACATATTTATTTATTATTATTATTATTTTTTTAATATTTAATTTATTTTTTTAAGATAAATTCAAAAATTAAAAGGTTGCCTATCTGTGATATTATGGACGAATTAGTTCCGATAGAGTTTATAAAGGAAATTGATACAAACGTGAAATGGAAGCAATGGAGAAAATTAGATAATCGCATAAGTTTAAACTACACTATTGGCCCATTAAGTGACCTGATTTTTAATTTACAGACGCAGCTACCAGCTTTTAAAATGCACACTTTTGTTAGACGGTCAAAAGTATTTTGAAGACAAAAGGAAAAATTTATCAGCAAATGAACTAGTTTTGCAAGTTCGATTTTGCTGAAAATTATCGTCTAACATGTCAGAACGAAATTCAAGATGCACACTTAAGTTACAGCCAAGTAACAATTTTAACCTGCGTAGCTTGGTATTTTGGTGAAACTACGTCTTTTGTGGTTATCAGTGATAAGCTAACCTATAATAAATTCGATGTTTATTGCTTTATTTCGAAAATTCTGAAAGAATTACAAAACCAACACAAAGAAATTTCAAGTATTTTTATATTCTCAGATGGCAGCAGTTGCCAATTAAAAAATAAATTATTCTTTCTAGAATACCTAGACTTAAAGATGAATTCAATTGCAGAGTCTTAGAGTGGAACTTTTTTGCCACTTCACATGGCAAAGGTGCTGTAGACGGAGTTTCATTGAAATAAAAATTTTTATAAGATTTTGCTGTCAAAAAATGTATTGTATGATAAACAACATAAGCAAGTAAGATTAACTAAATGTTGTTAATTAACTTCTCATAACAATTTATTAATTTAGCATATTTTTGCAGAGAAAATTATATCAATATTGGGTTCCAGCTTGTATATCCCATGGTTACGCGATGGAACTCGTTATATGACGTGGTGAAACACTTGATTTGTCACAAATTGCAATTGCTTGATTTATGCCAACAACTTGTCAGAAAGAGATTACAAGATAATGATTTTGAGTATTTGGCTGGCCATAGATTTCCTTTAAGGGTATGAAAGCATAATTTATGGATATTTGTTACCCTTGTTAGGTACCATTTTAACAAAATACGTTAAATGCAGAAAAGCTAATACAGTGAACTCGCAGAAACGTGAACATCCAGTAACATGAACTACCCAAAAACATGAACATAATCATTCTTACATTGAGTACTCTAAAACGTGAACAAAGGCTGAAGGCTCTAAAACGTGAACGTTAAAATTCGTTTTTGTAAGCTTTTTAAAAAATTTTCGGATTCCCCGCAAAAGAATTTCATAGTTTGATTCTTGTAAACAACCTTAGTTGCGTGATAAGGAGCTTAAGTATTAATGCGACAGTCCTACTGGAACCATCTCTCTGTGCTGACTATACATATACATAGTTATATAAATTATATAAACAAGTGATTTTTTAAAAACATTTTTATTGAAAATATGGCTAATAAAAAACCAGGAGGCTTATTCTGAATTGCGATGCGAAAGTCAATGCGATGCGAAAATACATAAATGCGAACAATTGCTATTCTGTGCGATATTCGCAAAGTTCTATTTTAATCGCATTTCAAATGCGAAAAGGTGGTAAATCGGTATTCTAAATTGCGAAAACACATGTCAAATTCGCAAAATTTATTCGACAACAAAGTAGCATTCGCAAAGTACAAACATGTAAGTAAAAAACAATATTTTATTTATGTATTCATCATATATTTATTATTTAATTCAGGGAAGTAAACAATAAGACCAACAAACCGCGTCAACTTTAAATAAAAATAGAATTTATGAATAAGCACAGCCATTTGGCAAGAGGCCATTTAAAAACACCAAATGCACGTTAGTCTGCAAATACTTTGTGGCAAACGTTAACTGAAGAATTAAATATTAATGAACCACCTATTAGAGAAGTTCAAAAATATTTGACTTAAATTTTAATAGGTTTGGACCTATTAAATAAATTTTAGAAATAATTTTCACAGCGAAGCACAAAAAATTTATTTATTTTTAATTTGACGTTTGTTGATACTGATGTTTATTTGAGCAGCGTTGCCAACAATTTGAAATAAATTGCGAATCCAATGGCGAAAGTCTAACAGAATACCAATTTTCTTTCGCATCGCATTTCATTTGCGCATCGCATTGATTTTCGCATCGCAAGTCAGAATAAGCCCCCAGAAGTGTTAAGCCTTTAAGAAAAGTTAGATATTTTTGAGCTTTTGCAGAAAGGTTCATCTGTAACTAGTTTGTCTAAAAAGTATAATGTCGCCAAATAAATAAAAAATGCGATTTTGAAATGCGTTAACAATAAATTTTCGGGTCCTGGAAAACGGAAAACACTTCATACTTCGGAGCTTCCAAAAATGGTAAAATCTCTGCATAAATGGTTTACCCAACTTCGAAAAAAAGCTATTAAAATTGCACAACCTAATTAATTTTGTTCGTCTAATATTCCTCTTTCAGAATGTGTAAGCTTTATTGAGAAACATTTTTAAGTTTTCAAGTAAAAGCCAGTCGCATGCCACTTTCATGCCATTTTTACCAAAATCGGTTTCATGATAAATTTTCAACATAAACGCAGATATCTCTGAAACCACTGCATATATTTTCTTACAACTTACTGCATTTTGTTCGCCTAATATCCCTCTTTTAGAATGTGTAAGCTATATTTATGAATATTTTTAAGTTTTCAAGTAAAAGCAGTAGCATGCCACTTTCATGCCATTTTTACCGAAATCAGTTTCATGATAACTTTTCAACACAAACGCAGATATCTCTGGAACCACAGCATTGATTTCTTCCAACCTACTGAATTATGTTCGTCTAATATCCCTCTTTCAGAATGTGTAAGCTTTCTTTCGAAATATTTTTAAGTTTCCAAGTAAAAGCCAGTCGCATGCCACTTTCATGCCATTTTTATCGAAATCAGTTTCATGATAACTTTTCAACACAAACGCAGATATCTCTGGAACCACCCCAGCAAACTTATTAGCAAGCGTTTTGTAAATCAAGATTGCAGCAAGCTTGCATAAATAAGAGTTTTGCGAATGTCGTTGACAATTTGCTTGCTAATGCAAGTGTTTTGCGAATGTTTTTGATAATTTGCTTGCAAATGTAAGTGTTTTGCGAACGCCGTTGATAATTTGCTTACAAATGCAAGTGTTCTGCGAACGTCGTTGAAAATTTGCTTGCAATTGCAAGTGTTTCATAAATTTAAGCAAAACATGTCATTCTCACCATTAAAAATTGTGTTAGAGTTGTAAAATTAAGTGCGTTTGATGCTTTAAATTATCATTTGCTATTAAAAAAGGTAACTAACTGCTTATTTAATGTCTAAAGAAAAAAGGAAGAAAAGTGTTATGCGCAGCAGCACCGAAATTTTTGAGCATCTGTGGGACGGAGCGGCTGCAAGTTCTGTAAGTACCCAGTGTGAACTTCTGGAACAGGAGGTTGTGCCTGAAGCACAAAATGATTTATGTTCCTTGTTGCCAAACAAAGATTGTATTTCTGAACACAAAAATTATATTTCTGATGAAAGTGAGAACTCATCGGATGGCGCCGTTATTGATTTCAATAAGCGTTTAGCTGCATGGTTTGTAGAGAGCAATGTGTCCAATGTGCATGCTCATAAACTATTGGACTTATTAAGCGAAAAAATTGAAGGCCTACCAAAAGATATCAGAACGCTAATACGGACGCCGACTGATGCCTGCTAACGAAACAGTTGGAGAATATGTCCATTATGGCTTGAGAGACTTGACAGATTTTTTGCGGGAATATAAAGTGCATACAAATATTTTAGAATTGAATTTTAACATCGGTGGGTTACCAATTTCGAAAAGTTTGCTGAAGAGCGTGTGGCCCATTTTAGTAAATGTAAATGGGACGGATTCAGTTTTCGTGGTGCTATTTTTTGTGGACGGTCTCATCCCAATGATGTGAATAGGTTTGTGCACAATTTGTCGATGAGTTGAACGATCTTCTCCAAAATGGATTTTCATTCAAAAACAATATAATAAAATGTCGAGCCTTTATTCTGGATGCACCAGCTAGGGCACTTATGCTTGGAGTCAAAGGACACGCTGGCTACAGTTGCTGCACAAAGTGCATTCAGAGGGGCGAACGGAAAGAGAATCGTATGATATTCCATTATCAAAACCAACCTTTGCGCACAAATATAAATTTTCGCCAAAGAATTGATGTCAGCCATTACAATCAGCAAAGTTCTTTGGAGATTGAAAAACTTCCAATCGACATGATCCAAGTATTCGCTCTAGATTACATGCACGTGGTGTGTTTGGGTGTAATGAAGGCTTTGCTTGGATCCTGGATAAAAGTTAAAGATCGCAATTATTCTTTGCAACAAAATGATATACATAAACTAAGCACAGAATTTCGATCCATTGGGCGTTACATACCAAGAGACTTTTATAGGAAACCACGGGATTTAAAAGAGATAGACCGCTTCAAAGTAACGGAATTCCGTCAGTTCCTTTTGTAGACAGGCCAGGTTGTGCTAAAGGACATATTGAGCGAAGAGAGATACATTCATTTTTTGCAACTTAGTCTTGCAATGCGAATTCTCCTCAGTGCTGAAGATTGTGAACAAAATAACAAATGCGCAGAGGAGCAGATAAAGGACTTCTATAATTCTATAATTTCCACTGTTTGAGTCATTTGGCCAGAGATTCCATGCTCTTTGGATCACTAGAGACAACCAGTGCTTTCAAGTTTGAAAATAAATTAGGAAAAATTAAGAAACTCGTGAAGAAAAATAATTATGTTCCGTCCCAAATTTACAACAGACTAGTTGAGCAGAGTGTGCATGGAATTCATCATACACATATTAATTCAAAAAATCTACAGTACATAGTGATGGCACTTACAAATTTGTTAAAACTAAGAACTTTTGTTTATCATCTATTGCACCTGACAACTTTTATTTAGTACAAAAATTAATTTTCAAACTTATTTCCATATCGATGAGTTGAACGATCTTCTCCAAAATGGATTTTCATTCAAAAACAATATAATAAAATGTCGAGCCTTTATTCTGGATGCACCAGCTAGGGCACTTATGCTTGGAGTCAAAGGACGCGCTGGCTACAGTTGCTGCACAAAGTGCATTCAGAGGGGCGAACGGAAAGAGAATCGTATGATATTCCATTATCAAAACCAACCTTTGCGCACAAATATAAATTTTCGCCAAAGAATTGATGTCAGTCATTACAATCAGCAAAGTTCTTTGGAGATTGAAAAACTTCCAATCGACATGATCCAAGTATTCGCTCTAGATTACATGCACGTGGTGTGTTTGGGTGTAATGAAGGCTTTGCTTGGATCCTGGATAAAAGTTAAAAATCGCAATTATTCTTTGCAACAAAATGATATACATAAACTAAGCACAGAATTTCGATCCATTGGGCGTTACATACCAAGAGACTTTTATAGGAAACCACGGGATTTAAAAGAGATAGACCGCTTCAAAGTAACGGAATTCCGTCAGTTCCTTTTGTAGACAGGCCAGGTTGTGCTAAAGGACATATTGAGCGAAGAGAGATACATTCATTTTTTGCAACTTAGTCTTGCAATGCGAATTCTCCTCAGTGCTGAAGATTGTGAACAAAATAATAAATGCGCAGAGGAGCTGATAAAGGATTTCTTACTCAGAGTCCCTATTTTATATGATGATTTAATGTTAACATATAATTTCCACTGTTTGAGTCATTTGGCCAGAGATTCCATGCTCTTTGGATCACTAGAGACAACCAGTGCTTTCAAGTTTGAAAATAAATTAGGAAAAATTAAGAAACTCGTGAAGAAAAATAATTATGTTCCGTCCCAAATTTACAACAAATTAGTTGAGCAGAGTGTGCATGGAAATCATCATACACATATTGATTCAAAAAATCTACAGTACATAGTGATGGCACTTACAAATTTGTTAAAACTAAGAACTTTTGTTTATCATCTATTGCACCTGACAACTTTTATTTAGTACAAAAATTAATTTTCAAACTTATTTCCATATCAAGATCTGCTGATAACGAATTTATACTTTAAGCGCTAAGGGTACAAGACTTGCATAACTTATATGATAAGCCGCTTCAATCATCGCTTTTTAATATTTACCGTGCCGAAAATCTTACTTTTAACGAAACACAAGATCACCATAAGCTAAACAAAGTAACATCAAAAGTTATATGCTTTTATACTAGATCGTCTTATATATTTGTGCCACTCATAGCAGATCATGTCGCAGAGCAATTTCAATTACATCGCCGACTCCATTAATGATGATATCGCATCCTCACAAACCATTTATGTGATGCAACCAAGTCCAAGCACAACAACAACTTCTTTGGATAGTGCAACGTCGTGTGGTAAGATATTTATTTTTAAAGGATACTTTTGACTTAATACCGCAACACTTTTCTCATATTTATTTTATATTTTTTTCGGCAGCAATCCAATCATTAATCAGCGACGCATGTCAAAAGGCTGTTGAAAAGGTGGAGGAAAAAATAAGCTAATATTGCTGCGCCTAACAGATTGAGGGGATGCGCAAAGAAATCATTGAACTTAAAAAGGCGGTATCACATAATAACGCTAATATTATGCCAAACAAGCCGTTTGCTAATATTGAAGACTTCCTCAACTTTGAGAAAACTATACTAGAAGATATAGATAAATTTTCCTTGCTGGTAAGAATTTATATTTGAAATGTCCGGTGACTGTATACTTATGTCAATTTTATTTATATTTTTAGAAGGCAGATCTAAAAAGATTGTCAACATCCAATTTGAAAAAATTTGTTACGAAAGCATGGCAGAAGATCATGACTGACAACGTTGCTGAGAGCTTTTCCTGGCGAGGAACTGCAGATAAGAAGTACATTAGGGCCTTCACTGTCGCCACTGCCATTCGTCGTAAGTGAAATACATTTAGTAGGTTTCTAGGTACATTTTTATATTCATATTTAAATTCTATTGCAGAAATTTTCGCTAAAAATGGAGGCAAGGAAGAGGACTTTCTATTTGCCTCTAAGTCATATTTCCAGTACGCATTAAAATTAAAACAACAATGATAAATGAAACAATAAATGAAACAACAATGAAGTTCCTATTTTTAAATTTTAATTTAATATTTTTCTATTTAGAAAAAAATTTAATATTAAAAATAATTTTTTAAATGTATCAATAAAGAATGGGTGACTTCCTAAACGTATATTTACAATGTATCAATACAGTATTAACACCAAGTTGATACATTGTATAATTACTTTTTTAATACGTTGCATACTAATACTTTGCAACACTGAAAACGTTTAGGAACATTTATATGCATTGTATCATTCATAATAAAGCGAACAATGGCAGAAGAGCATATTTTAGTGGGAAATTTGTTAGATTTGTGCGAACAGGGAAACTCCAGCCTCCAAATTGCTGGTAACATTTTAAAAAGAAAACATAAACGATTTGCTGTCTTGCTGAAAGAAACACGGGTATCAAAAAGAGTACCAAAAACAAAAGGCTTTGTGGAAATCATTAATGAAATGCCTGACGATGTTTTTTACAGCCACTTTAGAATGGGAAGGAGGACTTTTGATGTAAGTAGTATTTATGTGAATAAAAATCTGCACGTAAAATTTTTACCAAAGTAATTTGTAAAACTTTTATTTACTCTTGACAACAAACTAATTTGTTTTAATTTGTAGAAACTGCTGTGTTTGTTAAATGTTTCACACAAAAAGGCTCAGACTGGACGTCCTGGTCTTGAATTAAAGAACATTCTTTTTATAACTCTGTGGAAACTTTCAAATCAGAACAGCTTTCGTGAAGTAAGCGATCGTTTTAATGTTGGAATGGGTGCGTGCTACAGAGGTTTTGTTGATTGTGTTCAGCTTATTGCTAACCAAAAACAACTTGTAAAATTTCCCAACTCGGAATCAAGCCGGAGAAAAATAATGGATGGTTTTGAATCATTTAGATCTCATCCTTTTCCCTACGTCTTGGGATGTATTGATGGTACACACATCAGAATACCACAGCCATCAAATGATAGTATCAGTTATTATAATCGCAAGGGAACATATTCTATAATAGTGCAGGTACATTTTTATTCTTAATTTTTTTGACTCACCTTACTAATTACACATTTTATTTATTTATACAGGCTGTGTCTGATAGTGAGTTCCAATTCCTTGATGTTTTAGTGGGGCATCCAGGTCGTTGTCACGATGCATCAGTGTGGGCCGATAGTCCTTTAAAGCGTGCAATTGCATCGGGCCACATTGCGTTCCCTTCTAATTGCCACTTGTTAGGCGACGCGGCCTATCCCTTAGAAAATTATTTAATGGTACCTTACCGTGATAATGGATACTTGTCAGCTGAGAAAATCAGATTTAATACAATCTTAAGTTCAACTCGAGTGTGTGTAGAACAAGCATTTGGAATATTAAAAAAAAAAATTCCGAATTTTGAATTATTTAGAAGTCCGTGATGTAAAGCTAGCAAAAACTATAATTATGTCATGCTTTATTCTGCATAATTTCATTATTAACACGGATGGGTCTCCTGAAAACGTGGAGATTGTTCATGAAATAGACTCTGTAAATTACAGCAATAACATTCCAAATGACGAAACCCCAAGAGAACAAGCAAGAATGAAAAGAGAAATGCTAACTACTTTTCTATCAGCATAGATTAAACAAACGTTTTTATTTAATGTTTATATTTATTTTATTTAAAATTAATTAACAGAAATAAATTCATATTCTGATTAATAAAACTAAATTAACAAAAACAAAGCCGACGATATACTATTTAAAGAAACAAAATTAAAAAAAAAATCATATTCTAATTAAAGAAACTTAAACCCTTTTTTTTATCCAACGTAGAGGTTTATGTCGAAAATTTTAAAATTGCAAATTCATTTACGAGCCGCTAATATAGCTTCACGTAATTTCCTTATTTCCTCAATTTTTTCTTTTTCAATTTTCAATTTTTCTTTCTCACAGTTTAGAACATCTTCTAACAGTTTTCTATCTGCTTGGCTTTCTTTTGCTAAAAATTCCATAATATCGACGCGATTGTGCTTCCGTGCTGGAGGTGAGCTTTCACGTTGGGTCGGAGCTGCTTGAGACGTGCTTGGCTCGTTACTCTCATCGGTCAGATCTGCAAACAATGTGTCTAAGCTCGATTCCAGATTGCATTCTGGTACAGATATGTCACTCCGGCAGCCATACACTTCGTCTAGTCGGTCATAGAAGTCCCACGTAGTTACTGCTTCGCCCGACGTCTTGTTCCGTTTCTTAATGCGCTTATACGTCACCACGAAATTTAAAAATTTTCTATATATGTCGTCCCGTGAAAATGGGAACGTGTCATCTATGGACTTAATATTTTGCAATACACGTTCCCATAGTACAACGCGTTTCTTTGTTTTTGCACGAAATTCTTTTTCCATATCCAACCTTGCATTAATTAATAGATTTTTAAAATTATGCGTCCATTTTTTACTGCAATAAAAAGTAAAAAATAAAACTGAATAGAGAAATATAATAAATTATAAGAAAAAATTCTTACTTATCTTCCTGCGTCGCCATCGTGTTTTGTGTTGCATTCGCTTTGCATCTACTTTTATTTGGATGCCTTTGTTGCTTTTCCTTGCGTATTAACTACAACAGTGTTGCAAAAGGGAACAAGATACATTGTCAAACTTTTCAGGGTTGCGTTTACGAACAGGGTGCAATGTATTACTACAAAGCAACATGTGTTTAGGAAGTCACCCAAACATATCCAAAACAAAGTAAATGTTTAAAACGCATTCTAATTTCATTAAAACTACGTGTTTTTTAAGCCTTTTTAAAACGTGTTTTGTAAGTATTTAGAAAACGTGTAATTACGTTACTTAAAAAACATGTTTTGCAATCGTCTTTTTAACGCTTATAAAGTTGGGTGCTTTTCGATTATAAGCCCCTTGCTTTGATGTCTTTTGTAAACGTCACAACAGCGTTTTATAAGTGTTTTGTTTACATTTGAACGCTTACAAAACGCTTATTTTTATATGTAAATGTTGGCTGGGACAGCATTGATTTCTTCCAACCTTATGCATTTGGTTCGTCTAATATCCCTATTTAAGAATGTGTAAGCTTTATTTAGAAATATTTTTAAGTTTCCAAGTAAAAGCCAATCGCATGCCACTTTCATGCCATTTTTACCAAAATCGGTTTCATGATAACTTTTCAACATAAACGCAGATACCTCTGGAACCACTGGATAGATTTTCTTACAACCCACTGCATTTTATTCGTCTAACATCCCTATTTAAGAATGTGTAAGCTTTATTTAGAAATATTTTTAAGTTTCCAAGTAAAAGCCAGTCGCATGCCACTTTCATGCCATTTTTACCAAAATCAGTTTCATGATAACTTTTTAACATAAACGCAGATATCTCTGGAACCACTGCATAGATTTTCTTACAAAATACTGCATTTTGTTGGTCTAATATCCCTATTTAAGAATGTGTAACCTTTATTTAGACATATTTTTAAGTTTCCAAGTAAAAGCCAGTCGCATGCCACTTTCATGCCATTTTTACCAAAATCAGTTTCATGATAACTTTTTAACATAAACGCAGATATCTCTGGAACCACTGCATGGATTTTCTTATAACCTACTGCATTTTGTTCGTCTAATATCCACTTTTAAGATTGTGTAAGCTTTATTTAGAAACATGTTTAAGTTTCCAAGTAAAAGCCAGTCGCATGCCACTTTCATGACATTTTTACCAAAATAGGTTTCATGATAACTTTTCAACATAAACGCATATATCTCTGGAGCCACTGCATAGATTTTCTTACAACCTACTGCATTTTATTCGTCTAATATCCCTATTTAAGAATGTGTAAGCTTTATTTAGAAATATTTTTAAGTTTCCAAGTAAAAGCCAATTGCATGCCAATTTCATGCCATTTTTACCAAAATCGGTTTCATGATAACTTTTCAACATAAACGCAGATATCTCTGGAACCACTGCATAGATTTTCTTACAACCTACTGAAGTTTGTTCGTCTAATATCCCTATTTAAGAATGTGTAAGCTTTATTTAGAAATATTTTTTTAGTTTCCAAGTAAAGGCCAGTCGCATGCCACTTTCATGCTATTTTTACCAAAATCGGTTTCATTATAACTTTTCAACATAAACGCATATATCTTTGGAACCACTGCATAGATTTACTTACAACCTACTGCATTTTGTTCGTCTAATATTCCTATTTAAGAATGTGTAAGCTTTATTTAGAAATATTTTTAAGTTTCCAAGTAAAAGCCAATCGCATGCCACTTTCATGCCATTTTTACCAAAATCGGTTTCATGATAACTTTTCAACATAAACGCATATATCTTTGGAACCACTGCATAGATTTTCTTACAACCTACTGCATTTTATTCGTCTAATATCCCTATTTAAGAATGTGTAAGCTTTATTTAGAAATATTTTTTTAGTTTCCAAGTAAAAGCCAGTCGCATGCCACTTTCATGCCATTTTTACCAAAATCAGTTTCATGATAACTTTTTAACATAAACGCAGATATCTCTGGAACCACTGCATAGATTTTCTTATAACCTACTGCATTTTGTTCGTCTAATATCCCTTTTTAAGAATGTGTAAGCTTTATTTAGAAATTTTTTAAAGTTTCCAAGTAAAAGCCAGTCGCATGCCACTTTCATGCCATTTTTACCAAAATCGGTTTCATGATAACTTTTCAACATAAACGCAGATATCTCTGCAACCACTGCATAGATTTTCTTACAACCTACTGCATTTTATTCGTCTAATATCCCTATTTAAGAATGTGTAAGCTTTATTTAGAAATATTGTTTTAGTTTCCAAGTAAAAGCCAGTCGCATGCCACTTTCATGCCATTTTTACCAAAATCAGTTTCATGATAACTTTTTAACATAAACGCAGATATCTCTGGAACCACTGCATAGATTTTCTTATAACCTACTGCATTTTGTTCGTCTAATATCCCTTTTTAAGAATGTGTAAGCTTTATTTAGAAATTTTTTAAAGTTTCCAAGTAAAAGCCAGTCGCATGCCACTTTCATGCCATTTTTACCAAAATCGGTTTCATGATAACTTTTCAACATAAACGCAGATATCTCTGGAACCACTGCATAGATTTTCTTATAACCTACTGCATTTTGTTCGTCTAATATCCCTATTTAAGAATGTGTAAGCTTTATTTAGAAATTTTTTAAAGTTTCCAAGTAAAAGCCAGTCGCATGCCACTTTCATGCCATTTTTACTAAAATCGGTTTTATGGAACTTTTCAACATAAACGTATATATCTTTGGAACCACTGCATATATTTTCTTACAACCTACTGCATTTTATTCGTCTAATATCCCTATTTAAGAATGTGTAAGCTTTATTTAGAAATATTTTTAAGTTTCCAAGTAGAAGCCAGTCGCATGCTACTTTCATGCCATTTTGACCAAAATCGGTTTCATGAAACTTTTCAACATAAACGCAGATATCTCTGGAACCACTGCATAGATTTTCTTACAACTTACTGCATTTTGTTCGCCTATTATTCCTCTTTTAGAATGTGTAAGCTGTATTTATAAATATTTTTAAGTTTCCAAGTAAAAGCCAGTCGCATGCCACTTTCACGCCATTTTTACCAAAATCGGTTTCATTATAACTTTTCAACATAAACGCAGATATCTCTGGAACCACTGCATAGATTTTCTTACAACCTACTGCATTTTATTCGTCTAATATCCCTATTTAAGAATGTGTAAGCTTTATTTAGAAATATTTTTAAGTTTCCAAGTAAAAGCCAGTCGCATGCCACTTTCATGCCATTTTTACCAAAATCGTTTCATGATAACTTTTCAACATAAACGCATATATCTTTGGAACCCCTGCATAGATTTTCTTACAACCTACTGCATTTTGTTCGTCTAATATCCCTTGTTAAGAATGTGTAAGCTTTATTTAGAAACATGTTTAAGTTTCCAAGTAAAAGCCAGTCGCATGCCACTTTCATGCCATTTTTACTAAAATCGGTTTCATGGAACTTTTGAACATAAACGCATATATCTTTGGAACCACTGCATAGATTTTCTTACAACCTACTGCATTTTGTTCGTCTAATATCCCTTGTTAAGAATGTGTAAGCTTTATTTAGAAACATGTGTAAGTTTCCAAGTAATAGCCAGTCGCATGCCACTTTCATGCCATTTTTACCAAAATCGGTTTCATTATAACTTTTCAACATAAACGCAGATATCTCTGGAACCACTGCATAGATTTTCTTGCAACCTACTGCATTTTATTCGTCTAACATCCCTATTTAAGAATGTGTAAGCTTTATTTAGAAATATTTTTAAGTTTCCAAGTAAAAGTCAGTCGCATGCCACTTTCATGCCATTTTTACCAAAATCAGTTTCATGATAACTTTTTAACATAAACGCAGATATCTCTGGAACCACTGCATAGATTTTCTTACAAAATACCGCATTTTGTTCGTCTAATATCCCTATTTAAGAATGTGTAACCTTTACTTAGACATATTTTTAAGTTTCCAAGTAAAAGACAGTCGCATGCCATTTTTACCAAAATCAGTTTCATGATAACTTTTTAACATAAACGCAGATATCTCTGGAACCACTGCATAGATTTTCTTATAACCTACTGCATTTTGTTCGTCTAATATCCCTTTTTAAGAATGTGTAAGCTTTATTTAGAAATTTTTTAAAGTTTCCAAGTAAAAGCCAGTCGCATGCCACTTTCATGCCATTTTTACCAAAATCGGTTCCATGATAACTTTTCAACATAAACGCAGATATCTATGGAACCACTGCATAGATTTTCTTACAACCTACTGCATTTTGTTCGTCTAATATCCCTATTTAAGAATGTGTAAGCTTTATTTAGAAATTTTTTAAAGTTTCCAAGTAAAAGCCAGTCGCATGCCACTTTCATGCCATTTTTACCAAAATCGGTTTCATGATAACTTTTCAACATAAACGCAGATATCTCTGGAACCACTGCATAGATTTTCTTATAACCTACTGCATTTTGTTCGTCTAATATCCCTATTTAAGAATGTGTAAGCTTTGTTTAGAAATTTTTTAAAGTTTCCAAGTAAAAGCCAGTCGCATGCCACTTTCATGCCATTTTTACCAAAATCGGTTTCATGAAACTTTTCAACATAAACGCAGATATCTCTGGAACCACTGCATAGATTTTCTTACAACTTACTGCATTTTGTTCGCCTATTATCCCTCTTTTAGAATGTGTAAGCTGTATTTATAAATATTTTTAAGTTTCCAAGTAAAAGCCAGTCGCATGCCACTTTCATGCCATTTTTACCAAAATCGGTTTAATTATAACTTTTCAACATAAACGCAGATATCTCTGGAACCACTGCATAGATTTTCTTACAACCTACTGCATTTTATTCGTCTAATATCCCTATTTAAGAATGTGTAAGCTTTATTTAGAAATATTTTTAAGTTTACAAGTAAAAGCCAGTCGCATGCCACTTTCATGCCATTTTTACCAAAATCGTTTCATGATAACTTTTCAACATAAACGCATATATCTTTGGAACCCCTGCATAGATTTTCTTACAACCTACTGCATTTTGTTCGTCTAATATCCCTTGTTAAGAATGTGTAAGCTTTATTTAGAAACATGTTTAAGTTTCCAAGTAAAAGCCAGTCGCATGCCACTTTCATGCCATTTTTACCAAAATCGGTTTCATTATAACTTTTCAACATAAACGCAGATATCTCTGGAACCACTGCATAGATTTTCTTATAGCCTACTGCATTTTGTTTACCTAATACCCCTCTTTCAGAATGTGTAAGCTTAATTTATTTCACAATTACGGGTTAAGGAAAATAACCATGCTTTTAATGCCAGTGATGGTTGGCTTCAGAAATTTAAGGATTTTTCTGCACGCCATCATTTGGTGGATCCAGATAAAGAAATATTTAAAAAAAGAATAGAAGAACTTGGACTATGTAACGATCAGCTCTACAATGCTGAATAATCTAGTTAGTGTTGGAAAAACGTACCGAACAAAAAATATGTCTCAAGATTAGAAAAAACTGCTAGAGGTGCAAAAATGAAAAAACAAAGACTTACGTTTATGTGGTGCGCAAACGCAGCAGGCTCACATAAACTTATGCTTCTTGTATTAGAAATGATAAAAATCCGAGATGTTTCAAAAATTTTAATTATCCTGTAAATTATAAAAGCTTGAAATCCGCATGGATGACAGCAGACATTTTTAAAGATTGGTTTCATCACTCATTTGTTCCTGAGGTAATAATATCACATTTGTAAAAAACTACAGTTTAGTTAGTTTAACATTCTACACTGCCGGCCACTTGAATAGGTTCATTAATTTTTGCTCATATATTTTAATTTCTCTTCATATAAACTTTAAGAGAACAATTTTTTTTCACTTAAATTAAGGGATATTATGAATGATCAAAGTTTAGGAGAAAAAATAACGGTACAATAAATAAAAATTTGTTATTTTTTACTTTTACTTCAAAATGCTGCGAAAACAGGTGTAAATTTTGGGTCACTTGAATAGGTTCACCAGGACTAAAATTAGTTTGCTTTGGACCATCGACATAATAATTAAAATTTTAAATATTTGTGAGTTACTACAATACCTCTTAACATTTTTTTTTTTTAATGGGGCGCGGCAAGCTATTAACTGAAGAAGAAAAAGGTAAAATTAAAACATTTAAAGAAACTGACTTAAGCCATAGGAATATCGCCAAAAAAATTGGTCGCAGCCAGAATGTTGTTAGTAATTTTTTAAGAAATCTCTCCAATTACGGAAAAAACATGAAAGGGCGGACGAAAAAAGCCACAACAGAAGCGGACAGAAGAGCTATTATAAGAGCTGCCTCAAATTTGAGCGATTCTGCTGCAAAAATTAGACAAAAATTGGGTATCACAGCTAGCGTAAACACTGTAAGACGTGGTATTCGAAGTTCTAAACATTTAAAGAGATTGAAAATTAAAAAAAAGCCACCTCTTAATGCTACTCGTAAAGCGAAACGGCTGCAGTTTGCACGAGAACACATGAGCGATAAAAATGAATGGTATCGTGTTGTCTTCTCAGACGAAAAAAAGTTTAATTTGGAAGGTCCGGATGGATACAACTTCTATTTCCACGACCTACGTAAGGAAGAACGCTACCTTAGTCGTCTTCATAGCTGTGAGGGAAGTTTAATGATGTGGGGGGCAATTTCTTATTATGGTACATGAGCTTCAATTCCTCACACCAAAAATGAACGCGAACAACTACAAAACAGTACTTGAAAAGGCGTTTCCATATTTCTCTAATATTTTTGGACCAATTCCCTGGATATTTCAACAAGATAATGCCCCGATACATAATGCCAGGGTTGTAAAGGCGTGGATTCAAAGTCAGAATGTCAATATGTTGGAGTGGCCACCATATTCTCCTGACCTAAATATTATAGAAAATGTATGGGGCTTGCTTTCTCGCAAAGTCTATGAGTCCGGCAGTCAATACGAAACAAAAGAAGCTTTAATTGTAGGAATTAAGAAAGCTTGGTCCGAAATTTCATTATCATTAATTGAAAATCTTTATAACTCCCTCCCAAATCGTATTTTTGAAGTTATATCGAATAAAGGAGGATATACTAATTACTAAATCAATAAAACATTGTAAGAAATCTTAAAAAATAAAAAAAGTTTTACAAAAAAATAATTTTCTTTTTTAGTTTTTTAAATGAATGATAGTGAACCTATTCAAATGGCACAAAAATTTTGTGTTGAAAATCATATTAGTTTCGGGAAAAAAATCACTAAAATTCAGTTATCAATTATTGAAACAATTTTTTTTATTATAAACTCACATAATGCAATATTTTACCATTTTAGAAAATAATGTAACAATAAACTTAATTACTTTTAGAAAAAAATTAATTTGAATGTAACGAAAATAGTGAACCTATTCAAGTGGTCGGCAGTGTATTTAGGTTACTAAATTGATAAAGGAAAACGGACTTACTTCAAAAGCTTTTTATTACTCGATAATGCTCCATAACATCCACCTGAAGCCGAAATAAGATCTGATAATGGTTTCATTTCTGCATTCGATGTTTTTGCCAAGTAATGTCACATCGCTCAGCCAACAATGGACCAGAATGTGTTCAAAATAATAAAGCTCCATTACAGAAATACCGTTCTAGCATCTATGCAGCAAATGACTCAGATTTACTTAAGCCTTTTAGGCAAATAACGATAAAAGAAGCCATTTATCACTTAGAACGCGCATGAAATCGCATAACTAGTGATTTAATCTTTCATTAAAGTTATATAATCAAAAGTAAAAAGAAATAAATAGAAAAAATCCATCACTAAATTTATATAGAGTGAAAAGAAACAAATTAAAAAAATATAATAAACAAGATCTACACTATTAATCCGTCACAAGAAGTAAAGAGAAAAAATGTATCATTAAATTGATGCCATTAGACACTTTATAACTTTTAATCCGACTCGGTAAAAAGAAATTTCTTTTCTCCGATTTTGTAAAGGTAAAAAGAAATAAAAAGAAAAAATCTATCATTAAATTTATATGATCAACAAGATCTGCATTTTCATTCCGATTTGGTAAAAGTAAAAAGAAATAAAAAGAAAAAATCTATCACTAATTTTATATAGAGTAAAAAGAAACAAATATTAAAAAAAATATGATAAACAAGATCTACACTCTTAATCCGTCACAAGAAGTAAAGAGAAAAAATGGATCATTAAATTGATGCCATTAGCCATTTTATAACTTTTAATCCGATTTGGTAAAAAGAAATTTCTTTTACTCCGATTTTGTAAAGGTAAAAAGAAATAAAAAGAAAAAATCTATCATTAAATTTATATGATCAACAAGATCTGCATTTTCATTCCGATTTGGTAAAAGTAAAAAGAAATAAAAAGAAAAAATCTATCACTAATTTTATATAGAGTAAAAAGAAACAAATATTAAAAAAAAATATGATAAACAAGATCTACACTCTTAATTCGTCACAAGAAGTAAAGAGAAAAAATGTATCATTAAATTGATGCCATTAGACACTTTATAACTTTTAATCCGATTTGGTAAAAAGAAATATCTATCATTAAATTTGTGCGATCAGCAAGATCTGCACTTTTATTCCGATTTGGTAAAGGTAAAAAGAAATAAAAAGAAAAAATCTATCATTAAGTTTATATGATCAACAAGATATGCATTTTTATTCCGATTTGGTAAAAGTAAAAAAATATAAAAAGTTCTATCTTTTTATTCACTATTATTCCGATTTTGTAAAGGTAAAAAGAAATAAAAAGAAAAAATATATCATTAAATTTATTTGATCAACATTTGCACGGAGCTTTGTCAGTCTTTCATCAAACGCGTCCCAAGGTGGTGGGTAGGGAGGAGCGTATGTCAAGATACTTACGGCACATTATATTTATGGTCTTAGGTATCTGACATTTGGAACGAATCAGTCATAGAACCTTCAGCAGATAACACTTCAAAATACATTCTTGATGGCGACACATGTAATTCGGAGGTAAAATTTCAAGGAGATGCTGTTATTAGTAGAACATATGTAATAATATAATGAAATAATGACGTTTTTCCAAAGGATGAGGCATTTCGATGTAGGATGTATAAGTTTAATTGGCGTCTCAAGTGACGGACAGATGATTGAATTTATGGATAGATACACTAAACGACAAGTAATCAGGCAAAGACCACGACATCTTGGATTCAAAAATATGGTCTGCACAACTTTTGTTGAAGTCTTTTGGGAAGCTGTGCCATTTAAAGATTGCGTTCTTGAAAATGTACCGTCTATAGAAATAAGACTCATTAAAAATTTCCAAAGAGCATCCATCCCATCCATCTTGAATTGATGGGCGTAAGCTTCAGTTCTCTAGTAAACTATATTTGCGCTTTAGGACATATAACCCTTTGAGGACAATAATTGCTTATAAGCAACTTCTGAATTTATGACCGTATTGTGCCCGTATGAGACACACGGTAAAGAGCATGCAACAGAATGATATTGTGTGTGCAGTAAAAGAGAAAAGCGAATGCAATAATGTATTTACGTTTTTTGCTATTAGAGTTATTCAGTGCGACGTTATATCGGGGTCTCTTGTATATGGGTATCATAAAAATTCGTCGAATAAAGATGATTTGGTCAAAGGAGTTGAAGTTGAATTTTATATTCGACGGTATGACACGATCAAGATTTGAAAAAATTAAGTTTTCTTTTCACCTGAACGAAAATTTAAAGCAGCGAAAGAAAGATGAACCAAATTTTGACAAGCTATATAAAATACGCCCATTACTGTCGCTACTGAAAGATCAGTTCAATAAAATAATGTGAGGACGAACAGATTATAGCTCCCAAGGGGAGGTCAAGTCTGAAGCAGTACAATCCCACGAAGCCTCATAAATGGGGAATGAAAGTGTTTGCCAGAGCTGAGGCATCAGGTGTCATATATGATTTTTCTTTATATGTTGGCGATGGAACATGTCCAACACACGTACTTGACATATCATCAGATATTTTTTTGTTCTTGGCTTCAACCATTCCCAAACTATATTTTGATAACTGGTTCACTTCAATAAGCCTTATGGCAGCTCTAAAAGGACCAGCTATAATTAACGACTATAACCGACATGCTCATGGAGCTTTACATAATTAATCATAGATCCAAAAATGGTATATGGGCATTGCTTACTGGTGCATCGGAGTCTACAAGCCCCTAACACCCACCAAGCCTCACCACCAACCTTGCCTTCGTCATGCGGCATGCCAAAAAACTGCGATATGACGAGAAAGGCCATTGGGTGGTATGAGGTCAAAAAGGTCGCTGCCGTTTTTGTAAAACGGGAACTCCGCTTTTCAAATGTTCTAAATGTGGAGTTTATTTGTGTTCGAACACAAGCAAGAATTGTTGAAAAAAAAATGCTAAATAAAATATAAAAAAAATAGCAATCGAGACGTGCTTTGACCCTAAATAATCAAAATCGGTAATTAATTTAATCGGGATAACTTAAAATATAGCACAAAGTTTTTGATGATTTGGGGGATATTCCCGTGTCTTTAGTTGGATAATTTGCAAAGTGCCCGTGCATAAAAATAAATTATCGTAGTGTTTTGTGATATTTTATTTTTCATCCTCTTTCAACTGTATAAAAGAGCCGAAAAAACAAGTCAGCCGCATTCTGTGGAGAAAGAAAAATAGTATTACTGGTGGTTATTGCTGTTTTTGCTTAAACTTTGATTTTCGTCTTTGCTTTATTGTTTGGACAAAAATCTTTAGTTTTTTTTAAATGTTTGTCAGAAGTTTCCTGAAGAGTTAAGTAATCGATAACGAAATAGCCATCGAGATGTGCTTTGAGCCTAAATAATCAATATCGGTAAATTATTTAGTCGGGGATAATTTAAAAAATAGCACAAAGTTTTTTTTTTTGAAAATTAGATGATTTGGGGGATATTCCCGTGTTTTTAGTTAAATAATTTGCAAAGTGCCTGTGCATAGAAATAAATCTTGCTTATATATAAGTTAATACCATTAACCCTCGGAGGTATAAGGGTTTTTGTATAACCAGGTATGTGCGGACGTATATGGGATTTGTATGAAAATGAATAGTCAGTTGTTCTAAGGGCACAGCTACACGTTCAATATATATTGAACGCGATCCTATATCGCGATATTTATTGAGCGTGTAGCATGCAGTATTGATGGATCTATATCGTAGAATGGCCTAAAATATGGAATCCAGATCGCGGATCGCGATTAAAGGTGTAGCATTTTCATCATATTAGATCGCGATACGTTAATAAAATAAAATAAAAGACGTAGTGCGAAGTAAAAAAATTTTATTACATTTGTGTAAATTTTGTTTTTATAAATTGTAATGGCAAAATGGATAGTGAAAGCGAGTGAGTTCTGCCGGTGGAATCGAGATTAACAACCGAAAAAGATATTGTTGCAGAAAACTGCAAAAGATGCCAATGATGTCATACAAACTGTACCTCTAACCAATGATGGCTATGCAGTTGCATGGAAAAAATTGGTGGACACTTATGAAAACAAAAGTGCCCTTATAAATGAACAGCTCGGAACTCTTTTGAGTATTAAACCCATTACTCAGGAATCAAGTTCAAATATAAAGAATTTACAACGAACAATAAACGATTGTATAACAAATCTGTCTTTGCTAGAAGTAACCCCAGAAATATTTTATCGCGTAATGTTAGTGTATATTTGTGCTACAAAACTACCCGAGAATACGTTGAGTCTGTGGGAGCAGTCTAAACAATCATGCCAAAAAACCCCTGAATGGAAGGACATGGATGCACTCTTAACAGCGCATTTTAAAACACTTGAATCAATTTCTTACATAAGGCAGTCGCACTCCAGCCCTGTTCAAAACCCGGACAAGCACGCTAGCACTGTCATTGCGCGAAAAAGTTCTAATTTTCATGCTCAGAAAAAATCTTCCTTTGACACTAGGAAAATTCAAAGTTTTGCGACAAAAAGTGGCACAACCCCAACAGTTTGTCGCTGTTTTCTTCGCCAATGCTGTCACCCCATGAGACTTTGCCCGAGTTTTTTAAGTCAGAGTGTTGAAGAAAGAATGTCGACCGTCAAAAAATTTAGATGTTGTTCAAACTGTCTGGCAACCTCTCATGAATTACGCCTCTTAAAAGATTTACCCAATGAGAATCTGGTTGATGCAGACTTTTTTAAGTTTTCTGATGCCAGTAACACTCAAACCCTCGGCTTGCGGTGGAATGCTACAAATGATAGCTTCTATTTTAAACTCGTTTCGCAGCAACGCCGGGATCTTGTCACGAAACGTTGGCTCTCTCCAAAAATTATTGTAGCAAAAATTATAATGCAACAAATATGGAAAGACAAGACAGAAAGACAAGACGAAAGTTTGAAACCCTTAACCCTTATGCAATGGCGATCATTTTTGAACGATTACCCTAATATAGATAAAAATTAATATTCCAAGATGGGTTAATTTTCTACCCGAAAATGAAATTGAACTTCATGCTTTTTGTGATGCCTCGGAAAAGGCATATGGCGCAGCTCTTTACTTGCGGAACATTTCTTCTATAGAAATCACGGCGCATTTATTCGCGTCAAAAACAAAGGTAGCTCCTGTGAAAACTGTAACATTACCCCGTTTAGAATTATGCGGAGCGGCTTTGATGGCGAACATGGTAGAATCGTTATGCAGTCAATTAAATCTAGACAAGAGAAAGATTTTTTGTGGACAGATTCTACTATTGTTTTACCTTGGCTCAAAAAGGCCCCGTGCCATTGGCCAACCTTTGTAAAAAATAGAGTAGCCTTAATTTTGAGTAAAGTTGGTAATGAGACTTGGTCTCATGTAGACTCTAAGGATAACCCCGCCGATTTGGAACCCTCGCTCGAGACTTAGTCAACAATTCTTTATGGTGGCATGGGCCTACCTGGTTAAGACAATCTCGAGAGTGTTGGCCACGACAGGCACCCACTGATCATCAACATTTAGAAGTTCAATCATTTTCTGCTCAGGTTGAGCATCCGTATGACATACTTGAACGCTTTTCAGATTTACCCCGTGCAATGCAAATAATTTCGTATTGGTTCAGGTGTTTACAGTATTTAAGAACCCGAAAATGCTAGTACAATACCTTAGATTTAACTCAAGCGGAAGTGAAGTTCACTCGAGATCGCTTAATTCTATTATGTCAGCGGAATTGCATACCTGAATATAATCAACTGTCTAGAGGCATACCCGTTTCTTCAAAGAGCAATCTACTCACGTTAAACCCCTTTATCGACTCCAATGGCTTTATCAGAATCAATGGCAGACTGGCTAGATCAGCCGGACTGACATATGATGAGCGGTATCCTAGAATTTTACCATATTCAGCCCGTTTTACTCGTTTATTTATTGAACATATTCGTAAATGCTCTGTTCATGGCGGACATTTTCTAAAGCTTCAAATAGTTCGAAGTGAATTTTGGGTCCGCAAGCTGAAAAATCTAATTCGTACAGTAATACATAATTGTAAAGTATGTACAATTTATAAGAAAAAGACCGGTCAACAAATTATGGCTGCATTACCCCCAGAACGCTCGTTTCTTTCTAGACCATTTACCCACACCGGCTTAGATTTTGCCGGTCCATTCGACATAAAGTCATACATTGGTCGCGGTTGCCGAGTTACAAAAGGTTATGTTCTCGTTTTTGTTTGCTTTGCGACAAAGGCTATTCATTTACAAGCAACAGGTGATATGTCGACAGAAACGTTCCTTGCAGCTTTTGCCCGTTTTTTCTCTCGCCGTGGCTGTCCTGCCCATTTATACTCAGATAACGGCACTGCATTTGTTGGAGCGTCTAACTTAATAAAGGTTGATCAGAAACAGTTTTTATCTGATCTTAGAGGAAATATTCTTGTGCAAAATAGTGTTCAGCTCGTTGAATGACATTTTATACCCCCAGGAGCTCCTCACATGGGTGGGTTATGGGAAGCCGGCGTAAAGAGTGTAAAGACTCATTTACGGAAAATTTCTGGAGTTCAGAAATTTACATTTGAGGAGTTTACGACAATGTTAACCCGTATAGAAGCATGCCTGAATTCAAGACCGCTGACTGCAATGTCAGAAAACCCCTCTGATTTAGTCCCGTTAACACCAGGTCATTTTTTGATTGGAGCACCGCTGCTAACACCCCCTGAACTCGATCATTCCGATCTAAAATTGAGTGTAGCCAATAGGTGGCAAAAGCTCAAAGTTCTGCACCACTATTTCGCACAGAGGTGGAAAGAGGAATATCTCAAAGAACTACACCGTAGGGTGAAGTAGGAGATTTAGTAGTTATTCGACAGGACAATTTACCTCCAAATGAGTGGCGACTAGGTCGAATAGAGAAGACACACATAGGGCATGACTCGAAAGTCCGCACTGCGGACGTGAGAACAGCTTCCGGCACTTTTACTCGGCCTATTGTTAAGCTCGTCTCTTGCCAAGTTCTGAAACCTGCTAATTCTCTCTCTTTTTACTCCAGCAAAATGTCAACTGCATCACGTCGCCTTGAAGTACACCGCAAGCCAGTGGAAGGTCCAACCACAGAGGTTAAGTCTCCACGCGATGAAATTTTACGGGACTGCCGCATTTGTAAGAATGAGCATGAGTTGAGGAAATGTCCGAAGTTTCGCAAAATGCCTGTGGGGGAGCGATGGGAAACAGTCAAGAAGTTTCGCTACTGCTTTAAATGTCTCGCGCACTCTCACATGAAGGACAGGTGTACGAGTCGTGAGCGGTGTTTGGAGTGCAAAGCGGAGCACCATACCCTCCTTCACAGGCATAAAAGGCAGGCTAACCCTCGCAAGGACAGGACCTCAACGCATCCCAGCGGCAGCTCTGATACCCGTAAGGCGACCAAGGGAAGGCGTAGGCGTAAAAGGCGTGCCGCCAAAGTAAGCGGAAAACCCGCACATCAATGCTGCCACCAACAACAACAACAAAGATCCCAGCAACTACCACAGCAACAATACCCGCAGTACTCTGGGTCCAACCAACCGGCGACTATTGTTATTAACGTGATGTCAGGACGTATCGTATAATATTATCCATAGCACGTTTTCTTTTTTTTTCTCAATCATATTTTAATTTCAAAATGAATTAAAAAAAAACACAAGTGAATTTATTTTTGATGCAAGAACTTGTGCTTTTTATTTTACTCCTTTTTCAGGTGATAACTTAACGTGCTTTATCCTTAGCCACCCTTGTTGCAGTATTGCAAGGGGGCGGGATGTTTACGCGCATAGTGTGAACGTCTTGCATTATTGTTCAGCTGACGTTTCTACACAGTAGTCGTTAAGTTGTTGGCGCATAATTGTTATGTATTTTATTTATATATACTTACTTACTTTTGTAAACCCGAAGCGTACGGTACGTACAATTTAAAGAAAAAACCCCCAACCAAAAATTTAACAAACATTTAAATAATAAAACCCCATTATAAAAAAAACTAATTCCCCGTTTTTTATTTTCAAATATTTTCGAGGAAATATTTCTAGGAAAACAATTTTTGCCATAGGGGGAATTGACGTATTAACCAACGACTGTTTATGATGGGAACAGCGCGCCACTAGATTATTGCATAAGCAAACCTTCTAGGGAGGAATGGTACCATTTAGAATTTCATTTCTGAAATTGGGTGGGAGTGAGTCTTGGTGTATTTTCGGACTTTAGTGAATCCATATACTCGTTGCTTAATGCAGTCGTATATGTATTGTAAATACAATAACTCTGGAAAATGCTCGGCAAAGTATCCAGTGTTATAGAGGACAATTAAATCGCCGTTACCAGACAGCACCGCACGATTAATTTCATCGATTGGAGTATAGGGTATGCATAATCTAGTACGGAGATGATCATACGAATATGATCCGAACATTTTAGAATCAGAATCAACATATAGTAGATACTGGTTAGTTAAAATTGGAATTACAATTTTAACGAAAGGTAAACATTACTTTTGTGAATGCTGTTGAGAAGTTCTCAAACACACAACAAAATAAAATAGAAACAATATAAATAATAATAACAACACGACTGTTCATCAAGAACACAGCCCAGGCCAAGATCATGTTTCACAGCATGATAATATCCCCGAACCGAAATATGCTGCTTATCTTAATAAAGTAGCCAACATGAACCCATCCGAAAAACATGCCCACTTACGCATTGATTATGTTGAGGAATGGAGGGACATATTTAAGCGTAAAATATCGCAAATCCGCCGGGATTTCATATTCCATGTACTGGCAAAGCATTGTCAGTCCATCATCTGTGGTGACCACACTCATCAATTCACTACAGAACCCAAGATTCAATCGAACCAAGTATACATATCATCTCGTGATGCGTATATAGATGAATCTTCCTGCTGGTACTCGACCATCAGCAGTATTGAGAATGAGATCATATTTCACTCTCAATCACGTAATGCCGCTTCTCTATCGCAGATGCAAACAGTGCAATTTAAGAGGATTGCATATTTGAGAATGGCATCAGGTGATGACTTAACATCACCACAACTCTTAGATTTCCGGAATTTTTCCGAAAACTGGAATGACTCAGATACAAAAGCTAAGGTTTATGAGTTACTTCATAATTCGGGAGTCTCAGCTATTCTACCAGACAATATACCCGCTGATGCACAAGTAGAATACGCACAACCCGCATCAACTGAACCGAAGACATGGTTCAACGAAGGGACTGTGGATATTATCATGGATAATGATGACATCCTATTGGATCATGGATTCAATGCTTTAATGAGGGTCAGAGAAGATAGACCTCTTATACTTAAGAAGATTAATAAGATAAGAGGGAAGTTTACACGTAATATCACACCTCGCATGATTCATGAAGCTACGCAGGAATGCAAGTATTGCAGGTATTCCAACGCCCAGAAAACTACTTCATATCCGGTTCGAAGGACCAAAAAATGTTTTCCTAGAAATATTTCCTCGAAAATATTTGAAAATAAAAAACGGGGAATTAGTTTTTTTTATAATGGGGTTTTATTATTTAAATGTTTGTTAAATTTTTGTTTGGGGTTTTTTTCTTTAATTGTACGTACCGTACGCTTCGGGTTTACAAAAGTAAGTAAGTAAGTATATATAAATAAAAAAACATAACAATTATGCGCCAACAACTTAACGACTACCGTGTAGAAACGTCAGCTGAACAATAATGCAAGACGTTCGCACTATGCGCGTAAACAGATATTTTGAAAAACTTTATATTTAATTTGGAGGTATTTGCCGGATTTGCTAGGTTAAAGCTTATGCCGACAAAATAAAATGAGCGAGAAAATAAAGATTTTTAAAAAAATCAAGCCCACTGCTACCGTCGACGATGTTCGTAAGAAAATAAACTCTTTGAGTTGAGACTCAAAACGTTCCGGTGCTGCTGCAGATGATATATATACACCTAAATCATAGACATTTAAAGCTCTGCAATTTCTAGAAAAAACCGAAAAGCCTGGTAATGTGGTAAGTACATTTTATTTTACAGGAAGAAATATCAACAACTAAATCAGTTATATGGGCAATTCCAGAAAGAGGTAAACCACGAGTGAAAAATGAAGAGTGCTTATTTTTTTTTTTGTTTTCAATAATAAAGCTTAAATATCTAAATTTTATAAATTAAAAAGCGTTTTAAATTTTTCTAATTTTTTGTACGAAAAATACAACTTAAAAAAAAATTTTTTAGCCTTTTTGGGATTTATATCAATTTTTTTGTACGTGTTTTAAGAGTATTTACAGTATTTTTATTTTTGTTTTTATAATTACAAATTTCTTACTAAAAATTCCTTTATGCATTAACACAAGAGAGGGAGATCGGAATTCTTATAACGGAACTTTTTGAAGTTTGCTTTGACCTATATGTTAATGTGGCGTCCGTCGCCAAAGAAAACTAATAATTCTTTAAAGTAGTAGGTAAGCATTTGAAAAGCAACCGGTTTCGGAGTTTTAATCGAGTTCCGCGTGGTCTCTCGAAAGGGAACACATTTATATTGGAAGAAAGCATTTCACAAATTTTATTGTCATTTAAAATTCGTCGCGTCCGTCGCGGTAAGTACTTAATATTCAATAAAGTAATATCAGTAGCATAAAATTATTATTATATATATTTTAAAGGTGGAAAAAGCATTAAAAGAAAAAAAAAGGGAACAAGCGAAGAAACGGCGAGAGAAGATCAGAAAAGACGAAGACAAATGTCAGCAATATAAAATGAAAGAAGCTGAAAGAAAACGAGAATATCGAAAGAAATTATTGAAAAAAAAAAAATGAAAAGAGATAGCTCTATGTATAACAAAAAGAAAGAAAAGGACCGAGTTAGGTGATGTTGCGACAGAAAAAGAAAGAAAGGAATGACTCCATTGATAATTTGGAATTTGAAGCGTACAACTGTAAACAAACGAAGGGGAAAGCAATAAAAAAAGTTAAAGCTGCGTTGTCAAAAGACCCAAATAAAGGGGTAGCTGTTCTCAAATGGTTATGCGATTAGTATATTACCTCAACGGAGATGACTGATGGTAACTATACAAATACATCAGACAGCCAGAAGCGAGCAGCGCTAATTGAAAAGTTTTATTTGCAAGACGAAATCAGCGTACGAGCTCCGGGAATGAAGGATACAGCTTTAAAAAAAGAAAAAGTTGTTGGGCAACGTTTTATGCTTATGACCTTGGCAGAAGCATAAAAACGTTTCAAAGCTCAATTCACCACGGTGGATGTCAGTAAGACCTTATTTTATAGTTCCAGGCCAAGTTACATTCAACTTATTAATGATTTACCACACAAAATGTGTGTCTGTAAATATCATGCAAATTTAATTTTTTTGCTAAAAAGCTTTGCAAAAGTTATATCGCCTATTCCGAATAAATCGGATTTATTCCTAACATCAGTTTGCTGCGATGTGACGAACGAAAACCGTATGGCTGGTGAATGTGAGAGCTGCGTACGTGATATAATGGACGAATTAGTTCCGATAGAGTTTATCAAGGAAATTAATTGCACACTTTTGTTAAACGGTCCCAGCAAAAGTATTTTGAAGACAAAAGTAAAAATTTATCAGCAAATGAACTAGTTTTGCAAGTTTGATTTTGCTGAAAATTATCGTCTAACATATCAAGATATACACTTTAGTTACAGCCAAGTAACAATTTTTACCTGCGTAGCTTGGTATTTTGGTGAAACTACGTCGTTTGCGGTTATCAGTGATAAACTGACCCATAATAAATTCGATATTTATTGCTTCATTTCGGCAATTCTGAAAGAATTACAAAACCAAAACAAAGAAATTTCAAGTATTTATATATTCCCAGATGGCAGCAGTTTCTAATTTAAAAATAAACTATTCTTTCTAGAATACCAAGACTTAAAGATAAATTCAATTGCAGGGTCTTAGTGTGAAACTTTTTTGCCACTTCACACGGCAAAAGTGCTGTAGACGGAGTTGGAGCTGTATTAAAACGAAAAGTTTGGCAAATAGGTCAAAAAATATTGTTCTCAAAGACGCTTTATTGTTTTATGAACGTGCAAGAAACAACATTGATGGAGTAAGCTGTTTTATATATCTGCAGAATAAATTGAGGATTCTTCACCTGAACTGGCTAAGCTTTGGCAGAATGTTCCAAATATTAAAGGGATTAGAAGCCTGCATTGGTTTTCATATTTCGACAGCGGAAGCATTGAGGTGGCTCGCACCTCTTATTCATTAAAATCTGTAGTAAAAATTAACTAAGAAAATCCAACTTTATTAACTATTATATATCATAAAGTACCTAACTGAGAATATGGAACTTTATTTCGATTTAATTTTATTTTTACCTTCACTTGAAGTTATGCTTATGTTCTGGTTTTTTATGTTTTTTAATAAAAGTTGAATCATTTTTATTACCAAACTTCTATTGGTAAAAATTGTCGCTTCCGTCTTGTCGCGGCCGTATTTGTACTTTACTCAATTTAAAAAAATTGAAAGAAAATTTTCAAATTTCATAAACCTGCATATAAAATATATACTTTCTTTTAATTTCCACATTCTCAAAAAATTTTTTTTCTTTACAAGTTTCGCCGACTTATGTATATTTCTATAAATGCATAAAAATAACTTAAATTTTTTGTCGCGTCCGTTTCTCGCTGAAATTTGCTTATATCTTTTTACTACATTACTGGTTATTCCCAATGTTTTTCCTCAAATTTAGTACTCTTCCAAGGCTTCAATATACTAAGGGTATATACCGAATCTTTTCATTCCTTTTTTGTTTTTGGCTTAACTAAAAGTGAGCGTCGCCCAGGAATTGCCCATATGCATATTTATTTTTTCTTTATTATAATATTTACAAAAGTTATTCCTAATGGTTTTTGTACTTTCCATTAGGTTGCGCGCATTTGACCGTATATTAAATAATTCAGAACTATCACCAACCGAATTTGAAGAATCAATAAAGCCGTTATTTTTTTTTTATTAAAAAATTGTGTAAAGCGAAATGGCCTTCCAAAAGTGCTTTCCCCTTAATAATCACTATCGGTGATTTAATAATTTAATTGGAATAAAAAAAAATAATAGCACGGAATGCTTAAAAAGTGGATCACATAATAATAATCTTCAGACAGAATTATATCAATATTGAGTTCCCAGCTTGTATATCCTATATACCCGATGAAAGTCGTTATATGACTTGATGAAACACTTATTTCCCACAAATTGCAGATTACAAGATAAGGATGTTGAGTATTTGGCTGGGCATAGATTTCCTTTAAGGGCATGAAGGCATAAATTATGGATATTTGCTACTTTTGTTGGCTACTATTTTAACAAAATACGTTAAATGCAGTTAAGGAATGCAGTAAAGGAATGTCTCCTCGAAATTTTAGTGTGCTTAAAAACTCGTTTTGGATCATCTACAAAGCTAGAGAATACTGTTCCATCATTCGTGGGCTCAGTTCTGTGCCCTGCAGTAAAATTCCAGTGAACATGAACGACTTAAGCCCTGAATTCGATACAGCAACTGAAGCCAGAATGGTAAACAAAGCGAAGGATGCCGCGGTTGCAATGGCTGGCGAAGCAGAACAACTTACACCAAGTCCTTCTGAATTAAATATTTCGAGTTATTTCAGATTTTCTGTTGCTGGTAGGATTTCTAGAATTGTATTAAAAATTGTTTTTAATTGCATTTTGTATTCCGATTTGGTAAAAGTAAAACTAAATAAAAAAATCTATCATTAAATTTATATGATCAGCAAGATCTGATCCACTAACCCGATTTGGTAAAAGGAAAAAGAAATAAAAAGAAAAAAATCTATTATTATATTTATATGATGAACAAGATCTACACTTTTAATCCGACAAAAGATATAAAAAAAAACTTTTTAAAATGATGCCATTAAACATTTTATAACTTTTAATCCGATTTGGTAAAAAAATATCTATCATTAAGTTTTTTTTTTGCGATCAGCAGGATCTAACTAAAAATAATAAAAAAAACTATATCATTAAATTTAAATGAACAACAAGAGCTGCACATTTTATAACTTTTAATCACATTTGATAAAAGTGCAACTCTCGCACAAATGAAAGCCTTGGAAGTTCCGCTCCACCGAAAGCTGGCCCTCAACCTCCAGCTCCTCGAACTGAATATAAACTTAAGGAAATTTCTCAGTTACCTGACGAGAAGAGGAAATGCTTGAGTCAAAGCAAACTCATCTACAAAAGTATTTGCCGTATTAACGTACGAGGCACGTAATGCTTTTAATGAGTTAAAAACAACTCCTGTTTTGGATGTGTCAATTCCTGTGAGATTTTGAAATTTTAAAGTTGCACCTTAACTGTCTGACATTTCGCCTTAAAAATTTTTATAGGGAAGTTCACACCCGCAAAGTGTGATCTTGCTTACTGCACATCCTTGAATGATGTTGACGCCGAGCTATAACCTTTATAGCTCAATCTTCTTCCTTAGGTTTTATTTTTTGATTCACTCCGATTCTTTTTTGTACATTATAGTTCTCAATGGCGTGTTTCTGGCTCATTTTGTACCGTACAAAATAAGAGTAACCCAAAGAATGATTCAGAACGTACTAAAAACGCACACAAGAATGATATTCTAGGTATCCCAAATGGTATAAGTGGAAGCCATCTGCAACAGTGGCTAGCGAAATAGTATGTCACTAGGCTACTACACCTGTGTCTACCAACATGAGTTGATTCAATTTTACGGCCTACTCCTATTTTTATTGCTTTTTTTTTGGTTTTAATCATTGACAGTAGCAATTGCATTGCTTGTAGAGTTTGCTTTTGTAAATGCATTGTTTATTACTTGATCTTATTTTCGATACCATTAGCAATAACAACATACAAAACACTCCTTTGTACACAAGATACTCAAATGATTCATTAAAGCTCAACTAAATGTTTCAAAATAAAAATTAAAAAAAAAAATATTTGAATAATTTTTTATTTGAAGTAAAATAAACATTACCTGGGGGCAAATTACGGCATTCGATATCGATCGAAATTTACATTTATTCTTCATTCTTAACTTTTGGAGTGTAGCTGATATTTTGTAAACTTTTTTGGTTACAAATTAATAATATTTATTACGTTTTAGTACCAATAAACAAAAAACAAGAAGAATACTTCTAATGGCCGTTATTTCAACTGATAGATAACTGTGAGTGTTTATACCTATTAGTTATTTTTACCTAGCCGTTAAAATGAATTTGGTAATTTTATCGTTTTTTTAACATACGTGTATCTACCGACTGCATTTGATAAAAGAAAGTGGTAACACTGGTATTTGACGTTTATTTTACAACAAACAATTGGCACATTTTTTATGCTCTCAAAGATTTATTTTTGTCAGTAATTGGAGTTTTCGTTAGAAATGTCTGGAAAAGATAATAAAAGAAGCGCTAATTTCTCGGAGGGTGAAAAAACAACACTGATACAATTAGTGTATCAGTACAAAAGTGTTTTGGAAACCAAAAAAACCGATGCAGCTACTAACCAGAAAAAAAATGAGGTGTGGGCCAAATTAGCTGAAAAGTTTAATGCTGCAACTGGAAGATCTCCGAGTGATGCTTCGAATTTGAGATCGAAGTATGACGACTTGAAGAAAAATCTTCGAATTCATGTTTTGTTATTTTAATTTTATATTTTATCTTATTGTTTAATTTTCTTTTTTCTAAGAAAATAAAAATATTTTGAAGCAAAAAAGTTTACCTAACGATTAACCAGCTGAAATGCTCGGTGTAAAATACACCACCGTTTATCTGATCGGTAAGGCTACCGACGAGTTAAAATTACCAAATTTTATATACACGGTTGATATCTATGCACTGATAGATATCCAGTCGTTGAAATTATGGGCATAAGTAGTATATTTTATTAAAAATGTACGAGAAACTGCATTATTTTTCATTGCAATCGTGTTATTGTTTTTCTTTTGTTTTAATTGGTTTATTCACATTTAAACAGTGAAATACTCAAACATACTTACTGCTTTTATGATAAGTTGGAGTGTTTAGAATTTTCAATCAATGTAGCAAAAGACATGCTAAATTGAATCATGCTTTAACAATATTCATTTAGTTGGTGCGCATTGCTAGCTCAATATTCATTTTTAAAAAGTCAAAAAATTGCCATTTGAGTGCGATTCATGCAATTATCTGGTGTCTACTCACCAGTAGCTGTAACGATTGCTACCCACTATTCGGTAGCTAATTCGCTATCAGTAGGATATCATAGCACACACATTTTTCTACGACGCATTTAATGTACAGACGCGGACATTATTTTTGGCACACTAAGTATTTTTGAATAAAACAATAGAATTCTACAAAAAAAAAAAAAACAAATAGAATTACTTTTTACTTTCTAATACATTCTTTACAAACTTATACTTTATAAAATAGGTACACAAAAATAAAAATTAGTTTTGCATGTTTTAAAAAAACCGTTATATAAAATTTTTAGTTCATATTTTCATAGTTTTTCGATATGGCATCACTTAAAGTTGTAGAGAGCTGAAAAGTTCCGTTATATTTTAAATGACGCTGTATTAAAAATTTACAATATGTAGGTTTTGCAAGTCATAAAACGTGAAATTGTGGTACATAATTAAAAATGTGCCCAAAAAGGAAGGAAACAACCGTAGCCGAACGAGAAATTATATTACATCTGCATAATCAGCAAAAATCGTATGCAGAAATAGGTGAAATTATGAGTCGAAGCCGGTTTACTATTCGAAATATTATAAAACGTTTTGCTGGTTCAACAAATTTATCTACCAAAAAATATACTGGTCGGCCTCGAGTTCTTAGTGAGAGAAAGAGGTGCAAATTGTAAGAAAAATCAAAAAGAACCCTAGATTGACATCTACACAGCTTGCTTCTGAAGTAAAAGAAGAGTTTGGGAAAGAAATTCACGCAAAAACTATACGCAGGACACTGCATCGTGCTGGGTATGAATCTAGAGTAGCTAGAAGAAAACCTCTTATAAGTAAAAACAACAAAAACAAAAGGTTAAGTTATGCCCAGGAATTTAGAAGCAAGGGAAAATGTGTTATTTTCTGATGAAGGTAAATTTAATATCTTTCAGTCAGATGGGAAAGTGCCAGTGTGGCGGAAACCAAACACCGCTTATGATAAGAATAACACATTGTGTTCTGTAAAACATGGTGGAGGAGGGGTAATGGTTTGGGGATGCATGGCTTCATCGGGAGTTGGAGAGCTGGTTTTTATCGATCAGATTATGGATAAAACATTATACCTCAATATTTTAAAAGAAAACGTTAAGAAATCTGTGGAAAAGCTACGCTTGTCAAGAACTTTTTTTTCCAACATGACAATGATCCGAAACATACGGCTCACGATGTCCGTATATGGATAGCCTATAACATCCCCCATATTTTGCCCCACCATCCGCAATCACCGGATCTTAATCCGATCGAGTATCTTTGGGGGGAATTGAAGAAACGTTTAAGAAAGCACACAATTTCTAATAAAAACCACTTAAAAAGATTATCTCCCAAGAATGGAAAAAAATCAGCTCAGATGTAACCAAAAAACTGGTGCATTCAATGCCTAGGAGATTGGGTGAAGTAATTAAGCAAAGAGGATACGCTACTCAATATTGAAATTACATTTTATTCTCTTTTAAATATTAACTTTTTAAAGGTGTGCCAATAATATTGTCCCATAAATTTTGCATTATAAACTTTATTTAATTCATTACATAAAGTTTACAGAGAAATTATTACTGAGGCTAATCAAAAAGAAAGATTGTTTTGCAAGTTTTCCTGTTTTTGAAAAAAAAAATTGCTAATAATGAAGCAGTATATTCCCAATGAATTCAGTAGAAAGCCTAGGCCCTTGGATGATATTGTGAATTGGAAAGCCACAGAATTCCGGCAGTTCTTGTTATATACTGGAATTGTTGTATTAAAAAATGAAGCTGATGAAAACTTTTACTACGAACTATTATTGCTTCACTGCGCCTATAGATTAGCTTGTTGCTCTAAACAACGCTTAAGTAATTTGGAAATATTTTATTCATTGCTACATCTATTTTTTCAAAACTTTCCCGTAGTGTTCGGCAAAACAGTGTTTCGTACAATGTTCGCAGTCTCCTTCAGATATAAATATATAAATATGAATTCCAATAAATTTTCAAAATTAAAAAGAACCTCCGAGTTTTTATGATAAAACCGCAAAAAATGAAGGTATCTCTATGAAACTTGAACCAAAATTTAGTGCAAACATTAGGGTACTAGAAACACATTAAAAAAACCCTGTAGAGTCACACAGAAACGCACGACAATATCTAAGGCCAGACAATGCCTGTCGTACGAAAACGTGCGACGTGGCACCCCAGGAAGTATTAGGTGTAGCACGAAAACGTGTAGCCATGGCACTCAATGTGTTAAAAGACAAAATATCTTACTCCGGTGATCCCAGTCTATGCTCAGCTTACGGTTTTGAAAATTATCTCTCCAAAAAATATATATATAAAAAGACCTTTAAATATTTTACAGCAGGTAAAAAGGGAAGTCTCTGAAGCAGAGTTTGTTGCATATGAAAACTATGCAGGTTTAATAAAAAGTAGAAATGGTACTATTGCATATAAGTTTCAAGGATTTACATATAATAGGCACAAATACACCTGATAAATTTAGTTATTTAAAAAACAATCGGCCTGTACAAATTTTATCTTTGATGTTTAACGAAAAACAATTTTTTCTTGGCCGAAAGCTTAAAAATTTAAGGAATTACTTTGTAGAACCCTGTGAATCAATTACTTTGGGTATTTTTTTTAGCCGATTTGGAATCTTGTGATGAAACTGGAAAATTAGCATTTTTTGACATACAATGTAAAGCTATTTGTATTCCAAATAATGTTAGCATGATTTTAATGCAAATTTTCATAATTACCTTAAATTTTTTTTATTTGGATCAAAAATTAAATTATAAAACAAATTAAATTTTATCCGAAGCAAATTGAATTGCTTTTAACACCAATCAGATGTTTTTAAATCGTGTGCAACAGTTTTCATTTTCGGTGTAGTAGTTTCGGAGCCTATTTAGTTAAAAGAAACAAACAATTAAATCTTTCCTCTTTACAATATTAGTATGATACGATAAGTGCCTTTCATTCAATATTATATGAGACAGGTTTAAAAAGTAGATTTGAAAAACATTAAATTATATTTGGCAGGTTGAATATAATCTTCAGGTTCTTGTTTTGTATGACCTGGAGCTTTTTCAAATATGTTTTGACACATCTTTTTGACCACACTTGACATCCATATGTCACAGTTGGCCGTATACACAGCCTGTAGAGCAATATTTTGTTCTTGCTATTTAGAGCTGACCTTCGGTTTAGAAGACGAAACAGAGCTCTTCCACATCGTATAGCTTTTTTACACGTTTGGAGAATATGATGTTTAAATGTTAACTTTTTATCGAGCTCTATTCCCAAATGTTTTATAGTATCTTTGAGAGGTATTTCTGTTGCACCAAGAGACAAAGCAAGAGTAGGTGTCCTTTTAGGGGATTTGTTAAACGGAAAAATTATAGCTTGTGTCTTTGATTCGTTATTCTTAATTTTCAACTAAGAGAAATATTTTTCAGCGTGTAGCAGCCCATTTTTCATTTTCTTGATTATAGCGTTGGAGACTTTACCCGTTGTTATTATTGCTGTATCATCCGCGTATAATGCAGTGGACTGTTCTCTTAATATTTTGTAGTCCGAGACGAAGATTGAGTATAGTTTAGGCGACAGAACTGACCCTTGTGGTAGTCCTGCAGGAATGAGCCTCGGGGAAGAAAGTTTATTTTCCACACTTACAACGTTCCAAACCTATTAAGTTTATATGCTAGCAAAAGCTTTTTCTATATGCAGAAAAACAATTCCGTTACGTTCTACTTGGTGTACTGTCGAATGCTGTTTTCTAAAACCAAATTGTTCATCTTGTACTACATTATTAACCTCAGTGAACTCATTCAGTCTGTTCAGTATGATTTTTTCAAATACTTTATCAAGACAACTTAGCATACTTCTACGCCGGTAGTTATTCGGCAGTCTGGCATCTTTCTTTGGCTTTAGTATCGGCACTACTTTTGCTTTTTTAAATTGCTTTGGAAAATAACCATTTTTTAAACACCAGTTAAAAACTTCAGTAATTACGGTGTAGAACTTATCTGTCATACTTTTTAGTATTATGGCATTTATGCCATCCAAATAAGCATTATGACTTCAGTATTTGTTGTTGGATGCTGCTCTGTATTTTCGGTTAGGTTTATTAACCACTCAACATGTTTTCTTACATCTTTATATTTTCTAGATGGCATATTATATGTTGTTTTGTGATAATTTTCAAAACTGTTCGCGATTATGTTTGCCTTTTCTTTAGTATTGTACGCATGCACGCCATCTACTGTTAGGTAGCTCAATGTGTTCTTTTTTCCCTTCAATGCTTTTGTCAGCTTCCAGAAATTTTTGTTACCTACTGGCAACTTCTTTATAAACTCATGCCAGCTGTTATTTTTGTCGATGCTAATGTTTTTATTTATTAGTAATGTCAGCTGTTTTAGCAAGTTCAATATAAAGTTTCTTTCTGTAATAATATTGCTTCTTTGTAATTTACGTCTGTATTTATTTCTTTGGCCAATTAATAATAAGGTTTGTCGTGACAGTTTTCTTTGCCAACAATGTTTTGTTGCAACAGGTATTTGCCTCGAGGCTTCTTGCACAATGTGAGTAACTTTAGACAAAACCTCTTCAATGTTTGCATGTCTCAAAACTATAGATTGAAAATTATTAATTCTCAACTCATTTTCAACGCATTTTCCTATTTCTTTCCAGTTTGCCAGTTTATATTGAGGTATTTGGTCCCTATTCACATATAATGAGCACTCTATTTCATAAGTGATCGGCGTGTGGTCTGAATTAAGTAATGTTGGATGAGTTTTAAGTGGCGAAAATTGTAAACTGGAGTTCGATAATAGAAGATCTATGCAAGACGATTGACTTGGAGCAGCCGTTTGGCTAAATCTAGTAAAAGTGTTGGGCGAAAAAATGTAATATTGGTCATTTAATTGGTGGTTATAAAGTCTGTTACCAGCTGTATTATTGCGATGGCAATTCCAGCTCGAAATCTGAAGCGGTTTCAGAGATAAAACTCTGCACCAGACATTGTAGCAAAACAATAGGGTTACTTTTTAACCCTTTGGGGTTTTAATAACACAATTTCCTGCCCTTAGTTATCTAATAACTAAAAGTACAAACAAAGAAAATTTATCGCAAATTTTCAGATTTGGAATTTCAACATCAACATCTAATCTTAGCAACCATTTACGCGTGACTCTCCACATAGACATTAGTTTAAAAAAATAGAAGAAACACAATTAAAAACAAAATCTTTATTGTCTGGAAATAACAAAATGTTAGAAAGACCAGAAACCAACAAATTTGTCAATGCTCGTTTGCTTGTGCAGATATGCTGTAGGGGCTTGCGACCATTCAGCATTGTAGAGCAATCCTGGTTGTTTAGATTATGTGAAGGCTATCAAACCCAGTATGACCATGCCTGCTTCAACAACTTTAAGTCGATCTGCTTAGAAGATGACTATACAACTTATAAAACCTCAATTTTAATTTTTTTTAATAAAACATGCCCTACAAATATCGCTCTATTTCTTGATATGTGGACAGATTCATTTAAAAGACGCCAGCTATATAAATTTCAGAACTTTATTCTGCCATTCAAACGACGCAAGGTGGAATTCCCTTTGTAATATGTTTAAAAAATTTAACACAAATAGAAAAGTTATAAACATTGCTTTGGTTGAAATTGGTCAAACAGATTTGGCACTAACCAATATGGAAAAGTGGCTTATGGCGGAGCTTTTAAAGTTTTTGGAAGTTTTTGAAGATGCCACCAAATACTTAAAAGGTCGTAAATATCCAACAATAAGCACAAATATTGAATTTTTTGAAAAAAATCAAGACTTAATTCAAATTCACGCTGAAAACGTTAGTTTTGAAGAAACAATAAATATATTTAACTTTGCAAAAGAAAACTTCCCTACAAGATTTAAGATCTGCAAAAACCATTTGGTTGCTGCATTTTTGGATCCGATCAAAAAAAAAAATGTTCAAACAAAATTTGTAAAATATAATAAATAAAATACAATGATATAATATTGAAAATATAACTTTATTTATTTTAAAAAATTGAATTAACATTTCAAATTTTTAATTACATTTTATAAACACATAAAAATTTAGCACATACTTATTAAACTGATTAAATTAAATATTGTTTTCAACTTTTTTTGCCATCTGTATTTAACCATAAAAAACCTTTTTATGTTTTCAGAAACAGGAAATTTATTTTGCTTAACCTCTATTTGTTGAGAGTGGGTGTTATGTACCAAATTTAACTTAGAGCAGAATTCATCTAGGAGGCTATCAATTTCTGTAGTACTTAGGTTTGTGCTGTAATTCTTAGTTTGTAATACTTAGTTTGTAATACTTAGTTTGTAATCCTTAGTTTGTAATACTTAGTTTGTGCTTTTAGATGGCATTAAGTTGTGAGAGGCAAATTCCATTTCACTTTGAAAATTAGGCCAATTTGTATTTTTGTAGGATGTTAATATACGTGGGCTTTGCAATACAAGTTCCATTTTTAAAGGAAAATGTTCTGAAAAAGTAGGTAGTGACGAAATTATTTAGTTTGGATACGATGTGTTAATAAGATTTGGACTCAAAAGAAAATGATCGAGATACGATGAACCATTAGGAAAGGATGGTATGCTGTCACTGAGTCTAATTGTGTCCATGTTGTGATCCACTAACCAGTTGTATAAAACTCTACCATTACCATTATCAATTGAATCTCCCCATACAATGTTTTTTAGAATTACGGTCACCACAAAATGCAAACACATCATAGTTAGAGGCTAGTTCCAATAATTAATCCATTCCATTACACAACTGAGAGGTATTCATATTGCAAGGGATGAATATAGAGCCAATAAAAAATTTACATCTTTGGTTATCTTTTTCAAAACCTACTTGAATTAAATTTACATTGAATCCAATATTTTGTATATTCACCCTGCTGTAGGAAATGTAATTTTTTATTTTTATTAAAATAGCAACACTAATTGCTGAGTGATCGTAAATTAAATTGTATCCAGAAAAATCTAAATTATTTCTCTCACTCAAATGGCACTCCTGTACAAAAGCAATATCAATTTTATGGTAACATAATTTGTTCAATAGCTTCACCCGGCGACTAAGATCAATATTAAATTACATACATAAAATATAGATAATATGCTTCCAGCCGGCTAACAGCCGATTTTCTTACGAGCCGCCGCCACCGACCAAAACTCTACGGCGCAGGTCTCTGGTGATATTACGCCATCATCATCAGCAGGAGGATTACCAAACATAACCACAGCAGCACTTCCACAAATTTTGAGTTTGTTCATTGCGCATAGACAGCCGACTCCATCAACAAGGTAACATTTTAATATCTTGTGCTAGAGTTAATGTCGAGGTCGTCGACAACGCCGCAAGAAATTTAATATCGTTACGGTGTTGCTCAGACAAAAACGTATGATAAAATATCAACAGATGAAGCAAAACAAATATAATTTTCTACTGGTTGCAGTTGTTTAAAACTTTTGCAAATTTTTCCTTTTTTTAATTAAAATAAATTAGAATCTTACATTAGATGAGCAACTTATAAATGCTGCTAGTGAAAATGAAGTGCTTTACAACAAATTCTCCAACAGCTATAACAATATAACTCTTAAATGGGAGGTTTGAAAAAAAAAATAGGGACAGCTTTAGGAATACCAGGTAAAAACATTAATAAACTACATATTTCAATTATTTATGTTTAATTTATTTATTCTTTTTTTTAAGAACATGAATGCACCAGAGAGATAAGTAAATGCGGGAGAAAAAGTCAAGAGAATAAGCCTTCAGGCAGCGCGTTCTTTTCAAAGCCCGAGTGATACTTATACAAGATGAGTTTTTTTGTCTGACTTTGTAAAGCTCTGGAAGTAAGTAGTTATAATACAATGTTTATTTTTATAATTTTTCTAAATATATTTATTTCATTTTTTAGGACTACTGGAAATTATACGGAAATTGTGGGTGAAGAAGTGGAGGCTGAACTCCACGAAAGCGATGTTTTCGACTTCAGAGAAATTTCCACATCGACGGAAGTTATTGATGTGCTTGATGATGACCTAAGAACTTTTAAATTAAAATGCATCCTCTGACCCCAAGAAAAGAAAAGACCCCTTGTAGTGTGTTGGTCACACTCATCCACAGTTGGTCACATTATTCCAACTATTTAAAATAATTGATTCCTCCAAAATAAAAAGTGCGAACTTAATATATTTTCTTTTTCCCATACTCAAGAACGTAAATTGCACTGACATACATACATATTGTATCGTCAAGAATTTGGGAGGAATCAAATTGCACAAAATTGAATTTGCTGATTTGAAGTTTTGCGATCACACATTTAATAATAAAAAATAAAATTTTAGTATAAATAGCGGTAAGAATTATTGAATAAAATCAGAATCTCTCTTGTAACCAACAAAAGAGTATTATATTATTTTCCAGCATTTACTAGTCTGCAATTAAGCGTAGTTCTTAATATCCGCCATCTCGCTTTCAATATTCCGTATTTTTCGTTTAATTTTTTCGATTGTATCATTGAGAAAATGTAGTTAGAATCACATGCAGCTAATAGCACAATACTAAAAAAGTTCTTGTAGTTATAAATATTAGAACCACTATGCGCAGAGTTTGTAATGGCTATATGTTTGCCGTCTATCCTCCCCAGTACTCACGTGAGTTACATATACAAATTCAAATACAAACACTTATATAAAAAATGACACTATTGATGAATTTATTAAAAACATAATAAGCACAAAATAAAATAAAAATAATAATTGTAACAGCAAACTCATTTCCGGTTAAGAACAGAAAACAAAATTATTTTTCGGTCGCAATTCCAGGAATTGCAACCGTTCAATATTAATATAAAATAATTAAGAAATAATGTTAAAATTAAGCATAAGTAAACAAAAATTGTAAAATGCATTTTAAGCTGCATTAACAAAAATTTCTGTTAAAAATAAGTTCAATGAATACTAAAGAAATTTTAATAAAGGCAGTTGTTAGATATCCACAGTTGAGTTTAGTTATTTTTTTTTAAAACACTCCCAAGAACTCCCACTACGAAATTCGTGCAGCCCGCTGGACATTTTTCAAAAATATGGTAATATGTGTTTAAAATATAAATTTTCATTGTATGACCTACCTTTCGAATAGCTAGCTTGACAACTCTTTTATATGAAAAAAAATAAACTACAATGTTTTTGATTTGGCAATACTATCAAAATTATCATACTTTTGTTGATCACCTAAGTTGAAAAACTGGTTTTGATTTTGAATTTGTGCTGTTTTTATTTCAAGTAGTAAAAAGTATCGGTTAATATTTTATATCATTGAAAACTTTGTAAAATATAAGGTAATGATTAAATATTATTCAAAATTTAATTCAATAGTGTTATTATAGCTTTATTGGTCATTGTCAAGCCTGCTGCAAACTTGGAATTTATTTTAAAAAAATGCCGCGGAGACTCACAGAAGAACAGATGTTGTAATTGTTTTTAGAAAGTGATATTGATGAATTGTCAGATGAAGGTAACGATGCAGAGGAAGAAATATATGCAGAAAGCGATAGTGAGGAATCGGAAGACGAACTTATACAATCTGAAGAATCCGAATCGCCTGCGTTACTCCCACTAACTAACACCAGACCTTTGAAGTGGTTCTGTAAACCTTAAGGTATTTCTGCTCATCTTTCTGAAGAGCCAACTTGGGAAGTAGCTAATAGACAATTGTGGTCAACATTCACTTACTTCTCTGAATACTTAAACAATAATGTTTGGGCCTTGGTCTCATAGCAGAGTAACAGGTATGCTCTGCAAAAAGGTATATCCTTGAACTCAACATTAAATAAATACAAAAGACTTGTTGGTGCACACACCACTGCAGGTTGTATGAAACTACCACAAATAAGAATGTATTATCGACCGCAAATAAGAGTTCCGGCGATAACACAAATTCCGAGAGATCGGTTATTCTAATTACGAAATAATATACACTTCGTTGATAATATGGCAGTTACTGAAAAGAGAAAGAAAACAAGCTTTGGAAAGTTCAACCTATTATTGACGTTGTTCTAAACAGATGTAAATTAATTCCAAAGCCCAAAAAATGCAGCGTAGATGAGCAAATGATACCTTTTTCGGGAACAACCAGCCTCAAGCAATATGTTAAAGGAAAGCCTAATCCAGTTGGATTGAAAAATTTTGTTCTTGCGTCCCTTGATGGATTAGTATTGGATTTTTTTATATACCAAGGCGCCAAAGCATGGCTTGATGGAAAAATAAATAAACAATTGGGAATTAGAGGCTCTGTTGTTGATAAACTTGCAACCGACTTGAGCAAGAGTAGCGAAATTTTCATTGATCGATATTTTACTTCTATTAACTTGCTACAACATCTTTTGGAAAAAGGCATATTTGCTACAGGAACAATTCAATTAAATAGAATGCCGAAGGACCTCGTTGCAAAGCTTTCGACAGACAAGGCCATGCTTAGCAAGGGCAGAGGAACTTTCGAACAGTTTGTGAGAGAAGATGAAAAAATTTCTGTCATTAAATGGATGGATAGCCGATCTGTCGTAATGGCTACGACATCAGTTGGAGCGTGTCCAATTCAAACTGTTCGCCAATGGGAAAAGAGGATCAAAAATTACATAAACATTGATTGCCCAAATGCCATCTGACGATATAACAAATAAATGGGAGGTGTAGACCTAGCAGACAGACACATTTCGTATTACCGCATCGCCATTAGAACCAAAAAGTGGCCTTCTAAAGTATTCTGGCACTTAATACATCTTGCTCTATGCAACTCTTGGGTGATGTATAAAAAAGATAAATACGCTAGCGGTGAAAATCGTAAAAATATAATGGATTTGCTAGAATTCTAGTTACATGTTGCTGATTGCCTGATCGGATATGCAAAAAAAGGCATTGAAACAGAAAAATCTTTTGAAGATGAAGTGCACCAGCAAAAAAATCGAAAACTGTGCCTCTTCCACCGAAGGAAGTTCGAAAAACTAATAATAAACATTTACCTGATTGCGCTGTAAGTAATAAAAATAAATTTATGCGCTGCCGTAAGTAAGGGTGCAGCCAAAAAACTCGATTCAAATTTATTGCTTGTGGAGTTTTTCTGTGCATTACTAATGAGCGTCAATGTTTTATGGAGTTCCACACATAATTTATAATTTTTTTTTTTAATAATTTGAATAAAAGACACGATTTATTTTTAAATTAATAAGAATAAAAAATGAATTACATAATAACTTTTCCAAATGTCCAGCCCGCTGCACCTTAAATAACTCAGGACTCTCTCGTCCTTAAATTTAAATAAAAATTTTTTTTACTTAATTTGATAATATAAGTCTAATAAAACGGGTTTTCAGGAAATTAACTTTTTATTTTCGTCTCGGGACTGAGGAGGTTATAGTGTTAAAACATTTTGAAACAACAGGTTATGGGCCCGAGCCACGTGAATTTTTTTTTTTTTTTTTTTTTTTTTTTTTAAAGAAAGAAAATAAGAAATGAACACATTTTGCGCTCAATTTTCTAAATTGTGTAACGACAATTACCATGTATGGAAGTTTAACATGGAATTGTTGCTGGTAGAGAGGGAGTTGTGGGATATAGTGGTTGAAGATGTTCCGGTGGTTCATGATGCTAAGTGGCTGGTGCGCGATGGAAAGGCTAGAGCGGTTATTGGTTTGGCGGTTGAAGAGTCGCAGAAAGTTCTTATAAAACAACACAAGACTGCAAAGGAATTCTGGGATATAAAAGGAATTCCGCATGTGAAAATCATACAGTAAATGCATATAAAATACAAAAACGTAAATTTTCTCCAAAATGTTATACGTGTGGTAAGCAAGGGCATTTTAAAAGAGATTGCCCAAATAAAGCTTCACAGAAACAGCAAAAGGTTGGTGGTAGCCGAGTGAATATAGTAAAAGATAATGACAGGAATATTTGTTTTGAAATAATGAAGAACATATCAAATGCTGATTGGTACATCGATTCAGCTGCAACATGTCACATGTGCTGCGAAGAAAAATTCTTCATCAAAATAGATAAACAAAAACAGGAAGACGAGTACTAAATATTAGTGATGAACAATTTCACAATAAAAATATAGAAATAATTAAAAATATACTGAAGAAAAATAGTTTTCCCAATACCACCATTAATTTACTAGTTGACAGCATAAGCAAAGACTTAAATTTAAGAAAAGAAACGCTCAGGTTGAAAGTGAAACGGATTTAAAACAGGACAAGAAGTTTTACAGTGTACCTTTTATACCTAAACTCATCGATAATAAGACAATAACAAAAATAATAAAATTAACAAACGCATGCTTCGCCTACAAGCCAAACCAAACAATCAACACAATTTTTTCAAAAACAAAAACACCATTTGATAAAAAACAAAAAAGCAATGTTGTCTACAAAATCCAATGTAAGGGTGGAAAGAATGAAAACTGCGAACTTGTATAAGTTATGGTAAACAATAATTAAAAATAATATAATTAATATTGCAACGTTTGCCAAATCAAAAAGTAGGAAATCAATAAATAAAAAATATTGTAACTTTTTTCATATTGTTAAAATTATTAAGAAAAGGGCAATAGCCAGACAAACTGCAACTTTGCAACTTTTACTAAGTCAACACAAGCAGTTGCAACATAAATTATTGGGAATTTTAATTGGATCAACTAAATAAATATTATTTGTAAATTTTGCGATTGCAAAATTATCAGGAAATCCAAATCATGCCACATTTAGAAGTAAGCTAAGAATAGGGTATAAGTAAGGCTAATTTTAAGTAATCATTGTCAATTATTTACCATAATTACCAATAAACGCGTCGGTAGCGGCGCAATAAAAATTTATTTTTTTTATTTTCTGTAAAAAGAAAATATTAAGTGGCGCCCGAGCAAATCTAAACGCGTATCTTTCATTACGAAAAGCCCTGAAGTAGTGCGGTAACGAAAGTAAAAATTATCCTCGCGTATCCTTGTAGTGTAAAGCAAGGACGAAGATAAAAATCAAACGCGTATCTTTTATTACAATAAGCCCTGAAGTAGTGCGGTAATAAAAGGGAAATTATATCCTCGAGTATCGGAAAGTGATCAGTAGTGAAAAAAAATCTAGTAAAAAGGCTCCTGAGTAGCTTAGCAAAAAGGGAGGTATTACGTACCAGCCTTACTAGTAATAACAATATCCTATATGAACTAATTGTAAATTAATTTCGAACAATAAAAAGACGAGTAAAAAGGTGCATGCTGAAATATTAAAGTGTAAAAGTGACTTACGAGCAGAAAAATACTAACTATCTGTAAATTAATAAAAAGACGAGTAAAGAAGTGCATGCTAAATTACAGAAACAATTAAGATAAAATATTAAAGCGTAAACGCAACGAACTATCTGTAAAATAATTATAAAAACTCTAACAATAAAATTGCAAATGAGATACAAAAACGATTAAGCTAAAATAATATATTATAAAGAGTCACTTGTATGGAAATCGAATCAAAATAAAATTGGTTGAGGAAGGAACGCAAAACAGGAAACCGAAGTATCAATCGCCGTGTTAAATAGGGAGCTCCAGGAAACAAAACAACGCCCTCAGCAACATACAAGATTGCAACAGCCGCAGCTATACCATAAAGAAGACAACAAAGAAACTATATTAAATCAAGGTAGAATATAAAATAAGTTGTAGTAGATCTTTAATTTTTATTTTTATTGACAATACTCTAAATTTACATTATTGTGTCTAAAGTTTTAAATAAAAAGTTATTACATAGTTGAAAATAATATTTAATATATGAAAAAAAAGAAAACAAGGAGACAGTCTATATGAAAATAAATCCTTGTAAAATAAATTAGAAAAAGTGCACTTTGGGAAGAAAAATTGAATAAAAAATTGTCATACACTCGAAAATAAATAGTATTTAATAGGAAAAAAGGAAAATAAAGAAAAGAAGAGATAATCCATATGAAAATTTAAATAAAACCTTGTACAATAAACTGGAAAAAGCTTTTTGAGAAAAAGAATTAAGTAAAAAAAGTGTAGATTATACCTATAGGGGAATTTTTTTTTTAAGACATGTCAAACCCAGAGAATTTAGTTAGACCACCCGTCCTTTCCCAGGCTAATAATCGTCCTGCCAATGCGCAGTTAAGTTTAGAGGATTTAAACGCTTTAATAGCAAATGTAGCGACAGAAGTTTTTAGGAGGCAAGGACCGGGAATCATACAAGAAACCCTCAACTCTGAAGCGGGACATGGTATAGTTAGAGATCAGGTAATAAATGAAGAGTACAGAAACAACCTTGGGGATCTTGATAAGATTCCCGATATCGTAAAAGGTTTGCGCGAATTCTCAGGAAAACAAGGTGAGTTTAGCTCTTGGAGGAAGAGTATGGAGCGCGTTTTACAGATATACGAAAGTACAAGGGGTACACCAAGGTATTATGGCATTTTGAATACGGTTAGAAACAAGATAGTAGGTGACGCGGACATAGTCCTCGAATCTTATAATACGCCCCTGGACTGGGTGGCAATTTCAAAATGTCTAGCAACACATTATGCGGACAAGAGAGATCTTGCGACTCTCGAGTACCAAATGACTTCGCTTATACAAGGCAAGTCGTCGGTACAAGAATTTAATCAGCGTGTTTATAAACACCTTTCACTAATATTAAACAAATTAGGATGCTTGAGTGCATCAAATGAATCAATATGCCTACTTACGCAAACGTATAGAGATAAGGCACTGGACACCTTTATTAGAGGTCTGAACGGTGACCTACCTAAACTTCTCGGAATGAGAGAACCATCGGACCTCCCGCAGGCCCTCCATTTATGCTTAAAGCTCGAAAACCAGACGTATCGAGCAAATTATGCTCAGAATACTAATTTCAGCGGAAGGGGCAGCAATTTCCGAATGCAATCCCCTCCACTACCACCTCGCAGTCGGCCAGGATTTCAGCAACCCCATTATAACAGAAATTCACAAATACCATCTCGTTCCCAACCAATGGCATTTTATCCCCAGCTAGCTCATGTACCACGAAGTTCCCAAGAGCAATTCAGATCTTCTAACCATCAGAATCTCAGTTTTGACAAATCTTTCGGCCACCAGCCACAGGCCCCACCTAGACCTCTAGTTCCGAAACCACAACCTAGAGCAGAACCGATGGAGATTGACGAATCTATGAATAGCAGGAGAATCAATTATATGAATAGACCGAAGCCAGGTTATACCTTTGATAGGCCACCAGCATCAGTTAATCAACCTCAACGTAAAATCGCACGGAATTTTCACATAAATTCTGAGTATTCACAATGTGAGGCAAACACAAATCAAGGAAGAAATCAATCGGAGGAGACCTTCGAGGATTACTTGGCCTCCACGCAAGAACCGACAATGCTTGAAAGCCAGCAATTAGAATTTAGTGATATACATTTTTCAGGATAACAAGCCCCTCGTTGCCCTATATAGAGTGTAAAACGAGGAGCGGCGACATTTTGAAAATTCTTATTGATACAGGGTCGACAAAGAACTACATACAACCACAATTTGTTGAAAAACCCCTAGCGAATAAAGAACTCTTTTATGCAAAATCAGTAGCAGGTGATGTGGAAATCAGGGAACACACTTTTGCTAATTTGTTTAACTTAAATGATAAAATAAAATTTTATTTAATGCCTACATTGAAATCTTTTGATGGTATAATAGGGAATGAAACATTACAAGAACTTGAGGCAGTCATTCATACCAGCAAAAACTTCTTACAAGTTAAAGACGGCGTTAGAATCAAAATCAAACAACTAAGGTCCCACTCTCCTATTAACTCGATAGAAATTCATGACGATAACCTAACCCCATTACAGAAAGAAAAACTAAAATATATAGCCGGAAAGCACCCTAAACTTTTCGCGGACCCGGACGAAAGACTGACATTTACAACGAAGGTAGTCGGTGAAATACGCACTAATACGGACACCCCTGTCTACACCAGACTTTACCCTTAACCGGCATCGTTGAAAACTGAGATTGAAAAACAAGTTGATAAACTGCTACATGATGGCATCATTAAGCCCTCACGCTCTCCATACAACTCTCCCGTATGGATAGTCGGCAAGAAGCCTGACTCGGAAGGCAACAAACAGTACAGAATGGTAATAGATTACAGGAAACTCAATTCTGTAACTATTCCAGACCGTTACCCAATACCCGAAATAAATATTGTAACATCTCAGCTAGGTGAGAATTCTTTCTTTTCTGTAATCGATTTAAAAAGTGGCTTTCATCAGATACCACTAAAACCAAGCGATCGCGAAAAAACAGCGTTTTCCATTTGTAATGGCAAATTTGAATTTACTCGCCTACCCTTTGGCCTTAAGAATGCGCCGTCAATTTTCCAACGAGCCCTTGACGATATTCTACATGAGCATATAGCAAAAATTTGCTATGTATACATTGATGATATAATCATCTTTAGCAAAACAGAGAGCGAACACTTCGATAACATAGAGAAAATTTTCAAAACCTTAGAGGAAGCAAACCTAAAGGTTCAGCTGGACAAATGTAAGTTTCTGCAGAAGGAAGTTTAGTTTTTGGGTCATATTATCTCTGAGAAAGGTATACGTACAAACCCCGCTAAAGTCAAGGCGATATCAGACTTTCCCGAACCTAAAACCCTGAAGGAACTTCGATCCTTCCTAGGACTATCGGGGTATTATAGGAAATTCGTAAGAAATTACGCTAAGTTAGCCAAGCCCCTAACGTCGCTTTTAAGAGGGGAAGAAGGGCGAATATCGAAAAGAAAATCCTCTCTAGTACCGATAGAATTAGACTTTGAAGCCAAAGAAGCATTTAGGAAAATAAAACATTCCTTGGTTTCGGATGATATAGTATTGGCATATCCCGATTTTACAAAGGATTTGGAACTCACAACCGATGCGTCCAAATTCGCGTTAGGCGCCGTTTTGTCACAAAACGACAAACCTATCGCATTTATCTCCAGAACTTTGCATAAGGCGGAAGAGCACTATGCTGCCAACGAAAAGGAGCTCCTTGCTATTATTTGGGCACTTAACTCGTTTCGGAATTACCTTTATGGCTCTGTCAAAGTTAAAATATACACAGATCATCAGCCGCTGATCTATGCCTTAAGTAACAAAAACAATAATAGCAAGATGAAGCGCTGGAAAGCCATCCTGGAGGAGTACGATTATGAGCTCTTATACAAGCCAGGCAAAGCAAATTTCGTAGCTGATGCCCTTTCAAGAATACCAATTGAAGGTGACATTAACACCCTGTCTATCGCTACAAACAGCGCCGAGAGTTCATCCCACAATTTGGTAAGACATGTAGATTCACCGATAAACGCTTTCAAAAATCAAATTTTTCTGAATATTGGACCCACACCCGACTACAAATTTGAAATTATTTTCCCAACGTATCACAGACACACAATAACCCAGCCATACTTTAATACAGAAAATCTAGTTAGAATTTTAAAAAAATATACAGTGATGTGAAAAATAATAAGGACACAAATGTCCAGCAAAAATATTTGATCATAAAATAAGTAAAATGAGAGAAATTCTAAAAAATAACTGTATTAATTTTCAGCTAATATATTAAAAAACAAGTCCCGTTACAAAAATTCAGAGAATTTGTATACATTTAATAAAATTAGGTTGTTAGGCAGAGATCAGTTGGTTTTGGTTGTGCGAATTAATAAGGACAGTTTGTCGTTTAACTAAAATAAATTAATATCTAAGCTTTTGAAAGTTATTTTGAAGTTTATTTATGTGTACAATAGGTAAGAAACGTGATTTTAGTGAAACTTTAAATTCAATACAAACTTAAAAACAGCTTCATTTCGTAGTTTTTTAGAGCAAAATGGGAAAATCTAAGCACTGTGACCCAGTACTACGAAAAACTATTAAAGATTTGCATAAAGATGGAAATTCTTATAGAAATATTGCAAGGTTGCTTGGAATTTCAAAAACAATGGTAGAAAATGCAGTCAAATGGATTCCTATTAGAGAAACACGTGGCAGAAAACCAAAAATTACACCTGCAGTAAAACGTGGAATCATTCGATGTGTAAAAAAGAATCCATTTATTTCATCGAAACAGATAAAAATTGATTTAAACATTAACATTGACTCATCAACAATTCGAAAAACCCTAATTAAAGAGAACCTTAAAGCTCATAGTGCTAGAAAAGTACCAATGTTGTCGAAGAAGAACATACAACAAAGGCTAAAATTTGCTGAAGAGCACGCATGCTGGCCTCAAGAAAAATGGAGAAATATTCTATGGTCGGATGAGACAAAAATTAATTTATTTAATTCGGATAGGGGTCTTCATACTGTAAGAAGACCAATTAATACGGAATACAACCCAAAACACACCATTAAGAGGGTAAAGCACGGCGGTGGTAACATTATTGTTTGGGGGTCATTTTCCTACTATGGTGTTGGGCCACTGTATCGTATACAGGGCATTATGAAAGCAACAGATTATGTTGATATTCTACATAATTGTATGCTTCCTTATGCCGAAGAAAATATGCCACTGCAATGGGTGTTCCAACAGGACAATGACCCCAAACATACGGCAAAGTGCACCAAGACGTGGTTTGTGAATAATAAAATCAATTTATTAGAATGGCCTGCTCAGTCTCCCGATCTAAATCCGATCGAGAATTTGTGGAGCATAGTTAAAACTTCAATTAGAGGAAAGTTTCCCACGAATTGCGATCAGCTATGGGAATTAATTCAGACTGCGTGGAATGATGTACCGCTTTCAGTCTGTCAAAACCTTGTTGACTCTATGCCACGACGATGCCAAGCAGTTTTAAAAAACAACGGCGCCTCAACAAAATATTAACCACTGGAAAGCAGTATTATTTGTGGATCTCTTTTTTTTTAAGTAATATAATTTTTTAGGCAATAACACGAAGTGTCCTTATTTTTTTTCACAGGGTGAATTTGTATTTTAAGTTAAATCTATTTAAAAAAATTTAAAATAAAAACAACAATTTTAAAAAACATAATGGATCTCGTTTTTATAATATATTACCTAAAAATATGTACAGTTATTTTTAGCAATTCTCTCATTTTAATTATATTATGATCAAATGTTATTACTGGACATTTGTGTCCTTATTATTTTTCACATTACTGTATGTATCCATCTATTATAAACGGAATAAAAACAACAGAACCTGTCATGGGAGTAATACAAGAGGTATATACGGATCACTTTACGAATTACAAAGTTAGGTTTGCAAATAAACAAGTAACTGATGCCAGAAGTGAACAAGAACAGGAAGAAATAATCGTAAGTTTTCACAAGCGAGCGCACAGAAACGCAAGAGAAAATAAGATACAAATACTTGAAAATTATTATTTTCCTGCCATGGCCAGGAAGGTGAAGAACCTTATTAAAAAATGCGTAATATGTAAGGAGAACAAGTACGACCGTCACCCCATGAAGCAACAGATACAGGCTACGCCTATACCACAATTCCCAGGGCAAATAGTCCATTTGGATATATTTTTAGTTGGAAAGGAATTGGTACTGACCGCAATGGACAAATTCTCCAAATACGCCATTGCACGGCCTATAAGATCCAAAGCGACTGAGGATATAAGACAACCCCTGAGGGATATTCTTTTCTCATTCTGTCGTGAAACTTTGGTTATGGATAACGAGAAATCTTTTAACTCGGAATCTATTAAATTTATGATTGAGAATGAGATGGGGATACAAATTTTTCGAACAGCCCCATATACAAGCTGTTCTAACGGACAAGTAGAGCGGTTCCACTCCACCCTCCAGGAAATTATGCGTTGCCTCCAAAAAGAACAAGCGTACCGGTCATTCCAGGAATTACTAGACTCCTCAGTAAAGGAGTATAATTTCTCTATTCATAATGTTACGGGAAAAAAACCAATAGAAGTTTTTTTCGGTAGACGAGTCAGCACCAATTCGGAGCAACTCCAAGAAGATAGGAAAGAAAATATAAAAAAACTGATAGGAAAACAAAAAAGTGACGTTACCTATCATAATGCAAATAGGGAACCACCAAGGGAATATTCGGAGGGAGATGAAATATTTATAAAAATAAATCGAAGGAGTAGTATGAATAAGGGGTTTCTAGATACACATTTTCATATAAAAAATGTGCATACCTTAACCCTTTAACGGTCGATGGGGTTAAATTCGACCCCATGATATTTTGTGTTATGAGGCGGCAGCGTGTTCGGTTTTGCTTAAAGTGAAGTCGTGGTGGATGTTATTTTTGTTGAAGTGAAGTCGTAACATTTAATAAAATTCAATTACTGCGGTATATATTAATATCGGTTTTGCTTAAAGTGAAGTCGTGGTGGATGTTATTTTTGTTGAAGTGAAGTCGTAACATTTAATAAAATTCAATTACTGCGGTATATATTAATATCGGTTTTGCTTAAAGTGAAGTCGTGGTGGATGTTATTTTTGTTGAAGTGAAGTCGTAACATTTAATGTGTTCGGTAGAGGGTTAATACAATATGAATTAAACTACATTAGGGCGGTTTACGAAAGTCTGTGATTTTTTTGCTAGTATTTAATAAATAAAATTCAATTACTGCGGTATATATTAATATCGGTTTTGCTTAAAGTGAAGTCGTGGTGGATGTTATTTTTGTTGAAGTGAAGTCGTAACATTTAATGTGTTCGTTAGAGGGTTAATACAATATGAATTAAACTACATTAGCGCGGTTTACGAAAGTCTGTGATTTTTTTGCTAGTATTTAATAAATAAAATTCATTTACTGCGGTATATATTAATATCCCTAATACTACTCGTATTTGTTATCAGTATAAAATGTTAACCACATTATTTAAAAACAAAACATTTATTTATTTTTAGTGTTAATCATATACCAACATACTTATAAAACATATGTATATTAGAAACAATTCTATATTTTTGTAGACTAAATAATTTAGTTAAGAAAGGTGGTAGTAACGTTGGTGGCGACTCAGTTGATAAATCATTTGAATACGACGATTATTAAATTAGTATATAAATATGAGAAACAATTCTTATCATCTCATTTAAAAATATATCACTAACTTAAGAACACGTCTATTAAAAAGAAAAACTAAAATGAAAAATATTTTTATCATATTTTTTTCATATATCTATATCATACAAGTGTTTTCAGCTACATTACCTATTGATTTGAGTGAAAATGAACTTAAAAATACAGAATTTGCTATAAAATTACCGAACAATGATACTGTGAGCATACAACTAAATTTCAAACTTTTAAAGTATAGTAATGATTTAAATAAAAACATCGAGTTAACAACAAAAGCAGAAAATAAATCAAACGAAGAACAAGAAGACTCCCCACCGCCTATAAGTCAACCTTTTACTGTTGAACAAGCTATTGAAACATTTAGGCAAGATTTAGTAAAAAAAGAAAAAAATATTGCAGGAATAATTGAAAGTTCGGCTCCATTTTATAGACATTTTCAACTTCAATACAAAGATAATATAAAATTGAGAATCCGTTGTACATATGACAGCAATTACTTGAAACGTCGATTAAATATTTCATGCTTCGAATACCGTCAAGTTGAATACGAGAGAATTTTAAGTAATGGTGAAATTGAGGTGGCTTCTGAGGATGATACAACGTACCGATCCGATGTTACATTAATCAACATTCAAGATTACACACATGATTTGGATATGGAAATAATATAAATTAGCTGATATGATGAAATTCGTTTACTATTAGTTAGTTAGTATAAACTTTGATGTTAATGTGATAGGAGGTTTTATTAAAAAATGAATAACGAGTTTTATTCGAAAATTTTACATAAATTCATGAAGGAAGAAAAGCTTTTGTGTTATGATCATGAGATTATTTTGAAAAAATTAAAAGCTCAATTCGATGAATATGCATTTTATAAGAAAAGTAAATCAAAATTTGGATATCATTATAACAATTGTGTGTGGTCCAACGATGAAACAACTTGTGGACCTGATACCTGTAAATGTTCCCTTATCGATAACAGTTGGGATCAAGCATTATATATAATGAATTTTTATTATAATTTAAAAGCATAGACTTTATCAACAGTTCTACAGTCATCGTTGTCACTTAATTAGTACTAAACAATGTCGGAGGAGAGAATTTTAGTTGTAGACGTACAAGGTTTTTATCTCAACAATAAATTCATTGTAAAAGAACTGAGTATTTCAATTGACGACTCACAAGTTCAAACATTTATTATTAAACCACCTTTTCCATATTCATCGTTGACAACAAAAGAAAAAGCTTTAATTGACTGGCTTTATAATCATCATCATGGATTAAAATGGAAAGATGGTGATTCAACCTTATCAAATGTTATGAACTATTATATTACACATGTTAAAGACAACAATTTTATTTATTATGTTAAAGGATTAGAAAAAATTAAGTGGATTCAAAATATTTCTAAAGATGAAATTAATTTTTATAACCTAGATGATCTAAATTGTCCAAATTTGAAAACATTATATAAAAATGATAAATCTATAAATGTTTGTTCTTATCATAGGAAATATTGTATATGTGCTGAAAAAAATGTAATACTCTTAAGAAAGTTTATTAAATCAAATATTAATAAAGAAAACATAAAATTATAAAAAAAGAAATTTTTGATTATTATTATTTAACACTTAAATCGACTAAAATAAACATCAATCATCAGTTCATTCTGAATACTTGTAATGTCAATAACGATCTCTTTAACCGGAAACACTTCAACTTTGGTTGGAGAATATTTTCCTCCAATTGAACTGTCTACAAATTATGTTTGTGGACTTATTGATTTTGTAGCATTCAATTCCATACCCAATGTAGATGTTTACAACAATTTGTTTCATATAGGAAATCATGTTATTACTATTCCAGTTGGTTCATACGAACTTGAAGATATTGATTTTTTCCTAAACTCAAGCTTAAGAGATATCGAATCAATTAACCTAATAATTGAAGCTAATAATAACACACTTAAAACTGAAATAACCTCATCTATGGATATAGATTTTTCACAACCAAACAGTATAGGAAAGTTACTTGGATTTAGTAAAAGAAAACTAGAAGTAAATTCAACTAACTATTATAATACTAATCAAAATCTTAAAAATGATAAATCTTTGGAAGTGATGATTGTAGATGTTAATTCATTGAATACTACAAAGTTATTTGAATCTGATTTACCTACACATATTACGAATGTTAATACAATACGCATTGAAAGCAACTTAACAACCGGTTCATTTATTAATAATACTTCGAATCATACTATTCATGAATTTCCTCTTGATGTTCCTCCAGGATATAAAATAAACGAAAAACCTCGAAATGTTATTTATTTACCCGTCAAGTGTCAACAAATAAACAACATAACGATTAGAATCTTAAATCAAGACGGTGAACTTATAAATTTTAGAGGAGAAAAAATCACTCTTAGACTCCACTTCAAACCAGAATAATGATCATTTACAATAAAAACATAGTGCAAAGAGGATTTCCATTCAATACCGCACCAACTCACATTCCAGAAAGTATAAAAAATAAAAAACTGTTGTCCTCATCTAATACAGAATACTTAAAATCGTTGGGATTTAATCTGCAACAATGAATGAAATACTAAATGTTCTTCAAAAACCTATGAATGATGAGAGTATTGTAAAAAGGGAATATCATAGTTACTCTCCGTATCTAAAATCATTTAACAACAACGATGAGATTCGTATACCAATTCAAAATCAGGATCTCTTCGTCTTACCAAGTGAGAGTATGATTTACATTCATGGTTTTATAGTAAAGAAGGAAGCAACCAAAGAGGTTCCAGCTATAGATGTGAAATTAAAAAACAACTTTGCTTCATATTTGTTTGATGAAATTCGTTACGAAATTAATGGTTTTGAAGTTGATCGTACACGTAAACTTGGAATTTCATCCACCATGAAAAAATTTGTATCGTTGAATAAGGCTGAAAGTGATGTATTAAAAAACGCTGGTTGGTCTCTTACTGAAACTTGCGCTTTAGTAAAAAGTCATTTTAGTTGTTGTATACCTCTGAAAATGTTGCTGGGTTTTGCTGAAGATTATAACAAAATACTATTAAATTCGAAACATGAGCTTATCCTTCAACGTTCTACATCCGATGAGAGATCATATTATTCTACAAATGCAACTGATCAGTTGAAATTAACAATTCTGGATATAACATGGAAAATGCCACACATTCAACTATCAGACTTTGCGAAATTGGAAATGTTTAAGATAATCAACAGCAAACATTCTATACCAATTGCGTTTAGAAGTTGGGACTGTCATGTAAATCCTGTTTTACCAAAGAGTACAAAGGTTTTATGGAATGTAAAGCTTTCTCCACAAAACGAAAGACCACGATTTCTTATAATTGGTTTACAAAAAGAGAAAATTAAAGAAGATGGAAATATATTTGATCATTGCAATATCTCTAATTTAAAAGTTTATCTAAACTCAGAGTCATATCCATATGATGATTTAAATAATCGTTTCGAAATGGGTCAGTATTCTGTTCTATATAATATGTATGCAAAATTTCAACAAAGCTTTTACATGCGAGAACCTGAACCATTATTAAATGTTGATGAATATAAGACTTATGCACCGCTTATTGTTGTTGATGTTTCACATCAAAATGAGGCTGTTAAAATAGGCCCTATTGATGTACGAATTGAATTTGATACTGAAGCAAACAAACTAATTCCAGATAATACATCAGCATACTGTTTAGTTATTCATGATCGTTTAATCGAATACTCACCTCTAACAAGCGAAATTAGAAAAATTATTTAATTATATTTATTTTGAAATTTTTTTAATAAATGAAATAATATATTTATTTATAAATAAAACAAATTCTTAATCAATGTATTTTATTAAAACAATTATAGTTTCTTTTTAGTTTAGTTTCGAAAACAAAAACTTTAAACATAAATGACCACAATTTATTGTATTAAAATTTTGATATCTATCATAATTATAACTTATATTTTTTCCTAAATATTTTATTAATTGTTTCGGTGGTTGCAAGTTACCAAAGCTATCAAAATATTCAATTTGATTGTTGTTTTTCCAGTACGCTACCCAATGTGTGCCAGATCCCTTTGAAGTATCCAGATTAATTATTCCACATTCTTTTTTAAATGATGTACTTGGAAAAGTGTTGCACATAAACACACCTCTAAAATTTGGAATATGTTTTGCATATTTTCTCAAGTCTACATCAGAAAGGGCTCTTTTAGGTAGCTTCATTAAAAATTTTGTTGATAAAGCTTTAAATATAATCCAAAACCTTTTTTATATGGTTTTAAGAACATGCCTTTTCCCATCGCAATGGCTTCCATTGTATTATTGTGTCGTTTTGCTTCAGTCAGCTGTTCCTTTCCATTTTTAACTACATTGATTGCTTTTGTAATACCAGATACACCACCAGCTAAACCACCAAGTGCACCCAGTGCAGCAAATATAGGGGCAAGTGGAAGAAAACCTCCAGATTTTGGTAGCGGTATTATTCGAAGTGTTTTTATTAACGATTTTTTCTTCCCCTTGAAAATATTGTTTACAACTTTTCGTGAAATCTTTATAGCATCTTTCAAGTTTTCACTTTTCTTTATATTCTTTCTTGCACTTTTCAATGCATGTGTAAATAGTTTGTGGGTATTTTCTGGAGACGACTTTTTAGTTTTACTAATAACGTTACCCATACCGAATTTTGTTTTTGCTTTCATTGCAGTAGCAACAAACCAAGCGTTTGATTTTTCACCCAAACTACTATCGCTTGCTTTGACCCTTTGCCAAGCCTTTTCAGTTAAAATTCTATCAGCAATATGTCTTTTCTCTAAATCTTTATTGTTTGAGTATGCTATATCGTGCTCTCTGCAAGCAGTATCCAATGGATTGATTCCTTGATCACCTCTAGCTAAACGTTTCTTTAATTTTGTACCAGGTCCGCAAAATTGATAACCGGGTAGATGAAGTTCAATGGGAAGTTTATTAATTATTTTATTTAGAAAACCTTTACCAATGAAGGATGGATGGCGACTGAATAACTTTTTATAAATGATAGTCATATCTATTGATACTTTATCGATTAAAGATTGAAATTAAATTGATTGAAAACAAATAAAAGAGACTGGTTTATATATTATGTTATCATTAGATTTCAGAATGCGTTTTTTTAAACAACATAAAAGGATTGATGTAAAGAATATCGAATCAAAGTTCGTTTCATCATCAAATAAAATTCGTCATAGTTCATTACTACCGAATTCTATTCGAGCTCTTATTGTGGGTCCATCAAATTGCGGAAAAACAAATGTTATGATCAGTCTTATTGAAAGCCCTCATGGATTGAAATTTAAAAATATTTACTTATATTCAAAGTCAACACAACAACCGAAATATAAGTACTTAGAAAGTCTAATTAAACCCATTAAGGAGATAAATTTTTCATAATTTTCTAATAATGATGATGTTCTATCCCCAGACGAAGTTAAACCGAATTCAATATTTATATTCGATGATATAGCTTGTGAGAAACAAAATCATGTACGTTCTTACTTCTGTTGATTCGCGATAATGCAAATATGATTATAATTTTTAAACAGGATGTAATGAATATTAAGCATATTTACAATGATCATGTTGGTTCTGATATGACTTTAAAAACATTTTATAAGTTATGTACCGAGTGTTGGAAAGAAAAATATGGTTTTCTAGTTATTAACAAGGATGATTCTATGAATAATGGTCGATATAGAAAAGGTTTCGATATATTTATAAATCTATAAAAGAAATATTACAGATATTTTAAAATCAGTACAAGATTAATTATTAAACTAATAACTTCTCAACTATAATCTGATACTAGCTATTAAATTGCTAACTGTTAAACTGATCTGTTTGATTTGTTTCTATTTCAATATATCAATATGAATACAAATCTAGTTAATAATCTTATTAAAACTCGAAATATTTTGAAAAAGAAATATAAAAATATTTTGCTTGGAGAAATCGCAAATGATGAGATGTTAGAAAAAACATTTAAACCAATATCAAAACCATTAAAAGAAATAGTTCAATTCCAATCAACTAATAATAATAATAATACTATAAAACATGAAAAGTATCCGGATAACTCTTTTAAACATGATCTTGAGAATAATAAAGTTGCCTTCAGTACCCCATATAAAAAGAGTAAGCTTGATTATAATACGTTTTCTCCAAGCTTTGATAACAAGAAAATCGAAAAAAGTTCAAACACGTTTAAATCATTTGATGATGATGAAAATAATGTTGATGACTATGATGATGATAATGTTGATAATAATGATAATAATAGTGTTGATAATGTTGATGGTGATAATGATGAAAACACCATTGCAATACAACCCGATCAAAGTATTCAATATGATTTATCGAAAGTTGATTTAAATATATATGACAAAACCTATGGACCTCGTAAAGATAAAAAAAATCAAATATGGAGACTGGGTAATGAACCCATTACTTTCAATTCAACCAATATTACTGTAGGTAATTCAAAATGGCCCTTCACATCAGGTTTATATGAATTGTTAGTCTATAAGGAACCAATCAGTTATAATAAAACAGATTTAAATAATTATAAACAAATATTGGAGATGACTAATGTTTATAAGCGAAATAACAGCATAAATGGTCAAATTAAAGGAAATCGTTCAACTAAATATACAACGATTATTAAAAACCTATTTAAACAACAGAAAATTCATAAGGGAAAAGGTTTAATGAAGTTGAATAGAAAAAAGACCAATTATGTTTATTGGGATGATCCTAACGAATTGGTTGATAGATTGCGTCTATTGATTTCATCCACAACAGCTGGTCACTCAAATCATAATAATGAAATTGTATCAATTATTGAGGAATTGAGAGAAGCAAAGATTATTATATAAATAGACTTAAAAATATTTAACAATTAATATTCATAAAATGCCTATCGATAAGTTTGGACATTATATTGAACAATCTGCAAGATATCAAAATCCGCATTTCAAGATTCATTTAGATAGTGATCGTAATTTCAACTTTAACTTGCGGAGAATAAAAAATATTGCTAATCCTGTATTGGAAAATGATGCTGTGAACAAAATTTATATGAAAAGTTATTTTAATGAAATAAAGAAACAACTGGATGCAATGTGTATGGAGAGAATTAAGGAAACGGAGAATCGTTTTAACGAAATAATACAACAACAAAACGTGTTGTGTACAGAAAAATTTGTAAATTTAGAAACAAGTTTAAGTAAACTAATACATGATCAAAGTATCTTACAAAATAATCTCGATCAATCACTAAAAGAAATGAGATCATTATTTAATTATAAAATTGATTCAGTTGAAGAACATCTTAAGCTCATTACAAAACATTTAAACATTGAAATATAAATCGTTTTGATTTAAATCCTACGTCAACAGCATTTAAATTGATGTAATCTAAGATAGATGTTAGAAATGGAACGACAAGAAGTGGTTCAGGAGCTTCATAAACAAGCACGCAGAAATTTCATTCGACGTCGAGTGGTACACAAGGGAATTGATGATCTTTGGCAAGCAGATCTTGTTGAAATGGGTGTTTACTCAAAATATAACAAAGGCTATAGATTTATTTTAACAGTTATAGATACATTTTCAAAGTTTGCTTGGGCTGTACCCGTAAAATCGAAAGGTAGTGAAGATATTACCAATGCTATGAAATCTATTTTTTCACTAAAGAGATTTCCAAAAAACTTACAAACTGATAATGGTAAAGAGTTCTATAATAAAATATTTCAAAACCTGATGAAAAAACATAATATCAATCACTATTCTACATATAGTATCATGAAAGCGTCTATTGTAGAACGATTTAATAGAACTCTAAAAGGAATGATGTGGAAAAAGTTTAGTCTACAAGGAAATTATCAATGGATACATATATTGAAGGATTTAATTAATGAATATAATAATAAAAAACATAGAACAATTGGAATGAAGCCAAATGCTGTTAACATTGAAAATGAAAGTTCTATATTAAAACAAGCCTATAATCATCCCAAAATATATAAATTTGGTAAACTAAAAGTTGGAGATCACGTTCGAATCAGCAAATATAAACATATTTTTGCAAAAGGATATACTCCAAACTGGACAACTGAAATTTTTAAAATTCGTACTTTACAGAACACAAATCCCATTACTTATTTATTAGAAGACTATCAAAGGAATCCGATTGTTGGTGGATTCTATGAACATGAACTATTAAAGACACATTTTCCAAATACATACTTGATTGAAAATGTTATTAAAGCTAAGGGGCACCAGGCGTACGTAAAATGGTTGGGATTTTCCAATCAACATAATTCTTGGATCAATAAAGATGAACTTCAATAATATTATATATACTTCAATATGAGATTTATTTTTATTATATTATAAAATTCTGAAAAAAAAAATAAAATAACATATAAAAAAGTTTTGTTTTGATTTTTTTTATTTCTAAACGATTAAATTTTATATCAACTTAGTTGAGTAAGGTTAAGAACAAGCACGATTAAATTTTATTCACACAAAAACAAATTGTGGTTACTTGTGTTTAAAATTCCTATTCAATAGATAACTATAGTTAAAAAATAAAAACAAACTAAAATATTTTATTGATATTCTTTATTTATTTATTTATTGTTTTTTCACGTTATATATCTTCCAAACCAAACCCCGACTGTGGGATGAATATAGTTATCGATTTAACTTGATCTGTCAGAAAACGATTAACCAACAACAACCTCTCCCTCCCCTAATCTGAAATTCAATGATGACCAACAACATTTTGCTCTAGATGATTTAGTTCAAGTAGTTCGAAAAGTGTTATTTGATAAAGAAATTAACATTAACAATATTAAAGACTATTTATAAACATTTCACATGAGTATATAGCAATCCTTGCAAAATGATCAAAGAAATCTACATATTTTTAAAATCATTCAGTAACATCATGATTAAAGAGGTTTGTTAATATTCAAGCACAACTAGAAAATATTAACAATTAATATTAATAATTATTATACACCTACCCTTTTACTGTTTACAATTCTTTTTATATGCATAAATGATATGGATTATTACACAAAACATGGTTAACAACATAGAATATTTTTTTAATAAAGATTTTCGATACCGCTAATATTACTATTGACCCTTTTTTTAAATATTTTAATCACGATCATTTCAAACAAACCTAAAAGGTAAATTGCCCACAAACACACACACACACACACACACACACACACACAGACACACACACAAACATGTACAAACACATGCACACACGCACACTCAAGATCTATACCTAGTATCTATCTCTGTAGTGTTTTATTAGAAATTTCAATACACCCTAATTCTTACTTTTGCCTCTTGAAAACAAAAAAAAAATCAAAGTTCGTTTTATTTAATAAAATTAATAAAAATACAAAAAAAGACTAAATATTTTTAGTTTTGTTTTTATTTATTTATTTATTTTCTTAACATATCATTTTTACAATTTTTCTTCAGATTTTCTTATTAATCTTATTGTTTCTTCTTCTACTGTCCTTCTTTCAAGAACGTCCCTAGCTGTAGGGGTTCCTTTCATACCTATATACTTCATTAATTCAGCTAAAAATTTAATTCTATCTTCTAGGCTATATTCCACTTCCCTCTCAGGTTCTGCTAGTATAGGATTTTTTGGTCTCTTTCTCAGGCAGGATCTATTGTCAGCTGAATCTGCTGGTATGGGATTTTTTGGTCTCATTCTCAGGCAGGATCTGTTGTTAGCAGGATTTATTATTCAGCAGGATCTGTTTGTTTTAGTTTGATGAATGTTGTTTGTCGAGTAATTCTTTTATTCATTTCTTCACTTAATTTATACCACTAAAACAAATCATAACCATCGTCTAGAGTTTAGGGATTTACTCAAATAAATTCTTATTTTTAATAACTGAATGCGCCTACAGAAACTTTATAAAAAAACGAAAAAACCGCAACAGAAACTTTTTAAAATTTTCTTTTTTTATTTATTTTATTATTATTAAATCTAAATATTATTTTTTTGTTATCGTTCTAGCTCAAGATACACTAAAGAAACAATGTGAATCTTAAATGTCATCGACGGCATTGATAAAACGGAAGCCGAAATTATTTGTTGAATTTTTTAATCGAATATTATTAAAATTAAAAAATTAACTATTATTAATATTTCCTTCTAATACATCAAATTTAAAAACAAATTAATAAAAAATTTAAGTAAAAAAAATTAATTAAAAATATTTGTTATTATTTTATTTTTTTTGTTAGATACACTTGATTGTAATGTATTAGTTTATTATAAATACTTGATTTGAATAGCAATATTATGTACAATGAATCGAATAGGAACTGAAAATGAAACTTTGGTTGATTCTTTGTATAATCATCAGACCATGAGAGTTGAAGTGGAAAATTTTCTAAACTATTATAGAGGATATATTCCGGGAGATCTCATCAGATATATGGAAAATTTCCTAGAAATCATACCTTTATATGAAGATTTGGAGTTAGTAGATTCATCAGTTCATGGTGTTCATTTTGAAAATTGTTTTAAATTGAAACAAATTACGGCTGATTCGAGTGTTATGTGTAATTGTAAATTATTTAGTCTACAAAAATATAGAATTGTTTCTAATATACATATGTTTTATAAGTATGTTGGTATATGATTAACACTAAAAATAAATAAATGTTTTGTTTTTAAATAATGTGGTTAACATTTTATACTGATAACAAATACGAGTAGTATTAGGGATATTAATATATACCGCAGTAAATGAATTTTATTTATTAAATACTCGCAAAAAAATCACAGACTTTCGTAAACCGCCCTAATGTATTTCATATTGTATTAACCCTCTAACGAACACATTAAATGTTACGACTTCACTTCAACAAAAATAACATCCACCACGACTTCACTTTAAGCAAAACCGAACACGCTGCCGCCTCATAACACAAAATATCATGGGGTCGAATTTAACCCCATCGACCGTTAAAGGGTTAAGGTATGCACATTTTTTATATGAAAATGTGTATCTAGAAACCCCTTATTCATACTACTCGAAGGCTAGGAAATAAGTTGTCACCTAGGTATAAAAAAGAAATAGCTGCTCAGAACTATAATACAACAATTAAAACTAAATCAGGAAGAATAGTGCACAAAAGCAATATTAAACGCACCTAAGAAAAGTATAACAGACTAATACCTCTTTTTACAGGACCAAAAGGAAAGATGACGAAAATCTTGTCGATTATCGCTGCTTGGACATTAATGACGAATGCTCAGCAGTTGGACGTACAAGACCTGACTAATAATAATAGGTACATTCCCATTAAGACTGGTGAGATACAGACCATTGACCACTACGACAAAATCTTACATTTTATTAATTTAACTGAATACGAAGAAACGATAGACCTTATCTACACAAATATAGAAAATTTGAAAAGTGCAACATTTGAGGACAATCAGCTCTTGAACGCCGTAAAAGGAAATTTTCTCTTGCTCAGGACAAGGATAAACAACTTACACAGTTTTCGCAGGGAAAAACGCGGACTCATTAACGTACTAAAGGACTAAAATATATCGCGGGTTCAATGGACAGCGATGACGAGAAGGAAATAACAGACGCTATAGAAAAAATACAGAACAATGAAAAGACTAGTAACGAAACAATGAATAAATTAATACTTGTAAATAGTTTAATGACAGAACACATTAAAAATATAACTAACCACATAAACTCTCAGCAAATCCTTATTAGTGACTATATTAATAAATTTAAAGATGACATTCGAAATAAAATTCAAATGATAGACGATGAGGTACAATTTATGCAACACATATACAGAATTAACAATGACGTACTGCTATTGAACAATCACATAGAGGACATCGGACGAATTATATTTTCATGCAAATTAGGTGTAATTCCTACCGATATATTAACACAAAAAGAAATTGACTTAATTACAGACTTTAACAGCTATAGTAAAATAAGGGTCGTGGTGCTTTTTCATGATAATAATATAATCCTGACACTATTTATACCCCAATTCTCTTCTAATTTACTATCTAGAATAATTTTTGAGCCAGTGCCAAACATCTTAAACAAATCAATAATTCTGAACCAATATGAAATATTAGCGGATGACGATAATAACATTTTTGACATTAATGTAAAAGATAATTTAGAAAAGAACTTAGTTGCCTTAAAAGATAAGTGTATCACTAATATATTAGAATTTAAAGAAGCACAATGCGAGTTAGTAGAATTTGAAGATTTTCCAGTAAAAGAAATTGTACAAGGGATTATTATATTAAAGCACTTTGAAGGAAATATAACTCATGACTGCGGTAGAATGAAAATAAAACAAACGGGGACATTCCTAATTAAATTTGAAAATTGTAAAATCAATATATTAAATAGAACTTATACTAATGTTAATATGAAGGTACACGATACTTTTGTCCTACCAAACCTAATCACAAAAATTAAACAAAATAATGTAACAAACCATGATTTCAAACTCGAAAATCTATACTTAAGACAACTACAACATGAGAATAATATTAAGATTCTAGTTCATAAGAGTAAAAATAGTAATATCATTAGTCTAAGCACAGACGTGGCAATAATAATCATCGTTATAGCATTTGCAATTATTATTAGGCATAGGCAAAAATGGTATAATTTGTCGAAACCACAAATAATAACAAGTGGAAAAAGTGGACCATTTTTGCAAATTACGACACCCCAAATAAATTAATCGATTGGGGACAATCGATATAAGAGGGGAAGAGTTATGGTAAACAATAATTAAAAATAATATAATTAATATTGCAACGTTTGCCAAATCAAAAAGTAGGAAATCAATAAATAAAAAATATTGTAACTTTTTTCATATTGTTAAAATTATTAAGAAAAGGGCAATAGCCAGACAAACTGCAACTTTGCAACTTTTACTAAGTCAACACAAGCAGTTGCAACATAAATTATTGGGAATTTTAATTGGATCAACTAAATAAATATTATTTGTAAATTTTGCGATTGCAAAATTATCAGGAAATCCAAATCATGCCACATTTAGAAGTAAGCTAAGAATAGGGTATAAGTAAGGCTAATTTTAAGTAATCATTGTCAATTATTTACCATAATTACCAATAAACGCGTCGGTAGCGGCGCAATAAAAATTTATTTTTTTAATTTCTGTAAAAAGAAAATATTAAGTTATACATTGGTACAACAAAAAGAAGTTTAGAGACAAGAATGGGAGAACATAAAATCGACATAACAAAGAGAAAAAAGAAACAACAGCACTCGCACAACACATACTACAAACTGGACACACAGCTGATATTGATAATGTTAAAATATTGGACATAGAGAACATTGAAAGAAAGCGTTTCACAAGCGATAGCTTACGTATACAACAGAATATACACAAAACAATGAACCTGAAAGAAGATACGGACAACATAAACGCAAGCTATAGAGTGGTTTTGAACAATAATTCAAAATAAACAGTGATAATAAATTTTAAGATGTGTTTGTTGTTTTTCGTTTTGTTTTGTTTTTGAAAAATTTTAGAAGTCCAAATGTATACAATTATGTTTTAAATTTTGTTTAAATGTAAAATCCCACAATTTTGTGAGTAATTTGTTGTACTCATTGCAAAAAAATTCACTGTAATAATTTAAATAGACGATCCCTTAAAAAAGTAGACAAAATATCTACGAAACGTCAGGAAAAATTGTAAATAAAAGGTATTTTTATTTATAACAAAAAAATAGAGGTCCAAATAGCAAGAAGGTAAAAAACTAAAAAACCGACAAAAACAGGAAACGGTTTATTTAGCTGATGGAACTGAAATAAAGGCAAGTGGAATGGGTGACTCTATCGTATACAGTGAAGGTAATGAAATCCAGGTACGTAATGTTTTGTTTATACCTCAGCCAGATGGAAGCCTGTTATCAGTGCGAAAATTAATTGCCAATGGTTTGACAGTAAATTTTAACGCAAATGGTTGTTTAAAATGTAAAGATGGTCGTACATATGCAAAGGAATTGTTATATAATATTTTATTCGTGCTCTACCAACAACCACATAAAAGTAATAAATTAACAAACAGCAAAAATGATTGTATACATATTTGGCATCGGCGTTTAGGACACAAGAACACCACCGCGATAAGATCAAGCGTAAATAACGAAATAGTAACAGGCATTAACATAAACAAGTGTAATTGCACATCAAGTTGTGAAATTTGTTTAAAGGCAAAGCTCACAAGAAACTCTTTTTCGAATAAATCGGAAATTAAATCAAGCGAGATTTTGGATCTCCTACATTGTTATCTTTGCGGGCCTATGCAAACTCCAACACCCGGTGGCAATCGTTATTTCTTAACGCTTATAGAAGATCACAGTCGTTTTTGTACAATATATTTCATTGCAAAGAATTTCGCGTTTGACAAGATTAAAGAATTCGTTGAACAATCAGAGAACCAATTTGGTAAACGCTTAAAGGTGTTCATAACTGATCGCGGCGGGGAATTTGTGAATGAAACAATAAAACAATTATTTAAAAGCAAAGGTATTATTCACCAACTTACGTGTCCATATACCCCCGAGCAGAATGGTGTTGCAGAGCGAAAAAATCGCAGCTTGGTAGAAATGGCTAGGTGCATGTTGAGCGACGCAGAAATGCACATAAAATTTTGGGCTGAAGCGGTCAATAATGCAAATTATATTCAAAACAGATTATTTTCTTCAGTTGTTAATAAAAAACCGTTTGAGTTGTTTAAGAAGACGCCAAACCTAAACCACGTTCGTATTTTTGGTTGTACTGCCTATGCTCAGATTAATAAATTGAAACGAAGAAAATTAGATGATGTTGCTGTCAAGTGCAAATTGTTAGGTTATGCTGAGGAGTCTAAGGGTTATCGCTTATTATACTGTAACACCAACAAAGTTGTTATCAGTCGAGATGTAAGATTTTTAGAATCCAATGTAAATCGTCGGTCCAACGTCGTAAAAGATGAGCAAAGTTCAGCAGTAGACGTAAATGTTTTATTCTCAAACCACAAATCTGATGTTCAGAAGATTTCTCCATAGGAAGATCTATCAAATTTAGAAGATTTTGAAGGGTTTGAGTCTATACGAGAAACTTTATCAGAATCAGAAACAAATGAATCTGCTCAAATGGAAACAGAAAATACGCCTAGAACTTCATTGAGACAAAACCAGGGTATTCCACCAAAGAAATATGGTTAAAAAGTTTACGCGGAAAATGATCCAGTCAGTTTTGTTGAGGCTGTATCAAGCAAACATAAAAATGAATCGATGAACGCAAGGAATGAGGATTTACGTGCACTTGAAAACAACAACACATAGAATTTGGTATAATTGACTAAAAATGAAAAAATAATAGGATGCAAATGGGTGTATAAAACAAAATATACAGCAGATGGTTCGAAGATATATAGAACACGCTTAGTGGCTAGAGGTTTTTCGCAGAAATACGGTGAAAGTTATGATGAAGTCTTTGCACCGGTCGTCAAGCAAACTTCTTTTCGTACATTATTAGCTATTGCAAGCAACAGGCAGATAGACAGCTTTTTTGTACGGTGAGTTGGATTCTAATATATACAGCTATGGACAGAGAAATAGCGCACTAGTCTTGAGCTTTATACAATGTATTATTGCTTCAAAAGTAGAAAACTTAAAACAAGAAATGTGATGCTCTTAGTTTGCTTTACTGCATTTCTCTGAATTTTTTATGGAATTGTACCGTTAAATAATGTACATGTTTGTTTTTGGTGTGTTTTGATTAAATAATTGTTTTATTGCTTGGACAATGAAATAGCGCATTAACTTTCGATTGTTGGCAGAAGAAGTTGTTTAGAATTCCGTTTCTTCGTTTTGGTTGAAAATTAATTAAAATATTAATTTTTATACATTTTTTTATTTTGTAATTAAAAATGGGTAGAGGACCACACTGTTCAGTTGAAAAAAAATATATTATCTGGGATCTTTATCAGAGAGGTAAAAAACAAGTGGAAATAGCTGAAATTATTGGTTGTTCCAGAAAAATGATTTACAACGTAGTCAAATGCATTAGTGCTGATCATAGTTTGCTAAAAAGAAAGAAAGATCGAAAGAATCGCCCTCGAAAAACAACCTTGCATCAGGACAGAGCAATTGTTCGGAAGAGTAAGCTTGATCCTTTCAAGTCCTCAAGAACAATAATGGCCGAAATAAATGAAGATTTTGGCTTAAATGTGTCGGCTAGACTTGTGCGAAGGCGGCTGAATGAAAATAACTTGTTTGGACGTGTTAGTAGAAAAAAACCTCTTCTGTCAAAAAAGAATGTTAAGGCGCGATTATCTTTTGCAAATACTTACGGTAGCAAAGACATAAATTTTTGGAAAATAATTTTATTTACGGACGAAACTAAAATTAATTTGATTGGTCCTGATGGAAAAACGTTCGTTCATCGTGAAAAGAACCAAGAATACAATCCTCGCTACACTTTAAAAACCGTAAAGCATGGTGGAGGAAATTTAAAGGTTTGGGAATCATTTTCGTGGCATGGCGTCGGAGCACTTGAAAGAATAAATGGCAATATGGATAAATTCGCATATCTTAACATATTAAAAAACACAATGGAGCCATATTGCTTCGAAAATATGCCTCTGAATTGGATCTTTATGCACGACAATGACCCCAAACATACGGCAATAGTAGTAAAAAATTGGCTTTCTGATGAAAAAATTCCAGTTCTGGATTGGCCTGCACAGAGTCCTGACCTTAGCCCTATAGAAAATTTGTGGAACGACGTAAAGGTTAAGGTAGGACAACTGAAATGTAAAAATTCTGATGATCTTTGGAAAGCCATAAAAGAAGCATGGGACTCTATTCCTTTAGATAAATGTCGAAAATTAATAGAAAGTTTGCCCCGCAGATGCGAAGCTGTAAAAAGAAATAAAGGCTACAGCACAAAGTACTAACATGGCAAGTATATTCGTAAAAATAAACCAAGTTTATAATTAATTTACTTCTTTTTTTTTGCAGATCGAGAAAAATGCGCTATTTTGTTGTCCACTTAAAATATAGACAAAGTCAAACTTTATAGATTTTATGTTGATTAAAATATCAGTTAGCATTGTTTTTAAGTTCTCCTTTTTACTAACAAGTTAAGTGAATTAATTTATGTAAAAATATTTAATGAATATATATATATTTTTGAATTTGTTGAACCATTTCTCAAACGACTATGAAGTGCGCTATTTCTCTGTCCATAGCTGTATATTAAACAGCCTGAAGGCTTGGTTATGCCTGGAAGAGAAAACCTAGTATGCAAACTAAACCACAGTCTTTACGGCCTTATACAGTCGGCTCGATGTTGGAATCTCCGCATTAACCAACTTTTAATTGATGCGGGATTTAGAAGGGGAAAGGCAGAACCGTGCTTATGTGTAAAGGGTGATGGAGAATTTATAACATATATCTTAATCTACGTAGATGATATAATAGTGGTCTCAAAGTCAGAAGAGAAAATAAAAGGAAACACACGAGCTCTCGAATCAAACTTTGAAATAAATGAGTTGGGAGATTTAAAGCTTTATTTAGGAATAGAGGTAAGCTCAGTCTCTGGTTTATTTTACCTGTATCAAAACAATACATTGACAAATTATTGGCGGAGTTTAATCTCTATGACGCAAAAGCATCGTCCATGGATCCCATGGATCCGGGATACCTACCGGACATTAGTGTGGCAATTTCGATTTTGTCGCGCAAGGTTACAAAACCAACTGAAGATGATTGGACAGAATTAAAACGTGTGATGAAATATCTAAAAGGTACCAAGCACTTAAAACTGCTCGTAGGCTCAAAGACAGAGTTAAGACTCAGAGGTTATGCTGATGCAGATTGGGCAGGGGAATTTAACGGTCGTAAGTCTACAAGTGGATATGTATTCAAATTAGGAGATGCTTTAATAAGCTATGCTAGCCGAAAACAAACACACATAACTTTAGCATCCACCGAGGCAGAATTTGTTTCTCTTGCAGAGGCATCACAGGAGTTGTTATGGATACGAGTAGTTCAGCTAATGGAAGAATTCCAAATTGACGTTATTAATCCGTTATTTATGAGGATAACCAAAGCTGTTTAAAAATGCTTCAAGACGTGAAAATATCATCAAGAACTAAGCATATAGATGTCAAATATTATTTCATCCGTGATTTATTGAAATCTGGTAAGGTATCGTTTCGTTATTGTCCGACTGACTCTATGTTGGCAGATATTCCAACAAATAAAAGTATTAAAATTGAGAGAATTAATTGGTTTATATCAATAACTAAAATAAAATCAAAAAATTCTAATAGCTGTAGCAGTTACAGGTATCGTAATTGGGCATTGACCAGCTTTGATGGTTATTGTTATACATTTGATATATATTGCAGAAAAAAATCTGAGGCTACCAACGATCCTCTGGGATCTCACGTTGTGAATGGCTTACTATCAAGAGCTCGAATAAATCCAAAGGAATATGTCGCGTATTTTGATAACTTTTACACCACCTACAACCTGCTTGTAGACTTTAAGAATCATGGATACAGAGCTACTGGAACCTTACGCGAAAACAGAACGAAACGATGTCCATTGATTTCATCAAAAGATATGCGTAAAAAGTCCAGAGCTGAATATGACCATAGGTTTGATAGGACAAATGAAATTCTAATGGTTAGGTGGAAAGATAATAATGTTTGCACGATTGGAACTAATTTTGAAACTGTAGAGCCTTTAGGTAAATTTAAAAGATGGTGTTCCACGTGAAAACAAAAAGTTGATGTAGATATACCTCACGTTTTCGAAAGTTATAGTAGAGGGATGGGAGGAGTAGATCAAATGGATCAGTCTATAAGTCTGTACCGAATTGCAATAAAAGGAAAGAAGTGGTACATTGTACGATTTTAGCCCCGATATTGGTGAAGGAACATGCGAGTCTTTTTGCTTGGGAATATCATCAATTACTGTTTTACATTTGTCATCCAATATTCCCATGAATCAAGATTTCAAGCTATTTTTTGACAATCAGCTTGATGGTACATTGGCACAATCCGAAGCAATCGATTAAAAAATTGTGAGAAAGAACTCCAAAAATGAATAGTAAAACAGACAAAGACAACACCAATGCATCTTATAGTATTATTTTAGTTCAAACTTTGGTGAAATTAAGAAATATTTTTTCTGTGATTTTTTTTAAAGTTTTGATGATTTAGACAATTATATTTTAAAGTTACGTACATGTTTTTATGTCGCATTTGTGTCGCTTTAAACCGTAAATTGTTATAGTGAAAGAGTAGTATTGACATTTTATTTTCATTGTTGTCATTATGTTAAAGTTTACTTATTTGTTTTCTCTAAACAATGTTACCAGATTTAAGAAAAACGTTTATCCCCGAAGATGTTGAAAAAGTCCCAACGTTGGATAAAGATTTTGATTAAGGCCACTGCAACTGAGAAGACTGTTACACTGTCTAAGGTAGCTGCGGCACATCCCGAGACGTCCTACGCGATATTATTTTAGAGCAAAGTTTCACGTTAAAATTGTTTGTTAGTTTAAAATTGTTTGAATAAGTTTGTAGCACCACTATCGTTAGTGCTTAATTTAAGCATCATTATATAAACATTAGTAGTTAAGAATCGGACTCATCCCCACAAAGACACACTACATTTTAACAGAAGCAATTGGGAATATAACATCTGGGAACTCAACTCTGCTGTGAACACAAACTTGAATTGTGCACTTTGGGGCAAAACACCAACTTTGTTTTTTAATATATAAGTATTGTTACCTTTTTAAAAGTAGAAAGCTTTTTATTTTTACATTTTTATTATTTTATATAATAGTAACTAAATATGATATTACATAAGACTCGTTGAATAAGAGCATTCATAAATTTAAAAAACAAAGAACTAAATTGAAAAGCTTCGTTTTTTTTTACTTTTGCATCATTGCATTTACAAAAGGGTTTGGGAAATTTTTACACTACACTAACAAAATTCACATCAATTGAATTAAAAATTATGGAGTTGGAAAAAGAAGAAATACTTAAAATTTTAGAAATTGAAAAAGATGCACCCATGGCTATACGACAAAAGTTCGACGTTATCTAAAATATTATTCTTTTTTTTAAATATTATTCCTATATTATTTTTTAGAAAATTATGGAAGAAAAACTTTAGCAATATAAATGCACCCATGGCTATTCGACAAAAGTTCGACGTTATTTAGAAACAAGTATCTAAAGGATCGAGCTTGACAGGCAGTGGCATCTTCAACGGGAGTTTCAGGTATTGCGTTTTGCATTTGGAGTGTTATCTTGTTTGATATTTTTATTTTTTACAGAGGAATATTGTAAAAACAGATGGAAATCTTTGCGGGACCGTTTTATTCGTGAGATTTCCGCCATTAAGTTAAAGTCGGGAGGCGATGCTGAAGAGAAAGCGCATTGGTGCTATATGGAATCAATGCGATTCTTAACAAAACATATTAATCCTAGAAAGTTAACTGAATATATTAATCTTCACTTTGTATGTACTAAATTTTAAATCACTTTTCTGAAATTCCTGTGTATCTTTTGTGCATTTCGTTAAAACTAGATTCAAACATACCTGTGAGTTCACGGTCCTGGTAAAGGCTTCGCACCCAAAACCTACGCATTGGAGCTTGTTCTAACATATCTAATGCTTCATTCATTAAGATGACGATTAGAACCTATTCCAATATGACCTTCAATAACATTTTTAAATTTTATTTTAATGAAAATGTAAAAACTACTATCCACTTTCTCGTATACTATGTGCTTTGTTGGTGGTTTTATCGATTTATATTATGAAATCAATAGTAAGCAATAAATTTAAGTGATGAATTTGTATTGGTAAAATTCTTTAAAAAAAACTTTTAAGAAATTAAATTCAGTCCGAGTCAAGTAATCGAATAAATAAAACGTATTTATTATTAACTTGTATAAAAGAAAATTAAAAATAATGACACAGAGACTAGTACTTGTCAAAATAACACAAATAATTTCCTGCGAAGTCCGCGTGACCCTTCAAAATAATATAGGAAACTATAACATTTATAGCAGGTGGAATTCCTCACTGCATACATGCTTCATCAGGCGAACTACGTATTTAAGGTTCCTTCATTACAATCTGCGATGGATCCCCTCGCAGCCATCAGTGCTGATGAATACAATATTCCTGTCCCCATATACGACTACATCTGCGGTGTTGCTCCTAATATCACAACATCAGAGAATAAGGTGTATTTCGCCAATAATACACCTCGCTCCAGCATCTTCGGTGCATTAACAGCTGAAAACCACAATGTATATGAGTGTTACATCAACCCACACATTACATCCGAGTGTTTAATCCGGAGTGCAGCCGTCACCCCGTAATCCGGAATTTTAACTGGAATCAATGGAGTACCAGATGAAAGTCTGCTCGGGTATCGAGAACTGCAGCGGTTACATCCCGATACGATATGGAAGTGTGCGTGTTTACATATTTTTGACGCGCCATGTTAAACATCGAAAAAAATGTTTTATTTTAAAATCAAGAAAATATTTTTGAATAATAAATTTGTTAATAAAACAGTGAATGTGCAAATAAAACGTTGTGTGAAAATTGAAAAGACTGTGTGTGCCCAAGAAGTGCAGATAAATATCAAATATAACAAACAAACAAAAAAACACATTATTTTAGTTGTTTATTTGTTTCAACAAATTATACATGAAAAAACTATATGAAAAATTTATTGTGCGGTTTGAAAAAAAAGACAATGCTAATAATAATAAACAACTTTCCTGCATATTTTTCCATTCATTGGAGTCTAATAGTGCATTTACATTACACCGAAATCTAGTTCTTATGAGATTTCAAGCAAAATCTAGTTGATTTTGAGTAGATTTCCCATACAATTTCAAATCTACTTCGCCACTAGATTTTGATAAAATCTACTCAAAATCTAGCAGTACTTTGTGGTGCAACTATGGTTTTTTCCAAAATATACTAAAAAATACTAAGCTGTTCAAAAAAATGACGTAAAATTGAAATTCAAAATAAACAAATAGAAAAATATAAAAAATTTTTATTAAAAAACTTCAAGAAAATGGAAAGTGCAAATCAAGATAAGAATATAAGTGATTTGCAAATTGTTAACAGAGGGTAATGTAATTTTTATTATGTAGTAGATATTGTTATATGTATATGTACATATTACACTCTTTTTACAGAAAGCGAATTTATAAGAAAAAGAAACCATGGAAGTTAGAGGAAGAGTCTCTCTTAATAACACTTTGGGGAGACTACATTGATGATTTTAGAGGGTGCCGTAAAAATAGCCATGTTTATCAAGAGATATCGGACGGCATGAAAAGTAACGGCTTCAATTTTAGTCAAGAGGAAGTAAGAGTTAAAATACACAACCTCACAAATAAATATAGGTAGTTTTTAAGATCAGTCATGTTTGTACATAAATTAAATATTAACTACATATGTATGTACTGTATTTCTAGAGACGAAAAGCGAAAAGTTGGGCCATCAAATTGGCCGTATTTTGAAAGAGTCCACCGCATTTTAGGAACTTTCAAATCAAACTCCATTGAGTTAGTTATGGATGAAAGCATAGGTATACAAACACTTTTTTACAGAAAGATACTTTTGCCTCTTAATAATCATGTTTTTTTTAGCAGACACCCCTAGTACGTCAAGGAGGTACTCAGAAGCTGCTCTTGAATCCGTAAATGATTCATCCCAAAATTCGCTGGATGAATCGTTCACTGCCCCACCACCAAAAGGAAAAAAAATTTCCTAACAATAATGCTGGATAAAATTCAGGAGTCAAATGAAATAATTAGAAAGGAGGTAGAGAGAAGTGCAGAGGTGGATTCTAAAATAATACAACTACAGGAAGAGCTTATTGAAGTAGAGAAAGAAAGAAATGAAATTTTAAAGAGCTTGTTAAATAAATAAAAAAGGTTTATTTTTATTAATATTTTTATATTTTTTTAATAAAATTATTTACTGTGTAAAAATTTTGCAATTGCATTTCTTATTTCTTCGCATTTAGGGTTATAGTCATATAAAAAATCTTCACAATTCGGCTGACTTCTCGGTGCCTCACTGTTTCCTTGCCAGTTTTCATTGAAGATTTCGTTGTTGTTGTTTAAAAAGTTGTGCAGGACACAGCAACATTTGATTATATTGTTAACATTGTCAATTTTATTGTCTATCCCCTTTCCAAGTCGTCGAAACCGTGCTTTTAAATGCCCGAATGCATTTTTAACAACCCTACGGCATTTTGACAAAGTATAATTAAATGTTTTTTGCTTTTCTGATGCATTAACATTAAACGGATAAGGTTACATCATGCATTCAGAGAGCCGAAAAGCAGAATCACCTATTAACAAAACAGGAATTTTTACCCCGTCGTAAAAAATTGCTTCTTGTTGAAATATGGGATTTTGCATTTTTTTTCTAAGCAAAAATCTCTCAAATATAGTTGAATCATTACATCGACCTGGACATCCAACATTAATATATAAAAATCTATATCTGTAGTCAACTACAGCGAGCAAAACAACTGAGTACCATCCCTTGTAATTATAATAATCACAAGTTTCCGAATAAGGGGGATGAATTTCGAAATGGCATCCATCTTTTTAGAAAAATTGAAAATGGTGCAAAATTTAAGAATAACCATTTTTTCATACAAAGATTATATAATATTCATACCTATCGCTCCAAAACATTGTGGAAATCCTATTTTGTAAAACCCTTTTACACATTCCTTAATTTTTGTTCCATTTATAAAATCCGATGGCAAATGTTCTTCTGAGAGGGTTTTCCAGACCTCATTACAAAATTCTTGCAATATAATGTATACACTTGCTTTGGATACTCCAAACGTGTGTGCAATTGACGCATATTCAGAAGATGACTTGAGACAATAAAGACCAATAGCAATTCGTTTTTGAAGGGAAATACATTTTCTGAAAGTTGTATCACTTTTGCTTAAAGAAATAAGTTTTAAGGATAACAACTGAAAACTTTGGCGGCTCATCCTAAAAGTTTCGACAAACATTTCATCCGACAAATTAGGAACATCTTCCTCCCAAAAGGAGCCATAACGAATCTATAACACAACATTTGTAGCAATATGTAGAAAGAAACAGCGTTATTTTTGTTTATTTAAACTTACATGTGTCCATTCCATCCGGCTATTTACCAATTGGGTGTAGTAATACATTTGAATTAATTTTTGAAATTTTACGTTCAACCAATGCTTCCGCCTTTTTCTACGCAACAGCATTATTTCTATTTGGATTTTTTTTTGCTTTCGATGAACAAAATAATAAAAGACGTTCTTTATTTTCCATTCCTTATTGTTATTTCACTGTTTTTATTATTAAAATGAAATCTTGCTAATGTCAAAAAAAAAACCAGTGTAAAAGATATAGATTTTAAAATAGATTTCAAATCAAATGAACTAGATTTTGGTGTAATGTAAATGCACTATTAAACAACCCTAACTAAACATGTAAAATAATCTAAACTACTGAACAAAGGAATAAGATAAAAAGGGTCAAAAAAATATCATAAATATACAATTATTGTAAAGTACAAAACATGTTCTGTTCCAAAATATCCATTAAGACAAAGGAAATATTATTTGTAACAAATTATTATTTAAAAAGACTTCAGTTAGCAGCTACACTGTCCTTTTAGCCGTGGAAGTTTCCAGTACATCGTTGGAAATGATTATTTAGTAGGCATGTGCCAAAGTACTGTATGTAAGTACGTTAACAAATGTGTAAAGGAATTGGAGGCAAAACTATAAAGTTTGAAGTGGAGAACTCAAATGAATGTATGAATACATTAATGGAAAAGTATAAGATCCCGGGAGGTTAGTAAAAATGATAAAATATTAAAATAGTGTTACATATTTCTTGTTACCTATAGTTATAGGATGTGTAGACGGTACACATTTTGGTTTGCAGAGGCCATCCAATAATTAACATACGTTTTTTAATCAAAAAGGATTCCACAGTCTTAATTCTATGCTGGTAAGTTTCCATTATATTGTTTAAAATTATTTAATTTTAAACTATTTTTTCTTTATTTATTTTTAATAAATAAAAAAAATATATATATATTCCCTTGACACACTTCCTTAAATTGTATTTAAAACACGCACAGGTTCCAAATGTCCAGCCGCCTGCACGTGCCAATCTCCGTTATCCTGCGTTTGAGAAGATAAAAAAATCAATTTGTCTACGTTAAAGCCTGGTGAATCAGAAAAATTATGTTTTATGTGGGTGGTGGCGCGGTTACAAACCACTGGAATCCAGTACTTGGAACATCTCTAATACAGGAAACCATGTCTCTGAATAAATTTGAAAACATTCGCCAAACTTTGCATTTCAATGACAATAGCAAAGACATTTCTAGGAGTAATCCTGAGTGTGATCGGCTTTCCAAAATACGTCCGGTGGTTGATTTCTTAAATGAGAAGTTTAGCAAAATCCCAATGAAAGAGTACCTCTGTGCGGACGAGCAAATGTGCTCCACTAAAGCACGGAATTCTTTGAAAAGGTATTACCCTAACAAACCACACAAGTGGGGATACAAAGTATTTGTATTGAGTGGTGTTTCTGCCTTCGCCTATAATAGAACAGAAATCGAAACAGGCAAAGAACATATTGTCTAGCAAGGGAAGCCAGATTTAAGTGCCTCGTCTTATGAGGGTGGCGCGTATAATTCCCAGAAAATAGAATTTCAAACTCTATTTTTTAACTTTTTCACTTCCCTTCTCGGAACAATAAGAAGAAATCGATGTCTCGACAGTTGCAGGGAAGGACAACAGAATCGTCAATCTGGCTTCCAGTTTTGCTGGGCAAGAACTTGAATTTAATGTTCGAAAATGGGATAAACAGAACTCAAAGTTTATTTGCATAAAGCCTAATGTAGTAGGAGAGTATAATCGTCATATGGGTGGCGTTGATCTACTTGACAGCATCATGGATGTATATTAAATACGTTTGCGAAGCAAGAGATGGCCCATGCTAATTTTTTACCACTATTTGTCACGATGGCCAATGCATGGATACTTTATAAAAGAACTGCTGAATACAAAGGTATTTCATCAAACTGCTTATCATCAGCAGATTTCCGTCAGCAGGGTTCTGCAAAATGGGTTTAAAAAAAGCACAAAGAGCCGGCTCAGCATGTACCCCCAAATGCACTCCGACAAGACTTCCACCTTCCACCCATATGCGCTTATCGCCCCATTTTTAAAACGGTAAGATATTGATCAACTGTGTGGTTAAAAAGTAACTTATTATTTTTTGAGTGTGTGTTTACCGTTATCTGTATTGTATCAACATAGATAATAAGAACAATAAGATTATGTAAGTTATGGTAAACAATAATTAAAAATAATATAATTAATATTGCAACGTTTGCCAAATCAAAAAGTAGGAAATCAATAAATAAAAAATATTGTAACTTTTTTCATATTGTTAAAATTATTAAGAAAAGGGCAATAGCCAGACAAACTGCAACTTTGCAACTTTTACTAAGTCAACACAAGCAGTTGCAACATAAATTATTGGGAATTTTAATTGGATCAACTAAATAAATATTATTTGTAAATTTTGCGATTGCAAAATTATCAGGAAATCCAAATCATGCCACATTTAGAAGTAAGCTAAGAATAGGGTATAAGTAAGGCTAATTTTAAATAATTGGCAATAAACGCGTCGGTAGCGGCGCAATAAAAATTTATTTTTTTAATTTCTGTAAAAAGAAAATATTAAGTGGCGCCCGAGCAAATCTAAACGCGTATCTTTCATTACGAAAAGCCCTGAAGTAGTGCGGTAACGAAAGTAAATATTATCCTCGCGTATCCTTGTAGTGTAAAGCAAGGACGAAGATAAAAATCAAACGCGTATCTTTTATTACAATAAGCCCTGAAGTAGTGCGGTAATAAAAGGGAAATTATATCCTCGAGTATCGGAAAGTGATCAGTAGTGAAAAAAAATCTAGTAAAAAGGCTCCTGAGTAGCTTAGCAAAAAGGGAGGTATTATGTACCAGCCTTACTAGTAATAACAATATCCTATATGAACTAATTGTAAATTAATTTCGAACAATAAAAAGACGAGTAAAAAAGTGCATGCTGAAATATTAAAGTGTAAAAGTGACTCACGAACAGAAAAATACTAACTATCTGTAAATTAATAAAAAGACGAGTAAAGAAGTGCATGCTAAATTACAGAAACAATTAAGATAAAATATTAAAGCGTAAACGCAACGAACTATCTGAAAATAATTATAAAAACTCTAACAATAAAAATGCAAATGAGATACAAAAACGATTAAGCTAAAATAATATATTATAAAGAGTCACTTGTATGGAAATCGAATCAAAATAAAATTGGTTGAGGAAAGAACGCAAAACAGGAAACCGAAGTATCAATCGCCGTGTTAAATAGGGAGCTCCAGGAAACAAAACAACGCCCTCAGCAACATACAAGATTGCAACAGCCGCAGCTATACCATAAAGAAGACAACAAAGAAACTATATTAAATCAAGGACCAAAAGGAAAGATGACGAAAATCTTGTCGATTATCGCTGCTTGGACATTAATGACGAATGCTCAGCAGTTGGACGTACAAGACCTGACTAATAATAATGGGTACATTCCCATTAAGACTGGTGAGATACAGACCATTGACCACTACGACAAAATCTTACATTTTATTAATTTAACTGAATACGAAGAAACGATAGACCTTATCTACACAAATATAGAAAATTTGAAAAGTGCAACATTTGAGGACAATCAGCTCTTGAACGTCGTAAAAGGAAATTTTCTCTTGCTCAGGACAAGGATAAACAACTTACACAGTTTTCGTAGGGAAAAACGCGGACTCATTAACGTACTTGGTAAAGGACTAAAATATATCGCGGGTTCAATGGACAGCGATGACGAGAAGGAAATAACAGACGCTATAGAAAAAATACAGAACAATGAAAAGACTAGTAACGAAACAATGAATAAATTAATACTTGTAAATAGTTTAATGACAGAACACATTAAAAATATAACTAACCACATAAACTCTCAGCAAATCCTTATTAGTGACTATATTAATAAATTTAAAGATGACATTCGAAATAAAATTCAAATGATAGACGATGAGGTACAATTTATGCAACACATATACAGAATTAACAATGACGTACTGCTATTGAACAATCACATAGAGGACATCGGACGAATTATTTTTTCATGCAAATTAGGTGTAATTCCTACCGATATATTAACACAAAAAGAAATTGACTTAATTACAGACTTTAACAGCTATAGTAAAATAAAGGTCGTGGTGCTTTTTCATGATAATAATATAATCCTGACACTATTTATACCTCAATTCTCTTCTAATTTACTATCTAGAATAATTTTTGAGCCATTGCCAAACATCTTAAACAAATCAATAATTCTGAACCAATATGAAATATTAGCGGATGACGATAATAACATTTTTGACATTAATGTAAAAGATAATTTAGAAAAGAACTTAGTTGCCTTAAAAGATAAGTGTATCACTAATATATTAGAATTTAAAGAAGCACAATGCGAGTTAGTAGAATTTGAAGATTTTCCAGTAAAAGAAATTGTACAAGGGATTATTATATTAAAGCGCTTTGAAGGAAATATAACTCATGACTGCGGTAGAATGAAAATAAAACAAAAGGGGACATTCCTAATTAAATTTGAAAATTGTAAAATCAATATATTAAATAGAACTTATACTAATGTTAATATGAAGGTACACGATACTTTTGTCCTACCAAACCTAATCACAAAAATTAAACAAAATAATGTAACAAACCATGATTTCAAACTCGAAAATCTATACTTAAGACAACTACAACATGAGAATAATATTAAGATTCTAGTTCATAAGAGTAAAAATAGTAATATCATTAGTCTAAGCACAGACGTGACAATAATAATCATCGTTATAGCATTTGCAATTATTATTAGGCATAGGCAAAAATGGTATAATTTGTCGAAACCACAAATAATAACAAGTGGAAAAAGTGGACTATTTTTGCAAATTACGACACCCCAAATAAATTAATCGATTGGGGACAATCGATATAAGAGGGGAAGAGTTATGGTAAACAATAATTAAAAATAATATAATTAATATTGCAACGTTTGCCAAATCAAAAAGTAGGAAATCAATAAATAAAAAATATTGTAACTTTTTTCATATTGTTAAAATTATTAAGAAAAGGGCAATAGCCAGACAAACTGCAACTTTGCAACTTTTACTAAGTCAACACAAGCAGTTGCAACATAAGTTATTGGGAATTTTAATTGGATCAACTAAATAAATATTATTTGTAAATTTTGCGATTGCAAAATTATCAGGAAATCCAAATCATGCCACATTTAGAAGTAAGCTAAGAATAGGGTATAAGTAAGGCTAATTTTAAATAATTGACAATAAACGCGTCGGTAGCGGCGCAATAAAAATTTTTTTTAATTTCTGTAAAAAGAAAATATTAAGTTGTATATTATTTTCTTTTTATTTACTGATATCTTTTTAACGAGTTCAGTATCAGAAAAGATTTGTGTCTAGTGAAATATAGTTTTTGAGAGGTGTTGTTGCTTACGCCCCATTATTGGGGCGCTGAGCACCAACTCCTACATTGATTTAAAAATTTGTGTTACATATTTTGTATCGTTTAGCTATTGAATATGTTACATAATACTCAATATGTTGTTTTAGGTTGTCTTTGGCTGAAATTTTAGATATTTTAGAGACTGAAGATGATATTATTGAGGGCACTATTTACACATGTCCACCCAACAATCATATGTTGAGCGACGGTGATAGTGATGAAGAAGATGCAGTTGTGAAAGATTTAAATCATTTATCAGGAAACCAGCTCCGTGCTGAAGCAGAGCTTGAGTGTGTGCGGAAATCAGGTCCTGGCTTACATTTAGAAATAATTGGGCAAGGCGACTCAAGTGATGATAACTTGCCTCTATCGAATATTGCATCCAGTACTACGGCTAAGAAGCAGTTGAAAAAAAAGAAAGTTGTAGAAAAAAGAAAATGGAAAGGAATTGATTTGCCAGAACATCAGAGAAGAGAATGGAATCGACCTGAGTTTTTAAATAGTAGCAAGTCTCCTGTCGAATGGTTCGAATTATTTTATGATGAAGACATATTAGGTATGTTCGCAGAATATTCACGAAGGCATGCGGCTGCTACCGCATTAGCATAAACAAAAAGAAATGGTATTGGCAACTTTTGATGTGGCCCTTAAATGCTTCCATGAATAATGCCTTTCAGTTATATAGGCTGTCTACTGCTGTACAAGAGAAGTCCCAACTCGACTATCTGGCCTTCACCAGATCTGTAGTTACTACTTATCTGGGAAGGTATGCATCGGCTCGCTCTATAGGCCGTCCACTTAAGCCTGTTTCTAGAAAAAGAAGAGTGCAAGATGAGGTTCGTCTCGATGGAGTTGATCATATAATTGTTTCCAGTGCAACTCAGATACGCTGTGGCGAATGCCATAAAAATACAACTAAAAAATGTCAAATATGTAATGTAGGCTGCCACACTAATTGTTTTGAAATTTTTCATTCTTAAATTAAAAAATATGAAAAGATATACTTTTATATATGTATGTATTTATATAATAAATTCATAAATAATTCTTCAACTTACACCCTAAACGATTTTATTACATCAACTAAGCCTATAATATTGTGTTGCGGCCGGTGCTCAGTGCCCCAAAATTGGGGCGCTGAATATTTCCAAAATGGTGAAATTTTTAGTATTTTATTTTGAAAAAACATATATTTTATACCATATAGATTCCGACAAATACAAAAAATCCATGTTTTTACGAGAAAAAAAAAGTTGAGCATATATGGGTTAATAAAAGCAACAAATATTTTTTATGTAAGTTTCGGCTACTCACCTCAATGTTGCCTGAAAGAAACACACCACTCTTTTTGTATCATTTTTTCCTTAAATAAAAAATACGTGTATTTTTTTTTTTTTTTTTGTTATTATCGTCCCCTATACAAAAAATAAGATAAATCAAAGTCCTTGAGTGATAGAGGGTTATATATGCACGAAAAAAAAAAATAACCTGGAGCGATAATTCCAAAAAATCCAGCTAAAATATGGTCTTGACACTAGGTTTACGAGACGCGTCATTTTGACGCATTTCAAATTTTGTAAGGAAAAGTACAAACACCGTTTGCATTTTTATCTTATCTCTTGTATTGACTTTTATTCAATGGTCGAGATAAATATATATTGAGGTCTACTTTTTTCAAAAGTGTTGAAATATTGAAATTCTTTATGTGGTATACCTATCTCTACGGATATGCGTCAATTTGGCGTGATCGTAATTTATACAAAGACAAAGCGATAAGCAACTTTTGCGCAATAAGAGAAAGAAGGGAACGCAGAATGTCAGTTGATGTTAGAGTGCGAAGAGATTTAGAAGGTTTCAGTTGCTTAGTTCGAGTATTAAAAAATAAATAAAAAAAAAAGAAAGAAAGAAAGAAAGAAAGAAAAAGAAATAAAATTTTATACTATTTTTTCAGTTTCAGTTGCTTAGTTCGAGTATTGAAAATAAATAAAAAAAAAGAAAGAAAGAAAGAAAGAAAAGAAAGAAAAATAAATAAAATTTTATACTATTTTGATAAAAAGCCCTTCTGTACCATCTAAATATGTCTAGAAGAGGAAATAAAATGTTACAAAACATAGTTAGTATTTGTGAAGAGTGTTCTGGATCTGAAGAGGATGAAAATGAAGTGATTCAAGACGAGGATGAAATCGAGATTTTGGAATCTGATGAAAGTATGCAAGCAGGGGACTCATCAGACATTGAAAAAGAAAATCATCAGAAATTTGGTCTTCGCAGAAAAAGGATGGGTATCCTATCCTCCGATTCTGTATCCGAGAATGAGACAAGTATTAGGAGATCGTCCCAAAATTCGGAGGCAGTCTGTGATACAGAAATAGCGGTCGATGGAACAACTTGGACGAAATTGAAAGTGGGCGGATCTAGTGGCCGCTATCCTTTCCACACAATCTTCAAAGACATCGCTGGGCCTACTGGCTACGCAAAACGCAATGTGATGGAAGGTAACGTAAGCAGTGCTTTTCATTTGATTATAACCAAAAAGATGATAGAACATATAAAAAGTTGTACTGAAGAAGAAGCAGGTCGTGTTTTGAAAGGAGATTGGAAGATTTCAACCACAAAGTTGCTTGCTTTTATTGGGATTTTGTACGCTAGGGGAGCGTATGAAGCAAATTCGCTGAATGCTTTTTATTTGTGGTCCAAAGAATGCCCAAACAATGTCCAGAGATGATTTCATGCAAATTCTTCGATTTGTCCGATTTGATAAAAAAACGGAACGATCTAGACGTTTACGCACCGACAAATTTGCAATGATATCGGAAATATGGAATCAATTTATATACAATAGCCAATGCTGTTATAAACCTCATGAAAATATTTCAATAGACGAGCAACTGTTCCCTACAAAAGCCCGCTGCAAATTCACTCAATACATGCCAAATAAGCCTCACAAATTTGGAATAAAATTTTGGTTGGCAGTAGATGTGCAATCTAAATACGTTATAAATGGGATTCCTTACCTAGGGAAGGATGAAACGCGAAATTCAACACCGTTGGGCGAATTTGTAGTTATGAAGTTAGCGGAACCATATCTTCATCACGGAAGAAATATAACTACGGATAATTTTTTCACCAGTTTTCCTCTAGCTGAAAAATTAGTTGCAAAAGGAACCAGTTTAGTTGGAACTATTCGAGCCAATAAGAGAGAACTACCAAAGCCAGCAAAAATCAAGAAAGATAAAATGAAGTTGTATTCTTCAGAACATTATAAATCAGGAAATTGCATACTTACTATATATAAAAGTAAGCCAAGTCTAAAGGTGCTGTTACTAAGTACTAAGCACACTTTTATAAAAATAAAAGACAATAAAAAACATACACCGAAAACAATAGCTTATTACAATAAGACAAAGTTCGTAATCGACGTAGTGGATCAAATGGCTCGCAAATATACCAGCAAATCAGCATCTTTTCGATGGCCTCTCCAGGTCTTTTTTAACATCTTAGATTTAGCGGCAATTAACGCATGGATATTATACACAGAGTGTACAGGGTCAAAACTATCCAGAAAGGAGTTTCTATTTCAGTTGGCCAAAGAACTTACAGAAGGAGAAAAGAAAAAATCCAACAACATAGATTATAATCACCCATTACCTAGTACTTCGGGAGAACGTAGGACTTGCCAAATTGGCTTTTGCAAAAGAAACAGAAGCAATAACATCTGTAAAATATGTCAAAAGGTTGTTTGCGGAAAATGTACAAACAAAATTGAGTATTTGTGTCAAAAATGTGCAAAATAAATGTCAAATATTGAAATAATCTGTAATAAAACTATTGAATAATAAAACCTTTCTATAAATATATATCTCACATTTTCATTTGTTTCTTATAGTATATAATTACATTATTTTCTAAGTGTTGGTATATGTATTCGTCTCTGCGTGAAATTGACGCGTGTTCGTAGAGATAGGTATATCAGAAACGTCAGTAAACCTAGTGTTAAATCAGTTATGTTATGCTATAGCGGAGCAATGTGTATGTTAAATGTGATACCTTATTCGGGAAAATATTTTAACTCTGGTAATTTACCACTTGGGGAATAGCATTCGAAGGAAATCATAAAGCCCATTTATTGCTCAAATAGAAATGTCACTATCGACAGTTCGGTCAGAGTAAGGTCTCTTATAATCCTTCACTCGTAGGAACTTTGCGCTCTAATAAGAGGAAAATTTCGAATGAAAAAGGCATAGTTAAAGGGGGTAAACGTCTATGTTCTAAGACAATAAGCTAACGTTACCTCTTACAAGCCAAATCCAAGAAAAATATTATTTTTTGTGGCCCAATAATGAAGAAGGAACTCTTAATGAAATTTCGAAAAAACCTTATATGATTGAATTTAATAATCAAACAATGGCGGCGTTGATTCCCTTGATCAAATGTAAAGTACTATGTCTTTTCGGGATGTTAAACGTGGCATTTATTCACACATATTTGCATAATATGTTTAAGTCACAGAGCCTTTATGAAAAATATAAGTAGTGATCTTACGAAGCTTTGTTATGACTGCAAGTTTAAGCTGAGTTAAGACTATAATATTTTGTTTTAATACTTGTCAAAAATTTTAATAATACAAGCTAGTGTGATAGTGTGAATAGGAAACATAACTAATTGTAAAACAATACGATAAAACTTTGACATCCCATAAAACTTTCTCATTTGTCGATTTTTTTTCTGAACGTTAATACTTTTTATTGGATCAGGGTTACATATTTATAAAAGCAAAATTTCCCAGTACATTGATACGCTGTCGACGACGTGCCGTCGCTATTAAAATTTTTCTTTGCCACAAAAAAGCTCAAATAATTGAGTAATTTTGATTTATATGAAGCCACAATATTGATAGCTTTGGCACATACATCCTTATCTGAATCTTCAATTGCCAATTGCTGGAATAAAATTTTTAATCAAAACGATAAAGAATTTGATGAAGAGGACAATCTTCCATTGTCCACTCTTTTTCGTCAAGATGTGGGTATTATTGGCATAAGAAATGAAGTTCAAATGCTTAATACTATCTTCCCAAACGTGAGTATATTTCTATTTGTGCAATAACATATGTCTGTGATTATTTTTATTTTAGATCACACTTTCTTTTGATGATGTAAACCAATGGGTTGAAGAAATTTATGATTTAGAGGAAAAGAGCGTGGAAAATGTCGAAATCAACTTTCCGGGAGAAGAACAATCGAAAATAAAACATTTAGAAGTCATAAAACATTTTGAAATGTGCATCAAATGGAGCGAGCAGAATAATATTGATTCTTAGAAATCGATAGTTTTGAGAGAACTACAAGAAGAAGCCATCCGTATCAGCCTAGTAGTTCCTCAAAAGCAAACAACAATTAGTTCTTCAAATCTTCATAGACTCTTTATAAATATATTTAGATGTCCGAAGAGCTTGTTGCTGTTCCTATTAAGGTAAGTACAAACATTCATACATGAGCCATTATAAAATAATATTGTGGGTGTTGCTAAATCTGGTAATGAAAAACTTTCTCAGGCTTTAATGGAGCTCACAAGCGGTTCTTAAATTGATAGAACTTTTCAGAAATGAACAGTGTCTATACAATACTAAGAATTCAATGTACCACAATAAGGGCTGACGCCTTGGTGAAAATGGTTGAAAAAATGTGCGATGTAGTACTTCAAAGGACATAAGGGTAACTTAAGGTACCTTTATACGACGTGTTTTTTACATATGACTTGTCACTTTGAAAGTCCATATGTAATTTCACATGTATGTCAAAGTTGTCATTTTTACATATGGATTATAATTTTTGCCTTTAAACGTATATGTACATTACATAACCTGACATAACCTACGAAGTCATTGTTTACAGCTGTTTATTTTAGTGCGAGTTTTTGTTCACAAACAACTTAAATAAAAGAAAATTGTGTTAAAATTTATAAAAAATGGAAACAAAAAACAATGCAGCATTGTGACAATAATAGCTGCAATGAAAAAAAAAGAAAAAGAAAACAACAAGAAAAAATCAAAAAAGAGTTCGATCTATTTGGAGCCAGCAGTGGTTGCTTCGAAGATACACTGGGTTGGGTATGGCTTCCATGAATTTTTCAAGAATGTCGTACTCCACTTTTAGCTAATTACTAGAGAAAGTATCTCCCTTAATTTCAAAGGAAAACACGGAAATGCGTGAATGTATCTCTTCTACTGCACGGTAATATTGACAAAATACTTGTAGTATAAAAATACATATAATTTTTATATTTTTAGATTACTTTTGACTTTACGGTTTTTAGCAACTGGTGAGAAATACATAAATTTGTCATATGCATTTAGGATTTCTGTACCATCCATAAGCCAAATTGTACCGGAAACAATCGAAGCTATTTATTTTGTCTTGAAAGACGACTTTCTGAAAGTATGCATTTCTTTTAAACAAATACGTACATATATGTATGTTCTTTCTAGGTTCCGCAGAATCAAAATGATTGGAAGAAAGTTGCCGATGCATTCGAGCGGAAATGGAATTTTCCCTTTTGTTTAGGAGCAATAGGTAAAAATCCTTTAGTTATGTATTTTTATTGAATAGATTTCTAATTTGCTTATTTATAAAGACGGAAAACACATCGCTATAAGAAGTAGGAAGGAATATGGATCCTTCTATTATAATTACAAAGGGTTTCACAGCGTGGTACTTTTGGCCGTTGTAGATGCAGACTACAACTTTCTTTATGTGAACGTCGCACTGTGGTCAATATTTTGAGATAGCGGCCAAAACTCCGTTTGGTTTTTGTTCTCCGATTTTAAAGTTATTAGACTCACATGAAAGTAGACAGTAGTAAACCTCGGGAGCCAAAAAATTAGAACTCTACTTCAACTATTTCACTGAGAACAGCGTGGTCCAAAATGGGCTTTTCAGAATTTAGTAAATTTATGATATTTTTAGTTAATTTTTAAAGTTTAAATGATCATAACTTTTTTGTTTTTCAAGATTTTTGGACGAAATAAATTTTGTGTTATAACTTAACTTATTTCCTATTACTGTTAAAAAAAATTAAAGCTCCACTGTTTTCAGAACAATATAAATATTTTTTTAAAAAAAGGTCAAATTTCTCGGAAATTTCCTACTTCATAGAGCACAACTCCTGTGAGTCAAGCTGAGTCAAAACACAAATTTACTATTTTGTAGTCCTAACTCTCCCCTACATTCCTATATATACATGTTCATGCATCGGGACTGCACTTTTTGAGCTACAGAAATTTTTTTGACCCAAGGTAAGATATTCGGTACAAATGCACGTCATATGTTTTGAGAAGTTATTTGTATGTGAAAGTGGCTATTATGCATATATTTTGATGAAATTTTGTACAAGAGTTCTTATTGGCCCAAAAAATAATTCTGTTGAAATTAGGAGAAGTTGGCCCATATTTGGACCTAGTCCACATAGAAGGATGTATCAAAATTTTGACAAAAATTACAATAGAGCTCTCAAATTATGTGGTATCTGGCAATTCATTTGGAAAAGGTAAAAAATGGCAATAATGCCATCTAATATTACATAACTTAAATACCTGAAAATTGCAAATAAATTTAAAACCAATGGAAATAACTGGTAAAACCAAGTACCTGTTATATTATGTTTCAAAGAGGAAAAAAAGATCATGTTGAAACTTCGAGCAATAGTATATTAATCCATGTATTCATTTTTTTCTTCATTATTGTTTAAACAATTGCTAAATTCAGTTATAGTGTTCTATCTGATATATATTTTGAACGGAAAGATTATTTTACATATAATGAATAATCCATTCTTCAAAATATGCGACAAACAAGAAATTAAAATTCATAACTTAAAAATAAAAAACTTTTTAAATGCTTTAAGAAAATGGTACAATCAATGTTCCAGAAACAAGAAATTGTTTTACTCACGCAACCAAGAATGGCTAAGAAATAAACTTATTTTCAAAAAGCTATCAGTAACTATCACGGAAACTGGAAAAAGTGGTCGACCAGCAAAGCCAATTGATAATTGTAGTAAATGATCACGAAGACGCAAGCTTAAACATATCAATCAAGAAGTTTCTTGTAGCATTATAAAGGATTCACTTCTGCATCAAATTCAACCATCAAAAACTAAAAAGAGTTAAATTGCTATCATTAAAAAAATAGTGGAAGCAAGCCCCAGACGCACAAAAAGGATTTTAGAAAGTATGCCGACACCAACTGAAGAAAATAAATTTACTCCATAAGAAGCATTTGCACTATTTTTGGATTTGAAAATGACTAAAAACCAATATACAGAATTGCGGAAGCGAACCAATGAAAAAAATTGTGGAATTTTTCCATCATATCGAGATATAGTTTCTGCCAAAAAAGTGTAACTTTAAGTTCAGCTGAAATATAATTGCAGGATCTTCTTAAACACACTGCAGAACGATTATTAAAGACATTTGATGCTGACTATTAAAAGAAGTTTAAAAATTGCAGCATGACTTTAATTTCTAAATGGGGATGTGATGGGTCCTCTGGCCAGAAACAATACAAACAATGTAATGCGGAAAATTCATCAGATGCCAATTTATTCATGATTTCTTTCGTTCCATTACGTTTAACAAAAACTTATATTGGTTCAGAGCCGTCAACTAGTAGAGCTGCAGAGATTGATGTATGGAAGAATGAAATTCCCTCGTCAACAAAATTTTGTAGACCAATAAAGTTTGCTTACAAAAAAGAAACTAAAGATGTTATAACTGAAGAAGTTGGCAAAATAAGAGATGAAATTAAAGAACTTCAACCAGTGATATTTGAATTTAATGAATTTAATTTAATTCTTTCGCGAGCACAATACAAGAAAAATTTGCAGATATTGTACTAATGAAGATCTTATTAATATTTTGTGGTGCACATCAGACCCATATATGTCCAGTATTCGACAAAAATCGAAATCAACCTCATTAGAGTTAGAAGAAGAAGCTAAACAACTACTGCAAAATGAAAATCAAAGCTATTTGGAAGAAATTTTTACTAATATTGTTTAACTAATACTAGTTTAAAGATTATAATTTGTTTCTAATTTTAGTATAAATTTTTATTAATACAATTAAATAAAATATATGTGCACTTTAAATCAATAGTAAAAGTTTACTTAAAATTTTATCGATGTTGTGTTCTGTATATAATATATCCAAATGGTATTGATATTGTTGGAAATTTCAGTGTTATTTTTCAGTTTAATCCTCACAAGAATTAGCTTTCTTCCAAAAAAAACCAACCTTTGGCCCCTGTGAATATTTAGACCAAAATAAATGTCAGGGGCCAAATGTTGGCATTTACTGACCAAAATTAAGTTTAGGAATAATAAATAAGTATTGGTTGTAAAATACGATTGAAGAAAATAAGAAATTATAAAAAAATACCTATTTAAAATGTCAAAATATTCAACTTTTAAATTAAAATCTGAGGGGTTTTCAATAAGACAAATTGCTCAAACAATGGATTGCTCTAGAAATAAAGTGTTTAACGCAATCCACTCGAAAACATCCATCGAAACCAGAGGTAAAAAGCGTAAAACATCAGCACGCTTTGACAAACTTTTAATCCGGTATTCAAAAAAGAACCCCTTTGATTCAGCAAATGACCTTAAAAATAAGTTATGTGCTCCCATAACGTGTCGCACTATAAGAAGCAGACTAAGAGAAGCTGGTCTTATAGGTCGCAGTCCAAGAAAGGTACCTCTTCTTAATAAAAAAAAATATACAAAAAAGATTGGAGTTTGCCAGAAAACATCTGGGCCGTCAAAATTGGAATAATGTACTGTGGTACGATGAAACAAAGATCAATTTATTTGGATCAGACAGAAAGTCGTTTGTGCGACGCCCAGCTAACAGTGAGTTTGATATAAAGTACACGAAAAAGACCGTTAAACACGGCGGCGGGTCTTTGATGATTTGAGGATGTTTTTGTGCGTCCGGCGTGGGCCCATTTTCTGGATACAAGGAAAAATGACAGCTGTAGATTATTTGGACATACTGCGGAACCAAATGCTTCCTTTTGCCGAGGAAGAAATGCTGTTAAAATGGGAGTTTATGCAGAATAATGATCCTAAGCACTCCGCCCGAAGTGTAAAATCGTGGTTTGAACAAAATAAAGTACCCGTTATGGAGTGGCCATCCCAATCACCGGACTTGAATCCTATAGAGCACCTTTGGGGTATTCTAAAAAACAGGATAGGAACTTATAAATGTACGAATAAGCAGATAATGTGGGATAAAGTTCAAGAAGCTTGGTATTCCATATTCCCGGATATTTCTGCCAACCTTGTACGTTCAATGAACCGACGATGTCAGGAATTAATTAAAATGAAAGGAGCTTCTACCAAATATTAAAATACTATCTGGATTCGATAGAAATAACTAATTTTTTCTTGAATATATAAAATGTCCCTATTATATTTTCCGGTAATACTTTTAATTTTATTAATTTTTCAATTACGTCAGGACTATATATTTATCTTTTTGCTACAGCTATGCTTTGCTAAAGTTATGGAGTTAAAGGAAAAAGGACTGCAACTAAAAGATAAGGAAATAAACTATCAAAGGGAGCTGAAAATAATAGAAATAGAGTTGCAAAAACAATTAAAAGTGGAAATGAAAGAACGAGTTGAAATGGAAGAGTTAAGACTTAAATATTCAAAATAGTTTAATGAATATGCGCATAAAATTTAATCCATTTTTTATGTTATGTATATGTTTTTTCTAATGTGTTAAATGAATGTGATTTATTAATCTTCTTACTTGAATCAACCATTAAAAGTATACTTTTTGCATTAAAAATTTTAAATTTTGTTTTTTTCAGTCCTATTGTCCATTTTACTTCCCGAAAACCTTTTTCTGAATACTTATTTTCTTCTTATTTGCATTTTGACGTTTAATATACAAAATAAATTGATACAATAATACAATCTGTTCACAAGCATATAAACAGAAAGTGTATTTAATACAAAATGCACCATACAAGATTTTAACTAAAAATTAATTTTTTTATAACTTCTTCCTGCCATTCTAGGATGCTTACATCGTTGAAGTAATGTCTGTATTTATCTGGATCTGCCTCTGGATATCACTACAAGCACTTCCAAAGCAGCAAGGGTCCGTGCCGCTTAGGCAAAAGTGCCTGTCTCGGGTGCCGTAGCAAAAAGCCGGCGGAGTCCCTCACAAAGAAGGAGTCCACCTCGTTGAAATGAGCAAGATTTTATATAGCTGGCCTGCAGAAGCTGCCTTCTACATCTACGGATGTGCTAAACGGCAAAGATCTGAGGAGGAGGCTCAAGCGCAAAGTCAGCAGCTCGCCACTAAGCGACCAAAGTACAAGTCAACGGACAGGAGTTTTAGTGAGCTTGCAAAGGGCAAACTTGTACGCGCTGTCATCGACAGTAATGACGCGAATAGCTCCATCTCCTATGCAAACTGGGAGGTAGTACGCAGGAAATTGATGAGAGTGTTCTGGAGGGTCATCAAAGACAATCTAGGTACCTTCCACTAATGTGATGACGCAGGTTGGTTTCGTGAACGCGTAAAACTCATGGCATTTTCTAACGAACGTTCAGCTATACTATTAAAGCAATCCGACGCTCTTTTGGAAGGCCTATGGGAAGAAGCTAGGCTTGACGTGGTACCTCTCTCGAAGAGATACCCCACAGGCCTAGAGCCACGGCACGGATACCAGACGAACCGTCTGAATTAAGAGAACTAATGGAACTCATTTAGAGAGGAAATCCTGAGCTACCAACCAGTGATTGGAAAGTAGCAAAAAGTTTCCGATCCAGGCGCATCCAGACGGATTATCGTCCTGCTGAGTCCGGAATCACTCTCGCCGTTCCGAGTGTGACGAGTAAGGATCTACTACGGTTTCGAAACGATCCTTCTTCGTGTCTATCGTGACGACGACAAGGGTAAGCTGACTCTGGAGAGTGATGATCCTACTCCGGAAGATATGGTGAATGAGGAGACTGCTTGTCGGGTGAATTCCTGGAGAGAATGGACGAGGTAGTTGACGAGGACGCCCTCTTGGACTCGGACCAAGATGACGCCAACGTCACGATCATATCTGCAAACAGGGACGGTAAAAGTAACTTAGATAAATCTTCTCCACTCTAAAGCAGCTTCGCCTGCATTACTTCTCCATATCTCAGGAAGCTTGTATTAGCCCAAGAACCATGGCTTCATCAAGGCAGGGTTTACGGGCTTTGTGCTAGACGAACACTGACACGGTTATAATTGTCTCCTGCTACATGGCACTTTAGTGCGAATCCCCACTACCTATGATTCGCAAGGTAATTAAGATGGCAGCCATACGAAATCTGCCGGTTATAATTGGAGCGGACGCCAACGCACACCATGTCGTGTGGGGTAGCTCGGAATTAAATGCAAGGTGTGAATCTCTATTCAATTTCATTCCTTGTAACAATTTAGACGTTATTGTACTGACCCACTGTGCTAAAAAACATAAACCAAACTTATTGTTACTCTTTGTGCCAACGCACACCATGTCATGTGGGGTAGCTCGGATTTAAATGCAAGGTGTGAATCTCTATTCGATTTCATTCCTTGTAACAATTTAGACGTTATTGTAGTGAATAGAAGGGAGGTTCTGACCCACTGTGCTAAAAAACATAAACCAAACTTATTGTTACTCTTTGTGCCAACGCACACCATGTCGTGTGGGGTAGCTCGGATTTAAATGCAAGGTGTGAATCTCTATTCGATTTCATTCCTTGTAACAATTTAGACGTTATTGTAGTGAATAAAAGGGAGGTTCTGACCCACTGTGCTAAAAAACATAAACCAAACTTATTGTTACTCTTTGTGCCAACGCACACCATGTCGTGTGGGGTAGCTCGGATTTAAATGCAAGGTGTGAATCTCTATTCGATTTCATTCCTTGTAACAATTTAGACGTTATTGTAGTGAATAGAAGGGAGGTTCTGACCCACTGTGCTAAAAAACATAAACCAAACTTATTGTTACTCTTTGTGCCAACGCACACCATGTCGTGTGGGGTAGCTCGGATTTAAATGCAAGGTGTGAATCTCTATTCGATTTCATTCCTTGTAACAATTTAGACGTTATTGTAGTGAATAGAAGGGAGGTTCTGACCCACTGTGCTAAAAAACATAAACCAAACTTATTGTTACTCTTTGTAAGTGTAAATCAGCAATGTATATATTATAATTGTCTAGTTAATGTCTGTGTGGGAATATTTATCATAGATCCCTGATGATGCTATCCAGAGGCCGCGATAAACTCCTTATCGGGTGTCTACACGATATCCAGATTGGTCCGTGAATGCCGGGCATCTCTAGATAAGATGGAGAGGGATTCCAACCTGAAACTACTTTGGTGCCGGCACACTCGGGCAAACCCGGGAACATAGTTGAGGACGAACTCGCTAGATCTGAAACTCGGCTAAGAGACAGGGAGATAGATCCACTGTTAAGAGTCCCGTTACACTACTGGTAGGGCTTTATTTCAGCGGGAACTTTTTAGGTCCGCGCCGACCAGATGGTCTGACGAGGTCACCTGCTCGGTTTCGACGACATTATGGCCTCAGATGATAGTAGGAGATCTGTGAATCTGTTGAGGTTTCCGCGAGGAATGTTGGGCACACTAGTGGCTGTGCTGACAGCGCACTGTTTTATCGGTACCAATGCTAGGAGAATGAATTTTCCATACCATGACTTCTGTTAAAGTTGTCAGGATGAGGAAGAAGAAGAAACTGGACAGTTGCTCTGCCATTGTCCAGCTCGTTCTAGAAACAGGGCCCCTCGTTTCGGCAGTCCGAGACTGCATGGTCTTGCAGACCTATCGGTGTGTTATGTTATAAGGATAAACTCGTTTGCAGGTCTTCGGGGTGGTTTAGGGATGGATCTTAATGGTATCATAGGGTCATGAATTGATCCTTTTCTCATACCTTTTAAGGCAACACAACTGCACCATTTAGGACCCAAGAGTTGGATTTCTCATACCGGCAGCCTGTGCAACCTAACCTTACTTAAAGCCTATTATGTTTGGCTATAAACTATAGGCTTTTTGTGGCGTTAGTGGATATTGCTAATATTTTGACCTCTAGACATGGCAATCAATTGCAAAAATGGTCGTGAAGATTTGGCATTAGGATCCAATGTACTGTGATATGTTAGATGGTATATCAGAACCAGCGATCTATTTACCAGAAGAGACTTGCTGCTTCATTAACAACAGTTCGGATTCATTGTGACTGGAACTTTGAGGGAAAATGAATTACCTTTATGACCTCTAAAGGATTCAAAAGCTCTTAAAAAGACGAACGAATACAGATTTGATACAAATGCAAAAATAATTATCACAAACAACAATGATAATAAGTGTGACAATTGCCACCAAATGCAAACGGCAGAACTACTTATCAAAAAAATGTGTGTAGAAAACAAAAATATCAGTAGATTGCTAGCTTTCAACGGAGTAGGACTATGTCACCCGTTTTCATGTTTTAAAGATTTTAGAGCGAGCTGAGATTTTTGTTGTTGTTTTTTTTTGGTTCTCTTTGTGAACAGCACTGTATTAGAGCCAATAAATGGTACTTTATACTTAAATTTATTTTGAGTTTATATAAAATTTTTGAATTAAGTCGTTTTTAAAATTATAATTAAGCTTTTTGAGTTAGAGAATTTTGTATATATAAGTCAACACAAAATATGTTTAAACACAAACATTTATTAAATATTTGTTCGTTCCCACCAAATGTGCTGACACTATGTCTGAGTGTCACATTTCTTCATTGCGTTCCAAAATTTAGTTCTCATCAAAGGTGTAACACGAGCCAGAATAAAGTGGCGTGATTATTAAAATCTAAAGCTATGAGTTAGGGTAGATTGTAAGAAATAAATTACTGTTGATTTTACATTTGAATAAAGAAGTTGAGCTGTCTTTTAAAAACAGACACTCAACAATATTTTTTTAAAATACAATTTACGTGTATTTAATTGGCACCCGAGCAGGGACCCTTCGAAAAAGTCCTTCGGAAAAATAATAAAAATCGCAGTCAAGCCATGGCAGGCTCCTTAGTAGTTTAAGTACAAACCGGGTTGTGCGTATAAGCCAACGCCTGCTAAGCTCGCTAAGATTATAAAAAACTTGTGAAAAAATTAAAAATAATGAACAAAATTTTTTGAAAAATTAAACAAACTGTTAAAAAGAAACTCTAAGTGAAAAAAATTAATAAATAAAGGCTCGGTGGTTCCTAAAAAGGAAGACCATTCAGGAAAAAGGAAATTTAGAATAGTTGTGGACTTTAGAAGATTAAATGCGGTAACAATTGCAGATAAATACCCCATTCCAGACATTAATGATGCTTTGGCGAATTTGGGCGGAAACCAATACTTTACTGTACTAGATCTTAAAAGTGGTTTCTTAAAAAGGAAGACAGGGAAAACAGCTTTTTCCATCAATAATGGTAAATATGAATTTACCAGACTGCCTTTTGGCTTGAAAAATGCCCCGTCTATTTTGCAAAGGGCACTCGATGACATATTGCGACAATATATAGGAAAAATGTGCTATGTTTATGTTTGAGTTAAAAAAAATTAAATAGTGAAAAATGTCACATTCAAAAAATATAAGCACTCAGGAAATCAGTCGAATATTAGAGCAAGATGAGGATTTTAGCGGTGACGAGATTTCTGATGATGGAAGTGAAGTTGATAATGAAGTCGTCGATCCTAGCTTCTGCACTGAAATTTTTAGTGAAACTAGCTCAGAAGTATCGGAAACGGATAGCGAAGAAGAAATACCCACGACTCTAATGGCAAGAGTAGGCAACGAAGAAGAAGTTACTGCAGCTCTACAAAGCGAACTTGAAGTAAATGACAACTACGATTCTCGTTATTATTATGGAAAAAATCGTTTTAAATGGTCGGCACAACAACCACAACGTTTTTGTAGAGCTCCTCTACATAATATTGTAAGAGTACCAACTGCAGTGGGTTCCCAAAATAATGAAGACGAATCAGAAAATATATTCTGTCGGTATTGGTCAAAATTTTTTGATAACTCTATTGAAAATATAATTATAGAACACACCAACAATAAGTTAGATATAAAATTTCAATCAACGAATAAAGTAGAAGCAAAGCCTTTGGACAAAATAGAATTTAGAGCATTTTTGGGCTTGTTGATTTATACGTCTATTTTTAAATCTAATCGAGAATCTATCGATCTTATATTTGCAACTGATGGAACCGGCAGAGATATTTTTAGAGAAACAATGTCTAGGCTTCGATTTTTAACCATACTTTCGTTTTTACGGTTTGATAATTTTTCCGACCGAAAAGAGAGGTTATCAAACGACCCTTTAGCTGCAATTTCAGAAATCATGCTTGTATTGACGAAATGTTAGTAGCATTTCGTGTAGATCCAAATTTAAGGTTTATATGCCATAGAAACCGGCAAAGTATGGAATAAAAATAATGGCTTTAACGGATGCACGTACACACTATCTTGCAAATGCTTATATTTACCACGGAAAAAACTCAGACGGTATTAACCTTACAAGTGATGAAAAAAAGCTTGCAGTTCCAACTCAATCTGTATTGCGATTATCCAGTATAATTGAAGGGAGTAACAAAAACACCACTGCAGATAACTGGTTCCCACTAACTTGTTTGGGTACTCTAAGAAAAAATAAAAAAGAGATACCTTTAGAATTTTTACCGAACAAAAGAAGGGCAGTTGGAAGTTGTATTTATGGATTTACAAAAGATGTTACGCTTTTATCTTACGTACCCAAGAAAAATCGTTCTGTAATTTTAATATCTACTATGCATCATCAAAAACGAAATGATCTGTTAACTAATGAGCCAGAAATGATAGCTGACTATAATAACACAAAAGGTGGAGTTGATGAGCTAGATAAAAAGTGTTCTATTTTCTCGTGTAGTCGCCGTACACGACGTTGGCCTTTAGCTGTATTCTACAGATTAATAGATATATGTTTTGAATCAATCTTCTCGTAACTACAATGAAATTTCAAGAGCAGACTTTTTAAAATACCTAGCCAGAACTTTAGTTGTGCCACATTTACAAAGAAGAAAACACAACCAAAGATTAACTCGTTCTCTACGAGATATTATACATATGATATTGGGTTCTGACTCTCTTCCATAGCCTGTTGCTCAAAAACCGATTACTACAAGCAAGTTATGTTACATTTGTCCCAATAAATTAAAAAGAAAAACAACTCACACATGTTTACAATGTGAAAAACCAATGTGTATGGGCTATAGCAAGCGATTATGTATTAATTGTTCGAACACGGAATTTGACGAGTGATATTTTTACCTTAAAGACTGATACTTTTTTAGTATGTAGGAGATATTGAAATGTTGCTTTTTTACTTAATGTAATTTTCTGTTAAGCTAATTTTGTTTTTATGTTCAAGCAAAGAATTTTAAAAATTTTGTATATGTATAAAGCAGAATTTTTAAATATAATAATAAAGAAAAGATGTAAAATTTAGTACCACCTCTTTCAATACGTTACAACTTTTTACCTTGTAACATAGTTATAAGGAACGTTTGTTAGTTTTTAATAAGTAAGAAATATTGATATGTTACTTTTTTTAATTAATTTATACCAAGGCAAATTGAATACTAGGTAAAACTAGTAGCGCAGGTGATCGAATTCGCTTTACACATTTCTCCGAGCTAACGTCAAAATTTATTTACATTTTCGTGACGCGCCATTTAAAAAAACTAAAAAATAATGAACTTGAAAATAAAATTTATTATTTAATTTGAAAAAAAGTGAATGTGCAAAAAAACGTTGTTTAAAAAGTGAAAAGAGTGTGTGCCAAAAAGTGCTGTAAGAATATAAAAAAGAACAAAAAACTTACTAAAGAAGAAAACGTTTCTTTATAAAACATTTGTAAATTAAAAACATTTTAAACAAAATATACATTTTGAAAAATGTGTTATTGTGCGGTTTGCAAGAAAAAGTACGAACGCGGGAGTGGAACCTTGTTCGATATGCCAAAGGACACTAAAAGAAAAGTGAAATGGAGTAGCATTTGTGGAATCAATTTTTCTGCAGCGGCGCTTATATGTCTAACATCAATTTATGCCTTTCATTCATCACTTAGGTGGGTTCCTTGTCAGAATTTAAATCTAAAAGAAAATTATATCTTTTACTTTGTTCGTTAATGCCAGGGATAATAAACAACTTACCTCCATATTTTTCATTTCATTGGACACCACAGTGTACAAATATATACATCTTAAATCTAGTTTACGGACGCAGCTTAAAAATTAAAAGAAAAGTTACCTACGGGGTGTAAAATTTAATTTTAAGCAAAAAATGTAAAGCGGCAAGTTTGGGGTTGACCCTTAGTTTCCGAGTTACGGGCCTCCAAAGTTTGTATGTACAATATGGAATATACCGAGTATTTTTTGGTGAAATAAGACAATATGACATTGGACATTGGAAAGGTAATTTCAATATCTTTTCAATTGAAAAGGAAAAGAGTAAAAAATGCAATAAAAACAGATAACGACAAAAAAAAGCTTTTTTAATATAAACATAAGTACCTATGTATATTAAATAAATTAATTTTAGTGACAATACCATACGAAAAGAGATAAAAAAATCTTTAGCAAGCGAAGCCGGTGTTGTTCATACCAGGAGAAACTTTTTTTATACTTTTTTCCTTTTAAATTGAAAAGATATTGAAATTACCTTTCCAATGATACCCATATTGTCTTATTTCACCAAAAAATACTCAATATATTCCATATTGTACATACAGACTTTGGAGGCCCGTAACTCGAAAACTAAGGGTCAGCCTCAAATTTGTCACTTAACATTTTTTGTTTAAAATTAAATTCTACACCCCGTAGGCAACTTTTTTTTTAACTTAAAGCTGCGTCCGTAAACTAGATTTGTTCCATATATACAAACACTTTTTAATAAATTTATTTTTATTTTCTGTGTTTTTATATTTTTCGTCAGTTGTTAACTGACAAGTACAAGTAAATTTACACAAACAAAATACATGCGTTTTTTGTTTTTGTCCTCATGCGATTACCTAGTATTCAATTCGTCTTGATTTATACTGTTAGGCTGTGGAAAAATGCCATATAATTTTCTGTTAAACTTTTATTTTTTCTAATATAGAAGTGAAGAATAAATCAATTTTTTGTTTATATAAAAAAAAGCTTGTAAAATAAACAACAATTTTTAAAAACAAGAACATATTTTTTTTAATTTTTTGTCTTAACTTTGGATTAAGAAGTAATTAACCTTCAGTAATGTAAGTATAAAACAATTATAACATTAACAACGTTAACAATAATACGTAAAAAAAACGGTGTAAAATTTACTACCACCTCTTCCTGTATGTTAAAAATTTTCACCTAAATAAAAAGTAGGACTTCGCGCTTTTTGGTAGAAAGTGCAAAAAAAAAATCCTGAACATCAAAAAGGAAGGTGCTTAATCCAAAAAGGAAATAACAATAAAAGCCTGAACATCAAAAAGTAAAGCAAAGAGTTTAAACCATAAGGGAAATAACAATAAAGGCCTTAACAATAAAAATTAAAACGGAGTGCTTAATCCAAAAGGGAAATGACAATAAAAAAGTCCTGAACATTAAAAAGTAAGGCAAAGTGTCAAATCCAGAAAGAAAAATAATAAAAAAAACCCAAACAGAAAAAATTAAGGCAAGTGTTAAATATGAAGTGTTCATACACCAAAATTAAAAACAAAAAAAAAAAAAAAAAAAAAAAACAGCGAATTTAAAGACAGGAAGACTGGCCATTTGTTTCTTTCCATTAAAAGAAATATTTTAAATATTTTTTTTCCTTGCTTTCAATTAAAAATATTCATGATAAAAAAATGATAATAGGAGAGTTAAGTTAAATCTATTTCCTTAAATTATTAAGTCGTTTAGTATATAAATAAATTGTTATTAAATTAAAAATATTAAAATGAGTCAGGAAGAGCAAATAGCTGCGACCTTGTCGGGGCTAAATTTATCCTCATCTACTTCAGCGTCCACTTCGTCATCACTATCTGTGTATTTACTAGTAACCAAAAAAAAAAAAAGAACTGTTAGATTTAATTTCAACAACAGTCTCTTCTATTCTTAATCCTGCAGCATAACAGGATGAAGAACTCAGTATAGATCTTCGAAATGTTGATGCATCAGATCGTATACCTGATGTTGTCAAATGTCTTAGAGAATTCTCAGGGAAACCTGGAGTTCACTTCATGGGGAAAGCCTGTAGATAGAATACTCCAAATGTATGGTCAGAATAAAAGCACACCAAAATAATTTTTCATTTAACATACGATTCGTCACAAAATTATAGGCGAACTTGATGCGGCTCTTGAGTCGTATCGAACACTATTAATGGGGAAAAGATGAAAAAGTGCCTAATGATGCACTATTCAGAAAAAGGGATATTGCTACATTAGAGTACCAAAAAACAACCCTAACTCAACGCGGAAATTTAGTTCAGGAATCTTTTCAGCAAGTTTATCAACACCTTTCGTTGATACTCAATAAGATTGATTTCCTGGAATTGGGAGGAGGTGCCTAGTCTGCAATGACATCGACGTACACAAGTAAGGCTCTCGATACATTCATCACGGGTCTTAATGGCAACTTGCCAAGCCTCTTGAGCGTGAGAGAACCAACGAATCTACCAGATGCTTTACGAATGTGTTTGAAGGTAGGTAATCTTAATAATAGAAGGATACATGCCAATAGTGCCAACAACTTAAAGCACTCACTAGGACTAGGCCTTCATTTAGAGCTGTTCAATTTTACCACAATGGTCAGTTTCAATTTAATCAGAATCCAAACAGATTTAATCAACCGTATAATTTGCATTTTTCTTCATTCGAACAGTCAAAACCATTCCAACAGTACTTTAACAGTTTTAGCCAACACCAAGCAACTCAACCAGATTATAATAGGTACAGAAACAACCACTAATCCATATCCAAAATCAAGTCCAATGGAGGTGTATACCTTTTAACATTATAAACAAAACAACCTACAACAAAATTTTAAACGTTCGTTACCAAGTCAAGTGACACATCCTCCAAATAAGATACAGCGTAATTTCCACTTAGGAACAGAGTACCCTTACGAAAGCGATTAAATACATGACTTTCGGCACGATAACAATATGACGTACAACCAAAAAGGAAATTTTTCAGGTGACAAAGAAGTCACCACCTATATAAGCTCTCACGGCGAAGATAACACGGCGTAGGGTAATGACCGCATTAATTTTTTAGACTAACGCCTTCTTCTCTTCCATATATTGAATATGTTACACGAAGAGAATATAAAATTGACTTTCTAATAGATACAGGCTTAAATAAGAATTACATACAATCAACTCGTATAAGAAATCCATTAAAAAATGAAGAACAGTTCAAAGTTAGTTCTGTAGCGGGTGACATAGAAATAACACATCATACCTGCATTGATATATTTGGACCACAAAAGAAAAACCAAATTCTACATTTTACCTACATTAAATTCTTTCCATGGGATAATAGATAATGATACCCTAAAACACCTTAAGGCAACCATATATATATATATACCAGTCAAAACTTCATGACCATATTTCCTTAAGACAAAAAATATCACAAGAAGTCAATGAAGTAAAGTCATGCCCATTGTTGCCTATAGGCAACATTGTGTTTATATGCTTTTATTTCCCGTTAGTTTTATTTTTTTTAACCTGTATTTTTTGCATTGTTTAGTCTTACGTGTGGCGAAAGCTTATAGCTATTTGTTTTATTATTGTGCTGATTCAGTAGGAGTTCTCTGTTTAAAATTATTATAACAATAATATTGCGAAACCAAGTGAAAAATAAGAAAGAGAACTTCAAAAAGTTTTTAGTTTTTGTATAATAATTTTGTAAAATTGCTGTTGCCTATAGGCGACTTTGGTCCATTGGGTTAATTTTCAAACGATGTTACCTTTTTATGAATTAAAATATTTAGATGCGTCCAAGAAGCCTAACACAGGCAGAAATTGAAAGAATTGTTGAATTCAACTGGGATGATTCTGCGGATGAGGAAAATGAAGCAGAGCAGGAAGAATCAACAAATTTCGAAAATGTCATAGAAGAAACTTTCAAGGCAATAAGTGATAAGAGCGAAGTTATGGAAGCTGATATGATTGAATATCTTATTACAAAAAAATTCCGAGGACGAAATTGAACATGAAGAATGTGTACAGGACGTTGTTGTGAAAATTCACTTGGATTGTTTGAGGTGGAGGAGTACAGAAACAATTGGAACTGATACCATTTGGAAAGGCAAAGTGGTCTGCAATGAAGTGAAACAACCTGTCGAATATTTTACCAACTTCTTTACAGATTTATTTTGGCAAAAGATCAGTGATGAAACAAACTTGTATGCGGTACAAACAAACGGGACAGAGCTTAAATGTAATGTAGCTGAAAAAAAAAGAAATGTGGTGATATTACTATATCTTGCTGTAATTAAAATTCCAACATATAGAATGGCATGGGATCAAAATTTTAAACTGATGGCTGTTGCAAATTCTTTATCAAGAAATCGATTTGAAAAAATTAAAAAATATTTTAATCTAAACAATAACGCTATTCAGCCGCAAAAGGGGCAACACCTGGGTATGACAAACTACACAAAGTTCGTCCATTCCTTGATTTTTTGAACATTAAAATTTAATGAGATTTCCCAGGAAGAATTTTAAAGTGTAGACGAGCAATTCATTGCATATAAAGTTTACACACATATTCATTTAGGTGTATGTATGAATATCTGGCAGCGCTATGCCTGAGTAAACGTGTGAGCAAATCAGCCATCATATATTTAACTTAAATAATACTTATTTGTGACTTAAAACTGTAATTCTTACATTTGTTTTATTATTTGAGCAAAATTAAACATTAATCTTTTTAAAATAATTAAATGAATATAATCTGTAATAAATTTTACATCTCAAGCTAAGCTTGTTGTTTTAGTCTGCCTTAGGCTTATTACTGTGTGTTTGCTGATGAGTGGCATTATAAATGCAATTTACACTTCTTCACATTTTACCAACACTTTTAAAGACTTCTAAATAATTGGAATGAAATCATTTTGTGGGAATGTATATACAACATTGACTTGGTTGTTGCTGTTTGCCTAAGGTATATTGTTGTGTTTTGCTGATATTGTTATTGTGCTGGTGCTGCTGGTGGTTAATTATCTGTGGCTTTGTTATTTACAATAATGACTCCTGCATAACTTTTTAAGTCTGGGCTTTGCAATAGAGCTGTAAAACAATCGATAGTACTATCGATAGTAGTTTCGATAGTTATATTTTTAACTGACTATCGATAGTTTTTTTTTCGATAGCGATACTATCGACAATTGTTTAAAGCAAATGCGAAGCCAATTATATGTGGCTAGTATATCATTTCTTACAACGCAGTTTCTTAGCCGCCTTTAAATTTATATACTTCTACATAGCTCGGCTATGTGTCGGCTTCGTTTCCTTTATATGAAGGTGACGCTGCAATTTAAAGTAAACTTTTTAGCAAAACATAAATAGTAAAACTTTCTTCTTATAGAATAAAAATACGATACATATATTTGTATAAAGTTGGCGATTATATGCAAAATGGATTCATAATTTCAGACCGTAGAAGTTGCTTAAAACCAAAAACTGTTGATAAGCTTTTATGTAATTACAAAAGTTATTGGGTAACTTAATATTTGAAACCAAAGTTTTTGAATATCATTTTGCTAATTTGTTTTGTAATTTCCTTGAAATTTTAAGAGTTTTAATTTTAATGTTTTGCAGTTGACTTAAATTTGCAATTTTATGTTTTGTATTTAATGCTTGAATTTTTTAATTTTAAAGGTATCTAAAATTTGCTTTATTTATATCTTATTACTTTTATAGGTGTTTGATTAAAACAACTTGCAATTTCTAAAATTCTAAAGGTACATTTAGCCGACCGTAAATGTAGAAATGTAAATGTAGATGTGTCAGCTGATCATTTTTGATATACGAAAAGCTATGCAAATGCTATGCAGATGCTTAGCATCAATACAAGGTTACGTGACAGATGTAGCCAGTGATGGTAAATACTATCATAAATTGAAGTGATCTACAATACCCCTTTTCAAGTACTTATTTGTGCTTATTTATTAAAACTTTTAAGTTGTTAAATTTTATGACACACAATATAATTTTAAATAAATTATGAAGTTTTCTTTTCTAAATTAAATATGTTATCCATGAAATGTTTTGTATAATTGTTAGGCTGAGTATAATTTATGCAGATGTTATATTTTTCATAATTACAATACAACATCATTTTTATTACGATTTAAATATATACGTACTTTTTATACAAAATTGAAAAATGGACATCATTGGTTTGAACAGCTGTGTGTTTTTATATATTTATAAACTGAAATATAGAAAAAAACTAATGGACGACAAAAATTAATGATTCTTGTTCAGGCGAATTAATGCCTTTAGAATAAAAATTCTCCAGGATATTAGAATCCAGAAAAAAATGACAAAAGTTTACATAAACGCAGGAAGTTTAAACTAACAAACAAACTTTCGGTATCCATTATAATTTAAAAGCATACAAATAAAAAATAAGACAAAACACAACACAGTTTTATTTAATTTTTTGCTTATGTCAAAAACACATGACACGTTTTTACACATTCTATAAGCGCAACTACATTTACATTTAGCTACATTTACATTACATTTACGATTTCAACGGTCGGCTAATTCTGCCTTAACAGACTAAATTTTTATTTTAAATAAAAACTATTGAAAAATTATACCAAGGTAATTTGATTTAAATTGTTTTTTCAAAAACTTGAAATTAATACAACAAGTTGGTAAATAGTTACCACACTTTGTGTATTTAAGTTTAATTTAAATATAAAAATTTATTTAAAACCAAGAAATGTGTTAAACTTGCTTTTTATGTTTTGCTAATTTTCATACGTATACATATGTATTTTTAGTTTTTAATTGTTATTATTAATTATGGACAAAATAAAATGTATGTTTTAACAATCAGTAACTTTCTTTTATTTGAAAAAACAATGTTTTCAATCAATAAGTGTTGCGAAAATAAGTGACAAAGATGAAAATTTTTAGCTAACACCTATATACATAAGTATGTATGTATGTTTGCTAACGTATCCCCTTTCACTTGACTTTTTGTATTAATGCCAGAAGTAGCAAAACATACAAAATTCGATAGTATCGATAGCATTTTTTAAACTATCGAAACTATCGATAGGGACGACTATCAATAGTTTTGCAGCTCTACTTTGCAATAATATTGTTGGTAAATCTCAGGGGAGTATCCAATGTGGAACGTGTAGATTATAGCTATCTTACCTGTGTTCTAGTTTCTGATAAACACCTGCTTATTCTATGGAATAGTTTTGGCCGAGCCGAATGCAAATGTCAACCCACTTTGTGCGATTACCGTCAATATCCCCGAGTGATCGGGGATATTGCCGAAAACGTGCCAGAAGGGGCTGATCAGTGGATGCCACTCCTCATCTGTAGCATGTATCGAATTGGACGGGCAACGTACTCAGATTATCGAGATCAACTCATTAACTCCCTAAAGGCCCAACCGGAAGTCCAGGGTATTGGGGAACAATTGAATATTCTCGCTATTGAACCGAACGTCCGTTCATGGCAAAATGATAAAAATTACGTAGGATTAATGGCAGCGATAGATATGTTTTTTTACCGTTACCCAGAACATGACATGGCAGAGCTCCGGTTTGGTACTATTGTTGCAAGATTCAAAGACTGTGCCGCTCTTGTGACATGGCAACATTTGTGCGAAGTCTCGGGATTGGAGAAGGGTGCCAAGGTTTGTCAATACGTCTTCACAAAGGATCTTACTGCAAATCTCCAACGTATATTTAAATCGGGAGAAGAATTATGGGGCGAGTATTCGTATTTCCCGTATCAAGTAAATTTGAACCTTGTCACACGATCAGCATACTCAGCAGCAATGAACCCAAATCTCTACTATTGGTGCTCTGTAATCTGCTGCCTGATTGGAAGCACTCGATCCCGAAATGCAAGATTTTTATTGGACAAGGATGTTGCTTCGACACGCACTTGTGCATTATGGGTAGGATACATCTTGGCCACAGAAGTCCGCGCACAAATCTATTGGGACACGTCAAGGGCAAGGGCTCAGCGTCTACGAGTCGAACAATTGGGAGGCAATGAAGACCCGATTATTGAGGTTAACAGAGGTTATCGTGGCCAACCCGCCATGATCGTTATTAATGTCCACTCCGGAAACATTGTGTAACATTTTTTTTATTTACTATTTGTTAATTAGTTTTAAGAACAATGAATTTGTAAAATAAATTTTTGAAATTGTATACTTAGAATAGTAACGTGTGCGTTTTTTCCTTAGATCCTCTTGTTGCAGCCGTGCAAGGGGGGCGGGATGTTTACGTGCAAAGTAAAGAACTCACCTATTGTAAGCTTAACGAAACTCTTTTTGGCTACTTCTCATTGCTTTAGAGATTTTCTTTTGTTAAGCTACATTTCATGCTCTTGTATATCCCGATCAAGGTACGTTGTACTTTTCAACCCCCACATATAATTAAAATAAAAGAAGTTTTATAACGTTTAAACAAAATTCCTAATTTTTTCGTTTTATTTCTTTTTTATATAATTTTCGAAAATAAATTATTTTGCGAGAAAAACATTGTTGCGAATAGAGTTGCACTAATTACTAAATGTATAGGAACCAAGTGTTGGTCCCACATCGATTCTAAAAATAATCCCGCTGATGTAGCTAGTCGTGGATCTTTGGCGCTTAGTTTAATAAACAATTCCTTATGGTGGCACGGGCCTCATTGGTTGTCAAAACCGGTAAATGAATGGCCTCGAAAATTAGTTAGCATTCATGCGCACCTGGAATGTGTTAAATTGGATACAGAAACACAAAAACCATTTGATATACTGAAAAGATTTTCAGAGCTACCCCGTGCAATCAGGGTTATTGCGTATTGGTTTCGGTTGCTGCGCTTTCGCCGTTTGCGCAGCAGTTTGTATCCAACTTTAGAAATTTCGCAAGCTGAAGTGAGATTTATACGAAATCGATTAATTCTTATGTGTCAGCAGACTTATTTTGAAGAATATAAGTATTTGTCAAAAGATATACCACTACCTTCAAAAAGTCGTTTGCTTTCCTTAAACCCCTTTATAGAGTCAAATGGTCGTATTAGAATGAACGGTCGTCTTGTACAAGCACCAGGTCTGGTATATAATGAAAAATTTCCGATTATACTTCCATATGATGCAACTTTTACAAAGTTATTTGTGCGACATGTCCACAAATGCACGATTCGTGGTGGACAGGCTTTAATGATACGTCTTATTCGAATGGAATTTTGGATCCCGAATTTAAAGAATCTTATTCGTGGTATGATTCGTAATTGTAAAAGATGTATTCTCTTTAGATAAGAAACGAGCCAGCAATTAATGGCTGCGTTACCCCCCGAAAGAACAATCCTTTCCAAGCCTTTTACCCATACGGGTTTAGATTTTGCCGGGCCGTTTGAAATAGAATCTTACGTTGGAAGGGGTTGCAAAATAACGAAAGGTTATGTGGTTGTTTTTGTATGTTTCGCGACAAAAGCAATACATCTTGAGGCGACTAACGATCTGTCGTCTGAAACGTTCTTAGCCGCATTTAGTAGATTTTTCTCGCGACGTGGTTGCCCATCCCATTTATATTTCGATAATGGCACTGCCTTTGTTGGTGCTTCAAATTTACTTGAAGCTGATAGAAAAACATTTCTCTTTGCCCTGAGAGAAAAGGTTCATGCCCTACACAGCTTAAGTGCGATTGAATGGCATTTCATACCTCCAGGTGCACCACACATGGGTGGTCTTTGGGAGGCTGGTGTCAAAAGTTTTAAGACACATTTAAAGAAAATTTCAAATGCTCAAAGGTTTACATATGAGAAATTTACGACCATGCTTACTCGAATAGAAGCATGTTTAAACTCAAGGCCTCTTTGCCCTATAAATGAGAGCCCCTATGATATCACTCCGTTAACACCAGGTCATTTTCTGATTGGTGCTCCCTTACTTACTCCCCCTGAGCATGACATTTCCGATCTATCTTTGAGTCACTCTAACAGATGGCAAAAATTGAAGGTACTTCACCACCAATTTGCGATTCGGTGGAAGGAAGAGTACTTGAAAGAGCTTCACAGACGTGTGAAGTGGAAGTATCCCAAAAGGGAGTTTCAAATAGGAGATGTTGTCGTTATCCGTCAAGACACCTTACCACCGAATGAATGGAAGTTGGGACGTGTAGAGAAAGTTTACTTAGGTACTGATTCTAAACCTCGTGTTTGTAATTTAAGAACAGCTTCAGGTTTTTTAACTCGTCCTATTGTCAATCTTGTTCTGTTACCCGTATCAGAATAGTTTGAACCCGTTTTTCTTTTCTTCCGTTTTCTTCTCTTTTTCGTTTAATAGCAAAATGGCTGAATCTCGTCGCCTTGAGGTACATCGCCCATTGGAAGTCGACGTTCCCAAGATTAGTAAGTTGAACGAACCTGCATGTAGGTTGTGCAAAAACGATCTCCCGCTTCGTAAATGCTATCGTTTCAAAGGAATGACGGTCGATGAGCGCATTAAAACTGTGAAAAGGCTTAAGTATTGTTTTAATTGTTTCGCAACAACTCACATTTTGCGCAACTGTGATAGTCGGGATCGGTGTACCGAATGCCTCGAGGAGCACCATACTATGCTTCATCGTTTTAAACGCTAAGGAACATCTGGTGCTGCGTCGACGCCGCGGCGGGATAGACCGAAGTGTAAAAAGAGGGTCCCGAAACAAGCGAATAAACACCATGCGCAGCGCAGGGAACGACACCGGCGGCAGATTCAGAGCCACCAGCAGAATCAACAACGGCAGATCCTTTAAGCTTCTATAGAATTTCCTGACTTAATAAGTGACAACTCTCTATATTGTTTAAGATTCTTTAAATCGATAATCATTCTAACTTGATAACCAAAAGAATGAATCCAAATGAAAACCAAGCAGCAGAAGCCGTTAATCCCCAGAATGGGAATGAAGCTCCAAGAGAGAATGTAGAACAGGCGGCCGTCAATCCTTTTGATATGCAAATGGAATATCCTGAGGAAGATATAATGACCTGTATATTGGATGGTAGCACATATCAACTCCATAATGTCCCAACCACACGTCAAATCTCGTATCCAAGCGCATTCTTTTCCGCAGGGGTGAAACTACTAATAACCGTTCAATTTTCCGAAAAGGAGTTCTCTCAAATACGGAAAGCCGTTATCAGTCGATTTGTTATAATGTCTCCCATTATTCCCTCAACACGAGTTAATGTAATATAAATATATATATATATATATATATATATATATATATATATATATATATATATATACTTAAATGAATACACATATTTACCTACCTTATTTTAAACCAATTCCAAGAATTGTTTATGCATTTATTTAGTTCAGTTACACTAAATAAGTGCAACTTTAAATACAAATTTATTAGGAATTGTTTTGCAATAAAACATTCCTTTACCTTTCTTTATTTCTCGGAATTATTTTTCAACAATTAATATTATTAATAAATTTATTTAGTTCATTCACATTTTAATTTACCTAACTTATTTAAAAGCAATTCCAAGAACTGTTTATGCATTTATTTAGTTCAGCCACACTAAATAAATGCAACTCCAAACACAGACAAATTTATTAGGAATTTTTTTGCATTAAAACATTCCTTTACCTTTTTTTAATTTCTCGGAATTGTTTTTCAACAATTAATATATTAATAATCGATATTTTAATTATAAGAAAAAATTGTAAAACTAAGTATAAAAAGAAGTGTCAGCAGAAAAATAAAGAGAGTTTGATTTTGATTTTGAAAAAGTGAAAGTGGTGTTTTTAGTTAGTGTTTTTTTTTTAAGACTTATATTTTTAAGTTTGAAAATTAGCGCAGTCGGTAGGATACCGCAAGTCCTACCCAACATAAAAGTAGTAGAACGTGAATTTTTATTCTTAGTGCGGTCCTTTCAAAAAAAGGATAAAATAACATCCTTAAACACTCCTTTAAAAGATTAAAGGATAAAAACTTTTTTTTCGAATTTTTTTTTTATAAAAATTTTAAAATACTCCTTTATAAGATTAAAGGATATAAAAACTTTTTTTTCGAAATCTTTTTTTATATAAAAATTTTAAAATACTCCTTTATAAGATTAAACGATATAAAAACTTTTTTCGAAATTTTTTTTTATAAAAATTTTAAAATAAAAACAAAAAAAAGAAAAGAGACCTTTTTTTCAACAACCAACCAAACGAAGAAACAGAACCAACCCCATCAACAAAAACTGAATCAACAAACCCATCAAACAACATTGAACCAACAACCAACCAAACGAAGAAACCAAAAGCTAAACAACATTGAACCCAACGAAGAAACCAAAACTAAATCAACAACCAGAACCAACCCCATCAACAAAAACTGAATCAACAAACCCCCAAACAACATTGAACCAACAACCAACCAAGCGAAGAATCCAGAATCAACAATAAACCCATCAACGAATTCCCTAAGGTAATTTAAGTAATATTTAAAGTATAAGTTAGTTTTTTATTATCTAAAAAAGTGCATTTTAACAAAAAAAAAAGAAAAAAAAGAAGCTTTATATTTTCCCTTCTCAAAGTGATCAAAGTCTGTTTAATGAGTGATACTGATTCATTGTCTGATTATCCTTCAGATATAGATTTTATCGAAGACAATATAGATACTTACTCAGACTATAATTTGGACTCAGGGATCGAATCGAACGACGGGTATCTAACGGACATTAACATAGAGCAAGATAGGAATAGAAGAATTACTAGAAATACACGCCATTTCAGAAAAAGACTAAGATATATTTACAGAGGAATATTAGAAGGATAAAACATAATTGACAAGATGACCGAACAAGCCCAACCACTATCTATTAGTATTAACCCTTTAAAATATTTAACGGCGATTGCCGCGATCTACAGACTTTCGTCAATTTAATAGATAGGGTTCACCCTCTATTAAGAGCGTACGACCTACCATCACAACTATTATTTTCTGACATTATTAAGGGTAGACTTACTGGGAAAGCAAGAAAAGTTATAGAAATTAACTGCCAGGCTCAATCATGGACAGACATAAAGAACGTATTAAATAATAATTTCGGTGATAGATGCAGTTTAGAGGAACTTTTTGACAGGCTTAAAAGTACAACTTTCAAAACGAATAGTGTAGAATTTTATAATGAAATTAAACAGAGACTCAGAAATCTCAACGACAAAACCGTTTTGTCAATTGGTTCTGGCCCAGCAGCCAAAGAATGTGCCAAGAACAATATAAAGACCACCCTAAATATATTTAAAGAAAAAGTACCGGAACCCGTGCGAACTATTCTAATATGCAGAAATCCTGACAGCCTAGAAACAGCAATGGAAATTCTATTCCAGTCCGGCTAAGCATATGTGACTTCACCAAACACGACATTTTCCAATCATAGACCGCCAAACCAAGAATACAAAAATCTACGGACTCAGAAGCATAACAACAGATCTTATAATAACCAAAATTTAGCAAGAACAAATAATCGCGATACACAAAAGAACCTCTCGTACCAACAACCTAATTTCCATAACCACCAGCGGAATAATCCAAATAATCCCCATAATTGGCAAGTAAATCACAAAAATTCTGGCCACAATGGTCAACCGTTCCAAAGACAAAACAATTGGAATCCCTTCCGACAACAGGAAATACCACATACAAATAATTTTTTAAGACTAGAACCTATGGACGGTAATAAGTTCGAAAAACAGACTAAACCAACCGAGGACGAAAATTTTCATTACTCAGTCACAGGGAACTTCCATATATAAAAGTTAAAACAAAATTAGGACACCTAAAGTTAATCATAGATACGGGGGCAACTAATTCCATTTTGAACCCAAATATATGTCATCCTAGATGGATACAGAAAATCGAACCAATTACCATTAAAACTTTGCAACACAGGATAACCCTTTACGAAAAAGCCATAATCCCTACATTTGAAGAATTCGGCACAAACCTAGAAAGAATAGAATTTTACATAATAAAATTTCATGAATTTTATGACGGTCTTATCGGTAATGATTTACTTAGGGCAATGAAAGCAAAAATCTGCTTCGAAACCAATACAATTAGATTAAGAGAAAATAAAATTCCCCTTTATATTAAAAGTGATGAAGAAAAACTAGACGACGAAAATAACTATATTAAAGAATTACACAAGAATGGAAAAATGAACACAGAAATTAATAGTATGGAGTTTAACTTTGTATCAAATTCTAAACCAATAAATGATCAGATTAGAACAGAACATTTGAATTCTGAAGAAAGATCACAACTATTACACGTAATAAATAAATACCGTGACATCTTTTACCACGAAAATGAAAAACTTTCATTCACCTCTGCTATAAAGCATAGAATACGAACAACCAATAATGCACCTATATTCTCAAAATCGTATAGATACCCATACGTTCATAAAAAAGAAGTAGAAGACCAAATTAGAGACATGTTGGAAAATAAAATAATTAGAAATAGTAGTTCACCATATTTAGCCCCGATTTGGATAGTGCCAAAGAAGGCAGACGCTAGCGGAAAACAAAATTGGAGACTAGTTGTTGACTATCGTAAGCTAAATGAAGCTACGATCGACGACAAATTTCCTATTCCAAATATAGACGCGATACTGGAAAAATTGGGAAGAAGCCAATATTTTACTACTCTCGATCTAGCGAAGGGTTTTCACCAAATCGAAATAGAAAAAGAGGACATTCACAAAACTGCATTCAGTGTCGAAGGAGGACACTATGAGTTTTTGCGTATGCCATTCGGACTGAAGACAGCCCCGGCAACATTTCAGAGACTTATGAATAATATACTACATGATTTCATTAACAAGATTTGCTTAGTGTACATAGACGACATAATTATATTTTCGACATCCTTACAAGAGCACATAAATTCACTTACACTCATATTTGAAAGACTACGAGAAGCAAACCTAAAGATTCAGTTAGACAAATCAGAATTTTTAAAAAAAGCAACTGAATTTCTTGGACACATAGTTACTACGGCAGGAGTTAAGCCTAATCCTAAAGATAGAATGCGTCGTTAATTTTCCAATACCCAAAACTACAAAACAAATTAAACAATTCCTAGGATTAACCGGCTATTAAAGGAAATTTATTAAGGACTATTCATTGATAGCTAAACCCATGACTAAATACTTAAAGAAGGATTGCAAGATGAACATAGATGACCCAGAATACCAAAAAAGCTTTAATACTCTTAAGACATTATTAACACACGATCCAATATTAACATATCCAGATTTTACGAAGACATTTACACTAACAACTGATGCCAGCAATTATGCCTTGGGAGCAGTACTTTCCCAAAATAATCACCCAAAATGTTATGCCAGTCGTACCCTCAACTCACATGAAATAAACTACAGCACAATAGAAAAAGAGTTATTGGCAATAATATGGGCCACAAAATATTTTAGACCTGATCTTTTTGGTCGTAAGTTCACAAGTAGAAACTGATCACAAGCCTTTAACATGGCTTTTCTCTATTAAAGAACCTAACTCAAAACTTGTATGGTGGAGGCTAAAACTATCGGAGTTTGATTACGAAATAAAGTACAAGAAGGGGACTAAGAACACTAATGCTGATGCCTTGTCCAGGATCGAAACCGAACCTGTTACGGTAAATATATTAGAATCCGACAGTAGAATAATAAAGACAAAATCACCAATAAATATGTTCAAAAACCAGGTCATCATAATAAAAACCACCTCCGGATCGCTAAAGATAAAAAATAAATGTATTTTTGGTAATAAAAGAAAAATTGTTTACATGAAAGAAATGGACACGGAAACTGCTATCACTCTACTTAAAAATCACTTTAACCCCACACAGCTAAACGCTATTTTAATGGAAGAAGAATTTTATACAACTTTTAGTAATACTTATGAAGAATTGTTTGCTGATAGCGAAAAATTTAGGATAATAAGACGTACACTCCAAACAGTAGATGTAGAGGATGAAAACCGGTTATCCGAAATTATAAAAAGCGAACACCTTGATAAAAACCATCGCGGAATAGACGCAGTATATAGAGAGTTAGTCACACGCATATACAATCCAAAGCTCAAACTTACGATAACGCAATTTATAAACAACTGCGAAGTTTGCAATCTTGAGAAGTACGACAGAAAACCTCCAAAGATACCTTATAAAATCACAGAGACTCCAAATAAACCACTCGAAGTACTACACATAGACGTCTTTTATACTCTGAATTAAAACTTGTTTATGACAGCAATTGATAAATTTTCAAAATTCGCCTTAGCATTTCAAATAAATGGAAGAAGTTGGACAGAGTTCAAAACAAAACTATTACAGATAATTAATACGTATGGAAAAATAAATAAAATTATTGTAGACAACGAACTGGGATTCAAAGCTATACCGATGCAAGAGTTCTTAAAAAAGAAAAATATTGACATTCATTATACTTCGAATAGTAACCATACGCCTAACGCGGACATTGAAAGACTACATAATACTATTAACGAACACATAAGACTACTAAGGAAAACCAGGGCGAAACTATTGAAGACAAGATGATAAGAATAATAGGCTTTTATAATAATACGGTGCATAGCACTACAGGTATTAAACTAATTGACTTTGTAAACGGCAAAGTACACGAAGACAGATACAAGGAAATTCATGAATTAATAGAATTAAAAAAGGGAAAATATATACAGAAATTAAACGAAAATAGAAAAGATATAGAACTAGAAAATGGAACAAATTATATTAAAGAAATAAGAGATGGTAAAAACCACAGTAAATATAGGAAAATTAATGCAGTTAAAATAGACGACGACCATTTGCAGACAGTTAGGACTGGACACAAATATTATAAGACACATGTGAAACCTAAAAAGAAATACCAAGACAGAGACAACCCAACTGTAGTATCTACAAAATAATATCTTTTCAGATGACGACTTTGACTTTGGTATATACTCTCATTATGGCTACTAGTGCACAATACATAGATATCCAGGATCTAACGAACAATAATGGATATATTCCAATAAAACTGGACGAAATCAGGCCTATAGAAAATTACTCCAAGATAATACACATTGTTAATACGACCATGTACAAAGAAACCCTCGATATAATTTCAGACAATGTAGCAACATTAAAACAAACCACTAGGGACACAACGACACTATTAGACACAGTTGAAAAGAATTTTGCAATACTTAAAGCAAAAATAGATAATTTATACCCACAATTCAGGCAAAAACGAGGATTGATATATTAAGCAAAGGATTAAAAATCGTAGCAGGGACAATGGACAGTGAGGACGCAGAACACATTAATAATTCTTTAAAATTACTCTATGAAAACAACGGACTGTTGACAAATACAGTACTTAACCTTACCCAGGTCAACACTATCTTAACAACACAGATAAATAATATAACTAAACATATTAACACACAACAAAAACAAGTAGAAAGATATTTAGATCAGTTCAAAAACACTTTCCAGAATAAAATAGCGACATTAGAAGACGAAGTTACATTCATGCAACATATTTATCAGATTAATAATGATATAATGCTCATACGTAACCACATTGACGACATAGGACAAGTAATCTTCTGCAGTAAATTAGGAATCATTCCAACAGATATTTTAACCCCAAAAGAAATGGATCTAATAACAGACTTTAACAGTTACATAAACATAAAAACCTCTGTAGCATTGCATGATGAAACTATACTATTAATATTCAGGATACCCTCATATTCCAAAAACAGTCTTAGCAAAATCACCTTCGAACCAATCCCAGATATTAAGAACATGACATTAGCATTAAACTCACACACAATACTCACCGATCACAACGGGAAAATGTATGAACCATTTCTTCAAGACAATTTAGAGAAGAACCTTATTGAAATTAAAAGTGGTTGTATGCAAAATATTTTAGAATATAAAGATGTAAATTGCCCTATGAAAAATTCAGAAACAGAAGAAATAGTAGAAATACTTCCTGGATTACTCATATTAAAAAATTATTATCAAAATTTTAAACACAACTGCAATAAAGCGGAAATTAATATCAAAGGAACTTTTCTTATAAAATTTGAAAATTGTAAAATTATGACAAAAAACAGAAATTTTACAAATGTTTATTTAAAAATTAAAGACAAAATAATACTACCAAATATTGTAACAAAAATCAAAAGTAATGAAAATATTAGTCTAAACGATCTAAAACTAGAAACTTTATACCTTAAACAAATAAAATATGAAGAAAACCTAAATAACATATTATACCACGATAAAGAAACAAAAACTATTAGCATTAGTATCAATACTGTAATTATTTTGTGCGTAATAATTTTTGGAATTGTGTATAGTATAAGACTAAAACAGATTTTTCATGTTTCGTCGGAGCCTCAAACAAACGGTGGGGGTGTTATAATGTCTCCCATTATTCCCTCAACACGAGTTAATGTAATATAAACATATATATATATATATATATATATATATATATATATATATATATATATATATATATATATATATATATATATATATATATATATATATATACTTAAATGAATACACACATTTACCTACCTTATTTTAAACCAATTCCAAGAATTGTTTATGCATTTATTTAGTTCAGTTACACTAAATAAGTGCAACTTTAAATACAGACAAATTTATTAGGAATTGTTTTGCAGTAAAACATTCCTTTACCTTTCTTTATTTCTCGGAATTATTTTTCAACAATTAATATTATTAATAAATTTCTTTTAGTTCATTCACATTTTAATTTTAAGCTCGGTGACAGTTCAGAATAATAAAGGGCTCTGGAAGAGCTATGGAATAGTTTTGGCCGAGCCGAATGCAAATGTCAACCCACTTTGTGCGATTACCGTCAATGCACAACCAGGGGGAGTGATCGGGGATATTGCCGAAAACGTGCCAGAAGGAGCTGATTAGTGGATGCCACTCATCATCTGTAGCATGTATCGAATTGGACGGGCGACGTATTTAGATTATCGAGATCAACTCATTAACTCCCTAAAGGCCCAACCGGAACTCCAGGGTATTGGGGAACAATTGAATATTCTCGCTATTGAACCGAACGTCCGTTCATGGCAAAATGATAAAAATTACGTAGGATTAATGGCAGCGATAGATATGTTTTTTACCGTTACCCGGAACATGACATGGCAAAAAAAGCTCCGGTTTGGTACTATTGTTGCAAGATTCAAAGACTGTGCCGCTCTTGTGACATGGCAACATTTGTGCGAAGTCTCGGGATTGGAGAAGGGTGCCAAGGTTTGTCAATACGTCTTCACAAAAGATCTTACTACAAATCTCCAACGTATATTTAAATCCGGAGAAGAATTATGGGGCGAGTATTCGTATTTCCCGTATCAAGTAGATTTGAACCTTGTCACACGATCAGCATACTCAGCAGCAGTGAACCCAAATCTCTACTATTGGTGCTCTGTAATCTGCTGCCTGATTGGAAGCACTCGATCCCGAAATGCAAGATTTTTATTGGACAAGGATGTTGCTTCGACACGCACTTGTGCATTATGGGTAGGATACATCTTGGCCACAGAAGTCCGCGCACAAATCTATTGGGACACGTCAAGGGCAAGGGCTCAGCGTCTACGAGTCGAACAATTGGGAGGCAATATAGACCCGACTATTGAGGTTAACGGAGGTTATCGTGGCCAACCCGCCACGATCGTTATTAATGTCCACTCATTGAACATTGTGTAACAATTTTTTTTTATTTACTATTTGTTAATTAGTTTTAAGAACAATGAATTTGTAAAATGAATTTTTGAAATTGTATATTTAGAATAGTAACGTGTGCGTTTTTTCCTTAGATCCTCTTGTTGCAGCCGTGCAAGGGGGGCGGGATGTTTACGTGCAAAGTAAAGAACTCACCTATTGTAAGCTTAACGAAACTCTTTTTGGCTACTTCTCATCGCTATAGAGATTCTCTTTTGTTAAGCTACATTTCATACTCTTGTGTATCCCGATCAAGGTACGTTGTACTTTTCAACCCCCACATATAATTAAAATAAAAGAAGTTTTATAACGTTTAAGCAAAATTCCTAATTTTTTCGTTTTATTTCTTTTTTATATAATTTTCGAAAATAAATTATTTTGCGAGAAAAACATTGTTGCGAATAGAGTTGCACTAATTACTAAATGTATAGGAACCAAGTGTAGGTCCCACAAGTGTTGGTCCCAAACCAAAATTAGATGTGTGTTTGTCCTATTTGGTAAGAATTTTAAGCTCGGTGACAGTTCAGACTAATAAAGGGCTTTGGAAGAGCTATTGAATAGTTTTGGCCGAGCCGAATGCAAATGTCAACCCACTTTGTGCGATTACCGTCAATGCACAACCAGGGGGAGTGATCGGGGATATTGCCGAAAACGTGCCAGAAGGGGCTGATCAGTGGATGCCACTCCTCATCTGTAGCATGTATCGAATTGGACGGGCGACGTACTCAGATTATCGAGATCAACTCATTAACTCCCTAAAGGCCCAACCGGAAGTACAGGGTATTGGGGAACAATTGAATATTCTCGCTATTGAACCGAACGTCCGTTCATGGCAAAATGATAAAAATTACGTAGGATAAATGGCAGCGATAGATATGTTTTTTTACCGTTACCCAGAACATGACATCGCAAAGCTCCGGTTTGGTACTATTGTTGCAAGATTCAAAGACTGTGCCGCTCTTGTGACATGGCAACATTTGTGCGAAGTCTCGGGATTGGAGAAGGGTGCCAAGGTTTGTCAATACGTCTTCACAAAAGATCTTACTACAAATCTCCAACGTATATTTAAATCCGGAGAAGAATTATGGGGCGAGTATTCGTATTTCCCGTATCAAGTAGATTTGAACCTTGTCACACGATCAGCATACTCAGCAGCAGTGAACCCAAATCTCTACTATTGGTGCTCTGTAATCTGCTGCCTGATTGGAAGCACTCGATCCCGAAATGCAAGATTTTTAGTGGACAAGGTTGTTGCTTCGACACGCACTTGCGCATTATGGGTAGGATACATCTTGGCCACAGAAGTCCGCGCACGAATCTATTGGGAAACGTCAAGGGCAAGGGCTCAGCGTCTACGAGTCGAACAATTGGGTGGCAATGAAGACCCGATTATTGAGGTTAACGGAGGTTATCGTGGCCAACCCGCCACGATCGTTATTAATGTCCACTCGGGGAACATTGTGTAACATTTATTTTTTATTTACTATTTGTTAATTAGTTTTAAGAACAATGAATTTGTAAAATGAATTTTTGAAATTGTATATTTAGAATAATAACGTGTGCGTTTTTTCCTTAGATCCACTTGTTGCAGCCGTGCAAGGGGGGCGGGATGTTTACGTGCAAAGTAAAGAACTCACCTATTGTAAGCTTAACGAAACTCTTTTTGGCTACTTCTCATTGCTTTAGAGATTTTCTTTTGTTAAGCTACATTTCATACTCTTGTATATCCCGATCAAGGTACGTTGTACTTTTCAACCCCCACATATAATTAAAATAAAAGAAGTTTTATAACGTTTAAACAAAATTCCTAATTTTTTCGTTTTATTTCTTTTTTATATAATTTTCGAAAATAAATTATTTTGCGAGAAAAACATTGTTGCGAATAGAGTTGCACTAATTACTAAATGTATAGGAACCAAGTGTTGGTCCCAAACCAAGATTAGATGTGTGTCCTATTTGGTAGGAATTTTAAGCTCGGCGACAGTTCAGAATAATAAAGGGCTCTGGAAGAGCTATGGAATAGTTTTGGCCGAGCCGAATGCAAATGTCAACCCACTTTGTGCGATTACCGTCAATGCGCAACCAGGGGGAGTGATCGGGGATATTGCCGAAAACGTGCCAGAAGGGGCTGATCAGTGGATGCCACTCCTCATCTGTAGCATGTATCGAATTGGACGGGCGACGTACTCAGATTATCGAGATCAACTCATTAACTCCCTAAAGGCCCAACCGGAAGTCCAGGGTATTGGGGAACAATTGAATATTCTCGCTATTGAACCGAACGTCCGTTCATGGCAAAATGATAAAAATTACGTAGGATAAATGGCAGCGATAGATATGTTTTTTTACCGTTACCCAGAACATGACATCGCAAAGCTCCGGTTTGGTACTATTGTTGCAAGATTCAAAGACTGTGCCGCTCTTGTGACATGGCAACATTTGTGCGAAGTCTCGGGATTGGAGAAGCGTGCCAAGGTTTGTCAATACGTCTTCACAAAAGATCTTACTACAAATCTCCAACGTATATTTAAATCCGGAGAAGAATTATGGGGCGAGTATTCGTATTTCCCGTATCAAGTAGATTTGAACCTTGTCACACGATCAGCATACTCAGCAGCAGTGAACCCAAATCTCTACTATTGGTGCTCTGTAATCTGCTGCCTGATTGGAAGCACTCGATCCCGAAATGCAAGATTTTTAGTGGACAAGGTTGTTGCTTCGACACGCACTTGCGCATTATAGGTAGGATACATCTTGGCCACAGAAGTCCGCGCACGAATCTATTGGGAAACGTCAAGGGCAAGGGCTCAGCGTCTACGAGTCGAACAATTGGGAGGCAATGAAGACCCGATTATTGAGGTTAACGGAGGTTATCGTGGCCAACCCGCCACGATCGTTATTAATGTCCACTCGGGGAACATTGTGTAACATTTATTTTTTATTTACTATTTGTTAATTAGTTTTAAGAACAATGAATTTGTAAAATGAATTTTTGAAATTGTATATTTAGAATAATAACGTGTGCGTTTTTTCCTTAGATCCTCTTGTTGCAGCCGTGCAAGGGGGGCGGGATGTTTACGTGCAAAGTAAAGAACTCACCTATTGTAAGCTTAACGAAACTCTTTTTGGCTACTTCTCATTGCTTTAGAGATTTTCTTTTGTTAAGCTACATTTCATGCTCTTGTATATCCCGATCAAGGTACGTTGTACTTTTCAACCCCCACATATAATTAAAATAAAAGAAGTTTTATAACGTTTAAACAAAATTCCTAATTTTTTCGTTTTATTTCTTTTTTATATAATTTTCGAAAATAAATTATTTTGCGAGAAAAACATTGTTGCGAATAGAGTTGCACTAATTACTAAATGTATAGGAACCAAGTGTTGGTCCCAAACCAAGATTAGATGTGTGTCCTATTTGGTAGGAATTTTAAGCTCGGTGACAGTTCAGAATAATAAAGGGCTCTGGAAGAGCTATGGAATAGTTTTGGCCGAGCCGAATGCAAATGTCAACCCACTTTGTGCGATTACCGTCAATGCGCAACCAGGGGGAGTGATCGGGGATATTGCCGAAAACGTGCCAGAAGGGGCTGATCAGTGGATGCCACTCCTCATCTGTAGCATGTATCGAATTGGACGGGCGACGTACTCAGATTATCGAGATCAACTCATTAACTCCCTAAAGGCCCAACCGGAAGTCCAGGGTATTGGGGAACAATTGAATATTCTCGCTATTGAACCGAACGTCCGTTCATGGCAAAATGATAAAAATTACGTAGGATTAATGGCAGCGATAGATGTTTTTTACCGTTACCCAGAACATGACATCGCAAAGCTCCGGTTTGGTACTATTGTTGCAAGATTCAAAGACTGTGCCGCTCTTGTGACATGGCAACATTAGTGCGAAGTCTCGGGATTGGAGAAGGGTGCCAAGGTTTGTCAATACGTCTTAACAAAGGATCTTACTGCAAATCTCCAACGTATATTTAAATCCGGAGAAGAATTATGGGGCGAGTATTCGTATTTCCCGTATCAAGTAGATTTGAACCTTGTCACACGATCAGCATACTCAGCAGCAATGAACCCAAATCTCTACTATTGGTGCTCTGTAATCTGCTGCTTGATTGGAAGCACTCGATCCCGAAATGCAAGATTTTTATTGGACAAGGATGTTGCTTCGACACGCACTTGTGCATTATGGGTAGGATACATCTTGGCCACAGAAGTCCGCGCACAAATCTATTAGGAAACGTCAAGGGCAAGGGCTCAGCGTCTACGAGTCGAACAATTGGGAGGCAATGAAGACCCGATTATTGAGGTTAACGGAGGTTATCGTGGCCAACCCGCCACGATCGTTATTAATGTCCACTCGGGGAACATTGTGTAACATTTTTTTTTTTATTTACTATTTGTTAATTAGTTTTAAGAACAATGAATTTGTAAAATGAATTTTTGAAATTGTATATTTAGAATAGTAACGTGTGCGTTTTTTCCTTAGATACTCTCGTTGCAGCCGTGCAAGAGGGCCGGGATGTTTACGTGCAAAGTAAAGAACTCACCTATTGTAAGCTTAACGAAACTCTTTTTGGCTACTTCTCATTGCTTTAGAGATTTTCCTTTGTTAAGCTACATTTCACACTCTTGTGTATCCCGATCAAGGTACGTTGTACTTTTCAACCCCCACATATAATTAAAATAAAAGAAGTTTTATAACGTTTAAAAAAAATTCCTAATTTTTTCGTGTTATTTCTTTTTTATATAATTTTCGAAAATAAATTATTTTGCGAGAAAAACATTGTTGCGAATAGAGTTGCACTAATTACTAAATGTATAGGAACCAAGTGTAGGTCCCACAAGTGTTGGTCCCAAACCAAAATTAGATGTGTGTTTGTCCTATTTGGTAAGAATTTTAAGCTCGGTGACAGTTCAGAATAATAAAGGGCTCTGGAAGAGCTATGGAATAGTTTTGGCCGAGCCGAATGCAAATGTCAACCCACTTTGTGCGATTACCGTCAATGCGCAACCAGGGGGCGTGATCGGGGATATTGCCGAAAACGTGCCAGAAGGGGCTGATCAGTGGATGCCACTCCTCATCTGTAGCATGTATCGAATTGGACGGGCGACGTACTCAGATTATCGAGATCAACTCATTAACTCCCTAAAGGCCTAACCGGAAGTCCAGGGTATTGGGGAACAATTGAATATTCTCGCTATTGAACCGAACGTCCGTTCATGGCAAAATGATAAAAATTACGTAGGATTAATGGCAGCGATAGATATGTTTTTTTACCGTTACCCAGAACATGACATCGCAAAGCTCCGGTTTGGTACTATTGTTGCAAGATTCAAAGACTGTGCCGCTCTTGTGACATGGCAACATTAGTGCGAAGTCTCGGGATTGGAGAAGGGTGCCAAGGTTTGTCAATACGTCTTAACAAAGGATCTTACTGCAAATCTCCAACGTATATTTAAATCCGGAGAAGAATTATGGGGCGAGTATTCGTATTTCCCGCATCAAGTAGATTTGAACCTTGTCACACGATCAGCATACTCAGCAGCAATGAACCCAAATCTTTACTATTGGTGCTCTGTAATCTGCTGCTTGATTGAAAGCACTCGATCCCGAAATGCAAGATTTTTATTGGACAAGGATGTTGCTTCGACACGCACTTGTGCATTATGGGTAGGATACATCTTGGCCACAGAAGTCCGCGCACAAATCTATTAGGAAACGTCAAGAGCAAGGGCTCAGCGTCTACGAGTCGAACAATTGGGAGGCAATGAAGACCCGATTATTGAGGTTAACGGAGGTTATCGTGGCCAACCCGCCACGATCGATATTAATGTCCACTCGGGGAACATTGTGTAACATTTTTTTTTATTTACTATTTGTTAATTAGTTTTAAGAACAATAAATTTGTAAAATGAATTTTTGAAATTGTATATTTAGAATAGTAATGCGTGCGTTTGTTCCTTAGATCCTCTTGTTGCAGCCGTGCAAGGGGGCCGGGATGTTTACGTGCAAAGTAAAGAACTCACCTATTGTAAGCTTAACGAAACTCTTTTTGGCTACTTCTCATTGCTTTATAGATTTTCCTTTGTTAAGCTACATTTCATACTCTTGTGTATCCCGATCAAGGTACGTTGTAATTTTCAACCCCCACATATAATTAAAATAAAAGAAGTTTTATAACGTTTAAACAAAATTCCTAATTTTTTCGTTTTATTTCTTTTTTATATAATTTTCGAAAATAAATTATTTTGCGAGAAAAACATTGTTGCGAATAGAGTTGCACTAATTACTAAATGTATAGGAACCAAGTGTAGGTCCCACATTTGTAAAGAAAGCTCTTATGGCTGCCATCTGATCAATGTTCGCTATAAGACCTTTCTATTTAAGAGGGGTGGTGTTATGAAGGTATAATGTCCAATAAACTTTTAATATAACATTCCATTTCCAAATTATATCGATATCAAATTACCGTGTGACTCTAAATTATTTCAATATCGTGTGACTTTAAATTATTGCAATACCGTGTGACTTTAAATATATTTTGGCATTCTTTAATTATTGCATTTGCATCTCGTATTACCATTACTTTAATAATTATTATTAATAAATAATATAAAAAGAAGTTGAATAAAAGATATGGAGAGAGTTGTAAAAACGTTGTCGCGACACAAACACCAAAGATTATTGTGTTTTATTTCCTCTATGTATATTTCGAACATATTACAGTTGGTCCCAAACCAAAATTAGATGTGTGTTTGTCCTATTTGGTAAGAATTTTAAGCTCGGTGACAGTTCAGAATAATAAAGGGCTCTGGAAGAGCTATGGAATAGTTTTGGCCGAGCCGAATGCAAATGTCAACCCACTTTGTGCGATTACCGTCAATGCGCAACCAGGGGGAGTGATCGGGGATATTGCCGAAAACGTGCCAGAAGGGGCTGATCAGTGGATGCCACTCCTCATCTGTAGCATGTATCGAATTGGACGGGCGACGTACTCAGATTATCGAGATCAACTCATTAACTCCCTAAAGGCCCAACCGGAAGTCCAGGGTATTGGGGAACAATTGAATATTCTCGCTATTGAACCGAACGTCCGTTCATGGCAAAATGATAAAAATTACGTAGGATTAATGGCAGCGATAGATGTTTTTTACCGTTACCCAGAACATGACATCGCAAAGCTCCGGTTTGGTACTATTGTTGCAAGATTCAAAGACTGTGCCGCTCTTGTGACATGGCAACATTAGTGCGAAGTCTCGGGATTGGAGAAGGGTGCCAAGGTTTGTCAATACGTCTTAACAAAGGATCTTACTGCAAATCTCCAACGTATATTTAAATCCGGAGAAGAATTATGGGGCGAGTATTCGTATTTCCCGTATCAAGTAGATTTGAACCTTGTCACACGATCAGCATACTCAGCAGCAATGAACCCAAATCTCTACTATTGGTGCTCTGTAATCTGCTGCTTGATTGGAAGCACTCGATCCCGAAATGCAAGATTTTTATTGGACAAGGATGTTGCTTCGACACGCACTTGTGCATTATGGGTAGGATACATCTTGGCCACAGAAGTCCGCGCACAAATCTATTAGGAAACGTCAAGGGCAAGGGCTCAGCGTCTACGAGTCGAACAATTGGGAGGCAATGAAGACCCGATTATTGAGGTTAACGGAGGTTATCGTGGCCAACCCGCCACGATCGTTATTAATGTCCACTCGGGGAACATTGTGTAACATTTTTTTTATTTACTATTTGTTAATTAGTTTTAAGAACAATGAATTTGTAAAATGAATTTTTGAAATTGTATATTTAGAATAGTAACGTGTGCGTTTTTTCCTTAGATCCTCTTGTTGCAGCCGTGCAAGGGGGCGGGATGTTTACGTGCAAAGTAAAGAACTCACCTATTGTAAGCTTTACGAAACTCTTTTTGGCTACTTCTCATTGCTTTAGAGATTTTCTTTTGTTAAGCTACATTTCATACTCTTGTATATCCCGATCAAGGTACGTTATACTTTTCAACCCCCACATATAATTAAAATAAAAGAAGTTTTATAACGTTTAAACAAAATTCCTAATTTTTTCGTTTTATTTCTTTTTTATATAATTTTCGAAAATAAATTATTTTGCGAGAAAAACATTGTTGCGAATAGAGTTGCACTAATTACTAAATGTATAGGAACCAAGTGTTGGTCCCAAACCAAGATTAGATGTGTGTCCTATTTGGTAGGAATTTTAAGCTCGGTGACAGTTCAGAATAATAAAGGGCTCTGGAAGAGCTATGGAATAGTTTTGGCCGAGCCGAATGCAAATGTCAACCCACTTTGTGCGATTACCGTCAATGCGCAACCAGGGGGAGTGATCGGGGATATTGCCGAAAACGTGCCAGAAGGGGCTGATCAGTGGATGCCACTCCTCATCTGTAGCATGTATCGAATTGGACGGGCAACGTACTCAGATTATCGAGATCAACTCATTAACTCCCTAAAGGCCCAACCGGAAGTCCAGGGTATTGGGGAACAATTGAATATTCTCGCTATTGAACCGAACGTCCGTTCATGGCAAAATGATAAAAATTACGTAGGATTAATGGCAGCGATAGATATGTTTTTTTACCGTTACCCAGAACATGACATCGCAAAGCTCCGGTTTGGTACTATTGTTGCAAGATTCAAAGACTGTGCCGCTCTTGTGACATGGCAACATTAGTGCGAAGTCTCGGGATTGGAGAAGGGTGCCAAGGTTTGTCAATACGTCTTAACAAAGGATCTTACTGCAAATCTCCAACGTATATTTAAATCCGGAGAAGAATTATGGGGCGAGTATTCGTATTTCCCGTATCAAGTAGATTTGAACCTTGTCACACGATCAGCATACTCAGCAGCAATGAACCCAAATCTCTACTATTGGTGCTCTGTAATCTGCTGCTTGATTGGAAGCACTCGATCCCGAAATGCAAGATTATTATTGGACAAGGATGTTGCTTCGACACGCACTTGTGCATTATGGGTAGGATACATCTTAACCACAGAAGTCCGCGCACAAATCTATTAGGAAACGTCAAGGGCAAGGGCTCAGCGTCTACGAGTCGAACAATTGGGAGGCAATGAAGACCCGATTATTGAGGTTAACGGAGGTTATCGTGGCCAACCCGCCACGATCGTTATTAATGTCCACTCGGGGAACATTGTGTAACATTTTTTTTTATTTACTATTTGTTAATTAGTTTTAAGAACAATGAATTTTTGAAATTGTATATTTAGAATAGTAACGTGTGCGTTTTTTCCTTAGATACTCTCGTTGCAGCCGTGCAAGAGGGCCGGGATGTTTACGTGCAAAGTAAAGAACTCACCTATTGTAAGCTTAACGAAACTCTTTTTGGCTACTTCTCATTGCTTTAGAGATTTTCCTTTGTTAAGCTACATTTCATACTCTTGTGTATCCCGATCAAGGTACGTTGTACTTTTCAACCCCCACATATAATTAAAATAAAAGAAGTTTTATAACGTTTAAAAAAAATTCCTAATTTTTTCGTGTTATTTCTTTTTTATATAATTTTCGAAAATAAATTATTTTGCGAGAAAAACATTGTTGCGAATAGAGTTGCACTAATTACTAAATGTATAGGAACCAAGTGTAGGTCCCACAAGTGTTGGTCCCAAACCAAAATTAGATGTGTGTTTGTCCTATTTGGTAAGAATTTTAAGCTCGGTGACAGTTCAGAATAATAAAGGGCTCTGGAAGAGCTATGGAATAGTTTTGGCCGAGCCGAATGCAAATGTCAACCCACTTTGTGCGATTACCGTCAATGCACAACCAGGGGGAGTGATCGGGGATATTGCCGAAAACGTGCCAGAAGGGGCTGATCAGTGGATGCCACTCCTCATCTGTAGCATGTATCGAATTGGACGGGCGACGTACTCAGATTATCGAGATCAACTCATTAACTCCCTAAAGGCCCAACCGGAAGTACAGGGTATTGGGGAACAATTGAATATTCTCGCTATTGAACCGAACGTCCGTTCATGGCAAAATGATAAAAATTACGTAGGATTAATGGCAGCGATAGATATGTTTTTTTACCGTTACCCGGAACATGACATGGCAAAGCTCCGGTTTGGTACTATTGTTGCAAGATTCAAAGACTGTGCCGCTCTTGTGACATGGCAACATTTGTGCGAAGTCTCGGGATTGGAGAAGGGTGCCAAGGTTTGTCAATACGTCTTAACAAAGGATCTTACTGCAAATCTCCAACGTATATTTAAATCCGGAGAAGAATTATGGGGCGAGTATTCGTATTTCCCGTATCAAGTAGATTTGAACCTTGTCACACGATCAGCATACTCAGCAGCAATGAACCCAAATCTCTACTATTGGTGCTCTGTAATCTGCTGCCTGATTGGAAGCACTCGATCCCGAAATGCAAGATTTTTATTGGACAAGGATGTTGCTTCGATACGCACTTGTGCATTATGGGTAGGATACATCTGGGCCACAGAAGTCCGCGCACAAATCTATTGGGACACGTCAAGGGCAAGGGCTCAGCGTCTACGAGTCGAACAATTGGGAGGCAATGAAGACCCGATTATTGAGGTTAACGGAGGTTATCGTGGCCAACCCGCCACGATCGTTATTAATGTCCACTCGGGGAACATTGTGTAACATTTTTTTTATTTACTATTTGTTAATTAGTTTTAAGAACAATGAATTTGTAAAATGAATTTTTGAAATTGTATATTTAGAATAGTAACGTGTGCGTTTTTTCCTTAGATCCTCTTGTTGCAACCGTGCAAGGGGGCCGGGATGTTTACGTGCAAAGTAAAGAACTCACTCACGAAACTCTTTTTGGCTACTTCTCATCGCTTTAGAGATTTTCTTTTGTTAAGCTACATTGCATACTCTTGTATATCCCGATCAAGGTACGTTGTACTTTTCAACCCCCACATATAATTAAAATAAAAGAAGTTTTATAACGTTTAAACAAAATTCCTAATTTTTTCGTTTTATTTCTTTTTTATATAATTTTCGAAAATAAATTATTTTGGGAGAAAATCATTGTTGGGAATAGAGTTGCACTAATTACTAAATGTAAAGGAACCAAGTGTTGGTCCCACAAGTGTTGGTCCCAAACCAAAATTAGATGTGTGTTTGTCCTATTTGGTAAGAATTTTAAGCTCGGTGACAGTTCAGAATAATAAAGGGCTCTGGAAGAGCTATGGAATAGTTTTGGCCGAGCCGAATGCAAATGTCAACCCACTTTGTGCGATTACCGTCAATGCACAACCAGGGGGAGTGATCGGGGATATTGCCGAAAACGTGCCAGAAGGGGCTGATCAGTGGATGCCACTCCTCATCTGTAGCATGTATCGAATTGGACGGGCGACGTACTCAGATTATCGAGATCAACTCATTAACTATCTAAAGGCCCAACCGGAACTCCAGGGTATTGGGGAACAATTGAATATTCTCGCTATTGAACCGAACGTCCGTTCATGGCAAAATGATAAAAATTACGTAGGATTAATGGCAGCGATAGATATGTTTTTTTACCGTTACCCAGAACATGACATGGCAGAGCTCCGGTTTGGTACTATTGTTGCAAGATTCAAAGACTGTGCCGCTCTTGTGACATGGCAACATTTGTGCGAAGTCTCGGGATTGGAGAAGGGTGCCAAGGTTTGTCAATACGTCTTCACAAAGGATCTTACTGCAAATCTCCAACGTATATTTAAATCGGGAGAAGAATTATGGGGCGAGTATTCGTATTTCCCGTATCAAGTAAATTTGAACCTTGTCACACGATCAGCATACTCAGCAGCAATGAACCCAAATCTCTACTATTGGTGCTCTGTAATCTGCTGCCTGATTGGAAGCACTCGATCCCGAAATGCAAGATTTTTATTGGACAAGGATGTTGCTTCGACACGCACTTGTGCATTATGGGTAGGATACATCTTGGCCACAGAAGTCCGCGCACAAATCTATTGGGACACGTCAAGGGCAAGGGCTCAGCGTCTACGAGTCGAACAATTGGGAGGCAATGAAGACCCGATTATTGAGGTTAACAGAGGTTATCGTGGCCAACCCGCCATGATCGTTATTAATGTCCACTCCGGAAACATTGTGTAACATTTTTTTTATTTACTATTTGTTAATTAGTTTTAAGAACAATGAATTTGTAAAATGAATTTTTGAAATTGTATATTTAGAATAGTAACGTGTGCGTTTTTTCCTTAGATCCTCTTGTTGCAGCCGTGCAAGGGGGGCGGGATGTTTACGTGCAAAGTAAAGAACTCACCTATTGTAAGCTTAACGAAACTCTTTTTGGCTACTTCTCATCGCTATAGAGATTCTCTTTTGTTAAGCTACATTTCATACTCCTGTATATCCCGATCAAGGTACGTTGTACTTTTCAACCCCCACATATAATTAAAATAAAAGAAGTTTTATAACGTTTAAACAAAATTCCTAATTTTTTCGTTTTATTTCTTTTTTATATAATTTTCGAAAATAAATTATTTTGCGAGAAAAACATTGTTGCGAATAGAGTTGCACTAATTACTAAATGTATAGGAACCAAGTGTTGGTCCCACAAGTGTTGGTCCCAAACCAAGATTAGATGTGTGTTTGTCCTATTTGGTAAGAATTTTAAGCTCGGTGACAGTTCAGAATAATAAAGGGCTCTGGAAGAGCTATGGAATAGTTTTGGCCGAGCCGAATGCAAATGTCAACCCACTTTGTGCGATTACCGTCAATGCACAACCAGGGGGAGTGATCGGGGATATTGCCGAAAACGTGCCAGAAGGGGCTGATCAGTGGATGCCACTCCTCATCTGTAGCATGTATCGAATTGGACGGGCGACGTACTCAGATTATCGAGATCAACTCATTAACTCCCTAAAGGCCCAACCGGAAGTCCAGGGTATTGGGGAACAATTGAATATTCTCGCTATTGAACCGAACGTCCGGCAGCGATAGATATGTTTTTTTACCGTTACCCATAACATGACATGGCAAAGCTCCGGTTTGGTACTACTGTTGCAAGATTCAAAGACTGTGCCGCTCTTGTGACATGGCAACATTTGTGCGAAGTCTCGGGATTGGAGAAGGGTGTCAAGGTTTGTCAATACGTCTTCACAAAGGATCTTACTGCAAATCTCCAACGTATATTTAAATCCGGAGAAGAATTATGGGGCGAGTATTCGTATTTCCCGTATCAAGTAGATTTGAACCTTGTTACACGATCAGCATACTCAGCAGCAATGAACCCAAATCTCTACCATTGGTGCTCTGTAATCTGCTGCCTGATTGGAAGCACTCGATCCCGAAATGCAAGATTTTTATTGGACAAGGACGTTGCTTCGACACGCACTTGTGCATTATGGGTAGGATACATCTTGGCCACAGAAGTCCGCGCACAAATCTATTGGGACACGTCAAGGGCAAGGGCTCAGCGTCTACGAGTCGAACAATTGGGAGGCAATGAAGACCCGATTATTGAGGTTAACGGAGGTTATCGTGGCCAACCCGCCACGATCGTTATTAATGTCCACTCGGGGAACATTGTGTAACATTTTTTATTTACTGTTTGTTAATTAGTTTTAAGAACAATGAATTTGTAAAATGAATTTTTGAAATTGTATATTTAGAATAGTAACGTGTGCGTTTTTTCCTTAGATCCTCTTGTTGCAGCCGTGCAAGGGGGGCGGGATGTTTACGTGCAAAGTAAAGAACTCACCTATTGTAAGCTTAACGAAACTCTTTTTGGCTACTTATCATCGCTTTAGAGATTTTCTTTTGTTAAGCTATATTTCATACTCTTGTATATCCCGATCAAGGTACGTTGTACTTTTCAACGTTTTATAACGTTAAAAAAAAATCCTAATTTTTTCGTTTTATTTCTTTTTTATATAATTTTCGAAAATAAATTATTTTGCGAGAAAAACATTGTTGCGAATAGAGTTGCACTAATTACTAAATGTATAGGAACTGTTCAAGCCTTCACAGTTAACTTCGTGTGCACGTAAGTATGTTTGTATAAATATGCATACATACTTACGTACACACATGCCTGCAATAAATTCATTAATTGTGACGACAACCTTAAATCGCTGCTCATGCATTTTTATTTTAACCTTTATTTTAATGTGAAATTTATAAAACAACAAAAAAAAAACTATTTGTCATTAAATTACAATTTTGTTTTTTTCAAAATTTAATTTTAATAACAACCTTGAACTACGGCTTAATGTTACATGCGTTCATTGAATTTTATTTTGTATCACATTTTGCTTATATTTTTTACATTGCCTGGGTATCTCATGTTTCTGCTGAAGTTATGGCACACGCGCCGAAAACTTAACCGGCGGTGCATTGAACTGACGCAAAACAAAAGGCTCAGGTAACAACTCACACCAAATGTAATAGCTTACCAAGAAATTCTTTGATATTTGTATTATTACTATTAATATTTAGTATTAATTAGTATTGAGTATTAATCAGCAAAAAAATAGTATTTAAGACTTTAATGTGATACCAATAAAAGTAGAATTAATAATTCAATCAAAAGAAACGGTTGTTATTTTTTCTCTTCTCCGCTATAACCAAGTTCCAAGTGCTTGCGTTATACCAGCTGCTGTCTTGGTGTTACTGCCTTGACACAACCCAATATATCCTGACTAAGTTCAAGTGCTTGAGTCAGATAAATTATTCATTTAAGTGAACTGACCAAGTTGAAGTGCTTGCGGTAGAACACAACGATCAGCAGACGAGCTGAATCAAAACATTCCGGTGACCCCGACGTGATTACGGCAGGGATGGAATCGATGGACAAGTTGACCAATTCCCAACGAGCTACAGGAGAGCTTATAGAGGCTATTATCAGAAACTAGAAAAAGGACCCAGCGCCAAGGAAAACTGCAGCTTATTACGAAGAAAGAATCCGAAGATTAGACACAGCTTGGGATGAATTTGGATGCACCGATAACAAAATCCGGTGTCTTGAGGATCCTCCACTGGATCATAAATACTTCACTGACAACTACTACAAGATTGAAGAAATTGTCACGAAATACAGGGAAATATTTACATCGGCCATGACTACAGTATCCAACACTGATGAGCCTACCATCGAAAAACCTATAGTGCAGGCAAGGACCTCTCCTGCATCCTCCAATTCCGCAATAAGAGACAAAGTGTTATGATATCATCATTAAGGCGGCTATTAGCCATAGACCCTACCGAATCTAACATGCAACTCAAAGAAAAACTGTGGAATGAAATTCAAAATTTACATTTCTCCATATGGGAAACAAACCCTGACCCAATAAAGGAAGGGGGAGTGATCGGGGATATTGCCGAAAACGTGCCAGAAGGGGCTGATCAGTGGATGCCACTCCTCATCTGTAGCATGTATCGAATTGGACGGGCGACGTACTCAGATTATCGAGATCAACTCATTAACTCCCTAAAGGCCCAACCGGAAGTACAGGGTATTGGGGAACAATTGAATATTCTCGCTATTGAACCGAACGTCCGTTCATGGCAAAATGATAAAAATTACGTAGGATTAATGGCAGCGATAAATATGTTTCTTTACCGTTACCCAGAACATGACATCGCAAAGCTCCGGATTGGTACTATTGTTGCAAGATTCAAAGACTGTGCCGCTCTTGTGACATGGCAACATTTGTGCGAAGTCTCGGGATTGGAGAAGGGTGCCAAGGTTTGTCAATACGTCTTAACAAAGGATCTTACTGCAAATCTCTAACGTATATTTAAATCCGGAGAAGAATTATGGGGCGAGTATTCGTATTTCCCGTATCAAGTAGATTTGAACCTTGTCACACGATCAGCATACTCAGCAGCAATGAACCCAAATCTCTACTATTGGTGCTCTGTAATCTGCTGCTTGATTGGAAGTACTCGATCCCGAAATGCAAGATTTTTATTGGACAAGGATGTTGCTTCGACACGCACTTGTGCATTATGGGTAGGATACATCTTGGCCACAGAAGTCCGCGCACAAATCTATTAGGAAACGTCAAGGGCAAGGGCTCAGCATCTACAAGTCGAACAATTGGGAGGCAATGAAGACCCGATTATTGAGGTTAACGGAGGTTATCGTGGCCAACCCGCCACGATCGTTATTAATGTCCACTCGGGGAACATTGTGTAACATTTTTTTTATTTACTATTTGTTAATTAGTTTTAAGAACAATGAATTTGTAAAATGAATTTTTGAAATTGTATATTTAGAATAGTAACGTGTGCGTTTTTTCCTTAGATACTCTCGTTGCAGCCGTGCAAGAGGGCCGGGATGTTTACGTGCAAAGTAAAGAACTCACCTATTGTAAGCTTAACGAAACTCTTTTTGGCTACTTCTCATTGCTTTAGAGATTTTCTTTTGTTAAGCTACATTTCATACTCTTGTGTATCCCGATCAAGGTACGTTGTACTTTTCAACCCCCACATATAATTAAAATAAAAGAAGTTTTATAACGTTTAAACAAAATTCCTAATTTTTTCGTTTTATTTCTTTTTTATATAATTTTCGAAAATAAATTATTTTGCGAGAAAAACATTGTTGCGAATAGAGTTGCACTAATTACTAAATGTATAGGAACCAAGTGTTGGTCCCAAACCAAGATTAGATGTGTGTCCTATTTGGTAGGAATTTTAAGCTCGGTGACAGTTCAGAATAATAAAGGGCTCTGGAAGAGCTATGGAATAGTTTTGGCCGAGCCGAATGCAAATGTCAACCCACTTTGTGCGATTACCGTCAATGCGCAACCAGGGGGAGTGATCGGGGATATTGCCGAAAACGTGCCAGAAGGGGCTGATCAGTGGATGCCACTCCTCATCTGTAGCATGTATCGAATTGGACGGGCAACGTACTCAGATTATCGAGATCAACTCATTAACTCCCTAAAGGCCCAACCGGAAGTCCAGGGTATTGGGGAACAATTGAATATTCTCGCTATTGAACCGAACGTCCGTTCATGGCAAAATGATAAAAATTACGTAGGATTAATGGCAGCGATAGATATGTTTTTTTACCGTTACCCAGAACATGACATCGCAAAGCTCCGGTTTGGTACTATTGTTGCAAGATTCAAAGACTGTGCCGCTCTTGTGACATGGCAACATTAGTGCGAAGTCTCGGGATTGGAGAAGGGTGCCAAGGTTTGTCAATACGTCTTAACAAAGGATCTTACTGCAAATCTCCAACGTATATTTAAATCCGGAGAAGAATTATGGGGCGAGTATTCGTATTTCCCGTATCAAGTAGATTTGAACCTTGTCACACGATCAGCATACTCAGCAGCAATGAACCCAAATCTCTACTATTGGTGCTCTGTAATCTGCTGCTTGATTGGAAGCACTCGATCCCGAAATGCAAGATTATTATTGGACAAGGATGTTGCTTCGACACGCACTTGTGCATTATGGGTAGGATACATCTTGGCCACAGAAGTCCGCGCACAAATCTATTAAGAAACGTCAAGGGCAAGTGCTCAGCGTCTACGAGTCGAACAATTGGGAGGCAATGAAGACCCGATTATTGAGGTTAACGGAGGTTATCGTGGCCAACCCGCCACGATCGTTATTAATGTCCACTCGGGGAACATTGTGTAACATTTTTTTTTATTTACTATTTGTTAATTAGTTTTAAGAACAATGAATTTTTGAAATTGTATATTTAGAATAGTAACGTGTGCGTTTTTTCCTTAGATACTCTCGTTGCAGCCGTGCAAGAGGGCCGGGATGTTTACGTGCAAAGTAAAGAACTCACCTATTGTAAGCTTAACGAAACTCTTTTTGGCTACTTCTCATTGCTTTAGAGATTTTCCTTTGTTAAGCTACATTTCATACTCTTGTGTATCCCGATCAGGTACGTTGTACTTTTCAACCCCCACATATAATTAAAATAAAAGAAGTTTTATAACGTTTAAAAAAAAATTCCTAATTTTTTCGTGTTATTTCTTTTTTATATAATTTTCGAAAATAAATTATTTTGCGAGAAAAACATTGTTGCGAATAGAGTTGCACTAATTACTAAATGTATAGGAACCAAGTGTAGGTCCCACAAGTGTTGGTCCCAAACCAAAATTAGATGTGTGTTTGTCCTATTTGGTAAGAATTTTAAGCTCGGTGACAGTTCAGAATAATAAAGGGCTCTGGAAGAGCTATGGAATAGTTTTGGCCGAGCCGAATGCAAATGTCAACCCACTTTGTGCGATTACCGTCAATGCACAACCAGGGGGAGTGATCGGGGATATTGCCGAAAACGTGCCAGAAGGGGCTGATCAGTGGATGCCACTCCTCATCTGTAGCATGTATCGAATTGGACGGGCGACGTACTCAGATTATCGAGATCAACTCATTAACTCCCTAAAGGCCCAACCGGAAGTACAGGGTATTGGGGAACAATTTAATATTCTCGCTATTGAACCGAACGTCCGTTCATGGCAAAATGATAAAAATTACGTAGGATTAATGGCAGCGATAGATATGTTTTTTTACCGTTACCCGGAACATGACATGGCAAAGCTCCGGTTTGGTACTATTGTTGCAAGATTCAAAGACTGTGCCGCTCTTGTGACATGGCAACATTTGTGCGAAGTCTCGGGATTGGAGAAGGGTGCCACGGTTTGTCAATACGTCTTCACAAAGGATCTTACTGCAAATCTCCAACGTATATTTAAATCCGGAGAAGAATTATGGGGCGAGTATTCGTATTTCCCGTATCAAGTAGATTTGAACCTTGTCACACGATCAGCATACTCAGCAGCAATGAACCCAAATCTCTACTATTGGTGCTCTGTAATTTGCTGCCTGATTGGAAGCACTCGATCCCGAAATGCAAGATTTTTATTGGACAAGGATGTTGCTTCGACACGCACTTGTGCATTATGGGTAGGATACATCTTGGCCACAGAAGTCCGCGCACAAATCTATTGGGACACGTCAAGGGCAAGGGCTCAGCGTCTACGAGTCGAACAATTGGGAGGCAATGAAGACCCGATTATTGAGGTTAACGGAGGTTATCGTGGCCAACCCGCCACGATCGTTATTAATGTCCACTCGGGGAACATTGTGTAACATTTTTTTTTATTTACTATTTGTTAATTAGTTTTAAGAACAATGAATTTGTAAAATGAATTTTTGAAATTGTATATTTAGAATAGTAACGTGTGCGTTTTTTCCTTAGATACTCTCTTTGCAGCCGTGCAAGAGGGCCGGGATGTTTACGTGCAAAGTAAAGAACTCACCTATTGTAAGCTTAACGAAACTCTTTTTGGCTACTTCTCATTGCTTTAGAGATTTTCCTTTGTTAAGCTACATTTCATACTCTTGTGTATCCCGATCAAGGTACGTTGTACTTTTCAACCCCCACATATAATTAAAATAAAAGAAGTTTTATAACGTTTAAACAAAATTCCTAATTTTTTCGTTTTATTTCTTTTTTATATAATTTTCGAAAATAAATTATTTTGGGAGAAAATCATTGTTGGGAATAGAGTTGCACTAATTACTAAATGTAAAGGAACCAAGTGTTGGTCCCAAACCAAAATTAGATGTGTTTGTCCTATTTGGTAAGAATTTTAAGCTCGGTGACAGTTCAGAATAATAAAGGGCTCTGGAAGAGCTATGGAATAGTTTTGGCCGAGATTATCGAGATCAACTCATTAACTCCCTAAAGGCCCACCGGGAACTCCAGGGTATTGGGGAACAATTGAATATTCTCGCTATTGAACCGAACGTCCGTTCAGCGATAGATATGTTTTTTTACCGTTACCCGGAACATGACATGGCAAAGTTCCGGTTTGGTACTATTGTTGCAAGATTCAAAGACTGTGCCGCTCTTGTGACATGGCAACATTTGTGCGAAGTCTCGGGATTGGAGAAGGGTGCCACGGTTTGTCAATACGTCTTCTCAAAGGATCTTACTGCAAATCTCCAACGTATGTTTAAATCCGGAGAAGAATTATGGGGCGAGTATTCGTATTTCCCGTATCAAGTAGATTTGAACCTTGTCACACGATCAGCATACTCAGCAGCAATGAACCCAAATCTCTACTATTGGTGCTCTGTAATCTGCTGCCTGATTGGAAGCACTCGATCCCGAAATGCAAGATTTTTATTGGACAAGGATGTTGCTTCGACACGCACTTGTGCATTATGGGTAGGATACATCTTGGCCACAGAAGTCCGCGCACAAATCTATTGGGACACGTCAAGGGCAAGGGCTCAGCGTCTACGAGTCGAACAATTGGGAGGCAATGAAGACCCGATTATTGAGGTTAACAGAGGTTATCGTGGCCAACCCGCCACGATCGTTATTTATGTCCACTCGGGGAACATTGTGTAACATTTTTTTTTATTTACTATTTGTTAATTAGTTTTAAGAACAATGAATTTGTAAAATGAATTTTTGAAATTGTATATTTAGAATAGTAACGTGTGCGTTTTTTCCTTAGATCCTCTTGTTGCAGCCGTGCAAGGGGGGCGGGATGTTTACGTGCAAAGTAAAGAACTCACCTATTGTAAGCTTAACGAAACTCTTTTTGGCTACTTCTCATCGCTATAGAGATTCTCTTTTGTTAAGCTACATTTCATACTCTTGTATATCCCGATCAAGGTACGTTGTACTTTTCAACCCCCACATATAATTAAAATAAAAGAAGTTTTATAACGTTTAAACAAAATTCCTAATTTTTTCGTTTTATTTCTTTTTTATATAATTTTCGAAAATAAATTATTTTGCGAGAAAAACATTGTTGCGAATAGAGTTGCACTAATTACTAAATGTATAGGAACCAAGTGTTGGTCCAACAAGTGTTGGTGCCAAACCAAGATTAGATGTGTGTTTGTCCTATTTGGTAAGAATTTTAAGCTCGGTGACAGTTCAGAATAATAAAGGGCTCTGGAAGAGCTATGGAATAGTTTTGGCCGAGCCGAATGCAAATGTCAACCCACCTTGTGCGATTACCGTCAATGCACAACCAGGGGGAGTGATCGGGGATATTGCCGAAAACGTGCCAGAAGGGGCTGATCAGTGGATGCCACTCCTCATCTGTAGCATGTATCGAATTGGACTAGCGACGTACTCAGATTATCGAGATCAACTCATTAACTCCCTAAAGGCCCAACTGGAACTCCAGGGTATTGGGGAACAATTGAATATTCTCGCTATTGAACCGAACGTCCGTTCATGGCAAAATGATAAAAATTACGTAGGGTTAATGGCAGCGATAGATATGTTTTTTTACCGTTACCCGGAACATGACATGGCAAAGCTCCGGTTTGGTACTATTGTTGCAAGATTCAAAGACTGTGCCGCTCTTGTGACATGGCAACATTTGTGCGAAGTCTCGGGATTGGAGAAGGGTGCCACGGTTTGTCAATACGTCTTCACAAAGGATCTTACTGCAAATCTCCAACGTATATTTAAATCCGGAGAAGAATTATGGGGCGAGTATTCGTATTTCCCGTATCAAGTAGATTTGAACCTTGTCACACGATCAGCATACTCAGCAGCAATGAACCCAAATCTCTACCATTGGTGCTCTGTAATCTGCTGCCTGATTGGAAGCACTCGATCCCGAAATGCAAGATTTTTATTGGACAAGGACGTTGCTTCGACACGCACTTGTGCATTATGGGTAGGATACATCTTGGCCACAGAAGTCCGCGCACAAATCTATTGGGACACGTCAAGGGCAAGGGCTCAGCGTCTACGAGTCGAACAATTGGGAGGCAATGAAGACCCAATTATTGAGGTTAACGGAGGTTATCGTGGCCAACCCGCCACGATCGTTATTAATGTCCACTCGGGGAACATTGTGTAACATTTTTTATTTACTGTTTGTTAATTAGTTTTAAGAACAATGAATTTGTAAAATGAATTTTTGAAATTGTATATTTAGAATAGTAACGTGTGCGTTTTTTCCTTAGATCCTCTTGTTGCAGCCGTGCAAGGGGGGCGGGATGTTTACGTGCAAAGTAAAGAACTCACCTATTGTAAGCTTAACGAAACTCTTTTTGGCTACTTATCATCGCTTTAGAGATTTTCTTTTGTTAAGCTATATTTCATACTCTTGTATATCCCGATCAAGGTACGTTGTACTTTTCAACGTTTTATAACGTTAAAAAAAATCCTAATTTTTTCGTTTTATTTCTTTTTTATATAATTTTCGAAAATAAATTATTTTGCGAGAAAAACATTGTTGCGAATAGAGTTGCACTAATTACTAAATGTATAGGAACTGTTCAAGCCTTCACAGTTAACTTCGTGTGCACGTAAGTATGTTTGTATAAATATGCATACATACTTACGTACACACATGCCTGCAATAAATTCATTAATTGTGACGACAACCTTAAATCGCTGCTCATGCATTTTTATTTTAACCTTTATTTTAATGTGAAATTTATAAAACAACAAAAAAAAAACTATTTATCATTAAATTACAATTTTGTTTTTTTCAAAATTTAATTTTAATAACAACCTTGAACTACGGCTTAATGTTACATGCCGTTCATTGAATTTTATTTTGTATCACATTTTGCTTATATTTTTTACATTGCCTGGGTATCTCATGTTTCTGCTGAAGTTATGGCACACGCGCCGAAAACTTAACCGGCGGTGCATTGAACTGACGCAAAACAAAAGGCTCAGGTAACAACTCACACCAAATGTAATAGCTTACCAAGAAATTCTTTGATATTTGTATTATTACTATTAATATTTAGTATTAATTAGTATTGAGTATTAATCAGCAAAAAAATAGTATTTAAGACTTTAATGTGATACCAATAAAAGTAGAATTAATAATTCAATCAAAAGAAACGGTTGTTATTTTTTCTCTTCTCCGCTATAACCAAGTTCCAAGTGCTTGCGTTATACCAGCTGCTGTCTTGGTGTTACTGCCTTGACACAACCCAATATATCCTGACTAAGTTCAAGTGCTTGAGTCAGATAAATTATTCATTTAAGTGAACTGACCAAGTTGAAGTGCTTGCGGTAGAACACAACGATCAGCAGACGAGCTGAATCAAAACATTCCGGTGACCCCGACGTGATTACGGCAGGGATGGAATCGATGGACAAGTTGACCAATTCCCAACGAGCTACAGGAGAGCTTATAGAGGCTATTATCAGAAACTAGAAAAAGGACCCAGCGCCAAGGAAAACTGCAGCTTATTACGAAGAAAGAATCCGAAGATTAGACACAGCTTGGGATGAATTTGGATGCACCGATAACAAAATCCGGTGTCTTGAGGATCCTCCACTGGATCATAAATACTTCACTGACAACTACTACAAGATTGAAGAAATTGTCACGAAATACAGGGAAATATTTACATCGGCCATGACTACAGTATCCAACACTGATGAGCCTACCATCGAAAAACCTATAGTGCAGGCAAGGACCTCTCCTGCATCCTCCAATTCCGCAATAAGAGACAAAGTGTTATGATATCATCATTAAGGCGGCTATTAGCCATAGACCCTACCGAATCTAACATGCAACTCAAAGAAAAACTGTGGAATGAAATTCAAAATTTACATTTCTCCATATGGGAAACAACCCCGACCCAATAAAGGAAGGGTATGATATCAACGCCTACAACGATCTGGAAAAATCAATCATTGAAAATTTCAAGTTGTCCACTCGCCCACAGGAGCAAGCGGTTCAATCCACATATACCAACATTTTGCAACTGCCCAAGGTCATAATTCCAAGGTTCAACGGAGACTATCTGCAGTGGCAATCCTTTCACGATTTGTTTACACAACTGGTTGACAACCAGCAAATCCCGACGGTACAGAAAATGTGGTACCTGAAGTCAAATTTAGGGGGTGAAGCTGAGAAATTGATAAGTCATCTCACAGCCACAGCAGATAACTACGCTACCGCCTGGAATCTACTACAAGACCGATACAACAATCAAGGAGTTCTGGTCACTACTATTGTACAGCAACTATTGGATCAACCCAATGTGGGACCATCAGCAGCTTCGATTAAACATCTCCATGATACAACTCAAGAATCTCTACATGCACTAAACAATATCGGGATTGAAACCTCATCTTGGGACCCCATGCTTCTTCACGTATTGGTGAAAAAGCTAGACCGAAGCACTCATGTTTTATACGAAAGGTCTATCACCAATCCAAAGGTGGTGCAAACAATCAAAGGTCTACTCACATTTCTAGAAGGTCGCTTTCAATCCATGGAAGCAATGATTCATAAAGAAAGGCCATCAAAAGTATACGTTTCCACCACTGCAACCAATCAAACAGAGTTCTCTTGTACACTTTGCAAAAACGGTTATCATCAACTGTATCGGTGCCCAGAATTCCAAAAGCTATCACCACCAAATCGCCTTCAGTACGTTCGGAAATATAATCTATGCACAAACTGCCTGAGAGCAGGGCACACTGCAAAAACATGTAAATCAGGATCATGCATTAAATGCAATAACAAACATAACTCATTGCTCCACCTGGAGACTGGCAATCAGCCACCGAAGCAAAAATCACACACTAACAAGGCACATCAACCAAACTCGTCAAAAGTAGACGAAGCCCCTGTCAGTAAAAGGACAAGTAGCCCTCCAGAAGCAGCATCACTAGCAACATCGAATATGAAATCACAGAACTCATATGTTTCATACCTCCAGGTGCACCACACATGGGTGGTCTTTGGGAGGCTGGTGTCAAAAGTTTTAAGACACATTTAAAGAAAATTTCAAATGCTCAAAGGTTTACATATGAGGAATTTACGACCATGCTTACTCGAATAGAAGCATGTTTAAACTGAAGGCCTCTTTGCCCAATGAATGAGAGCCCCTATGATATCACTCCGTTAACACCAGGTCATTTACTGATTGGTGCTCCCTTACTTACTCCCCCTGACCCTGACATGTCCGATCTATCTTTGAGTCACTCTAACAGATGGCAAAAATTGAAGGTACTTCACCACCAATTTGCGATTCGGTGGAAGGAAGAGTACTTGAAAGAGCTTCACAGACGTGTGAAGTGGAAGTATCCCAAAAGGGAGTTTCAAATAGGAGATGTTGTCGTTATCCGTCAAGACACCTTACCACCGAATGAATGGAAGTTGGGACGTGTAGAGAAAGTTTACTTAGGTACTGATTCTAAACCTCGTGTTTGTAATTTAAGAACAGCTTCAGGTATTTTAACTCGTCCTATTGTCAATCTTGTTCTGTTATCCGTATCAGAATAGTTTGAACCCGTTTTTCTTTTCTTCCGTTTTCTTCTCTTTTTCGTTTAATAGCAAAATGGCTGAATCTCGTCGCCTTGAGGTACATCGCCCATTGGAAGTCGACGTTCCCAAGATTAGTAAGTTGAACGAACCTGCATGTAGGTTGTGCAAAAACGATCTCCCGCTTCGTAAATGCTATCGTTTCAAAGGAATGACGGTCGATGAGCGCATTAAAACTGTGAAAAGGCTTAAGTATTGTTTTAATTGTTTCGCAACAACTCACATTTTGCGCAACTGTGATAGTCGGGATCGGTGTACCGAATGCCTCGAGGAGCACCATACTATGCTTCATCGTTTTAAACGCTAAGGAACATCTGGTGCTGCGTCGACGCCGCGGCGGGATAGACCGAAGTGTAAAAAGAGGGTCCCGAAACAAGCGAATAAACACCATGCGCAGCGCAGGGAACGACACCGGCGGCAGATTCAGAGCCACCAGCAGAATCAACAACGGCAAATCCTTTAAGCTTCTATAGAATTTCCTGACTTAATAAGTGACAACTCTCTATATTGTTTAAGATTTTTTAAATCGATAATCGTTCTAACTTGATAACCAAAAGAATGAATCCAAATGAAAACCAAGCAGCAGAAGCCGTTAATCCCCAGAATGGGAATGAAGCTCCAAGAGAGAATGTGGAACAGGCGGCCGTCAATCCTTTTGATATGCAAATGGAATATCCTGAGGAAGATATAATGACCTGTATATTGGATGGTAGCACATATCAACTCCATAATGTCCCAACCACACGTCAAATCTCGTATCCAAGCGCATTCTTTTCCGCAGTGGTGAAACCACAAATAACCGTTCAATTTTCCGACAAGGAGTTCTCTCAAATACGGAAAGCCGTTTATCAGTCGATTCAGGTAAAAAAACCAAGATTAGATGTGTGTTTGTCCTATTTGGTAAGAATTTTAAGCTCGGTGACAGTTCGGAATAATAAAGGGCTCTGGAAGAGCTATGGAATAGTTTTGGCCGAGCTGAATGCAATTGTCAACCCACACTGTGCGATTACCGTCAATGCACAACCAGGGGGAGTGATCGGGGAAATTGCCGAAAACGTGCCAGAAGGGGCTGATCAGTGGATGCCACTCCTCATCTGTAGCATGTATCGAATTGGACGTGCGACGTACTCAGATTATCGAGATCAACTCATTAACTCCCTAAAGGCCCAACCGGAAGTCCAGGGTATTGGGGAACAATTGAATATTCTCGCTATTGAACCGTACGTCCGTTCATGGCAAAATGATAAAAATTACCTAGGATTAATGGCAGCGATAGATATGTTTTTTTACCGTTACCCGGAACATGACATAGCAAAGCTCCGGTTTGGTGCTATTGTTGCAAGATTCAAAGACTGTGCCGCTCTTGTGACATGGCAACATTTGTGCGAAGTTTTGGGATTGGAGAAGGGTGCCAAGGTTTGTCAATACGTCTTCACAAAGGATCTTACTGCAAATGTTCAACGTATATTTAAATCCGGAGAAGAATTATGAGGCGAGTATTCGTATTTCCCGTATCAAGTAGATTTGAACCTTGTCACACGATCAGCATACTCAGCAGCAATGAACCCAAATTTCTACTGTTGGTGCTCTGTAATCTGCTGCCTGATTGGAAGCACTCGATCCCGAAATGCAAGATTTTTATTGGACAAGGATGTTGCTTCGACACGCACTTGTGCATTATGGGTAGGATACATCTTGGCCACAGAACTCTGCGCACAAATCTATTGGGAAACGTCAAGGGCAAGGGCTCAGCGTCTACGAGTCGAACAATTGGGAGGCAATGAAGACCCGATTATTGAGGTTATCGTGGCCAACCCGCCACGATCGTTATTAATGTCCACTCGGGGAACATTGTGTAACATTTTTTTTTTTTATTTACTATTTGTTAATTAGTTTTAAGAACAATGAATTTGTAAAATGAATTTTTGAAATTGTATATTTAGAATAGTAACGTGTGCGTTTTTTCCTTAGATCCTCTTGTTGCAGCCGTGCAAGGGGGGCGGGATGTTTACGTGCAAAGTAAAGAACTCACCTATTGTAAGCTTAACGAAACTCTTTTTGGCTACTTCTCATTGCTATAGAGATTCTCATTTGTTAAGCTACATTTCATACTCTTGTATATCCCGATCAAGGTACGTTGTACTTTTCAACCCCCACATATAATTAAAATAAAAGAAGTTTTATAACGTTTAAACAAAATTCCTAATTTTTTCGTTTTATTTCTTTTTTATATAATTTTCGAAAATAAATTATTTTGCGAGAAAAACTGTGTTGCGAATAGAGTTGCACTAATTACTAAATGTATAGGAACCAAGTGTTGGTCCCAAACCAAGATTAGATGTGTGTTTGTCCTATTTGGTAAGAATTTTAAGCTCGGTGACAGTTCAGAATAATAAAGGGCTCTGGAAGAGCAATGGAATAGTTTTGGCCGAGCCGAATGCAAATGTCAACCCACTTTGTGCGATTACCGTCAATGCACAACCAGGGGGAGTGATCGGGGATATTGCCGAAAACGTGCCAGAAGGGGCTGATCAGTGGATGCCACTCCTCATCTGTAGCATGTATCGAATTGGACGGGCGACGTACTCAGATTATCGAGATCAACTCATTAACTCCCTAAAGGCCCAACCGGAACTCCAGGGTATTGGGGAACAATTGAATATTCTCGATATTGAACCGAACGTCCGTTCATGGCAAAATGATAAAAATTACGTAGGATTAATGGCAGCGATAGTTATGTTTTTTTACCGTTACCCGGAACATGACATGGCAAAGCTCCGTTTTGGTACTATTGTTGCAAGATTCAAAGACGAAAAGCCACACACACACAAACATGCCGACAACGGAGCTACGCTCCATGTTTATGTCATGGCAAATATTAGTGTGTGTGTGGCTTTTCGTCTCATGTTCTCGCACACCACGGTGGTGGTGTGTGCGGTGTGTTACAAATTTTTACCGATCTAGTTTATTAAATGCATAATTTGATTTTTGCTTATCAGCTTAAAAATATTTTATAAACAAAAATCTATTATAAATGAATTAGTTTTATTAAAATATTTTTTATAAATGTCTGGCTTTGAAAGTGATTGTTCATATTTTTATTCATTTAAAAGTTGTTCTTATAATTATTCAGAAATAAGTGAAATTTATAATGGTTCGTCAAAGGAAAGTGAATTTTCATACATTGAAACCAACGTTAACAGACAGCGAAGACGAAAACGAAAAAGTGGAAATCATTTCCAACGCACAAATATTACCACCAATAACAATTCCAAATACACAAGATGTCACAGCCGAATTAGGCATAGCGATGGAGAGTTCGAGTCAGGAAGCAGAGCAGAAAGCATTGAATCTACAAGACGAGTTAAAAGATGGATCGATGAACAAGTCAACATTATTGGACTTACTGGAACTTCTCTGGGAGACCAATTTTCTTGTAATAATTCTACCAACTTTAAAAGAAATAGAACGAGTATGTATCAAGAAAAGGAATTTAATGTGGAAGAAGAATATTATTTCAATATTGAATACGATGCTGATGGTAATGAAAAAATTAAAGACGGAATTTGTAGACTTAAAGAATTGTTCTTTCGAGGACTTCAAGAAAGAAGCCTTAAACGCAGAATTATCCACGATGTTTACAAAAACTATGGATTTGGAATTGACGAATCTAATTATAATTTATTATACGAAAAACACAGAGGCACCGTCTTCATCATCTGTGAACACAACGACCACTTCCACATCCTCCATGATTGCAACTACTCCAACTACACCTGTAAGTGTGCCAGTATCGATACCATCAAATCCTTTAGAACCATCGGGACTAGATTTTCTAGACGAGTTACTCCCTCTTACGAGTACACCCTCCAACATTGGATCAATACAACAATCTATTTTTCGAAGGAAGGGAGAACACTCTGTTACATGGACCTCGCCGGGAGAAACTGGGTGGCAGGTAATAAAGTTAGACATATACAATTACTAGAAGATATCAAATCAACAAAAGAAAAATTGGTGGAAGGATGCGGAATTCCGATCGACGTTCCTCACATCATCACCTGTGGATCCGAAGAATAGTTACGTGTGCGTTTTTTCACCTATTGTAAGCTTAACGAAACTCTTTTTGGCTACTTCTCATCACTTTAGAGATTTTCTTGTGTTAAGCTACATTTCATACTCTTGTATATCCCGATCAAGGTACGTTTCAACCCCCACATATAATTAAAATAAAAGAAGTTTTATAACGTTTAAACAAAATTCCTAATTTTTTCATTTTATTTCTTTTTTATATAATTTTCGAAAATAAATTATTTTGCGAGAAAAACACTAGGTAAGAACGGCCATGAATAGAATTTAACCAAAGATTGATTTCGGGACAAGTAAAGTAAAAAGGGCAACAGACTTTACAAGGCTTTCGACAGGGAGGGAAAAATTGTGCCCCAAGTGGCAAAACATCAAGCCACACCGAAGCGAATTTGGTCTCTAGTATTTAGCAGAAAGTTAATTTTTTTAAGATAATATACACAGTGGTTTTTCTTTGGCAAGGATGTGAACCCAGGGTTGAGGACCCAAATACCTCTGAGCTAGAAGGAAACCTTTTCTTGCCACTTAACCACGATTCACATAGAAGAAATTTAGTATTAACAACAATTCCTGACTAAGCGACGCGTAACAAACTCCAAGAACTACTTTGATAGAACCGACCCGCCAATCTGTTCAAATTGTAAAGTTATGGTCAGCATTTCTCATCTGTTGGCTGCTTGCCCCATTTTAAAAGTTGACGAGCCACTGGAAGAAGTACTTGATTGTTCTGTTATGTATACGGTGACCATCCGTTCTGTATTATACAGAACAGTTCTGTATTTCAGAGCCGTGTTCTGTATAAATTATTGATCTGCGAAAAATGCTAAAATGTTCGGTATTTCATTTACTGTTCTGTATTTGTTCTGTATTTTCATACCTGAAAGTGATATTCAAAATATTAAAAATTTTTCAACTATCAAAGCGAATTGAGGCGCGACTATGAATTTTGATTTGCACTTTCACGTGTAAATGCTGTTTTAATATGTGTATCAAGGCGAATAATAAATTTGCCATGATGTGTATTGTATACTTGCCGCCGCCAACAATACATAGTAGGCCTGGCGTTTAGATATGAAGTTTCATTAAAAAAAGAACATTCATCGAGTAATTTTTCAGAGAAAAGTAGTCATGTCCCGTAGACGAAAGTGCGTTTTTAATGATGAACTACAACAGCAATATAGTTTTATTAAAAAAACTGATACTGATAGCAAGGTACGATGTTCTAAGTGCATGGCAACTTTCAGCATTGCTAATGGAGGCAAACTTGATATCCAACAGCACTTACGGACAAATAAACACAAGGATTCCGACATCGCTGCCGCTTCTACCAAAACTCTATCCTGCTATTTTGGGTCTAAGGATTTTAACGACAGCAAAAGGAAAATTTGCATATCAGAAGGAACATGGGCATATCACGCTGTTAATCATAACCACTCATTTCGCTCCAACGATTGTACTTCAAAACTTATAAGAAGCTGTTTTGATGAGAGATATTCTTCTGGACGTACCAAGTGTGAATCGATAGTTTGTAAAATCCTAGCTCCGAATTCCATTAAAGAAATTGAGAATGATTTGCATAATGTTAATTTGATAACAATTTTTTGTGATTGTTCAAATCATGGTAACATAAAAATATGTCCAATACTTATTCGTTATTTTGTACCATTGCATGGTATTCAAGTCAAAATATTGGAAGTTGATAATTTGCCCGGAGAATCCTCCGATATTTTAACAAAATATATTTGTGATCTGCTTATTAAATTTAATGTAAACAAAAAATTACTTGCTTTGTGTGCAGATAACACAAACTGTAACTTTGGTGGAGCAGCCAGGCGAGGCAAAAACAATGTTTTCAAAAAACTTTTTTCGTCTACGGAAAATGTTCTTATCGGTGTGAACTGTGCTGCACATATTTTAAATAACTGTATTCAAACATCAACAGAATGTCTCCCCATAGATATTGAAACGATTATTGTAAAAATTTTTTCCTACTTTTATATTTATACAGTACGTGTTGAAGAGCTTAAAGTAATTTGTGACACAATAGAAGTAGAATATAAAAAACTACTTAGATTTAGCAAGACAAGATGGCTAACTCTTAAACCATCCATTGAAAGAATATTAAAGCTTTTTAAGCCTTTAAAGGAATACTTTTTAACCCAGCCAAAGTGTCCAACTATATTAAAAAGTTTTTTTGAAGATCCTTTTTCAGAAGCATGGTTTTTCTTCGTTCATTGTCAAGCTTCTTTGTTTCATGACTACATAACGCAGATAGAGTCCCAAAAAATATGTATGACTGAGGTTTCGCTCATTATTAATGAGCTGAAGTTTAAAATTTCACAACGTAAAGAGGAAAAATTTTTCCCTATTGCAGTTAAAAAAATCATAATTGAGCTAAGTCAGAAAAAAGTTCTCGATATTAATGAGTTTAAAAGTACCGCAAGCCAATTTTATGCAAATTGCATTGAGTACTTAAATCAATGGGACACTACTTATCAAGAAGTTGAAATACTGAAATGGGTTCTTTTACGTGAAACTCCTGCATGGGAGGATGTGGAATCCAGTTTTGTTTTTATTATGGATAAGAGAAACGAATTAAACATAAATAATACCGAATTATTTGATGAGCTGGCTCTTGTTAAAAGATATACCACTTCAGAAAAATTAAAGCAATGGAATGAAAACAAAAAATCTGCTGAAGAGCGCTGGGTAGAAATTTTTAAACATTTCAAAGAAGAAGGTATAAGTTTCCAAAATATTTTGAAAGTTGTCGAATTCAGTTTATGTTTACCTGGTTCTAATGCTCCAACAGAAAGAGTGTTTTCTATTTTAAATAACATATGGACTAGTGAAAAAGCTCAATTGAAGGTAAATACCCTCAAATCAATTTTAATTACTAAGTGTAATTATGATTTAAATTGTTTAGAGTTTAAAGAATATTTAAAAAGTAATGAAGGCTTACTAAAACAAATCTATTCAGCAGAAAAATACAAAATATAATTGCTTTGTACATATGTATATTAACGCCTAAAATTTCTCTATTAACTCATTTTACTTAAGAATCCAAAACATTTTTGTCATTGATGATATGTACTGAGTACAAATTATTCTTAATTTTATAGTTCTTACAAATATACTTATATATGCAAAAATCTCGGAAACAGTCAAGCTTTATTTTCTTTTTTTACTTCAGCGTGTGATTATATTCTTATGTTTTTTTTAAGTTTTGATTTGTATTTGTTTAAAAATATAGATATTATATAATTAGTCTTGAATGTGGATTTAAGGTTGTTTGTACTTTTTAATTGTTATTGTGAAATCTTATCCCTGTTCTGTATTTTGGTTTCAAAAATATGGTCACCGTAGTTATGTATGCATGAGTATATACACACACCACGCTATTCTTTTGCCTTAATATATCATATGTCAATAAATGCTTAAAGTGCATTGCCCCACATGACGAGCAATCTATTTAATCAAAATACTCTATTAACACGTTGACTGCCACGCGTGTTTACAACAAAATCCCCGTCAGGCCACCAGTGCCACTGTAAGATGCGAGTTACATATACAAATTCAAATACAAACACTTATATAAAAAATGACACTATTGATGAATTTATTAAAAACATAATAAGCACAAAATAAAATAAAAATAATAATTGTAACAGCAAACTCATTTCCGGTTAAGAACAGAAAACAAAATTATTTTTCGGTCGCAATTCCAGGAATTGCAACCGTTCAATATTAATATAAAATAATTAAGAAATAATGTTAAAATTAAGCATAAGTAAACAAAAATTGTAAAATGCATTTTAAGCTGCATTAACAAAAATTTCTGTTAAAAATAAGTTCAATGAATACTAAAGAAATTTAATAAAGTCAGTTGTTAGATATCCACAGTTGAGTTTAGTTATTTTTTAAAAACACTCCCAAGAACTCCCACTACGAAATTGGCGCAGTCGGTACTCCTTTTCTTTTAAATAAAAAGGAGCGTGAAACGAAAAAAAATAAATAAATATTAGTGCAGTGACGACATACGTGAAATCAGTGTAAGAACCACTAATTAATTTAATAAAAAACAGTTATTTTCTATAAGAGTGCAGTAACGACACACGGCAAAACGGTGTACGAATCACTATAGAACAAAAATAATTTAAAATATAAAATAAATCTTGTGAAAGTGCAACAACCATCAGTAAAAGCCACAAAGGCAAAGTTACAATCAAAAAGTCAAAATTCGACAATCAAGACAAAGAAGATTTGACGCAAGAAGAATGGAGCAACTACAACAAGAAATGGCCAACGTGGATATCGTGGAGCAGCTTGCAAGAAGGGAGCAGCAGCTGGAACAACTCAGACTAGCTTATGTTGAGTTACAACAAAGACAACAGCACAACAATGACATTCTGGACAGGACACTCAAAAATGTGAATCATCTTCCAGTATTCACAGGACAAGGAGATGTAACCGTCAATTCATTTTTTAGCGGCGTAGAATACCTATTATCAACACTACAAAATGAAGAGAATAAAAAAGAGGTAGTAAGAGCCATATACTATAAAACCATCCAAGGGGAAGCAAAAAATTCAATCATCAACATCCCCGAGCCAGACAACTGGAAACTAATAAAGGACACATTAAAGTTAAGATACAAGCCGGACACCGAACCTCACCAGATTTATAGAAGAATTTCAAATTTGAGAGTTAACACAGTAAGTGAACTAATTAATAAAATACAAAATATTAAATATAAGACCGATGAATTAATAGTGTATTATAATTAGGCTTGCCAGATCCAATTTGCCAAAAAGCTTGACATTGCCCAAAAAAAAACTTGATTTTGAAAAAAAAACTTGACAAATAAAAACACTCATACTATTGGTTTTTATTTAATTTTTTTTATTATTTTTTTCATAAAAATTATTAGAATAAAAACAAAAATATCGTTAAAAGTAAAAATAACAGAAACAATGTGAAAGAAACAAAAAACAATATAAGAATAAAAATTCAGTCATTATATATTTTAGAGAAAACTTAGGCGTTATTTAAAAAAAATATAGGTACTATCTTAAGAAATATAGATAGTAAAAATATGCTCTATCGATGTGTTTTTTAGAAATATAAACTTACTTTTTTAAGTATTATTACATATGTAGCTAGAATAAATTTGAGAAAAAAAAGTTAACTTACAAAAAACATTGACAAATCACTTTTTCACTTGACACTTGACGCGCATTAAAAAACTTGACAATCAGGCCAAATCAGGCCCGTCTGGCAACCCTAATTATAATGGTGAATGTGGAATAGATTTAACAAATATAGATAGTTTGTTAGTAAATACTATCAAAGAAATAACACAAGGGACATTACTGGACAAGATTTATGACCAGAGAGAATTAAAAAATATTTTATACATAATGAACCAAAGACGATTTGAAGATACTTGCATAAGACCGGAATACAAGACATATTTGAAAGAAGAAAGACATAGAAATCAGTACCAAAATAAACAAAATATTGACAGGGCATATTATGGTAGGGAAGCAATTAATAAGCGACAGTATCAGGATAGAAATAAATGGAATCCAAATTTTTATAGACATGAAGAACAGAACGGTTTTAATAAAAATTACAATAATAATAATAATAATTCTGGAAGATACAGATTTCAAAATAATGTAAGAGATGACAAATTTTCAGGGCAATTTCAACAATTAGGGAACTCTAGACCAAATTCCAATCAAGTTCGTTGGAATCGTTATAAAAATAATCAACCCGAACCCATGGAAATTGATAATGTAGAAAGAAATTACAATAATCCTCAGGTGGCAGGACACCCTAATCACAGGTTTGGCCAAAATCGCTTAAACCTGGGTAGGCAAAGCCCAGAAGGACCCGAAATTAATAATACCGTTTTTTTTACGAGGCAATCACAGAATGCCTGCCAAAGATAAAATTAAATATTGAAAATAAAGAGTACGTAGCACTAATAGATACAGGTGCTAGTCTTAGTTTAATTAATAAAGAAATAAATGATTTTAAAATATATAAATTGAAATACCCCATAACATTTAGTACAATAACGAACAAAGATACAATAAATTATGAAATACACACAAAAAGCCCGGAGCAATTTAATTTACCTAACAATGCCAGGATTCGTTGGAAGATCACTCCATTAAGAGGAAGAACTTATGATTTCATCATAGGGATTGATATATTGAACTTTTTAAATGCACAAATAAATATAGAAAAAGGACAAATAACGCTAAATGGAAAGGTATCTTATTTTCTTAACAACCCATACAAATTTAATCAAATTTACACGCTTGAAGCTGGTGATCCTAAATTCGAAAGGCTTCAATTAAATCATTTAAATAATGAAGAACGTAGAGAAATGATAAAATTATTAAACCGATATAACAAATTATTGTTTAGAGAAGGAGATTAATTAACTAATACAACAGAAATTCAGCATGAGATAAAAACCATTACACAACAGCAAATTTATTCAAAACTATATAGGTATCCACCTTAACACGAAGCGGAGGTAAGAAAACAGATCAGAGAAATGGAAGAGCAAGGTATAATTAGAAAAAGTCATTCAAGATATGCCAGCCCACTTATAGTCGTACCAAAGAAAACTGATAATTCAGGCGAAAAAAAGTATCGAATAGTAATAGACTACAGAAAGTTAAATGAAATAACGATAGACGACAAATATCCTTTACCCAATATAGATTCAATTCTAGATAAATTAGGTAGAGCGCAGTATTTTACAACATTAGACTTGGCAAAAGGTTATCATCAAATTTTAGTAAAAGAGGAGGATAGAGAAAAAACTGCCTTCGTAACCCCACATGGTTTATATGAATTTTTAAGGATGCCATTTGGTCTTAAAAACGCGCCAGCCACATTCCAACGGCTGATGAATGAAATTTTAAGAGATTACATTAATAAAACCTGTGTAGTATATTTAGATGCCATTTTGATCTTTAGTACTTCTTTAACTGAGCATATTAAAGCAATAGGAGATATTTTCAAAGTTCTCGAAAGTAAAAATTTGAAGATACAAATTGATAAATGCAATTTTCTGAAAAAGGAAACTGAATTTTTAGGGCACATTTTAACAAAGGATGGAATGAAACCAAACCCAAATAAAATTGCAATTATTCAAAATTTAGACTTACCAAAAACCGAAAAACAGATAAAAAGTTTTTTGGGAATAACAGGTTATTACCGCAAATTCATTAAGGATTATGCAAAAGTAGCTCAACCTATAACAAAATATTTAAAGAAAGGCACAAAAATTAACGTAAAAGATCCAACATACATTGAAGCTTTCGAAAAGTTAAAAACGTTAATAAGTACACATCCTGTTTTACGTTATCCCGATTTCAATAAGCAATTCACGTTGACGACTGATGCATCCAATTATGCAATTGGTGCAGTATTGTCACAAGAAGGTCATCCAGTGTGCTACGCTTCAAGGACATTAAACAATCATGAGAAAAACTACTCTGCGACGGATAAAGAATTCCTAGCAATAATGTGGAGTGTAAACTATTTTAGGCCTTATATTTATGGTAAGAAATTTAAAATTCTTACTGATCACCAGCCAATCAAATATCTCCATTCCAAATACAAAGGAAAAGACATGTCGCCCAGGCATCAGCGATGGTTATTAAAATTAGGTGAATACCAGTTCGATATTGAATATCTAAAAGGGAAAGAGAACAAGGTTGCAGATTTTTTAAGCAGATTAGAAAATAGTGAGGACACTATTTTAGAAAAGGAGGGAGGTAAAGATTCTGATACTTTTTCAATTAATAATATTGAAGACGACATAACTATGGCAACAATACACTCAGCACAAGAAGATTTAGGAGATCATTTTTTTATAAAAGAAGAAATCGTGAATAAATATAAAACTCAAATAATTTTAACAAATAATAAAACAGAAGAATGTAAAGAAATACATGGAAAGAGAATTATTTTTATTGCAGAATGCGATTTTGAACAAATGGGAGATATTTTTAGAAGATATATTTCAAAAGGTAAAATAGGAATTTATTCAGAGTTATCAGAGCATAGCTATAATTTGGTGCAGCAAAAGTTAATAAGTATGTACTCAAACGATAGTCAAATTAAATTCATAAAATCTACCATGAGAGCAATGGACATTGAGACAGAAGTTGAAGCCATAAAACAAATTTCATTATATCATATTAGAGAAAGTATACATTCAGGAATAATAGAAACTTATAACAACATTAAAAATAAAATATATTACCCAAAACTAATGGAATTAATTCAAATCGTAATAAACCAATGCGATCTATGCCAACAAGTAAAATACGATAGACGCCCGATTAAAAATAAATTTCAACTTACGGAAACACCGTTAGATAAAAACCAAATTATACACATTGATACGTATGTAATTAAAGGTAATCGTTTTTTAACAACAATAGACAAATTTTCAAAATTTGGGGCAGCTTATTCACTGAACGATAGAAATCCTATTACAATAATTGAACAATTAGAAGAACACTTTGCAAAAATAGGTAAACCAGATAAAATAATAGCTGATAACGAATTTAAAGCAGCACGAATTCAGGAATTCTTGAGCCAAGAAGGTATTCAACTGCATTTAACAAAACCCAATAGTCATACGGGTAATGCAGACATAGAAAGGATGCATAGTTCACTAGCAGAAAAATTTAGGATTTTATATCAAACAAACAAGGAACTTCAGATAAAACAATTAATCCAAAAAGCAATAAGAAATTATAACGATCGTTATCACTCAAGTACCCAATATACCCCGAATGAAGTTCAAAATGGAAAAATAGAAAAAGAGAAAGTTAGGAAGAATCTAGAAAGTAACAAAAGAAAGGTCATACAAAGACTAAATAAAACCAGAGAAGAATACAAAGAAATTAGAGAAGAAGGATATATTAAGAATTATAAAGCTATTAGACACAAAGAGCAACCAAGATATAGAAAAGAAAAGTTACAAAATGTTCACTCCAGCAATATTAAAAAACCATTAAAATTTTCAGATAATAATTATGATACTGGTTCTGACATCATGGACGCAACCGAGTAATGGCACAATGACTATAACCGAACTAGTAGACCAAACAGGATTTGTTGACTTACAAATAAGAGACCAAGAAATAGTAAAGGACAGTGACATAGTATTACACATAATTGACGTTAAACAAATAGAAAATATTATTAACGAAATGACGGACAACATTATATTAGCGAAAACAAGTAACAAGGACATATAACAAGCAGAATTATTAGAAGCAAGGAATAAATTACTAACTTTAATACCAAGTGAAAAAAGACAAAAACGAGGACTTGTAAATGCAATAGGTACTGTAGCTAAATGGACAATTGGAACAATGGACGATGAAGATAGACAAACGATACAAAAACACTTATCACAGACTGACAAGACACTAGACGAACAGGTACATATAAACAATCATTTTAGTTTAGCTATAAATCAAATAAAAAATATTGTAAAAGATGATAGAAAAGAAATTGAAAAAGGTATTAATGCCATAAATAAAATTGTAGATGAAGAATATCAACAACACATGTACTTACAACAAATGTCAAAAATCCAATTAATAAAAAGCAAAATAGAACAAATTCAAGACAATGTAGTTTCAGCCAAATACGGGTTAGTTCACCCAAATATTTTGACAAATCATGAAATTGAAAAATATAATATTGATTTTAATAAATTAAAATATTTGCAATTAGGAATGGCAACTTTTAATAATACTTATCTAATATTAAGCCTTAAAATACCAAAATTGTTTATACAAGTAAAAATAAGAAAAATCATACCATTACCAAATAAAAATCAAAAAGAAATAGAATCCAGAATAGAAGAAGTATTCACATATAAAAATAAAACTATGCAATTTGAAGAAAGTAAATATTTCAGACAATTAAAACCTAGTAACCATTGTATATTAACAAAAAACTGTAAACTAATAACAAACAGAGCATTAGAACTTATAGCACTGGATGAAAAAACAATATTGGTTAAAAACGCAATAAATTTGTATGTAAACACTACATGTAATAATAATAATAATGATACTATTCTAAATGGAAATTATATAATTCAGTTTAACAATTGTTCTATAAAAATTAATGATTACTATTATTCTAATTTAATTGAAAAATTTGAAGGAAATATTATGAGTTTGCAATACAACGATATAAAGAATTTTACAGAAAAACTTACGTTTGAAAAATTAGATGAAAAAAATGAAATAAATTTTAAAAATATTTCTAATTTGAAAACCCATAATAAAGTAATATACGGATGTAACTTTTTTCTAATACTTGCAATAATATTAATAATTGTATTTTGGAGAACAAAATTAAAATATATTAAAATTAATTTGAATAAAAGAATTCAGGAGAATTCCAATCTAAAGGGGGGAGAAGTTACATATACAAATTCAAATACAAACACTTATATAAAAAATGACACTATTGATGAATTTATTAAAAACATAATAAGCACAAAATAAAATAAAAATAATAATTGTAACAGCAAACTCATTTCCGGTTAAGAACAGAAAACAAAATTATTTTTCGGTCGCAATTCCAGGAATTGCAACCGTTCAATATTAATATAAAATAATTAAGAAATAATGTTAAAATTAAGCATAAGTAAACAAAAATTGTAAAATGCATTTTAAGCTGCATTAACAAAAATTTCTGTTAAAAATAAGTTCAATGAATACTAAAGAAATTTAATAAAGTCAGTTGTTAGATATCCACAGTTGAGTTTAGTTATTTTTTAAAAACACTCCCAAGAACTCCCACTACGAAATTTGCGTGCTCTGCTACCGCATGTCTGTTTACATTTCTTTCGGTACTCTCACCCCGATATCTATTACGATCCTCATTTATCACGTTATTACTCTGCACGAGCAGTTGTAATCTTTGCCGTGTACTGAGTAGTACAACTAATATCTCTGCCCAACTAATATCTCAACCGCAACTTTGCAGTGAATGCTTCAATATTTTGCACTGTAAATAATTTTGTTAATAAACGATTTTTAAAAAAATTCAACAGTATTATTATCTCCTGTCATATATTTATCTAAATATGTTCGGAAATCCTTTGAAGGAGTCACCCGACGTGGCCTGATGAGAACTCTTGCTGTCACCCGAATACGCGTGACGTGGCCTGATGAGAACTTTTGCTGTCACCCGAATACGGGTGACACGGCAGTTAACGTGTTAAATGAGTTCTAGTATTCTCGTCTTTCAAATTGTTTGCATTCCTTTCCTATGAATTGCTAGTAAGCTAGCAATTGGTAGCGGAGGATTAATTTCAGAATGACCTACATGTGTGGCATTCTGTTAATGCTAGACGTTTATGTACATGACTCATGTATGCATTACGTCTCCCAATCAAATATAAGCTTAAGTTAGAATAATGTCAAGATTAGTATTAAGACAGTAGTCAACTAATAAAGCATATATATTTTAAACCATTAATGACAACGCTTTTCAATTAAACTATAATAAAAACATTACATGGCGACCGTGACAGTGTTAAACGGTTTTAAAATTTAAAATTTAAAATTAAAAATCTAACTTTGGACGAATTAATTTCATTAAAGTGTTAGTGATTACAATCCACATGAATAAATATTATACGAATTTAGTTATTTATTTAATAACTGTCAAAAAAAAGTATATAAGTTAAACTTTAATACAGTCTTGTGTTATTATAAAAATATAAATGAAAATTTTAGATTGAGGACGAAGATTTATAGTGATGTGTATGGTGTAACTTAAAACATTACTAAAATATTAAACTTGTTATGAAAGAAAAAATAACAAACATACATATACATTAAAAGAACATCTTCATAAAATTAAAAAAAAAACAAGGAATGAAGAAACACTAAAAAAAAAGAAGATAAAAATAAAACAGCAAAGCCAAACAAAAAAAAATGTGAACAGAACCAATTGAATTTAAACCAAAATGAAAATTGAACTAATTTCAACATAATTATAAAAAGCGAAGAAACAATCTTAAACAACATGAGGACACCTAAGAGCAGCATTTAAGGTACACAGCGTGAGTAATACATAAGATATATATATGTTAATAATTATCTACAGTACATTATTATTTATAATAGAATCATTATTAATTTACATATAGTAACTATTTTTTTCTCTCTCATTGTAAAAATATCTACAAACGAAAAATTTTAAATAAAAATAAAATAATAAAAATATTACAAAATTATAAAAAAAAATATATATATATTACAAATTTCTTCTAGAAAAAGCTACGATTCCTAAGGGACCCTCTAGCTTCTACTTTAGTATAAAACATATCGATTTGTAAAAAAAAAAAGACAATATGACTTGGTGGAAAAATATTTTAAGAACAATTCCTATATCCATAACAGGTTACGAAGTAGGAAAAAGTAACGGTGACAATGAACAGAATAATAGGGAACTCGTAGAGACTATAAATTCATATACGCACCAATTACCAAATGAAGCCAGAGATGACAAATTCGATAATTTTGAGGTAATAATGATAGTGTTGTTAGTTTTGCTGATGGTTGGTTTTGTTGCCAGACTAATATATACAATCTTCAATAGACGACAAATATAATTAATAATGCAATGGGAAAAGATATTGGAAAATATAAAACCACTGGAAGAGGAATTTAACAAATCTTTTAAATGTATAACTCAGAAAAGGACAATAAAGGAAGAGACATTAAACAAACATGTTAAAATTTTAATAGATACATTTAACACTATTAGGGCTCAGCTACATAGACACTACAATATATACACGACATCCCACAGAGAAAAAGCTGACGAAATATTCCTAAAATTAAGGGATAAATTAATAAAAATATTTCATAAATACAACATAAGCATTAAAGTGCCTCTAAATCTGAGTAGCGAAGTCAACAAAGATATAACAGAAATGGAAGATAGTGATCAGGAAGAAATAGATAGTGAGACAGAAATAGAGCAAGGGAAAAACAACTTGCATGCGACAAACAGAGAAACCGAAATAGGAACAAAAATGGATGTTACCAAATTCATTGAATTAACGTCAAAAATTTTGCCCGAATTCGATGGAAGATTTGAAAATCTTCAGAAATTTTTGGATGCACTGATACTTCTAAATAGCGTAAAGGTGACTCACGAACAATTAGCGGTGCAACTAATACACACTAAAATTAGTGGAAATACGCGGACGCAAATAAATGGCCTCAACACTATTGTTGAGATCATAAATAAACTTAAGGCAAATATAAAGGGTGATTCACCTGAAATTATTACTTCAAAATTAATGGCTACACGCCAATTGGGTAAGAGCACCATGGTTTACATTTACGAATGTAGAGCAGGTAGTAACCAAATTACTTAGCTCACAGCCTGAACAAACTCCAGCAAATTTATTGCACTTTACCCTAAATCAAAGCCAGGGATATCGCAACCGATTCCCAAACTGGTATGGAGGCAACAAATATCATTACAATCTAGCTAGTCATAATTACCGGCACTATGCAAATAACCGTTCCAATAATAATCGCACACGCAACAATAATAACTATTTCCGCGGCAATAACAATTACAATAATAGCCGTAATTACGCTCATAACTACAACAGACCTCCTATTTCTAACAGAAATGTTCGCATAATTAATAGTGACGAACAGGGAAACGACAACGACCCCAGCAACACCCATCTGGGGGAGAACTAAATTACAATAGTACTACAAACGATAGCATTAGATCCGCAGTTCTAAATAATGGTAAAATTTATCACCTAAACCTAAACTTATCAAGCTATTGCTCAATTAGAAACACACTAAGCAATGATATCAATACATTTTTAATAGACACTGGTGGAAGCGTATCGGTGGTAAAATATAGTTGCATCAGAACACAAGAAAATATAGATCCTTCATATAAAAGCAAGGAAAAATTATATGCCATTTGATTAAAGAAGATGCTCTCATCAAACATGATTTTCATATCGCTGATGACAACTTCCCAATACCCACTGATGCAATCCTGGGACTTGACTTTATTACAAAATTTAATTGCATCCTTGATTTTTGTGCGAGTAGACAATTGCTGGTCCTAAGACCGAATGACCATCCAAATGAAATAATCTTCGACTTGAGGAATCAACCTTCTTCGGAGTATCTCTTATCAATACCGGCACGAAGTGAGGTAATTAGAAGATTGACTGTAGGGGCAAAGGATAATTATGTGTTTATACGCAACCAGGAAATCGCTCCCGGAATATTTATTGCGAACACTATTACCTCCAATAAATCACCTTATGCACGTGTTATTAACACTACAGATAGGAATGCATTCATTTCTAACACAAAAATCACAACAGAAAATTTGAAGAATTACCATATAGTGCACAACCCGGTAAACCGAAATATGAACAGTGAAACAAGAAAAAGGAGAGTTTTGGAAAAATTACAAGCAAACTTCCCTACTTTCGCACATGAGAATTTAACCAATCTGTGTTCAAAATACACAGATGTTTTCGGTCTGGAGTCTGAAAAAATATCATGCAATAATTTTTATGAACATAAACTTAGGTTAAAGGATGATACACCAGTATACATAAAGAACTATAGAATCCCGGAAATCCAAAAATCGGAGATAAATAGCCAGGTGCAAAAACTTATCAATGATGATATAGTAGAACCCTTCATGTCGGAATTTAACAGTCCGATATTGCTCGTTCCGAAAAAAATTCTTCCAAATAGTACCGAAAAAAGATGGCGACTCGTCATTGATTACAGGCAGGTTAACAAAAAGCTGATAGCTGACAAATTCCCTCTTCCCAGAATTGACGATATTTTAGATCAACTAGGAAGGGCCAAGTATTTTTCTTGTCTTGACCTAATGTCGGGTTTTCATCAAATAGGGCTAGAAGATAACTCTAGAGATATTACATATTTCTCAACCAACACTGGTTCCTTCAGATTTAAGAGATTACCTTACGGGCTTAAAATTGTACATAATTCTTTTCAACGTATGATGTCATTGGCCTTTGCTGGGCTAAAACCATCTCAAGCATTTCTATATATGGACGACCTGGTTGTCCTTGGATGCTCAGAAAATCATATGCTTAAGAACCTTAAAGATATTTTTGATATATGCCGAAAATTCAATTTGAAGCTACATCCTGACAAGTGTATATTTTTCAAACATCAGGTGACCTTTTTGAGTCACAAGTGTACTGACAAGGGCATTTGTCCGGACGATGGAAAATTTGAAACAATAAAAAATTACCCTACACCCAGAAACGCCGATGATGCAAGAAGATTTATTGCCTTCTGTAACTATTACATACAAAACTTTGCGGAACACTCAATTCATCTCACAAGATTAACAAGGAAAAATACGCAATTTATTTGGTCAGAAGAATGTGAAAATGCATTTCAATATCTCAAGAATTCTCTACTATCGCCACGAATACTGCAATATCCAAACTATCAAAAGCAATTTTGCATAACAACGGATGCAAGCAAAAACGCCTGTGGAGCCATCCTTAGCCAGGACTACATTGGTATTCAATTGCCCGTGGCATTCGCCTCCAGAGCTTTTACGAAAGGTGAATCTAACAAATCAGTGATTGAACAGGAACTGACAGCTATACACTGGGCCATAAATTTCTTTAGGTCTTATGTCTACGGAAGAAAATTCCTAGTAAGAAGTGACCATAGACCATTGGTATACTTATTTTCAATGAAAAATCCCTCATCTAAACTCACGCGAATGAGATTAGACCTCGAGGAATATGATTTCTCTATAGAATATATACAGGGAAAACAAAACTGCGGAGCAGATGCTCTATCACGTATGAAGTTCAGTGACATTAAAAATATGGGTGAAAACATTAATATATTAAAAGTCACTACACGACTACAAAATAAAAACAAAACTAATAATAATACTAATATAAATGATACGGATACTAATAACACTACTCAAACAATCCCTAAACCACCTATTAACCAAAATGACGTGAGAAAATAAGTTCGTTTAAAGTTTACAACAAAATTAGATTCATTTAGGTGTTCACTAATAAAAGGTAAACGTGTTTTAACAAAAATCGCGATGGATGACCTTATTATTAATGGAAGGATTGATTTAGATCAATTTCTGCCAAGGCTCGAAAAGATAGCTAATAATGAGGGCATTCAAAAGCATTCAACTATCGCTAGGGGATATAATATTTAAAAATACTCGAGTAAATGAATTCAAAGAGATTGCGAACAATAAACTACAAAAATTAGAGATAGCGCTAACCCCAAGAGTAAGTGTAATAACAAATGAAACAGGAAATAATAAAGGTAAACCATGATGATCCACTGCTTGGTGGCCACCCAGGGATCACTAGATTATTAAAAAAAACTAAGAAGAAACTATTACTGGAAGAATATGACCACACAGGTAACAAAATACGTTAAAAATTGCGTACACTGTCAATTAAACAAAATACGTCCTAAATATAGGGAGAATATGGCTATAACACCAACCTCAGCCAAACCTTTCGATATAGTCATTGTAGACACGATAGGCCCATTTATAAAATCTAATGCGGGTAATGAATATGCCATAACCATACTATGTGACCTATCAAAATATCTAATAGCCGTTCCTATACCCGATAAATCTGCAAAAACCATAGCAAAGGCTATGTTTATGAATTGTATATTAAAATTCGGGCCCATGAGAACTCTGCTTACAGATATGGGCACGGAATATAAAAATCAAGTACTTGCCGAACTTTGCAAATTGATTGGAATAGAGCAACTACACTCTACGGCATATCACCACGAAACCTTAGGTGCAGTTGAGCGATCTCATAGAACGCTAAACGAGTACCTGAGAACTTACTTATCATCAGACAGAACAGATTGGGACGAATGGGTACCTTTCTTTGAATTCGCTTACAACACAACCCCGTCATCAGTACATGGTTACTGTCCATTTGAGCTGGTGTTTGGTAAACCACCCACACCGCTCAACTTTCTTTTAAAGGGGGTGGTGGACCCAATATACAACATTGAAGCTTATGATAGAGAGGTTAAATATAGACTACAATTGGCACATGAAAGAGCCAGACTATTATTTGAGAAAACTTAGAATAGACAAAAGGAAAGATATGACAAAACGGCACACCCACAAGACATACAAATAAATGACATGGTTTTGGTGGAGAACTTACCTGGCCGCAAATTAGATCACTTATACATAGGGCCTTTTCAGGTCGTAGAAATAAAAGATAAAAATGTAGTAATAAGATTAAAGAATAACAAAACTTCCACTATTCATAAGAACAGAATAAAAATATTTCACAAAAATTAAATATTAATATTCCAGTATAAAATTAGGCGGATCCCCTAAAATTTTACTTTTAGTTAATTATTATAAAAATTAAAATTTATTACAAAAGAATGTATTAAAAGTATTTATAATTCATATAACTGACCTATAGTAACAAAAAAAAATAATAAATAAAATATAACCATATATCTGTATATGAAAAAAATGTGTGTCAATGTACTTCTTATTATTAAAACAAAAATATCAAGTAACACAAAACAAACAAATGTATGTCAATACACTTTAAATTAACAAAACAAAATTCAACGTTATTATAATTAAACTAAGAAAAAAAAGAACACAACGGAACATTCAATTATTTCGTTGGAAATTGTTAGGAATGATCTTGCAGTTGTCTGCATAATAGAAAGATCATTCTTCTGCAAAGGGGAGGTGTTATGTATGCATGAGTATATACACATACCACGCTATTCTTTTGCCTTAATATATCATATGTCAATAAATGCTTAAAGTGCATTGCCCCACATGACGAGCAATCTATTTAATCAAAATACTCTATTAAATGAGTTCTAGTATTCTCGTCTTTCAAATTGTTTGCATTCCTTTCCTATGAATTGCTAGTAAGCTAGCAATTGGTAGCGGAGGATTAATTTCAGAATGACCTACATGTGTGGCATTCTGTTAATGCTAGACGTTTATGTACATGACTCATGTATGCATTACGTCTCCCAATCAAATATAAGCTTAAGTTAGAATAATGTCAAGATTAGTATTAAGACAGTAGTCAACTAATAAAGCATATATATTTTAAACCATTAATGACAACGCTTTTCAATTAAACTATAATAAAAACATTACAGTTAAAACTCTGAAAACATTAAAAAAAATCAAGAGATGTCTACAACACCACAACATTCAAGATGTTTAGCCCACTAGTTTATCAATTTTTATGAACATCAATTTAAATTTAATTAAATTTTTTTATACGTTAAATTTATCTATCTTTTAAGTTTATTTAATACTTAAAAATTTTTGTATATACATATTTGCTTTTGTTCCTTCTTAATTAAATTTTTTAATAATACGAGCGCATATGGTCTGGTTACCGGCGCACTTATGTATATATTTTATAAATTTATTTGTAAAATATATTGTGAATAAATAAATAAATAAATAAATTTTCGAAAATGATAGTTAAGCCAAAGTATGGCGCAAAAAATTGTTTTGGTTACTACAAATTTGAAACCAAGAGTCAAACACGCTTATGGGGGTGTCATGTTAAGGATCAGCATGTGGAATGCGATTCGAAGGGTTCCGAAGAAGGCTTACGTTTTTGGCAACGTTGAAAATTCCATTCCGACTCCAAACCTGTCCTAAGAGGTGTTTCTTATTTTTATGCATTTGTTTTTTTACTTAATTACTTAAATAATATTCAAAGTGCATATGGAATTTACAAATAAAAATGTGTCTAGCTGAATAAAAATCGAAAATTTTATTTAATAATTACTAAGCGTTTAGCATTAGATCACGAAATATATTTAACGCTGCAAAGTTTAAATTAAACACTTTGTTTAGTCAATAGAGGCTGACTGCTGTATTTATAAAATATCAAAATAGATTATTAATATGTTTTATAACAAATTTATACGAAAATTTTGTCATAAATCACATTTCAAACTTATTTTATTTTTTATAAATCTGACAGTCAATTAACACTAATAAATGGTTTTAATTAAATTTGTGTTTCATTTTTAAATCCAGGAACAATTTTTTTTTCTGTTTGGAACTAGTGAATCATTAAATCAATTTCCCTTGTACGATTTGTTGTCAAGCACAAATATCAATATAGCCTAATAAACCAAACCAATTTTTTTAACACACTTTCGCACGCATTATTTAAGACTTTTGTTTATCTAATAACACTATCACATGTAGTTTTTTTTTTTTTTTTTTGTTTTGTTCTAATCCACCTATTATTTAAAACTTTTATATTTTTAAAATATATAAAGTTCTGATGTATATTATCAGTCTTTTGATTTTTGTATTATTTTCAGTTAATTTTTTTGTTTAAATTTTTTAAATATAAAAAATTTGAAGGACTAGATTTGAATCTTTGAAGAGAACGGACAAGAACAAAAAAACTATTAAAAATAAAATTTTTATCAATTCTCTTCATTTGATACCGTACGAAAGATTTAAATATTAAAAAAATATTTAGTTAATAAATAAATGTAATTAAGAAATATGACTGATAATTTAAATTAAACTTACATTAATAATTGACTTTGGCATCTTATTCATAATGGTGCCGTTGTTACAGATGATTTTAAGGCGAAATTATTTTGTTAGTGTGGTCAGCAGAGCAATACTAGCCTTGGCAGATCACCAGAAAATATATACAAAACATATCACACGCATTACTCAGGAGATCATTGTAGTGACTGTTTTACTACTGTTGTTATTATTATTGTTTCTACTAACGTTTTTTGTACTTGTTTTTATGCAAGAAGTAGACGTAGAAGGAGATAAAGGATGTTCTTTTTCTGCAAACAATTTAACTTGACGCGGTGTTAAAGTACGATTTAAATCGTTACGTTTGGACATTCTTCGATTATTGGTGCTGGTGGCCACAAATGAACTATTTGCAGCAGTAACACTATCATTGCCTTCATCTGTGATATCACCATCTACATTTATAAAACTGTCCTCCTCATTATCCTGTTCAGTAGATGATTTGTTGTAATTTTCTTCATAGTTTTCCATAGCAGTCGTTGTATTGCTAAAGTCCTTTACGTACTGTTCAAAATTTATTTTAATATCGGTAACATCGACATCCGAAGCAATTTCACTAAATGCTTTATTGGTGGTTATTGGAGTAATATTTTCTAATTCGGCAGTGTTTTCAGTTGTTGGAGGCGATGGTATAATAATTGTTGAAAATATCGAATTTAAATCTAATGTTTCTTTCAAGATCCGCCATGAAGCCATAAACACAGCCTTAACGCGTTCGAATGTTTCATAATCATATACAGAACGTGCTGTATTTGTTAAATCGAAAGGTTCTAGAAAAAAAATAACGTGAAAGTTTTATAATTTTTATCAAACAATCTCATAAAAGAAATCTATTGGAATAAACTAACAATCGAATTCAAAAAGGAAAAAAATTTATGAAATTCTTTTCAACTATAATAAAAAAAAAAGCTTGAAATGGCCGATCACATAAATAAACTATGTTACATAAATCATCGTGAAAAAAATGGGTGGATGGACGGTTCTACTACGAGGGCTGCTCTATATATTTCTGGCCTAATAGTGAAAATGCGAATATTTATAATCAAAAATAGTTTTGTTGTTTTTCAAAGTATTCTCCAGCATGATTTATACACTTTTGCATGCGCTCAAACCAGTTGTCGAAGCACTTTTTCCACTCCGATTGAGACACCTCTAAAACATGGTTTTTGAACACTTCAACAGCTTCTTCTGGCGACGAAAATCGTTGACCACGCATTTTTTTCTTGATGTGCGGAAACAAGAAGAAGTCATTAGGTGCCAAGTCAGGGCTGTACGGCGGATGACCTATTAATTCGACGTTTTGGCCGGTCCAAAAAGGCTCTGGTTTGAACCGATGTGTGAGAGCTCGCATTGTCATGGTGAACAATGATTCGTCTTCTCTTGTTGGTTTTTCCAAATTCTCCGATGACTTCAGGCAAACAAATTGTAGTGTACCACTCAGAAGTGACCGTCCTACGTTGCTCAAGCGGAACAGTCGCCACATGACCAGTTTTGCCGAAGAAACAGGCGACCATTTGCTTCAAAGTGCTTCTTCCACGAACAACTTTCGTTGGATTTTACTCGTCTTTGAAGACCCACACGGTCGATTGTTGTTTCGTTTCCGGCTCATACGCATAGATCCATGATTCGTCACCTGTAACAATCTTATAAACGACTTTTGAAGCACCGCAATCGTATTTTTGCAACATTTCTTTGCACCAATCGACACGAGCCTTTTTTTGAGCGACTTTCAAATTGTGCGGGATCCAACGAGAACAAACCTTTTATACGGCCAGGTGTTCATGCAGTAACGAATGTATGCTGGTGGAAGAAATGTCCAAGGATGTCTCTATCTCTCGGTATGTCGCATGTCGATCTTGCATTATGAATTCACGCACGGCATCAATGTTCTCTGGCACAACAGCCGTTTTTGGACGACCTTCACGGAATTCGTCTTTGAGCGAGCTTCGGCCACGATTAAATTCATTATACCAATTTTTCACAGTGCTATAGGATGGTGCTTCATCGCCATACAAAGATTTAAGTTCATCAATGCACTCTTGTCGTGATAATCCACGTCGAAAGTTGTGAAAAATGATGGCACGAAAATGTTCACGAGTTAATTCCATTTTTTCTATATTAATTTTTTCAAGTCACTGTAAACAACACAAATAATGGTCGTACGTCAAAACTTTTTGAGTACGATTATGCTTAAAAATGACAAACTTTCCAATAGAAATGTCAAATTGCACTTGGCAGCACTCAGTGTTGCCAGGCCAGAAATATATATAGCAGCCCTCGTATGACGCTAAAACCTAAAAAAAAACAAAAATATTAAATCTACAGCGAAAATATTCGGAAGAATTGCGCCAGCATCTTCACTTGGATTCTTCTTTCAAGTTTATAATCGCTCCATTAGCGACCTGCCTTCCTTTCTAACTGATTCCCATGAATGAAGCGATGATATGCTCTAGTTTGCACCCAGATCATCGAGTATTTTTTTGTCTAGTCATCTAAGTCTGGACAGTGTCATATAATGTACTCAATGGTTTCCAATATCTCTTAGCTCTGAAACATTCCGCAAAAATCTTATGTACCCTTAACCTGTCCAGTGGTTCTTGCCGTAATAGCGCACAAATTTTTTTTCAAGAACTTGGGCTTTGACGTGTGTTACATGGACCCCATGGCCCCCTCTCTATTCTTGTAGCACTGGTCAGTTCTATCCGACACCAAATTAACTAGTTATAAGAGTGATGCGAAATTTTTCCATCAGTACGTTGTATGGTTTTTTGCATTCGCTTGCCAACTTTGATTGGCTGTCAAGGTACAGAGTGACTTTTTTTTACCTAATATCACTTTCCCAGACACCAATTCTGTGTCATCTAGGACCGCTAATATCTCTGCCTGAAATACGCTGAATTCAATTGGCGGCCAATACGGTTTGAACAAGATAAACAATCTTTTGAATAATAGAGTCTGCTGACCTTGTAAAATGAAGGGGTTTATTGATTAAATGAATCTCCACTCACTGTCACGTAATCGCGTATTTTCATTAATACATCCCTCAAATCAAACGATTTTGAGTAGACCGAATCATCGTTAAATCAAAAACTATTATATATAACAGCCCTTTAGTTTTAAATTTTATATATTTTTATTATTTTTTTTTTCTATTAAAAATATAGTGCCATTCATTACGGTACAGAAAAAAAGGAAAATCTTTATTAGAATCTTTCACTTTCACTTTAATTTCAGTTTAATATTTTCTTATATAGACGGCGCTATGACACCAAGCTTGTTTACTGTACGGGGGCACTCTGTAATATTTAACTACATAATATTTTTAAAATGGAACCAATCTGTAAGCATAGCCGTTCCAATAAAGAAATAAATTTCAAAAGCGGTCTAAAAATGGCGTAGTTCAGAAGTAGCAGCAGCTTTTTAAAACAATGGTACATACGCAAATATAGCCTGCTCCTTTGTTGCAGAGCCCTAAATTAATCATCAGAATTATTACATTTCATACAAGCAAATGAATGAAATTTGATTAAATTCAAATGAACTGCAATTTATTTCCAAATTAAATAAATTTGTCAAATAAATTGCATTTCGCTTCCAATTTAAGTTAATTTGTAAAAGTGCACTGCAATTCATTTCCAATTCATTGCTTGCTCAAATGAATTGAATTGATTGAAATTTGATTTTGTAAGTAAATTAGTAGTAAGCATCATTAACGCTGTGTTATTCAATTAAGTTTTAATGTAAAATTCAGCAAGCATTACTCTCGTTTTGTATGTCACCTAGAATAGTCACCATATTTTCTTTGGTCAGGCGCGGATCCAGGACAATGATTTTCAATTTTTGAACTGAATATTTTCATTTAGGTAGGAAAAATTTCCACTTTTCATTGCCTCTAGATCAGCTCTTGAATTTGATTGATTGATTGATTTCAATTAAAATTGTAATTCATTGTTCTAATTCATTTGAAAGAATAACAAATACTTTGAATTGTAAACGAATTGCAGTTTATTTTACAGATTCATTTAAATTGAAAAAGAATTCCAACTCATTCTACAAATTCATTTGAATTGAAAACGATCGGAAATTTATTTCTTCCTAATTCGTCTGAATTGATTTAAATTTCATTTAATTCTTGTTTGTTATGAAAACAATTATTTTAAAATTAAGCTAATTCGAAATTGAAATAAAAAAACAATTCATTTACAGCTCTGCTTTGTTATTTTATAAATAACAATAAGTTTATAGAACCTAAATTTGATATTCCATTGGATATTTACGTGCCGATCAGTCTCCAAAAACAAAAAATATTCTCTATCACCATTCTAAATAAGACTCCAACGATCTCAAAAGTCGAACATTTCTGATCACAAATATTTTTCATTAAATTAAATAGAAAATACTTTACCCTCAATACATAATTCTTTCCATTGGTGTATGTCATTTTTAAGAGATTTTGCAACACGACATACATTTACTGGCAGTAGTCCACCCGTCCGTACAGATATCGCAAACTGTGTATAACTATATAAAAAAGAAAATAAATGATTTGCATGCGCTTAATAGTTTTAAATACTTACTCGAAACAGCTGTAGTACTCTAGAAATAATAAAAATAATTCTCCGATAGTTTGAGTATTTTTGCTATCGTAGGGTCCTATAGTTTCATTCATGTCCACATATCCGAAATCATTTGAACGCAACTAAAAATGAGAAATGAATGAAAAAACTGGGTATAATATTGAGTTGGCATTAGTTAATAATTAACACATCATTTAAATATTAAAACAGGTTTGTAACATCTCGTTGTGAAACATTTTTTTAAGTTTTTATAAGTCTTCTTAAGAATTCTCATCTGTTGAAGGTTTCCTAATGAACAATAATAATAATTAAATTTTTGATTTCTCGGCCATTGCTTCAAATTGTGCAGCGCAGTGATAAAAAAAATTCAAGTATTTTTTAAAAGTTTAAATGACGTTTAGGGGAAATACATATGTGATAAAAATTGTTTTTATTTACATAAATCACTTTAGGTCTCAAAAAAGTTCAATTAAATCAACGTAATGAACCGGGATATTTTTTAAAAGTAATTTTAAAGGCGGTTCGTTATTGATGGATGCTTTAAATGCTGTAAGCACATAATAATTTCTTTAAGAAAGTATTATTAGAAGAAAAAAAAAACAAAATATGGAATGTCAGGCATGGTCGCTTCATCAGTATCTATGGAGTATTAGCCCATTGAATTGACGTTTAGTATCAACAGTACAAAAGAATTTTTCGCCTCAATAAATTATATACGAATGTCATATGAAGTTTTCGTTAAAAATCTGCCATGAAGAGGAATATGTAAATCGCAATTCCTTAGTATTTTGAAGGAACCTTTGATGCTTTATCATTAAAATTAAATAGGATTTACAGCTGCAAAACAATCGATAGTACTATCGATAATATCATGTCATTACTCCTTTGTTGGGAAAATGAGCGATGCCAGTAGATACTTTCTAAAATGTATGAGTGAAGACGGAGTTTTTGGCTTTCGGGAAACTCCAGTTATGCGTAAAAACCATATCTCAAGACTCCTTATAACAATACTAGCTTCGGTACTGCATAGCACACATTGGACCAACGACACACCTCAACAAGAAACGTTGTAGAAAAACAGCTTTTTGAAAAAATATAAAATATATAAATAAAAAATGTATCAGTTATTGATTATTAATGATTATTATTAATTATTAATTTTTTAACAACATAATAATAATAATAAGCATAATTTAGAATACGACCACGCCTTCAAGCAAGTTTTTCATTTGATTAACATCGAAGTTATAACAGTTTAACTTCTGCCTATTTGAGCTTATGAATCAGGATTTACTTATCTGTCAAATATTCTTAATATTGTTTTTTGTTAAAAACGATTCCGCGTATTTTTTCTTTTCTCCAGGTATCGGCCTTTTCTTTTTTTTTATATATAAGCATACCATTCCTCTTGGAACTTCTTAATAAATATCTATCTGTTTTATTATTTTTTTTTAATCGGTGCAGCCTGTTTTAGTCACAACTCACGAACGAGTCGATCGAATTTGTGCAAATTTTAGATAAACCATCTAAACCCTAATATGTAATCGAATTCGTTTTCACCGTTCATGTGTTATAATGTCAAAACACACTTGCAACAATTTTGTATATATATATATATATATATATATATATAGGTTTTTACTCTCAAATTAACAATTTTTCGATTTAAATTCAATCTTTTTCAAAACAAACTCAATTTGTTTCAAAGTAATTTCAGTTTTATTTAAAACAGATTAAATTATTTTCAACACAAATTAAACTTTTTACAAATCGTATTGAATATTTTTCATTTCAAATTCATTTTTTTCATTTTGCATTAATTTTTCTAACTTCAAATTAATTGTTTTTAAATAACGCAAAATACTTAAAAAATTATTTTTATTTATACAAAATTAAGAGAAGAATAAGCTTCAATTACTTGCAATACAATATTTTCAATGTAGCTGTTTTCCAGTTGCAGCTAATGACAAATTCATAGTCATATCAACATAATAATTATTGCAATCTGAAGGTGTTACGGATTCTACTGATCGGTTAATTATGGTGACCAAGTCCATATTACTTTCTGGATCAGCCAGCATATTACGAGCGCAGAGCTTAGTTTTTGAGAAAACTTTTTCAATTGGGTTTAGCATGGGGGAGTATGGAGGAAGAAAAAGTAAAATGTGACCGGACTTAGCAATTTTATCTTTCACCACTTGCGTTTTGTGTATCTTTGCGTTGTCAAGGATCATCCAACCACCTGTGATGTTGAATTCAGCTAATATATCGAATAATTCTTCAAGGAAAGATGTGAAAATGTTGGTATTAATCGAGGAATTAGCAATTACTTTTTTATAGCTGCAATAAGGGAAACGTTGCGTCCTCTAACGGTAGGAACAACTACATGTGCTGCGGTATTTACTTTGGATCTAGCCTTGTTTCTCCGAAGGTGGTAATTGAAACCGGATTCGTCAATGAATATTATTTTTTCTCTTATTTCTGGAGCGTTTTGGGCAAAATTCATTGCATACGGTATACGTCGTTGAATTGTAGCATCGGAATTGAAACGAACTATGTTAATTGTCGCAGTTTTTAAGGTAATTCGCAAAGACTTTAATGCAGTATGTATACTCGTTGTACTTAAATCCACATTATGAATTTCTAGAATCTTTCTGCGAATGCCTTTTAATGTTATACATGGATTTCTTTCTACAATCTCTTCAATATTTTCCAATATTTCGGGAGTCAATTTGGAGTGACGTCAACAACCACGGTTTTTCATGATAACGCATCCTTCGTTCTTGTAGCGATTTATAATGGATGTAGCTATATTTTTGTTTATACCAGCTATTTCGGCTGATTCAACAATGGTTTTTCCTTGATCAAAATATTTTTTTATCTACGCTGATATGGTTATATTTTCCACGTCTTCCGCGATGACGATTAGTCGATGTTATGTCACATATATTTTTCTCGGAACAACTATCTGTTAGAAACTGAAGCCGATTATAATTTCGTACATTCGATATACCAGAACTAGCAGCGTGAATACTTTCTGCGCTAGATGACATTTTAAACTTCTTTAAAATTGTAAGAACTTTAATTTCGCTTTATCTACCAACCAATTGATTCAGTATTCAAGCACTTTAATGTTTACCGTTACAAACGGTTTTTTATTATTGTACTGGAAAATATTTTTCAGTATTATAAATAACTCAATAATAGAAAAGGAATCACGAATAAAAGAAAAAAACAACTTTAAAACCCTTTCTGCATTGAATTCGTGGAAAAATTAATTTGTAATGGAAAAAAATTAATTGAAAAAATAAAATTTAATTCTAAAAGAAAAAAAAATTAATTTGAAATGAAAAAAATAAATATGCGTTGAAAATAATTTAATTTATTCTGAATAAAATTGAAGTTGCTTTAAAAAAAATTGAAATTTATAAAGATGTTGCACTTTGAACATTTAAAAAATCAAAAATTATGAGCAGTTTCATGGTAGCGGGGGTAAGAGATAAGAGGGAAAAAATTTCTGTGAGCGCAACCAAAACTCAAGAGAGCACAATATTAGTTTGTAAACAAGACAGATTCATACACACATGCGTTTCAAAATGTGTGTGGATGTTCATAAGAAATGTTTTGTTAAAGGAAAGTATTGAGAGACAAAAACACACATTTAACATATAGAAACGTACATACATACTTTCACATCTACATACTCGTATAAAGAAGAATGTGCTTCATAAAATTTTATTTCTGAATTCTATTTTTCCTACTTATTTAAAAATTGTTTGTAAAATAAGCTTAAGAACAAAACTATATGACTGCTCTTGTTATTGTAGGGTAACTATATATTTTTATTTGTGTATTTTTAAAAATATGCATAATCGCACCGAACTAATCATACCTTAAATTACGTAGTAATTTTCTTAGCATATATTCTTGTGGATACTAAATATGTTTTTAAGAAATTTCAAACAATGGTAATAAAATAAGGTACTTATTTATGTATATTTATTATTAAATTTTTTGTTAAGTTTATTTAACCTGCATATAGGTATAATATATATAAAAATCACTATATAAACCTCAATATGAATTTGATAGCTAAATTTATAAATTAAAATTGCCAAACAATATAAATTACAGGCGCTTTAAAATTTAGACTTTCCCAGTACTTGTTACTTTGCACTCATGTGTTTCCCATAAGCAATGCTTTCTTAGCAACATAAGTATAAGCATATTCGGAATTTCCAACCTGTTTTTGTGACAAGAGTTATTCTCGTCAAACTAGACATAATAATTTTCGTATACTATGCACATTGCTTCGTAATATATTTTTAATGTTTTTAGCTGCTGTTTTTACAAAATAGTATTTGCAAGACCTTTATGCGTGTTTTTATACTTCTTAGAACGGATATACATTTCCGATGTATATGTAGGAATTTGTCAAGGTTTAATTATATCTATTATTCTGCATTAATAGCAAGAAATATCGTTGAAATATCGCATTTTCGCAATTTTCCATGTTTTACACCAAGAACTTTCTATTTTTCATTTGGAAAGCAATTAGGAAATAATTTCACCCAAAATTTCGTACAAAAAAATTAATTTTAATCTTTAAAATATTATTATTCCGAACAAATTATTAAAATCACCGATTTTGATTATTGAAGGTAAAAGCACTTCTCGATGGCCATTTCGCTACCGTTTACTTAGCTCTTCAGGAAACTTGTCACAAACATTTTAAATAAACTAAAATTTTTTGTTCAAACAATAAAGTAAATACAAAAATCAAAGTTTAACCAAAAACAACAATTATCAACACTTGGGGCAAATTACCGCATTCGATATCGATCGAAATTTACATTTAAATTCTATTGAAATTTCGATCGATATCGAGTGTCGTGATTTGCCACCTGATTATATTTTTCTTTATATACTCTATAAGGCTGACTTTTTTTCGGCTCTTCTATCCATTTAAAAGATGATGAAAAAGAAAATTAAGACAACAAATGAAATATCACAACACACCACGATAATTTATTTATGCCTTTTATATGGGCACTTGCAAGTTAATAATTAAAATTAAATTACGGGAATTTTAAATTAAATTTATTATCTTTAAAAAATATTGTCCTAATTATCCCGAACAAATTATTAAAATCACCAATTTTCTGATTTTTCAAATTTTCCGACTTTTCTGGAGATTTTCAAAAATTTTCTTCCGTAAAAACTTTCTACTTGAAAATACGAACAACTGACAAAAAATGTTACAGAAATCGGTATTACTATACATTTTATGAATTACTATATAAAGTATATTCATATGGCCATTTCACTACTGCTACTTTAGCTCATTAGTGGATTTTACCCAAATTTTGTATAAAAAACTTAAAAGTCTTATATCAAAAGCCAAATTGATTAAATAAGAACTCTATTGAATCAATAAAAGAAAAAGACAAAAAGACAGTATACAAAAACACAGCAAACATTCAGTAACTAAAAAAGTAAAGTAAATTAAAATCGAAAAGGTTCCGAATAATAAATTTTCATATTGATAATAAATGAATTTAATATTCGGTGTAAATCGATGTTATTTCTTTTATACAACAACAAAACACATATTGTTACCATACAAATACACAATCGGTAACATTGGTTTACGTTGGATATTTTATAATGTAAATATATACACATTCGTATGCTCGTATACACAAATGAATTAATGTGAGATGAGAGCAACAAGTTTGCTGAGAATAATAATCTCTCTTTGTGAGTGGCAGTAGTAGTACGTCCATCGACAAAATTTGCACTGGATGTAGAATGTACGGCAGTGAAACATCTTAGTATATTTATAGTCTTTGAATTGAGTTTGATTTGAAAAAAATTTAATTTGAATACAAAAAGTGTTAATTTGAGAGTAAACACCTATATATATATAAATAGTTATCCGTTTGTTTGCATGCATATATATATATATTACTAAAAACCTATACAAATTCTGAATATAACCTTTACAGTTCTGAAATCTATAATGCCGAGGCTTTCTCCCCCAGTAGTCCGCTAAGCCGCACCTTTTGAATTTTGACCCATTTTTGTGCATTTGATAAATAACTGTATAAAAAAAAGAAAATAAATTTTTGGACTTTTTCTTAAAAATCCTTATATTTTGACTTTGTGCATTTTGCTATTAATATATAAACTTAATTTTATAAACATTTATATCTTTTTTATATAATATTTTTATTTTTTAAACGCAAATGTTAAAATAATTCAAATCTGTTAACTTTACATTTTCTGAGTGAGATGTATGTAAACTATAACAGGGTTGTCTAAAACGAAGCTAACTGACGGAGCTATCTTCACACCCCTTCATAGATAGACTAGTTAGCGTCTTCAGAAATTTATAAATATTTAGGTTTTAAGGTATATTAATTCTAATTTTGTTACACAAGTAAATAAGACATATAATTTTGAATTTTAATAGCCCTTTTATTAAACTCTAAACGAAATAAGTAGAAAAAAAAAGCAATTGATTTGAAATCGGCAGTAACTAGCCGTGATTTCGGTGTATTTGAGTAAACATTATTACATTATTGTAGTGAGCTAAAATTTTAAAATAGATGGCTGATGCATTTGACATGATTTTCGTTAGGTTTTTGACGTTAGTTTACGCTAGCTTATCCACATTAAAGCTTGGCATATAAAAATAGTTATCCGTTTGTTTGCATGTCAAGATGGCAAAACAACAATAAAAAATAAAATTTTTTGCAACAACCAGAATATTAGATGGGTGTACCACATAATCCCCAAACATAAAATCCCCATTTTCTGAAATGAAAATTCCAAACAAATTGTATGATGAATTCATAAACATTTAATATGCATGTTATGAATAGTAGTAAACTAAAATAAACAACAATAAGGGAAAAACAACAATATTTAAAAAAAAATTCAGTTTAAAATTAAAATCTTAAAAATTGTATGGTGACTTTACAAATATTTAATAATGGAAAAAAAACAATAATTTTTCTTTATCAAAATAGTTTACATATAACATGAAATTTATAAATAAATAAAAAGCAATGAGAAATCGTAGTATGGTTTCCATAGTTGTTTCACATTGTTACAACATTGCTTCCGCTTTTGTTTATATGATCGGTAATATCGTAAAAATTTGAGGATTTTGTGACACTATCTTCAAAAAAGTATGGGGATTTTATGTTTGGGGATTTTGTGTTTAGGGATTATGTGTTTGGGGATTTCGATTTGAGGAATATTTTTTTTTGTCTGGCGATTTTGTGTTTGGGGATTTTGTTTTTAGGGATTACGTGGCACTCCCATATAAGATCATATAACAAAATTTTGAATTTATTTTGCTTACAACTATGTGTTTCTTTCTAATCAATCATTGAAAGAAAAAAAAAAATAATTAAGATCCTATAAGATAAGATAAATGAGATTATTTGATTTTTATTTATTTTTTATTAGTCTTTTTTTTTCTTAAGAAAATTAACACAAAATTATACAAACTTACCAAAGGAAATTTATCTGGAAAAATGTCATGTAAACAGGGTAATACTGGTGGATTCACAGCGTATTGTAAGAAATGTATGACCATTAAAACTAACGAATAACTAGATATTGTCATATTTTTAGCATTATTAATATTGTGATATTGAGCCCACAACTTTGTTACCAGCACCAAAGGACGTAAACGCCAATCAACTAACATGAATGAAAAAAATTATAAGTAAATACTACTATTTTTTTAAACGATAGATAGAATTAACTTACGCTGTGAGTAGCAATAAAGTAGATGAGTATTTTTAATACCGACACAATTATTAAAATTGAGATCAACTTCCAATTGATGCATGCGATCACAAAAACGTAAAATTGGTACTTTTGCTTCAATTAAATTGAAATTTTCAAATTCACCTTAAAGAAAAGAAAAATTTTATTTTATTATTCAAATATTAGTAATTAATAGAAAAATTTTGATCAAATAAAATTAAAAAAAAAATAAATCAATAAAATCAACTACGATAGTTGAACTTTTTATAAAAACAAATAAGAGTAAATCTCATATACCGCCTTCGGTTTTGTCATCGACTCGTGCAATAATCAATAGTAAAATTTAGTTAGAATTTAAATTTAGTTAAATTAAGTTGGATTAGTTTTTCACCACTGTGGCTCAATATAAATTCTGTATTCTTTACTCTGTGGATTTATCTGGCTATACTCCCTGACTCTACGGTCGTGTGAATCCTATGGTATTGTGTATTTACTAAACATGCGTTATTATTACAAACGCAGCCATCCAAGCTACACTTCCTATGTTACTCCGGCGAGACATGAACTACCCGATGCTTTGTTTAGTAACCTTAACCATCCACAGACATCTCCACTACTCCTTTTATCCAAACCAGTCATCCCCTTTAATCCAATAGCCACAACACACGTCTGCCATACACTGTTGTTATGCTGTTACACTTCCCTGCCCTAACCGCTACCGTTCTTACTTTTTTTATTATAAAGGGCTTCTTGACAATTATCTATTACTCTTTTATTAAATTAGACGTCTCCACTAAATAATCTGCCATGGCTTCACACAATAATTGTCATTTCCTTTCCGAGAAGTTTGTACTGCTGCTCCTAAACTTTTTAATTGCATTATAACAATCATTATTTTCCCTTGTACGCATGTTCGAAGGTGGGCTCGAACTCACGATTTCTGTTTTGCAGCAAGTACTTCTACCAACGCAGCCATTGAGGTTGCTCAGCTTTTGTTAGCTAATTGTGGTATTATTCTATACGCACACCACACTCATACGGACACAGCAACAGTGATTACCAGGTTTTATTTTCGTAACAATATGTTTTTTTTTTAGTTCTCCTTTTTATACCCTTCACCACAAAAAGTGCTAGAGGTTGTATATAAGTTTGACATTACGTTTGTAATTTCTAAAATATCCATTTGCAGAGGCTAACTTGGTTTCACAAAAATAAAAATATGTCAGTCGATCAGATATAGTGTCGAAAGAGGTGCTATTGGAAATCAGCATGATCGGTCCATATCCTTCAAGTCAGCAGGCAAAAGACCACGCCTACCTCTAATTTTTTCAAGTCATTTGAGACAGAAAGTAACTCCAATTACAAAAATAAATATATTGGGCGATAAAGTATTAAAAACTAAGAAAAAAAATAGCAAGTGAAAAAATTAGCGCTCGCCCATATTTTCCGAGTTACGGGGCACTGATATTTTAAATTTGTTTAAAATATCAATATAAAGCGATATTTAAGGAAATACTTAAAACTTTTTAAAAATGCTTAACCCATTAAAAGCCGATTTCATTTTTATGTAAAATTGTATGCAGTATACGACAAAACAAATGCACGAACTTATGGTTAATCCAAAATATCTTTAAAAACTTTAAACGTTTAGTCAGGTAAAGAATTACAAATACGTACAAAGAATTCAAACGTATTCAACACAAATACTATATATACATGTACGGCAGTTTCAAGGGTTTAGTGGTAGAGGCGGACTGCCAATTTCACCAAATTCCAAGGAAAGTGTTCGTAATCTTTAATGAGAAATGAAAAAATTCGAAGTAATAAAATGTAAAGTGTGAGTCGAATTAATGGGAATTTCAAATGAATATTGTAGAAATTACACGCGGAATAACAAACTCATATAAACATTTTCCAACTGCAGTATAAACCAGTAAGAGTGCTATATTCGGTTATGCCGAATCTTATATACCTTCCACCATCTATAAAAATGATATCGGCTCTTAATGGGTTAAGCATTTTTAAAAAAATTTTGTATTTTCTTACAGATTTCTTCAAAAACTTTAAAATGATACCCATATTGATATGGGCCCCGTAACTTGGAAAATATGGGCGAGTGCCAATTTTTTCACTTGATGTTTTTTTTCTTATTTTTTAATTCTCTATCGCCCCATATAATATTTTATTTTTTTTTTTGATTGAAGTTACTTTCTTGTTTCAAATGACATGAAAAAATTAGAGGTAGGTGTGGTGTTTTGCCTGCTGCCTCGAAGGACATGCTGATTTTCAATAGGACCTGATATTAAATTGCCTCGACAAACTTGATTTCAACAAATAAGAAGTCAGAATATATATACTTTATGGGGTCGGAAATGGATATTGTAGAAATTACACGCGGAATGACAAACTTATATATACCTTTTTTGTGGTGAAGAGTATAAAAAGAGACAACAATATGAAAACAAAAAGGGATGTAAAAACGCGCATAAAAAACAAAACATAAACTTTCTAATATATTGTGCTGATATCTTAAGCTAAATTATATGCTAAAAGTAAAAAAAAACATACAGAGTATGTTCTCGAATCCTTTGCTTGAATTTCTTCTTTTCATTAACTAAACTTTTTAAAGTATAAAAGTGAAATTGACCACATGAAGGTTAAACACATAGACCCAATTGCTTTCACCTTCGGCATTAACTCTTACATTTATTACTTTTTTTTCATTTCTATAGAAAAAACTTTTCTACAGAAAAAATTTTTATTTGTACCAAGATGTTTACATTACATTTTAATTTCGGTCTCAGCGCCGTAAGGCATTATTGAGGCAAGTTGGCAAATTAATTCATTGTCAAGAGTACAAATAAAAGATTTAACTTAATGTTAAAATTATTAATTACAAAAATAAGTATAAAAACTATTTATCAACAAAATAAAAAACTACAAAAGCGTTTCAAAGTTGTTAAATAAGTGTTGTTTAAAAGACGATTTAAATAGCGAAATTCGATTAATTGATTTCAAATTTGCATGTAAATTATTAAATTTTACAGCACCCACGTAATCAATGCGTTGCTTGGTAGTTTCTAGTCTACATCGAGGAATTCTTAAATTTGTTCTGTTTCGTGTGTTAAAACTAAATTGCTGTTGAGAAAATGTTATGCTCTGGTGACCAATATGGTTAATGCATTTAAAAACAAACACTAACACCTGATACTCATGCAATCCATAAATTGGTAAAATTGTTTTGCTTATATCTTTGTACAATGTGACAGTTGAATACAGTATTGGTAGTTTGTAAATAATTTTTAATGCTCTGTTCTGCATGCATTGAAGCGATTTCAGTGAAATGTTATTTTTATTGTAAGCATATATAATTGCTAAGTAATTCAAATGCGATTGAATCAAAGATTGAAATATCATCATCTTTGATTTTACATCCAGTTTATTTTTTAATTTATATAAAATTCCAATTGCTGGAGCTATTTTCCTTTTCAAATCGATTATATGTAAATCGCATGATAATTTACCCTGCAATGTGATTCCCAAATACTTAATGGAATGGGTTTCATAAACAGTTTTTCCATTAACAAACACGTTGAAATCAATGTTCATACTTAAAGCATGTGGTCTAAAACGTATTAATTTGGTTTTATCAGTGTTAAGAACTAATCGATTTAATCGCGCAAATTCAAATTTCAAAGCAGCATCTCTTTCAATTCTTGTTTTAAGTGATAAATCGTACTTGTAGGGATAAAACAAACACACATCATCAGCAAACGTAAAAAGTTGCCCATCTAAATTAAGATTTTTTAAATCATTTAAATATATAGAAAACAAAAGAGGGCCCAGTCCACTACCCTGCGGTACACCAAAATCAACAGAACCAAGAAAACTGTCTGTGTTGTTTATATTAACATATTGTTTTCTATTAACAAAATAATTTTTAAACAATAAAAGTTCTCGTCATCAATTTCTCTAACATTATTTCATGATCTACTAAATCAAACGCTTTAGTAAAATCAAAAAAAATATTCCAGCAACTCCACTAGAACCTCCATCAAGCCCACTACAAATGAACTGCACTACTTTACTTTAATAAATTTAACGTCCAGATACTTTCACAGTCTTGCGAAATGTAGTTTTCCATTTTGTATTTTAATTATTTCGATCTGGTCACCCTTTAAATTTTTTATTTAGCCATCTCTCTATAGGGATTTATTATATAGTAAAGGCTGTTTAGAACAGAAATTTAACTAACAATACCTGTTATATAAATTTAATGTCGAATATTATTTGCAAGGGTTTCCTTATGAAGAAAATTATTTTTGTTTTTTGTAATATTTCGTAAATAAATGCTTACCAGATTTACTAAGGCAATCACGTAATACGGTTAAATTAAATAAAGCCTCCATGCGGGGATCAATACTAGAGGCACTTCGAGAAACTAAACACATATCAACATCTGAAGAGTCTGCACCAAACCCCGATATAGTAGAGCCAACTAAATATAGCCCATAACGTGGATATGCATTCTAAAACAAAAATAACAAAATTTTACTACATAAAATTAGTCTACAGCAAGACTATGCAGTCTGGAAATAACCCATCAATAGTTTATTAAAACAAGTAACAGAGCTATATTCGGCTATGCCGAATCTTATATACCCTTCACCATCTATGTAAATTTAGTTTAGTAAAGTAATCCCAATCAAAAAAGCAAATATTGGGGTGATAGAGAATTAAAAAATAAGAAAAAAAAAATTAAGTACTACATATGTACAATTTTGCATAAAAATGACATCGGCTCTTAATGGGTTAGGCATTTTTAAAAAATTTTAGTACTTTTTTTAAGTTCTCTTCAAAAGTTTTAAAATGATACCCATATTGATATTTAAAAAAAAATTGAAAATTTCAGAGGCCAGTAACTCGGAAAATATGATCGAGCACCAATTGTTTTAATTTATATATTTTTTTATTATTTTTTAATTCTCTATAGCTTGGAGTTACATCATGGTTCCAAATAATATGAAAAAATTTGAGGTAGGCGTGGTGGTTTGCCCGCTGCGCTAAGGACATGGACCGATCTTGCTTGAATTTTTTGGCAAAGGCAAACTTGATTTCAACACTAATACGGACGGAAAGACGGACATCGCTAAATCGACTTCACCATGCATAATATCTCAGAATATATATACTTTATGGGGTCGGAAATGGATATTGTAGAAATTACAAACGGAATGACAAACTTAACTATACCCCCATTTTTCCAGTTTTTGTGGTGAAGGATAGAAAAAATAAAAGGATATACATTATTGCTCATCAATTTCTTTTTTGAGGAAACTCTAGATATCTGCAGGAATTCTTACGTTTAGAATGCTCGTTAAATCATAAACAAATTTTTAATTGGACTATATTTGCGGCGACTCAAATTGTATTTTCACATCACTATAAATGGATAACGACTGTATTCAAGCAGATGTCTAGAAAACTCTTAACAAAATACAAATGTGATTTGAGCTGAACAAACTTTAAAAATGAAACTGTTCTCTCACCTTTATAAAAAGATATAAATAGCGCCATAAATGCATTTTATGCTTAAACTTTTCTTCGGTTTGTTGGGAATTGATGAATTTTTTCCATATGCCCTGCGAAAGAAGATCCCATTTAGAATTGTTAAGTAAAGTGGCTGGCACTTCTTTGGCTTCAATAAGATGGGCACGAGCTAAAAAACGATCGGGCGGAGTATGAGTGAAGAAATCATGCACAGACGAACTAATCGATGAACTACTTAAGGCACGCATATGGTGAGTTTGAGGATTATTATACAACAGATTATGTGGTGGAAGAGGAGGTGGTAGAGATTGATGTTGTTGTTGCTGTTGTTGATGAAGTGAATAAAGATGTTGAGTTGCTGTAGGCGGTAGCTGTGGAATCCCACTAACACCACTACTGGCCACTGTTGAAGTTATTGCAGTTTGCGGTAGTAACGGAAATTGGTTGTTACGTCCACTGTTAGTATTAAATCCACATTCTCCTCCGACTCCACCACGAGCTCGCACTGCACTTGTTAATGTAGAAGCTGATGAACTAGACAATGAAGACGTAGAGGAAGAAGAGGATTGATATGTTTGTTGTGCTATCAAACGCTGTTGTTGTTGTGCCAATAACTGCGACGAGCTTAATGTAATGAAGAAAACAACAAAAACAATTGTCAGTTTGTATTTCGAGATGTTTGATTGCCGCTTGTTTGTTTATTTGTTTAAAATAAACTTACCTTTTTTTGTAAGTGTGTCCTCCATTTGAAGAATTAATACTGAAGCCACTTCCGTTATTACTACAGCCGCTAACTGATGAAGAATTTGAAGAGCATGACGATCCTGTTAACAACATTCCAGAATCTGAATTCGAACTGTTTCCAATTATGATGTTATTAAACTGATCATTAAAGCAGGAACTACAAGGGGAAGATGACAGCGTATTACTCGCTATGCTTCCGCTGCTGTGCATTCGCTGCTGAGTTTGTTGTTGTATGTCATCATTTGGCAGGCGCGGGGATATTGAAGCTGACGAAGAACCACACGAAGATGATGACGACGTAGTTGGTGGCATTAGAGCCACTTGCGTCGATGAGGTTTGGTGATAAAGAAATTGATTATTGTGATACGAGGGACTCCAATAGTTGCTATTGTTGTTAGACCGATTAGCAACAGATGATAACGCAGATGGAATATTTAAATGCTCAGCTGATCTTTGATTTACAGTTGTATTGAAATGAAACTGATGTTGTTGTTGCTGCTGCTGCTGGGATTGCTGATAATCTTCATCTGTATAACCGTTTGGGGATTTCGATGGTAAATTTAGTAGAGATATAACTGCACCACTACTATTACCATAAAATTGCGGCAATTGTTGTGTCACTTGTTGGTTAGGGAAAGCCTGTGTCGCTACCCCGCTGTAGTTATAATCTAAAGGGCTATGAAGAAGAGTTGTTGGACCACAGGCAGCCGGTACTGTAGGTTTGTTACAATTCGGTTGCTGCGCTTGTTGCCCTATTATTGAAGTAGTAAAAGCTGACGACGAAGATGACGAAGAAGACGAAGAGGAAACGGTTGACTTTACAGATTTTATAGACCGATATTTTATTTGTGCGGAAGAATGATTTGAAGAGCCGTCTGAATCATAATCATTGCCAGCAATGACTCCTGATGATGAGGAAGATGTGGCAGCTGCAGCAGCTGCTAGAGTGGTAACTTCATCAAGCTGTGAGCAGCATATAATATTGTGAGGCGAAGGCGGAGTTTGTTGCGTGTTCAAAGAAATGCTTGTAGTGTTGGGAGGTGGTGTGGGAGAAGGCGAAGGTGAAGGCATGTTCAGCGTTAAGGGAATAAGAATTTTTTTATTTAAAAAGTTTTCTTGTTGCTGCTGAAATTGGTGGAATTGTTGCTGTTGTTGAGCAGCCAACTGTTGTTGTGTATGTGCATAGCGGGGATATTGCAAGTGGGTGGCGTTAAAGTTCATTAACATTGCTACATGGCTTGGACTATTTTCTAGGGACTTAGGACTTTTGCAATTTGTTGCTGACAAAGGTGTAGGTGGCAACGATTGAGGTGCTGGGCTACAACCCCTAGATGTAGGCCCACTTGCTGAGCCATCAGTAGTTACATAAGTGAGGTTGTAGTAATTTTGATGTGGTAGTACGTTTGGTGAATTCATCATTGAATGTTGATGATGATGATTGCCGTGATGATGGCCATGATGGTTGTGATGATGATTATGGTGATTGTGATGATGTCCTCTATGATTACCCCTTTGATTGCCTCCACCTAATGTTTTCGATGGCAAAGTTTCAATAGCCAAATGTAAATTTGAGGAGATATTATTCGAATCCTGAGCTGCTGCAGCTGTCTGCAGCTGCCGACTGGAAATATTTGAAGAGTTCGATGAAATAGATTTTAAGGAGGATGACGAACAAGTTGAAGTTGTACTAGAAGCGTACGATTTTTTATTTTGTTGTGAGTTATTAACAGAGTTCTTATAGTAGTTGACGTTATTCTGTAGCTGTCGTTGTGCCATCGCGCTGCTTTTACCCATTACACCTTCTCCCGATGCACTGTGGTAGTTTGGGTAGGCATAAGCTGTATTTCTTTGACCACCACTGCTACCATTTGTCACTAATCTAGTCGATTCTCCACCATATCCACCTCCGCTACCATAATTTGTATGCTGCATTACTGTCGATGGCGGCTGATATGGAGTTGCATAATAGTTGTGATGATAGCGGGTATGATTTGGCGGCTGTTGTTGAGCGTAGTGCTGTTGTTGTTGATCATTATAATTATTCGTTGTTCTAGTATTGGAGGAGGATGAGGAGGCTCCTCTACTACTACTAGTGCTATTTACGTTTGAGAGTACATGATCTCCTCCTAGTAAATCCTTGTGTAAAAACGAAGCTATCGTCAACTGTGATGGCTGATGGTGATGATGATAATGCTGCTGCTGGTGACCCCCACTGTTGCCATTGTTTGTACCTGAACCGCCATACATATAACGGGGTTGACGTTGATTTGTTGTCACACCCGTCGTATAGGGGTAACTGCTTTGTGCTGGCGAACTAGTTGTCGACTGGCTACCGTAGGCATTTGTTGATCCTTGAATTTTTTAGATAATTAAGTAAAAATATATATTTCTATTTATTTATAGTTCTTTACTGTTATTTTAAAATCCTATTAAAGATACTCTAAAAAATGTGATTTACCAAAAAGTGTGTTTTAGGGGAAGGAAAGGACCCGCCTACGGAAGGGAATCACAATGGCTCAATTCGAATGAAAATATATAGTTCTTAGCACTTCTCTCCCAAAACTAATCTAACTTCCATTATCAAAACAAGTAAATAATTAATATAATTACAATGGATTTTGGTAGAAGTAATATTGAATATATGTAAAAGAAATATGGTCACAAATTTTATGTAGCTCATCTGGGGATGTGGTGAAACTGATTTCAACCTGATTACGGATAGACAGACATCGCTAAATCGACTTTCCTATGTATAAGGATCAAGAATACAAATACTTTATGAAATCGAAAATGAATATTGTAGAAATTACAAACGGAAGGACAAACCTATATAAAACCTTTTCCACCTGTGGTGTAGGGTATAAAAAAAATGTTACACACTTTTGAAAAGCAACTGCAATCGTCTTCTGCAACTACATGTTATATTTAAAATAAACGAACAATTACATATTACATATTTTAAATCTAATAGAAAGACAAAAGTTTTTGAAAACTATTAATTACCTTGAATTCCCGACGATCGCAAGGCCACACCCGTCATTTTTACACCGACCGAATGAAGAAAATCTAAGGTATAGGAATTTGGCGAAGATGGTACTGAAGATGTTGGCGTTGATGTTGATGAGGTTGTTGGTGCTTTATTTATATCGCTATTACTGTTGGTATTATTGGAGAGGGCTTTTAACATTTGCTTGGCATCATTATGATTTTCTAATGTATCCTGTTGTTGTTTGGGTGATAACGTAGTTTTAGAGGAAGATACAGCTGTAGTAATGTTGTTACTTGAAACTGTTGTTTTAACTGAAGTTGATCCACTTGATGTTGATAACGTAGTGGTCATTTTTTCCCCAGCCGGAACTTTATGTTTTGAAATTTGTTTTTGTGGAGTTGTACTGACGTTTGCAGCTAATGCAGTTGAGTATTTCTGGACATTACTACTACTATTAGAATTTTTAGCCAATTTTCTGCTCGTATTTGTAATCAAATTTTTATCCGATACATGGTTTTGCTGGAAATTTAAGAATAATTTTTAAATTGGATTCGCTCATCCTTTTTTATTAACTTTTTTTTGGATTGAAGTAAAAAAAAGTAAATTTTTTATAGTATACGACAAAACAAATGCACGAACTCCAACCGATTTCAATATTTCTTATTGATTCTTTTGATTTATTTATGACCACAATGGACCCTTCTGGTAAAGCAAAGCTTTAATAAGCAAAAAAATAAAAAATAAGCGTCTGGAAAAATACTGAATTTTATTCACCAGGGCAGTTATTGTCCGTGACAAAACAAAAGTACGAAATAAACAATCTTCTTTATTAATTACAAAAAATAAAAACAGTAAGTACCGTTAGATAATAAATAACTCTCTTTGCATCCCTTTAAACATATTTAGAGCAAATGACCATCTCTGATCATTTGAAGTCATCGGTTATATTATCAATAAGTACTCTGTGCAAATAAAAGAAAAAATTATTAAAGATTATAGCAGTGGTAAATCAGTTACTTTAGTTGCAAAGAAATTCGGAGTACATCATAGCGTTACTTTACTTATTATAAGTCGTTTTCGTTCCTCAGGTTCCTTGACCACCATACACAAAGGAGGTCGTCCTCGAAAAACTACCACACGTGACGACAAGGCGGTAATAAAATAATTAAAAATCCCTATATGTCAGCCAGATCCATTGCGAAGCAGTTGCCATTAAATATTTCCTTAAAAACTATCCAAAGACGAGTTGTTGAAGGCGGATTGAAACGTTACAGAAGCGCACATTTATTTCTGCCAAAAATAGATAAGCCAGAATTGAATTCGCAAAGGTACATTTAAACTGGAGACAAATTTAACTTAAAAATTTCTAATGAATTTCGGCAAGTACGAAGGCCTAAAGGGCAACGCCTTAATCCTCGATATACTCAAAGTACAGTTAAAAGCGGAGGAGGAAATGTTTTGTTCTGGGGGTGCTTTTCTGGCAATGGGATCGGACTAATTCACAAAATCAATGATATAATGGATCGACTCATGTACAAGGATATTCTTAATAGTGTAATGCTGCTGAACGCTGAGGAGAAAATGCCACTTAAATGGAGACACCAACACCACAACGACCCAAAACACACTGCTAAGGCTGATGTCAGAGTGCGCGCTATAAGCGAAGCGATGCTAGAAGCTATAATATTCATGCTATACTTATACTACAGGATGTCAGAGTGGATATTATATTAAACAAAGTGACTCACTTGATTATTTAATTTTCGTTTCAAGACTTTTCCAGTTATTTTCCACAAGAGTTCTGTTATGATAACTTTTATTTGCTTGGTCCCAAAGCAAAGGGCGTGTGAACACTTCTGTTATAAATTTTTCAATATCAATATCCATTATTTTATAAATATCTTATAAAATCAATGGAAAATTTAAACAAGTCCGAATAAAATAAACAAATGTAAATGAAAAATGTCAAACTACAATGTAAACAAACAACAAAAAGAATAACGAAGCGATGCCATGCTATAAATCATTTCAGAACCTGCTTTATCGCTTTGGCTCTCTTGTAGCTTCGCTTTGACTCTGACATCTTTTGAGGATTGACGTAAGAAAACACAAGCAGAGGTTTGTAGCGAATTTTAGTGCGATATTATAGCATCGCTTATAGCGCGCACTCTGACATCAGCCTAAATGTGTGAAAGAGTGATTCGTTATTAACAAATTTGAAGTTTTGAAGTGACCTGATCTCAATTCTATGGAAAATCTATGGGAAATTGTAAATCGTAAAATAAATCGCGATTATTGCAAAACTAGAGATGACCTTTTTTGACAGGTTGAAATTGCGTGGAATGAAATTCCTGACGAAATTTTATTAAAACTAATAGATTCCATGAGACACAGATGCGAAGAAGTTTTAAAAAATAAAGGCTACGTAACTAAATATTAGTGAAATTTAGATTTTAATCACCTAACCTGAAAATGTGCTATTGTTTTGTCGCTTTTAAAAAGTATCGTTTACTATTAAATATGATTTTTTTTTTTTGCTTTTAAGTAGAAATATTGTTAGTTTTTGTTTTGGTTTAGATCATGGCGAAATAATACAGGTGGTCTCGATGGCGAATTCATTACTTTTGCCATAAACACTAAATGTCAAACTACATACAGCAGCTCCAAGCGAAACTCGTACACCTATGAAAACAAATTTCTTTATGTTATATGTCTAAAACTAAATAGGCTAATAAAATAAATTTACTTAATTTTAGTACAAAACTATGTACTTAATTAAATATCAGAAACGAAATTTTGAATATAAATTTATTTATTAAAATACAGATAAATATTTTAAAAAGTGCCAATTTTCGACGCCAAAGCCAAACTCGTACACTCTTACTTAATTTGGCAACATTCTTTTAATTTGCTTCCAATTTCAGGACATTTCGTAAAAATAATTAAAAAAAATTAGGAACTTTTCCCATTATTACCTTTTTTATTGTCATTTATTTGAGTTTTTGTTTGAAAGAGGTACAAAAGAGAACAAAATGGGTAGACAGAGAGGACAAACTTCTGTCGAAGTAAGAAAATTAATAATTCAACATCATAATAATAATAATTCGCTGCGATAAATATCTGAGATAGTTGATAGAAGCCTATCAACAGTGCAATATATTATAAAAAGGTGTAAAATGGAAGAGAGGATTGCGAACATGAAGAAAAGTCCAAATAACAAAATTTTCTCTGCTGGAGACGAGCAATATATTTTACGTCAAATAAAAAAGAATCCATTTTTAAATGCTCCGAAACTCGTAGAAGTTGTTGAGAAAGTCTTAGGAAAAAAATGTTGCCCACAGACCATAACAAACATATTAAAAAGGGCTAATTTCAATAGTAGAAGGACAAGAGTTAAACCTCTGATTAATAAAAGAAATCAAAGAGAAGGTTACGATTCGCCAAGGAACATGAAACAAAGGATTTTTCATTTTAGAAGCAAGTATTATTCACAGATGAAAGTAAATTCAACTTGTTTGGTTCAGATGGAAGACCTTATGTATGGAGAAAATCCAATGAGGAGTTGCTTGTCTAAAACATGAAACCAATAGTTAAGCACGGTGGTGGGTCAGTAATGGTTTGGGGATAATTTTCTGCATCTGGGCCTGGTGTTTTACAATTTATCGATGATACCATGGATCAGCATATGTATCTGGACATTTTAAACGAAAGTTTGCCAGTTTGTAAGCAGAAACTTTGTCTTGGTGAAAACTTTTATTTTTACCAAGACAACGACCCTAAGCATAAGGCTTATAATGTGCGATAATGGCTACTTTATAATTGTCCACATGTTATGGATACACTAGCCCAGAGTCCAGACATAAACCCAGGCGAAAATTTGTGGAGCAATCTCGTTCTAAGGATGGCTTGAAAAGAGTTCTTCAGGACGAATGGGGCAAAATTGAACCAAGTTTTTGCGAAAACCTTGTGCGCAGTATGCCAAATAGATTAAAAATGGTGATAAAAAATAAAGGCATACACACCAAATAATAATATTTAAAACCAACAAAATAATATTTGATTGAAGTGTGGTGTACTAGTTTGGCTTTGTCACAGAAATTACTATTATTTTATGTTTTTATTAAAAAAAAATTTTTATTGAATAATAATATAAAGTTTTTATGTTTTGTTAAATTTGTTATAAAATGAACTAATAAAATAAATACAGTTTTATTTGTTAAGAGCTTCTTACTTAATGTTAAAAAATAGTTTAAAAATTAGTCTAAAGTGTACGAGTTTCGCTTGGAGATACTGTATATAAAAAATATGTATAATTTTTTTATATGGTGTTTGACATTTAACGTCTGCGGCGTAAACTAATGAATTCGCTATTGCGACCACCTAGTATTATTTCGCCATGGTTTAGATAATTTAGTTTAATTTTTAATTTTTTCCCAATCAGGAAAACGTCCGTAAATAATTTTTTTTTTTTTTTCTAAAAATATTTAGAAATTAAATCAAAAGCCGAAAATAAGTCAACTTTTATTCATTTATAATTTAGTTTATTTATTTTGTAAATAAATGAAAAAAAGTATGGAAAACAAATGCATTTTTTATTTTTTTAAGATATTTTGGATTAACCATAAGTTCGTGCATTTGCTTTGTCGTATACTGCATATAATTTTCATTAAAATGACATCGGCTCTTAATGGATTAAGCATTTTTTTTAAGTTTTAGTATTTAGTATTTAAAATGATACCCATATTGATATTTTAAAAAATTTGAAAATTTCAGAGCCTCGGAAAATATGGGCGAGCGCCAATTTTTTCACTTGATCTTTTTTTTCTTATTTTTTAATTCTCTATCGCCCCATATATTTGTTTTTTTATTGGAGTTACTTTATTTTTCCAAATCACATGAAAAAATTGGAGCTAGGCGTGGTGTTTTGCCTGCTGCCTCGAAGGACATAGACCGATCATGATTTCCAATAGCACCTCTTTTGAGACTATATCTCATAAAAACACATTACTATATGGAAAGCATATTTATGTGACCATTACGTTAGTTCTTATGAAGAATAAAGTAAATAATTAAAATATTGATTTCAAATATCTCTTACCTTTTCATTTACTTGATTTGTGTTACCCAATAAATAGCCTGACAAGCTGCGATTATCTCCTGCTCCTTCACCTCCCTCGATACCAGTAGCACCACCTCTGCTAGTGTTTGAATTTTTCCAAAATGATTTCTTTTTGGAGACTGCAAACGATGTGTTTGTATTGGATGACAAGTGTAATTGCCCGCCACTCGATGTCAATGTCGTTGTTGAAGACGTTGTTGACGATGTTGAAGTAGTTCTTTTGAAATTAAGATTCGAATTGCATTTACTTGCTTGCGCAGCTGCAGCTGCCAGAGCACTGGCAACAAATTCTTGTAAATTACTTTGGGTATTTGTTGACTTGAAATTAGAAGATGTTGGTGATTGTTTCTTTTGCGGCAATTTAGTAAAATCTGTCCAACAACTAATGCAGTCCGTGGCAGATGATGTTGTTGTTTCTGCAGCGTTTGGCCGAGAAGTTTTTGAGTTTGAACTTAAGGAATCCTTTAATTGATTATCATAGCATATGGCATCCAGCTGTTGCTGTTGGCGATGGTGGTGGTGATCGCAAGTGATTGTCGGCAGTGTTGAGGCTGTTGATGAAGAGGATCCTGATGAACAAGATGATAGTGATAGTTTGTCACAACTACTTTGTTGTAATAAGCAGGTGCATGTTTCCATTAATTGTGTATTCTGATGATTGACCAAATTATTAACAGGGAAGCTGTGTGAATGTGGGTGTTGATACTGCCGTCGTTGTTGCTGTTGTGGCTCTTGTTTTATTAAATCAACATTTGTATAATTTTGGTTTTTAACTAAATTACTATTGTTGTTGTTGTTGTTACTATTATTATTATTATTTGTGATTTGTTTTGATGTTTGTGTAGATATATTGTTTTGTTGCATTGATATTAAACACTTTTGTTGTTGATGTTGTTGGTAATGATGTTGTTGCTGTTGCTGTTGATGGTGATGTTGTTGCTGTTGATAGTATTTTTTACGATTTAATGATGATGTTGAATTACTGTTGTTGTTATTATAATGTTGATTTTTTAATTTATTGCCGTTATTGTTGTTGTTTTTATGTTGATGATGGTATTTTTGTGATTGTATAAATTTCGTTTTAATATGTTTTTGTTCCCGTTTATTATGGGATTTGTGATTTGAGCCAGATGTGGCACTACAAATACTATTATTTTCAATTTCATCATTACCACTGTTTCTTAATTCTTTTACAATGGATTGTGTACCTCCGCCACCTTGAACGGTGGGTGAAACATTATTTGTGTTGAGTGTTAAAATTTTCATATTGCTAGCAAACATAATATATATTTTTGTTGTTGTTTATTTCTTTTTGTGCAACAATTTTATTTGAGTTAAAAATAACGTTTTGGTTTTCTCTTATAAATAAATACTTTTTTAAATAATTTAATATTATGTAAATATTTACTGCCGAACTTCAAGGTGTGTTTTTAAAATTGCCCGAGTCTCAGCTTATATTTTTAAATAAATTATGATCTTTTTTTATATTTTTTTTAATGTTGTTTTTAAAATTTACTCATTTTTACTAAAATTCCAAACTAATTGTTGAAAAGTGATTTGCTTTGAGCTTAAATTGTGTTGTGTTGCTTAAAGTTTATTTTATAGATTTCGTTATTTAAGTGTTCCCGTTTTAAAGGCGCTTTAGTTTTTTGTATCCACTTGGAAAATTAGATATATTTTATTCATCTTATTTTACCTTTTATTGGAGATTCTCGTTTTATTTTAATCCTTTTTTATGCTATTTGTTGATAAACTATTTTCGATATTCCATTTATGTAATTAATGCCATATTGTAATGAAACAATTTTAGAATTTATTCACGACGCATTCGGCCATCATTAATTCAGAAACTGAAAATAAAACAATTTCAGATTATTTTTTTAAAATTTCAAAAAAAAATTAAAAAAAAAATTATAGCTAATTTGAGCAACTAAATTCCTTTAAATCTAAAATATACTCGTAGTATAATGCAGAAATCTTTAAAACAGAAAAATTGCCTATAAAAAGAATTTTTTATTATTAACATTCTATCATAATGTTAGCGGATAAACCAATACTTTTAATTTTTTTGTAAAGGTGTGTAAACATAAAGACTTTTGGGCATTCTAACTTTGGAGCAAGCAATAATTAATCAATGCAAAAACTAGGAATTTCAAATCACCAACACTTACCGGTTGGCCTCAGTGAACAGATTTAAAACCTGGTCCGATTGGACGATAAACAAAAATGAAATGTAGTTAATAAATATTTTAAATACCGAAAGTTCTTAATGAAGGAATAATTAAACTTCTAAGGGATAACTTTAATTATTTAAATACTTTACGTAAATGTATTAACCAGTTTTTTTTAACTACACAAATAATAGCGTTATTTCCTGTAATAGATAAATTTTTCTAAAAGGTATTATATAAACAACTGTCAGAATATCTGGAAAAAAATAACCTCTTATAAAAATTACAATTTGGTTTTAAAAAAGGTTAATCTATAGCCATTTGACTTACTTGCCTCTGATCTATGCATAAAAAAAGACATCACGAATTCAAAACACTTGAAAGCTCTCAAAACAAAGCCCCAACTGGCTCCTTTAATGCCCTATGCGCTCTAGGGCATCATATTATTAAATTGAATATTTTACTTTAAATAAAAAGCTAATAAAAAAAATTGCGAAGCAGAAGTCCTGGAGATCTTTCTGCAGCGGGTCCCGATGTCATTATACGGGATAATGGTCAGCACAATGCGAACATTGTTATGCCATGTCTAATTCGGATATATGTATACAGCATGCATTGCATGGTCATATATTCCGGAGCCGTGGACTTTCTGCTACGTGGTTTTCATTCAATATGAGTCAAGCTGCCATATCTAGATTAGAAAAGCGGGGGAACCACTCCACTTCACTGGAACCTTGCCATGAACTTATTGCTGACAGAAATGGACTCCAAGAGGCTCAGCGCTGTGGTATATGCGGATGACGTTGCGGTTGCAGTGTCAGGAAAGTATTTTGGCTGTATCAGCAGGTGGCTATGAACTCGGTAGTCAGGCTAAGTGCAACTTTGGCATAAAGGCTACGGGACTTTGGCCAAGATGGCCATCTTGAGATGTCCCTCGGCTATTCCGATTAATATCAATTAATTCTCGCCCACCCTCATGTCTGACATTGGATTCGTCAAACATGATGATCCGCACGGATCACCAGAGTGATGTGCTTAATGTCTATACAGACGGGGGTATGCGCCATTTTTCCTAGATTTCAGATCATGATAAAGTTTAGACTGCAGAACCAATGTACCATTAGCTGGAAATCTCAGCTATTAAAAGGGCTGTGGGCTAATTAGTACAGGATATGCGAAGAGGATATCCGGAACTATACTAACAGCAAGGCGTTAAACTCCTTATCCGGTGTCTACACGATATCCAGATTGGCCCGTCAATGCCGGACATCTCTAGATGAGATGGCGAGACATTTCATCCTGAAACTACTTTGGGTGCCAGACACTCGGGGATACCCGAGAACATAGTTGAGGACGAATCCCGGCTGAGGGACCGGGAGATAGATCTACTGGTAGGAGTGCCGTTAGACTGCTGTAGGGCTATATTTCAGCTTCTGGGGCCGCACAGACCAGGTGGTCTAACGAGTTCACCTGCACAATTTCAAAGACATTATAGCCTCAGTGTTTTAGTAGGAGACCTGCGAATAAGCAACAACAAATAAACACGCAACTTCAAAGACCATATAAACAATTGGACAGGCAAAAAACTCAAACGAAAATTAGTTTATGATAACACTAACCAAAAAAACCCTTCCCAGAATATAATTGCTTTCTTGTAAATAGTTTAGAATAAATAAATCATTAGCCTTAATCCTTACTTTTTGCAGTATTATTAATTGCACATTTTCATTGATGAGTTTTTCATATAAAGTGAACTTTTACTTAAAAAAAAGAGCAAATAAAATATTATTATTTTACAACAAAAAATATTTAGCTAAATCTTTGAGGGCCGTCATAAAATTTTTTATTAATAAAAAAATTGTATATAATGAAGTAATGTCATACAAAATGGTAATAACTTAATAAACAAATATATACGAATGAACGTAAAATCCAACATACAATTAAATATCGCATTTCGTTTTCTAAGAAATTTTCATATTTTTTCTAAATACCTACTAGTTTTCATTATGTTTCTGCCAAAACGCGCACATTTCTCATCCATAAGCAAAAAAAAAAAAAAAATGTGCACCACCAATGCTTAGTGATGTGCACATTTCTTATCCATGAGTAATAGAAAATGTGCTCATTTCTCACACATGAGGATGAGCAAAATAAAAATGTACACATTTCTCAGCCATGAGCAAAGTAAAATGTGCACATTTCTCACTCATGTGCAATGATACAAAAAAAATGTAAAACTATTTTCACTCATGTGGCATGATGTGTGTGCAAAACAAAAAAAAATTCATTTGATGAAAAACAAAAAAAGCACACATAGTCGCACATGTTCGATGAGGGAAAAAATGCAAAGCAGATTCTCACTCATGTGCAGTGAGTATGAGTGAAAGTGCAAATACTTACCCTGGCTGTTGCTTCGTTTATAATGAAATGTTTTGTAAATCCTGAGACATTTCGTTTTTTTATTTGCTGAAAAACATGTAATCAAAGCAAAGATTCAAGTGCTGTTGCTAGTTTTGAGAAAGCAATTAAACACTGGTATATACTACCCTAACCACTAAAGGTTCGTACCCCCTGTTAAATTTTAGCAACATAATTTTCATTATGCTTCTAAAAAAAATTTACAGTATAAAATTTTGCTAAGCTATTTTATTTTATGTTAGGCCACTATTAGACCATTGAATTGCAATATTTTAGATTTCAGCGGTGTAGAATATGTGCCTGGACTCAGCCCAACAAATAAATCTTTAAAGACAGTTTATGACATAAAAACGAAGTCATACAACGCTATATAAAAAATAAATTAAATTTAAAGGAATTGAAACATGTTATTGTTTTTTGAATCAAATTATAGAATTTTGGTTATTTGAGTTTTTGTTTGACATAAGACATATTTTTCTAGGCAGTCAGCATCAATGGATCGGTTACAGTTTTTAAATTTTACTACTGACATGACGGAAGGCAAGTCGCCTTCCCAACGTAAGCAGGTGTAGATGCCAGCAGTTTTTCTTTCATTGCTTCACGATACGTATCACTCTCCATAATACCTGTTTATGGAAAATTTTTTAATAATGCTTCTATGAACTTACTGCAATAGTCGCCTCGGTTATATGTGTCATTTTGGATTTAATGTGGTATTTTTCGCTGATCCATTCCTTAGCTGGATCTCCAAGCTTTTGCAGGACTTTAAAAATTTTTTAAATTATGAATTTTCGAGAAAATCCCTCAGATTTATAATAAAACTTATCGTAAAAGCACAGCTGAATAACTTTTTCGCCATGGACCATTGTTTTATTTAATTTTGATTTTTCCTTTTTCGGAGTTTTCTTCCAACGCTCTTTAATAAGCATGCTAGCTTTTCTTTTAACAACCTCGTCGGTTTCTGAAGGCTGTCTTGACTCCAACTCTTTAATTTTTGCATGAATATACTGCTTAAATATTTGAATATATTGTGACGTATTTCCCTTTTTACGAACGTACGGATTCTTTTGTTTGCAAATACCACTGTGGGTTATTATAAATTCTGAAGGCTTATTCTGAATTGCGATGCGAAAGTCAATGCGATGCGAAAATACAAAAATGCGAACAATTGCTATTTTGTATTGCGATATTCGCAAAGTTCTATTTTAATCGAATTTCAAATGCGAAAATGTGGTAAATCGGTATTTTAAATTGCGAAAACAAATTTCAAATTCGCACAATTTATTCGATAACAAAATAGCATTCGCAAAGTACAAAAAACGTAAGTAAAGAACAATATTTTATTTATGTAATCATCATATATTTATTATTTAATTCACGGAAGCAAGCAATAGGCAAGAGGCATTTTGAAAACACCAAACGCACGTCAGTCTGGAAATATTTTGTGGCAAACGTTAACTGAAGAACTAAATTTTAATGGACCACCTATTAAACCATTAAAAAAATATTTGACTTAAATTTTAATTTATTTATTTTTAATTTGACGTATGTATGTTGATACTGATGTTTATCTGAGCAGCGTTGCCACGATTTGAAATAAATTGCGAATGCTATTGCGACAGTCTAACAGAATACCAATTTTTTTCGCATCGCATTTCATTTGCGCATCACAATTCAGAATAAGCCTCCTGTATTCTTACCAGAGAACTACAAGAGTGTCTTGATACTCTTCTTTTGTGCGAGTATTTACTATACCCATTCCATTTAAGTATTGATGAGCAGCGTTACCACACAAGAAATTTACTTTCTACCAATAATTTTCAAAAATTCTACCGAAATCGTTCACAGCCTACCAAAAATTTAAAAATGCATTTCTTGCACATAAACTTTGTTATACTCACTTGGTTTTTTTCCCCCGTAGTTGTTGAGATGGTAGTTTGTCTTTTGGTGATTTTTGAGATGGGTGTTATTATTTAAAACAGTTTTAGAGCATACTAAGCAGAATGAACACCCATCTCTTTCCTGGAGCCAATCAAATTCGCTCAACCATTAATTTTTTTTTACTGTTTCTTTACATGCAATATTAGTAAATATTTATGTAATAAATAGGTACATATTTACAATTAAAAAAGTTTACTTTCTTTTCCACTTGAAAATAAAACTTCACTCAAAAATTATGTTAATTTCAATTTCATAATATTGTTCGCGTTTCTTAAACCAGAGATGGTTATAGCTTTAATCATCTTTATGCAAAAAAGCAGATATGCTTTTTATTACAACTAAAACAGTTTTTGAAAACAGTGATAACACTATTCAAAGTTATTGTTTATTTAATTCAAAGTTACATTTCTTTTTATTTTATGTTCTGAAATTTTAAGGTGAAAAATTTAATATTGCTAAAAAATTGCTAGAGGAGGAAAACCTACCAAAAATTAAAAAAATGCACCAAACCAACCAAACTGTTTTTTAAAAACGAAAAACTACCAAGTTTGATCCGATTGGACCAAAGCGGCAACGCTGTTGATGAGTTTGGGTCTCTAGCATACTCATGCGATAAACACAATCAAAGGCTACCGACCATCGACTACCGACTACAAAAGTAGCTGGCTACAAAAATAGCCAAGTTGCCAGCTACTTAATTTTTTTAACGACCATCGACCACTAACTACAAAAAAAAACATCTGTTTTGACATACATGTATGTATTTAAGTTAACCATAACAAACTTGATTTTTTTAAGTGAATTTGTGTAAAAAAAATTTAAATGTCTCAAGAAAATTTAATTAACTTTATAAATACTATTGCTAAAATAGTGGAAACAAAGACTTCAGTGTATGAAGTGTCCACGTCCATATTTGCATGTAAATTGAACTAAACATTTACATTAAACAATATAATAAATGTATATAAACAGTAAAAATTACTATTATATATTTATCAATTTCAATAAAAAACCCAAAAAATAAATATAAATGAAACAAATTAGAAATTTATGAAAAAAGAACTAAATGGAAAATTTCACAAACAAAAAGTATAAGAAAAATGTATTTTTTTTTTTGAAATCTTAATTTAATAATGGCAGGGGTATATAACTACAGCGCCAGGGTACCCACAAGTATTTTGATATTACTAGTCTCTCCAGGAACTGCACATCAACCAATACCTTCGTATAGGAAGTGGAAAATCCTGTTGAATAAAAACTGTGCGCGTTGCGACTTCAATTATAACTTCACTTTTTTTAAAAAAATCTTCTCGCGCGCAGATGTTCCCCCTTCGAGATAAAGTAATAAACTGATGAAAAATGTAAACAAATTAACAGATGATTATTATTTTTCAATGGTGCCACTATAAACGTTTTTCTCGTTTTTAATAGCGATATTTAATGTATTGCGATTTTAAAAACACCATTTCATGCATTTATTGTATTGGCACCACTAATCTGTTTTTTGTAGCCAAGAAAAATAGAAATTAGCCTAAGTTGGCTACGGGCTACAAAAGTAGCCGTGTAGTCGGTAGTCGTGTAGCTGCTAAATATTTATTCTCATAAGCACGCATGTATTCTATTTTTGACATCTTGTAGTCGATGGTCGGTGGACATGATTATGTTTATAGCATCAAGCAAAATGTTTGCGATGCTGGCTTTACTTTACTTCGTAAAAAATTTTCTCCCTTTCAGCATTCGTACTCATACGAACCAAGAGAGACATTTTAACGTGTGTAGTGTGATGAAAACAGAGTTACCAGATCAGCATTATTAAATCAAACACAATATCAAAAGTCGCCAATGTCTAAATTAGCTAACATACATACTTCTTTAAAATTATGAAGTTTATTTAATAAATAACAGAATATAAATTAAATATAACCCGTAAAATTCACCATAATTTCATTTATTAAAAACAACACAAAAGTTTACTAATAACTCAAGACTAGTTCATTGTTTATTATATTACGGTTTTTTATACTTTTTTTTTATTCACACAGGATAAAAATTTATAAATTAAATTTTTTTAAGCCAATAGATTTTTGAAATTAATAAATATGTATAAAAGCAATAATTATATGTAACAAAATAAAATGTGTAAATTAAAAACTTTATTGAAATTTATTATTTATGAGGTCTAATGAGATTCAGTCAATGCAATATTACATATGCGTATATACAGTTTTGTTTAAAACTAAAACAATTAAGTAATTTTCCTTTTATTCATGGTTTCGAAAAATAAATGTATTTTGTTTTTTATCATTTTGCTTTTCTAAATACCGTTAGTAGCACGTTTATGACAACAAGGCGCATAAACTAAATAAAATAAGTACACTGCTTAAAAAGCTGTTCAAAACAATGAAATATGAAAATCTACGTTGTTTGCGTATGTGGTGCAAGTGGGTTTTTTATAATTGTTACTGTCTTTAAGCGGTTTTTATTGCAATTTATTCATTAAATATTTGTTGTTGCCTGTTTTTCTGCTTATAATGTTTAAGCAATAGATTTGATCAATTTTTTTTATAAATAGATCCGCATAGAATGCAGAATTTCATAAAACAGCAGTAAAAAATTTTAACAAGGTAAAAATGTGGCAGCGCTGCTTACAAATAAAGAGAAGTTAAAAATTCTCGCGTACGAGTATAGAAAATACTTAAAATTCTGATTGCGATATTTCTGAGATTCGTTTTTACGCTCTTTGTTTTAAATATACTCACAACAAAAAACACTTACAAGGATGGGTAAAATAAACAAACACGTGTGTAAATACTTATACACACGGACAAAAGTCATCGTCACACACCTTGTTCACCCTTTAAAGAGCTGCCATGACCACAAAAATACCACAGGAAAAAAATTATAAATAGGTATAGTTAATACAATGTATTTATTAAGTTTTAGTCAAAAATCAAACTTAATTAGGCTTACTTGCTAATAAATAAATAATTAAAATAAAAAATAATTCAAAATTTATGTGGACAAAAGTGTTCGTCACTGCAGTTTTTGATTAAGTTCAAAACGTATTTCTACACAAGGCTGATAATATTTACTTAACAATTATTCTACTACCTTTTAATCATCGCTGTATACAAAATGTTCCGTTATAAAAATTTAATAATAAAGTGCATAATTTCGTGAAATTGCAAAAAATGGACCAAAAAGGAAAAGAAACCTCAATAGAAGAAAGAAAAATTATTATAAACGCGTATAAACAAAACAAAACTATTAGAGAAATTTGTGAACTAGTGCAACGGCCGCGAACTACTATTTCAAAAACAATCCGGATTGTGAGAATCGTCCGCGAAGCGGTCGGCCTTCAGTGCTATCTGTTCGGGAAAAACGAGAAATAGTTAAAATTATAAAAAAGAACCGAAAACTCCATCTACGGAAATTGCTGCAGTACTGAAGGAGGCCTCTGCAACCACCGTTCACCCTCGTACTATCCGTAGAGTGCTAAATTCCGAAGGTTACAAAGCCCGAGTATGTAGAAAAAAACCATTGATAAGCAAGGCGAATCAGATGAAGCGGTTATCTTTTGCTAAAGAGTATTTAAATAAGACGAATGATTTTTTGTAATAAGGTAATATTCTCTGATGAGAGCAAATTTTGTGTTTACCACTCGGATGGGCGTGCTTTGGTTTGGCGACAAGACGGTACTGCACTTGTTGACAAACACATTCAATCAACCGTTAAGCATGGTGGTTCTGGAGTAATAGTGTGGGGATGTATGTCGGCTGCTGGTGTCGGGGAACTAGTTTTTATAGATAATATAATGGATAAACATGTGTACTTAAATATTTTAAAAGAGAGTCTGCCAAAAAGTGCATGTAAGCTGGGTATTGAGTCGAATTACTACTTTCAGCAAGACAATGATCCTAAACATACGGCAGAAATCGTTCGTTTGTGGATCTTATATAACACACCCCACACGTTAAAAACGCCTCCTCAATCACCGGATCTAAATCCAATTGAACATTTGTGGGATCATTTGGATAAAAAAATAAGGCAGCATCACAAAAAAAGTTCTTAAAGAAGTTTTATTGGAAGAATGGCTAAAAATTGGACGGGATGTGACGGAAAAATTAGTCCACTCAATGAAAAATCGTTTGCAGGAAGTACTTAAATCAAAAGGGAAACATACTAAATATTAGCCGTCATTATTTTATTGTTTTCGTAACATTTAACTATAAATGACGAACACTTTTGTCCACATAAATTTTGAATTATTTTTTATTTTAATTATTTATTTATTAGCAAGTAAGCCTAATTAAGTTTGATTATTGACTAAAACTTAATAAATACATTGTATTAACTATACCTATTTATAATTTTTTTCCTGTGGTATTTTTGTGGTCATGGCAGCTCTTCAAAGGGTGAACAAGGTGTGTGACGATGACTTTTGTCCGTTTGTGTAGGTATGAAAAATATACACCCCTATCGTGAATATATTTTCCCTCGAAATTTTTTCCCTTTTCCCCAAATTGCAATCGTGAATAGTTCACGTGAACAATTTTTCACGTAAACAAAAATTCCCCTTATCATGATTGATTTTTTCCCTCGAAATTTTTTCACTTTTCCCTTAGATTTGTTCACCTAAATTTTGCTGGGGAACTGCATACATTATGCCAGTTTTTATATGTTTTAATTAGAAAATTTACATCAATAACACATTTTTTGATTCGATATCAGTTACTGCAGTGTAGACTGACATTATGCTCATCAAGATGCAAAACAAAGAGATCTATTGGTTATAAATTTATAAAGATTTTTTATTAAAACCATTTTTAAATGAAAAAAATGGATAGAAAAACTCAGATATAAAAATTTATTTTATTGAAATGGGTCAGTAGCAAGGTCTAGAGTAGGTTAGGCAGGCAGCCGTATTGACACAGCCCAAGTGGGGTCCATTGTTTGGTCCTTTTGCGTCTAGGGTAACTATAAGGACTTTTACGCGTGTTGCACGTCACGTTCTTGAAATAAAATTGTTCTCTGTTGTAGTATCTTCTCCTCTTGCAACAATACAATAGCACAAATCACTTAACTTTAAAAAATTTGGAATATTTTTTTCCCTATTTATATTTTCTTCTTTCTAATTTGCATTCAGTACGAATTGATAGCGGGAACAAACGTTCGCATGAAATTCACGATAGCAATTTTCCCTTCATGGGGAATGAAAATTTCATGGGAACAAAAATTTCACATTTTGTTCACGATAGGGGTGATAGAGTAAGTATGCGGTATACTCATGGTTGCGGTGTACTCGTGCCGTTCTCTGATTCTTACTTTATGGCTTTCTCTGGCTATACTTCTTGATACTACCGGTCTTGTGAATCCCATGGGGTTGTATTTACTAAACATGCGTTATTATAAACGCAGCCATCCACGCTACACTTTCTATGTTACTCCGGCGAGACATGAACTACCCGATGCTTTGTTTAGTAACCTTAACCATCCACAGACATCTCCATTACTCCTCTTTTCCAAGCCAGTCATCTCCTTTAATCCAATAGCTACAACACACGTCTTCCATACACCGTTGTTATGCTGTTACACTTCCCTGCGCTAACCGCTACCGTTCTTACTTTTTTATTATACAGGGCTTCTTGACAATTATCTGTTACTCTTTTATTAAATTAGACGTCTCCACTAAATTATCTGCCATGGCTTCACACAATAATTGTCATTGTACTGCTGCTCCTTAATTTTTTAATTGCATTATAACAATCATTATTTTCCCTTGTACGCATGTCCAAATGTGGGCTCGAACTCACGATCTTCTGTTTTGCAGCAAGCACTTCTACCAACGCAGCCATTGAGGTAAATCAGCTTTTGTTAGCTAACTTTAGTATTATTCTATACACACACTATTAGTGGAAGTAACTTCATTCACCACTCTCGTGCTGTTAACAAATACAGGGGTTGCCAGATCTTACTTTTCGTAACAATATTTTGATGCTCTCACATTTCTTTTGTCTTTTAAAATAATATTTTTCACAATAGAGAAATATACTTCTACAGGACTATTAGAAATCCTACTTTGAGAACTACTGACAAATGTTCCCATAATATTTGCCCACAATGAAGCATATGGCATGTTTCGTTTTAATATTAATTAAAACAATTTTTCATTCGTCAACCTATTTGATTGGCCTTTTGGAAATTTGTTTGCGCTTTGTTTTTCTTTTAAAAAAATTCGCAGTCTTTTGGTAAATCGGACTTTTGCGTAATGCGGAATGCTTTCGTTTTTATAATAAGTTGAGGCTTTTGGGGTATAGACCTGTACAGAAATTTTTTTATAGTGACGTATGCGAATAAATCTTACCGTTGACTCATACATATTACTTTTTTCAGAACTTATCAAAATTATTGCGACTGCCTCGAACCATGTCCATATCTCGCTAATTGTTGAAATATTAATAGCTTTTAAATGCAAAAGTTTATAAAATTGGATTTGGTAATCTGAAACTGCACATTTCTTAACATCTTTTATTATGATTTCTATGATGTGGCAACAACATACTTGGAGTATCACAAAGTTAAATTTTTTTGTTTTTTTTTTAGAAATGTAAAACATTTAGCAAGATAAGCTATCAGGGACCCAACCCCTTCATTAAAAACTTTAACACTTGAGTTAAGTAAAGTCCAGCTCCAATCAACTACGACTCTTTTACATAAGGACCACGAAATTTTGTTCATAATCGAAAATATTTTTAACACCATACAAAGTCTTTGCATATCGTCCTCATAATGTCTGGATGGAAGTGCTTCCGCTAGTGGAATGAGTATACCCTTCTTACAGGACTCCTTAACATGTAAAATGATGCTGTACAAAAAAAGCTCTTTTCAAATGCCGGTCGAATTTCGACACGATTCTACCTGTCGAATCGATTAAAAGTGTATTTTTGCTGTATTTTAGAAAGTTTTTTCTTTACTTGTGTAAGCATCAATTGACATATTTCTAAGGGATTTTAAATTTTTTGAATGAAGAATGCCCAATTTTTTCCGTTTGCATTAAAATTATATTTATTAAGCGATCACTGTTGCGACCAAATCCTCTTAATGACTCTGATTTTATTTTCCGGTATACATCATTTGTAATCAAATTACCCATATTTCCTACAGTTTGTAGAGATTTTCATATTTTTACCAGTTTTTGGTTCCGAAAACTCGAAGGAAATTCATTTTTTAATTTTTTTTTTCGCAACTTGCCGTCAAACTGCCCGGACTTGCTGGATTTTTTTTATTTTATTTAGAGTGTTCAATAATTACATCTTTCTTTGAAAAAAAAAATTCCAACATTTATAGGAGAATCTTTCAAGCGAACAACGAATTCATATTTACGGCATATTTTATCAGCATGCAAGCATTTCTCATAAAGGCGAAGAGATCTTTCGTCCTTTGCAAAACCGTGGCTTGTTAAGTTGATGGGACACACATTGTTTATACATTCATAATTTTCTCTCCCCATATCTTCTACGTTTGAGAAATATTCATCCAAAAACATTTTTTCTTGAATTTTTAGACAGAAAACGCCAGCGATACATATGTAAAGAGTTTTTTTTTTCTTCCTTTTTAGCAGACTTTATTTGTCGATTTTCATTCATTAAAATCACATGTTTTGTAGGTTCTTTAGGATGTGTTTTCTTTTTTCTAAGAATACTGTATTCATCTAATTTTTTGCTTTCCTCTGTATCTTCAATATCTGACATTTTTGTGGAGTTGAAAACATAATTTTCATCGTAGTGAGTGCTGAATAAGAAGTTTGATACATCTTTTTTGCTAAAACTGCTATTGTTATTCGATTTTATTATATCGGAGGTTATTAAGGATGATTTAAGATCAGCCTCATTTGAAGGTTTCTTAGCTGTTGTCAAATCACTTTCTACATTTTCACAGACTTCTGGATTTTCAGGTAGTGAAGAATTAAAAATATCTGATATTTCTAAAGAAGGCACTTTGCATGTCTTAATTAGGATTATTCCAATGGAATATATCAAGTTTTTAAAAATTCATAACTCAAATATCGGGCTGAATGCAGACGTAGATTGTACACCGCTGAAATCTACTAATCGTAGGCTACTCCCACTATGCCGGTGATCCAATTCATGTCTTCTCTAAATACCCACTTGGTCCAATTCAAAATAAGCTCTTTTTTCATATTATTTTACTCTAAAAACAATTTTCTATGTGATTTTTTAAATTTTTAATGGGCTGACAACGGTCTTCGTAAAATTTTTTAATGTTTTTTTTTTTAGTTGTTATAATTTATAGCTACAATGGTGGACATTAGGTTAGCACATTACCTATGTGCGCTTTTCTATACCAAAAGTTTTCTTATATATTTATTACTTTAATCATTCCTGTGTCCTAATGTGTCACGTGCTGTCCAAAAAACAACTGACAGTTTTATTAGTTGCAATAGTTTTTATTGCTATTAAAATAGAAAAAAGGTCAAAAAAAATAACTGGACAGTAATTTAGCACAAATCAAAAGAAATTATTTCCATAAAAAAAAAGAAAACTAAAAATTCATTTAACGCGAAACTTAATATTTAGTAGGAAAACCCTTACTTTTAATTACAGCTGCACATTTCCTGGGCATACTGTTCACCAGGGCCATGCAACGTTCCTTTGGTATTGCGTACCATGCCTTTTGGATTTCCATCCACAAATCTGTTAAATTTTTGGGTTTTACAGCACTAATGTGTTGCTCTACATCATTCCATAGGTTCTCTATAGGATTGAGATCCGGTGATTGAGCTGGCCAATTTAACACGTCGATATTATTTTCTTCCAAGCAACACTTCACTATGCGCAGTGTGTTTTGGGTCGTTGTCGTGCATAAAACGCCATCTAAGTGGGATATTTTCCTCTGCATGTGGAATCATTGTGCTCACAAGTATATTTTTTGTATGGGACCAACACCGTGCCCAGAAAATACGGCCCAAACTATCACATTTCCGCAACCGTGCTTTACCGTCTTTGATGCGTACCGCGGGTTGTGCTGCGTGTCAGGAGGACGCCATACATAATATTTTCCGTCTGATCCAAACCGGCAGAATTTTGATTCGTCACTCCAGAGGACATTTTTCCAAAAAATCATTGGCTTCTCTAAATACTCACGGGCAAATGAAATTCGGGACTTTAAGTTCTTCTTTGATACGTGTAGCTTATGTTATACAATACACCCATGCAAGTTTTTCTCATTTAGTCTTCTTCTAATTGTTCGTGAGGATATATCAATGCCAAGTTTTGTTGAAAACTCTCTTTGAATTTCAGTTGAGGTTTTAAATGGGTCTGCAACTGAGGCTCTATAAATAAAGGAGTCCTCTTTACGAGTTGTTTTTCTAGGTCTAGTACCCTGTGCAGCATTTTTGAACATCCCATAGGTTTGAATATGACCTAGTGCGTTATACACCATCTTCCTGGAGCAGTTCAATATTGAAGCAATTTGACTGACGGTGTTTCCTCTCGAGCTCATTTGATGAATAACTTGTCGCTGCGCTTCTGTACACCATTTACTTTTAGCCATGTATAATTATTGTTTTGTGTTCTTTATTTAAACATTTAAAATAAAGAGTTTATAAAACTTACCAATTAAAGATTTTAAATACGAAATATTATGAAAAATATCAAAATTTTTAAAATGTGCTAAATAAGCGTCCAGCTCAATTTACTTATTACTTTCAATTAATTGAAATAAAAATAAAAACCACAAAATAGAAATGAAAAAAATAACGGAACATATTGATCACACCATAGACAACACTTGTGGGTAAATACTTTACTTAAATTCGACAACTAGAAAAAAATATACGCTTTTAAATGCAACATATATGAAGTGTGCTAACCTAATGTCCACCACTGTATATGGTTTTTTTTAATGTACATGTAACTTTAACAGTGCAGTTAGCACTATGTAGAACGTTTTTGACATTTTAGTCGGATGTATTTATCTGACGTATTTATCTTCACACCCTTCGAGAAGGAACGGGTCTGAGGCATTTTAAAATTTGAGTTTATCTAAGGGATGAGCCCATTTTTATGGAAACAACGAAAGATGTCAAAACCAAAATTAATGGGATTTGTTTGCAAGGCGTTCTTCTAAAATCCTCCATAATTGGAATATTTAACAGCGCGAGTTGGAATGTGTTCGGGGCACTTTAAAATTTTTAAGGGATAAGGCCATATTTATGGAAGCAACGAAAGATAGCAAAACCAAAATATGCTTTTTTTAATGTCTGTACATGTAACTTTAACAGCGCAGTTAGCACTATGTCGAACGTATTTAACATTTTTGTAGGACGTATTTATCTTCACACCCTTTTGCCACTAAACTTAATTTTTATATTAATACTAAAAATGGCAAGAAACAAGTATTCCACCTTCCTTAAAGAACAAATTATAAATGACTACAGAAAGGGTTTATCACAAAAACCAATATCCGAAAAGTTTTCAATATCTAAATCAGTGATTTCTCGCATAATTAGTCGATTTCGTGCTTCTAGATCTGTATTGACAGTGCACTCTGGGGTTAGACCGAGGAAAACTTCACAACGTACTGATAAAATTATAACTCGTGAAATAAAAAAGAATCCCTTTGTAACCTCAACAGAATTGGTGCGAGAGATATCATTGGATGTAAGCTTCAGAACAGTAAGAAGAAGCGCTGTAGAAGCAGGTTTACAGGCTCGAAAACCATCAAAAAAGCCGTTCATTTCTGAAAAAAAAGATAAAGAGGGATTCTAAGACGAACAAACCCACCATTTTTGGTCTTATTAAGGAAGCATGGCACAGCATCTCTAAAGATCAAATTGAGAGACTTATTGATTCTATGCCCCGCAGATGTGCTGCCATTATTAAAAATAAAGGTTACGCCATGGACTACTAGTTTTATTTTTAAATTTTATGACAGAAATGTGAAAGTTGCTTTAGTTTTGACCACTTAATTTTGAAGTCGTTTCGTTATTTAAAAAAAAAGAAATATTTCTTAGAAAAATAAATGGAAGTTCTTTTATTTATGTTTTTGTGAATAAATTGTTAATTATATAACAAAAAAAACTTTCCGTCTAAGTTTATTTTTGGGGCATTGTTTTTGCAATAATATCGCTGTGTAATATCAGTTGCTTAAGGTACATTTAGCCGACCGTAAATGTAGAAATGTAAATGTAGACGTGTCAGCTGATCATTTTTGTTATACGAAAAGCTATGCAAATGCTTAGCCGACTGAAATGTCACTTAGCTGTAACGTTTGAACCTGCTGAAAATAGAATTTCAATACAAGGTTACGTGACAGATGTAGCCAGTGATGGTAAATACTATCACAAATTGAAGTGAAGTACAATATCCCTTTTCAAGTACTTATTTGTGCTTATTTACTAAAACTTTTAAGTTGTTAAATTTTATTACAAACAATATAATTTCAAATAAATTATGAAGTTTTATTTTCAAAATTAAATATGTTATACATGCAATGTTTGGTGTAATTGTTAGGCTGAGCATAATTAATGCAAATGTTATATTTTTCATTATTACAATAAAATATTATTTTTAGTACGATTGAAATATTTACGTACTTTTTAAACAAAATTGCACAGTGACCATCATTGGTTTGAACAGCTGTGTGTTTTTATTTATTTATAAACTAAAATACAGAAAAAAAATAATGGATGACAAAAAATTAATGATTCTTGAATGCCTTTACAATGAACATTCTCCAGGATATTGGAATGCAGAAAAAATGGCATAAATGCAAGAAGTGTAAACTAATACACAAATCTTCGGAATCCATTGTAATTTAAAAGCATACACAAAATAAGAAATAATACAAAACACAACACAGTTTTATTTAATTTTTTGTTTATGTCAAAAACACATGACACGTTTTTACACATTCTATAACCACAACTACATTTACATTTACTGTACAGCTACATTTACATTACATTTACGATTTCAACGGTCGGTTAATTCTGCCTTTAAGTTTTGTCCACCAGTGTAGGTACCTATGCTATATTATAAAACAATACTTTGGAGGTCCGCAACTCCGAAACTAAGGGTTAGCCTCAAATTTGTCACTTTACATTTTTTGCTTACAATTAAAACTAAGAGCTGTTCGAAAAACTTTCATATAAAAAACTTTTTTTTTATTTTTTACTAGTTATTTTCCTTTAAAATTGAATAGATATTGAAATTACCTTTTCAATGACACCCATATTGCCTCATTTCACCAAAAAATACTCGACATGTTCTATATTGTGCATACAAAATTTGGAGGGCCGTAACTCGGAAACCAAGGGTCAGCACCAAAATTGTCACTTTACATTTTTTGCTTACAATTAAATTTTACACCTCGTAGGAATTTTTTTTATTTTAAGCTGCGTCCGTAAACTAGATTTGGTTCTGATAGAGAATCAAAACATAATAAGAAAGTGTTGCATAAAAAAATTGGCGGTCGCCCTTGTTTTCCGAGTTACAAATTGGGTCAATATGGATGTCATTATAAAGTTTTGAACCAACATTGGACTCGCTTCCTTAAGTTTTCCTGCATAGCCGGCCTTTGGTCCGACACATTGATTTTCTCCTCTATGGTATAACCAACACCGGCTTTGCTTACTTAGGTTATTGGTTCCAATAGGTGGGTAAGTTTTTTTTTTTAATTTGAGCACTACACGACAGAATTCAAAATATAATAATACCCATATTGACCCAATTTGTTCAAAAATCCATATTGACCCAATTTGTTCAAAAATGTAGCGCACAATTACAATTTTATATAAAAAGTTCAGAAGCCCATAGCTCGGAAAATAAAGGCGACCGCCAATTTTTTTAATTTAAAATTTTTTTATTTTTTAATTCTCTATCGCCCTGAATAATTTTTATTTTGATTGGTCAAGCTTCGCTAAACTAGACTTAAGCCTATAATAGATATTATTTAGGACCAAAAGGCTTTGTTTGTATTACTATATGTACATAAAAATCTTTTATTAATTTAGTTTAATAAGAGCTTCTAATCATTGCTAAAGGATTTTGTCCTTTTTGCATAATGATCTATTAATTTATTTATACGTTTTTTTTTTCAAAGTTATGGATATTTTTAAATTTTGAATACAATTAAAAAAGTACAATTTTAAAGTACAAACATACATTCATACATAAGTATGTACACCCATATGTACATAAGTATATCCATTGTGCACACATTTTTATGGTACAACGGTACTTAAAATAAAAAACAAAATACAAAGTAAAAGTGCTACAAGTAGAAGACAAAATAACGGATTTTTATTTTAGCTTTTTAAAAATAATAATGGGCAAGAAAGAACTACGGAAAAACAACAAATAATTTAGCGCCATGATAAATTTTTATCTAATTTTTATTTTTCTAAATTTTTTAGGGAATATAGAACACACACAAATGAGCTTTTTATACAAACCTCGTGGGTGACTTTTTGATAATCTCACACCAACTAGCAAATCTCCGTCTGAAAACTTTTTCGTTTACTGCAATATTTGTTCTTTTTTAATTAGCAATTTATTTAGTCTTCAATTCACAAATCAACAATAAGGGGTTTATGCAATTAGGACAAGTAACGCGCCTTTTTTTTCTAGATGCTTCTGTTTTTTCCAGTCTTATTAATGAAGCATAAAAAATTAAAGAAAATCAAAACTTCAGTTTTTTGTACTGTTCTTTCCTTTTTCCTATTTCAAAACTCGTCTCAATGTTTGATAATTGTTGGCTTACACATTTTTTAACACTTCTTTTTATTACAATGCCATAACACAATTTTTTTTACTTTATGTAATGAAGACCTTTATTAAACGCCTTAAGATAGTTTGACTATTTTTTACTTGGTCGTTTATTTCATATATTGCCAAATTAATTATTTTTTAGCGAGCAAAAAGAAAAAACATTCATATTTTAATGTCCTTATTGCGTATTCCCTTCTATGCGGCTTTTTTCACTTGAAATTGTTAACAGATGTCAATGTTTGGCGTTGCCACTTTTAATAAATGCAAATCTAAACGCAAGACATGTTGAACAGGTGAATGCATTAGCTCATGCGGTCAACATATGTTTGCTGTTTTCCTTTGCGAGTTGTCAAAATTGTTGCTCTTTTTCTTATTGTTTGTGTATATTGTGCCTTGTGTGTGTATGTGTATTATATGAATATTGCAAACGCGTATTGCATACAAAGCTAATGAAGCCAACTGTTATGAATTCCCCTTAATTGCAAATATAAGATGTTTTACAGGCCCAATAATTCATGAGGTAAGTGCAGGAACCAAGGCAGATTAATATACTAGGTAGTGGCAGCAGATCAGTTAACTTTCTTGTTTATGATGTCAGATGTCAAATTTTGTTTACACTTATTTTTTTCCTACAAAAGTTTTTTCTTACAGTTTTTACATATAAAAAAACAAGCGGACATAATCACGAGGTTAAGGAAGCTTCTTAAATATATGCATGTAAAGGCCAGGATTCACTATCATACACAATCGTACGATTTAATCACACAAAAATCTGACAGAATTCTGTCCTACTTTAAAAATCGTTCCAAAATGGCGTCGTATGTGCCACACTATTATACAAAAAAGATGCAAAAACATATGGTTTTAATATGATTATAAAATCGTACAGATCTGTCAAAAACTCTGTCACACACATACAATTTTAATCCACACTATCATACTTTTTGAGCACACATGAAATTTTTGACAGATCGTACGACTGAGTATGATAGTGAATCCTGGCCTTAAGTAGCATCAAAGGAAAGCTTATGACATCTAGATTAATAATATTGTAATAATTTTTATCGCGCTACATTTTCAAAAAATGAAAAAATCATGTTAAGGTGATTTTTTGAGAAATTAAATATCACAACGCATCGGGCTATTCCCACAAGATTTTGAAGTGATACAGCTAAAGAGTTTTTAATCAAATGGTGAAATAAAATTTAATTTTTTTTTTGTTTTAACATATAAATTCCCAAAGCTTTTTTTTTTTTTTTTTGGTTACAAAAGAGGCTGTCAAATCGTTGTTTACCTTTTTTTAATCGGTGCTTTACACTCCGAGGAATTTTATAATAATTTATAAATTTTGTTCCAAAATTGCCAATGTTGGAAAGGGCTGCAGGGGGAACCGTTGTTGGCCTAATTTTGTTTTTATTCCAATTTGCTATAGTTTGTCTTTAAAATTGTTTAAACAAATTTGCTAGTACAAAAATTAAATTTAAATTTGGGAATCTTTCCAGAAGTCCTCCTTCACCCTAGGAGCCTGACCGTCCGTAGATTCACTGCGGAGGAAAAACTTCAAGCAGCTGTTTTCTTGAATGTAATTTGAAACACTCAATTGACGAAAACTTGAAAGCAAATTCTCAGCAAATTTTTAAAGTGTGAGTGTATTGGTAAAAAAATGAGAGAAATTTTAAAACTTGAATGAAAACTTGATTGTCTGACACCCAAGTAAATGTTATTTGTTTTCATGATGACATCTTGCTTAAAAACTTGCTTTAAAATTGCGTGCAGCCTCTGTCAAAGCTTTCAATTTTTGTGAATATTGACAAGCAGTATGTGTAAATTTATTGAAAGAATATTGAACAAAACTTGACCGTGTGACTGCACTATAAAATTCGTCTCGTGTGGACATAGTGTAAATTTAATGATAAATGTTAATTATGATAATTGTTAAGATATCATAAATGTAACAGATTATTTGTATTTCTGATAATAAACAAAGTTTTGTAAAAACAAACTGCAGCTTACACATCCTAATACCAGGAATTAGAACACAATTTGCTCTCAGAAACCCATTTCCTACTTGATATAACCCTTAAAATTAAACAATCGACAGATAATAAAAGCAATAAATTAAAAATGTTTTTGTTAGGAGCAAAAGATATCTGTGATTTGGCATACAACAAACCTTAACACTCCTTTTTTCTAAATATCCAGCTGTAAAAATCGTCAAATTAAATTACTAATACATAGGGCGATATTATTATAAGAAGAAGAAGCGTAAATGATAGCACAAGCAGAATGAAAACATTGCACATCTGTTATTTCATAACCTTTTTAAGAAAGCAAATTTTAGTGCGGTAGAAAAAAATCTAAATAAAAACTTAAATACTTGAATAGTCTTAAAAATGTTGATGATACGTCGAGCTCATCCCATAGCATCACAATGGGCTATAGTGTATCGTAATTATGCTATCGCACAGAAAAAATTTCAAATGGTTAATGGTCAGACTACATTAGTAAACGATGAATACAATGAAGTGGCACAGTATCCCGAGATAAAAGATCTCTCATTTACCGCACGTAAGAAACGTGAAGCGCTCTCCTGGCAGGAACAGGTGCAAAAAGCACCTACAGTCGAAGAGAAAATGATTAAAATCAATATTCCTCGATATTATGGGTACAAGGTGGTACAGTTGCATGATGAACGTTTGCCATATAATTGTTTGCCTGCCATGCAGCACTACACAAGAACATTGTACGAAATGATGCCTAGTGAGTTTAAGGAAGATGAAAAGATGCCATCTCTTGTTGAATCTGTAAAAAGAGGTGTTCAAGATGCTATTGAATTAGCTCACGAATATTTTAGGTATTTTAAAAAAAATTTACATTATATGTTAACAAATGGGACATTATGTTATTCGATTAAATTATATTTTGTTTATGTTTCGTCTAGTCGAAAATATCCTAATGCTTTGGAATTAGAACCCGGAAAACGGGAGCGCATTTTTGCGCAAGTCATTGTTGAACAAATAAATCGTGCTTTATTAAATGGCCTTTCAGCTGAATATCCACACTTGTACGATGTTGAGGTCGATTATAATCCAAGACATGAGGCTTTTTGGTCGGTTGGTGGTATACAAGCACCGAAAAATGTTGTTAAATCCAAGGAAGGTCACGAGTGGCAAAAACACCTTGCCAAAGAGCCTGTTGATCGTTTTATGCAATATAAATGTGAACCATTTTTAGCCGTTAGACATCGTTTACAATTGCCTTCATGGAAAACTGAAGCCGAATACAGCGATTTTGAAAAAGTTAAAAAGCTTCCACGTGTAGAATATGATCCTCGAAGCTTAGGTTTTTCCACAGAACACCAACACGGGACGAATATTGCGGGTAGGTATATAACAAAAGAACAATTGTGTGAAAGTTGAATATAATTTTATATAATTTTTTATCTTTCCAAAATAGGACAGTGGCCCAGTAAGTTTATAAGCTTCGGTGTTCTTTCCTATCAGTCCCGTGCCGGCCTTCTTATACGACCAAAAAGTGGTGTTGAAGATCAAGCTGAAGCCTTACATGCACATGCCATACAATCTAGTTTTGCCTGGTGTCTTGCCCAGGCCAATTATAATGGTTTTAATACATTTTCCGAACTGACATACCCACTTAACACTCAAACAATTTTAACTGATGGTAAAACTTGGTCTTTTTACGAATATCAGTTGAATACTTTGCTAATGAGTGGCAGTCAAATTGACGAAAATCCGCGTACAAATTATTGTCGAGGTACAAAAGAGTTGACTCTCTATCAGGAAATTGATGACAAAGGCAAAGTTGTGGGCTTAAATGATCAAGTATTGAAATTTTTAATAAGCTTTTATACCAATAAGCCAAGTATACAACGTTCTCTAGAAGAATTGCAACCGTTTTTGGATGAAAAATATAAGCACATATCTGACTACGAAGAAGACGAAAAGCGGGAATTTTTAGAAAAAACTTTTAAGCATATGGTTTCAAATCGTCCTCGGCACTTGGCTTTACCCGAAATTTACTTATGGGAAAAACTATATAAAATTGATAACAAAACTCGTCCGCTAGAAGCAAGGCGTCGCTACTTTGAATTATTTGTTAATCCCTGGAAACGTAAATTAGATCAACGTGCAAAAGAATATATACCACGTAAAGAGAGACCTGAAGGTCCGAAGAGCAAAAAGAAGTTTAAGCAAACCTATTATCCTTAGACAAAAAATATAATGAACTGATTGTACTAAAAACATAGTGTACAACAAATACAACATTGGCAAAAACAACATGGCTTTTTATTGTTGTTTTGTGCGTAGGAAATGTCAAAAGCATAAAGATAAATAAAAGATAATTGCTTTAAATACAAATGCAATGAAATTCGTAAACAAAGTAAAATACAAATAGTAAAATAAATCTGCCTTGGCCCAGCTGGTTTGTCGTTGGGAATGTCAAAAGTTGTTTGTATTTTCCACGGCGAATTAATACAGGTGATTGCACGGCTACAACAATGCAACAACACAAAAAACAACAGGGATTTTGTTGGTACAAAATTTAGGTTTGTTGTCAAAAACAATTGTTAAAAAAATTAACAAAACATAAAATTGAAAAAAAAATAAACAAAAGTAAATTATAATATATTGTTCATCTAAGATTTTTTTGTTAGTTGCATTAAATGTAATGGCCGCGGACTTTATGTAGTATAATTATATTTCATAAACTACATTGTATCACTTTTTTTATTTTCTTAGAAAAACCATCGACCTCCCATCCCCAAAAACAACATTTATTTTAACACTTTTTCAAAACACGTTTTTATTTAACTTATTATTTCTTTTATTATAATTATTATTTATTTATTATTGCAAGTTGACCAATTGTAGATAAATAGCAGAATTCTCCAGCTTTCGTCTTCGTAGCATTAGAAACTCTGCATGTTATGAACCTTATTGTTGATTATAGCGAAATTGCAAACTCATTTTGTTTTTGACAACATACCTAGATTTTGTAGCAACAAAATCCCTGTTGTTTTTTGTGTTGTTGAATTGTTGTAGCCGTGCAATCACCTGTATTAATTCGCCTTGGTTTATATATACGTACTTATATACACTCTGGATAAGTTGATTAGAACCACTTAAAAATACATATAAATTTATTTTTACATAGCAAGACTTTGTATTTCTTTCCATAGTTTTAAATTTTTTCTTTAAGTTTCCGAGCACAGTTTTGAGACATTGCCCAATTTCATGCGCAATGTCCTGATAGGTCATTAACTATTATATACCGTTCTTGCCCATTTTCCACTAATCTTAGTGGAAAGTAGTTTTTTTCTAGTAGTTTAATGTTTAAATTATTATTATTATAATTTTAAGTAATTTAAAAAACAAAAAGTGGGTCATATAAAGGGAACAAAATTGTATATTTTGTATTTTTTTTTTGTTGAAAAACAGTTGCCTTAAACTCTGATCTTGTTGTTGTTATTTTTGGAATTTTAAAAAATTCTGTTTCCGATGGCAGTAAGATTTAGCCGAATTAAAAAAAACCAAACAAACTTTGGCGTTATTTCGAACAGTACTTCATGCTGATGCAAGGCGAATTAATACAGGTGGCCGCATGGCTACAACAATCCAACAACACAAAAAACAACAAGCAATTTGTTGCTACAAAATCTAGTATGTTGTCAAAAAATATTGTTTAAAAAAACAAAATAAAAAAAGTATATTTGATGAACAAAAGTGGTTGTAATTTTCAGAATAAAAAAAATTAAAAAATGAAGTTATATAAAAATAAAAATCTGCCTGGATTTGCCCAAAATTATATTGTACTTTTAGTTTTCCCAAATCACATGCATCTTTCCATTCTCGTTCGTTTACCATTTGAACACTAACATAAAAATCTCCATCTTTCATCGTTTACCACAACAAGTTCATCACCGGCAGTTGCCCAAGTAGCGAGAATAAATCTGCCGAAAGTCAGCATCAAAACAATGTTCTGTCTCTGATTGTTAATTAAAGCGAACTTGTAAACCCTCTAAACCACGTTTTTTTTTGTTACATTCAACCAAAGACAATAAATTTATAAAGATGTTGCACTTTGAACATTTCAAAAATCAAAAATTATGAGCAGTTTCATTGTAGCGGGGGTAAGAGATAAGAGGGAAAAAATTTCTGTGAGCGCAACCAAAACTCAAGAGAGCACAACATTAGTTTGTAAACAAGACAGATTCATACACACATTCGTTTAAAAATGTGTGTGGATCAGCGTTGCCACACAAGAAATTTACTTCCTACCAATAATTTTCAAAAATCCTACCAAAATCGTTAACAGCCTACCAAAAATTTTAAAATACAATTCTTCAATAAAATCAAAATTTTTATTTTGGCTTATATAGTAATATAATAAAAAATTCCAGTTTTTTATAAAAAACATAAAAATATACATAAAATAACAACATAAAAGCAATATTTCATTTAAAATAACGGATGTGTGTATGTGTATACAAAATGTACACAGATAAAAAAACAAAAGGAATTTATAATACAAAAAATATTACATATAATTCATTGGTTTTAAAATAGTTTTAGAGCATACTATGCAGAATTAACACCCATCCCTTTCCTGGAGGCAATCAAATTGGCTCAAGCATTCGGTTCTAAATTTTCTTTTGACTGTTTCTTTACAATGTTCACTAAAAGTATTATATTATTTAAAAATGTTTTAAAACAAAAATTTTAAGAGTGGTTCTACCTGGTTGATGGAATGTCGTTTCTGAAATTATATTATTATATTTTTTTCATTTAATTTTGGAGTTTTTGATAAAAACCTGAAAAAAATACTTGCAATATAAGTAAATATTTATGTAATTAATAGATACATATTTAGAATTAATAAAGTTTAATTACTTTTCCATTTTGTCTATTAATTTTTTAATACATACACTTGAAAATAAACCTTCACTTAAAAATATTGTTAATTTCAATTTCATAAAATAGTTCGCGTTTCTTAAACCAGAGATGGTTATATCTTTAATCATCTCTATGCAAATAAGCAGAGATGTTTTTTAGTACATCCAAAACAGTTTTTGAAAATAGTGGTAACACTATCAAAGTTATTGTTTATTTTATTAAAAGTTAATTTTTTTTATTTTATGTTCTGAATTTTTAAGATGAAAAATTTACTATGCTAAAAAATTGCTACAGGCGGAAAACCTACCAAAAATTTAAAAAAATTCAACAAACCAACCAAACTACCAAACTGTTTTTTAAAAACGAAAAACTACCAAGTTTGGTCCGATTGGACCAAAGCGGCAACGCTGGTGTGGATGTTCATAAGAAATGTTTTGTTAATGGAAAGTATTGAGAGACAAAAACACACATTTAACATACAGAAACGTACATACATACTTTCATATCTACATATAAAGAAGAAACTATATGACTGCTCTTGTTATTGTAGGGTAACTATATATTTTTATATGTGTATTTTTAGAAATATGCATAATCGCACCGAACTAATCATACCCTAAATTACGTAGTAATTTTCTTAGCATATATTCTTGTGGATACTTAATATGTTTTTAAGAAATTTCAAACAATGGTAATAAAATAAGGTACTTATTTATGTATATTTATTATTAAATTTTTTGTTAAGTTTATTTAACCTGCATATAGGTATAATATATATAAAAATCACTATATAAACCTCAATATGAATTTGATAGCTAAATTTATAAATTAAAATTGCCAAACAATATAAATTACTGGCGCTTTAAAATTTAGACTTTCCCAGTACTTGTTACTTTGCACTCATGTGTTTCCCATGAGCAATGCTTTCTTAGCAACATAAGTATAAGCATATTCGGAATTTCCAACCTGTTTTTGTGACAAGAGTTATTCTCGTCAAACTAGACATAATAATTTTAGTACACTATGCACATTGCTTCGTAATATATTTTTAATGTTTTTAGCTGCTGTTTTTACAAAATAGTATTTGCAAGACCTTTATGCGTGTTTTTATACTTCTTAGAACGGATATACATTTCCGATGTATATGTAGGAATTTGTCAAGGTTTAATTATATCTATTATTCTGCATTAATAGCAAGAAAATCGTTGAAATATCGCATTTTCCCAATTTTCCATGTTTTACACCAAGAACTTTCTATTTTTCATTTGGAAAGCCATTAAGAAATAATTTCACCCAAAATTTCGTACAATCTTTAAAATATTATTATTCCTAACAAATTATTAAAATCACCGATTTTGATTATTGAAGGTAAAAGCACTTCTCGATGGCCATTTCGCTACCGTTTACTTAGCTCTTCAGGAAACTTCTCACAAACATTTTAAATAAACTAAATTTTTTTGTTCAAACAATAAAGTAAATACAAAAATCAAAGTTTAAGCAAAAACAACAATTATCAACACTTGGGGCAAATTACCGCATTCGATATCGATCGAAATTTACATTTAAATTCTTTTGAAATTTCGATCGATATCGAGTGTCGTAATTTGCCACCTGTTTTTATTTTTCTTTATATACTGTATAAGGCTGACTTTTTTTCGGCTCTTCTATACATTTAAAAGATGATGAAAAATAAAATTAAGACAACAAATAAAATGTCGCAACACACCACGATAATTTATTTATGCCTTTTATATGGGCACTTGCAACTTAATAATTAAAATTAAAATACGGGAATTTTAAATTAAATTTATTACGAGGGCTGCTCTATATATTTCTGGCCTATTAGTTAAAATGCGAATAATTATAATCAAAAATGGTTTTATCGTTTTTCAAAGTATTCTCCAGCATGATTTATACACTTTTGCATGCGCTCAAACCAGTTGTCGAAGCACTTTTTCTACTCCGATTGAGACACCTCTAAAACATGGTTTTTGAACACTTCAACAGCTTCTTCTGGCGACGAAAATCGTTGACCACGCACTTTTTTCTTGATGTGGGGAAACAAGAAGAAGTCATAAGGTGCCAAGTCAGGGCTGTACGGCGGATGACCCATTAATTCGACGTTTTGGCCAGTCAAAATCGCTCTGGTTTGAGCCGATGTGTGAGAGCTCGCATTGTCATGGTGAACAATGATTCGTCTTCTCTTGTTGGTTTTTCGAATTTCTCCGATGACTTCAGGTAAACAAATTGTAGTGTACAACTCAGCAGTGACCGTCCTACGTTGCTCAAGCGGAACAGTCGCCACATGACCAGTTTTGCCGAAGAAACAGGCGACTATTTGCTTCGAAGTGCTTCTTCCACGAACAAGTTTCGTTGGATTTTACTCGTCTTTGAAGACCCACACGGTCGATTGTTGTTTCGTTTCGGGTTCATACGCATAGATCCATGATTCGTCACCTGTGGCGACCTTATAAACGTCTTTTGAAGCACCGCAATCGTATTTTTGCAACATTTCTTTGCACCAATCGACACGAGCCTTTTTTTGAGCGACTTTCAAATTGTGCGGGATCCAACGAGAACAAACCTTTTTTACGGCTAGGTGTTCATGCAGTATCGAATGTATGCTGGTGGAAGAAATGTCCAAGGATGTCTCTATCTCTCGGTATGTCGCATGTCGTCTTGCATTATCAGTTCACGCACGGCATCAATGTTCTCTGGTACAACAGCCGTTTTTGGACGACCTTCACGGAATTCGTCTTTGAGCGAGCTTCGGCCACGACTAAATTCATTATACCAATTTTTCACAGTGCTTCATCGCCATACAAAGATTTAAGTTCATCAATGCACTCTTGTCGTGATAATCCACGTCGAAAGTTGTGAAAAATGATGGCACGAAAATGTTCACGAGTTAATTCCATTTTTTCTATATTAATTTTTTCAAGTCACTGTAAACAACACAAATAATGGTCGTAAGTCAAAACGTTTTGAGTACGTTTATGCTTAAAAATGACAAACTTTATAATGGAAATGTCAGATTGCACTTCAGCACGCAGTGTTGCCAGGCCAGAAATATATATAGCAGCCCTCGTATCTTTAAAAAATATTGTGCTAATTATCCCGAACGAATTATTAAAATCACCAATTTTTTGATTTTTCCAATTTTCCGACTTTTCTGGAGGGATTTTCAAAAATTTTCTTTCGTAAAAACCTTCTCATTGAAAATACGAAAAACTGACAAAAAATGTTACAGAAATCGGCACAGCTGTTCTCATTTTACGAATTACTATACATTTTTTACACCATTTGAGACGCTAAACTAGTATTCTTCTTAGAATAGTGATAAAAGTTAATAAAATAAATATTAATAAATGTTATTGAAACAAATTAATTAATGTTTATTATTATGGTATTTAATTTATATGTATGTAGTAATTAAATTTAGATAATAAATGAAAAATTGATTGATTGATTATTTATTTTCCAAAAAAATTCATTATAAAAGAGAAACTTAAACTAACAATAGATTCAAAAAATTCCTTACATACTACAGTATTTTTCAAGGATTGTTACAATAATTAAACAAAAATGTACATTTCAATACAGCCATTAAAAATTTAAATAAATGTTAAGGAAATTCCCCAAAAAAGGAAGAAAAGGGGACACAATTAAAATTTTTTAAAAAAGATAATAAACTTAAAACTACTTACACACTAATGAAACAAAACACAACAAAACAAAAATAAAAAATAAGGTTACAGTGCAGTGTTATACACCCTGTTAACAATGTTTAATGTATTTAGTCTTCTATGGTAAAATAGAAGGTCTGAACCCTCGAACAGAAGACCAGCTCCCCTAAGGGTTAGCAAGTCCACAGGAGAAAGATACTTTGCTGCCTGAACGGTCTCCAGACTCGAGGCCCGAGAAAAACACTCCCTCACCAAACTGTTTTCTACGGAACGAGCACCTTCCATGAACTTCAAAGCTTTCTCGACCATAAACGAGTCTATTCGACTAAAATCCACTGCACTGTATATAGAGCTACAAGAGGGCCTACGGAACTCTCCGTTACGCCCTATATACGGTCTCAAACCAAGGCACGCAACTAAGATCCGCCTCTCCCATCTCCTAAGTCCATCTGGGCAGAGGAAATTCTAAACCAAGCCGGAAAGGCGTAAGAGATGAGAGGACGTATGATCTGGCGGTACACCAAAAGGCGTACTTTTGTATCGAGTCCACCTCTGCGCTTTAGCACGCCTTGATACGCGCAGTAAGCCCTCTTGGTGCGCTCAAGCACATTATCGATGTGCCGATAAAACTCAAATTTTTCATGGAAGGTGACACCAAGGTACTTTAACCTATCCGAAGTCCTGATTATCTCACTACCAATTCGCAAACACGGTCTGAAGGATCGGCAATTCGGGTATATGTATTTCCGCCTTCCTTTGAAGTTCATAGCGTCAGTCTTATGAATGTTCAAGTTGAGGCCCCACCTATTGAAATAGTCCGTCAGTGCTGTCAAGTATTTATTGACTCGTTTGTTAACAGCTCTTGCCCTTGCTCCTGAAAAAGCAATAAAGATGTCATCAGCATAGATCAACAAAAGATCTCCATGCGGGGGTGGAGGTATATCTGATATGAAGTTGTTGTACAAAACCGGGCCCAGCAATGATCCCTGAGGCACTCCTGCAAAAATCGAACCCTCATGAGAGAGGACATCTCCAATACGAACCCTAAAAGAGCGCTCCCTTAGAAAGCTATCAATCATACGGCAGATGCCCATGCCAAAGCCCATACTCAACAATTTGTAAATGAGGCCATCATGCCAAACGGTATCAAAGGCCTTGGCAAAATCCAAACTTACAGCAATAGTAGGGCGTCTCCTATTCAGGCCCCTGGCAATATAGTCCGTAAGTACAAGTGTGTGTGTCGTCGAAAGTCCGCTCCTAAACCCAAATTGAAAATCTTTTAAGATGTCATTGTCAGTAATAACGTCATTAATCTTTGCCAGGAGAAAATATTCAAATAGCTTTTCAAAGGCCGATAATAAGGATATAGGTCTATAGCTTCCACTCTCATGAGGATTCGCTTTCGGTTTTAGTATGGGAACCACCAGGGCAGCCCTCCAGGCTTTTGGGAAATACCCTATATTAAGGCAGTGATTGAATACAATGGCAAGAAACCGCCAAGCCACAATGTCCGTCTTCTTCAATACAAAATCAGATATACCATCCATACCACTAGACCTCTTGTTAGCCCTCCGCTTTAGAGCATTACCTACTGCGATTTCATCAGTAAAACCAAGTCTGGTAGAGTTCCTACTAGAGTCAACAAATCGTCCATCAGCTGTCAAAGTTCTTCCGAAAACAGTCAAAGGCGTCGTTCTGTCTAAAGTGGACACTAATTCTCGAACCCTCACACTGAATGGATCTACGCGCGCCGCTTGACCAGAACTAACCTGAAAGAAACGGCCCGCGAGCAGATTAGACACACCAGTGCTAACGAAAATGATTGCGCCATTACTATCAATTAAACTTCGAAGTGAGGGTCGAGAATTCAAACCTACAGCCGCCTTTACTTTTCTAAGTGTCTGGTTATTAAGTCGTACGCTTTTTAAAAAGTCCGCCCAATGCTCGCGTTCAAAAACAGCTATGGCACCCTGTATTATTCGGTTAATGTTCCGTAAGTCTGCTTTCAAAATGTTACGTCTACCTGGGTCTTCACATCTATACAATGTTCGTCTCAGTCGTTTCTTTTTGGCAATGAAATGGAGTATTCTCGGCCGAAGCTTCAACAAGCCTCTTCTTCCTGCGGAAACTTTGGGAATTGAATGCTCCATAGCATCCTTAAACGCCCGCCCCATTTCATCCACGCAGATGTCAATTTCCGTCTGAGTCACATTCCTGTAAAGTGGAAGAACACATGTGGCAAGATTGGCGGATAGCCTTCGCAAAAAAGCCCGTCTGTTTAATTTGTCCAAGTCATATCTTGTAGGCCGTTGTACCGTTAAGCAGGGATTCGTAAGAAACACAATCTCCACAGCTTTGTGGTCCAGCGTCCTGAGTCGGCCGGCAGTATTTATGTCCACAGTCGCCAGAAAAAAGTCAATGTAGGATGATACATGAGTATTTATCCTACTGGGTCCGTCGGTTTGCCAAACGTCCAAGTCCGGACTGGAAAGCAAAAACTCTCGCAGATTTCGCCCACTAACATTTGTATGTGGATCTCCCCAATACGGATGCCTTGCATTGAGATCTGCACCAATTACAACGCTGCAGTGTCGTGAAAGCCTCTGCTCTGCTTCAAAATCCGAAGAAGTGAAAGGGGATTGCGGTCTGAGATACATTGAAATAACAATTAAATCAGCAGCATTCGCCCTCTGAATACGCACAGCTGCATTCTCAATACACCCTGTATTGAGAATTATCTCTTCGCAACGCAAGGAATCCCTAATGAGTACAGCCACTCCACCCCCACGTCCAGCCTGACGGTCACGTCTAAAAATTTTGTATCCAGAAATGTCCAGTATGTGACGAGAACTCAGACAGGTCTCAGCCACCAATAGTACGTCCGGTTTATGTCTACCTAAGAACAAACTTAAGTAATGTCTCTTGTGTCTTGATACAATTGAATTAACGTTTATAAAAATAATTTTGAAAGAATTATCCACCCTGTCGCAAAGTAATTAACAGTCCAAGTAAAGCACGTGATCTGTCCTCGTCACAATCAAGTTTACAGTACTGAGTAGCAAAACCACCAATCTTACCTAAACATTTCAGCAGCCCTCCGCCGAAGAAATGTTGGCAGTCCTTGTCAATTTTGTCATACTGTCCCATAGCTGTAGCCAGCGTGACTTCGGTTTTGCCCGAAATTCTATTAGGTGTAGCCTGAGACGCCTCCCGAAGTGACCGATCATTGGCTGCAACTGCTGCAGCATATTAAAGCCCCACCTTAACCTGACTTTGCTCAAAAGATTGACTTATTGGACGATTTCCGCCCCTGGAGGCTTTTTTTAATTCCATCTTACGGATGGGATCAACCCTCCTCGGACACAACTTTGAGCAGGCCACATGGCCTTCAGTACCACAGACAACACATTTTACTGGCATACCCACTATACGGGAGACCTGACCAGTAACAGGATCGGTAATCAATGTCTCCTGATTATTTTCCCCCTTAGGTGGCACTTGGCATTTGCCCGGGCGATGAGACCCTCCGCATTTTACACACCTATACGGCATCCGACAATTCGTACTTACGTGGCCATAGCGCTGACAGTTAAAGCACTGCGTTATGCCGGTACGCCTAAACTTCCTAATGCTCACCTTACAACGTAAAATGTACCTAATGTCATAAAATTTTCCAATATCAGATTTTCTGTCTAACCTGACAATCCATTTATCACCGCCCAACCTAATCAGACCAACAATATTGATGTCCATCTGAAGATCGTTCAAATAAGCCGCAATCTCCTCAGACTCAAAAGAATCTGGAAGGCCTTCCACTACAAGTGTGAAAGGCCGAAGACTCTTGGGGGTAAAGGTATAAAAATTTACCTTCTCAACCTCTAGCAAAGCCTTAACTTTCTGGAAATCCTCCAGAGTGCAGACCTCTATGTTGGTAACATTCCTACCTAAAATTTAAACATTAAAATTTTTGTGACCCAAACTACTATCTATAACACCAATCATCTTTTTTACGTCCAAGTCGTAAGTAGTAATAACTGGAATAAACTTACTCCCAGGTTTATTTGTTGATACAGCTTGCCCTTTAAAAGTATCCCCATCTCTTGGTTTCCCCACATTGGCTTTTGCTTTTACACCCTTTCCTGGACATGGCGCCATTACCACCCTGCTGCTTGTTGTTGCCTTTTTTGTCACTGTGGCACGCACTTCTTCCGCCTCCTCTAGCGAAGAAATACTAACGTCCTCAGCAAAATTTTCTTGACGCTTGATGACACACTCTAATCTCTTCTTCAATGATTCATTCTCATGAACGAGAAGACCAATTTTCCGTCGGCTGTTGCTGTTTCCCCACCCAGAATTTTCCTCTTTTTCCCAGAGGTGGAAGCTTATTCTTCGTCTATAGGTGACGAATCCATTTTAATTGTTATGTGCCCAAGGGGCTCAAATAATTAAAAAAAAAAAAATTTATATAAAAATGTTTATTTTTTTAACTTGCTGTAAGAAGTACTTGTTTGCCTTCTATAGGCTTCTCAAGCAAGTGATTTTCCGAATCAAATATTCAACAAAATTTTCAAAGTGTCTATACGCACTTGTTTTAATATTTATACAATTTTATTTTAAAACACAACCTTTCAGTATGAAAGCACAAACTCGACTCTTCTCTTCGTTAATAAATGAAAAAAAAAAAAAAACTTAAAAGTCTTATATCAAAAGCCAAATTGATTAAATAAGAACTCTATTGAATCAATAAAAGAAAAAGACAGGAACAAAAAGACAGTATACAAAAACACAGCAAACATTTAGAAACTAAAAAAGTAAAGTAAATTAAAATCGAAAAGGTTCCGAATAATAAATTTTCATATTGATAATAAATGAATTTAAATTCGGTGTAAATCGATGTTATTTCTCTTATACAACAACAAAACACATATTGTTACCATACAAATACACAATCGGTAACATTGGTTTACGTTGAATATTTTATAAATAAAATATATACTTATTCGTATGCACGTATATACAAATGAATTAATGTGAGATGAGAGTAACAAGTTTGCTGAGATAATAATCTCTCTTTGTGATTTTACTCTTAAAGTGGCAGTAGCAGTACGTCCATCGACAAAATATGCACTGGATGTAGAATGTACGGCAGTGAAACATCTTAGTATATTTATAGTCTTTGATTCAACAGTTCAGTGTGAAAAACGACCTTGAAGCTATCACACATTTATCTCCCAATAAAAAGCTTTACTTTGTCACATCACCGCCGCCAACAGTACATGCAGCGACACATAATCTTAATTAAAATTAAAAAAATTTAACAGATGGGCTTTTTCGCCCGTGCGTTCACCTGTATTATTTCGCCATGTTCTGATGATACCACCTGGTTATCAATTCGCCTTGCTTACGATAAATAAACAGTTGAAATCAAAGCAGTCGATGTTAAAGTTTTTTTATTTTGCTTTTGAATGTGTTCAGTCAATTAATTTTTCTTGAAAAAACTGACATTAACTATTGGACACCCTTATATCTCCATCTCCAAACTTTATTCTTGTTTAACTGTTTAACAGTTTGGCAAAATACATCAACTTAGAGTAACGAGAGGGCCACCCTTTAATTTCTAAATTTAAATTATATATTTGTTGTTGAAGTAGACTTAGCAATAAGATTATTTGTAGATGTCAACTGTCTGTCTAGATCTGTTAAAAAGTTTGGACTTTTAATTTATAATTTAAAATATTTATACTTCTTAGTATACCAACGAAAGTAGTGGACATCCTGTTTAATTTTCAAGTGCTTGTATATAACGGTTTAAAATTTAGGGATATAGAGGTCAAATTACCTTAATTATAGGAACACCCTTTAAATACTAAATTTAAATTGTATACTTGTTATAGCGGACTTCACAATGCAATGTCTTTGTAAATTTCAAACGTCTGTCTATACGGTTCAAAAGTTTAGCCACGCACATCAAATTACATTAGCTATTGGGACACCCTTTACATTTCAAATCAAAATTTTATACTTGTTGTGTCTTTGTGTATTTCGACCGTTTGTCTACAACTGTTCAAAGTATAAAAATTTCATTTATGAATTTGAATATTTACAGTTTTTATTATAACGGTTGTACAATTTTCATGCGTTTGTCTATAACGGTTCGAAATATAGGCCCATATAGGTAAATTTATGTCACCATACTTTTTAGTTTGGGAGCTATAGTCATTAAAAATTTCTTAAAATTGGTTTTATGCCGTTTAAGTAAGTAAGTTTAAGTGGAAAATGGCTAAATTTTTCATTCCGTTTGTAATTTCTATATTCTGAGTTCTTATGCATAGCGAAGTCGATTGAGCGACGTCCGTCTGTTCGTCAGCGTTTGGTTTGAAATCAAATTCGGCATAGCCGAATATACCACTCTTACGAAAAATATTTATCCCAATTAAATAATTAAATCACCGGTATTGATTATGGAGGGTGAAAGCACGTCTCGATGGCCATTTCGCTATCGCTTACTTAGCTCTTCAGGAAACTTCTCACAAACATTAAAAAAAAAAGTTTGACAAATTAAGAGTAAGACCGAGAAGGCCGAGTAACTCACGGAGGGGTGTACTCAAAGCGATAAAAAATAATAAGGAAAATAAATTATTACAAGTTTTTCTTAATAGACGATTAGGGGCGGAATTACGGCATTCGTGATCGTGTAGGCTTTCGTATCGAATAAAATTTCGAAACGCATCGAATGGATGGATTACTGTACTCGAAAGCTATAAATTGTACCAGATCGTTTTTTACATTGGAATAGAATTAAAACGAAGCTGTCATATGTTTATTGAAATTCAAGATAATAAAAGAAATTAAAAAAAATTTTGGTGGGTTTTTTAAATTAATTTTGTGAAACAAAATACATATTGTGCAAAAGCAAATGTAATTGTTAAAAAAAATGGCTACATTCCTCTTGTTGTGTTTATCGTCTTCTGATTCTAAAGACGATTATAATAAAGTACTTATTAGAAGAGAAATGTGAGACAAAAGTGTCCAATGTTATTGCAGCCAAATGCGTAAGTAAATTGCATAATTCTATTATCCTTTTTTTATTTTTTATATGTTTTAGATTTATTAAAAGTTTCCGGCTTTCAAAAGAAGCGTTTAACTTTCTTCTTTCCGAGCTGTGTTTCGAAGGACATATGTCTACCGCACTTCTACCAAAGCTACAATTGGCTGCAGCCATATCTCTTTTAGCATGTGGAGGATTCTAACATACTGGTGGAAATGATTACTTGATGGGTATGTGTTAGAGTGCGGTTTGCAAAACAATTAACCGAATCATAAATAAAACTGAAGAAAGAAAGAAAGAAAGTTCATCCCATAAACGCTTGGCTGTTGCCTTTCCTTGGTTGCAATTTGGTAATATATTTTTGACAAATTGGGGTGCTCCAACATATACTGAGCCAAAACATCTTTTTGTCTGCCATTTATTTTGTTTATATTTGTCCTAAAAATTGTAGCTGTATTATACTATGTTTACACGGAGCCCAATATTCTTGCTTCGCTCTCTTTTCATGATTCACAGCTCAACGAATCAACGTGCTTCGCCATATAAAATCTTAAGAGCGAAGCATTCTGTTTTGAGACGATTCAGCTTGAATCTACTTGCGAAGCATGAAAAATTTCTGTCTTCCCTAATTTTTATCGCAAGTTTATCTGAACTAGCTGTATATAAATGTAAACAAAAAAAATAAACCAATATTAAAAGTGCTGTGTAAATATGTGTTAATATAAAAACAAATAATTATATTATAATTTAAAATTTTATTAATTACAAACACTAAAATTTAAACGAAAAACAAAATTTTAGAACAGAAGTCAATGTGAAGCATGTAGTATGTGTTGTGGAAACGGCATGCTTCGCAATCATGATTCAGAGAGCGAAGCAAGTGCTTCGCATTGCCGTGTAAACATGCTATTAAATAGTTTTATTATATAAAATATGCATTTATAAAATTATATTTTTGTCTTTTTTGCACACACAACTTAAAAAATATTAATTTCGATTGACACAGAGCTAAGGAGTGAATTTTAAACAGCTGGTATTCGATTATGTACTCGTTATCGAATACTATAATCAGAAAATTCGATAGCACTTGTTCGATAACGAATGCGATAATCCCAAAAAGAAATTTACGAACAATTTTATACCATGTTCACATTACGATTCGAATGACGTCATTCACTCTCTGAATGACTTGTGCTATTTTGAGTGTTCACATTGCATCTAAGTAATTGGGTTTGACAGTTGTTTGTTTATTTCGTAGAAAACACGTTGGATTGTAAGAAAGTTTTGCCATTTTATTTTAAACAACTATTTTGTTTAATTTTTATACATTTTAGGTAAGTAAATATTAAGAAAGTAAAGTTTTATTACAAGAAGATATGCTATCACAATTTTTTTACTACAGAAATCAGAAAAAGTGCTAGCAAATGGGAGCAATGCAGCAAGCGCGCATTATATGTATGTATTTAAATTTTTAATGTCCTATATAACTTTTCACTTTTTTCTTTGTTTATTTTTTATTATTTTAACAGTTGTTCAGGTAAAACTTCGATAAAAAATTTGTATGGGGAATTACGTTGTTCTGCGGGTAATTAGAGGCTGAATTACGAATGGGAGAGCGAATTACGAAAAAACGCTGTAATGTGAACATGGTATTACTCGATCACGTATGCGGTAATTCGGCCCCAGTTATTTTTACTTCTGCGTATAATCCAGTGTACTCTACAAACTTTAAGTCTGACTTAAATCTATTTACTAAAACCTCAAATGACTTTTTTATGTGACTTAAATGCTCATCATACCCATTGGAATTGTGTTTCAAACAACTCTACTTTATGAACATTGTCTTCTATCTACCTATTGCCTGGGCATTCATATGTATTATTACCCACGCGCATTTATTAACTTAGATATGGCACTAAACCAATTGTGTTCATTTGTCAAACAGGTATTTAATTTGAATCCACTTGGGCAAAAAATCTCCTATACATCTAAAATGTTAATATTGCAAGGAAATAAATTCTGGCGTAAATTACGGAGATGTGTGGATCTAAACTACAGAACCAAATTAATTAGTATACTGAGGCAGTTGAACAAGCTGTTCATTTTCAAATAAACAGGAATAGAAATGATTCTTGGTCGAAACTTATTTCTGAGTTGACTCTCAGTTCTTAAAAGTTGTGGAAGCTTTCCAAGGCACTTAAAGCAAAAATTTACTGTTGTCTTATCTGCATATGAACAGTGACATTGTAAAAACTGGTGTAGATAAAGCTCATGCAATTGCCGATGCATTTGCAAATTCTTAGACTTTAACAATAAGTAATTAATTAACTATGGATACTTGCGATGTAGATTAAACAATTTAACAATTAAACGATTTAACAATGAGCCCCCGTACAGTGGTTGTAATATAATGTAATATTAACTGATGCCATTAAAGTAAAATCATATGTATTTTCCTTAAAAATTAATAAAGCCTCCCAGGTTCAGATGGAATAAAGGGCATTGTTTTGAAAAACTTGATTATTTTGTTTAGACACTAAGTTAGATATTTAATGTTTGCTTAAGTATTGGCTATTTTTCCCAAAGTTTCAAAAAGGGTAAAGTAATTCCAGTACACAAACCTGGACAAGATCTGAAAATGCCAGTTACAGGCCAACCAGCATCATAAGCATATTGAACAAAGTGTTTAAAAAACCATTCACAAAAGAATGGTAGATTTTTCAAATGCATTATTATTCACCAACAGTTTGGATTCTGTAAGGAAAATTCTACCATTCATCAAACTATCAAAATTTTATACGTTAACTGATAAAATGCCAGCGTTAAAGAATTCAAGTATAAAGGCCTCGTTATGCGAACGTTGATGTAAGAAAAATTTAACGTATTTTAACGTACGGTCGTTTATGTACTTATAGAAACTTTACAAATGTCAATAAAATAAACAAAAACAAAACATTGTGCAGCACAATTTGTTTGTAATTTTTATTTCAAAAGCCCGGAAAGAATTTAAAAATGGATATTGAGGATTTATTTGCTGATGTCCATGAAAACTGTTTTGCATAAAAAAACTATAAAGCCAAAATATTAAATTATAAAACCTAACACTATTTTCAATTTGCTGCAGCTGTTCAGAACAGTGTTGAGATTTGTGGCATAGTTACGGGCACTGTTCCGTACATGTTAATTTAGAAAAAGTACTAATTTCGCTTCGAAAGATATTTTACATTGTAAGCAATCTTAATAAAAGAAATTTTAAAAATGAATATGATCGATAATTCTAACGGATATCTATGCAATTATAAAACACACCGGAATAGATATAATAACTACAAACATAATCATAAATATACATCTTTAAACCTAAATGAAAATTATTTTTCAACACCAGAGCTGGATATTAATACTTCTAAAAATTTTCCAACTGCTGCAAGAAAACTAAAATTCTAATTTTTGTAATCAAAATCCTATTCGTAAATTATCAAGTTTACGGCAAAAAATAAATGTAAAAGCCAACATAATTTGTGTAATCTGCAGAAAAGTCAATGTAAAATAAATCATGTTGACATTCAAAACCGATTTCAACATCTAGACCATTTAGATGTTTTAGCTGACAATAATTTATTACAAAATATTTATTTTTTAGTCTCTCCGGACAATTAGCTCATATAGTATTAAAGAAACAGCTTAACTTCTTAATTGACACAGGAGCAACCCACTTAATAACTGTAAGTCCAGGCTTATGTAATCCGAAATGTAGAACTAATTCTAAAAAATTAACGTTAAAAATATTTAAAAACGAGGTATTGACAAATACTGTTTATAAAATACCAATGTTTCCTGAATTGGGTGATAAAAAGGAGAACATTTATTTAATAAATAGTTTGTAAATTCCATAACAATAACGATGGAATTATGGGAAACGATATCCTGCAAATATATGAAGCCGTTCTAGATTATGAAAGTAATGAACAAAAAAGAAATGCTAAAATTTTACGAATACTGTTTTTAGGTTTTCGAAAAATAATGTTGATCGCTTGTTGAAGTAGAAACTTCATCCAAATGTCTGAAATTTATTTATCTTACCATAAATTAATCTTTTATACAAAAACACAGTAATTATTGAGTAACTATTTATATTTTTCTACATAAGGGCTGTCATCGGAAACCATGCAAATGTATTTCAAAAAAATAAAAATTATAATTGTAAACAAGTTTTACAAATAAGCAATGTGCATATGCAAGTAAATCAATATGAAAATTTATTATTTGGAATCTTTTAATGTTAATTTCATAAAATATTTATATTTGAAGGAATTAGGAACAATTAAAAACTAGTAGGACTGCTCAATTGAATATTAACCGATCTTAAGACATTTGAAACATAAGTACATATCTCACGTGTTCAGAGCAAACTATGTATATGTACATAAATACATACATATGTACATATGTTTGTGCAGATAGTCTTTATATTTAAAATATTTTTGATCAGAAAGTCCTAGACCACATCGTCCTAACATCCAATAGAAATTTTACATAACGATAATAATACTGAATACGAGGGAAGTTGCATAAGTTACTTTTCAACTACTGTTGATTGACCGACGCATGAAAGCTAACACATCTGTTCAGTTTCTGTAATATAAAGTAGTAATCTATCTAACAGTCTACGAGGCCAGACGTGTAAGGCCTTTTTGTAATTATTATATAGAAGAGTTTCTTGCGAAACTTCGTACATGTGTTGTATTCCCGTAACACTGAGACTTTACGATATTTTCGCTTAATACGAGGGCAGTTGCATAAGTTACTTTTCAACTACTTTTGATTGATCCAAAAGTTAAACCTAGACAACGCCGGGTACAATAAGGTAGTAATAATAATAAAGTTCATTAATAATTATTTCATCATAATTTTAATCGAAGACGGTTTGATGTATGAACCTAGTTAAGGAACACTACAACCTCAAGGTTGTTAAAACAAAGATACAAACATAATTTAAGCTAAAGCAAGATCAAGCATGTTAAACTAAAACAAAGATACAAAACATACTTTAAGACACAAACATTAGCTGTAATAAAACAAAGATTATTTGTAATAAAACAAAACCAAGGTTATTTGTAATAACATGCTGAATTGTAATCGAAATAAAGATACAAACACTTTAGGACAAAGACATTCATTTCAGGGAAATATCAAATGTAAACATATTCTAGAGATAAGAAAATATCAAACACATTTTTAGTAAACACAATTTACAAACAAACAAGCCAAGAAAAGGGTATGTTAATAAAAATAAAATAAAGAATGTACATTTTCATAACTAACCCTAGTTTCAGCAAACAGGTACTAAAACTCAACATTATATAAAAAGATTGTTTTTAGACATGAGGGCAGTCTAAATTTAACACGAGTCTCAATCGAACATCAGTACTAAACATAAGTGTAGTTTAGATTCATTTTTTAAAGGAATAAATAAAGAAAGCGCATAGCCGCTTAGTAAATCAATTTTTTTTAAAAATCTAAAAAGAGAAATCTTTAACTACATTTCAAGAAGACTGTTTGCAAATACATAATATAAATAAAATTCTGTCTTAAAAATAGCAAAACGCTGTATTTGTTTTGATGACATTTCAGATGAAAATGATCTAAGTATAAATTTTGTTGTACGATGATAAGACTTTTGAATAGCTTAAAAGAAGAAGATCAATATTAAGATTTATTATTTGGAATATATTTATGTTAATTTTCTTTAATTCTGCTTGATTCTTTTAAATATAAATATTTCATGAGAATATTATGATATTCTCATAAATTATTTATTATTTAAAACGAAAAATGAAATGTACTAGTGCGGGAATAGCATATCCATATGGCCATTACGCTACTACTCATATAGCTCATCAGTGGATTCTACCCAAGTTTTGTATAGAAAACCTAAGAGTCAGACTATTTTTTATATGAGATTTTGATTGCATTTGCAGGTAATATGATATGTTAAAAAAGATTCTTACCTCAAATAATGAAACAAGTACTCTTTCTTTCAAATCAATGTGATGTGTTGAAAAAATAAGTACTTATATGTACCTACTTAGATTGGTTGCGTAATAGTATATGGAACATATTAAGTACAGTAGAGGTTATTTTTAACAAAATAAAAAAGTTTTAGTTTTATCGTCGTAATTTGGTTATTTATCTCTATGAGCAACGCTATTTCCTCAACGCGCTAGCTTGGCGCACGTAAAATTTTACTAGCCAAAACTTGTAACAAATTTTTTCTCCCTCAAATTTTGTTTTTACTTCTATGTGCTCTACAAACAAATTTTGTATTATGCTACTGGTAATAAGATTCTTAAATGCCACTTTTTGGATTTGAGAATAGAGATTAAGTTAACTTTAATCCTTGTAATTACTTTTTCAGTTTATTATTTTTATATCCTTCACCGCAGGTAGATAAAGGGTATATCTAAGTTTGTAATATCTGTAGTATCCACTTGCGACCCCATAAAGTATATACATATGTATGTACACGTCTTCTAAGTTCTTATGGACAGCGAAGTCGATTGAGCGATGTCAGTCTGTTCGTCCGTGTTGCTGTTGAAATCAGCTTTGCCAAGGCACTAGATGAGAAAATTTTAATACGCCAATCGATCACACATATTTTTGAAAATTATGCTATTAAAAATCAGCAAGATCAGTCCATGTCCTTCGAGGCAGCAGGCAAAATATCACGCCTGCCTCTAATTTTTAATTCGTGTGAACTCAGTCATGTCTGCACCGATTTTGAAAACTTTTTGTTTATTTGGAAGGCTATAGTTACAGATTATTGTTTGTAAAAATTAAAGGGTGTCCTTATACAATATACATGTGTTTCACTTGTATTATATACTGTAAAGGGTACCACTTTAAAATTAAAAAAATTCGTATCACTATAGCTCCTAATAGCAATAAGTAATAAAAAAATAAATCTTAAAATTTAAGGGTGTCCCAATAGGTGACATAAATCAATCTATATAGGGCTATCTATTGAACCTTTACAGGCAAACGCTTGAAAATTGGAGACAATTTTGATTACTATATTCGTTATTAGTAAATAAATGTTCTAAATTAGAAATTAACTAGTATTGATAAGTCCGCTATAAAAACAAGTATAAAATTTGGAATTTCAAATTAAAGGGTGTTCCTATAATTGACGTACATATATGAAAAAAATGTTGAACGGTTATAGATACTATCTATTAGATAGACAATTAAAATTTACAAAGAACCTGTATTGCTATGACTGCTATAACAGCAAGTATTCAATTTAAATATGTAAATTAAAGGGTGTTCCTGTAATTGATGTAATTTGACCTATTTGGCCCTATCTTTTGAACCGTAAATTTATAGAATGCCCTGGTATAATAAAAAGTATAAATATTCAAAATTTTAAATTAAAGTGTGTTACAATAGTTGATCTAATTTTATGTATACGGACTATTGAAATTTACAAAATATCCGATGGATAAGTCCGCTACAACACAAAATATAAAAATTGAATTAGGAAACTAATGGATGCCCCTTTAGTTGATGTAATTTGATGTATATTGCCAAACTGTTGAATAGTTTTAGACAGACGGTTGAAATATACAAGCGCTCTTACTTGTTTACATTTAATTTTTAAACTTTAAGCTGGCAATGTTGGTGATTTAAGCCACATGTACATATAATAAAAACAGCTGTTTAAATAAATAAAAACAAAGAAGAGTTTCTGAAAAGCAAACAAAATAAATTTTTTAAACGCTGACGAAGATTTAGGTGATTCTGAAATATATGTAATTTTCAAACGTAAACTATAAGACATAAAATTGATTCAAAGGTTTTGCACAAGGTTTACGAGTTTATAAATAGGTAATAGTTTTCATATTCGCAAAATTGCAATATTGTATTTATGAGAAGGTCTTTGCGAATAATAGCAGAATAAAGCACCCATATCACGAATGTTTTGGAAATAAGTTGTTTGGGAGTGAGTAGACGTGTATTCCCATCCCCAACAAATTGGTATCGTGAATTTTTTTGGGAGTAACAAGTCTTTTGTGAATATCATGGGAGAAACATTTTCTATTTTGAGTTGTTTAATTTTGATTTATAAATAGTTTGCGTGCTTATAAAAAAGGTATATTTTGTGATATTTTGTGTGGCTAAGTTTTATTAGTCGTTCGCAAAAAAATAAGATTTTTTTATTATAACAATTTTTAAACAATAAGACACTACTTACCAGTTTCTTCAAATAAATAGAAAACACAACATTTTTAACGCATTTTCAGATTTTTATTGGTTTTATTATTTTTTTCTCTCCTAAACTTCATTTTAGTTTATAAGTTCTGTTTTAATTGTTGGTATATTTAATTTTATTATAAGTTTAGCATTTTGTTTATTAAACGTTAACAATGTGTTAGTATTTTATTCAATTTTTAATTTTGTTTGTGTTAAATATATTATTTTTAACTTTCAACTAATCAATACAATTGATTTTTAGTATTTTGTTTTTTTTTTTTTTGCTTTTTAGTTATTAATCTGGTATTTAATTTTAGTTTATATTTAAGATATATTTATTAAAGTAAAAAACATAAATAAATAAATGTATTAAACTTTTAAAAATTTTCTTATTTCTCTTTGATATCAGCATAATCTTAAGTTCATTTATAATTATTTTTGATTTTACAAAATATTAATGAAAAATTTTTATTTTTTCTCTATCTTACAACCATTTTTTAAAAGATATTTTTAACATAATTTTTTTTATTCAAGCTTACACATTATTTATTGCCTTAATTCATGGGAAATATTAAAAGTATTTGTTATAAAAACTTTTTTAATTTAGAAAAAGAAAATAAGAATTAAAAAGAAAATTATGAAAAAAATGCCAAAAATACGCAGCCGTTAAAAAAAGCAATAAAAAGCATTTTTGATCAAACGATACATGATGGACATCTTTTGTCATCATTTAATATCGCTCGCACACTATTATAAAATTATGAATCAAATGCAAAATATTTAGCAACATAAAAGTCTTGAAGGTTCTAATGCTACATAGATACGAGGAATTATCAAATGCGACATGATTTACAAACCATGTTCTTAACTACAGACGATGCAACTACATATGAAGCATTTAAATCAAACACAAACATACGAAGAAGAAAAAATATATAAAAGGAATTACGCACAAAAAATTATACCTACAATTATTCTTTATTGACAAAATATTGTACAAAGAAGAAGCAGAAGAGATAAAAATAAAAAAAAAAGAATATGCTGAAAAAATGGTATTATTATATTAGGATAACCAAAAAAAGATATGAGTATTCACGAATTATAAAACAACCCTCACAAAATTACTGTTTTACTGTATATTGAGTTTTTTTTAGGAATCCCACCAAACGAAAAAGTTTATAAAATAATAAATTAATTGCGATTAGAGTTGGATTTGGAATAGCTTTTTTCTTGTGTGACATTGTAGCATTTAAAAACACTTTTTTTTGGGTTATTTCTGTGTAGGACATAATTTTGTCAGATTTTATTGTGAATTAATTGTACGATTTTACATATTACCTCTGTGATTGTCTTTAACATTTTTCGAGATAAATATCTCAGATATCATCACAGGTGTAGTCGCTATGTAATGAAAGACTGCTAATTTTAATGTAAAGCCTGGTACTCTGTTCAGTTTTTCATGCGGAATGCTGTCAAATCACATATATAAAAAATTTGTATGAAAAAGTCATGAAAAAATGTTGCAGAAGTAGTACTCTGTTTTTACTGTGGATAAGCATATGAAATGTTTCTGGCAACATTCTATGCAAGCTGTGAAATAAAGCAAGTAGGCATTATTTCATGCGGAATTTTTCATACAACAGCTGATCGTATGTCTTTTACATACATTTTTAAAACAATGAAATATTTAATGTTTCTCAACAATTTTCACAAATTTGAACAGAGTACCAGGCTTAAAGCTGGCTACAGACAACGCAATTTGTTTCTGCAACACGTTTCACATTCAGGTTTCATGTTTTGACACAAATACTGAAACCAACAGTGAAACATAAAAGCAATCTCAGTTCTGTTATTTTATATCATAACATTAACTACGCGCGGAAAAGAGAAATCAAAAATGAATCCTGTTTTTAACTTTTTCAATGCTTGCGTTTATATCAATATTTTTATATTCAATTACAAATTTTTTATATTTATCACTTATTTTTATATTTATCACTTTTCACATCCTATTTTGTTCTTTTTTAATTACTTAGATGTTTACAGCTTGCTTGTTATCAATGTACTAAACACATAAAATAATGAAACAGCGATACAAACAATGCAATCTGTTTCAATGCAACCAGAAAATATCAAAACATTTTGATGTTAATGAAACCTGGATTGCAACCTGAAGTGAAACCTGAAACACGAATTCGGACGACGCAATTTGTGATGAACTGAAGCAGATTTCAGAAACACATTGCGTTGTCTGTAGATAGCTTAAGAATATTTACCCCCTGTTTACATTAGAAAATGCTGTCATGACAATAACAATACATTTTCAGTAATACTTGTTCACATTTTAATTGTCTGAATTACTGTATTGAATAATTCGAAGACAGTAAATAAGACAATGATTTGACGTATGCCGACAATTTTATTATAATTGCTTTAAGTAAATGATATTTGAATTATATTATCATTTTATTACAAACATTTTCTTTGCATATAAAAATAGAAATGGGAAAAAGCAGGAAGAAACGCTAAATCTATTTAAACTTTTACGACAACGTGAGGTTTTTTGCTCATTATGAATTGTCAGCATTTTTGACAACTAATAGGTTTTATTTTATTGTCATGACAGAAGTGTCAAATGTAAACGGGGTGTTAAGCTGAATGTCTATACTGATAATTTGGGGACATACTATTAGAATTGCATTTTCCCTGAGTGTTGGTGTTAATGAAAGCAGCAACGTTGCTCTTTTCTCTTTCCTCAGGCTATGCGCTACTTTCCGATAAAGGGCGTGCTTTCTTACTTATCAATGACTAGAGGATCGATATTATTAAAGATAAACACGATTTTGAATTATGAAAAATCCTCAGTATGAAATAAATGACCAAAACAAATAAAATACACAATTTTGCACTAACGCTTTTGCAAGTCTAAATATAAGTTTTCGCTGTGTTTATAGATATTTGTTTAGATAAGTTGAAAATGCATCATATGAAATATTTTCTCAATAAGTGTCCTGCAAAGATCAGGCCTTTAAGAATGTGATGGAAATTTTGGTGGATTATGCTAATGACCAGTATTTCGGTCAACAGTGACGTTTAAATGTCCAACACTCTTCTGGTAGGGATGTTAGGCTTAAAATATCCAATAAACTCTCAGGCAGATAATATTGCTTTTTACTTTTAACGTGAGATTTACTGTTTGGGAGTTGCCATATCTTTCCCGTATTTTCTATACATAAATAAATTCAAATAACGTAAAATAAATAGAACAGAATGAATTTTTTTATGAACCAGCTGGATAACACTTCCTTATAAAAAAACCTTTTTTTGTGAATAATAATGAAACTTAATTACTTGGCTGCGGTCAAGCTGCGAAAAATAAAATATTTAAGCTTCGCTTTAAATTTCGCTTTAATTACAGTAAACTTTATTAGCAAGTTTTAAAAATGGCCTTAAGTTTTCATTGTAATAAACTGTCAGCTTTAATTTGGCTTAAACAAATTAAATAAAAAATGTAAAATATAGAGCTGTTTTATTTTTTTTACTTAAATGTTCAGTTTTGCTTTCTTATGAAATATAATTAATTCATTTTTAAGATTGTTGAATAATTCGTTTCAAATCAGTTAGTTTTTAGTTTTTAGTTTGTATTTTAATTTTATCTATAGTATTTTCTTTTTTGTTTTCGTTATGAAAATAATTTATTTTAATTTAGTTGTTATTACTACTATTAATTAATATTAAATTCCTTTAAATATTTGTAATTCATTTTCGAAAATTTATTGATTTCCTGTGGAAATTCAATATTTAAAATTTCACATTATCGCTTTTACGGTCACTAATTGTTTGTTTAGGTTGTACTTTTTTAACAACTAAACTAAAAACTACATAAAAAATGTTTTGTTTTCTTTTTATCTTTAATTATTTATTCGCTAAATTTAACTAGATCATCTTTGTTTAAATAATGGTTAGATTTTTTTGTAACTTAAAACTAAAATTTAAATTGATTATGCACCGATTTTTATTTGTTTGTTGTTGGTTTGTTTTAATGTGTAGATTTTTTGGTTTTTGAATGTGTGTCGTGGCTTACTTAACTTACATTTAAATACTTAAAGTTAAAACTTATACGGTTAAGAGGTTAACAGGGACCTCTTGGTTTTTATTTTAATGATTTTTTCCTAAAGAAATTTAAGTGATTTTTTCTGTGTTTTTGTTTTCAAGTTTGTTGTCTTATTTTTATTGTTGGGAGGGTTCAACTTATAAATTAATTTAGATCCTCTGCTTTACACAATTCACCACATCTCTAGCAGTTTTAGAGAGCTGTGCTTGTTTAATTATTGTTAAATTGTTATTTTGAATTTAGCAACTATTTTTTGTTTTAATGCCTATTTGTTGTTTAATTCTTTGTTTAATTAGTTTGTTAGATTTGTTAAATATTTGTTAAAGTTTTGTAAAATATAAGCAAGCGAGTATTTAGTTAAAGTGTGTATTGTTTTTCTTTGTTATTTATTGTTTAATTAATTAGTCATTTTATATGGCCAAATATTTTCAAGTTTAATTTTTTTTTCGTTTGTTTTTGTTCTTAAATTATTTAAAAATTAATTTTTCAAAAGTTTAGAGTTAGTATTTTCTTTATTTGCCTTTTTTAAGTAAATTCATGTTTTTGTTTTGTTTTAATAAGAAACCGAAATATTTTGAGGTTTTATATTTTTCGTTTTAATCTTTATTTTTTTTTGCAATATTTATTTTCTTATTTCAAATTATATCTTTTCGGTTTTATTTGAAAAGAAAAGGTTACTTTAAGTTCTTTTTTGTTGTTGTTAAATTCGCCATTTTTTTGTTGTTGTTTGTCAATAATTTAAAATTTCGTAATCATATCTAATTTGTATATGTGTTGGGTGAACATTTTTAATTCATGCTGTTAAATAAATGGAGAGTCCTAAAATAAAGGCGAATTAAGAAAGCAGAGACAAAAAACTAATTGCTCTAACAGAATTTTTATAGTTAGTTAACAGTAGCTAACAGTAGTTAGGAGTTTACATTAAGGGCATTGTAGCCAGCGTTGCCGCTTTGGTCCAATCGGACCAAACTTGGTAGTTTTTCGTTTTTAAAAAACAGTTTGGTAGATTGGTTGGTTTGTTGAATTTTTTTAAGTTTTTGGTAGGTTTTCCTCCTTTAGCAATTTTAAAGCAATAGTAAATTTTTCACCTTAAAAATTCGGAACATAAAATAAAAAAATGTAGCTTTGAATTAAATAAACAATAACTTTGAATAGTGTTACCACTGTTTTCAAAAACTGTTTTAGATGTAATAAAAAACATCTCTGCTTTTTTGCATAGAGATGATTAAAGCTATAACCATCTCTGGTTTAAGAAACGCAAACAATATTATGAAATTGAAAATAAAAATATTTTTGAGTGAAGGTTTATTTTCAAGTGTATGTATTAAAAAAATTAACAGACAAAATGGAAAAGTAAATTACTTTTTTAATTGTAAACATATACCTATTAATTACATAAATATTGACTAATATTGCATGTATTTTTTTATTCAGATTTTTATCAAAAACTCCAAAATTAAATGAAATAATATAACTTCAGAGGACGACATTCCATCAATCAGGTAGAACCACTCTTAAAGTTCTTGTTTTTAAACATTTTTAAATGATGTAATACTATTAGTGAACATTGTAAAGAAACAGTCAAAAGAAAATTTAGAACCGAATGGTTGAGCGAATTTGATTAGCTCCAGGAAAGGGATGGGGGTTCATTCTGCATAGTATGCTCTAAAACTATTTTAAATCATAACACCCATTTTAAAATCACCAAAAGACAAACTTTCATCTCAACAATTACGGGAAAAAAACCAAGTGAGTATAACAGGGTTTATGTGAATGAAATGCATTTTTAAATTTTTGGTAGGCTGTGAACGATTTTGGTAGGATTTTTGAAAATTATTGGTAGGAAGTCAATTTCTTGTGTGGCAACGCTGATTGTAGCTGACTCTTTTATTGTTTTCTATTTTGGAGCATCTCCGTAAGTCGTCACGCGTTTACATTATGACTCTTTTATAGCAAGTGAGAGAATTTATCTTTCTACGTAACATGTGTTGCCTTAAACTAAATGTATTTTTGAATGTAGCAGAAAACTGGTTTGTGGGTAACACTACCAGTAAAACAATAAAATAATTATAGTAATAAGTGTCTGTGGTTAAAGAATTTAAAATGTATGATTTAACGAAAGAAGAAATTATTGGACAAGTTGTTGATCGAACTGAACTAGCAGTTGAAACGTTAGAATTAAGTGATGTTGGAAATATTAAAATAATTTGGAATTTGCTAGATTGCTTTCAAGATGCAAGTAGTTTGCCGAAGACGTCGAAAAGAGTGGAATGGATGACAGGTTTTCATTTTCCTGATATTTTGCTGTTAAAAGCTCCACTAATTCTTTTGTCCACATGATGTTTTTTTTATTTACCAATAAATTAAACTTATTAAGCCGCACTTGTTACAATTTATATTTACATGTATTTCTGTTTCTTTTCTATACAGTGTTGTCAAAAATTTATTTTAAGAAAATTTTGAACAATATAAAAAAACAGCCATTTTGGCAACACTGCTCAACCATAGAACTGCAAAAAATTAAAAACAAAAACAGGAATGAGAGAAAAAACTGAAAAGAGTCATAAATATTCATCTCGTGCTAATTTTGCTACCCCGCAAGCTTCTCTACACCTCTCGCCTAAAAACTTCTGCATCATGACTTTTGTAGCTGATACAATGCCCTTAATGTAAACTCCCTCATATTACAAATTTTACTGTTTTTTTTTCTGTTGTAGAAAGAATTCCTAAATTTCTTAGTTGGACATTTAAAATAAGACCGTCAAATTAAATTCATGGTAAGCGATATTTATTAATTGAGCAAATTCTATTTGATTTCTTTGTCAAATGGTCATCGTGGTGCGTCTCAAGTTTGGGATTCCGCGGGAAACCGTTCCCGTACCACAAGTTTGGGTAAAAGAGCAAGCTTTTGAGAGAATAAAATTCTTCTTATTTTTAAACGAAACAGCACAGACCATTTCTTTGGGAAGATTGCGGAAACTGAAAACCAATCAGCTGGTTGAAAAGTAAACAGTAGTAAATACAAAAGTTTTATTTAAAAGTTTTATCCCAAAAAATAATAAAATAAATTTAAGAACATAAAAAATTATTGTGTTTTTATGTTTACAATAAACAACTGAATGGATATTTTGTTTGACACCTTGTTTTGTGACAGAAATTTGGTTTTTTGTGTTCCTGTAATTTTGGGTATTTTTGTCTTCAATTAATAATAATTTATGTTTACTCTCACTTTACTGAACTTTACCCAGCAAGTATGGGAACGTAACTAAAATATTAAGTGTAAACTGGGTCACCTTTTCCCCTGTAAGACAGAGTTGTAATTAATAATGCTGATAAACAAAAGAACATCATGTTAAAAGAGCTTATTAAGAGAGCCGGTCAAAGAACTTTCGTAAACAATTTAGTTATTTGTCTTTGCCTTCAATCCCTTTAAAAATTCGACGTTTTTAATTTTAACTCAGTATTTAAAACAAATCGCAAAAGTTAAATGATTTTCTTTAAAACTATTGACAAAATAATATTTATGTATGTTTACGAATTATTCAAAATTTATTATTCATATGGAATTAAAATTGATTTTCCAACCTGCAATGATTCAACCTTGGTTTTAATTTTCACTTTAAGTCGATTGTCTAAACATCGTGATTTTTTTCTGGTGTACAACTGCTTGCATTTGCTATGAATTTCTCAAAAAAATTTGTATACCATTTGAAACCATATTGAGAGCGTGTTTGTTATATTACATTTATTTTGGCTTTGTAAAAAATAATCAATACAATTAAACTAGAAAAAAATTACCCTTTCTGATTACGAATTATTTAGATCTTCTCATTGATGTTATTTATATTTTATGATAATTTTGTTTTTGTTGAAATTTTTTCATTTAATACTGATAAATATTTGGCAAGTATTTTGTTTAAATTTTAAAGATTATGAAATTCATTTAAATAAAAATATTTTTTTAAATGGATGCGGGTTGTGTTAGGAAAGAATTGCGAGCGGAGAATGGAAGCATATGTAAGCTATTTAAAAAGAATGACTGCAACTTTGTCGTTACAATCCACTTCGGTAGCAGGGATAGAAACGGAAATACTTTTAAAATATTCACAATCCGAAAACAATTAACTCATGTATATCAACAAGAATTTAAATCAAGCAATTGGTTAACATTTTGCTTACAAAACATCATGATTAGTTATTCTGCTCACTTTGTGTTCGAATGCAGAGATTGAAAAGCGACACTGTTTATTAATCATTTGAAAACACAGTAGGGAAGAATGCTAAATTTAATCATTATTTATTTTATTATTATTTAATTATTAACTATTTCTTAATAAACCAGAATTATTCCGGTAAGAATAAAATCCTTTCTTAGTATTAAATGAGTCATATTTCTCGAACAGCATCAAACACTATACGAACCAGTAATAAACTATAAATGAAGTTGGGTCTTAAGCTCCAGACTTAAGAGTAATATTCAAAAAATTTATTAAAACAAGTAACAATAATTTGCTTTAGGTGCTGTGTTCGCCATTTTGTTTTTATTTTTTGTTTTCTGTAAAAACAATATTTTTAGGTTAAAAAGCAGATTTATCTAAATAGTACACATAGTTTTACAGACAATTGCCGATATTTAGGAAGAAAGGAGGCCTTTTTTCAGGTTTTAAAGTAGAAAAAAAGTCTAAAATGTCATCTCAATAATAAAAATCATTTGTTTGGCATTCACATCGCTAAAACATTTATTTAGCAAATCATATCAGACCATTTAAAATCTATTTCAAAGAACAAGGAGTAAACGATGGTAAATGGTAAGTGTGTTCACCAGAAAATAAAAACAGGTGGGATTTACTTATGCAGCAACCTAATAATGAAAGATTTTGATACGATTCGATTGGATAGTCACAATTTTTGTTTGGCGCAGTATGAGACTGGAAGCATTAGAAAACAAGTGATCAATTGTTTGCCTGTTCGTTAAACAAAATAAAAAAAATATTTACGAAAACTTGTTGAAAAATAGGAAGATGTGAACTATGGAAAACAAACATTTTTTTGATTAAATTTCTAAATTAATGGGAAAAAAACATTTTCTTGATTTGGATTTTTAGTTCCTTCAATAGATCAGAGAGAATCAAGCGAGACGTATAACGAAGCCCTTCAAGGTAAAAATTAATTATTCCTTGATGTAACTGCAGCTGCAAAAGGGCTTAATGTTAGGGAGTTGAGCTAATTCAAAAAGGCTGCAGAGAAATTTTTTCCTACTACAACGTCCCACTTAGCGGATGAGGAAGAAGACCATTCCAAAAATTAAAAATTGAAAAATATATTAAATGTAACAACTCTGACATTTCTAATGTAGTCCCACAATAAATGGGGAAACTTCATAATGTACACATCATTGAAATTGGAAAACTTGGTGTGCTATCCGCACACTTATAAAAATCAGTTAACTAACAACGAAGGTACTTTCTCTTACCAGTTGTTGCAGCATTTCTTTCAGTGGCTCATACGCCGATGTCAAAAAAAAAATGAATTAAAAGTCCACTGGAATAAACTGCCAGATTTTTTTATAGTTGAATAACATAGACGTTTAAAATCGTCTATAATTAAAAAAGCAAATCAGAGCGATATGGCAGTATAGAAGTAGAAGTGTATGTAGAAAGTGTATGCTGTTTATTCATAGCTGAGCAAATAAAGCGATATCAAACAAAATAATTAACGTGCATTCGTTTAAAATAAAAAATCCGTTAGGTTTAAGAAGAACAGTGCAGTAGGATGGAAATTCAGTCTTTTAATAGTTGCGTCTATCAAATAGTGAAAAGCTATTTGTAAACATGCCAGGAAAATAGAAATAGATACTCAAATTAAAAAACAGTATTCAAATCAATTCGAAACGAAAGTCGAGGAGGATGAAGCTTGCATCAATAATCAGAATCTATAGACGTTATGCTAAGGATAAAAATAGGCTAATGTTGAATAAGGACGCCGTTTGGAGTTAAGGCCTACTAAATCGAAAGCTACCCAGAGGTCACAGAGGCAGGAAGTGAACGCAAGGTCATTAGAACAAGGACTCAGTTATAGAAAAAGAGATCCAAAATAGTCGCAAGTTTGTCGCGTCAATTTTACTTACATCACTATCTCATGGAACGCATTTTTATTAAATATTTAAAGCTTTCTTACCCCTTAATACGGCGAATCAATTACCAGATGACAGAGTTGGTGAATTTGTCCAGTTTCGCCGGTAACATCACTGTCAAACTTTATATATAAAAAACATATATATGTAGTTTGACAGTTATGTTATCATTAAAAATTTTGAATTCGCCTACACTGCAACCTGGTAATTGATCCACCTTACTCCCTAATTAAACAGCAACAAATTTGTTGATCAGATATTTTGACATGTCCTGCATTTCAAATATATTTTTACCTGTGCTTCGTAATGTAATAGATTCAACATAATACAGAAATTATACTAGCAAATGAACTATGAACTATATGAAGAACCACATTTTCAGTGCCGCTATATAATTCTACAGCAATAAAACAAAATACGTCTCATACTTCATGCTATTCGTACTCTCTTCCACTCCCCGTATAAAGTAGCCATGAAAAATGCATGTGTGAGGGTGGGAATTAGGATGGCAATACTATTTGTAAGTCAGACGGTTTGTGGTGGCATTCAAAATGTTTGTTCAGATGATATTAAGCTTGATGACCATATAAAATTTTTATCGTTATTTCTTTAATATTTTGTTATTATACCTTTCATTTTTATTTTCTTAAGTATTTGTTTTATTTAGCCGTACTTTTTTTATATTAATTTTATTATTTATATTTAAGGAAGACCTTTTCTTTTTTGTTTTATTTCGTTTAACGTTTCAAATTATTTCATTAAAGATTAAGAGATAATAAGTTATAAAATACATACGGTCAATATCCTTTGAATGTATGTAAATAGACACACACACATCTACATAACACACATCTAAATATGTGTTATTTGTGTTGTATGTGTTTGTTAGATTGTGTATTAGTGTTAAAGTATCTCAAGTTGAATATACTTATTTGTATGCATTTGTAAAATGTAGGCATAACTTATGATAATTTTTTTTTATTAAAAGCAGGAGTATGAGTTTAGTTCAAGAAGCTTATTAGTAGTATTTTGTATGTTGTAATTTGTTGTAATTGTTTCTTAAGTTGATGTAATGTTTTTTTGTCTTCATTTTATTTAGACATTCAGTATTCAAAGTATAGAAATAGTTTAAGTTAGAGATTGCTAATATTTTATGTAGATATGAGTGTTTGAAGTGCACCAGAGCTCAAGTAAAGCATAAGGAGGCTGTAATGTTATTGTTGCTATATTTAATATTTTCATATATAAAAGAAATAATTTATATACAAAAGATTTTGAAATCTATACATAAAGGTGACCACTTATTAGTTTTCTTATGTGCAAGTTTAAAAAACAAACCCAAAACGGATAAGAGTTTAATATTTAGTACTATTATTTCACCGCTGCTATATTTTTCAATCCACACTTTTGTAATTTGTCATTAGTTTATTCAGATGTTAATAATATATGTCTATATGAAATATTTTAAGCAGCCAAACAACGCAACATTTTTTTTCGTTAAACTCTTTTTATTTTCAGTGTAGAAATGTGAAACTAGTTTGATGTATATGCGCGTAAGTTTTTCAAAATTAATTTTTGGTTTATCAGATTTTTTGTTTCGAAATTTATTAAAGTTTATCAAGCTCCTCCTGCATTATGACACATTAAATGTATGGAGTATACAAACAAAAACGACAAAAAAAGAATGCGCAGTACGAAGTGCTGCTGTAAAAATAAAGGGAAAACATTTAACCCTTATACGATCTTTGGGTGAAATTTCACTCATTTTGAATTTTGAAGTTAAATATCTATTACAAATTTTATCTGATAAAAGTGAAACCTTTTGTAATTTTCTTCGTTGAAAATCTTTTTTTTTACATACTTTGGCATTACGTTAATATTTGAACAATTACATAAAAGTCCCTCAGGTGAAATTTCACCCGTTAAGAAAAACGTGTAAGTATGCCATGAGATTAACCCTAAATTTAGGTCAAAGAGTACTTCTAATACCGTGTGAGAATTGTGTGACGAAATAAAACTATTGTGAAAACAGCTCAGTCCAATACAACTTATTTGCCGGAATTAATTATAAAGAGCTTCGTAATCGTTCAGTTTTTTGTAGCAAGTTCTTTTTCGGCGACAAAATTTCACAGATGCTATAAGTTCCAAAAAAGTACAAAATTGTCAATTTCTTTAGTACTTTTAGTACTTTTCATCGTGATAAAACAGTCTTGCATCAGTTGCCAGAGATTACATCATTTTATAATAAAACTAAAGCATCTGTAGAAACTTTAGATCAAGTGCTAAATAATTACGCTGAGGCCAAGCAATTACCGGAAGAGCGGCGAGCGGCTGAGCGGTAGGCGGAAAAAAAATAAAACATATGGAATATTACAGAAGTGGCCACGCAATGAGAGACATTTCAGAGCGGCTAAGCGGCTCCGCTCAGGAATAGAACTTGTTCTAATTTTTAGTTGATTTCTGAGCGTCAAAGTTTAAAGATGGCAAAAGTGAATGCGGAGCTTATAATTTTATCTGTACAAAGCCGCCCACTGTTATGGCAAGATAGATTACCAAATTTTAAAAATAAAAATATAACTGATAAATTATGGAGTGAAGTTGGTGAAATTTGTGGTTGCACAGGTAAGATTTTATTTAATTTATATATTTACTTAATACTCTTCTCTTGACAATGCCATTTTAACAAATAACCGCACTAACCCCTCAGAAATGTCGCTCAGTAATAAGCCACTTGCCGCTCTGCCGCTCTGCCGCTCACCTCTCTGTCTCTCATTGCGTGGCCACTGCCTAATACGGTAAAAATTAAAAATATTCGTTGGCCCCTTGCATTGCCTTGCAACATTATTGACACATCAGCAGTCAGTGCTTACTTGCTATAACAAGAAATAAACAACGACTTGAATAAAGGAAAACTATACAAAAGAAGGTTATTTCCCCGCAAACTGGGAACGGAGTTACTAAAACCAGAAATTCAACCGCAATCTTGTTTACTAAGCTCAGATTTTGCAATAAATTTGTTGACCACCATACGTTAGTGAAGCGAACAGACTTCTACATCATCAAGTGGCAAGAAAATTGACTTCGGGTTCTCGTTTCGAACTTTGCCCGAAAAACGATAGAAAAGCTCATTCGACATACACTTCTTTGCAAAAATCTATTTTTGCCATTCCATATTTGGTATGCGCAAATTGCAATAAGAAAAGTTAGTTTTGGTATCTTTATTATTATATAAAAACTAGACTGACCCGTGCGAATATTTCGCAGCGTTAGTTGTCAGTTTTGTAAGATAAAATAAAAATAATTAATGGAAATTTTAGTAACTTCAATACATTTTATTAAAAGTATAAAAATATTAGAAATCATAATATGTCATACATATTTACATACATACATACATATGTTTAAATGCATTTATAATACTTCTTTGAATACAATGTTAGAGGCAATGACATGATCATCGTTAACTATTTGCCCTTACGAATCCTTAATACAAACAAAAATATCTTTTAATAAACGGCATTGTAGTAAATAGCGGTATTGCCAGAATGGATTTTAATATAAACTGTATTATGAAGAACTGCATTACCATTAAGTGACTCTGTATTACCACACTTGAACAAAAACATATAAGCACTGTATTATCACGCAGTTCAATATAAATTACAATTTTTATCAATGAAAATATTAATTTTTCAATTTCTAACTATTTTTCGTCATTAGTGTTAGAAATAAGCTTTAAAATGAGATATCATTCATTAAATTTGATGCGGTGGTATGGGAGATATTTGCAACCGACAAAAAAAGTGCTTTAGAAATAATATATATCCGTTTGATATTAGTGGATAATTTAAGTTGTTATTGTTCTATTAATACTTTATTGAATTCTGCTGAATAAAAATACCTTAAATATTTAAGTAAAAAAAGTTTATTATTTTTAGAAAATCAGTAAAGGTTATACAGGGGTGAAATTTCACCCGAAGACCCCTAAAGTAACTTTGTTAGAAGAACGGATGAGGGTTAAATCCAGAAAAAAGATAATAAAACTAGGAAATCACACTGAGTAGAAATAATGTGCCTACATTTCGACAAAAAGTGCAGATTTTTTCATCAAAATTTTCTAGGAGCCCTGATTTCTTTTCTACACTGATTTTTAATGTCAATTTGTATAGAACAAAGTGCTATGCACCAGCTCTGTTTTAGCTAAGCACACAGATGGCTGATCAGTTAGGATTTGTGAGAAGTTAGGGATGCTTCTTAGGCCATGTCCTCGTGTATGGGGTAGGTAAACATTTTAATCTAAATTTAAATATAAGCAACGTTAATTTCTTTCAGTATCTCAACGAAGCATAATGGCTGCTAATATGTATTTTTTCAATAACAGAACTCTTTGGCCTTACTGCTATAAACAAAACGCAAACTCTTCTACACCTGGATTCTTACACTAATAGCTGGTCATATGAATTTATAGTTTTCAATTGTCGTTATCAACTTTACAAATCTATTATGTATATAAATATTTTTTAAATATTTCAATGTATGGTTGTATATGTATGTAATAATTTTTTATATAAAAAAACTCATTGTAAACAAGCATGTCAATGTGACATAAATAACTATTATCTCCTCCTTTACAAAACATTATTAATTTAGTTTTTATTCAAATAAAAATCTATAAAATTTTTTGGATTAAAGCCTAAATGGAGAAAATTAAATAAAAAGCCTACAACTACTTGGAGTTTGTTTTTTTATAATTTTTTAATTAAACCTAAATCTAATTCTTTTAAAAATTATGCAATGTTAACTTTTTACTGTTTATGTTCATCATAATTTTGAGAGGGAACTTAATTTTTAATTTATAATTATTTTATTAAATTTAACTACTCGAATAATTGTTTAATGTTTTCTTTTTTTTATTATTTAAGATTAAAATATTTAATTTAGTTTTTATAACTATTTAACTATTGTTGTATTATTTTTTCATTTTAATTTTATTTATTACTAAATATTAATTTGGCATTTAATTTTATATTCTTAATATTTTTTTTTGTATTTTTTGCATTTTTATATTTTATAGTATTTGTCTTTTTAAAAATAGTTAACTTTATACTGTCTAGTCTTTTCAGACATTTTTTTATAAAGATCATATTTAGTTTTCTAAACTCATTATATTTCATTGTTTTTAATGATTTTTTAACTTGATTTTTAAGTTGCTGTTTAATTTTTACTTCTTTTGCTTTAGTTCTTGATTAAATTTTGTTTTAAGAATTCATTTCGATTTTTTTTTAATTTTGTACAAATTTTATTTGAGTTTTGTTCATAAACTCCTGTTCTAAATTGATCCTATCACAGCAACAAAATTTTTTTTTTGTTATTTACTTTTCATTTTTAATAAAAAACAAATAATTAATTAAAAGCCTACGATTTATCTATGATTATAAGCAAAGGCTTAAGTAAATTCACAAACCGCAAATAAAACATAAAATAAACCAATTGACAAATTCATTCACAATTATTTGATTCATTCACAATTATTTTGATTAAAGTTTACAATATTCGCTTAAGAGAGTATGAGCAGAACACGAGAAAATCCCGCTAACTTCTGCAGAATAAAATGAAGGTACATATATTAAAATAATAGAGCTTTACTTATTTCCAAGGGATTCGTATTGCGTTACGCTAAATATAGCTTTTTAAATAAAAAAAGATAATGGTGATAAAAAATATTATTGGTGTCACAACAAGTGAAAAATACCTCAAGCTCTATATAGAATATTTTAAAGAAATATCGATTCTTCACTCAAAGCTAGGATTTACTCGTAATTAGCTTCTTGACAAGTTTTTGTACGACATCGTAAGTATTCTTAGAACACCATGAAACATTTTTTTTTGAGACATGCAATGGTTGCGTTTATAAAAAAGCAAAATCGAAACCGTTAAAAATGATGAAACGACGAAGCCGAGGCAACGATAGCTAATCGCTGCATTTCCGTTAATAATGGCCAGAAGAAGAAAGTGATTTTGAATTTATTATGCACCTGTCCTGTCTTGCTGAGATCACAACTCTAATATGATATCTTAACTGCCATTCCTAAATTAGCGCATAAAGCGCAAGATATCAGTCAAAATTTCTCATGTACATACAAAATGTATGAAGCATCCCTAAATAGCACGTCGTCAACGCTTAGCAAATGGAAAATCCAATTTTGACATTGCGTTAGGAAGTAAAGTTGGCTGCTTGTTGGTTTGTTTTGTTATGGTTGAAAAGTAATGACAATTTAATTATTTTTATCTCTTCTTTATTCTTTTACAGCGGGTTTTATAAAATAAAATGAGTTAACATTACTATTAAAGACACAAAGTTGACGCTTTTATTTAGGGATGACATTCCAGCGCAAAAGCTATGCATCAGATTGCTTTGCGTCTTACGCGACAATTTAGGGATGGCATGAGAGTTCTAATTTAAACCATAACATAGTTTTACCCGACTATTCCATCTAATTTTTACCAATCGTGTCCCCGAATTATTAAATTGCCTCTTGTGATAATTCTCTAATATTTTCTGTCACTTTGCCTTCTAATTATCTGGATTTATCGTAGAGAATAAGTGCTAGTACAGAGAGAAAATTATCTTTTATATAAGACGAGTATGTTTGAATTCTAAATCACATATAAATCTTTGCGAATCATTATAAATTATTGCTTGAGTGTAAATTAGAATCCTTAGAAACAAAAACAAGATTTGAAACCATTAACCGGCAGTCTATTATGTCACTGATATTCCAAATTAAAACAAAATTAAGAATTTCAATAAACTTAATTTGTTAGGTATCTAACACCCAGGCAAGGAATTCATAAACTGCTTTTTACAACAAGGAATAGATGTTTATAATCCTTCATAAGGAATGCTTGAAAAAAGGATATCTTGTTTTTTCTAAATAGATGCCAACCTATTTCCATCTGGACGTTATCTACTCTCTTGCATAGTTTTGGAATTTGTTTGTTACTTGGTATCGAGCTGAATTTCCATACAGTAAATATACTTTCAGCAGGAAAATCTTGGTATCGCGTAAACTGTACAGTTGAATAATGTTACCAATATTGAGCCCCTTTAAGCATTTTAAAGGCTTTTGCTGGGGTAGTGCATCATAGGTTCACATGTTAGAATTTTAAACGTTTCCTATAATGACATCAGTAAGTTGAGAATAAAGAACTCTGAGTGGATTTCTCTACGAACAGATCTACTTTTCTTGGCTGCTGACGGCTGCAGTGATTAACAAATCACATATCTGTCTGTCTTTAAAGAAATTTACAGGGTGCCTTACGATTCTCCTTTAAATATTTCTGTATTTAAGTGAGTCGACTTTCATAAGCAGAGAGCAGCCCTTCCCTGAGCTGTTAGCAAAAAAACCCCTAAGAGATTATCTATTTGTCATATAAGGATAATACTTGAGGTTACGATAATTATTAGCACTCGTTTAGTTGTGGAAGGGATAAATCTAACCAACCACTTAGTCATCAAATGCCAACACTTGTATTCAATCGGACCATAAGCTGTAACAAGTTGTAGTGCTTTACGTGCAGCTGATTTTCTTCCCCATTTTAAGGATAATGGAAACAGTTTATATTTCACGTTTCATTTCTTTTTTGATGAGAAAAATACTGTTGCAGCAAATTATTTTCTATTTACAATAAAGGTTATGCTGTTTCTCTGTTTCTGAATGCTTTGACAGACCCAATTCGGTAATTGTTAATTAAAGTTGTGCAAGAATGGAGGTCTCAGTGTATCCTGTATCTTGCAAGATTGAGTCCCAAACCGTTTCAGTAAACGTCGGATGGTGTCTGTAGTGTTTTTAAGGGACCTTAAGAAGCCAAGAAAAAAAATTTCTCCATAAAAAAGATTTGATTTTTTAGTTGAAGCTTATTTTGAAAGCACCTATAATTTTTAAAAAATAGGATGAGCATTGGTTTTCCTGCTAAGAGAAGTGTCTATTAACGAAAAATTTGGAATTTCTCCCAAATCGAGTTTTATTATCCATTTTTTTTTCATTTCGTTGAAGTGAAATCCACAGAATTTGCCGATTGTGTGTATTTGAAGAAGAAATATTCCTTGAAACTTTTTTCCTCAAAATTTTTTAAAGAAAGAATGAAAATAAATAAGTAAAAGTGGAAATTTCGATGAGCATGACAAAGCGTACCCCAACCAGACGAAAAAGTTAGAAGATATTAAATTGTAAGATTTGGTCGATTAAGACTCGTGTCACACTCAGATGAAGTATGAGAAACATTGAAACTGTACAAAAAGAAACAAGTTTAAGATGTGTAAAATTCTTGTTTTCATCCAAAATGAACAGAGGCTAAGAGACGGCTAAAGGGGGTATTACAAATACGCGATCGAATCTGCGTCGAATTATTAAGGACGATAAAAAGTGGAGCTATCCCGATAAATACAAGTGTAGGAAATCGTCTGTAAAGTCTGATAAATCAGGAACAATAATGATAAAATCATTGCGCCAAAATTATGCTCTATTTATGGTATCATCAGAAAGTTATTATTTACCATCTGCTGCAAAAACGGGGTAACACAATAATCTTTGACCAGAATGTGCAGACAGATACGATATCATAGTTTTTTATCATGAAGAATCGCAGCTTCCGATAATACGGACTTACAATATATTGTAATTTTATAGTAAACATTCAGCACTACCATTGAGTTCCTTATTCATAATTTGCTACAGGTTTTAATATAAAATCCAAGCAGGGGACTCTCTGTAGAAGGATGTCAACCATTATTGACGTTAACTTCCTATTTTAATAATGTCTTTTTTTCCCATTTCTCACCTCATTTCGCTGTCCCACTATTTGAATGCTCTTTATTTTGTTTCTCCCTGCCTTTTCGTTGTATTACACAGCAGTTGAACAAATATTGTTGGTGATTTCGTGGGAGGAAATTGAAGGTTAAATAAATATTCCTATTCTATTGTGCAGTTTTGCTTAGATTTTATTCTATTTAATTTTAAAGTTAAGAAGATAAACTTGTTAAAAAAATTTAAGAATAAAACTAAACTTGTTATATTTCAAACAAACTACAATTTACAAAAGAATGGTAAGTTGGGTAAATATTTTTAACTTTTTTTAATTTAATGATAAAAATATAGAGTTTCAATAAATAGTTTTATGTTTTTCTTTTCACTTACACATTCACCTGTTTGCCGTAATAGATTTTGTTTAAGATTAAATTAAATACTTTAATATTAAGGAGATGGTTAAGATTTCAGTGTTGGAAATTCGTAACCTATGGTAAAGAATTATTATTTATTTTACAAAATATATTTAAAATATATATTTTTTAATTTTTAACATACCAAGCAATGCTCGAAGTCTGAAATATTTTTAATTTTGTTAAAAAAAAAAATACTTCAGCTTCTGAGATAATGCCTGTTTTGAAAGTAGCGAAGACTTAACGAGATGTAGTAGTAAGAGATTCAGAAATTTTCAAGATGGTTAGATTTCAAAATGAAAAATATATGTTTAAAGTAAAATGTATAATTATTTAAAAACAAAACTAAAAAATGGTGAAGAAATAAGGAAAAAGTTTGGTAATTAAAAAAAAAAATTCGCTAACAGTTGGTAAAAATGTTGAAGCATACGAGATCAAAATTTTATTCCACTTGGCTAAGTTTTTAAAGCTAGGAATTTAAGATTAATATAAAGTGAGTCAACCTACAGATTTAAAATTGTAAAAAAAATCTTGCATTTCAAAGCTTTGTAACTTATCTCCTCTTTAGAAATATAATATAATGTTTTTTTGGTTATCTAAACTTAGTTATTAAACTACGCTTATTTTATGCCTCAGATATTAAATAAAGTTTTCAACATTGTTAAGCTTTCATAACAAAGTTTTATTCATAGCTTTCGTTAAATCTTTGTTAAGTCAAAAAAGCTTATGAGAAAACTACAATCATAAAACAAAGCAGCTTTTATAAATAAAATGGTTATTTTAAACTTTGTTCAGTATTAGAAGGTTTTGCAAATATTAAAAATGAAGGGCGTACTGACTAGATATATATGATAAATCGGAAAGCTTCCTCAGATTTTTACTGCACGAAACTTAATTTAAAGATTGGGCTCAGGAACTTTGTCAAGTAATTTGTTAACTTGGTGAAGACTAAAACTATAAGAACTTTGAAAAAAATTGACGTAAAAAAAGCTTAGCTTTGAAGTTTGTAAATATAATCGTGTTACTAAATCACAACTTTTTGGTAAAAGCTTTCATAAATGACAACTTTGAATTAATTCAAATAAAAGCTTTATAAAAGTAAAAGTTCAATAATAAATAATTTATATCAGCTTAGTAAACATAGCTTTTCTTTCAGATTTCGGTTTGTGCTTTAGCTTAAGCCATTTATTTTTTTTTTAATTTTAACTTTTTCTTTCGCGAAGAACTAAGGTTTGTATGGTTTAAAGCTTTAAAAAGCTGGATTTTCAAATAAAATTATTTATTGCTCTTTTTTGACATTTTTATTTAATTTTGTAATATTTTCAGTTGTTATCGGTATGTTTTGGCTAACCTAAGCTTAATTAAATTGTAATTAATTTCTTGATTACGTTTAATTATTGCATTGTTGTTCATCAGTTTGTTGTTGTTGTTGTTTTTTTATTAATATAATTTATAATTCTGTTTTTTTCGACTAGGCACATGTGCTTAAAATAAAAATAAAAAATAATATCTGTCTTTCTTTTTGGTTTTCTTTGTAAAAATTCCAATGCCAAAACTTAGTAAAAATTTGCTGATGTCAAGCGGATATTTTGTTGTTGATGTTGTTGTTATTTGTTTTTTACTACTACGCCTATTTTTTTGTTTAAATGTTTAAGCAAAAGATCTCGTAACATATTCGTATAATAGATAACAGACCAATGTCCATAAAGTTATGGGAACTGTAAAATGTAAAAGAATTAGCAAGGATTTTAAATTAAATTAAAAGAAAAATATGTATGTATTAAAAAAACAATAAAAGATGGGAATACGTAATTAAAAATTAAAATACAAGAATCATGAAATTAATTTTTATGTGTTTATCTTTTTGTTTTTTTTTATTTTTTATTTTGATTTACACTTACAATAAAATGAGGCGCTGAAAATAATACAGCCAATGTGGCAATTATGGTAAATAACGTAAAAACAATAAGGCACAAACGATCCACTACCATGGCAGCAAATTTCCAATCTCTTGTTACCTCACCAACTTCATCTTCTTTTTTTAACTTTAATTATTTATAAGAAATTAATACATAAATAACAATAATAATAAAAATTTTTATAAAGAAGTTTATTTGTAGGAAATAAAGAAAGTCACAACCCAGCAAATTTTGTAGAAATAAACTTATTCCTTTTTTAGTTAAAGCAAAAACCAAAATAACAAAGATTCTTCTTCTTCTTCTAGGTTATGTCGTTTATCCTGAACTAACATCTCAGTAGAAAAGATTACACAGCTATTTTAATCATTTAAATGATGTACTGCAAGGATGGAAATTAAAGTGCTACTGCTGTTCCTCGTTATTTTTTTAAATAAAAAATAAATCTAAAAATTATAATAATCGAAAGAAGTCTTTTGTAGAAGGATAAAAACATATGTGTTTTATCAAAACTCGGACCCAGTAGATAAATAAAAGTAGACGGAAATTTTAAACTGCGAAATCAAGGTCTTGTTCGCCTTCAAAATTAGGACTCAGATAGCATAAAGAGGCTTAATAAAGGCAAGACTGAGCCGACTTTAATGAAGCAAGACTGAATTGACTTTAAATAAGTTAGAGTTATGATCTAATCTTATATCTGTTATACATGTTTTCAGTCACTAATGTGTAATATTCATGTGTTACCATATTTAAACATTTTTAAGTCCATAAATGCTTATCCATTATGATAAAATACTGTCTCTGTGTATCTTCGGTCACAGACTTATGGCCAGTTTTTTACTTCATATTTAAATACGCATTTAGTTAATTTGCATTAAAATTTAAGTATTCAAATACAGTTTCAGTCTTTAAGTCATTTATGATCGTTCTCATTTAACTATGATAAAAATATAGCAGCATTACGAAATATCAACATAAATCTCCATTGTTTATGAAAAACAGCTGCTAGCAAACACAATGAATTGCAAATTTTGTGAAAAATATTTTAAAGTTATTAAAAAATGTCAGCTATACTCGTGTATTCACCACCTTAACTTATTTTATTTATTAATTTAACTTTTTAATTAATATTTTCATTAAGAAATGTGTGCAAAAAATAAAATATTCAGGTGTGTGATGGAAATCGATCGATTGGAAAACGAATCGTTTTGAGATATTTTTAAAGAATAATAAAGAAGTCATCCCAAAGTAATTGCAGATTTTGAATGGAATGTAATTGAAAACTATATTGAAGGTATTTAAAAAACGAAAATCGCAAGCATATCGCAACCATTTTCGGTTTTAAATCTTTTCGATTTCGAAATCGATTTCTATCACATACCTGATTGTTCTATCAGTGGCTAAAATGTTTGTTTACTTTTGCGAAACAACAACAAAAAATGCCATAACCATATGGTAAAACTGTATTATTTAAATAGACTTTAAATGCCCAAGAACTTAAATATAAATGACATTTTAATACGAAGTCAAAAACTGGCCCTTAATATATTAGACCCGATAGCGCCTCTGATGTGAAGTAAGAGGATTATAGTTTTAAGATGAAAATCAGTTATTTTTGTTTATTATTTTACTTTAATGTCAATTTAATGCTGAAGGGAAAAAATTAACAAAGAAGGGCGCTGCAGTATGATAAGAAATACTTATAAAAAAAATTATGTTTTTAAATTAGTAGCAGCTTGGACACTTTCCAAGACCATTAAACCAATTACATGTTTAGCAGTAAACTTGACTAATTTGAGTATTTAAACTGTAGCACATTTTTAATTTATTGAAGGTTTAACTTAACTTTTATTTCTTATTTAATGAATTTTTGAAACATCGCTGGGTTGTTCTCTCTGCCTTATAAACATTTGCCTATAAGCATGTTAATTTATGTGTCAAGTATATGTATTTACTTCGTATGTGTTTTTTAAATTTTATCAATTATTTATTTTTCTTAAGCTTACCTGATCCGTTATCCATCTTAACTCTTTCAATATTAAAGCCAATTCATATTCGGCGGATGAACTAAGACAGGTGTGTGATATGGCTTCATGCATTCTTGTATCCCCAACATGACCAACAGGACCAACGCTGCCATCATCTCCTTGTCTATAAATTATAAAAAAGGCATTTTTGTATATAATACTTGTATATACAATAATCTATATGCTATACATAGTTTGTGCTAAAGTTTTCAGTCTATTGTGATGTTTGTTTAAAATTTTTACATTTAAGTTATGGTTTTACTTGTTAACATATTCCTATTGCGCGTGTGCCACATCAGATATTAGGTGTATTCATTTACTTTACTAGTAAAAATTAGCAACGAGAGAGTAACAACAAATTTTCCAAAATTGCTCTCAAAAATGTGATAAAGTAAATGAACACTTTACTAGCTAAAATTTGCAAGTTAAAATAGTGTTGTAATGTATAGGTACATATGAGTACTCAATAACTACCCCTATAATTTTTGGAAAAATGATACATATATGTATATTATTATAAAAATGATGTGATTATGGTCATTTATATTCAGCATTGTCGTAACTGGCGTTTTTCGAGTACGGCTTGTAATAGAATAATGAAAAGTTTTGCAATTTTATTTAATCTATTACTTGATATAGTCGAAATACGCTATATACGATTAACTACTTTTGACTAAAATTAATGAATAAAATATCTATTTTTAATTAGTTTAGCCTACGCATAGAACTTTTATTTCAAATATCGGAAATAACAACAGAATATGGAAATGTTTATGTCCAACTTTGTGATTTATTTTCCAAGCGATTTTCATAAAATGTTGTTTTTAATGCGTGGTAGAATAAGCATGCGTTTAGATATTATTTAGGATTTTTTTCAATCCGCCTTTGCAATCGTTTCCAAACTATAATAATAAACAGTCGGCGAAAAACGGGTTAAATATATTTTTTAAAGAAAACAAATTTATCAATTTTCATTTTCATTATAATAAAAATCTTTAACCAAATAAAATATCAAAAGCAGTAGAAAAGTAATTTAATAAATTATGTGTTCCTTTAAATTTATTTCCCAATATATATTTGAACTAATTAAATTATTTGCCTGCTTAGTGTAAATTACCGAGTAGCTACTTACTCATAATATTTACAACACTAAAATTATTTGCCGGAACATCCTTTGCCACTGATGTACTAGATACCGTGTTGCTTAGTTCAATTTCATTAGACATCTTATTTTGCTTCTGTTGTTTCTAAGCTACACAAAAATAAATTTATCTTTTTAATACTTTTTATCGTTTTAAAAGTTTACATTTACTTACAATTTCTTAAATTTTCCAAAATATTTTTATTTTCAACTTAATTTTGAAATACTTTTTTGTAAACACAAACGCAAAACAGCTGTTTGAATAATTATTGCAAGTAAAAATTTTACTTGTAAAAACTTGCAAGAATTTGTCTGTCTCTCAATTTTTTACGCTCTTTCGACGCTCTCTCGTTGCAATTTTTTTGGGTTAATGAACGCTTTCTAGTAACAATTGTTACAAATTTGTACAAATTTTTAGTAAATGAACACACCTATTATGTTTGTAGGTTAGCATGAAATACTATAAACAAAATTATTATAGAGAAAAATAATTGTTGTTGGGTAACCGCCATGGATGATTTGTTTAAAAGGTGAATAAAAAGAAAACAGCAGTTAAAACCTTTCGGATAATAGATTTGAAAAAGAAAAACAATTATTGTGTAGCTACGGTAGATCGGTTGGCGTAGGTACTGTTTATTATTTTGAAAAGGCCTCTAAGTGAAAATAAGTAAATCGTGGTCAAAGCAAACCCTAAAGAAGTATGAGGAAAGTAAAAAGCTGTAGTCTACAAAACAAAATAGCCTGCGGCTACCAAAAAAACTAAATTATTGTTTTTTCTATTTAATGGTAAATATACATATTCAGAAATTAACATTACGGCACGCAGTCTCCTTCGTAGGCAATTGTACATAGCGCATTCGTCGGCTTAGTAAGATAACTAACAAAATGGCTATTTCTTTCGAAACACACTATTTGGCGGTCGTCTCATCTCTGTCCATTGCGTTAATTTTGATGGCAGCTTTTCTTTCTCTATTTCCACCAGCTGTGTTATCTCTTCTCTCCCCCGGGGGCACTAAGCGTCTGGCTGAGCTAATCTAAGCACATACGAAGTGTTCTCGGGGTGTAGGGGGAACCAGTTCCCTTGTGTGCAGGCAACAAATTTGGATAGATAGTGGGGTACTGTCAAAGGATGCACCAGTGTCCTTCAATAAAGTGGCACCACAAGCACTGGTAGCCCATACAAAGAGCCGCCCTTCTCTGTAGCCGGTTACTGGTGAGGTCCCTTCGGGGTACCCTTGGTGGCTGTGGTTAAATCTATATCTGCAGGTCTGGAGCGGAATAGATGAAAGTGTGCTGTTGCATTCTCAACAGAGAGAGTTTGCTGGACTCCAACCCAATAGCAAGGGGAAGTTTCATAGTCCTGCAAGCCATTATCTTGAAATTGCTAGAAAATAGTGGTAAGACCACCGTCTGATAAGGGCCCCATGCCAGGTACAGACATTAATCTTAATCACATCTCTCCTCTATCGTTTTCCCTAAGTATGTAGCATGGTTACAAAACTAATTAAGTAGGCATTGTTGCCTTAGGTGCTACTACTACTACTACTACTTCTTAAGATAATATTATGTCAGTCGTGGCTTCGTTGGTTAAAAGGTCCTGGTTGGTAAAACAGTATATTGGGAGTTCAAGTCTCGCCAGAGCCGTATAAAAAGTTATAAAAATATGATGTCCCAAAAAAATTAAAATTCCCCCAAAGAGGTATTTTGGTGAACAAGAATGATAGACAAAAAGCATTACTTTTCACAACCCTGCAATTGCACGTTTTATTGATTATAAGAAATAGTGTTGTTGCCAGGGTTACAACTAGAAATATTCAAAAAGTGGCACAGAGGTTTTTTTCTAAGAAAATTAAAGAAAACAATGTAAAAGGGCTGCTTGTCTTTTCGCCTTTCTTAAGCCATTTACAGTTGAGTTCCTATTTTTTGCAATAATACATTGAAATATTATGGTTTTGTTGCAATGTTCCGACCAAAGTTCGGTTGCTTTCTCTGACTGTGACCACATATCAATAGTTTTATTTTGTACCCATATTTTCAGCTTTAGTTTTTGTTGATGTATTATTACATGAAAACAATGCCAAATTCAAAGATTAATTGCCTAAACTTTTTAAACGTTCTAGTCACTTGTTGCATAAGATTTTATACCTTATTTCTGTAGATATATTGTTAAAAGCTGTAGGTCCACTTACAAAATAAGAAAAAACCGCAAAATTATTTGAGTTTAAAAGTCTCACAAAAATTCAGAGACCCCAAAAAAGGGCCAAATTGCGACTTTAAGCGATGAACGTTAACGCTGGCTGTAGCGCATCTGACGGTAATAAAATACTTTATATATCTGATACTAATACTTAATAATGCGTTTAACGAAGATTTGATCTGCCGTTGCTAAATGGCAGAGACTGGGATACAAACAGAGACCATCAATCTAAATACATTTTCTTTTGGAAACACGCTAGTCGCCAGGAATAATTTGCGCAATTTAATTTGGTGTTCACACATGCTCAATTAAGCTTATTCCATTTGGACAAAGCACATTTATTTTACTAGCTAGTGTCGTCCACCCAGCTGATTTCTCTTGTTATTACAAAAACAACATGGCTTTATCTTATTCCTTGAACTTGGAAGTGTCTATTTTCCTATGACCTGCCGTTTTCTTTTTATTTGTTTCTTTATATTTTTTACTTGCGGATTGTCATTTTTATGAATTTTTTCTTCTCACTAAACATAGTTAACAGAGTAAACATACTTGTTGACAAGGGTTGTATTTCGCATCTTATTCAATTAGTGATGCAATTATGTAATAATTGCTCAATTTATTAATTGACTTTTTATAGGGTAAATTGAGCTCAATTAAGGCGTATGTTTGAACAGGGTATAAAGAACAATCTAACACCTAATATGTATTAAAAATCTCTTTGTAAATTTGTTTGTTTGTTCGTGCGTTAATCACTGATAAACGACTGAACTGATTTACGAATAAGTGAAATTTGAAACACGGGTAAATATTTGTGCATATGGTAAAACAGGGTATTTATATATTTAAATAGCGGACCAAAAGGGGACACAAGCGGAAAGTATGAAAATTTATGCATATAAATTAATTTTAACAAAGTCTAATCGATATTAATGAAATTCGAAACATAGTTAGATCCTAATCTGTATCTGTTTCCAGAGCTGGGAGCTATATTTAAAACTTTAAATAAAGTTAATTAATTTTTGAAATAAAAAATTTTTGTATTTGTTTTTAATAATCGATAGCGACGATTTTATAGGGGTAATTTTCGAATTTTTAAAAAATTAATTTTCGAAATTTTAATTTTTAGATTTTTGGCTTAGTTTTCATTTCTCTGTTGATTTAAAATCTTTAATCTTGGAATATTAATATGAATTTTACTTATTTTGAATATATTTTAGCAAAAAGTTGGAAATTCTTTTGTGAATTTCTGGTTCGCTAAGATTATTTTGGATAGTACTATTTTTACGGTTTCCGTGAATTTTCTAACTTCCAAAAAAAATTTTTTTTTCCAAAAAAGTTTTATTTTGTATTTGTTTTCAGGTTTCGAATTGTTATTATTTTGTTTGTTTTTTTTTGTGAATTTCGAATTTTCACGCAGTTTTGTATTTTAATTTTTTTAAGAGTTTTTTCCTAATTTTGTATTCATTGAATAATCGCTCCCTAATTGGCAGAATCATTTTTGTTTATTAATTTAGTTTGGCATGCGTTAAAAAGCCATGATTAACATATTTTTTTCAGTTTCAGGTAAACATTTTTTATTGAGTTTTCTTCACACACAATTCCTTTTCAATTTCTTACTTTTGTATTTTATTTTCAATTTGCTGTCATTGTTATAAAATATTTGATTATGAATGAACATTTTCTTACGTGCCACCATCTTCATTTAATGTTTGAAGGTGTTCGTTCAACTTAAAAAATGTTTATAACGAGTTCAACCATAAATGAGATACCGGATGCAAGGTGTAATACATGTACAACATTTTTACGATACACACACACATGCAAACATGAGTACATGCCTTGTTTCTTCTCTGAGTTACCAACGTTGTTTAACAAAAGATATAAGAGTGTAAATTCTCCATCATCGCTATCATTATTATCGTTGTCAATTGGCGCGTTTATTGAAAATTGCACGAAAATTTTAAGGAGGAAAGAAAGAACATAAAGAACAAGAAAAAAGAAAAATGTAAACGGATGTAATATGGGTAATAATATCATTATCGTTTCTTGGCAATTGATTGTTATGATTCCTGTGAAGCACGAGAGTTTGCAGTAAAAAAATTCGAGATAAATTCACAAAAAAAAAAACATTGTGAAGGTAATATTCCAGTAATTTTATTTAAATTCATAACGATAATGACAGAACTATTTGCATCAAATTTCAAAGTTTTTAATTAAAATGCATGCTCCTGCAGAAAATTTGTTAAAGTTTGGTTAATTTTTTAATTAAAAAACTAGAATGTTCAATTACTATCTTTTTAAAAATTAAATAAAATGAATAAAGCAATAACACCAAAAAATATTAATTTTCTATGGAACATGATTTCGTTCATGTGACCGCTACAGCTAGCTGCCCAGCACCTTATCCTCGCAGTTTAATTTTCCAAGACCTTGTTAACAGTTGCTAGTCACATCAAATGACTTATATAGTGTTAACATTAAGAATGTAGGTGGTTTTAGGGTTATTAACACAGTATCGAATGCAAAATATCGCTTTTTTTAAAGTTATGTGATATAGTGCAAAAACTTCCTAAGCAAAAGTTCACATTTTTCATATAAAACTATAAGAAGTACTTAGTCATGGTAATAAAGCGCAGGCCGTTGACTAAAATAGCATTTTCAGCAGCAAAAAAAAAAGAAAAACTATCATTCACTGTGGATTTACCCCGAGCGCATGTTGTCGTGGAGACTCGTGATCCCCTAAGTAATTTCTTCTAGAGTAAATGCCGTCATCAGTCGCATATGAATACAGGATATTGAAAATCGAAGGTAAAAACATTCAAAGTCTAATCAGTGGCTAAACTTCTGGTGCCACGCAAGCCAGTAGACTGCAGAAATTACATTCTCTATTACGGTTGTTAGTTTGGGCTTTTGAGCATGAACGTGGTGGCTATTGTTTGAGGCCAAATTGCAGCATGCTGTTCCATTGCACTAAAATGCCGCCAATGCTGCGGCGCGAGTTAAGATCACCTTCAGCTTTCAAGCAAGAAGTTAAGAGTTGACTCTGCAAGCTGTGTGCCAAAGGTGTTGCTTGAGGTGTCGCTATGCGTTTTGAAGGCAGAGGTAAACCACTGTCAGGGTCAACATGGCTAGGTACTGACGTAATTTGTATTACACTCTCGGCGGATGCATTGGCCAATCTATAATGACGTGCGGATATTCGGCAGCCGAAATGAAAACGCACCTGGTCAAAAAAAAAAAAAAACATTTTTCAACCAATTTTGATGTCGAAGTGAATTTTAATTTGCCTTTGATTGAACCTTATAAGCGAACAATCCGAGATCCGATTTCTTGAGATCGATAGCGAGTCGACGTTAAAATATAACCACCCCAAAAGTACTAGAATACGTCACATCATTAGAATCAGAGGAATCTTATTCTGATCCAGATGACTCAGATTTCACATTAGATCTCAAAGAGCTCGAAGTGTTTAACCAGAGCAAATTAAACGATTTAATTTGAGATTTGTACCTTCCAAAGAATGCATCGAAAATAGTTATGCCAATATTTTACTCAAGTGTACTGCAACAATATTCCTGGTATAATTTCAAAACTAGGAAATGTGCCGTATGTGTAATAAGAATGGCGCATATTTAATGACTCAAGCAATCGTAGTTTACTTTACAATGGTTAAGAACTGGCCTCGATCCCCAAACCATGTCGTGAAAAAAACGCCTGTGTTTCCTTTAAAGAAGTTATTGTAAGTTTGTTGGAAACTATAAGGACGAATATCACCCTTAAAATATTTTCCTGAAAATCTTAAATAAAATTAATAGAGGTTTCACCAAGATGTTGCGGACATGGAACGGCGACACCAAGGCAGATGGAGCTTAATGATGAGGGCGGAGTACCGCTGGATGTTAAAACAAAAATTCCCTTAAAAACTTTTAACTAAATGACCGGACAACGCAGCAGGGAGAAGATTTTATCTCATATTAAACAGACTGTAAAGTATTGTTTCCACTTTTTTCCACATTTTTACTCAACAAACAATTTTTTTAGAAATACCGTTTTTGCCTTTAATATTTGCAACAAAAATCAAAAAATCTGCCTACCAAAATTATATGAAATCAGTTTTTTAAATTAAAACGCCTGTCAAAAAGTTTAATTTTCTAGACCTGTGTCATTTTCTCTTAGCTGTGCTTGAACTGCCTTTTTAAATGGCCACTAATCACGCGTACATAATAGAAATAACTAGAAACCGTTACCAGATGGTTTAATGTTAAAATAATTTAGACGTTTAAACCCGCCTACAATTAGGAATCGCAGTATTATGGTAGAATTAAACAAAAAGTCGAACGAAGATGTTGCGTGTGCATTATTGTATAGTGTGTGCTGTTTAACAAGTAGCAACATTTTATGGGATTTTTAATTTTAAAAATAAAAGGCAGTTATCATTTCAAAATGATGGTAGTTATGTATAAAAACAAAACTCACCTGTACATGGTTCTATAATAAGTTGGTTGATGTGGTAGAGTGGCGCTAGCACAGCGATGATTACAACGAAAATCATCATCAATATCCAGAACATTGGCCAGCAAAGACTTTGAAGATCTAAATACGAAGGGTAAGTAGAACAGAAAAAAAAGAAATCATTAAACATTTATCTCAAACATTTATATTTTTCTACGATTATATCCAGGTTGGGTGATGGAAATATATTAACACTTTTGACTTTCGAACTTTCAAACCTTAAAACGCCGACACATCATCTTGTGTCAAAAACAAGACAGAGTAAGAAAGTATTGATTGAGAGATGAAAATTATTATTTTTTAATTACCTTTCCTTTAGTTCAACATTTTGTATGTGTTGTTTTTTATCGCCATTATTTGAGGATGTCGATGAAGAGGGAGGCGGTGGGCATTCATAGCCAACCTGTCCAGGCCTTTGCATGCGCAATATGCAAGGTAACCAATAAAGGAATATTACTCTTATCTGGTTGGTACATGAAGGTTTGGTTTGATTTTGTTGTTATAATGATGGTATGAAAAACAATCAATTGAGTTTTGGTTGTTGTTCGTTTTGTTATTGTTGTAGTTTAAAAGTTGTTTATTTATTTCAATTTTATTTTTTTTTTGATGCAGATTAAGAGTAATAAAGTGTTTGATTTTGGTTGTTAAAGTAGTAGATTTTTTTAAGTTTTTATTTGTTTAATTTTCAATGTAATTAATTTCATACATTATTTGTTTTGAATTAAAAAAAATGAAGTTTTATCCTCATTCAAACCATAGAGAGTAGTTAAAATAATTATATTGTTTATTTATTTGGAAAAAGTAGCAGTTTTTAGAGTTGTAGCAGAGTAAGTTTTTTTTTTGGTAGGAGTAGTAGCAGTAGTATAGTAGCAAGTTCAGTGAGTAGAGTTCAAAAATTAAAAAACCGTTTTAAGAAAATTTCAACGTTTTTTAATTGCCGGTATCGGATTTGTTTTAAAGGGGAACATAAAAAATTTACAAAAAAGAAAACAAATGTTAAATTATTTTTGTTTAATAAAAAAATTATATATATTATTGCAAATATGTTTTATTGTAGATTTATGTAGAAAAGTGTTTTTAGAAAATGTTTATATTACAGTTTTTTTTTATTAAATTTATTTTTTTGTAGCATGCATTATTTGTTTGCAGTTATTTTTTAAAAGCATTGGTTTTTAATTAATTAATTAAGCATTTGTTTTGTAAACTTTATTAAATATAAAATGAAATTTGTTTAAAAAGTACGAGTATATAAAATAAATTAAAATTATATTTAGTTTTTAGTGTTAGTAAGTGTTAGTGTGCATAAGTGTATATATGTGTACGTGTGTGATTTAAGTGTTTTTTTTAATAATAAAATATATATTAGTTGTTTTAAAAGAAGTTGCGTTTTTGCCTTCTTTTTTTTGTAAATGTTTAAATATTATTACCCATTCACTCATTTCATGCGTATCTGGATTTCTATGATGATAATTGAGGATAAGTATGGTTGACACAACTGATGAAGCCACCATAAACATAATGCAATTGAAATAAGTTCCTAGAAGGACACAAAAATGACACAAATATTGTACTTACTACGTTTGACTTGTAATTGTATTTTTATTTTTGTTTTGTTTTCTTTTCAAGATTTTAGACAAAAATTTTAGTTTTGTATGATTCAATTATACTTTTGAATTTTGAAATTTTAATCTCAAAAAACCTATTTCATAAGTCGTAGCTTTTGTTCTTTAATTTGATTGTGTAAATTAAAATACAATAAAATAAATAATAGCAGTTAAAAATTATTCCATTATAAAGTGTTTTTTTAACCGTCCCAGCATTTAGTATTGCTAAACGTTTATTAGCTTAAGTTTAAATTCCTGTTTCATAATTTTTTTTTTTTTTAAATTAAAAAAAAGACTTGATAAATAAAAGTAAATTAATTTATTTACAAAAATCCCAGGATATTTACTTCAATTGTGGAGTTGTTATATACAGAGGTAAAACAAAAAAACGAAACTTTCAGTGATTAATTAAATAAGCCATCCAAATGCGAGTTGGGTTTCCGTTCCATGTGTGAGTCATCCTTTAATTTCAAACTTAGTGTTTTTCAGATAAGTATTGTTTCCAGATAAGTATATGACAACCTTAAGTAGGATGCTGACATATTCAGTGGTCAGATTGGGCATATTAATACTTTCTGTAGCTTCCCTCTCTCGGCCTGTATGACGCGTATTGGCAAACACTTTTATGAAAGTGAGAGGGCAAGATGTCTCGAGGAGGAGACTTACTCTAATGATGTTAAGGTTAACAAAAGACCGTTGAGCCAGCTAGTAGCAGCTGCGTTTAAAAGGATCTTCAAATATGACTTCCATGCTAGAAACGGAATGCTACCAGGATGAGCCAATAATTCGACTTCTCTGTTGCTGTCTCCCCCGGGAGTACCAAGAGTCTGTGCTGACATAACCTACATACAGGCGAGGCTCCTCGGAGGTATAGGGGAACCAGTCCCCAGGCACCAAATCTGTATAAACAGTATAGGATACTGTCGAAGGATGCGCCATTGTCCTAAATAAGCTGGCACCATGGGAACCGGTAGCCCATACAGAGAGCCGCCTATCTCTGTAGCCGGTTATTGGTGAGGTCCCTCAGGCGTACACGTAGTGGCTGTTGGTTAAAAGTCTATATCTGCGGGTCTGACGCGGAATCGATGAAGTGTGCTTTGAACTCTCAACAGAGGGGTTTGATAGTCTCCAATCCTCAAACAAGGGGAACTTTATGGTCCTGCAAGCCATTTTCTTGAAGTTGCAACTCTGTTGGCTACGTCCGATGGAGGGTGCTAGTCGAGGGTTTGATTTTTCGCAGTGGTAAGACCACCGTCAGGTTGGGCAATCAGTGGCAGGTACTAACGTTAATCTGAATGACGTCGTCCATTTCTTCTCCTCTTCTTATTTCTTCTGTCTTCTACAGTTGACATAAAAGTATAGCCAGCCGGAAACAAATTAACTTAACCGAAAATAGAGCGGTTAGTGTTTGTGCAAGTACACTATGATCAAGAAGTATTTTATATTTGAAACACCTCACTCGTAACATCAAGATTATATGTATATGATATCTCAGATAGGCAATGAAGCTAGACCTGCATAATTTACAATGATAAGCAAGTATGTTGTTAGTTAGAATCCTCCATTTGCAGAGAAGGTGAAAGGCTGTCGAATAATTTCTTTCAGTTTCAATAATGAGCATTATAGAAAGTCTCAGCAGAGATGCATGCTTTTTAAGCGACCAGTGACACATTAATACTGCTTGTCTTCCAAAACTGTGATTTTTTTTTTTTGCAAAAATGGCATACTACGAGTACAACCCAACATTATTAATTGTGTAAAATTGACAAAAGTGTCGATTCTTTAACATGACCCATCTGATAAATTGATAAATTTAATGCAAAAATATTTTTAGAAAAAATTTGATGTTTTGAAAGTGAAGTTTCCATTTTTATATCGGGTTTTTCAACAGGGACGCTACAAAAGTAGAACGACAGGGACAGCAAACGATGCCATATTTCCTGCCGCTCTTTTGACATTTCTCTTTAGTAAGGTTTGCCATATCCGGAAATTTAAGGATTTTTTATCAAAAAATCATCTTCACCGATGAGGCTCATTGCTGGCTAAATAGATTCATCAATAAACAAAATATGCGTTATTGGTTAGGCAGCAATCCACACGTACTCCATTAGTCATCATTGCATTCCGAAAAAATTACGGTTTGGTGTGATTTACGGGCTGACGGCGTCATTGGGCCGTACTTCTTTCGTAATGATCAAGACCGGCACGTTACTGTGAATGGTAATCGCTACGGTTCAATGATAACCGAATATTTTTGGCCTCAATTGGATGATATGGACTTGGAGAATATGTAGTTCCAACAGGACGGCGGCACAAGCCACACAGCGGATGTCACAATCAATTTATTGGAAACCAAGTTTGGAAAACGTGTTACCTCACGAAATGGTCCAGTCGATTGGCCGTCTTAGTCGTGCGATATGACGCCTTTAGACTTTTTATTGTGGGGCTACATCAAGTCTATCGTCTATGCCAACAAGCCAGCTACGATTGATGAACTTCGTACGAATATCGATTTTAAAAATCGTCGAAAATTGAGATCAGCATCTGGACTTTGGCAAGCGTGCCCATGGTGGCCATTCAAAAAAAAAAAAAAAAACTGAATTCCATACATATCATCGAACTTACTTTCACAGGAATAAAGAATTTCATTGATATCCAAAACCTTTTTTGTTTTATTTGAAGGAACTTTTGTAGCGCTCTTATTGAAAAACCCTGTACAACTACAAATTAATAAGACTGTTTTCATGTTGAAACGAAGAATATTTTTCCGCTGGAAATATATTAACTATAGTCAACTCTTAACCGAATTTATTTTGTTATGCCGCCGCCGATCGTGATTTACCATCTGCTTTGCTCTGTGATTCAGCATTACACCTAATTGCAGGGTCTTCTATATAATTTATGATTGCATATTTTTTTTACTAATGTTATACTTATAGCACTGGCTGTCGGAATTCATCTAGAGAGAAGTGCTCGGTATCCAATATTCATGTCATGTGAAGGTCAGTGGGAACAGGATTCAGCAAAGTTCTGAGTAATCCAACGCATGTGGATTTTTCAATCAGCACCTGTTAGATGACGCCGTGTTCCAATGGCTAATTACAAAAATGTTTGCAATTGACCTGTTGTTGCAGATTTTCCTAATTTTGGTTGCCATCAATAAATTAAAACTAAAAAAATAAATATTAATATATATAATCTATTTGAAGTAAATATCCGTGTAACCAGCTCTTAGATTTCATTTTATAAATTTAACAATTTAAAAAAGAACAAACATTGAATATTTATGATTGAATAAAAATTTATAAAGTTTAAAATTAAATAAAGTTACACAACCAAATAACGAATACAAGTTCGTTTTAAACAGTTTATCTTAAATTACAATTAATTAAAATTATTTTTTATTTCAAAAAGCATACAAGTTATTTTGGCAAAAAATTTTTTATTATTTTACACAGGGATTTAATCACATAATATTTATATTTTTTTAAATTGATATTTATTTAAAGAAAAACAAAAAAAAACATTAAGCCATATTTATAATTATAGAGATTGATTATTATTTTAGAGAAAAAATAAAATAAAAATTTTTAAAACTTATCAACAAAAAGGAAAAATATTTATATTTATAATATTTAACATTAACCCTAACTAAAAAAAATTTAATTCAACTAAAAAAAAATTTCAGGCTCAATTCAAAAGTGTACAAAATTTAAAATTAAATTTAAATCTTTAATTTTGTTATAAATTGATTTGAACCTGGCATTTTTTCATTTTTAAATAAGTTTATACAAAAAGAAATTCAATTTTCGTTTATAAGGAGGATTTTGTGCACAACCAATTATCCGCAATCATCATATTGTTTTCTTGTTAAAAATCAAGATGTTTTATTTCAGGTTATTTTTTTTTAAGGTTAGATTGAAAATTTGTTAACCTTAAAAATGTTGAACATTGTTGTTGTCACCTGTAAAAATTGGTAAATAATTGTGGGTTGACAAAGGAAGGATTCTTTTTTGTCAATGAACAGACTTAGGGTTTAATATAATATATTTTATATTTTTTTTGGACTACTAAAATTACTTATGCATTTTTGCCTTGTTCTAGAGGGGATAGTTTTTATTGTTGGTGATGCTATATTAGAATATTTGATCTAACTTTGGGTCTAATTTGTTACATGTTGCTTTAATTTGGAAGGGTTTCTCTAGCTGAGGGATGATTTTTTGCAAATTATTTTGCGTTGCGCTTTAACTGAAATAATATTGGGATAATGTTTATTAAGTGGTCAATTATTTATTTATTGACTATTTAAATTGACCTTCACCATTCTAAGAGTAAATTATCAGTCCAAGAAAAAATATAATAAGATGAGCTGACAAACGAGTATAATACTATTTAATAATATCCTAATTAATATTAATTTAAATAATTTTCATTATTTATGCATGGATTTTTTGAAATTTTATATGATTCCACATTTCACATTTAAAATGTAGACTGTTTACATCTGCAAATAGTTTTCTTAACAATAGTGTATGTTTCGTTATAATCGGTTCTGGAATGTGAGCGTAAAAGGGGTAACAAAGAATTGTATTTATCATGAGCCCTTTCATAATATTAGACTGCTCATGAATTTACTTAAAGTTCCCTGATTGATATGCACTTTTTGTGATGCTACTAACTTCTTTCGAATTTTTACTTAGTGTGATTAAAAAGCATAATCTATTTGGTGCATACATAGTTATAACTGCTACAAGAAAGTCTAAAAGGTGAGAAAATATACGCAATTATCTAAAGTCAATTTACGCAAAATTGATTTTTAAAGAGAAATTTTATTTTTAAATATTTTTTAATATGAAATAAGTGAAAAAGGTTTCATAAAAACTGCTCAAAATTGCACATTGCGTCTGAGCAAGTTAATGGCTTGATGGTCGGGCTACATATTCCAGCCTTTTCATAAAAGTTCATATCATTAGTTCATATGATATATAATAAAAGCCACATTGTTCCAGAAATAAATATAACGTAGAACATTTCGACAAAGACTGGAGAATTACAATGTGATTGCTTTGGTGGATCGGGCTTTTAACCCAGCTGTTTCTAACTAAAAAGTAATCAAAATGGTTGTATTACCTATAAAATTATAATGCGACTTTTAACACCAGATGTGCGTGGTGCTGGAAAGTGAAACCTTTTCTGTATCATTTTGCCTTATCAACTTTTTCTTCTACTACATTTCATTTTTAAGAAGGAAAACATTTCTTAAAATATTACTTTAAGGTAGAATTTAAAAAGGTTGGACATGTTGCGAAAAATTCAATTTAAAAAATATTACTTGCTATTCTTTGTAATTGGGGTCGCCTCGTACAAGATAATGCCATTACTTTTATCTTAATTAAATTATGGTGAAGGGCATTTAAAAAGTCCGGCTCAATCAAAAAATAAAGGTTATTATACTTTTAATTTGTGTAACTAATTATTTTTTTACATATTTTATATTATAAAAATTTGTGAAAATGTGAAAAAAAAACAAATACATAATTACCTGACAATGTTGAAATTTTGATTTATTTACAATGTTTTTGACAGTCATATACAACACTATATTTTATAACATATCTTTAATAAATAATATTTGCAAAAATCTAACAAGAAAACACAACAGAAAATTTAATTTATTAATATTATGTACAACTGGAAATACAGCGGGAGTGTGTTTATAAAATTATTTAGCAAAGATACAAACCAGTGTCATATGTTAGGGGAAGTTAGAAGTCATCTTCGTGAGTAATTTGAAATAAGAACTAGAATTTTGTAAACGATATTTGTGACATTTGTTTATAATTGATGGGATTCCAAAAAACATATGAAATTCCGCTACCTCACAGTATATTGCCTGTTCTTAAAATACGTGATAGTCTTTTGTTTAAAATCATAATCTTTTGTTTGGATTAATCGAATAATTTAACTTAAAAAGTACCAAAAAGCAGCCTTAAAATATCGCAATGGAAAACAACGGAATTTAAAACAATCTGTTTTCTCCTTCTCTCCAATCGAGGGGTTCTTTCTGATTGTAAACACATCAGCGCATAAGTTTATAATTTTTTTAGTTTGTTTTTTAATTATTTTTCTATTTCCTGTATTTATTACCCGGTCGGTCTGGATCATTTGTCTACTTAACATGCTACAACACTGCTTACTTCCGGCGAGACTACAACAGTTGACATTTTGTTTGGCAAACCTGCTCCTTTAACCTGCGCAATTATTCAGACCGCATTAAGTTGCTTTATAAACCAGGTCTCTTTGGAACCAACTCAATCACGAATGCTACACATTATTATTGTTTTGTTTCTTTCTTACAAAAAAATTCCTCGTTTAGGTTTGGACCGTGATTTTTTTTATTATATAGACTTCTTAACTCTGCCACCTTTCTTTCTAACTAAGGCTTCGTTTCCTTGCTTTACCAAGCAGTCACCTTTTAAGAAATTTAATTACCACTGCTATACAGAACAAATTGTTTTATATTCTATTTGGAATTATGGAAGGCTTGACAACTGATTTTAATATATTTACCTTATGAAGACATTGCCTAAGATGGCTACTTAACAACAATTATTTATTTACCTTTTTCAAAGACCCTGTTGGGGTTTAAACTCATGGTCAAGGTCTTCTTTTTGGCAAACAAGCTCAACAGATTCTAACTGATTATCTTGTTATTTTTTCCTATACACCACACTTGTCAGTAGTGGCAGTAACAACTTTTTTGTTAAATAAAAAGAGGAAAAAAGTTGTCAACACTATAAAAGTAAAAACATTCGGTGTTAGTTGATACATACAAATATTGAAGCGATATACAGGCAAGGGTTGCGACTTATCGCACATTATTGTGATGTCCAGAAATGTGCCCTTAGTGGGAGTGCTCACTTTGGAAAATAAAAGCGACCCTTCAAAAATCCCAACATATGCAAAAAAAAAAAAAAAAACAAATGAATGGCCAGGAAAAGCTAGGTGGGTAGCGTGTAGAGTCTTAGAACCTTCTAACATTTTTATAATAGGTTCTCCAAGCGTAATATAAAGACTTGTAAGGAAAAGAAAGACAGATTTCGCTGATAACATTATTGAAAAGGTTCAGAATGATAGGAATCTGCGCAAAATGTGCAGAGGCGTCAGCTACTTTAATGGACACTTTATCCACCGTCGGCTTAGCGAGAAGGCAAACACGGATGCTGTTATTAAGAAAAAAAAAAACTTTGAGGTGATAGCTTTAAGAACTTTAACGCACAAAACCAAAAAAGTGAAAGAATTCTTGCGAAAAGAGAGCCGAAAAAGAAGGCAGAAGATTCTCTGTGGCCGTATGCGATCTTGACGAAATAATCTTATTGTGAAGTGGTAAAATAATGACTGTGGTATAACAACTTTTGAATTCTGCAGTCCTGAAAATGCGAATGAAAATAATATTTAACAATACGTTATTTAGGAATGCGTTAGATGTAGTTTAAAAAAAAAGGAAGTAATTTAAGCGGAAATTACGGCACCCACAACTAAAAGCTTAAAATCTGGCAAAATGTTGTCAGAAGACTGCGGCTAGGAGGGGCTGAGATGACAGTGCAAATTCCTGTGTATATGTTGGCGTGAGACTGAAGACGATAAGTAGACCTATGGATGTCGAGTGACTCTTAGCATAAATGAAAGCGATAACTTACACTAAATGCTTGAAAAGTTGGCAAATATTGTTGTATATTGTTCGACAGCCCGAAATCCAGCAAGCAAAAGAAGTAAATGTTAAGAATTGTGGCCGAATTCAAGTAGAACTTTTACAAATCTAAGGGATGCTGCAAAGCGAATCAGAATAATAGTTTTCTGTTTCTGATGTAACATCTACAAATAATTCCAGATTTATAAATTTTTCAATAGAGTAAAACTTAATATTCTAATAAGTATTATTCATGTGTTCTTTTGCTATCTGTGACGCAGTAAGTTATACAAGTTTTTCTTGGTTGCAAGAATTTTAAATAGTAAAGCAGACAACTTTAAAAGGTTTGCGCCGTTGCTAAATAATTTTATTTTCTATTGTGACAGGAGGTAAACGGAAAGTTTTTTATTTAAGCTTAATTGCAAATACACTCAACAAAAATTAATACTTAAATTACTTAAATAAATAATTATTTAATATTTTCTGTACAAAATATGACAAGTGTATGATACAAAATGAATGAGTAAATGATTGTGAATGAATGATTTTATAAAAAATAAATTTTAAAAATATTTTATAGTTGAAAAGAACAAATCAAAGGAAATGAATTAAAGACCTTGAATTGTTGAAAAACACAATAAGCACCACTCACACATACACTGAGAGACACAAGTTAAAAAAAATAAGACATGCTGAAAGATCTTTGTCATTTAAGAAAAAAAATGCTGGTGTAGCAATTTTATTTTATACAAATTCCACAAGTGAAATGAGCCATAAAATAAAAAGCAAAGACCAGAAGTTAAAACAAATAGTTAAGAGTAGAAAATCATGCCCGAAACATGGTGAATTTAAGCAAAATACACTCAAAAGACACTCAGAAAAAATCTTATTTATATAAAAACATTTACAGAATGAAAGTTAGAAGAGATAAAGAAAAAATAATTTGTTTTATTTTTTTTACAAAAGAGTTGCTCTAAAGAAATTTTTCTTTTTCTTTTGGCAAAAAAAAAGACATTTGTGTTCTTGTATGCCAACAAGAACATTTTTTCTTTTACATTATGTGGTGGTTTTAGGTTTTTTTTGTTTCTTGTACATTTCCTTACTTTTTTTCTTTTTCTGACATTATTTTTTGTCGTACGCAGTAGGAGTTCTTGCAATTTGAATTAAGTAAAATAAGATTTTTACGTTGAATTTTTAATTTAATTTTATTAATTATTTGTTGAAAGCAAAAGCTAATAAAAGACTTTTTCCTAGGTTTTATTCAGAATAGTACACTACTTGCAGAGACACTTAAACACAGAAGATACTCACAGAACACACATGAACTTATTTGTTGTCATTTATTTTAAATTTAATTCTGAATGCTTACAAACACACAAAAATTAACACAAATTGTAACAAAATATTAATTCTAAGGATTATCCTTTAAAACTAAAAAAAAAAAAAAATAAACAACAAATAAATGCAATTTCATACACACAATTATCTAATACACACACATTCTCATATAATCTTTAAAAGATGGAAGTTGAAATGTTGAATGCATGACAGCACTGCAAAGGGTCCTTTGAAAATTTAGATTTTTTTTTGAAATTTATACAAACAAACTTAATTTTATTTCTCCAACAACGCTTTTGGGATCTTGTTTTTATTACAGCTTTTAAAAACTGATTTCAGCTTGAATAGAGTTATAATTGCTTGTAATGCCACACCAAGGAATCCTTACAGAGAAAGAAGGATTTTGCACTTGTTAATAGTTTTATTTATTTTAAGAGTAAAATTTTATATTGGCGTAAACTTAAGCTGAATTGAAATTATTCCTTAGTCAAAACTTATTTTAAAACAAAAAAGTTATCGAACAAAATCAGATCAACCGCTAAAGCCCGTTCGTCTGTGTTTCCAAATTAACCTCAATGTGTCCCGACTGTCACCGTCTCACTTTAAACATACCTGGTTTCCATTTCTGAAGATTTTCTTATTACCCTGCCTGGAATAGACTCTACTGCTTATATTTAGCTTACCCGTTCGCCTTGCAGTGTTTTCCTACTCATGCTAATGTGTCCTTTACCGCACATTGTCCTTTATCGATGGTCCTTTATTGCACATGGTTTCCATGTCTGATGATTTTCAAACTACTATTCCTAGCATGGATTCAGTTGCTTCTATTTAGCTCTCCGTTTGCCTCGCATAATGTCCGTATTCGTCCAAATGTGTTCTCGTTTGTCCCCGCATGTCGTTACCACACCTGGTTTTTATGTCTGGAAATTTTCTATAACCATGCTTGGTATTGACTCTGCCGCTTCGTTTTAGCTTTCCGTTCGCCTTGCAGCGTTTTCATATTCATCCCAATGTGTCCCCGTCTGTCCCTGCCCGCCCTTTATCACACCTGGTTTCCATCTCTGACGAGTTTCATGTTACCATACCTGGAATGGAATTTGCAGCTTCCATTTAGCATTTCCGTTCGCTTCTAAGTAGGGCCTCGTCTGTCCTCGCCTTTCCTGGTTTCTATCTCATAAGATTTTATTATTTATATGCCTGGGATTGACTTTGCCGCCTTTATTTAACTTCACCGTTTACCATACTAAAACGACTGGGATAGACTTTACCGCATCTATTTAGCTTCTTCGTTCGCCTCGCAGTGTTCTTCTATTTTCCCAATGTCTTCTGTCTGTCCCTAATGGTCCTTTATAGCATCTAGTTTACATCTCTGAAGACTTTCATATTTATACGGCTGGAATACACTCTGCCGCTTCTATTCAGTTTTCCCGTTCGACAAGCAGTCTTTCCACATTCGTACCAATGTGTTCCCGTCTGTCCCCGCCGGCCCTTTATCTCTATGGTTTCCAGCCCTAAAGATTTTCATATTGCCATCCGTGGGACTTACGCTGCAGCTTCTGTTTAGCTTCCGCTTCTCCACGAAGTGTTTTCGCATTCGTCACAATGTTTTCTCGTCTGTTCCCGCCTTCCTTTATCCCACCTGGTTTCCATCTTTGAAGAGTTTTATATTACTACATCTGGGATAGGCTCTGCCGCCTTAATTTAGGTTTCTCGTTCACCACGTAGCGCTTCTACATTTGTCCCAATGTATCGCCGTTATCTTCGCAGTCCTTTACCACATCTGGTTTGCATCTCTGAAGATTTTCATATTGGCATATCTGGAATAGACTCGGTTGCTGCTATTTAGTTCTGCCGTTTGCCACACAGTGTTTCCCTATCCGTCCTCGCCGGTTTTTTATCACACCTGACATCCATTTTTGGGGATTTTCACACTAAAACGACTGGAATAGAGTTTACCGCATCTATTTAACTTTTCCGTTCGCCTCGCAGTGTTTTCCCATTCGTCCCAATGTCTCCCGTCTGTCCCTACCAGTCCTTTATAGCATCTAGTTTACATCTCTAAAGATTTTCATATTTCCACGGCTGGAATGCACTTTGCCGCTTTTATTTAGCTCCCCCGTTTGCCTTGCAGTCTTTCCCCATTCGTCCTAATGTGTCCCCTCTTGTCCCCGCTGGTCCTTTATCACACATGGTTTTCATCTCTGAAGATATTCTAACAACGATGCCTAGGTTGGAGTCAGTTTCTTTTATTTAGCTTCCCCGTTCGTCTCGCTGAATTTTTAAATTCGTCCCAACGTGTCCTTGTCTTTCTCCGCCTGTCCTTACTACACCTGGTTTCTATGTCTGGAAATATTTATATAACCGTGCCTACTATTGACTCTGCAACTTTTTTAGCTTTCAATATGTTCCCGTCCATCCTCGCCTGTCTTTTATTACACCTGGTGTCTATCTCTGAAGGTCTTCAAGTTACTATGCCTGGGACGGACTCTGCAGCTTCTATTTAACCTCCCTTCGCCTTGTAGTGTTTTACCCAATGTTTTTCCGTCTGTTCAAACCTAGTTATCACATCTGAAGATTTTCATATTACCATGTCTGGGATGGACTCTACCGCCTTTATTTAGTTTATTCGTTCACCTCTCAGGGCTTTCCCATTCGTCACAATATGTCACTGTCTGTCTTTGCCTTTCCTTTAGCACACCTAATTGCCATCTCTGAAGAATCTCATATTGACATGCCTGGGAAATACTATGTCAAATCTATTTAGCTTCCCCGTTCGCCCCGCAATGTTTCCCTATCTGACCCAATGTGTCCCTGTCTGATCTTTATCACACCTGTTTTCCATCTCTTCATACTACCATGCCTGGTTTAGATTTTACCGCTTCTACTTAGCTTCCAGGTTAGCCTCGTTTTGTTTCCCTAATCTTCCCAATGTGTCCCCGTCCATCCTTTCGAATTTAAATATATCCTAAACTTTCTATAAAAGCTATTTTTACTAGTACATTAGTACTTATGTTCTAGTAATAAAAATAGTCAATTATTGTAGATGTCTTTTGTCTTACAGTATTTTTTGATGCCATTTTTGCATTGCTTTCCAATTTGGTAAAATTTAATTTTCCCCATTTGTCCATTTCAGTGAATGTTTTCCCTTTCTTTCTTTTCTGAGACCATTGACAAACACTAACAAGTTTAAGATGATAAAAATCCTTCATTTTTCAAAAGGACCGCTTGCAACACTATCGCGAATGTAAGAATTTATGATTCTTAGTATTAAGAGTTTCATTTTTTATGTTTTCAATACATAACCTTGTTTTAAAAATTTAAAAAATCTAGACCTTGTTTGTTTAAATAATTTAAAGATGTAGGTAACTAAAATAAAATATACTTTTGGGGACCCTACACATTGCGACTGGTTGTAAAATTTTACTAAGTTGCACTTTGAGTTGTAATGTTAAAAATCCAGACTGATACAGCAAATATAATTTGTTTCTGAATTAAATTAGAAATTTGTTAAAAAAAATTCAAAAGTTTAAACGATCAGTTTTAAACTCCATTTTACATCTAATCGCAAAGTGATTGGGTGGCACTTTATGAAGAATTTATATTTTCTCGCATGTTGTACTGATATTTGTAGTGTTTAATTCAGATGGATGTTGGAGGGTGAAAGAGTGTGGGTGTTATTGTTTAAAGGTGTTAAAGCATTTGGGTGTTTTGTATGGTAAATTATGTTTTTTAATTTTATTCTTTTTCAAAATTAATTATATTAAATAATTATTCTTGTGTTTTTTTACTATTTACAAATATAAAGATGTTTTAATATGCATGTGCTGAATTATTTACATGCACTCAATTTTAAAATTACATAAAAATTGTGTATTTATACAAATGCAAAAAAAAAAAGCATGAAAACTCATTTTTTTCCTATTGCAAAAATTAACAAAACACAAAAAAACTGTTTAGAATTAAAATCAAAGTAAAGTTAGTAATGCAAGTTTATTTTAATAAAATAAAAATAATTTTTTATGTTTTTCGGGTCATTTTTTCTAAAGAGGAATTCTGAATTAAAAAGATTTTTGATTTCGTTTTTAAATTTAAATTTTTCTTTATTAAAAAGTTTTTTATACCAATATTTTCGAAACATTTGTTCTTTAAAAAGGTACCTTTTTAAAAAAGTACTTTTTTTAAAGTATCTTCTTTAAAAAAGCCTGGCTTTTAAAATTTATTTTTAAAAATGAGTTAAGAAAAAGAAACTTGTTGAAAGTTATTATATCTTTTTTTAAGTACTTTTTTTTCAATAAAAAAGTACCTTTTTTAATATATGCGAACAGTATTTTAAGAAAACACATAAAGCTTTGTAACTTTATATAAAGTATTAAAAGTGAATACTAAAAAAGATAAAAATTGCCTTAGAAAAAAACTTTTGTAAAAAGTATCTTTCTAAAAAATAATTGCAAGGCTTATTTTAAAAAATTGCTGGTGCAAAAAGATTTTGAAAAAGTTACTTTATAAAAAAGGAAATCTTTTAATTATCTTTTGTCAAAGTGTTTCTTTAAATAGTTTTTTTAAAAGAACCATTTTAAAAGGCTTTCATTGGGACAACCTAACTCTGAAAAAGTACTTTAAAAAAGAGAACTTTTAAAGAAATGTTTGTGTGTTCAAAATAATTGTGAACTATTAAATTAGCAAATTGCTTTTTAAAAGGGTAAAGTATTTTTTTTTATAAAGAAGTATATTTTTAGTTAAATTTTTTTTCTTGGGTTTGAAAATTATTGTTTTGTGAAATTATTAAAATAATGGGTTTAAATGTTTTATATAAGGAGTCATGCAATATTTGAATGTGGGGCATTGGACACGATTTAAATGCAAATTTTACTTTATGTTTAAATAATGATTAAAAATGATTTAAAATTTTTTATTCAACTAAATACATAAAATACAAAATATATATTTTACAACGTTTCTAAATTATTTCTGTGTGAAAATATTTCTAATTCCATTTTACATTCATATATTCCATTTACATACATATATTTTCAGAAAGATTTATATGTCTACTGTTGAGCTTCAGGTTAAAAGAACAGTTAAATTATTCGTGTTATTTATGTATAATGAGTTAAATAATTTATTAATAAATAGTTTAACTTTCTTATGTGGATTTAAATAAACTTACCTTTTTTTTAGAATATTTATGTTTAGTTTTCCACTAATTAAAGAATATTATTATTTATTAAATTGGTATAGTATATTCTTAATATTTTTGTATAATTTAACCACTTACATTTGTACCTTTTGTTTAAAAGATGTTAAAATTTTAAATTAGTAACAGAAACAAATCCTTTTTAAATCAAAATTTATTCTTAATATATTTTTAATTCAAACCAATTTGTATGTTTATGGGTTTTAAATTGTTGCCATTATGCTTTAGAACAATAATATGTTTCCTAGATGCTATAAAAAACAAACGATTTTAATGAAAAAAATAAAAATCATAAAAAACCCCATAATATCAATTCTCCAAAGTGCCATTATCCACACTTTGTCTGATTGTAAGTAATTGTTGTTTGTACCAAATGGGGGGGTGTAGTTTGTTAAAAAACTATTATTTTGCTATAAATGTTAAATAGTAATTCAACATATCTTTACAGTCGTCTAAATTTACAGTTGTTTTATTTATGTAAAAAAAAGTACTTAAATTATTTAGTAAGAAAATAAGGGAAATTAATTTATAGTATTTTAAAAAGGGGCTCTAAAAAATATTGTTAAGAGGAAGTTAGAGGATCATAATTTAAAGTATTTAAAAAAGGACTTAAAAACTCTATTACGATAATTTTTTATAATTGCGCATAAAAAGTACCTTTAAAAAGTCCTTACATAATTTAAATAAAGTTAAAAAAGGGAGCCTTTTGAAATCAGTTTTCCAAACAACATGTTTAAAAAATTTAAAAGTACTTTTAAAAATGTCGCTTGTGAAAGCGGTTAGACAATTAAGAAAATATATTTTTAAAATTTCACAATGAAAAATTTGCTTTTAAGGTCTTTTAAAAAACCTTATTGAACACAGAACGGAACCTTATAAAAAATTACTAAAAAACATGTTTAAGTACTATTAAATAAAAAAAATTGCCTTTTTTTATTATGCACCCATTTCGTTTGAAAAAGTATTAGTGCAAAAATCATTTGAAAGTTAAATTTAAGATATGCAGCTTTTAAAATATCTGTCTCTAGAAGCTCTTCTATAAAAGCTTTAATGTTATAAATTAATTTTTACTTTTTAAAGAGGACTAAAATAAGGATTTAAAAAAAAAAAAAGAAAATTATTCGGTTAAAGCTCTCAATACTAAGAAATACCTTTTTACGAACATAACATTATTAAAGAGAGAATTTGGTAAAAATTTGTTTTTAGGTACTTAAATAAAAGGTACATTAATAAAAGTCCTGTTTCCTTGTTTATCTACCTTTAAGAAAAGTCTTGTAAAAGTACTCTTAAAAAGGTGCCGGAATGAAGAAAATTGTTTTGTTTTTGGGAAAGGTACCTTTTTAAAAAAAGAAATCTAAGAAGTATATACTAACTAACTCTTAAAAAATTTATTACTTTTCTTTATTTATATTTTATCTTATAAAGGTTACTGGCCAGACTGTATTTAATTTCTGAAATTTAGTTTTTATAAATTTAGCTAATAGGTTGTAGTTATTATTTTTGTTTGTAAAATAGTAAAAAATAAAAATAAATTTAATTTCATCACGACAAAACAATCAAAAGCATAATAACAAAGTACGTTTATAAAAAAGTACATTTTTTAAAAGTACTTTTTAACAAAGTACTTTCTTCAAAAGTACATGAAAAAAGTAACTTTTAAAAACAAATATCAAAAATCACTTTTAAGCGACATTCTTAAAAAGTACTTTTAAACAAAAATTTTTTTAACAAACATTTACCTACAAGCGTAGCGTTTTCTTTTAAATCTTACTTGCCAATTTTTGTCAGTATATTTTTTGTCATTATTGTGTAAATGAGAACCTCTTGAAGAATTGAATTCTAACACTTCTTCTGTGTTTGGATTTTCATATATTTAAATGAGATGCCATAAAAATTTGTGGCCAAAAAGTTTTTCTTTGTTGTTTCGAATAATAAAAACAATCATAAAATATTTTGGGTATGAAAAAAAGTTAATGGTTTTTTTTTTAGAAAAAAAAAACTAAAAACTATCAATGAAAATATGTATATGTGTTAGTAGCATCATTTAGGTTTAAGAGGAAAGAAAAAAGAAAAATTATTTTCTTGATGTCTTTTCGAGGTTGCCATTTTTGTACTTTTTGAGGAACAATTTTGTGACGGTAGTACGAGTAATGACACTTTTGTATTTTTTATACATATTTTGCTTATGGATTTTATATTCTTCATGCATCTGTTTTCGAAGTAATTTAAATTTATGGTTTAGTTTTTAAAAGACTTGTGATTACTATAGTAAATAGACAGATATAATTTGAAATATAAGGAGAATTATTATCTTCCATTTTATACAAAGTACTAAATATGATTTCCATTATAATCTCGCACTTTTTTGTGTTAATTTTGTTCTTCTTCTCTTTTGAAGTGTGTTAACGATTTTATCAACATTGGAGTTTTGTTTACGAATTTATAAACTTAAAGATACATATCAATAATATTCATTGAAATTTCAAATGAAAAAGAGGTTAAAAAGAAATAAAATTTTGAGACGCTCTGTCCTTTAAGTCACAACAATAAATGGAAAAAGTTACATTTTAAGCAGATTGAAGTGATTCAAGGCAATAAAAATTTACGATTGATTTGTTTTTGAAAAGCTAGAAATAAAGATTTAAAAATAATAATTGTATTTGTTAGGTAGAAAAATTTATCAAGGGACTTAATAAGAACTACTTGAAAAATAAATAACAATCTCTTTCAAATATTTTAGAATAAAGGAAATAACAAAGAGCAGACTTTATGGGCAGCATCTGAATACTTGCTTTTACAGACTGCTGAGGTTGAAAGGATATCTGAAACAATATGATTGGTCAAAATGTTAACAATGCGTCTTAAGAATGAAGCAGCTCTTACGAATGAATGATTGGTGAATCGTCCAATCATTGTCGAAAATCATAGACACGTAATCTCCAGCAGAGAAAAGTTGTGGGCAAATATATTTTATTTATTCCAGATAGCCATTCTAGGTCAAACGAATCCTTGAAGCATATTTCTCTAGGAAATAGATATCACCCAGATGAATCAAACTTGGACTTAAGGAGAGAGAGTCTAAATCTCTTTATAGAGAAATCCGAATAAACCTTTTGCTCCTACTCCCTGATCATTAAGCGTTCTTTAGGCGTAGGTTCGACCAGAGAGGAAGAATGTAAACTGATTCAGTTGGGACACAAGGTGGACAAAAATTATTGTCTTTACAGTTAAAGATGGTTAGGTGCCTCATTTACTACTAATGCGACTTTGTTACTCCTTCCGGTTTCTTTCCAATAAAGTGTTCAATATTTGATTCCAAATACTGAGACTTACACAAGTTACCAGGGGTTCGCTTATTTGCAGCAGCCAGCAACAATGCATAACACGAACTTAATTGCCTACAAGAAATATTTAATGTCATTGATTTAAGTACTTTAATGGCATATAAACGCTAAACGCTATAGTTTGATGTAGGGATTATATTTAGACTTTCACACTAACAAATGTGAACTAATATAACTTTAAAGCAGTTATTTCTCTAACGATAAGAACCTGTATAAATTGGTTGCATTATAGAACTCATTGCGTGGAAGACATAGCAATAACAATGCCATAAGATAAAGGAAGGTATTGTTCATCAATGTTTTCCATTGACATACCATCAAGTAAAACTTAAAAACATCTTATATTTTAAGGCGAAGATTTGTAAGTTCGAAGGAGCCGATAAAAACCTGAGTTCTTTAAAATTGTATCGTGGAACAGGTTTTATATTTGGCGTTCACATCCGACTTAAAAATTATTATTCGTATCGCCTTGTGGACGTGTCCTGACAACACAGAAACAAAAAATATACGAACACAACCAACATTGATATTAACCAAGGACTCCTATTCGAACTATTAAGCAGCATTTGAAGTCGGCGGAGACGAAATTCTCACTGACATAAACGCTATGCTTAGACGAGATTGCAAACATCTTCTTAACAATACGATCATAAAATCAATAAATAAAAAAAAAAAAAAAATTACGGACTCCAAAATAAAATTCAAGAAATGTTCAGTGCAGCCCCCTGGATATACTGCTACTTCCAGCAATAGCAAAGACTTGAGCGTGGCGTTGGGTAAAGCAGAAATCATAAAACTAGCAACAATGCATTTAATGAAGTTTGACGAACCTGCAAATCCTATATCCCGCAACATACGAAATGTTCGAGGATGGATAAGACTAAAAGGAAGCCCAGCAAAAAATTTTAGAAAAGGTAATCGAAATTATAATTCATTATTGCAGGAAGGACTTCCAAACTAGATTAGCAACCTAATGATTTTAACAAGGCATGAGACTTTCATAATCATTTACTGAGAATTGATCACATTGATTATTGTAGGAAACAATGAAGATCCTTGGTACATATTTTAAGGTATTCTCTTTTAGCTTAAAGAATTAGTTCAATTAGGAGTACTACTTCCTTATTGGAAAACTAATGTAATGTGTTTTGTAAGCGAGTAACAAAAAATAGGAATCACAACAGTATGTCATTATATGACAAGAACTTTTTATGATAATGTCTAATTTTTTGATGGAAGGATATTATTATTTTGGCCGAACATGAGAGGGTCTGTTCTGTAGGTAAAGTGAGAAATTTGTCGTATGAAAATATTTAAGAGATTCTATTTAACAGAGGATGGGCCAAAGTTAATCCTGAATTTTTGTCTTTACGCTATATTGCATAGTTCATGATTAACTCTAGACCAGCCAATGTAAAACTGGATGGCTATAATATTTTTAAGTGAGAAATTTCTTTCTTTAGTTGTAGAATAGAGGCACATATTACAGTTAAATTGTTTGGTTGGCACTGGCTGGACTTAATAACGTATAATTGTAAGATCTAAAATGTGATTAATTATAATTTGTAGAATTATATTAAAGGTCTTAAATAATAGTTAAGATAGTGGGCAATTGAAGCTTTTTAGCGCCATTGTGCAAAAGATCCTCAGCGTTTTTTTATTTACTAATATTTATTCATTCAAGTAAATTTCTATATTCAACAACTTTGCAAAGTTAGGTGTGGCTTTGAAATACACTGGATAGTGTTTTGCATCAAAATGCGGTATGAAGTTTTTTGTCAGTTAATCGTCAAAATATTACAGCATCTCTTGCAAACTTAGAACTCTCCAACATGGTAGCAGTTATAGTTGCCAAACTCATTCATAGTTTTTTCCTCCAAGGAAATATTAACTTTTGTGATACCAAGTGTCCTTTTATAGACACAGTACCTTTACATCATTCTTCTGTGTGACCTTCTACAGTACTTAAATTTGTTCAACTCATTAAGTCGCTTTAGGCCAATGTTTACATTCTCCGTTGCTATAGTGAGCCTGTAGCAATGCTATAGGAGAAGTTTCAAGCCACTTTCAATTTGTGAAGAAAATAAAAATTTTTAAATGATTCAAAAGAATATTGCGAGATCCAAGGATTAAAACTTCTATAGAGAAACAGACCGCCGATATTAAAAACTCTTTTAATGTTAATTTAAAATTCTTTTAATCAGGCTTAAATTTATTATGAATGCTGGATTGAATGAAATTTTTTTTTATGCTAAAATAGGTTTAACATTATAAATTTAAATTTAAATGTTGAAACTTTCACAGTCCCCGTATATATAATTTCCTAATTTTAACTCTTATTACAAACTTATTACTTCAAGATTATATTTCCATAAAAATTATAAAACTCTTAATTCTTAACTTAATTTATAAAGCCTACTTTGGGGCTGATATTCAATTTTTTTTTTTTTTTTCAAAAATCGTATTTACTTACGTTTCAGCTTTCGTAATACGTACGTTTATCAAATATCTGCACGATAACTTACCCAATAATGGCACAGCATCTGATGTAGCCGGCATGGTTTCGGCCACCATATTAAGGAACACAGTAAGTGACAGTAAAATTGTAACTCCTACAGAATGGACAAAAAGTAGACGAAAAAAAAAACAAAGAAAAATTTATGATTAATATGGAATTTATAATAAGTTTTTTTCATACAAAACTACTTATCTGAGTTTTGGTTTAATTATTATTTTTTTTTAAGTTTTAGGTGTTAAAATACTTATTGTTGTTGTTGTTCTTTTCTTTGTTGTATTAGCCAAAATAAATTATTAATCCTCCATGTAGTTAGATTGTTTCAGGCTGATGTTAACTTTAAATCATGTTTTCTATATATTTTTTTGTCCATTTGAGGAACCGAGGAGCGAGAGAGGGGTCAAATAAAAAACTACTACCATATTCTCTGCGCTGAACCTCAGAATGTCATTATCATTTGAATATATGTCGGTGTCAAGTGATATGATTTAATTTTTAATACTTTTTTTGTTTCATTAAAATGTAAGTGAAAAAATGATTTGTTTTTTTAGGCCAAAATTCATAAATTTTTTAATATTGGTTTTGATTTTTGTAGTTTCTTTTTATTCAGAACTTTATTTGCCATTTAGATTTTTTAATTTTCTTCTTTCAAAAAGAATATTTTTATTATTAAAAGTGTCAATCAAAAATAACCCTGACCTTAAAATTTAACTGTCAGCTTAAATTAAGTTTCTTATAATTTTGTTTGTAAGAGAATTAAAAAAATGAAGCAGTGTCAAAGTATTGGGGAAAATATATTCATACTTTACTCTTAGGCACAATAAAATTTTCTTTTAATTTTCTATAATGCAGTGAGCGAAAAAAATTAAAAAAGTAAACAAATAAATAGTGTAATTTTAGTAAATTTAAGCAAGACACTGTTAAAATGTGTTAGTGCTATACAATGTTCAAAGCACAAAATGTGTTTGTGTGTTTGTTTGTCTATCGGAAAGCTATTGCTGTCTACTCCAATGGACCGATATTCCGAGAAATTTTACGGTTTGTGATCAGATATGCAGTTTGTAAAACAGGGTACTTATTTTTTTAATATTTCTCTTGGGCGTGGCACTTCTCATACAAAGTAAATATTCATTATAGTCAATAAGACATAAATTGGAATCTTTATTTTATGGTAAACTAGCAGTGGCCACGACTTCGTCTGCGTATCATTTCTAATTTTCTTAAAACTAAAATTGAACTATTTATTCTAGAGTTCTCAAGGCAGTGTTAAAAATTTTCCATCTACAAAAATAAAAATTGCTGGCAACTATTTTTGTACCATTATACTTAGGGATAGAACGATACCACTAGGGTATCGATATTTTTACTCGATACAGTATCGTTTGAAAAATATTGATACGTACTTAATATCGAACAAAAAGTATCGATATCTACTCGTATCGGTTGACTTTTTCATAAAATTAAAGCAAAAAAAATACATATCGCTAGTCTCATGCAGTGTGACCGTTGTTGCTATTAAAGTACCAAATTGGTATTTTTACGAATGCTATTTTAGTGCCTCCTTTTTAAAAAAGAACTAAATCTTCCACTTTTGTATTTCACTCTTTTCTGACCCTTTTTTTGTTATATGGTACTTTTTTGATTTTCAATTTAGATGGTTGTATTTTGAGTCTGCTGCAAGAAGAACATTGGAGCAATAGTGAATTTTGCAACACTTTTTTGTTTGTACACAGTTCGAAGAAAGAAAACCTCTAATATAGAAAAACTACATATCATTCAAGAAGGTTTTTCTACTACGAGGGCTGCTCTATATATTTCTGGCCTAATAGTGAAAATGCGAATATTTATAATCAAAAATGGTTTTATTGTTTTTCAAAGTATTCTCCAGCATGATTTATACACTTTTGCATGCGCTCAAACCAGTTGTCGAAGCACTTTTTCCACTCCGATTGAGACACCTCTAAAACATGGTTTTTGGACACTTCAACAGCTTCTTCTGGCGACGAAAATTGATGACGGATGACCCATTAATTCGCCGTTTTGGCTGGTCAAAAATGCTCTGGTTTGAGCCGATGTGTGAGAGCTCGCATTGTCATGGTTAACAATGATTCCTCTTCTCCTGTTGGTTTTTCGAATTTCTCCGATGACTTCAGGCAAACAAATTGCAGTGTACCACTCAGAAGTGACCGTCCTACGTTGCTCAAGCGGAACAGTCGCCACATGACCAGTTTTGCCGAAGAAACAGGCGACCATTTGCTTCGAAGTGCTTCTTCCACGAACAACTTTCGTAGGATTTTGCTCGTCTTTGAAGACCCACACGGTCGATTGTTGTTTCGTTTCGGGCTTATACGCATAGATCCATGATTCTTCACCTGTGACGATCTTATAAACGTCTTTTGAAGAACCGCAATCGTACTTTTGCAACATTTCTTTGCACCAATCGACACGAGCCTTTTTTTGAGCGACTTTCAAATTGTGCGGGATCCAACGAGAACAAACCTTTTTTACGGCCAGGTGTTCATGCAGTATCGAATGTATGCTGGTGGAAGAAATGTCCAAGGATGTCTCTATCTCTCGGTATGTCGCATGTCGATCTTGCATTATGACTTCACGCAGGGCATCAATGTTCTCTGGCACAACAGCCGTTTTCGGACGACCTTCACGGAATTCGTCTTTGAGCAAGCTTCTGCCACGATTAAATTCATTATACCAATATTTCACAGTGCTATAGGATGGTGCTTCATCGCCATACAAAGATTTAAGTTCATCAATGCACTCTTGTCGTGATAATCCACGTCGAAAGTTGTGAAAAATGATGGCACGAAAATGTTCACGAGTTAATTCCATTTTTTTCTATATTATTTTTTCAAGTCACTGTAAACAACACAAATAATGGTCGTACGTCAAAACGTTTTGAGTGAGATTATGCTTAAAAATGACAAACTTTCCAATGGAAATGTCAAATTGCACTTGGCAGCACTCAGTGTTGCCAGGCCAGAAATATATATAGCAGCCCTCGTATAAATAAAATTTATTTAAAAAATTTTTTTTATTCTTAAAACCATGAACAAATATAAAACAAATTTTCAAAGTGCGTCTTCTTAGATCATCCACCAAAAATATTTATCAGAATTGTTTTAAAATTTTCTAAAAAAGAATATATAAGTAATACATATCGGTTATGAAGCTGAAAGTGTTTTAAGTGCTGAACAGTTTTTTTAAAATGTTTATAATTGATATTAAAAGTAAAATATTTATATTGTATCAATAACAAGTAAGAGTGCTATATTCGGCTATGCGGAATCTTATATACCCTTTACCATCTACATAAATCTAGCTAAGTGAAGTAAGTCCAATCTAAAAAGCGAATATATAGGTGACAGAGAATTAAAAAAAAGTTGGTAGTGCATATCATAATTTTACACAAAAATGCCATCGGCTCATAATGGGATAAGAATTTAAAATCATTTTAATATTTCCTTAAAACTCTTCAAAAGCTTTAAAATGATACGCATATTGATATTTCAAAGTGCAATCTGGCATTTCCATAGGAAAGTTTGTCATTTTTAAGCATAATCGTACTCAAAACGATTTGACGTACGACTATTATTTGTGTTGTTTACAATGACTTGAAAAAATTAATATAGAAAACAATGGAATTAACTCATGAACATTTTCGTGCCATCATTTTTCACAACTTTCGACGTGGATTATTACGACAAGAGTGCATTGATGATGCCGTGCGTGAACTCATAATGCAAGATCGACATGCGACATACCGAGAGATAGAGACATCCTTGCACATTTCTTCTACCAGCATACATTCGATACTGCATGAACACCTGGCCGTAAAAAAGGTTTGATCTCGTTGGATCCCACACAATTTGAAAGTCGCTCAAAAAAAAAAAAGGCTCGTGTCGATTGGTGCAAAGAAATGTTGCAAAAATACGATTGCGGTGCTTCAAAAGACGTTTATAAGATCGTCACAGGTGACGAAGCATGGATCTATGCGTATGAGCACGAAACTAAACAACAATCGACCGTTTGGGTCTTCAAAGACGAGCAAAATCCAACGAAAGTTGTTCGTGGAAGAAGAACTTCGAAGCAAATGGTCGTCTGTTTTTTCGGAAAAACTGGTCATGTGGCGACTGTTCCGCTTGAGAAACGTAGGACGGTCACTTCTAAGTGGTACACTACAATTTGTTTGCCTGAAGTCATCGGAGAAATTTGATTGACAATGGATCAGAGCGTTTTTGACCGGCCAAAACGTCGAATTAATGGGTTATTCGCCATACAGCCCTGACTTGGCACCTAATGACTTCTTCTTGTTTCCGCACATCAAAAAAAAATGTGTTTTCAACGATTTTCGTCGCCAGAAGAAGCTGTTGAAGTGTTCAAAAACCATGTTTTAGAGGTGTCTCAATCGGAGAGGAAAAAGTGCTTCGACAACTTGTTTGAGCGCATACAAAAGTGTATTAATCATGCTGAAGAATACTTTGAAAAACAATAAAATCATTTTTGATTATAAATATTCGCATTTTCACTATTAGGCCAGAAATATATAGAGCAGCCCTAGTAGATTACTTTAATTGTGGTTGATTTTTTTCAAATATTAATATTTCATGATATTCTCATGAAATATTTACTGCAGGGAAAGCAGCTACTGCTCATATAGCTCATCAGTGGATTTTATCCAAATTTTGTTCAGAAAGCCAAATTGTTTTATTGAGAACTACATTGAATCAATAAATATATAGAAAAAAAAAACAATAAAAAACTTAAAAATCTTTTATACAAAAATATAGTAATCATTCAGTAACTATTTTTAGTTTTTCTTTCATTTTTCTAAATAAATATAGTTACTCAATGGTTACTGTGTTTTTTTTTTTTTTATAAAATTTTAAGTTTTTTTTCAAATATAGAATTGTAGTAGTAGAGGATATTTGTAGGTTCATATGCCGACGTTAAAGTACTTTTGGCCACATGGTTTTAGTCAGGACAAAATTGGAAACAATCCGAGAATTATTCAAACCAATCCCATTTTGTTTTTTAGTATTTGTCGACAGAGTTGAATTGGAATATATTTAAATTAAAAAGGTCCAAAAAGCCGAAAATAAGTCAATTTTCATTTTTTAAAAATGCTTAACCTATTAAGAGCCGATGTAATTTTTATGTAAAATTATATATATTCAGTAACTAAATTTTTTTTATTTTTTAATTCTCTATCGCCCCAAATATTTGCTCTTTTGATTGGAGTTAGTACACTTAACTAGATTTACGTTGATGGTAAAGGGTATATAAGATTCGGCATAGCTGAATATAGCACTCTTACTTGTTATTAAATAATTTTTTGTGCAATTTTTGAAAAGCTCCGAGCCGTAAACGTGACTGGTAGCAAAATCTATGAATAAGAATCGACCGTTTGTGCTGCATCCTGATTTTACTTGAAAAAAAGTTTTAAAATGAACTAACGTTTGCTTAATGATAAAATAATCTCGGTTGGAAGATAATTTGCCTGTAAAACGACCGAAATAATCGACTTTCTGACACGACTGACCCGTTTATAATGTCGTAATAACACCACGTGTTCGACCTGTTCAAGTGAAAACATCGTGGCCATGAGGGGCAGTGTTGAAGAGGTTCAGAATTTGTATATATTTCGTCGCTCTTAACAAAAGAGACTATTTACTACCTTACAAGGTAAAACTGGAACGTAATGTGTATTAAAGAAGAGTCGGGTCTAAATAGAAACAAACCAATCGATAGCACGCGTAAAACTTTTATTGAGTGACGTGATCAAAGAAAAGTTTCGGCATCAGCATGAGTGGGCGTGGTGTACATCTGTCTGATATAATTTTTGATTTATAATTAAAAAAAAACTTACTCATTCTGCTGCAACAATAATATCAATCTAAATTTTTTGTTAATTTTATAATGAAAAATAAAGTTCTTATTGTAAAACCCGATAGTTGCTTAGATTTTTACATTACCACACATTTTTTTGGACGTAATTAAAACGTTTCTTACTTCATAGGTAGCAAAAGCTTATACACATAATTTGCTTTAATTATTTTAATGAACTTTAAATTAGTTAGACCTTTTTGACTTAATTACTCGTTGAAAGGTTAAACCTAACGCAATAGCATAATATTGCTTGTGGGAAGTCATAATATTTATGACTTCATAATAAACAAAAATAAAACTTTAAAGTACAACATTTATTTACACTTTATTTTTAGAACAGCATAATAAAGAAGAAGAAGAAGTTTTCTATTGTTATGCCACTTTTACATTTTTTATTTGCTGCTGTTGTGTTATTTTGCTATCAAAACTTACTTAAAGTTTGGCGAACGTTTTTGTAAATATTCCAAAGACTGTTTTCCGAAACAAAATGGAAAAAACAGCTTTTTAATTCAAACATGTTTCGTTTTGTTTGCAACAAATACAATGGAGGTTGTGAACTCTAGCACCAGCAGCAGCTTGCAAGAGTAAATTATAATCTCGCTATTTTATTTTTAAAGAAAGTGTGTGGTGTCAACAGGGGTACCGTGATTTTTTTTCATTTTTTTTTATTTTATAAAAATGTCTATAAATATATTTTGTGACAAACAGAAAAACACAAGAAGAAAGTAAATGTGTTTGTACACATGTTTAATTTTTAAATGTAAAATGAGAAAAAAAAAATCATGAAGAGTCGAGACTGAGGTAGCTCCCCAAGCTTAAATATATGCTAGAATGAAAGAATAACGTTAAGGTAAAAGATCTTTTCATCACATGGTAAACAAAATTAATTTTGGTTTTATTTTAACATATAAGTTCTCGGAACAGGCTCTCCTGCCTTTATTAATCACGGGACAGTCGAATCCTTTTGGAGTATGTAGCCAACAATTGAGGATTTAAAAGTCTGTTTACGTTTTTATAATCGGTGCTTTGCAGTCCGAGGAATTTTAAAATAATTTATTAGTTTTGTTTTGTTTGGCTAGGTTTGGATAGGGCTGGAGGGAGACCCTTTACAATTCTTGATCTAATTTTTCTTTTGTTCGCATTTGCTATATGTTGTCTTAAAAATGGTTTTATAAAATTTCCAAAGTAAATGTGAGTCCTTCGTTTTTGCAGACGATATACAACTGTTAATTAAGGGTCATCTTCAGCTCATTGATGGTTTCGAAATTGAAATTAACACACACTTATCCAAGATGTCACTCAATGCGATAAACTCTAATTTTCGTATTAATTCTTTAAATACCAAGCCGATGATTTTCAAACCAACTTTCACTGTGATTAACCTATCCATCACAATTCATGATCAAGTTATTGATTTTGTTGATCGTATAAAATGTCTTGGTGTTACACTAGACATAAATCTTGGATTAACTGACAATATTAGTGGTCTGATCTCAAAAGTAAATTTCACTTTAAGAAGGTTGTATGCTTCAAATTTATATTTGCCCCTTTACATAAGAACGATTGTTGCTCATTTTTTATCAATGTCTTACCTCTTGTATTGTGTCTAGGTTTATTCTGGTTGTAGTGGCGAAGACCTTACTATTTAATAGAATCATACGTTTTGTATATAAATAAAAAATTCATAATCGTGTTTCTATATATGGGAACGATTTTTTGAGGTGTAGTTTTATAAACTACATTAAGATTAGATCTATTGTATTTTTCTACAATGTTATTCTAACAAACTTTCCGAAGTATGTTCGCAAACATTTCAATTTCTTGCAGAGTGTCAGAAACCCACAGCTTTCAATTCCTGTTAAAATGTGTAATATATTGTTACGAAAGTGAGAGAGTGGTGAATAAAGTTACTTTCACTAATGGTGTGTGTAATACCACAATTAGGTAACAAAAGCTGAGCAACCTCAATGGTTGCGTTGGTGGAGGTGCGTGCTGTAAACGGAAGATCGCGGGTTTCGATACCGCCTTCGGACATGCGTCCAACGTAAAATGTTATAAAAAGCAATTAAAAATTAAGAAGCAGCAGTACAAACCTCCCGAGAGGCAAAAGAGGGATTCACAGGACCGTAGAATCAAGAAGTACAGCTAGAGATAGAGCCACAAAGTAAGAATAAGAAATTTATAATGAGCCACAGTGGTATTTGCAATCAAAAGAATTCGTACGTTTGTTATCATTCTAGGTTAAGTTTGTCAAATATTTTTTTCGATTCAGTTGAACTGATCTTCTCTTTCTATTTTTTATATATTCTAATTATTATTATATATTTATTTTATATTCTAATTATTTCTTTTATTGCTTTATTTAATAAATTGTTATCCATTTATAAGTTTGTTGCCTACTTATGTACACCTGGTAATACTTGTAAAAGAACTGTATTTTTTATATTTTCCCAATTTAGAGGCGTTTGGCACCTTTTGCATCTTTAAATAAATTTCACCCTTTTTATTCTTTATTAATTCATATTTTTTTTATTAGCATTCCTATTTGTCAACTACGTGTTCGGTTACAGTATACTTTGTCATTAAGTGGGCAATAGTGTTTCTTATAATATACCGATGAAAAATTTAAAATAAACCAATAAATTTTGGATTGAGGGTCATCATTTTTTTTTAAATTTAAATTTGTAATCATTTTCTGACAATAATCATGGTGTAGAACGAGCATAAAGTGCTATGATTTTTTTGAGAATAAAATTAGAAACCGAATGGCTCTTCAATTAATGGTTCATCACCAAATGTTTTTGAAAAAATAAGTTCAAACAAAAACGACTTTTGCTAAAATTAGGTCGAAATATTATGTAACAACAAATATTTCTGTCTATATTTGCTTTTATATAAGAAGATAACGAAAACAACCAATTTTAAAAAAGATTTATCTCTCTGTCTATAACGGATCAAAAGTTTGGCCACATGCATAAAATTACATCAACAATTGGGACACCCTCTTATTTCGAAATATAAATTATATACTTGATGTCATAGCGGAGTTAGCAATACAGGTTTTTTGTAAATTTTAACCTTCTGTCTACAAATGAACTATTAGGGCACCTCTTAATTTATAAATTTAAATATTAATACTTATTACTATAACGGTCATAGCAAATGACATTCATTTTACGTTTAAAATTTAGAACGAACCTGTATTGCTAAGTCCGCATAACAACAAGTATAAATCTTGGATTTGGAAGTTAAAGGGTGCCAGAATAGTTGATGTAATTTCAAGTATGTAGCCAAATTTTTAAACCCTTGAAACTTAAAAGGGACCTGCATTGCTACGAGCTTATAATTTAAATTCAGAATTTCAAGGGTGTCCCATAATTGATGTAGATTTACTAATATGGGCCTACCTTTGGACCGTTATCTTTTGATCCGTTATAGAATGTCTATTGCTATAAATTAAAGGGTGCCCCAATAGCTAATTTAATTTGATGTGTATGGCCATTATTTTGAACCTGTATTACTAACTCCTATAATAACAAGTAGAAAATTTGCATTTGGAAATAACCCGGTGTCCCATTAGTTGATGTAATTTGGTGTATGTTGCAGAACTTTTGAACAGTTATAGACAGATAGCTAAAACTCATAAGGGAATTGTATCCGCTATAACAAGAAGCTTATAATTTGGATTTAGAAATTAAAGGGTGTTCCCAAAATTAATGTAATTTAACCTAAATGGCCATATTTTTTGAGCCGGTATAAACTTTGCTTGGTATAATAAGAAGTGTAAAAAGTTTAAATTAAAAATTAAAAGATTTTACAATAGTTGATATAATCTGATGTATATGGCCAAACTGTTGAACGGTTGTAGACAGGCGGATGAAATTTGCAAAGATATTGATTGCCAAATCTACTATAATAACCAGTATATAATTTAAATTTGGATATTAAAAGGTGCTGCTTTAGTTGCTGTAATTCAATTTATATTGCCAAACTATTGAACAGTTAAACAAGTATAAAGTTTGGAGATATAACGGTGTCCCGATAATTTATGCAATCTAGCGTATGTGGCCACACTCTTGAACCGTTATAGGCAGACAGATGAAATCTGTTTTGAAGTCATTTTTTTGTTTTTTGGTTTTCAAACACATACTTCTTTGCATATACTCATCCACAACGCATAACTTTTTTTTTATAAATGGTATTGGATTTTTCCATTTTGTCAACTTTACTTTAAGCGTTTGAGAACAGTTTGTTAAGACTGTTGTCCGATGTAAATGCTATGTATGCTGAACTTTCCTTTATCATAAAATTAAGTGTTAACTACTCTTTCCGATGTATCAGGTATATATGGAATCGTCATAAAAACAAAGATTTTATGTATCATGTATCATTAACTGTTAGAAATATTTTGATTAAATTAGTTGCCATTTTAGTAATGATATGCTTAGGCTGGCAGGAATGAAAATCCGACGGGACAATGTCAGCTTTTGGTACTAGTCAATCCTTAGGTTCTGTTTCTTTCTTATTATGATAAACATCGATTTTTCTCGTCTTCTATAGTATATTTTATTCTCCTGTGAATGTTATTTAATTCGTTTTTGATTTCACTTTCCCAAAAAGTTCGTCAGCATACATGGTGGGTAGGTTTTTCGTTTAAGTTTCCTACTGTCACTTTCAATAACTCCTCCATCATTATATCAGCTACGAAGCAGGGTTATCTAGGTGTAAAAATCTTATCATTGTACTTAAAATATATGTTTTCCTTTATGCATAACCTTAGTATTTTGAAAAAATTATTTTTTTTTTTGGTATTGGTGTTTTTCAATCTAATCCTCTACTTTTTTCAATTACACTTATTGCGTAATATACTAGCATACTTGGGAATAAGTAGATGACATCAAAAGAAATAAATTTTTTATCAGCAGCAATTGTTATGTTTTTTATCTTATCTCTAAACTGCACTGAATTCTGTATGTTATTGGCTGAGTTCACTGTAAGTTTTTTTTTTTTAATATTGGTAAAAATCTTACACAGTTCACTGGATGGTGAATTTACTGATGTACAGATTGGTCTTAGTAGAAAATCGTCTGATGTATCTTTGGAAGTCCATATATTATAGGCGCTATCGCCTCGTCGCTTTTTATTTGTTTCTACTCTGTGGTAGATATAATGTTGTACTTAAATAATTCCTCCACTAGTTTACTATTAAAGAGCGGTTTACATGGTCACAAAAGTCTTACGACATGTCAAATTTTTGTGCAGTACCAGTGGGATCGTCTAAACAAAAAACGTAATGAATCTGCACAAATTGAGAGAAAATATTTTTTCTGCAAACCGCTATTTTAGTTTCGGTGTGTTTTACCCATACCAATTGTGTAAACGCAAAAATAATCCGTCGTAAGATTTTTACTCTGTTTTAAAATACGGATGGCATTTTATATTATTCTCTCTTGGCTTTTACGTCTAAACCTAAGTGATGAGTGGGTGTGGGATCTTTATTGATTCTTTTGTAAGTCATCAATAGTTCAGTATTTTTTTTATTAATTGATACAGTTACATTACCTTTATCGGCGTAAAGTATTAGAACATGTCGGTTCTGCTGTAAAAAAGTTTAAGCTTGCTCTACTATGTTTAACTTATGCTAGTCAGATTATTTTTATTTATATGGTTTCAAATTTTACTATCATAACAATATTTTTGGGTTAGTTACTTTTAATTATAGCAAATGGAACCTCAGAACCAGCCTAAATTGAGGCCGGCTTAGTCTGAAGATCAACTATCTGTAAATTCTTTGACTTTTTTCATTTCAACTAACTTCTTTGACCAAGATTCTTTTTTATACTTTCTGAGATAAATTTAGTTCTTTATCAACGATGTGAAGCAGTGGTATTAATCGGTGCAAACTACAATTTACAAGTGAGAAATAATTCACAATACTTGGCTGCAATATCCCTATACTGCTAATTTTTTACCGTTTTAGACAAAGACTTTGATTGACTGGCGTTGAAAGTGTCACTTATTTTACGGTGGAAAATTGGGTAAATTAACATTAGACTCACAAATATATTGTGAAAAAAACTTTATGCGGAATACTGACTGTATACACTGTAGTGAGATCCTGGGCTAATTTATTGTAAAGTCTGCATCCTTGACGAAACTCCCTGTGTGTGAGGCAGAACAGTTTTACGATTAAGTGCGTACCATTACAGGTTCCAGTTTTTTGGTGAAAAAACTATCATCGAAAATTTACCACTGCTTTATTTAAGTTTCCAACAGGAACGAAAATTATAAAACCTTATGCTTGCACAAGTGATAGAAAAGGACTTGTGGTGCCATTTTTCATGGTTATCTCTTTTAGTTGACTATTCAACCGCAAAACTTGCTTAGCAAACTTAAAGCTGTAATTAAATACACCATGTGTCTAAAAAATTGATGGTATTGTTGACTTGTCTTTAAGTATTAGAGAGAGTGTAGGAAGTTTTCCACCCCTAGATAAATTGTAAACCGCGACATATGAAGCAACCACCCTCCGAAGCTCATTTTTGGCCTAAAACTTAAAAAGAGCCTTAAATAGCACCACTTGTCAGTTACAACATGGAACTATACCGATAACGCCTCACCAAGATATTGCAGGGAGCTACTGTAGATATAGATAAACTGTTGTAATTTATATTTGCAGGAAATGGTAGTGGCATGTTCGATGGCATGTTCAATAGAAAGAGTCGTTGCCAAAAAATGCAATGGAATTTAAATAGCCCCTCAGTAAGTGGTGATAGCAGGGTCGCTTGGGATAGTTTTGATACTTAGATAACGTTATGGATCGATGGTGAAAGTCTTGTCCTCGGTCTGCGACATTAAGATTTGTCTATGAGGCTGCCGTAGTCTAAGTGGTAAACACGTTGACTACAAACCAGCTGCCCTGGGTTCAATCCTTGCGGTAGTCAAAAAATAAAAATGTTTTTTTCTGTTTAATGGTATATATACATATTCAGATCTAAAATTAAAACGTGCAGCCTCCTTCGTCGGTACTTCTCTATAGCATATTCGCCGGCGAAGTAAAATAATTAATAAAATGGCTATATCTATCTCCTTTCACCACCTTTCTTCTCTCTCATCTATCCCTTTCCTAAAGATTGTAGCACGGTTGCGAACTAAAGGCTGGTTCACCGGCAAAAATTTTGTTCCGAAACATTTTTTTTTTATATGTAGTTTGAGGTTTTATTTTTTCAGAGAGAGAGAGAAAGAGAGTAAACTCACTTCGGAACAATTTCAGCTTGAATTGGTTTAATTTTAATTTTTGTTCCGAAACAAAGAAACTGTGCTGCCAACTACTTTTTTTTTCAAAGAAAATTTAACTGAGCTGCCACTTCATTAATTAATGTGATAAAAATCATTCAAGCAAAAAATATATTTTACATACTTTTTCGTTCTTTGTTTGCATTGATATTCAATAATTATTTTTAAAATTTGTTTTGTTCTTAAGATTACCTGCCTTAATTTGCCTGGTATATTTATAATAAAACACAAAATAAAAGAAAATAAGTTTAAAAAATTGTGTCATGGATCTCAACGAATGAATCCCTTGCCTTGAAGCTTATTTCAGAAATGAAAAAGCCGGGTAGAGAATGCTTGTATGACTTTTTACCTCAATTTTTTTTTTTTACCTCATTTTTTGATTTAATTATGAAATTTTTTTTTAATTTAGAATTTATTTATAACAAAACGGCATTCAGTGATTTTAATTTTCTATCACAGTGCTGCCTGCTTGTAAAGTAACACATCTCGCTTACACATATGTTTCATATGGTAGCTTTGTTTTTCCAGAAAAATTGTTCGAAGTGGGTGAATCATTTCAGAACAAACTCTCACAAAACTAAAATTCTCTCACAACAAAAATTTTGTTCCGAAACAATGGGTGAACCCGCCTTAAGTAGGTATTGATGCCTGAAGTGCTACTTCTCTTTAAAAAAAAAAAATGATAGTATGCGGAAGAATCCGGTTTAGTTCCAAAAGAAAAACACTGACCAGCGAAATAGATATAGCCCAATAGTCCCAGTTATTTGTGAGATATTTTTAGTCATATAAGGAACCTGCAAACAAGCGCTCTCTTTAAAGTTCCCATATGTGATTTAATTTATGATTTATGAACTAGTTTTGAATTGCTTGTGTTCATAAGACCCCTTTCATTCGTAATGTTGCCAACTTTTAGTATTATTTTGATTATTTAAAAATGCTGCCACCTGTACGAAAACCTAACTCGTAATTTAAATCCCCTCGTTTCAAATATAGTAAAGTAAAGTTTGGCATATGGCTTCCGCATTAAGTGACTTTTGAGATTAAAATACTAAAAATCTTAAAAAGACATTTTCCTTATTGTTTTAAACTTTAATTTATTTAAAACAAAACTAAATACAAACAAAATTTTGTATAACTTTTTGTTCAAGTTTTTCTTGTTTCTTCTTGAAGCACCAGCAACACAGATATTTACATAATATATTTTCACAAAAAGTTTAATAAAAAATAAAAAAATACAAACAAACAGAAAACTTATTCCCCTTAACAGTGTCACTGGAAAGAAAACTTTTTTTAATACTTCATCTAAACAACAATATGTTTCCAGGTTATACAACACAATAAATAACAATAATTGTAAATATATTTTGAATACTTTTTTCCTTTTTGTTCTTAGCAAAGTAACATGGTAATTGTATTGCTGCTATTCAAAGTTGAAGAAAATAATATCACAAAGATGTAAGAACTTTTTTTTTAAAGAAAAATAACCATAAAAATTCCAAAAGTAACAAGTTTGAACAAAAGCAATTTATGAAATGTCATTGGCTTGAGGGTTTGCATAAGAACTGCTTACATTAAAACTAGATATTTTATTTCTTTCAGTGTAAAAGTTTAAAATAATCGATTAGGAAAAGTTCTTTTGTAGCAAAATAATCGTACTTTTTCATAAAATGACTTTTTAAACAATTTGTACTTTATAATAAATTTTTAAATGGTAGTAAAATTCGTTAGACGAAGAGCTAACTGTTGAAGTATAAAGATTAATGGAAAAAGCTCATTATGTGCAGCAGTTTTATAAACAAAATTTCTTATGTAAACTACGCAAGTATTATATGTCTGCTGTCACAATTTTGTTGGGAGAAGCAGAAAAAAAAATAACAGCAAAAAAAAATCAGCATATCACCTGTAGCATAATGTAGCACTTAGCTTGAACGTTAAAATGACACATTTAACTAAGTGCCTCAATATTTTTAATGAACAGAATCAATAGTTTTTCTTTTTATACCCTTTACCACAAAAAATGGAAAAAGGGTATAAATTAGTTTGTCATTCCGTGTGTAATTTCTACTATATCCATTTCTGACCCCATAAAGTATATATGCATATTCTGAGTTCTTATGCATAGCGAAGTCGATTGAGCAATGTCCGTCTGTCAGTCCGTGTAAGTGTTGAAATAAAGTTTGCCAAGGCATTAGGTCAGCTATAGGAAATTTAAATACACCAATCGATCAGATGCTACTGAAAATCAGCAAGATCGGTCCGTGTCCTTCGAGGCAACGGGACAAACACCACGCCTGCCCCTAATTTGTCCATATCATTTGGAAGAATGAACTAACTCCAATAAAAAAAAAAAATATATATATAAATATGGGGCAGTAAAAAAATAAAAGATAATAAAAAAAAACAATGAGTGAAAAAATTGGCGCTCGCCCATATTTTCCGAGTTACGGGCCTCTGAACTTTTAAAATTTTGCTAAATATCAATATGGATATCATTTTAAAGCTTTATAAGAGATCTTTAAGGAAATACCAAAATTTTAAAAAAATGCTTAATCCATTAAGAGCCGATGACATTTTTATGTAAAATTATATCTGTGGTACTTATTTTTTTCTCTGTCACCTCAATATTTGTTTGAGTTTGCTAAGAACATTATGTTGGATCTAGAGAGTTTTTTACAGATTGACAATGGCAGGTGAGCGTATTTAGATTTATGTTGGATTCTACTCGGTGTGGTCTACCTGTTCTTTTAAACGTAAAATATTCAAAAGGTGTCGAAAATTTTAAAGAAAAGTGGAAAAGTTAATTAAGAGATTGGCAGCGTTTTAAGCCTGGTACTCTGTTCGAATTTTGTGAAATTGTTGAGCAAAATTGATTATTTCAAGTGGAAAATTTGACATTTAAAATGTGGTGCCTATCTCGCGATTTAGAACAATTTAAAGTTTTATTGTTTTCACGTGTACTACATTGTTTTAAAAATGTAAACAACACACATATTATCAGCTCTTGTTTGAAAAATTCCGCATGAAATAATGCCAACTTTTTTCAAAGCTTTGATAAAATGTTGCCAGAAACATTTCATATGTTTTCCACAGTAAAAACAGAGTACAACTTCTGCAACATTTTTTCATGACTTTTTATACAAACTTTTTTTGTATTTAGTGTGACAGCATTCCACATGAAAAACTAAACAGGTATGCTTTACGTATCTACCGTGTTTGGAAGTTTATATTGTAAACATTATTTGCTTTAATTTTTTCCCCCAATCTGGATTTACACCGTGGATATTATAAATGAATTTAAAATTACTTTTTTCGGATTAGGTTCCTTTTTAATTTAATTTGTAAAAAAATTTTTTAGAAAGAAAAATTATTTACAAATATATGCAGACGTTTTCCAAAGAAAACTAGAAAAATTAGACTCTAGCAGACACTTCACAACCTAACGTAGATAGATACAAAGAATGCTGATGATGGATGTGACGGTCCAAAAAATGCTGCATTTCATTCTGTTAGTGTCTAATTTTTCTTGTTTTCTAAAAACTTTTTAGAAATTAAATTAAAAAGGAACCTAAGCCGAAAAAAACTAATTTGAATTCATTCAATATTTACTTTTTCAACTAATTCTATATAAGAACGATGTAGTTATTTAAAATGATTGGTTAAAGTTCATACACCAACTAAAGCTATCTTTTCTATTTTCTTTATTCACTATTGTATGCAATTGTTCTTAAATAAATTCTGTGTTTTTAAATAAGACATTTGAAAAGCAATTTTATTCTTTTAATTCATATTGACAGTTTTATTTTTATTGCAAGTTTCTTCTCTCTCTTCAATGAAACTAAATAATTCTTCTCTATTTTTTATTTCCTTAAATTAGTTTTAGCAAAACCTAATTAAAAAACCACAAAAATTTTTAATATGACCTCTATAAAATTGGGTGCTAGTTTTTGACAGATGCTCTACAAAAATAGCTTAAAATATGAAATGTAAAATAAATATCTACTAAATATTCGTACAAGGAATAAATTTTTAATTTTCCTTTCTTCATTTCAATGACACACCACACACAATTTTGTTGTTGACTTCTCATTTATATTTGTGGGTCTGCATATACATTTAACTGCAACTTGCTTTCGTTTATAAATTTGTCATAGTGTCCTTTATTTATTTTATTTTTAATGTTTGTATTTACCCGAACAAGTATGACAGAGTTAAACTTTATTTTCGTTCTTTAATAAACTTCATCGTTTAAGGTTAATGTGCAAAGATGTCCTTCTGACTGACTTCTGTGATGTGAATAGATTAAGTTTATTTTTCTGTCATTGCGTTTTCTAGCCAAGCATGTCTTAAAAGATAAATAAGCGTAATAATTTTCAATATTTACTTCAACTTTTTCTGTAACTATCTTTAGTTTAGTTTTGTATAAATCTGTTTGTGTTTGTCCTTTTAAAACGAGTCGAAGAAAATAGTAGTTTTAATAGGTTCTGCCTTTCTGCTCTTTTCTTCCGTTACAGTTTTATGTGTATGGGATGGTGTGTGCGTAAATATATATTTTTTGCTCTTTGCAGGTCTTTGGATACGTCTTAATGATTTAAAGTTGTTCATGCTGTTGGTTAGATGGTTGCTTCATTGAATATTTGTCTGGGTCAAGGCTGAAATGTTGGTTCATGTTGACCACGATGGTAATGCTGATGATACTCTTAATAATGATTCCTCAATACTTGGATTTCTACTTTGGTTCAGTACAAATGTTTATATGGCTGGTGATTCTGTTTTTTTTTATTTCTACTTTTAATGGTTGGTGGTCTACAGTAAGAGAAATTTAGTGTCGAGTTTCTGATTTATAAGTTTTTTAAATATTTATTCCGTTTTGCATTGCAGTGTTTTTTTTTTTTTGTTAGCAGCTTTGATATGGTACTGGGACTTATGCTGTGACATAGGATATGCGCTACATATCAGATTTACAAAATTTAGAACAATGTTTTTTAATGCCTTTTCTAATAGAACTAAAAAAAAAACATTTATCGGTCAGTTTAAAGTGCTGACGCCGATTAGAAGAAACTGGTTTCAGTCGTGCTAGTCGTGATAGTTGAAACTTTTATGTAATTAACCGGCTAAAAATATTATCTTTCTTTCTTTCTCACTAATACTACGTCTGTTTTGCTATATATATATTTTTTTAATTATTTTTAAGTCGTATAAATAAATATTGCAAAGCATGTTGGTGAGATAAAAGCGATGGTAGATAACAGATGCGAACGTGTAAATATTTCGTCAGGTTAAGTTGCCAGCTTTTCGGTTCTAAAGAAGTAAACTATTTTTTATCACCAATTCCTAGTTAACTGCTTTGTAGATACATTTAAAAGACTTCCTATACTATATACGTAGACACACTCTTAGCTACAATGCATACGAAACTTCTTTGTTCGGGTTTGTACTACTTGTAGTTGCGATTTATATTTAGGCGAGTTAAAACGTCTACTTTCTTCTTATGTGAAAACAGCTGGCAGTTCCTTATGTTTTCTTTTTCTTTTATACTTAAAAATAAAAACAGCAACAACAGCTAAAAAGACTGGCAGCCTGGATTGCTGCACCACTGTTTATGTATACGGATAGCATAGAGGCATTAAGTCTCAATTTTAGTTTGAAATATTTTATACAAAATAATTTTGGTTTACTTGTCTAAAGGTATTAAATTTACTCTCATAATAATATTATTTCCTAAAGTTACTTAATTTATTCTGACACAGAGTTGAAACTGTCCCTTCATCTCACTGATTCATGTTGGCTTGTTAAATTACACGTGTGAAAACAACACATCCATTTTTGTCTATCCACATAATTGTGTATATAAAGCAGGCACCAGAGCATAGAGTCGAAAAAGTTTTCTTTTAATAATTAAATTATTTCAGGAATTTGAAGGCGGTTTGATATCGTATAAGTGACACCTTTTACTTGCATTTATTTTTTCATCCAAAATGCTGAATGTTTACGGCCGTCAAAATAAAGAAGTTTTTCATTCGTCACTAAGGCTTTCTTTGGTCGAAAAATTATTCTTGAATTATTAATTAGAAATAACCAAATAAATATTCCTGAATACTCAAATATAAATGAAACTAAACTTTTAATTGAAACGGCTAATACTTCTTATTTTATCTTATTCGGTTTTAAACCCAGTTTTTAGTAATAGAGTTTTCATGAGTTTTCCATGAGTTCAAAAATTATAACTTAAATATGCATTTTAGAAAAAAAAGTATAAGAAAAACAATAAATATACCGATGATTTTTGAATACCAATTTTTTTTTGCTGGGTTGCTTTTATTTTATTTTACATCTAGGGTTCAATTTGCTTTGAACCCTGAAAAAACTTTTAAAAAACGATTTTTAACTCCACAATAGGAAAATTACATTCTTCTATTGAGATCTAGCTGTTTGTGCCTAGCGTTGCACGCTCCTAATTTAAAAGCCTTTCAAGGCACTGTATAGTATATTATGGCTTCGTTTACTATGGGAATCTATTCCGACTACATGAGAAATCGATCAAAGCAGATCCCTGCAAACATTTTTGAGATTTTTTGGCGATGGTTTGTTTGGCGATGATTACGCGATTCTGCTCAGGGAATACAAATCGCTAATCATCGCCTATGCCTTATAACTAAACGATGAATACGCGAGCGTACACAAGTAAGTCATTTTTTGTTCTAAAAACACTTAAATCTGAAAACAATTTTGATTACGTTTACGATATGAATCGCGTGCCATCGCCTATGCCTTACAACCAGCGATGAATACGCGAGCGTACACCGGTAACGGGAAATATTTCTAACAACGTATTTTTGCATTCTTTATCCATTTGAGTTCAGTCATCTGTGTTTTTTCATAACTTTCGAATGAAGTTTTTATTTTTTGTTGTTTTCTTAAAGTAACGAGAAAATAAATATTTGGTTTTAAAAGCAATTAGCAAAATTTTCATTTCAGTTGCACAAGTGATCTGTTAAAAAGACAATAAGAATACATCGGAAATATAAAATATCAAAAAGAAATAAATAAGTAGTGATCAGTGAAAGATGTGGTGTGTAAAAGTAATATATTGATAAAAATGTTGTCAAACAAAGCACTGCGATTGAAAAGTAAGAGAGAAGCCGCTAAATTAATAGTGAGAAATCGTAATTTAAATGCAGTTGAAAATACTTATGCAGAAATAAGTGAAAGTCGCTATTTGTGATTCGCCTGCGAGTCGCTAATTGTAAATCGCCGGCGGATCTCTATTTGCGAATCGCAACAGGCACACAAGCGAGCGTTTTAGCGAATCGCTTAAGTGTAATTTTTGGCTCGCACGCGATTACTCGCCGCGATTATACACAACTTGCCGGCGATTCGCGGGCGAAGATTCGGCGATTGAAAATGTTTGCAGGGATGGATCTTATAGATCAGAAGATATCTATAATATTTCAAATGCTTTCAGAATCTGATTTTCTTAAGATCGCTTCGCTGTCAATGTGTACGTGCGTTTGCACTACAACGTGTATTTACGTATGTATGAAGTCAGCACACAGTACACATACCTCACACGCTGTTAGGCGCAGATTTGTTGTTGTTTCTTATATGGACAAAAAAAATATGATGTCATAAAATGAAATAACTCACAACCGTGCTGACCGATTTCGTACAAACTTTAGATAAACGATCTTTACGATCACGCAAACAAAATCTAATTTACTGTCAGTCCCACGATTTCGTTGTTCGTTCCCATAACAATATTTAACGGATTTCCAGAAATACAACGTTCATTTTAACTCAAAATTAATCGCTTAAAAAATCACCATATACATTTGGAATATTGCAGATCACTGAAACAATTTTTAAAAAAGGTTTCATTTATGTCCGTTAAAATTCTTTGCCCATCCTTATAAATACATACTTATGTGTCCATATACATTTCATGTTCTATTCTCTTTATATCGCTGTTTATTGGAAATAATGGTCTTCGTTATTTGTTGTAACAGTTTTTATTACAGTTATTTGCTACCTGATTAGTGAACCGAGTAGTGAAAGGTTGAAGAAGAGGTCACATTGAAAGAGGGACAATAATAATCTTAACTACATCATTTCCGATTTTATTTAACTTTTAGAATTTGTTTTATGTTAAATTTTATTTGTTATTATAAAATGTACATATTTAATAAAAATGTATTTAATAAAAAATACTAAATTGCTCTACAACTATTATAAAGAATGTGTAAAACTTGTTAAATGTTAAATATTATTTGAGTGCAAAAATGAATAATTTTAAGTGAAAATATTGAAAAAAGGTGTTATTTATTTGAAGTAAATTTTAGATATTTAAAAATAAGATTGAAATGTTTTTTTTTAAATAAATTAAATGATTTAAACGTTAAGGATAAGGGATTTAAGGGTCATGTATGCAAACAGATTACGTTTAGTAAATGTTACATTTTTGCATTTACTGTTTGGGAAAATGTTATTAATATTTTAAAAAAAAAACAACGTTACTGACATGACTCTGCATGTTTGATTAGTTAATAGAATTTGAAAATTTTAGGTTTAATATTGTCTTGTAGTTTTAAATGAAGTTCGAATACAACATCTATCAAGCGGAGAAAGATAAAAAAATTTAAGATTAAAAATTAACACACATGCATATTTCCATAAAAAAAAAACCAAATGGCTAAATGAGAATATAAATTCTAAGTTGGGATTATTTAAACATGGTTTGGTGTTGTTTATGTAGGAGATTAAGAGCCATAGGTAAAATGTTTATATAGCTTTTTCTCAATCGTATTAAAATTATAATTAGCGTATTAAAATGCACTTTTTAATTTTCAAGCTATGAATGCCGAATGATTTTTAATGCTTTGGGGGTTGAGTCAGCTACTTCAATTGGTAATTAAAGTGTCCTCACTTGTCTTAACACGGAAATTTTGGATGTTATTTAAAACTCGGATTTTGTACTTTTTATGAATTTAACGCAATATTTATGTTAAGAGGTACAAAATTAATGTTGTTATTTTTTGCATAGTTAGTTTGGGTAGTAATCTTCCATTTTTAGATATTGTTACAACAATGCACGGAGAAAAACAAAATTGCAAAAACCAAACTTGAAAGCAAGAAAATACTACTGCTCACATTTAACGCGGTACAAATTGGGCTGAATATTATGTTTTGCCATTCAACACAGTTGCTATTGACTTTAAGTTCCTTAATCCTGCGTTGGTGCGTGACGCCCGCATTTTTAGTTTAAAGAAATGTAGAAAATGTCGTTTTTTCACCTTTCTTTTCTTTAAGCACCCCTGCAGAATTTTAGATATTATAAATATCAGCAACTATGTTGAACTTCAAGGCATAATATTCAGACCAATTTGTGCAGTACAAAAAAACAATAAAGCCTATTTTCGGAAAATCTTATTCATTTATTACAACAATAAAGTAAAAAATGAAGGTCAACAGTCGTTAACTTGACCTTCGATTAATCAACAAAACACATGATATTCAAAAGTTGTCTTTGTTGTTGTATTTCGTCTTCGTCAAATTATTTCATTGTAAATAGTCGGCTATAATTCTTTACATTTGTAATGTTATTGTTTTTTACTGTTGTTTTTTGTATTGATGTTTTCTTTAGAACTTTTTTTTTTACTGATTTACTGCTGTTTACTCTCTTACTATATACGAATAATTGAAAAGAGCACATTTATTAGTGTTATCAATAATAGATCCGTTTGTGTACTTTTTGCGTAAAGTTTAGTAGCTGAGTAAATGCTGGATAAATTGAACAAAATTACTTTCATAGAAAACTATGGTATAAAAAATACCCGAACGGAATTATATTCAGTAAAAATGTCTTCTTTCAGCAATGCATGCTCATTATTGCACAGGTGAAACGATATTAATCTGTCATTTTCTTTTAAAATTTATTTCAAATTTTATTGATTAACTAAAAGTCAACTAAAACGGCCGTTATTTTTTCTTCTTTTCCTTTGCATTTTATTAAAAAAAAAAACTTTTATAATAATTCATAAATATATATATATATATTTCTCATTCCGTGTGTAATTTCTACAATATCTATTTCTGACTCCATAAAGTATATATATTCTGACTTCTTATACATAGCGATGTCGATTGAGCGATGTCCGTCTGTCCGTCTATCTGTCCATATTAAATATGTCAATCGATCAGATGTAGTTTCAAAAGAAGTGCTATTAGAAATCAGCATGATCGGTCCATGTCCTTCGGGGCCGCAGGCAAACCACCATGCCTACCTCTAATTTGTTCCTGTCATTTGAAACAATAAAGTAACTCCAATCAAAAAAATTAATATATGGGGCGATAGAGAATTAAACATTAAGAAAAAAAACATCAAGTAAAAAAATTGGCGCTCGCTCATAGTTTTGGAGTTGCGGGTGCTCCAGAAATTTTTATGGCATTTTTATGTAAAGTAATATATGTGCAGTATCAATATATTTTTTATTTTATTTATTTTATTTTTTTATTTTATTTTTTTATTTTTTACTTTTTAATTTTCTGTCACCCCAATATTTCCTTTTTTGATTGGAGTTGCTTCACTAAACTGGATTTACATAGATGGTGAAGGGTATATAAGATTCGGCGGAGCCAAATATAGAGCTTTTACTTTTATTAATGGTTTAAAATATTAATGCACAGTGAATTTATGCTAAAGATAACATTTTTAAATTTTTAAACGGAGTATAAGGTCTTCTACGGCTATTTAAATACTTTTAATTACAGTGCATCAAAAAGTCTAAAAAGGTTTTTTTAACCTTTCATTCTGTGGTATATGCAAAAAAGTCCATTGGTTTCAAAACCGTTTTAGCAATCCCGAATTAACAGTAAATTTTAAGGACAAATGCATCTTACGGCTAAAGAGTCAGCTAAAATTTCATAAAGCAACCAACAATTAATTAAATTAAATCAAAACAAATTGATATTGCTATCTACGAGATGTTGGAAAGGCCAGTCAGTTATACTAAAATCGTGGATGTAATGCTGCTGAAGCTCTGAGGAACTTCTTAATAACAAAAAAGTTCTTTTCCGCAAAAAGTCCATTTTGGCATATTGCTAATTACCAGGTCTGCAAGTTTAAAATGTCGTTTATTTCTTAAAATATATACACAGTAATTTAAAAAAAAGTAAAATATATTTTATTCAAAGTACTGGCCCTCGCTTTGTACACATTTTGTCCATCTCTCTGGCAATTTGTGGATACCATTCCAAAAGAATGCTTCATCTTTATTTGAAATCCATTCATCGAGCCATTTTCTTACATCCTCCAAATTGTTAAAGTGTTGCTCAGCCAATGAGTGTCCCATCGATGAGAAGAGGTGATAATCAGAAGGCGCCAGGTCAGGTGAATACGGCGGGTGGGGTAGGAGTTCCCAACCAAGCGAAGAAATCGTTTCCTAAGTCAATCTGGCTGAATGTGCAGGAGCGTTATCATGCTGAATAATGACTTTGGCGTGCCTGTGAGCCCATTCTGGGCGTTTTTCGATCAATGCGTGACGCAAATTGATCATTTGTTGTCGGTAGCGGTCGGTATTGACTGTTTCGCCGGGTTTGAGAAGCTCGTAGTAGACTACTCCCTTCTGATCCCACCACACACACAGCATTGTCTTCTTCCCAAAACGATCCGGTCTTTCACTCGATGTGGATGGTTGTCCTGGCGTTACCCATGATTTTATTCGTTTGGGATTCTGAAAATAAATCCATTTTTCATCGCCAGTTACAACTCGATGAAAAAACCCTTTCTTTCGTGGCGTAAAAGCAGCATTTCGCACACATGCCGCAAATGCTCTTTATTTGGCTTAAAATTAGACATTTTTAACACCAAAGAAAGGTATGATACGTCCACGTAAACGACTTAAAAACAACTGACTTTTGTAAACAAATGACTAACAAACAAAATAGCGTTTAGAGATAAGCAAATCCTTCAATAGGCTGAGAGCGCATTCTATTGGAATTAAAACGACATTTTAAACTTGCAGACCTGGTATAATAATTAGAGATTTTACTTTTAGGACACTACTAACTTTGGAAAAGCTCGCTACCGTTTAACAACCTCGTACGGAAACAGCTGCTTTGTGTTATAAATATACATATAAAGTAAAATTGCAATGAAGACCCACAGTGTTCAATTTTAAGTTTAATGGAAAACGAAGCAAAAAATAAAATTTTTATTTTTGTCTCTTTTTAACAAAAACAATGAATTGAAATAAATATGATTTAAGTGATGTACACCGTTGCATTTTTTAGTATGAATGGTCACATATATATAAGCAGCAATTTATTTTAGAACTTACACAAAAAATGTAAATATGTATGTTATTGTTATTAAATATATAATATACGTTCCTTAAATGCCATTTTGCTTTAAAATTTGGTTTATTTCTAAAGAAATAATTTTTGGCAACAGTACGAATTAAACATAAATGTGCAACTGTGGCAAATTATGTACTAAGTTTATGTAAGTACATTGTAGTCACCCTAAATTCTTTAATAAGTTTGACAGGCTTTTCGTTAGGTTTTTGGCATAAGCTCAAGCTCGATTTGGAATAAAATGAGTCTTTACTGATTTTTCTTTAACACAGATAAGAGCAACTCATAGAGTGTTTTTACACGACGACATTTTGCATGCAACTAGTTTCATGTTGTTTTTGTTTTGTGTACAAATTCCGATGCTATTAAAAGAGAAATGAAAAAATGGCATCAAAACTGGCATGTTATAAATCTGGATATATTCTTTCGCCAGTGTTGCCAGCTTAGATTTTTGTGCTATTTGTAGCTCTTTTTGATTGCCGCAGACGCAAAATTTTTCCTTTCACCTTTTTTTCAACAAAGAGCTATCATAGAGCCTTTTTATTCTTATAAACAAAGCGTTTGGAACTTTTTGTTATTTTAAATAAATTTTTGCCTTTTTATTCTTTTTTATTTTATCTTTTTCAACTATGTTTTTGGTTTCCGTATTCTTTGCTACTAAGTAGGCATATACATTAGTGTTTTTTATAATATACCGTTTTCGTGTTGCCAGAAATATTTTTCAATATGTAAACAAACTACTAGAAACATTTCGTGTTGAGCAGAGTAAATCTTTAGTAATAATATTTTTTTTTTATTTCGTACTAGGTCATTTTTTTATAAGGTATGTTGAATTGTTTTTTCTTTTTATTACTATTCTATTACTAGAACAAAAAAAGAAGTGAGAGATTAAATAAACTATAGGGCTTAGTTTGCCTTGTGGTCTTAAACAAAGTTTTTTTTGTTTATTGTTAAATATCGGAATGTTTGGTTTTTTATACTTTATAATATGTAAATTACAACGTAAAAATTAACGGAAATTCTTTCTATAATCTGAATTTTATAACAAATCAGAGAAAATATGGATTAATTGTACAGACAATTAACTAAAAATGTAATTAAGCTTTTAAAAAACATTTGGGAAAAGTTAATAAATTTTAAATAAAATAAGCTCGAATTTGGTTTCCAGAATTGACTATTCGCTTGTAGAAAAAGAATAAAGCTAATTATTAGGTACAACACCACAAAAAGTAGTGTCTATTGGTTTTTTTTGATATTTCCATTTGTATTAAGCGGGATTTAATTTTCAACTATTTTGGCACATAAAATATTTCTTTTTCATCAAATACTGCCCAATTAAATTAAGCAGTTGTTTGTTCCGATTTGATGAAAATAAATTTCTGTCTTGCGTACTGATGTTTACACTACTACAAATCCTGGAGAAGACACTCGATATATACATTAGTCAACAATATTTTCAAAGCTTGGAATGAAATCGACTTCATAGTGAGAAGAACCTCCTTGTTGACTTTTTACATTTTGTAAAACGCTATAGTATTTCACTTGTATTATGTTACGGCTTTAAAGCACTAAATGCAAAAGTAATCAGAATTTATTCAGAAAAAAGGAGAGCGTAAAGAAGAATAACTCACAACCATTGTCAGAATATTTTGTGCCAAAATAAAAAATTTTACAATAATAAAAGAAAGTATAAAATGCCACCTGAAAATAAAATCAAAATTCAATTCAATCCCAAAACAAATTATATTTACCAAAAAAGTTAAAAAAAAACAATTCCAAAACACCTGGTAAAACAACTCAAAATGTATTTATGCCAAACGCCCTGTTAAAATTATGAACTTTAATCATCTTAACCACCCTGTTTATTTTAAAATAGTACAAAATTATAAAAAAATTTACTGCTTCCATTTTTAGTTTAACAAAAATTTACTTAAAATTAAAATTACTTTCGTATTTTTAAGAATAGTTCAAAAAGTATAAAATTAATTTAAATTAACCAAGGAAAAAATTGCTTTTATTTTTAGAGGTTGTGTCACACTTTTTGCTCACGAATGCGTCTGATTCTAAATGAGTGTGATCGAGTTGTTAATAATTTATTGGTCATTGTGTTGTTAGACTTTTTGTGATAACATTAAATTGCCATAATTTTAATATCATGATATCTATATTTGTTCGGTATACAACTTTGCCTCTTCCACAGAACTTATTTTAGCGTTAATTATTACTCGAAGTATTTTGGTGGAACATCTTTCGTTATGACTTCCTAAGCATATAACGATTTATTTTTACATTATTAAGTTGTTGTCGTTTGTAAAAGCTTTAAATTTTTTTCTACCTTTTGAAAGAGACTGCATCAGAGACTTTTCAAATGCTATTAAATGTTGCAGAGACAACAGCTGTTATAAGCAGAGGGATTAATAATCACGGAAGAATGCATTTTAATATTAATGAATTGAGTATTAAAACAAAAATGGCTGCAATCTTACAAAAGAATAGGTGATTTCTAGAGGCGCACAATGGGCCGGATGGTAGAAGTAATAGTATGCGATATGTGAACATTAAAATAGCAGAATAAAATTTTAGGATTAAAAAACAATGAATTACAGAATAGACATTTTGGAATTTAATAATCTGAATGCTTAGAAAACAAGTTAATGTTAATGAGTTTAGTATTGGAAGATAATGTAATGCAATGTGAAATATGTTAAAGTGATTTTTTAAAAAGTAAAAATCAGTAGCGTCAAATTGCAGTCAAAACTTCATATTCCTGCTATAAACTGGTTAAAAGTCCTAAATTTCGGACATAGAGCAGAAGCAAAGTTGGTACACTTGATATAATTTAAGGGGTAATGGAACTGACATTAAATCGCATGATTTTCATTTAAGTTTATGTGTTTTTTTTACTTTTTTAAAGGAGCTTTTAAATACTTTAAACACTGCTTCATTTTATATTGTACAAGAATACAAGATGTTGTATTTATTTTAAATATTTCTGTAAAAATGAAATGAAATATCTTTCATTTTGACATTTCTTTAGTTGAGTTTGTTTCAATCAAGTTCAACTTGCAAGTATTTTCTAAGGAAGTTCTTCATTTTTTTTTTTGCTTTATTTTCTTTTGGTTTTTATTTATTTTTCGTTTCAGTTCCTTTAGTATCTTCTGTGTGTGTTTAAGTATGTGTTATGCTTATTTCTTAAATATTTATTTTTTTTTCTTTTTTAATTATTTTTTTAAAAGTTTTTTTTTATTGTTTAGTTTGAAAATTTCTTTGTTTTTTATGTCTATATGTGTGTGTGTGTGTTTTTGTTTGCTTTGAAAACTTACCCAGCGATAGTTTTTCACCAGAATCTGGTGGCAGTGTAAAACCTAGCAGTGCCATTGAGGCAATCAGTACACAGGGCACAATTAAATTGAAAAAATAATACAAAGTTTTACGTCGTATCAAAATGGCGAATGTTATGTCAATATAAGGTTCTGGGCAGCAATTATAGTAGATTTCATTTCGTTTACCAGGTACACCTACAGTTTTTTATCATTTTGTTATTTTATTCATTTTCATTTGTGTTTTTTTTTGTCGTCAACAGGGGTTTGGTTGGATGGGGTGTTTTGTTAATTTTTTTTCAAGGATTGTTTGTGGTGGAGTGGCGGAGAAGGAAAAATAAAGGATTTATTTGTTTTGTTTTATAAAAAGAGAAAGTAATTATAATATTAATTTTAATAAAAAAAAAATAAATATAAAATAATTAGTAACAAAATATTAGAACAAATTTTCAGACAGAAAAAATAAAATAGAGACTAAAAAATAGTTGCAAGACCAAGTTTTTTTTTCTACGAATTTAAAACATCCAAATATATTGAAGCTTATAATTTTTAAAGAATTTTATTTTTAGTAAAACTTAATGTTTTTTTTTGTAAAATTTAAAATTTAGAACGTATTTCGCCTTGGGGCTGAAACTGAAATTTTTTGTGTTTTTGGTGAATTGGTGATATTTTGATTTTATGGTGAAGTATTCAGCCATATAAATAATTCATGTTAGAAATTGAATTACAAAAAAATAATGCTTTTTTTTATCAATATAGTTTTAAAGCTGAGGATATGCAAATCTCATTTAATTTTATTTTTCTTCTTCTTAGAAAATTTTTAAATCAACATTTGTAAAACTATAATGTCTTGTTTACATATTTCCGAAATTGCTAACAACTTGTTGATAACAGCATGTATATAAACATGTCTATAAGCGATATATCGATAGAAAATGCCTTTGATAAATAATATAAGTCAGAGTTGTTTTGAAAAATTGCTTAAAGTATTAACAAATTCTATAATTTGTCTAATTGGCAAATTAAAAAAGTTATATTTTTTATTAAAATTTGTTAAAAAAAAACCTTTACACTTGGCCTTGCAACATTTATTCTTTGCTCATTAAGATGCTTAATTAATATAAAATTTCAACATACCCAACAAATCCCATTCGCCATTGGTAATAAAACTCGAAATATCACCGCCAGCTTCATCTTGCAATTGTAAATCCAGCTAAAATTAAAGAAAACAAGAAAGTTGTCAATATTTGTTGTAAAGATTTGCTGAATTAAAAAAACAACTAGAAAGAACAAAAAGAACTAATGTTAAATCTTTTGCTAATTTTCTCTAAATATTTGAAAAACATATTTGCTTTAAGACAACTAACTTAAACAGTGAAACTTTATTTTAACACTTTTGTATGTCAACGAATTTACGAGTTTATTTAAATTCTTTCTTCATTCTATGTCGTACACATGTTGACTGGCTTTTATTATATTTAAGTTAAACATTTATTTTTATGTATTTAAGCACTTAATATTACACTCCACATCATCTTCTTCTTTTTGCTTTAACTTGATGAGGATGTATAAATTAATTAAAATGTAAAAAAAAGAAAAAATGAGAAACTCATGTTTTCTTAAGCCGGAATTATAAATATTTTGTAACTTTTATTTTTTTTTTAATTTAGATGAGAAGTTGCTGCAAGAGATTATTGTAACATGTCAAGTTTTATTTATAAGTATTCAGAGCACATGCTGAATTATTATCTTAATTTTTCTATTACAAATTACACATATAAAGTTGTAGGAAATAGAAATCTAGAAATTAGAAAAGAAAGAAAGAAAGAAAGATTAATTGCTCTTAAACATGACTGGAAGATAGGAGAGAAACAATTGTAGCACACAGCTTGAACGTGTGACTGACATTACTTTTTAGCATACATTTAAATAACTACCATTTACTGCCTAATAATAAAAAAAAAAAAATTGCCAAATAATTGGCAATAATACACAGTGGGGACTTTTAACAAAAAAAAAAAAAAAAAAAAAAAAATCAAATACACAGAAAAATTTAAAGTCCCTTATTTTACATAAAAAAACGCAAAACAACGCCGGAATTTCTTTTGAAAACAAAATTTAAAATATTTGAAGAATTTGTTTTTGTTTTTTATAAATTTTTTATAATTTTCGACAGTCAGTTGACACTCTGTTTCTTAACGCTGCTTTATTACCATGTTTTTATTAGTTAGATAATGTGAAAAGTGTTGTCGAAGTTGCCTTGGCTAATCAATGAGTCTATGCTGTGGTCCATGCAGACGGATGAAATTATGTTATTTTTAACCAACCTCAAAAAGAAGGATGTTGTCAACTCGTCTAAATGTTGTTCTTTATAGTCAGAGCCTAGTAATTGTTAAACTGCTTACAGATTAGGCCCGTTTTAAAAACAGAATATTATTTAAAAAATGAAAGGGTGTCCCTGAATCTAAAAATTCAAGGGTGTGCCAACTAGGGATGAGTGATCCCGTGATTTTTGAATCACCGTTCTTTTAAATAGTTACCGTGCTCACCGTTTGCAGCTCTTTTTTTATTTAAACGTACATGTTTATATGGGAAGTATATAATACTAAATAATATTTTATGCAAACAGAAGAAGGTATTTGGATCTCAACATTAAGAGCAGCTGTATTTAATTTTTAGGTTGAAATAAAAAAGACACACAAAAAAATTTTTTTTATATGTATGTATGTGTTAAGTTTAGAAAAATGAATAGTGTTGTTAATAAGTAGAAGCACAAGTAAAATTAAATTTAAGTTTGTGTGTGTTCTAATATAAAAGAACGTTCTTAAGCGGAACTGTTACTTGAGCAACTCAGTCACTGTAGTGACTAGTGATTTTTTAATCACAGTGAATTAATCACAGGTACTGAAATATCGCTCATCTCTAGTGCCAACCGGTGACGTAAATTGACCTATATGGACCTATCTTTTGAACCGTTATATACAAACACTTTCAAATTGGTCAGAATGTTTTTTTAAAAAAGTATTACTGTTCAAAATTATAAATTAAAGGGTGACCCAATAGTTCAATTAATTTGATGAATGTATATGGCCAAACAGTCTTAGGCAGACGGTTGAAATTTACAAAGAACCTGTGTTGCTGCTTCCCCTATAACAACAAGAATAAAATTTGGATTTCCAAAGTAAAGGATGTCACATTAGTTGATGTAATTTAATGCAAGTTAAAAAAGCACAAATTGAATAAAATAAAACTGATTTTTATTAACAAAAAGTATCAAATCATTTATCATTATTAAAGACTTACAAGATTTATATTCAAAATCAAAACGTTTAAATATTTGAATTGAAAGTTCTTTATAAAAATGTATGCAGTTATTTACACTTTTGTATATTTCGTATTTGTTATGTTTTGATTCTTATATTAACTATTTAGCCAATGAGCCCAAATACATCTCATCAAATTAAAAAAAAATGCTTTTTATTCATAAATTCCGTTAAATAAAGTTCATCGATTTTTATAAAATAACTATGTACAGTTCTTACAAGCCTTTCTATTTGCTTGTATAGGTGACTCATTTTGTTCTGTTTATGCCTACTATAAACAATTTTAGAAATATATTTAAAGAGGATATATTTGATATGGTTGGCTTAAATTTTTTGTAATATTTTTGCTGTATCGATTTGATCAACAGTAGCTGCGAATGAAAAGTAAATTTTCAAGGCCTCATACAAATCTAGTATTTAAACAGCTACTGCTTCAGGCGACTTGAATGCGGCAATTTTTTTGGGTCTGAAATTGATTAAGACTTGCTGAACTATTTGATATAATTTTAAATATCTCTAAGTACGAGGGCTGCTCTATATATTTCTGGCCTAATAGTGAAAATGCGAATATTTATAATCAAAAATGGTTTTACTGTTTTTCAAAGTATTCTCCAGCATGATTTATACACTTTTGCATGCGCTCAAACCAGTTGTCGAAGCACTTTTTCCACTCCGATTGAGACACCTCTAAAACATGGTTTTTGAACACTTCAACAGCTTCTTCTGGCGACGAAAATCGTTGACCACACATTTTTTTTTGATGTGCGGAAACAAGAAGAAGTCATTAGGTGCCAAGTCAGGGCTGTACGGCGGATGACCCATTAATTCGACGTTTTGGCCGGTCAAAAACGCTCTGGTTTGAGCCGATATGAGAGAGCTCGCATTGTCATTGTGAACAATGATTCGTTTTCTCTTGTTGGTTTTTCAAATTTCTCCGATGACTTCAGGCAAACAAATTTTAGTGTACCACTCAGAAGTGACCGTCCTACGTTGCTCAAGTGGAACAGTCGCCACATGACCAGTTTTGCCGAAGAAACAGGTGACCATTTGCTTCGAAGTGCTTCTTCCACGAACAGCTTTCGTTGGATTTTGCTCGTCTTTGAAGACCCACACGGTCGATTGTTGTTTCGTTTCGGGCTCATACGCATAGATCCATGATTCTTTACCTGTGACAATCTTATAAACGTCTTTTGAAGCACCGCAATCGTATTTTTGCAACATTTCTTTGCACCAATCGACACGAGCCTTTTTTGAGCGACTTTCAAATTGTGCGGGATCCAACGAGAACAAACCATTTTTACGGGCAGGTGTTCATGCAGTATCGAATGTATGCTGGTGGAAGAAATGTCCTAGGATGTCTCTATCTCTCGGTATGTCGCATGTCGATCTTGCATTATGAGTTCACGCATGGCATTAATATTCTCTGGCACAACAGCCGTTTTTGGACGACCTTCACGGAATTCGTCTTTGAGCGAGCTTCGGCCACGATTAAATTCATTATACCAATTTTTCACAGTGATATAGGATGGTGCTTCATCGCCATACAAAGATTTAAGTTCATCAATGCACTCTTGTCGTGATAATCCACGTCGAAAATTGTGAAAAACGATGGCCCTCGTAGAGTTTTAATTTCGGCAGGTAATTAAAGATAGGCATATAATGCAAGTGAGTTCCAAATACATTTTATAATGAATAAATCTGGAATATCGACAGCACCGAAGCCTATCAAATTGGACCTGTAGTTTTCTTAATTTTTGTAAAATAGTCTACAATTAACTTGTACAACTTGGTATAACATTGATCTACTATCTATTAATCTGAATAGTAGGACTATTTTATTTTACACATATACATATGTACGTACAACCAACGGTAGAACTTTTTATTTTTTGGTAGCTCACTTACAGTTACGAACTGTTTTTTTCAAACGATGTTTTTATAACAGCACATAAGCCTAAACCCTTTTCTCCTTAGTAGAAGTGCTGACTTATTAACAGTTGTCTTTTTCTAATGTTGCAAGTATTCTGGTGTTGCTCAAAATTAATAAATTATATATTGTAATAAATAAATTATTCTAAAACAAAGTTGCCTTGTTACAGTGTTTATCAAAAAATCGGAATTTTTGGAGCCAAAATCGGCAAATCGGCATTTTGATATATTAGAGGCGAAAAATCGGCAAATGTGGCAGGCCTGACTGTTATCTATGTACATAAGCTTAAAAGTTGGACAGAATGTCGATTACTACGATCTTTGTAATAACAAGTATTAGTTTTTTATTATTACTTAAAAAAATAAATAAATATTCAAAATTATAAACTAAAGGGTGCCCCAATAGTTCTTTTATTTTGAGATATATCGCCATGCGTTCGAACAGTTGTAGCCAGGCGTTTGTAATTTGCAAATAAAAAAAATGAATTTAGAAATTAAAGGGTGTCTCAATAGTTGATGTAATATTCTGCATTAAGCTAAACTTTTAAACCGATATAGGCAGACAGCTGAAATTTACAAGAAACTGTTTTTGCTATATCCGCTATAGCAGCAAGCATACAATTTGCATTTAGAAATTAAAGGGTGTTCCCATATTTGATGCAATTTAACATATATGGCCCTATCTTTTAAACTGTTATAAACAGACACTTAAAAACTGTGCAGAGTGTCCATTACTTTGTCTGATATAATAAGAAGTATAAATATTTAATATTATAAATTAAAGGATGTTACAATAGTTGATGTCTATGGTGAAACTGTTGTTTCGTTATAGACATACGGTTGAAATTTGCAAGTATAAAATTTGAATTTTAAAATTAAAGGATGTACATATAGTTGGTATGTCTGTTTGAAATCGGCATTTTCATCAAGAATTATTAATTTTTTTATTAAAGTTATTCTGCCGTATTCATAGAAAATCAAAATAGATTTGAGATATATTTTAGGACAAAGTATTTTTATTTTATTTTCTATGAATACGGCAGATTATATAGCAATTAAAAAAAGTTTTAAACATTAGGTGCAAACTGAATAGGTGTATGGTTGCCATATTATTAGTATAAGTAAGTCACTGTACGTATGTTATTTTAAACGATCCTAGTCGTTATTAAGATAGGAAGCCTCCCGCTCTGTCTGTCACTTGTTTGTATTTCATCAATGAGTTATGAGTCACCATCCCACCTGACGATATTTAAAGAACGTTTAATAGGCGTTTTTAGGCGCGTATTCTTTCATGCTGTTTCTATATAACAAGCGATTAAATCGTCTAAAATTTTTTTTATAGAAATATAAGTAGCTTGGAGTAGTTTAATAACATGTTTCATTTTAATTTTTTTTCCAGAAAGAATTGCTAAACCTGTCAATTGGTAAAAAAAACTGGAAACATTTTATCATTAAAAATGAACAGTTGCCTTTTCAACCTAGATATTTATTACCTAATACTTTAAATACTTTCTACCGTATTCATAGAAAATAAAATAACTTTGAAATGTGTTTTATGACAAATACAAATACAAATTTGTCCTAAAATATATTTCAAATCTATTTTGATTTTCTATGAATACGGCAGTTTATGTATAAACGTTCTGAAAAGCTTAAATAAATTCCTTAACTTAATTTTTTTATTTCACTCATAAATCACTCGTAAAGTTTCATTTAGTCGAAAATAGTGTTTGCAATTTGTTTGAATAGCTTCAATTTGGGTTGGGCATGTTTAATAAAACCTTAATAAAATAATTCAACAAAGCTTTAATGCTTAAGATGCAAAAAAACATAAAATTATTTTGCCCCTTGTGCAAACAGAATTTCTTTATAAAATAACAACAACAAAAGAATGTAATAAGATAAACAAAACACATTTTGTTGCATAATAAAACTCTTTAAGGTGTCTATAAATAGTAAACAAATGTATAATTTGTTTAAGTATACATATGTGTTTGTGTGTATGGATATACCCCAGCAAACAAAATGGTTTTATCTAGATTTTGGAAAAAACAAAATTATAAAATGACTTGATAACGACAACAATGTTGCCAACATATTTTGAGGATTTAAAAACTAATTGAAGGCGTTTTTACAATAGGAATTGGTTCCCTTTCGAATTTTCGCTTATTTCGAAAATATTGATTATTTCCTAAGGTATTTTTTTTTTATGAATTTTTTTTATTTTGTGGCTAAATTTTAATTCTTTTGTTTAATTTTACATTTTCACAATTTTTGGATTTAAGATATTTCTGATAGTTAAATTAATCCAAAAGTTTTCAACAAAATATCGAAAGTATTTTTTTTTTGCGAAATTTCCGTTTTCTTTGAATTTTCCAATTTGGAAAACAGTTGTTAAATTTATTTTAAATAATTCTAATTATTTTTATGCTTGTATTCTTTTCTCGGTAAAATTTTATTTTTTGTTTGGTTTTTGGAGCTTACTGAGAGCTTATGTTTTTATACCCTTCACCACAAAAAGTGGAAAAAGGGTTTATATAAGATTGTCATTCCATGAGTAATTTCTGAAATAGCCATTTCCGAACCCATAAAGTATATATATTCTAATTTCTTATGCATAGCAAAGTCGAAAAATAAGTATACCTTTTGCTAATTGAAAAAGCTTGATTGATCATGTGTGAACACCAAATTAATTTGCGCAATTAAAATTAAATTAACTCAGTTAAGAAAACATGTCTGAACAGGTTATAACAGTTCAATACCTTATCTACACTTTAAGCAATTAAACGTTGTTACATATCAACTCTAAAATCATTTCATACTTAGTGCTTTTAAAAACCAATTTTCAAATAACCCAAAAACCGAGTATGGTTTTTCTCTTTATATATATTTTATGGAACCTTTTTAGTAAAAGTATAGGTTCTGGTTACTGCAAAATACACGAACAGGTAATGTAATAAAAAAAATTTATAAATAAATATGTTGTGTTTATTTTGGTCATAGATAGAAATTCTTTGACGCAATGGGCCAATATGGGTATCATAGGAAAGCTTTGAAAATAAATTATCAGGATCCGAACAAAAGATACGTGTGATAAAAATGCTTCACTTTTATTTTTAATTTTGCGAGTATTTTCACTTTGTTAAAGCAAATTTGCAACTTTTTGTTGTAAAAATATTGTGTTATATGTACATGGATATGTACACACTCCGGCGTACTTGCTTTATTTTTAATGCTTGAGAATTTTATTGGTTCATAATTGGTTAACTACTTGTTTTCGATATGTATGTATGGCGCTTGATAGGAACTTTGATAATATTTTCGACTATACTCGTATCCATATTGTCTCATTCATCACAAGATATTTATAAACGCTATAGCGATACGTAACTTTAATAGTCAAGGGGACACCAATAGTCTGTGCTGACCTAACCTATGTGCAGACGAAGGCCCTCGGGCGTATAGGGAGAACCAAACCCCCTGTGAGTGGGCACTAAATCTGGATAGACAGTTCTAAATAAACTGGCACCACAGGAACCGGTAGCCCATACAGAGAGCCGCCCATTTTTGTAGCTGGTTATTAGTGAGGTCCCTTCGGGGTACACGTGGTGACTGTTGGTTAAAAGTTAGCGCTGAATAGATGGAAGTGTGCTGATGCACTCTTAGCAGATGGGTTTGAATAGTCTTCAACCCTCAAGTAAGGGAATAAACTTCCTGCAAGCCATATTCTTGAAATTGCACCTCTGTTGGCTACGTCCGATGGAGGACGTTTTGTATTTCACTCAGTGGAAAGACTACCGTCAGGTTAGGCCATCAATAGCGGGTACTGACGTTAATCTATATCACGTAACTTTGAAAGTATGGGTTCCCGACGATATTGTCATTTAACACTTTCTTCTTAAAGCTACTTTTTTTTATCCCAGGACAAACTTTTATTTTTAGTCAAAATATCTAATGGTGAAACTCCAATACAAGCGGCATGCGGCAACAGTATTAACTATTTGAAAAAAATTAGTTTGTTTATAAAAACATTTATTTAAAAAATGAAGTTTAACGGCAATGCCGTTAAAAGCGGCCGAGCGGCAATGTTGAGTTTAGTTTAACTTTTTGTTTTGTCGCTTTAATTTATCAAATCATCCATAATCTTCTTTTCATGTTTCTTTTCTTCATTAAATCGTTGCTCATTTATTATTTTTCCTTTTAAAACTTTTATTTAGTTCTGCGTCGAAACTACTAAACACGTTTTATATTTTTAACACAAGCTTCTACTTTAATAAGCCGCGTTCGTTTTCCTATGTAAAATAAATTCAAGCGGAAAAAAAGATCAGTGATCAGCCCGTGTCCGCATGCCGCTTACATTGGTCTTTCACAATAAATAATAAAATTCATTTTATTTTTCATTTAAAGAAGGGTAAATCCAACATTAACATTTTTGATTATTAATTATTAATTATTTATAAAAAAAGGATGATTAGTTTTTTGAAATTTTTTGTGCAATGTTAAATACCGATTGATATGCTATTTTATTTTTTTCTTTTTATGTGGAAATCCGGATTTATATCTGCGAATTTTCCAAAAGATTTTATTTTTCGTTTTTGCTTTAAATTTATTTGTCCTGAAAAGACAAGAAGTCCCTTTATGGTTTAAGATTTATTTATCCTTGAGTGAAAAAGTGAACTTTTATTTGTTTATTTATTTAAATGTTTTTCGGTTGATTTTAACTCTTTTGTAAATTTTTAAATTGCTGGTGAATTTAAGTTTTTTTTTTTGTTTTCACAGGTTTGCGTATTTTTTTTTAAATTTAGGAAATATTTTATTTAGATAAATAATCTAATAATCTAGCCGGTTCTTAGCATCCTCTGAAATTATAGCTTTTAGACTTGGATTTTTGAATATATTTAACATTTTCCAGTTCTAAATATTTTATAATTTGTAGCGCTTTTTTAAGAACCTTGGAACTATATTTTGTTTTCAGAATACTTTTAATATTTATTAGCTATAATTTATAAATTTATTGAACTTTTGTGTGGGTGTTTACTGGGTTATGTTCTTTTACTGTAAGTGTTTGTATATGTCAGTTAATATTTATACAGTTAAGGACGGTTTAATATTGGATTACAATATGTGCAAGAGTTTATTTATTCTAAAGTATTTTTGGACTTAAAAAGGATTTTGCTGGTTTTCGCTCTGTTAATGTCACAGATATAAGTTTTGTAACACACAACATTTGCTTAACGGCTGGGAATAAATCTTCTATGGTTAAAGAATTTAATTTATTATTAATTTATGTCATTATCTTAAGGAAACTGAAGTACTTGTATTTAATGAAGAGTGTGAATTTTTTTTCCTGTAATTAAATGAATAAAAGTTGCTCTGATGCTGAAAAATGTTAAAATTCTATATGTACATTAGTTTTTTCCCAGTTTAGAGAAAATAAAACTCGAATAATTTTGATAAATATTTATTTAACATTATTAACAATATATTGATTATTTTTGTGAATTAAATCCGTTAATCGGGGTAGTTATTTCTTTTTTTTTAGGGCTATATGTTTTTATTTAACCACAACACAATAAAGTTCAACAGGACTATTGTTTTTCAGACAGCTTGTCAAATTATATTAATATTTACATTGAAATGTGTCTTCGTTATTTTCTATGCAAAATAAAATATGTCAATTTTCAGCAACCCACTACTCAATAAGTCAGAAAATATCAATATAGTTTCATTTATCCTGTTCTTTAAAATATTCCTGGCAATGAAAATTAAAATTATAAGTGAAAATTAGAATTTTCCACTAAGTTCACAAAAGGAAGGTAAAGTATTGAAGAAGTGGATTTTTTAAAAATTAATAAACTTTTAACAAATTGTAAAATCTATTTTTCCTTTCGCTTATTTTAAAAATAAACATTTTGCTGATGGCAACTGTCTAAGAGCAGCGATAAAAACTAATTTACAAATAAATCAGATAATACTGGATTATTCGGTTAACCGATTAATGAATTGGTTTAAAAAATGTAAAAACTTAAACTTTTTAAGATTTCATTTATAGATAAAAATTTGATTAAAACATTGCCTGTTTTCTGGCAATTGGGCGTTTTTTGTGATTTTTTTGTTTTAACTTTTAACTTTTTGATTTTTTTTTTTTTTTGGTATTTTTGGAGAATGTAGATTTAAGATGATATTTTTTAATTTTCTTTGTTTAAAATTTTGCTTTTTTGCTTAAACTTAATTTTTTTTTTGCATAAATCGCATATGAACATTTTTTTCTCGCACTAGTATCTTTTATTTTTTTAGTTTGAAATAATAACTGCCGTATGCATAAAATATTGAAATAGATTTGAAATGTATTTTAGGACAAATTGGTATGGATAATTTGTCATTAAACACATTTCAAATTGATTTTATTTTATATGAATATAGCAAGAAACAAGGCGAATTAATTTACAGGTGGTTTAATAGCTCAGCTGATTTTTGTTTATGTTCGACGTTGTTGTCAAAATTCTAAAATAATTGTAAAAATAAATATTTTCATATATTTTGAAAAAGTAAAAAAAGTTTTAAAATTAAATTTCAAAACCATAAAATGATATGTGAGGATTTGCTGCACATGTAGAAGAACGAAACCAACTGTTACAACTTCATTTAAAACACCAAATGACAATAAAAGGATAAATTAAATACGGCTTCTTCTTGTTTAGTCAGCTTTTATTGACATCAACGTGGTGCTCTGCAACAACAAAATGACATTAGGCCGATAAAACTCCAAAAATTTTAAATTTTGTCAAACTGACTAGTTAATCGCTTATAGTACAGAAACAACAGAATAAATTGTGCATATGACATATTCATCGGGCATGTGGCCATCGTGGCTGTTCTGAATGAAGCGCATTTTGGACGACTAATTATCATGATCGGTCCATGTCCTTCGAGCCAGCAGGCAAAACACCACGCCTACCTCTAATTTTTCATGTCATTTGGAACAGTAAAGTAACTTCAATTAAAAAATAATTATATGGGGCGATAGACAGTTAAAAAATAAGAAAAAAACATCAAGTGAAAACATTGGCGCTCGCCCATATTTTCCGAGTTACGGGGCTTTGAAATTTTCAAATTTTTTAAAATATTAATATGGGTATCGTTTTAAAGCTCTTGAAGAGATCTTTTCGGAAGTAATAAAATTTTGTAAACATGCTTAACCCATTAAGAGCCGATGTCACTTTGATGTAAATTTTTTGTTAGTTTTTTCATTCTCTGTAATCCAAATATTTTCTTTTTTGATTGGATTTACTTCACTAAAGTAGATTTACATAGTTAGTGAAGGGTATATTAGATTCGGCATAGCCGAATAGAGCACTCTTGTTTTTATATAATTTTGAAGCATTAATTTTGTTAAAAACTAGAAAAAGCTTTTTCAAAGAAACAAAAGCTTTAAATGTTAATTCTTTTTTTTTTCATAAATATAAGTTCTTTATTGTTTTTAATTCGATAATAAGAATGTAAAAAATTAATTTAAAACTAAAGCTAAACCCAAATTTTTCATTTATTAAAAATGAATATGAACTGATATTTTTAGTTGTTTAAAATTGTTTGTAAACTTTTACATTATGTGTATGAATCTAAATTTATTTAAAGTAAAATTTTAATTCTGTTTATTTATTTTATTATTTTGTTACTTATTATTATTATTATTATACACATGCATGTGTGCATAAGTAATCAGGTGTGCAGTACAACTTTTTTATATTAAAATGTGAAATAAACTTAAAATCAAATTTAATTTAAATAAATCAAAATAATTTATAATTTTGGTTATTTTTTCCTCTTACGCGAATATTTTTTGTTTTAACAATCCTGTGAAGCCAGAAATAATTCTCATTGCTGTACACAATTTTGCGATAACACATCGGATCTGTTTCCAGTTGTTTTAAAACCCAATAGAGGTTTTAATTCCTCCCCCAGCACCGATAGGTCAAGATCTCAGCCTTAAAATTTTTCACATAGTGGACGAAAAGAGCCCTTGTTTGGATCATTTTTCTTTTTTTTTTTGTACGCACATTCCTTTGACGTGTTTACGTAAGCGTTGTTAGCATTTTCCAAGCTTCAATAAAATCATGATGGTCGTCAACAGTAGATTGATTATAATTGTTAAAAAGTGAGCGCAGCCTTGCCGCGATTTTTAGCAAAATTTGTTTGGCGACAGTATTCATATTATTCGGCACAAAAGTGAACTTCAAGTCCTTCTTTTTATTGTGATTTTTCGGTCCTAGTGAAACATCAATTATGTTGTTGATACAGTGTTTGGGTGCCCCGGAAGTTTTAGGTTCTTTTTCGAACTCTAAAGGATTTCAAGGATAATTTCCTACAGGTCATTATGTCGATTTTCAATTTAAACAAAGAAGCAACGAAGAAAAACATGTGGGAATACTAATAACGCATAAAAATCGAATTAAGTCTATTAAGGCCACCTTCGTTTTAATCGTATGTTAATTAAACTCTTGTAACTCCTGCAATATTTTGTCGCCAAGATTAATTAAAAAGCATGCGTTTAATTAATAAACTGATAATATAAATAAATATATACGAGTAGTAGCGTGAGCTGAGTAAAAAGTTAATAATTTATTGATGGTATTTTAGGATGAAATACTTAAAATATTTTTATTTAAAATTTCTATAAGTGCATAAATAAAAAGTAATAAAAATATAGAAGTTAAATAAATAGAAGACAAAGGAAATTATTCAGTAACTTTTTAAGAAGCTTAAAAGTATGCTATGTTTAAATCATTTTTTAACTGCCAAGTTATATGCAATAAATGCATAAATAAATTAAGCAAAGGATTACGTGATTGCATTATGGTTGCCTCACTATTATTTAATTTACCATGGTTGCTTTATTATTAATTAAAAAGTGTAGAAAAAATTTTTTTTTTGTTTTTAAGAAATATTTCTTTGCGCTTTTCGTAGGCGTTTCTCAACTCTTTTGCGCAATAAGAAACATCAAGGCTCAATGTAAGAGATAAAGAAAAGCTTGCTTGAAGACCGTCTATCAGTTACTTAACTGAGTGGTGTTCTGGAAATCTTTTAGGCTGACCAAAACTAGTTGGAGTTGATTTTCCCAAGGCGGTATCTTAGACTCTTTTTAGTAATAGATGTGTACTTCGATTATGACAACTGTATAAAAATATAAAATTTAGTGAACAGTGCGTAGAGTATTAAAAAATTCTCATATCTTCTTTGACTACGATAAACTTAATAACACTACATATAGGGCAAAACAAAAATATAATTTGCCGCTATGTGCACATAAAAGTATAAATGACTCTTCAAATAAAAAACATTTGTCAGCTGACAGTTTGGAGTAGGCAGAAAGTACCATCGTGGCTTTATAAGTCATAATAATTTCAGCATTTGAGGTTTAGATGGTATTTGAAATTCACTCTCTGGTACGAATTTTTAGCTAAAGTCATCGCTACGCTATACTTATAAGATGACAAAGTTAGTGCTCGCTCTCACGAATTATTTTTTCCTAAAAGGAATGATATTTACGATATTTTTTTCAATAAGAATTGTGGTAAAATGATTCAAATACCCCTGAAATTTGATTCCTTTAAAATTGACCCATAAATTATATGATTCTACACAAATGGATTTATTTCTTAAGGTTACGGTCTATAGCGCCAAAGGCAAACTTTTAAGATGCTTATTTAGTTACAGAGGATCTGCTCTACGAGCAAAGCACTCTTTTCATTTTATTCATTTCTTTATAAATTGGCAGTGTGCAGTCACTTTTTTTTAACAAAATCAAAAACGCCGAACCTACAACAATTAAAAAAAACCTTAATTAATTTTAATTTTTATACAAAACTCAGATTTTACTTATATATATAATCGAGGTTTTGTAAAACCTAGATGCTTTTTATGGCCTTTCACTGCGAAAAGTTCGCAAAATAAATTAAATTCCATTTTCAAGCCATTATACGCATTACAACAACAACCTCAAAGTATGCTTTATAAATAACATTATTCTTTCTTTTTTAATTAGACTATTGCCGTTTTTAATTATGCATAATAATATGAAAGGCTTTTCAGTTTTCTTTTTCTTTTTTTTAAGCTCAAGCATTTTTACTACCTAGAAAAGGTGTGCGATAGTTTTCAGTATTTTTTTTTTCATCTAGATAAAATGTGCGCTGTATTTTTGCCAGGTTCCTTAAAGTGTGCTTCTATATAATTTATTTTTATTTTGCTTAATTTTTTACTTTGGTTATGCATTTGTTTTGGTGGCCATTGCAGATCATATTTTTTCATAATGTTTAATTTAAGTAAAAACTTTTACCTTGCGACTTTATCATTGTAATTTTATGCTTTTTTATCGCTGCAGTTAAGTCTTTTTTGCAGTAATAAAATAATAAAACTTAAACAAACATGTCTTTGTTCAATTTATTTTTAATTAAAATATGAAAAAGAAACTAATTTAGTGCTTGGTTATTTTTGACAGAATAATTAATGCAGTCTATAAATATGTATAATTTTTTCTTAGTACGAGTACATAGAATATCTTCTGTGCTTATTTCGATTGCAAACTTCATATTTTTTTATTCGAAAATCTTAGACGCTTTTAGAGGACAATCTTAAGCAGCGTTTTTAGAGACATAATCTTGTTTGTTAATCATCCAGTACTGTACAATGAAGTTATTGGCACTGAATTTATTGGTAAAACGTCAAGAGCGCAACTTTAGTTTCACTAAATAAACAAAATTTGAGATTTGCAAAATATAATCACGATGAGATTTAAGTCCAATTTAAACAGTCTTGGTTTAGATCTTTAAAAAACTGCTTTTGCAGTATCTTCCTATTATGCAGGGATTACTTCTATTCCCTGAGTTTATAGGGTTTGAGTTAAGATGTACTGGAATCATTACCTCTCACATGTTTATACTGGATTAATTAAAAAGAGATTTCAAGAGAGGAGAAGCATTTTATTAATTTCACTCAAATCCCTCTGAACAGGGCTTTGCTCTCCCCAGATGATAATTATAGGGAACGCTTGCCTACTATTGTATGAAACTGGTCGCTGAATATGAAAAGACCTGTGAGTTTAATATGGCATTGTTATAGGAGGTAACAGGTCTGAGATGAATAGGAAATAAGTCTGAGATGAAGAAATCTAAAAAGAATAAAATTCAAAAGTGAAAATCTTAGAGCGAATTTTAATGTCAATTTCAATAATTTGTGTTTTATTAATACTTTTAAACGAGTTATGTGATATGGCTTCTTTTCACGAATCGAAATTTGTTCCTTTTTGTATCAGTCAATTTTTACACCTCAAAAAGATAGGGTTAGTTCTGAAGTTTTTTCCTAACAAATAAACTGCATATTTATTATAATATTGGTACGAAAGAAAGATCTGGCAACACCTGTTGCTGTTAACAGTATGAGAGTGGTGAATAAAGTTAATTCAACTATTGGTGTGTGTATAAAATAATACCACAATTAGCTAACAAAAGCTGAGCACTCGCGATGGTTGCGTTGGTAGAGGTGCGTGCTGTAAAACAGAAGACTTCGTGAGTTCGATCCCGCCTTCGGAGATGCGTATAACGGAAAATAATAATTGTTGTAATGCAATTAAAAATTACGGACCAGCAGTGCAAACCTCCCGAGAGGCAAAAGACAATTATTGTGTAAAGTCATGGCAGATAATTTAGTGGAGATGTCCAATTTAATATAAAAGTTACAGATGATTGTCAAGAAGCCCTTTATAATAAAAAGTAAGAACGGTAGTGGTTAGCCCAGGGAAGTGTAACAGTATAACAACAGTATATGGCAGACGTCTGTTGTGGCTATTGGATTAAAGGGGATAACTCGCTTGGATAAATAGGGAGTAGTGGAGATGTCTGTGGATGGTTAAGGTTACTAAACAAGGCATCGAGTAGTTCATGTCTCGTCGGAGTAACGCGGTAGTGTAGCGTGGATGGCTGCGTTTGTAATAACGCATGTTTAGTAAATACGAAACCATGGGATTCACAAGACCAGTAGAATCAAGAAGTATAGCCAGATAAAGCCATAAAGTTAGAATACGGAATTTATTATCAGTCACAGTAGTATTTGCAATCAAAAGAATCCGTACGATATTATATTTACTACATAAGAAGTTTTTCATGTGAAAGTTTACTAATTTCAACATAATCCTATTTTTTCGATTGCTTTCTAAAAACAAGAACGTTATTGGAAATTTATATTAAATAGACACATGCACTGAAAGAATTAATATTGAACTTAATGGGGCTGCCACATTTTTTTTATAAAACTTTTTTTTTGTTCACATTATAAACCATATATGCAGCAAGATTATGTTATTACTTCATAAACCAGCAGGTTGCTGGTTTCAACACCAAGAGGTAGTTGTAAATAATTAATATACATATTTTAAGTTTTCCATCTATAATTTTTTCAGATTTTTTTGCTTAATATTTTACTGTGTTTACTTTTTTTAAATAATTAAAGTTGATTTTATTATTTAGTTAAAGAGAAATAAAACATACGGGAAAACCGTAACCTTCAGTTGAAAAAAAAGCACAAAAACTTTAACATGAAAAAAAGCGAAAAAACATAATTTTATCAGGAGTAATTTTATATTATAAAAAAGTCATAAATATTACAATTTTCTCATTTTGATGAAATGTTTGTAAAAAGTGTATATAGCACACGAAATTAATGGGATGTCCTGTAGGATTACCCTGTGCATTCTAATACAGCATTATATATATATATAACTTTCTATAACTTGTTTTTAGAAACGAAAACCCTTTTCAATCATATCTCTTTTCAGCTAATAGATCTGGCTTACGTGAATACTTTATGGTTATACCTGAACGCTGTGGTTTTATAAAGGTTTAATATTTGAGAATAATATGTTATAATATAACATATTGATCTTAGTATTCATTAAGTACTTATAATTATGTAAAAATATGTAAATAATTCTTTAATTTTGCTAGATTTTATTTATTTATTTATCAGTTCTTTCGAAGCGCACGAATGTCAAAAGGATTTTAAAATTTTATATGTGGTAATTTTAGTATTTAGATCTGCATCGCTGTAGATGGCAACTGATATGCTTGAACAGAACAGTCAGGCAATAATATCTACGAAATAAATCTGTAAATTTTCCGTTTGATGAAGGAGAGCACCGTAATATACCTAAATTATAGTATTACAAATATTCATAATTACTTACCCACCAATTTTGTTTTTTTGTTGGTAATAGATAAAGCAACTTCCTCGAAAATTTTGTATTTTAATGGTAAAAAATAAAAAAAAGACAAAACAAAACAAAAAAAGATGTTTTGCAAAAATAAAAATTACAAAGAAGTAATTATCTGTTTCTTTTTGTTTAAATTTTGTAAACGTATATTTTATTACACTAATACTTTTTAGCTATTCTTGTTTAAATGCTTGAAGGCAGTGAACGTGTATACCAAACAGATTTGAACTTTTAATCCTGCAGTGTAAATGAAACTGTTCTTAATAGATTCCTTAATTGTCACTAGTCTCCTTGTTAGAAATATAATAGAAATTTTTATAATTTGAAATCTTTACAATGTAACAACAATTTATTTTGTTATAAATATTTAATAACTGTTCTTACAACAATTACTTTGATTGTACAAAGTATTTTCAGTTTAACGGATTATTGCTTTGCAAGAGTTGTAAGTACTTTAGCTTTGAAGTAAGCGAACATACAAAGAAAAGATAAAAAGAAACACAAAAAGCAAAAGCTCTTGGCAATTTTAGAATGTACAATCCAAATTTTTTTTTTGACATCGTTTTAAATATTTATCACTAGTTTAAAATGTTTAAGTTATTTTTTTGTAAGAGATATACAATGAGTGTTTTTTCTGTTATACTTGAAATGCTTTAGAACATTTTTGCTTAAAGTACAACCTTATTAACGAAAAAATGCATAAAGCTGCATCAACTTAAAAAAATGTTGATTTAAGAAAACTCTTTAAGATCTCAATTCAAAATATTTTAAAAGTAATAATGTTTAAGAAGATTTTTTAACTAAAGTTTTATCTGAAACATCTGGGGAAAATTTAAATCATTACAGTATTAAATTGTAGTTTATTCAAATAAAATAAATTTTTGTAAAACAAATAATAACCGAAATATGAAACTGTCATTTATGATAATCATAAAAATTACGATTATTTTATTTAAAGTAAATTTTAAAAGTTCAATTATCAAAACTAATGGCTATTTCGCTAATTATTTAAACCAGCTTATCTGGAACTCTTCATCTTAATTTGGGGGAAGTAAGAAAAACATCTTATACGTAACTACAAACAATGTTCACTAAATGAGATTTATGTTAAAGAAATAATGTTTAAAAAATCTAAAAACCTAAGCAAAGCTCCAAAATTAATTGCGAGTCGATTTTTTCCTTCATTTATTAAACTTTTTTTTTACAGTTTTAAAATAATTTGTAAGTAATAATACAATAAGTACTTGGTATGAAGTGCAGAAACGGTATTAAATTTTTTTTTTAAATTCACACAAAAAAACAGAGCTTTTTTAAATGTTTTACAAAATTTGCTTTTAAGTAAAATGTTGTTTTGAACCTAAAAAAGAAGTAAGAGTGCTATATTTGGCTATGCCGAATCGTTTATACCCTTCACCATCTATGTAAATCTAGTTTAGTGAAGTAACTCTAGTCAAAAAACCTAAACCAAATGATATCGGCTCTGAATGGGTTAAAAAGTTAAAGAAGGTTTTAGGATTTCCTTAAAGATCTTTTCAAAAGCTTTGAAATAATACTTATATTCATTTTTTTTAATATAATTTTAAAATTCAGAGCCCCGTAACTCGGAAAATATGGGCGAGCGCCAATTTTTTCACTTGATGTTTTTTCTTATTTTTTAATTCTCTAACGCCCCATATATTTGTTTTTGTATTGTTTTTATTGGAGTAACTATTTTGTTTCAAACGACATGAAAACATGATGGCGGAATGCCGATTACTATTACCGTAATAAGAACAAGTATAAATAATCAAAATTATAAATGAAAGGGTGCCCCCAGTCTTAGGCAGACGGTTGAGATTTAAAAATATCCTGTGTTGCTTATTCCGCTATAACATAAAGTATAAAATTTGGATTTCGAAATGAAAGGGTATCCCAATAGTTGATGTAATGTGATATATGTGGCCAAATTTTCTAAGCTTTGGAGACAGATAGCTGAAATTCACAAGGGACCTGTTTTGCTAATTCCGCTATAACAGCGAGTATACAATTTGAATTAAAAACATTAAGGGGTGTACCTATAATTAACATAATTTGACCTATATGACCCTATCTTTTGAACCGTTATAACACTTGAAGGTTAGATAAAATATCCGCCGCTTCGTTTGGTATAATAAGATGTAAATAATTTAATTTTTAAATTAGAGGGTGTTACAATAGTTAATGTAAGTTAATATACATAAATAAATGGCCAAGCTATTGAACAGGTTTAGACAGGCGGTTAAAATTTTCAAAGAATCTGTATTCCTGTCTGCTATAGCAATAAGTATACAATGTGGATTTGGAAATTAAAGGGTGCTCCAATATTTGATATATTTTGACTGTTAGTGGCCAACCTTTGTAACCGTTATAGACAGAAATCTAAGATCCGTTTTGAAGTCGGTTTTTCTCTGCAAGAATTATTTATTAAATGAAACAATTTCTATCCTAAAAATCTCATAAGGGTTTTTTTTTTAATTTCAGAAATATTTAATGGAACCAGCTTATTGTACATTTTAGATTTAAATCTTTAACTCAAATCAAACTAGCTCCTTTCAATTTTACTAAAAGTTTACTTTAGCAATAAAATTTTTAAGAAAATAACAACATTTTTACACTCTTACTTTAATTTCTTAATAATTTTTTTCCTTAAACTCCACTCAAATAAGTATTTAATCTAAATAGTTTTATTTAAAATGAATACAGTAAAAAGCAGTGTTTATCTTTAATATAAATTGTTGTTTCAAAAACAAGAAACTTTTCTCATTATCTTGTTAGGAGCGTTAGAATAAAGAATGAGAAGAATATAAAAAGTATTCTTTCTTTTATTTGTTCACTCCATTAGTTTCGTTGCATTCACCATTGTTGCGGCTTTGGTTTAAGGGCATTAATAAAAGAAGATACGAGGGTAAGTCAAACAATTTTGTTAAATTATATGCTTTTGTTGTTGCTAAGTATTTCTTTTGAGTATTTAGAATTGTTAAGGGTTATTTAAGAATTAGCTTTTTTATTAAATTTATTATCCTTTAAATTTTTTGTAGATGATAGTGCCATCTAACATTTTTATATGCTCCGTAATAGACCAAGTATTTGAGAGATTGGAAATTGAATGACTGGAATATGAAAAGTTCACCCAATGATTTAAAAAAAACTGAATTGAGCTTTATATGTAGGGGTTGACACAGAAATAAGATCTTTTTAAAGGTTCACCTCGCTTTTGGAAACCTATTGGTAATTTAGGACTACCTTGCATTCTTTGAATCTCATAATATTAACAGTGATTTCAGACTTCGACTGGTATCTAAAAAGGTCTCTAATCTTTGCTTTCGAGAAGACTTACCATTGAACAAGTTCATTCATCTTTACTCATCGGTGGTACATGCGTTAAGAAATCAGCAGCTCTTAGTGGATTCTTGACATACAAATTTAGAATCATTCAAGCGCCTTGATTTTATCAAACCACTTACAAAAGATCGCAAATAGAACAAAACTGTGGCATTGACCGATACTTCAAAGTCTCGACCGCATAAGGAGAAGGCGGAGTAGCTCAAAGGTAACAGTAGGGTATCCATCTTTATTAGCTTACTTAAGCGTCGACATAGCATTACGAAGAGAATAATGTTTGCATTCGAATGGTTCGAAGGGTTCGAAGGGCTGTTTAAGTCGAATGTCTTTAAACACTACTCTTAATGACGCCCTTGTCTTGGCTGATTTTCTAGTTCTAAAGCAATTAATCGCATGAGAAAAAGTTATTCGAATAAATATAAGAATCGAATAAAATAAGTAAGAGTGCTATATAAGACTATGCCGAATCTTATTTACCCTTCCCCATATATGTATAAAAACATGTAAAACATAAATCGGCATAAAAATTCTTTCCTTCCATTAAGTTTTTCTGTTTGAAAAAAGCTTCGAAAATTGTGGTGAATATGTTGTAAGAGGTGAATAAGTAGAAAACACAACCACCTACAGGAGTACAAAAGAAAGTCGAAAAAACAAAATAGCACAATTGGAAGGAGTGGTGTTGTGATCGCTGCCTTGAAGGTCGTAGACCGATCTTGCTATTTTTTAATATCAAAATTTTCGAAACTATGCCAGATCGATTGGCGTAAAATTTGCTCCAGCTCAGCTAGTACCTTGGAAAAGTCGATTTCATCTCGAACACGGACAGATAGACGGACATCGCTCAATCGACTTCGCTATGCATAAGAACTCAGAATAATTAAATTTTATTGAGTCGTAGATCGGTATTGTAAAAATTTCAAACGTAATGACAAACATAGAAATGCCCTTTTCCACCTGTTATGAAGGGTATAAAAAATGTTTTTTACTCCTTTTTTATAAGGAATTTTTAACTGGCCCTAGTATCTTGAAAGCAACATTTTTAGAACTATTTTCAATTGTAACCAAATACTCAACGTACAAATGTGTGTCAAAATAGTGTAACACTATTTAAGCTGTGTATTGTACCAAAATTTTTTACGAAGTATTTAAAGTTCTTAATGTAAAAGTGTGAAACTGAACTAACACTTTGACAAAAATAAACTGACGTAAAGATTTAAAAACACTAATACCCAGGTAGATATTGTGTGTCGAAGTGAGTGTTTGTTGTATTATTTTCTATACTTTTTGCGTGTTAAAAGTTGGGAAAGTTTTTATTTTTTTGCTGGCATACTTTAAGCTGTTATTTTATTTTTTTATTTCGTTGTGGAATTGTTATCAATTGTTGTTATTATTGGTATTGTTTGGTTTAGATTAAGCGGTAACGAAAATTTTAAGTAGTACTTTTTGTTAAGAACAATATTAAGTTCTTTTTTGTTCTTTTAATGTTTGTACACATGCGCTCTTTATTCTATAGGGTAAATGATAGTAAAGCTCTTATTGTTTGCTTAAAATGTATAGAAAAAATTGTTAGTTGAGGAATCAGCTGCTGACAGATATTAATAATTATTAATATATGTATAGTTTTAAAATAAAATTAGTTCTAAATTAAAAAAATTTATAATAATTTTTTGTCACATCATTTTAAAATAAAATTAATTAAAGAGAAAAAACTAAACGTTTAGTGATTCAAGTGTTTAAGCAGATATTTCCATTAACTTTTTTAACCTTAAGCTATCTTAGTTGAATTGGTTAAAAAACAGCAAGGTAATGTGAAATTATTCAAATTATAAATCGAGTAATTGTATCCGAAACACACTGAAGGCCACAGACCAAAAAAGAACCTAACGTCCTGTTGGGCAAAAAAAAAAAAAAAAGGAAAAGAAAATCGCAAAACGCGTTACTCGTTTTTTAAGAAAGCTTGGAACTCATAAAAATCCCCTTGGCTGGAATTCCTTAGAACATTGCGGGCATATTCATTTGATCTCATATGAAAATATGGAAATGAACATCATTTTGAAGAATTGAATACTAAAATTTTGTCCGGCATTGGCTCGATTTATACTATCTGTTGGTTTTTAGACTTAAGATTTGAATATGAAGTTATAAAAAATAATTCTTGCAGTAAAACAAATACTAGCTGTCTGTTTTAACGGTTCAAAAGGTTGGCCACATACCTCAAATTACATCAAATATTGGGTTTCCCTTTAATTTTCAAATCCACATTTTATACTTGCTGCTATAGCGGACTTAGCAATAAAGGTTCTAAAAAGATTATAACGGTCTAAAACTACTAAACAGTTTGGCCGTATACATCAAATTAAATGAGTTATGGGGCACCCTTTAATTTATAATATTGAATACTTATACTTGTGATTATAACGGTCATTCGACAATTTGTCCAATTTTCAATCATCTATTTTTAATGGCTCAAATGATAGACCCATATAGGTAAATTTATGCCACATATGGGGACACCCTTTAGTTTTAGATTTATTTTTGTATAACTTTTTGTTTACAACTTTTTTTTAGTAGTAAGCAGTGTTTTAATTTTAAAGTAGCGCCCTTTAAGGCTCATAATACACGTAAAAACATGTGCGTTGCAAGTGGACACCCTTTAATTTTTAAAACGGGACCAACCTATAAATATAACATTTCAAATAACGAAAAAATTTTAAAAGCGTTTCAGAAATGGCTGAGCTTTGCTAATGCAAGCATAACAAAACAAAATTCAAACGAATTAATAACCTCCTTCTTACTCTAAAGTCGGTTAAAAATATTAACTGAGGCAAGTAAGAGGGCTATATTTGGCTATGCCGAATCTTATATATCCTTTACCGTCTGTGTAAATCAATCAAAAAAGCAAATATTGGAGTGGCAGATAATTACTGGTATGGTACGAGGGCTGCTCTATATATTTCTGGCCTAATAGTGAAAATGCGAATAATTATAATCAAAAATGGTTTTATTGGTTTTCAAAGTATTCTCCAGCATGATTTATACACTTTTGCATGCGCTCAAACCAGTTGTCGAAACACTTTTTCCACTCCGATTGAGACACCTCTAAAACATTGTTTTTGAACACTTCAACAGCTTCTTCTGACCGTTGACGACGCATTTTTTTCTTGATGTGCGGAAACAAGAAGAATTCATTAGGTGCCAAGTCAGGGCTGTACTGCGGATGACCCATTAACTCGACGTTTTGGCAGGTCAAAAACGCTCTGGTTTGAGCCGATGTGTGAGAGCTCGCATTGTCATGGTGAACAATGACTCGTCTTCTGTTGTTGGTTTTTCGAATTTCTCCGATGACTTCAGGGAAACAAATTGAAGTGTACCACTCAGAAGTGACCGTCCTACGTTGCTCAAGCGGAACAGTCGCCACATGACCAGTTTTGCCGAAGAAACAGGCGACCATTTGCTTCGAAGTGCTTCTTCCACGAACAACTTTCGTTGGATTTTGCTCGTCTTTGAGGACCCACACGGTCGATTGTTGTTTCGTTTCGGGCTCATACGCATAGATCCATGATTCGTCACCTATGACGATCTTATAAACGTCTTTTCTTTGCACCAATCGTCACGAGCCATTTTTTGAGCGATTATCAAATTGTGCGGGATCTAACGAGAACAAACCTTTTTTACGGCCAGGTGTTCATGCAGTATCGAATGAATGCTGGTGGAAGAAATGTCCAAGGATGTCTCTATCTCTCGGTATGTCGCATGTCGATCTTGCATTATGAGTTCACGCACGGCATCAATGTTCTCTGGCACAACAGCCGTTTTCGGACGACCTTCACGAAATTCGTCTTTGAGCGAGCTTCTGCCACGATTAAATTCATTATACCAATTTTTCACAGCGCTGTAGGATGGTGCTTCATCCACATACAGAGATTTAAGTTCATCAATGCACTGTTGTCGTGATAATCCACGTCGAAAGTTGTGAAAAATGATGGCACGAAAATGTTCACGAGTTAATTCCATTTTTTTCTATATCGATTTTTTCAAGTCACTGTAAACAACACAAATAATGGTCGTACGTCAAAACGTTTTGAGTACGATTATGCTTAAAAATGACAAACTTTCCAATGGAAATGATAGATTGCACTTGGCAGCACTCAGTGTTGCCAGGCCAGAAATATATATAGCAGCCCTCGTACTACATAATTGTATATAATTTTACAAGCATTTTTTAAGCATTTTAAAAAATTTTAGTTATTCTTTAAAGATCTGTTCAAAATCTTTAAAATGATACCCATATTGATATTTTAAAAAATTTGAAAATTTCAGAGCCCCGTATTTTTTTGATTGGAGTTAATTTATTGTTCCAAATGACATGAAAAAATTAGAGGTAGGCGTAGTATTTTGCCTGCTGCATCGAAGGACGTGAACTGATCATGCTGATTTCCAATAGCACTTCTGTCGACACTATATCTGATCGATTGACACATTTAATTTTGTTTTAAAACAGACGGACAGACGGACATCGCTCAATCAACTTCGCTATGCATAGCGAAGTCAGAATAAAAATATTTTATGTGCTCATTTATTTTCATTAATTAAGTTGACTCTCGTTTATCATGTGATTCAAATTTATTTGATTTTTTTGAAGTTATACAATCAGATTTCGCAGACAGGCAGACCTTCTGAAGAAAACAATAGAATGACGTTTTTACATTTTGTGTACTTAACCTTTCAATGGATCGCACTAAAACCATATAACACAGTGCACAGTGCAAGGAGTATTTGAGATTAAGTTTTAAAGCCATCCACTTTCCAGGGATGGCGCTATATAGTCTTAAAGTTGGATACCGCGCACCAGCAAGTTTTTCTAATGATTGGCATTTCTTTAATTTTTGTCTGATTTATGGTCTTAAGGGCCGGGTCAATGATATATTAATATTCTTTAAATTGCTGATTTTAAATACTTTAAATTACACAAAAAAAAAAAAATACATAGTTTTTTTGCTTTGGTTCTCAAGCTCTTTTGTATGAGCACCAGCGTTAAAAAAACTGTCCCATTATTCATAAAAATAGCATATACACACACGCACACACGTACCTTCCCCACCAAAAAAAAAGATCTTTAAAGTTTTAACTCAAATAAATATAAATTCAGGCACATGAAACCAAAAACTTCAAACAAAAAAATTTAGTACTATTTTCAGTTAAAGTGCGACAAACTCGGAATAAAAGAGAAAGGAAGAGGATGGGAAGTAATAAACAAACAAACAAAAGTAAAAGATGAATGTTGATTATTTTATGAATGTTTTCATTTCGTTTCATTTATTGTTCATTTTTTTCTTTTTTTCTTTTGAGTCATCACTTTTCTCTTTTTTTTTGATAAAGTAGAATTTTTGTTTGCCTTTAGTTAAAATCCTATGACGATATTTTATTTTAGATACAAACTCAGAAAAAGGAATGTCTAAAAATAGTAACGAGTGGATGTATATCGTTAGTGGCAGAGATATTTTTGCATAACAACTGGAGATATGCCATTATTATTTTCATGATGATGACGACTATGATAAAATAAATCTTTTGGTTAAAAGCGAAAATGTTTTATTGTAGTGTAGGTACACGGTAAAAAATATTATATGAGACTTAAATATTTTTTAAAACTAGATTTAAGGGAAATTTATGTTATTTAGTTTGGCATTAGGTCATATTGGATAGATGTTTAAGTTTATGCGATTGATAAAGTTGGAGCATCCTTTCATGCATTTAGGGTGCTAAGAATGTACATTGAGCGACGTTTCTTTTATTTTGGAAATATCTCATAGTCATTCAGTTTTCTCAGAATGTCCATTAATTAATATAAACAATGAATGATTTTGGGTATTAGACCCCAATTTCTTTTACTCACCTTTTTTTAAATGTAAAATACAATAGTTGCCTTAATAATTCGTCACATGACGTTTATTTTTTATTTTAACTTGTTCGAAAAAAAATACAGCAAATAATTCGACACTGTTGGCCCCATTGTTTCTTAAGCAATGCTTTTAATTTGTGAGGATACTATCGAAAAAAAAAATATATATTTATACTGAACTTGTTCTGTTCCTTTAGTTGCATAAGAAGACACTCCAAAAGTGATTTTATTTACTCAGATCTATATGATACTTTAAGCAACACCGTTAAATAAAACACACTTTAATACTTTACTTCTACGCACAAACAACTTCTTTATTTAATATTTTGCTTATAACTATAATACAGCCCACAACTGCAATTAATACATTTTAATAGGCGAGTTTAAACGACTAAATCGTTTCAATATTAATTGATCTGTCAGCTTCTTATAGATATTTTTATACTTATATTTATGTAAGTACCGTTATAGACCAATCAGAAGATTGCTGCAAGAACTGGCCCGGTGCCCCTACCAGACGCTGGTCTTACCACTAACTACTAAGTCGCAATTTTAAGTCCTTAGCTTGCAGGACTATGAAACTTCCCCTTTTATAGGGTTGGAGTCTAGCTAAACTCCGTCTGTTGAGAGTGCAACAGTACACTTTCATCTAGTCCACACCAGACCTGCAGATGTAGATATATTTTTACCACAGCCACCACGTGTACTGCGAAGGGACCTTACCAATTTCCGGCTACAGAGAGGGGAGGCTCTCTGTATGGGCTACCGGTTCATTTATCTAAATAAAATTATTTAAGCACACTGGTGCATCCTTTGGCAGTACCCCACTATCTATCCAGGTTTGGCGCCTGCACACCGGAAGCCTTTACCTCCGAGAATCCTCGTCTGTTCCTAGGTTAGGTCAGCACAGACTCTTTGTGCACCTAGCCGGATGCTGTAAAAACTGCTAAGAAAATCCTATTGCGTTGGTTGTTAAATGTACTGCTTTAGAGAATTTTAGTAGAACTTTTGTTTTGTTGTAAAATGTTTTAGAGCATATTAGTTTCAGTTGTATAAGGGTAGAAATCTATCATTTTTTAATCTCCATAACAAAACGCCTTGAGTATAAGGAAAATTGGTGGTTCAAACCGTAACCGACCAATGGAAGGTGAAAATAGTAACAACATAGCTGAGTTGGCTAAAAAGCACTGATTGGTAAAAATGGGGATCTTGAATATACTGTTGTTGTGCCGGTAATAGACTTTTTCTACTTTAACAAGGCATTGAATAATTTGAGTCTCGCTGAGGCAACACACAGTTGTAACACGGATGGCTGAGTAAGTTTGTGCAAGAGCTTATTTAGCCAAACAGAGACCATGTGAACAAAGCTAGAGAAAGCCACTAAGTAAGCAAAAGAAGAAAACACAATTGAAATAAAGAGTCAGAAAAGAGTAAAACAAAATTTGAAACGTAATAATAATATTTTTGTATTTTTCTGCGTGTAGATTTCAGTCCATTTTTAAAGTAGCCAGCCTTGCTTTTTTTTTGTTTGTTTTGGAATGTGTGCGAGAACCTTAAATCGGATGTACTCTTGTGATGCGGTGTAACTAAAAAATGTGGACGTAGTTTTTTTTTACATCACAATTGTTTGTTTAGTTAAAAAATAAAGCAAACAAAAAATTGAAAGCAGCTTCCAAAAGAATCAACAAAACTAAATGGAAATAATAAAATATCAGTCATTTGTATAACTGAGCATATTAAATATGAAAATCCTTTGCATATTTAGTTTAGCTTTTTATAATTTTTATTTATGTTCAGTTTTTTTATGACGTTTATAATGCAGGAAATGCGCCAAGGCTTGCGCTACGCTACTAACCTACATCATATTTAAATGTGCATTTGATAAAATAAGAAAATTAAAGAGAAAAATGAAGGCTATAATGCTTTTTTCGATTATAAAATGTAACGCCCTCTTAAGTAAAAAAATAAAAACAAAACATCCTTTTAAATAAACGTCATTAAACGCGTATTGTTTTAAATCAAGTTTAACGAAAAAACACTCAACTTTTTGCATGGCTAATAAAAGTTACAATCAAGTCTTAAGTCTCCTGTGGTCTCTTAGCTTTCGTTTGAAACATGTTAAAATTGTTATTAATATAAAATTTTAAATGGTAGGATTTTCATTAATTATAATTATTCTATTGTTAAAAACTTTTTTACAAAACTGGAAACTATTTTATAACATTGTTTATTGTAAACGATCATAGCTGCCGGAGGTTAAGAATTTAAGTAGCAGCAAGTCTACACTTTAAAAGAAAAGTGCTTAATTTAATATGACAAAATGTTTTCCCATTATTCTCTTATCCATAGATTCGCGTTGGGAGCGATACCAAGCATTTAAAAAATTTTTTGTATATCCTTTAACATCTCATCAAAAGCTTTAAAATGATACCCATATAGATATTTTAAAAATTTGAAAACTTCAGAGGTCCGTAACTCGGAAAATATGGCGAGCGCAAATTTTTTCTCTTGATTTTATTTATTATTTTTTCATTCTTTATCGCCCTCAGATATTTGTTTTTGATTGGATTCACTTCTTTGTTTCAACTAGTATAGAGAAATTGGAGGAAGGCGTGGTGTTTTGCCCGCTGCGTTAATTATAATCTTTTTCCACGTTTTGTAGTGAAGGGTATAAAAAGTGTTGGTCAGAGTGGGCCGCACTAACTGTTGCTGACTATGATTCTTATATTCGCAGTGTCTTCTATACTTATGCTAATTATTTGATTAAACTTCCCCTTTCGCAGTTAGACTAGGTCTTAACGTCCAGGGTTATACTCATAAGTTCTATCGCCGGCCTGCTCACATCCAAAACAACGTCATCGTTCATTAATTTATATATTCGATGTGACAACCCATCATAAGTTTTCTAGTATTAATTAGTTTTCCTCTTTGGAACAATAGGAGATATATTCGTCCCGCTTTGACGCCATTGCTTTTGGCTTATATGGTTACAATAATTACTTTACTTTATTGGGCTCTGATACTGAAATATAAGCAGTGTCGCGGTCTGCCCGGTCCAGTAACTTCAGAAGCTGTTTATGGTATGGTTTAACTTAAGATAGTCTCCAACTCTTCAGCAAGGAGGAGCTGCATTGTAGTTCCAATAGTGAGGCTAAAAATTGCAAGTTTGGGGTTCCAATACGTCTCGAGAATGCTAGTGTTCGCATTGGTTTCACCCGGTACTGAAAGCACCCTGGGGTTGTATCTTCAAGGCGGGTGCCCTCTTTAATATTTATCTATTGAGTTCTTCGATTTCTTGTCTTTGCCACATGTTTTCATAATCAACTTCTATGTCCAAAACGGATAAGTTCCCCCATAATTTTTTTTTGGGCAATTTTCTTGGTTTGGCTGACTACGCTGATTGACCCCTTCATCTCTTATAATTTTTCAGTGTCCATTTAATTTATTTTCCATTGTCAAGCCTGTTTTATTACTTCGATGGTAGAGTGGAGAAGGAGAGTCCACGTAAGCAATGCTTTACTACGGAGGTAAATCTTTATTTAAAGCGAATTTTTTACTTATACTACCTTCCTCCACAGACTCATCCAGAGACCTGCGATAGTGACCAAATGCCAGCCGATGGATAACTGATTTGTTGTTTGATTTAAATAAATTTTATAATTAAGTTTTTTAATTAAATCTGAAACATTAACAAATTATTACATTAACACTACAAATTTATAGGTTGTAGTTGCATAAGAGCATTTTTACAAAACAATATGATTTACGCAAAAAAGCAAGCTCCACAAATAAATTAATAATTAACTCGTAGACTAAATAAAGTTTGTGTTTAGCATTTCATTACATTTCAAATGTTTCGCCACACAATTAAAGGCTTTTTGGGTTTTCTTTTATTTAACATAATTTTAGGCTGTTTTTGATTTATTCCGTTTCTATTATTTAGTTCTGTTTCGGCTCACTATTACCACAAAAAAAAAAACCAACTTATTCTTAACTTTTAAATTATTATACAGAAAGAACTGTTGTAGTCAGTTTTTTTGTTAACGATATTGCAGTGTAATAATGCAATGTTCCGACTATTTTATAGTGAAGCTCTTTGTAATATTGTTTCAACTTTTCATTGTTTCTGAAATGTTTTATTACAACATTCCATTTATGTTCATACTTCATTTCAGTTTTTGCTTTTTTTCTGCACTTGTTTAACAATAAAAACGTGGCATAGTTTTCTCCATGTTGGAGTTTGTAAACGAAGAAAAAAAAACAATAGTCCTTTAATATTTTTTATTTTATTTGCAATATTTTATTTGGAATATTTTTCATTTTTTAAGCTGCAGGGATTTAAATTTCATTTCATAGAATAAGTCATATTCTTGTTTGAATTTCTTAAATAAAAGCTGCTTATTCTTTCTGTAATTTATGTCAGCAAGTTTTTACAAGTTACCATTGACGACAAGTTCAAAGCTGAGTGAGTGGTATATTTTAGAATAAAGATTAACAGAAAGCTTATTACATTTTCTACAAAATCTTAACTATACCATCGATATATTGTAATAAATATTTTTATTTGTATTGTTATAAAATATAACCTGCTCATTTTGTCAAAAAGTTTTAAAAAATAAATTTAAAATCATTTCTTAATTATCTGCAGATTACTAAAAATCATTAAAATAACGCCTCCTTTATATCACAGGCTCGAAAATATTAAAATAAATATGTAGCTTTATTGCTCCTTTTATAACGAAGAATCCTACAATATTTTGACCATTGCCGGTGTGGTGTAATGCTTCCATGACAGTGATAGTTAACAAAATTTAAAATGAAGCGAAAAATAAAATTCCGTCTGTTGCCAAAAAAGTAATTGAAGCAAATGGCGTCATTTAAAATTTTGTTGCAGTTAATCTAAAATGACAGGTACATCATTAATAGCAATAGACAGAAAATGGCAGCAGACATTGTTGGAAAGAGTTGAGAAATTGCAAAGTCTTTTACCGAGTGTACTTAAACGTATAGCATATTTTACTTAATGAAATAATTTTAGGACAACAAAATTCTTAATAACTGAAATATTTAAAAATTTAACTTTTTAAAGAAACGCCAATGGCACATGGACACTCAGTGTTTTTAAAAGATAGTGAAATAATGATTAATGATGTCTTAAATTGTAGAGATAGAAATTAGATTTTTTCTTTACTTTTCCGTAAAATATACGTTCACATTTATTTATATTATGCGCCTTACAATATGCTTTATTAAATATTTTTATATCAGCAACATTTTTTAGATATTTTTATACCGCCATATGTATCTACAATCGAAGCAGAAATATGATATTCTAGATATTTGTAAAGAAGAAAAGTATACACTTTCTTACTTACAGTTATAATAAATGAGAATGTTTATGAAAAAAATGTATAAAAAAACTAAAAAATTGAGAATCATAGAAAAAGCAAAGAGATACACAACATTATAAGAATGTTATTGTAAAATATTTGCCAATAACCAAAATTAATTGGTTGTTGGAAAAACTGCTTTACATATAAACGCATTTGGCTGAATGTTCAGGCCAGCTCATCAAAAAAAATTCTCATGTTGTAAATAATATTTCTGCCCTTAAAGAAAAATACTTTTCGCTCTTCTAAAAATTTAGATAAGATTTCTTGAGGATTTCTTGTATGCATGCATGTATGCATGTATGTATGTATGTGTGTATGTGTGTATGTATGTATGTATGTATGTATGTATGTATGTATGTATGTATGTATGTATGTATGTATGTATGTATTTATGTATGTATGTATGTATGTATGTATGTATGTATGTATGTATGTATGTGTGTGTGTATGTGTGTATGTAATTATGTATGTATGTATATTTTTCATATTTTCAAATGTAAAGACAGGATTCACATTGATAAAAATTTCTTTAGGAAATAGAAATTTAAATATGTATATTTAATTATCTAATAATTTGCGGCGAAGAGAATTCTTAAATTATTTATATATATTAAATTAATCATATAAAAAAGTGTCCTCTAGCGCTGAACTGAACCCGGTACAAAATAAAAAATCCAAATTTTATTAGAGATCGTTTGCTTATAAATAAATATTTAGTGAACTTTTGAATTACTGATAGTATTTTATGTGAAATTTAATTGTTTCTATTTATTGTTAAAATTTTAATAAAATTAATTTTTTTTTTGATTTTGCTGGCTTAAAACAAGAAAACAATAAAACCATTAAAAAAAAATGCAACAAAATAACTCACTAAAAACAATGTTAGGAATATAAAAGTGCTTGATGTTTTTGATCATATCTCTACAATAGCTTTCGAACTATGCCTTGCTCTCCTGCAGAAAGAGAGAGAGAGAGACGTAGACAAATCTACTTCTCCGTGTAAACGATCCAAAATATGAATGCTTTATGATTTTGAAAATGACTATTGTATAAAAAAAGAACGGAATTTCCACCCGTGATGAAATGAACTCAAGCCTGCCCAAAAATTAATCATTTGGTTTTAATTCTTAACCCAAATATTGTATTAATAAAATTCTGTAAAGACAACAATAAATCATATTACTGCGGGAAAAGCATAAGCATATGGCTGTTTCGCTCCTGCTCATAGTGGATTCTACCTAAATTTTATATAGAAAATTCAAAAGTCTTTAATCTTAAGCTAAATTGATTAAATGACAACAAACGTAGCAAAAAGACAACAACAAAAAATTTGTATTTTTTTTAAGTAATAAATTTTCATATTGATGCATTTGCATTTGCAATGAAAAACAATTTGTTTGTACCCGATTTATATTCATGAGTATTTTCTAAACGCCTTTTTCACACTTTGTAATTGTTCCTGCAATAATTTTGATGTTCTTACTTCTCTTCTAATCTCTTACAGTAATCCAAATTACAAAATGTAAACTGTGGTTTTTGCCTAAATGACAAAAAATCAAAAAAAAAATCCAACACAGCAAAGGACAAAGAAATTCGTTTAAACAATAATTAACTTCAACTATAAAAACTAATGCAGTCTTAAGGAGAAATTGCAATAATTACACTACAAGCTCGAGTAAAGTTTTTTAATCAAAGTGCGACAACTAAAGCTAGAACTTTCTCAACAACTAAAATACCACAATTTAGTTTGCTTTTTTAAACACAACAAAATGACAAAAACAACTTTGAGTAAAAGATGGTTTAAACTGATATTTTCTATACATTTTCTTCTTGTATTCTGTGTAAGTGCCAGTATATTGTTCCATGTTTCATTATGATACACACAAAAGCGATATTGTTGCACCATATGAAAAGCTGTACAATTATATAGCAAGTGTGTGGTTTGTGTTTGCTGGTAAAATCGCCAAACGTGACATCCTTCGTAAGTTTTAGAACATCTTATATAAACAACGCACTTGATTACTAAATGCCTTTTACTATGTTTACTATATTGAAAACCACAAGTTTGAAACTTTTATTTATTTTGATCGATTTATGTTTTATCAAAAAATGAAAAAGTGTACAAACGAAAGGACAGAAAAATTTAAACGGCAGCTGTAAAAAATAACATCCGTTGCTGTAAGGAACGAATATGAAAACAGCTTAGAAATTTTCTCTTCATTTTTTTTTGTAGTAAAAAAAATTTGTAGGTTTAATTTTTTATTAATTTAAATTCATTTATGCTAAATAAAGTTTGTATACTTTAAGGCTTAAGGAAATTAGAAAATGTGCTGCCTACTTAAGGGCTTATTTAAATTTCATGAACTATAATAAATTAAAAATTGATATTTCGTCTTTTTAATCCGTTTATTACTTTAACCAACTTGCAAAAAATTGTTTAATTATTGAAAGAGATGGCTAACCAAATTTATGCAATAAACTGAGGGTAAATAATAATTTAAATGACATTGTTTTTTTATTTTAAATTATTTTTAGTTAATATGTTGGAAACTTTTGTTTTTTTGTTTTTTATCTCATTTTATTTCGCTCGTCCATTGTAAAGGAAACTTACTAAGTAATACTTTTAGTTCCTTTAGATAAGCTGGTGCAAAATATGTCCATAAGGAATTGCTTTCTGCAATTTCAATTTTTTAACATTTAGTATACATTCTTTTAAATAGGGTTTTTAAACTAAGCTTTGAAAATCTATCAAGAGCAATCTGAAGAGGTCAAAAATAACGGAAATAGATTTAAAAATAAAAATTCCAAAAAAATTTGAAAATATTTAAAACTGAATTTTAATACAATGTGCAAAAGTTTTAACCAACGGGACCCTGATTTCTGTAATAACTTTTTTTATCTGCTACATTTTAAATTCCTGCTTGTAACTTTAATATATTTTTTTTAAAATGAGTGATACATTTTTTTGTGTGGGTTTTGATAAGGCAAAAGAAAAAAACTTACATTAAAAGAAATTTCTCTTTTTTCCTACGCTTTTTAATGCATTTTAATGTTAAAAAGCTAATTTAAACCAAGTAAACCAACGCCCACATTGAATACAAAACACAAGCAAAACGCAAACACGCACAGGAATTTTTACAAAAAGTTAAGAACAGGCGCAAAAAAAAAGAAAAAGAGAAGAAAATAGTTAAAAAAAGTTTTCTTTAATAACTTTTCGAAAATATGTAAATGGTAATGAATTAGTTACTTAACACATTCTAAGGGCGATTTTGTGTTGTTGATAAAATGTGGTAGAACGTGTGTATTTCTAATCCTTTAATAACACTTCTTCACCTTCACATACACATGCCTTAATTTATATTGTTGGGAGATAAGAAGAGTTCAGGGTTCAGAGGTAAATTGTGTTTTAATATTTTAAATGTAAAACATCATTCTAATTTTTAATGGCAGAATTGGGAAAAATATACATTTCAAGCCTTTGCTGCAAGAGAATGGTAAATAAATTATTATGTAAAAAAATTATGACCTCGTTGTAGGTCGAAAAGTTGAGAATAATTTGGTTTTTTTTTTCTTTTGAAAGGAAATTTTTTTAGTGCTTAACACAAAAATTGTAAAGTTGGAGTTCTGATACTTTTGCATCAAAGGATCAATTTTTTTTATCTTTTTAAGGGTTCTGTATCAAAAGCTACAATATTTGTCCGTCTGTTGCAGCACTCTATGCGTAGAACCGTAATAGGTAGGCTCTTGAAATTAGCACACAAATACTCCAAACTAAAAGGTGTTCTGAAAGTGATGTTATATTCAGACATATAAGAAACTATGCCAAATAAGACTTTAAATTAAATGGCATTCCAATAGAATGTGGCCTGATCTGTTAAACAATTATGAGCAGATCTAAAGTAATAAACCAAAAAAAAAAAAAAAAAGAAAAAAAAAAAAATAGCGCTATAATGAAGATAGTAATAAAACAATAACAAATGGACTACTACACATCCCATACCTAAATTAAAAGCAAAGCACATCTACTGTTTTGAAAAACCACAACAAAAAATAACACCTGCAAATCAAAAGCAGGAAAACAATTGGACAAACAAAAAACCCAAATGATAAAAATTATTTTATGATACCAGTAAACACCAAAAATTCCTTTCTGGGTATAATTGCAATAATGTAAAAGATAAGCTAATTATTACCCTTAATCCTTACTTTTTATAAAACCACTTATTGCACATCTTTATTAATGAGCCATTCATATGACCCTCGCTTGAATTTACAAGGAACTTCACTACTTACCAATAATCAAGAACAAACTAAAATGGTAGACCACAAAAATACATAACATTATTATTTCGTACGTATACACACACACATACATGTGTACATACATACATACATTTATGTATGCGTACAAACATATCTATATGCATATACATAAATACACAATATATAAAAACGATAAACAATCTTCTAAACTGTACAAACATTTTCCCAAACACATAAATCAAATAATTTATTTATTGCATTAATTTTTACATTATAATCTTGACGTTAAAAAAATATGTTTTGTACCACAGTAAAAGAGCCATTTTTGGCTCTTTTGCGCACAAAAAAGGAGCAACGCATTGCTCTTTTTGATACGCTGCTCCTTCATGACACAAAGCAAACATACTGGCGCCAAAGCCTTGTAACCTTGAAAACAAATGATCTATTCATTATCAGTGTTGAATAATTTGGAAAGAGTAAAGTATGGGTTCTGCTTGACGCACCGAAATCAAATTTTTCGCTATGTAAGACGAGAGTTACAGCCTGTTTATAAAACACGTCAAGAGCAAAACGAAACCGGACGACATATGGATTAATACGTAATAGTTAGCGACCGTGTAACACGTTCCGGTTTTTTCGTTTAACTTACGTTGTGTTTCGTGTAAATTTATGTTGTGTCAAATCGTAGTATTGCCAATGTATTAATTTATATTTTTATTTACTTCTTTTTCATATACATTTTTTGTTTTTGCCTTAAATGACGGTAACCCTGCTTCGCGCTTAAAAAAACAGCTGATTTTAATAAACAAATAAAATTATTAAACAAGCAATCGGTAAAACAAAAATTTGTGGAAATGAAAAAGTTTAAACAATAAATAAATGAAAAAATTAAAAATAAATAATAATTTTTAAAGTGTGAGTGTACTGATTATATGTATGTAAAATACTTTTATAGTAGATGTATAAGTAGATGTTTTATTGGTGAAAGTGTTATGATGGGCAGTTGCCCAACAATATTAACTCCTTAAAACTTTATAAAAACTCCATATTTTTTATTTTATTTAATATTTTTAAACTAATTTTGGGAACACAATTAAACATGTACATATATGTGAAATTATTAAAACAAACGGCTTTTTTCTTCGCTCAGTTTTGACGTTTCTGACACTACAATGCACGATACATAAACCAGAAATAATTGTCATTTGTTACGTTAAAAAAACAAAAAATGGAAAACGGTAGCGTTTTTGTGCGCCTAAACGGCAGATTGTGTTCTGTAAACTGGCTGTTAATCTTCTTAAAAAAATAAAGCTATTTGCATTTTAGAAATGAAAATACCTCAAATATATTATTAATATATAACAAAAACAGCAGCAGTCCTAGTATAGATTCCTATGGTACTCCTATCCAATAGCCCTGAATCTTTATTGCCAACTTTACCAAATCGAGCTCGATTGTTAAGAAATGAAAATACAAGTTTAGTAGAAAGATGACTGAAACCATATTGCTCAATCAGTTTAGTAAAAGCGAACATATCATAACTTATGGATTCAAATGCTTTATGAAAATCTAGGAATATTATTGCACACTTTATTAAGGTGGGCGCGAACAGACTCAACAATATCAAGCATCAATGTAGACGTGTAGAATCCTTTCCGAAAACCGGATTGAAATGGATAAACAAATTGCGATTAATCCAAATGTAATTAAATTCCTTCTTTTAAAATAATTTCAAAAACTTTTACAAAACAAGATTGAATTTTTATTGGACGAAAATCCTCTACAGAACATATTTTTTTTACTTTAGGAAATGGTTTTATTCTACCAATCTTCTAATTGTTTGCAAAAACTGACCTAGTTATACATGAGTTTATAATTTATAATATGTGTGTACTATTTCAGAAAATATTAATTAATATTATTAAAATTTAATCCCAAAATAGATCAAGTCAACTGGAGAAACAAAAATGTTCAATGAGCACGATTTGTAAAAGGAAATGGAAGGTGAGTGTGTTAATTAGTCTGCAAAAAATTTATATGTTTACAAAATTACTCCGGGTAGAAAGTTAGCATAACATTGTTAACTTTTAAAAGTACACCCTAAAAAGTCATACACCTGTATAGAAACGTAATCATGAATTTTTAATTTAAAAATAAAACGTATGATTCTTATAAAGAGTTGAACAGACCCATTCAGATTTGCAGAACAACAAACAAAATAAACCTCTCTATAAGGGGCAAATAGAAGTTCAAAGTATACAACGTTCTAAAACTTAAATTAATTTTGGAAATCAACTCAATAATATGGCCACTAAATTCAAGATTTTTAACACCAAAACATTTGATACGATCAACATAATCAATAACTTGACCATCACATTTGAAGCGAGAAGATTTAAAAATCATTGCTTTGGTCATTGCAGAGTTTATACGAAAATTAGAGTTTGTTATTCAGCCTGACTCATGAGTGTATTAATATTAAATTCAATAATATCTATGATCTGAAGATGACTCTTAAAGAACAAAGGGCTAACAATCAAAATTTTTCCGTAAAGCAAAGATGTCGTTAATGTAAAGCATAAAAAGTAAGGGGCCTACAACTGAGCCCTGGTTACCGGAAGACACTCCGAATTTCGATTGCGAGTCTGAACATAATAACTACGACCCGACAAATAGGAAAAAATTAATGGGCAAGCAATTATTTCTGAAGACATCACAGACCTTATCATGACCACTTCAACCGATTCCGCTTTCTTATTAAATACAATACCTCACGATTGATCAGAAAGTACAATTTCTTCCTTAAAAAATCCAACATTTGAATTATTAAAAAATCTGTAAATTTATTTTAATAAACTTCTTAAACTATTGAAGCTTAATTTTAAAGATCTTAAACTATTTTTTTACTTTTGTTGCATAATTCCTTCATGAATTAAACACACAAAATATTTAATTTTCGAAAAATTTTGATTTGAAATCCATACCTACATAGTTTCCCTGTTGTAAATCATAAAATTAAAAACGATATTTTCTTCATACAAAAAGCAAAAGCTCATTTAAGCAGAAATAAATCCTATCTCTAGTGTCATCAATAAGAGTACATCTACATCGGAAGTTTTTGCCTAAAGTTGCAATAAAAACAGCAAGAACATGTACAACAAAAACAAAATAACTCAAACTTGTTTTATTCTTTTTTTTTTTTGGGCTGTTGCCTTGTTCGTTATTAAGAAAATATATCATTTATGTGAATTTAGAGATTTTATGCCTGATTATTATTTCTTCGTTGGTATTTTTATACCCTTCACCAAAGGTGGAGAAGGGTAAATCCAAGTTTGGCATTCCGTTTGTAATTTCTAATAAGAATACATATACATTTTGAGTTCTAATGCACAGCGAAGTCGTTTGAGAAATGTCCGTCTGTCCGTCTTTCATTCCGTATTCGTGGTGAAGCCAACTTTATCAGGGCACTACATAAGCTGAAGCTATTGGATATCAGCAATATCGCTTCAACCTTTTATTCCTGTAGATGGATATTTTTTATGAGAAAAAAAAAATTAATTAAGTTGGGACAACAACCCTAAGCAAAACTTACAATATTCGAGAAAAATAAAGGTTTTTTTTTAATAGGAAGAATAGAATTTTTATTTAAACTATTCAATGGGAAATCTGCAGTATGGTACACGTGGTTATACATACATATACGGTGAAGGGTATATAAGACTCGGCATAGCCGAAAGTAGTACTCTTACTTGTTTTATTTTCAACTGCTAACGCTTGCATTTAGACGATGCATAGAAAAACAAAACAAACAAAAATCTCTGTTTAGATGGCTTGAAGTAAAAGAAAACTAATATTTTCGAAAATAAAAATTTTCATTTTAGTATTATAGTAACATATCAATCCTCTTCAAATTTAGGGATAACAAAAAACATTAACAGTCCTAAATTTTTTATACCCATCGCCAAACAGTATTGTTGTGTATTTATTTTCTTTAAACATAGTTTTGGGTAGTATTATGAAGATATTTGGGGAAAGTGCGGTTTTTTAGGACACTTATATTGTTGATTTAACTGATTGCGGTGAACGAAATATTAAATTTTTTATTGCATGTACAATTTTTTGAAAAGTTATTTTGAATAAAATTTTATATTTTTTGTAAAACTTCATAAAAATAAAAATTTTGGTGAAATTTTAAAAGTTAATGATATCCCAATTTTTTATATTTTTTTTGCTGAAGTATCGGTTTGAATGAAATTACAAATTTTTAAATGCAAAAATATTTTTTAGGTAACATTTTATATTTTTGGTAAAATGTTGATGAAAATGTAATATTTAAGTCAAATTTAGATGGTTTAAGGCCCATTCACACTATTTAACAAATGTTAATATTTGCATTAGATATTGTAAGAAAGAGATCTAATGAGATTTGTTGTGATTGTCAAGAAATCCAACTAAACATTACATTTTGTTTCTACACTACCACACTTCTAGTGGAATGAAAATTCCCAGCAATCCATATGAAACAGAAAGGGAGATTTATTAACTCATTTTACAGAGCTCTTACGCTCATAAAAAACAAACATTTGCCATACGAAAAACTTCAGAAATAAGGGCTTTTTTCTACTAAACTGGTCAGCTTATTTAAAAAAATACTCTTTTTCGATAGCTTTTTTGTCTTAAAAAAACTCTTCTATTTATAGCTTCGAAGATACACATATTTGAGCGTCATATAGGATTCAAGGAATGAGGCAATTGAAGGCATGCTAAAAAGAGCACTGCTCATTTAATGGTTGGCTGGGTTATGACCAGCAAAACAACCCTGATAAAAAAAAAGTAATTTAACACATGGACCAATTTTGCTAAATTACAATAGCATCGCTTTTGAAACTATATCTGAAAGAATGTTGGTCATAAAGTTTTTGTAGATCATTGGGGCCATGGCAAAACTAATTTCAACCAAATTACGGACAGATTAAAGGATGGACATACATACATACGAAAGAATATTGCTAAACCAATGTCCCTATGTATAAGGATCAAGAATAGGTATAATCTATAAATACAGAAATGAATATTGTAAAAATTACAAATTAAATGACAAACTTACCTGGGGTTAACGCTATAAAAAGAGAAAACTTAAATTTTTTTTAACTGAAGCTGTTTAAATTGTTCAGTATTCGTTATAAATAACTGTCCTTTTGTATTAAACACTTAATGCCTTTTTTCAAATTCTTCTTTAAATATTATGTCCAAGTAAATAAACAGATACAAGGATAGCAAAAAAATTTAAATTTGATAAATTCAAGTAATAATTTGTTTTGTCTTTTCTCGATTTTTTGAGAAACTAAGACTCTTGCTGTCACTAATTACTTTGTGTGGAGAGATGCTTCTATTTCTTTTGCGCCAGTTTGAATTTTTTTTCTTTTGTACTTTTCTTGCTACGGGATACCCTTACCCTGATTTATTATCATCAGCTTTCTAATTGTAACCACATACTGATTAATTATTTCTTTATTTGGTGAGTCCCCTCTCCAGCAGTTTGCTTGAAAACTCACTATACTCTCACTATTGTTCTCCCGCTATAGGTCAAAAGGTATTTAAATCGGGTATTTTTTAAGCACAATAGAACTTAAATTATAAAAAATAACGCAAAAAATTTAATTTTATTTTATTAAAACTGACCAAGTGCTTGAACAATTAGAAAATAAAATTATTAAAAGGTCAAATAAACTATAATATTTCAAATAATTTAATTTTAATGAAAAAAGTTTTTCTTTTATTATGTTTAGTAAGGTCTGGCAAATCATTATGAAAAGATTCATGCTTGAGCGACGCTATCAAATCATCCCGGTACACTATTTAAATCAGTCATCCATTCAAGCAACTTATATACGACTTAGTGAGTTTTATGGTGCACGTAATCGTGGGTCTGAGGAAGCCATCCATCGAACTGTGGTTAGATTTCTTACCATATGCTCTTTAGAGGATGCAATAACACCAATACGTCGAAGGAATATGCGTACTGAAGGGAATATCGCTGCTGTAAACGAAAGTATGGTCGCAGGAATTGGGCTCTGTTTATGCACTATGTTAAAATTTTGCGCAAAGATCTTGGCTTACACCCGTGTACGATCCAGATAGTGCAAGAATTAAAGCTATGAGACAATTATTTGCGTAGTTCTTTCGCCGATTGTTCAAATTGTGTTCAGCGATGAGGCTCATTTTTAATAAGCAAAATTATTGGATATGGGGTGAGATCAATCCCCAACGTGCCCTACAGACTCCATTGCATCTAGAAAAAAGCACCATTGGGTGTGGTTTACTCGCTGGTGGCATCATCGGCCCTATTTCTTCAAAAATGAGGCCGATTCTCACGTTATGGTCAATAAAGATCGTTGCCATATCATGATTAATGATTTTTTGTTTGAAAATATGGATGACATTGATTCGAGTAAAATTTGGTTTGAACAAGATGGCGCTACGTGTCATGAGACAACCGCAACCATCGAGTTATTAAAATCAAAATTTTGCGAAAAGTTAATCACGAAAAATGACCTGTCAATTGGGCTCCTAGGTCGTGCGATTTGAAACCTCTCGATTATTTCCTGTGGGGCCACGTGAAGTCAATGGTTTATGATGATAAACCAATAACAATTGACGCTTTGGAGGCCAACATTGTTCGTTTAATTCGTGACATATGGCCAGCAGTATTTGAAAAATTGACCCAAAAATGGACGTCCAGAATGCGCTTCGTCACGAGCGGCCGCGGTGGCCTTATGCTTGAAATCATTTTTATGCCCTTTTCTGATCTTTTTTCATTACTATTTAATTTTTTGTTTTATTTTCGGTTTAAAAAAAAACTCTTTATTTTAAGTTTCTTGCATCGAACTTGAAGAGTCTCACTAGCTTAACACTACAGTTCGATAATATAATAGTTTAATATGATAATTTTGTACGGTAAAATCATTCCACATTTCAAAACGATCAGCAATAGGTTTGGTTCTTCGAATTGTATACTGACTTATGAACTCAGAAGTTACGTTAGGCTTATAGATTATAACCCTGATTTTCGCTTCGTGATTAGTTTTCGATTTGACACCGCTGGACAGAGTTGCTTAAATGCATTTATGCATAAGAAAAATTTGAATAGGATGCCTGAAAATGAGTGGTAATGTTAGAATTTGTTTCATATTCTTTGTGATTGCCCTTTTTTCTGAGTTAAGGAATTGAAAGAATTGAGAATAACTTCAAGGGGTGGTGGTTAAGTCCACTGTGCAAAGAAGTCTATTGTATATGTTTGCATTAATTTTTTTTGGGCAGCACGAACTATGGTTTAGCGGTTTAAGCAAATAGGCACTGAAAACGAGAGTATTCAGAGAGAAGCATAAGAAAGGTATTTTCTTTATGAGTAAGTGTTTGATTTTGTAAATTTTGACTGCATCATTTTTTTCGGATTGTGTGCAGCATCAGTACCAGTGTTTTTTTGAGGCTCAACTGGTAGCAGTTAAAAGACAAAACGGAGACTTCAATTTAGTTTTATTTATATTAAAAGTACTTTGAACTTAGTGAGTGGTAGCTATGATTTAAGGTTAAATCGAGAGTAGAGGACTAGTTCAATGTGCACATGCATTGCACTAATTTATTGTGGTCACACAGATGTGTAGAAGCTTTAGATAAGCTCCGATCCTTGCTAAGAGGGAGAGATTGCGACTGAAATCATATTCACGAATTGGCGCTCATAGCGAGCATGTGGGCTCTGATCAACGCTGATATTTATCCTGTGCGCGGCGAACGTGGTCTTATTGTAATTTGAATAAATAAAGTAAAACTATCTGACATTTTGATGGAGATTAGGTGAACCATTACAGGTATTTATTTTATGACTTGGTCCAATTCATTATAGGAATTGCGTAGAAGAAATAAAAGGAAATTATTCGGTTTTTTAGTAGACGTTCTCAGATCATATAGCAATACTATTTCTAAATAAATTTATTTTGTAATTTTTTTTATTTTTTTAATTTTATGGTTTAAATAGAGATTTCGTTTAGTTGGATTCAATATGCAGATTTAGAAGTTTTTGATGTTTCTTCTCCATTAAGTAATCAAAAATTTTTATAACTATTAATTTTGTGCAATTTAATTTAGGGAAAGAAATTGATTGTGAGAAGCACTAGTACTAGTTTAATATAACTTATTTTTTAAGTTTTTAAATTTTGCCTATAGCATCGATGTTTCTGGACTTTCACCAACGCTGCCTTTTTATTGATTCTTATACTTTATCTTACGGTTTTTCTGAATTTATCAATCGATACCTTCACTGTGGTCTTTTGCCTTCATTTTGGTTGTTGACAAAGATTTTTATGGCGTGAATTTTCAAAATTCAATAAAAAAAGTAAACAAAGGAACAAGCAAAAGGAGTAACAAGAGTTACTACCCTTGTGTCAAAAATTTACATTGGCCATTAATTCAATACAAACTCCTTTTCTTTTTGACAGTCTGGCGGTATGTTTGCATCTATTTTACACGCACACAACATCATGATGCAAGATACGTGTTTTGCCTACAGAGTTATTGTCTGCTGGTTGTGTATAAAACGAATTTCTTACGGGAATTTTAAATTCCTGAAGTTTTTATGCATGTGTTTGTAGTTGTTTTATTAAAGTTTATATTCTTTTTTTTTTTACAAACAGGAAGTGAACTTTTTCTTTACATGTGGTTGTTGTGGTTTGCTGGTATGTCTGTATATGTGTGTTAACGTATGGCTGCATAACTGCTTTTTATACTTTTACTTCTTTACAGTTGTAAAACAACACATGCTTCATTTTTTCTTCTTCGAAAGGATGGCTTGCCGGAGTATTTATTAACTGTTTTATTTATTATGTATTTTTCGCAACAATTTTTTAAGTTGTATTTGTGGCTTAAATGAAATTTTGTGGATTTTTTAATATGTTGACTACTTTCATGAATTTAACAACAAGTTTTAATATTGCAAATAAATAAAATTCCTTTCCTTCAGTTAATATTTTGTATTTTTATGCAGAGAACTGTTAAATAAAGAATGCCGGCGTACTCTTTCTTAATTTCAACAAAAATTTAAAAGGTGGATAGATATCAATTTACAGCATGTAATAGACTTTAAAACCTGGATGAGGATATAAGAAAATGGTGAAAAACGGATATTTTATACCAATTTTGATAAAACCTGAAACTTAGATAGATCCATGTCTATGTGGTATAAAATAACATTCCTACGAAAAAAGGCCAAAACCGAATAATTTATGTATACAAATTTCTTGCCCATCTTACTTTAATGGAACTTTTTTTTATCTGTATACCTGTTTTTAAGAAACTTGTAGATTAGATTCAGTAGAATGCATTCTTCCTTAGATATCAAATTTATTGACTTTGAAATTTATATTTCGATTTTAAAGACAAAGGTTTTAAGGGGTTAACTGTTTTAGTGATAATTTACTAAAATTAGTCTCGGACAATGCGTTAATAAGACAATGAGAAATAAGCTTTAAGTGAAATTTTAAGTCATTAGAAAGGGAAATGATACATAAATTAATAAAAAATGTCCAAATATGTTTATGAAGTTCGAAACCTTCAGTTCTTCACATAATACATAAAACCCTTGATTTTTTTGATGTTACATAAACGTTCAAAAAAAAAGCTATATAACACTTTGGGACGAAGCCAGGGTTGGGAAAAATTGGGGTCTACTCTCCGAAAAACAGCAAAAACCAATGAAAAACATGTAAAATCTCGCAGTGTGTGGGCAAAATTTCTTAAGAATCAGTTAAGTATTTAAAATTTTTATTTATTTTAAATGTAAACATACCACAAGATTATATTAAGTGGATGTTATTAAAAAAAGAATGGTGTCATTGGTCTCGAATTCTGACCATTCCGCATTCAGTCGTCTCAACCTTTCCTGATAATAATCTATAGAATCCTTCCTTGATGTAGGACCCTTCTAGAAATTTCGGATTATGACTTCAATTTTGTTGCCAATTTGTTTTTGGTTGATGACCAATTCCTCGACAGAGGAATCGGTCGTTGTTTTAGGTAACGAAAATGAATGGAGGCTTTTAGAGGATATAATTGGCAGACCAAAATTTTTTGATTTGCCTGCTTGATATGAAGCTATCTTAGTCTTAAAGACCTGTTGTCCCAAAAATGTTAAAATGGTGGATTATTGACAATGGATACTTGTTGCAGTCGGACGTCGTAATTAGAATATTCGAGGGTGTCCTGTGTAGAATGAGCCTTGACTCGAATGTTTTACCAAATCTGTAGCAGGATGTTGAATTTCAAAAGGCTGTGTTCATGTTTTCAAGGATATAAAAGTCCTTTGCCACTGGTGGGGGAAACTTATGTATCCTTAAAAGTGGGGTCACCAAAAAAAAGTTAGTTTTTAGTATTAATCAGTTCTAACACTTGAATTGGAACCGTACTAATTGTTTTTTTATTGTTGTATTTTCAAGCACTTGTAACTTGAAGAAAACGAATCAGCAAATTAAATACTCATGATATATTTTGTGACTGACTGACAAAAATTTAAATTTTATTAAATTAATAATAAAAAATTGCTGAGCTAATGTTCAGAGAAACTTAAAACTGAGGAGAAATTAACAAATAAAAACAATATTGTAATTAATGCAATTTAATACTTTTAATATTTTTGCTTTGGTCCAATAATTCAATTATTATTAGGTATGTTTTAACTCATTTTAATTGGCTGTGCCCAGTTTTTGGTCACATTATTGAGCATCAATATATGAGCAGGATTGAGTTAAATAGAGGTAGTTTAAGATTATCTACTTGAAAGGGCCGTTTTGCACAGAAATTAATATTTGTACAAAGTTTCATACAAATCGTCAACTTACTTCATTCTAAAGAAGGTAGCAGTGCTTTGGTTTAAGCAGCTATCACATGTAAAAATACACTTAAAGAAGCTTCGATTGCATTCAAATACGGCTGCGAGCAACAGCTTGTGACCGTCTTTACATTTGATTAACATGCACTGATATGCAGCTCTCAGTTAGAGTGTCTAGCCTTTTAAGATATTGTAGTTACACTAAAAATGGATTATATTGTAGCCTTGATGTAAGTAAATATTTGAATAACCCTTCGTATCTTCTAAAGACCTTTGTTTAGTTAAGTATTTTTTATATGAGAATATTATAATGCAAATAACGCCACAGTGATACAGCAATCTCAACTTTATCCTTCGCTAGATAAAATACATTTAGAAGTTATACTTAACTCGAGGTGCATAAGTAAGAGATGCAAAAATGTTGGATATAGTAAATTAATTATCCCATGTCAATATATAAAATGACTCATATGTAAATTGATCTAAGCTAGATGTTGACTATTCCGTATACCTATCAACTATGATAGGTATACTAAAGTGATTTAAATTAATAAAGCTTTTTTTGTATTTGTTGTGATTTATTGTATAATAAAATCTGAATACAAAGATATAATATATAATATATGTAGACTAGATGACCCGTACGACTATTTCGCGCATTAGTTGTCATTTTTGTAAGATAAAATGAAAATAATTAGTAGAAATCTTAGTAACTTCAATACATTTTATTAAAAGTATAAAAATATTAGGAATCATAATATATCATACATATTTACATACATACATACATATGTTCAAATGCTTTTATAATGCTTCTTTGAATACAATGTTAGAGATAATGACATGATCATCGTTAACTTTATGCCCATAAGAATCCTTAATTCAAACAAAAATATTTTTTAATAATTCTTGCGAAAAAAACCGACTTCAAAACAGATTTCATCTGTCTGCCTATAACAGCTCAAGTATGGCCACATAAATTAGATTACATTAACTATTGGGACACACTTGTATCTCTAAACTTTATACTTTTTCAACTGTTCAATAGTTTAGCAATATACATCAAATTTAATGAACTATTGGCGCACTCTTTAATTTATAATTTGTAATATTAATACTTGTTACTATAACAGCCATAGCAATCGACATTCTGTCCAATTTGCAAGCGTTTGTCTCTAACGGTTCAAAAGATAGGCCAATATAAGTAAATTTACATTAATTATGGGCGCACCCTTTAATTTTTAGATTTATTTTTGTATGATTTTCTGTTTTTGGGAGCTACAGCAATACGCAGTCATGTTAAATTTTACAGAAGTGCCCTTTACAATTCATAAAAATATGTATGTTGTATGGGGTCACCCTTTAATATTTAAGATTATGAGCTGTTTTTAAAACGGGACCAATCTGTAAGCATAATCTATCATATTACCAAAAATTTTCAGAATCGGATCAGAAATGACTGAGTTCTGGAGGCACAAATATAAAAAAAGCAACATTCAGCCGAATTGTATAACCTCCTTCTTTTTTTGTAGTCGGTTAATAAACGGCATTATAGTAAAAAGCGGTATTACCAGGATGGATTTTAATGCATACTTTATCATGTAGAACTGCGTTAGTATTAAGCGACCCTGTATTACCACACTTAAACAAAAACATATAATCATAATGACAACAGTATTATCATGCAGAAGCGACCCTGCATTACCATTGGAAAAAAACATATAAACACTGTATTATCATGCAGTTCTATATAAAATATAAGTTTTATTAATGAAAATATTCATTTTTCAATTTCTAATTATTTTTCTTCATTAGTGTTAGAAATAAGCTTTAAAATGAGATATCATTCATTAAATTTGATGCGGTGGTATGAGAGATATTTGCAACCGACAAAAAAAGTGCTTTAGAAATAATATATATGATAAAAAAGAGTTCATCTGATTTGAAATTTATGGCTACTCAGCAACAATTCCAAGTTAATACCACAATTTTTATACTTGAATTGTTAGGAATTAATTAATTATATACATATTTCCATTTAAATAATTGCATGTAGACTTATGTGTATATATTTTAATTCTGTCCTTATGTTTACGTATGGCTTGCAAGTGTTTACTTCAATCAAATTTAATTCAATTTGATGCAATGATTATTCAGACTATTCAAACTATAAATGAACAAAGTTTTTTAACCTTCAAGTTGTTTAAGAAAATAATGGAAATATTTTATACAATTCAAAGTTTAAAAATGTTTGATTTGTTTCCATAAAACTACACACAGAAAAAAGATTGGTAACAATTCGCTTGATATGTTAAAAATTCAATTACTAATATAATAATCAGTTTTTTATTATTAATAATTTATATTCTTGATTTATTTTTTATATTAAAAGCTAACAAATAATATTTGCTTTTAAATGTTAGTTGTTACACCTCTTAGAAAAGTTAACATGACCGATTTGTGTCTTTACTAAAATCTATTCTATTAAATGGAAGATGCAACTAAACATATTCAGTACATTACTACTGAAAACCAAGTTTTGGAAGTAAGAATCATAAACTCGATTGTATATTCTGAAATCGACAAATGTTTAACACAATATAAATAAAATTTATACACATTACAAAAATCAAAAATATTTAAGTTCAAAAATAAAAAGATTTATTAAAAGTGGTGAAAAGTTCTCCAATATTCGTAAATGGTAAGTTCAAAATTATCTCAGAAAGACATTTATATATAAAAATAATTTTATAATATTTAATTTATTTCGCAGCACAAAACGTGCGGATGGGATAGCAAGTTGAAGAAACTATGTGAAAAAGAAGAAATCATGATGTAAAGGAAGAAGAAAACTGCATTCAATGGTTCGAATCATGAAATTTATAATGTATAATCTTATTCCTATAATTTATTATTAAAATAAAAGTAAATATAAAAAAATTATTTTGTTTTTTTTAATTCCCAATAATATTTTATAATCAGCCAAGAATTATTTTTTTTAAATAGTTGTGACTGCTATATTTATTCAGTTACTACAACCGAATTCAAGATAATACACACAACCGACAAAATTCGATTGGCAACAAATTCGGTTCTTATAACGAATTTCTTTTCTCTGTGTAGACGGACGAAACACTCTCAATTCTTAATTAAGTAACTTTGATGCTTTTAAATTTCTATTTATTAATTTTTTAAGTTGTTTAATTTTTAATGAAGAAGTCTTAGAATGAATAATTTGAAATAAATATTAAGTTCGCCATAAGTTATTTATTTTTAAATTTGTTATTTGTTTGCCTCTTTACACAAACAGTGGGGCAGAAGAAAAATATTTCGTAAATTGATTAGCAATTGATAAACGGCATGTAAACTTTTGTAAACCTCGATATTTTTGTTTTTCAGGCGCCTGAAGAATTTTGTACGGTTCAAGGCCGTGAATGTCCAGTATAAACCATGAGTGTAAAATCTTTAGTTAACGGTTTCTTTGCATTTTAGTTTAAAAATTTGCAATTTTTCCTATGCCTATGGAAATAGATAATTCCTTATGACCATATTTTATTTTCCAGAAGGCATCGTTATGAAGATTATTGCTATATAAATAATAATTGCAAAAAAAAAAACGAACTCAAAACAGATTTCAGCTATCTGTCTACAACAGTTCAAAAGCTCGTCCACATACTTCAAATTACATAAGCTATTCGTACACTCTCTAATATCCAAATTTTATTTTATATGGCAAATCACATTAACTATTGAGACAACCTTTAATTTTAAAATTTAATTTGTATACATGCAGTCTTTAACGGTTTAACAGTTTGGTCGTATACATCAGATTACATCAACTATTTTAACATTCTTTTACTTATAATTTTAAATGTTTATACTTCTTATTATACCAGATAAAGCAGTAGACAATCAGTCTTATTTTCAAGTTTTCTATATAACGATTCAAATGATAGAATTAAATCAACTATTGAGACACTCTTTAATTTTCTAATACACATTTTATACTTGTTGTAATATCGGACTTAGACATACAGTTTCTTTGAGAATTCGAACCTTTTTCAATTGTATAAAAGAGCCGAAAGAAAGTCAGCCGTATATACAGTGGAGAAAGAAAAATAGAATTATCTTTGGTTATTGTTGTTTTTGCTTAAACCTTGATTTTTGTCTTTACTTCATTGTTTGGACAAAAATTTTAAGTTTATTTAAAATGTTTGTCAGAAGTTATATGTATGACCATTATATATCACAATACATTAACTATTGTAATACCCATTTATTTATAATTTTAAACATTTTTACTTGTTTAAATACCAGATAAAGTAGTGAACATTCTTCCTTATTTTTGTATATAACAGTTTAAGAGATAGGGCTATATAGCTCAAACAACATATATTGTGGGAACACCCTGTAATTTCTAACTTCAAATTATATATGGTTGTTATAGCAGACATAGCAATACAGGCTCCTTTTAAGTTTCAGCGTTCTGTCTACAACGGTTCAAAAGCTCGTCCACATACTTCAAATTACATAAGCTATTCGTACACTCTCTAATATCCAAATTTTATTTTATCAATACAAGTTCCATGCAACTTGCAGCTGTTTGTCTATAACGGTTCAAAAGCTTGGCCATATATATCAAATTGCATTAACTATTGGGACACGCTTTGATTTCCAAATGCAAACTTTATACTTGCTGTTATAGCCGATTAAGCAACCTGTAGGTTCTTTGCAAACTTCAATCGCTTGTCTACAACTGTTTAAAAATGTGGCCACATACATGAAATTTAATGAGCTATTGGGGCACCCTCTGATTTATAATTTTAAATGTGCATGCTTGTTATTATAACGATCAGAGAAATCGACATTATGTCCAATTTTCAAGCGTTTGTCTGTAACGGTTTAAAAGATAGGTCTTTTGTCACCTCCTTATCACCTTTTGGGACACCTTTTTTTAGATTTATTTTTATATTAACTTTTGCTATTTTGATTTATATTGATAGTTTTTTTAATTTAAAAGTGGCGACCTTTGCGGTTCATAATACACGTAAAAACATGAACTGTTTTTAAAATGGGACCAATCTGTAAGCATGATCTTTCAAATAAAAAAAAATTTGAAATTGACTCAGAAATTACTGAGAGGCACAAATACAAAAAAGCAACATTCAGTCGAATTGATAACCTCCTTCTGTTTTGAAGTTTTGAAGGTTAAAATTTAACCAATATGCTAGTTGCCTCTCGATTTCCGGGAGTTGATTACTTTTATATGCCATGTTCTGAAATCCTTTAGTTGGTATTTTAAAACCTTTAGTTATATGTGAAAGTATTTTATGACCCTAAGACCAAATGGGCATTTTATGGGCGAAATTGTAAAATTTAGCGGAATTCGTTTTGTCTAAGCCTTCACATTTTTCACATATTATCTTGAACTGATCAAATAAACACACATAAAATTTAATTTACATGTCTGTGGAAATCAACATTAAATTCCATCCTAAATTTTCTTAGTTGCTTTAAAGGTAAATATTTTTAGTTAAAATTTGAGTAAATTACATCGGAACGCACCATTATGTGAATTGAACGAACTAACTAGCTTTGTTTGATAGCTTCCATGATGAGTATTTAGGTCAATTTAGTAGAATTAAAAAAAAAATTAGTTCATCATTTAGGCTTTCCTTTAGACCCATTAAAATATCATGTATTTGTGATTTGTACAGATCAAATGTCCTGTAGTGATGCTAGACTAAAGTGTGTCAACTAGTGATCTTACTGGAATCATTCGCTTTTCCATTACTTCAAGAATGTACGATGATTAATATTTCACACAATCCTTCTCCCTCTCTAGACCAATTAGACAATGAACAAGAAGAAGATATACTATTTTACAGATGCGCCTACTGATAAAAGGTGGAAATGCACTGCACGCAATACTAAGCCACAATAATCATTATAAAAAACTCAATTCCAGCAATAATAGCTCACCTTATTTTAGCTTCCTGGTAAATTTTGCATCGAAATGTGAGTTCGTAATAAGGCATTGGTTCTAAAACTTCGCCACAAGACTGAAAAAACTGAGCTTCTATTGCTGAATGTCTTCGGATTTCTATAATCAACTGTAGATATCTTGTCCTCCTTAGTGTTTTTATTCGCCGAAATCCAAAGGATATTTATAATGAACTGTACAGCCATTAAAATAAGTTATTGAAAATAAGTGTATTGAAGCTAAAGTTGGATAAACAAAGAAGTATATTATCGCTACTAATCGTATGGAGTAAATTTTATTACACTGATTTTGTTTTGTACTTTTTTCATCCGGTATTCTTATAACATATTAATGCCCAACCAATAAATTATCAGGCGCTTTTAGTATATATGATTTCTTCATTTTGTTTATCAATTGGCAAGATCCATATTCGGTTTTTCATCCAAAAATTAAAGAAAAATTACTTTTCACTTTCATACATAAAAATGCTGTTTTTAAGTGAGGAGAACCCAACAGCAAGTTTTATTGATTGGCGTTGCCTAAGGAAAAACGCAGCAGAAAGAATCCTTTTAACATGGAAACCATTTTTCAAATTTTAGTACTCTTGCAGGTGTTGCGATAAAGAGTATATGTTTAATCGTATCTCCTTGTTAAGTGCAATTTTTCTTCTTATACCTTAATGCTTGAGCCGATGTGTTTGTGCGTGTGTGTGATGGTTTGCTGCATGTAGTGCTATTAAGCAGCTTACAAAAATTTACAACTACAAGTGTTTTTCTTTGTGGTGAAGCCACATGAAGACATCTTTATTTGCAACACATACACAAGGTCCTTTACCAAACTCTATCCTTGTGCTGAACACGTTGCTTGCAATTGTCGTAAAAAATTTCTTTTGCACGTTCTTCCTTTTTTTGCATTTAATTTTTGCACTTTTCTTTGAGTAGACAAATATTGTGTTGCAATAAGAAAAAAAAGCAACAACACATTAAAGAATTAATGCCAAAAATGTATAAACATTCATTTAGCTTAATGTTTGCATATCATCTATTGTTTGGCACCAGTATCCTTTCCAGCAACTATATTTTATTCGTAGCAGTAAAAAGGCAATAAACAACAAACGTAATGCATGACGCAATGAATGTGGCAAATAACTTTTGTTTTAACATTTGTTTTAAGCTTTAATTTCTCTTTCAATTTATTGTAATGTTATTATATTTTAGGTTTAGTTGTTTTCATACATCTCGTCGAACTATTTAACAAAAATTAAGTAAAAAAAACTAATTTTGGTTGAAAGCAATCCCTGGCCACTCATCATGACGATGTTGGTTACCAAACGCAAATGTCTTTTTAATCTGGGGTTCTGTATTGTGTCTGCTTTAGTGAAGAATTGAAATCTACTGATTCTGAGAGCACAAGTTTTCCGAAGTCAGTGTAGGATGTAAAGAGAAATCTTAGGCTTTCTTATGCGTATTTAGTCCATAAGCTTAGTAATTATACTAGCAGGTGTGGTTTTATTTTCTTTTTGCCTTCTTTGGTGTCTTTTTAGCATGTAGAGATTTAAATATCTAGATGGGCATGAAGACAGCATTGCGAGTAAAAGTTTTGTATCACTCTTCGACATCAGATTGCTTCACAACGAAAGGTTGAAATGTCATTCTTTCGCACATAGGAAAATGAAAATAGAACCGGCTAAAGCCCAGAGGCGTCGAAAAAACAGTGTTTTATTGTTTCCATAAAATTATAAATTTAAAAAATAATAAATTTTTCTTTAATTGAAAAATCAATAAGTCGTATTAACACTTGGAAATAATTTTGAACGTATGTTTATCGCAGCTTTTATGAAGCGTCTTTTGACTACACGTGGCCGTACAGTAAGTAATTGAGAGGTGTGAAATCGCATGATCTTAGAGTTCAAGTGACAGGTCCATTTACCGAAATCAAAAATACCGCCAAATTTTGATTTTAAGAAATCGAAGGTTGCGGTTTCCATATGGCATATAGCGCTCTCCTGTTAAAACTAAATCTTGACCATCGTGTTTTCGAAAAAACCATTTAACATAATGCAGTGATGATCTCTATAGACCATAACGCGGTTTCCGGTTTAATTTTGGAAAACTAAGGTGCAGTGATGCCACCCGATGCATCAAACTTTTTTTTTATGTAATGGTGTCTGTAATGTCTGTTATGCATTCGATGTACTTCATATGCGGATATTTTTTTAAGAAATTTCTGTGAGCGCAACCAAAACTCAAGAGAGCACAATATTAGTTTTGTAAACAAGACAGATTCATACACACATGCGTTTAAAAATGTGTGTTGATGTTCATAAGAAATGTTTTGTTAAAGTAAAGTATTGAGAGACAAAAACACACATTTAACATATAGAAACGTACATACATACTTTCATATCTACATATAAAGAGGAATGTGCTTCATAAAATTTTATTTTTGAATTCTATTTTTCCTACTTATTTAAAAATTGTTTGTAAAATAAGCTTAAAAACGAAACTATATGACTGCTCTTGTTATTGTAGGGTAACTATACATTTTTATTTGTGTATTTTTAAAAATATGCGTAATCGCACCGAACTAATCATACCCTAAATTATGTAGTAATTTTTTTAGCATTTATTCTTGTGGATACTTAATATGTGTTTTAAGAAATTTCAAACAATGGTAATAAAATAAGGCACTTATTTATGTATATTTATTATTAAATATTTTGTTAAGTATATTTAGCCTGCATATAGGTTCAATATATATAAACCTCAATATGAATTTGATAGCTAAATTTATATATTTAAATTGCCAAACAAAATAAATTACTGGCCCTTTAAAATTGAGACTTTCCAAGTACTTTTTACTTTGCACTCATGTGTTTCCCATGAGCAATGCTTTCCGACCAAATTATTAAAATCACCAATTTTTTGATTTTTTCAATTTTCCAACTTTTCTGGAGGGATTTTCAAAAAATTTTTTCCGTAAAAACCTTCTACTTGAAAATACGAACAACTGAAAAAAATGCTACAGAAATCGGCACAGCTATTCTCATTTTATGAATTACTATACATTTTTTACACCATTTTTATATATAAGATTCAAGCATTATGTTCACTACAACTGAGACGCTAAACTAGTATTCTTCTTAGAATAGTGATAAAAGTTAAAAAAATTAATGTTAAATTAATGTGGTATTTAGTTTATATGTATGTAGTAATTAAATTTAGATAATTTACTTTATTCGTGCTTGATTGCTTCAAATATAAATATTTCATGATATTCTCATGAAACATTTTTTATTTAAAAGTAGAAATTGAAAATATTACTGCGTAGAAAGTGTATTCATATGGCCATTTCACTACTGCTATTTTAGCTCATTAGTGGATTTTACCCAAATTTTGTATAGAAAACTTGAAAGTCTTATATCAAAAGCCAAATTGATTATATAAGAACTCTATTGAATCAATAAGAGAAAAAGACGGGAACAAAACGACAGTATACAAAAACACAGCAAACATTCAGTAACTAAAAAAGTAAAGTAAATTAAAATCGAAAAGGTTCCGAATAATAAATTTGCATATTGATAATAAATGAATTTAATATTCGGTGTAAATCGATGTTATTTCTCTTATACAACAACAAAACACATGTTGTTACCATACAAATAGACAATCGGTAACATTAGTTTACGTTGGATATTTTATAATGTAAATATATACACATTCGTATGCACGTATATACAAATGAATTAATGTGAGATGAGAGTAACAAGTTTGCTGAGAATAATAATCTCTCTTTGTGATTTTACTCTTAAAGTGGCAGTAGCAGTACGTCCATCGACAAAATATGCACTGGATGTAGAATGTACGGCAGTGAAACATCTTAGTATATTTATAGTCTTTGGTCCAACTGTTTTTTAAAGTAAATCTAGTTTAGTGAAGTAACTGCAATAAAAAAGCAGATATTGGGGTGACAGAGTTTAAAAAGAAAAAAAAATTGGTACTGCATATATGTATATAATTTTACATAAAAATAACCTCGGCTCTTATTGGGTTAAGAATTTTTAAAAAATTTTAGTACTTCCTTAAAGATCTCTTCAAAAGCTTTAAAGTGATACCCATATTGATATTTTTAAAAATTTTAAAATTAAGAGCCCCGTAACACTGAATATATGGGCAAGCCCCAATTTTTTCACTCGATGTTTCTTTCTAATTTTTAAATTCGCTATTGCCCCATATATTTATTTTTTTAATTGGAGTTGTTTTATTTTTCAAAATGACATGAAAAAGTTAGAGGTAGGCGTGGTGTTTTGCCTGCTGCCTCGAAGGACATGGACCGATCATTCTGTTTTCCAATAGCACCTCTTTCGACACTATACTGATCGATTGACATGCTTATTTATTTTTGGCGAACACTAACACGGACGGAACGACGGACATCTCTCGATGCATAAAAAGTCAGAATATATACGATTTATGAGGTCGGAAATGGATATTGTAGAAATTACATACGGAATGACAAACTTATATAGTTATACCCTTTTTGCACTTTTTATGGTGTAGGGTATAAAAATACTTGTATAATATTTTCAAAAAAAAAAAAGATTTTGTGAACATTACTTTGGAAAAGAAACTGAAAACAATTTATGTTCGAAAACTTCCCTAATTTTTTTTAACAATTTAATATAATAAAGAAATTTTTGTTGTTTATTTTATAGTCAGTACATTTAGTACCTTTACTGTACATTATAGATTATACTGCGGGAATTATGAATTTAAATACGAGGCGTTGACAAATTTTTATTTATTTGTTTAAAGCCAACAAACACTCTTAGATTAAAGTACATTTACCACCTTGTAAATGAAAACGCTATTTTTTTCCATTTTAAAATTGAAATACTATAGAGCTTAACAAAATGTTTTTCAAGCAAATTTCACATCGCACTCCCCTGCAGCCATTTAAGCCAATAAAGTTGTTAACACAAAGATTAAGTTTCATTTTTTTTTAATTTTCCATTTCTTGTGTGTCAAATACTTGCTGCCCTTCTTAGTTTTCAGCAGCCTTGTTTGCTTTCAGCATGACGAAACATGCTTTTGTATAATAAACACATGCTTTGTTGCTTTTTTTTCTTTCTTGAACCTTATTTAACGACAACAAAGAGATAGGTTCTTGTTAAGTATTTTTTTTATTCTGTTTATTTTTTCTTAAACTCCTTTTTCTTTTTCTCATTTTGTTTGTTTGTAGTGCATTAAAATAGAGTACAAGGCTACTACAATAAGTATAACAACAAAGGAAATTATAATATTAAAAATAATAAATTATTGTCAAGTTTGCTTTGTTTTACATATACACATCTAAACATACATACTTGCATTAAAAATACTAAGAGCCAATTTACATTTAGGGCATTGTAGCTGACTTAATTATTGTTTTCTCTTTTGGATTAACTTCGTATATTGTAAAGCGTTTATAATTATTATAATATAATATGACTCTTTTGTTGCAAAAGTAAAAAAAAAATTCATGTATCATCAACCAATTATTCTATTCATTTATACATAACAAGTGTGGCCATAAACTAGACTTATTATTTTTTCAACAATTTTGAACAGCCATGCTGGCAACACCGCTTAAGCATAAAACGGAAAATAATTAAAGAGAGAAAAATTAATAAGACAAAGATGAATGAGAGAAATATATGAGAAAAAATTGAAATGAGTCATGATTGTTCATTCAGTATTATTTGCTACCCCGTAAGCTTCTCTAACTTCTCTTTCTCTAAAAGCTTCTTCTCTAGCATCAGGCATAAAGCTAGTTTAATAGAATCTTATGCGCCAGTTTACATTAAGAGCATTGTAGCTGTCTTAATTATTGTTTTTCCTTCTGGACAGCGTGCCCATTTTAGCACTTTCAGTGGTAGATTCAGCACTACTTTTGTTGATTTAGCAGCAAAATTACCAACTTAGCACTATTTTTAGCTTTTTCCAACTCTTAATTAAGTATTTGTTAGCACTTTTAATTAATATAATTTCCAAGATGTCCAAAAAAAAAATTAATGTGCTTTTCTGAAAAACCCCTTCTTTTCGCGTGAAGCAATTGCAATAAAACATAATTTATTATTAACCTCTTTGAGCACTTTTGATATCTCAGAATTAAAAAGTTGTAAATTTAAATCTTACTGCGGTTACCTAGAATAAATTTGCCTAAGTACATAATATGTATGTCAGGGTTTAAATTGCTTGATTAAAAATAGCGGAAGCACTAAAATCTTTGCTTTGCTTACATAATTTTTTTAGCAAATAAAAAACTAAATATCTTAGCATGTACAAAACAATTCATTATAAATGAAGCAACAGCAAAAATCAAATGCAAAAATAGAGAATGAAACGCATATGCTTAAGCTGACTATGTGTTTTTTTTCTGCAGCAAAGCAATAAGCAAAGTAAAGCTGTTGTTTAAGCAATTAGTTGATGTTAGTTTCTTATTTTGCTGTAGCTTTTTAAAATAAAAAACATAATTCAATGGTGTGATAAAAACAACGTTATGTATCGTAAGTAATTGATACATAAATAAGTTTCTAAGCAAGAAAAAGCAATCGCAGTTAGCCACAAAAGCCACAAAAGTTAAGCAATAGCAAAAATAAAATAACTGGCTGCTTAAACAACAGCAAATGTTTTCAAAGTAATTACTTTGCTGCAGAAAGAAACACATAATCAGCTAAAGCAGATGCGTTTCTTTATTTTTTTTTGCATGTGCTGCACATTGTCCACATCAACAGTTAAGCAACTACATGTGCATTGAAAATAGTCAAGCATTTTAATCACTGGTGTATGTGATATTTAATTTAAAGACTGAATTGTTGTGTTTATTGTGTTTTTAAGAGTTTTTATGTTTAACTAGCGGACCCGGCGAAGTTCGCCTCGTCCCAATTTTAAGCCTTCAGACAAACTTGAGAGTAATAATACAACACAATTATCAATTATCATCAAATATTGCGATAAAAAAAAGAGGCCCGATAAATAAAATTTCGTACAAAAAATCAATTTTTGATTTTTCCTTTTTTCCGCATTTAGTATTTTCCGCAATTTCCCATGTTTTACACCAAGAACTTTCAATTTTTTCATTTGGAAAGCCATTAAGGAACAATTTAACACGAAATTTCGCACAAAAATAAATTTTCGTTTTTTGTAATTTTTCGACTTTTCCTGAGGGATAAAAATATTAACTATCCAAGAAAATATTTGCTTTACGACATTGAAATTTTGGCACTATGTTTTAGCTTTTAAAAATTTTTTTTAGCAATTTTTGGAGCCAATTTAGCTTTAAAAAATTTTTGGATTTGGTCACACTGCTTCTGAAGTAGCGTCGTAAGTGTTTACATTACGTTCTTTTGTTGCAAGAGTGAGAGAATTATTAGACATTTAAACAATCCATTTTTCTATTCATTTATGTGTAAAAAGTGTTGCCATTATTAATTTTTTAACAATTTTTAAACTATATAAAATAAAACAGCCATTTTCAATACAACGCTCATGCATAAAAAGCAAAAACACGAAAACGAGAAAGACGAATAAAAGAAAAAACTGAAATGAGTCAGGATTATTTATTTCGTGCTTGTTTTGCTACCCCGTAATCTTCTCTACATCTCTCATTCTCAAACTTCTGCATTATGCTATAAACATAATCATGTCCACCGACCATCGACTACAAGATGTCAAAAATAGAATACATGCGTGCTTATGAGAATAAATATTTAGCAGCTACACGACTACCGACTACACGGCTACTTTTGTAGCCCGTAGCCAACTTAGGCTAATTTCTATTTTTCTTGGCTACAAAAAACAGATTAGTGGTGCCAATACAATAAATGCATGAAATGGCGTTGTTAAAAACGCAATACATTAAATATCGCTATTAAAAACGCGAAAAACTTTTATAGTGGCACCATTGAAAAATAATAATCATCTGTTAATTTGTTTACATTTTTCATCAGTTTATTAATTTATCTCGAAGGGGGAACATCTGCGCGCGAGCAGATTTTTTTAAAAAAAGTGAAGTTATAATTGAAGTCGCAACGCGCACAGTTTTTATTCAACAGGATTTTCCACTTCCTATACCAAGGTATAGGTTGATGTGCAGTTCCTGGAGAGACTAGTAATATTAAAATACTTGTGGGATACCCTGGCGCTGTAGTTATATACCCCTGCCATTATTAAATTAAGATTTAAAAAAAAAATACATTTTTCATTTATTTTTGTTTGTGAAATTTTCCATTTAGTTCTTTTTTCATAAATTTCTAATTTGTTTCATTTATATTTATTTTTTGGATTTTTTATTGAAATTGATAAGTATATAATAGTAATTTTTACATTTATTATATTGTTTAATGTAAATGTTTAGTTCAATTTACATGCAAATATGAACGTGGGCACTTCATACACTGAAGTCTTTGTTTCCACTATTTTAGCAATAGTATTTATAAAGTTAATTAAATTTTCTTGAGACATTTAAAATTTTTTTTACACAAATTCACTTAAAAAAATCAAGTTTGTTTTGTTTTGGTTAACTTAAATACATATGTTAAAACAGATGTTTATTTTTTGTAGTTAGTGGTCGATGGTCGTTAAAAGAATTAAGTAGCTGGCAACTTGGCTATTTTTGTAGCCAGCTACTTTTGTAGTCGGTAGTCGATGGTCGGTAGCCTTTGATTGTGTTTATAGCATTATGATTTTTGTAGTTGACACAAGGCGCAGTCAATTCTTACTCTCTTGCTACTCACTCACATTTACTCATAAACAGTTTGATGAACTCCATGAAAGCATTTATTATCGAATAGGTCACTATATCGTTGCTGAAATGACTCGCAAATAATATCGAGTTCTGATCTACTTAGTATCCCCAGTCAGGAAGGAGCATTCAACTACAGTGTTGCACGAGTAAGAGACAACAGTTCTTAATTTTAAACCCTAGATTACTTATACCCTCGCAACAACCAAAGCTTTTCATTTCATTTGCGATTTCAATTAAAAACATTTTCTATTACTTGAAGTTTATAAGTTCAATTTCAAAAAATATAAAATCTTAAATTTTTATTCAATACAAAAATATTCTTTGATAGTTTTGCGTTTACAAATACTAAATGAATAACTATTGTCAATGATATCAAAGATATGGCTGCATGCTGCTTTTTTGTAGACCAAATAACAAAGAAGGCAACTTAAAGCAAAAATGTTTTTCAAAATATACGTATAAAATATATTTGTCCTTGTTTCTCGAAAATATTCGTCCAGTCGCTTTTTCTTTATCGTAATCGAAGATGGAAGCAGTTTTTAAGTTGCTTGTTAGAGCGATACTGTTACGTGTAACTAATTTAAACTAATCGCTTTAAACCATTTTAACTTCACGTCTGGGTGAGCCATTGAAGCAATGGCTATTGTCTAATAACAATAACAATAATTTGTAATTGAATATTCTAATTAGAATAACATATAATGTGTAATTGAAAATGTTGAAATTACAAGTAATTTTAAATGAATTTTTTTTTTAGACCCTGATTTCAATTACAATTAATGGTAATTTGTAATTGAAAATAATTAATTACACATTACGTGTAATTGTAATTGCAGTTTAAATGTAATTGGATCCCCCAGGTCCGCCGCAGCAAAACTTATAAAGATTTTTTTTAAATATATTTTTACTTTCTAAAAGTAATTTGAAAAAATTGGAAATACTTGTATGAAGTAACTTTTTACAAATTGCGTTTATGTAAAAAGCTGTGCTGACAAAAGCGTTTTATACAAAATTGGCGCAATAAAAAGCTCAACTGTAAAAAGTTTTTGGGGCGACTAAAACGGGCATTTACGGCTGCACCGATTTAAAAAAAATTAAAACAGAGATAGATATTTATTTAAAAGTTCCAAGAAGGTCTGCTTTATTTACAACAAAAAAGAACAGGACGGGTAAATGGGAAAGAGGAAAAATGCGCGGGATATATAAAAACAAAAAACAAATTTTAGTGAATAGTTAAAAGAATCATGAGATTCAATAGGCAGAAGGAAACCTGTTATAACTTCCACATTATAGATGCGGATGTTTTCCAAAGAAAACAAGAAAAATTAGACACCAGCAAAATTTTATGCAGCATTTTCTGGCATTTGTCACATCTATGCACCTTAGGTTCTGTACATTGTTAATATCATCTATTTAACCAACTAAGTTTAAAAATAAGACTACGATTTTATAATATTTATTTAATTTTGCTCACCCTGTACAAAACAATATGACTACCATAGTTTAATGTGAGAAATTTTTCTCTTAAATTACAGAAACGGAGTAGGGAAGTTCATGAAGAAGGGATTTTTCTTTTTACTTTAACTAAAAACAGCCCGAAAATCAATGTTCTAAAAGCATAAAAAATTCAGTATTTTTAAAGTTCTTTAATTTACATTTTTCGAGAAATTTCGTAAGTTTTTTCTTGAAATTTAATTATCTGGCAACACTCCTACCCTGGCTAGAATGTAAAAAATATCAAATACCCTTAAAACAACTACAAAAAAAAAAACAACATCAAAGAAGTTGAGAAGTTAAGTTTGTGCATTAAGAAGAATTTCAAGGTTTTCTTCTTGCTTCCACACAGACTTATTTAAAAAAAATCCTGGCAGCCATAAATATGCATCCTTTATTATGTTGGCATTCTTAAGGGAGCATTTATGTAATTGTTGGCTTAAGAGATTTTGTTAGCTCTTCTTCTATACATACTCTTGTTTCCAAGATATTTATGACTGAAATAACAAGTTTATTCTAATGTAGTTTTTACACTTAAGTAATATGAATATTAGCATATATGTGTATGTGTAATTCTTAAATTTGTAATATCCTTTTACAATTATAACAGGACACCGCACTATAACAACAATATCTATTTCTATGCAAATTTATAGCACCTCATATACAGACAGTATTATTTGATGCTTTTGCTACACTTTTATGGGAGAAAATACGTATGTACGAGGGCTGCTCTATATATTTCTGGCCTAATAGTGAAAATGCGAATACTTATAATCAAAAATAGTTTTATTGTTTTTCAAAGTATTCTCCAGCATGATTTATGCACTTTTGCATGCACTCAAACCAGTTGTCGAAGCACTTTTTCCACTCCGATTGAGACACCTCTAAAACATGGTTTTTGAACACTTCAACAGCTTCTTCTGGCGACGAAAATTGTTGACCGTGCATTTTTTTCTTGATGTGCGGAAACAAAAAGAAGTCATTAGGTGCCAAGTCAGGGCTGTACGGCGGATGACCCATTAATTCGACGTTTTGGCCGGTCAAAAACGCTCTGGTTTGAGTCGATGTTTAAGAGCTCGCATTGTCATGGTGAACAATGATTCGTCTTCTCTTGTGGGTTTTTCGAATTTCTCCGATGACTTCAGGCAAACAAATTGTAGTGTACCACTCAGAAGTGACCGTCCTACGTTGCTCAGGCGAAACAGTCGCCACATGACCAGTTTTGCCGAAGAAACAGGCGACCATTTGCTTCGAAGTGCTTCTTCCACGAACAACTTTCGTTGGATTTTGCTCGTCTTTGAAGACCCACACGGTCGATTGTGGTTTCGTTTCGGGCTCATACGCAAAGATCCATGATTCGTCACCTGTGACGATTTTATAAACGTCTTTTGAAGCACCGCAATCGTAATTTTGCAACATTTCTTTGCACCAATTGACACGAGCCTTTTTTTTAACGACTTTCAAATTGTGCGGGATCCAACGAGAACAAACCTTTTTTACGGCCAGGTGTTCATGCAGTATCGAATGTATGCTGTGGAAGAAATGTCCAAGGATGTCTCTATCTCTCGGTATGTCGCATGTCGATCTTGCATTATGAGTTCACGCACGGCATCAATGTTCTCTGGCACAACACCCGTTTTTGGACGACCTTCACGGAATTCGTCTTTGAGCGAGCTTCGGCCACGATTAAATTCATTATTACCAATTTTTCACAGTGGTATAGGATGGTGCTCTATCGCCATACAAAGATTTAAGTTCATCAAAGCACTCTTGTCGTGCTAATCCACGTCGAAAGTTGTGAAAAATGGTGGCACGAAAATGTTCACGAGTTAATTCCATTTTTTTCTGTATTAGTTTTTTCAAGTCCCTGTAAACAACACAAATAATGGTCGTACGTCAAAACGTTTTGAGTACGATTATGCTTAAAAATGACAAACTTTCCAATGGAAACGTCAGATTGCAGCACTCAGTGTTGCCAGGTCAGAAATATATATAGCAGCCCTCATATTAGAAAGTATTAAAATATTATAAATTAGTTATCACCAACTGTTTGTTTGCTCAGGTACATATTTCTCTCAATATAATAAATATTTGCACAAAATGCTAAATAACTTGGTTTAGGTGTACTGATTGGTTTTAGTAGAGCACAGTTTTGTTAATTATAATTAATTGCAGCGTCAACAGCAATTAAATCCTCTTTGAAAAACTTCTTAGAAACTAGTTGTTTTTGAACTGACTTAAATACTGACATATCTCATCAAAAGTAACATAAAATTAATTCTCTGTATGAGCTGATGGCCCTAGCAGCTAGTGCTCGCGGTTGCTCAGTAACTTGTAATAATTTATTATTTCTAAGTTATTCATTAAATAAATAATTCTCTGTTATTTTAAATAAACGGTATAAGTCAAGCTAACTAATCTAGGTTTTCAAACACCTGTTATATAGCGGAACTGCATCGCGGACCGATCTCTCAAATACTTGTCTTTCAAGTTTTGGCGTTTCAAACCAGAATAACCTCTCAAAATTTCCTAGAAATAATTAGAAAAGAAGCTCGATATTTAGTAGACTAAAATTGGAAATAAAAAGAAAATATTAAGCAAATGAAAATTATCGAAAATGTTTTTATTTTACATATGTATAAAAAAATAGTTTATTATAAAATATAAAAAAGGAAAAAATACAGGAATACTTCGTCTGCGTGTCATTTCTAATTTTCTTAAAATTCAAATTTAGAAAAATGTGTTTTTAAATTTTTATTCCACAGTTGTGTGCAGACTGTTTTAGTACCATCATCAGGTTTTAAGAGACCTCCTCTATAATTTTGTTCAGTAGTTTTTACGTAGTGTGAACACTGACAGACAGACAGACAGACGAAATTTCAAAAATAGGCGTTTTGTATTCTATATCGGTTACTATCTACACCAACATGAAAATTTTCAAAAAAATTTCATGTGAAGCAGTTTTTTGATATGTATTAAAAAATACAAAAATATAACAATGAACAGCCGACGACCTGAAATTGCAGAAGAAGCAGAAAAATTTCCAAATTCTGGCTCAGTAGATGAAAGCACTCAAAAAAGTCGCTATTTAAAAATAATTAGACCGCGTGACTCAAAAAAGTAGAACAGAAAATATCCAACAGTGATGCGTAAAATTCACCTTAAATATTTGCTTTTAATTAAATATTAATCGCAAACTTAATTGTTCCTTACAACCATACCTAAACAAGGGCGAAAAGCGCTTTTTTGCTGTCAAAAGTTCTCATGCCAGTACATTTTGTATGGAGCATACCGAAATAACGCGGCGGCCACACCTTACAGTTGGAAAATCCGATTTTGACGAGGCGTTTAATAATAAAAAAATTAAAAATAAACAAAAAGAAAACAAATTTTTGTTTTTCTTTAAAAAATTATAAATTTACACGACACAAACACCAGAATTTCTATTCATTTTTAAATAATTAGAGAAGTTATATATATTTTTGCAAAAAAATCGAGTTCAGAAATAAAAAAATAAAAATTGTGTCCGGGGTGTAAAATTTTATGCGAAAATTTGAAGTGAAATTTTTAAGGCTGACCTTTAGTTTCGGAATTACGGACCCCCAACGTTTGTATGTAAAATATGGTATATATCGAGTATTATATGGCGGAATAAGGCGATATGCAAATCATCGCAAAGATAATTTCTTGCTAAGATTTCCATTTTATACCCCGTAGACAACTTTCTTTCATTTTTGAGCTGCCTCCGATAACTAGGCTCAAGCCTTAATTTTTTAATAACCCTTTTTTTTTAATTTTGATATAGCGTTGGCGCTTTTGTTTAGGTATGGCATTTCAGCGTTAAAGCTATGCGGAAGAAAACGTTCCGATTTCCTCTTTTATTTAGGTATGGCTGTAAGAAATTTATAAAAAAATTTACAGTAAATCCACTTTAAACTTAGAAAAATAGACAAATTCGGTATTAAAATCCAAAAAAGTCTGGCAACAAAGTAGTCGAAAACAAAATAAAATCAGGATTAAAAAAGAAAATACCTAAAATATTGAATTCTGGTAATAAAAAAGATTTAATGCCTTCACTCAACTGCAGCAAATGCTCTCTAAAGTTTTACAACATAAATTTCCACTAAAACATTAACATTTTAGCTGGTAAATAGTCACAGGTACACAATTGCAAGTATGAAAGAAACAACAGAAGAATGTTGCCAGATTTCTTTATAGTAAAACAATCTAGAAGTTTTAACTCTCCTATGAAAAGGAATTGCAGTTACGAGCGGTGTGGCATTATAAAGAAAAAAGTCGTTTCACTAGTGGTTCAAGTTAAAAAACGTCATGTATGTAAACTTATATATCTAAAAAATACAAAAACAAATTCATAGATAATCATATATTATATTTCTAAAGCACTTTTTTTGTCGGTTGCAAATATCTCTCATACCACCGCATCAAATTTATTGAATGATATCTCATTTTAAAGCTTATTTCTAACACTAATGACGAAAAATAATTAGAAATTGAAAAATTAATATTTTCATTGATAAAAATTATGTTTTATATAGAACTGCATGATAATGCAGTGATTATATGTTTTTTTCCAAGTGTGGTTATACAGGGTCGCTTAATGGTAATGCAGTTCTACATAATAAAGTATGTATTAAGATCCATTCTGGCAATTCCGCTTTTTACTTTAATGACTTCAAAAAAGAAGGAGGTTATACAATGTGAGGCTGAATGTTGCTTTTTTTATATTTGTGCCTCCAGAACTCAGTAATTTCTGATCCGATATTGAAAATTTTTGGTAATATGATAGATTATGCTTACAGATTGTTCCCGTTTTAAAAACAGCTCATAATCTTAAAAATTAAGTACAACATACAACATATACATTTTTTACGTGTATTATGAATTGTAAAGGGCACTTCTGTAAAATTTAACATGACTGCGTATTGCTATAGCTCCCGAAATCAAAAAATTTTACAAAAATAAATGTAAAAATCAAAGGGTACGCCCATAATTGATGTAAATTTACTTATATGGGCCTTTGTTTTGAACCGTTAGAGACAAACGCTTGCAAATTGGAGAGAATGTCGATTGACATGGCTTTTATAGTAACAAGTATTAATATTACAAATTATAAATTAAAGGGTGCGCCTATAGTTCATTTAATTTGATGTATATTGCCATACTTTTTAACAGTTATAGACAAACGCTTGGAATTTACAACGAACTTATAAAACTAACTCCTCTATAACAACAAGTATAAAATTTTGATTTGGAAATAAATGGGTGTCCATTTAGTTGATATAATATGGTGAATTTGGCCGGACCTTTGAAACGTTATAGACAGATAGCTGAAATTTACAAGGGACATGTTTTCCTAAGTCCGCTATAACAAGAAGCTTATAATTTCAATTTAGAAATTTAAGGGTATTCCCAAAATTAATGTAATTTGTTCTGTTTTTGAACCGTTGCATGCAAACACCTTAATTTTAGACAGAATGTCCACTTCTTTATTTGGTATAATAAGATGTATAAAAATGTTATATTTTAAATTAAATAGCTATAATTATCTGATGTATATGGGCAAACTGTTGAACCGTTACAAACAGACGGCTGAAATTTACACAGAACCTGATTGCAAAATCGACTACAACAGCAAGTATATAATTTGAATTTGGAAATTAAAGAGTGACCCTATAGTTACTGCAATTTGATGTATATTGCCAAACTATTCAACAGTTAAAAAAGTATAAAGTTTGGAGATATAAGTGTGTCCCAATCGTTAATGTAACCTAATTTATGTGGCCATATCCTTGAGCTGTTATAGGCAGACAGATAAAATCTGTTTTGAAGTGGATTTTTTTTCGCAAGAATTATTAAAAGATATTTTGTTTGAATTAAGGATTCCTACGGGCAAAAAGTTAACGATGATCATGTCATTATCTCTAACATTGTATTCAAAGAAGTATTATAAAAGCATTTAAACATATGTATGTATGTATGTATATATGTATGATATATTATGATTTCTAATATTTTTATACTTTTAATAAAATATATTGAAGTTACTAAGATTTCTATTAATTATTTTCATTTTATCTTACAAAAATGACCACTAACGCTGCGAAATATTCGCACGGACCATCTAGTAAAATTCTTAAACATATGTTTTTGTTCTTTACATATTTTCACGTATTGGTAAGGAGTTGTATTATACAAAAAAACTTTCATTTAAAACTCATATCCATCAAACAAGTTTTTTCCGGTTCTGAACTGTAAATCCAATGTAAATAAGAAAACTAAGATCTTACTCTATAAGATGTGTTTGTATGAACGATTATGACTTACGGCTGTCAAATTTGGTAAAAAAAATTGTGCCAAAAATCATATTTAATAAGAGTGCTATATTCGGCTGTGCTAAATCGTATAAACCTTTCACCAATAAAAAAAATATTGTGGTGATAGAGAATTAAAAAAAAAGAAAAAAAAAAATTAAGTTTTATAGATATTTTAACTTAAAAATGTCATTAGCTCTAAATGAGCTAAGCATTTTTTAAAAAAATTTAGTATTTCCATAAAGATCTCTTCAAAAGCTTTTTAATGTTACCAATATTGATATCTTAAAAAATATGATGCACATTCGTACTCTTCTATGAAGACTTCTGAGGCCTATAATTCTGAAAATATGGGTGAGCCCCAATTTATTCACGTGATGTTTTTATTTCATTTTTTAATTCTCTATCTTCCCAACATGAGTTTACGTCAAGATTTTTTTGGTACAGATTTGTAATAAATAAAATTGCCGCATGCGAAATGCAACCAATCCGAAAAAGAACCCATTATATCCAGAAATCGTATAGTGCGGCTTACACGCTGGCAGTATCATTGAAACTTATGAAGACAGAGATTGTGATGCCACTAAATTATGCTGATAATGCAGCAACATTTTACTCCTAGGAGTATGTATTCGTGATGTACGGCTTGCAATGCAGGTAGGGCTCCTGCAAGGAAATTATAATTACTTGGAACTTAATATTTTTACAAACGTATCCGCTGAAAATGGTGAAATGTTATAATGGCCCAAGCTTACTGTCCCTCCCTTATATCATCTCCAAAATTTATTTGGAGATCGAAATTATCCCGTGCAGAACGAAGGAAAAAGAACAGAAGCAATTATAATTTTCCACATTAGATTTATACAAAAAAATCCCATTATAAATGCAACGCCAATGTATAACAATAATGCGAATTACGCTCAAATGATTTTTTTAGTAGCAAAAATGTAATACTACACAAGAGCTTTAGTATTACGTTACGTATGATTAATATTCAAGGCTGCGTATGATTAATATTAATTCAAATATGTAGCTTAATACAAATAATGAACGACTAATATTTTAAAACTTTCAAGGATATTGAGAAATATTGTCATGACCTATGACAATAGCATTTTATTTATTGTTATTTCACTGATTTGATTTTTATTTCTAACTTTTGCTTAAAAATTGACAACTTGGGGTAGAGAAAAAAAAAAACATTAAATTTATCTTAATGTCAACTGCTGTTTTTTTCAAATTTTTTTTTTATTTTGGCAAACAAACTTAGAAAGGAAATTGAAATATATATATTTTGTAAAACCATAAGAAACGATTTCACGCCAAAAATAAATGAAAAAAAATTGGAAACATAAACTTCTAAATAGAAAATTTAATCAGAGTGTTGAGCAAGGAACTGCGTAACTTATGCATCAACACGCAAACAAAATGAACAGTGCAAAAGCATGAGTAGCAATTTTTTTATTGTTCTTTTTTTGGCACATATTTTTTTCTTCTTTAAATTTTATTTTCTACAACCACAAGTAAAAAATATTTTGCGGTTTTTCCTCTAGCTTCAGGGAATATAATTTCTTAAATTATTTTTTCTACATTAAAAAAATAAAAGAACAGAAACTAAACGGTAGGAAGGTTAAACCATGAACCATTCCATTGTATGTCATGATGTCATACATAACTTTTTCATTATTTACAATGGCAAAATTCGAATACTAACGGAAATTCTGCAATGACAAAAAAAAAAAAAAAAAAAAAAATTTTAAAGATGAAATATTTTTCTATATCTTTTGTACAATTTACTTTGTTTGAGCTTGAAACTAAGAGCCCCAAGTGTGAGGCATATCCTGTATGAAATATTTCCTACAACTTTCATTTAAACTTTTTTTTCTTCTTTTCAAACGTTAAAATATTGAATGTTGTAATATTTTACGTGTAGTGGTTTAAGTAACTGAAACTTGAATTTTTAATATGCAGAGTAGTTAGTTAAAACAAAGTAAGCTAAAATTGCATTAATACGACGTGTGCTGTCTTTATTTTTGTATTATTTGAAGTTTATGTGCACGTGTGGCTGTACATGTGTTTTAAATTTCAAGGCATCATTTAAAGTGAAAAACTGTGTCTTATTTTCTATCTCGCTATCTACATAGGAAATATAAAATAAAAAAATAAAATAAAGTATTCGATTAATCGAATAAAAAAATTTGATTACGACTACATAAAGCTTTACATCAAGATTATAAAATTTCCCTTAAAAGCTAATCATTAATTATTGTGTCCATTTTAAATTAGTTTAACAGCTTATTTGCAAGTCACACTAAAAAAACCCGCCAACATTTTTTTCGATTAATCGATTATTATTTCAATGTTTTAAATTTTGAAGTTAAGATATAATTTTTGTTCAAAATGGTGTTAATCAGTTAAATTTAACAACTTTATTAAGCAGCAGGGTTGCAAATGTAATAGAAATAAGTTGAATAGTAAAAATACTTAAAAAAGATTCTAATATGGAATTTTGAAGAAGAATAATTGACGAATAATGAAATAAATTTTCTTGAAGAGACTCCAAAAAAAATCTTGAAGAATTTTATTTGCTTTTTCCAGAAATTTAGCACGACTTAATTTGCACTTAATTAACTGAATTCAATATTTCTGTGTTTAAATTTTAAGAAAAATTTTTCTTCTTCCCGAAATTCTAATTAAATTGGAATGTAAAATGCGAAAGTCTGAAGAAAAATTGAAGAGGATTAAATAGGGGAATTTCTAGTTTGATTTAAAATTATGTAAGTTTTTAACTCGACCCACTGTCATTACTTGAACCTGACTGAATAAAATGAGGTGGCTTGTCAAAACAATATGACGCAACGTTTTTATAAACTGCCTTGAAGAAAATCTTTATTAAGCGAAGCCGTTGTTGGTTATAAAATGGAGGAGAATATTTACACCCGCCCGAAGGCCGTCTATGCAGAAAATTTTTGGTAAGCGAAGTCGTCGTTGTTTAACTGCGGACATAATGACGCATTTATAAATGACACTAAGACCATACTAAAAACGACACAATGTCCATGATAGTATGACATTTTTAAGAACAACATAATGTGCATGGACATTATGTACTTGGTCAAAATAGTTGTTGTTTGTAGTTTTTGGATTCCAATAAAAATATATTCACTACTTTTCAAAAATTAAAGCTAGTAGTGTGTTAGCATTTAAATATATTGGACCATATTCATAGTTATACACTAAAGTCGGCTCTCACTAAAGTTTCCTCTAAACTAAAAAGCTCTAATTTTCATTATTTTTTTATTTTTTTGCTTTCATAGTTAAAAATAAAATATAGTTTAAGTTTAACCGACTTTAACTGGGTGTCAACTCACATTTGTTATATGTTTTCAGACATTTTTAATTAAGAAGGAGGTTTACTTGTGTTAAAAATCAAAATATAGAGCATTGTGTTCTTAAACAAAATGAAATAAATCTTAGAAAATTTTGAAAAGGTTTGTTCTAAATGTTAGAAAGAAGGAGATAGAGAAGCCAACTGGAGTGCCGCGAATGCGTAAAACTGCATTTGAAAATGGTGAAAAACAGAGGTCACGACGCACAGTGGCATGAAATACAATAAATAGAATAAGCGTCTGTACCTTTAAACTATTTACCAGATTTTCATTAAACAAACAGCGATTTATAGAGAAGGTCATAAGCTTTTGGACTGTTGCATTTGGATACATTCTGTTTCAGTACAGGGTTGTACCACAGGGCGTCAAATTAGATAACGTAGAATTTAAAAAATGTTTCAGATCTTATAACTTTATGAAAAGTGAACTGATTTTAAAATTTTTATTTTTAGTAATCTACACAGATAAATAAGTGAAAAACATGCTTGGAGTTTGCATGGTATTTTTTAATACTTTTAGAGAAATTCGACTTTTAATTTTAAATAAGACTTTTACCATAGCATGTTTACGTTTTTCACTTGTACTTTTTTTTAAATACAAGAAAGAACTTTTTTAAAAACAGATTTAGGAAGCTAATACTATATACTATAACTTGCAGAAAACTTTTTTCTTTGACTTTTTTATTTTAGTGGTAATAATTTTTTTAATTTAAAATTTCATAAAAGGCTTAAAAAATGCGAATGTTTTAATGAATTTATAAAATTTTTAACTTTTTATCTAAGAGAATGCCTAGTGTAATCTGTCTGATTTCTTTGTATGGTATTGTTGTGAAGCACCCTACAGTCAGCATTGTTTGAAGATAGGCTATTTTTTTTTTAACAAAAAATTTAAATGTAGAGTTTGAAAAAAGATTGCACTCGTATCTTAATCCTTTTTATAAGCAAATATTCTAGAACCATTGGTTTTCAGTAGTTAGCCAATTTTTTTTAGACATCCTGCTCTTACATGGGGACTGGGAAGGCATTGAAAATTAAATTAAGATTTTTGGGAAGAAAATTTTTTAAAATATTATTTTTTGTTTACCAAAATTTTAATTGATTTTATTTACGTACATATTGGTCTTTACTGGAATGCAAACCTTAGGCTTTATTCTGTAATTCTCCTAAGCTAAAATTGCTTAAAAGTTGAACTTATCCATGTTTATTTTCTCTAATTAATCGGTATCTGTAAGTCTATTTCAATAAATAAGAGGGTGTTAAGTATAGGGTTATATGTTCCAAGGTCGTATTTGTAGGAAAACACTGCTTTGTTAAAATTAAATAATTTCAGAGATGGCGATTTAGCTTAAGCAACTTACAGAATAAGGCTGCTGGGTACTAAATTCATAAACTTTGCTCAACTTTTTGCAAATTTCTAATGCATTTGAAAAATAATCTCATTTCTGCTTGTTTCCAGAACATTTCAGTGTGTCATTTCGAATAAAAGTAAAAGGAATTTTTTAAAAGACAAGCAAGAATGCTACATTTGGCTATTCCGTAAATGTAGTTAAGTGATGTAAATCTAATCATAAAGACAAATATTGGGATGGCAGTGAATTAGAAAATAAGAAAAAAATAATAAGGACTATATAATTTAACATAAAAATATCGTCGGCCCTTAATGGGTTAATCATTTAAAAAAAATAATATTTCCTAAAAAATCTCTTCAAAAGTTTTTAAATGATAACCATAATTTTTAGTTGACGCTTTTTTATTTTTTTATTCTCTATCGCTCCAATAATTTGTTTTTTTTTTATAAGGCTGCTGCTTATATAAATTTTTAATTTTCGGAGATACTCAAGGTAAAATTTTACTGACTAAATTTCAGTTTTGTTCTTTTTTTGGTTTTTAGCAGTATTTTGTACAGCTTTTTTTATTTAAAAAACTACTGCAAAAATTTGGCACAGCTGAACAGTAGAGATAATTACCTATCCACAGATATATAATTTGTTCATCTTTTTTTTATTAAAACAGTTGTAAATTATGCACGCAATCATTTACATTCTTCTTCTTTAAGAATTAACGGAAGAGGTATGGGAAGTTAGAAATAGGTATGTCAAGCAATATCAATTGTCCAAAACAAGCAAACAGCTAAAAATTCCGAATTAATTTTCTTTTGTCTTCCGATCCAGTATTAAATACTATTCGCATAAAGTGGTTACATAAAATTGGTGTGAAAGTAGAGAAGGACGACCAATAAGTAATAGAAACTCACAATCTATTGACTCCTGATCTTTTAGATTATTTCAAGAAAAATAAATAAAAAACAATAATAAAATATTGCTGCTAATGTGTATTTTAAAAGTACATCTAAGTTTATAAATAAACAAAAAAATAAAAAATTAAACTACTATTGCCAAAATTGGTTTTATATTGCACTGTAATATTAAATAATAAAATTTAGGATTAAAAGGGCATCATTAATAAAGAAACCGCCAGAAACAGGTACGTGCGCTCACGTGTGTTTATCGCGTTAGTTAGTAAGTCAACTAGTCAGTTAATTTTGACAATAAATATCGCACATTAATATTTTTGATAATTGAAGATATTTTTAAAAGACTTAAAAAAAGAAGGAGATTATCAATTCATCTAAATGTTGCTTCTCTTAATGTTTGTGCCTTCAGAACTCAGTCATTTCTGAACCTATTTTGAATATTTTTTGTAACTTGATGGATTATGTTTACAGATCAGTCCCGTTTTAAAAACAGTTTATAATCTTAAAAATTAAAGGTTGTCCCCTTACAACAAAAATATTTTTTCGTGTATTATGAACTATAGAGTGCACTTCTGTAAAATTTAGAATCAGTGCATACTACTATAGCTCAAAATAATAAAATGTTATACAAAAATAAATCTAAAAGTTAGAGGGTGCCCCTATAATTGTTGTAAATTTACTTATATGGGCTTGAGAATTGTACAGAATGTTGACTACTATGGCCGTTATAATAACAAGTATTAATATTAAAAATTATAAATTAAAGGGCCATACTTTTGTTGTGTTTTAATGTTTGCCTGCAGAACTCTGTCATTTCTGAACCGATTTTTAAATTTCTTTCCTTATTCAAAAGGTGATGCTTAAAGATTAGTCCAGTTTTAAAAACCGTTCATAATCTTAAAAATTAAAGAGTGTCCCCATAAAACATACATATTTTTTACGTGTATTATGAACTGTAAAGTACACTTCTTTAAAATTTAAAATGACTCCGTATTGCTATGGCTCCCAATATTATAAGTAATACAAAAATATATCTAAAAGTTGATGGGTGTCCCAGCACCTGATGTAAATTGAGCTATACGGGCCTATCTTCTGAACCATTATAGAAAAACTTTTCAAAACTGGACAGAATATTGATTATTATTATTGTTATGGTAACAAGCATAAAAATTTAATAATAAAAGGTGTCCCAATAGTTACTAAAATTTGATATATCCGGCCAAACGTTTGAACCGTTACAGGCAGACAGATGAAATTTTCAAAAAATTTGTATTGATAACCCCGCTTTAATAACAAGTATAAAATTTTGACTGGATTATAAAGGGTGTCCCAACCTATGATATAATTTGTGTATGTAGACGAGTTTTTGAACCCTTATAAACAGAACGCTGAAATTATAATAGGACCTGTATTGCTTAGTCCGCTTTAACAACAAGTTTATAATTTGAATTTAGAAATAATAGGGTGTTCTCAAAATTAATGTAGTTTGACCTATATGGACATACCTTTTGAACCGATATAAACAAACACTTCAAAATACGACAGATGTCCACTACTTTGTTTGGTATAATAATAAGTATAAATATCTTAAATTATAAATTAAAGCATTTGCAATAGTTTATATTATCTGCTGTATATGTCCAAACTATTGAACCGTTACAGACAGACGGTTTAAATTTACAAAGAACCGGATTGCTAAGTCTACTACAACAGCAAGTATATAATTTAAATTTGGAAATTAAAGTATGGCCCTTTAGTTGCTGAAAAGTTGTACACAGACAAGGAGCTATAGTGTCAAGTCCGCCGTAACAAGTATAAAGCTGGGAGATGAAGTATAAGGGTGTCCCAATAATAAATGTAATTTTATGTATGTGGCCATACTGTTGAATCGTTATAGACCGATAGACGAAATTTGTTTTGAAGTCGTTTTTTTTGTTGCAAGAATTATTTATTTTATAATGCAATTTCAGTTTTAACAGGCAGGAGTATCAGAGCGAACTAAAAATATAGCTCCAATAGAAGCACGCACTTTGTGTAGAATTAAATTTTTGGAATAATAAAGTAGACTTGTTATTATTTTTATTGACAAATTAATTTGTGCGAAAAATTTTTATTTTTCAAAAGATTCTTTGGAGAAATTTAGACTTTTGTAAAACAAATAAATTAAAGTATATAAAATATTTAAGAACAAAACATTTTTTACCGTAATATTTGAAATTTTTCCAAAGAAAACAGGAAGCAGAATGTAATGCTGCATTTTCTGGATCGCTTAATTTGGCATCAGCATTTGTGGCATCATCAATGACCTTTTGAAACCGCTTCCTGATAAATCTCAGATGGTTTGCATAATTGTTTTCTTAATTTGGGCACAGCTTTCTATGGTTCATCTTTTTTGAGAAAATTTTTTATAATAATTTGGCATTGGCGTAATTATTTTTTTAATTTCATTTTTATTAAAAACGTACTTCTTTAAGAATTTTTTATGAATCTTTTGCTTTGTGAATTTGTGAGCTTGTTGCAATTTTGGGTGGATTAAGACATTTAGAAGTTGCAAATTTTTTTAATATATTGTTTAACCATACTATTCGACGTCATATTTCAAAACTACTACCTTTTGCAGACTTTGAGGCAATTTGTGAAATCATTTAAAATAGCGTTTTGGCCTTGGCTTAATTAAATTGAAATGCAATTTGCGAATTTGTATAAAAGCAAACAAACTCTATTTAACAAGTGTTTTATGTTCATTTTTTTATTTGGTTTTAAAAATATTTGTGTTAATTTTGTTTCTGCTTCACACCAATTAGTTGTTCAAATAAATTTTACAAAACTAGCAATTCTTAATTATTATTATTTTTTGTTTATTTTTTAAGGTGAAAACTAAATAACATTTCAAGATAATAATAGTTGGCAATTATTTAAAACTAATTAATTAACAGTTTAAAAAATTTTTATGCTTGGTTTATAAACAAACGCCTTTTAGATAGAAATATCTTCAGCAAAGCTATGTCTTAAAGAAATATCTTGGAAAAAAGTACCTCTTAAAAGCATTTTTTCAAAAGTTGAGAAAAGTACCATCTAAAAATAAAATTTTTTAAATACCTTTTAAATAAATATCAATTAAAAAAAGTATAACTAATAAAGTTATTTTTAATGAAGTACCTTTAAAATAGGACAATTTAAGTAAGAACTATGAACAAATGCTAATTTAATAAAAATAAAAAGGCACCTTAAAAAAAGTAGGTTCTAAATAAGTGCCATTTCAAAAATATTCTATACAGGCCCTTTTTTAAAAGTATTTTCTAACATTACTTAAAAAAACAAAACCCTTTTAACTCTGTTTAAAGGAGTACTTTTTAAAGTCTGCTTAAAAAGAGCTTGTAAAATGCAAGCTGATATATAATAATAAAATTAAGCCCCTTCTAAATAATAAACAAGTCTGAGAAACCTTTGCTTTTATTATTTCCATAAATAAATTTTTTAAAAGTTCGAAAAAACTTATTTATTCGATGATATTTTTTATTGGTTTGCTCCTCTTTTTATTTTAATTTTATATTCAAAAGTTAAAAAAAAGAAATCTTTTCATGGTAAATAAAATTCATATAAAAAATTAATGTGCAAATGTGTTAATATGCGTGTGTATGACTGTGTGTTTTTTTAAGTAAGTGCATGTTAGTCTGCAGTTATTTATACATCTCTACAGTAAAAACTAAACCAAAACACTGGAGTTTTTGTTAGATTGTGGTCGAAGTTATGTAACACACTATATAGAGATAAAAAAACTAAAAGTGCTTCTTTTAAAGTTGCTTATTTGTTTGAAAAATATTTTTTAAAGGTTCTTTATTGAATCTTTATAAAAATTGAATGTGTAATTGTGTAGTAAATTGTTGGGAATAGTTAGTGATCATGCTATATGAGCTGTTAAGAATGAGATCTCATCAAATTCGTAAAAGATAAATTTTGGGTTCTGTAATTCATACTTCCCAGTTTTAATTTTTCTAAATTACCCACTCTATTTAGTCAGTAAAAGTGCAATAAGGAAAAACACGCTCAATCACTATAAAAGTTATCTCTGCAGTTCATTTCGTGAGAACAGGAGCTATTAAAATTTGTATTTTATTTCTTTTGTACGAATATGCGGCTTTATCTAAAGGTTGCATAAACAAATTTTAAAGTCTCAAAAGAAGCGAGTGACTTGATATCTATATTACTGCTCTCTTTAACGTATGGGCTGATCATGCCCAAATGAGAGCAAGAGAGGGCAACAGCTTAACCAAAAATATTAACTTAATTTTATCCACTTCAGAAAGTCGTTTAATGATGATAGTGTTACGTTTTTACCTTTTTTAGACAAACGTACGGATTCTTTTTATTGCAAAGATCACTGTGGCACATTATAAATTCTCTATTCCTTATTCTGTGGTTTTTTCTGGGTATTATTCTTGATCCTACAGTTTTAAGAATCTTATGGTCTCGTATTTACTAAACATGCGTTATTACTACAAACGCAGCCATCCTCGCTACACTACTATGTTACTCCGGCGAGACAAGATGCTTTGTTTAATAACTTTAAACATCCACAGACAGCTAATACCTACAACACACGTCTGACTTCAGACAAAAATTGTCTTTTGCTTCTCGGAAGGTTTGTACTGCTGCTTCTTAATTTTATTGCATTTAAACAATTATTATTTTCCGTTGTACGCATATCCGAAGGTGGGCTCGAACTCACGATCTTCTGTTTTACAGCAAACACCTCTACCAACGCAGCCAATGAACTACTGACCAAGCAATACCTAGTGTCTTGTCACCTGTCTAGTCACCCTAATCACGAGGTGATAATGCGACATCCCCCGTCTCGACACATCCGGCAGGACTTAAGGCGCTATCGTAATGACATCCGGGATATTATTTCATCTGCAATAAAACGGATGACCATTGCGGATACCCAAAAACTATTACATCGGCAGGCGGTCTCGGACGCCATAAATGGCTATAGATGTAATAGAGTCCTAAACAAACATCCACCCGCGATTTCAGAAGAGGTTTTTGCCCACGCATACGAGATCAGTTCTATCATAATTAAGAGCCGGTTGGTGCAGTATTCTCAACTGCTAGGGTGAACGGTTAGTTTCCTTCGTTTTCTCGAGGAATAAATAAGGAAATAAATATATTGAGTCGTATTTTATGTTAGAAATTAAACTTCAAGTAACTGATTGGTTCCTTTACATGCAGAAGCAAGGGGTCATTAAAAAAACCAATTAAGAAAATCACTAAATAAGAAATAAAATAAGTAAAAGTGCTATATTCGAATATGCCGGATCTTATATACCATTCGCCATATAAATCAAGATTACTCCGAACTAAAAAGCAAAATCATTGGGAAGACAGAGAATTAAAAAATAAAAAAAAACTATGGTACTGCATATATAATTTTACATAAAAATGTGGTTGGTTCTTAATGGGTTAAGCATTTTTAAAAATTTTAGTATTTCCCTAAATATCTCTTCAAAAGTTTTTAAATGATACACACATTGGTATTTTAATGCACAAAGGTACATTTCTATGGCCAAACGACAATTTGTTCACTGGATGTATTTTTTGCTACCTGATTTTGCCAGTTTGGATTTCAATTTATTGCTATACTAAGGACTTGGAAAAAGAAGTTAAGAAAAGCAAAAAATAATAGCCCTTAATAAGGTTTTCATACAAAATTGTCTGTAAAAAAGAAAACTGACAATTTCGTGGAAATATGTTGATGCTCCAATCGCTCACACAAGTAGGGTCGCAACAATTAAACATTTAATGAATCGCAAATTCACTGACTTACCACCAAAATATTACAATATTCAAATAAAGTTAATAAAAAGAATTTTTTTCAGCTATTTTCAGAGTATGGGAATATTCAAGTTTCCTTTACTGTTTACATCCAACTCGTGTCCTGTTTAAAATCACCGAAAAAAGTCTCAAATGTAATCGATGTGAAATTTAACATTTATTATTAGCGCAACCATTTTTTTTCAACCAATAAATCAAATCAAATGTTGAATTATGAAATAAAAGTTATAAAAATATGAAAAGAAAATCGTAAAAAATACACCGAAAATTCAATAACAGGAAAACAAGTTCCCCACGCTGTGCAAAAAACAAGCATCAATAAATCCATGAATTTCTGCTGGCGTGTACAACAAATCGAATATTTTATTCATATAATTTTTTTCATCCATTAAACAAATATTTTTAATAAATGTGTGTAGTAAATGGTTGGATAACTAATGTGAATACAAAAATCAAACAAAATATTTATGTAAAAGCGACTGTAAAAGTTAAAGGACATAATTGTTAAACAAAAAATATATGAAAAAGAAAAAAAAAATAATTGTAGTGAAAATATTAAAACTAAAATACCTACGTGTAAAAAATATTTTTCCAGCAGGACTTTGTTTTATGATTGTAAAAGTCATTCGCAAATAATAGCAAAATGCTGAAAAATAACTATTTTTTATTACCATTAAAGAGTATTAAATATAAATGAAGTATAAAGCTATATTATTATAAAGTATATTTATATATTAACACTTACGTGGGTGATTTCAGAATTAAGAAAATTATTAAAAAAAATCATATCAAAAATCATTTTTAACATTTTATATATTTGGCTGCATTTTGCAAATTTTTATAAAGAATTTGTTGACTGAAAAATTAGTGAAGCGAATCTGACTTTTATAACAAATGAGTAATGACATTAAAAAAAATTTTGATTTGGTTTAAAAACAGCTTAACCCATTAAATTATTTTTTAAAAACTTTATCTTGAGATGGTATTTTCTTTTGAAAATGTGTAAAAAGTACCAATCGTATGTCTGAATAATGTCATTTAATCTTCCAATTTTTTCTTTGACGGATAGTCTCGGCCCAAAAACTCAACAAGTCGGTTGTAGATTACAGCATCCTCACTATGCTAGAAATTTAACTTTTTCTACAAATAGAATTAGAATACAAAACACTAATTTTTAGAAATAGCTTTCTGGTTTTCTTTTAGAGTGACTATTGCTAGAATATTGTAATTTACTCGAATTAATATGTAAAAACTAATAACATGTATTTGTGTTTCTCAGTTTGGCACAAAATTGTTTAGGCATTATTTTTGTTTTCAAGTAAAAGCCCCATTCATGTTATTATTAATGAAATTAGTATCATGGTAACCTTCTATTAGAAACACGGATATCTCCGGAAGCAGTACATCTATTTTTGTCGAAATTATTGCATTACGTTCGAATGTGTAATGATTGCTTAGCTCTTGATTTTTATATACAAAAGCAAATATTAAGCATTTTGTAGAAATTAAAAGCAGCAAAAAATCAATCAGAATAAAATGATAATGGTTCTGGTTCTGGTCCGCTGTTTAAAAATATAAATACCATATTTTACCATTAGGACAAATATCTATCCGCCTTTTTTTTAATTTCTTTTAAAATCGGTACAGTCGTTCAGCCGCTATTGACGTACACACGAAGAAACAAACAAACAAACATACAAAGAGATTTATAATATTTTCTTTTGTTTACAAATTTTTATTGACTTCATGATGGACACACAGTACTGCGTGTTAAAATTTGTATATTTCAATGAATATTGCAAATACATTCAACCAGTAAACGGACATCCTTTTACATGATTCTCTTCCGGAATTTATAATTTGTATAAAAAATTATAAAACAAACAAAAGTTGATTATTATTAAATTGGTTTGAAAAAACGATTGTTAGCTAAAACAACAAAGGAGGGGATGAAATCAGCTTTATGAAAATTGAGCTTTTTAAAATGGGTTTATTAAAAAATCTATTAAGAAAAGACTAATAACAAACGTTAGGTAAAAAAAACTACTTCAAAAATTATACAATTAATATAAAAAATGTCTTTTTAAAAGTCTTTAAAAAGAAAATTTCTCTGACGAAGACTTGACAGAAAAATATTAAAAAAATACTTTGAAATAGTGATGGAAAAATATCATGTGGATTAACAAGTACTAGTTAAAAGTACCTGCTAAACTATTCTTGGGAATAATTTATATTTTCAAAAACTGTTTTGAACATTTTCCTTGGAAAAAAAGCATTCAAAAATAGCACAATTTCGAAAAATTATAAAGTAAAAAAAGTAACATTCAACGAATCTATTAATTTATAAAGATTCTTTAAAAATAGGCTTTTAACACCCTTTATCACAAAAAGTGGAAAAAAGGGTATAACTAAGTTTATAATTCCGTTTGTAATTTCTACAATATTCATTCCGACCCCATAAAGTAAATATATATTGAGTTTTTATAAATGGCGAAGTGGATTGCGCGATGTCCGTCTGTCCTTCCGTTTTAGTGTTGAAATCAAGTTTGCTATGGCACTGGATCAGCTGGAGAAACTTTAAGTACGTCAGTAGATCAGAAAATTTTGCCTGCCACTAATTTTTTCATATTATTTGGAGCAAATCTAGTTTAGTGATGTAACTTTAGTAAAAAGAAGCAAATATATGGGGCGATATAAAATTTAAAAATAAGAAAAAAAAACATGAAGTGATAAAATTAGCATTGAAAAGTACGATTGTGCATCATGTTTTTTAAGATATCAATATGGGTATTATTTAAAAGCTTTTGAATAGAGATTTTAGAAAATATTATTTACATAAAAAATGCTTAACCCATTAAAAGCCGATGAAATTTTTATGTAAAATTATATATAGTACTTACTTTTTTTATTGTGTGATTCTGTCACCGAGTTAACATCTCTTATTTTAAGATAGTAATAACAAAACCATAAATTCAAATATAACTAAGATAGTAATAAAAGATGATAAATCCATAAACTCAAATATAACTATTCTAAGCTAGAAATAAGACAAACATCATAAATACAACTATTGTAACGATAAGACAAACATCATAAATACAACTATTGTAACGATAAGAAACACATTCTTTCTTTTCTAACTTAATACAAATAACTCAAAACATGTTTTACTGATAAAAAAGGTACTAGTAACCTAAACAAAGAAAAACATATTTTCAGTTAGGACAAAGAAACATTAAACATAATTATTAATATAAATAGATGCTACGAAAAATAGGATAGACAGTCTTAAGAATATATTTAATAAAGAAATGCACATTTTTTGGTGCAGAAAAAAGAAAATATATATTTTTTACTCATTTCCTATAATTGGAAATTAACTGGGGGCTCAAGCCGGTCTAAACTCTTGACCACAGCCAAATATTCTTGACATTCAAGATATTTAAATGAAAATTCCACGGCTTTGAAGAAAAGCAAACCAATCTCTGAAAAAGTGAGAAATTACCAGGCTGGACCAACGTCAGAAACGGCAGAAAATATTCAATTCCCTACGATCTGTAGGAAAAGACAACGACACAATGAATCAAGATATCGCAGCTTTACGAGCACAAATAGAGGTACTCACACAAACTCTACAGAATACTCAATTGAAGGTAAATTCACTGGAGGCGGAACGATCTCCCCATACAATCACTACGCAGGAACAACATAGTGACTTCACACCAAATATAAAGGATGCAACTCAGATAAATTTAAAAACATTCGAAGCTATACCGTGCTTCAGTGGGGATAAAAACCAATATAGATCCTGGCGGAAAAGGGCATGGACATTCATGGAAAATATCAAACAATTTTTCAACCACCCAAATTACTACACAGCATTCACGATACTGCATTCAAAAATTGTTGGAGAAGCAGCAGACATCCTCATCAACCACAACACCAAGATGAATTAACAGGCTTGACTACACTTATGCAGATCAACGACCATTATACGTACTTCTCGAGGAAATGAAGAAACATAAACAGGGAAGACAAACACTCTCAGAATTCCACAGCAAAATCAGCAAAGCACTGAACCTCGCACTTTCGAAAATAGAGATGTCAGGTGATAAGGGATCTGCATCCATGGCGGAATATGCAAATCAGGAAGCAGTCCGTACATTCATCACAGGACTCAACAGTAAATACACAAGCGGTACATTATATAGCCATCATCCAAAGGACCTAGAAACTGCATTTGCAATCGCAAGCACCATATACCATGACAATACAAATATGCAGTTCGACACACTGGCTACAACACAATTATACAACCAAAAACCAAACTTCGGACCACAACGATACGAAGATAGAAGGAGGTACAATCCCAATGTACAAGCTCAATTTAATCATCACGGCAGGAACCCATGGAAGTGGATAGTTCGCAACAATTTAGACGTTCAACACAATAATCTCCACAGCAGCAATACAACCCACTCAGAAGGGAGCAACAACCAACAAAAAGGGATAGAATGCCTTCATCAAAAAATTATAATCCGAATAAAGTTCAACGAGTAAACCAGACGAGAGATGAAGACATACAATCACTTGTACCACACACCGAAGATACTTACGAAACCGGCAGCGCTTTTTTAGGCGAATAAACGGATTGCCATGTCTACAGAGGCACTGCCAAACAACAGGTAAATCCGTTAATATATTAATCGACACAGGTGCGACAAACAATTATATTAGTTCTAACATAGGAAAATCTATTCCAATAAAACCAGTTAAGGTAAAAACGCTTTACGGATACTCTTTAACGAAAGCAAAAAAAATTATTACACTATTAGGCCACAATTTAGTATTTTTCGAAACTAAAGCCTTAGAAGAGTTCGATATGCTTCTCGGGGAACATGGTCTCAGAGCCATAAAAGCAGAAATTAACTTATTTGAGTATAAAATCACGTATAAATTTAAAAGAAAAGAAGAAATTAGCGAACAAAAAGTGAATTGCACAGTCAACAATGACAAATATAAAAATGAAATTGAAAATATAATGAGAATAAATGACGAAACCAACGAAATTCTGCCCTTTACAACCACTGTACAAGCTACAATTAGGACAAAATCAGAATATCCTATTTGGGTGAAACAGAACCCGTATCCAATAGCAGACAATGAATTTTTAAATAAAGAAATTCAAACATTATTAGACAACCAAATAATACAACCTAGCAAAAGCCCATACAACTCTCCAGTATGGACCGTTGCGAAAAAAGGCACAGATAAGGAAGGGAAACCAAAAAAAAGTGTGGTAATAGATTTTCAAAAGCTTAATGCTCAGGCTATAACCGACAGGTACCCTATCCCAGATGTAGCAATGACTATTCAAAATTAAGGAAAAGCAAAGTCTTTACAACACTAGACTTAGAGTCAGGATTTCACCAAATCTTGATAAAAAAAATCAGACAGAGAAAAGACTGCATTCAGTGTGAATGGAGCAAAATACGAATTTCTTAGAATGCCATTCGGCTTAAAGAACGCACCTTCTATATTTCAGCGATGCATAGATGATATTCTGCGCCCATATATTGGTAAGTTCGCTTACGTTTATATCGACGACGTGCTTATATATTCTTCTTCGCCTGAAGAACACATGGAGCACATTCGAATAATAATAAACGCATTACATAATGCAAATATGAAAATTTCTGACGAGATTTCACATTTTTTCCAAGACTCAGTAGAATATCTTGGTCACGTAATCAAACACAATAAAATAACTGTAGATCCTAGTAAGATCCAAACAATAAAGGATTACCCAATACCTAAAAATTTAAAAGAATTAAGGTCATTTTTAGGACTAGCTAGTTATTATAGGAAATTTGTACAAAACTTCGCTTCAATAGTAAAACCCCTTACTACATTCTTACGCGGAGACAATGGCGGTGTAAACAAAAAGCAAAGCACAAAAGTATTAATTAATCTAGATAAACCAGCACTCGAAGCGATAGAGAAAATTAAAGATATGTTACAAGCACAAGTCGAATTATTTCAACCAGATTTTAACAAGCCCTTCGAACTAACAACTGATGCAAACAACTTTGCAATAGGAGCTGTACTTTCTCAGAATAAGAAACCTATTTCATTTATATCTAGAACCCTTAACCAAACCGAACAAAACTATAGCACAAACGAAAAAGAGCTTCTTGCGATCGTTTGGTCACTTCAAAAATTAAGAAATTACCTTTACGGTATATCAAACTTAACCATTTACACGGACCACCAGTCACCCATTTTTTCTATATCTAATAGAAATCCCAACACAAAATTGAAACGATGGAAAAATTTCACCGAAGAATATGGCGCTAAATTAGTATATAAACCGGGAAATCAAAACGTCGTCGCCGACGCATTGTCACGTCAACAGATTAATAATACTTCGAGTTGTTCAAAACATTCAGCACAAAGTTCGCCAATCGAAAAATTGAAACGCGTGAAACAACCATTAAAGAATCAAATAATTATTCACTATAACACAGATAACTTAGTGCAAATATCTTCACAAAATATTTTCTCGTATGCACGACACACACTTTTCTATTCAACCAAGGACGAATTATTAGACAGATTAGAACAAATAATAAACCCAAAAGTAACAAATGCTATAAAAATAGAGGAAGAAGCTCTATTCCACGTCGAAGATAATATCATTTCTTCTTTTCCAAATGTAAAAGTTGTAATAGCTCAGAAAATGACAGAAGATATAGAAAACATAGATAGACAATAAGAAATCGTAGTACTAGCACATAGACGAGCACACAGAAATTACAAAAATAACGCTCAAGAAATACAGACAACGTATTTTTGGCCAACCATACGCAACATGTGTAAAAAAGAAGCACAAGACTGTGAAATCTGTCTTACAAACAAATACGAAAGAAGACCAAATAAACAACCAATTGGAGCAACACCGATTCCAAATCACGTGGGAGAACACATACACTTAGATTTATTTTATATGAACGGAAACACATACATCACCACAACTGATAAGTACTCAAAATATTGCTATATACGAGAAATTCCAAATAAGAAAAACATACACAAATACATCGAAGAAATACTGTCGCAAATCTATCCAAATGCTAGATTCATAATGACTGACAACGAAGCAGCATTATCAAGTATATGCGTAAAACAGGTTTATGAAAAACTATATATTGAGCACACGCTAACGCCAACATACCATTTAACAACAAACGGTCAAGTGGAACGCACTCATAGCACGCTGATCGAACTCACTAGAGTCCTAGCTCAAGAACACAATTCTTCACCAGGAGACGAAATCTTTAATGCCGTTCGACAATACAACAAAACAATACACTCAGTCATTGGAGAGAAACCCGAGGACGTGTTTTTTAACCGGGGAGCACATCCTGATATTAAAGAAAAAATCGAAATAAACCAACAGAAAATACTTCTATATCACAACAAAAATCGTAAGAACATCACGTACCAAGCAGGGGACGTTATATACTGCAAAACGCACCGACGCAATAAAAACGTAAGGAAATACTCAAAACACATTGTAAAGGAAGATAAAGGTAACACAATAATTACAAACAAAAATATTGTTATATTCGTACATAAGGATAATATACGAGTACAAACATGCAAAGAATAATAATATTATTATATATATCCGTCGCATTCGGTAACAGACTAATAGACTTAAAAGACAAAAAATATATAATGATAGAGACTGACCCTGTATACGTTTTTCAGGACACAGCGTTCTTATACCATATGACAAACCTTTCTAGAATCTTGACACCCTACGAAAATATAGTACGATTTGCATATAATTTAGAACAAAACTCTGCAGAATATTTGTTGATAACTAAAATAGAAAATCTGAAGTCACAACTACTTCCTAGAATCTCCAGAACTAAACGTTCACTTAATTTTCTAGGATCAGCCCTCAAACTTATTACAGGAACACCTGACCACGATGACCTAATCGAAATCAAGACAGGATTGAATATGCTAATAGAAAATAATAATAAACAAAAGAAAATAAACTCTGAATTTGAAAAATATTAGAAAGAATTAGCCCCGAATCTATATCAGAACATTTAATACTTACCGAAGTATACAACGAACTACATTCTATCGCTACAATGATTAATTTCGCAAAAGACGGAAATTTTTATTCCGGAACTTTAAATTTAAAAGATATTCAACAAATAGTGTCTAATGAAGCGTTAGATCTACCTATAATAAATATATTAGAATATGCCGATATTAATGTTTTTTATTTTCATCACACAATTGTAAACACCTATAAATACCCATTATTAAAAACGAAATGTAAGCTATTTAATTTGTATCCACTAGCATTTAAGCACGGAAAACTATTACTAGACTCTAGAATAGCAAAATGCAATAATAAATTTACAAGTATCGAAAAATGTAAAAATTATCTAGGAAACTTTATATGTAAAATTAAGAAACCGGACAACTGTACTATTAATGTATTAGAAAACAGGCCAGCCAAATGCGAAGTAATACATGAAAATAACGCACCGCTACAAGTACTCGAAAGTGGAAACATCATTACAGATTACGAACACACCTGGAATAACGTAAAAATAAATGGACCTAAACTAATACAATTCAATTACTCAACAAATCTAGATGGAAAACAATACTACAACCACCAACAAGCACTCAAAGATGCCATACATAACCTACACGACGAACAATTAAAAATAATGCGCATCTTAGAATCTAATGGTAATTACAAATTTAACAATATCCAAGAAATATCAACCTTCCTGATATCCATGGAAGAACATCCAGTCAAATACACATTTTATTTCGTATTGGGACTATGTACATTAGCATTACTAACTTATGGTATGATTAAATTCTGCGAATGCTACAGGATGAAGAAAATAGAAACACAAAGGAAAAAAATCGACGAATTATATGAAATATAACTTCTCAAGCTCCGACAGAGACAATATACAGTTTAAAACGAGGACGTTTTTTTTAAGAAGGAGGAAAGTTAACATCTCTTATTTTAAGATAGTAATAACAAAACCATAAATTCAAATATAACTAAGATAGTAATAAAAGATGATAAATCCATAAACTCAAATATAACTATTCTAAGCTAGAAATAAGACAAACATCATAAATACAACTATTGTAACGATAAGACAAACATCATAAATACAACTATTGTAACGATAAGAAACACATTCTTTCTTTTCTAACTTAATACAAATAACTCAAAACATGTTTTACTGATAAAAAAGGTACTAGTAACCTAAACAAAGAAAAACAAATTTTCAGTTAGGACAAAGAAACATTAAACATAATTATTAATATAAATAGATGCTAAGAAAAATAGGATAGACAGTCTTAAGAATATATTTAATAAAGAAATGCACATTTTTTGGTGCAGAAAAAAGAAAATATATTTTTTTTACTCATTTCCTATAATTGGAAATTAACTACTGCAACATTTGTCATATTGATTGGAGTTACTTCACTAAACTAGTTTTACATATATGGTAAAGGGTATATAAGATTCGGTATAACCGAATATAGCTCTCTTACATGTTTCATTTTCATTTTTAATAAAAAAAAAAAAGTCTGAAAAATTTTCTTTTTTTAAAAAGGTATATTTGTAAATAACAACTTCTTCAGATAAATTACCTCCTTAAGACGTTTTTTCAAAAATGTAAAGCTTTTTAAGGAATCTCTCAGAAAATAGTGTTTGTAAAAACAGTACCTTTTGAAAGTAGCTTTCGTAAAAGTGCTTAGTAAAAAAGAAGCTTTTTTTAAAAGTATCTCCTCTTAAATTGCGCATAAGGTCCCTAAAAAGGGACGTTAAAATTATGTTAACTCCAAAATATTAAAAAGAAAATATAATTTATTTATGCTATTAATCTCTAGTGAATGTCTGTTTTCATAATAACAAGTACTATGTTGAAGCTGTAAATGTATGGAGCAGCTTTTCTAAAAGATTGTAAGGTAAGTATCTACATTAGACACTTATGATGGCAGGGCCCATACCCCAAAACAGACAAGAGATCTGGAAATTGCGTCAAGAAGTGTTATTTCAATGTTATATATTAAAAGAATGTTTTAATAGTTTTTGTCCGTCCAGAGACCACACTGCATAGGGTCCCTTAATAGCGACATTTTCAAAAACTAATGTTTTACTTTTTTTTAGTAAATCTTTTTAAATGGCCTTTTACAGAAGTTTTTTATATTATTCTCTTATAAACTAATTGGTAAAACATTCTTCCAGAAAAAATATTTTTCGCAAAATATTTTTTTGTTCAATTACCTTTTTACCTAAATTTAAATTGGGCAAATCTGAACGTAATTGTGGATGTTTTAATTTTTATCTAGAAGAAAACTGACGTCAGATAGATAACAGACTTACTTGTTGAATCAATCAGACTAAACGGACTAACACGTGAACCTGCTTAATACGATCTGTCATCATACTAAGAATGCAACTGCGTAAATTACTCAGTCTTCCAGTTGTTCTTTTTTTGTCATTGTTAATCTTTTCGCAAACATATTTTCTTTACAACAGTGAGCTCAATACTGGAACAGAATGTAAAATATTTGTGCAGTGTTGAAGGCTATTTTTGTACAAAATATTATGAAAAAACAATAAATTTAAAATTTCTCGAACCCATGACCTCCCAAAAAATATCAATTCTCTCCTGGATTAAACGGAATCAAGAAGACTAGGACACAACTTTAATGCTCTAATATGTCCCTTTAAAAACTGTAAATTTCCAAATTTGGAAATTTTTAAAATTCTTCTGGGAATTGTGGGATTTGCAGTAAACAATCGTTTTGATGCAAACATTTTTATTAATACTGCAGAATTTTATTTCACACAAAAATTTAATTTAAGATATTTTTCCCTTCTTTTTGCAGAAAATCTTCTTTAAATTTTTTAAATTCGTTAAAATTCGTTAAACAAAGGCAAAGTTTTCTAAACTTTTGTATATCACACGGTTAATGAATACAGTTTAAAAATCTATATATATATATATTTTTTTTGATAAATTAAAAAATATTAGATAAGTGAACTTTAGCCTGACTTAAATTTTTTTTTATTTCCAACACTACTCCCTTTCTACACAGTAAACACCCATTTCTTTTAGGTAATATGAAATAAAGCAAAAACCTGCCTAAATCAAAAGAAAATTTCTAAAATATTTTTTGACAGTTGTTCAACGATAATTTCGGTTGTTTATGCCATTTTAATTTATTAAATTTTTGAAATAATTTCTGAAAAATACATTTTTTCATACAATTTTAATTAAAACTTTTTCTATTATTAATATTTATTTTTAACACAATATTGTTAATGACATTGTTTTCATATTCCATTTTATTATTTTCTTCTCATATTTATTTATTGTTTGCTACTTTTTTGTTTATTTGTCCAGGAATTTTTCCATTTTCTATTCTTAAATTAAGAAAAGTATACAAGTTGTTTGAGTTCGCTGTCATTGTTATTTATTTAGAACAGACCTTTAACATTTTCAATTTGAGTTCAATGTTGTGGAAAATTGCTATTTCAAAAATATGTTTCTAAACGAAAAATTGAATGGCTTTTATATTTACAACAAATAGTATTAAAATAAATATTTGTGTTTATGTAAATTAACATTATTGTCAAACAAATACACTGGCATAAATTATAATATACGAGGGTGGGTTAGTTTATGTATAGTGTAATAAAATTTTAAAACGGACCCTTGCGAGATTTACTAAAACTAATCATTTTAGTATAATTAAAAAAAAAAAATTTTTTTTAAATATACTTTGCTGCTGCCATTAAGGCCTTTTTTGCGTAGGGAACAACTGAGGAAATCGTAAAAAGTTAGAATTTGAATGCTGTCATACCGCCAGAAATTTTGATCTCTTTCAGGAGTTCTAGATGGGCCTATTGCTGAGGAAATCAATAATAATACTCACGATACATCTAATTTTTGGAAAGATATAAGGTCGTATAGTTCAGTGTTATTAAATTAAGAAAAGTTTCGCAAGCTTGATAGCCCTAAAGCTTTTTCAATGCATTTCTGATTAACTATTAATCCCAATTTTGTGTTGCCAATGTTTTTTATCAATAACATCTCCTGCACTAGTGCTACACTTAAATTGGCTGTGTGGGATACAATCACGACAGATGTGCATAGAAATATTTTAGAAGTAGAAAAAAAAAACAATAAGCGAAAAACATTACACAGCGGGCTCAATAGCCGAGAAATTAAGAAAAGCTTCCCCATTTAATCTAAAATGATTATATTAAGGTGCACTCCTCAATTTTCATGGAATAACATAAGATTTGAGTTTTAAGTGGTTAATAGAACTGCTTTATTTTAAAGGCATGCCAACAAATTACACAAATTGCAACAAAAAAAAAAAAAAAAAAAAAAAATATAAACAAATAAATAAATAAATATATAAATAAAAAAAGACGTCAAAATAATAATATCACAAAATTCAAAGCAAAATTTATTCAACAGAATCTTATATACATAACCCATTACGTCTGCATATAATCATTAAACTGAAGAATCTAACGTAACAAAGAAGCTGTAATATATTATTAAAGGCTTCAAAAATAATTCTCATTTCGTGAATACATCTTTATTATTATTAGAGGAGGCTTTACACTCATGTAGCTTAAACCGCTAACGTAAATCCCCTTAAATAAATTCCATATTATTAAAAAATTAAGTATAATTCACACAATAATTATAATTGCTTTTTTATTCTTTAATTATAATTTAAGTAATACCCCTTGTATTTAGCATAAATATTATTCAACAGCATTTTTCTATTTTTTTTGATACTTATTGACCACGCCTCGTATTTTTTTATATATTTTTTATATTGTTTGCTAATATTTTTACGAGAATTATATTAATTGGTTTAAAGTGAATGTGTGTTGGTTTTATAATAGTATAATAAAAATAGCGTAAAGAATATAAAAATATTTTTTTTTGTTTATTGTTTTCGTGTACTTTTTGAAGTCTCTTCTTACTTTAAATTTTCGTATGTTAATTTGGTGTTTATATTCTTTGTGCTTTTTCATTTACAAGAATAAAAACTACATTTAATGGTAAATATAATGTTTTAAAATTTATTTTTTTTTAATTTAATGCATCAATTTACTGTCACAGCGGCTATACTCTTCTGGTTACAAACCGATATCTGAACTTATTCTATACGATTTCCTTCCAAGGTACAGTTCTAAGTAAACAAGAAACCAATTAAATGTAAATCAATGAAACGTAATGCCTGTTAAAATAACAATTGTTATTTGTAATATTAGGACCTAAATGCAGGTAAGTAATATGATATACAATTGTATTAAGGTTAAAGTAGATGTGCCATACCATAATGCCGTAGCTGTAACCATGGCCATAACCATAATCATATTTATTTCCAGCGAATAGTGGTGGCATAGCCATGAGCAACTATTATTTGTTTTGCCGTTTATTAAGAAAGCAGCGCAATGAAAAATAAAAATTACAACTCGCCAAAACAATGCAGGGAACTTGAAAAATAAGAACAAAATAAAAAAACAAACAGTTAATATCTAAATTTAATAGTCAACTGTAAATGGTTATGGTAAAAATCAAATTTGAATTTATATCTATGGTTACGTTTATGGCTAAGGCATTATGGCATGTCACTAATAATCAAATACAATGTTTCAGATAAGGTTGGCTTGAACAACTGTTTTACATGGTTATGGTTATGGAACGTCTAATTGAACCTTTATGTTTCTTAACATTTTTTTAGTAGTTTTAATATTTTTTTTTTATTTATGAGAATGTTAATGTTTAAATATTTGAATTTTTTGTCTTGAATGTTTTATAAATTTTAAATTTATGAGAATGTTACGAATAATTAAATCTGACAACCCCTGTAGTTGTTTCCGCATGAGCGTGGTGAATAAGTTAATTCAACAACCAATGGTATGTGTATAGAATAAAAATCACAATTAGCTAACAAAAGCTGAGCAGCCTCGATGGCTGCGTTGGTAGAGGTGCGTACTGCAAAACAAGGGGTTATGAGTTCGATACCGCATTCGGACATGCGTGCAACGAAAAAATAATAATTGTTATAATTTAATTAAAGTTAATAAACAGCAGTACAAACCTCCCGAGAGGCAAAAGACAATTATTGTGTGAAGCCATGGCAGACAATTAAGTGGAGACGTCCAATTTAATATAAGAGAGCAGATAATTGTCCAGAAGCCCTTTATTATAAAAAAAGTAAGAACGGTAGCGGTTAGCGCGGGGAAGTGTAACAGCATAACAACAGTGTATGGCAGTCGTGTGTTGTGGCTACTGGATTAAAGGAGATGACTGGCTTGGATAAAAGGAGTAGTGGAGATGTTATTTTACGAATATCTTTATTCCACCGCCAAATATTATTGCGGCTAGTTTGTGAAAGGTGCAACGAAATGTATTTTGTTAACTCCAATAGAAATTGCTTAAGGGCTGGCTCACACACTTTTATTATCGTTACTATCGTTGAACGTCTATTTATCAATTTATCACAATCTGTGTTCCACAACTAGCCTAATTTTTGGCTTGCCGGGTTTGCTAATAAACAAAGTTGCCGCAATTAAGTTAAACCAGTCCACAATCGGCCCTACAGACTCTATTACATCCAAAAAAAGCTTGGACCTTATTTCTTTAAAAATGAAGTCTGACCACATGTCACTGTTGATGGCGATCGTGGACTCACAATGAATAACGAATTTTTTCTTTAAAAATATAGATGACAGTGATCCTGGCGAGGTGGGGTCTTAGGAAAATCGTTTTACAGCAACGCTAACTATTGACTTACTGAAATATAATTTTGATATATAAATTTGGCTTCCAAAATATGATGGGAAGTCACTGGTTTACGCTTATAAATTAACAACAATTGACACCTTGAAAGCGAACATTGTTTGCGTTTTTACTGACATGCGAATATCATTGCTTGAAAGAGTGACCCAAAGTGAACGTTTAGAATGTTCTCCGTCAAAAAGAACAGCGGTTACTATATGCCAAAATATATTTCAAATGTTCACGCGGGTATTGGTCTCTCTAATAAAAATAGTTCTCTAAATAAAAATTTAAATTTTTGTGTTAGGTTTTACAATTTATTTTCTAACCGGCTTAAACAAATTTGAAGAACCATTTCATTTTTACACATAACTAAAATCTCTTTTAGTTTTTTTCAGTTATTTCACGCTCATACCCAGCAAAAAATTTTTGAAAAGGTAATCGAGTGTGGAATTAAGCATTTTTGGCAGAAGTACTTCCCAACTAGATTGCCAACTTAATGATTTTAACAAGGCATGAGACTTTTATAATCAATTACTGAGAATCGATTACATCAATTATTGTAGGAAATAATGAGTACCATTAGTACGGAAGTCTCTTTTAACTTAAAGAACTAGTTCCATTTCTACTTCCAATTTTCGGAACTAATGTAATGAGTTTTGTAAGCGAGTAACAAAATATGGCAACCACAAAAGTAAGTAGTTATATGGCAAGTACTTTTTAAGGTAATGTCTAATTTTTTGCTGGGTAACTACAAAGTGAGATACTGCTGTAGTAGAGTGTTAATTTTATTATTTAGTTTAGTATGATTTTTGCAAAAATTAATTCTATAGGTTAAACTAATTGGACATTGTTAAATTAAATTTATAGTTTACTTTTAGCTATTTTAAAAATAGTTATTGTGCTTATTTTTGTCTAATATTTTTATTTTACTTTTGTTTGGTTTTTAAATAATTCATTATTTATGTATGAATGGTGTTGTTTTAATTTTCATTTTATTGAGGCGGCATTACACGATAATTGTTGATATTTAATTTGTATTTTAAATGAGCCTGCATATTTGCATGATAATTATAATTATATTTGATTGCAATCAAATGAAATAATTCATATGGTTTTTATTTATAACTCTGTATTTGTTTAGCGTTTTTAAACTGAAGAAAAGGTAATTAAGGTTTAACAAAGCGCTTGTAATTATATGATAATTTCAATTATTATTGACTCTTTATTAAATCCTTGGTTTTAATATTTCGAAATATTGTTAGTTAAGCGTTACACTTTTAATGGTTTTGGGAAAAAATATTGCTTAAAAAAAGTACCATCGGCAAAGAGTTCCTTTAGAAAAAAAGAACTTACAAAGAGATCTTAGAAAAACTCTTCAAAATAAAATCCCTCGAGAATATTAACACTTAAGATAAAGAAAAGATTGTTGAAATAAGTTTGAAACAAAATAGTATTTTGGAAAATTATCTTATAAAGAGAATACCAAAGAAAGATATAAAAAAAAACGTTTGAACAAAATTAACTTTGGAAAAAAGGATTAATTACCTTTGACAGAAGACTTTCGAAGAATTTGTTTTTGGCAAATTTCTATACGAAAACATTTTCTTACTTACTTTGAAGCAATAATAAAAAATATTTTGACAAAGAAAAATACCTTTTGAAAAGATTAAAAAGCATATAATTAAAATGTTTTTTTTTTTCACAAAAACAAAAAAAGAAAAAAATGAAAATTCTTATTTTTAAAAACTCGTTAACTTGTGTATTTTTCTTTTTGTTATTTAAGGCACAAATCAATTTATTTTTTTTTCTCCATGAATGTTGCGAAATTAAACTGAGAACACAACAAATGAAGGTCTTCTTATTGCTATTACTAGAAAAGTAAAATGAATATTTAACTTACGTAATAAAAATTGGAGGCTAATCAAGATCTAATGCAATTGGTTCCGAACTTAAATCCTTAAACGTATTACTTATGGGTTGATTATACGAGGGCTGCTATATATATTTCTGGCCTGGCAACACTGAGTGCTGCCAAGTTCAATCTGACATTTCCATTGGAAAGTTTGTCATTTTTAAGCATAATCGTACTCAAAACGTTTTGACGTACGACGATTATTTGTGTTGTTTACAGTGACTTGAAAAAATTAATATAGAAAAAAATGGAATTAACTCGTGAACATTTTCGTGCCATCATTTTTCACAACTTTCGACGTGGATTATCACGACAAGAGTGCATTGATGAACTTAAATCTTTGTATGGCGATGAAGCACCATCCTATAGCACTATGAAAAATTGGTATAATGAATTTAATCGTGGCCGAAGCTCGCTCAAAGCCGAATTCCGTGAAGGTCGACCAAAAACGGCTGTTGTGCCAGAGAACATTGATGCCGTGCGTCAACTCTTAATGCAAGATCGACATGCGACATACCGAGAGATAGAGACATCCTTGGACATTTCTTCCACCAGCATACATTCGATACTGCATGAACACCTGGCCGTAAAAAAGGTTTGTTCTCGTTGGATCCCGCACAATTTGAAAGTCGCTCAAAAAAAGGCTCGTGTCGATTGGTGCAAAGAAATGTTTCAAAAATACGATTGTGGTGTTTCAAAAGACGTTTATAAGATCGTCACAGGTGACGAATCATGGATCTATGCGTATGAGCCCGAAATGAAACAACAATCGACCGTGTGGGTCTTCAAAGAGGAGCAAAATCCAACGAAAGTTGTTCGTGGAAGAAGCACTTCGAAGCAAATGGTCGCCTGTTTCTTCGGCAAAACTGGTCATGTGGCGACTGTTCCGCTTGAGCAACGTAGGACGGTCACTTCTGAGTGGTACACTACAATTTGTTTGCCTGAAGTCATCGGAGAAATTCGAAAAACCAACAAGAGAAGACGAATCGTTGTTCACCATGAGAATGCGAGCTCTCACACATCGGCTCACACCAGAGCGTTTTTGACCGGCCAAAACGTCGAATTAATGGGTTATTCGCCATACAGCCCTGACTTGGCACCTAATGACTTCTTCTTGTTTCCGCACATCAAGAAAAAAAAAATCCGTGGTCAACGATTTTCGTCGCCAGAAGAAGCTGTTGAAGTGTTTAAAAACCATGTTTTAGAGGTGTCTCAATCGGAGTGGAAAAAGTGCTTCGACAACTGGTTTGAGCGCATGCAAAAGTGTATAAATCATGCTGGAGAATACTTTGAAAAACAATAAAACCATTTTTGATTATAAATATTCGCATTTTCACTATTAGGCCAGAAATATATAGAGCAGCCCTCGTATTTAATGCAATTAACCGAGTTAAGCTAAAAACTTTTAATCATGAAATTTATTCATTAAGTGAAAATTTCAATCAAATCTCACCAGGGGATTTTATTCTTGTCAAAAATAGAAGAATTCAAAGTAACTAAAAATCACTTATACAACGTTGCATTAAAGTGTCGATTTTCTTTAAATTCGATTTGATTATATAAGGCTCTGATAGACAAAACGAATAGCTCTGATGAGAAGATTGTTGATGTTCAACTTAACAAAAGGAATTGCAAAAAACGATACCATAATACACCTTTACATCATCCAAAGAAAAGCAATATTCGCCTTCTTGTATTATTAAGCTGCTATTAAGATTTTTGACTTATATAACTGATTAGAATCAAAAAGTGGAAAAAAACGGAAGAGAAGACAGAACACGGGATGAACAACTTAATTTAAGCACTATGCGGACTCAAACCAACACCGATTTCGACAGAATGTCAGGAGAAAGACCAAAAACAAAGGCAGAAGCAGAAGCAACATAACGGTAGCAATCTCCCTGGTCTGACATACACGGCTCATAACTGAGTCACAAAAAAAAAAGCTCGCATGTTTCTTCATAAAAATAGTATAAGAATGAGAAAGCAAATATAAAAAAATAAATTCCGCAGCCTATTCTCAAGGACTGCTTTATATTCCAGAAGACACAACTTGCTGGGTAAAAATCTACCTACAGATATGAACTTGCTAACATTAGAACCGATAGAAATCTTGGAATTCCATAGGAGAGTAGGTCTAGATGAGGCGCTCTAACACCTGGCAACAGATCACTTGGTATGTTGAAGATATTGAAACTAATTTTTACGAAGGTAAAAAAGCATTGAAATAAAAACACTCTGTGAGGTTTTGAGGGCTTAAAAGTTATTTGTTTTGTTATTAACCGACTTGTTTAGGTTACTAAAACTATACGCATTTTACCAAAGACAATAATCATATCTTTTTTTATAGGGTATTGACAAGTTTTACTTCCAACTTTGCTTCTGTGTTTTTTTTAATTTTTTGTTAAGCTTTAAAATTAATTAAAATGATATATAAATATTCATTTTGCTCATTAATATTAAATTGATATCACTTAATCTGTTTTGTTAAGCTCTCTTTTTTCACGTTAAATAAATCCTGGAATTTTTGTTTAATAATCCTATTAAAAATGATTACGTTCTCTAGCTCTCCTGCTGCTTCGCTTTAAATTCTGACCTTAATTATTTATATAAATTTGTTTTGTATATTTTAAGGTTGCTTGAATTTTTATTATTAAATTGTTTTCAGCTCTAAGGACTTTTATTTGTATTAAAATATATTTTTTCATTTCTGACTGGGTTATTCAATTTAAATGTAAATTTTTAGCAAAAGTTCTTCTCTTTGTTTGGTCCAATAGTATTTCAATTTATAGTTTGTTCTATTTAATCACATTTGTATTTAAAACTTCATTGAATATAAAATGTTAAAGCTGGCATTGCATGGACAAGGTGTTTCAAAAGGCATCTAACAATTGGTATTAATTACGGAGATACATAATCGGTAAAGTCATTTATTTGAATAATTTATATTCTAGTCTTTAACCTTATTTTGACAACATATTAATATTTCTTGAGAGCTAGATCAGCAATATGTGGAACGCAACCAAGTACAGTGGGGTATGTGGTATAAAAATTTAAATAAGTTTGCAGTTTCAAGGCGGCTCAGTAACTTGATAGCATTGAAACTTAATACGGCTAAATAGAGATGTAGTTTTAGTCGATTATTACTTTTAAATTTGCACCAAATAGCGCGTATTGATTTAAAGTAGCGCCCATTGGGTACACGCAAATTTAAGCCCGTTGCAAAATTATTATTTTTGCTGTCACTTTAAAAATTTTAAATTTTACCCACAGCCCTTAAAAATAATAAAAGTTTTTGGCTTTTAAAATTTAGAGTTTTATTTTCCAATTTTTATTCTTTATAACATACATGGGAGATGGAATAATTAATTGACGATTTAATTAGCATTGAATGATAAATACTGCTTGTGATTTATTTAGCATTATCATTATTTTTACTAATGAAAATGAAAAGGTTTCATTGAAAATTAGTTAAAAAATAATATCATTACCATTCACTAATGATTTAATGGTTTCAAATCATTATCATTAATGAATGTATTCCTTCTCTTTGAACAAATCTTAAAGTATAGTAAAGCGTTATTTTAAAATGGCATTTAGATCAGAAAAATTTGGTCTAATATATAGATGTTTTAACTTTATCAAAAAAAAAAAAAAATTTACTCTATGGGAACTGATTTTTGTTTTCGTGTAAGTTACAAGATCTGTTAGCTGAGTTGTTTGCTGACTTTAGATTCTGACATCAAGTTTTACACCTATATTACTGAAAAATGTTAAATTAATAAAATTTTTAAATAAAGACCTATCTGTACATAGTTTTTTTTCAAGTTTTTGCAATCAAAAAATACGTGTTTCGTGAAAACAATTAATTTTGATTCAATTGTTATTAGCAATGAAATGATTTGATTAAAATTTCATTACCATTAATAAAAACAATTATAATTAAAATAAAATAGTTATTATAATTTTTTTTTCATTGTCATTATTTCAAACAATGCCAATGAAATTTGAGGTAATGAACAAATCCCAAATATGTTTTATAAATTATTTTTTGGTTTGACAACTAATTTTGTAGTAAATTTTTTAGTTATTTTGAAAAGTGTAACCAAGGCAGATTTATTTTACTAGGTAGTGTCGTCCGCCTAGCTGGTTTGTAGTTGGAAATATCAAAAGTTTTTGTATTTTCCTTTCTTTGTTTACGAATTTCAAAAAGCACTAACAACAAGCGAGACAAAGCAAGCATGTGTATTAAGAGCAATAATCTTTTATATATCGTTGTGTTTTTAACGTTTCCAACGCGCAAAACAACAATAAAAGGCATGTTGTTTTTGTCAATGTTTTATTTGTTGCATTACCGCTACTACCTTGTAAAATGAATATGCCTTGAGTGTAATCGTAGTATTGAGTGTGTTTTTTGAAAGCTAATCTGCTACGAAATATAAAAAAGAAAACAATTTTAAAGTTTCACTAATTCTAGAATCATAGCGTTTCCAAATCAACCAATTTTTTGTTTTTTGAAAATTCAACTCTCCTGAATTAAACAGAATCGAATAATGGTGGTTCTTTATTCCTGTTTAATTAGAATTTCTCCGAGTTTTATAGATAATACAGAAAAACAATTTGAAATTCCATTTTGGGAAATTTCTAAGCTTTTTTGGGAATCTGTTTACATTTCGTTAAATAGATAATTTTAGATTAAATTTATTTCAAACTACACAAATTAGTATTATTTACAGACAACGGCGAAAGAGTTTTTTTCTTGCTAAAAGTGAAGATCAAGGGCAAAACTTGCCGTTAAATCTTTGCCCCACTTGCCGTCATTCGGCAAATACTTTATAAAGCCGAATTTTGTAACGTCAACAAATGATTGATTTACTAGCCTTCTAGCTGTAAAATATACATTTACTTTTATTACACCCTGTTTATATTTTATTTAAATTCCCTTGTTTTTTGGTTAAACTTGTTTTATTGTGTTTCGCTTAGTTTTATTTCTATTTACAGGTTTTGTGTAAATTTTATGTATTATGAATATTCTATTTTTTGGTATGATAAAAAAAATTAATGCGATAGCAGCAAAATTAAATTTATGTTCCATGTTGCCATATATATGACTACAAAACTAGGTGTGTGTGTGTGGGACAAATCCACCAAAAAAAAATCACTTTTTTCATCTGATAACATGAACAATTCGCAAATGAAAATACATAATATTTGCATTTGACAGTTAACAAATTTCATGGCGTGATATAAAGTAAAATAAATTAAAATAATGTAAAGGAAAATAAAATAAAAGAAAATAAAACAAAAAAAAAAAAAAAGATTGTATGAAATTGATAAAAGGAAAGCAAAAGTGTACTGCATAATGCTTTTAGAATTTTAAAATAAATGCATGAAATTTATTTCATAAAATTGATTATTTTTTAAATAGGCTTTTACAATATCTATGTTTTATATAAGAGCAGAGAGTAGTTGAGATTAAAACATAAAAATTTAGTCGCACATTTTAAATTTCGCAAAGATTGGAACTATAAAACCAACATTAATGCGTTAATCAAATCTTGTAGGGAGCTTATTTTGCTTAAAAATGCCTAATCGAAATATCTCCATTGAATACTTAGTCGGTGAAACAAAATTTTATTTCAAACTGTAACCTCCACTTGTTTATTTACTAATCTTACTCTCATCTTTTCAATAATTAATATAATAGCCAGAGTTTTTCTGCATGCTGATCCATAGTAAAATTTTATTTTATTATTTTCCTATTAGCCAGGTTTATATAAATACGAAACTTGTTATTATTTCTAATGCCTAAGTTGAGTTATGAACAATAGTGTATTCAAAGACTTCTGCCAGGTGGAGCTAAAAATGTTACAGAAACAAGAAATGGAATCCCTCGTGGCTGTATGAGTTGAGCATAAAATTTTTCTGTTTATGTTGCACAATATAATCGCAAACGTTTTCAAATTTCGAGAAGCAAAATGTCTTATAATTTTTATAACGGAAATTATCTTAATTTACCTGAAAGCCATCATAAGTCCATGAGCCAAATTTCATTTCACATCTCTGATCGTCAAAGGGAAACCAGGTAATGTCAATTTTACACGTTGACTTAAAAATGCCGGGCGGTACATAAAGGCAAGAACCATTATTACGTACAACAACGTTTGTGGCATAAGTACCATCAAATCCTTCATCAGCACTGGAATTAAAGGAAAAACAGAAAATTTAAATTTAATTTTTTAATTCTTACGAAATTAGAATTTGAGCTGTGGACGTAATAAATAAGTAAAAACTAAAACCATTTTTTGCTCGAATAACAAACAGTTAATTCTAAGATTAAGCCAAGATGCCGCTAGAAATCTTAAGAGTTTTAATAAAGAATGTTCTGTCAGATTTTATTAAGAAAAACAAGCAAGAGTGCTATATTCGGCTATGCCGAATCTTATATACCCTTCACCATCTATGTAAATCTAATTTAACGAACTAACTTCAACCAAAAAAAAAAAGAAACAAAAATTGGGGTTACCGAGACTTAAAAATTAAAAAAAAAATTGGTACTGCATATATATAATTTATAATGCCATTGGCTCTTAATGGGTTAAGCATTTTTAAAAATTTTTTAGTATTTTCTTAAAGATCTCTTCAAATCTTTAAAATGATACCCATATTGATATTTTAACAAATTTTAAAAATTTCAGAGCCACGTAACTCGGAAAATCTAGGTGAGCGCCATTCTTTTTTTACTTAATGTTGTTTTTTAATTTTTTATTTCTCCAGAACCACATATATTTATTTTTTTGATTAAAGTTACTTTGTTGTTCCAAATGACATGAAAAAATTAGAGGAAGGCGGGGGGTTTTGCCTGCAGCCTCGAAAAACATGGACCGATCATACTGATTTCCAATAGCACCTCTTCCGACACTATGTCTGATCGATTGACTTAATTATTTTCTTTTTTACCTGATCTAGTGCCACGGCATTTTTGATTTCAAAGCTTACGCTGGCAGACAGACAGACATCGCTCAATCGACTTTGCTATGCATTAGAAGTCAGAATACTTAATGGGGTCGGAAATGGATAGTGTAGAAGTTACACACGGAATGACAAACTTATATATATCCGTTTTCCACTTTTTGTGGTGAAGGGTATAATAAGTTACATATTTATTTTTTTATTTTCGTGATCGTTTTGATTTGTTTATATTATCTTCCATTACGGCCAAAAGCTCCTCGTAGGAGTAATAGAAGCAAATATATGTATATTTATTATATCATTGACTTGTTGATTTTCAACATGATTAAATGTCGCATAACACAAACTTTACTCGCTAACACTTTTTTACTTCATCACGCTTAAACACATTTATTTCCCACGATGATGACAAGTCAACGAGGCATTTAACCCACCAACCATTATTTCATTCGTTTAACCATTCATCATTCTATAAGTGAAAAACTAAGTAAATGTCAAGCTAAATATGTGAAGCAACACAAACAACAACAAAAAAAAAACAAGAAAATATATTTAAATAAATAAACGAAAAAAGTTAATAAAAATAGTGAAAAAAGTAAAATATTACAAGAATGTTGCTGAAATATACACTTTCATATCCTTTCGTTTTTTTTGTCCTATTTTTATTTTTTTGTTATTCCGACATTTGTCACTCTTTTTTTATAGAATTTAAAAAAATAATAATAAAAATGAACCTAGAAACCTTGACTTTATTACAAAGTATCAAAGTTGAAAACTGTAATAATACAAATAGAGTGATATATTTTAAAAAAAATGTCACTCAAACACACATAAAATGTTATTGTGTGGGAGAGATTTGTAGGCTTAAAAAAAAAAAACGGAATTGTTTCAGGGCAAAATATTTGCACATATTCAAATGTAGCAATTTGTCATTATAGTGAGTTTTATAGTTAAAAGAGCAGCTCGAAGTCATGGGGGTATGCTGACTTTCGTTTTGATCTATTGACATTTACTTTCACTTTTTAGTGTAAATAGTATTTATATTTATAAGGCTTAAGTTCACCCATATTTTAGTTTTTAAATTTGTTAAAAAAAAATATTTAAACATTTTTGTACTAATTTTCAAATTAAACTTAGCTGTTGTTAAGTTGACAATTTTTGGCTAAGTAAGGCTCACATCCGACGATCCCACTGCATCAAGAACGGCAACTGGTGGAGGTATCTGTTTGTTTGACAAAGAATTGGCAGAAGATTATAAGTTCAAATCTCAACAGAGCCTTGAATGTAAAGAAGAAATTGTTGCCGCGGTCGATGAGTTAAAAAACCAATTAATAAAACACAAATATTTTGGTATTTTGTTGTCAGATATCTGAATATTATGATTCCGTGTTTGAACAGACACGTTCGAAGTTCATATATATTCGCTTGTTTAAAATGACATGCAGGTTTACTGTATATAATTTCGAAGTACAAAATATAAACAACATCAAAATTTCAATGTTCATCAACTTCAGTGGGCTGCATCTTTTTAGTGCTGTGGAGCGCTGTTTAACGAAAGTTATCAAATTATAGATCAAAGTCTCAGCTAAAAGTTAAAAAGAAAAATCAGCTGCACCTTTCCAAAAAAAAAAAAGAAAAGAAAACTGTAAAAACTATAAAGTGATAAAGTAGCAAATCATGATTATTGGTTCATGCATTTTGTTGTTGCCATAATTATTTACTGTTTAAAATTATTACATAATGTAAAATCATACTAGTCAATAGAGTTAATTGTTATTTCATTGTCCAAAAAAGCATAAGCTTCAATTGAATTTGAATTGTTGTTTACTGATACTGTTTGAGAACAACAATGGAAGATCAAGCACGATAGACTATTAGGTGCTCTGTTATCATTCATCTATTATGTTGTTGAAAGCAACAACAACTACACATTATGTCTTGCTCTCTTTACATTACATTGCAAGTGCAGTGATAAGAGATGTGTTATAAATTGATTTGCATTGATTATTTGTATCGGGTATGCTGTCCGAAGAAGCTCAGGAAGCGAGGAATAAGGACTATAGAGCCTATAGATTCGATCATTCGCGAAGAATTGGACGTGTAGCCACTATTGAAGTTGTAGTCTTCTTTTATTGTCTTCAGACCCATTTATAAATAGATTTCGTTCAAAGCTGCAAATCAAAAAAATTCTAGTACGATAATGTTATAGTTAAATTATCTAATAATTTTTTTCTAATTGTTTTTTTTTATGGAAGATGAGAGTAAAAGTAGGCCATTCTACAATTATAATATTTATTTTTTGTGAAAATTGAGTTGATGCATTAAAAATCTGCTACTTTTTTAATACAAGTTGTATGGGAAGTATGCGTTAAAGTGGGCGGATATCCTTCAAATTTGGCATAAACGATTCTAAATGTTAAAAAATGCTATGTGCCCAAAAACAATGCCTAAAGTCAAAATTTAATTTTCACTTTGTATGGGTGCTGGGCATAAAAGTGGGCGGGCCATTTTGATTTTTCCAGTTTTTCGTTTGATTCAAACAAAAAATTCCCATGTGCCAAGTTTTATTGTCCTTCGACAACATCTTCTATTTTTAGCCGCTCGTTCTATGAACCTCAACCAATGTGGGTGGGTCTGTAAAATGTAAAATTGCATGTTGGTTAAATTAGAGATCATGAGCAGATATATGGTGAGATCCATAGGGTAACAATAGAAAATTAAGTGCCACAGAAAAGCAAAATATTTTATTTCCATCTGCCATTGAGTAATTGTCCGGAGAACGTACACGAAGTACTTCATAACTAACATTCCTGTTATACTTTTCGGAATTGAATCTGCTAAATTTGAAGATATTAATTAGTAGATTTATTTTTATTATGTTGTTAAAAAATATTTTATTTTGCATTTTAACTTTTCAAATAAATACTTAAATAGTGATGTACGAGTCTTCTTGCTTAAGAGTGTAAGACGGTACTTATCTTAGTTGCTGTATTGCAGTCTTAATTTAATTAAGACAAGGCGACTATAGGTACCATCTGGCTAAGAGGAAAATATAGCAAAATAGTGCATATCGTTTGCGATTTTCCTGCACTAGCTGGCATTAAAATTAAGGCGGAAGTATTTGTGATGTGCAGGCATAAGGAAACTGATTCTAGTATGTACGCGATAGTCTGTTGTAAAACACAAAGTCCACAGACATAAATTAATAGTCATAAGTAATTATGACTTTTGGGTGGCGGGAGGTAAGATATCAATGAGGAATATTAAGTTCTTGAAAAATAAGATTTAAAACATACATTATAAAATAACTGAAAATATTTATATTGCATATTTTGATTCATCGTTTTTATTTGTTTGAATAAGTTTCTTGTGCTTGAATTTTGCATTAATTTACCGCACAAATTTGCCCGCAATTTTTGTTTTTATTAACGACACTGCTCATATGATATGGGACCTCATTATGATCAGTTACAACTTTGTTGTACCTCTGTGTAACAAGAAGTGTTTTATAGAATTTTCTATAATTTATATCTTGTATCGTTTGTTTGGGCTTTGGAAAGTGGATGTATTTCTTCTAAAGTTTTTTTAAAGTTTTTTTCCATGATCTGTTCCCTTTTACTGCAGTTTATTGTCAGTAGTTCACGGTTAATTGTCATGGTTAGTCTAGACAAATAATTTTGTAATTTTGTAGCACACAGCTCTTAAAAAACAAAGAAAGCCCTTTCTGGTTCAGGCTTCCGCTCATAACAAAGCAAACCTTAATTCTGTTAATATCACGACAAAACTGTACGTTCATCAGTCCATATTTAAATCCACTAAGGGCGTAGACCTTGATTATATTTATGAGAAACTTAGTTCTAAGTATCTGATGTATAACTAATTTTTGCGCATTAGAGAAGTTCGGAGTAGAAATTAATAGCGATAATATGTAGTGCAATTGTTTGCAAGATAAATATTAATACAAATAATGATCTAAGAAGTCATATAAATATTTGTAACGTTAGATAAATTGTTAAAAATATTACCCATAAAACAAATTTTTAAAGTAGAGTCCTTAACAGGACAGACCCCGGGAAGCTATGTGCTGACCTAAATTTTTTCCTCCTTCTTTCCGTTCTTTCCTAATTTTTGTGACCTTTTTAATTCGATGACTTAAATAGCTTATACGCTGTTTACATATAACATTTTTAAATTGTCTTTGCCTTTTTATTCTTTCTCATGAAAACTCCAGCAGGACTGTACTTCAGCGCTTGACACAATAACACAAAGAAACACAATTATCCCAGTTACCACGGAAATAACCATATGCGTATACCTTTTTGTTATTTTTATATATTTACTTTGATCCTTTAATTATTTCCTTTGCTTACGGAAACTTGAAAGTGCATTTCAGTCTACACCCGTCGCAACATATGAAACTCATATAAAAAATGTAAAAACTATGTACATGTTGGTATAACCCAATTGGGAATTTGTGAAAAAAAACGTAATTTTCATGATCAGAATGTGTAAAAAAAGTAAGTACTTAGAGAAAATTATTTTGGAATGTTAAGTTTCATATTATAAATCTCAATATGAAGAAATTACAAGGTCTTTTTTTTCATAAAACTTTTAATATTCTTGCATATCTTCGCGTAGCTTCACTTGGTTGCTTCATAAGTACAAGTATTAAGAGCAGCTTTTATGTCTTGAAGAATATGAGCAGTTTTCCTAATTCTTTTACTGCAAATCACTAGCGAGCTTTAGAAATAAACAGGTATGCAGACAACTCTGCACTTGTTTCTTGTACTTGTTGCAGTAAAACTCCAGATATTATTAAGTCTATATATGATCCTGCTAGCCTCCGCTTTAAGCTTTTCAGGAATTTTCGAAATAGGCAATAAATGCTACCATTAACCATTTAGACATTTATCTTTCATCAATAAATAACAAGAAGCTCAATTAATTTAAGAGCTAGGAGTTGAAGATGTTAAAATCTTCATAAGCAGTTTAACTTGAATAGAATATTTGTATTACAATCAACGTTTAAATTGCTTGCTTAAAAATAGCAACAGCTTTGCTTACATGTTTTTCAGCAAATGATAAAACTAAAACGAAGCAACAGCAAAAAGCAAATGCAAAAAAGAGAAAGAAACGCATTCGCTTTAGCTGAATATGTGTTTCTTTCTGCAGCAAAGCAATCAGCAAATTATTTAATTATGCCTTTATCACGTTTCCAGTGATAAAAGGGATGAAAAACAGCGAGTTACAGCAAGAAACAGCAATCGTAGTTAGCCACAATTTCATAGTAAGGGGATAAGCAAAATAAAAAAAAAAAAGAACAACTGATTGCTTAAGCAACAGCAAACTTTCTCAAATTAATTGATTTGCTGATTGCTTTGCTGCAGAAATCAACACATAGTGCGCTAAAGAAAATGCGTTTCTGTCTTTTTTTTTGCATTTGCTTTTGCTGCACATTTTTCCTCAGCAACAGTTAAGCAACTATATATGCATTGAAAATAGTCAAGTATTTTTAATCACTGATTGCAATTTAAGTTCAGTCAATCCTTAAACAGAATCTTAAAAAAGGTTCTTAATCTTAAACTGTTTCGTTATCATCTTAATAAAAAAAGTGTTGTTAGGTCTGTGCTAATGTCAGATTTTGGGATTAAATTTTTTTTAGCCAATCAGGACCTAGATGCTTTGAATAAAATATTTTGAAGTAATTGGAATGAATTCGTATGCGAAGATTTTTCTTTTAGGGGACTATATCCTAAAATCAACACATTTTTGGCTTCCAATATTCGAGAGCCTAGGGTTCCCCTATGTGTGATTGCTAGGTATTGAAAATGGAAGAACATATTCGTGATACAACTTATGATTCGATACAGTGGTTTTCGCATAAGCGGTAGCCCAAAGTGCACTTAGTCTAAGATCGATTATAGAGTGGTTTAACACAGTTGTAGTGGCCTATTTTTTGCATTAGCACCAAAGCTGTTGAACATTGGATCTAAGATTATCTCTATCCTAAGGAAAATTCATGGCAGCCATAGTGAAAATAAGTAAGAGTGCTATACTTGGCTATGCCGAACGGACAGACAGACGGATATCGCTCAATCGACTTCGCTATGCATTAGAAGTTAGAATATCTACACTTTATGGGGTCGGAAATGGATATTGTAGAACTTGCACATTGAATGACATTTAGATATACCCTTTTTGAACTTTTTCTGGTAAGGGGTATAAGAATGTCATCTTTTGTGTCGCAGGGCACATAACCAGTGATTATTCTGCTGCTAGACTATGCCGATATGTATGTGCTGAAGCAAATCTTTACGTGTTACGTTTAAAATGTCAATTGTTATTTGCTTAATCCGTTTTATTTGTATAGAAGTACAGACTGCTGCTTTTGCATAACTAAAAGTGTTACAACTTAGAAACCGATATTTTAAACATTAAGTTTCGGTACTCAGGACTGACGAATTTTTTCCAAAATCATGCACAGAACAGTGTAGATCAGTTGCAGAATTTTTAACTAGATATTTTTATAGCGAACTCAACAGTCGTAAATCTTCAGTTTCGTCATTAGGTTTTAAACATAAAGTATTTGCGTCCCCCTCTTCTTTTACTGAAGGTCAACAAAAAATAAAGATTGAAGGGAAGGTAAAATAAAAGATCTGTTGGTAGCCCCTATGACAAATGACTTTTCAATAATCGTATCGTATCTCCTAAGGGCCAAGAAAATGTTTTCAGCATTTTTTAAAATTCATTTTAAAATCCATTATGCGATTTTCATAAATTTCAATTGCCCTATTCACAAGCCCCCTAGTACGTGCTAAGTGCTAACAAAATACAACGGTGCTAGCTGTGTTGTTGGTAATTTTCATGCAAACTTGCAATACAACACTTAGTATTTTTTTTCATATGTTTTTCAAACGTTGTATTTGTTTAAATGTTTTATGTTTAAATGAATTATTATTTTTGTGTTCATGTGTGAATTATATTAAATTAAATTGAATTAAAAGATATTTTTATTAGTTTTATTTATTTAATTTATTGATTTGACTGATTTATTAGAAAGTTGAAGTTGAAAGTTGCCAATATAAAAACTGTTCTTTAAGATTTAATATTGCTTTAATGACTCGATTTCTAATATTTTGTATGTAACCACCATTTCCTGAAGATCCCAAGCAGTAAAGTACAATTTTAAGCTGCAAGTCAATGCGTAGTTAGAGCCTTTCGCCAATTGTGTGAAAAACATCGTCATTTTTTATAAGGTTGAATATAAAGGCAAATTCCTCTGGCCGTAGTCGTATCATATGAAGAAATCTGTTTTTATCAAAATATCTTAAAACCCGATTATGCCATAATGATGATTTTGGTAGCCCTAAATGTATAATTCTGCGTCTGGAGAGCAAGTACATTAGGTTCATCCTAAAAATGTCTTGAATTTCATCCTCACACAAAAAATTTATTAATTTACTTTTTTTTGTTTTTTCCCCCATTTGGCTTATAAATAACAAATAATGAATACCACTTTTCTTCTTCTTATTTACTTTTTGACGTATGAAGTACAATGTACAATGGCACACTTATACAATGGTTGTTCACAAAGAAGTAAACAAAAGGTAGTATACAATACTACCTACACCTTAGCAGAGCTTGTGAATACGGCAAATGTTTTTAAACACAAATTTGAATTTTCAACAAATTTTTTTTATCATTCAACTTAAATGACAGACAGTTCAGTCAGTAGATGATCACCTTGACTTAAGTTTCTTTTTTTCTTGCCCTAAAACAAAAAAACTAAATTAATGAATGCAACAAAGAAACTAAACCTCTTTGCGAATATATGAATATTAGTTTTTCCCTACAAGGTTATTAGCGCGCTGTTGGTTTAAATATTGTTTCTCCTTTTTTATTTTTTTTTTTGTATTTGTTATATTTAATTTTCTTTTGTTACATTTAGTTTTGCGTTTGTACTAAAGCAACAATAACAACAAAATAGAGAAAAAAAGGAAAAATAATAAATATAAAAGTGAAACTGAAACTGAAACAAAACTGTTAAGATAGCTTTGGGCGATGACATTTCATTTCACTATTTCATCATCGTCATCAAGAACATTTAAACTAACGCGCAGGCATACACATGCAATATTAAAGAAGTAAGAAATAAAGGGTACTGTTTTTGTTGGTTGGTTTTTTAGTGGTAATTTCAACTACTAATTGATAAAGCTTAAAATGTTACAGAAATTACATATTAAGTATTAGAAGAAATTAAAGGAGCACTGGGAATAAAGGAAATCATTCAAAAGCACGATATTTGGGTACCATAATAACTAAAGGCGTAATCTTCTTTTTGCACTATAATTGCTATTTTTGCATGATTTCTCATTTTGTGTGCTTTGCATTAATATGTCGTAACATTAAACAAAAGAAGCAATATAATTTGTGAGCAGTGATAACTCACACATAATGACCCATGAAATAAAAATTTTACGCAGATATTGAGGTGTAATCACTAACACTCTATTATATTCTCCATAACAATACATGGTTGGCGTAAATCAAACTATGGTTGGGGTCAAATTATGGTGACTAAGGTCTTATTGCAAAAAAAAAAAAGAAAAAAAAATCCGACCAACCACAACCAAAATAAAGGGTGTACAGAACTTTGAACTTTGGAATTAAACAAAAATGAATTTTTTAATTGGCAAAAAAATTTACTTTATTTATTACTTCATTACTTTATTCATAAATTAATTATTAATTCATTATATTAAATATGACTACTAGTATATAAACGCCACGGATGGCTCGGACGTCGTCTAGTCGGGAGGTCTAATTTTCGATAACTTTTTTCAATAATTGTAACCGTATATCGGCAATAACGCAGCGAGTGTTTTTCTTAAAATTGTCTATTGTTCCGACGATTGCATATATCCTTACAAAAAAATGATACAGCGGAGTTAAATCATACGATCATGGAGGTAAATTTAAGAGTCCGAAACGTGAACTATCGGTAACCAAACTTTTCCTTCAACAAATATATTGTGGCATGAGCTGTGTGACATATTGCGTCTTGTTAAAACCACATCTAATGCACAACATGGTTTTTCATTTGTTGCGCGAAAAAGTCAGTAACAAGGCTCTATAGCCGTCCAATAGGCTGGTTTGCACTTCGAATTGTCGTACTACTTCTGCGTACTGATTAAGTGAGATACTAAACAGACTTTACATGCTATTTAAGTTAGCAACAAGTTTTTAAAAGTACTTTTTAGTATTTGCTCGTGGAAAGTTTATGGGAGTGAAAGCATTAAAAAGAAAAATCATGGCTAGAACAAACCTTATGTAATTCAGTAGTTGCGTTAGTTTTGTCAACACAGGCTTTTTTAATTATGCCGAACAACGCAACCATATTATCTAGATCTGCAGCGAAAATTATGCTCGGCAATGAGGCTCACAAAATGAAGTAAAGCAACAGACAGAACCTACTAACTCCATTACATCCAGAAGAATGTAATGTTTGGGGTGGTTTAAATGGAATTAAGCCATATCTCGCACTACGGTCAATGCAGATCATTTCCGCTCGACGATCAATCTAGAATCTAGAAAAAAATCTTTACTTACGGATGCTTTTTGAGGCAACAATTTTAAACTTTTGTGTTTTTAATGGTGAATTTAAGTCTTATTCAAGCTTAATTTGCTTTGGCCAGAGGAGCTACTTCTGAATGAGTTTGTAGTTACGCAAATTTTTAAACAATTAAGTTAATTTTATGTAGGTTACAACTTCAAACCGCATCAACTTGAAATACTCACACAATAAAACTTTTCAAACAAAATTGTTCTGAAAATTTCTTTAAAGTAAACTTTATTTTATAGACGTGCATACATATTGATATTTAACTTTAAATTTGTAGAAAAAGTTTCAAGTATCTTTAAAATCTGCATTAACAATTCATTACAAAAATCCTTTAAAATTCCTACTGATTGTTTGCAACGCGTAATTTTGAAATTCCATGCAATTGTTTACATGTTTAAATGTATGTATATACATAATGTAAGTAAAAGCATGTGTCAGGTGCATGCATTAGCATGCACTCTTAGATTTAATATTTAATTTAGCTCTTTTGCTTTATTTCTACACAAACATTCGACATCTGTTTAAACAGTTTCGAGGCTTTTCTGTGTTTTATTATTTTTTGCTTTTTACTTCTATTTAGCTGTTGGGGTTTTTCTTTAAATAAAATTTTATTTGAAAATTTGCATGTTAATGTGAATAAACACTAATATGAAGTGTTGACATATGATTTTTCTTATTAAAAATTAACATTTCATATTTAGACTACGACTTTAGATAGAATGTTTGTACACTTTGTATTTTACACTTATAAAATATAATGTTCTAAAAATTCGTAATTTCAATGTGGTTATTTTTAAGGATTATTAAATTTTTCCTTAAGCTTTAAAGTAAAACAAGGCCACTTTCTCTCTCTTTCGCTCTTTATTTCAATATTTTCGAATTAATATGGATATGCAAAGTGACTAGATCAGAGAGAAAAAAATAAATTCAAATAACTATAGGTACATACATGTGTCAACATTAATACATAAATTAACGCAATATTCCAATGGCCGTTTTGGCTTTTCTAGCTGTCCTTTTGAAGATGTGATGTTACTTCGATAAAAGCGTTTATAGCGTTGGCCTTGAGGCTCCCTAAAGAAAATATACGGCTTGACGCAGTTCTAGAGAATACATTCTCGTTTGCCGTAGCCATTTGAAAACGTTTACTGTGAGGTAACACTTGTGTCATTTTTACGACTTGAATTCTCTGAAGGATAGCAAGGGTATTTCAATTTTGTTACCGTTTGACCACAGAAAGGCGTTTAAAAAAAAATAAGGTCAGATGATGCCGACATGTCGTGGAATGGCCGAGATCGTAAAGTCAAAATACAAACATCTTACTTTGCAGCAGTCAAAAGTACAAAATAAAATTTACGAATAAAATCTATTGACTTCTGCAACCAACCAATTGATACTTTTAAGGAGGAGAGAGTTGGGACCTAATATCCGCTTTGGATAGTATATATATTATATATTGTTGTGAAATACATGATATATCAGAGCTACAACTTGTAATGTTCTCTCGATAAGTAGCAATAAGGTCCATTATAGCTACAGCCTAAAATACACAGCAAACGGTACATTTTTGTTCTCTAAATCCAAAAATGCACTTGTTGAAACCAAAGGCAAAGTGGCCTTTTTAAACTCTTGCTGAAAAATCCCACAGAGAGGCAGAACAAAATGCGTTTCATCACTAATTATATTGTTTTTATTTCATTTGAAAAACTAAAATTCCGGGTAAGTTCTGTGTATTTTTAAAGTATCTGCTAAGCTTTTAAAATAAAGAAATATACTTATATTCTTTAATGGTCAAACTTATCGTTTCCTATTAAGCACTTCTTGGTTTGATAATATAAAAAATTGGAAAAATAAAACTTAAAAAATTGAGAGCAATTTTACCCTTTCCTATTTCAGAAAAGAAATCAAAGGTACCAATAAATGCATGTAAAGTACTATTATTACCGTCTTGTAATTTTTTCTTCGGTAAAAATGTTTTAATATTATTATTTTTGTTTTGTAAAAAACTATCATCATTTCTGACATACATACATATTTTCTAGCTCTTGCTTTTAAAACAAAAACAAGTAAAAGTGATACATTTGCCTATGCTGAATCTTGCATACCCTTCACCATGTATGTAAAGTATATATGTATATTTATGTATGCTAAAGAAGCAGCTCCAATCAATAAAAAACCCCCAAATACTGGGGTGACAGAGAATTAAAAAATAAGAAAAAAGTTCTATATATAATTTGACATACAAATATCATCGGCTCTTAATGGGATAGTTATTTTTGAAAAATATTAGTATTTCCTGAAAGACCTCTTCAAAAGCTTTAAAATGATACCCATATTTATATCTTAAAAAATATGTTGCACAATCGTACTTTCCTATGAAAAGTACATAAGCCCATAACTCGGAAAATAAGGGCGAGAGCCAATTTTTTTCACTGGATGTTTTTTACTTATCTCTTAGTTCTCTTTCGCTATTGGAGTTACTTACTAAACTAGATTCCTTCCAAACGATAGACGCAGGCGTAGTGTTTGTCCGCTGCTTCGTAGGACATGGACCGATGTTGCTGATTTTCAAGAACAAAATTTTCGAAACTATGTCCAATCGGTTGGTCTACTTAAATTTTCTCTACCTAATGTAGTGCCTTTGCAAAGTTGATTTCAACTCGAAAACAGACGGATAGGCGGATATCGCTTATTCGACTTCGCTATGCATTAGAACTCAAAATATATTTAATTTGATATTGTAGATATTACACACGGAATTCCAATCTTACATAAACCCTTTTTTCACGTGTGTTAAAGGGTATAAAAAATGGTTACTGATAAATTAAGGAAAAGTTCTATTTTATAATTTGGAGTTGTCTCTTTCGATCGAATTTAATAGTTCTTGATTGGCGAATTAAATCTTCGATTGTTTGGCTTAAAGGAACTTAATTATTCTGTAAATTATGAAAAGTTACCTAAATCTGCACCTTAAATTCAACAACTGATCTAAATTGCACTAAAACAATTAAAGTTTACGCAATTTAAAAAAAACTCAATTTTTAATTTTGAAAATGTGTCCGAATAAAATAGAAAAAAAAAATTGTTTAAAATCGATTCCTTTTTAATAAATGTGGCTCGTATTGGAAACATTATTTACAACAGAAATGTACACATTTTTATAGCGAAAGCTTCAAAATTTGGTACAATTTGCATCCCTTTTGTATTCGAATATTGAAAATGTTTTAAAACGGCAAACAGCCAGAAACGACGGTATAATATTTTCTGGCGGAAGAAGCAATTTATTTACTTAATACCAAATAAACTTTTGTTTTTGTGCCTATAAGTTTTAAACATAAAAGTGAGTACAATTAAGGACCAACATTTATTTAATATCCGTATGGAACTTAAAGTCTTATATTTTAAATGTTTCAAGTATTACTGTGCTTATTTGAATTATATAAGGTTATTAATTGAGTGGATTTAAACGTCAGAAGTACCGTATGCGTAGCCCCTGGTAGCATGATTTTGGACAATGCAGTTAGTCGATATTGCTGCCGTTCAATATAACATCATTGTAGCATTTATTATTTTAAATTCACCTTTAATAATTTAATACTACACATAAATTGTATTAATAAATTATATTTATTTCTGCAGTGAAACGGTATGTATCTATTTAATATTTCTATCTATTTTACTATTTCATTTTTTTTGTACAAGAATGTGTAAGTAAATGTGCAAAAGTATTAAATCAACAACAATAACTGTTTATTCCAACGTCTTGTTGTGGCTGTAATTTTATTGGCCTGAGTTTTCAACCGAAAACGTCTTCTTTACCCTTTAAAGATGAATATTGGAGTCTTCAAATAAAATGTAGATACTTTTTCAATTTTAATTCTTTAGTTTTTATTATTTCTATTTTTTTAATTATGCAGAGTGAGCCGACGATGACTTTACATTGCAAAGTTGGTAATTATAATAAAAATACAATGGCGCCAAACATAGGGTCAGAGTCCATAGAAAACCCTTATTCTTGTTCGAAAATAACAACAGCGCCCTTAGACGTCAGATATCCAACAGATTTAGGCAGCACTTGTACCCAGAGATGGGAAATCGCACTTTGAATATGAACATTCCGGCCGCCTTGCAGTTCTGCAACAAAGAGTACCTAGTTCCATATTGCTGCGAAAAATAAAAAATAAAAAAAAACTAGTAAACTTAAACTTGGATACTAATTCAATTCTTATAAATTCACAAACGAAATATATATTTCAAAACCAAAAATCACTAAAAAACTAAATTTAAATTAGCTGTACATAAATTCCAATCCAAAAAAAAAACAGGTACCAGCCGTTTAAAAAAAAAATCCAAATGTAAGAACACTATAAGAAATAAAAACTTTTCTTAATGAAAGTTCCATAATTCAAGAAAAAATCAATATGTATTTCTTACAAGATTCAATCATTATGCCGAATACATCCCAGATATAATATACCCAAAAATTGTAAACTGGGCTAAAGGTCTTCCAAATGAACCACCAAATACGCCATTGCGTATGATTTTGGTGTAAACCTCACACCCAAGCTTTATATGCACTGCTGCCGCCGCGTAGAACTGAGTATCCGCTAATTGCAAGCCCGGAAACTCCCCAACGATCGCCGAATTGATTGACTTTAAAGGAGTCACGATCTTGTATTTTTCCCTCACCTCGGCATATACCTCAACCGTCTCGCTATTTCCGTGACTACCATGAATCACCAACAGACATTTATCAGATCGACCAACACGAACTGTTTTAGCCCCAATTCGCCGCACTAAATCAGCTGATATAAAAGAACGCTCCGATCCAGGATCAATAAGTGCACGTTCTAACACATATCGACCATTCGAAACAATGTTGATAACAGCAGTGGGTTTCAAAATTGTGTGCTCGTTGATCCGGTGGGTTGTAAGTGAAAGCTGGTTCCCTATTGATGAACGGAAACCCTTTCTTCTTTGCGATACTGGCTTCCTTTCAGTCGATTTAAACGGTACGAGAGCCTCAGACGAACTTGGTCTTTCACTCACTTGATTAATGGACGAACTAGGTCCCCTGGTCGTGCCTCGGGAGCAGCGAGATTCCTTATTCTTCCTGCGGGGTGACGGGCTACTTCTTTGCTGACTACGTTTCACCATCTTGGTTTTCCACGGGACTGACGAACTAGGTCTTTTACCCGGTTTGTGCAGAAGAGTGTGATGCATATCACCGCACCGTTTGCACCTCCCTATGCTTTCACAAGTACGCCACATATGATCATGACTTAAACATGAAGCACAATACTTGTAGATAGAAACTAACTTCATCCGTTCATAATAATCCACTTGGAGAAACTTCCTGCAAAATCTTAAAGGGTGATCTTTTAGGCAAACACGGCAAATCATTTTATTGGTGGTACGATGACCTTCGGCATACTTTGTGGACGATACCATGTTATTATGACCCCTACAGAAATAAAGAAAAATGAAACAAATAAAATAAACTAATATGTTGGAAGAACTACTAGCTTTACAACTGGTCTAGTAACGGTTCCCCGCGTTGTTCTTAACTCCACAACTCTTACATGGCCGTCTTTACCTACATGTAATTTTACAACGCGACCTAAACGCCATTCGTTTGTCGGTACATTGTCTTCCCTGATAACAACCATGTCTCCCACCCTCAAGTCTGTCTGCACACGTTTCCATTTATTTCGCTTCTGCAAATCCTTTAAATACTCATCTTTCCATCTCACACACATTCGTTGGTTCAATGCTTTAACTCTTTGCCAGCGGTTTATTATAGATAAGGGCGACTCCTCAATCTCGATTTCAGGAGGTGCTAATAGTGGACCCCCAGTAAGAAAATGCCCTGGTGTTAAGCAGTCTAAACTCTCGACGTTATCGCTCAGTGGGCACAGAGGTCTCGAATTTAAACAAGACTCTATCCGAGCAAGAAGCGTACAGAATTCTTCGAAAGTGTACTTTAACCCACTGGCAACTCTTCTAAAATGGTGCTTAAAACTTTTAACTCCTGCCTCCCATAAACCCCCCATATGAGGAGCACTTGCAGGATTAAAATGCCAGATAATCCCCCGTGGGGCATAAAGTACATTCACCTCGGAACCGGAATCACACAGAAACTTACGAAATTCTGTCCTCAACACTTTCGATGCTCCCACAAAATTTGTACCATTATCCGAATACATATCCTTTGGACACCCGCGTCGAGCTATAAATCTTGCAAAAGCTGCCAAAAATGCGGGCGTGGACAAACAGCTGACTGCTTCCAAGTGAATTGCTTTCGTCGCGAAACATACGAAAACACAAACATATCCTTTCGTTATTAAACAGGCTCGGCCGGTAAAATTACGAATATCGAATGGACCAGTAAAGTCCACGCCAGTCGTTGCAAAAGGTCGAGAAAGAACTGTTCGAGGTGTGGGAAGTGCCGCCATGATTTGACTCTGTGTCGTTCGTTTTTGTATGACACACGTTTTGCAGCGTCCTATTGTCGTTTTAATAAGATTCTTGGCCCGGGGAATGAAAAATTCTGTTCTTAAAACCCTCAACATTAACTGATTGCCCCCATGTAATGTAGTTTCGTGAATAAATTTCACAAATAATTTAGCTAAATGACAGCCTGAAGGCAATAATATGGGAAATTTTTCATTATACGCCAAATCTTCTGCGTTTGCCAAACGGCCTCCTACCCGCATCAACCCTACGGTATCCAGAAAAGGATTCAAGTTCAATAGTTTGCTATTTCCTATCGCTGCCCCATTCGAAAGTTTGTGGTATTCATTAGCAAAATAAACTTTTTGAGCTACAACAATTAATCTGTTTCTCACGGCTGTCATTTCCTGTGATGAGATTTCTAATGAGACATATGAATTATTACCAATCCCACGAATTTTGTTAATTCCTCTAATCACATAAGCCAAAACTCTAAGAGCCCTAGAATAAGATGAAAATTTTTCTAATAGATCGGTATAGGATTCAAAATAAGAGTAAAAAACCTTATGTCCTCTCTCCTCTTCCCTGGTACCAAAATCACTAAAGACAGTAGGCGACCAAGAGCTAACAGGGGAAACAAGCCACGAAGGCCCGTTCCACCACAAACAATTACCAATTAGGTCCTGCGCGCGAACACCTCGACTAATCAAATCAGCTGGGTTGTCACTCGAACTCACGTGCCTCCAATACTCCCTCCCCGTTTTGGCGATAATTTTAGAGACACGGTTAGCTACAAATGTAGTCCACGAACTTGGTGGCTTTTGCAGCCATGCTAAAACAATCATTGAATCACACCATGTAAAAAACCTAATCTGATTCTCGTCAAAATTCAAATCCTTTCGAACAGTATCCATTAACTCTGCTAAAAGGAGAGCTCCACAAAGCTCAAGCCGCGGTAACGAGACTGTTTTAAGAGGGGCGACTCTTGATTTGGCCAACAACAAATGTGAATTTATGCCATTTTTTCCCTCCAAACGCACATAAATACAAGCACCATATGCTTTTTCCGAAGCATCACAAAACCCATGCACCTCAAGAGATTTTGAAGGTTCAAACCCGGTCCACCGAGGAATTCGAATATCATTAATTGACGGGTAATCAAGAAGGAATTGTCTCCATTTGTTCCAAGAGTCTTTTGAAATTATCTCATCCCAAGCGGTTTTTTCACTCCAAATTTGTTGCATTAAAATCTTTGCTGTTACTACTTTTGGTCCCAACCATCCAGCGGGATCGAACAGCTTGGCAATAGTCGATAAAACTTCCCGCTTTGTAAAGTTCTCCTTTACTTGAATTGGGGGAGTGACAAAGTAGAATATATCAAGTTTCGCGTTCCATCGCATGCCTAAGGTTTTGGCTACACTTTCATCATTAATCTCCAAAAAGTTTTCGTTCAAAAGATGTCCTTTTGGCAAACCTTGAAGAAGGCGCTCGTCATTTGAGATCCATTTTCTCATAGACAATCCTGCAGAAGACAGAGCTAAAATCAGCTGATCGCGAGCTTTGATAGCCAAAGGTACCTCATGCGCTCCCACCAAAGCATCATCCACATACATCATGTCACGAAGAATTTTTGAAGCCAATGGCCATTTCTCTGCTACGTCTTCGGCTAATTGTAGTAAGGTCCTAATCGCTAAAAACGGTGAACAATTAACGCCAAAAGTAACAGTTTTTAACTCAAAATCAGTTAAATCATCCCGTATACTTCTTCGAAATATAATCCTTTGAAATCTGGTCTCCTCAGGATCAATTAAAATCTGTCGATACATCTTCTCAATATCACCATTAAAAACGTACCGGTAAAACCGCCATCTAATTAACAAAAGCGTCAAATCATTTTGCAAAATTGGACCACAATACAGAATATCGTTCAAACTTAGACCTGATGTACTGCGACTAGACGCATTAAAAACCACCCTTACTTTTGTGGAAGAACTTTCCGGTTTAAAAACAGCATGGTGTGGTAGATAATAATGTCCTTCAAACTTTGCCTCGTCAAATTTAACTTCGGCCATATGATTCAAAATTTCATACTCCGAAAGAACATTATCATAGATAGCTTTTAAATCGGGATTCCTACTTAACGAAATCTCGTTGCGCAAAAATTGTTTTTGTGCTTTATCCCGCGAATGTCCTAATGACCAATGACCCGCATACTGTGGTTTGAACGGTAAAGAGACAACATAACGTCCTTCAGGAGTTCTTTTAACCGTTTTTTTAAAATGATCCTCGCAATATTCATCTTCCGGTGTGCGTCTGGAGTGTTGAGGTGGCTCTTCCAGCGCCCAAAATTTCTCAAGTTGTTTATCCAAATTAACATCAACATGGTACGAAACACTTGTTGTAAAAACCCCCTGGCTCGTACTAGGAAGTGGCCCCGTCAAAATCCATCCGAAACATGTTTCCTGAGCCATCAAATTACCTAAAATATTCTTTCTAACACCACTTAGTATGACTTGAGGATAGTTATCGCCCCCAATCAAGATATCCACTTGATTACCTTTTGCGAAATTGGGATCTGCAAGCTTCATATCTGCCCCTGTAATCTTAGAGGTATCAATGGAATTTACTGGTAACCTCCCTGTTAGTTTCGGCAAAACTAGAGCGTGTACTTTTAATTCGAAAGAGGGGTTTTGGGGAGAGCCTAAAACAAACCAACATTGCTTATGAACGAATCCCGCTGACGCCCCGTTTAATCCAGACACCGTGGCCCTAGTGCTTGTAATGGGCAAATCAAGTTTTCTCTGCAGCCTTTCCGATATGAAAGTGGCTTGAGAACCTGAGTCTATAAGTGCCCTTGCCGTAAATACTTCGCCTCTGACTATGATATTCACAATTGCTGTCCCCAATAGAACCTGCTGCTCTGCGACTGCGAAACAATTTTGAACACTTGCACTTTGAGTGTCAGACTGACTGGTACATGGGCGTTCTTTATCATTTGTACCCGAAATAGATCCAGAAATATCGCGATGTAATAGGGAATTATGCTTAAGATGGCATGTTGAGCAACTAAATTTACTACTACAACTATCTAACTTATGTCCCTCACTTAAACAATTAATACAAAGGTTGTGCCTTTTTACCACTAAAAATCTTTCCCCGGGATTCAAATCCACAAATTTTGGACAAAATCTCAACATGTGATCTTTAGAACACAAAAAACAAGACCTCTTCAAGATCTCGGCCCGAAAGGTCCTTACTTTTCCCTGATTTGATGTACCAGCCTTATTTGCTGTTTTATACTCAGTATTCCCTTGTAATCTCCCTCCGACAACACGACTAGGTTCTCTAAAATCAGATTTCGCCCCTATGAATTGACTAGAATTCCTAATATCAAATACTGTCTCAAGCGATTGAAACCGAGCTGTCAAAAAATTATCCAACTCCTTCCACCTTGGAATCTCTTTTTTATTTTCTACGCTTTGTTCCCACAATGATAGGGTCAACACTGGTAAGTTAATGGAGCACAAATACACAAAAATTGGATCCCATGTAGAAATATCTATCTCGTGCAGATTTAATACCGATATGCAATTATTTATATCCCTTTGCAATCTTTTTATATCCTTAGCGGATTCCATTCTGACGGGTATAAGATTAAATAAAATTTTCAATTGACTGTTCACTAGAATTCTTCTGTTTTCATACGCCTCAATCAGATTAGCCCAGGCACCTTGAAATCCTTGGTTAGTCAAGGGCGAATCCTTGACAATTTCTAATGCCTCACCACTTGTGAATTGTCGCAAATAAAACAATTTTTCAACACCCGACAAGTCCTCACAATTTATATAAACAGCTGTGAACATGTCACGAAACGATGGCCAGGAACGATAGTCACCCTTAAAATTTTCCATTGTGCAAGGTGGCAACCTCATATGATGGCCGGAAACACGATTTGATCCCATAGTTGCTGGTCCACCACCTGCTGACCCACACTCAGTAGAACTAAGAACAGACTTATTTAGAAAACTTTGTGATAGTTCTCCCATTTGCGCAGCAACTGTTATGTATGCTAACCTACATTCCTTATATAGACGTTTTGCTTGCTCACATTCGTCACCTGAATCCGTAATAGTCTGACCAGTATAGAACGCCTCATACGCTTGCTTGACTTTGTCCCACAAAGCCTTAAATTCCTCCTTTTGAAGGTCAATGGCCAATAAGCTTCGATTCTCCTGCGGCAATCCAATAAAATCATTCTCAAATTCGAGAAATAAGGAAGCCAATTTCTCAAATTTAATTAATGTTTCTGACTTCATTTTATAAATTTAATTCCCTGCCGTAATTACCCTAAATTAATATGAGTAAATTTGCAATCCACTTACCAAATTACTTGAAGACGAATTTTTACTTCGGGCCTCGATCTTGTCGTCGTGTTCAACTGCACTGTCCTGTTTCATACCATCAAACGGCACATCACAATTGAGGGACAGTTGGCTAATCTTCTATTAAAAATTTGTTTGTTTTTTTTTTTAATTCTAAATCATGACCATAATTTTGCCATTTTTTCAATAAAATCTTTGAAGCACTTAATGGTGGTAGCGAAGAGATTAATAATATTTTTAATGTACACATCTGTTAAACTTTTAACGAAACCTTTTTCTTAAGTATGGCAAATCCTTCCGCTTACAAGTGTTTTTATTTTTATTAAAATATATAATTTTTAATAAAATTATGGCATATATGACGTTAGCCTACGATTCATTAAGGCCTGCCATATTTGTCACAAACAGGGATGTAAATAAAACATCAATACGTGATTTGATACTATTTTTTTGTTTTTGTGTTACGTTGTCTGCCAGTACGATTTGTTTGGGAAGCTTCTTTTAATTTCGTATTATTATTTTTGTTTTATTTTTTATCAGATAGTGACAATTTTATAATAAAACTTTTTGCACCATTTATAGCTAACATTATTTTAAACTTTATTAAGAAATCTTTTGTGTTTATTTATACTTTCCCAGTTTTTGAACTTTATGTTTCAAGCACTTCAAATGAAGCAAGTACTAATTATCATATATTTGAATAAACAGTTTATAATTATATATTATTTGTAAACCTTTTTGGCTACTAGTGAAGACCCAACACAACACCAGGAGCTTATTTGGAGATCAAGCAGTGCGACCAAAAATCCCAGGCGTAGAAAACGAATATACGAAGTAACAACTTTAATTTTTGTTGTTGTATTGGTAGCAAGGGTCCAGAAAAAAAGATTGACGACAAATTTTCTTCACTAACACTGATCAAATTTTTATTAGTTTTCACTGTTTTATAACACTTTTCAATAATATTTCTACACACATGATCTTCAGAAACTATATTTTAAGATTCGCAAAAAATTTTTATAATTAAATTGTATATTCTAGTTTTAATTTGTAAAAAAAATACGTGCTTTAAAAATTTTTCGACCACGAACAATAACAACCGCCATTTGCATCTACTTTTGTTTTTGTTCTTAAAATGTCAGAGTTGTGAAATTAACAACAGGGTGTCACGTAAAAATTTACTAACATAATATCGGTAAGGCAGTGTTTACGCTGATATATATTCCCAATGGCAAGATCCACATATCATAACATAAAAATGTATGTTCAAATAAAATAATGAAATAATGTAATAAACTATGACATCAAGCAGCAAAAAAGTACCATTGTTCTACTTCTTCAATTGCTTTTGACAGACTTTTTATCCCATTTTACCATTGTAATAAACAAACAAATAATCGAAATTCAAGTACTTCACCTTTTCCTTTATACAAACTTAAGGTTCTCCTATCCGGCTCGATTGGACCAAATGTTTATTCCAACGTCTTGTTGTGGCTGTAATTTTATTGGCCTGAGTTTTCAACCGAAAACGTCTTCTTTACCCTTTAAAGATGAATATTGGAGTCTTCAAATAAAATGTAGATACTTTTTCAATTTTAATTCTTTAGTTTTTATTATTTCTATTTTTTTAATTATGCAGAGTGAGCCGACGATGACTTTACATTGCAAAGTTGGTAATTATAATAAAAATACAATGGCGCCAAACATAGGGTCAGAGTCCATAGAAAACCCTTATTCTTGTTCGAAAATAACAACAGCGCCCTTAGACGTCAGATATCCAACAGATTTAGGCAGCACTTGTACCCAGAGATGGGAAATCGCACTTTGAATATGAACAATAACGAAAACATGAAATAAATAATAATATGTCATAATTAATATTTTTGCTTGCCACTTTTTGGATGTTTCATTGTAATTGTTGTTGTTTTGTAGTGAAAGTGATATGATACATCATCATCAATAACACTGTCAACAGTCAGTTACATCATGATGAAATATGTTACACATTTGTTACCAGTAGTTTGCATTAGAAGGGAATAGCGGCAGATCGTACACTGCACAGTGCGATAGAAATGAAATAGTTTGGAAATAAATCAGAAATTTATAATTGGCTGAATTGATTAAAACATATGGTGGAAGCAAAAGAGCATTCAAGCTTAGATTTTTGTTTAAGATTTTCAGATCTTTCAGGAGCGGTGGTATAGGATCCCAGATAATAGCAGGTTAAATATGTTAGTTATTGTGAGGCTTTACATATGTATAAATATTTTTCTCTACTTTTATGAAAAGCATTTTTATAGAGTTGACTGATCATTTTTTAAACCTCCTTGAAATCGACGAGATTTTTTGTTTTGAAATTCATTACACTTGAACAAAATGTGGATGTCAAGGGCAATGGTCAACAAATCTTCTGATGCATGATTTAGAAACTTAGGGATTTGATTTGTCTAGGTCCACCAATAACGTTTTATTGAATGTTAAGTATTTATAGTTTTTTTGAAAGTGAGAATTTCAAGAGAAATTTTGGGGTTAATTCTGGGAATTGTAATGAATCTGAAATTAATATTACTTGAATAGTGTACCCTTTAATTAAGTAAAATTATTTTTGTAAAAAACTGACTTCAAAACAGACACACGAGCAGAAGGACATCGAATTTGAAGTAGAAATATGTTATTAATACTTTGTTTGAATTTCAATTGTGTATCTGTAGCGGTTCAAAATATAAGGTCTAATACATCAAATTACATCACTTATGGAGACACTCTTTAAATTCTAATTTTAAACGTTTATAGTTGTTGTTACAGCGGACATAACAATACATATTTTGTGTAATTTTTAATTTGTGTCTATATGAGGACACCCTTTATTTTTTATATTTATAATTTTGGATATGGAATACACACTTCATTGAGTCAGGTGTCTATCTAAAACGATTTAAAAATAAATATACAAAAATTAAATAAATCACCTATTAACTTCCGATTTTAGTTTTTTTCAGTTCACGAAGCTAAAAGTACACATTCTCTGCCAGTTTCAAGTGCAACGGCTTAAAAGATATTACCATATAGTCAAAGTACGTCGCCTATGGTGACACCTTTTATTATTTAAGTTTAATTTTTTATCACTGAATATAAAGGCTTTGATATAGATTTTTATATAGATATCCGTAACGAGAGAGATATCCGTATACGAGAGAAACGTGAAGATCATGTGTGATGTTTTGAAGCACCATTTCATATTTAAAATTTTGAATTTTTTCTGAAATGGGACCAGCATAGGATTGAGTTAAAAAAATTTTAAATCGGATCGGACATGGCGGAGTTCCGTAGGCTCTATGAAGTTGTTTTAAAAAGATTTAAAACCTTGAGGGAGGCTCTTTTTGAAATTGTTAATTTATTTCTAATATATCATGTTTCTGTCTCAGTGTGCTCTGCTTACTATAATTGTACTAAATTTTTGTATATCTCTCTTAAAAATAAGCTTTTCATAACATATTCATCTGGCCATCACATGTTCAACATGTTGCAAATATATTAATATGTATACTTTTTTTTTGTAATTATTCTAACATTTAATTTTTTTTCTGACTAATTAAAAAAGAGTGACAAATGGACTCGATGATATATAACAGTTAATCATTAGACGGAAAAGAAACCTTTGATATTATTTTTATTAAGCTTTGGAATTTTCCGTTTTTTAAATTGATTTTTTGTTTACAAAACATGGTAAACTGAACGTAAATTATTTTTGTATAACCCAAGAAACTTGTGAATTTGGTAACATTTATACAGTTAAATAGTAAAATCCCAATAATAATTTTACAGCTGATATTGACTAAGAAACCCTTGATTGAATAATACTTTAACATAAGTTGAAATGAAAAATTTTCGAGCAACATTTCTTTTTGCATTGAAGAGCATTGGTTTCTTGCAGTAATTGAATAACTTTCCAGGCTAGATGGCAGATGCTGCCCTCCCTTTGAAAAAATATTTTTACGAACGCTTATTTAATATACATAAAAAAACTTTTAACGAATCTCTTGGCTTTTATTGCAGAATATTGTAGATTCTCTCTACCTCACGCTTATAAAGTTAACAGTATTAGAGAAGCAACTACAAAAAGTGGTCAGATCCTTCCATATACGTTGGATATGGCACCAAAATTATATACAGCTGCTGTGGAGTATTTTTTTTGCAATATATTAACATAACGAATAAATAAAACATAAAAAAACATGTGTCTTCTTGTCAAGCCACAGTTTGTAAATTTACAGTCTTCTGATAATTCCATTCCATAAGTCATTCCAAACATTTGCAAGTCGTAAAAGCATTTATTTTTTTAATTACATGGTTAAAAATTGGTTAAGCAATTCAGGAAAGAAGCTAGTAGTAAGTCTGTAAGTAATGAATTCTTAGGGTTGAAGGAAAAAATTAAAAATTAAAACAATCGCTAGGCACCTCGTATTTACATTCATACTTAACTCATAACAGTCAATATGATACTGAAACAGCGTCTATAATGTTGTGAGCAAACAAGTATGAATAATTAAAAAATAAAAAGTTGCATTTCGTGGCTATCAAATTGCTAGCACAAAAAGCAACAACAAATGTACAAGACGAGTTACAAAGAGAACGACAAAGAAAAAAGCTTTAAGTTGTGAACTTCATCTCACTAAATTAACATTAAGCTTAGTTGATTAAATAGATGATGTTTACGACGTTCATAACATAAGGTAGATAGATGCAAAGAATGCTGATGAAGGATGTGGCGGTCCAGAAAATGCTGCATTTCATTCTGCTAGCGTCTAATTTTTTTTGTTTTCTTTTGAAAACGTCTGCATACACTTGTAAATAATTTTTCTTTTTAAAAATTTTAAGAAATTAAATTAAAAAAGAACCAAAAAGCCGAAAATAAGTCAAATTTTATTCATTTATGAAGCAAGAAGTGTATGTGGGCACTCGATTTGAATTTTTCTAGAAAGATGGTTAGACATGCGAACTGCTCTACCTGTAAAGCATAGACCGATGCACTAAGCGACGGCAAATGGTTGGCCAAATGTAGGTGGTATAAATTTAGGGAGATTAAATGGAGTGAAATATCTCTTACACCGTTTCAGAAAACCGGGTCACTTGAAAGCTTGCTTAAGTGTTGAAAAATCGAAAATCACACTGTCATGCCAAAAACGTCAAGAGATTATGAAACCTCAATTATTATACCACCCATACTAACAGAGAAAGCACCATTTTCGATCAAACGTCTGTGCGTAAACATACAACATTGAGTGTTACAAGCATTATAATCGGCTCTATTCTTCCAACCACATATTTTTATAAGATCAGAGTAAATCATTCATATTCTGTCGCTTGGCCCCAATCTCTAAAAGGCTTGACCGTTTACCGAATAAACACAACTGGCATATGCTGCTTCCATCTGCAAAAGACTAAATAGGCTTTGAAGCTTGACAAAGGTCATTTAGAAATATTATAATAATGGAAGGAGAAAGAACATTGCATTATGGTACCCCTAAATTAATCTTGAACTCTTTTGATGAAATCCCATTTATATAGATATCAAAAGGATTCACCTTACTTTCACCATGTATTTTAAAAGAAAGATATCAAGTTCCTGTAAAGGGCTCCATACGGAACTTATACTGGCAATCGCTTAGTAAATTGTTCCACTCCAGATAATTCACAAGATGAAAATTTTTTATACTCGCCATTATCTTAGAAAGGGTAAAGCAAATTGCAATGGGTGTTCATTTCCAGTATTTTTGGCCTTATGTTCGCTAACTTCCAGCACATTGGAAATTTATCAGCATGATAAAAAGTGCTAAAAACATCAGCTAATGGACATGCTAGCTATAGCAGCTGTTACAAGGTAAAGAAAGACGTTAAGTAGGCTATAATTTGTTTTGCTACAATTCAAACCCTTTTCCTGAAAGTTTGTCTTTTTAACTTCATCCTTTATATTTTAGTTAAGGTTAATTATCATTAAAATAATAATAATAACGACTGCTGTCATTTTTATCTACCTGATTTATTTTGACAATGTTGTAGTTTTGATGATTTATATTTAATTATTCTTGCTGAAATAACATTTTGAATTTGTTATGGATTTATTTTATTGTTGTAATAAAATTAATATTGAGAGAATAGTAATGACACGTTAAGAACTGAACATGTACTATTAATCGTGTTGCAATATTTAAAAAACCATTAATATAATAATGAACCATGTCAACCAATTTTATATTTGTGGTTTTTGGCAAATTGTAAATAATTATTTGGCAAGTACAGAGATTTTTAAATTTATTTTTTAGCACGTTTTAATAATACTGTCAATAATTATATAAAACAAACACTAATAAAAATTAATATGAATTGTTTGGCAAACACAAGAGTAGTTGCAGTACAAAACAATAAAATAAAATGGCTAATTACACTCTGATACAAATTACAATAACAATTTCTTGACCATGAAACATGAAAAACGAAACAACATTTCTACGAGTATAAATTAAAAATTAATTTTAAATTAATCTTTTGCGAATTTTTAAATATCTCTGCCCACCTGCCACAGGTCTCTATCTCAGGACCCGTAGCAACAAGAAATAATAAAATAAGGTTGACAATTAAAGAATATACTCTAAGATATCCTGTGATATATGTCCTTGACTTTAAACCCTTTTTAGTCAGATACTTGAAGTTTATAGTGAAATAAAAATTTAATAGAAGAACTTATTTGCCTCTTAAAGGCAAAAGCTTTCAATTTTAAACAACGAATTAATAGATGGCCAATACATAGTATAGAACCAGTCGTGTGTGAGTCAAACTCGTACTTAAAATATTTAGTTTTATTCAGTATTGTTAGTTATTTTCTATTTTAATAATATTTTATTATACGAGTATTTAAGACATTTCGAAGGACAAAAATATGTTTTTTGTTGTTTTTAATTTCTCATATTTTCCTTTTAAATTATTTCGCCAATTTACGATTTTTAGTAAGTTTTAAAAATTAAAACGGTTTTTAATGGTATAAATTAGTGACGGGAGAAGGGTAAATACCCAAATGGTAAATTGGGTACTTAAATATAAATACCCAGGTATTTACCCAAGCACCTGGGTATTTACCCAAAATGTGGGTATAAATCAGAATAAAGAAAAATGTAAATAAAATAAAAGAATTTAAATATATAATTTTTTTTAAAAACTTCGTGCTATTTTTTTATTTAATTATCCCGGTTGAATTAATTACCGATATTAATTATTAAGGGTCAAAGCACGTCTCGATGGCTATTTCGTTACCGCTTACTTAACTCTTCAGAAAACTTCTGACAAACATTTTAAATAAACTATTTTTGTTCAAACAATAAAGCAAAGATAAAAATCAAAGTTTAAGCAAAACAACAATAACCAACAGTAATTCTTTTATACTGTTGAAAGAGGATGAAAAATAAAATAACAAAAACACTACGATAATTTATTTCTATGCACAGGCACTTTGCAATTTATCTAATTAAAGACGCGGGAATATGTTTTAAAATATCGAAATAATTATATAAAAAAAAATAGCACGAAGTTTTTAAAAAAATTAAATATTTAAAAAAATATTTCCGCGTCTTTAATTAAATAAATTTAATTTTTATTAAAATAATTTAATTTTTTTTTATAACAAATGAAATAATTTTTAAATTTATTAATTGCTTCAGCACTGTTGTTACCATCACTCCCACTTATTACATTGATTTACCATAAGCACGATGATTAGCGGTTCTTATTAGGAATTTTTGTTGTGTTTGATAAAGTCAAAAGAGCCTTATCTGAGCAAAACGCATCAAGATACAGTTAAACAAAATATGTTCACAATTAATTCGAAAGTGTTCACATTTCTCTTACTCTACGTAACAGCGAGTATTTGTTATTCAAATAAGTATCTACCCGAAATTAGATGAATACCCGGGTATTAAAGTGGGTATAAATAGGTAAATACCCAGCGTTAGGTAAATACCCAGATCTAAACCCATCTCTAATATAAATACATATTCAGAATTAACATTACAACATTCAGCCTCGTTTATCGGTACTTCTTCATAGTATATTCGGCCATATATATCTATTAAAAGAACAAAATATATGTTTCACTTCTGTGATTTAATCTGTAACCTTTATTTATAAAAATAATTTTTCAGCATCAGTCCATGGTTAGTAAATTACATAGTAAACAGTATGAAATGATTATACACTTTTAAATACGTAACGTAATGTCCATCCACCATAAGGAAAACATTCGAATCGTTGTGTATTTCTGACTTTGTACTGTACGTCTGATCAAACCATTTCCTCCTTCTCTACGGCGCGAAATGCTGACTAACACTATTTAATTTTTTATATGCTTTAAATTAATTTTCAATGAGCATTTTCACTATTAAGAATTTTATATGTTTGGTAAATTATTATATTTAAATATTTCATAAAAAAAGTTTATGTTTGTTTTGTATATTATCGAATAGACTTAATTCTCCCTTTTGGAATAATCTTCCTTCTACATAAATTATGTCTACGATTTTATTAAAATTAGTACATGTAGCCGTATATGCCCGGTTTATTCCTATTTTTGTCTCACTTAGGTCTTAGCTCTGGATGCAGATATGTATTGGACCCTATGTTTTAAATTTATTTAAAATCGATTAGCTTAGACCTTGTTTATATCAATTCAAATGCATAAAAATGCTCAGTTTCCCATTTTCTGCCTCTTGGTCCGCTTTTTGAAAATATATTTACCCTATCGCACCATATAGACAAATATCTACCCTTGTTTTTAATGCCATTGCAATCAGTTAAGCCGTTGATCAGTGACTGATGCACTAAAAAACAAACAGACCAAATTTTAAAAGCTAAAAAGAAATCAACATTGGATTCGCAAAAATATGGAATTAATTCTACTGGTGTGTTATAAGGGCCAAATTTGTGTTAACTGTCTTATGAAATTATTTCCAAGTTATTTTTAAATTAATTTTGTGTCTCAACGTATTTTAATTATAAGAATTATTATACATTTAGTTTATAAATATTTTTTGTGTAAATAAAAGGCGTTTTGCGATTAAACCTTTTTTTCTTTTATGATGATTAAATTCTTGCTTTCCAATCAAAAATTTTGTATTTTAGTAGTTTTGCGATTCAATTAATACCTGAATTTGCCATTGCAATTGTTCTCTATGCTCGTACTGATTGTAGAAGGGTGTGCTTAAGATTTAAATTCAAATCGAAGGTTTCTTAGAAATTTAATTTTTTTAGGTAAATAAAGATTTATATTGAGCATAGAAAAGCTGTATTATATCGCTTAGTAAAGTCTTGGGGAGTAAATTTTAACAAATATATTTTTATATTGAAAATCATTTGATTAGTTCTGCAAACAGTTTATGTTCTAACTAAGAGTTTTGTGTAACTGTATGTGTGTTTAATTTACAAAAATAAAAGCACAATAATAAGCCTTGCACAGTAGTTTGAAAACGATTTATTTTAGAGATAATTTGATACCTCATTAACCAATGCAGTTATCTTTATGAAATAATTTAAATTAAAAAAAAATTAATATTTGAGTTAAAATAAACTTTTTATGGTGTTTCCAAAAAATTGTATGCCCAAGGTATTCAAATTTGGTCGCTTGCTCAGGAACCCCCCTTTGCTTTAGGGCACCGATCATTCACAGTTACACTCAGAAACATCTCTGCTTTGTCTCCATTATTCTGTTATTTCATGTGGTTCATTAGATACCGAATTATGTCAAATATAAATTGATTTCAAACAACTTTGCTTTGTTGAGTTATTGAAATAAAAATTTTTTATAACATTAATAAATAAACTTTATTTTTGCAATTATTGGGATCTGAAAATGTATTAAAAATTTTACAACTTTTGCATAGCGCAGAAATTAAAAAAATTTAAAAATATCGGTTAAGTTAAGAAATTTGCTAAAAAATCGAAACGTTTCAGCAAAAATTTATAAAAATATTTTTGGGATTGCTAACAATTTTTTAAAATTCAGAAAAGAATTGGAACTATCTTTTCATAAAAATAAATTTTAAAATTCAATTTTTAGAATTTTTTATGGCGAAAAGGTTGCTTCTTCTAATCTTTGCTTTATTCAAAATTGTTATTAGTTCTAGGCCCACAACCTTCTGAGGTGTAGCATTTTTATATTTTCTCACAGAAATAAATTTTAATCTCCAAAATGTTCTTTCTTACAATGAAATTTCTGCCCCAAAATAAAATTTAATTTTTGGTAATTTTTTAAATGTTTCTTAAAATTGCGGACTTTAAATTAGTCAATCCTAAAATTGTTTTTTATTCTCTATTTAACTTATGACAGTAAAAAAAATTAATGGCATAAAAAAGAAATCAAATTCCCAAAAAACCTTAATTTAAAATATTTCATCCCCGTTTTTAGAAAATAAATTCTACGAATATTACATTTTTTAAATTATAGTTTTATAACGAGGAAGATTCAGAAAATTGTGTTATACCCTGTTCAGACATGTTTTCTTAATTGAGTTAATTTAATTTTAATTGCGCAAGTTAATTTGGTGTTTACATATGATCAATTAAGTTTATTCAATTACCACAAGGCATATTTATTTTACTAGTGTAGTTTAGTGTCGGTCGCCCAGCTGATTTATCTTTTTATTACAAAAACATCGCTTTTTGTTGTTGCTTTTAATTTAGAAATGTAAAAGCCATTTCCGTATGACCCGCCATTCTCATTTTATTTTTTTGTTTAAAGTTTTTACTTGCGGGTTGACAATTTTCTGACTTTTTTCTTCTCATTAAACATAATTCCCAGAGTAAACAAACTTGTTGGCAAAAGTTGCATTTCGCATCTTATTAAATTATTAGTCATGCAATTAGGTACTAATTGCTGAATTTATTAATTGACTTCTTATATGGTAAATTGAGGTCAATTAAGGCCTTAATTGCGTAAATGAGTGATGATAATCCTCAAGTATATATCGAGACACCGTTACATCCATAACCACCGATCATTTGGTGTGCGTTATGGGCTGTTGGAATCATTAGTCCGAAGTTCCTTAAAAACGATGATGGTTAGTCAAAACGTTACACTAAATGGTGACCGCTTTAGAGCTGACTTTTTCATTCATTAATTGAACAACCATGATGTTAAGGAGCTGTTGTTTTTAAAAGACAGAGCAACATGTCACACAGCTCGTGCTATAATTAATTTATTGAAGGAAAAAATTGTTAACCGCATAGTTTAACGTTTCGCACCAGTGAATTGGCCTTCAAGATCGTGCGATTTAACGCCGTTAGACAATATTCTGTGGGGATATGAGAAGTCGCTAGTCTACGCCGTTGAGCTCGAAACAGTTGACCACTTAAAGGACTATGTTTGCCGCGTTATTTCTGATATACGACCACAAATGTTGGAATAACTTTTCAAAAATTGGACCTCCATATACCATGTTTAGATTATAATGTCAAATAATTATCCTTCCACTAAAGTTAATTTCACTTCAATTCAACTCTATTGGATAATACTTTAAGTGTGTGACAATCAAGGCTGCTTCTAGAATTTGGGGATGATATTTTAAAAGAAACTATAATTATACTTTTTAACTTTCTGTACAAAAAATAATAATGAAAATTCATTTCTCGTCCAACACAAAACTCCTCAAATTTTAATTTAGTTTTTGTTTTTTGTTTTATTCTATTTAATATTAAATATTTGTGTATCAATTATTTTGCTGTTCTGTACAGAGCTCTCCTGTTCATTTAAAATGCAAAAACTGTAACTGTTCTTGATCATGTGCATTAAATAATTTAAAATTAAGACGAGTTATTGGCAACAAAAAAGCTGTCTGTGTGTTCACGTTAAACAGATATTTATACGAATTGGTATCGATTGCGCAGTTTTGCCTTTTTGTTGTTTTTAAAACCGAAATTAATATGAAACCATGCCATCACAAATATTGTGTTATTGTCTTAATAAAAGTTCTGCATTTTGGGTAAATAGTATAATTTTATCATTTAAGGACGAGCATTAAAGCATCCTTGTTTTATTAAATTGTAGTGTGTGACTGTGAGTATGATACACTTCTTGTGCATGCACAATCATCATTATTACGTATATTTATTCGGAGTATGTTTCAATATACAAATATATATATATATATATATGTATTTGTTTGTATAGAAACTTGTCTCTTTAGTGGTTGGTTGCTGTTTTATCATTAGCAAACCACAAAAATTTATTCTGTTCTGTTTTATTTGCAGGTAATTTAATGATTTGAATTGAATTCTTTAATATCGTGTTGCAGTTAGAAGATTTTCAATTGGAAAAGACCTATCGAATAACTTGTTTGTCTTATGAAACCTATTATTGTTTGATCAATTATCTAAATTACTGAAAATAAAATAAACATGAAAAATATTTTGTTGAAGACTTTTCTTAAATATTGTAAAAACCCGTAATTATTGGAAACATATCTATTCGGTTGTATATTTGAAACAAAAGTATTTATTTTCTCCATTTCATTTTCTATATCTATTTCTCAGCCCGCTGACATTTCGTCACAGCCTACTTAGAATTTTTATACGTTCTTAAACTTTTAAAACTATTTATCATGGTTGCTTGAACAACAAATATGGTGTAGCACAATTTTTGTGATTTATGGTATATTAATACCCTGTAAAATAAACATGTGGCTTGAAACTCGATAATCTGTTTCATAAAAAGTTTATACTGCAATGTAAAAATATTGAATTAGACATAGGACCTCGCAGAGTGGCTCCAATGTATCTGAAAGAATGTTACTCTGGCGAACAAATGACTTTTGAGATTTTTAAGGTTTTTAAGTCTTTGTTTTCAAAATAAAAAAAAAAAGTATTTTCCAAGTTAGAAAAAATTTAACTAAATTATTTATTTGTTTTTATTCTAATTAACAATAACTTTTATAGTCTTTTTTAACACTTTTTTTGGGCTGGCAATAATTTCTGTACCGAAACTTGACATCTATTTCTTACAATATATAATTAGTTTCTGGTAAGAACAGCTTTATTTTAAATATTATATTTGAAATAACAAGTTCTTTTTTGTAACTTTTCAATATGTCCTGACTTATTGGATTTTCGTTTGATATTCCGTAAAAAACATAAAAATTCCAATCTAGAGAATTATTAAAGTTGGTTTGGGAATTTTGGGACTCGATTGTATTCTTTTTCTTCTTCTTCTAAATGAATGAATTCTAACAATGTATAGTTGCAGCGAATATAATATAGTTGTGTTTAACAACACTTTAGTGACAGTAAACGTTTTTTGTTAACACTTAAACATTTTATGGTTGCTGTACACGAAACTTGCAACATGGTTGGCTTTAACTAAAACGAATTTCGAACTACAACCAAAATTTTATACCTCATTAAACAAAATATGATTAATCAAAGTATGAAAACACATTTTTATATATTTGAATTTTAATAAAGCTTTTAATGATACGCTGAAGATGTCGTGGGAACTTCGATCAATAAATAATTTTTATGATTCCATTGTATTAGATGCCATTTTCAACCGTATAATGATATATAATTTTAACCATTTAATATTTATATTTAAACAGAATGTTATTGCAAGTAATTGCAACATGTTACCATTTTAAATATAAATATATTTATAATTTATCAGGATGCTATTATGCTAGACAATAATATGGTTCCAAGACCAACTATATTATTATTATTAACTGTGACAATACTATGTTTTGCTAACAAATATTTCTTTCCGTGTATGTACTCTATGCAAACTTGTCAGGTTTATAAATTTTTATTTAAAAGGCAATAAATTATTTTAAAAATATTGTTATTAACACAATTAGATCTAATTTGTGACCTTTCAGTTCTCTTTTAATTTTATATTTGATCATAATATAGTAATTTTTTGTTAGTTTATATTAGACAATGTTTATACATTAATCATAATTATGGTTATATTTAACAATGTTAATTTGTAAGACAACAACATTATTTCAATAACAATAATATGGCTTGACTACAACCGTATACCTCAAAAATAATTCGTTGCTCCTAGAATTTGTTTATTTTATTCATAGTTTTTCTTTGTTTGCAATCAACTAGATTTGTCATTTAGAAACTGTTCTTTTATTCAAATTTTTGGTCCAAGTCACCCATTGTTTTTGTTGTCTTACACATGTTTCATGGCCTCAACTTATTTTATACCCATTTATTTTTGTTACTTTAAGAGTGTGACGTTTTCCTTTCTTAAAATGAGATAATTCAATAATAAATCAAACAAGGAGAACATAAAAATATGAGGATTTTCTTTTGCTAAACTTATGCACCGTTTCTGTTTTACAGGCGATCAACTCGTCGAGAAAATTTGCATGGAAATAACTCAAAAAGCTTGGTGTTTTCCATACAAATTTTTCAGACGAGTTGATTGCCCGTAATACAGAAGAAGCAAATTTATCTAAAATATATCACTTTTCAATAAATAAAATTAATTAATTTTGCTTTCTTCGAATATATCTACCTTAGATTATGTACATTGGAAACATTATCTAATTAATCAGTTAATTTTGTAGATAAACATAAGACGAATATTCATAATCAATCAATTTTAATTTGATTGGACGAAGTCCCCACTTTCACAACCTAAAGCTTCTTTCCTTAAATAACACAGTTTGCTTTTTAAAACACGTTCTGTTTTAAAATTGTATATATATTTTATTTTTCTATGAAAAATGGACTTTTAAAAAAAAACTTTTTTTTACAGAAAAGTTTCTCTAAAGAAAATTTTTTAAAGGTTCTTCTTTAACTATGAGTGTGAACATTTTTAAAAGCTATTTCTTAAAGTTATTTTTTTTAACTTTAATTCTTTTAAAGATATCTTTTTATTTTCTAATGTACTTTTTTACGAGGTTTCAATCAATATATTCTTTGTTTCTGTTTTGTGGCCTATTGTAAAATCTTTATACTTTTGCTTAACCAACACTTCGCTTTTAAAAAGTCGTATTTAAAGAATAAATATGCCTTAAGAGAAACATAAATTTGTTGATTAAGACATAATTTGTATCTGTACTGATTTAGAAAAGATGTTCTAAAGTTTATTTAAATGTTTTGATATTATTTTAAAAGTGTACTTAATTTAAATATAAAAATTTTTAAAGAAAATTTTTAATGGTACCTCTTTCAAAAGTACTTTTAAAAAAGGTGCTTTTGCGAACGCCTATAATATCTTAAAGATTGCTTTTTAAAAGTATATTTTTTAAAGGTACTTTCTGAGGTCCTTTTTAAATAGTACATTGCTTCAAAAAGTATTTTTTATAAAAAGGTACCTTTTTAAGCGCAATTTTTCAATGAAGACATATATCAATAAGCAGCATAAAAAGTATACATTGCTACTTTTTTTTTAGAGTCAAAACTAAAATAAATAAATATGTTATTAATATAAGAAGTTTTAGTAGTAAAACTTGCTTAATATTAGGTCTTTATTTGTTCGATCATTACTTATTTCAGGGCATGTGTTGTTACCAATATTTCATTTTAACAGCTTTGAGTTAAAGTATTATTTAAAGCACTATCATTCTTTGTAACTGATTAATATCAGTTTTTGCCTTAAGATCGATTTTAAGTCTTTCAGAAAAACTGTTTTGATACTGATTTTTTAAAGTTTGTAATGAATCATGTAAAATGAATTACTCCCTTCATCACAAAAGATTTTTAAAAAAATAACTTATATGTTATTTAAACGTAAGTGAACAACAACAAATACAGAGAGAGAGAGAGAACTTGTATCAGAAATAGTGCTTTTGTGTTTAAGTATGTGTATTGTGAATAAATGTATGCTAACTGTCTGATTTCGTTTTTGTTAACATGATAAATGGACTCAAAACTTCACAACCATACAAGCGCCAACCACGGCTATAACACGAACACATTGTGAGAATGTGTTGTACAAAAATTCGAAATGAAAAATGCTGTTAAACTGCAAAATAAAATAAGGAAAAAGAAATGTTCACTTACAGCAACAACAGTTAATATAATAAAATTAACAGTGAGTAAAAATGATATTGAAAGCACGCAAATTATTCATTTTTATTTAACTTTCTTGTTTTTTTTTAATTTGATGTATCATAAGAGTTTTTAACATTTTTATTATTTCGGAGTATAATAAATTTGAAAGCTATCAGGTTTTTCATTCAGGGATTTGTAGTCTTTGAACTTATTTGTGAATTTTCGAAAAAGTGTTGATTATTGTTGTTTTTGCTTAAAATTTGACTTTTATCTTTACTTTATTGTTTGGACAAAAATCTTTAGTTTATTTAAAATTTTTGTGAGAAGTTTCCTGAAGAGCTGAGTAAGCGGTAGCGAAATAGCCATCGAGTAGTGCTTTCACCATCAATAATCAAATAATTAGCATATTTTTAAAGATAAATAAATTTTAACTTTGTATTTTAGAATTTTTTAAATTTTTTTGGAATGACTTTTGTTGTTTCGTTCGGAGTTTTTGCTGTAAATTAAATTATTTTTGTGTAACTTTAGTTTCTTGTGAGGTACAATTTATTGTGTTTGTCGCGTTTTTCTCCAAATTAAGAAAAAATGTCGATATATTGATACTTGGTTCAAATATAGGTTTTAGTGAAATTCTGTTGTTGAAAAAGTTTTGGTTTTTAATCTTTGAAAAATAATTTTTTTTTGGTGAAATTTGTCTGCGAGCCCACGCTGTCGCAATCGTTCGTTCGCAAAAATAGTGTAAAGAAAAACAAATTGTAAAAAATAGTTTTTGATTTAAATAATATTATCGTAGTGTATATAGTAAAATTGTGATATTCTTGAAATTTTATTACTTTAATGATTGTCAGTCTGTCGCAGGCAGCTTACAGCAGGAATGGTAACTTCTTCACTTGAAATTCTCAAAGTTGTCGTATTTTTGCGGAAGCCACAAATACAAATTATATAATGAAAGGTAACATAAAAATATTTTCTCATATGGATTTTATTATTGCGTATATGGTCATATCTCCTAAACCGTTACAGTCCGACACTTGAAATTAACACAGCGTACGTTGGTACTATCTCCACTACAACGACAAGTATAAGAACATAAAATCAAAAATTTAAAAGTACGCCAAGGCAACCTTTGAAATTTAAACAGTGTCTGTAATATATAATAACAATTAAAAAAAATTAATAATGTATTTAAAGGGTGTTCAAAAAAAGAAACTATTTTGAACCCTCATAGATAGACAATTTCAGATTTGAACTACAAATGATAAAAACATATTAAAATAGACTTTTGGTCTAGTTTTCTATTTTATACTTATTTTAATCTTAAAGAAAAAAAGTCGACTTTTTTGAAAATCCTTTTATCCATTTGTGTAAAAATTGCAACAAAACTATAAAGAAGTATAAAAGATTAAATATTCTTAGATATGTAAAAACTAATTATAAGAGCACAAGTCAAGTAAGTTGATTATAAACGTCGTTGTCATTAAAAGTATAAAAAAACGGCCAAACAAGAAGAAAACTGTAGAATTAAAAGAATCTAAAATCTGGAATCATCCACAGAATATTTTACAAATATTGCTATCTACAGCCTTTTCACTCTTAAATTCTGCTTTCGACCACTGTGCCACTTACAGTAACCAGAGCGAATCACAACCCATACATAAAGGGAAAATAATAGATAAATAAGGAAACACATATTTACACTCCATTAGACTTATATGTCAAATATGCACAGCAAACAGAAACAAAAACAAAAATAAAAATAAAAATGCCATATATTACAAAAATAAAATAGAGGAACTGCTAAAACAACAATCAAAAACTCTTATAAGTTTGTAGCTTTAAAAAAAATTTTTATGTTGAATGTATAACCAGCCACTCTTTTAAGTACAACAATTCATCATACATTTATTTCGTTTTCAGTAATTTTTTGCTTTAAATAAAACTATTTGAAAACATTTGTTATAAGAAAAAAAAAACAGAAAAGAGAAAAATAACGCCATTAACAGCAACATCGCCATCGCCCTTTAACTTAAATGCAAACCAGTGCATAAAGTTTAATAGTCAAGCTTGTAAAAGAAACATATACGAATGAGTACAATTTCCATTTATTTATTTTATAGTAACAAAAGTAATAAGAAACACAGAAATACAATAATGTAAAACGAGAGTAGACATTTGTTTAAGTGTCTTGAAAATAAAACAAGGATGAAGTTACGCTAAAATGCACTTATCCTTCTAAAGAAGATAAAATAGCAAAATATGTGTATTAAGTGTCATATTGCTGGAAATATTTTATTTGTTTTAATGCTCAATTCGTTTGTTGGATTCTGTATGAATTTACTTACCTGTTGTACATTAAAACATCTGGCTTCCATAGACGATGAGGCGGTATTCGCAGATCTCTTACACCACCATAATCACTGGCATTCCATCTCAGATTCATGTCATTCCATTCCTGCAAAAAATATAAAAAATGTTTTTAAAAAAGTTGCTTTCAGATTTAGTTTACAAAAGTAAATTTTCACTTAAAGTCTTAGTTTACACTCATCAAGTTTTCTTGTTAAAAGTTTTGCTTTTGCAGAATAGAAAAAGCCGGCTGAAAAAGAAAGTTTATCCTGATTTAGAAAACAATCTATACAGAGATTGGCAAAAAGGCAAATTCCACAAAAAGGGGAAAAAATAAACATAAATTGTTGATAGAAAACTTTCTGAATGTAAACCGAGACAATTTAAAAGTCGATTACTAAGAAGTCTTAGGATTCCAACGACAATCTCTTCAGTATTTTATATGAATTTAATGACCAAAAATTTTAAATATTACAAAGAATTCAAGGATCAGGCTATGTTGAATTAGACATTGATATTAAGGAATATAAATACAAGTGAAGCAATAAAAAGCCTCATGTATATACATGATTTCCTAAAACCGTGATACCAAAGAACCATTACAAGTCAAAGGAACCAGTAAAAGGAAGGTCAAGGATTTGAAACTGCTACAAGAATTACACTTATATTGACATTATAATTAATTTTTTTATTTCTCAATTTACTCTACACTATTTATTTCTCATTAGTTTCAATAAACTCTGACAATCGTTATGAATGGACTCACGCTTAAACAACGCTATCAAATCATCCAAGCTAAATTTGAAAATCAGTCATCAGTTTGAGCAACTTGCAGACAACTTTGAGATTTTTATGGTGCACATAATCGTGCGTCTGAGCAAGCCATTCATCGTACTGTGGATAAATTTCTTACCACATGCTAGAGGATACAATAACACCAACACATCGAAGGATTGTGCGGAAGAAGATCCAAACTTATCGATTCGTCATCGGTCGCAGGAATTGGAGCTCTGTCAGTCCGCTATGTAGACAATTTTGCACATAGATCTTGGCCTACACCTGTATAAGATTCAGCTAATGCAGGAATTAAAGCCACGAGAGCGTTATATGCGTCCTTCTTTCGCGGATTTGGATCTAGAGCAGTTAGTAACTGACTCTTTTTTTATCGCCAAATTGTGGCTAATTTTTGGCCTAACGGTTTTATTAATAAGCAAAAATGCCGCACACGGATTGAAACCAACCCACAACATACCCTACAGACTCCATTGCATCCAGAAAAATGTACTGTTTGGTATGGTTTACATGCTGGTGGCATCATCGGACCTTATTTCTTTAAAAATGAGACCGGATTTCCCGTTACGGTCAATAGAGATCGGTATCGCACCATGATTAATAATTTTTTGTTTGAAAATATGGACGAAATTAATCCGGACGAAATGTGGTTTCAACAAGATGGCGCTACGTGCCATACGGCGACCGCAACCATCGAGTAATCAAAATCAAAATTTGGCGATAAATTGATTTCGAGAATGGATCTGTCAATTGGCCTCCGAGGTCGTGCGATTTGACACCCATCGTGGCAGTGTTCACAACTTCGTCTGTGCGTCGGTTCTGGTATTCCATATCGATTACTATCTATACCAACATCAAAATGTTAAAAAAATATTTCATGTACAGATTTTCCTTTTACATTAAAAGCAACAAAAGAAACGAAATATTTTTGCATCACATCTTTTTCCAATTAATTCCTAAATGAGATGAATTAAAGCAGAAGACATATTGATTTCTTTTCATGGAGTATAGAGTGGCTTTGAACGTCCAAACCCTGGCAATAAAACAAAGTAAAGCAGATAACGAAAACATAAAATTAATTAACAAGATGTTGTAATTATTTACTATAGCAGCAGCTATTAAAACAGTTACTAGAAAACAGATTAAATTTTCTTTAACTGATTGACAAAATGGAACAGTTTTTTGGGATTTCAAATTTAAAAGGAATTTATTTGTTGAGTTTTGATTAAAAGACTGCCAAAAGAAAAGAACTTAATGGGTCCACGTGAAGTAACTGGTTTGTGCTGATAAAGTTGTAACAAATAACGTTTAGAGGCCAACATTGTTCATGTTATTTGTGAGATATGGCCAACAGTACTTGAAAGATTTGTCCAAAATTAGACGTCCAGAATACACTTCGTCAAGAGCAGCCGCAGTGATCATATGCCCGAAGTCATGTTTAAATTTTGATGCCATGTTCTGATTTTTCGTATAAAAAAGTTCTTGATTAAAATTTAATTTATTGTCATAATGTCATCCATATTTATTATGATGCCAATAAAGAACACTCGCACACGATGTGCTCTGTTGTATTAACCTCTTCTAGGTGCAGCCTGATAATAAAGTCAAGTACTTTTTTGCCTTTCTGTTTCTCAATCGCGAAAAAGAGTTGTCATAGAAAATGTCGACAAAAACATGGATCAGACAATATATACTACAAAATCGACAATCAATAGTGAAGTTGACTTAGAGGACGGACAATCAGAAATTTCTTTTATAAGAAGTAGCACTTCACGCACCAATGTCTATTTAATTTTAATTTGTGTACCATGCTAAATTCTTTAGGAAAGAGATAGAGGAGAGATAAGATAGGTGGTGAAAGGAGAAAGATAATGAAAATGCTTAATTTTTTATGCAATGCTGTCCGCTATATGTTGTTAATTTTTTATTAATTTTATTTTACTGGCGAATAATCCATATTAAGTACCGAAGAAGGGTGCTGCGTACTGTTATGTTAAGTTCTGAATATGTAAAAACTCCATTAAACAGAGAAAAACATTTGTTTTGCGATTTATGCAGAAAAAAGAAATCCACTCGAAGGATTCGGTACCATGTATGGGTCAGCCTTTTATTCTGATTTTTGTTTTGTAAAATTGCTATAGCGAACAAAGAAAACATATTTAGGGTAAATGTAAAATGAGGCCCTCTTAAGGTGACCTTACTATAAGGACACTTTTAGTTTAATTTTTTTTCGGCTTGCTTTTCTATTGCGCCTTATATTGTTATAACCAGATATAAAAGTACCTCCTCTGTGTAAATTTCAAGCATCGTTGGTTCGGTTTATTGTCGTTTAGGGTAATTGAAATACTTAATTATTATTGTTTTCTAATAAATATTATTTAATTTCTATTCCCAATATTTCGAATAGCTTCGCTGGTAATCTTCAATGGAAAGTGTTTTGTTCATTTGGACTGTTTCCATTGAAGATTACACTTCGGGTCATTATTATAAGCTTTGTGTTATTAAAACTTTAATTTTGTGTTGTTGTTATTATTAAAAATAATAATATTAATTGGATAAAATATTATAAGTGACGTTTTTATAATAATAATTTTATTATCGTTTGTACAAAATTCTACCTTTAACTTACTGCAAGTTGTAATAGTTGCCCTTAAACAAATAAAACTAACGAAAATATTTAATTAACAATACTAATTTCAAGACGGGCGTGTATATATTACTCGGTGTCTAGCTTGTAATTTTATTTCTTATTCAATGGAACATTAATTATATGTAACATCTCTAAAGTAAGTCTTCTACAATAGTTTTTCTCTTGTGTTAATACTGTCATATCGTGACATTTTCAAATAAAAATATTTTTATGAATATCACGTCACTTTAAGAACTCCTTTCAATTTTGTTATAGCGGCTATAGTAATACATGTCTTGTGAAAATTTTAAGCACCTAGCTATTATGGTTCCAGAGATAGGAGACTACGAACGACTGTTAATCGGTGGGATAAAATGCAAATCGTTTGAGTAGATCAACTGGGCAACAAGAGAGTATTTTAAAAAGTTATAACTTAAATGTTTTAAATGGTTTATTTAATTGTCTCTTGCCAAAATACAACCTTCGTTTTAACCTTTAGTTCTTTAACTATGTGAATGAGTTCTAAATTCATTGGTTTACATTTTTGTTAGTAGAGCATGACATGTGTTTGCATCTGTTGTGGACTATAGTTAAAAATTTTACTTTAAAATGCTTATGCATAAGTAATAAATAGCCAGTCTTCTTGGAATCTTAATTCAAGTTTTTTGATAGTAAAAATTTTTCTAAGCAGTTTGTTATAAACTGCTCAACACTCAGTATACTTTTAATTAATTGTTTTATAGAATTTCATTCATCTCTTCGTAACGAATAATAATAAAACAGTTCAACTTTAAATAATTGGGTTTGAAGTATTATCAAACCAAAATGAAAACAGCTGAAAAAAATTAAAGTTGAAAAAAAAGCGATAAAAAAATCCTGAACCCATAAGAATCAAGGTTTTTAGAATTTATGTGATAAAATAAATTAAATTTAGCTTATGAATTTTTTTACTCATTCATTAGAAGGACGATAAACGAAAATCTAGCTTCACACAAAAATAGCTTTATTGTTTTAAATAAAAGACGAAATATTCTAACTGCCAACATATTTCTTTTCAAATACATAAAAAGAAAATTTTCGATGCAATAAAAAATAAAACATTTTCTTAACCCTCTTTGCATCACTAAGAAATAGTAATAACCTAAGAGTATTTAACTAATTTTCTTACCTAACTTAAACGTTAAATGAATTTGTTGGAACAATTTTAAAAAGTTATTTGGGAATACTATTTTCAATGTATTCAATTTTCAACATACGAATGCTTACAATTATATCAGCTTTTATGAATTTATTTTTAATAAGCTCACTGTTACTCGAAAAATCAAACTATTAAGTTAAAATAGTTTCGAAAAATTTGTTATCATATATTTCTCAAACTTAGGTCCTGAATGTGGTTGTGTTTTTTAATTATTCACCTCCTACTATTTATTCACCACAATTATACTAGCCGAGATAACAACCATATGCAAAACTTACAATTTTCGACTCTTTTCTTGAACTGACACCTTTGATGATATCGATAGAGATGGTTGCCTAACCTAACGCCATAAAACTCGCAAGAGGAGATTATGTAGGGACTGTTGTTCCACCCAGATGAAACTTCTATTACTGGAAAACAAATATCTCTACTTTTACAATCCACTGCTGGGATGGACAGGAGGTATGGCCTTGATGAAAAGTTTGCTAATGTAGCACAGTAAAATAACTTTTAGAGATGTCAACTTAAATGTTCCATGAATTGATCCAGAACGCTGAAAGTTCTAAGAGGCTATGGGAAAAATTACTTCCATCTTTTAAATTTAAGTTCATAGTATTAAAAAGTTGTGCTGGATTCAATATAGACAGGGGGCTACGAAAAAAATGTTAGCTCTCGTCTACAATCAAGGAACTAAGTTGATCTGAGATCAATTTCAAACTTGCTTAAAACTGCAGAATAAAACTGCTGCATGAACAGTGTTACACTCTGCTGGGAATGGAGGCACGTAGGAATGAAATCCAACAAAATGGCAGATAGGCTGACCAGAGAGGAAGCCGAACCATGCTGTAGGCTTGGAATGCGAGAACAAATTAGATTGGAGACCAAAAATATTCAGGAGTATTATTTCGTACTAAAATATACGAGGCTCGAAATTGGGAACAATAATGAAAAACTGTTTGTTTAAAAATAATTTAAGGATATTTGCTAGTTTTCTTAGTGGCCAATGCAGGTAAAAGAACCACCAAAACAGGCTTTTTATTGAGTGCAACAGCCGGTTTATATTTGTTGGTCATGGTGAGGAGAACCCAGAGTATATTCTGAAGAATTGTGATGCTTTATGTTCTGGTTATAAGTAGGCTAGCACCTGCCAGCAGATGGTGATCTGCTAACATTAGAACCAATCTGAATGCATAGATTCATCAGGAGAACAGGTTTATACAGGCAATTTAGGACCTTCATGGGATCCAATAAATTATCTTGGTTACAGTGTTCTGCTTCGACCACCTTCTTATAATTCTTTTGTTCTATTGTCAGTCGCATTCACACGTTGTGCATAGCTGACTTAACTGATATTTGTCGATTTTCATGTCAGTTAGATGAAAACACTACTTGCCGTATGCTGTCATTATAGAGCTGTAAGCAAGTAATATCTTTGCACACGAATCTTTCCAAAGGTTTTCTAGCTTCTGATCAACAAAACGTATAAATCTAACTCCTGCTCCGTTTCCTAATTTCCGATACAACACTTAAGCAACCTAGGGAATCCATATTGTTAAACTTTCGAGCATATTATTGCGACAGTGATAAGTCTACGCTCGGGATTCGTATGTATCTAATTGCAGACCTATTTTTCATTGCGGTGAGCATTATTCTTGCCCTAACAGAACATAATTTCTGTTAGCTCTTAAGAATATTTTGTATTAGAACAATTTATAAAGAGAAATTGCAGTTGCGAGCGGTATAAAACAGAATGCCGAAATAAAAAATAGTATGTATTTTCAACTGTATTGTATAAATATTATACACACTATAGTAAGTAAAGTACCATTAAACAAAATAACTCTTGTGTCTCACAATAGAAAAAACAAAACATAAAATAAAGAATTTAACAAGTGGGCGGACGATATTTGGGAAGCATAGTATTGGATGTTAGGGGCTACAAAACATAAATCGGAACTTTTTATAGCATCCAACAAATGAAAATTGGTGAATTTTTTATCAATTTAAATTTAGGAAAAATGGTTCTCATTTACATGTATGGGTTAACATGAATTTTTTTCTCATTAAAGACATTTAATACTTTTTGTTTGACGTATTAAATTTTTTGCTTGAAAAATAAAATCCTCTTAGAGAATTTTTTTCCCTTAAGAAAAATTCTTAAAATAATAAATCTGCTTTGAAGTTTGGTCTGTCAAATGACGGGCGAACAAACATAAAATTAATGGAATTTGAAATAAGGATAAATAATACAAAACAAAAAAATTTAAATTTAAACGACAAAGAGTTTTAGTATAATGCATTTAGAACCGACAATCAAGCAGGCGTGTTTCTTTGCATTTGATTTTTAGACGTTAATGATAGAAATATTTAAACTTATAATTTAACTTGGTGACAGTTGTTTGATATACTAAGCTTTGGAAATATTGGATATGAATCATAATAACGTCAGAACCGTCCAGCTTGAAATGAAGTACTTACCGAGATTCATTTATTGGCTGGGACTGAACACTATACCTTTTGCAAGTAAATTAAGTTTTAAGAAGATTTTACATCCTAAAAATAAGTGTCGTATTGTACAAAAGTTATCAAAGCTATTGCGTTTTCTTGTTTTGTACAAAAGCTGTTATCACTAAGATGAACTCTTTGTTATAGATTTATGATTTTTTACTGAAAACTATTATTATGTACTAAGCAAACTGTTGTATTTTACAGCTGTCAATTTGTAATAAATTTCTCGTTTTGTTATAGAGCTAAAGTTTTGTACTAAAAACTTTCCTTCTGTACTAAAGTGTCTGTTGTGCCATAAAACTGTCGGTTGCCCTAAAATTTTCGTTTTTTGTTTATTTCCTTTTTTTTACTAAAACTTTTGTACCAGAAGTTTGTTTCGTAAGAGTCTCTTTTAATTGAAAAAAAATTTTGTGCCGAAATTCTCCTTTCGTACGTAAACTGTGCTGAAACTGTCGCTTTGTACGAAGACTCTCGTTTTGTACTAAAAGCACGGTCTTGCACAAACATTAGCTTGTTGTGCCAAAGTTATTGTTTTATATTTAAACGGTTGTTATTTTTACTAAAACTGTGGTTTTGTACTAAAATTTCCATTTTGTCCCCGAAATCTCAGGTTTTAATAAATCTCTTACTTTGTACTAAAATTATACTTATAAGTCAAATCTTTCATTTTGAACTCAAACTGTAATTTAGTACTAATACCAATGCTAAAACTATCGTTTTGTACTTCAACCATAATTTCGATTTGTACTAAAACTATAATTTTTTTCAGCTTTTGTTTTCAAGTTACACAGAGTGGAACATTTTTTTTTTACTAAAACCAGCTATTCTTCTGTTGGTACGGCTTAATATTAAAACTTATTAAAGTCCACTTTGTTAAAAAAATAATCTTTTTTTGCGCCATTGAAAAATATTACCATAAACAATTTTTGGCTTTAAGCATAGTTTGTGTTTTTATTTTCCCTGCAGTCTGATAAGATTGTTTTACTTTTTGCTTTATCCACATTTAAATTCAAAGTTAAACAACATTTTTTATTAATGTCACAATCATTGTTCTTGTTACTTTTTTTAAAGTAAATAACGTTCTGCGATGTCACTTTTGCGGACCAAATATATTTATCACAAAAAAAAAGAAACTTACAGACAAACAACGTATTTTACACTCGTTTGGCACAACATTTTTTACCCAAAGCGAAACACCGAAAGACAATATTTCAAACTAAAATGAAGAATAAAAATGTATAAGAAAAATTCATTTGATTTGATTTTTTACTAAAGTTTTTTTTTTACAGAAAAAAGAGGACAACAAATAAATGGAACCACGGGAAATAATATATCCACAGTAAAATAAATTGTGCTTTTATTAATTTTTAAATACCGCAATTTTTTTTAGTGCTAACGAAACGATGCCAAAAAGAAATCGCAAAGAGAAAGAGAGACAGAAACAGAAGAAAAAATAAATCAAAGAAACATACGCTGATTGCCTTTGAGAGTATTTTTTAATAAAATTAAATCGTTTGCTATCAATGATTTTACGTGAACTAATTTCATTCCAACCAAATTCAATGTTGCAGCTCTTTTAAAGAGATCACGTTGGTTCATTTATGTTCACCAGTTTAAACAACATGGCAGAGTTCTAAGAAAAGTGATCTTTTAAGTGGTTCACATATAAAGAATGTATTTTGAAGTATGAAAATAGGGAATTTTTCAAAGGATTAAATACTGAAAGGAAATAGCTTCTAGGCTAGAAAGGTATCGAAAAGGTGTCCACCCGAAACAGTAGAAATTTGATTTGAGAAATCTAACGGTAGTCATAAAGTTTTGAGATGTGTTCAAAAAAGAACACTCTTCGCAAGAGGAAAGAAGGAGAGGATGGTGCTTAGATACAATAAAATTGCCATTTTCCAGATAATTGATTTTGTGAGGAGACGTGTCAGGTCTTATTTGGCTAAACTTGTAGTTTTAGGCTGTATCTGTAATTTGATAAAAATAGCCAGTTTGGCGTTCGACAATTTATTTTTCAAATGTTTTTTAAAAGACATGTTAAACGTGAATTCAACTCCAAGGTATTTGTATGAGTTAACAATCTCGATCAGTTCATCACCATATTTCCAATTCATATTTGAAGAAATCCTTGTACAATTACGAAAAACTATAATTTTGGATTTTTCAAGGTTTACTTTTAAACGCCAAGTTAAACAGTAGCTACGAAGTTTGTCTATCATAGTTTGTAAGCCGCAAGAAGAGTCGGAAAGAATAACAATATCATCAGCATATAAAAGTATTTTGACATTGACACCAGCAACGTTAACACCTCCTGGAAGTTGATCAACTAAGTCATTTGTGTATAAAGAAAACAATAGTGGGCTCAGGATGCACCCCTGTTTTACTCCAATTTCTACATAAAATGAGTCAGAAAAAGAACTGCCATATAGGATTTTGCTTTCAGTTGTTTCATACAAGCCCTGTAGCAATCTAACTATTTTGGTTGAAAGCCCTAGACGAGACAGTTTATAAAATAAACAGTCCCGAGGAATAGTATCAAATGCACATGAAAAATCAACAAAAAATGCATAGGTATTTTTGCCATTTGCCTTATTAATATGCACGATATTTGACAGATTGAATATATTGTCTACAGTGGAGTAATTTTCTCTAAAACCGGCTTGATATTCATTTAAAATGTCATTATAATCAATCCAGAAAGTTAAGCGGTTGAGGATAATTTTATTAAATATTTTGCCTATAGTATCATTCAAAGATAGCCCACGGTAATTTGCTGGGTTATTTGGATCACCTTTTTTATGCAGTGGTATTATGGTGGAATTTCGAAAACATGCTGGTATTTTTTCATGTAAAAAGATTTTGTTGAATGTATTTAATAATTCTTGCTGAAAAACAGCAGGAGCATATTTGTAGAATTCAAATGTAATGCCATCATTACCTGGAGCTTTATTCGTCTTCAATGTTTTAATAACCGTTAAGAGTTCGTAGTATTCAATTGGCGAGGCTAATATGGTATCAATGTAGTAAGGCATACACCAACTAATTGTTGGAGGCTCATCATTTCTTTTCGACATACTGCTAAAGTACGAATAAAAGTCATCAACACATAAGTTAGAGGAAGATACGAAATTACGAGTTTTCATTGTATTTGACAGTTTCCACCAATCACTAGAAGTTTTTACTATATTTAGTAGCTCTAAATTTTTATTGAATAATTGTAGTTTTTTAGTTTTGCAGACCATGATGTATTTACGTCTAGAGATTATGTAACGATTTTTATTTTGTATACTGTGGTTCTTTCTGTAATATTTAAGGTTCTTTTTCATAACTGCATGTAATCTAGCACACTTCCAATCAAACCATTTTTGCTTGGGTTCAAAACGAAAAGAGCTATTAGGAGATTTAATATCAGCTTGCTTGATCATGATAGTTAAATTTGAGACGTAGTCATCAATAGGTGCATCTGTATTATAATTATATTTAGAGTTAGTAACTATGGCATTCAGTTTTTTTGCATATTCATCTGCATTATTTTTGCGCCAGTATAATTTGTTTAAAACAGTTCTATCTCCACAATTATGTCTGCCAGGTATTAGTATTTTTAGACATATGGGCATATGATCCGAGTATGGCTTATTGCCAATAAAAAACTCTTCAATGTATTGCAGAGAGCTATAAGAACATATACAGTAATCAATAACAGAATTGCCCCTCCCACCATGAAAACTAAATTCGCCCTCCGCATCATTCAGGGTTCTTCCATTAAGAATAATTCCACCAAATTCATCAATTTCCGACCTTCAGTATTAAAAGTTTTGTCCTTAGAGTGTCGTGTTTCCCGGATATGTATCCAGTTCTTTAATAATTCTGTATCTAGTAATTGCTCCTCGGATAATCTAGCATTAAAATCTCCTATTAATAAGTAGTTTGTAGGACTTAAACTCTCCATAAATTGCTGTAATAATTCAAAATCATTGTTCCAGTTTGTGCAGTTCAGATACCTTGGTATAACATAGAATAGTGTGTTATCGATTCTTAGAGTTAAAACAATATTTCCCAATATATTTGTAAATTTTAATAAATTCGTTCGTTTCAACAACTTTTTGAATCCATACAAGCAACCACCACTGGCCCGTCCCGCATTGTATATTTTCGTTGCCGGTATCCATTGTAAAATGTAATCTTTAAAATAGATTTCAAATGACTTTTGTTTATCCTCTAACACATGTGTTTCAAATAAGAAAAATATATCAAAATTACGCATATATGCTATAAAATTGCCAAACTTTATTGCTTTTAGAAGATTTGCCACATTATATGATATTAGGTTAAGGGAAATGTGTTGCTATTGGGATTCAGTAGTAAACATCTCATTACCGTCACTGCTGCGTGTTTCACTTAAAACTGTTACATACAAGCACCCACAATCCGTCATAAGATTTTGCATAACAGACAAGTCATCATTAGAATAAGCCATAATTTTGCCCTTTACCCATGTAAATTTGCTGTTATTTACATATATACAAAATTCTCCAAGTCGAACCTTGACACTTTTATTTTTATTTTTAATTCTCCTGCTTATCTGTCGTAGATTGTTTCGCATGCATTGTTCATCGTCCGTGAAATCTTTTTGAATGTATATTTTAGTGTCTTTTAATTTTCCTCTTGCTGATAAAGCCATATTCAGTTTCAAATTAGACCCCAAATTAAAAACAAAATGTTTTCCTCTATTCAACATACGCGTTGATGAAATATTCACATTTATATTTAATGTATTTGAACAAATTTTATTTTCTCCAGTATTTGAGTTATATTATTTTAATAACAATAACATTTTGCATCACTTATAATTTCTTATAATTTTCTAGTTAAAATTGTTATATTGCCATTTTTAATAGCTGTTCCCATCCTCTTCTTGTGTATGCTTGACATCATTAAAATGTCAACAGCACTAATTGCAAAGTTCTCGCACAAAAAAAAAAAAAAAATATGAAAGCAAAAACTTGAAATTAATTAACTTGGTGGTACATTTGTGATAAAATATAATTGTTCTACTCTAATTTTGTTCTGCGCCAGTATTAATGATAAAAATTTATTCACCCGCATACATACATACATACATTACAAATTGCTAACACCGAATTGTCTTACCAAAAAAAAAAGTGATTGAGAAAAAATATTGAAAAAAATAAAACAAAAGAAAATATCAAAGCAGCCAGCAGATTGTAGTCCGCCTGGTCAATTGTGGTATAAGTTTAAATCTCCAACAAAAGAATTGCTATTTTCGTTTTCTACTTTAGCATTTTATTTTTGCTCTCTTTTCTATAAATTTCAATATTTTCAATAAAATTTTTAAGAGTTTTTTTTAGGTCGTTTGACAAAAAAAAGGCTATTAACGAAAATTGTAATAAATGAGAAGTTCTTATAATAGCACAAAAAAAAATGGAAAACGAACTGCAATAAGAGGTAGAATAAAACAAAATTTCAAAGATTTCCAATGAAGCCAATCGTGCTTAATTAAAGGAACAAAAGCATTTTCTAAAGGATTAAAAAACATCAACGTTAAAGAAAAATTTGCAAAAAAGGATAATTAAGCCTCTATGAAAGAGTGCTAGAGTTTTGATAAATTTAAGTTATTTGCTGCAATCAGTATTTTGAAGTTCTTTTAGATTCAAGGGGATATAATAAACTAATCACAAGCAAAGAAGTCCAAAATTCGACGAGGGTAGAAACATAAAACAACTCCAATAATGTTTCTAAGCTGCCTGTATAGAAAGAATTTTCTTATTGATTTATTGTCCTACGGTCAATGATATAACTTTCAAGCAACGTCTAAATTATTACAGTACTATTCATGTACATAAAACAGTACTAATTTTATTTAACTACAAAATTAAATCTTGCAATAATAAATTCCTTTCATTTCATTTCATTTCATTTCATTATTTAACTGCGTTCTTTTCTCTAATGAGCTTTTCTTATTAGAAGTTATCCTTAATACTGCCATATTCATTTCAAATCCTATTTCTGATTATAGGCGATTTAAAGCGTCTAGATTCTCCTAGTGTGTAAATATATGGTAGGCTTTACAAAAGTGATATAAGTTTAATGTTTTTTTTTAATATGTTTTTATATTTTCTGATAATTTATGCAGAAATTTTCTGTTGTTGTAGAGTATTTTTATTCAGTAGTAAAAATTTTTAAATGAGCTTTCCGAAAATATACACATTATAAAACGTGGAAGATTTCGTAGAGTAACATTAAGATATTAAGATATGAGATACAGAACAGAATTAAGATTTTTTTAATATACATAAACATATACTGTTCCATTTCATATGTAAATGGTTCCTGATACGATTCTCTTGGCTGAATACAAAGTGTATTTTCTATAGGCCTGAGTTTATCGAAAGATAATCTTGTAGCATCATAATTTTAATTTGACTAGCAAATTCACAAATCTCCGCAAAGAATAGTCTAGCGGCGTTTAATCGCATGATTCTCAAGGCCAATTTACGAGTCTGAAAAGTGAAACTGTGCGGTTATCAAACGTTTCCTATAATAAATCAATTGCGGCACGAGCTGTGGACATGTTACAAAGTCTGTTCAACTGATGAATAAAAAGTCAGTAATAATGGCTCTTTATCGGTAACGTTCTGACCAGCGTCGTTTTTAAAGAAGTATATATTAATGATTCCACCAGCCAATAAAGTGCACCACTGACCAATAACTTTTTCTGGATTTAACGGTGTCTAAACATACACTTGTGAATTATTATTACTTTAAATACGGCAGTTTTTGTTTATCGCTAAACGAAATAATTAATAAAAATTAGGATCAACGCTAATCTAGTTTTTGACCCGTTAACCGAATCTGTGCCTTGCTAAGTGGTGGAATTTTGTAAACACGCAAATCAAGATCTTTTAGCAAAATCTTCCAATGGTGGACATACTAATATGGGTCTTCTTCTACGCTATGCAGTACAGCAGCGACTTCTTCTGTTCGCTTTATACGAGGTCTCCGTGGATGAGTATTATCATTTAGAGTAAACATGGTACAAAAACACTCTATACGAGGGCTGCTATATATATTTCTGGCCTGGCAACACTGAGTGCTGCAAGTGCAATCTGACATTTCCATTGGAAAGTTTGTCATTTTTAAGCATAATCGTACTCAAAACGTTTTGACGTACGACCATTATTTGTGTTGTTTACAGTGACTTGAAAAAATTATTATAGAAAAAAATGGAATTAACTCGTGAACATTTTCGTGCCATCATTTTTCTCAACTTTCGACGTGGATTATCACGACAAGAGTGCATTGATGAACTTAAATCTTTGTATGGAGATAAAGCACCGTCCTATAGCACTGTGAAAAATTGGTATAATGAATTTAATCGTGGCCGAAGTTCGCTCAAAGACGAATTCTGTGAAGGTCGTCCAAAAACGGCTGTTGTGCCAAAGAACATTGATGCCGTGCGTGAACTCATAATGCAAGATCGACATGCGACATACCGAGAGATAGAGACATCCTTGGACATTTCTTCCACCAGCATACATTCGATACTGCATGAACACCTGGCCGTAAAATAGGTTTGTTCTCGTTGGATCCTGCACAATTTGAAAGTCGCTCAAAAAAAGGCTCGTGTCGATTGGTGCAAAGAAATGTCGCAATAATACATTGCGGTGCTTCAAAAGACGTTTATAAGATCGTCACAGGTAACAAGTCATGGATTTATGCGTATGAGTCCGAAACGAAACAACAATCGACCGTGTGGGTCTTCAAAGACGAGTAAAATCCAACGAAAGTTGTTCGTGGAAGAAGCACTTCGAAGCAAATGGTCGCCTGTTTCTTCTGAAAAACTGGTCATGTGGCGACTGTTCCGCTTGAGCAACGTAGGACGGTCACTTCTGAGTGGTACACTACAATTTGTTTGCCTGAAGTCATCGGAGGAATTCGAAAAACCAACAAGAGAAGACGAATCATTGTTCACCATGACAATGCGAGCTCTCACATATCGGCTCAAACCAGTGCGTTTTTGACCGGCCAAAACGTCGAATTAATAAGTCATCCGTCGTACAGCCCTGACTTGGCACCTAATGACTTCTTCTTGTTTCTGCACATCAAGAAAAAAATGCGTGGTCAATGATTTTCGTCGCCAGAAGAAGCTGTTAAAGTGTTCAAAAACCATGTTTTAGAGGTGTCTCAATCGGAGTGGAAAAAGTTCTTCGACAACTGGTTTGAGCGCATGCAAAATGTATAAATCATGCTGGAGAATACTTTGAAAAACAACAAAACCATTTTTGATTATAAATATTCGCATTTTCACTATTAGGCCAGAAATATATAGAGCAGCCCTCGTAGTTATTAGAATTTATTGCCCTGCTGGACGATTATGTTGACCGTAAACTGAACGTAGTGCTTGAAAAATGTTTTCAGCAGAACTATAATCTTCAAACTAAATTTGGAAGCGTTGTTTATACGTCATTTAAAATGCCAAACCAAACTTAGCATAGATCTCTTGAGTGTTACCAGATTAAAATTTTACACGTCTATGAAAACACTGTATTGTTTCAAGGTTATCAGCATTAAAAGTGTTTAAAGCATTTAAATATGTAGTATGATGGCAACAGTTTTGAAGATTGCGGGCCCTAAAGCACAACCTTAAAGAAGTAGACTTAAAATATATTTATTAATATTAATTTTAACAAGGCAAGTTCTTATTTCGTATGTCAATCACTTATGAAACAAGAAACAAAATCTCAGGTGGATAAAAAGAAAAATCTAAAAAATTTAAACTTTTACATTTCAAAAGAAATTAAAATGAAATTACATTTAAACGATAAACATCAATACTTCTACGGTACAATTAAAAACGAACTAGTGAAGTAAACGACTCAATATACTTATCATTAAGATGAAAACAGAATCTATTCGAAAAACTTAATTGTTCAAATATTAAATCCAAATTATTGTATTGTTTATTAAGGACACAGATATCTGTTTTAAAGGAGTTTTATTTCCCCAAAATAAAGGCAACATAAAACATTGAAATCAAGCATTCGATTATTAACATAATACTTTGAATTAATTTTTGTCTTTATTAAAAGCCACATACTGTATAGTATTTTGAATAAGATTGTTATAAAATGAAACTTTACATACGAGCAATTCTTTTTGTATTTACTTTCTTTTTTCAACATAAACGGAAATTTTTTCGTTTTCGTTTTGTCGTTTTCGTTCGTTTGTTTAATATAATCTTAAGTAAATAAAGTATATTCAAAAACTATTATAAAAAAATTTAACTAAATTATACTTTCTTTTCTGACACATTGTTGGGGTTGAATATTAAATAGACAAAATTATATTTGATTTCTTAGGAAATAGTTTACTTTTATCTTGAAGCCATAAACATTTAGTTAAAATATTTCTTCTATTTGTTGACGACCATTTTTACTTGCACTAAAGATAAATTTAAGGTTCCTTTCACGTTTTTGTGATTATCTTCTTCTTATCAACTTTGTAATAGCTGGTGGGTTTTTTGGTTTTTAACCACAAAATAGATAGCAATCATAATTTTTGTTTGACCAAAAGTAGTCACTCCTTAAGGTTATTTATTTTTAATTACACTTATTTTCTACGGCTCAATTAATATAAGCCAGCAACAAAGCCCTCTAGCAAAGTGGCAACTTGCCCTTAGGAATTATATCTATATCTTTCAATTATTAGCTTAGTTTGCCATTAAAATGATAATTATGCAACATTTATATAAATTTAGTTTTATTTTGTATTTTTTTATTTTTGATTGCTTGACAAAACTACATTAAAGTTGGCGATGAGTTGAGCTCCTCAAACAATTTTGTACTTTCAAGAATATGAAAGACATCATGTGCAAATAAAAGTCTACGACAAGTTGCATGAAGTAATTAAGGATCATTTTTTCAAGATATAATAAGAGAGTAGAAATTTTACTTAAAAAAATAATAAAAAACAAACTTGCTGTGAAAATAGTCCGTTAAACATTTTTTAGCTTTAATTTTTTTCAAAAACTGTACTTTAACAAAACCACTAAATACTAATTTAAATAAAGGAACTTTCGTGAAAACTATGTTTGTAAGTAAGTTCTTTAATGAAAGTTTGTGATGTATTATTAAAAAATTCTCTTTTTCTCTTTCTTTCTGCTTAGAAAGTGTGTTTAAGTAGATTTCAGTTAACGTTTTAAGCATATTACTATGTTCATTTCGCGCGAAATGTTATAAAAGTCTATACAAAAAAAAAAAAAAGTACTGCGAAATACATAAGAAATAATGTAGCCGAAGTAGTACGTTGTTTATTTGTGAAAAAGTTATGAAATGTTTTTTGCAGCATGTTTTCCAACTAACAAGTGTTCTTGGCAATATTTTTTTCAACTACGAAATAACATAAGCAGCACTCTTTTCGTACGGAATTTTTTTAAAACAATTTAAAAGAGAAAAAATGAAAAAAGTGGACATTTAAAAAGAGAAAAAGACAAAAATTAATTTATTGATGCAAAAAAGCGTTTGCTCATTACTGCAGTTAAAAACCAAAAACATATAAATAAGTATGGGATAAATTCCAAGTCTGGATGAGGTGAATGAGTATTTATTTCTCTTCGGCTTTAGTAAATTTTAAATTTTTTTCCAGACAATATGGAATTTTTGAAGGCGATAAAAACGATAATTATTTTCTAAAACGCTGTGTTGGCACTAGTAGCTAATTGGCAATTTTTCCAAGTAAAATAATATATGTTCCTCAACTTTTTTCGCAAAATGTTCTTTATATAAAAAATAACAAAATTCAAAAATTTCTCTAATACGTTTTCATTAAAACTGTGTTTCCAAAAGTAAAAAGGCTATTTTAAAAGGTAAAACGTACCTAATGGGATTAACAAAATGTAAGCCTTAATTTATCTTTTTTAACGCTTCATTATTGAAGAATATACCTTTTTAAAAAATGTATTAAAAATACTTTTTTTACTTAGTACCTTTGAAAAGTATTTTTAAACAATTTTTTTTAAAGACTATTTTTGTTAAATATCACTTAGATAATCAGGCAAGTAACACATTTCGTTTGAATTCGTTTAACCATGCCGATCGATTTTGTTTTATTTTTCCAGATTCTGGTTGAATCTCCGATCCTTAATATAAAAGTGCCAATATTGCACAAAAAAAAATTTAAAAATTATAAATAACAAAATTTCAAAGAAAATACTTTACACTTTGGAATCTAAAAAAATTTTCGTTTCTCGTTTTCTGGTGAACCAATTTACAGAATAGAAACCGCTTTCGATCGGAACTGAGTTCTGTGACATATCTGAATATATTACAACAAATAAATCAAAGAAGTACTTTTTTATTTTAAGTACGATGGGAGTTACTTTCTTTAAAAAAAATATATCAAGTTTTAAAATAGATACTTTTAACAACCTTTTTCTTATGAAGTATCTTGATAAATTATTTTTTTTTAAATTTAAATTACCGTTAAAAATAAATACCTTTTTAATTTTTTTATCTACGTATTATTATTGTAATAAAAATAGTACGATTTTTTGTCTATTAAAAGCAGCTTTTAAAAAACTTTATAATAAAAAAGAATTATGTTTCTGTTCTTCTGTTTCGCATTCATCACGATGTTTTATAAGTGCTAAAACTGATTGTCGAAAAGTATTTATCAATCGCTTTTTTTCATCACTTCCTCTACAGAACTGAATCGATATTTAGTATGTGTTCGTTTGAACTAATCACGATAACCCCAGGCGATGTCCAGTTTTTATATACACCGTGGAGTGCGGCTCTTATCTCTGCGAAAAACTTCTGCAGGCCACAGATTGCATGCTATAAGGGAAGGTCGGTGGAAGCGGTTCTCACTACGAGTGAGTATGCTTTCATTATTGGATGCCCTGCGGAGCAATGTGGTAAATTAGAAGATTACGGAGTGCTGAACTCGGCTCTAGCACTATGAGAAAGATTGTAACAACATGAACATTGCAACAGGGGGTCATATCTCTACTCTCGGTGGAACCTTGTGGTAAATGAAATACTTCTGATACTGGGCAACAGACGCGTAAAGGTGGTCGCTTATGAAGATGACGTTAAATCCTTATAAGGAGGATATTTCCTCCCAATATAATTGAACTCAGGGAATCGGCACTGGATCCACTACTTGCTTGGACTAGGGTGAACGGTCTTGGGGTAAGTCCAGAAAAGAATGATTGTCAAAAGTATTTACCTCCCCTTTATTACAGAATCGATATTCAGTATGCGTTCATTTGAGCTCACCACAATAGCCCTTAGTTGATGTCCAGTTTATATACGTGCGGTGCAGTACGGCTTTTATCTCTGCGTAAAACTTCTAAAAGGAAGGTCGATGGAGCGGCACTGCCCGAGGTGGTCGGTACGCTAGAAGAGATACCTGTTTTGAATATAGACGGCGCTTTTAATAAAGTGAGTATATTTTCGTTATTGGACGCCCTATTACGAGAGGTACATCGCAACGGGGAGTTATCTCTCGTTTAACCTTGGGGTAGACGAGGTGCTTTTGGTATTGGGCAACAATCGCTTAAAGGTATTTGCTTATGCAGACGAAGTTAAATCCTTATTAGGAGGATATTTCCTTCCATGATAAGTACTCGTATACTCAGGGATTCGGCTCTGGATCAGACTACTTGCTTGAACTGGGGAGAACGGTCTTGGAGTAAGTCCAGAAAAGAATGAACTAGTTCCATAAAAAAGTACAAAAGTCCACAGTTAAGGCTGCCTAAGATGTGCTGCGTCAATCTGTAATTGTTAAAAGTATCAAAAATTCTTGCTTTTATTCTCGGCTCAAGGATCTTGTGATGCGCAATGATTAGAACAGGAATGAAATTGCCTCTATGTATATTTTACGTGTGCAAAAGTACTTTTCGAGGGCATAGTGTCTTAAACCATTCATTTTACACTAGATGTACACGGTGGTGATCAAACTTGTGCTGGCTAAAGGTACACCTTTCTCTTTAAGACAAGGTACAAAATTTGGAGAGTCTTGCAGTCACTGCTGCAATAAGATAAATTCGTCAAGCCATTCTGGGAAAAATATTAAATCTGATTCTCCTTGATGCATACATCAAACACGTGTCTGCCAGGTCTATCCTAAGACTCAGGGAGTCGGACGATTTAAGACACACTCATTTTGTACGTTATGCAGGTGGAAATATCGTGGAAGAGCAGACTTTCTACTTGACCCCTTATATAAACTTCGACAAACCTTTGCAGGAATTAATGGAAGAAGAACATAGTATCGGTTTACATATGGTTTCAAGATGGAAACAGGTATTGGATCGCATATTTTCTCTGAGCAACTTGACCTTTTGGTCTCGCTCAGACTACCCGATGCCTGTATTGTATTCTAGGCTAAAATATATGCTCTCTTGGTAGCGATAAGGAGAATTAGGGAACGGCTATGGGTGTGGTTTGGGTTCCGTTGTGGTTTGGGTTCCGGGACATGAAGGCATTGATGGATGAGCTCAAGGAGTAGGAACTTAAGAAAACAGCCCTCAGGTGTTCCTTTGGGAGCAAGTTTAGATTGTTTAAAACTTTTTCGTCCTCACTCAACAGGTATAGAAGGGGTGCTCTACTTGCTCTCAAAAGTCAGTTGATTTCGATTCTGGTGGGCATCATAATGGGGCACTGTGTGATCGGACATGTATCGGAAATTCCAGGACTGTTTTTGACACCCCCTTTTCTTGCAATCGTTACACGAAAGCAAGCTTCTATAATCTGATTACTTCAAGTATACGATATATAAGAAATAAATTAAGATCAGTAGGCATCTAGACATCGAGTTATAAGTATTTTAAGGTTTCTATTCACTAAGAATCTTTTGGTGTACAAAAGGATTATATCTTTTAAAGAATTCAGATGTTTCCGCCTGCCTTTTTATTGCACAGTAATTTATTGCTTATAATTTTCATATATATAATGGTCCAGCCCAATACGTATAAAGCTTAGAAATACGAAGTTGAGATAGTCAAAAAGGTGTAACAAAAGTTTAAGTTATGATTTTTGCGGACTTTAATAATATTTTTTAAGGAAATATTTTAATTAAATAAAACTAAATTTTATCAATGTGTGAACCTACAAAATAATCGAATAATTAGGATTACATTGTTTTTACTATATCGGTCTCACCTTAAATATCTTGTTCGCTATAATTTACTTGAAAGCATTATGTATTTGCCATACGATAAAACAAAAACTAATGCAGATAACTTTTTTCTATTTATTGAATTTTTCACTGATTTGAAAACTTTTCTAAAATTTACAGATAATAATCAGAGAAGTGCAAATAATATTTTCTGACGATTGTGTTAGAAATATTTTATTTGCTCCACTTCTAATAACTTACAGTCATGGAAAAAATTCTACCTCCATATAAATTATTAATACAAAGTTTATTGGATGGAGCAATTCAAGCTTGAATTACAAGGGATGGTCAATCCCAATTAAGTTCTTCTATTTATATTTGTTTATGTTTATGTTGATATTCTTACCATAATATAATTCGCAAATTTTTTTTACAATCTTTCCTTATTTTGACTCAAAACTCTGCAATAAAATCATCAAATCCCTGATTTTTCTAGAAGTTATATTTACCGCCTGGAAATGTAAATTAATTTGCAATTGTCATTCTTACACAGAGTTAGTGTTTGTTTTTGATAAATGAAATTAAATTTGTACGATCGCCTTATAATTGGCGATAACATAAAGTTGTATTCGAATACAACAGTTATTCCTTATATGCTCAAAAAAGTAAATCTTACAAAATTATAAAATATTTTCAAATTTAAAGATTGTTAAATAATTTTATATTAAGTTTGTACTTACTTAGTTTAAGACATGTCACACATTGCGATCGGAATGGTTTTTAATTTGTATTAACCTTTTGGTCAAATTTGTTTTATATTCTACAGATTTCGATCGATTTTGTTTGTTCATAAAATATGCTAAATCTCCACTTTTTTATACCCTTCACCACAGATGGAAAAATGTGCATTTAAGTACGCCAATTCGTTTGTAATTTCTGTGGTATTAATTTCCGAACCCATTGAGCGATGTCCGTCTGTCCTTAACTGTGTTGAAATCAATTTTGCTTAGGCACTAGATAAGCTGGACTTCAATCGATCAGATATAGATTTACAAATTTTGCCATTTTGCTATTAGTAATATCGGATCATATCCTTCGAGGCAGCGGACGAAAAACCACGCCTACCTCTAATTTTTCCATATCTTTTTTTTACCTTTTGTTTGAAGGTGGTTGCGTTTACAATTTATTCACCTTTGAATAATTGTTCACCACGATTATATTAGCCCTTTTTTGGAACAGAAAAAAATAATAGTAGCAAAAAATCGCTTACGCCGATTTATATACACATGTGGTTATAGATATATGGTGAAGGGTATATAAGATTCAGCATAGCAGAATATTTCACAATTACTTATTAGTTTTCGTATGGCGAAACTGGCCACACCAAAGTAGCAGAGAAGCTAAAAAAACTTTACTATAAAAATCGCAAAAAAATAAAATTTGAAAGAAAATCAATTCCACTCTAAAATATTAAAGTAGTTTCATTTCGAAGAAATTTTTCATTTTTTTTGTGTTTTCAGATGTACCAATTTGAGGAACTGAAATCACTTTCGATCGGAATAAGGTTCTGTGATATGCCTGATTATTTTGACTATAATATATATAGACAACTGGTAAATAAATAAATAAAAATATTTTTTTGTTTAACAATTCGCGGCTTATTCTCAATGGAATCTGTATTTGTGAAGGGAATGTAAAAATATTTAGTATCTGGCTTGGCATCATTTATAAAATATTACTTCTTGTTGTGCCACATCATCGCATTTTAGTAATAAAATTTGGACATTACTTTTAGGTTATTAATATATGCGGAATATTTTTCGCATTTCTCATATGAAAGTTTAAGAAGTTTAATAAAAACTTTTCTTAGAAAATGTTCCGTTTATTTTTGTCTAGCATTTTTTTAAGTTTAAATAGATGATAAATAAGGAAGTTCCTTAAAGGATGTGGTTTTAAAATCGAATCTGATAACCTTTTACAAAACGATATCACTTTTTTTAAAGTTCTAAAACTGTTAAAACACGCGGCTTGAAAATGATGTTATCACACCGAAAGCGCTTGCCGAACATCCAAAGTACACAGCCAGTGACGACGGTTATTACCGAAAATTATAACAACAAAACAGCTTAATTTTAATTTTGTAGGAAATGAAAAGAGAAGGCTTTGTCGCAACTAAATCTCTAGAAGAGGCAATCTTAAAAATACGGACATAGAAATTGCAACCTGCCATAAAATATGTTGGATGATGTTTCAAAAGAATGAACCTTTAAAAAATTTGTCATAATATGTGTGGAAGAAATTCTCTATTTAAAATAATTTTATTGTTTGATAAAAGGGAAGACCAAAAACCATCAGCAAAATTAATATTGTTACGTTTTATCCTTTTTAGCAGGCAAACGTACGGATTCTTTTGATTGCAAATACCACTGTGGCTAAATTCTGTGTTCTTTTACTCTGTGGCTTTCTCTGGCTATACTTCTTGATCCTACCGGTCTTGTGAACCCTTGGTCTCGTATTTAGTAAACATGCGTTATCACCACAAACGTAGCCATCCACGCTACACTAATGTGTTACTCCGGCGAGACATGAACTACTCGATGCCTTGTTTAGTAACCTTAACCATCCACAGGCATCTCCACTACTCCTTTTATCCAAGCCAGTCATCTCCTTTAATCCAGTAGCCACAACACACGTCTGCCATACACTTTGTTGTTATACTGTTACACTTCCCTGCGCAACCGCTATCGTTCTTACATTTTATTACAAAGGGCTTCTTGACAATTATCTGTAGCTCTTATATTAAATTGGACACGTCCACTAAATTATCTGCCATGGCTTCACACAATAGTTGTCTTAGGCCTCTCGGGAGGTTTGTACTGCTGTTTATTAAATTTAATTGCATTATAACAATTATTATTTTTTCGTTGCACGCATGTCCGAATGCGGTATCGAACTCAGGACCCCCCGTTTTCCAGTACGCACCTCTACCAACGCAGCCATTGAGGCTGCTCAGCTTTTGTTGGCTAACTTGTGGTTTTGTTATTCTATAAACACACTATTAGTTGAATTAGCTTATTCACCACGCTCATACGGAAACAACTATAGGGGTTGCCAGATTTTATTATTCGTAACAATATGTTACCACTTTATAAAACTTCATGGAGCATAACAAGAGAGAAATATAACGATATGATAAGTTTATTACCCTATACACCGCCTATTCACCATAAATACTTCAAAATTCTAATATCAAAGAAAACTAAGTATAAAATATCTTCTTTTTATTTAAAAATGAAATAATTTGCATTTTTATCTTTTTATTATAAATAAAATAAACTCTTAATAAATTTGCTTACTCTTGTGTATAAATGTCTTCATTTTAACTGTTACTTTTGACGTAAAAATTTATTTAAGTAGAGCTTATGTCTTTAAAAATATGGACTTGAATTTGCTCCTGTTTTCATTTCTTCTAAAATGTTAATTTTGAAAGTGGTATAAGTCCATGTGGAGCTTAATAAATCCCTTATATTTTTAAATAATTTTAGGAATTTTTTTTCATAATAAAATTTACAAGGTGTATACTGTTAAAAACATTCCTCGAATTCATTAAAGTTGGCCGATATTTTTTAAATAATTTAAACGCAAGCCCTTAAGTATCTCAGTATATGAATAAAAGGATTTATACCACTTTCAAAACAATCAGTTCATATATGAGGCGATTTTTTTTTACGGAAAACGTTCGCAAATATTTGTAAATAATATTTTTAATTAATTTATAATTTTTACAAATTAAAATAAAAATGAACTTAAGCCTAATTAATTAATATATTTGTCATAATTTTTATTTTATTTTATTTTATTTAAAAATGGTGTATGAATAGTTGCTTCCTTGACTGTATTTGTGTAGTATAAATCCACATGTTTGCTACAGATCACAATAAATCCATTACTCATGTTGGATGTTCTGTTTGTTATACAAATATGGCTCTAATCTCTCAGTCAGATGTTGTACACATTTTTTTTGGTTGATTTGCTTACAAATTGAAAAAAATTATTTTTATTTATATTTACTTACCAATTTCAACCAAATATTTGTTATAAGCAGTTGATTTTTTTCATCCTAAAAAGACAAACAAAGGAGAAAAATTAAGATATTATTTTTTTGTGTGACAAATATTTATTAAGTAATTTAAATTTTATATTTTATTTGTTCTCATTTAATTTTTAATATTCATTTTAACTAAAAACAAATATTGTATAAAGATATGTTTAAAGAACATTATAAAATTTTATTCTTGCTTCGGCATGTCTTTCAAATTTAAATTATCTTTTATGAAACACTTGATTTCTTGCCTTTCTCTGTTAAGTCTATTTAAAACGACTTCATTTTGTATATCGCATTTGTATTTAAATCAACAAAGAAATCAGCAATTTGCAGTAAAAGCTGAATAAATAAACATAACAGAAACATAATTTTGTTGAGTGCTACGGGGGTTGTGACGAAATTTTCTGACTTAACAAGGAGAATGCAAACGGCAAGAAAAATATGCCTAAACTGTAGCTGGTCCATTTAAAAATAAATAACATTCTTGAAAATAAATTCGTGAATTTGTATTTTATCTTAAGTTTTGCTAAATAACATTTTTAATGTGTAGTGGGGTTTCTATGCCAATTTATATTAATTACAATCAATAATTTTTGATTTCACTAACCGTTCTGATATTCCTGGTACATAAATTAAAGACTTATAAATCAGTAGCTCAATTATATGTCTTGTATTTATATTATTCCTATTTTTATACTGTTTCATTAATCTATTAGTAAGATGAATAGGACAATTTTTATCATTTAATGCATTTCTAATATCACTAATGATAAGTATCCCTTCTACAAAATTTTTGCTGCATTTGTTATAATTCGTTTACTGTGTTTAGAATAGTAAATAGTGATTCTTCCAGAAGATGTTGGTTGTTAATATCAATCTATTAATAAATTATTTCCACTCCTAATGAGTAAAGTATCTAGATATGGAAGCTTTGAATCACATTGTGTTTCTATTGTAACCCTAATACAAGGATTAAATTCATTAAAAGTTTTAAGCCAATTATTAATGCCATTTTCTGATATTATACAAAATAAATCAACATATTTAGTTATTAATATTGTTTTAATTCTTAGCTTTCCAATACATGTGTCTAGTAGTTTCTCCATAACAATATCAGACACATTGGAGAAGCAGGAGACCCCATCGGTAAACCTTTCTGTTGTTTATAAAATTTACTATTAGGTTGGAAATATCTATTATTGTCTTTACAAAATTTAACAATACTTAGAAACAGACACTTTTCTATATTAGTATATCCTTCAATAATATTCTATTTATCCTCAATTGTGCTTATTGCTAGATCAAGAGGTGTGCTTGGAAATAATTACACTACATCTAATGAAATAAACTTGCATCATCTTTTATTTTTAGGTTCCTACTCTTATTTTTAAATTCTAAAGAGTTTTTAATGTTGTTTTTAGAATGTTCAGTTATCTTTTTTAGAATATTAGTTATATATTTACATAGTTCATATGATGGGGAACATGAGCAAATTGGTGTTAATGGAAAACTTTCTTTGTGTCTTTAATCTAAAAAGTTCTTCAACAAAATTATCAATTATTTTCTGTAATTTATTTGTAAGATCTTTAATCAATAATTTATAATTTATACTATTTTCAACAATATGGTTAATCCAAGTGTCGTAATCCTGTCTAGTTATAGCTACAGTTGCGTAATCTTTATCAGCATATATGAGTATATCCTTATTACTTTTTAATATGAGTATATCCTTATTACTTTCTAAAAAATTTTCAGCTTCTTTTACTTTATCTAATACAAACTTATCTCTATTCGTAAGCCTCATTTTGTTCAAATGATTATCAATTATTGTTGTTAGTTTTGTTCTTGCTATTTCCTGTTATTCTTTATCTTGTAATGTCTGTATAGAGTCTTTACCATCCGCAATCATTTTTAATATAGGAAATTCCTCTCTTCTTACTGGAAGTGCATGTTTTTCCTCTAATGAAAGAATCCATTATATTTCTGTCTTCTTGTTAAACTTAAAACCTAGTTCTTTCTTTTGTATATTACTAAGGCAAACAAACTTCTTCTTATGAATCTTATTTACCATCTCTTTTAACACATCTGCCATTCTATGTCCTAATTTCCTTTTCCTAGACGGAGATATCTCAATTTGAAGTTGTTTCAGTAAATTGTATTTATTTTTTAATGTTAATTTTAAAATTTTATTGTGTAAATGTTGTGTATACTTAGAAATACTTAATTGGACTGCCTGTGACTGCTTATTTTCAAAAATTCTTTTTATTTTATTTGATTTTTTTCTAGTTAGATAGATTATGAATTGAATAATTATTACATAAATTTTTAACATTGAAGTTTGAAATGAATTTTGGAAAATTATCGTACAATGACCAATCTTCCAATCCAGCTGGTTTTTATTTGATTCTTAAAACTAATTAAAAAGTTTTTTGTACGTAATTTTATGATCTTTTCCACTAAAATTCCACAGGTAAACGACAACAACTTTTCAATTTGTATGGGACGATTCTGTCTTCATTAACAGAAAAGTTACTTCTGCTACATTGCAAGACTTTTGCTATTGTAGTTCTCTTGCTACTTAATAATAATTTTTAAATTTGTAAGGGAGATACCACGTCTACTGTTCAAATCAAGTAAATTTTTCTTTACAGTATAGATATTAATGAGGGAGTTATTTCATAAAATTTCTAAGTGCCACCTATTACAGTTACTGTGTAATACGATGTTAAATATAAAGTTTGTATGAGAAGTGCCATCCAAATATGAAATATCCCAAAAAATAAGCACCAACCGCATATCTGATAACAAATTGTGAGAATTCTAGAAAGATCGGTGCACAAGTGTAAGCTGCCATAGCTTTCCTACAAACAAACATATAAACAACCATATGTTGTGCTTAGTATATATAGATTACTGCCTAAAAATTTAACACAAAAAAAAAATCTGGCACACAACTTTATTAAATATTCTAATAATTTCTTCTATACGTCAGCTATGAACTGATCAACTTATGTTTTAATCTTCATTCTCTGTAATAAATCTTCAGAATTACTACAAGTATTTTTCTTTTATAATAGTAATAGTGCTGTTAAAAGTGAATAGCAATAATCGATATTTTAAAGTATTATTGGTCGATTTCCTTATGTTGAATTTCTTTAAAACAAAATAAAATGATGAACTACAAGCGACTGTAATAAAACTTCATTAAAAAATAAAAGTTTATTTAGACAGTATTAGCAAATAATGGGTCGTCAATTATTCTGAAATACTACAAATTTAAAACAAAATGCGAATTAAATGTAACGAGGTGCTTTCTAATTTTATTTTAAATTTGAGAAATATTATAGCCTCTTCGGACATTACTCAATATACAGCTTTTCTGAATAAAAACCATTATTGAGCTCACTATTCCATACAAAATCTATTGCGCAATAACAACGAAATTGTTATAATATTTTTTTTTTCACAACCTTTATTTACAATGTATCCATTTAAGGATAATAAGTAAATTTGATACAATAAAAAAAAAACAAATAAAATGTTGAACTCGATTGAGAACAGCACTGTACTAAAATGTTATAATATTGAGTAGAAATTAAAGTACAACACTCTTCAGAAAATGTGATGAAAAATTTCGAAATTGGAACCTCAGACACAAACCAATTAAGTCTAAACCAAACTTATTTTGTCAATACGCAGACTATTGACTCAATAAAAGTGCATGTATGAACAAACTATTATTAAGTTATTACTTGTGGAACTGTAAGGCTTTACCTAGCAGCAGCAAATAATACGCGTTATAAACAATGCCAACTCATGTTATTATCCATTTGTCAGATAAACAGAGCTGAAAAATTTGTTACATCCGTCACAAAGAATAAAATTTGTGCCGGGTCATGTTAAACAGCCTCTGCGTCTCAGCTGTTTATTAAAAACAAAAAAACATGAGTTCAAATCCCATCAAAAGTTTAATTGTATAGAAACATATTTATCATGGAGCCGAGAAAGTCGATTTTTTAAAGCGAGTTTTAACAAAAAAATAAAAACAATTATTGCTTAGCCGTGGAAGATGAGATCGTGAAGGTAAAAGTTAATTAATATTGCATTATCATCTTAAACTAAGTCATTAGGATATTGGTACAACAGATCAGAAGAAGGGTCAAAATCTTAACGAAACAAGTAACAACGAAACAGAGATTTGTAGCAGTCGTGCATGAGTTGTTTGGGTCTTGTCGAAGCCAAAGTAAAAGACTGCATATGGTTTTAAAAGCACACATGTACTAAACAAGATATAGTAGAAACAAAAAAGCCTTAGAATTAAAAACTACTGAAATATAGAATAAAGAAAGCGCCGCAAAATTAAAATAAAAAAAATTTAGTAGTGATAGTGATTTGCAATCAACAACAAAAAAACCTCGCATGTTATGTATGAATAACGGGGAAAAAGTGTAACAATATTGCTTTGATTAAAGTTTGCAAACTAAATGTCAAAGTTCTCGTGTTCATTATGTAACCAATATTGTTGCCCAAGTATAAAAACCCAGTATTCAAGGCTTTCACAAAAAACATAAAAAAGTGGTGGCTTTATTCATAAAAAAGCCATAATGTTGAAAAAAGGATAAATCACGTACTGCCCTCCTACAGAAGAATATAAAAGACTTTTATGGCAAATATAAAAATTTTATCTAAACAAACAAGTGCATTTTGACATGAAGTTTGTGTGTGTTTTTTTTTTTTTTTTTTGTTTTAAACATTTAATTGAAATTTATTGTTTATTTATAAATATTTATACAAAATGGTAAACAATGAGATTTTTTATTATTTGTATGACAGAAGCGCTACTTCTCATTTTGCCTTGATAATAAATCACTTAATTGGCTTTTAATTGAAATGTTATTGTTTCTTAATTAAATTACACTTTACTTTCATAATGATTTGTGTTGTATTTGTTTTAAGTGTTTTTTTTTTCTCTTCTTCTGTTAGTGGTGCGTATATGACATATTTATTGCAATTAATATAAATCATACGTTGTGTAGTGTAGTTTAGAAGAGTCCAAGTAAAAGTAGTTATATGTAATGTAATAGTTTACACAAACTATACTTTGCAAAGATTTATCCGTGTGTTAAGCTTCTTTCTAAATAGTTATTTAATATTTTTTCGATAGGAAGTTTTGTTAGCTATTTGAGTCTTTTTGGTTTTTGTATATGAATTCCCTTTAGCTTAAATATATAGTCGATATACATGTAAGTGACATCAAAGGAAAACTTATGACTTCCAGATTAACAATATTATAATGATTTTTTGTTCCTCCATTTTTGAAATAACTTTTGTCTCAAAAACTGAAAACTCACGTTAGTTTTGTTTATGGAGCAATACGAGGGCTGCTCTATATATTTCTGTCCTAATAGTGAAAATGCGAATATTTATAATCAAAAATGCTTTTATTGTTTTTCAAAGTATTCTCCAGCATGATTTATACACTTTTGCATGCGCTCAAACCACTTGTCGAAGCACTTTTTCCACTCCGATTGAGACACCTCTAAAACATGGTTTTTGAACACTTCAACAGCTTCTTCTGGCCACGAAAATCGTTGACCACGCATTTTTCTTCTTGATGCGCGGAAACAAGAAGAAGTCATTAGGTGCCAAGTCAGGGCTGTACGGCGGATGACCCATTAATCCGACGTTTTGGCCGGTCAAAAACGCTCTGGTTTGAGCCGATGTGTGAGAGCTCGCATTGTCATGGTGAACAATGAGTCGTCTCCTCTTGTTGGTTTTTCGAATTTCTCCGATGACTTCAGGCAAACAAATTGTAGTGTACCACTCAGAAGTGACCGTCCTACGTTGCTCAAGCGGAACAGTCGCCACATGACCAGTTTTGCCGAAGAAACAGGCGACCATTTGCTTCGAAGTGCTTCTTCCACGAACAACTTTCGTTGGATTTTGCTCGTCTTTGAAGACCCACACGGTCGATTGTTGTTTCGTTTCGGGCTCATACGCATAGATCCATAATTCGTCACCTGTGACGATTTTATAAACGTCTTTTGAAGCACCGCAATCGTATTTTTGCAACATTTCCTTGCACCAATCGACACGAGCTTTTTTTTGAGCGACTTTCAAATTGTACGGGATCCAACGAGAACAAACCTTTTTTACGGCCAGGTGTTCATACAGTATCGAATGTATGCTGGTGGAAGAAATGTCCAAGGATGTCTCTATCTCTCGGTATGTCGCATGTCGATCTTGCATTATGAGTTCACGCACGGCATCAATGTTCTCTGGCACAACAGCCGTTTTTGGACGACCTTCACGGAATTCGCCTTTGAGCGAGCTTCGGCCACGATTAAATTCATTATACAATTTTTTAGCAGTGCTATAGGATGGTGCTTCATCGCCATACAAAGATTTAAGTTCATCAATGCACTCTTGTCCTGATAATCCACGTCGAAAGTTGTGAAAAATGTTGACACGAAAATGTTCACGAGTTAATTCCATTTTTTTCTATATTAATTTTTTCAAGTCACTGTAAACAACACAAATAATGGTCGTACGTCAAAACGTTTTGAGTACGATTATGCTTAAAAATGACAAACTTTCTAATGGAAATGTCAGATTGCAGTTTTGCCAGGCCAGAAATATATATAGCACCCCTCGTAAAATATGGAATTAAAATTGCCACAAAATCAAAACGCATCGGGATATTCTTAAAAAAATTTAAATAATATAGCTAAAAGAGCTTTTGTTAAAATAGTGAAATAAATTTTAAGTAAAAAAATGTAGAATATAAATTCCCGGAATGGGGAAAAATTGTCCCAAAAAAAAAAAAATAAAATTTTTTTCTTACAAAATGGGCTATCCTGCCTTTATTAATCAGGGAACTGTCAAATCCTTTTTGGAGTACGTAGCTCAAAATCTCTTAAAGTAATACGCTGCGCCAAAAGTACTAATTTAAGGTCGGCCAAAGTTAAAAAAATTATAAGCCAAATTTCTCCCAAAATAAAAGAGATAACCTACATATATTAAAGATGTTTTCGTAGTTTAATTAAATTTAAAAATCTTAACCTGTGCAGGGAACAGAGGGATTTTTTGTGCAATAAGTAATTTTTTCGACACTTTAGATTTAAAAATGTATTGATGCAGTTTTGTAAAAAATTGGTTCAGTATGAAGAATCCATAAATTGTATCTAAAAAAACGTTTTTTTTCTGTGTTTGAAATAATGAAGTAAAGTCACATGTGTGTTTTGGTCCAAAATAGTGCAAATAGTGCTTGTACGTAAGATAATTTAATTGCTTTGATTTAAAGAGTGATTTCTTTCACATATAGTCTTTTCTAAGTACTAAAAAAAATTATAAAGTTCGTTTATATGGTTAAAAAGATATGATAGAATGAAATTTTTCTATAATGTGCCATGATTGCATACTTCCTTGGAAGAAAAACAAAAGATTGCTCGGTTGTGCTCGGTATAACTCCATACTATCAATTAAAAAAATTATTAATAATTAATAATGTTTTAAAAAATCATAAAATTTGTCTTCAAATTCATAAAATATTTAATTTTAATAAATTACAAAAAGATATGGCATAATTTTAGGCACATACGCGCGCGCTTTTATGACACTTAGTTACAAATAAAACTTATTTTGAATAGAAAAAAAACTATATGATTTAACAACAATAAAAATAAATCACTTTGTAAAAATAGCAAATAGAAAAGATATATCACTGAAAGGAGTTTTATTTCTTTCCTTCTTACATGCTCGCATAAAATTATATTGCCTACAATAAACCATTTGAATAATGGTCAGTTCTTAAGGACGAACATAAAAGTCTAAAGCTGAAAAATGTACTTCGAATTCAGAAGGCCTTAAAGGAACAGATGGGTATACGAGTAGATGCAGTGCGACAAGGCGTTTCTTTTTAACCGGTGTAACTGGTGTAGAGGAGCAATTAATTGATCGATTTTGCATTATACTACAAAAAATAACTTGTAGTAGAAAAGTAAATTCCTTGAATTCAAGAATTTTGCTCAAGATATAGCAAAACTTTTTGTTGAAAAATATAGTTGGTATTATATGCCAATAACAGTACACAAAATACTAATACACGGAAGGGATAGCATGGATGCGGCAATACTTGCTATTGGCATGCTTTTTGAAGAAGACGAAGAAGCCAGAAATAAAGATTATAGAAATTAAAGATTAAGGTTCTCCAGAAAGTGTAACAGAGATGCAACAAATTTTTCATCGACTTCTTGTATTGTTAGATCCTTTTCTAAGTAGTATTAGATGTCCACCCCGTAAGCAGGCTTTGCAACTTGATGATATTATTACAGAAATGATAGATGATTGATAAAAGTCTATATTTAAATGCATGTATTAAAATTTATTTAAAATATAATTAGTTTTGGTAAAGAAACAAAAAGTTGTGAGAAAAAATTTAATATGGGTTATATAGGCGGTGGGAAGTGGACAGTGGGCGTGACCAATTTCGATGAAAATTTATTTTATTCTTAATTGGGATAATAAAAGGCTCTGTGCCAAATTTCAATAAGTTTAGGCCAAAAAGAAATTTTGGGTTCTATAAGCGGTGGGTAGTGGGCGTAACCATTTTGAAAGAAACTTTATATTTCTCTTAATTGAGCTAGCCAAAGGCTCAGAGCAAAATTTCAACATTCTACTAGCACTTCTTATATTTTTTGCCAAACATTGTATGAACAAATTCCACTGTGCAGAGCCATTCTGGATTATTTAACCTTAAGTCTCCTGCAGACTAGATAAATAAAAAATTACATTAGTAACTTAATGTTACTTTTCTTTAAAAATTTTTCGTAAGGCTGTAATGGTTTTTTCTTTTTGTTTGTTTCCAATTACGAGTAAATGTTTGTAAATATTCCATGACATTTTTCAATTAATCACCCATATGAAATTTTAAACTGTGAGCATTTAATCAATCTTCATGTTTTGTTTCAATTAAGTGTTATAAAAAATATGGTGAATAAAAAAGAAAAGTAATTTATCTTCTTTCTAATCGCCCTAATTTTTTATATCAGTTTATCTGTCCGTCATATTTAATGCACATTAATGATTGATATCAATTTCAAATAAAACAAATAAAATGTCTACAGTCATTATCATCATGTTTTATTGTTTACGAGTATTTTTTTTTTTTTTTTTGGTATAATAATTTAAAGAGGAAACAATTAATATTGCTTCTGCTTTTGTTGTTTAGATCCTGACTAGCAGATATTGGAGAAAATAAGGTTATAATGAAACATTTAATATAGTGTATTGCTGGGGTAAAAAAATAATCACAAATTTGGAAAAAAATTATGCATTTGATTGAAAAAATAGAGGTTACTTGTAAAGTTTTCCGGGAGTTTCCAACATATCTGCACAAAATATTTGCGAAGAAAATGTTCCACAATTTACGTCAAACCTTATTTTTATATCGTGAATAGTTTTGGCGTAGAGTATCGTGAAGTGTAGCTCAACAATTGTTTCGGCAAAAAAAAAAAAATAGGTAATTCCACACCACCATCAGGTAGAGTAAGAGGCGCGTTTTTTATCGTATTATTTTCAGTAGACCTTATCCATATCTGATTCACTTTTTCCAAATTAAGTTCAAACTTCGTCGCTTCATTGTAGTTGACGGACCAGGTGTTGTGTTTCATCAACTTCAGTACTGATTGAAATATCGAAGACGGCATTTTCTTTTTCATAATCGCCCATGGAATCATAAGTGGCATCTCGGTTCTCTTCGTCTTTCAGAATGTGTAAGCATTGCTTAGACATAATTTTCTTTTTCCAAGTAAAAGCTGCTTTTATTTTGTTTTAACGAAATGGTTAATGGTTTACGCCGCTCCTACGTCGGAACTAACGATTTCAGGAACAAAAGCTTATTAAATAATTGTAGAATATTTTCTCTGAAAACAATTCCTGTTAAATGCGTCAAAAAGTAGTAATTATCCAAAAATTGCTTTTAGGCGCCATTTTTCCAATATGGCAGCGCAAGCGGCAGAGATGTGAAGTGGCAAAATTTAAATTCGGTAAAACTGCATTAAAACCTATAAAATTGTTGAATTTCAAAACTTCTGGAAAACTTTTCATATAAAAATACCTTATGACCGGGCGAAAATATCCGGTTCAAAGTATAAAATGGAAGAATTTCTAAGAAATTTGTTTTCAGAATTTTTTATAGGACCATGTGTACATGGGTGGTCAAAGGTGGTTGAAAATTAATTGATCAAATTTGGTGAACTTAAAAATGAAGAAGAATTGATCGTAATGTTTTAAATTTTCTATGATAAAGATATTTTCTGAATCTTTTAATAATTTACAAATAATAAATAAATAATTATACATCGTGTTTAAGTCAGCTTGAATGCGCATATTGAATAAAAACACATTCTGTTAGGTCTAAAGGTAAAATTAACCATCAATTTTCAAGCAGAAAAATGTCAAGACGGGAGAATTTTTCACTTTTTATATATTAAACTTTCATCATTAAGCAAAAAGCAAGATGATAAACCAAGATATTTTGTTAATTTACTATTTTAGGCAGCTAAGAGTAAATTATTTTTTTTGATATATTGTTTTATAAAATTAAAAAAAGTTTTGTGATATAATATTAATATAAATCAACATTCTTAAGTCTAAAACTTGATTATTAATTAAACAAGCATTGTGTTCATTCAAGAAAATAAACAGACAAACAACTTAAACATTGTGCACACAAACACAGTTACAATTTACTTTTCTTATTATTTTTTATTTTCGTTCTTTTGCATTAGGGTGGCGCTGTAAACCAAATTATACCTGATTTGAAAAACCTAAATGAAAGCGTAATAATTAAATTATAAAAAATTCAAAGAGTAACATGAACCTGTAATAATACTTGAATTTTTAGGTAAGAATAAAATGTTAGTGACTGATTTTCAGTGGTATTTAGTCAGCAAATGAAAATTTTTCTAACCAAAATCAAAGTAATCAACAATATAGCAAGTTAAGCAAATGCATTTAAAAATTACAATTTTTACAAATGAGAGATAAATGACCAAGAAATTTGCAGAATATTGCGATTTTATGATTTTGAGCGATTTTTTCTTTCATCCAATTGTAGATCTTATCGAGTTCTAGTTCGTCATATTTATGTCACGTATTCACATACCCAAACTTAAAACACATAAAATTTGGCCCCAAAAAATAATTGACACTAGTGTAATTATGAAATACAGGTTTTACGAGCCAACAAAAACATTGTTTTATGCATACTTGGGATTTTTTCATTACCATTAAAATTTCAGTAGCATTGTTTGAAATAATGACAATGAAAGAAAAAATTTAACTCACATTTAATGCAAATGATTTTATTTTAACTATAATTGCTTTTTATAATGGTAATGAATTTTCAATGAAATCGTTTTATTACTAATTACAATTGAATCAAAAATAATTGTTTCTATGAAACACAAATTTTCGATCGTATGCATAAAATAAATAAATCTTAACACTCTTTTTCATAGATCTTGAAAATTTAAATAATTTATCATTTTGAAATGAGATAGGTGCAAAATTTGATGCCTGAGATCTAAGGCCACCTAAAACCACAACTCCCAGCTCTTATAATGTACACGAAAACAAAAATAGCCTCCAATAGTGTCTCATTTGTCCTGAGAACGTTAAAATATAAATATTTCACCAAATTTTTCTGATCTAAATGCCATTTTAAGATATTGTTCTACTATGCTTTAAGATGTATATTTAGTGTACAAAGACAAGGTAAATCTTCAGTAATGATAATTATTTTAAATCATTTAATTATTAGTAAATGGTAATGATTTTGTTTTTTAACTAATTACCTATGAAATCCTTTTAATAAAAAGCATTACTATTAGCAAAAATAATGACAATGCTAAAAATATAGTTATCGTTATTTATCATTCAATGCCAATGAAATCGTCAATTAATTAGTCCATATTATTAATTACTCCCATGTATGTTTCTAAAATAAATAAATAAATAAATTTTTTTCCTTGAGCGCACGCCCTTACGCTTAATAACAGACACAACCGACATTTAAAAAGTCCTGTTCACGGCAGGTTAAATTAATACGCTTGTCTTTCTCTCAATAAAGCAAAAATATGTAGGGGATGGTAAAGTAATTTAGAGTTTGACGATTTTTGTGACAAATCATTATTACAGGACAATTTTAAAAGCAAGAAAACTTTCAAAACAAAGCAATAATAATTGTGTATTTAACTAAATTAAATTTTAAACCTTCATATAAAGAAAAAAATATGATTTTGGCATAGTGAGTATTAACTAAAATTCTTTTCACAGCCAAAGTTTAAAAAATTATCACAGGTTATATTATATTTATAACTATAGTATATCATATATAAACATAATATAATGGTATGAGAACCCACTTATAGTAGATTCGAATTATAGACACATAAAAGATCAAACAACTTATTATTATGTGGTAGTTGAGAAAAAGTTACTCTAAAAAAAAAAAAACAAATCTAAAGAGTAGTTTTTAAATATAACGGGTCTTTTTGCCGAACTTGCTTCTGGGAAAGACGAAGTAGTAATTGCTAAAGGACCTTAACCAATATTAATGTACCTTGTTTTTGTAAACTTAAGTTTTTAATCTAAAGAATTAATAGTAAGTAGTGAGTTTTATCTAAAAATGCTGGAAGGGGTTATAAAATATAAAAATATTTATGTATTTTTAAATATTTTATTTTAATTTATTTTTAAATAAATAAATAAATAAATAAATAAATAAATATATATATATATATATATATATATATATATATATATATATATATATATATATATATATATATATATATATATATATATATATATATATATATATATATATATATATATATATATACTAGCAATGTCCACGACTTCGTCTGCTTGTCATTTCCAATCTTCTTAAAATTTAAATTTAAAATTAATTTAAATATTTATTCCAGAGTTTTGTACAGTGTTAAAAATATTCCATTTACAAAAATAAAATGTGCAGGTCATTATACCGGTATAATTGGGTGATTTCACACTTTATCTCTTTTTACTCTACGAAATAAGTTATGTAAAAAAGAGACCTCTAAGAGACCTCCTCACAAAACTTTATTAAAATTCAACTAGTACTTTTTACATGATGCGAACACAGACAGACAACCGGACAGACAGCAAAAATTCCAAAAATAGGTGCTTTTATATTCTCTATCGATTGCTATATACATCAACATCGTAATTTTTTAAAATATTTCATGTTACAGTTTTATCATGTATATATATATATATATATATATATATATATACATTTTCAATGTTGCTATATACTTAAGAAATTGTGCAACTGTAATTTTTCACACACGGAATACGGGGACCAATCAATAGACCCAAGAGAGCGGTGGTAACACGGCTGCCTGCCTGACCTAATTTTGCCAAAACAAGCTATTTTATATTTTGCAATCATATATAAAAATTCTTAAATTTTATTACATAATTTAAATTTTATCAGATTTTTTTAAAATACATTTGATAATATAATGATTTTTTTTGATCATATTATGATCACATTATATTATTAATTTTTCTATTTTTAATATAATTATTATGTTTATATTCAAAAATATGATTATCATAAAAAACAATATTATTATGTACAATAAAGATTGTTTTTAACCATATAATTGAATCAGAACACACGGCCCTAAGAATATATGGTTAGCTTAACGACGTATTTTCTTTACTCATTTGTTACCAATGTGGATCTATTTGAAAGACAATTACTGCTTTTTTTATAATAAAAGTCGTTTTTTATAATGCTTTTTTTTATAGTAAATCACTCAAAGAAATACCAGCTTATTGTTTTTAATTATTTAGGTTTTTCTCTCTAGACTGTTTAATTTGAAAACCACGTTATTTTATTCACTTTAACATTAAATAATTTTTGCTTGTCAAATTTTTTTTTGCCGAAGTTGCTAAAACAAAAAATTCTTTTTAATTAATGTTTCCAACAAAAATGTTGGATATTAAACACTTAATACTTCATTTTATAAGCAATATTTTTTCATAAAATAGTTTATTCCACATAATTAGCAGCATTTAACGTGTTTTGCAAAAATTTTATCTCAACATGGATTAATGATTGTCAAATTTGATGTCATTAGCAACATATTTCAATATTCCTCTATTGACTAAAATTATTTTTAATCTGTATTTTTTTCTCGCATTATGAAATGAGCTGTTAGCAAATAGAAGAATATTTGATTTTATACTATAATAAAATTAATGTGCATTCATTTAGTTCAGCTGCGGCATAACTAATGAGCTGTTCAGTGAAAATCTGAATAAATTAAGCTGGCTACAAATTTTGTTGGAAGAAAAACGAAGCTTTCTGGTGACATATAAAATTCTCAAGTTTTTAATAAATTTTAATTTTGAAACCAGCTTTAATACAAATTTTCTACAAAACACTATCTTGACTTGGAATTCTTGCTTTAAATGCAACAATTTTTACTTTTTGTACCCTCAATGAAAACTTTGAAATTTTTTATGTTTTATTTCTGCCAAGTGTGCGTAAATAGAAATATTTATGATTGATATGTAGATATTTACGTAAAACGATAATGATGGTTGTAGCGCACTCGAAAATGCATATCATTCTGCTGATATCTAAAATTTTTTGGTCTCTTTACCATTTATCACACTTATTAACGAACTTAAGCCCAAAATTTACAAAAGCTGTAATTCATTTGCAAACATTTTCAAAGAAATTTAAAATTGTTTTGTAGCCGTTGGTTGTATAAACACTAATAACCTTAACAAAGACGATTGTGTCTCTGTAAAGACTGACACTTTATGTTTCGTTGCATTTGATAGATTTTCGTTTTAGCTTCTTCCAAACTCCTCTGCGTCCAAACAATTTTGTGATTAAAAGCAAATAAAAATTTTGGTTTTACTGCTTTGCTGATTTTTAACAGAATTTAAAAAAAGGAGGTTATGAACTCGACTGACTTTTCTTATATTTTTGCCTCCGTAACTCAGTAATTTCTGGTTCGCTTTTATAAAATTTATTTGAATAGTTATGCTTACAGAATGGTCCTGTTTTAAAAACAGTTCATAATCTTAAAAATTAAACATTAACATTCAAAATTAAAAAGTATACTTTGATGTATTTATATTTAAAAGAACCTGTATTGTTTAGTTCGCTATTAGAAAAAGTATAAAGTTTTGATTTGGAAATCAAAGGGAGTCAAAATTTTAAACCGTTTTAGACAGATAACTGAACTTTATAAGGGCCCTGTAATGCTAAGTCTGCTTTAACAACAAGTTTATAAATTGACCGTTATAAACAAACACTTGAAAATAAGACAGACTGTCTAGTACTTTGTCTGTTAAAATAAAAAGTATAAATAATTTAAATTATAAATTAAAGGGTGTTACAATAGATGATATAATTTGATGTATAATACCAAATTGTTGAACCGTTACAGACAACAAGTATAAAATTTGAATTAGAAATTTAAAGGGCACCTCTATAAGTGATGTAATTTGGTGTGTAAAACCAAACTCTTGTAGACAAAGGGATGAAGTTTTCTAGCTGTATTTCTAAGTCCGGTATTAAAAGGAGCATAAAAATTGAATTTTAAGATTAAAGGTTGTCCCATTAGTTAATTTGATTTAATGTATATAGGCAAAATTTAGAGCCGTTTTAAAAATATACTTAAATCTGTATTCTACAATTATTTTTGTGTGGTTAGTTATCAACATGCACCATGCCCTGGAAAAAAATTTTGAGGCTACACCTACAGGAAAGAATAAAATTGTTTATATGTGCTTAAATATTACAATGCAACCGAATTTTAAATGAATTTTGTTTTCTCTATCTTTATTTTTTCAACATAGTAAATCCTACTTTTTTGTGTTAAAATGTATGTATTTTTGTAACCATAAAGCAAAGTAATAAAATTCTATAGAGAACGAAAGAACGAATCAAAAAAATGCTTAATCGTAGTTTAAACTCTTCTAACGTGACAAATAAGTTGCAGATGTTTAATACGCAGCTTAATAGATATTAACATACATATACATAGATATATTTAAAAAACGAATATATGGTATACAGTACATACATACGTACATACCTACATACATACATATTTATGTTTTATGGCAGCAGTAAAAATACAAAATTCTGTAAATTATGTTCTCTATAAAACTAAATGCGTTACAAGAAGTGTAAAATAATTTTTTTTATAATACAGATTTCCATGGATTTGATATTCGTTTTTTGTCATTTGTTTTGACTTTTTTGTGACATTTAGTAAAAATCTAAATGTAAGTATATTTCTCTTGTTTAGCACATTACTCAAATGAAATATTACTTCTTATTATTGGCTTACTGTCAATCATTAATTGACGCTTTTACATCTGAAAGTTACATCTGTGCTTCTGATTCTTAAATGAAATTTTTAATTTGTTTGGTAAATTTGTAATTCAGTGTTTGAGCTTTAAAATTTTATTATATGTTTACGTTTAGTGTTTTTTGGATTCGATGTTATTTTTGTATGTGCAGCTGTAGAAAAAGAAAAACAAACGAAACTCGGGTTATATAATTAAATAATGGCTGTATTTGTTGAAATTTTTAAATTATTTACAATCGATTGTTATGCAGGTACCGAGTGTGCTTTTTAGTATTTTGGTTTTAAAAAAGAAACCTATTTAATTAAATATTGAAGTAACTATTTCTTTATAATAAATAAACGAAAATAAATCTTCCAAGTGCGAGCTGGACTCACGTACAAGGGGTCTCGCAACATGTTTAGGCCACTCCTTTTTTCTTAATTTTAGCAATACATACTCTATGTAAATGTATTGTCTCAATCTATTTCCATTCAAAAATAAGGCTATTTATGTAAAAATAACAATACTATCGAGATATCATTAATTTAATTTAATTGATTTTAGATATTGCAGTGCATAATTTCTGCAAATTGTTAACGTCTACATATAATAGGTTAAAAAACAAGGCCATATTCATTTTTAATACAGTTTCTATGAAAACACCCTCTAATTTGTATAATTGTTATTCACACTTAGCGAACAATATTTTACTTACTCCGTATAAATTTTAAAAGTCTGCCGACTGTGGTTGAAAAACTAAAGCCATATAAGTATAAAAAAACGTCATTATAGGAACACCATTTATATTTCACTTCAGTTTTTAATTTTTTTTAAATGTTCTTACAGCGACATAAAAATACTTCGACTTCAAGTGTCTGACTGTTGCGGTTTAGTAACGAGCCCACGTTAAACATCTACTGATACTGTGCAACTTTGAGTTATTTTTATAAATCTAAACTCAGTTTCCGAGCATGTTTTAATTTTAAGTATTTATAGTATTTATAAAAGTGATAAATTCTGCAAAATTTTCAAAAGTCTACATATTACAGTCTCGGAGGTAGAGGAGGGCCTTGACAGAGCCACAAATATTAAAGATGTAAAAAAAAATATGATACTCTATTAATAGATGAACTCGAAAATAATCATGAGAAGAGAAACAGAGTAAAAATTATATCTTACCACAACAATTTAATGAAATGATCAATAAACAAACTCAATTACAAAAACATTGCCATTAAAATTTTATTAACCGACTTAAAAGAAAGAAGGGGGTTATGAATGCAACTAAATGTTGCTTTTTTATATTTGTACTTCTATAACTCAGTCATTTCTGGATCGATTTTTAATTTTTTTTATTTAAAAGGTTGGTCCCGTTTTTAAAACAGTTTATAGTCTTTAATATTAAAGAGTGTCGCCATGCAACCGATATATTTTTTACTTGTATTATGAACCGCAAAAGATCACTTTACTTTAAAAAACTACGTACTCGTATCACTATAGATCTCAATATCAAAAAGTAATACAAATACAAATCTAAAAATTAAAGGGTGTCCCATAGGTGACATAAATTGATCTATAATGCTCCTATCTTTTGAACCGCTACAGATAAACACTAAAAATTTTGACAGAATGTCGATTACTATGATCATTATAATAACAAGTATAAATAGTAAATATTTTAAATTATAGGGTACACCAATAGTTCATTCAATTAGATGTATATGGCCATACTTTTAAACAGTTGTAAAAAAGCGATTGAAATTTACAAAGTGGCTATATTACTTCTTTCGCTATAACAACAAATATAAAGTTTAGATTTTTAAATCAAAGGGTGTTCCAATAGTTGATGTAATTTGACTTATGTATCCAAACTTTTGAACCGTTATGTACAGGATAAGTGATTAGATTAACGTCTGTACCTGGCAGTAAGCCCTTATTAGACGGTGGTCAAACCACTATTCTGTAAAATTTTAAGACCATGGCTTGCAAGACGATGAATCTACCCCTTGCTATAGGGCCGGAGCCTATCATAAACTCCTCTCTTGAGAGTGCAACACCACACTTCAGTCTATTCCATGCCAGATCCCCAGAGATAGACAAATTATCCACAACCACCACGTGTACCCCGAATGGACCTCACCAATAACCGTCTACAAAGATGGGCGGCTCTCTGTATGGGCTATCGGCTCCCGTGGTGCCAGTTTTTTAGGTTTTATTATTATTCACACGTTTTATTATTAAAAAAGGTGCCCCCGGGAGGGCCGTTATGAACAGACAGCTAAAATTTACGAGGAACCTAAATTGCTAGTTCAGCTGTTACAACAAGTATACAATTTGAATTTAGAATATAAAGGGTGGCATTATCTTTTAAACTGTTATATACATACTTTTAAAATTTAGACAGAACGTCCACTTTATTGTCTGTTATAAAAAGTAGTATAAGTATTTAAAATTATAAATTAATTAATTAATTGATCGCTTTTCGTTTTCTGAAAAATCAATTTACATAATTTAATCCACTTTCGATCGAAATTGAGTTGTGTGAAATGCCTGAAAATCTCTATATTAAAAAACTTTTACTGTTTAAATTCCAAACACTATTATGTATCAATATTTTATACATTCGCCCAAAATACTAATTAATTTGTTATTGGTCTTTCACAAGTGCTTAGGCTTAAATCCCAAACACATTTTAAAGTATCTTAACATAATCTAGCATCAAATATTGCATTATTTAAAACATTTTCTTTCTAAAAAGTTATTACAGGAAATATGCGATGTGTGAATCACATGTAACATAGAAAAAGAGGACAGATGTTTGTCATTCTTGTTGTTGTTACAATATTTTCTTTGAGGCTGCTTGTATGCGGTTGTTTTCCGCCAAACATTGGTAATCTCCAACCAATTTCAATTCGCTTTGGTTGATCTTTGGACTGCTGTGTCTACCAGGGCAATAGCAATTGTTGGGTTCTTTTTATTACGTTAATTTCTAGCTACCTGTAGTAATAAGCAATTAATACCATACAATACTGCCCCTGCCTACCATTAGTAGGAATAAACTTCTTCATAGGATTTCTCTGTGTATAAGTTTCTGTCATTTTTAGGGTTTCGTACAAAAAGTATAAAAAAGAAAACGGCCATTTCATTATAAATGAAAATTCTTTAAAGGAAGATACTACTCCGTAAGTGAGTGATAGTAAAGTTCAGTGATATAAACAAAAGTGTTACTGCAATTTATGTTGGATAGAATTAAAAAATCTAGATCATCATATTCTAGTAATGATGATATCAGTTTGTAATTGACGTTTTTTTGCTTCAAAAGTTGGTACTATTTTAATTTTTGCATTTCAGGCATTAGCTTCCCTTTCATAAATAACAATTACAAATGAGGCGTAACTTCCACCCCGTCTTTCTTGTTTTGTGGGAAATTTATCAAAAACTTGTAAAGTCTATTTCTGATTTGTGTTCTACTTCCTTTAAACGTACAAAATAAATTACAAGAAAAATGTTTTTTCCTCTTCTACACAAAATACAGTAGAATCTTACAAAAGTTAACTCGCGAAAAAGTTAAACACTCTGATAAGTTAACAGTGTTTCAGAATCAACGTGCACCTCTAAAAAGTTAACCTTTCAGTTAACTTTTCAAAGCGTGTAGATTTTTTATAAAGCAATGGCTTTTTTAGTAATAATAGTGGCACCTTGGCTACAATTATGGTATTCCCCGAACTTCCTTTTTATTTTGACCTGCAAAAAAGTTTTACCATCTTCAACAACTAACAACATTGTATCAGTCGTTAGTGTTAAACTTGTGAGTTGTGTAGTGTTTATTTAAAAGATGCCAAAGGTGAAGATATCATCACAAATCAGATTGGATTTGTAGCAGAAAGTAGAGATTTTAAAAAAGCGTGACAAGGTATTCACGGAAAACGATTGGCGATGAATTACGGTGTATCTAAAGTAGCCATTTCAAAAATAAAGAAAAAACGTAATGCAATCTTAGAGGCTGTGGCGAACACATATGAAAAACGTAACAGGAAAACACTTCATAAACCGGAATATGCTGATCTTGGGGCAAGGTTGTATCAATGGCTTGTAAACCAACGGCAGCGTTACTGCGCCATTACTGGACCAATTTTAAAATCCAGAGCTAAGCACGAGTTCGCCACAATTAAGAGGAGATACGGTATTCGCCATCTGAAAATTTGTGGAGAAATCCTTTCAAGCCAAACTTCGGAAGTTACACCCTTCATTCAAAATTTACGAGAAAAAATTAATGAAATAAACATTTCAGACTCGCAACTTTATAACGCAGATGAAACTGGACTTGTTTTTTATCGTTTTCTGCCAGATAAAACATTCGTCACAGCAATCGAAAAGACCGCGCCGGGACGAAAAATTGCAAAGAAAGAATAACACTTTTATTGTGTGCAAACGCAGATGGTTCGCACAAGTTGAAACCATTGGTCATTGGTAAATCTGCAAATCCTCGCTGTTTTAAGGGATTTGAAAACCCATTGGAGTATGCAAGTTCGAAAAAGTCGTGGATGAATTCAGAGTTATTTTTCAACTGGTTCCATCATTCTTTTGTAAAGCAGGTAAACTTCATTTTAAAATTTTATATAAATTTTTTTAGATTTTTGCATGAAAAATTTAGCAGGTTCGCCGATTTTCAGCTCAAAATAATTTACCGCCAAATACATTGTTGCTTATTGAGAACTGTACTGCCCATAAGCCCATTGACATGTTACAATCTGATGATGGAAACATAGCAGCAATGCTTTTACCACCTAACGTAACAGTCGTTTTTTTACAACCTATGGACCAAAATCCAATAAGATTGGTCAAGCTAGGATATCGATCTAAATTGTTATGCAATATTGTCGCGCAAGAGAACGTTGCGGTCGAAAATATTTTGTAGACACATACAATTCGTGATGCTATTTTGCTACTTAAAGCCGTGTGGGATGAACTGCCTAGAGAAGTTCTTATAAAATCATGGAATAAGATAAAAAAATGGGATGACGATCAGCACGATAGCGAAGACGAGATTCCACTCTCAGAAATTATTAAATTAAACAGTGCATACAACGATACACAAGAAGAAGTATAGAAGTTTAATTGTCGCTGTCAGAGGTTGGGAATACTGTTGATATGAGCATTGATGAAATCGAAAATTGAAACTGTGATCAAATGATACACGGAAAATGATAACGACGGGACAATTATAGAGGAAGATGTTCAACAATCTAAAGTAAGTTTTTCGAAAGCAGTTGAAAGCATCAATACCGTAATACAATGGTTTTAAAATAATAAAGACGCAATTCAGGTGGCAGACCTTGTCGATATGTGCACGAAAACGAAGGAAAAAAAAAACAAACAAGCCTTGACTGCTTCTTTAAACCAAATTAATATTTCTTCTTGGAACATTTTAGTTAACTTTTGTGAGATTCTACTGTACATAAAAAGCTTAATTTATGAAATAATATCTATGTCTATCAAGTTTTTTTGTAGTGCGCATATCCTGTTTGACAAATACATGTCTTATATTTTTTGGCCAAACAAAATTGCTAGTAGATTACATGTGTTTTTTATAAAAAACCTGGGAGCGTGTTATGATTGAAAATAATTAATATTTGGAAAATTTTTCCTTAAGAATGTTTTGTAATTGAAATTTGTACAAAGTTTTTACTTAAACAAAGCTGATCACATGTTATCAATTGATAAGAAGTTGACAGGTATTTTGTACAAGTTATTTCGATAAATGTTTCTTATATCATAGTTTTGTTTTGTTTACTTCTATCCTACCTTTATAACTAAAATTTAACCCTTGTGAAACGAAGTAAATTAAGAACGCTCAATCACGACTTGAAAATAATTTTCATATATTCTTACACCAACATTTAAAAATTTTAATAATATCATTTGAATAATTACTCCTTACCGAAATTAACTTTTTATAATAGCAGCTAAGAAACCAGAACACGTTTTAATTAACTGTAATAAAACGAATGGAAAATCCAAAAATCTTGTGAAACTTAACTTTTAAAAATTGAAGTTTTAAAGTTTAATTTATATAACTTTTAACTTTTTCGAAATTATTAGTTGAACTGTTTGATATTATAATAAGTTCGGCCTAAGTTAATTTTTATTTTGATTTCGAAAATTTTTTTACAAAAGAAGAAATGTAAGCGGGCGTTTAAAAAAAAAAAAAAAAAAACAGGAAAAATTGGTGGCATGTTATAGTGTCCAAGGACATAATGTCCATTGGACATTATGTCGCTTTGAAAAACGTCATAATGTCTATGGACATTGTGTCCTTTTTAGACATAGTGTCACTTATGAAAGAGTCTTAGCTAACACCGGCTTGGCTTACGAAAGATTTTCTGCAAGCAAACTAATAAAAACGTGGCATCTTTCTTACAAAAAACACTATAAAATATACCTACTATATCCATGAAAGTTATAATTCTACGTTGCTGGACGTTATATCCTTTGACCTTATGACATGACACCGAAAAATCAGACATCAGCATGATGTAATACAGCTTTTTCTGTCTACTCTAGATTGTGTTTGTTCAAACATCACCATTCACCAACCAAACTAAGAATACAAGAAATATTCTTAAACAGTCTGTTTACTTGCAGAAAATTTAAAAAGTCATGTGGTTACTACATGACCTTTAATGTTGTCTTTAGTGACCCGCAGAAAATGTTAATATAAACCAAAAATTTTAAGATCGCGCCAGATAGAATTTGCTCAAACGGGTTCAAATAAACGAAATATATTAAAAAAAATCCTTATATGACTTTTGAGACATCGTATTTTTAGGTTTTTCATTTGACAATCGTAGGGGTTCATACTGGTTGCTAATACTTGCACGATGTTTTGTTTTTAATTTAACTTTTTATTCTTCTCTTGTATTTATTTTTCTACAAAGCTGTAAAAGCTTACAATCGCTATAATTGCAATCACAGGATTTCACGTTAGTGATTGCATTGATTTATACATTAATGGACTATGATAAAATTTAATTGCAACCTATTTAAGTGTAATTGAATTAATTGCGTTCAATAATTCCTACAAAAATTATTTTAAACTGATGCAATCACAAAATTCTGCAATTTTGACAACATTTCATTTTGAAAGCTGAAATCGTTTTGAAATCAAATTTAAATCAGTTAGACTAGACCCACTTTCATTTCAATCCATATTAATTGCATCTTACGTTATATTTGAGTCTAAGATCTCTTGTTCTTTAACATGAGCATTTAAAAAGTCATGTAGGCCATTCCTTGATTTGCAAACATGCACCTTTATTCTGCGCAGACATCAATACTTTAATACGAACTGGATAACGCAAAAATTGGTCACGATCATCTGTTTAACTAACTAGGGTCCCAACTTGGCACGACTGTAGAGTTGTTTAGTTCGTGAACGACCTAGTTCAATTGAACGACTCACTCAATTAAACTATATGGAGTGCTCATTTTACTGAGCTATCCGCTCAGTTGTTGAGTTTATATCTCATTCTTATTTATATAAAAACGTACATAAAATTACAACTAGAGTGAAACCTTAAAACTTATTTTGTTACAATTTAAGAAAAAATAGCATTTTGTAATCAGAAAATATATTATTATGAACCAATATTCTTTTTGGTTTTAAAGGTTTAAAAAATCAGATAAAAGTGCATACTTACATATAGTTGATCTTTGAATTGTTTTTCAGTTGCTCAATTTTTCATTAGTATGTCTGAATATGTTGTTAATTTCTGATAAATTTATCACAGAATACTAAAAATATTGTAAGCTAAACAAATCAACTGGAATCGCTCAATTGTTTTTTGCTTACTGATTGAGCAATTGAACTAAAAAAAATTGTGCTAAACATGTCAACTGAATTCGATCATTTTTTTAGCTCACCAACTGAGCTGAAACTAATTGAACGAACTAGTTCATTCTAATGGGCTTAGCCTCAAAAACTACACGACTGTCCCATACTTTCGTCATGATGTTACTTTCCTAACTAACCACTGCTCCTTCGAGGTTTCGTCTATTCTTTCCTGTTTTTACTATACATCCGTCTTAACCATTTAAATTTACTGCTCTAAAAGACAATCGCTTTTACTATATCAGTGGGACATAACTATTGTTTTGCTTTTTTAGTCACAATTAACAACAAATATTTCTATTTTTTTTTTACTTAAAGCTCTGTTGGGATATGAACTTATGACTCGTAATCTTATATTTATCAGATAAGCAGATACCTCCACGCGGCTGTTTAATACATGTTAGATTACTTTTATTTCTATGGTGTAAATAAATAAATACCACACTTTATTAATGGTGTACATAATAACTAATTTAGCTCTTTTTTTCCCAGTTAAGAAACAATCCAACATTTTCAAAGTAACAAGAGTGTAGGAAATTTTATTTTTATTGTTTCGGGCACTTCTCCTTGCATCTTTATCTTGCCATGTTATTTAAGAAAACCATCCTAAAAAGAAAAAATTCTTGAATATAGTTTTTGAGACATTTTGTCGACGATGGCAATGTTGTAAGAACGTATAAAATGTTGCAGCGAAATATTTTATTGTTGATATTGGTACTTAATTTTTCTTTGAAAAGCTTATTCATCGTTGCAAATCCTACTATTATTGGAAAGTCACCAGAGATTAGACAGTGGGGCAGATTCAAAATATTTTGGAAATAACTCTTATTTTATATTTTCACTTTTCTAAAATTGTACCGTTTTTACCAAAATTTTACGAAATTTTCAGAGATTCGCAAGAAGTATTAAAATTTTATTATGCAAGGGTATCGAAAAATCAAAAATTTTATTTTAAAATGGTTATGATGTGATTATTTTTAACATATGTAACTTTTCTGTTTATATCACCTTTTTGTAGGTACTAGCGAGGGCTTAAGGACCGTTTATAATTTTTTAACTCACAAAAAAATTGAAGAAATGCCAAGCGTTAAAAAAATTCAGATGCGAGGTGATCAATTTTGAGACCACTTTGCTAGCCATTTCAAAATGGCTGAGTTATTTACCAATTATTATAATTTCACCTCAATGTGCATTCCCAGCAAAACATTTTAGAAAAGATAATCGAGTGTGGAATTTATCATTTAAGGCCTAATGGCTTTAAAAAGGCATGAGACTTTTGTAATCAATTACTGGGAATTGATTACATTGATTATTGTGTGGCCATCACAAAAATAAGTCATTATATGGCAAGTAATTTTTAAGTTAATGTCTAATTTTTTGCTGGTTTGTAAACACTCCATTAAAGGAATATATCATCTGTTACATGTAAATAACTTAATATATATTTTATTTATTATATTCATAATTACACAATATCTTAACAATTAGAAAAGCTATCTTAACAATTAGAATTCAAGATCGGAATGTTACAATTCAACCTTTCCTGTTTCCAAAGGGTTAAGAAACCTTTTATAATCATTTATTATTTTACACACCACATCACTATTTATTACAATGACTTTGAAGTTGATAAATAAAGCAGGCTCGATGTATTAAAATCACAACACCAACATCAACATAAAAAATTCTTCTCAGCAACCGTAAAAGAAGATAATAAATATAAAACAAAATCTTAACCGTTGTCCTTAATGCATGTAGAAGCATTCCAGCTTCCACTTTAGTTTATATATATGTACATGTTTACGGGTGTCTATGCCTTGTGTAAATGTTAAGTTTTAGCAGGTTTGTATGTGTTTGTGTTTATGGACATGATACATGTAAGTGGTTAAAAGCCTCTGTTACTATTATTTCATTTTGCAAGCTTATCACGTGCTACATGCTACAAATTGTGGTATGCAGATGTTCAGTTAAGGACAATATTTTATACACATGCACTTCTACACTTCTATTTCTATTTCTTTTTAGTTTTTTTTTTTTTTGCTAACTATTTCATAAACATTATTATCATTAGTTTCATGGCCTGCCATTATTGAGTGAAATATAGAAACATGAATCATTTATTTTTTATTCTTTCACATGTGTACATAATTGTCTATGGGACGTGATCATGTGTTATTACAAAGTTGGTGTTTAATACTAAATTAAAGAATTTACTATTTCCAAGAATAAAAACATAAAACATTTTCTAACGTATATATTTTAGTTACTTTCAACCTAAAGGAAGGCGAATGTTGGTTAATTGATCCCTAGAATAGGAAATAATTATAATTGATATATTTATTGCATCTTTCGATAATGTTATATTTTTCTACTTTAAATAAAAGCATTGGTAAAACAATATCATGGCAGGGAGAAGTTGCGGAGCTTCGCGGCGTTTGGTTAATTTTTTTATATTTTTTGTTACTTCTAAACGCTCCATGTACCATTTATAATTTTGTTATATTTGGCCAAATTTTCGTTACTTTTGGTACATACACGAAATAAAGTATTATTACTGAAAAAGTACTATTTTCATTACATGAGATAACAACTTCTTTCAGCAAATGCTATCTTAAGTAGTGGTCTGTTCAATTAGTGAGAATTCAAAAAGATGTTATTTTTCTTCGAATATAGAATAAAACTTTTTACTATATTTGTTATAAATTAAATTACTATTTACTAGATTTCACTTTATGGTCAAAATTCGATGAAATTTTTAATTGAACACTTTTTTCTATGTTTATTTTTTTGTACACACTCATGTTTTGAATATAAGTGTATTTTTTGCATGTAATTGTAATTGAAAAATTCAATTACATAATTACATAATTGAAATAAAATTGTGTAATGAATACTTTTTTAATTATTTTTAGTCAAAAAATATTTAATTACAAAAATCATCAATTACATACACATAATAAACATGCAAAAAATAATAACAACTTTATTTAAAAAAAAATAAATTAGGCGTTATACTTAAAAACGAAAAAACACAGTGAAGCAAATAATACAAAGGATCTTCCTTAACACATACATATTAACACATACATATGTATATAGATAACATACTAAAAAAGTGCAAATTTTAACAAAATTTTTATTTGATTTAAATAAAACAATTTTTTCAAAATTTTCATCTGTTCAGCTTTGTCGCCTAGGTGTTAAAATTATACTTGTGAATGAAAATAACCTTTCAACTGGCGCTAAAGATGTTATGGGAGTATTTGATCGTAGAAAAGCCTTTAGTATTGTAGGATAATTCTTGAGGCACTTAAGAGATGAATTCAGATCACGAAAGTAAAAGTTAAGTTTAAATTTTTCAATCTTATGTTTGGATGAGACATTGAAGCAACAATTGCATCGTGACCTTTTACAGTTTAATTGAAAAATTGCTGAAATCGTTTAAAAAGACTCTCTTGAAGCAATTTTGTAACTTGTTGTAAAAATGTTAGGTGTCCATTTATTAATTTATCGTAAATAAACATTTCTAGCCATTGATAGAACAATATTTTATGTTTTGCTAACATTTGTTAATTAAAATATTTTGAGGTAATTAAAAAATAAAATAAACAAGTAGTTTAGATAGTAAAGTTATAAATATCGCAGAGTTTTTTTTTAACATATGTATGTACATATATACGTATTTCAAAAATTTTTTAAATTTTTTTAGATATCTCGTATGTCCGTTGTATGTCCGGATGTTCGGATGTCTGTATGTCCAATTCTCTTTTCAGAGCTTTCTGAAGCCGTTTGTTATTTCTTGGTCCGTTGGTGTAGAACGGAGCCAGATTTTTAGTTTCTGGGCATGGCTTTGGAATTTTGTTATAATACCCTAAATTTTTCCTTTACTATTTTTTAAGGAAACTTGTGCAATGTTATATATTAACTCCTTCAAAAATTTTTTTGCCTGGCTGGGAAAGGCTATGTGATTAGGCCTGCCATATTTGCCGGTATATCGACATTTTGCCGATTTTGGGTCCAAATATGCAGATTTTTCTATAAACACTGTAACAAGGTAAGGTTTGTTTAAGAATAATTATTAATTTTGGGCAATATTAGAATACTTCTAACATTAGAAAGAGACAACTGTTAATAAGTAAGCACTTCTACTAAGGAGAAAAAGGGTTAGGCTTATTCGCTGTTATCGAAAAACAGTTCTTAACTGTATTTGAGCTATTGGAAAATAAAAAGTTCTCGCTGGCTTGAATGAAGCAACCGTTCTATGCCACACCAAGTCATTGTGTTTGGTTGTACGTATATGTGAAAATTACAAATATAGAACTATTTTTTCGGATTGATAAAAGTGGATAATGCTATGCCAAATGTTCGAACAAGCTTTACATAAAAACACGAAAACTACAAGTGCAATTCGATTAGATTCGGTGCTGTCGTTATAACAGTCTCAAAAAATTTAGTTGCAAAAATTAAAAAAAAATATTTCAGATTTATTTATTATGAAATATATGGCACTCACTTGCGTTATATGATTGTCTTTAATTAGAGAAAGACTTCACCAATTTTAAAACATTAAAAAATGACCAAAAATAAAAACATAAATTACTGCACCCAAGTCAAACCAGATGGCTGATATGAGGCCTTAAAAATTTACTTTCAATTTGCTGCTAATGTTTTGATCAAATCGATACAGCGAAAACAATTATAAAAATGTAAACGAACCAAATCAAATTTATTTATCCTCTTTAAATATATTTGTTAATGAAATTTTACTTTATTTTCGGCTTTTTGGTTCTTTTTAATTAATTTTCTAAACATTTTTAGCAAGAAAAATTATTTACAAATGTATGCGGACGTTTTCCAAAGAAAACAAGAAAAATTAGACGCTAGCAGAAAAATGTACAAGACGAGTTACAAAGAGAATGACAAAGACAAGCTTTAAGTTGTGTGTGAACTTCGTCTCACCAAATTAACATTAAGATTAGTTGGTTAAATAGATGATGTTTACGCTGTACATAACATAAGGTAGATAGATGCAAAGAATGCTGATGAAGGATGTGGCGGTCCAGAAAATGCCGCATTTCATTCTGCTAGCGTCTAATTTTTCTTGTTTTCTTTGGAAAACGTCCGCATACATTTGTAAATAATTTTTCTTTCTAAAAATGTTTAGAAAATTAATTAAAAAGAATCAAAAAGCCGAAAATAAAGTAAAATTTCATTAATTTATAAAATCGATGGTTCGAATCCTGGTCAGGGTGAAAATTAAAAATTATATTTGTTAATTTAATTTTTATTGAATTATTATTTGAACTGTGAACATTATAAATGAAGAGAAATTATTTTGGCTTAAGTTCATTTATTTTTTTTTTTTAATTTCTAAAAATCTTTTTTTAGAAAGAAAATTTATTTTACAAATGTATCCGGACGTTTTCCAAAGAAAACAAGAAAAATTAGACGGTAGCAGAATGAAATGCTGCACTTTCTGGACCGCTACGACCTTCATCAGCATTCTTCACATCTATCTACCTTAGTTGTGTATTTTATAAACATCATCTATTTAACCAACTAACTTCGTAAATAAGAATACGAGAATACTCATAACTCATATCAACATTAATATGGTTAGACGAAATTGACACACAAACCAACGTATTTCTTTACTGTTCTCTCTGTATTGCGTCTTGTACATTTGTTTTTGCTTTGTTTCAATCATCGATTGAATATGAATGCAAATTTGTTTTTAAGCATTCTTACTTGTTTACTCATAACATAGATGCTGTTCCAGTATCATTTTGATTGTTATGATGTAAGTATGAATGCTCGCTGTGCCTTGCGTGCTTATAATTTAATTTTGATTGAATTATTATTATTATTGAACTGTGAATATTATAAATGAAAAGAGATTATTTTTTAATTCTAATTTTTAGAAATTAAAAAATAAAATATAAATGAATTTAACCCAAAATAATTTCTCTTCATATATTTGTTAATAGTATAAACAGAATATTTTAAAGTGAGTCAAGTGAAATACACAACCTTTTCAGCCATATGGAAAGGCTTCTAGGAATTCATTTTTGTTTTTCTTCTACCTGTTGTAGTGGGGTTAGTAATGCACCCTGTATACAAATTTTAAGGGTCTGTCTATGATGGCTCAAGAGATAAAGTCAAGTACGTTAAATAAAGGTACCATTGATTTTTAAGTTTCGTTTTTAAAGTTTTTTTTTTTAACTTGGGAGCTAAAATTTAAATTCAGATTTCTCTGGGACAATTGTATAGATTTTTATCCAACCGAATGCTGTTTGTTCGTCTGATGTTTTTCTTTAAAAAACTGTAATATGTTCAGTTCATAACAATGTGTTTAGAACGTGTGTAAGTGAGATATTTAACAAACTAAACACAGGCGTTCATATTATAATTGTAGTGTTTTAGTTTGACATTTGGTCCGCTGTTTCAGCAGATGGTGCATATAAAATTAAAGTTTTTAATTTTCAGAAATTATTAAACCCTTAAATTGGTGTATATATAAATAATGCACTGATAAATATTAAAGAGTTATTCAAGCAGGAAAAAAATTTATAATTGGAGACGTTGTGTGTTAAATAAAACTGTAATGAATTTGAGAATGGAGGAACAGCGAATTTTATTGATGTTGGCAGTGCACTCTTATTGCGGGGATTGCTAATATCTTTAATTGTTAATATTTGAGAAATAATAATTTTAAATAAACTCATTTTGGAAATTTGCTTGCCAAATGCTAAAAGCCAGGATTCACTATCATACACAATCGTACGATTTAATCACACAAAAATCTGACAGAATTCTGTCCTACTTTAAAAATCGTTTCAAAATGGCGTCGCTGCTGCCACACTATTATAAAAAAAAGATGCAAAAACATATGGATTTAATATTGTTGTTTTTTCTCCTGATTATCTTAAAAAAATCAACCCTGATCGCATAGAGAAAAATATTTTATGAATTATTTCAAAAGATTATAAAATCGTATAGATCTGTCAAAAAGTCTGTCACAGACATCCACACTTTTAATCCACACTGTCATACTGAGTATAATAGTGAATCCTAGCCTTAAGTGAAGACGGGATTAAAAACTGATTTTGGGTAAATCGACAAACATTTCATGAAATGTGAAATGTTTGCGAAAGTAACAAACGCATAATAATCCCACTCCGTAGAGGATCCTAAAGAATATGCACAGATTATTCACGCTTGATAGAATTTTGCTAAACAGCTTGAAAAATATTAGGACCACAATCTTTAAATCATTTTTCATTAAGTAAAAATAAAATATTAATTAAATTCATTTTTTAAACTACTTTGCTTAAGCTTTTTAACACGACACTCAATTTTTGGACTCTATTAGACTAAAAATCCAAGCATTCCAAAATAGTAGACAAAAAATCCGAAATATTAGACAAAACACAAAAAATGGAAAATTTCAGAACATAGTAAACAATCTTAAAAAAACACGATACACAGGCACACGAAAACAACTTGTAATTTTACGATTTGCCACCTGGTTTTGGAAACCACACTAATTGCTCTAAAACTAAAAAAATGCCTTAATCTGATGAAAAACAAAAAGCACTAAGCTCCGCAAAATTTTAGACAATCGAGATGAACTGTTATTTTGTCATCTATTGAAAAGTGTCGAAAACTTTTCCATTTCTGTCCATTGTAACGTACTTAAGTTCGTCAATAAAGAAATATTGCTTGCTTTTTGGTTGTATACCAGTGGGATGAATCTGATATTGATTATGCATAAATATTAAGACAAACTTTAACTATCGTTCTTGAAAAACCATGTTTTTTCTTTGATTTTTGTTATCACAAAGTCTTTAGGCGTATAAAATTCATGGCCTGCTGTCACAGGGCTAAAGACTTTTTTTTTTTTAAGTATGACCTATATTAGGGCACATTATATTTGTGATATACAAACTTTTTCTAGAATAAATATTTTGCCAGATATACTTTCAACTCTAAATTCGTATTTAAATAAGAACTGAACTCCATATCCTGGTCATCATTCAATGGAAAAAACTTCCAAACCGCAATCTCAGTTAACCAAATATTTCCTAACAAATCCACTCCCATTAATCAATAAACACCAAAAAGCATTTAAATAAGAAGTAATTGAAATGGTGTTATCTCAGTCGGTATATAATTTGCCCTCATTTAACTTATTTTTTGTCCCATGATGTTTCGATACTTGCTGTTGCTGTCGATGGTGGTAATTTCGCACACAATTGAACAAAATTTGCGTCGACTATGTGAACATTTGTAGAAGTAAAAACAATTTAATGACTAAATAAACAACAAAAGTATGTTTTAATGTTTCTATACAATCGGTTTTTATTTCCCTTTATATTTGCTTTGCATTTGTCAGCAGACCAATTATAGTTTAGTGGCTTGAAATAATATATTCTTTAGATTACTTGAAAATGTTTAACTTTAAGGAAAAATAAACGATTTAATCTAAAAACTATAATAGAAAACTAAATAAAAAATATTTAGAAATATTTGAAGATGGCCTATTTAGTTTTTATTGTTTAAATTTTGTTAAAATTAATTTCATATTTATTGTTAAATTTTGAGAAATCCATTTAGTTTGATTTTTAAAGAAAGGCACTTTTTAAAAAATGGTACCTTTTAAAAAAGGGTACTTTTTTAAAATCGGTTTTCTTATAAGCAAAAACGTTTAAATATCTTCTTTTTAAGTTCCTTTTAAAATATCTTAAAAAGAAGAGAATTTTTATAAAGTTTTAAAAATATATTTTTCGCAAATGCTTTATGAAAAAGATGGTTTGTAAAGGGGGTTTCCTTAAGGGGGTGAAATTTAAAAATGTATTCAGGGCCATATTATGTATTATTTGCTAAAGAAAATAAAAGCTAGTTCTTTAAGTTAACTTTTGAACACGAAGAAATTTTTTGCGAGAGCAATATTTTATGCTACGAATACAACTGGGAAGAATATTGAATTTTGTCCAACACAAAGAATTTATTATCAAAAATTTTTTGTGCAATTTCATCCCATGAAGCACCGTAAGCACCAGTGAATAAAGCCGCTATAATTTTTAGAATTGTTTATCTTTATAAGGCTGCTACAGTGACCATATAAAAAATAATATTTGAAAACTGAAATATTAACAAAAACAAAATTAAAAACTACTTTCATATTTAAATAATTATCTGTACACTAATTTTAAATGCTGCAAAATAAAAATAAGTTATCTTTTTGAAGTGAAATAATTTTAATTACTAAATTACTTTGAAACTAAAACCAAACATGTCCACATTCCACTGATTTGTTCGTGTTCGCCAGCGTAAGAAATTGAAATAAATCAATGGCAAAATTCACCGCTTATGACGGATTTCGTCGGACGAAATGATTGTGGGCATTTTCATACACGCAGATATGTTTTATTTTTTGACGACGAATATTCGTGACCAAAAATACGTTGTTCGTCATATTTGTGTTTCTAACTTTGAACGTACGAAAGGGACCTTTCTTTTTTTAAGAAAGTTATATTTTTAAGAATAATTTAGAAGAGGGGATACTTTTAAAGAGAAAAAGACAAAGTTTTTTTTATTAAAAAATTTGTTGTTAAAAATTACACCTCTTCTAACAGTGTTTTAGTGTTTTTAAAGACCGTACAGTTTTTAAAAAATATTCTTCTTTTAATAGATATAATAGAAATTAAAACAGTATCTTTAAAAGTCATTTCTTAAAGGTAATTTATTAGCAAAGTTCTTTAATAAAAACAAAATTGTATAAAAGGGGTTTGAAAAGCACAGTTCAGAATTTTTTCATTTATGAGCATTTAATTATAAACATTTATGATATTTTTCATAAACGACATTTCTACGATTTTTTTTATTTTTCACGTTCATAAACGACCATCAAAAAATATTCTTACTACAATCACACATGAATGTATGTGTCTCTTTCGTTTTTAAGCTTTTATATATTCATATGCTTTTCATAATGTTTTTCACGAATGCCAAGAATTTTTCAGCGCTAAAAACTTCTCATTTATGAGCATTCAAAGGCAGTTTCTCATAAATGAGAAAAAAAAATTTTTTTTCACGATCATTAACCAACAAAAAAAAAAAAAAACAAAGCAAAAAAAATTGTCTGCCAGCAATCCCACATGAATGTATGTAGCTTTGATGCAAGTAAGGGTGAAAAAAATGGGTGTTATAAAAGGCAATATTATAACTAGACTATGTAAAATCTCTAAGAAATTAACAATATAGCAAACAGAAAACAAAATTTATTAAAAGCCATATAAATGTTATTTTATTAGTATGTTAATGTACATACATACGAATTTTTGAATTCTGTTATTTATTTGAAACAGTAAAAAAAAATTTTAACAATATTTTTTTGTGGGATAATTTACTTAAAGCATCCCAGTAAAAAATAATGTATGTCAATCTCAGCGAACGGCATCTTATTTGCATCCAAATACGCTAATACACCTTTTCTAGATTTTGTAAGTTGTCGACTACAAGAATCTTAGATAAAACTAAAGTTAAGATCTTTCATAGCAAAAAAAAATAAACAAAAGTTCAACATGAAGTTGGCGATCTCGCTTTAAAATGACGAAACATTAATATTATTGTTAATAAATCGAAATTGATTTTGGCTTAAATTCATTTATTTTAATTTCTAAAATGCTAATTTTAGAAAGAGAATGCAATGCTGCATTTTCTGGATCGCTACATCCTTCATCCTTCATCAAAATTCAAAAGTCTTTAGTGCTAGAAGTTCGAAGTAAAAATAGTGTAACAATCAATCATTTTTTTTTGAAAGGCAAAAATCCAAAATACATAAAAACATTCCCTGTTAAATCTATAAACAAATTAAAGGACGAATTTTAGGATTACTTTTGTTTTACGATTTTATTTTAGAGTTCTTCTATAAGAACTATTGTAGAAAGTCGCGGATTAAAATAAAGCCTTTGTGACAGTATGTTCAATGGTTTTAGTAGACTATAATACAATTTAATGGTAGTCATAACAAACAGCTTGTCATAAACTACCCCAAGTTTCTTAAACATTATTTCGTGTGTATTACAAAAAGTACCAATTTATTTTAAAAAGAATTTAATTTTGTAACGTGGTTATACAAAAATTCAAAATTTTTAATATGAATGTACGTTTTCTAAGGAATTTTGTTTTCTTATTTTGTTCTTAATGGTACAATTTTAATTTATTTGTTTGTTAGATAGAACGTATGATAAGAACTCGGATTAAAATTGGTTTAAGTCTATATTAAGAGATTATTTAAAGTTAGCAATAAATATATATTGTTAAAACTACATATAATTAAAGGCAATTTAATTACTTAAAAATAAATTCTCATCATAGAAACTTTTAGCATTTAGAAACCTATTTAACAGTAGTAAAATTTTGTTAAAAACGAACAACATGCCTTTAATGACATGCTAATTTGCACCGCTTCGTTAGTATAGATGTGGTGTTTTAATTACATCTTTTTCCTCACTTTTTTTTTTACTGGGATATGACCTTTAAAAAAATTGAAAAATAATTCAAACGAGGAATCACTAAGCTATTCACATTAGCTGCTTCCTATTCCCAATAAGAAATATTGATTTCAACGGATACATTAGAAATAAATAAGCTTAAGCAATTATACAAAATATGTATTTGATTTTAAAATAACTAGCAGATTAATGTTTTAAAGGTCACTTTAAATCGTAGTAAGCCATAATAGCTAAAAAGTAAAACAATTTTTATTTTCATAGACTCCACAACAAGCAAAAAAAAAAAAAAACAAAACGAAATGAAATGAAATGAAAACAATTTGTAGCGTATCCAAATTTATGCCGGCATTAGAACAATAAAAAATATGCGTATATACACACACGAGAACGCTTAATGAAAAAAAATTTTTACGATCTTTTCACTTGCGAAAATCTATTAAAATTGTAAATTCTCATGAAAGAGTACTTGCGTAAAAAAAAATTTTTTTTTTACTTTTTTACTTTTGAATAGAAATAAAAAAAAAAATTAAATCATCACATTCATAAATATAAAAAACCAAAATATTTTCTTGCTTCTCACACATTTATGAAAAGAAACAACAAACAATTCGGTACTCTGTTGAAAACTACATTTTATAAAAGGAATTTTTTCGGCAAAGTACTCTTCTCGCCTCGCTTAAGGTTAAATTAGACGTGCCATACCATAACGCCATAGCTGTAACCATGGCCATAACCCTAATCATATTTACTGCCAGCAAATAGTGGTGCCATAGCCATAAGCAACTCTTATTTGTTTTGCAAAATAAAAAAAAGACAAACATTTAATACCTAAATTCAATAATCAATTGTATATGGTTATGGTAAAAATCAAATTTGAATAATATCTATGGTAACGGTTATGGCTAAGGCTTTATATCATGTAACTAATAATCAAATACAGTGTTTCCCATAAGGTTGGTTTGAGCAGCTGTTTTATATGGTTATGGTTATGGCACTTCTAATTGAACCATTAGTTAAAAAATAACGGTGTTTTCAAGTATTTATTTTCTTCAAAACTTAATTTGTGAAAAATATACTTTTTTAGTTATATTCTGGTATATTTCTTGGAATGGTCGTTGAAAAAGTGTTTTAAAAAAGGAAATTATTCAGAAGGGTACTTTTTTTAAATACCGTACTTTTCTATAATGTTCTGCTTAGTTAAGAAATGCTTTGCTTAGAATTTTGTTTTTATATAATAACTGCGTATTGGAACCATGAATGTTCTTTAAAGGCTTATTTGCGTAAAAGGTCCATTTTAAATTACTTCTTTAGGGTAATTTAGTAAAAGGAAAGGTTCCGTACCCAAAAGTTGATAGACGTGGAAAATTATTACGAAAGGTGAATTTAAAAAGTGACGCAATAAACTATTGATAGGTGTTTAATAACAATAGGGAGTGTCCTCGCATGTAAAACTACAATAAATCAAGAACTTCAAATAAAAGGGTGTTCTAATAGTAACGTAATTATAAGGTATATGGTCTTATTTATAAACAACAATAGGTAGACGCTTTAAGTTTAATTATTTTTATATCTTGTTTAGGCACGGATTAAAAAAAAAATTAAAATTAAATATAAATGGTGTTCCTATATTGACATGGTTGTAATATATGGCTTTAGTTATAGTATGAGAATTTAAAAAATAAATTTAAAATTGAAAGATGTTATAGGCAGATGCTTGATATTAGCACAGAGTATTTTTTATGCAAAACTTATAACATAAATGTTTAGAAGGCTTGATTTTGAAATATAACGGTGCTTTAATAAATAAATTTTTGCTTTTCATATTATTAGTTTGACAAATTGAATGGTTGTGTGTATATTAAAGTGACAAGTAAGATAAAAAAATATTAGTGAAGCCATTAGGTATTGATTTAAAAAATGCCGTTATAGAAAAGGCTAAAAATGCTGATTCAAGTCGAAAAATCGCAAATTTTTATGAATTAGGACTGCGGTCAGTGGCTTAAATAATTGCTAATTACAAAAACTCTAATCCTGATCAAAATTTTTAAAGAAAAAATGGACGGCCGAAAAAAAATTACTGACACTAAAGCCAGAGACCTTGGACGTTCATTCGTTTCAGGGAAAATAAAAAGCACAAAAGAGGCAGTTTCTAAACTATCTCCCAAGAACGTTAAACTTCGAAAATATTTTTTTGATAAATACATGTCGTATACAGTACAAGATTGGCAAACGGTGAGTATTTGATTTATTTTATTTTTTCAACATATGTCCTTTTCTGATAGGTCATATGGTCAGATGAGACCAAAACCAATAAATACCAATCGGATGGGAAGGTTTGGTATTGGGCCAAGCCATTAACCACACCGAATCCTGCTCATGTATCTCAAACCATTAAGCACGGAGGTGGTCCTCTTTTGTTATGGGAATGCATAAAACCAGACGGTGTTAGTCCACTTGTACGCATAATGCGAAAGGAAGACTATCTTCGCATTTTAAAAGATAATTTGCCTTTCGGTCTTGCCAAAATGCTAGATAGACCAGAGAGTGTAATCTTCCAACATGACAACGACCCGAAACATACTGCCAAACTTGTAAATGTAAAACGGTTCGAACCTATTTAGTATGAGCCACCTGGCCTAAGCTAAGTAATTATATAAACATAAAGTTTTACGGAACAAATTATAAATGAATTTAAAAGAAAAAATAATAATGTTTTTGTTATTCAATAGGGCTACCAAGGTAGGTATCGAGTGGTGAAAACGATAAAGGGGCAGTATAAAGAAATATTTAAACTATACTGCCATGGTTAGGGGAGGGATAAGGGTATAACATCTATCCTCACCGGGAATATCGCTACCTGTCGCTCAAATAAACTTTTTGTCACTGCAACGTACCACCGCCCAAGCCCGACGAGCCTTAGCCTTGCACAAGCTACAAGTTGTCAGCGATGCTGTGACAAAAGGGTGTAAACAAATGTGATCAGAAGCGGTTCGCTGATTTGAAACGTGACAGATAAATATTATTATCAGATGTTTCGGGTTATGGAGTGGCCACCGCAGATTCCAGATCTGAACCCGATAGAAAACCTGTGGGCGTATTTGAAGCGGTAGTTGGTAGAATTCAAAGAAGTCCCGAAAAGTATTAATGAGCTATGGGAAAGAGTGCTGGTTGAATGGGACAAAATTCCTGCGGATCTTGTGGCTAAGCTTTACCAATCGATGCCAAACTGGATGGATCAGATAAAGAAAGTAAAAGGGTACTGGACAAATTATTAAGTTTAAATGGCCAAAACTTTGGAGCGAAAGTATGCCAGTAGTCTGAAGTAGAAAACGGTTTGTTCCCCATAAACTTAAGTTATAAATAAATGTTTCTGTTATTGTTTTATATTTTCTAAGCATCCATATTTTTAATTTATGTAGCATAAAGTTTAGAAATAATTTAATAAAAACTATTAAAAATTGAGTAACGTGTATTGATTAAAACATTGGCAAATTTTTGCACCACAGTGTATGTGTGGTACATTTTAATATGTAAATGCAGAAATTTAAAGTGGTGAGGACCTAAAACGGACTAAGTTGATTTATTTATTCATTTGTTTGTTTCATATATTTTTTGTAGTCCCTTTTTTATCTTTAAAGGTAACATTTTGAAAGGTTTTTTATAATAAGATGATTTTTTTATTCTCTAAACCTTGTTTATATAATTGAACTTTCTTTGACATTTTTTATTAGAGAATTGAAGTCAAATATTGTTTTTATCTTTTAATTTTTCTCTTCATATTTTTTGGAACATTGAATGCATTATTTTTTAACCTTTAAAAGAGCTTGTTTTTGAGTAATATAATTGTTAAAGACGACACTAATTTTTATTATTATGCATATTTCCTTCAACAAACCAATTATAGCAATCCAATTTTAAATTGTTCATGCTTTTTGCCAGTTTTTTATATTGTCTTTGGCAAAAATGCAAATTCATTTTTCTCTTATTTTCATGAATTCTGCTTTGTTCTCATTCTCATGTATACAATATTTAAAAGTTAGAAAATTTCTTAGCTATAAAGAAACAAATAACATCAAAGTCATTAAAAACATTTTTATTTGTCAACATGCCACCAGAGATAAAGAAAACAAATAACGACCCAGACAACATTAAAACATTTTCATTTAATTCTATGATTTCTTATATACAGTTAAGGAAGACACTATATACAGATACTTAAATTTAAATAAGTTTATATTTTAAATAAAACAGCAATTAATTTACGTAGCGAAAATAATATTTAAAATAAAAAAGTTACTATTTTTTTTAAAGATTTTTTATATAAAACAAAAGAAAACTAGAAAAAAAGTATTAAAAAAACCAAACCAACGATTATCAGAAACCAAAAACAAATGGTCGTCTTACCAACTTAATAGAAGGATAATGACTGATGCACCAATTCAGACTGTTGCAACAATTCAGAAAATTTTAAAATTTGTTTATTATTTAAATTTTGCTGTTTTTGTTTTTTAAATTTTGACATACAAAAGCATGTTCACAATTACTGTGGTTGTATTCGATACAACATACAACATACAATTTACAATAGGTTGTAAATTAAACAATTGGTATTTGAAAGATTTAAGATTTTTCGACGATTTTTCAATTGTGGAAATATTTTCACCAATTGTTATTCCTTTCGAAGATTTAATAAATTTCAAAATAATAGTCATATCCGTTTTTTATCTGTCACATCTTAAAAAACTAAAATGATAATATATCAGCAAGTGCAAGTCGGACTTAAGAAGTGTTTCGCACAATATACTGGCCACTCGTGAATTTCAATATTCTTTATTTATATTTACTTGCTGTTTTAAATTTATACTGTCTGTCTATTACAGTTCGCAGTATAAGATATTATGCGTCAAAACCACTTGTTCTATAGAGTAAAATTGTTTTTGTACAACTTACCACAGGTGGAGAAATGGTATATATAAGTTAGTCTGTCTGTTTGTCCGTGTTAAGATTGAAATCAACCTTACCAAGGCACTAGATAAGCTAGAGAAAATTTAAATATGACACTCGATCAAAAATTTCAAAAAGCACCAAAGTGGAGAAAAAAAACGCACCATTTAAGAGAAAACGCACCAAGTTTTAGAATTTCTTTTTTATTTAAAATCTTTAATGATTTAGTTTTTCAAAAAAAGTGTAATTTTTTTGTATTAAAAATATAGCAATAAAGCAGTCTTAAAGTTCAAGGTTTTTACAAACAAACAAAATTAAAAATAAACAATTATGTTTGTGTTAATTTGTACTAGATGATACATTTTTTTCATATATTGCATACAAAATTTTGAAATAAAAAACAGCGATCATTCGAAAGTAGTAAAGTAAAGTATAAGTAATATTGATCTACAAAAATCATTTTATTATAGGCTTATAAATGCAAAACAAAAAAAAAAAAATATATGAATACTTTGAAATTACATCAACTAATGGGACACCCTTTAACTTCCAAATCCAAATTTTATACTTGTTGTTATAGCGGACTCAGCAATTCAGGTTCGTTGTAAATTTCAAGCGTCTGTCTACAACTGTTAAAAAGTATGGCCATATTCATCAAATTAAGTGAACTATAGGCGCACCCTTTAATTCATAATTTTTAGTATTAATACTTGTTACTATATCGGCCATAGCAACCGATATTCTGTCCAATTTACAAGCGTTTGTCTATAACGGTTCAAAACATAGGCCCATATAAGTAAATTTACATCAATTATGGGGGCACCCTTTAATTTTTAGATTTATTTTTGTATAACTTTTTGTTATTGGGAGCCATAGTAATACGCAGTCATTTTATATTTTACAGAATCGTACTTTACAGTTCATAATACACGTAAAAAATATGAATGGGGACACCCTTTAATTTTTAAGATTATGAACTGTTTATTAAACGAGACCAATCTGTAAGCATAATCTATCATATTACCAACAATTTTCAAAATCCGTTCAGAAATGACTGAGTTCTGCAGGCAAAACATAAAAAAGCAACATTCAGTCGAATTGTATAACCTCCTTCTTTTTTTGAAGTCGGTTAACTGATCACGACAAAACTCTGCTTTTGCTAAGCTGTTTAACAGATACGACAGTAGCCTTTACTACAAAAACAATGACCATGAAAATCTAAAAGGGATAGTATATTCCATACAGTGAAATGTTTCTTTTTTAACATAACGTAAATTAATACAACAACAATACCGTTTCATTTTGTGCTTATGATTTGGTACGTCTTAAAATAATGGTATTAAAGCAGGTGTATTTTTTGTACAATAATTTTTTTGTGGTGCCACCACAAATTAAAAAAAGCACCAAAATTAAAAAAAAAATACACCACGCACCAACACGTGAAATTTTCGCACAAAAAATTCGAAAAAGCACCCAAAATCAGCAATATATCCTTGAAGGCAGCAGGCAAAACATCACGACTGCCTGTTATTTTTTCATGTCATTTAGAACAAATCTAGTTAAGTAAAGTAACTCCAATCAACAGCCAAATACATGGGACATCAGAGAAAAAAAAAAAATAAGAAAAAACATTAGGTGAAAAAAATTGGAGCTCGCCCATATTTATTTTTTTTTAAAGTTATGGGCCTCTGAACTTTACATAGAAAAGTACAATTGTGCACCATATTTTTTAAGATATCAATATGGGTATTATTTAAAAGCTTTTGGAGAGATTCTTAAGAAAATACTAAAGCTTTTTTTTAAAAAATAAATAACCCAGGAGCCGATTACATTTTAATGTAAAATTTTATATTTTAATTTTAATTTTCTTAAATTTTTCTGCAGATAATAAAGTCGTATGCAGTATGACGGTTTTTTTCCACAACTATATTAGAATTTATTTGAAAGCTTTGATAGAAAAATAAATAAAAACTAAACAAGTCTTATTTTAATTTACAAAATATTAACGTTTGAAATAAATAAAAAAGTTATATGTCTTTATTATATATTTAGTTTTTATTTCCAAATGCGTAAGTGGGTATGACTATATGCCCTTGTGGTCAAAGTTGTATTTTAAAAACCAAGCTCCTGAACGCGGCGTCGAATGGAGGTTGATGGATTGTTTTAAACACTTTCTTGAGCAGCAGTAATGTTTTCAGCCGATCTTGCAGTACGTTGTAATTCATGTTTGGGCCTATCACCTAGAAACCCTTCTTTTTCGAAATCATTTACTACACGTTGTTTTTTCCAAAAATTTCACTGTACTTTCTCATCGTCACAGCAATCGATAATTAATTTTGATAAAATATTTTTTACGAACAAAACACATTAGCTTATCTAATGTTTTTCCGCAATTAATTTGGCACTTGTCTACCTCACGACTGCTAATGACGAATGTTTGCAAAACGGAGCCAAAACAATGTAGTATATCTTCCCGGCAAACACCCTGTATGAAACGAACAGCAAAAAAGTCTGTTTTGTTCTTAGGGAATGTGACTAAATTGGGAGGTTTCGAATCCTAAATAAAAGTTGGATATTCTTTGTTTTTTTTTTTGTATACCCATTTATGTGAATTTGTGGGTGAGTGCATTTTTGGTCTAGTTTGTAATATTTTACGAGTTAAAAAGCATTAACTTGTTACAAAAATTGGTCAAAGGAAACATATATTTAATAAAAACTAATTGTCTATATATTTATTATTATTATTAGCTGTTAAAATAAAATTTTTATAACAAGAGTTTTGATTTTAAATATCTAAGGGATTTCTAGAATATGCAAATGAAAATACAGGCAACAAAAAAAAAAAATTACTTTAAATTCAAGCTCGTTAAAAAATTAATTTTTTTTCAAGCTTAAGGTAAATTTTTTACTATACATTTTTTTATTGAAATGAAGCTTAAAAATATTTTGTTTTGTTAACCAAAGAAATTATAAATAAAATGATTAATTCCAGTTGTATTATATATTTTAATTTAAATTTTAATAATGTAATTATATAATATAACTAAAAACAAGTAAGAGTGCTATCTTTGACTATGCCGAATCTTATACATCCTTCACCATTAATGTAAATTTAGTTTAATGTAGTAACTGGAATCAAAAAGACAGATATTGCGGTGCATTAGAATTAAGAAAATTTTTAGTATTTCCTAAAGAGCTCTTCATATGCTTTGTTTTATATTAATATTTTAAAGAATTTCAAAGGGCCGTAACTAGAAAAATATCGGCGAGCGCAAATTTTTTTTACTTGATGTTTTTTTCTTATATTCTTATTCTCAATCCCCCCATACATATACATATTTTTTTTGATTGCCTTGAAGGACATGGACCGATCTTGCTGACTTTCAACAGCCTCCTTTGATACTATGTCTGTTCGATTGGCGTATTTTATTTTCTCTAGTTGATCAAGTGCTTTAGCATACTTGATTTCAACACTAACACGTACGGACAGAGGAAAATCGCCTAATAGAATATATACACTTTATGGGGTCGGACATGGATGTTGTAGAAATTACAAACGGAATGACAGACTTAGTTATAACCTTTTTTCACTTTTTGTGGTGAAGGGTTTAAAAACTGAGTGCTTGTTATTAATATTTTTCAGATGAGTTGATCGCCTAATACAGAAATAGCACAGTAGTCCTAGATGTCCTATCTAAAGTAAAAACGGCTTTCGTGTAATAAAAACAAAAAAAAAAAAATAAAAAAAAAACAATTGTGCGGATTAAGTAAAAACTAAAACGCTATATAAAACAATGCTACATCTTAATAATTTTCAAAATTGGTGCATATAAAAGCAAGGTAATCGTACTTTTTATGGTATAATCGACCAGGCAAACGAAGTAGAGGGTATAAAATTAATAATAATACTAAAGGATGTTCTTATAGGGACGTGATTTTAATATATATGGCTTGAGGTTTTTAACCGTAGTAAGCTGACGTTGAGAATCTACATTCGTTTATTGGCGAATGTTTTCAATAAAACTCATTTAGAATCGTTTCACTGCCTTTCTATAAGTTAATGACAATTGCCATATTCGCATTTATTAATCATTATAATAGACAAAGTTATTGGTTGCATTTTTGAGTCTCAGAGTTTTCAAATATTTCACATTTAATAGATAATGACGAGGACATGCCAAAAATAAATAAATCTTATTTTGAAAACACAAGGCAAGATTATCTGTTTTGTTAGTTATCGGATACTTTTAGTGTTTATTAGCCCTATAAAATCCTACCTTTTTTTATAATTTATTAACTTTAATCTATTTCTATTAAAATTCATTCTAGTTTTAAAAAATGACTACACCTTACAACGATCGTACTTCATGTGCTTAAAATTTAATAGAGTTTGTTATAGAGTTACCTCCAATTTCACATAATCATGTTTTCCTCATCTATCACTGCAGAGGGGCTCGTGCTTAGAGGCAGAACTTGTGAAAGGCAGAGCCTAGAGCAGCTTATAATTGTTTTAAGTCTATGCTCAAGACAGGATTTTCAGTTTTAGAGCTAGACTTAATGGATGACTTGGCCTGGCAGAATTTTATTTTTATTAGTGAGGTAATACGAACAATATCTGTTAAATAGTGGATTGTGAACTATCAACATTTTGTTTTCTTGAATTCTTATATTTAAATGAGCAAATATTTTGCATTTGACAACACATTAGGGATGGGCGTAAGACATATAAAAGTGTACAATATTGTCTCTTTTTTAAAAGCGAACATTGACTATAGCTGTAAGAGAACGTAACAATAAATAGTTCCTATGCACGACAGATGATTAAATGGTGTCGAATGCTTTTGTTAAATTAGTACAGTAATATACTTTAAAAGCAATAAACGAAGAGAACACTTCAATAGTAAAAAGTATGAATAGAATCAGGAAAGACGTTTTGAGCTCATCTCTACAGCACATAATACATCTATCATCAATATCAAAACTATGCACCTCCTTAAACATCTTAAGTTTCCGCAATTGCAAAAAGAATCGTTTTTAGATTTTCGTGTCGATTTATTTACTTACGTAAACGTAAGTCTTTATGTTAAAAAAAATAAAAGTCTGTAACATCCTTTGGTCAGAAGCCTGTTATATTTTTTTGTGCTGCTGCTCATTTAAAGTTAAAGTTTAAATTTTAACGTCCGTAATTGTGAAAATTTTGTGGTCGGACTATGTCAATAGGATAATTAAAAACAAGGCGTGACGCTGATGAGAGCTAAAATTTTCGTACAAAATTGTCGGCTAAACCGGGTAAAAATGTTTTTTTTTATCAATATTCCAATTTTCATCTTGAAAGTAATATATGCAAAGCTGGAAAACATTTCATGTTAAGTTTCTTAACTAAGAAAGTATCCAAAATCAAGATCTTAACAGTTTTACAAACTCACTTGTTTATTAATGACCTCAAGGCTAAATTGATTTATAAGAAATTATTTTTAATTGTAAATATATCAATTCCTATTTCGGAGTAAAATTAGTTATTTACGTGAAAAAAAACTATTTATAATACCTTTTGTACGCAAATTAAAAGTTTTTTATTCTTTGCAAATATCATACTTGACAAAATTTATCTTATTGTAATAATATTTTTTTTTAACAAAGAAACAAAAATTAACTGAAGGTAAATAAAATGTAACAACAAAATCAATAAAAAGCCTTAAAACCGATATAGAACCTTACACAACCAGAAAAATGAGAAAAGTAGAAAAAAGTAAATACAACAAATTTGATTTTGAATACTTTGGAAAAGCTGTAGAACATTAGGTGAAAAAAATTGGAGCTCGCCCATATTTATTTTTTTTTAAAGTTATGGGCCTCTGAACTTTACATAGAAAAGTACAATTGTGCACCATATTTTTTAAGATATCAATATGGGTATTATTTAAAAGCTTTTGGAGAGATTCTTAAGAAAATACTAAAGCTTTTTTTTTAAAAATAAATAACCCAGGAGCCGATTACATTTTAATGTAAAATTTTATATTTTAATTTTAATTTTCTTAAATTTTTCTGCAGATAATAAAGTCGTATGCAGTATGACGGTTTTTTTCCACAACTATATTAGAATTTATTTGAAAGCTTTGATAGAAAAATAAATAAAAACTAAACAAGTCTTATTTTAATTTACAAAATATTAACGTTTGAAATAAATAAAAAAGTTATATGTCTTTATTATATATTTAGTTTTTATTTCCAAATGCGTAAGTGGGTATGACTATATGCCCTTGTGGTCAAAGTTGTATTTTAAAAACCAAGCTCCTGAACGCGGCGTCGAATGGAGGTTGATGGATTGTTTTAAACACTTTCTTGAGCAGCAGTAATGTTTTCAGCCGATCTTGCAGTACGTTGTAATTCATGTTTGGGCCTATCACCTAGAAACCCTTCTTTTTCGAAATCATTTACTACACGTTGTTTTTTCCAAAAATTTCACTGTACTTTCTCATCGTCACAGCAATCGATAATTAATTTTGATAAAATATTTTTTACGAACAAAACACATTAGCTTATCTAATGTTTTTCCGCAATTAATTTGGCACTTGTCTACCTCACGACTGCTAATGACGAATGTTTGCAAAACGGAGCCAAAACAATGTAGTATATCTTCCCGGCAAACACCCTGTATGAAACGAACAGCAAAAAAGTCTGTTTTGTTCTTAGGGAATGTGACTAAATTGGGAGGTTTCGAATCCTAAATAAAAGTTGGATATTCTTTGTTTTTTTTTTTGTATACCCATTTATGTGAATTTGTGGGTGAGTGCATTTTTGGTCTAGTTTGTAATATTTTACGAGTTAAAAAGCATTAACTTGTTACAAAAATTGGTCAAAGGAAACATATATTTAATAAAAACTAATTGTCTATATATTTATTATTATTATTAGCTGTTAAAATAAAATTTTTATAACAAGAGTTTTGATTTTAAATATCTAAGGGATTTCTAGAATATGCAAATGAAAATACAGGCAACAAAAAAAAAAAATTACTTTAAATTCAAGCTCGTTAAAAAATTAATTTTTTTTCAAGCTTAAGGTAAATTTTTTACTATACATTTTTTTATTGAAATGAAGCTTAAAAATATTTTGTTTTGTTAACCAAAGAAATTATAAATAAAATGATTAATTCCAGTTGTATTATATATTTTAATTTAAATTTTAATAATGTAATTATATAATATAACTAAAAACAAGTAAGAGTGCTATCTTTGACTATGCGGAATCTTATACATCCTTCACCATTAATGTAAATTTAGTTTAATGTAGTAACTGGAATCAAAAAGACAGATATTGCGGTGCATTAGAATTAAGAAAATTTTTAGTATTTCCTAAAGAGCTCTTCATATGCTTTGTTTTATATTAATATTTTAAAGAATTTCAAAGGGCCGTAACTAGAAAAATATCGGCGAGCGCAAATTTTTTTTACTTGATGTTTTTTTCTTATATTCTTATTCTCAATCCCCCCATACATATACATATTTTTTTTGATTGCCTTGAAGGACATGGACCGATCTTGCTGACTTTCAACAGCCTCCTTTGATACTATGTCTGTTCGATTGGCGTATTTTATTTTCTCTAGTTGATCAAGTGCTTTAGCATACTTGATTTCAACACTAACACGTACGGACAGAGGAAAATCGCCTAATAGAATATATACACTTTATGGGGTCGGACATGGATGTTGTAGAAATTACAAACGGAATGACAGACTTAGTTATAACCTTTTTTCACTTTTTGTGGTGAAGGGTTTAAAAACTGAGTGCTTGTTATTAATATTTTTCAGATGAGTTGATCGCCTAATACAGAAATAGCACAGTAGTCCTAGATGTCCTATCTAAAGTAAAAACGGCTTTCGTGTAATAAAAACAAAAAAAAAAAAAATAAAAAAAAAACAATTGTGCGGATTAAGTAAAAACTAAAACGCTATATAAAACAATGCTACACCTTAATAATTTTCAAAATTGGTGCATATAAAAGCAAGGTAATCGTACTTTTTATGGTATAATCGACCAGGCAAACGAAGTAGAGGGTATAAAATTAATAATAATACTAAAGGATGTTCTTATAGGGACGTGATTTTAATATATATGGCTTGAGGTTTTTAACCGTAGTAAGCTGACGTTGAGAATCTACATTCGTTTATTGGCGAATGTTTTCAATAAAACTCATTTAGAATCGTTTCACTGCCTTTCTATAAGTTAATGACAATTGCCATATTCGCATTTATTAATCATTATAATAGACAAAGTTATTGGTTGCATTTTTGAGTCTCAGAGTTTTCAAATATTTCACATTTAATAGATAATGACGAGGACATGCCAAAAATAAATAAATCTTATTTTGAAAACACAAGGCAAGATTATCTGTTTTGTTAGTTATCGGATACTTTTAGTGTTTATTAGCCCTATAAAATCCTACCTTTTTTTATAATTTATTAACTTTAATCTATTTCTATTAAAATTCATTCTAGTTTTAAAAAATGACTACACCTTACAACGATCGTACTTCATGTGCTTAAAATTTAATAGAGTTTGTTATAGAGTTACCTCCAATTTCACATAATCATGTTTTCCTCATCTATCACTGCAGAGGGGCTCGTGCTTAGAGGCAGAACTTGTGAAAGGCAGAGCCTAGAGCAGCTTATAATTGTTTTAAGTCTATGCTCAAGACAGGATTTTCAGTTTTAGAGCTAGACTTAATGGATGACTTGGCCTGGCAGAATTTTATTTTTATTAGTGAGGTAATACGAACAATATCTGTTAAATAGTGGATTGTGAACTATCAACATTTTGTTTTCTTGAATTCTTATATTTAAATGAGCAAATATTTTGCATTTGACAACACATTAGGGATGGGCGTAAGACATATAAAAGTGTACAATATTGTCTCTTTTTTAAAAGCGAACATTGACTATAGCTGTAAGAGAACGTAACAATAAATAGTTCCTATGCACGACAGATGATTAAATGGTGTCGAATGCTTTTGTTAAATTAGTACAGTAATATACTTTAAAAGCAATAAACGAAGAGAACACTTCAATAGTAAAAAGTATGAATAGAATCAGGAAAGACGTTTTGAGCTCATCTCTACAGCACATAATACATCTATCATCAATATCAAAACTATGCACCTCCTTAAACATCTTAAGTTTCCGCAATTGCAAAAAGAATCGTTTTTAGATTTTCGTGTCGATTTATTTACTTACGTAAACGTAAGTCTTTATGTTAAAAAAAATAAAAGTCTGTAACATCCTTTGGTCAGAAGCCTGTTATATTTTTTTGTGCTGCTGCTCATTTAAAGTTAAAGTTTAAATTTTAACGTCCGTAATTGTGAAAATTTTGTGGTCGGACTATGTCAATAGGATAATTAAAAACAAGGCGTGACGCTGATGAGAGCTAAAATTTTCGTACAAAATTGTCGGCTAAACCGGGTAAAAATGTTTTTTTTTATCAATATTCCAATTTTCATCTTGAAAGTAATATATGCAAAGCTGGAAAACATTTCATGTTAAGTTTCTTAACTAAGAAAGTATCCAAAATCAAGATCTTAACAGTTTTACAAACTCACTTGTTTATTAATGACCTCAAGGCTAAATTGATTTATAAGAAATTATTTTTAATTGTAAATATATCAATTCCTATTTCGGAGTAAAATTAGTTATTTACGTGAAAAAAAACTATTTATAATACCTTTTGTACGCAAATTAAAAGTTTTTTATTCTTTGCAAATATCATACTTGACAAAATTTATCTTATTGTAATAATATTTTTTTTTAACAAAGAAACAAAAATTAACTGAAGGTAAATAAAATGTAACAACAAAATCAATAAAAAGCCTTAAAACCGATATAGAACCTTACACAACCAGAAAAATGAGAAAAGTAGAAAAAAGTAAATACAACAAATTTGATTTTGAATACTTTGGAAAAGCTGTAGAGCAGCGAACTTTTAATTTAAGTTTTTACCGACAAAGTTTTTCTTTTCCCTTTTTTTAATTTACACAGAATACAAAAAAAAAAACTATCTTCAACAGGAAAATTAATAAGTTGAAAAATGATTTATTCAAACAAAAGGCAACGTTCATAAATAATTTTTTTCTTTTTAAAAGAAAGCCTGTGGCACATAATACCATTTTCCGGCACAAGTTGGAAAAACCAATTGCTCTAAGGCAAAGATTAGAAGTTTTTCATTATACAAAACGGATATTAGAAAAACAAATTGTTCTAATAATAATTGCGTACTATAAAGGAAAAGTATTTTTAACATTAATTGGCCAAAATCATGACCCAATTTTATGCCCAAATGAATATTTAAGGCTAAAATCTAAGGAAATAATCACCATAATAGAGTATTGAATAAAAACAATTCTTATTGAAAAAGGCAAAACATTTCATAAGCTGTTACATTTCATTTTAAAAATGTTGCATGATTAAATATCTGCCTTTTTACAAAAAACTCAAAAACTGTCGACAAAATTTATTATAATAAGTCATAAAGACTTATTGCTTTATAAATAACGGGTCGGTATAGTGGTTTCCGTATCAAAGCTTTTTATCACGATTTGTTGATAATTCAATTTAAACACACTTGTTCTGAGCGCATGCCAGCAATGAATAAACGTTGTTTGTCAAAATTACAGATTTAGAATTAACTATTCATTCATTCAACAAACCTTACGGACTAAGAGTCCTAGCTCAGAAAGAAGAATTTTTAATTAAATTTTTAATAATCATCATTATATGCTCAATTTTCAAATAAATAATACCTTTCTGATTGTATCAATTATCAGGCATGATCTGAATTCCACACGATATGTTCACTTAAAATTTTTCAAGGCATTGTTGTTGTAAAAAATTATTTTACAGCAACAATGCTTTGAAAAATTTGAAGTGAAAATTTCGTGTGGAATTCCGAACATGCTTGTATGTATTTAATTAAAAAAGAGAAAATTGTCTTATAATTAAATTAATAATTTAATCAATTAAAATTTTTTTTAAATTTTTATCTACGATTTTCCTTTTTAAAATAAAGCGCTTCTATTGATTACCAGTACCAACTTGTTGTTTTTATACCCTTCACCACAAAAAGTGGAAAAATGGTATCACTGAGTTTGTCATTCTGTTTGTAATTTCTACAATATCCATTTTCGACCCCATAAAGTATATATTTATTATGAGTTCTTATTCATAGCGAAGTCGATTGAGCGATGTACGTCTTTCCGTCCGTTTTTCAACAAAAAATTAAATAAGGCAATCGATCAGATATAGTGTCGGGCAAAACACCACGCCTATCTCTAAATTTCCATATTATTTCGAATTATAAAGTAACTCCAATTAAAATAATATATATATATATATATATATATATATATATATATTAATGAAAAAAAACACCGTTCGATGGTGAAGGGTATATAAGATGCGGCATAACCGAATATAGCACTCTTACTTGTTGTTTATCTTCTTTTTTCTGTCTCAGGCTGTGTTTACAACACAAACACGTACAACAAAAAAAGCATTATCTTTTATTGTAAATGATCTAATATTAGATTCGTTATAATATATTTAATGTTATAATGGGGCTGTGTCGCGTCACTTTTTATTTAATTTTATTACAATTAAACTTAAATTTTATTTATCTTGAAAATGCATCTTTACGCACAGAAGAGCGTCTTAGATACTATAAAGAAGGCCTAAGAAGATCTTTTTCTAAAACTTATTTCATTTGGGTTTTAAGCACAACAGGCCCCTGCTAGGTCACTCTTGTTTTGTTAAATAGAATTTTTTAACCAGTTTGTATACAATTTAAACTTTCGGATGTCATTCCAAGTAATTTAAGACATGATGACATTGAATTTGATGAATCGTGATACTGTTAGAACACATAAATTCGTAAAAAGCATTTACTTGTACCAAAATTCTGCATTGTGTTAAGACAACACGTTTTTAAAATGTTTCGTTACATTAGTGTTAAACAAATACGACAAATTTTAAATATTGCAAGTGTTAATTTAACCATTCATTTTTAAATATGATAGTGTTACAAAAACTGAAAATATTACTTTTTCATTTCTTTTATTTAAGTTTGTGAAGCTAAATTTGACAAATCAAAATATTTACATCAAAGTGCAATTAGAGATAAATTTTAGTAAACAACCACAAAGAGCCATTTTTATTCATGTATGTGTATGCGAGAAAATCAATAAAAACTACAAATATTTCGTGTAATTAAAAATTAAAAAAGAGGACAATAAAATTGTCAAAATAAATAGAAACAGAAAAAAGATATTTTGGCAATTTAAACACAAGGACTAATTTTCTATAACAAACAAACTGAATAATACAAAATAATAATCACTCAGCCTTGTATATGTAGTTTTGCAAAAGGGATGTGTAGACAAAATTTTTTAAATGGCTCAGTTATACTCGTAGCTACCAAAAAATACAACGTAGTTAAACCATATAATTCTCCTCTATGTAAAATATTTATACAATGTGTACAGAGGCATTAGCTACGTTGCATGTAGCGCTGTCCTCTTGGCACCACATGCGGCGAGTTTTCATACCAGAGACCTTTGGTATTCGTTTGTCATAAACTAAGTTCTGGAGTTGCCTAGAATTGACTGCCTCAGGATTTTTTGTACCTGTAATATGACATAGGCTGCAGTCATAATCTGGATTAATGAGCCCTATGCTGATGATGGTTCCACAGTCTTTAAAAACATGAAATATATTGAGAAGATGGAGATAGTGTAATAGTGGTCGCCCCTGCTACACTAAAATCACAACGAACACCTAAACACATCCCCCTCGAATAAAGGCTGCACCGATAACCGGTCCACCCGGAGGTACGATGTCTTGTGGATACCCACTCCTTGATATTATTCCTACTAGAGTATGAAGCAGCGTTAGTCTCCAGAAGCTTAACCACTGGTAATATAGGAACAGGTAGGCCGTAGAGATTACGATGCCTGTATCGATTATAGGTGTATGCCTAACCTTTATCAGAATTGAAAGTTCACTTTATTCTAGTTTTAAGGTAGCCTAAGCATTGGGATAGGTGCTATCCTACATAGCGAAAGCAATAACTTCATTAAGGCTGGGAACTAAAGAACAAATGAGGCCCCAGGACGAGCCACTTGCAAATCGGCCAAAATCGAACTGTCGATGATGGAAAACCATTTTCATCGATTGCATAAGTATAATATTGTGATATTTAACTGTGGTTGGAAAACATATCACGTCGTTAAAAAATTTGGGACAAGTTATTATGATATTGTTAATTACCCAGCAGTTCTCATAGTGGCAATAGGTTATTTGCCAGCCGTAATTCGTCAATTTTTTTCACTATTTCTATTTTAAAAGAGAGAGAATACAACTTTTATGATCTATTTCTTTTCTTTGAGGTTTTTCACAACAGTACTACTGGGTAATTATTAGAATTATTGCGGCAACTAACTCTTTTGCAGTATGTTTAGCATTACTGGTGGTCTATGGGGTTTATTGTTGAAAAAAGGATTGTTTCTAAATGGTTCTGTGTGTCCAAAATGTCAATTGAAGTTTATGTTTTGGTTGTTTAATTTAGAAAATACTGTACAAGGGACATGCTGCGAAAATAATTCGGTTGTTTTTAGTTTATTGTTTTATAGTCGAAAAATAATTCGAAAACTGTTTATTAAATTTAAAAGTATTTAATTTACTTTAATATAAATTGTTATAGGAGAATTTAAATCATAATAAAACTATTTATTCTTTACCCTTTTGAAAGCTTTTTCAATACATTGAAGTTTTATTATTTTTGTTTGTTCATTTGTTTACATTTTTCATTCACTATTTATTTGGCGCATTTTTCATTTACTTTTTGTTTGTGAAATTTTCCATTTAGTTCTTTTTTCATAAATTTCTAATTTGTTTCATTTATATTTATTTTTGGGTTTTTTATTGAAATTTGTAAGTACTCGTATAAAATAGTCATTTTTACTGTTTATATGTATTTATTATATTGTTTAATGTAAATGTTTAGTTCAATTTACATGCAAACATGGACGTGGACACTTCATACACTGAAGTCTTTGTTTCCACTATTTTAGCAATAGTACTTATAAAGTTAATTAAATTTTCTTTAGACATTTAAAATTTTTTTTTACACAAATTCACTTAAAACAATCAAGTTTGTTTTGGTTAACTTAAATACATATGTCAAAACATATGTTTATTTTTTGTAGTTAGTGGTCGATGTTCGTTAAAATAATTAAGTAGCTGGCGACTTGGCTATTTTTGTAGCCAGCTACTTTTGTAGTCGGTAGTCGATGGTCGGTAGCCTTTGGTTGTGTTTATAGCATTATGCTGCAATGATATCTATCGAACACAACGTCAGCGTCGGCTTCAGTTTTAAAGTAAAAAAATCCAATGATTTCACCAGCATCAAACGATATCTTTTTCTGGAGGTAATGTAGCGCTTATGGCCTGTTAGAGTCTATTGGTTGCACTACATATGTGGCAATTTTGTTTTTAAACAGAACGTTAAGACAAAAATTAGCCCTATCGCTGGACATTGGCGATGAAACATCGTATCAATTTCGTAATGCTTTAAAGAAATGTCGCCTATAATGATGACGTGCCTGTATTCCCTGCACCAGCTTCTTCCTATACGAACACAGGCTAAGATCTAAATGCAAAATTTTTTACATAGTGGATGGACTGGCTGTCTGTCCTGAGGCCGACGACCAAGCGATAAACTTGTCAGGTTACTTCGAAGTGTTGGTGTCATTGCATTATTTAGAGTGTACTTGATATGAAGTCTATTCGACAGTTTGCTAGCTCATATGGAAGATTTTGTGCACCATATAAATCGCGAAGTTATTTTTAAGTTGTGCGAAATTATAAGTTTCAAAGTAAAAATCTGGATAGTTTTTATTCATCAAATATCAAAAGGTACTTAGCTTTATATATAGCTTTAGACTTAATTTATTATATTGTCGTAATATCCCATAATATTTTTAAATAAAAATGCAATTTGTTTGTTGGTTTTTAAAAAGCAGGTATATACGTATTTCGCCGGTTCGCTGAGCCAGCTCATCAGGAAACATTTATCCAAATTTTTAAAAAAGCCAAAATTATTTCCTTTAAATATAAAAATTTCAAAAACAACATAAGAGTTTTTTTTTTGGAAGCCAATAAAAAATATTGAGGCTTTAACAAAATTATATTCTGGTATTTATAAAAGCGGGGAAGGGATCTCGTATGTAGGCTCGGACAGTGATCACGACAGCAGGGTGAGAGCAGTACACCACATAAATCGCCAAATCGACAGCTCCTAAGCCTTGTAAATAAGATTGTTTGATATAATTTGCGATACAGTTTCAAGTTTTTAATTACATGTTTTATCGCATGTCAGTTAAATAATTTTTGTTTGTTCTGAAATTCTAACAAAAAATTAAAAAAAAAAAAAAAAAAAAAAAAAAAAATAAAATAAAAAAAAATAAGCAGTGTTTTTTTATTTAATTTAGTAGTTTAATAAAAAATTCCGTGTTTTTAATTTAACATCGATAAATATTTGTTGTTTTTATAAACCCTGAGTTATGCTGTTATTTTACAACATAAACAGAAAAATATTTTATTTCTCTCTATCATTACCTATTTATTTAGTAATTACCTTAAATTAAAAATCTTGAGGCTTAAAATAAATAAGATTTTGACAGCAATGCTGAACATCACTTCAGTAATTCATATCATGTATTAATAGGATGTTAGTAGATCGTCGTGTTACCTTTAGTTCTTTCCTTGCAAATAGTTATCATTGTTTTAATGAGAAGAAATTTTATTTCCATAACAAATCGCTATTCCATTTATCAATTTTTTCTTTTCTTTGATGGTAGATTTCAAAAATAACTCGATTTAATTATATAATCTTTATTTATTTAAATTAAAAATTGCCAAACATTGCAGAACAAAAATTTGAATTGTGGTTAAACAAATTAAATTTACGCGTAAATGAAGGCTTTGTACATTTCAAAGATTAATTTCAATGGGCAAAGTAGGCTATAGAAAATTATTTATTATAAACACCTAAATATATGCAGCGTTCTTTTCCTGGGTTTTTTAATATTGGCTGCAGTTTGGTTGCTTTTTGGTGGTTTTCATACTATTTGGAATATTTTTTATTTGTTTTCTTTTTTTCCTTCATTTCTGGTGTTTGTTTTTATTTTCGATGAAAATATATCTTTGGTTTTATTTTATATTTTTTATCCCTAAAAGTGCTTCCCCCAAACAATTGCCACCACAAATTGATTACGAAATTAAGTGCTAAATTAAAAAAATACCGCAAGCGTTGGTTTTTATTTCATTGTTGCTGCTACGATCTGTATGAGGTCAGGTAATATCAGAATAAGGGTAAGGACAACACAGTAAAAAAGATTTTCAACTACTTGAAATTAAAATAAGAAATAAAGTTTGTATATAAATTTTTTTACATTTAAAAAAAAAATCTGATACACTTTTTGATATCAGGAATTAAAACATTTTTCACCTTCTCTTTGTACTTCATTAGTTGTTGTTGGATAATCTCATTTTTTAAACTAATTATCAACCAAATTAAATGAACAAATAGCAGCACATTTTATTTTGTATAAATTAAAATCAACAGCGAGGTTTTACAAACCAATGTTTTTTGTGCAAAAATAAATACGTTCAAAGTAAAAAAAAAAAAAAAAAATATACAACCAAATATCTGAGCACAATTAAGCACATATTTTTTGTATAATTTTCCGCTTCCACCCCTAGAAAAATTACAATCGAAAAACTGGAAAATAATACCAACAAACAAGTTTGGAAAAAAAAGTTAAAATGCTGCATCGAAAAGTTCTATTGTGTTGATCAGATACTAGAAGGTATTAAATCATATTGTAATATTTAAAAAAAGTGATGTTTAACAAATAATATATTTCTAATTAATATATTAAACCTTAATATAAAAAAAACTTCAATACTTTAATATTATAATTAAATGATTTTAAATATTATAGCGTATTACTAAAATTCTTAACTTTTTATCTTTGAACTTTAACTGTCGTATTTACAAAAATATTTAAATATCTTACAAACATATTTCTTAGTGATCTTATTTTTTATGAATATGGCAATAATAATTTAATGGCTCTAAACTGTTATACTTGTATCTTTTTAAGCATTTAAAACTTGATTAAATTAATTATTTGGAAGTTTATAGTTTAATATTTAAATATTTTTAAAATGAATGGTTTTAAATTATTCTTTGTGCTTTTATTAATTTTAAGAGTATAATAATTTTATTATATTTTATATTTACAACCTAATACCTTTTTATACTTTTTTTATTTTTTATAATTTTATACGTATGTTTTCTTATACTTTAATAATATTTAAATTTATTATACTTTATACTTTTATCACTTTATATGTTGATGTTTATACTTCAAAAATAATTCTTATTACTTTTTATACTCTTAATCTTGTATAGTTTTTGTTTCCTGAATTTTATTGTCTTTGTATAACATTTTTATAACATCATTTTGTTATGCTACGCTATTACTTTTTATACTTTAATATTTTTATACCGTTAAATTCTTATACTTTTAAAAATAATAAAATAACAATAAAAGTGATTGTTATTTTAAAAATTCATACTATACTTTTTTATATACAATTTTACTTATGTGTTTTTATACTTCTAAGGTTTGAAGCTTTTCTTTTTATACGCTTTAATACTTTTACAACTACGTATATTCAGTTTTTCTTGTATAACCATATTATTTTATACATAAATTATTGCATATATATACAATCGAATTTTTTACTTCTAAACCTTTAGGCTTTTGTATTTTATTATACTTTTATGTTTTACACTTTTAATGTTTTATGCTTGAATTTCTAAACTGCAATAACTTTTTGCTGCAATCTATTTATACTTTCGCAATTTTATACTTATAGCTTCTTATATTTTTGATAATGTTAAATTTTTATTCATTTTTAGTTTTATACTTCATTTCGTATTTTTTTAAACTTTAAATTTAATGAAATTATTCTTTTATAATTTTGTTTTATTAAAATGGTTCACAGCATATTTACGCTGTTATACATTCACACTTTTCAACAAACACACACCTAAATGTGTGCATACAAGCATAACAGAAATGAAATTGTATGGTAATTTTGTTTGCTTGATTGTCAGTTTGACTGGTTGGTGGTTCCCTTAAAAAAAATAGTTTTTGTTTTTCTTTGTATGTATTTATTGTTTTTATAATTTCCAACAGCAATGCGTTTTATTATAACAACATTCGTATGTATGTTTGTGTATACAACCATGTGTTTGCATTTATAAACAACTGTAGTGTTTAACGAGGTTTACACTGTGGTGTTGACATAACTCGAACACAAACAATCAGACAAAACTTCTCCAAATGAAAGCAAACACCCCATATTTATTTAACCACAAGGACATTTATTATATACAAATAAACATGAACACATACAATATTATACACACATTGACTCATAAAACTTCATAAGTGTAAATTGCAATGTGTGTGTGTGTGTAATAACCTGCAGTTTGCTTTTATTTTCTTTGTATTTGAATATTTTGTATTTTATATTGAATCATTTTATGAGCACAACCGCCTGGCTAATTATGAAATATTTCAATCTGTAATGGACACATGCAATCGTGTCTCAGTTGTGCGTTACACTGTTTTCTGCTTGAGTGTTATTGCGTACATGTTTGTTTTTAGCAAATTTATTCTTTTACTTTTACTCCTGTGTTATTAATAATTTATTTGTTGACAATATGTTTATTCAGAGAGGGAGAATAAAATTTCGTTAAACATTTTATAGCGTTTGCATAATTCTAATCTGCTATTGTTTTTAATACCATAGTGTTAATTATAGCCATGTTAGAGTCGTATTGTTTAAAATAATTTTAAATAATTTTTAATTTTTAAGTATTTGAGTGGACAATTTGTATGCCAAAAAACGACAAATTAAAAAGAGAATTTAATATTGTATAAAAATTTTTTTAATCATTAATAATTACCTTTAGATAAGTACTGCTTATTGTACCCGTTGTTGGCTGGACTTAATTAATATATAATCTAATATATATTACAATAAGTTTGTTTGTTTATTTGTTTGTTTGCGCGTACGTCAATCACGTCTAAACGACTAAACCAACTTTAATGAAATTTGAAACAAGGGTAGATATTTGCCTTAGTGGTATAAAATGGTTTTTATATTTTTAAATAGCAGACCAGAAGGATACAAAAAAGGGAAGCACACTTTTAATCTATCTAAATAAATTTTAACAAAGCCTTGGTTAATATATATATATATATATATATATATATGAGGATCCAACTGTGTTTCGGATTTAAACAAATTCACTTCCCCATTATCTTCATTCCCGGTGCGCTGTTTGAGAGTATAAATACCTGTTTTAAATATTTCTCCAGTGTTTAAAATTTTATTAAAATTTGTTTATTCGCTTAACAGTGATAGATGCACCTACAAACAAACAAACTAATAAACTTAGGTTTTCTGTAAACTTGCGATCAAATTTAACAAGCCAAAAATAAAATCAATATTGGATATGCAAATGTATGAAATATATTCTACTGGTTTGTTATAAAGACCAAATTTTTCTTAACTGTCATATGAAATTCTTTATAAATAATTTTTTTAATTTATTTTGTGTGTTTTATACATTTAGTTTAGTAACGTTTAACAAACAACTGTAGCTAAACAAATATAATTTGTACATATAAACACAAAAGTTTTTATATCATCACCCTTTTAAAAGATAATTGAAAAGATTCAATTTTATGCTCTTCTTGTAATGATGAAAATTGCCTTTTTTTGTAAATAAAAGGCTTTTTGCAATACAAACATTTTTTCTTTCTAAGATAATTAAATTCTTGCTTTTAGATCAACGATTTTGTTAAACATTTTTGCAATTCAATTAATACCTGAAGTTGGCACTGCAATTGTTCTCTATGCTCGTACTGGATGTTGAAGAGTGTGCTCAAGATTTAAATGCAAATCGAAGGTTTCTTAGGAATTTGATTTCTTTTTTCAAAGTTAACAAAGATTTATTCTCAGTATAGAAGAGCTGTTTTATATCGTTTAGCAAGGATTTAGAAATGGAAATTTTAACAAATATTTTCTGATATTTAAACCCATATGATAAGTTTAGCAAACTGTTTCAATTCTAATTAAGGGTTTTGTATAACTGTATGTGTGTTAAGCCTTTAAATATTTTTTTAATTTAAAAGAAAGTAGAGCACAATAAAGAGCCTTTGCACAGTGGTTTGAAAACGATTTATGTTGGACATAATTTGATATCTCATGAACCGCTTCTGAGTGGAGCTGCGATTGGTCTGCACTCTACCGTGAAGGGCTGTTGGGTAGGTTACCAAATTTGGTACCTCGGGCATAGAATTTTTGAAAATGTTATAAGAATAACCTTTGAAGATGTGTATACATGTTTAGATTACCTCTTTTAATTTGGGATAATTTATATTTATATTTAAATTGTACGATGCTACGATGGAAACGAAAAGTGACAGAGTAAATATTGCCAATTAAGTAATTTAAGAAAACCGCTTTAACAACAACTACTACCACAACACAAAACAGCATTAATAACTATTAATAATATTCCAAGGGAAGATTTTTAATTTATCCAAATTAATAAAACATTGTGTCAATTTTTATATTTTTGAATGTAAAATTTTTGTATTTAGTTGTTTCAATAAGCAGTGTCTTTTAATTTAGATCTACTATTTTAATATATTTGTTTCTAAGCTTTAATAATTGAGCATGTTTCTATACATTAAATCCAACATAGAATAAATGAACAAATCGTCAGCCCTAAAAGCTTCCTACTACAAAGGAGTTCAATTACATATATTATTAAAAGTATAAAATCTAATTTTATAAAATAATTTTTATAAAATGATTAGTTTTATTATTTATTATAAATTAGTTTTTCTTTAATTTTTAAAAATTCTTAAGAATGAAAAATTATTTACAAAAGCTTACGCATGTTTCCAGCAAAAACAAAAAAATGTACTCAAGCCAATAATAATTTTTATATAAAATAATCTTTATGTTATAAAGTTTATTTTATATAAAAACAAGATAAATTTGTAAAAAGGCAATTAATCAAAAAATAAGTTAAGTCTGAAAATTTACGGATCGTATTTTAAAAACGTATTTTAAAAATTTAAGGAAAGATACGAAATAAAATAAAGTACTAAATATCGAAAAAAATTAAAAACAAGAGTGCTATAATCGAATATGCTGAATCTTAAATACGAGGGCTGCTATATATATTTCTGGCCTCGCAACACTGAGTGCTGGCAAGTGCAATCTGACATTTCCATTGGAAAGTTTTTCATTTTTTAGCATAATCGTACTTAAAATGTTTTGACATACGACCATTATTTGCGCTGTTAACAGTGACTTGAAAAAATTAATATAGAAAAAAATGTATTTAACTCGTGAACATTTTCGGGCCATCATTTTTCACAACTTTCGACCTGGATTATCACGACAAGAGTGCATTGATGAACTTAAATCTTTGCATGGCGATGAAGCTCCATCCTATAGCACTGTGAAAAATTGGTATAATGAATTTAATCGTGGCCGAAGCTCGCTCAAAGAAGAATTATGTGAAGGTCGTCCAAAAACGGCTGTTGTGCCAGAGAACATTGGTGCCGTGTGTGAACTCATAATGCAAGATCAACATGTGACATACCGAGAGATAGAGATATCCTTGGACATTTCTTCCACCAGCATACATTCGATACTGCTTGAACACCTGCCCGTAAAAAAGGTTTGTTCTCGTTGGATCCCGCACAATTTGAAAGTCGCTCAAAAAAGGCTCGTGTCGATTGGTGCAAAGAAATGTTGCAAAAATACGATTGCGGTGCTTCAAAAGACGTTTATAAAATCGTCACAGGTGGATCTATGCGTATGAGCCCGAAACGAAACAACAATCGACAGTGTGGGTCTTCAAAGACGAGCAAAATCCAACGGAAGTTGTTCGTGGAAGAAGCACTTCGAAGCAAATGGTTGCCTGTTTCTTCGGCAAAACTGGTCATGTGGCGACTGTTCCGCTTGAGCAACGTAGGACGGTCACTTCTGAGTAGTACGCTACAATTTGTTTGCCTGAAGTCATCGGAGATATTCGAAAAACCAACAAGACAAGACAAGACAAAAACCAACAAGACGAATCAATGTTCACCATGACAATGCGAGCTCTCACACATCGGCTCAAACCAGAGCGTTTTTGACCGGCCAAAACGTCGAATTAATGGGTCACCGCCGTACAGCCCTGACTTGGTACCTAATGAGATCTTCTTGTTTCCGCACATCAAGAAAAAAATGCGTGGTCAACGATTTTCGTCGCCAGAAGAAGCTGTTGAAGTGTTCAAAAACTATGTTTTAGAGGTGTCTCAATCGGAGTGGAAAAAGTGATTCAACAAGTGCTTTGAGCGCATGCAAAAGTGTATAAATCATGCTGGAGAATACTTTGAAAAACAATAAAACCACACAGAGAACAGAAATTCGTTCTGAGAACCGAATTCGTTGCCAATCGAATTTTGTCGGTTGTGTGTATTATATTGAATTCGGTTGTAATAACAGAATGAATGTGGTACTCTCAACTGTTTAAAAAAATGATTCTTGGGTGACTATAAAGTATTATTGTGAATGAAATAAAACAATAAAATATGTTAATATTTACTTTTATTTTAAAAATAAATTACAGGAATTATATTACACTTTATAAATTTCATGTTTAGAGCCTTCCTTTACCTCTGATCCTTCTTTACGACATATGTATGTAGTTTCTTCAAATTTTCATCCCGCCAGTTTTGCTGCTGCGAAGTGTAACATTTCAGAATTTTTTTAGTTTACAAAAGTCTTTGTAGGATTGATTTTGGACTTACCTTTCTACAATATTGGAGAACTTTTCACCACTAACAGTATATGTATCTTTGTATTTTTTAACTGAAATATTGATTATTTTTTTGTATAATATGTACAAATTCATTTTTATTATGTCAAACATTTTTCGATTTTAAAAGACACAATTGATTTTTATGATTCTAACTACCAAAATTTGGTATGCAGTAGTAATATGCTGAATAAATTTAGTTGTATCTTCCAATTAATACAATAGATTTTAGTAAATACACAAATCGGTAACGATAACTTTTTTAAGAGCTTTTACAACCAACATTTGGACGCAAATATTATATGTTAGCTTTTAGTGTTAAATATTAGTCAAAATTATAATTTATTTATATTAAAAATCAAATAATTATATTAGTAATTAAATTTTAAGCATATCAACTGAATTTTTACCAATCTTTTTTCTGTGTGCATTTTTGATTATAAATATTCGCATTTTCACTATTAGGCCAAAAATATATAGAGCAGCCCTCGTACCCTTCACCTAAAGGTGAATGTGAAGTAACTCCTCCAAACAAATAATTAGTAGGGTGATTCACTTTTTTTGACATTTAAATTCATATTGATATTTTAAAAAATATAGTCCAGAATCGTATTCTTCTCTGAAAACTTCAGAGGCCCATAACTCGGAAAATATGGGCGAGCACGAATTTTTTTACTTGCTGTTTTTTTTATATTATTTTTTAATTGTCTATTGCCCTATAATTTTTTTTTGTTGGAGTTTCTTCACTGAATTAGATTTGTTCCAAATGATATGGAAAAATTAGAGTCAGGCGTTGTGTTTTCCCCGCTGCCTCGAGGGACTTGGACCGCTTTTGCTGATTTTCAATAGCAAAATTTTCGAATCTCCGTTTGATCGATTTGCTTATTTAAATTATCTCTAGCTTTCTAGTGCCTTGGCAAAGTTAATTTTGACCCGAACATGGTCGGACAGACGGACGAAAAATATATATATATTCTTAATGGGATCGGAAATGGATATAGAAGAAATTCCACACGGAGTGACAGACTTAGATACACCCTTTTTTCCACCTGTGGTGAAGGGTATAATAAAAGGACAAATTATTAAATATTCAAATGAAAAAGTATAAAGTTTTTTAATAATGGAAATAAATTTGGCCGCATCCTAGCCGTCATAATACAAAGAAAAATTTTGAAAGTGCTAGATTACTTAAATTTAAATGTGTACTGCATAAAAATCATATTTCGGTTTATCCACTATTATTAATATGTCATTTGCATTATTTGAAATAATAACATGCTAAAAAAATTAACTATAATTTAATGCTAGCGAATTATAACTGTTTTCACACATGGTAATAAAGTTAAAATGAAATCCTTTAATTAGTAATTACCATTGAATAACAAATAATTGATTTTATGAAACACAATGTTGTGATCACAGAAGTTTTAAAAACTAAGTAAAAAATTTTAATTGGAATACGAGTGTCTGTTATCTGAATTCACCTGAAACACAGGCAAAGAGTCTTTGAAATAATTATCAATGAAACCGTTTCACTATTGGTAATGGTTTCAATTATGGTAATGCTAAGGATATTTGCAGTTAATTAGTTTATCTCATTAATTGAGGCTGCTGTAGTCTAAGTGGTAAACACGTTGACTACAAACCAGCTGCCCTGGGTTCAACCCTTGCGGCAGTCCAAAAAAAAAAAAAAATAAAAAAAAGTGTTTTTTTCTGTTTAATGGTATAAATACATAATCAGAATTAACATAAAAACATGCAGCCTCCTTCGTCGGTATTTCTTCATAGCATATTCGCCGGCGAAGTAAAATAATTAATAAAATGGCTGTATCTAACTCCTTTCATCGCCTTTCTTCTCTCTCATCTATCCCTTTCCTAAAGAATGTAGCACGGTTTAAAAAAAAACTAAGTAGGTATTGATGCCTGAAGTGCTACTTCTCTTTAAAAAAAAAAAAAAATTAATAACTCCCATGTTTGGTAGAGATACGCCAATACATTAAAATGGTAGAACGAAAAATTATATCAAAAGGATGAAAATGTTGAATGTAACATATTGAATGTGCATGTGAACTAATTTTTAACTCAATACCACCCACTGGCAATTTTTTACACTTCATATATCAAAGAAAGCACAGCTTGTACACAGCATTTTTTTTTATTAAGTAAAATATATCATTACGTACCTACAAAGGAACATTTGCGCTAATAAACAACACAAAATAAAGATGTTAATCCTTAAAAAGTTATATTAATCATCTTAAACTAACAATTAAGTAAAAAATTTACAATAAAAAAATAATTACTATTTTTTTAACAGAATTAAATTCAGAGTCAGTCAAGTGAAACAGATTAATTTCATTTGGGCACTTTCGAAGCCAGACATATAAAAATTATTAAATGAACCAAGTCAATGTTAAAAAGTCAATTACATTGACTGGCGTAAAATTGTTACTTATTTCTAATGTTTAGTGCTGTCAAAGGACATAGAAATCATTATTTTAATGGCATCTTTGGTTGTACAAATAAACAATAAAACAAGAAAAATATCTTTTCATAATTGCGATGCCAACAAGCACACACACCCATCCACACAATATTTATATTTAGTAATACAAATACTTGCGAATGTATGTGTGTAATGAGAGTTGTATATTGTATAAAATGAAGACATGTTTTCAAATATAAACATTGTTTTATTGGCCTTAAGGGCACGTTTTCAATTAAGAGATTTTTACTTTTTGGAAATTACAATACATTACGGAGAAGTCTTTTGATTCAAATTATAATCATTTTTAACGCATGCCTTAAACTTTATTAAAAAATATTATTAAAAGTTAAAGTAAAAATACTTGTTAAGACATCAGTGTATGTATACATGTGTGTATATAGAGAAATATATTTTGCAATTATTATTATAAACGTTTTAGTATTCGCATTATATCTAAGTGAATGATTTTAATTCCTCTTAAGTACACGTACATTTTAATCTCCAAATATATAGTGAAATAAAGAAATTTTAATAACAGTTATTTTCAGTAAATTTTTAAAGAACACAGAAAGAACTCTTTACTAGAAATATGCAATGCAACATTTTCTGGATAGCTAAATGCGTTCTCTGTATTCTTTGCATTTACCAACATTAAAATTTTTTTTTATAAATTTGGGAATTAAAATATACGAGAACTAGAGCCGGATAAAAAGTACGAGTATTCACATAAAAATTTCAGTAGAAACGAGTATTATTTTTAAGTTTAATTTGAAGGCATGTGAAAGGGAAAATTTAAATGATCAGTTTTATTTAAAAAAATATTTATTTAATATACTATTGTTTCTCGAGTACGATATAATTTCATATATTTCCTTTTGAAGCTACTTTGCTAAACATTATGTAACACGACATTTTTTTATCAGTTGTAATTTATTACCTAGTTTTTGTAAGTTACCCCTTATGAAAGTAAAAGTTTTTTCTGCATAAGAATTAAGATACACACAGAAAAAGGATTGGTTAAAATTCAGTTGATATGTTTAAAATTTAATTACAAAAATAATTAATTATTTTTTAATATAAATAAATTATAATTTTGACTTATTTTTAACACTAAAAATTAACAAATGATACTCGCGTCCAAATGTTAGTTGTAAAAGCTCTTAAAAAAGTTATCGTTACCGATTTGTGTATTTACTAAAATCTATTGTATTAAATGGAAGATGCAACTAAACTTATTCAGCAAATTACTACTGCATACCAAATTTTGGTAATTAGAATCATAAAAATCAATTGTGTCTTTTAAAACAAAAAATGTTTGACATAATAAAAATTAATTTGCACACATTATACAAAAAAGTATTTCAGTATTTCAGTTTAAAAATACAAAGATACATATACTGCTAGTAGTTGAAAGTTCTCCAATATGTAGAAAGGTAAGTCCAAAATCAATTAAATCAGGTAGACATTTGTAAATTAAATAATTCTACACTTTGCAGCAGCAAACCTTGCGGTATGGGGTGAAAATTTAAAGAAGCTACATACATATGTATGTCGTAAAGAAGTATCATGATGTAAAGGAAGGCTTTAAACATGAAATTTATAAAGTGTAATCTTATTGCTGTAATTAATTTTTAAAATAAACGTAAATATTAACATATTTTATTGTTTTATTTAATTCGCAATAATACTTTATAGTCACCCAAGAATCATTTTTTTAAATAGTTGTGAGTGCCACATTCATTCAGTTATTACAACCGAATACAATATAATACACACAACCGATAAAATTCGATTGGCAACGTATTCGGTTCTCAGAACGAATTTCTGTTCTCTGTGTAGTTATTCAAATAATTATTACTCGGTACATCTTTTGTGATTACGGATGAGTTTAAATGCGTACGTACGTAAGTACGTACTTTATCACCTATGTCACAAATTTGTCTTTTACTTAAAAAATCCTCCTGAAAAATTGAATTGCAGCAACTTTAAGATTAACCTTATTTAGCTTCATGCTAGAAAAATATAAAGTTGGTTGTTTTTCTTTGTTCATTTTCAGGCTATCCTCGTTCAGTTTTGTTGTTATTCAATTTAAAATCAAACAAGTAAGAGTGCTAAATTTGGCTATGCCGAATCTTATATACCCTTCACCAACTATGTAAATTTAGTTTAGTGAAGTAACTTCAATTAGAACAGCCAATAATGGGGTGACAGATAATTAAAAAATACAAAAAAATGGTTCTGCGTATGTTTATGTATGTATGTATATAATTTTACATAAAAATGATATCGGCTCTTAATGGGTTAAGCATTTTTTAAAATTTTTATATTTCCTCAAAGAATTCTTCAAAAGCGATATTTAAAAAATTTTTAAATTTCAGAGCCCCGTAATTGGTAAAATATGGGCGAGCGCCTATTTTTCACTTGATGTTTTCTTTTCTTATTTTTTTAATGACATGAAGCGTGGTGTTTTTCCTGCTGCCTCGAAGGACATGGACCGATCATTGTGATTTCCAATAGCACCTCCTTCGACACTATATCTGATCGATTGACAATTTTTTTTTGTGAAATCAAATTTGCGGAGGCCCTAACACAGAATATACTATGTGGGGTCGGAAATGGATATTGTAGAAATTGCACACGGATTGACAAACTCATTTATCCCTTTGATGCGTGGCGTACATTATAATGTACATCGATTTAATCCACCCATTAATGTGCAGTAACACGTTTTTTGTGATGTTGTTTTTTAAATTTTAAAGGGGCTGTAAAATTTCAAGACAACTTAAGATCAGTATTATGTATTTTTTGTCTAGTCATCATCGACGCAACCGCGAAAGTTTATTTTCAAAATAAAAAAAATGTTTTTTTCCTTTCCTTTTTTTTTGATGAATTTTTATATGTTTCTTTGACCCCGTAATTTTTTACACATGTTTTTTGAAGCCTTTTTAAGCTACTAAAATCATATATGGCGTTTTTCAACGGCCGAAATTAATTCCGGTGTCAAAGGGATATACCCTTTTTCCACTATTTGTGGTGAAGGGTATAAAAAGATTTTATGAAAATTCGGGAATTTTTTTTTTATTTACGGTTATTGATACGCAATCTGCCCCTTCTGTCACAGGCCTCTATACCTACTCCCGTATTATCAAGACACTTGAAATGTACATTTAGCGTGTGGCTTAATAAAAATTTTAAAACATAAAATTAAATATTCAAGGCTGTTTCATTAAAAGGCCTGATGTCGACATAAATTTATTCGGAAGATTGCAAAATACGGGATTTTTATTTAAAAATGATTTCAGGCATATGCCCACTGCTTCAGTTCTTGAAGAAGTGAATTCTACAAAATTATGTTAGTGCCCCTTTTTTGTGAGAATTAACATATGACGATTAAATATTATTTTCCGTTTCGATTATATTATTATTTGCCGCATTCGTCCTCAATATTTTTATTTGTTAACCAATTTATTTATTTATTTAGGAATACGAATAATATTTATAATCAATTATTATTAATTAAGCTAACCAAAGCAGAGAGCAAGAGCAAGTGAAAGTTATTAAAAAGAACAATGGACAAAAAAATTGTAAATTATAAATTTAGAAAATAAATTCTTTTGCTTTTGTTTTCCCAAATTTAGTTGTCTACTGTTCTGCAAGTCCGCATCAACCTAAACCTGGACAGATGGTTGTAACATAATTGCGAATTTAAATACTCAATGGGCAATCTATTGTTTTACGGATTATTCCCGAAATATTAATAATGACCCCTATGTATCTATCTTGTGATTAAAACTACTGTTTGGCAAAAATCTAAAGGATGTCCAAATTTTCTCAAGCAGCCAACCTGCAAATTTTTAATCATACTTAAGATTTTTAAATATTTCAATAATGAGTAAAGTAAGTTGATAAATCCTTTATTTTTAACTTAATCTTCTCTGTTGCATTGTTGACAAGACAAAAAGATTTTTTTTATTTTTTAAATTCAAAAAGAAAAACAGAGATTCAATTATTGGTTTTTTCATTATTCCAAAAAGATATTTTAATAATATTCAAAGTGTTGAACAAAACTACAACACAGAATACCCTTAAAACAGTATTACAGTATTTTCTTCCAAATGAATTAATTATTTCAAATTATTTTAGGATCTTTTTTCAGCTGTTACTTTGTGTCAACTGTTATTCGTAAACTTTTCTTTTAAATGGAATTTAAAAATTGGTTTTACATTAAATAGCATTTCTATTTATTTAAACTTTTTTTCATTTAACAAGAAAAAAAGATTAAAAATTCATTTATAATTCAACATCAGCAGAATTTCTATTAATCAATCAATTTAAAAACAAAACACATACACACACACACATACAAAATTAGTAAATCATTTTAGAACAAATGTAAAAATTGTTACAGTTAACATCATCACATATTCTATTTCACTTAATTCTGAAATATTGGAATCAAGAAACAACAGAAAAAAAATCCAAGAACAAAAAAGCAAACGAATGACCAGCAATTTAACGTGACGACATTGCTGATGAAGATGAGAGTGACAGTATGAGGTAACTGTTGAACATGGAATATCAAATAAGTTTTTGTGATCAAGAACGTGTTTGTTGAAGAAATCAAAAGTAGACAAATCTGTTACAAAACCAAAAAAGACAGAGATACAGATTTATGCTTTAGTGTTTTCTTTTTACTTTTTTCCAGCAAAGAACAGTATTAAAATAAACTAACAAAAGTGCTATATTCAGCTATGCCGAATATTATATACCCTTTACCATATATATAAATCTAGGTTAGTGAAGTAACTCCAACACATATTGGGGTGGCAGAGAAAAAAATAAGAAGATAAATTAAGAACTATATTAAATTATACATAAAAATGTCATCGGCTCCTAATGGGTTAAGCAATTTTTAAAATAGTATTTCTTTAAATGTCTCTTCAAAAGCTTCTAAATGATACCTTTATTGATATCTTAAAAAATATGGTGCACAATCGTACTTTTCTATGAAGAATTCAGAGGCCCATAATCTGGAAAATATGGGCGAGCGCCAATTCCTTCACTTTCTAATTTTTCTTATTTTTAAATCCTCAATCATCCCATATATTTGTTTTTTTTTTGTATTGGAGTTACCTTACGAAACTAGATTTGTTCCATATGATATTGAAAAATTAGCGCGGGCGTGTTGTTTAGGCTGCTGTCTCGAAGGACATGGACCGCTTACAATGATTTTCAATATCAAAATTTTCGAGACCATGTCTGATTGTTAGTGTATCTAAATGTGTTCTAGCTCATCCAGTGCATTGGCAAAGTTGACACGGACAGAAAGATATCACATACGGGAAGACAAACTCTAATTTTGTATACAAAAGGAAATGAAAACCAAATGAAAATACGAGACAATTTTATGAATATTTTTTTTTTGGGAAATGTTAGAGTTTCATTAAAATAAAACAAATATTTTACTTTTTGCATAAGTTTATCTTTTGGTTTGTTTAAATAGTTGGATAAATGTTGAGATGACATAAATTTCGTACAATTCAAAGAATAGGTAATCGATTAATCTTTTAAGCACCAATGGCAGTGATTCTCTAATATATGAAGTAGCTTCAATATATTCGGTTAGAAATACTATACACAGAAAAAAGATTGGTAAAATATTGATTGATAAGTTCAAAATTTAATTACTAATATAATTATTAGGTTTTTAATATAAATAAATTATAGTTTTGACTCATTTTTAATATTAAAAGCTATCAAATGATATTTGCGTCCAAATGTTGGTTGTGACACCTCTTATAAAAGTTATCCTGAACAATTTGTGTCTTTACTAAAATCTATTGTTATTGGTAAAAAATTCTTCAATATTGTTGAAAGGTAAATCCAAAATCAATCTCAGAACGACGTTTGTAAATTAAAAAAATTCTAAAATGTTTAATACCCTTTGCAGCAGAAAAACGTGCGGTATGGAATGGAAAGTTAAAAAAGCTATGTGAAAAAGAAGAATCATAATGTAAATAAAGGAGTAGGCTTAATTCGATGGGTCGGAACATGATTTTTATAATAAATAATCTTATTCCTATAATTTATTTTTAAACTAAAAGTAAATATTAAAATATTTTATTGTTTTATTTAATTCTACAATAATACTTCGTAGTCACCCAAGAATCATTATTTTAAGTAGTTGTGAGTGCTATATTTATTCAGTTATTACAACCGAATTCAAGATAATACACACAACCAACAAAATTCGATTGGAAAGAAATTCGGTTCTTATAACGAATTTCTTTTCTCTGTGTACTTGAATATTATAATAAGAGTTACTGTTTGTCTGTTTAATTTATGTTACATAAAGGGGGAGTAGTTCTTAAAAAAATAATATTTATTAATATAAAATCAAAAATTTTATATTGAGTTAACTGCATATTCCAGATTTACACTATGCAATTTTTGAGGCATTTTTTTATATATTTTTTATTTAAGTTACAGCGTTATACGTTATCTAAAAGTTAACATTAGCAACAGTAACATACCTTCAAAACTCAAGCAATACCCTATTGCTTACTCCTCCTGCTTCACAAACAAACTAAAATTGCCGTAATAGTGTCGAATATTCCGGTGGGCCTTGTCTTATTATAAAGACTTTATCAAAACGAGCTTTATTTTTAATCGGAGTATAAAAGTTTGCTTAAGAAGGTGTAAAGACGTCAGCTTTTGCATAAGGAATCTCAGCTTCTGTCACATAATTAAAGAAACAGCTCTTCTAGTGGAAGTATTAGAAAAGATGCTTAGGAAATGATTTTATGGCCCTTTAAACAGACGATTACAACATTAGGAGACATTTAATGGTGGACAAGTACGCATGGTACACAATATGGTCTAAGTAGGGAAGTTAAAAAGAATAACAGGAACAATCGAATTAACCATATATCTATTAAGGTGCTGGTAACAATATCGTCTGAGTATAACCATATGATATATCAGAAACTTTATTCGTGAATTGAGTTTTTATTTATTGGTTAAGACTTAGATTTCCATTAGTTTTAAATTTTATTCCTCTGGCCTCCAACAGATACCGTAAGTAGTATTTGTTCTTAGCTTTCAAAAAACAATTTTTTTCAATTTTAAATATAGAAAGTTTTTTTTACCAAAAAAAAGAGCAACAGCGGAGAGTTTTCCTCCATTATAATTTTTTGACTTTATCCGCTTTCGATTTTTTACGATGGGAAGCGCCTCGGCCAGCCGTAGAATATAGGAGAAGAAAATTAAGAGTCATTTGAACCCAAGAAGTACTGTCAGTCCTTAAACGCGAAAGTAAGTACACTGTGTGGCATACGAAATTAAGTATTGAGACGTAAAAGCCATATTATTTTCTCTGAAAATTTTCTAGAGCTCCCTACAACAATAATTTCCTATTAGCACATTGATCAGTCTTATGTTGCGAAGCCAGTCAAAAACAACTTCAATAAAATTTGACAGGACAGCATGTTATCTTTATTTTAAAACAAATATTGATTCAATGAAATTCCTTTTGAACATTTTTCTATTATTTGGATACAATTTTGTTGTTTTTTGGCATGAATTGTTATTGATAATTTTTAACTTTTTATTAAAATAAATTGTTAAACATTTAATAGTTGGATTTATATTGTTTTAGTTATGTTGTAAAATTTATTTCTCTTCTACTAATTTTAAAAATAATAAAAAAAAATAGTTTTAACAAACAAAATTCCGGCTTAAATTTACTTTTATTTTTGATTGCTAAAAATTTTTAAGAAAAAAATTTCAATTACAAATGTGTGCCGACGTTTTTCAAAGGAAACTGGAAAAATTAGAAACCAGCAGAATGTAATGCAACATTTTCTGTCATCAGTATTCTTCGCATTTTAGATAGTTTGTGTACATTGTAAACATCATCTATTTATGCAACTTATTTTGTAAGAGTGCTATACTCGGCTATACCGAATCACCATCTATGAAGTAAGTCCAATCAAAAAGTAAGTATTGGAGTGACAGAGAATTAAAAAATAAAAAAAATTTTTGGTAGTGCATTTATATAATTTTACATAAAATTAACATCGGCTCTTGATGGGTTAAACATTTTTTTTTTAATTTGGTATTTCCTTAGAGATCTCTTCAAAAGCTTTAAAATGATGCTCATAATGATTTATTAAAAAAATTTGAAATTTACAGAGCCCCGTAACTTGGAAAATATGGGCGAGCGCCAATTTATTCACTTGATGTTGTTTTCTTATTTTTCAATTATCTATCGCCCCATGCATTTATTTTTTTTTTTTTGATTTGTGTTACTTTATTGTTCCAAATGACATGAACAAATTAGAGGTAGGCGTGGTGTTTTGCCTGCTGCCTCGAAGGACATGGACCGATCATGCAAATTTCCAATAGCACTATATCTGAGATAGACTTGATTTCAACACTAACACGGACGGACAGACGTACTGACGGACATCGCTCAATCGACTGCGCTATACGTTATTAGTCAGAATACTTTATGGTATCGGATATGGATATTCTGGAAGTTACACACAGAATAACAAACTTAGATAACCCTTTTCCCACTTTTTGTGGTGAAGGGTATAAACATGATTTTAATCCAAAATTTATAAATTCACTTGTTATAATATCACACATTTCACAAAAAAATATTGTATTTTTTTATAATTTAGTTGAAGATTTTTTTGTTGAATAATTTTTGAATTTTATAAAAAATCTAGGTTTGCTTTTGAAAAATATTAATTTATTTTAAAGGAACAAGAATTTTTGCAGAATTTTTTTTTAGATCTTTAGTTTATTTTGTTTTCTTTACTAATATTTTTTTACCTTATTTCTGATCAAAATTTGTTTGGATTTCCGTGTTGTTATTAAATTTATTTCATTAAAATTAATTTATTTTTCAAATGTTTTATTTTTATAATTACGCAGTTACAACAATTGAATCTTTATTTTCACAAATGTGGAGTAATAACTTATAATAACTTAACTTTTAACTTGCAGTCAAGAAGTAAAACGATAAATTATAAATTTATATATTTCTTTGTTCATAAAAAACCTCTTTCGGCAGTTGTTACAAAGACAAAAGGAAACTTTAATAAAGATTTTGTAGATAAAAGTGTATAACTTTTCATCAACTGCAAATACTTTTTATTACTTTTGTGTCTATAAAACTAAATTTAAGTTTTTGAAGCCAAAAGCAATGACAAAATTTAACCCTCAGTCGCATTTATCCTTTAGCTGCAGCTACAGCTGAAATGTGTTGTTTAGTTTTAGATTTACTTTTACAAAGGAAGCAGAAAAATGGGGAGAAACTAAAAAAGTATTGTGTTCTGCTATTTAACATGTTTGTAGTTGTTGCATTTTTAATTAGAGACAAAACTATGTTAATTTACTTTACTTAGCTATTTGCAGTTCTTTATAGACATACACACACAAAATTGTAAGTATTAACACATTTACAGACACTTTTGTCAAACATACAAACGAGTTTTTTGTAGTTTAATGTAAAAAAGCTTTAGCAAATTTGAATCAAATATTAGATTTTCATAAAAATCACTATGGATTTATTCTGCTAAAAATGCTAAGAAAAAAGTAACTCGAAAACCTTTTATAAAGTTAAGAATAAATTTCCCTGAAGGAACAAAAATAAAATTTTCTAGTTCAATTTTTTTTTATAAAATTTAATTGGTTAAATTGTGCCCCATTATTCAAGCAACTTTTTTTTAAATTTGCGACTACCACTACAACCAAGAAACAACAAATTCACTGATAATATTGCTGATACCTGATCAAAGGATGCTTCTTTAAATACATTTCCTTTAGTTAAACAATTCTTATGTTTTTTTTCCTTTTAAAATATGGTATGGAACGTTACTTACACCAACCGTATTTGCGGTTTTCACTTCCGTTTAACAGAAATGTCTTTTTTTTTCTTATTTAAACTGTGATACAACCAACACTTTCCCTTGTACTTTTAAAGTTTTCAAAAGATACTACCTTTTGAATGTTTTTTTGTCGTGTTAAAGGATGTTACATGGAAATCAAAAGAAGAAAAAAAAAAAGACAGCAAGGTTTTTCTGCTGACCGTTTCATGGCAATAATTCTGATTTAATTTACCTAACCATTTGTCATTTTTTAAAGTCAACCGTCTCGTGAATAAAAGAAAAAATAATTTTAATCAATTTTTACTTTGTAAGAGGATAAAATTACTTGGTTTTATAATTTTCGAAAGCTTCTTGGTTTTCTAACTTTTTTTATAAAAAATTATACAAATTGGCTGCAGAAGAGATATGGCTTTTATGTTGATTTTAAACATTTTTTGTCGTGAAAGTAACTTTTAATTGACAATGATTTTTATAAACTTTCTTGTACAAATATTTTCTGAAAGTTTCACAAATATTCATATTTTTTACTTTGCTTAGCTTCATTATGTAATTAATATTTTTCTTATTACTATTCGAAGAAGGAGTTTATAAAGGCTATCTTTAATAATTTTACTTCAGAACTTAAAAAATAATAATTCATTTAAAAAGAGACCACTAGCAAATAAAAAAAAAAATGAAAACAGAATGAGAATTCCACTAGAAGTGCAATGTACATCGAGTAAGCTTATAGTGGGTGGGCCAACCGTAATACACGATGCTTATTCTGAGTCACACTTTAACGTGTTGTTGTTTCCCAACTTATTATACAATTTCTTTTTTTCAGTGCTTTAAAAATTCAATCATGGAGAGGTACACAATGGAGCAGCGCATAAGCCGTTTATAAAAATGGGCATTCAAATCAAAATGAATTTCGTGCACCTATTGATATATTTGGACTGATGAAATCTTGAAAACACTTAGCATTTTCGCCTTGTTTGTTCTGAGAAAAAAGTTGCTGTTTTTCGCGATAGTATGGCTGAACCGAATCGTCAACCTGCCCAAAAATTGAACATCTTATTAATATTACTCATGTAAATATTGAATAAAGATTTTAATTTACTCTATTACAAGGCTCAATTGACTCAAGAACTAAAGTCTTCAAGCGTTGTCAATACGCCGAATGGTTCATTAAAAAGACAGAAGTCAATGGATGACTTCACAAAGAAAAAAAAAATTCATCTTCAGCGACGGGGTAGTCTTTTATATCAATGCATTCGTTAATAAGCAGAATTACTGAATTTGGGCAAAAATGAATCCACGAGCGATTGTTTTAAAGGCGACGCATAAACAAAGTATGACAGTTTGGTGCTGGATGATGCAACTTACCACACACTCAATGATATAATTGTTCCTTGTCGTGAAAATGTTAATTGGCAATATGATATATGATATGACAATATAAGTATAATAAAATGACAATATAAGTATAAATTTGGTGCCACCCCTCCTTTTTGCATCTGTTTCGATGTGCGATATGAACTTGCAAAAATGGAATCCTTTTGGCTTCAGTTGGCCGTTTGACATTAAAAATAGCTCTTCAATTTGAGCACGTGCCTTGGAAATATTTTTTGCATAAATTTATATACAAAAAGCTTTTTTATACATTGTATGACAGTAAGAATAATCTTGAGCGATATTTTACAACAAATAAGCTTGAAAAAATGTTAAAGTTCAAAAAAGTTAAAAAAGCTTTAATAATCAGATCTATTATGATCAGCAACCATCATCTGGTTGCAAGGTGAAAAAATTTCTAAACTAACGTTAAAATAGTTATTACGAAATCAGTAAATAAATTTTTGAATGAGAAAGTAGGAGTTCTTTATAAAGCTATACCGAATCTCAAATAAAAATCTGCATTTCTATACCTCCTACCATATAGATTTTTTTGTTCAAAAAAAGATTTTTCCGAATATTGTAAGTTTTGCTTACGGTTGTTCATCTAACTTAGTAAATGAAACGGTTGTTGTATCAGGTGAAAGCTTACTAATTTTTCAACATAAACAACAACCACCTGCAGGAATGCAAACGAAAGTCAAAAAAGATAGGTTTAGATCTACTTTAGTAAAGTAACTCAAATCCCAAAAAAAAGAGATGACAGAAAATTAAAAAAAAAAATAAAAAAAAATTGTGCAAAAAATGGCGCTTTCCCATATTTTCTGAGTAACAGGCCTCTGAAAATCTCATAGAAAAGTACGATTCTAGTTCATCTAGTGTCTTGGCAAGGTTGATTTCAACATGAACTCGGGCGGACTTGGAAACAGCTGACAAATGCTAAAATAACATGCAGTAATAATATTGGTGTGATATCAGAAGCATAAATTGATGTATAGGGGACGCTTCCAATCCTCTTTTATAGAATGATTTAAGTATTTTAGGATTTTTTATTTGTCTTGCATTTCAGACCCTTCCAAAAAGACTTAAACTATTGATATATTCCTGCCATTCTTAAGCAGACTACCTTTGCGATATCTGGGTTTGCTTTCATCAAGCTAACAAATCTTTCAAATGAATTTTTGTTGCTAATTTTCGATTGATAACATTAAATAAAAAATTATTGCAAGCTGCAGGATTTAAGGGATATTTTCTTAAAGTTTTATTGTTGAACCTACAGTTTAGCGCTCATGTGCATAACTTTAGTACAATGTGCTGGTATTGTTATATTCCAATGAAAAGTTTTTTTTTCTAAATTCGCATCTACAAGTATGTCTTAAACCTCTTCAGGAAGATTCATGATTTAGTTTGTATGTTGTCTTAAATTTAGGATCTTTTTTTAATTGAAAATATTTCAAGAGCATGCTGTTATAAATACAAGTAGTTCTTGAAATTATTTATTTCATCTGAAGTTTTCTTTTAATGTTACCAAGTAACAAAAAACACTTTAATGTGGGCCGTTATTGTTTTATCTATTCGTACCTGTTTCTGTCATCCGTAATAATTTCTTATGAATTTTATTTTCATGCTCACTGTCCTGTGATTTTGTTAAGCATTTATAACTTGAAGAAGTTTTATTTGTCTGTTTTAGTTTATTTTGTGTCTTTTAAGCTGTAAGTGACACTATTAAGTGCCATTTTCTCTGATGAATTTCAAGAGATTTGTTTGTCTTTTAGAAAAAACATTTCTTTTTCTTTCGATGGTGTTTTGAAATAAATTTAAGTCTGTTTGCAAGCAATTGTGTAATATTAAAGTTTTTATATTTCTTAAAATAAGAAAAAGCATGTTTCAACTCTACTAACGGATAAAACACAAAAATATTGTTAGAAAGCGAATGATAGTGAAAACCACTAATGAACTTTTATTATAATCATCATGACAAGAGATGATTAATAAATTAAAAATTAGCTATTTAAAGATTTAATAAAAAGTTTAAACAAGAAGTTATTTAAAGTGGTAGCCAAGGATGTCAGATATGGCAATTTCTCACCAAACGTAGCGATATTAAAAATTTCGGGTGGAACTGAAGTATCACTTTTTCCTTATTTCAACAGCGGAACTTGCTCTGGCCGTACTTCATATGCTGATAATTCCAACTAATGCCGCTTGTAGTATTTTCGTCTGCGAAATAGAAATTAGGTATGTATGTATTTTGGCGATTTTTAATTTTTGCGATTTTTTTTATCTTTGGCGAGTTGTAGTCATTTTGATGAAATTTTATTTTGTTTTTTTACAAACAATTTTTTATTAAAAAAACATATATATAAAGGTATTATGATTGACAATATACATCAAATTACAGCAACTATAGGGTCACCCTTTAATTTCAAAGTTTAAATTATATACTTGCTGTTGTAGTAGATTTAGCAATCAGGTTCTGAGTAAATTTCAACCGTCTGTCTATAACGGATCAACAGTTTGGCCATATACTTCAGCTTATATCAAAAATTGTGAAACCCTTTAATTTATAATTTAATATTTATATACTTCTGATTATACCAAACACAGTAGTGGACATTCTAATGGTTCAAAACTACGGCCAAAAAATACTACATTAATTTTGGGAACACCCTTTACTTTCTAAATTCAAATTATAAGCTTCTTGTTATAGCGAACTTAGCAATACAGGTCCATTGTAATTTTCATCTGTTTGTCTATAACGGTTCAAAAATTCGGCCACGTTCATCAAATTACATCAACTATTAGGACACCCGTTAATTTCCGAATCCAAGTTTTATACTTGTTGTTGTTGCTGAATTAGTAATACAGGTTCTTTGTTAATTTCAATCGTCTGTATACAACTGTTCAAAAGTATTGCCATATACGTCAAATTAAATTAACTATTTACTAATTTATATCAATTATGGGGGCACCCTTTAATTTTTAGATATGTTTTGTATTTTATTGTAATTGCAGACATTTAAAATTTGAATGAAATGTCCTTTACAGCTTATAATACACGTAAAAACATGTGTGTTGTATGGGGACACCCTTTAATTTTTAAGATTATGAACTGTTTTTAAAACGGGACCAATCTGTAAGCATAATCTATTATATTCCCAAAAATTTTCAAAATCGGTTCTGAAATGACGGAGTTCTACAGCCACAAACATAAAAAAAGCAACATTCAGTTGAATTGAAAACCTCCTTCTTTTTTTTAAATCAGTTAATAAAAGAGGGTGCCTTACGCCTTCGAATTCCACAAACTCGCTTGAGAGCTCAACTTCAAGATTGCAATTGGCATCAAAATTGGAAAAAAGATTTTAAATGATATTTAAAGAAAACCATTTATAACATTTATGATCATCGCATTTGTAAAAAGTTATTCCTTTATCTAAGGGAGGCGGGCAGCAGAGACTTTGCTCACCAGTATACAAACCCTAGGTTGCTGTCGACTTCCAGTTTAAATAAAGACTTACCTATGCAATGGAGATTCGGCACCTAAGTCATCTTTTTTATAAATCTGTTATTGACAACGAAATCTTGTAAGGGTCCGAGAGGTAAATCTACAAGATCGCACTGGACTAGAAAATTATTGGATGAGGTCTAGTTAATGCAGGCGTGAAAATATCACCTCCAGTTGAGCGATCACTGTCTATCCTACTACGAACGTGAGCGACCTGCAATTAACTTAAAAGGATTTTATATCCGGTCCATTTATGAAGTGGGAGGTCAGCAACGGAACACGAGCTACTGCTATGCTAGAAGGCCGACACTGTTTTTTCAGGGTTTAACTTAAAGGGGATTGTTGTGAGTGTTTGCGTCTTACAAAGGCATGGTTGCATAAATTAAAAAATTTTTCGCGAGGCAAGCACATTTCGATAGTAGCCAAAGAGTCGAATGAAGACCCTAAATTGAATAAATACCACCTTTAAAGATCAACTTGGTAAAATAGAAATCGAGCAGAAGAATCATATTTTTGACGGAACATGCTTAAATGGTAGTGCAGAGGTGCCCTGCAGAAAATGCTGACAATCGAGTTACACTCTGCATGCACAGGAAAAATTATAACTATCCGTTAACGATTGGGAAAAAGATCGAGATTTTCGTCGCGTTCATTGCTAAGGAACGAAAAGGGATTTGAAAAATGATCCAAAATGCAGTGAACTATTTTATTAGTCCCACTACACTTTTCGTAGAGACTTTTGAAAAATCGTTTCTTTTCTCACAGATGAAAATTTCGCAGATATTGAATAATAAAATAAATTTATAAATTATCAGCCGACCTCTTTGATATGGTAACAAATGAATTAAAAATAATTTTGGCTTGAATTCATTTTTGTTGCAGAAAACAGAAATTATTTACAAATGTCTTTAAAAATTAAAAATCACCGCTTTTTAACAGCAGCATTTTTTGAGAACCCATGTTTTTCGCTCGATTTTTTTTTATTTGTTTTGTTTCTAAAATATTTTATTTGAATGTTTTAAAGTAAAAGTCAAAAATATTTTCTATAAAAATTTACGAAATAAGAAAAAAACATTATTTTAATTGTTGACCACTTGAAAGACGTCATAAAGCCTCACAATTACGACAATTCATATTGTTACGAAAATAAGATCTGGCAACCCCTGTTGTTGTAAGCCGTATGAGCATGGTAAATAAGTTACTTCCACTAATGGTGTGTGTATAGAATAATACCACAATTAACTAACAGAAGCTGAGCAACCTCTATGGATTCGTTGGTAGAGGTGCTTGTTGCAAAACAGAAGACCGTGAGTTCGAGCCTACCTTCAGACATGCGTACAAGAGAAAACAATGATTGTTATAATGCAACTAAAAATCAAGAAGCAGCAGTACAAACCTCCCGGAAAGAAAAAGACAATTATTGTGTGAAACCATGGCAGATAATTTAGTGGATATGCTCAAGACGCCCTTTATAACAAAAAGTAAGAAAAAACGGTAGCGGTTAGCGCAGGGAAGTGTAACAGTATAAAACGTATATGACAGACTTCTGTTGTGGCTATTGGATTAAAGGGGATGATGACTGGCTTGGATAAAAGGCGTAGTGGAGTTGTCTGTGGATGGTTAAGGTAACTAAATAAGTCATCGAGTAGTTCATGTCTCGCCGGAGGATTCACAAGACCGGTTGGATCAAGAGGTATAACCAGATAAAGCCACAAAGTAAGAATAAAAATTAATAATAAGCCACAGTGGTATTTGCAACCAAAAGAATTCGTACGTTTGTCTTAAAAAAGAGGAAAACTAAACAATATTAAGATAGTTCTTGTATCACGTTTATGTCGGTTTATAAATCAAATAATATTATTTTTATTTATTTGTTTATTTATTCTGTCAATTCCTATATAACAAGTTTTATCTTATATTTCAAGTATAGGAAAATGGTGGTTATAAATTTAGTTTAGGGATTAAACATTAATACAAGTACATACACTTAGGCTATAATAATAACTATAAGAAGTTTTTGCTTAACAAATACATTACAATAAAAAGAATTAAAATTCACTGTTGTGCAAAAAAATCAAATAAAAAATTTTTTAAGTTATTTGCGTTGCTATTCAGTTATTAAAGAAAATTATAATCTTTCTTCCTCTAAGTGATCTGGCAAACCTAATCTTGTCAATAAGATATTGTGGAGCTTCTGAATAAATATCCTTATGCAGAAATAATAGAACGCGTATGTTAAGAAGATTATCAAACGACACACCGTAAAGTTTAGCGAAAAAAAACATGGTCATATCTCTTAAGCCATACACATATCTAATTTTGTTATTATATAAAATGTTTAATTTCCTTTTAGTAATTGTGTAGCAGCTTGCGAAAAGCTCACAGCCGTAAATTAAACCTGGAAGAAGATAGGATTTTGCAAGAAGTTTCCTTATCCCTAAGGGGGTATAATATTGTATCGGCCAAAGGCACTTTAGCTTATTATAAATTTGGCCTACGAGTGTATTAACATAGTTTGTCCAAGTAAGTGTTTTATTAAATATTATTCCAAGGTTTTTTGCAGCATTAACGATGTCGATATTTTCCCCATTTATCAGAATGTTAACATCGACAACAGAATCGAGCGTTCTCTTTCGAATTATTTGGAACTTTGATTTATGAGGGTTTAAACAAAGTCCCTTCGCTGTTGCCCAACGAAAAATTCTATCCAAATCATCATAAACCCTAGCAATATTTTTATCAATAGATCATACTGGACTACTCAAATTTAACTGTACATCATCTGCATACATGTGAACTTTGCAATGCAAAGGCTGTTTTGGAAAACCGTTGGCATAAATTGAAAAAAGTAGCGGTCTCAGAATGGACCCTGAGGCACACCTCTTGTTAAAGGTTGTAAAGATGAGTGCAAATTTTTTAAAAGATACGAATTGCAAACAGTTCGACAGATATGAAGAGAATTGTTGGAGAACTTAAAGAAATGCCGAAGCTTTTTGCAAAGTGTAGCATGGTCAACAGTGTCGAAGGCTTTTGAGTAGTCACGTCGTAGATTTTCGGAAACATCCAATAAGGCAGATACACAGCTATGGTTAGAGCGAAAACCTTATTGCTTTTCAGATAATAATTTATTTTCCTTGATATGTTCCGAGATTTGAATTTGTAGAATTTTTTCAAGCACCTTAGACAAGTAACTCAAGATAGCTTTTGGGCCAAATTCTGAATTGGTTTTCGGTATACCAATTCCATCTGTTCGGAAAGGTGCTGGTCATTATGATGGTATTGAATAAGTTTTCTTCTCTAGTCATATTTTCTACAATTTAAAACTGTTTATAATTTGTTGTTGCTTTGTATTGCTACGACTTCAGTTATTGTTTATGTTAACAATGCAATATGAAAATGATTTTTCTAATATATATATATATTTTTATATTTTTTTTTTAATCTGCATTATTTTTTTCTAAATTAAATACTTTGAATTTTCTCTTTTTATAAACAACCAAAAGGTCGTGTAGTTTTTTTTACACATTTTTTACATATTATTTAAACTGGCGTATAAACATATATTCCGTTTATTTTGTATTTTTTCCAATTCATATACACATTTAACTAGATCATCAATCGTTTTTTTCATGTCGGAAATGTAGTTAACAAGTAAGTAAAAGAAATATTACATTTTATACCTAAACTTCACAAGGAAACAAAATATAAATTGCTTGCAGCATAAATCCAAAAATTCCTTTTATATCTTAGGCTTTACTATTCCCTATTTGTTGTGGTTGTTGTACTCATAGTTAACACTCCCACAGTTTAGTGTTCTTTCACATATTTATAAGAGAACAAAAAGGTCATGTGGGGGTAGCATAAGCTCAGATTTATGAAATTAAGCAATTTTAGTTTTCTGAACCTTATTTTCATCTACATTTTAGTGCTATTAGGATGAATTTCTGTTGACTTATTATTTTCGCTAACTTTACATTTAACCTATACGACTAAGTAACTCATTCCTGCCCAGCTACATACACATACTATTGCGTGCAATTTTGTAACATAAAGCCTTATTATGCAGATATTGTAGTTAAGCCTGGTTTGCAAACAATATTGTTTAGGCTATTTATACCTTTGTAATCCACACTTCTTAAGCTTTTGTGTTATAAAATATTTGCAGATGTCTTAACATCTGCTATATTACCTTTTAATATAAAAAATTTATTTAGCAAAAATTATATCTTATTTGAATGGAGAAGGGTTTTAATTTTAATTGAATTACAAAGGATTTAAAGGTTAAAGTTTTATATTAAAAGCCAAATTGACTAAATGAGAACAACATTAAATCAACAAAGCAAAAAGGTAATAAAAACTCAAAATTATTTTATACAGAGACACAGAAATCATTAAGAACTATTTTTATTTTCTCTTACATAAATATTTAGAAAATATTTTATTGTTTTACAATATGTACCACATCAAACATCCATTCTTAGACTCTGGTGAACGATATATATAAAAATAAATAAATAAAAATGTCCATAAATATATAAATGGCCATATCTAAATAACTGCCAGAGCAAAATTTGTTTTTATTTGGGCACAGAATATCAAAAATACAATAAATACTCGTGTTTATAAACTAATCTTCAATTTTCTTTAATCCTCTAGTTTTTGAGGTAGACAGTTATCTTTATGTAAATGTTATACATCATCAGTTTACAGTCCAACCTTTAAGCCAGTTTAAGTTTACTACTTTTAATTTGATTTATTACAACTTTGATTTTATATGTCTATTAAAGATGTATGCCAATAGGAGAGCGTGAATTTTTTTACGCCTCGAAGTTATGTGAGTACATTTTTGGTCATTCAGCTATATTTTCTACTAGCTTATTATACCTGTCATTGTCTGGAACAAATTTTAGGGGCTTCCTAGGCTCTGCATAACCTATTGTGTATAACCTCTTTGATATTGGGCTCCACTCTGAATACATGAGACACAATGTTTTGTAATCGAAAATATAATTTCGGAAAAAGCCTATTTAAAACCCTAGAGGAGGCGTCACCTATCAAGTCCAAACTATGAAGTCTGTGAGGAAATGAAAAATTTAATAAAGATGTAAAAAAGTGCGTCATGCTTTTTTTATTTAAAATTTTACTTTTGTCATCAAATCTGTATTTTTTCCTCATATTTTTTGTTTAATTTGAAAAAGAATTTTATTCTGAAACTCCGCATAGCGAGATGAGTCTATCATCCACCTTAATAATATTTCAAAATGGGGCTTTACTCTAGGAATCAGCTATCGAATGAACGCAGGTCATAATAGCTCTATTTACTATCTTGTGCAAATGGTCTTGTATCATAGCATTTGCAAAATTGTGTAGCATACCTTTAGTTTACACCAACAAAACATACACTATGATGCAAGCCTATTTGCACAAGAACGTGAATAGAGCTAATATTTTATAAAATTTGCAATAACCGTTGCATTTGCTGACCGTAAGTAACAAAGACTTCGGTTATAAGTTAATAAGTGCTTTATGTGTGCAATAATAATGTTAGTAAATAATGCCATATTTTAATTGCCGTGAACTTTGTATAACATGAATGTTTATTTTTTTCCTTCTAGAGACATCACAGTTATTTTTTCGCTGAAATTCTCGAAAAAGCTGATCTTTAAATTTAGCTTTTAAATAACTCAAAGCAATTTCGTGTTATAAAAAGATATAAAGTATATATATTATATTTTTATAATTTCTCTAGATTTATACCAAACCACGGTTTTGATTTTTATTATTTTCCGATGAGAAATTTTGCAATAAATTATTCGTTAATCATTTTACGAAATTTTACTTTATTTTCGGCTTTTGGTTCTTTTTAATTAATTTTCTAAACATTTTTAGAAAGAAAAATTATTTACAAATGTATGCGGACGTTTTCCAAAGAAAACAAGAAAAATTAGACGCTAGCAGAATGAAATGCAGCATTTTCTGGAACGCCACATCCTTCATCAGCATTCTTTGCATCTATCTACCTTATGTTATGTACATCGTAAACATTATCTATTTAACCAACTAATCTTAATGTTAATTTGGTGAGACGAAGTTCACACACAACTTAAAGCTTTTCTTTGTCATTCTCTCTGTAACTCGTCTTGTACATTTGTTGTTGCTTTTTTGTACTAGCAATTTGATAGTCACAAATGCAACTTTTTATTTTTAATTATTCATACTTGTTTGCTCACAACATTATAGATACTGTTTCAGTATCATATTGACTTTTATGAGTTAAGTATGAATGTAAATTCGCGGTGCCTAGCGTTTAATCATTTTACTTTAAAAGTTTTTTTTTAAATATTGCATTAACTAAAATAGGCACCCAGTCAATAGCTCTTTAGTTAGATAGTGTGTAGTAGTGACTATACCTGAAAAAGCATCAACCATTGAAACATTAGCCCAATTCACAATCTTGTGAAAATGGTCTTGCATCATGGCATTTGCAAAATTGTGTAGTATGTTTTTAGTCTACACCAACAAAACATACAGTAATGAGTAAAATATGCTACACAATTTTGCAAATGCTATGATGCAAGACCATTTGCACAAGATTGTGAATTGGTTTATTTTGTTCTTATGGCTTTGTCTTGTGTGTTGAATATAAGCCTGGTCGTCTGTCTATGCGGCCAGTCTCTGTCGCTAAATAATTTTTTATAATCTTTGAATTGATTTTAAACGAGTTTTTCACTATCAAGAATTTCAAATGTTTTCAGATTTGATAGTTTTTTTGTATTTAAGAACAAGTAAAACAACAATACTTTCTTTCTTCAAATGTTTTTTAAACTAATTTTACTAATCTGTAAGCGATTGTATCAAATCTTTTTCTGAATGCGAATTGAAGGTTGGGGATACATCCCCTATCTCAGAATTGGAGTAATTTTGTAATTAAAATCCTTTTAAAAAGCTTTAACAAATTTATTAAAAGGCTAATGATGCTATTTTTTTTTGAACTTTTTCCTGGCTAAGAGACCATAGTTATGAAAGAAACTCAAGACGTTAAATGGCATTAAAAAAAATTAATGTTTACTGCTACCTACTGCAACACAACCCAGCAAAAATTAAGCATTTTTGGGGGAAGTACTTCCCAACTGGATTGCTAACTTAATTGTTTTATCAAGGCATGTGCCTTTTTTTTAAGCTAATGTGTAATTTTTTCCTGGGAATCAGCATTTTGTTATTGGTATAATCAAAACCAGAGGTTTTCTTAGGGTATAAAACAGATATTGGCGTTCACTATGATGAAATTCAAATATTGGCGTTGCAGATAGACAAGCATCTGCAGGTAGAAACTCAGATACAACTGTTGATATATTTAGAGTAAATATATTTTTTAGATGTCCAAGAAATAATATAATTTTTTTATTTTTGTTTCATATCACAAATGTAATGTTTGAGCCTAATTGCTTATAAAATACAGCTATATTATTTAAGATGTTATGGTCTAGAACAGGGATGGGCAACCTTTTTGTAATGCTGGCCAAAATTGAAAACAAAAAACTTAAGCGGGCCATAAACATTGGTTTTTAGTTGAACAAAAATAAAATAATTCCGATAATATATTGTTACGTTTTTCCCTTTTTAGCATTACAAACGTACGGATTCTTTTGATTGCAAATACCACTGTGGCTACATTCTGTCTTCTTTTACTTTATGGCTTTCTCTGGCTATACTTCTCGATCCTACCGGTCTTGTGAACCCTTGGTGTCGTATTTACTAAACATGCGTTATCACCACAAACCACGCTACACTACTGTGTTACTCCGGCGAAAAATAAACTACTCGATGCCTTGTTTAGTAACAGTAACCATCTACAGACATCTCCACTACCCCCTTTATCCACGTCTGCCATACACTGTTGTTATACTGTTACACTTTCCTGCGCAACCGCTACCGTTCTTACTTTTTTTTTTAATATAAAGGGCTTCTCGACAATTATCTGTTACTCCTATCTTAAATTGGACGTCTCCACTAAATTATCTGCCATGGCTTCACACAATAATTGTCATTTGCCTATCGGGAGGTTAGTACTGCTGCTTCTTAATTTTTAGTTGCACTACAACAATTGTTACTTTTCTTTGTACGCATTTCCGAAGCCGGTATCGAACTCAGGACCCCTTATTTTGCAGTACGCACCGCTACCAACGCAGCTATTGAGGCTGCTTAGCTTTTTTTTCATAACACCAGCTTTTTCTATAAACACACCATTAGTTGAATTAGCTTATTCACCACGCTCATACGGAAACAACTACAGGGGTTGCCAGATATTATTTTTCGTAACAATATTTATAATAATTTCTATTACTGCACTATTACATTACAAAAAATTAATAATAAGTTATATAATTATACTAATGAGACACTTGGCACTACTTATTTGTGGAATAGGTACAGTAGTATCAACTATTAAGCTACTTACTTAATTCTCGCCTGTAATTCGCGATATATATATTGATTTTAAAAAAGTCATTATCGAAAAAAAATTGTTCGCATTTTTATGTGCTTCTAAACAATAAAACAATTTTTTTGCGCTACTCAGCCTAATTAAAAACAAAAATTTCGTGCAAATAACAAAATAACTCCTTCAAATTACGGTGATGTCACTTTTTTATTATTTTGTTCCTACAGAATTCATAATTTCTCGAGAACTATTTTTTCCGTGGTAAAGAAATTCCGTGAGGATATTCATGATGGGGTTGATTAATTCATTGCGGATATATTTGCGCATCTTAATTTTTGTTGAGTTAATTTTTAATCATTCTATAAATTTTATTTCAAAATCCTTTTCTCTTACAGTTTAATTAATTCTAACTTCAAATTTTCGGGCATTAATCAAAATTCTGTTAAGAAAAATGGAATTGAAAATACATAAAAATAGCATTCTTCAATCTTTCTCAAAAATCTTAATGCAAAGCAAATGAAATATTAATATATTTTTGTTTTTTTGTAACTATTTTTAACGCTTTTTTTCGTTATGATTTTAGAGACTGTTTTATGCTTTTGTTTCATATCTTCATTCAAATACAAGACATAAGAATTTGATTTTTTTCTTCTAAGTTTTGTATTGTTCCCTGTCACTGCAGAAGGGCCGGCCACCATATAAGTTTTAAATAAGCTCGCTGGCCGTATGTTGCCCATCCCTAGTTGAAAGGTTATATTAGATTCTTATACTTTTCCTCCTAAAAAAATTGTAAAATATCGGTTCTTTAGAGTAATGTCGTATTATCAAGCAGACACTTCAACATTTTTTAAATGTAATAAAAGAATATTTACCCAAAATATGTATGTAGATATAATATTTATGTGGCAGGTCTGTTAAGACATCTCTAATTTCCGTGAATATTTTTTCTTTTAAGCGATACTTCAAAATTTGTTTGTTTTTTAGTTTATGAATAGCAAAATTGAACTGATATTTAACTAAAAACCAAACTGACTTTATTTATTTAGTGATCTATTTTTTAATTCTTAGTGGTACTAGTGTGTAATATTTCTATAAATAAAAATTAATTCCCTTTGTAGATATAATTTTTTTTAGCTCCCATAGTCATCTGGTTGTTTACATATATTTAAATATTTAAAATTTTATCTTAAGGATGCCCACGAAAACAATACTGTTTAATCGAAAAAAAAAACAAAATGAGGAAAATAAACGTGACAGGAAACTTTTAAACATATAAAATGTTGGCTTGAGAATAGAACTGTCAACACATTTTTATTTGTCTGCTTATTTATTTCGTTTTTTAAAGCAAGTATTCTACCTAAAAGAGGTAATTGTGGACAAAAAAAAAATAATAAAAAAAAATATACAAAACAGCACAGAAAAAAATAAAATCAAAGGGAAAAACAATATCTTAACTACTTACCACATCAATTATTTGCATCAAAGTTAGACCGAAACTTAATTGCAGTGGATCGGATTCATTAACAACCGGCCTCTCTAAACTGTTGTAGTTGTCTAGAAGAGCGTGTAATAAGCGTTTTTCATGAGGTCCTGCATTCGAAGCTGTAATGAAATAATATTAAAGGTTATGTTTTAGATCAGAGCGCCAAATAATATTTTTTTTTAAGTTTGAATGATATTTTTTCGTTAGAACACATTTTTGTTATTTTATTTCATTAATTATACAGGCATGTCACACATTCCGATTGGCATAGTTTCGATTCCGTATTAACCATTCCGATCGATTTTGTTTTACCTTCTCCAGATTTCAATAGATTTTGTTATTTCCTAAAAAATGCTAAATTGCTACTCCTTAATTTAAATGTAGCAATATGCTCACACCAAAGCAAACAACAAGGCTAATCTAAGCAAGGACACATAACAACAGTAAATTTAAAACTCGCAAATAACAAAATTTCAAAGAAACTAAATAAAACTTTGAAATTTAAAAGTGGTTTCATTCCGAAGAAATTTTTCGTTTCTCGTTTGCTGAGGAACCAATTTGCGGAATTGAAACCACTTTCTATTAAAAGCTTTTATTAAAAACTAAAAAAATAGAATCGTGGCTTCGAAAGCTTCATTTCATTTACAGGTGTCTTTAAATATACTCTAAAGATTATTATATTTATATTGTTAAGGTACTTTATGCAAATTAAGTTTTAACGGGAGTTTTTAAGGCATATGATTTCAACAACTACATTTCCACGAATTTTTTTTTATTAATTTTTATTGCACTTATTAGAGGTACTCTCTTACAAGTACTATTTTAAAAGTACTATTTTAAAAGTACTATTTTAAAGATACCTTTTAAAGAAGTTTTTTTAAATGGCTTTTTCAGAAAAAGGATTTAATGGTCTTTTGGTAAGTTACCTTCTAAAAAATGTACCTTTATAAAACGGGAATTTTTTAAAAATAAGCAATAGAATGTACTTTTTTAAACTAAAAGGTATTGTTTTAAAATATCTATTTATAAAGTGTAATTTTTTAAAAATGCTTATACGAGGGCTGCTATATATATTTCTGCCCTGGCAGCACTCAGTGCAATCTGACATTTCCATTGGAAAGTTCGTCATTTTTAAGCATAATCGTACTCAAAACGTTTTGACGTACGACCATTATTTGTGTTATTTACAGTGACTTGAAAAAAATTAATGTAGAAAAAAATGGAATTAAATCGTGAACATTTTCGTGCTATCATTTTTCACAACTTTCGACGTGGATTATCACGACAAGAGTGCATTGATGAACTTAAATCTTTGTATGGCGATGAAACACCATCCTATAGCACTGTGAAAAATTGGTATAATGAATTTAATCGTGGCTGAAGCTCGCTCAAAGACGAATTCCGTGAAGGTCGTCCAAAAACGCCTGTTGTGCCAGAGAACATTGGTGCCGTGTGTGAACTCATAATGCAAGATCGACATGTGACATACCGAGAGATAGAGACATCCTTGGACATTTCTTCCACCGGCATACATTCGATACTGCGTGAACACCTGGCCGTAAAAAAGGTTTGTTCTCGTTGGATCCCGCACAATTTGAAAGTCGCTCAAAAAAAGGCTCGTGTCGATTGGTGCAAAGAAATGTTGCAAAAATACGATTGCGGTGATTCAAAAGACGTTTATAAGATCGTCACAGGTGACAAATCATGGATCTATGCGTATGAGCCCGAAACGAAACAACAATCGACCGTGTGGGTCTTCAAAGACAAGCAAAATCCAGCGAAAGTTGTTCGGGGAAGAAGCACTTCGAAGCAAATGGTCGCCTGTTTCTTCGGCAAAACTGGTCATGTGGCGACTGTTCCGCTTGAACAACGTGGGACGGACACTTCTAAGTGGTACACTACAATTTGTTTTCCTGAAGTCATCGGAGAAATTTGAAAAACCAACAAGAGAAGACGAATCATTGTTCACCATGACAATGCGAGCTCTCACACATCGGCTCAAACCAGAGCGTTTTTGACCGGCCAAAACGTCGAATTAATGGGTTATTCGCCATATAGCCCTGACTTGGCACCTAATGACTTCTTCTTGTTTCCGCACATCAAGAAAAAAAAATGCGTGGTCAACGATTTTCGTCGCCAGAAGAAGCTGGTGAAGTGTTCAAAAACCATGTTTTAGAGGTGTCTCAATCGGAGTGGAAAAAGTGCTTCGACAACTTGTTTGGGCGCATACAAAAGTGTATTAATCATGCTGGAGAATACTTTCAAAAACAATAAAACCATTTTTGATTATAAATATTTGCATTTTCACTATTAGGCCAGAAATATATAGAGCAGCCCTCGTATCATTAAGAGTCTATGTGAAAAAAGTTTTTTTTATTGTTTAATTCTCTGTCACCCTAATATTTGCTTTTTTGATTGGAGTTAGTTCACTAAACTAGATTTATATAGATGGTGAAGATTCGGTATAGCCGAATGTAGCACTCTTACTTGTGTTTTAAATTAATTTTTCTTTTTGAATTCTGTTTTCAAAGGTACTTATTTTAATAATTTCGTTTACCAAGGTGTTCCTTAACATTTATTTATAAAGGTACATATCTTAAACGTTCATTCTGCAAGCAAGCCTTTTAAAATGTCCATTAAAATTAATAAATGGTATAAATAAACTATTGTCGAAAAGTACTTTTGTATTAGATGTTTTTAAAACACCCTTTAAATATATTTTTCCAACAATTCTTTTCAAATTGTAATTTGTTGAAAATTACTTTTTCGTTACTATACCATGCCATCATAGCTGCAGTAAAAATAGAGTCTCTTACCTACACTTTTCAGAAGGTATTTTTTTCAAAGCCTTTAAAAACGGGTGCTTTTAGCCCCTCTTTCAAAAAAACCTTTCGTATTATTTTAATTTATATTAATTATTTAGACACATTTAAAAATTTGATTTGTTGTGTACAAAGGATTTTGTTTAGACTTAAAAATAAATTCATTTAAATTCACATTAAATATTTAATTGATATTTAATCAATAATTTCCAACCTAATTAATCTCTTTGTCAGTGCCTTTTATCGCTTTTACAATTAATCGCATCAGCATAGCATTTCATCAGCAGCAATTATACATTAATAATTGGCCGTAATTAAAAATTAATGTTTAAAGCAATAATGAGCAATAGTAAAGTATCATGCCAATAACAGCCAGCCATTTTCCCCAGCAGTAATAATTTTATATTGAAATAATTTAAATTCATTTACAAGGACTACTTGCCGTATTATATTCTACTTCTCGTCTGGCCAAGTTTTCCGTTCCGCGATTCTATTTCCTTCAAAATTGCCATTTTCTTCTTTTACTTATTTTTTTGGTGTTGTTGTAAATGTCTTGTAATAAAGGGAATTTCAGTTAAAACGTCGTTTGCTTAAAATGCTTTAAGAAGAAAATTATTCTTTTAAATGGCTTAAATGTTTTCAAAGTTGCTAATGTTTTTTTTTTTTTCTAAGATGCTTAAGTACTATTTGTTTGTGATTAACTGGCAGAAAATATATCTTCCATAAAGTATTAATGATTGAATTAAAATCTATGAATATTTATGGCTTCTTTAGTTAGAGGTCGCACATTTGTTAAATGCTTTGAATGGTTTTGTAATAAGAACACACACTTTTTATTAACTGTTATTATTCTTCTTTAAGTTGTTTCTAATTTATTGTTGCTTCCTACTCGTAACAATAGTAAACTCGTGCATACAGCAGGTAATATTTTATAATTCCGATTTAATAGCACATTTTCTACTCTCTTGTTAAGGGATATATGACTATTAGAAAATTTTTTAGACTTAATTTTGGAGAAACTTTAACGTTGTGTTAAATTCTCGTTTTTTGTGTCTAAACTTTTTTTTTAATTTAAGGTAATATTTTAGTTTTTAAGAATTTTCCTTTTATGGTGAATTTTTTAGTTAGGAGTCATTTGAAAATTATTATTAAAGGGTTTGCGATTTTTCAAATCCTCAGAATACTGTTGTTAATAAAATTATATTTTTGTTGTTTTAAATGTTTGCGTATTTGGTTATTTTAGAATTTTTATTTAGTTTTTAAATTCTGTAAGAAGGATTTTAATTTTAGGGTATGAGATGATTGTTTCATGGAACTGCGTTTGGCGATTTAAAAATTTATTCGGTTTTATATATTATCGATTAATGATGAAGTTGCGTTATTATTAAATTTCTATTGTGGTTTTTGTTATTCTGAAATATCCGTTTTAGATAATTTTTCGTTTTCTGGCAAATTTTTAAATATTGTGAAGTGAATAATTTTTTTTTGGTGTCATTAATTTATTTTGAATGTTGCAATTGTTGTGTTATATGTGATTTTTCGTATGTGTAAGAAATTTTGTGATTACTATTATTTTTTTTTTTTTGTAAAATGAATGGTTGTGATGAAGAAGCGGTTAGTAATTAAAGATTAAAAACACGGGAATATTAATTAATATAAATTAAACTTTAAATTTACTGTGCTATTTTCCCGGTATTGATTGTTGAAGGTGAAAGCACGTCTCGATGGCCATTTCGCTACCGCTTACTTAGCTCGTCAGGAAACTTCTCACAAGTATTTTAAATTAACTAAAGATTTTTGTCTAAACTATAAAGAAAACACAATAATCAAAGTTCAAGCAAAAACAACAATAATCAACATTGATATTATTTTAATCTTTACACACTGCATACGGACGACTTTTTTTCGGCTCTTTTATACGGTTTAAAGATGTTTAAAAAAATAAAAACAACAAGACACTACGTTAATTTATTCTTTCTTTTATGCACGGGCACTTGCAATTTTAATAATCAAAAATACAATAAATTTAAAGTTTAATTCGTATTCAACTTTGTGTTTTTTTATAATTAATTGGTTGTAGCGAAAATTAGTTTTTTAATAAACTAATGTATTTTAGAATGTATTTAAGAAAAATGACAAAAGTTTAAAATCTTGGAAAAAGATAAATTTTATTTATGATATTCATTCACTTATATAACGGATATGAAAAGAATTCGTGAGTTATGAGTTTTCATGGCAACATGTGTATTTGTCCACATAAAAAACAACAAGAAATACGTGGGCGCCTATGAGCGTATGCGGTATATGGATTTTATTCCATTGCTAATATTCATGCGTAGTGAAGCACGCCGCTATCTGCTAGTGTCTCTTTGCATTTGTATTAGGAGTTCATGATTTTTAGTAAACATCTCAAGTGGGTTTTTCATTATTGTATTACATTTTTGACTCAGTTCGAAACACTTATGAAATTTTGTTTTAATATAATTGAAACTATTTCTCCAAAAATAGAAAAAGTCAAGTTCATAATTTCTTAATGAGAACAAGTGTAAAATAAATGACTAGAACTGGTCTACATAATGCATTACACATTCTGTACAAATGCAATTGGATAACTCCTCATTGTGTACACTGCATTGTTTCGATACACTACAAAAGAATTATCTCCACAGCCAAGAATTTCTCTACTTTGGCTAAATTCAATTTATAGTTCATTCTTTTAAAGCCAACTCGACCCTTTCCCTACAAAAAAAATTTTTTTTTGATGATTTATCGCTTTTACAAAATTCAAATATTTCATGTAAATACGTTTATTTTACATATCCGGCTTTTGTCCCCATTATAATTTCGTAGAATTAAAATTGTTTCTAATTAAAAAGTTTACTTAGAGAGTAAGTTTTTACTGATTGCGGTTTTGTTTAGGGTGTTAAACAAAATATGTGACTTGACTTTAAAACTTTGCAGTCGCCCATGTAAAGTTTTACATATATTGTAATCTCTGACTTAAGGCATATTTCCTAACTTTCTTTTTTTTATCTGTGGTAATGAATTTTTAATGTAAAAGGTTTTAAAAAATATTACGAGATAAACGAAACAAATTTTTCATTGTCTTTTAACTTCCTGCTGATTTCTTTTTTTTTATATTTGAGATTCTTAAGTTGATAAATTGTGTTAAAAAAGTAGCAACAATAAAATTATTTAACACGGCTAAAATTTGTGAAACGTAAATTCAAGATGCTGTTGCCTGTCATCTATCACGTTATAACTAAAAAATTACAAGATACGCTTCCTTAATGTTGCAATGAGTTGGATGTTTTGTTTTGTATCTCACAGCAACTGTCTAGTTGGCTGTTGGCTTTTATTTTGGCTGTGGTAAGCAATTTCCGCTAAAGATTAAATCATTCATCTTACACGAAACAAAAGGGAAGCAAAACCTTAAAATGAGCAAAGCATTCCGTAATAAGTTTTCTACTTTAATCAGCAGTAAACCACCAAAGAAACCACAATTTCATTGCTAAGTGATTATGGAGAGAGAAATAAAGATGCAAAAGTTTAACTTATTATAGCTTAAGATACCTGCGGTTAAAAGGAATTTTGGCTAAATTTTTCCGTAGCGAAGGCCGCAAAAACTCGTTATTTAATTTAAAATGACATTTAAGTTGATTGATAAGAAACCAACTTAACTTGAAAAAAACATTTTAAGACATTACTGATCGGAGACTAATCCAATCCTTGAGCTATTAAATTTAATTAATCACTATTAGAAGCTAGAACAAATCCAGACACACTTTCACATAATGCATGTATAATCTTTTAGTTCTTTAATAGAATATAATTAATAAAACGAGAGGTATTTACTAAAGAACCACGAAATTATTAATTCTTAGGATTTAAAGTACTTGCACAATATTGTGCAGAGATATATGCGTTAAGAATCGGATTGCGCACTTGTGGATGATAAATACTTTTCGATGGAAGTAGATACTTTGAATAGAAGTCGATTGAGCCATGTCCATCTGTCCGTCTGTGTTCGGATTGAAATAAACTTTTGCTGAGCTAGAGACAATTTATATACGCCAATCGATCACATATAGTTTTGAAAATTTTGCTATTAAAAATCAGCATGATTGGATCATGTCCTTCGAGGCAGCGGATAAATTACCAAGCTTGTCTCTAATTTTCCGATATCATTTGGAACAAATCTAATTTATTAAAGTAACTCCAAGTACAAATATGTATGTGGAGATGGAGAATTAAAAAGTAAGTAATCATCAAGTGAAAATTAGCGCTCGCTCTAATTTTCCGAGTTGTGAGCATCTGAACTTTTTATAGAAAAGTACAATTGCGCACCATATTTTTTATGATATCAATATGGGTATCATCTAAAAGATTTCGAAGAAATTGTATTTTCTTTATAAACTGACAAATAAATCTTTAATATTTTAAAGACAAAAGTTTATTATTAATTAATAATATAAATGAATAAATTTTTAACAGAACAAAGATGTACTTCATTATTTTTTTTCTTATTTTGAATTCTTTGTTATATTTGTTTCAATGATTTGAGTTATTTCACCTAACTAGATTTACATATATGGTAAAGGGTACATAAGATTGGGCATAGCCGAATATAGCAATTTTACTTGTTTAGTCTGATATCGAACTGCCATTGTAATCTGTTGGTTACCGTTTATATTTTAACGATATGTTTTAGCAGATAAAAATAATTTAGTTATAACTTTTGGCAGATTTTAAAATATCTTTATTTCTTTAAGTAGTTAAGAGTAGGTAATATTAATTTTAAAGTTATAAATGACAAAACAAAATGCATAATATTTCATTTTGTTGCTATTTACGCCAACAATTATGTGATTTTTATCTTTGCTTTATTGTTTGGACAAAAATCTTTAGTTTATTTTAAATAATTGTCAGAAGTTTCCTGAAGAGTTAAGTAAGCGATAACGAAATGGCCATCGAGACGTGCTTTGACCTTCAATAATCAATATCGGTGATTTGAATAATAAATCGGAAAAATAGCACGAAAAAAAAGAATTTTTTAAAAATTAATTAATAAAATTGATTTTTTTCTAGCGTGACATCAACAGTGGCCCAATCGAATATTTTACTTGGTCCAAACCTTAAGGAAATACCCTTGCCTCACGCTCATAAAGAAAATAGGTTGCCACTTTGAAAGAGGCACAGAATGTGTCTGCAGTTAGATAATTTCTCATATAATCTGTTCGTTTAAAAAACGATATCGCTCTGTAAGGTTTTCTGCGATTCACTTGGCGGAACAATAACCCTTTGTATGCAAAAAATTATAGGTTATACAAACAAGCTCCTTCATATGGTAATAAAACATTCTAACGATAGGACAGCGAAATTAAGCTCTCATTACGTCTATGCCCTAGTGGCTTCATAAAAATGGATACGCCTTTGCGACCGATAAGCTTCCTGTCAGCAGCCGAATAATTTGTTAGAAAGATTGACAGTATCGCCCATATGTGAAAGTCGTATTCTAGTTTCACTTTCAGAAACAAATTTTGTTAAATGCAAATTAAAAACTGATGTTAGAAAATTGTGTTTTTTCCACTAAATATCACCTTAACTTCTCACATTAAAAAGATTAAAAGTTTTCAATTTCATAGTTGTTATATTAAGGTATTATTATGTCCGTTGTGAGACAATAAAAACCCGACGATTAAAATATTTCAAAGATCGTGTTATCAAGAATCCGCATAATTAAAGTTTAGTTTTAAAGCTAATACAGACACTTATACAACCCTCTAAAAATTAATACATTATTTTCACTCTTAATTCTTTCAATCGATTACATAGGAAGAAAACTAAAAACATAGCACTCCTTCTGACGTCAGCCTTTGGAGAATCTGATTAATCACAGGTAAAAAAACTAAAGCATATAGCCTGATAAGATAAGAAAGCATTTAATAATTTAATTTTGGCGTGTCATATATTACATCAAAAAAAATTTTAAATTAAAAATATCGTAAGTACTCTTAACAAACAAAAAAAAAAAAAACAAAAAAAAAATAAATTAACAAAAAATTATAAAATATTAGTATACAAAATTATCTAGAGGCTTAAAGTATTTGCTTTAAAAATATTTAATTTAACATACAGATCTTAATTGCCCGATTCGTTTAAAAGGACAAACATACTTCACAAAAACAAATTTAATGTGCTCCATAACCACAAACACTTTTTTTATTTCATATAAAAGAAAAAAGGCAAAAAATACCATTTTCACTATTCTTAAGGAATTTGGTTTAATAAAAAATAATTTATAATGGTTTTACTAGACGACAAGCCATATAAACAATTCATTTTACACAGCAAAGAGAAAATTTAGAAAAAATATTTATAAACAATTTAATGAATATTAATCAGAAGGTTTTTTATTTCTTGTTAATTCTCCTTTCAAGCATTTTGCCATTTACATTTGAATACCTTTGTTCTTTCTTATCTCCGCTAAAAATTAGAATTTGTAGAATTTCTTGAGTGTGAAGCGTAAAAAGAAATTGAAAGTGTAGTAGGAATATAAAATTAATATAGGAAAAATCATTTCTCAAGTCGTTCATGAAGATTAAATAATGTTAATTTTATTCTAATAGATTTTTGATATTTTTTTTAATGTCCTAGAGTATTTTAGTTAAAATTCTTCTTTCTTATGCTTTAATCAGTGGCAATCAGATTATATTTTTTTTCTACAAGTACTAGAAAAGTATTAAGAGGCAATGATAAAGTTTGTAGTTGAAAGTGGTATAAGTCCACTTTTTAAAAATAACTATGTTAACTGTAATTTTAATGAGTTATAGACAACCTCTCTCTATAATTACAATCACAATTTCAATAGAGTTCTATCTTGTCATAAAATAAACAAAAATAATTTTTCTGTAATCTAACGCACAAATATTTTTTTTTTAAATTGGAATAAATTCATTCACAAACACACAGAGAAAAGAAATTCGTTATAAGAACCAAATTTGTTGCCAATCGCATTTTGTCAGTTGTATATATTATCTTGAATTCGTTTGTAATAACTGTATGAATATAGCACTCACAACTATTTAAAATAATGATTCTTGGGAGCCTATAAAATAATATTGTAAATTAAATAAAACAATAAAATATTTTTGAAATTTTTTTTAAATAAAAAAAAATTATAGGAACAAGATAATACGCCATAAATTTTATGTTTTGACCCATTGAATTCAGCCTTCTCCTTTCTTTATATCATGATTCATCTTTTCCACATAGTTTCTTCAACTTTACATTCCATACCGCATGTTTTGCTTTTGCAAAGTGTATTAAACATTTTAGACTTTTTTTCTTAATTCACAAATGTCTTTCTGAGATTAATTTTGGACTCAGCTTTCAACAATATTGGAGAACTTTTCATCACTAACAATATATCTTTTTATTTTTAAATTGAAATATTAATGATTTTTATGTTTTTTTTAATGCATACAAATTCCTTTTTATTATGTCAAACATTTTAAAAATTTTAAAGACCCAATCGATTTTTATGATTCTAAATACTAAAATTTGGTTTTCAGTAGTAACGTGCTGAATAAGTTTAGTTGCATCCTCCATTTAATAGAATAGATTTAAGTAAGCATATAAATCGGTCAGGTTAACTTTTTCAAGAGGTGTTACAACCAACATTTGAAGGCAAATATCATTTGTTATCTTTTAATATAAAAAATAAATTAAAATTATTAATTATTAATAATAAAGGTCAAATTATTATATTAGTAATTGAATTTTAACATATCAAGCGAATTTTTACCAAACTTTTTTTTTGTGTGTAGCATTAAAGAAAAAGGACCAATTCTACACTGCTTATAATGCAATAAAGGGATGTCAAAAAAAGTGCATTTTGTATGAAATAAAAACAGAAGGATCTGTATAAACTTTAGAAGAGGCAATATCAAACAGAAAACAAACTGCAGTTGGAGAAATTGTAAACTAGCTAAAGATATCCTGAATACCATAAAATATACTTATAATATCCATATAAATAAGGACACTTTCCGGTGCAAAATAATGTTTGTGGACCTTATGTATGTCCTTAGACGTTATGATATACCACCTTTTGTGACTAGAAATTTAGAATTGGTAATATTTATTCTATATTTTAAATTTTTTTCGACTTTTTTGTTATTAACAAATAATAATAAAATAATGGTTAAAACAACATGTCAATGTTTCTGTTATATAAATCTTCTTTTTATTCTCCTATATTTCGGTATTCTTTGAATATCATCTTCAAGGATTTTTAATTGAATTTTAAATTAACATTCACTAAAAATATTGTTACGTTTTTTCCTTTTTAGAACAAACGTGCGAATTCTTTTGACTGCAAATACCACTGTGGCTCATTATAATTTCTGTATTCTTTTAAATTATGGCTTGGCTTTCTCTGGCTATACTTCTTGATCTTACCGGTCTTGTGAACCCTTGGTATCGTATTTACTAAACCTGCGTTATTACAAACACAGCCATCCACGCTACACTACTGTGTTACTCCGGCGAGACATGAACTATTCTCCACTACTCCTTTTATCCAAGCCAGTCATCTCCTTTAATCCAGTAGCTACGACACACGTCTGCCATACACTGTTGTTATGCTGTTACACTTCCCCGCGCTAACCGCTATTGCTCTTAATTTTTTATTATACAGGGCTTCTTGACATTTATCTGTTGCTGTCATATTAAATTTGACGTCTCCACTAAATATTTGCCATGGCTTTACACAATAGTTGACTCTTGCCTCTGGGGAGGTTTATACTGCTGTTTTATTAATTTTAAATTGCTTTACAACAATTATTATTTTCTGTTGAACGCAAGTCTGAACGCGGGATCGAGCTCATGACCTGCAGCACGCACCTCTACCAATGCAGCCATTAAGGCTGCTCAGCATTTGTTAGCTTAATTGTAGTTTTTTTTTTATTCTATAGACACACCATTAGTTGAATTAACTTATTCACCACACTCATACGGATAACAACAACAGGGGTTGCGAGATCTTATATTCGTAACAATATCTTATAAAACTAAGTGATTACAACTTGTCATATATATATGCAGTTCAATAAGTCAATCAAATGGTTGATTATTAATTAATACAAAAGAAATTTAAAATCAGCTTAGTAAGTGCTGCCAAATTTTTCTAACTTTTCTCATTTCTCATAACCACCTGCACAAGTGTCGAAAAAAAATAGGGAAAAGTTAGAGGCAGGAGTGGTGTTTTGCTTGCAGCCTCGAAGGATACGGACCGATATAGCAAAATTTTCAGAACTATTTGTGATTAAATGGCGTATTTAAGTTTTCTCTAGGTCATACAGCACTCTTACTTGTTTAATTTCCTGTTGGAAGTTCTGTTGGTTTTGATATATTTCATTTACATTTATTTTTAATTTTACTTTAATTTAAACTGCAAACATTTCTTTCAACAAGCAAATGTTGAAAGTTTTTGTTAAAGGATTCTCTGGTATGTTCCTTATTTTTTCGCAACATTTCCTTCATAATTTGTAGTACGATGTGGAAAAGTATGAATGTTAATGTCTCAGTCATGTAACAGTTAACGTGTGTATGTATTAATGAGGGTTTTATTCCAGTATTAAGATGAGTGTATGTTTTTTTTTTGTTTTTGTGGCGTTAAAGATGTTTAATTTGTAGAATGTTACTTATGACTCATGCCACTGCACAAACAAAGAAACAAACAAACAAAAATTAAATTAACAAGCAATAAAGCCAGCCGTGTTAGCGATTCAAATGTAGTAATTTTTTATATAATGTGGTATTTGACTGTTACCAGCTCTTTTATTAAGACTACTCTCTAATTGTAAAGCAGATGCAAATGTAACTATTATTAGCACTTACATCACTTAAAGTAGGTTAACGAAGTTTTTATCATTTCGACCGAGGGTTGTTTTGTTAAGCAAAAATACTTTTGGGAATGCAGATTTAAGTAGAATAATAACAAAATGTTGTAAAGTTATAATTAGGGATAGGTATCGGCAACGAAATATTAATCAAAAATTTCAAATTATTCTTTAGTTATTAAGGAAGGCGCGGCAAGATACATAAAATCATGCAGTACCTATTCATTTAAAAAATACTGTAAAAAGCAATTTTTGAAATAAAGAGATTTGTGGTTAATTTTTTTAACAAGCCATATGGAGCTTGTTTTTTATACCTCAATATACTACAAGCATACGTTTTTGGTACTGTCTAAAAAATTGGCACAATAATTTGATTTTAAACTAAATACACTTAATCAATATAAACAGAACAGAACAGATGGCTTTGAAAGGATAAAAATAGCAAAATTACATTAAAATAAGGACAAAAATGCCGAAGAGAATGATGCCACAAACTGAAGATTTATGTGCTCATATCAATAAAAATAACCTTCGTTAATCTGATTTTAATTGTGGTAAAAAATTTGTTTAGCACTTGCATTTAGTTTTAGATCAGGCGTGTAAAATTTAGTTTGTATTACCAACATTTGTACCTTTTTCTTGTTTTTTTTTTGTGTTAGATAACAATCTAAATTAAGTTACTTTTTCACTGCTCCTCTCAATATTGTCATTGACAATAACAGTGCTTAGAATGAGACTATTATATTTGCTTGTAGAGTTAAAACATATTTTGGTATATCTTATAACCACCCTCGCATTCCTCTTTTACGTTTCCTACTTACTGTCTTCTCAGAATCTTTATGTTACATTTGTTGTAATAGAGCGTCATTAAATTAACAAACAATCAACAATTCAGCAAATTATGACTAGAGGGAGCAACACTCAGGTAAAAGAAATTATGATAAAGAAAAAAAAAAAAAAACAGTAATCATTTAATGAAAAGGGTCATTGAACTTGAATGACTTAAATAAAAATAAAATGTTATAAAACTGAATAATAAAATAAAGTAACACAGAACAAATAAACTACCAGGAAAACATAATTTTTGTTGAAATAACTGTATCTATTTTAACAAAACATTGTAACGATGCTCTTAGGAAAACAAAATGGGGGAATGCCAAACCTCGCCATGAATAAATCACATAGTTTGTTGTTCTACACTTTCATCCAACTAAAGATATATTTGTTTTTATGCTGATTGATGAGTTTAACTTATAAATCTGGAAGACAAATACGACAAAAAAAATAATAATTTACTAAAGCTTTCAAGTAGGGCGGCAATTTTGAAATGGCATAAAAATCTAAATTTAAAAAATACTATATTTTTAATAAAGGTTTGCAAAAAACGTTTAATCTTGACAAAGATCCAATTCACTAAATAAAATTAGAATTTCTGCACAATTTTGCATTTTTACTTTAATTTCATCACAAAACTTAAACCATTATATCCGAAATTCAATTGGAGAATTGTAAATACGTAACAATTCCGTTTAAGTCTTTCTTAAATTTTTAACAAAAAAAAAAAAAAAAATAATAATAATAATATTAATAAATAAGAAACCAAATATTCACTAGTTCAAGATTTTTCTAAAAAATAATAAATTTAAATTTTTTAAATAAATTATCCGGAAAATTCTTTAAAAATTGAATATTTACAAAAAACCTCACAATTTGTTATTTCTAGCAAAATTTCTTAGAAAATATTACATAACGAAAATTTATTAAAATAATATAATCACAGAAAATAGCATTTTTGCAACAAAGTTGCACCAATACGTTGATATTTTTGCACATAAACCAACAAAGAGAGTATTTACTAACTTCACTAACATATGTTAAAATTTCATCTTAATATAATAAAAATATCTAAAATTTTCTAAACGAATTTTAAAAAATGTCAAGAAAACAATAAAATAAAATCCCGAAATGTCACCAAAATAACAGATTCTCATTAATATTTCACTAAAAAATCTGAAAAATTCAAGTTTTATTTAAATTTAACGAAAAAATAAAATATTACCGAATACAATTTATTAAAATATGGAAACTTACCTAAATTATCACACATTTTCCGGAACAAAAAAAACCAACACATTATTATTTCAATATGAAAGGTATGGTATTATTTCTATATTTTCATTATTTTTTTTTATTTTTTTTTTTAATAAAATTTATGTAAGATATTTTATGTAAGCTATTTTAGCAACAAACAATCAAGAGTATTAGTTGGGGCTGAATGCATTTCATAGTGAAGTCTAGTTGAGAAAAAATTTCTTACGAAAAAAACCGACTTCAAAACAGATTTCATTTCGCTATCGATCTAATTATATTCCATTACCAAACTTTATATTTATCATAGCAGAATTAGCAGTTCAGCTAATTTTTAATTTCAACCGTCTTTAAGCAACTGTTCAAAAGCTTGGCAATATACATTAAAGTACAGCACTTAGCGGCACCCCTTTATTTTCAAATTCTATACTTGTTGTTGTAGTAGGCTGAGCAATCAGGTTATTTGTAATTTTTAATCGTCTGTCTACAACGGTTCAATAGTTTGGCCATATACATCAAATTATATCAAATAATGTAACACCCTTTAATTTATAATTTAAATCAATTTTACTTCCTGACAAAGTATCTAACATTCTGTTTAATTTTCAAGTGTTTGTGTATAAAGGTTCAAAAGATACGGCCATATAGGCCAAACTACATTCATTTTGGGAAACTTTAATTTTTAAACTCAAATTATGAATTTGTTGTTTTAGCGAACTTCGCAGCGAACTTTTAAGTTTCAGCTGTTTGTCTATAATAAAACTTCAAATTGCATCAACTATTGGAACACCTATTGTTTTTAAGTCTAAATTTTATACTTGCTTTTATAGCGGAGTTAAAGTTGGTAAATTTTAAGCGTCTGTTTACAGCTCTTCAAAAGTATGGCCGAATACATCAAATTAAATTAATATTGGGGAACTCTGTAATTTATAATTTTGAACATTAATATTTATTACTAAAGCGGTCATAGCAATCGACATTCTGTCCAAGTTGTAAGCGTTTGTGTATAACGGTTCAAAAGAATGGCCCATAGGCGTTAATTGTATCGATTATGGGAACACCCTTTAATTTTTGATTTCAAATTATAAGATTGTTGATAGCCAGCTAAGTAATACAGGTCCCTTGCTAGTTGCACCTGTCTATCTACAACAGTTCAAAGGTTTGGTCACATACATACAATTATATCAACTATATGCACACCCTTTGATTTTCGAATGCAAACTTTATACTTGTTGTTATAGCAGACCTAGTAATACAGGGTCTTTAAAAATTTCAACCGGCTGTCTACAACTGTTCAAAAGTATAACCGTATACATCAAATTATATGAACTATTGGGGCACCCTTTACTTAATAATTTTGTAAATTTTAGTTTGTTATTACAACAGTCATAGTAATCATTTTGTACAATTTTTAAGGTTTGTCTGTAGCAGTTCAGCAGCGAGGCCCTTACAGGTTAACTTGCGCCACTTATGGGGACACCCTTTAAATTTTGGAATTATTTTTCTATTTTTCTAACTTTTTGCTATTGTGAGCTATAATGTTTTTTAATGTTAGAGTGATGCCCTGCACGGTTCGTAATACACTAAAAAACATGTATGTTGAATTTTATTAATGATTAATTTTTTAACTTGTAAACTGTTTTTAAAACGGGACCAATCTGTCAGCAAAATCTTTCAAATAAAGAACAATCGATCTAGGAATGACAAATTTATGCAGGCATAAACATAAAATAGCAACATTCATTCTTTCTTTAAATCGAAGCAGAACCGATTTTGCATCCAATTTGCTTAACTTATAAAAAGTCATGTAATCAATGGATCTGTAAAGTAGAAAATTTACCGTCTGGTTAGTAAATAAGTGTAAATCCTTTTGCCTTCTACGACTCAAAGACACACACCAGACACGGTATTATTTTAAATAAAAGTTCATAAAATAGAAAAACGGAAAACGAATCATTGCTTCTTGATAATATTTTAATTTACTTTTGTAAAGTGACTTTAAGGCCAATATAGTTTTTGTTTAAAAATGTATCAGTTTCATTTGGTTAAAATATCTTTTGTGTAATTTAATTTTTATTAAATTATTATTTGAACTGTGAATATTATAAATGAATAGAAATTATTTTGGCTTAAGTTCATTTATTTTTAATTTCTAAAAATCTTTTGTATTTTACGTTAGACATGAAAATAAACACAATGCAATCCAATTTAAGTTTAAAGATGGAAACCTATTTTTTTCATTACCCCTGTATAATCCTTTAGTATGAGTCACTCCGCTTGATGTCATGCCGTTGTGTGTTGAGATCATATTTTAAAAGTGTTAAACTGCATAAGGAAATGGCACTGTAGTAGAAAATTTTTGCATATGTATGTGTTTGTATATTTGTATGGAATCACGCAAGTTTACACAACTTTTAGCAGAGTGTAACTATTTGAAGGAACAGTTTTACAGAAATTTCAACAAATATTACGATGTTGTTAGCAACAATTTTGGTTTACAGGTTTTGCATTCGTGATGCTTTTAATTAAATTAAATAATTAGTGACAAAAATGAAATTCAAACATTTAAAGAATCCTGCAACAAAGCCTGGTTCGTTTAGTGTTTTTTCTCCTGGTGTTTGCAATTAACAAATTTTGTCAGAAATGGAAGTACACTATATGTACAAACATGTCATCACACCAACAACAAAGTTGCAAAATCTTTTGACGTTTATTACTTAACGTTGACTACTTGAGTGAGGTACGATGTGTTAATACGGGAAAAAATTTTTGTCACTAGTTTAATTTTTTAAATATAATTTTTACGTATGTATGTATATATTAAGGGGTTCTAAAATAGAATTACTAATTGCAATTGCTAATTCTATTTTAGATTTTCTAAAGTGATAAACGAAGTTGGTCGAAATATTGGAAAAAATCAATAAAAAAAATAGAAAATAAAAAAACTCTTTTTTATATTTATTTATTTATTGACTAGAAGCCGAGAAAAAGAATAAAATAATAAAATATTATTTTTACTTTTAGTGTTTGGTATTAATTTTTCTAAACTATCGAAATGAGTTTTTCTTAATTTACTTGATAAATTTAATTTTTAAAAATTTATTAGTTGAAGGCTGATGACGGATGCACCGATTTTTCCTGTTTTCTTTAGAAACCGTCCACATACATTTGTAAATAATTTTTTTCTTAAAATTTTTTGTATAGATAAGACGCCTAAATTTATTGTATTCATTTGTTATTTGATAAATTATTTTCCTTTTGTGAGTAAAACCTAAATATTACATTTTAGATTAAGATGTTGCTTACTATAAAACTTGGTACTGAAGAATTCTTTGTTGAGCCTTCTGCAATAAATTAAAAACCGATTAAAAGTTTCTTAATTTTGTAACAATCTTTATATTCGATCGATGCAAAAAAAAAAAAAAAATACAAAAATTTGGGCAAAAGCTTCAAAAGAATATTGAAAGTATATTTAGCTCAACAAGGGAGACTTTTTTATTATTAAAATATTGTCTATTCATTATGTTATGTGAAACATTTTTGAGACAATCTACAACATTCTAAAGATTTAATTCGCCCGTCTTTCATGTGAGCAATAAATGCACCTCACAAAAAGAAATAAATTTTTACAGCCCTTGAATACGAAGGCACAGTATTTAATGCTACAAAAAAAAATCCTAGAGCGTCTAGAGATGAGTTTTAAAGGCTTTCGCAGTGTCATTGGTGTATATTAAAAGTGAATATTATGATTTCTCTTAGTCTGAAACGACGGCTTGAACCTTTTACAGATCATGAGGGAAGAAATGGCTGTTTCATATTCACTCCTTCATCTTGGCAAAATGTCAAAGTAATGTTTTTTTCATAAATAAAAAAAGCTATCTCTTTCTCAAACAACATCTTTTGGTGAAGAACACGATATCATTACTTTAATGAATTAATGAAAATACTGAAAAGTATAAAAAAAAATAATACAGCTCAAAAAGACTATTAGAAATTTGCTTCGAATTTAAGGAGTTTCTCATAAAACTGAAATTATTATTTAAATTTATTATCCAAATGAGAAGAGTTTGTCACGAAAATTAAAAAAAAACATTTTTCTCTACCAGGTATATAATGCGGTTGGTTGATTGCCATATAATCTTTTTAAACTTTTAAAAGAATATGTTCTAGTATTTAAGACACTTTAAAGCAAGGACTTCAATGCAGTTTTTTAATTTAGATATAAAATTTACTTGCAATTTATTTTAATTAAATTCCTTAAAACAAATACATCATTTAGCTTTTTTTATATTTTAGCAAATAGCATTTGAATAAATTGTTTAGAAATACATAAAATAAGAAAATCCTTTTAAAATATTTTTTATATTGCTAATATGTGAACTAGAATTTCTTGGCATACTTTTAGGAGAATTGGCAAAAAATTAAAAAAAAATATGTATATAATTTTTAGGTTAGTGAAAAAGAAGAGAACACAATTTTTGTGCATATAAATATATTAAATAAATAAGCAACAAAACTACTAATCCAAAAAGGAACATTTTCTAAATAGGAAATATATAAATGCAAGCACAACATACATTTTTACTTAAATAAAACAGACAGAGAAAACGAAAAAATACAAATTTAGAACAAAAAAAAAAAAAAAAAAAAAAATTAAATGTCCTGCAAGGATTTTTGAAATGTTATTTTTCTGTCATCGCCTTTATTTGCTATTATTTTATAAAATATAAAACAATGTTTTATTTTATTTTCTCTTTTCTTCATTTTGTTTAGTTTCATCTCTTGATAATGTTTATAAATATTGTTGGTATTTAGTTAAAATAGCAACAAAAACAAAAAATAGCAAGAATAACAATCATCTTGGACCAAAGCACAGTAACAAACCGAGGACCACATTGCACTCATTGTTCATTTCTGTATAACCACACACACACACACACACTTATGCATTCATACTTTTATTTACTTGGCTTGTTTTAGTTGTTAAGAGTTTATTGTTATTTCTCAACAGGCCAAAACAGTTATTGTCTAGAGAGAATGAGCCAGGCAGAGTGAAAGAAAAAGCAACAAGGGAAATTTTAAAAAGTAGGCCTTATGCTCACATGTGTTCATGAGTTGTACGTTAATCTCTAGGCATATGTTTATTTTGGGTACGAAAGGCCCTCTTACTTATTTTCGACAACAACAGCAATAGCAAAAAAAATGTATAATAATTTTAATAGACAAAATAGTTTTGTTGCCTGTATTTGTAAATGATGCCGTGAGTATATTTTAAGAGTATAAAAGCTGCCCTTCAAAAGAATAAGGTGAGAACGAAAGTCTGTTTTCTAAAACATGTTATCGGTTATTGTTTGTTAAGTTAAAATATGTATTTACATGAGGGAAAAGCCACGATCCTGAAAAAATTATTGAAGTTTATAAAATTTTAGATGTAAAGCACAAAAAAATAATAATCCATATATCAGTACCAAAATGCTTAAAGACCACAACATCTACCTTCTATTGATGTTAATGTCGAGTTACACAAAAAAATTACGTATTGTTCAGGGAATGTGGCAGACAAACAAAAGAAGATAGAAAAGGGTTTACCTCTTAGCATATCATATTTTAAATTATATTTACGAACATTTTGTAAAGTGTTGTAATCATTCGTAAGTTTCTACCGTTCGGCCGCTTAATTGCACCCAATTCCCCCAAAGTGATTTTTATGAAAAGAAGAGCTTAACCAGTACATTCAAAAAAAAGCAGGCTGATATGTATGAAAGCGAATTTGTTTCAAAGCATTAGGAAACGATCACTCACGTTTATTCGAAATTAAGAAATTTAAATAATAATTTTTAGTTCTAAAAACGTTTGAACACACTTTTTATCTACACCCAGCAAAAATTTTTTGAAAAGGTAATCGAGTGTGGAATTATGCATTTTTGGCGAAAGTACTTCCCAACTAGATTACCAACCTAATGATTTTAACAAGGCATAAGACTTTTTTAATCAATTACTGAGAATCGATTATATTAATTATTGTAGGAAATAATGAGTACCATAAAGAACTAGTTCCATTAATACTTCCTTTTTTGGAAACTAATGTAATGTGTTTTGTAAGCGAGTAACAAAATATGGCAATCACGAAAGTAAGTCATTATGTGGGAAGTACTTTTTAAGGTAATGTCTAATTTTTTGCTGGATAACTGTTCAACAGATAAGTAAATTACACCAACTTTCCTTACTTATGGGACATCCTTTAATTTCTAAATTTATATATTTATAATTGTTGTTGTAGCGGGTAGAGAAATACACATTCTAAGTAATAGCCAAATAACGGTTCAAAAGATTATATAAGATTATACATCATAAAACATTACATATGGGGACACCCTTTAGTTTTCAATTTCATACTTGTCATTACAGGATACATAAAAGCATACATACTGTTTAATATTTAAGTGTTATAGTCAATATAAGGGTTCAAAGGATAGAACCTAGTAAGTCAAATTTTGTCCAATATGGGGACACCCTTTAATACTTAAATTTATTTTATTACTTATGTTATTAAAAGCTATAGTGACACTAAACTTGTCAAAATTTTATATGCGCATCTGTTACGATTTTATAGACATGTTTTTAGCTTTTATTATTATAAACATATTTTTTAAATTAAAAAAAAATCGCAGTCATTGCAAAAAACGATCAGTGTGAGGATCTTGCTTATTCCTTAGCTCACACTAACCGAATTTTTAGTGAATTTGTAAAGATTGAACGCTTAAATTCCTTGGAGATTTTTAAATTGAATTTTCCATGAATTGAAATTTCATTTAAAAGTCCTATCCAAACGGAACTGCATTTTACATTTAAATGCTGCAAAATTTATTTTCAAGTTTTGACGAGTTTTTTTTTAGAAAAATCTAACAACTGTTTGGACAAGAGACCGAACAAGTAAAACTACATGATTAACTCGAGAACATATATTTCTGTATTAAAAAGGAAGAAAGAAAAAATACAAAATATAATTTAGTTTTGCAAGTTGTTTCTCAATACAAGTAATAATTATTATAAACTAGAATCTTACATTAACAATAGTCATACATCTACATTTATTAAATCATTGTTTTTCAAATTGTTTTTGCCATTATCGATTCGCACATATGTCTTCAAATGTCACGTTCTTTATTAAAAATCCATTCGTTCCCTATCATATAATCGCACGACTTATTACTTTGTGTGTATGGGTATGTGTTTTATTATGTAGCGCTATTGATGCTATGATGTCATCTTATAAGTTTTGCTTTATTTACATTTTTTTCTCACTGTTCGTCGTTATTATTGTTCATTTTACAGTTTTCAGATTTTCTTGTTACAAAAAAATGTACTGTGTTTCTATTATTTTTGTTGTTTGTTATAATTTGTGTCATTTTATTGTTGTATTTGTTAACAGAAATTCTTTTCATAAGAATGGGAATTTTATTTAGTTATTTTTGACATTTTACTTGCTGCATTTTTTTTTTTAATTTAATTAGAAAAGACATTTGAAGGATTTAAACTGATTTGAGTAATATTTTGACATTTACGTCATTTATTCAATAGGAAATAATTAAAAAATAAATTTTGTAAAATATAAATAAATAAATTTATAGTTTGGAATCTTTTTTATATTAATTTACTTTAATTGTGTTTGATCCCTTCAATACGAGGGCTGCTCTATATATTTCTAGCCTAATAGTGAAAATGCGAATATTTATAATCAAAAATGGTTTTATTGTTTTTCAAAGTATTCTCCAGCATGATTTATACACTTTTGTATGCGCTCAAACCAGTTGTCGAAGCATTTTTTCCACTCCGATTGAAACACCTCTAAAACATGGTTTTTGAACACTTCAACAGCTTCTTCTGGCGACGAAAATCGTTGACCACGCATTTTTTTCTTGATGTGCAGAAACAAGAAGAAGTCATTAGGTTCCAAGTCAAGGCTGTACGGCTGTACGACGTTTTGGCCGGTCCAAAACGCTCTGGTTTGAGCCGATCTCTGAGAGCTCGCATTGTCATGGTGAACAATGATTCGTCTTCTCTTGTTGGTTTTTCGAATTTCTCTGATGACTTCAGGCAAACAAATTGTAGTGTACCACTCAGAAGTGCCCGTCCTACGTTGCTCAAGCGAAACAGTCGCAACATGACCAGTTTTGCCGAAGAAACAGGCGACCATTTGCTTCGAAGTGCTTCTTCTACGAACAACTTTCGTTGGATTTTGCTCGTCTTTGAAGACCCATACAGTTGATTGTTGTTTCGTTTCGGCCTCATACGCATAGATCCATGATTCGTCACCTGTGACGATCTTATAAACGTCTTTTGAAGCACCGCGATTGTACTTTTGCAACATTTCTTTGCACCAATCGATACGAGCCTTTTTTTGAGCGACTTTCAAATTGTGCGGGATCCAACGAGAACAAACCTTTTTTACGGCCAGGTGTTCATGCAGTATCGAATGTATGCTGGTGGAAGAAATGTCCAAGGATATCTCTATCTCTCGGTATGTCGCATGTGGATCTTGCATTATGAGTTCACGCACGGCATCAATGTTCTCTGGCACAACAGCCGTTTTTGGATGACCTTCACGGAATTCGTCTTTGAGCGAGCTTCGGCCACGATTAAATTCATTATACCAATTTTTCACAGTGCTATAAGATGGTGCTTCATCGCCATACAAAGATTTAAGTTCATCAATGCACTCTTGTCGTGATAATCCACGTCGAAAGTTGTGAAAAATGATGGCACGAAAATGTTCACGAGTTATTTCCATTTTTTTCTATATAAATTTTTTCAAGTCACTGTAAACGACACAAATAATGGTCGTACGTCAAAACGTTTTGAGTACGATTATGCTTAAAAATGACAAACTTTCCAATGGAAATGTCAGATTGCACTTGGCAGCACTCAGTGTTGCCAGGCCAGAAATATAAATAGCAGCCCTCGTAATAACTACTTCGTGATATTCTCATGAAATATTTATTATATTATACTTAAAAAGTGAAATGTATTACTGCTGGCCATTTCGCAGAGTCTTATACCAAATAGTATTAGAATGGTGTACAATGGCAACCCTTATTTAGAAAGATGAAAAAACAAATAGTTACTCAACAGTTACGGTGTTTTTGTAGTAAAGTATTAAAATTTTTGGAGTTTTTTATGGACTTTTTGCCTCATTGATTCAATGGAGTTCTTATTCAATCAATTTGGCATAATTTTTAACCGTAAGACCGTGGGATTTTACTAGCGTGTTAACCGCAGCAAATGTATGATTTCCTAAATGTAGCGGAGTCTGTAGAGACTGTCGTGGATTTTTTACATTTCATATGTGGAAATTTTTTTCATTATTAAACTTGTTAAACCAAAAACGAGTCTCATCGTATAGCCCTGTCTTGCGCCTACAAATTGCGGCAATTGTTGATTGATTTTCAATTTCTATAGCTTGGTAGTGTTGTTCGAATTTCGATCAAAAAAATTCAAATAAAATTATAACAATAAACAAATTAGTAGTATGACAGTTTGTGAGGCAGTTAACTCGTTCGAAGAAAAACACACTTGAATAATAACAAGTAAGAGTACTATATTCGGCTATACTGAATCTCATATACCCCTCAGCATCTATGTAAATCTAGTTTAGTTAAGTAAATCCAGTCAAAAAGAAAATATTGGAGTGACGGAGAATTAGAAAAACAAAAAATTGGTACTGCATATTTATAATTGTACATAAAAATACCATCTGCTCTTAATGGGTTAAGCATTTTTAAAAAATTTCAGTATTTCCTTAAAGATCTCTTTGAAACCTTTAAAATGATACCCGTATTTATATTTAAAAAATTTTAAAATTTCAGAGCCCCGTAACTCGGAAATGATTGGAGTTTCTTTATTTTTCCAAATGAGATGAAAAAATTAGAGGTAGGCGTGGTGTTTTGCCTGCTGCCTCGAAGGACATGGTCCGATCATGCTGATTTCCAAAAGCACTTCTTCCGACACTATATCTAATCGATTGACATATTTGCTATGCATAAGAAGTCAGAATATATATACTTTATGGGGTCGGAAATGGATATTGTGGAAATTACATACGGAATGATAAACTTATATATACCCTTTTTTTACTTTTTGTACTGAAGGATATAAAAACATTAAATTTTAAATTAGAAAGGGGCTCGTACTTGGTAACTTTCTTCACGCAAAGAAAAAATATGGTTGAGGTAACCATAATTTAAGAGCAACATAACATGGTTGCATTATATGGTTGCTAACAAAACATAGTATTGTTCCATTTGTAACCATATTGTTGTCCAAAGTATAAACATAATTATGTTCAAATATAAACATTAAATGGTTAAAGTAAAATACAATAATATGGCTGAAAATGTCATGTTATATAATTGAATTATAATATAGTCTCGCAAGTGCAAAATTCTCCTGATATAAAAAACTGGTTATTTTTATTTATTAACGATTTGTCATAAAAATTATTTAAAAAGATAAATTCACAAAAAAAATCAATTATTCGCTTAAAATAACAAATAAATGATTTCACAATTATGCTTCAAACACAAAAATAAAGATTTACATATATGCTTACAATACATACATATTTACTTCAAATTTTTTCAAATGTTTTGGTTCCCTTTTTATTTGTTTTCATTTTTGCATTTTATTTTAAAATTTTTATTTTGTACATAAACTTTTATTTTTTTCAATTTCTTTAACAATCAAAAACAATTTCAAACTTTAGCCACCAGAAAAATTACTAAACTGTCAAGTACTAGAACAAAATATTTTTAAGCGTAAACATTATTCTGTTGCATTTAACCATACTTTGATTAATAATAATATATAATGGTTAAATATTCTATATTATTTTTAATAAGTTATAAAACTTTGGTTGTGGTTGAAATTTTTTTTAAGTTAAAACCAAACATGTTGCATTTTTTGTGCACAGTAACCATATAATCGTTAAAAGTTAACAAAAAATGTTTGTCGTGACTAAAGTTTTGGTGAAAACAACTATAATTTGTTCTCCGCAACTATACATTGTTACAAAGAACATAATATGATTATTGTGACCATATAACAACCATGTTTTTTTTCTGCGTGTTAGTTCAAATTTATATCAGCTAAGAAAATGGTTAAGTAACTATTTGGATACTTTTTTGGGAGAAGTAAGTCAATAAAAAATATTAATTAAAGTTGGGGCAGAATCAAAATATTTTGGAACTAACTTAGCCACATTGATAGGGCAACGCCGAGTGCTCCAAGATTTAAAATTAGTATAACAGAGGGGTTTCTAAGCTTAAGTTTTGAAGTTGGAAGCCATTCACTTTTCAGGGATAGCGGTATGTTGTCTCAAAGTTGGGTACCTCCCTCCTAAAAATTTTCTAACGCTGGTTAAGCTTAAACAGAAATTAAAAGTTTTTATGTATTCCTCAATATTTTCCTATCAAAAAAAATTAAAAAATGATTTGTGGCTTGTTTTAGGATAAAATACCCTAAAATTCATTCATTTTGGAAATTTTAAATTGAAGGTCGTATAATGTTTAAGGCAGAAAAGATATAATCTTCAATTTTTTCCAAAATAATTTAAATTCTGCTCTCTTACTACTCAATTTGAGACCATATAACGCCATATCGGAACGCGGATAGCAACCAGCTGCAAAACTTAAGCTCTCTGCTATGGTCTTGCCAACTTTTGGATCAAGCAAATAGCTGCGCTATTTTCAAAATATTTTGATTCTGCCCCACTGTGCATTGTTAAACACAATTCCATAAAAGAGTTTACGAAAACAATTGTCGACTTAAAATATCATTTATATATTGCTTACCGCTTTTTTTAAATATCCTATGACAACTTTTAGTACGTTGCAAGGCTTGAGATTATAATTAAAATAAGTAATCATACTGTTAAAAATATTTGACAAAATATATATTTTTCTTTGTTAACATTTGGAGTCAAAATGGAATTTATATTGTTATATCTAGGTGAAAAAAATGTCTGTCCACTTTTACTCTATTTCCTTTCTTTGAATTTTAATTCTTTTTTTATTTTTCCTTAAAACAATATTCTTTTTTCCATCAAAAGTTTAACCTAAATATACGACCTGACTGTGTTTTTTGACTTAAAGTAATTAAAATAATAAAAAAAAGAAAAACAATTTAAGTATTAACACAAATAATGTTTATTGTTTCAATTTTATTTTACTCCAGATTCTGTTAACAAAAGAAAAGACAAATTTTTATTATCTTTTTCTTTATTAAAATAAACATGATTTCAGAATAAGTGATTAAGGCAACGAATGAATAATTGTTGTGCTGTTTTTACTTAATGTACACAAATAAGGACTGCACATTTCCTTTCTTTTTATTCCTAAAATAATAGATGTATTTTTTTTTTTCCAGTCATAGTTACTTGAACTGAGTTTAGATTTCATAGCGAAAAAGAGAAGCAAATGAATCGAATGCATGAAAATAAGAAATAACACTAAAATAAGACTTTATCAAACAAATTTAAATCGTTCATAGTTCAATACTTTTAATTAAAATAATGAAAATATTACACATACAAGATAACAGTACAGCTTTAAACTATGCAGCAGCTAAAAATAATAACTTTTTACAGAAGATGTGAAAAATTAGACCCAGTTTATTTACTGCCTTATTATTCTGTAATCCTACCTTTTGTAATTTTACGGCTACCATAGAGGAATAGCAGAGTGTCTATTGTAAATATCCAGTTGTATCTAAACATAATTTTTTGGAATTATTATTCCACTCTTGGAACAATTAATATATAAAAATGCCCTGCACAAGCTTGTAAACAGCGCATAAGAACAAGTGAAAACATGCCATAGTAATTCTAAAGTTATAAAATTCGAACTCTTTTCGTTTTTCATTCCGTTTGTTATTTCTACTTATATTATTCTCTTTCGACATTAATTTTCGAAATAATCTTTATCAATGCACTAGATGAGCTAGAGAAAATTTAAAAACGCCAATTGATCAGACAAAGTTTCGAAAATTTTGCTATTGAAAATCAGCATGATCGGTAAATGTACTTTGAGGCAGCGGGCAAAACACCACGCCTGCCTCTAATTTTTCCATATCATTTGGAACAATAAAGTAACTAGAAACAAAAAAATAAATAATTGGAGCGATAGGGACTAAAAAAATAAAAATAAATCATCAACTAAAAATTGGTGCTCGCCCATATTTTTCAAGTCATGGGCCTCTGAACTTTTCATAGAAAAGTACAATTGAGCACAAAATGCTCAACCCATTAAGAGCCGATGATATTTTTATGTTAAATTAAATAGTTCTTAAGTTTTTCCTTCTTTCTTTTTAATTTAATGTCACCGCTATATTTGTCTTTTAGATTGGATGTACATCACTTAACTACATTTACGCATATGGTAAAGGGTTTATAATATTCGGTTTAGCCGAATATAGCACTCTAACTTCTTGCATAAAAAATTCCTCTTACTTTTATTTGAAATGGCACACTGAAATGTTCTTCAAACAAGATATGAATTATTTTTTAAATGCGATCTAAAAATTTGCAAAAAGTTAAATTTAAAATTCAGGATCTGGTGAATTTGTTCCTGATTACAGAGTTTTTTATACTTGATTTTTTTTTCTAAAGCGAAGTAGCACTTCAGGCATTAATACCTACTTAGTTTGTAATCGTGCTACATTCTTAAGGGAAAGGATAGATAAGAGAGAAGAAAGGTGGTGAAAGGAGGTAGATATAGCCATTTTATTAATTATTTTACTTCGCCGGCGAATATGCTATGGAAAAGTACTGACGAAGGAGGCTGCATGTCTTAATGTTGTTCTGAATATGTATTTATACCATTAAACAGAAAAAAACATTTTTGTTTTTTGACTGCCGCAAGGGTTGAACCCAGGGCAGTCAGATTTGTAGTCAACGTGCTCGCCACGAAGATGTACACTTACGGACGTTTTTTAAAACAATTTTTGAGCGTATTTGTACAGTTATATTTTAACACAATGTTTGTGTTAAAATATTTTTCTTATTACATTTTGTGTAAGCATGTTCTGGCTTGTAGCATTCATAATGTTCATAGTTCAATTGTTCGTATATTTTTCTTTTTCAATTAGCATTACATCTCCATTATGAAGATGAGTAGAATTTTGTTGCCGTCTTTTAGGGTGGCAATGATATGAGTAAGCAAATCTACTCAATTTACTTCAGATGATTGTGAATTATTTTCTTTTAAGAATTTCTACTTTATGTTAGAGGATAAATAAAAATGATTGAAGCAAAAAATATATTGGAGCAAATTAAAACTAACTAAAGTAAAATTGAAATAAAATTCAAAATGTATAAAGTACACAAATTTTAATGCTGGTTTTTATTAAGAATTAACATTAAGAAATGGAAATTAATTATGAGTTGTAAAAAATCAAATTTAAGTAAGGGGAACCATAATAAGATTATAGGTTTAAGGTCTTAAAGTAATCAAATAGCAAACACGAACAATTTTACTTTACGCTTCTCTAAAGTAGGAGTTCTTTTGATATTTGAACTTAACTGCACAAAACTTTTATTTTATTTATCTTTTGTGGTTATATTGTTTCCCAAAATCTCTAGTTTACGGAATACATGTTTTACAAACTTACGCCGCAACTGTGTTACCCCGCGAGATTGTATCGTTTAGCGACCATGCTCATATAATCCGCGGAAATATTTAGATTAAAAAATGCTGTATACCCAGCATATATTGATGTTCAATCGTAAAGGTGCCTTGACCGTTTCATCTTTTGTCTAAATACTTCCGCTTATGTGCGCTCATCTACAGGGGCTACACAATAATCCATGTCCTCTATTTTTCTATTCTTGTTTTACTAAGTGGACGTTCTTTTACCATCCCAACTATTGTTTTATTAGCTCGCCTGCTAATCTTTTGTATAGAAGTTCACACTTCTAGGCTCCGGAAGGTTTATACTGCTCCTATTCATTTATTCGTCATCTTAAATAGTTTATTCAAATAAAATAATTTATTTCTATATTCATGCCGCAGATAGCAGTTGAACTTATGGTCTTATATTTTATTAAAAACGCAGAAAGCTATGCCAACTCAAACACGCAACAACAATATCGAACAACAACAACTTAAGTATTATGTACGTACTACTAAGAATGTTATATCCTGACAATTCTACTTAAATTAAATTGTAAATAATCAAAACTATCAAATGATCCATTATATTATTTAATATAATTCTTCTTCATCAATTTAAATGCCAAAAATGCTGCAGCACTGCCCACTTATTCTAGTGAAATTTTATAAATTTCAGTCTAATATACGAGGCTAAGAAATTTATTTCAATATGAAAAGATAATTTTTGCTTTAACAAGAAAGAGACAGAGAGAAAGAGATACCGTTTACCATACATCGGCAAAAGAAACTCTTTGCTTCTATAAAGATTTAAAGAAAGTTATTTTGGAAAATTGTAAGTTATACTTACGCAGGAACACAAACGAAAGTTTTACAAGTAAGCGTGCTATATTCGTCTATGCCAAATCTTATACAGCCTGTTCGTAAATGAATCACTGCACTGCATATGATGGGCAGAACGTTTGTAAATGCAAATAGTGGCAGCACTGCAAATGTCATCTGTTCATAAATGCATCACTAAAGTATATTATGCGCAAATAAAAGCAAAAAACTAATCACAAAAATGGCTGATGCAAAGAATGAGGAGGTATAAATTTTGATAAGTTTTTTTCTATTTATTTCTTTTTGTTTAATATTTAATATTTTTTATTTTTATTATTTTTACACCAATTTTTTATCATTTTTTGTATCATATAGTTTACAAATCTAGTTTATTATTAATAATTTCTATTTTCACAGTATTTATTCGTTCGTAAATGCAAACTAAAATGAGCAAATCTAAGCATTTGCAACAGCTGATTAGCATTGGCAGTGCAGAATAATCTTATTATGCACCGCAGTGAAGCATTTACGAACGGGCCCATATATACATTTGTATATAGTGTAGTAACTTCAATCAAAAAGAAAAATATAAGAGTGACAGAGAATTAAAAAATAAGAAAAAAAATTGAGTGCTGCATAGAATTTAACACAAAAATGTCATCGGCTGTTAATGGGTTAAGCCTCTTTAAAAAATATTGTGCACAACCGTACTTATCTATAAAAAGTTTAGAGGCCCATAACTTAGAAAGTATAAGCGATCACCAATATGTTCACTTGATGTTATTTTCTATTTTTTTTAATTATACACTCGTATCGTTTCATATGTTTGATTTTTGATTGAAGTTGCTTTATTAAAACAGATTTATTCTAAATGAAATAAAAAAGTTGGAGGAATGCGTGGTATTTTGCCCGCTGCGTCGAATTATATTGACCGATCTTGCTGATTTTCAATAACAAATTTTTTGAAACTTTGTCTGATCGATTGGCGTATTTAAATTTTCTCTAGCTCATCTAGTGCCTTGGTAAAGATAATTTCAACCCGAGCATGGATGAACAGACGGACATCGCTTAATCGACTTCACTGTGCATAAAAACTAAGTATTTATATACTTAGTGTGGTCGAGGATAGATATTGTATTGTAGTTGAACTCATAATCTTCTGTTTTAGCGAACACGCAGACATTTCTGCCAATTCAACCGCACTGCGTGTTGTTTGTGTTGAAAGAAGCAAAAATAACAAAACAATGAGTTTTTCTATTTTAGGGTTACCATATCTTATTTTGGTAACAATAATACTAATTTTGTAGTATGATTTTTTGTCAATTAATAATAAAATTTTTATGAAAAAAACTATTGACGAAAGGAAATAAATGTATCCAACTGTCTTACCGCACTACATTAAGGTAGAAGAAGAAAGAGAGGGAAGATGATACCGGGTATTCGTTATCTAGCAAAGAGTCCACACGCTAGTACTACCAGTGGAAATAACATCTTATAAAGCAATTAATAAAAACAAAACGTCCTAAAGAAAAATTATCGGCATAAGTTAAAATTACAGTGGAATTAGGTCTTTTGAAGCGACAAAATTCTATTTGATTTATTTTGCATCAAAAAAAAAAAAAAAATAACAATACAGATGACGTGTTGCATTCTATATATTCTTGATCTCTCTTTCTGTTGAGGTACCCCAAAGGGACCATAATTATTTACAAGTTAGCCCCTCTTCCTGCTAACCGTTACATCACACACAAGCCTATCTAATTTTTTGCACACTAGCAATCAAGTCTTTGTATTTAATAACAAATTTAGAGCATATAGATTTCGTTACGATCGAAAGAAATATAGGAACTTTTAACTTCACATATTTATATTCTTAATTCCGAAAAATATTATAGTGATAGCGTGGAATATTTTTAAGCTTTCGGAGTAGTAATTATTTCCCTTGTAGACCTTAAGTCTGCGAATGGATAGTTTCCACGAATTTCTCTTTTGGTCGCTCACTCTTGGAGAAGTATTATTTCTCGTTACGTAGTTTTCATCGTTATGTAGTTTACACTAATGCCACTATTTTTTCCGGACTTACACTCCTAGTTTGAATCACACACCGTTGCATTATTTTTGCTCACTGACTCTGAATTATCGCAAAAAACAGTAAAACCACATCTCCAAATGTTGCACACTTTTTTTCTTGCATGCAATTATCTAATTTCTCTTCATTTACACAATTTCCCTCCCAGACCATATGAGTGACTCTTCTGTGTAAATTTTTATGTTTAAATGTGTAACTTTGTGTTCTAACAGTAATATTTCAACTTGGTACACAAACTTGCTTGTGCATGACGAGTGTTTATATTTATTTCTTACAATTTTCCCACTTCATGTGTTGACAATATGCAAATTTGTTGCACTGAGGCGACAAAATGAAGCAATTGCATTTCAACAGCTTTAAAGCGCTGAATATAATTTTGGATACAACAAACATAAATAAAAATAATTTTAAAAAATTGTGCAAAGTTGCTAACATTTGCAAATATATATGCTCACACTTATTTCTGCGATAACAGACTCAAAAGTTTGCGATAAAATTATTATTCTTACTGCATGATAAGTTTCATCTAATAACTTCATGCAGAGTAAATAGCTAAAAAGCGAATTAAGTTAAATGTTAAAAATAAGCAAGTCATACTCAGCTTCGAAAGCTAAATAACTCAAAATATTTTATGGGCAATTCCATCATATAGAAAAAGACCCAAATACGTTCAAGGTCTCCTAGTCCTTACAATTACACAAAAAAGGCAAACCTCCAAATAAAATTAATAATAATAAAAATAAAATAATTTTTTATCCAAGTGGCGTGATAAATTTCAACTAAGGGTATACTCGTATCCACATTATTAAGAAAAAAATACTATGCGTAGCGTGCTTTTGCAAGACCTTACCGGTTTTGTTAAGTGTTTTGCTTATACCCTGTTTAGACATACGCTTTAATTTAGACAATTAAAATTTAAATTGAGTACTTAATTTTGTTGTTCAAACATATCCAATTTAGTTTACTCAATTAAAATTTGACAGTAGAATATAGTTCGGTCCAATAACAAGTTGTTACTAATTGTTATTGGAAAGTGTTTACTTCAGTACCTAAAAAGAAGCAGCGAAAGAGTAAAAAAGAGTATAAAATGTGAACGTTAATAAATATGTTTTCTTACTAGCAAGAACAGAACCGCTGATTCTTGTTCTGATTTATAAAATAAATTAAAAAATATAAAATACTTTAAATTGAAAGTATTTATTAGTACTTCCCACGAAAATATTAATATCACATCGTTGCTAGACTAAAATGGTGTGGCTTTTTTGCCATAATTTGTATGGCGATTTCAAAACCGAATATCTACAGCTGAAATTTTTTACAACCACACAGCAGAAAATATACATAACATTTATAATTTTCGGTTTTAAATACAAAATATTTAGAATTGCAGCTAACGTTTGTATAATAGTTAGAAAAAAGCTGAGAAAACTATGTACAAGTAAACGTCAGGATAATAAAACAATAAACAAAAGAAATAGATCAAAACAAACTAAAGTTTTACAAAAAAAAGTTTTGGCAATTTTGCAAAGTATTCGAAAAAATGTGCTCACAATCGATGACAAAGCTCTTGCATTTGCTAACTGTTGCAATACAAAAGGCTTTAAGCATCGAATACCGCTTTTTTACTGTTTTAGATATTGTAAGTTTTTATTTTACTCTATCGTTGCTAGTTTCTGTCGGAAATTTATTGAACAGACCCAATTTTACATTAAAAATTTGTGTTTGTAAATTTGGAAGAATGAAGAGAAGTTCGGCTTTAAATAGAACAAAACAAACTAAAGTTTACAAAAAAAAGTTTTGGCAATTTTGCAAAGTATTCGAAAAAATGTGCTCACAATCGATGACAAAGCTCTTGCATTTGCTAACTGTTGCAATACAAAAGGCTTTAAGCATCGAATACCGCTTTTTTACTGTTTTAGATATTGTAAGTTTTTATTTTACTCTATCGTTGCTAGTTTCTGTCGGAAATTTATTGAACAGACCCAATTTTACATTAAAAATTTGTGTTTGTAAATTTGGAAGAAGGAAGAGAAGTTCGGCTTTAAATTTGAATATAGAACTACTCCAGTCAGTACAATCAAGTTCTGACTGCACGTTAGCTTTGAATCTCCATTAAATTTTCAAACATTTTTCATTTCATTTAATTAAAAATATTTAATTTTTCATTTTATTGGCATTTAGTTTTGTCAGTACTAATTGATCAATTTATTAACTGATTTCTTATATGGAAAATTGAGTTCAATTAGGGCCTTAATGGCGTAAACTCCTTTATTGCGCAATTAAAACGTATGTCTGAACAGGGTATTACTCTTAATAATTAAGTTCGATCAACTATTGAGAAAAATTGTAAAATACAAGGCGTAACAGTGACTGCATTTGAAGACCTCAGCAAATTGTTTAATGACTCACACTTACTGGTAATTCAAATCTCATTTTAACATTTTCAGTTCATAACCCCAGGCAGGAAAATGATTCTGTGGCTTATCCCGACCCCTCGGACTACATGGATATCACAGACGCCATGTCTCATTATTGCTAGATACAATTTGTCCATGGCTACACATATTATTATGTTCATGAATGAAGGCTTCAACAGGTATCCAACATCTCAATGCTGAAAGCATCTATTTAATGTCTCCATCGTCCTCATGAAATGCGTTTTCTTGCCAAGTTTCGGGCAGGATCCAGACTCAAATGAAAAAAAGATCAGAGATATCACTGTTAACTATGGATTATATGCAAAACCTCCAGGTAGCCAACTTTTTATTGTAAAAGGAATTCAGCGTTTTTCTGACCTTGATTTATATTCATGTTATAATAAAAAAGCATTTTTAAAAATTTTATTTTGCATCTCGTACAAGAGCATGGTGAACAAGTTTTATATGTGCGTTAGCACTTCACATTTCTATCAACTTGCTGTTGTATGTGGATTGTCACTTAGTTTCTATTATTTTGAATAGTGGCTTTAAAGCTTTTGTTTATTTCTCCACTTGCTGCAACAAACATTTTCATATTTGTTACTCATATTTATGTAAGTATAAATATATTTCTATGGATGCCTTGCGTTGATGTGTTTATGTGTCTAGTGATCCGTGGCATGACTTTGAATGTTTTTGCTATGTTGGTTTCTTTGTGCGCTCCAGGTTATACAATTATATTTAAGAAGATGCAAACAAAATAACACATGATCCTTATTTTTAAATTTTTAAATTACAATGTCAAGCTGGAGGATTTTATTTATTTTTAACCGACTTTAAAACAGAAGAAAGTTATCAATTCTTTTTATTTTAGAACTCAGTCAATTCTGAACCGATTTTTAAATTTTTTTTTCTTTGGAAATTGGTTCCGTTTTACAAACAGTTCATAACTTAAAATATTACATCTTTTTACCTGTATTATGAACTGTATGGGGCAACACTATAAAACTAAAAAAAGAGTGTGCCCGTAAGTAATATAAACTGATTTATATCGGCCTATCTTTTCAACCGCTATAGATTACTATCATGGTTATAGTATCAAGTACAAATATTTAAAACTATAAACTAAAGGGTGCCCCCCGTAGTTATCTTAATTTGATATATATGGCAAAACTTTTGAACAGTGGTAGTCAGACGGTTAAAATTGTCAAAGAATCTTTATTGCTATGTCCGCTATAACAAGTAACATTTGAAACTTTAAATTAAAAGGTGTCTCCATAACTGATATTATTTGACCTATATGGGTCTATCTTTTACTCCGCTATAAGCAAACACTTGAAAATTGGGAAGAGCGTGATTTCTATGACGGTTTTACTAAGAAGTTTAAATACGTAAAATTAGAAATTAAAGGGTGCTCTAGTTGATATAAACAAATTTTCTTTTTACATGTCATCAATAAAATAAACATGATTTTAGGTTTGTTTTTTGGGTTTTTTTTACAAGAATTATTACTTATGTCGTCAGGTAGCATTTGGAGGAAGTATGAATTCTTCCCCCTGGCAATGTTTGGAATTGTACTGTAAGAAGTTTATGCCTCTCATGTGGGGCTAAAAAATTTGATTCTTTTAAGTAATATCAAGCTATAAGACTATATGATGTTTAGAATAAAGCTTAATCTATAGCACATGCAGGCGAATTTTATACCCTTTACCACAGGTGGAAAAAGTTAATATCTAAGTTTGTCATTCCGTGTGTAATTTCTACAATATCCATTTCCGACCCCAGAAAGTGTATATATTCTGATTTCTTATGCAGAGACAAGTCCATTGAGCGGTGTCCGTCGGCCAGCCCGTTCATCCTTGTTCGGATTGAAATTAACTTTGCAGCGGCACTAGATAAGCTAGAGAAAACTTAAATGTGCCAATCGATCAGACATGGTCTCGAAAATTGTTCTGTCGAAAATCAGCAAGATCAGTCCAGCAGCGGGTAAAATACCACGCCTGCCGATAATTTTTCATATCATTTGGAAAAAATTTCCAATCCAAAAAGCAAAGCAATAGAGATTAAAAAAATTAAAAAGACATAAGGTAAAATAATTGGGACTCGCCCATATTTTTCAAGATATGGGCCTCTGAACTTTTCATAGAATAGTACGATTTATTTAGAAATCAATAGGGGTATTATATTAAAGCTTTCAAAGAAATTTTTTAAGAAATAATCCATTAAGAGCCGATGACATTTTTATGTAAAATTATATACAGTTCTTATCGTTATTTTTTTAATTCTCTTTTTTATTAATTCCTTTTTTTAATTCTCTTTCACACCAATATTTCTTTTTGCTTGATTAGAGTTATTTTACTAAACTAAATTTGCGTATATGGTGCAGGGTAATAAGATTCGGCATAGGTGAATATAACACTCTCACTTATTTGTAACTAAAATTAATGTAAAATGCAATTAAGTCACAAAATAAATCTTACAGAGCGTTCAGAAGTGGTGATATTATTTTCCGTTTTCACAATCGGCTATTATACATACTTGAGTACTGAGTATCGATTCTGGTTCTGTGAAACTGTAAAAAGTTTTTTCATATTTTCATAGAGTTTCCGATTCTTGTTTAGTGAAAAAATGATAAATAAGTTTAAATGTTTTCATATGAAAAGACCAAATGGAATGAAACTAAATAAGTGTCAAAAATTTTTCATTTATAACGTATTTTTACGCTTTGATTTTAACGGTGAAAAATTGAGAAAGCCTTAAGAGGCAAGCGCGCAAGCGGGAACCAAAAAGAGTTTTTAATTAATTACTTAGAAGAAAATCTGAACATTGCCAGCGACAAGTAATGATTTAAAAAATTAATAAAAATTATACTCTAAAAAATGCATATTTACAGATTTGTAACTGCGAATGGTGCTAGGCATAGAGACGAAAAGAAGAAACTAGCGGCGAGCATTAACGCTCTTGATGGTACCCAAAAAGACGGTAAAATATGGAAGAAGTATTGGAGTGATTTGAAGTAAGTATATTTTTTGCACATTTGCGTTTAAATTAATGTAATTTTTAAATAAAATGCTAGGCTCAACACTCTTGCTAAATACTCCGAAATAAAAAAAAAAAAACTGAACAAAGAAGTGGAGTTACTGGTTTTATTCGTCTAAAAGCACTTTTGCCTCTAGAAGAGCGCGAGATGGAACACCGGAAGTTGGTTTTAAAAATTATTTTTTGGAAAGCAATGATGACAGAAGTTGTAAAAAAGCTGCAATTATTTTCGCTGACACAAATGTAGAAGAAGGCACTGCAACTACTTCTCCGCTTACAGCTACTGTTACTACCATTGCCAGCACTTCAACTGATACATATATCCAAAAATACCAAAAATACTAGTATGTATGTATGCGGTAGTTGTTTTTTAATAATGAAGATTATAAGTTTAGCGACGTCTTAAACTAAACTTAGAACCGCCCTCAATATTTGTTTGTTTTATAATGTAACAATATTTTAATAAATTTTTTTTTTTTTTTTTTAAAGAGAAGTAGCACTTCAGGCATCAATAAATACCTACTTAGTTCGCAACCGTACTACATTCCTTAGGAAAGGGATAGATGAGAGAGAAGAAAGGTGGTGAAAGGAGATAGATAAAGCCATTTTATTAATTATTTTACTTCGCCGGCGAATATGCTATAGAGAAGTACCGACGAAGGAGGCTGCATGTTTTTAATTTTAGATCTGAATATGTATATATACCATTAAACAGAAAAAAAAAAACATTTTTATTTTTTGACTTACCGCAAGGATTGAACCCAGGGCAGCTGGTTTTTAGTCAACGTGTTTACCACTTAGACTACGGCAGCCTCCTTAGACTACGGCAGCCTCAATTATCCACTTATTCAAAAAAGTGCTTGACCCAAAAAATACTGTGGGAAGAATTTTTTAGTCATGACATAAAGTATAAAAACTTGAAAATAAAATAAGTATAAAAAATTTGTAAGTTAAATAATTTTATTTGAAAAAAAGCTTAATGTACTAAATGCCAACAAATAACTTATCCATGTAGCGCAGTTATGAGACAAAAAAATCGTGAGGCAATCGTAACCTAAGTTGACTCTTGATATAAATTTCACTCTTCCCACGATTTTATTGTTTATCTGTTCAATGTTCTAGATTCATGATTATTTGTTGGAGTTTAGTACATTATCCTCTTTTCAAATAAAAATGTTTAACTTTTATACTTACTTACTTTATTTTAAATTTGGTTGGATTTTAATGAAAAGGGAAGAAATTCGGTGTTGTGGACCCTACTGTGCCTAAGTATAGTATATACATTCTCTTTGTTAGTAAATGAAATATTTTGTATTTAAAATTTTTTTCAAAAATTGCTAAAATAAATGGTTTAAAAAACTTTCAGCAACAATACTTGCGGCTCAAGCAGTTAAGAAAATTCGTTTGCGGCTTAGAGCCGCTTTAAAACTGCTAAGCTTTTATATATATATATGCATTAGACTTACATAACGAAATTTTGACGGCTACAATGTAATGAAACACTTTTTCGTTAAAAGAACGGGAATCGCAATTTGTGTAATTTTGAAATGATAATATGAAAAGCTGTTATGAAAACGAAAGTGAAAAGTTTTTTTCATTTCACAGTTTCACAGAACCAGAATCGACCCCCTGGACTGAGTACTTGAGTACTTCGTAACGATCAGAGAATTTCTCAATGAGCAACGATACTTTTTTAACAGAAAAAAAACTGGAATAGAAACTAAACATAGCCCAGAAAAATATTAGATTAAATAAAATATTATTACCTTAAAAAGTACTTGCCACATAATGGCTTACTTTTGTAATTGCAAAATTTCGTTACTCGCATTACACATTACACTAGTTTGCAAATAAGAGAAGAAGTCATTGAATTAGTTCTGTAAATTAAAAAAGAATACCTTAAAATAAGTACTAATGATTATTATTTCCTGCAATAACCAATGTTATCAATTCTCAGTAATTGTTTATAAAAAGCGTCTCATGCCTTGTAATCATAAGGTTGGTAATCCAGTTGGGAAGTCCTTCTGCTTAATTCCACACTCGATTACCCATTCCAATTTTTTTTCTGGGTGCAGACATGAGGTCTACCAGGAAAAGTAGCTACTTCTACGAAAACTGGTGAACAATCCTCAGCGATCCGGTATTTCTCTTCTGGAATTAAGGTAATAGGTGAATTTTAGGGTTCGTAATCCTAGTTGTTTAAAACTGATCAAATTATGGAAGGAAAAGTAAAGTTGTTCACATAGTATCAGTGTCCCTTAAGTGTTCAAAATATTCATTGCACAAACAACTTCCCTGGTGGCGAAAAAAAGAGCCTTTGGAATATTGTAGATGCCTTTTTGTAGACAATACAATTTTTATATGAGCATTGTAGGGAATAACCGTATTATCTTTCCAAAATTAAACTTTGTAGTTATGCGTTGTTTGCATTAAAAACTTCATTGAAACTGCAATTTTCTTCTGCCAAAACTAAAATCGTTATTACGTTTCATTTACATAATTATTCCCTATGACCTTGTCATAGATTCACAATTAAAAAGACGAACAAATATATGTGTTCATTAGACATGAAAAGCTACAATATGAAACGCTTGTTTATCAAGGAGACAGCAAAATATCAATGTTAGAATGGAAAGTATACAAGGTGGATTGATTCAAGGCATTAAAATACAAACATTGATGAATGCTTACATGCACATTTCAATAAGGTGATAATTATATTATTTTACGTTTTTATTGTATCGTGATCAGATGTAAATTACAAATAATATGCCGATGATAAATATTTAACATTTGACATTTGTGGTTTGAAGAACGTTTTTTTTTTAATAAAAAAAAGACTCTCAAAGTGAGTTTTTTAAGTTAATTTGTTGTTAGATTCAACAATAATTTTGTTTCCAAAGAAGATACTTACTCGTATACCGGGTATATACGTTTCGTATTTGATTTCTCTATTTATTACAGGTAAGCTCTAAAACAACTACAACAATAAGTAAACAACATGTATTTTGTATTAGTTCACTTTTCAGTGTGCTAATATCCCAAATATTCTAAATAAAATCAAATATTGATTATTAGTGGTAAAGCTAGTTCCTATGGCCATTTCGTTGATTGCTCAACTCAACTCATCAGGGAACCTTCTACCATATTTTAGATAAGCTAAAGCTGCCTATTATATTTAAAAATTTTTTTAACCAACTGAGAAGTGGACAAAAAATTAATAAACACAAGCATCAAAGCTTAAACAAAATACCAATAATCAATAGTGACTTTATTTTTGCTTACATTTCTACATACAAACATGTATTTTGTTTTTGTAAAATATATTTTCAGACATCAAATCAACTGACGCACAGTGGTTTGAAAACGATTTTTTTTCACAAAATTGGGTATCTTATGAACCACTCAATATATCGCACACCTAGTTCAAAAGTGACACAACTTAAAATTTAATTAAACTGTTCATTATCTAGTGTATATATATTAAAGAAATAAAACGAACTTTTTATGTCATAATGGGAATGGATTTTCTACTAAATAATACAAAGTTTTAATTTTTAACCATTCTTAATCAGGTCAAAAACAGTTTTTTTTCGATTTCTGAAAAGCTAAAATTTTGAGTTGTATCACTTTTAAACTAGGTGTGCTATATCTCAATGAAATTTTACAAAGGCAGGGCAGAGGTGTTTCTCAGTGAATCTAAGGATGGTCAGGCTCTTAGGTGAAGGAGGGCTTCTGCGTAGGGCCCCAAATTTAGGTACCTCGGATATATAATTTTTTGAAAAGGTCATAAAAAGTTTATTTTTATCTCAAATGTTAAGACTTTTTAAATTTAATCAGATCTTGAAAATATCTATAAAAATATATTTAAATGTACACGGAGAAAATTGGCTTACAATTTTTTTGTTTTGTTAATTTTGGCCAATCTTAACTTAGTGTTTTTGGCGTAGTACGCTTATTAATTATCGGATTATTACTTTAAGACATTTGCTGTATTCTTAATAAAATTTAAAATAAACATGTTTCAAGTTTTGTTCTGATAGCGCTTTTCGGTAAAAAGTTACAAGCGTCTGAATTGAGAAAATGTGAAAAATGTTTTTTTTAGGATTTTATGCAAAAAGGTGGTATTCTTTTTTTTTTTTTTTTTTGCTTATGTAATTTGAAATTACTTCAGTACTAGCAAATTAGTTAAACAATTTTAAAGACAAACTATAGTAAATGCGAATAAAAGCAAAATTAGGTCAACAATTATAACGGTTCCCCCTCCAGCCCTATCCAACATTCCCAATTTGGAAGAAAATTTTTAAATTTTTGTAAAACTTCTCGGAGTACGAAGCACCGATTAAAAAAATTTAACGGTAAGTCTCCAAATTTTGACTGCATGCTCCAAAAAGGATTTGACAGCCCCGTGATTGTAACATTTTTTCTTTTCCAGGAATTTATATGTTAAAACAAAAAAATTAAATTTTATTTTACCATTTGATTCAAAACTCTTTTAGCTATATTATTTCAAAATTTGTTACGAATAGCCCGATGTGTTATGATATTTAATTTCTAAAAAAGCCACCTTAACATGATTTTTTCAGTTTTTGAAAATGTAGCGAAAAAAAAATAATTACAATTGCCGTATTCACAAGCTCTGCTAAGGTGTAGGTAGTATTGAATACTACATTTTGTTTACTTCTATTTGAACAACCATTGTATCAGTATGCCATTGTACATTGTACTTCATACGTCAAAAAGTAAATAAGAAGAAGAAAAGTGCTATTCATCATTTGTTATTTATAAGCCAAATGGGGGAGAAAACAGAAAAAAGTAAATTAATAAATTTTTTGTGTGAGGATGAAATTCAAGACATTTTTAGGATGAACCTAATGTACCTGCTCTCCAGTCGCAGAATTATACATTTAGGGCTACCAAAATCATCATTATGGCATAGTCGGGTTTTAAGATATTTTGATGAAAACAGATTTCTTCATATGATACGACTACGGCCAGAGGAATTTGTTTATATATTCAACCTTATAAAAAATGACGATATTCTTCACACTATTGGCGAAAGGCTCTAACTACGCATTGACTTGCAGCTTAAAATTGTACTTTACTGCTTGGGATCTTCAGGTGGTGGTTACATACAAAATATTAGAAATGGAGTCATTAAAGCAATATTAAATCTTAAAGAACAGTTTTTATATTGGCAACTTTCAACTTCAACTTTCTAATAAATCAGTCAAATCAATAAATTAAATAAATAAAACTAGTAAAAATATCTTTTAATTCAATTTAATTTAATATAATTCACACATGAACACAAAAATAGTAATTCATTTAAACATAAAACATTTAAACAAATACAACGTTTGAAAAACATATGAAAAAAAGTACTAAGTGTTGTATCGCATGTTTGCATGAAAATTACCAACAACACAGCTAGCACCGTTGTAATTTGTTAGCACTTAGCACTTACTAGGGGGCTTGTGAATAGTGCAAATATTTAATTAATTTACTTTATTCGTACTTGATTCCTTCAAATATAAATATTTCATGATATTCTCATGAAATATTTATTATTTTAAACTAAACTACAAAATGAAATGTATTACTGCGGGGAAAGCATATCCATATGGCCATTACACTACTGCTCAAATAGCTCATCAGTGTATTTTACCCAAATTTTGTAAAAAAAAAAAAACAGAAAGTCTCATATCAAAAGCCAAATTGATTAAATGAGAACTTCATTGAATCAATAAGACAGAAGACAATAACAACTCAAAAATTTTCTACACAAAAACACAGCAAACATTTAGTAACTATTTTTATTTTTTCTTTAATTTTTCTACATAAGGGATCCCATTGAGAACCATTCAAACACACACTGCATGAAAAAAAATTTTGTAAGCTAAATATGACATCTGAAAACATAAACAAGAAAGTCAATTGATCTACTGCCACTACCTGGTATATTAATCTGCCTTGATTTACTATTTATTTAATTGGATTTAATGAAAAAAATAAATACTAAGAAAATTATTTTCTATTTTTTTAAGCTTTGGGTCCTTATATTTGTTAATAATATTTTATTTCAATATTTCGGTACTTTCTGCGTACCTTCTTCAGGAAACAAAATTAATATAAAAGCAAAATAACAAAATTAATTAACAATTGAAAAAAATTTTTTGTCATAATGAAGTTAAAAAACAATGTTTCAAAATTTTCAAAAAACAAAAATATAAAAAAGTGTTTTGTGTTACATACATATATTAAGAACAAAATCATTTATGTTATTTTGTGAATTAAGTGTCTAAGAAAATATTACATTTGCTGTTATACTTGTTTTGCATTTAATGATTTTTTCCTAACGACGCTGCTTATGTTTATATAACAAAGTTCTAAATAACAAATAATTCTTGAAATAAACAGCTTCAAAACGGATTGCGGTTGGTCTGTCTGTAACGGTTTAGCCATATATATCGAATTACATGAACTATTGTTACACCCTCTAATTGATAATTTGAAATATTTACACTTCTTATTATACCAAAGTAGTAGACATTTTTAATCATTTTGTTATATACAAAACGATTCAAAATATACGTCTGTATAGGTGCAATTACATCTACTGTGGGAACACCCTTTTATTTCTTAATTATAGTTGTTCTTGTAGTGGTCTTAACGATACTGGTTTCTTGAAAATTTCAGCTGTCTGTCTGCAACGGCTTAAAAGGTTAGCAACATATATAAAACTACATCAACTATTGGGAGACCCTTTAATTTCTAAATTCAATTTTTATACTTGTTGTTATACTTAAAAAAAATTATTGGCGCACCCTTTAATTTATAATTTTTAATATTTATACTTGTTATTATAACATTCATAGTAATCGAAATTCTGTTAAATTTTCCATCGCTTGTCTATAACTGTTCAAATGTTGGGCCCATATAGGTCAAATAACTTCCCTACAGGCACACCTTTTAATTTAAGATAAATTTTTGCATTACTTTGTCCTATTAGGAGTTATACGCATTTTTTATTTTATCAGAAATGACTGTGTTTTGCAGGTACAAACATAAAATAGCAACCTTCAGACGAATTGATAATCTCCTTTTTTCCTTGAAGTCGGTTAAAACTGTCAAATAATTTGTTGTATTATTCATAATAATTCAGCTCCAGCAACTAACTAGCAAAAAAATGCCATAGCACTACCCATTTAGCTTCTCGTATAAAAATATCATAATTATTCATTAAACTAATGAATAACTGACCAACATCTGCACGAGGCTTTGGAATTCTTTAAATATGAAAATATGTGTTTCGTTTACAAAAAACAACATGGAAATAGTAATATAATTATGTACGAATGTAAACATAAGTCTCTTTAAAATGTTACTTGAATAGAAATATGCTTCCTTAATAAAGCAAATTATGTAAGTTTTTCATCATAATTATAATCACAAAGAAAACCATAAACATAATTGAAATTTATACTTAATTCACTTATTCATTCAGTTCTTACGAGAGACGGTCTCTCAACAGCCAAACAACCAGATAAAATGTATGGATGAAAAAAGGCATTAATGTGTAAATATGATTTTTTCAGTGAACACAGAGTTGTACTTTATAAGTTATTGACCAAATGAAATAATGGATACATGCTCGTTACAGGAGACTGGGATGTTAAAGAATTTTAAAGTTACCAAATTTCCTGCAAAAACTATTACAATAGCAACTATTTATTTAATTATATTTAATAAAAAATAAAAAGAATATTATGTTTAATCCAGTAAAATTTTATAAATATCTCGAATATAAAATATCATAACTTTACATTAAAATAATGAAATAGCTGACCACTTCAACAATATGATGTTATGGAATTCATTTCATTTTGTGAAGAAATTTTTTGTTGAAAAAAAAAACAACAAAGATTTTACATACATACATGGTCATGTTCATTATGTAATCGTGCATATTTACATACGTAACTACGAGTATAGATGTATTTTTACATTACCTGAACACAAAATATGTTCCTATGAATGTTTGGCATTAAAACATTCATTCATTGTTCTTGGTCTTGTTTTGCTTTGTTTTTATTTTATAAAGAAAGCACAAAAAATAGTTAAAATATGTATGTATGTATATTCTCGATTCAGTCATTGTGGGTGACGTAAGTAGAAATTTTGTTTAAATAATATTTACTTAAAATAACTTTTAGAATTAGGGATAAAAAAACTGAGTGGTTTTAATAAGATAAAAACTTTAAATTATTATTCTGTTATCAAGGTCACACAGAAAGAATTTTTTCAATTAAAACTTAGTAGCATTGATTTAAAATTTGCAAAAGGTACTTTTAAAAAAAGTAGTTCAGCAGTAAGAAAATTTAAAAAAAAACGACTAACAAACAGCTTTACTTAATGGTTTTCACTTGATGGTACTTTTTTAAAAGGTAATATATTTCAAAAAAGCAAGTTTTTAAAAAGTACTTTTCAAAAATGAGTTTACGAATGTAATTAAAAATGTATTAATTTTTTTTGTTGTTTATTTATTTCCAAAAATTTAATAATTTCTACTATAATAAACCCTAGTATAATATAATACATATTTACATAAATACAAAGTCCCAGAAACGAGCTCTCGAGTATTATGGATATCATGTTCATTTTTGTTTTGCAAAAATAGTAATTTATTTATATATTAGAAATATAAAGCTATAATTTAATTGTAATAAAAAATGTTAAGAAAAACATTACCTATGTATGGCCAAATTAAAAATAATAAAGTAAAAAAAAAAATAAAAGAAAAAGGAGTTTTATATTTTACTATTCCACTAACCACCAAAACTTTTTGGTTTTTGTGCTTTGTGACGTAAGAAAATCTTTATTAGATATACTTTTATCAAACCTGTTTGACAGATTTGATATACTATTGCAATCAATTTCTTTGACATTGGCACGTCTATAATTATGGTAGAAAATTGGAATACCATTATTATCTTGTAAAATGTATTAATATTACACTATTAATACGCTACAAGATTGTTCGGTAAAGTTATGTTTTAAACCAGGGACTGTAACTGTTATAACTTTTATCGTAAAAGTCAGAAAATAAAAGTTATTTTTTGACTTTTATGTTTTCGAGCAAAAATAACAGTTATTTTTTGATTTTAATTTTTTTGAGCAAAAATAAAGGTTATTTTTTAACTTTTATTTTTTTTTAGCAAAAGTAACAGTTATTTTTAACTTTTATTTTTTCTAGCAAAAATAACAGATATTTTTGACTTTTATTATTTCAAGCATGAATAAAAGTTATTTTAAGACTTTTATTTTTTCGAGTAGAAATAGAAGTAAAGTTAAAAAAAGTAAAAGTTAAAAAATAACTGTTATTTTTGCTCAAAAAAATTAAAATCAAAAAATAACTGTTATTTTTGTCTGAAAAAATAAAAATCAGATTTTTACAAAGCATCGCATTTTCTGACAATTTGGTCCAAGACTTTCAAAATTGTATACTTGGTTTCATTTTCCGATATTTTCTTGAGGTTGCTTTTTTTAATAAAAAATTCAAAAATAACCGTTATTTTTGGTCCCTGTTTTAAACAGAACCATTTGAAGTTTTTCTTTTTTAAAAGGTACTCTTTTTATTTAATTTTAATACGTTGTTATCTCCAAGGGTTTTGATTCTAATTGTAAATTTGTAATGCGTACTTTTTTAGGAGCTTATACACAAGAATGCAAGTGTAGTTCTATAGCTCAAAGTCTCTCTGCATGTCGTCGGCCACAGCACTTTCTGCAACCGTAGTAGCATTTTTAACTGTTCCCTTTTTTAAAAAGACAAAATGTTTTAATAAAATTTAAATTTTATTTTTGAAAATCCTTTTTGCAAAATATTACTTTTTTCAACTACTTCTTTTTAAGAATTTAATTTTTTCATGAACTTAAATGAGACTTTGAAATGTTTGATTGCATATAAATATGTACACACACGTAATTTAGGTAAGTTGTATTTGAATTTTTTCTTTCGTTTTTAATATTTGTACGTAGGTATCAAAAAATTTCTCCGTATGCAGATTTCTAATTTAAATTTCTCTTATATTAAGATTGGCTGGCTCTCGACTTACAATACGTATTGAAAAAATAACTTTTTATTTTTTGTTGTTTTGTTGTCATAACTTAGTTTGCTGCCAAACCAATTTTAATATCCATGTTTTCTTTCACTGTTGTAGTCCTACTAACTTTAGTACCCAGCAGGGGCATAAAGCCAATATACTGCAGTAGAATAGAATATACAAATGAATTGAAGAGAAACAAAAAAGGAAAAACAAAAAACAAAAAATAAAAAAGTTATGAAATACAAAAACGTTAAGAGACTGGAAATTTTTTAAGGAAATACTAAAGCGAAATAGCAATATACTAATTGACTGGCATAGAAATATTTATAATTTCTAAATGTGGATATTTAATAAAATCTGGTATGGGGCTTGTAAGATGACTAAGTTGTGCTTATTGCGATCGGAGAGAAAAATATAGAATTAGATAATACTTGCACTTTATGATACAATCATGCATCGGCATTATGCAACTGTAAGCTGTATTGTTATATCGATGGACACTATCACACTTATTTGATTCAATTAATGGCATTTGCATTCCTTCCAATTTACATAAATAAGATTAAAGCAACCTGCGAAACACAATTTCTTTCAGTACAAAACGGTCACTGCCAAAATGAGTGCAGAAAAACTTTTTTTATAATTTTTTTAATAAACATTTATTTTTAATTTAATTTTTGTATTCGTTTAGCATAAAAGGAAGTACAAATTCAACTTGTTCTTTAAGTTAAAGGGGATACCTTAAAATACGTACCAATGATCATCATTATTTCCTACAATAATTATTATAATCAATTTTCAGTAATTGATTATAAATATCTCATGCCTTGTTACAATCATTAGGTTGGTAATCTAGTTGGAAAGTGCATCCGCCAAAAATAATTAAGTCCACACTCGATTACCTTTTCTAAATTTTCGAAACACTGAGAATATTTTTCAATAACTTCTACATCTTCTTCAGAAACTAACATCTGCGCACCTTTGCATATGAGAGATAAATAGAAGCGCTTTCACCATTAACAAAGTGCGGTGTTTTTGAATAAAATAAAAAGAAAATTTAGCTTAAATACGTTAGCTAAGTTGCTAAAACTGTGCTTACTTGATGAGTTCATATCCCAATAGAATCTTGAGTATAAAGAAAATAATTCTTGCTGAGTAGTTACGGATGAGTTGGTTAAATTAGAAAAAGTATAACGGCACTTTAAACCTTCCGAATATCGATTACAAGAGAAAAAAATAATAATAGTATAAAATAATAGAGGTTGATGAGCTACAGAAAGCGACTGTAGTTTAGAACAGCAGCTAAGATGATAAAGATTAAATGATGTTGAATTTTAATTACCAAATTTTAATAAATTGCTTGAATTTTATATAATAAAATTCTAACTTTAGACATTTAAAAATTTTCATTCCTAAACTTTAATCAAACATTAGTTTTTTCTTTGCTAGAATCCAGTACTCTTTATTAGCTGTCTTTAATATTTATATTAATTATTTAGGTTATCAGATGCCAAAATAAAATAACCTTGCGGAAGGAAGTTTTAACACAAGTAAACCTTTGATAACTCATATAAATTTTGGCTTATGTCTGCTGAGGGATCTAATTGTTTTTTTAATAGTTGGGAATTTTTATTAATAAATTGAATTGCACATTGCCTGGTTTAGCTATTCTAATATTTCTACTATATTATCTAAAAAGATTAATCACTAAAAAATGTAGTTCGAAATGTTACCCCTCTCTCACGTTTTGCGTGCTTCTGATGTTGATTATGCTAATCGAAGTTACTTGCTTTTTAGCCATAGACAAGCTTTAGGGACTCGGTTTTTAAAAATACCTGTCAAAAAGTCTGTATCATGAGTTGCATTTTTACTCGTATTTGAAATTATAAGCAGTGTTTTGATTTGATTTTCATGAGCAGCCACATCATTTTGTATACCTTGCTTTTATATTTTTTAAGCTGTTTTATTATTATTTATGAAGAGTGATATTTCTTATCGTTATATATTAATTCAACTATTTTTTTTTTTTTTTTTTGGAATAAGAAAGTTATATTATTTTTTAGTTAAATTTGTGATTGCTTGAATTAATAATTTAATGGGAAAATTTTGTAATAATTTTTCGTTTAAATATGTAATTGAGTCAATTAAAATTTTAATTTAATTTTATTGTGAAAACAAACAAAACCTGAAATGGGTGCAATGATTTTTTTTGTGAAGTAGAATTCTACAACTTTGAAAATTTGGTCGACCATTAAAAATTTTCTTTGACTGTTAACCAAAATCATTTAGCGCACTTAATCTCATTGCATTGAAGGAAACAATCAGTTGGCTCTTTATATAGTTAAAAGAAAACTTACGGAAATGAATTGATTTGATTGTTAATTTTTAAGAAACAAAACCCAAAAAGAAAAAAATTTTAAACAAGCTATATTCGGCTACGTCAATCTAGTTTAGTAAAGTAATTCCAATGAAAAAGGCAAATATTGGGATGACAAGAAAATGTCATCGGATTTGAATGGGTTAAGCATTTTTTTTTTAATTAGAATTTTCTTTAAAAGTCTCTTCGAAAGCTTTATAATGATACCCATATTGATATCTTAAAAATATCGTACTTTTGTCTGAAAAGTCCAGAGGCCCATAACTCGGAAAATAAGGGAGAGCGCCAATATTTTCACTTAATGTTTTTTTTCTTATTTCTTTATTCTCTCTCCCTCCAATTATTTGTTATTTTGATTAAAGTTACTTCATTGTTCAAATGATATGGAAAAACTAGAGGCAGGTATGGAGTTTTGCCAGCTGCCTCGACTGGGGTCTTTAAACTTTCTTTAGACGGAAATCTCTAAATAGTCTTCGCTATGAATAAGATTTCGGAATATATATAATTTGTAGATATTGTAAAAATTACAAAAGGAATCGCATACTTAGATATACTATTTTTCCACTTTTTGTAGTGAAGGCTATAAACATAATAAAATATATATGAGAGTTTATTTTAAAAATAGTGAGATAACTTTTTTTAATGAAAATTTTAATTTTCCTTTAATATATTTTCTTGATATTGTTCAATTATTAAATATGTTCGACAACAAGAACACAATTTTTCAATTACTTCATAACATATACATATGTGTGTGTGTGTTGTTGCCAGTTTTTAAGCCGCTTGCATGGTCAGCTGTGGTACGAAAATAATTTTGATATTGAATGGTTTCCTTTTAAATTTGCTCCAATTATTTTGTGTGCTTATAAGTTGCCTAAGACAACTTCTATAGCATACATGCTTCTATTAAAAAATTTGAAATAACCTGAAGGCCGTTTCTGAGCCAGTTTCTTTGTGCTTAAAAGAATAATATTTTTTTTGTCAATTTTTGTGTGTGTGTTTTTTTTTAAATCTGATTAGATCATAGATTTGTGTTGTGTTATGGGCAAACAATTATGGAAAGTACAATTTTGTGTATTTGTCCGAAATTACATTAGATAACATAAATGGTTTGAAATGATATACTACTGCTATAATGGTTTACTTGTTTGTTATTAGATATTGATAATTGTTTGGTTTTTTAAGATTTTTTGAAGCTTATATTAGAAATTTAAAATGATAAAATATAATCTACTTTTTTCTTGAATGTATAAATGAAAAATATAACTCATTATTTCTTTAAAGCATGTAATGCATAACGCATCATTTTATAACTTCCCAGCAAAAATTTAAACATTACCTTAAAAAGTACTTGCCATATAATGAATTACTTTAATAGTGCAAGATAATTATGAACAGTTGTTTTCTTGAACGTAAATTGAAACACTCAACTTGAAAGAAAAATTGAAAGCAAGTATGTTTCTATTTTTAAAAGTATGAGTGTATTGGTAAAAAAATGTAAATGTATTAAAACTTGGAACAAAACTTGAAGGAAAACTTGATCTTGTAACCTTTAAGTTAAATATGTTATACACGCAATGTTTTGTAAAATTGTTAGGCTAAGTATAACTTATGCAAATATTATATTTTTCATTATTACAAAACAACCTAATTTTTAGTTCCATGAAAATATTTACATACTTTTTTTTACAAATAGCCCCCATTGGTTTGATCAGCTGTGCATTGTTATTTATTGATAAATTTGAAATTTTTTAAACAACTTTGAAACTATCTTCTCAAGAAAAATTTTGTTTTTACGAAATAACACGCTGTTTTAGTTGCTTAAAAAATTTCAAATTCACTTTTAAGTTATTAAAGAATGGAAATTATAGAAAAATTTTTCTAAATTTCATTCAGTGAAAGGAGTTTTCTGTTACTTATTATAAAGTTAAGAAGGAATAGCACAAAGTTCCAATAACTGTAAACATAAAATTTTATACAGCTTTAAATTAATTATAAAGATTTCAGTTTTGTTATTTAAAGCTGTTGAATATAGTGACTTAGTTTTAATGTCTTATTACAAAATCTAAAAAAAAGTTTACTTGACTTTATCAAAAAAGTATTTATTTAATTTTACGTGTGCGTGTGTATTTTTGACACAAAGTTTTTATATATTTATACACTAGTTTGCCTCTACAATTTCTTCTTTTATATTTTGTTATATTCTATCTTAAAAAAAAACTAACAGATTTTCAAACACATTTCGAAAACATTTTTTGTTCACAATATTTGAACAGAAGAACTACAAAAAAAAAAAACAAAAATATTGTCATACAAGGAAGTCAGCAGTACAAAACAACGGAGTTTACACCAGTTCAATGAACTTTTTCCTATTTTTACATTTACTTTTAGTTGAAAATATAACTTCTCTTTTTTATTAAAAAAACGCAGACTTTTATATCTTCTGTCGTTGCAAGGTTGAGTTGTTCTTTTTTTTTTTGTAATATTTTTTTTATTGTTAAATTTTGTTTCAGAGACAATAAAAAAATAACTAACGGTTCGTGAATCTTGTTTTGTCAGCCGTAACTTTAATATATTTTGACTTGTGTGTCTGACCAAAATGTTAATTTGTTAATGCATGGGTTGTCAATTTTGACAAAAAATAACGTGAAGTATAAAAAATTTTATTTTAAAACTCGACACACTTAGTTCAAAAGGAAATAAAATTAAGTTAAGGTCAAAAGGTGCATTTTGATGTAGTTAAGTTTAACTACAGGGAGTAAAGGTATTAATCTCTAATAAGGCGAATTTTTAGATTTTACCACTTAGTTCTCATTGAACTGATTTGACACAATTAATCCTATTAGAGTAATTTTAAATTTAAGGGAATATATTGAGTCTAAATTTTGACAATTTGTGGCTTTTACCATACTTTTTGCAAAATAAAAGAAACTACCATTTAGGTTCAAAATAAGAGCACCCTTTTAAGGTAATTTTTTATCTGTTATTCATAGCCAAACCACGTCTTCTATAGGACATTCTATAATATTAAACATTATGTTTTATAGAATTTTGTGTTTAAAAACGACACATTGTCCATGGACATTATGTCACTTTTGAGTGCGACATAAATTCTATGGACATAACGGCCTTTATGATATGCCAACATAACATTCTACTTTTGGAGGGTGGCATGTCATAACATAATAATACATAATAAGAAAGCGAGCGAAGCGACGTGCGGACATTATGGCACCTTCATAGTGACACTATGTCCGTGGAATATGACGTTTTTCAATGCGACGTAAGGCCCACGGACTTTAAATCACTTTCGAGTGCAACATAATCGCCATGGACAATATGTCCTTGGAGACTATGACATGCCACCTTTGGTAGGGTGGTTAAAAAACCAAATCCGTGAACAAGCATAGAATTTATTTCTCTGAAGTAAATTTTACAACACTGCTGTAGTGAAGGTGGTAAGCACGTTGACCACAAATCTGGTAGCCCTGGGTTCCTTGGTACTACTTCATGGTATATTCCCCGGCGAAGTAAAATAATTAATAAAATTGCTATATCTATCTCCTTTCACCACCTGTCTTCTCTTTCATCTATCCCATTTCTAAAAGAATGTAGCACGGTTACAAACTAAGTAGGTATTAATGCCTGAAGTGCTACTTGTCTTAAAAAAACATTAGATCTCTCCTAAATTTCTAATCTAAAAGAAATGTTCGTAAATCCCCAAGAAAGAAGAAACTTTTAGAGCTTTGTAATCAACCAGTTTTGAAAATCAAATTGAAATCGGCTGAATAGGGCGGAAAATCAACATCTTTCAACATCTTTACAAGATCTTTCCATCTCATTTTTTCCACTCAGCATCTTTCGATAATTTTAGTGTCATCACTTGAAAATGGACAATAAAATATAACAACGAAATACAATAAATAAAATGAAAGAGGTGCAAGGTTATAAATTTTAAATTACCATATTCATAAATGGTAAAAAATAACTTTGAAATATATTTTATAACAAATTATCCATACAAATTAGTCTTCAAATAAATTTTAAACTTATTTTAATAATTTACGAATATGGCAGAAATTATTTAAAAAAAAAAATTTAAGTATTTTTTTTTTCATATATATTTAGAAACTTAAAATATATGTGAAATTAAGCAGAATTAAATTTTTTCTTTTTGTTTTTATACTCTAATAGTTTACCTAACAATTGCAAAATATAAAATTAAAAAAATAAAAATTTTTAAAATGGTTTTTTGGCCGCTTTGGAAAAACAAAGAAAACTTGTCTTATCTACGTGCAAACTCTCCTTAAAAAAAATTCGGACTTCTATTTGGAATATCTTATTCCCAAAACTACAATTCATTCGTTCTCCAGGATAACTTCTGCCAATTCTTCAACAGCAATAATTAAACCAAATATTGTAGATTTTGTTAGTTCCATTTTATTAAATAGCTTAATATTTCGGTACACGCATAACAAAGTGTTTGTCAAAAATTAGGGAAGTTGCAAATGTAAACGATTTTTCTTTCATTTTCGTCATCTTCCAAACGTTCCTCATAGATATATGCAAGTGTAAAAACCCTATAAGACTAATTGATTTTATCTTCTTGGCCATATAATGAACAGCAATAGCCTTTAGTTGTCCTCTAAAATAAACCGGTTGAACAATAGTTACAATAAAATTTTTCTAGTCGAAAAGCTAATATATTAATATATTAATGGCCATTTGCTTTCAAGTTGCGTGCAGCCTACGTCCCGGTTGTCAATTTAAATAATTTTTAACAAGCAGTACGATATGTATGAAAAACTTGATAGGGAAACTTGATCGTGTGGCTTCAGAGTAATTTAGAAAAGAAAACTTCATAATCTCTTTAAAATTATACGAGGGCTGCTATATATATTTCTGGCCTGGCAACACTGAGTGCTGCCAAGTGCAATCTGACATTTCCATTAGAAAGGTTGTCATTTTTAAGCATAATCGTACTCAAAACGTTTTGACGTACGACCATTATTTGTGTTGCTAACTGTGACTTGAAAAAATTAATATAGAAAAAAAATGGAATTAACTCGTGAACATTTTTGTGCCATCATTTTTCACAACTTTCGACGTTGATTTTCACGACAAGAGTGCATTAATGAACTTAAATCTTTGTATGGCGATGAAGCACCATCCTATAGCACTGTGAAATATTGGTATAATGAATTTAATCGTGGCAGAAGCTCGCTCAAAGACGAATTCCGTGAAGGTCGTCCGAAAACGGCTGTTGTGCCAGAGAACATTGATGCCGTGCGTGAACTCATAATGCAAGATCGACATGCGACATACCGAGAGATAGAGACATTCTTGGACATTTCTTCCACCAGCATACATACGATACTGCATGAACACCTGGCCGTAAAAAAGGTTTGTTCTCGTTGGATCCCGCACAATTTGAAAGTCGCTCAAAAAAAGGCTCGTATCGATTGTTGCAAAGAAATGTTGCAAAAATACGATTGCGGTGCTTCAAAAAACGTTTATAAGATCGTCACAGGTGACGAATCATGAATCTATGCGTATGAGCCCGAAACGAAACAACAATCGACCGTGTGGGTCTTCAAAGACGAGCAAAATCCAACGAATGTTGTTCGTGGAAGAAGCACTTCGAAGCAAATGGTCGCCTGTTTCTTCTGAAAAACTGGTCATGTGGCGACTGTTCCGCTTGAGCAACGTAGGACGGTCACTTCTGAGTGGTACACTACAATTTGTTTGTCTGAAGTCATCGGAGAAATTCGAAAAACCAACAAGAGAAGAGGAATCATTGTTCACCATGACAATGTGAGCTCTCATACACCGGCTCAAACCAGAGCGTCTTTGACCGGAGAAAATGTCGAATTAATGGGTCATCCGCCGTACAGCCCTGACTTGGCACCTAATGACTTCTTCTTGTTTCCGCACATCAAGAAAAACATGCGTGGTCAACGATTTTCGTCGCCAGAAGAAGCTGTTGAAGTGTTCAAAAACCATGTTTTAGAGCTGTCTCAATCGGAGTGGAAAAAGTGCTTCGACAACTGGTTTGAGCGCATGCAAAAGTGTATAAATCATGCTGGAGAATACTTTGAAAAACAATAAAACCATTTTTGATTATAAATATTCGCATTTTAACTATTAGGCCAGAAATATATAGAGCAGCCCTCGTATTGTGTGCGATAAAATTTAACAACTTAAAAGTTTAAGTAAAAAAGGACAAATAAGTACTTGAAAAGGGGGTTTGTACTTCACTTCAATTAATGAATATATTTTATAATTAAAATCACCTGCTACATCTGTCACGTAACCTCGTATTGAAATTCTATTTTCAGCAGGTTGAAACGTTACGACTATGTGACATATCAGTCGGCTAAGCATTTGCAAAACATTTCAAATAACAAAAAGGATCAGCTGACACATCTACATTTACAGTTCTACATTTACGGTCGGCTAAATATACCTTTGCACTTGGGGTTTCTTCTGTAGTAAACAAGCTTTGATTTAAGAATTGATTTACTCCCATGTACGAACCTAATTTTAAATATCGCCCATAGAAACTTTTTTGTAAATTTTCTATTAAATAAAGCAACGTAACAGACTTTTCATTCAATTTCAGACGTGAATGAAATTTTCTACACAAAATACTAAAATTGAATAAAAATCTTTTGTAAAGTAAAATAAAAGTATACTTGCAAATGTTATGCAAGTTCAGTTGCAGAAATTGTAATTTATTGGAAGACAAGAGATGTGGAATAACCCCCCCTGAGCAAACAGCGGTGCAAGTAACAATGTTTTGACTAAAATGGGGTAAAAGACATGTTGAAAAAGAGCAAATTATTACATCGTCGAAATTGTTTTGCTTTTTTGTTTTACTTGATACGCATTAAAATTCGCATTGTATTATTGTTGTATTGTCTTGTCTGTCTTAAAGCTTTTATTATTCACGAGTTTTATCTAAGAAACAGTTGTTTATTATTTCAGTACTTAGTATCCTGTGGATAATTTTGTTCTTAGAAACTTTTCGTTTTTCTTTTGTTGTTTTCGGTAAAATATGACAACAGGCAGTAAAATTTTTTTCTTTAGTTACTTTTATCAACTGTCTGTAAAGGCAGTAGCAACCAATATTCATTCATAGTTTATTTCAAACATTACAATAGCCGCGTAAAAGTTTTACCTTTATGATTTTTCTTTCTTTCTATACAATAATAAGTTTTTCTAAGTATTTAAGATAAAAAAAAATATTTTTCAACAAATAATCTTTTATAATTCTCATTTCTAAAATAAACAAATAATGAAAAAGGAAATATTTAAATATAGAAAAAGTATGAGTTTTCCTAAATAGCATTTGATGATACTTTTAGAATTCATTATGATTTTAGATGATTGGTGCTCTATTAATCCTGTCAAATAAAATTTGTTTGCTAAGAATATCAAAGGATATAAAATAAAGAAGAAAATTTTGTAGATAAAAAACCAAAGAGTGTGCAAAAATTGTTTTTTCCTAAAAAGAGAAGTGGCTTTTAATACAAAGAGAAAGCGGCAATTAAGAAATCAAATGAAATGAAAGTATACATTGTTACAAGCGCTTTTAAATTTGTTTAAAATGGTGCTTTTTAATTGCAGTAGAACGACAACAATTTTAGTTTTACTCTAAAGCACTGGAGAGGTTCAAGATAACGATCTCTAGTTTCAACAGGCGTCATAACAAATGCATCGATGCCTATCACAAAATTGTTTCCTTTGTTTTATTTTTCACGAACAAATTCATGACTTTAGGTTCTGTGGATATAGATATTGAAAAGAGTGTTAAATTTTACCTTCATAAAAATGCGTGAATTTCGTTTTGATTGAAAATTGAGCCTGTAGAATACTCTGTCGCAATTTGTTCTTTAACTGAATTTTTCTTTACAAGAGTTTTTTTTACAAATAAATAATTAAAGCGAAATGCACAATTTCTACTTAGGTTTAAGTTCATATAATTGTTGATAGACAGACCGCTGACTGCTTAGCAGGATTAGCAATATAACTAAGGCCTCTATAGGAACAGGTAAACATTTTTAATTTAGAAATTAAAGGGTGTTTCCAAAATTTGACATAAATGTGCTGTTATATAGAAAGAGTTGAAAATTAGACAGAATGTCTAATATAGACAGACGGATGTTATTTACAAAGAACCTGTGTTCCTAAATCTACTACAGCAGTAAGTATAAAATTTGGATTTGAAAATTAAAGGGTGCCAAATAGTTGATACAATTTGATGCATATGACCAAACTTTCGAACCGTTATAGACAGACAGCTAAAATCTGTTTTGAAGAAGAAATTTATTATGAAGGAGTTTTCATTATGGCAGCCAAAATAGCAATTTGTAAAGAGCTAAACCAATTAATCCAAAATTTGACACGAGAATAGCAGAAGAGAATTTGAGTCTAAGTTTTAAGGCTGGGTACCATCCAACTTCCACGGGTGGCGGTATGGGGCTCAAATTTGTGTACCTCGCACAAGAAAATTTTTCTAATGCTTGGTATTTCTTCAATTTTCGTTAGTACCTTCAAAACAGTGCAAATTATTAGAACATAATGAATTATAGAATTAAAAGCTTTTTTAAGTTAAAATTTTTAATTTTTTGATACCCTGTTTCAATTTTTTCAAAATAAGGGGTACAATTTTAAGTAAACTTTTTAGATTTTTTATTGTAGTTACCGAACAGAATTTAAAATATTTCGAAACAAATTTTAATATTATATCTTTTTTGACTGGAAGATTTTCAATTTAAATAACAGTTCTGCAAAAAAAAAACTTTTCTCCCCTCCCTTAAACAATTTTGCTTGTTTCTCATGTTTTTAGGTGTGCTGAGTCTGAATCTGAACTCAGAAAAATTCTATCACCCTCTGATTTTGAGAGAAAAGAGGAGAAACTTGAAGCGAAAGCCTCGAGAGTACTGATCAAATCCTAGAAGAAAATAGTGACAAGTGAGCGGCTAAGTGGGAGGGGGGGAGTTGGGGTATTGAAGGTGGAAGGGGGGCAGGTAGGGATTTGAATGAAAAGGATACCACCATAAAAAAATTGTAAGATTATACATACAGGAAAATAACTTTTAGCCATATTTCTTCAACCACTTGTAATATTCCCATCAAATTTTTTTTGTTCAAATATACTTTATTGCGCTCAAATTCATCGGGTTTTGATGCCAAAAAAATTCGCAAAAATTTACAAAAAACTCAAATTTTTGGATAAAAAACTAGAATTTCTCAAGAAACTGTGCGTGATAGACAGAATCTGACTTCAAATTCGTGTTCAGCACATTTCAAAACAGTAAGAAGGCATATTCTGGTTTAAAGGAGGATTTTCGTGCAGAACAGTGTAATTAAAAAAATTTTATAAGTTTTTTATTTTGCCTTTTAATTAATTATATTTTACTTATTTTACATTCAATTGGTCTTTATCTTTTATTTATATTATTTCAATATTTCACTATTCCTTTGTATAGCATCCTCCAAAAAAACAAGTATTTATTTAACCACAAAATAAAACAACAACAAAAAAGTAATAAAAAATAATTTAAAAAAAATATTATGTCATATAAAATTTTTTCTTAAACAAATACAAGGTAGAAAATTATTTCTTTCTTTCTTTAAATGTCTATAAATCTGAGCTACATTATCTGTGTCTGCCTTAAAATTAATTCTCTGTGTATTAATTATTTTTCCCAACGTATGACGTCCTTTATAATTGTTTTCTATAATTCTAGTTTTTAGTTTTTTTCGTTGTTCCTATACATACTTTATTACAAATCTCATTATCGTTTCTGCTGCAAGGAATTTTATAGACTTAATTTGATTATCCTAGATATAGTATTTTATCTTTAGTTTTACTAAATAATCTTTTAAATGTGTCGTGTATTTTGTATGCCATTCTACATTTATTGCACTCAAATTTTAATTTAACGAAAACATTCTATTCAATTATTTTCACGTTTTTTATGAATTAAAACTAATCGCAGAAACTAAAGAGAAATTTACAGCGCAACTTTTCTATTTTTTCTTCTGTTTAAGAAAACTCCTATTTTTATAATTTAAATGTACTCTTTTTAAGTTAAATGTACTCTTACGTTTTTTGTCTGCCAGAACACATACCTTCGAAACAATAAAGATTCTTCCTATAGATAAATCGTTTTTTGGCATTTTCTTTAAAAAAAATTTTATACTGCTGTTATCAAAAATCAAAGAAAACACAAAAATGTGAAAAAAACCAATCAATAATAATTAAATATTTTTATTTTTTAACGTTTTCCTTTGATTTTTCTTTATTGCTCAAACAAGTTGTTAAATTTTATCTCATCATCAGGTATTGTGGTAAATGTACTAGAATATTAGAAATGAAACGTATTAAAAATTATGCCATAAAATCGCATTTTATTACTGACACAGCCATTAAAGAAATATGAGAAAACAAACCTTATTTCGTATAAAATATTTGCTAAAATGTGTTATGAAAAAATTAAGATAGAAAAAAATTGTTCTATCTATAAGTTTATGATTTTAAAATAAAAATTTATTTATTTGTTAAAGGGCTTGAATATTTAAGATTTACCTATAGCTGTTAATGTGGTGTGCGACTATGTGTATGTGTGCACTAGCCTTAAAATATTAAACTTAAATATTCAGACATTATATAAATGTCTTCTTTAGGAAACTTGAAAGTGTTCTTGTAATATTTTAGGTCTAAGTTTGTCTCCGTTCTTTTAAAACCAGTTCGTTGACAGCAACGTAACAAAGCTTGAGGCAAAATTTTTACATCCAATAATTTTTGTAGTATAATATGATTGGGTATGTAATCTTAAAGATCCTGTTCAATGAAAAAAAATAAAAAATTGAGATTAAATATTAAATTAAAAAAGATCAAAGGAAAATATATCGAAATATTTCTTTTATTACTAAATGAATAATTTCACTTAGGTTCAAGTTCGTGTTTTCAAATTGTGAAATATTTTACAGATGATATAGGGAGAACAGGAGACACTAGCATCAGTTTTATCCTTTTTAAGCATTCTACATATTTAATCACTTCTTTGTAGAGTATACCGATTAAGTAAATTCAGGGGAAAAATTATCAACCATTTCATCCAAAAGCAGTAGGACAAAATAAAGTTTAAGTACGTTACAATTTTATTAATCCTTTATCATATCCCATATGCTTTTGTGATTGCCATATTTTGTTACTCGCTTACAAAACACATTACATTAGTCTCCAAAAAAGGAAGTATTAATGGAACTAGTTATTTATGTTAAAAGGGACTACCATACTAATAGTACTCATTATTTCCTACAGTAATTGATTATAAAAGTCTCATGCCTTGTTAAAGTCATTAATTTGGTAATCTAGTTGGCAAGTACTTTCGCCAAAAATGCTTAATTCCACACTTGATTACATTTTCAATATTTTTTTGCTGGGATGCGTTGGTTGTTGCTAATTAAAAAATTAATAATTATAAAATTCTAAATTTATTGATAAATCTAATATTTTATTTTATTTTTTTTTGCGAGAGTTAATGTTTGTATCCGTTGAAGATGTAAGTATGTTTATATTATAAACTTTATAATGCGTATATTGTGGTTTCATAGCCATAAAAGAAAACTTGAAAATTTACACGCGATATTCTGGCAGAAGTCTCCAAAATCCCTACAAATTGAAACAATAAAAGCTGCAAAAATATAAGAACGTAAAAAATCCCTAAACAATATTTTTTTAACTTTTTAAAACACGCGTTTTTTAAAAACTTATTTTTCATGTAGACTTTTATTTACTTGGCCCACAGTTATCCAAGATATTAATTCAGGATTTAAAATTGATACCGATAAATTTGAGAAATATATTGAAGAGATAGCCAGAAAACTTGTTGAGGAATATCCCTGGTACGTACTTCATCCAGCTGTACAACAAATTCTGATCCATGGAGCTGAGGTAACCAAGCAGGCATCCAGTGAATTTTTAATAAGTGAAATTTCGAAGGAAGCAGATCAATTTAAAAATAAGAATATAAAATAGTTTATATTGCAACATACACGAAATCTGATCCATTAATTCTGAAGCTTGAAACTAACCAACAAAGAAGACAAGTAGTTTCAGTCAATAAGTTTTAAATATGCTTTACATTTGGTTTATATAAATATCTTTTTATACCTTACACTACTTAATAATACCTCCCATTGCATTTTTTAACTTGGTATAACTTTTTTATTTAGTTTATTTCGGTGTATATTTCAAAAATAAAAATAAAAATGCACGTCTTGCATTTCCATATTGAAATGCTTTACTTCAAGAATTACTATAACATGTGTAAAAGCTTGTTAATACTTTAGAGATCAAATAGCTATTGTGGGTTTAGTTGTTAACATTTTTTGCTAAAAATTTGCAGACCTATTCTGACAATCGAAAATCGCCTAAAACTTGCGATGCAAGTTAAAAACGTATGAAAGGTGTACTGCAGTTTACAGTTGTAAGAAATTTTAAATAAATTTATATTTAACATTAAAATTAATATATTCACTTTTTTTTAACAAAAGAAAAAAAATTATTTTTACACAATTATAGTCGTAAAAAATGAATTTAAAATATATTTTTATACCCTTCACTACAAAAAGTGGAAAAAGAGTATATCTAATTTTTTCGATTTAGAGATGATCGTCTGTCGGTCCATGCTATTGTTGGAATCAAGTTAGCCGAGGCTGCAGCAAAACAGCACGCCTGCATCTAATTTTTTCATATCATTTGAAAAAAAAAAAAAAAAAAAAAAATATATATATATATATATATATATATATATATATATATATATATATATATATATGTAGTGTATTCGTCACAATTGAAAAATGAAAAACATACAACGTGTTGTGAGTTCAAATGCTTACTGACTAGATTTATTTGAAACATGTTAATTGTAGTTTCTATTTTAGTAATAAATTACATTAGAGTTGTACACAATCAATACTCTACATGCTTCTCCTAAGGCTACTGATAATACAACAAAAATGAATTATATATTTAACAAGTAAAAGCACAAGCCTTAAGAAAATAGTAAACATTTAATCAATTTCTAAATTTGTTAACTTTACAGGTTCCTTTTGTTTTCCTATTACTCTACCTCCTTCTCGTGGTCTGAGTTTTCTTCTAGCACATGAATAATCTTCCATCGTCTTGATCTCTTGATCCAATTCTTGATTGTCTGTCAATACATTTCTTTCGATTAGTTGTTGCTGTGCGGCTTGTTGATTTCTAATTTGATCCAAATGACGCTTAATTATATAATTGTTATGAAGCAAAATGCATGAATACGATTGAGGTCCAAGTACTTGTTTAATAACAGCTTGAGTCCATCCAAGCTTATTTGGATTTCGATAGTCGCGTACCATAACCTTTTGACCTATTTTAAAAGATTCATTCCTGTTTCCCTTGTGATTTTTGATGTTACTATTTTGAGAATAAATTATTTTTTCTTGTATTGTCGGCGGTTTAAGATTACTAAAACGAGTTTTGAGTTTTCTACCGAAAAATATTTTTGCTGGTGATTCACCTGTACTGCAGTGGTTCATATTGCGATAGTCTATTAAAAATCGACATAATATTTGATCTATATTTGCATCTTTGTTTTGATCCATATTAGCTAAAATAGACTTTTTGAATGTCTTGACGAAATTTTCTGCCTGACCATTACTGGATGGATGGCCTGGTGCTGTTAAAATATGATTAATCCCATTTAACGACAAAAATTGCTGAAATTCACTCGAAGTGAATTGACGACCATTATCACTTACTAATGTTTCAACTAATCCGTAACGCGAGAACGTCTCTCTTAACTTACCAATTGTAAAGGCTGATGTAATTTCTTTAGTTTTAAAAACTTCAACAAATTTTGAAAATGAATCGATAACGATTAGAAAATAAAAGTTTTTTATAGGACCAGCAAAGTCAATATGGATTCGACTCCATACAGATCCAGAAGGAGTCCACGGTATCAAGCTACTTTTTTCAAGACTGGATTGTAGTTTTAAACATGACATACAATTTTTTATTAAATTTTCAATGTCTTTGTCAAGTCCAGGCCACCACATGTATGATCTAGCCAAAGCTTTTGTTTTTACTATGCCTAAATGTGAGCTATGTAATTCTTCTAGAAGTCTAGATTTTAACTTTTCTGGTATTACAGTCCTATAGCCCCACAAAATACATCCATGTTCAACATTGATTTCAGTGTTTTTTTCTAGATAAGGCGCAAAATTGTCACCTGACAACTTGTATAACGTTCCATCCAAAATGCATTCTGCAACCTTTGACAATATTGGATCTCTTCTAGTCTCCCGTGCAACGTCTTTAAAATTAATATTAAATTGTTTTTGATTCTCAATAAAATTGATGTACGAATTTTCTACTTCTTTAGTTTCAAAAAATGGTTGTGGCATTCTTGATAAGTTATCAGCTTCATTGTGGCTTCCTTTGACATACTCTATGGAATAATCAAATCCAGATAAAATCAATGCCCAGCGTTGCATCCGTGCTGACATCATAACCGGTAAGCCTTTGTTTCTACCAAATATGGCAAGTAATGGACGATGATCAGTTTTCAAAATAAAGGTATTACCAAGTAAATACTGTTTAAGCTTTGTAACACAAAATATAATAGACAAAGCTTCCTTTTCCAACGTACTGTAATTCTTTTCACTTGTTGACAATGCTCTAGAGACAAAAGCAATGGGCTTTACACAGTCAGGAAATTTATGTGACAAGATTCCACCTACAGTACTATTGGAAGCATCCGTCGTTAAAATAATTGGCAATTTTGGATTGAAATGAACCAACACTTGATCAGAAGTTACTTCACTCTTTATATCTTTATAAGCCTTTTGACAATCCTTTGACCATATAAACGGCACATCTTTTTTTAACAAGTGATATAAAGGCGACATAATATCAGAAAACCGATTGATGAATTTTGAGTAATAATTTGCCATGCCAACAAAAGCTCTTAACTGCGATATATTACTTGGAATAGGAGCAGAAATAATGCTCTCAATACGGTCATTGTTTTTGCTCAACCCGTATTTATCTATATTAAAACCTAAATACGATATTTTACTCTGAAAGAAAACCGACTTTTTGATGTTCAACTTTAGTCCAGCAGACTGCAGCTTTTGGAGTACCATCTTTAACGTCTTAATATGTTCTGCCAATGTTTTACCAGTGACAGTTATGTCATCTTGATAAACTACAACATACGGAATGCCCCTTAACAAATTTTCCATTGTTTTTTGGAATATGGCTGCTGCAGTTTTAACTCCAAAGGGTAGTCGCTTTACTTTTAATGTCCCAATATGAGTACTTAAAGAGCACAATAGCTGTGAATCATCATCTAGAATAAGTTGGTTATAAGCGTTCGATAAATCAAGTTTTGTGAAAACCTCTCCTCCCTCCAATGATGCGAAAATCTCATCAATTCTCGGTAAGGGATATTTAAAATCCATTAGATATTTATTGATTGTGACCTTATAATCGCCACATATTCTTATGTCACCATTGGGTTTTAAAATAGGTACAACAGGGGTGCCCCAATCAGAGTTATCAACTGGTTCCAGCACACCAGTATCAATTAAATCACGCAACTGTTTTTCAACTTTGTACTTCCACGCTAGTGGCAATGGTCGTGGTTTGAAAAATATTGGTACTACATCCTCAATAACCTTCAAAGAAACTTTATTTATCTTGTATTCTCCTAATTTGTCTTCGAAAACTTCAGAAAATTCATTTTTTATTTGATCAACAATTGCGGCATTACTATTTCCACAGATAATATTGTTCACTTGCAATAGCTCAAAATTAAATGAACGTAAGAACGATCGACCAAGTAAAGGCGGATTTAAGGAATCTACCACAACAACAACAACAGTCTTCGTATTACCTTCAAAAGTTATCGATGCATCGTATTCACCAACCAACTTTAGTTTATCACCACTATAATCAACATAGGGAACATTACATTTTCTGAAAGTCTTCCTGATATTGTTTTGTTTATAAAATGAAATCGGCATCAATGTACATGGCGCTCCTGTATCACATACAGCATTTAATTTGATACCATCAATGACGACTGGAAGAGTATACACATTACTAGAACTGCTCTCAGACACACTGAAAATAGAATAATTAAACATATTTTTATTATGATTACAATCATTAGATACATAATTAACACTTCTCCTTTTATTATGACAAACTGAAGCCAAATGACCCGTTCTTCCACATGCATGACACTTGCTATCTTTGTATTTACAAAACTCAGAGCTATGGTTTCGCCAACCACAATGAGAACATAAGTTTTTCTTTTTACTGCTGCCTTTATCATTGGCATTACCATTTCCTCGATCAGCAATACTACCACAATTACTTTTTTTAAACGACTTTTGTTTCTTCACAAAATTTACAGCACTTTCAACCTTTTCTTCTTTTGCTACACTTTTCGTTTCCAAAATTATAGCCTTTTTTAACCCATCACGAATTGATTAAGAACAAAAGCATCTAAACTACTTCCAAATTTGCAATTAAGTGCCTAAGTTTTTACTCGAGCAAACCATTCTGCAACAGATTCACAATTCTGTTTCATTGCAAGGTGAAATTTTCTTCTTTCACTAAAAACAATTGTAGGCGGTGTATAATGTGTGTTTAATATTTCACAAAGCTCTTGAAATGATTTGGACACAGGAGACACTGGATTGCACAAACTATGTAAGACTTTATATGGAACAGCACCAATTGATTTTAACAAAATCGACTTTCTTACATTGTCATCTGTACAACCTATCTCACAAAAATGAATGTCTAAACGTTCCTTACACACATTCCATGATTCCAAAGTAGGATTGAACTCTGGTACATTCGAAGTTTGTAGTACTGTAACTGGCGTTGCGTTGCAATTTTCACCCGAGGAATTATCCAACGTTGGAGGCATATCCTTGTTAAGAATTGTTTTATTTGTATTTACAAATTTGTATTACTTATTTAAAATAAAATTTATTTTCAGCTTTTTCCGGTTTTTTTTTTGATTAATACCTCGTCGCCAATTTGTAGTGTATTCGTCACAATTGAAAAATGAAAAACATACAACGTGTTGTGAGTTCAAATGCTTACTGACTAGATTTATTTGAAACATGTTAATTGTAGTTTCTATTTTAGTAATAAATTACATTAGAGTTGTACACAATCAATACTCTACAATATATATATATATATATATATGAAAAAATTGGCTGTCGTCCATATTTTCCGAATTACGGGGCTCCGGAATTTAAAAATTTTTTAAAATATCAATATAGGTATCATTTTAAAGCTTTTGAAGAGATCTTTAAGGAAATACTAATTTTTTTAAATGCTTAAGCCATTAAAGACCGATGTCATTTTTATATAAAATTATATATATTCAGTACTAAATTTTTTTTTAATTTTCTGTCACATCAATATCTGCTTTTTTGGTTGCAGCTACTTCACTAAACTAGATTTATATGGATGTTGAAGGGTATATAAGATTTCGCATAGCCGAATATAGCAATCTTTCTTGTTTTTTGTCAATTGTTTGTTTGATTGTATTCTTGACTACTGGTGTTTTCATAAAAGCAGCTGTTCTAATTGATTTTCAAAAATATACTAGTATTAGTGCAGTAGAACGTATAGTCAACTTACTTACTTTGAGTTCCGAACGTGTATATTATAATCAGAAAAATAAACAAAAACACTTTTTTAAGCACTGATAACTCACGTCGTAAGTAATAGTTTCCTTCAAAGATGCTAAATGCAATATTCGTAATATAAAATCCATTTGACGCCAGAATATTTCTTGATTTGTTTTAATTTTTTTTAAGTTAATAAATATCCATTGGATTGGATTATCTTTTGGAACAAAATGATCTCTAAGCGTCCGTTTTTGATTTCGTTCTTGTTTTTAATTGCATGTTGTTGGTAGAAATTAGACTTAGCAAGGCAAGATGCTGCCATTTTGTTGTAATTTTCGTTTGTTTGTTAATGTTTTGCACCGTAAAATCATATCTTTGTGCTTTTCGAACATAATTTAAAAAAATAAAAACCCAATCAAAAGCAAAACGCGTGTGTTTAAGAATATGTAAAAGGAGTGTGAGAACATGCCTGATAGATTTTTGACCCCTTCTTTATATAAGGTGACATGGATCGATCTTTGTGATTTTTAATAGTAAAATTTTCGAAACTATGTCTGATCGATTAATGTATTTATATTTTCTCTAGCTTATATAGCTCTAGTGCTTTGCCAAATTTTATTTCACAACAACTCGGACTCGGACAGACGGACATCGCTCTCTCGATTTCGCTATGCATAAGAACTATGAACATATTTACTTTATGGGGTTGGAAATGGATATTGTAGAAATTACAAACAGTATGACGCTATAACCTTTTCCACCATCGGTAAGGTGTGTAGAGAAAAAATAAGATCTAATTAGAAGCTGTCTTTTCTTCGTTATGTATCACGCCGTTACACTTTGCTTATTTGAAAAATGTAGTATTTATTTAATATGGTCGCTCGTCCGCATTGAATAATTATTTCACGAGTGGCTCTTATGAAACCATGAGGTAAGTCCTTGTCAAGGGACAATATTAATATTAATTTATTTGGCGTCGTTATGGCAAAAATTGTGACTAGACTGCCTTTGTAAAGATATGCCATTATAAATATGTGAAACGCTACCGACATTTTTACGTTTTTAAAGGCAAGTAATGTGCAGTCAATACCGTCTGCAAGTTTATTGAAAAGGAATTGAATAGAGAAGAAAAGTGGTAGAGAGAAAGCTTAATTTTTCACAACCTTAAAATTGCATGTTGCGTTCATTTTAGAATAGCAATAAGATTCAGAAAATAAGAATGGAAAAATATAATGCTAAATGCTACATGGTCGGGTGATGGTTTACCTCCTAAAATATTTCGCTATGAAATAATGTTAACTTAATGGCAACCTAACCTTCCGATGAGTGAGAAGGTCCCTAGGGAACTTTTTGCCTTTTCAAATTAAATTACTCCTACTTTGGCCACTACAACTCCCCTCAAAGTTACTCAATGTTCCAAGAGTATTTTGTTGCGCATCTTTTGGAAAAAAATCAAGCCGATCGAATCATTACTTTAGGAGTTATTGAGAATAGTACGCGGACGTGTAAATAGGTCCGTATGGACCTTGTTTCGAATTTCACTAATATATGCATATTTTTGGGCATCATTATAATTTTTTTATTGCTTCAACACATAATTTACTTGTTCTGAACATAAAGACATTAGGGATGATTATAAAAACAAAAAATTCTAAGAAAAATTCGAAGACATGAATTTTATTGCTTTCAAGGAAAGGCACAATATTCTAATTTTATACTACTAGCAATAAACCAGTTTAGTCTTAAGAAAATTCAAGCAAAAAAAAAAATTAAAAAAATTATTTTTGTATGTAGAATTTAGTTATAAACAATAAAAACAAAAAAATCAAAAAAAAAAATTTATATAAACAAAACGATTTACAAAAAAGGTCCGTAAGGACCTTTTCACACGGCCATGAAGTTCATAACTGTCACTCATCGGAGGGTTTATAATTTTATAGTTTATAGTTTTATAGTTTTTATGTTCATATTTGACGTATACATGACATAACCTCCTCTTGTAAAAAAAAAAACTTAACAACTTAAACAGTGTTGTTTCAAAAATTTCATTTTAAGAAAACATTTTTGCAAACATATTAGTTTTAGGGTATTTTTTCAACTTTCTACTACCATTTATCTTAGAAAAAACATAGCACGCTGGAAAAACTTAAGCAGAAAAACTGATATATGATTAGAACAAACTGATTATTTCCAAAAATCATCTTTCCGCTATCTGTTATAATTACTTACATGTAAAATGTAGATTGGAAATGTCCACGTTATTATTTTATTCCTTTACGTACATACTCATATCTAAAATAATTTTCAAATACTCGTGGTACCAATAAAAAAATAACATAACTTTTGCAGTACACTTCCACTAAAAAAATGAATTATAAAAAGGTAATAATGGCAATATATCAGATTTCAAACCATTTTTTACCACAGACTAAATTATCGCTGAGCTTAAAATGTAATATCTCATCTTAAGAACGCAATAAGCGGTAATAACCTCCAAATACTAAATTTTAAAATTTGTTTAAAGAGTTATATTTTTAAAGATTTATATTTTTCTCTTTTTAGCTTACAATACAATACATATGTATATCACTTACTAAAGTTTTTTTTTATTAATATAGTCCTGATGATGCTACACAAGGGAGTAGCGAAATATTGAAAAAATAAAAAATAAAAGACCTTGTGCTTGAATAATAAATTAAAAAGTAAGTTTTTTTTTATTTTTAGAAATCTAAATTTTATCGTGAAAAACCATATCGTTCATTTACTTCAAGACCGTCATAACTCAAAAAAATTCATTTCGAGAAATTCGCAGTTATGTTTTTGACTCGTTCTCACCATCCATAAAAATATCAGACTGCTTAAATTCCCACTACAAATAATAAAATGATTCAGTTGTATATTAAAGTTGAGGTCTTGAGCAAACTATGTGAGATGTTTGAATTATGACATTATTGCTGTAAAAATATATCCGATACTGTGTCGTAAACTAAAATATGTCGTTATTTGTAAGAAGAAAAACGGTGTTTCACTTAATATTTTTCATCAACGCAGTCATAATTGAAAATAATACGTCATGTGCCAAAAGTCGATAAATTTTAAAAGTATCTTTTTTATATATATGCAGTCACAAAACAAAATGAGACAATGTTTTAGAAAGCGATATGATCTTTACGTCATGAAGTTTACTACACAACTCAAAATGTGTCGTTCTTATTGACAAAGTATGTTTCCAAACATAAAATGAAATAACAACTTATTTTCTTAAAACGTGAAAAGTACAAAAGACATAGAGGTGAAAGAGATACACAATATAAAGCATGATATGGCGAATAATTCTGTATGTTTAAATCCAAAATTAGAAATTTTGAGTTATGACATTCTTGAAGTAAATGAGCGATATGTTGTCATACAGCTTAACATACTTAAATAGAGCGTCCTCTAAACAAAAAACTAGTTTATGTTACAACACATAGGAAAATAACATATGTTCTGTTTTATGGCTAGGTTTACACTGTTTGTATTGATTAACATGACTTGTAAAAATGACAAATGTAAAAAAGGTAGTTTTCGACTGATACTTTTCCACAAAACAAATTATGAACAGATAATTTAGGTTTTTTGAACCCAAATGTGTATTTTTAAAACTCTATTATGTGTTGCCGTGTAATATCTCAAACATAGAGGAAGAAAAGAATATCTTTTTATTAGTAAATTCATGCTACAAAATAAATTTGATAATTGTTTGACCTTTTTTATAACAAAAGGTACTTAAAACACTGCAAATCTTTATAAATATGAATATTTAAACAATTGTGGTTCAAAGAAAAAAAATTTGCGAACAAACTTAATGAAAATTATTACTTTGGAAACACCACCACAAATACTGCATTTTACAAATTTTGTATATATTAGAAAGTACTTAGAAACAGTACTGTCTTTATAATTATCTTTTCAAAATATTGCCCTTTAAAAATATATAATAAAAAAGTTTTAAGCAGAAAAGGAAAAAGTCAGGGAAACATTTTTATTAAAAAATTTCCTTATGAAAAATTACAGAAAGCTTTAATATAACGACTTTCTCGAACACATGTACACACTCGTAAAGTTTTAAAAATTGTGATCATTTTCAATATTTCTTTCTTAGAAAAACATTTTAAAAGTATTATTTTTAAGTAGTCTTTCGTTGTGTTACATTAGTTTCATTAAAAAAAAAAGAATTTAAAACCAAATAAGTAGTCCTTGATAAATGGCTATTTTTAAAAGTTCTAACATTAAAAAATTAGCAAAATTTATACATTTAAATCTATGAAAATGACAAAGCCCTCAAAAAACTAAATATAATCATCAAAAAATTTGATTTAGAAAACATCAAATTTTGTTATATAAACTATATTTATAAAATAGAAACTCTTAAAAAAAGGTGCTGTAAAAAAATTTAATTCTAAAGACTCCAATTTTATGCTGCTGCTTTCCTAAAAAATTGGATGTCTGCAGACAATTTCTTTAGTTAGTTTTTATTAGTTGTCTTTAAAATTTTCCTAATAAAACTTTTTTATTGTGTAATTTATCTTTCAATTTATTCTAGAATGTTAACTTTGTTGTAAATGAAACAATGCAGTGTTGCAAAAGGCAGTTTAGTTTGGCTAAAATCAACAATACTACCAGCATAAATGTATGTGTATGAGAGTATATAAGTGTGTGTGTGTGTGCGAAGTAATTGAGCATACAAGTACGTAGGAGAATATTTTTGTGTATGAGGATAATTTTGAAATTACTTTAGGTATAAACCTGGCGGATATAAATTTTGCTCCATAAACTCTAAACTCAAGTTAAGGTGTGTTTTTGCCATTAGATTAGTTGGTTGGTTAGATGGTGGGTTTGTTGGTTGGTTTGTTTCTTGCAGCACCTTGATTTATGCAACTGCTTTTAGCTATTCTTACTAACAATGAATCCTTTTAGTTTTGCCAATACGAAGTAGGCTGTCTTTTTTATACAGTATTCTTTTTGGCTTATTTTGCTGATAAAGATGAGGGTAATTGTGGTACTGATACGATGTTTACTTTGATAAGTGTGTTTTCCACTGTATAATGGAAGGCGGTTAGGAGCAAACAACCATGGTTCTTTAGTAATTTTGTTATTAAGGTTGCGGTAGATTGTTTAAAAGCTTTTAAACTTAAAGAAAAGTGATACATTAAGAAATCAAATTTTAAGTACATGAAGAAATTAATAAGATTTTACAAAAATGAAGAAATCCAAAATTTGCGAGTTGCTATTTAAGGCGTTTTTTCATTTACTTTCTTTAGCTTTGTCCAGACCTACAGAAAAATTAAATACGCAATTGATCGGACATTGTTTTGAAAATTTTGTTATTGAAAAGCAGCGCAATCGGTCCACGTTCTTTGAGGCAGCGAACCTCTAACAATAAATTAATTTATGTATAGTAGAGTTTTTTTTTAAGCATTATAGAATTTCAAATTATATAAAATAGCACTAAAAATTTAATTTTGATGGAAAATTTTTTTCTTATTATTTTCAGTAAACTCTGGCAAATCATTACGTAAAGACTCACGCTTGAAGAACTCTATCAAATCATCCAAGTTTACTTTGAAATTCGATCAGCTTAAAGGCGACTTTGTGATATTTATGGTGCAAATAATCGTCGGTCTGAGCAAGCCATCCGCCGAACTGTGAATAGATTTCCTATTACATGCTCTCTAGAGGATGCAACAACACAATACTTCGAAGCAATGTGCAACCTGAACGCTGCTGTAAACAAAAGTGTGAAAGAAGATGCAAATTTATCGGTTCCTCGTCGGTCGCAAGAGTTGGGGCTCTGTCCTTTTACTACGTGGAGAGCCACGAGATCATTATATTTGTCGTTCTTTAGCCAAGTTGTGTTCAGCGATAAGCACCGTTTGGTGTGATTTACATGCTGATGGCATCTTCAGATCTTATTTCTCCAAAAATGAGGCCGGATCTCACGTTTCGGTCAATGGTGATCGTTATCGCACCACGTTTAATGGCTTTTTGTTTGCAAATGTGAATGACATTGATCCGGACGAAATGTGGCTTCAACGAGATGGCGCTACGTGCCATACGTTGGACTTATTGAAATCAAAATTTGGCGATAAATTGATTTCGAACAATGGATCTGCCAATTGGCCTCCAAGGTTGTGCGATTTGACATTTCTCGATTATTTTCTGTGGCGTTACGTGATATGCTGATAAGCCAGCAACAATTGACGCTTTAGAGGCCAACATTGTTCGTGTTATTCGTGGTATACAGCCAGCGTACTTGAAAAAGCGACGCAAAATAAGGCGTCCAGTATGCGCTTCGCCATGTGCAGCCGGTGGTCATATGCCCGAAATCATTTTTAAATATTAATGCCAACTTCCGATCTTGCGTATAAAAAAATTTCATCATTATTATTAATTTTATCGGGCTAAATAAACACCTGATACTTATTTTTTTATTTTAACTCTCTGTCACTTAATATTTATTTTTATTGGAGTTACTTCACTAAACTAGATTTACATATCACTGTTTTTAATTCAATGATATTGTTAAAAAAATATTTAATATTTTACATAACTAAAAATTTCCAATATAAAGTTTTACAACAAATAAATTCCATGTAAAAGTTGTCTACTGTATTACACAACGATAAATGAATAAAAGAAATATAAATACAAAATTAGACCAAACCTGCCAGATCTTTCAAGATCAGTGTACTCTAGACGTTTTTATTCGTGTATAAATGGAATCTATACCTTAGCAGTTATTAAGTTTAGTTACGATGTTTGTGTATGTGTGCGTATTGATTAAACAGGGTGTTTAAATAACGTGATTTACTAAATCTACTTAGCATATCAATGAAACCATTCGGCTATCACTTACATACAACAATAGTTTTTACCCAACTTTTGTCTAAAACAAAGTTGATTAAATGAGAAATTGCTTGAAAATGAACAGTGCAATATTTACAGTATAATATTTACTGACGGAACAAACCCAATTAACTCAAATACTAAATGAGAATTATAATCAATCAATAGAGTAAAAAACTACAAACTCCAGAAGACTACAAATGTGCTTGCTTTTAGAAATTAAACATTGTAAAAGAATATAGGACTTATATTAACACGTATAATATTTTATTGTCAATCACTTATTTTCAATTTTCCACGTAATTAGAAAAAATCTTACCAATGTTCCTTATTAAGGAGCAATCTGTCACTTTTGAACAAACATTTGACTGATTGACTTGTCCCGCCTGTTTATCACCATAGTATTTCCTCTACATTGGAATCGACTCTTAGAAAATGATAAAACTTATGCAACCGTAAGAGCTTCTTTTTACATTGATTAGCCCAATGGAATTTACGAAAGCTTTAACTTCCTAATAAACTACCATACTGCACTCACTTTTGACATTTTTGATCAGTATATTCTGGCAGATCAACATGAATGGATTGAGGCCTGAGCAATGCTATCAAGTTATTCACATTTATTTAAAAAATCAGACATCAGCCAGATAGAAACTGAATCGGTATTTTATCGCAATATAGTTTGTATCGATGAGGCTTACTTTAGACCTAATGGGTTTACTTATATAAACAAAAGTGCTGCATATAGCATGAAACCAAATTACAACAGGTCTTATAGACTAGATTACATTGATTGCTGGTAGAAATATTGGATCAAATTTCTTAAAAATGAAGTCGCGTCTAGCATTACGATTGATGGCTATGGTTACCGCACAGTAATCTAATATTTTTTGTTTAAAAGTGATTATGAGACCGCAAATATCTAGAAAAATAAAAACTTGTGCGATAAGATGATTCGAGAAATAGACCGGCCAGTAAGCCTCCAAGTTCGCTGGCTTATGCTGATAACACGCAGAAAAAAACATGGTTGTGATATGGTCACAATAACCATATTATGTTTTTTGTAACAATGTATAGTTGCGGAGAACCAACTATAGTTATTTTCACCAACTTTAGTCACGACAAACATTTTTTGTTAAGTTTCAACGATTAATGGTTACTGTGCCCAAAAAAATGCAACATGGTTGGTTTTAACTTAAAAAAATTTTAACCACAACCAAAGTTTTATAACGTTTTATAACTTAAAATAAAATATTTAACAATAATATATTATTATTAATCAAAGTATGGTTTAAAACAACAGAATAATGTTTGCGCTAAAAAATATTTTGTTCTAGTTCTTGACTGAACTGTCAGTAATTTTTCTGGTAGCTAAAATTTAAAATTGTTTTTTATTGATAGAGAAAGTGAAAAAAAAATAAAAATTTATGTACAAAATAAATAATAAAAAAATGTAAAAATGAAAACAAATAAAAGGGGAACCAAAACATTAAAAAAGTGTTGAATTAAATATATATGTATGTATGTATTGTAAGCATATACATTTGTATTTTTGTGTTTGAAGCACAATTGTGAAACCATTTATTTGGGCTCATAAACTATATTTTTATATAACTGTTTCTTGTAGCCTATGACCTAAGCGTTATTATGAGCTAATAATTGATTTTTTGTGAATTTTTGTTTCTAAATAATTTTGATGACAAATCGTAAATGAATAAAACAATAAAAACTAAATCTTTTATATCTGCAAAATTTTAACCATTTAATGTTTATATGTGAACATAATTATGTCTATACTTTAGAATGTTATTATTTTGCTATACAACAATACTATGTTTTGTTTGCGACCATATAATGCAACCATAATATGTTGCTCTTAGATAATGGTTATCTTAACCATATTTTTTCTTTGCGTGAAGGCAGCATTGAAGGTCAATATTATTCATGTTATTCTCATACGACTGCCTAAAGTTGGATGTGAAGAATCCGCTTTAGTAATAACAGCCGCGATAATAATTTGCCGAAAATTTATTTTAAATATTATTTATAAATATTGATCTTTCGAATAAATATTTTTTAAATAAATTAGTATTTTTCAGTTTTAGAGTAGAAATACAACCTTACGGTTTCGGAAACGAATTCTGTATCTCATAACAAAAACATTTAAAACGAGGTACGGCGACGAATACGGATTTTATTGACATTTTTTATTGTTTCTTGATTGAAATATATTCAAAAATGTTATACAATATAAATAAGCAATAAATTGGAAAATTTTCAAATTATTATTATTTTTAAATGATTTTTTTACGTTTCCTATTACGCCAGCGTTCACAGAATCTGTTATGATTTGTTTGCTGTAACTATCTAGCTTTAACTATTAATTATATGTCTTCGTCCAGAAATAGCCAAAATACTAGTCTCTACAGTTTCATCATAAGTAAATACGTTTAGCTTCCTTTTGCCCAGTTATATGTATAAGCGTATAATCTGACGCTTTTACCAAAGCTAGCGGTAAAGGTTCTTGAGATTAAAATTATGTAATTGTTACCAGTTCTGGAGTACATACTCGTAGCTACTCAAACGTATTTAATTTTAAGATCTTTAAAGAGTAAAAACTTTTTTGAGCATAAAAATCAATATGATGTAAAAATAGGACTCTAAAGAGCATTTATGCGCGCAGTTTAATATCATTTAAAAATAAAAACGGTTTAAAAGTAACAGTAAAAAAATTCTCCAATAGTTTCAATTTTTAAGGTTATTGTTATTATCTTTATTTTTTTTTACTTTTACATTCATAAACAGATTTAAAAACGAAAAGGATATTTCATTATGCCACCAGCAATGTTTTAAGCCATGAATACAATCATTAATACAAGTACATAAACTCAATAAATCCTTTCATGAAGACCTTGCTTGTTACCAAAAGATACAAAAAAGGGCTTAACATGTTTTTTATTTCTTTTTTTTAACTCATTTAAGCTGTACGAAAACATGTTAACCCACTGGGATTCAAAGATTTTGGCAAATTTAGTTGAATTAAATTTTATTTAAGTAAAATAGTTTTCAAAATAAATTAAACTATAATTTTAATAAATGGGAGAGAACGAAAAGTTTTTAATTCTGATTCCGTTTACATCAATACATTTTATCACAATTATTACTAATATTTTAATCGAAATTATCATATTTTTATTTAAGTCAACATTTCGTTCTACTGTTTCATAAAATTTCGCTAAAACCTGGGACAAATTACGGCATTCGATATCGATTGAAATTTCAATGAAATTTAAAAGTAAATTTCGGCCGATATCGAATGCTGTAATTTGCCCCTAACAAAATAAGGATGGCTTAGCAAAGAGAGGACGGAAGTTTTATTTCTATAGTAATTCTCAAGCAGATAACAAACTCAACTTCTACTAAAGTAACAAAAAGTTTGGGGAAACTTTAATAAATCTTAAGCCATAAAAAGCCTTTATGGACCAGAGAATCGAGTAGAATAAAAAGTATAGTCGCACAGGCAGTGAAAAAGATAAAGTTGCAAAGTGACAGCAATAGAATGAAATAATTTTTTACTTTGAAATTAGTTTAGAGTTCACAGCTTCTTGATTGTCCAGACGTGAAAGAATAAAAATCCTGACATGGCTTGACAAAAACTTGAAAAGTGCGAAGAAGTTAATTTTTGAGATTGCTGTAGTAAAAATCAAAAATCATTTAGAGATGATAATTCTAAAAACTCCATCCAAGAGACAGAAAGTAAAGCCAATGAAAACAATGTTGAAAACGGTTGCAATCTGTTGTGGTTCCAGCAACTTCTATAGAAGTGACAAAGGTAATTAAAGGAGATGTTTAAAAATAAGAGGAGTAAAAAGAAGATGAGTTCATTAAAAGCTGTATGCTTGATGTGTCCTAATATTTAAAGCAGTCGTTAACATTGCATCACCCATGTCTAGGAGAAAATAGGTCTTTGAATACTCTTCGATAATCCGTGTAGGATGCAAAATGGCTTTCATTCATGCGTATCCACATGTTGTCGATTTCAAATGTTCAGTAATTTTTGGAAAACATGCTTTTGAAGGACACGGTCGTGTTACACTAGGTCTTTGAAGTTGATATGGAAATTTATTATATCTTTTTACTTTCTAACACTATTTATGAAATTATATTAAATATCCTTAAAGTAATCAGCTCTTTAATTTTCTATCAATAAATTTTTCGTATTTTTAAGAGGACTTTGCAAGTCCCTGAATATGTACAAATAACTGTGTTTAAATATAAATGCATGAAAATGCAGTTGATGTTGCACTTAATGCTAGATTTTATGATATCTTTATTACTCCTGTGTACAAAATGTTGACTATCTATGCAACTATTTGTAATTTTGTTTGTAAAAATCTATTTACACAGGGATGCTACATTTGATAAATAAAAAAAAAAACTGACAAAAACTACTTCACAACTTCAACTTGATATAAAACTGCACTTGCGTTAAAATGTTAAAATATTTTATATAAAATGATTTCGTTATTTATTTTTTTTTTGATTTTTCACCATATCATTTTACCACAAATGGCCAAATGGCTGTATTTGTATGTAGACAAGTGTTTGTTTTTAGTTTTGCAACAAAAATTCATTTAAACGTACTTTTCAGGCGTGTATTTATAATGGCATATCATAAGGGTGTTTCTGTGTTAATATGCTCTCCGTGTGAGAGTTCAATAGTAAGCGGTTTGCTATAAAAGTGTAACTGCATGAGTCGAACATAATGTGGCTTTTATACAAAACATTAAATACGGCAAAATCAGAAACAAAAAATCTTTTAAAGTTTTCCCCTGTCTTATTGTCTCTCAATTTGAAATTTGTAGCGATTCATATCAATGTTGTTTCACTGTTAATAGTTTTTATACGCGTAATTATATTTATTTGTACAGTGGATGACATAAATTTCATTTGCTTAGCGAGTGTTCGTTTTAACGATTGTTGCTAACAGACTACACATGTTGAGGTTGCTTTTTGTATTGGATGTTAGTGCAGAAATCTAGTGATTTCAGTTTTTTATGTCTACTGCAGTTGTTGTGGGTTTGCCAACACCTTACCCTCAGTGCTTTGCTTAATTACAAAAATAACTGGATTTTTGTTAAAGTAGGAAAGAATAAAAATTAAAATATGTTTCTAATATTTAAATTTGATGCTTAAAAGAAGCATATTTTTTTAATAAGTTTTAATATGATTTATAACGAAATAATAAAAATAAAAGTAGATAAATTTGTCGCAGCATACTTTTTATATGTTTATATTAATATTTGAGCCCCTTGTAGAGCCCCTAACAGATGTGAGAAGCTCTTAAGTTTTCAAGCGATTTCCTATGACAAGAATGTTTAATAAGTTTTCGATTTTAAATTTTTGATTTTCTACAGCGATTAGAATTTTGTTTAAATATTTAACAGAAGTAGTGGAACACAGCTATTTATTAACGAAGTATGAAATGTCAAAGCAGCGCCACTTTTCTGAAAAACTCCAACACGATAGAATCCGATATCAAGCAGCTAATTTTATACAACGGAAAATCCAATGGAAACTGGTCTTAAGTTTGGAATACTTTCACTTAAAGTGGTTAATTGAATAGATGATGTTTACAACATGGATAAAGCAGATATCCAGATAAATCAGTGTTTTATGCTGGTATAAGACTTTTTTTTTAATCAAAAACATTTTTTGTTTTAATGTAAGAAATTTATATCTATTAAAAATCTCAACTCCTAAGTTGAAATTGCTAGTAGGTTTCAATTTTTTTTAAAGTTTTTACTCAAGCGTAGTTTTTGTCGCTCCCATAAAGGCTTTTGCCCACTTTTGTCTTCCTTAATTTATCTCTAAATACCTCATTCTACAAATATTAGTTGATTAAAAAAACGTTGGAATTGTTGATCATCCCTTCGTTTTTTAAGCATTTCAAAAACTTCTTATATTCCCTATTGCTTTGTGTTCATTTAGTACAACTGTCAAAAATTTTATTTTGCTGCTAAAACATAAAGCCAATGCGAGAATTTTCAGGGTTTTTATTATGTTTAGTAGATTTGTTGTTAAGTCTTAAGTAAACTTCTGATAACAACATTACAGAATTAGACTAACTATTCCCTTCAGTAGACAGTGCATGTAAATTTTGAACACTCGTTACCCTCAGATTTGAGTTTTATTATCTTTTAACTTTTTTAAATTTTCAGTTTAAATATATGAAGTGAAATCTTATATTACATATATTTTATTGTAACCTGACTTATATAAATTTATGTTACATCATTCTTGTAATCATGTTAAAGATTCAGCTAAGTCTGAAAAAAAATTTGTATGTTAATGAATCTGCTCTCATAAAATAAAATAAATTTTATTAAACACAATTTTACTACAACTGACAAATTTTGGTTATTTCTTGCTAACAAATAGCAACTTCTCTACAAGGATAAATCTAAAAACATGTGAAAACTCACTCGCATTATTTTAAAATCCTCCAAAATATCGGTAGCGATTTTGTGTCAATTTAATGTAATGTTAATAGCAACAATAAAAACCACGCTACCACATGACCACGATTCGTAAAATAATTGTCAACTAAATGAATTTTTATCAACCACTACTTGAAGTCCCATTCATGCAGTTTGTATTATGAAAACATTCGCCAGTGTTGTAATGTAATTTATCATATTTCTCTACTGGCTCCAGCAAAATTTATTTTTGAGTATGTAGAGCAGCTAGAAAGCTATCTAAAGTGCTCACTGTGATAAGTTATTTGAAAAATATGGAAAGTCAGTGTTCTCATAAATTTTCAAGTTAATAACTAAATAGCAGTAATCTAAAACAGACAGGACCAAACCGCTGTTTTGTTCACAGTTAGCTAGAATGTAGGAATACCTTGTGAAACACAAACTCTCATATTTATCTACAAGTATATTTAACAAAAATCTGCCTGTTTCTGATAATATATCGATTTTATCATTTGTCTTTTAAAGTGGATGCGTTTGGGAAATTTATATATTGTGAGCTTTTGACAAATTTGATATCAACACACATTATTTATTACAAGACACAAATTGCCAAATACGAGGGCATCTCCATTGGAAAGTTTGTCATTTTAAGAATAATCGTACTTAAAACGTTTTGACGTACGACCATTATTTGTGTTGTTTACAGTGACTTGAAAACATTAATACAGAAAAAAAATGGATTTAACTGGTGAACACATTTCGTGCCATCATTTTTCACAACTTTCGACGTGGATTATCACGACAAGAGTGCATTGATGAACTTAAATCTTTGTATGGCGATGAAGCACCATCCTATAGCATTGTGAAAAATTGGTATAATGAATTTAATCGTGGCCGAAGCTCGCTCAAAGACGAATTCCGTGAAGGTCGTCCAAAAACGGCTGTTGTGCCAGAGAACATTGATGCCATGCGTGAACTCATAATGCAAGATCGACATGCGACGTACCGAGAAATAGAGACATCCTTGGACATTTCTTCCACCAGCATACATTCGATACTGCATGAACACCTGGCCGCAAAAAAGGTTTGTTCTCGTTGGATCCCGCACAATTTGAAAGTCGCTCAAAAAAAGGCTCGTGTCGATTGGTGCAAAGAAATGTTGCAAAAACACGATTGCGGTGCTTCAAAAGACGTTTGTAGGATCTTCACAGCTGACGAATTATGGATCTATGCGCATGAGCCCGAAACGAAACAACAATCGACCGTGTGGGTCTTCAAAGACGAGCAAAATCCAACGAAAGTTGTTCGTGGAAGAAGCACTTCGAAGCAAATGGTCGCCTGTTTCTTCGGCAAAACTGTTCATGTGGCGACTGTTCCGCTTGAGCAACGTAGGATGGTCACTTCTGAGTGATACACTACAATTTGTTTGCCTGAAGTCATCGGAGAAATTCGAAAAACCAACAAGAGAAGACGAATCATTGTTCACCATGACAATGAGAGCTCTCACACATCGGCTCAAACCAGAGCGTTTTTGACCGGCCAAAACGTCGAATTAATGGGTCATCCGCCGTACAGCCCTGACTTGGCATCTAATGACTTCTTCGTGTATCCGCACATCAAGAAAAAAATGCGTGGTCAACGATTTTCGTCGCCAGAAGAAGCCGTTGAAGTGTTCAAAAACCATGTTTTAGAGGTGTCTCAATCGGAGTGGAAAAAGTGCTTCGACAACTGGTTTGAGCGCATGCAAAAGTGTATAAATCATGCTGGAGAATACTTTGAAAAACAATAAAACCCTTTTTGAGTATAAATATTCGCATTTTTACTATTAGGCCAGAAATATATAGAGCAGCCCTCGTATAAGTTAAAATACAGTAGAAAAATTTTGGTAATAGCAACAAACCTTACCTAAAGGTAAGTTTGTAATTGTTTTTTATTTGTATCAGAACTGTTTAAAAAGCGCATGTTGGTTTCAGAACGATTTATTTTTGACAAAATTCGGTATCTCATGAAACACTCAAGGCAGGAACTGACGTTAATCTGTATCACACATTGTTCCCACAGCGACTTCGGCTGACTGTTCAAGCAACGATTATATTATGGTAGATTATATTTGGTAGTTACCAAATTACTTGTGATCACTTACTCCCAGGATTGCTTAGTAGTCTACGTGGGAATGCTCTTAAATAATACAGAGGGAAACGGGAGGATTTCAAAACTTGGGAAGCCGTCCGTCCGGTCAGAGATTGGAAAGTTTTTCCTCCCAGCTCGCCACCTTTCCCACTTGCAACAAACTTTCAATAATCGCAGACAGAATAATCGTGAAAGCGCCTTCGAACCGAAAAAGACACTTTATAAGACTGATTTCGCCTGTGTAAACGAGTAAGTTTCCCTCGCCGATGAATATGAGGTGCTCAAACATCGAACATGTTATCTGAGTCAAAATACTGCTGCTCCACATAGTGCTGAAGATTTAAAGGACCAGGTCATAAGAGACGAACGCGCAAGTTCCCATATAGAGTTTTTTTCATACTGTGCGCGCAATGGGGATCTCTCGAGGCTGTGTCAATATAGTCTTTGGGTTAGTTCCGGGTGTGTCATGAAAATAACCAATGAGCGTTACTATATAGAGGTAAACATTTTTAGGAAAATAACTTAAGCTCTTTTTGATATGGGAACATCGCGTACATACATCGATGAGTTCAAACAACACTTGTTATACAAAGGTATCTACCCAAGTAGCACTCAGGCCATAGTACAAATGGCAGATCAGTTACTTGTCTCTTACCTAGATGTGTTTCCAATTACCATAATATATAAAAATAATAGTGTTCAATTACAGGCGTCGGTGATTAATACACTTGCTTAACCTATGATACTTGGGATGGACTTTCTGACTGCGTTAAATTTCGAATTACGTCTTAATAACGAGGTTCTTACAACATCTACAAGGAAACCCAACACAGAATGCCTTCGTACCATTACCAGTAGAAAATGTCTAACGGATGAAGGAAAAAAAAACAGATTTTCCTTTTAGAAATTAATAAAGCCAAATTTGAAAAGGTGACAGAAGTTTGTTTTAAAGCTGAAAAACCTCAACTGTTTACACCTTCTCCTGAGGCTACTCCTCGTATCATGTCAAACATCTAGGTACAGACACCACAAGGGCCCATCTGCGTATCAATCTAGTACACCCGAATCATTATCAACCGCACCTGTTATTATCCTAGCCTGCGTATTGATCCAGTACACCCGAATTATCATCCCCACCTGTTATCATCCGAACCTGCTATCATCCGAAACTCCGACATAATCATTTCTTAGATTCTCAATTAATTAGCATTGATTTTCGTATTGTGTTTAGTCAAGAACTTAATAATAATAATTATATCTTATTACTTGAGGTTGGTGGATCCGTAATTAGAACCCTAGACGCGACTGAGCCACCTCAGCCGACAACAAAACCACGTTACATACTTTTTATATGTTTGTATTGATATTTTCATACCTTGCAGAACCCCCAGTAGCTATGGAAAGTTTTCAAGTTTCCAAGAGGTTTCCCATGACAAGAAAGTTTATTTAGTTTTCAATTTTAAATGTTAGTTTTCTACAGCGATTGGAAGTTTGTTTAAATATTTAACAGAAGAAGGAGAACACAGCCATTTATTAACGAAGTATAAAATGTCAAACCAGCGCCATTATTCCAAAAATCTCCAACACGATATCACATACCAAGCAGCTAATGTTGTACAATGGAAAAACCAATGAAAACTGATCTGAAGTATCGAATTCTTTTCACTTAAAGTGGTTAATTGAATAGATGATGTGTACTACATATATAGAATGCTGATGACTAATGCAGATCTCCAGATAATTCATTGTATTCTGCTGGTATAAGATTTTTGCTGCTTTTGTTTTTTTTTTCAAAAAACAAAAACCAGTTTTTTTTTAATACAAGAAATTCGTAGCTATTTAAAATCTTAACTTCGAAGTCGAAGTAGCTAGTATGATTAAATTTTTCTGTTTGTTTTTACTGAATATTCTCAAGCGTAGTTTGTCGCTCTAATGAATGTTTTTGCTACATATTGTGTCCTTTAATTTATCTCTAAATACCTGATTCTACAAATACTAGCTGATTAAAAAACGTGAATCTACTGTGGAATTAGCTCGCTTTGTTGGTCATCCCTTCGTTTTTATTCATTTCAAAAACTTCTTATTTTCCCGATTGCTTTGTGTTCATTTAGCAAAACTGTCAAAAATTTTATTTTGCTGCTAAAACATAAAGTCAATGCGAGAATTTCCGGGGTTTTTATTATGTTTAGTAGATTTGTTGTTAAGTCTTAAGTAAGCTTCTTCACAACATTATAAAATCACAGAATGCAACTCTTCCCTTCGGTAGACAGTGTAAGTAAATTTTTTCTAATTCCTCCCTCAGATTTGTGTTTTATTATCTTTTAGCTTTTTAAATTATCAGTTTAAATATACGAAGTGAAATCCTATATTACATATATTTTATTGTGATTTGACTTATATAAATTTATGTAACATCATTCTTGTAACCATGTTAAAGATTCAGCTAAGTCTGAAAAAATTGTATTTAAAAAAATCTCATAAAATTTAATAAATTTATATGAAACACAAATTCCAATTTTACTACAACTGACAAATTTTTGTTATTTCTTTCCAACAAATAGCAATTTCTCTACAAGGATAAATCTAAAAACATGTTAAATTTATAAATTCAGCAAAAATTTATCCACCCACATACACGCAAAAATCCATCAAATTGGTAAGTCTAATGATAAAACCCACTCGCAATATTTTAACATCCTCCAAAATGTTAGTAGCGATTTAATGTCAATTTAATGCAATGCTAATACCAACTATAAAAACCACGCTATCACATGACCACGATTTGTAAAACAATTGTCATTAAAAGTACTGAATGAATTTACATCATCCACTACTTGAACTCCCATACATGCAGTTTGTATTATGAAAACATTCGCCAGTATTTTATCGTTGTTATGTAATTTATCATACATACTTAAAGACATACAATCGAACGTTTCCCAGTAGCTTTGAAATTAGAAGTGTATAACTTTTAGACAGGATATTTAGCCACAGTCTTGCTGGCTTCAGTGGATAATTTGAAATTTATCTCTATTTCTCAACTGACTCCATAAAAAATTATTTTCTGTGAAATATATGGAAAGTCAGTGTTCTCATACACTTTCAATCTCATAGCTAAATAGAAACAATCGAAAACAGACAGGACAAAACCGCTGTTTTGTGCACAGAACTGTATATATAAAAACGTCTCTGCCTATTTCTGACAATATATCAATAATGTTTATCATTTGCCTTTTTTAATAGATTCGTTATGGAAATTTATATGTTGTAAGCTTTCGACAATATCAAAAAAGGTTATTTACTACAGTAAAAGTTTGTCAAATATAAGTTAAAATAAAACACAATTTTTTTTTTTAATTGCAACAAACCTTTAGGAAAAATGGCCAGTTCAATTAATGTTCTTTATTTGTATCAGAATCGTTTAAAGAGCGTTAAACTGCAACATTTTGGATACCTGTTTCTAGTTGCAATAATTTAAATTTGTGAGTTCATTGCTTACGAAAAATTAGTTTTGAATAGGGTTTTTCCTTTTATCCAAAAAAAAAAAAATAATAATAAATAAATAAGTAAAAATAAATAAAATTCGCTGCAAGCTTCGTCATACTATCACTTCTAAGGTTTTGAAAGCGAAAAAATAATGTTTGTTTATCTAATTAAATATTCAATATCACTATAATTGGTTTAATTAGAATTAAGGTTTTTGAATTGAAATTATTTTGGCTTAAGTTCATTTTATTTTTAATTTCTAAAAGTCTTTTTTTTTATTAAAGAGAAAATTTATTTTACAAATGTATGCGAACGTTTTCCAAAGAAAACAAGAAAAATTATACGCTAGCAGATTGAAATGCTGCACTTTCTGGACCGCTACGACCTTCATCAGCATTCTTCGCATCTATCTACCTTAGTTGTATATTTTATAAACATCATCTATTTAACCACCTAACTTTATAAGTAAGAATATGAGAATAAGGATATTCATATCAACATTAATTTGGTTAGACAAAATTTACACACAAACCAACGTATTTCTTTACTTACTGTTTTCTCTCTATTTCGTCTTGTACATTTGTGTTTGCTTTTGTTTCAATCATCGATTGAACACAAATGCAAATTTTGTTTTAAGTCATTCTTACTTGTTTACTTACAACATTATAGATGCTGTTTCAGTATCATTTTAATTGTTATGAGGTAAATATGAATGAGCGCTGTGCCGAGCATGCTTATAATTTAATTTTTAATAAATTATTATTTGAACTGTAAATATTATAAAAAAAAAAGATTTTTAGAAATTAAAAATAAAATGAACTTAAGCCAAAATAATTTCAATTCATTTACAATATTCACAGTTCAAATAAAAATTAAATTAAGGTTTCTTTCTTTCTTTTTATCCATCAATTTTATCTATTAAATATTTTATTCTAGCTGACTGTTACAAGACCTTGGTTACTACACTATTTGTATCCGAGTTTCCGGTTAATCGCACTACGCACTACAGAGGTAACTTTTATTGGGTCGTGAAAAAACTGCGTTCACGTAAATTTCCCACAGGTTTAAGGTGACATAATTTGCAATCAGACGGGCTAAGTGATATTTTTGTTCTTCCTAAAAAAATAAATAAAAAAATATCAACAAGGGAAATATTAAAATTTAAATTCTAAACTGTGTATTTGCAACAAAACAAAGAAAAAACAATTGCATTCTAAAATAAGACTATAAAAAGACAGGCCAAAGTATTTTGCACTAACAAAAAAAAAAAAAAAAAAAACCTGAAGTGATATTGGAAACAAAATATTTTTTGATAACAACAAGTGCAATCACTGCACAAACTAGCAATTACTAATTATCTTCTCAATTTCATGGAAACTTATAACTACACTTCACAACAAGTTTAAATACTGGTGAACAAAATCTTAGTGGTGACAGTAGTGGTGATGAAAGAATTTATTAAATTAAAAAACACGGGAAAGATTTATTAAATAAATTTATTTAAAAAAAAAATATTGTGCTAATTTCTAAATATCCCGATTTAAATTTTAAGTCACCGATATTGATTATTGAAGGTTAAAGCACGTCTCGATGGCCATTTCGCTACCGCTTACTTAGTTTGTCGAATAACTTCTTACAAATATTCTAAAAAGAGTAAATATTTCTCTCCAAACAATAAAGTTTAAGCAAAAACAACAATAATCAACAATGATTCCATTTTTCTTTCTCTACTGGCTGACTTTTTTCGGCTCTTTTATGCAGTTGAAAGAGGATGAAAAGTAAACACCGCGATAATTCATTTTTATGTACAGGCACTTTGAAATTAAATTATTAAACTAAAAACGACGAGAAACATTTATTAAATAAATTAATTTTTAGAAAGGAATTTAATATGGCTACGTATTCCGACAAAAATAAACCAAAATAAAACGATCGTTTTTGCATGATGAACCAGGTACTACATCTAAGTTTTAAAGACGAAGAAAATGAAACCAATGAACCCCCGAAAGCTCCATCTATGTATATACCAAATGTAGGAATAATTAACCTTATTGTTAAAAAAATTTGTAGTGATTTTAGCTATAAGTTGTTAAGAGAAGGTCAGGTAGGTTTGATGATTGAATCAGTAGATCAGTACCGTAAAATTGTTAAATATTTATAATAGTCAAAAATTTATTTCCATACAAACTGAAACAGAAAAAATCCTATCGAATTGTAATTAAAGGTCTTCAGCACACGGCTCTAATTGGGGACATAAAATCCTAACTTATAATAAATCGTCATCATATCAGGGCTACAATCAATGCCAAAAGTCGTGTTACTAAAGAATCTTTATCTATGTTCTTTGTAGATTTGGACCCTTATGTAAATAACAAAGACGGTATAAAATAAAACAAATAATGTTGTGGTGAAAATCGAACCACCGTTTATAACCAATGATTTGGTACAATGCTATTGATGCCAAGAATTTTTCCACACGAAGTTATATTGCAAAAAACCTTACAAATGTGTTAAGTGCGCTATGAATCACGCCACTTCTCTTTGCTCTAAGCCTCTTGAGAAACAACCGCGTTGTATATACTGTCTAAATAACCATACTGCCAATTATAAAGGATACAAAGTGTACCAAGATCTGGTCTTGAGAAGACCTTTAATTAAAAAGAAAAACCAAATACTTTTAATTATAATAATTAAATTCAACTCTTATCGATATGATGACATTGATATTGACGAAATTATGCAAAAAATTCTAGAATAGTAATATAGAATTCTAACGGAATTTCTAAGCATTAAAATGAAACAGAAAATTTTCTCCATTTTTAAATATCGGAGACCTACTTTAATAGTAAAACTTATTTTAAAATTCGCAGTTTTGATACAATAAATGCTTTTTACCCTGATAGGAGGGGCTCGTGGCGGGTTAGCTGTTTTAGATTTAGACTATAAAATGCAAAGTATTTGATACTTCTCAAGAACCATATAAGGAAGGTGCTGGAATCAAGGTAAAATGTTTTTACATGTTTTCCGCTTATTTTCCACTAGGGCATAGCGATAAATGACAGCAATACAAGCACATTTATTGTCTGTTGGAATCAAAATTTATTGTCGGAGGCGACTTCAATGCACCCATTCTGGGGGTCACTGTTAGCAAATCCAAAAGGAAAAAAATTGTTAAAATTTAGTAAAAAAATCATAATAGTCCCATTTTAACAGAAAAAGCTACATAATGGCCTAGTCATCCAGCTTAAATTTAAGATCTTATAGATTTTGCTATTTTTAATAGTATCTCAAGGGCGTTGCCAGATATCTCGGATAATGATGATTTAAGTTTAGATCATATTCCAGTTATTCTATATTATAATATACATATTGAGCTTAAGGATGTTCAACATAAATTTTTTACAAATAGAACAAATGATAATAATGATGATAATATAAATGCTAATGTCTCTTTGAGAGCAGGATATAAATCCCGATGAAAGCGTAAATAGCTTTTTAAGAAACTAGGAATGAGCAGTATAATCTTTAGTAAGCTGCAAGATATCTTAAAAAAATCCTATAAAAAATATTCCTTTCCAAATGCTAGTGGACTGTGGTGCAAATCCGGTTTGTGCAAAGCAACAGCTTTTAAGGAACATTTGAAAGAGGTTTTATCTATTTACTTTTAAAAGACGTAATCGAACAATTCCTTGATACAGCTTACCAAATTAGTTATTCAATAAATATTGTTCAACAAAACATCGCCAAGCCGTCCAGGTTACAATAAAATTTCTACGAAAATTATTAAATGTCTCCCAATGGAAGTATGCAGAAATTATTATAATTCCTAAATAAATAAACCGGAACACTTAATAACTTCGTGTAGACCAATAAGCTTATTGCCAATACTTTATAAGATATTTACGAAATTACTGCTAAAAAGAATGCCACCAATTTTGGCTTCACAAATCATAATTTTGTTTGAATTCAGACATAAGGACACCAGAACAGTGTCACCAAATTGTGGACGCTATATCTAAAGACATGCAACGACAACAATATTCCAGTGCGGTGTGATTCAATAATCTTTTGATATTTACAACAAAAAAGGAAACCATTAAAAAAATGTGACTATTTCCCTTGACTAAAATAATTCATAAATAAAAACTAAGAAAAAGTGGGCTTTTCAATGCGCTGCTTACGACGCTGCTTTAAAGCTCCACTCAGGCAAAACGCTTTTGGTGCGAACCAGTCTTTAGCAGTAGTTAAATTTCATGGAGTAGGAAAATCGCAGGTATCATCTATTTACAAACACTTGCAAATTATGTCTAAGATTCATTGTATAAAATCTATGTACCCTAATGTGAAAAGCTGGCTTGAAAAAAGGACATAGATGGCGACGTCAGATATTACCCGGCTAAGATAAAAGCAGGGGATAAGGATTTTTAAAGGTAGTGACTAAAAAGTATTGAAAAGTCGGCGAATATCATAACTAAGTATCAAGCATTGAATTCAATTACAATGAGTGTCACATGAAGCAATTTATTGAATGTTGATGATGATTATGCAGAGCCGTGTAATGAAGAGATTTAATTATTATCACTCGTCTAGAATTTATGCCGCATTGCATTTATTCTACCACATTCCACATATTCTGCCGCTATACTTTCTGATAAACTTTTGGTTAATCAGTGGAGGAGTATGCTGGTTGGAGAATGACTGTGACCAGTAAACATTATCAGTTTGACGCGGGCAGCATTCATAAAGATCTTAAACATAACCTATTTCATTTATCTTAACTCCAACCATTTCTGCTGTATGGATGCGCCATTTAAAAAATATTGTTTAACAATTGAGTCCAGTTTTCTTCTTTTACATTGTAATGATCTTTTTTAATAACAATAATCAGCTGTCTAACACTGTTCAGGCATCCTGCAAAAAACGTTAATATCGCAGAACACTTTACTTCAGCATACATATGATTTAATGTTATTGTTAATTTTGCTTTTTATTTTAAATAAAGAAGTTTCTAATTTACTTTATTCGTGCTTGATTCCTTTAAATATAAATATTTCATGATATTCTCATGAAATATTTATTATTTTAAACTAGACTAAAAAATTGCCATATGGAAAGCATATCCATATGGCCATTTCACTACTGCTCAAATAGCTCATCAGTGGACTTTACCCAAATTTTGTATAGAAAACTAGAAAGTCTTATATCAAAAACCAAATTGATTAAATAAGAACTCCATTGAATCAATAAGACAAAAGACAATAAAAACTCAAAAATGTTTTATACAAAAACACAGCAAACATTCAGAAAGTCCGTATTAACACTATGCATATTTTTGAGGCATTTTTTTCTCAATTCTCTATTTAAGTTATAGCGTTATGCGTTACCTAAAAGTAAACACTATCAACAGTAACATACCCTCAAAACTCAAGCAATACCATATTGCTTACTCCTCCTGCTTCACAAACAAACAAAAATTTCATGCTAGTTTCATGAAAAATTGCATAGTGTAAATGCGGTATAAGTATTTTTATTTTTTCTTTCATTTTTCTACATAAGGGATCCTATTGGGAACTATTCATATGAATTTGAAAGATTCAATGAAAAAATAAAAATTGAAAAAAAATTTATTAATAAGAAATTTCATTTTTACTCGTAGTTTAGTTTAAAATAATAAATATTTCATAAGAATATCATGAAATCTTTATATTTGAAGGAATCAAGCACGAATAAAGTAAATTAAATTTTAAAAAATTCCGAATAATAAATTTTCATATTGATAAAGAACTTTCTTTTATATAATTTGACATTAATCATACGCCACCGTTTTGCTGCATTGTATCTACTTTACCAAAATATTTATATAAAAATACTCCTTAAATTAATTAAATAAAACAATAAAAATAAAATCTCTAAGGCCGAGTAAAATAAAATAATTTAACTCAATAATCATTTAAATAACTATAAAGGCAATTAAGGGATACAGTTAAACTAATTATTGTTTTTATGTGTTGAATTTATTAAAAATTTAAAAGCTCAAAGAGAATAAAAATCTGCAAATAAAAGTAAAAAAATATAGTTTGATCCGTTAACCCAGTTTTCTTATTTTCTGATAAGAGAATGTGTGTTCTGGTTTGATAACAAGCAAATAACATATAAAAGTGCACACCTGCATATAAAATCCTATACATACATATACATTCGGAAATTTATGAAAGTGTGTAAGACTTTGTGGGTATTTGTGAATATTAAACTGAAAGCTGAAAGTTTATTGCATTTTTAATTTACAAAATTGAAATTTTATCGAGTTTTCTTTTTTGAATTTCTGCAATACAATTGCAAAAGTTAAAGGAGCCAACTAATATACGAGGGTGGTAACTACTGCTTAACTACAAGATTTTAGTATTTCTTTAGTGTTTGATTTACTAATTTTTGTGTCAATCAAAACAAAATCTTTTCTACACTAGGAAATTTTGTATACTTCTTACCATAATCAACATTGAAATCGGACAACATTTCGGTTAACATGAGTATCTGTATAACGAAGGATTTTTTTAAGGAAATTGGAGGAATCCGATATTTTTCACAAGTATGAGAACAAGAGACACTTAAAATCACATAAAGGCAGAAGAGTATCTAGAGAAGCCAAAGAGTGCCTTATTTCAAGCCTCTAGCATTAGTAGCAAAGGAAGATTAATATTTGAATATAAAGTGTTATCTATATAGTGCAGTAGATTGAACGTACGCTTAATATAAAAATTTGAAGTTGGCTCCGACTGCAACTAGCTCATCTCAGCGGACAATATTAATTTTCAAATCTAATAATCGAAGAACTTTCTATAAGTTTTTTACCAATAACTTTTATATTAAGAAACCTATTTGAAAATAAGCACAAAAAAAAAGATTTCGAAATACATAATTTTACGTCTCTCTATCTGTATCTCTCTCATTGTGTGTAGTGCGCTTAAAAATCAAAGTGCTTGTATCCTGAAAAACATTTTCTTACTTCGCTCAAAAATGTATGAATTATTGCGAGTTTAAATAAAATTCAATAAAAAGCTTTCCATTTAAACTGTTACAATATGCAAAAGCCAATCACCAAGAAACCTGCGACAAAAAAGCAGATGATATAAAATCAACGAATAAATAATTACTACAGACTCGTACAAACTCAAACAAACGGCGTATGAGTTCACCTTTGAGTACTGATTTTAAGCACACATGCATTCTGTCCTCTAATCGAAGACACCTCATGCATTGAGGTAGGTTAACCAAACAGTCTGATTTATAATGAAAACATTTCCTTTTTTCTGTAGATATTTTTGTTTTCATTGGAAAAGCAATTAAATTTATCGTACTCAATGTAAATTTTACTGAATGCTATTAAGCGTTTTTCTTGCAAAAAACAGTCAATATTACATTTGATGTTTTACAATGAAACAGTTATTTTTAATTTATTCTTACTGAATGGTTAAATTTAAAATTTAATTGATTTTTAGTTACTATTGCGTAAATAACCCGGTGTTAATTTGATGCAATGGTTTTGCGTCAGTTTTTTTTAAAGGAGAAATTAAATTGTTGAAAAAAACTTTCCCTTTGAAATGAGAAACTCAGTTTTTTTACTTTTGAAAGTTTTAAAAGCAATAAACGCTTGCCACTATAAAACTTTAAATTAAATAAATTAATGAAAAAAGTATCTTACAAGAAAAGTATAATGATAATATTAAACTACGTTAACTTCGTTTTAATCCTTTAGATATAAATAATCATTATTTAAAGCTAAAACATAAAGTTAATTACTGCGAGGAAAGCATATCCACATGGCCATTTTGCTGCTGGCCATAAAGCTCATCAGAGGATTCTACTCAAGTTTTGTATAGAAATTCATGATTAAAAATAACTTTTCTTAAAAAAAAGAATCCGATGACAACAAAATAGCCGAAAAACTGAAGAAAATCTTAAAATAAGTAGACTGTTATTCCGAGACACTCAGAGAGAATTTAATACTCAAAAGCCTGACTTAAAAACAAATGTTATAGAACTAAAACCAAAATCTGTTGTTGTATACCACGGAGCCTCAACTGGACAACAACCAGAAATTAAAAGTGCTAAAACTAAACAAATCTTAATGTTTAAGAGATGCACCACATTACAAATATTTTAAAAAAGAAGCGTATAAATGATAGAACAGATACATCAAATAGCGCACTCATACATATATATATATATATGTATCGACTCATAATAAACCAACGCGACATTTAGTGTAATATATTCGATTATGCCGAATCTTATATACACTTCACAATCTATGTAAATCTAGTTTAGTGAAGTAACCCCGAAAAAAAATTAAGTACTACGTATATATCAAAAGCTTTTAAATTATACCCATATTGATATTTAAAAAAATTTTTCGGTGAGCACTAACTTTTTTACTTGGTGTTTTTTTATTTTTTAATTTTTTTCGCCCTCTCTATATGTGTTTTTGATTGGAGTTAGTTCATTGTTCCAAAAAGTATGGAAAATTTAGAGATAGGCGTGGTGTTTTGCGCACTTCGTGTAAGTACATGGACATGCTATAGTACCTCTTTCGACACTATGTCTGATCGATAGGCATATTCCAATAAACAAAAAACAATTATATGTGGTAATAGAGAATTAAAAAATAAGAATAAAACATCCAGTGAAAAATTGGCGCTCGCCCATATTTTCCGAGTTACGGGCCCCCGAAATGTAAAAATTTTTGTAAACATCAATATGGGTATCAATTAAAAGCTTTTGATGAGATCTTTAAGGAAATACTAAAATTGCTAAAAAATACTTAGTTCTTAATTTTAGAAATACCCCTGAAGAAATTAATTAAATTAAACAAAAAACGTTAAAGTATTTTACTTATTAATAAAAATACTTCTCAATCTCATAAATTATTTTAATAATAAACGAGATATACATTAAACATTTTTGATTTAATTTTTCATTAAATTATGAGTTAAACTGTGAATACTATATGAATTAAAATTGATTTTGGCTTAAGTTCATGTTTTTCAGATTCTAAAAACCTTTTTTTTAGAATGGAAAATTATAAACAATTGTATGCGGACGTTTTTAAAAGAAAACAAAAAAAACTAGAAACCAGCATTCTTCGCCATTATCTAACTTAGGTTGTCTACTTCGTAAGAATAATCTATTAAACCAACTAACTTTGTAAACAAGAATACGACTAGTATTCATATCAATATTTATTTGACGGAATTCACACGCAAACCACTGTTCTCTCCACTCGTCTTGTGCATTAGTTTTTTTTATACCGAGTAACTAATGCAATTTTTATTTTTAATCATTCCTGCTTGTTTCCTAACAACATTATATATGCTGTTCCAGTATCATACTGATTTTTATATGCGATCATAAATTTTTTCACTTGATGCTTTTTTCTTATTTTTTATTTCTTTATCGCACCATGTATTAGTTTTTTTTTTTTTTGATTGGACTTATTTCATTTTTCCAAAGGCTATGGAAAAATTGGAGTCACGCGTGGTGTTTGCCTGCTGCGTTGAAGGAGCGATCTTGCTGATTTTCGATCGCAAAATTTTCAAATTTAATCTGACCTATTGGCGTATTTAAATTTTCTCTAGATCATCCAGTGCCTTGACAAAGTTCAATTCAACACTAACACGAACGAACAGACGAACATAGCTCAATCGACTTCGCTAAGCATAAGAACTCAGAATATATATACTTTATGGAGTCGGAAATAGATATTGTATTGTAGGAATGACAAACTTAGATATACCCTTTTTCCACTTTTTGTGTTGAAGGGTATAAAAAACATAAGAAAAATAGAGGCGCTTGTGACCACAGATGTTGATTAATTTCAATAGCGCCTCTCTCGAAACAATGGCTGAGAAATTTGTGGTCGTAAATTTTCTGTAGCTCATTTGACTGACAGCCTAGCAAAAATGCTTATAGAAAGACGGAGAGGCAAATGGGCTTTTGTAAATCGAATATGTATACGTTATGGAGTCGGAAAAAATTTTTGTAAACCTGGTTCCTTAGGTCGGTAATCTTACTTGTTTAAAAAAGGGCAATATGCACTCGCAATCAATGCTTAAAAAAAACTTAACTCTACGATAAGACTGATAATACTTAACTCTAATGAAATAATTAATAAACTAAAACAATTGTTTTCACATTAATTTAAGATTAAAAAATAAAGAGTGTAAAAATAAAAAATAGTTTAATTACAAAATTCAAGCTCACCATTCACCGTAATAATATTAATTACCTGCAATTAAAAAAAGAAAAATAATTATCGGCTTTAAATTTAAAGTGATGATTAAGTGCCTTTAATTACTTAAATCAATATTAATCAAATTTAAGACATTTGTTGCACTTCGTCAGGAAGCCGACTTCAAATGAGTTTTGCATAAATAATAAATAATTCTAACTTATGACCCTTCAGTTTTCCAATTAACTAAATTAGTAACAGATTTAGCAACTAAACAGACATTAAACGTAAACAAACAAATGCCATTTAGGTCATTTTGATATAAAATGAAAATAGAACTTTTGATAAAATTACCTGCAATTATAGTCTTTTAGTGTCTTTAGGAATACAAATGTTATTTAAATATATTAAATAAGGGTTTGTTTGTATATGTGTTTTGTTTTAAGTAGTCACACAAATATAATGCATTTAAATAGGCTGGTGTGTATTTGCTTGGAAAAGTGCTTTGCAAATAATTGCATGCTTGTGTTTGTAGGAGACATAATTAATACTAATTAAGTTTTAAGTATCATTTAAATTGAGTATATTTTTGCTGTATGTATATGTGTATACTCTTGTCCTTCTCCAATTAAGCAAATACTTATGTTGGCAAATACTACATGAATAGAATAAAACGAAAAAAAAGCAAAATGCTTCAAATGACGTTGTTAAAAAAAAGGGGTAAAAATAATAGCAGTTTTGCTTGCGTATATAATTTATTTAATGACTATTTTTGTGGCACTTTAAGACATTAAAACATTAAAATTTTCATTAAGAAACATTAACAAATTTAATTGCATTTAAGTTTTAAAGGCAACAGCTGTCTTTGCATCTTGATGAAACAAGTTTACGCGAAATTTTTACATCTAATTTTTTGTTGTTGTTGTAAAGGTTTACAAGTAGTAACAATGCACCTTGTGAATTAAGAATTGTATGATAAAAAAAACTGTTTCCGCAGGAAAATTAGCATTCCAGGAAAAGCAGCCATAAAAAGCATTACTGTTAAGTATAAAAATCTAAACAGACGCATAAGGCACATTTACTCTCACATACAAAGTGTTTTTATATTTGAGCTTTTAACTAAATGGCTTTTTATACCCTTCGCCACAAAAACTGGAAAAAGGGTATATCTAAGTTTTTCATTCCGTGTGTAATTTCTACAATATCCATTTCCGACCCCATAAAGTAAACTTCTATATTCTGAGTCCTTATGCATAGCGAAGTCGGTTGAGCCGATGTCCGCCTTTCTTCCATGTTAGCGTTAAAAAAATATGTCATTCTATCAGATATAGTGTCGGAAGTGGTCCATTTCCTTCGATGCAGCAGCCAAAACACTGCACCACCGAGTATACATAGGTGTCACGAGACTATAGTCGTCTCGTTTCTTCTATGCATCTCATTCTTGACGTCCTATCGACTGCAATTTTGTTTTGATTTGTGTTTCTGGCGCAAGAAAAAATTAAATGTTTTAACTATGGGCAAAAATAAGGGTGAGTTTTATGAAAATTTATAAAATTAAAATTAAGTGATGTTAATATGTTTTTATTTGATTAAGTTATATTTAATTAATCATTTTACGAAAAAAGTTGTAGTTTTTAATTTTAACACGTCCACAAAAAATTACACTTATTTCTGCATTCAAAAAACACTGCAGATTTAAAGACTTTTTCACTCCTTTCATCTTGTAACACCACAACATATCACATTTTTTACAAATTAAAAATACTTCGTATATGATTTCTTTATTTACGCGAATAAACAATATTTTTTTTTTTTGTGGCAAAAACTTTTTGTGCTGTATGTTTTCTTGTAAAATATCTAGTTTTTGTTTTGTTTATTTTGCCTTGTTCATAACAATATAGCACTATATTTGTCTCTTTCTTGAGAACTTGCAGAAAACTTGATTATAATATTTTCTTATGCCAAGGATTTCACCACTCTATGTTTAGTGACCGCACCTATCTCTAATTTTAGTGACATTTGAAACTATAAAGGAACTCCAATCAAAAATATAAATTTATGGGACAATAGAGAATTAAGAAATAAGAAAAAAACATCAAGTGAAAAAATTGGTGCTCGCCCTTATTTTCCGAGTTACGGGCTTCTGAATTTTAAAATTTTTTTAAATATAAATATGGATATCATTTCAAAGCTTTTGAAGAGATATTTAAAGAAATGCTAAAATTTTTTAAAAATGCTTAACTCATTAAGAGCCGATGTCATTTTTATGTACCAAAACATTTTCTATGTTTTAATTCTCTGTCACCCCAATATTTGATTGGAGTTACTTCACTAAACTAGATTTACATAGATGGTGAAGGGTGTATAAGATTCGGCATAGCCGAATATAGCACTACTTTTTTACTATACTTGTTTTTAAATAGAACTGCTATATCTTTTTTTGCACTCTACAGGGAATAGGAATGTTGTTTATAGCACTAATAATATAACGCCCTATTAGATATTTATTATTCATTGTCATTATTTTAAATAATGGTAATAAAAAAAATACCAACTACATATGTTGTTCGCAATCATACTGATCTATAAGAAATAGTGTTCTTAATTAATAACAATGTAAAAAACACATAAAAATGTGTTCTCAGTGAAATAATACAGCATCTGCCTGCAATTTTTGTAATTATATTCTTTTAATTAAAATTAAAAAAATGCATTGGTTACAAATAGAAAAAAAAAAAAAAATAGTAAATAATAATTGTACAAATATGACCAACGATGCCTGCAAAATATCAAACTATAAAACGAAGTAAAAGAATATGATCTCTAAGAAATATAAATATCTCCATTAAGGACATGTAACAAAAAAATAAAAATTCAGGCAAAAATATTTATAAAAATAATAAAGTAGAGAGTATGAAATCATAAATTATAATAAATGGCTTCATTAAGGTACATTACATTATCTTATTACATGCTTTTGAATGTATGGGTCCCTTTATTATTTTTATTTATTTTTCATTTATTCGCTTGCGTTTGTTTTTTACAATAAATTCATTTGTGTTAATGCTTTCATATGTTAACACGCATCAACATAAAAAGCAGTTTTTCTTTTATTAAAACAAAAGCCAGCAACTTTATTTCGAATCATTTGCTTATAAACCTGAATGTTTATGGGTTTTTTTAAACTTCATTAGCAAGGCAACCATAAATTAACATGAAATTATGGCTGCAATTTACAGCCAAACTTCTGTTGTTTGCACTTCCATTTTATTGTACCAGCAAAAACAACAACATGAAAATGGCAACATTTAAAATCCAAAAATGAAGATTAAAAACAATACCAGACGTTACTAAATTATGTGAAAAAGATAAAGGCGTCGGACACAAATGCACAGTGTGACAATGAGTAACTTTCCCTATGGACCTTTTTAAAATAAACAAGTAAGAGTGCTATATTTGGCTATGGCGAATCCTGTATACCCTTCACCATCTATGTAAATCTAATTTAGTGAAGTACCTTTAATAAAAAAAAAAACAAATATTGGGGTGACAGAGTATTAAAAAAATAAGAAAAAATTAAGTACTATATATAATTTTATATTAAAATGCCATCGGCTCTTAATTGGTTAAGCATTTTTAAAAAATTTTAGTATTTCCTCAAATATCTCTTCAGAAGCTTTAAAATCATACCCATATTGATATTTAAAAAAAATGGAAAATTTCAGAGCCCCGTAACTCTGAAAATATCGGCGAGCGCCAATATTTACATTTGATGTTTTTTTTTCTTATTTTTTTATTCTCTATCGCCCCATATATTTGTTTTTTTGATCGAAGTTACTTCATTGTTCTAAATGAGATGCAAAAATGAGAGGTAGGCGTGGCGTTTTGCCTGCTGCCTCGAAGAATATGGACCGATCATTATATATATCACTATATCTGATCGATTGACATATTTATTTTTTTTTTGTGCCGAGGCAAACTTAATTTCAACACTAACACGGACGGACAGAATGACAACAATAAATAATTAACGTGCGTGATCAGAATCGTTGAAATACGACTTTGGCTCTTTCTGTATAGATTTTAGAATAGAAAAAAAAACAAATTTTCAAACATGTAATTTCTTTAGCTCCATAAAAATTTTTATACTCAATATCTCGGTCTTTCTTATATATTTTAGGTGCTGTGGACATTTCATCTAAAGCTTTTTACAATACCCTTTTATTCTATCTTCAGTCCCACAGTGCAGCAAATGAAATGAATAAACTTTTCTACCGCTACAGTAAAAGGAAACAGATGAAGATGAATGCATTAAAGGAAGCAGATAAAACCTTAATTTTCTGAAACATTTTTTCTCGCCAATACATGAAGTAGTGACGAAATGAGCAAAAGTATAAAATACAGCAAACGGCAGTGATATATGATTCATATTTTATTATCTAAAGAAAGACATAAACATTGTGAATATGATAATATATTCCAAAAAATTTATAATTTTTTCCTTATGTAAGACAACTCACTGATACAACTAATTAATGAATATCTGACTTAAAGATTATATTTCAAATATTTTTATAAATAAATCATTATTTTTTAGTTGTACTTCATTTCGTTAATAATAATGATAATTTGTAAGAAGAACAGTAAAATTTAGATGAAATGCAGTTTCTGGTTAACTACAACCGTCGTCAGCAATCTTGATACTTATTTTATAGGTAATGACTAATACTATCTGTAAAACCTTAGTCAGCAAATACGATGGTAAAGTTGCTAAGAAAAACGATTAAAATTTTTCTTATGGTTCCGCCTACAAAATATAAGCCTCCTGTTTTTGGCACAATATCTGTCCGTCTGCTGGTTTACCACAGCTGTTTGTGTCTGGTACCGCAACACGTAGACTTTTGAAGGTGTGTTACTATATCCGCCATAACAATAAATACTTAAAATTAAAGGGTGCTCCGAAAGTGACCTAATATTTATAATAGTATCGTCACTTAAACTCTGTTCGCTATAGCAACAAGTAAAAAAATTGTGACGTGATTTTCACGAAAAAATAGTTTCACGAAAAAATAGAGTAGTTTTAGGATTTCTAAAAAAACTATTAGTCCAACAACCCAAAGTATTTTATAGTAAAAATAAATTATTTTTATTACATTATGACTGCTATTAATAAGCATTTCTGTAATTGAGAAGCCACATTACCAGGTTTCCTTTTTATATATACTGCTTTCAAATGTCCTACCAAGTTCAATACAAACCAGTAGAATTTTACTCTAGTCTAATGTTTGATTGATTACTATTACCTTGACTTTAATTATTTGTTTTAAGATGTCGTCCGCCTAACTTGAATCTTTTAATCGTAGATTAAAAAATATTATTCTTTAATTTTTATTTTTTTTAGCCAGATGATATTTGAGTTGACTGAGTTCGGTGATAAATTCAAGTGTCGAGTTGAAAGTATCTCAATTGTGCTGTCTTTGTCTTTGCCCTGAAACTCCTTCAGGACTCATACTAGTAGTTGTTTAAAAACGTCCTGTCTAAGTAATGGAACCTAACTCAAAGCTGTTATGAGCAGAGCAGTTCCTTGGATTTAGTTTTAATGGATTTTTTCGATTTATGGGAAAATTCTTAATTTTTTCAAGAAAGCTGAATGCTGCTCTAAACTCTCGATTATGCGGTGAATACTTGGTCAGGTATCAAAAACTTTATTGAGAAAAATGAAATTCGTTTTTTTTTTTTTTTTGTTGAGTTTTTGTTTATGTATTTTCTTTCATAAACGTTTTTTGCCCAGTTTTCCTTTTCGGTTAATTTGAAAGTGAATTTTAGTATTATCTGGTACATAATGGAAATCGGTCTGTTAAAAAGTTACCGCTTTATTGTTCATTTTTGTTTTTAAAACTTTATTTATTATTTAATTTAAGGACGAAAAATTCTTTTATCCATAGTTCAAGAAAATAAGCAGTCAAAGATGAAAAAAGGCTGAATGAATATTTTATTTAGAGATGAGCTACAGCTTCACGCACATTAATTTCCCTTTTCTGAATACCTTTCAATGAAAAGTAACATATGGGACATTGTATCGCAGGCGTCATATTAAAGATTAATTAATTTAACTTGCGCTGCATATAATTTTCACAAAGTAAAGCCACTGGGTTATTATTTCAACCAGTCCGTTTTATTTTACCTCTTCTTTAATTTATTAAGTCAATTGTGTTGTTCGTATATATGATTAAAAAATAACTGTTTACGTAATTGTTTGTCTTAATTGTTCATAAATATTTCATGTAAAATTATTTTATGGTATTATTACAATTATTCCCCTTTTTAAAACATTTATACACAAATATACATTTATCATATAAATTTTTTAATTAAACATGTAGAAGTGTATATGTGAGCTTTCCTGAGATGAAAAATGCTGTTTAAGGAGATTAAAGATGCTTAATAGCTTATAATTTAAAATGAATAATAATGCGTGTAAATACCTTTTGTATGTTTGTTATTTAATTAAATTAGTGATCAAAGCGTGAAAATTTAATAAAAGACTTTAACACTTTGGTTGGCACGGAAATTTCATTTCATTATCATTTTTATTTTTAAACGTAAGACCAGAAAATATTAACACAACTAATTTGCTTTCTTAACAAAAATTTCTTTCTATTTTTTAGTTTCTCTTTTATCAACTAATTCTTTTAACGGTTATAAGTCTAAATTAAAGCATGAATAACTCAAGTTATTTGATGACTTGACTCCAAGATCGAGAATTTTGTAACTTTGATATATTTTTCTTTTCCCATCCTAAAGCTGGGGCTTCGTTCATTTGAGACTATTTAGGGATTCTGAATTCTAATAGAGTTTCCTTCCATTTCGAAATAACTAAACTTTCTAACATCGTTTTATGTTTGGCGTAATCGGTCGTCTTTACTCACAGAGCAGAAATGCTTAAGAATATCGTCTTACATGACAATATTAAGTAAATATTAAAGAAATGGGTTCATATCAATAGTCCAAACACTAGTTCGTATTTCCTTTTTTCTGTCAGCCCTGCAATTTTTGTTATGTTGATTTTTTTAATATCTTTAATTGTGGTTTTTTTATTCGACCTTATAAGTTGAAAATATTTAATCTTTTATTTGGGCTTAAGGACACAAAACTTTAATTTTAAATAAAACTATTTTTATGTTTTGTTTAAAAACAATTTTCTTTATTTTTGTTTTTCAATATTTCGAGCACTTTCGGTGCTCTTCTTCAGGAAAACTAAACAAAATAAACAAATACACAAATACACAAAAATGTGTGTTTCGTTTGCTTCAAAGACTAGAAAAGTAAACAATACAATACTAATAATATACTAAATCAAGGCTATCATGTACTAAAAGAGTTGACACACAAAAACACTAGAAAAAAGTCTTACCATGAATAAATTTTGAACAACACTTCCATTAGCAAAAAATCTGGCCACTTAGAAGTTATCAGTCGTATTTATAGTAAAAAACAGAAGATATATTTCCAAAAAGATTTATGTATCTGATTTCTGTAAAGGTGTAACGTTGATATCTTATGGGCCTGCCAAAAACAAATCAGTCTTGTCCACAACGCATAATACATCTGAACTAAAAAAAACCGGAAATAATTTTATAATAATTTTTAGTGGTGTGGAAACGATGGATTAAATGTTGCCACAGTATTATACAAGAGAAGTCATATTTCGGTGGCCATTAGCATTGTTTTTTATTATTTTAAATACAGCACTTCTGAACTTCTTTATAATCTCCTAATAAAATATTGAAGCAACATCTGTAAGGCAAGCGTAGTGAAAGCGCTTTCCTACGAAGCTTAATGAAGAGTTATGTCAATCCCTAATATATATCAGTTCAAGAATAGCAAAAATTACTGGAATATTTCATGTAGGTCAGTCATGGAAAGCATCTTAGGAAAAAACATTTAAAAACAAAAAGAAAATTTTTTTAAGGTGAATCAGTTACCTGAAATACCAAAAAGAGTTGTTATTGGGCGTCTTAAAAAAGACAAGTATTATAATTGATACTACATAAGCAAAATTATATATGCTGCAAGCTTGCGCTAAATTCATAAAGTCCATTTGTGCAGAGCACAGCGTTAATCAAACTAAATATGACAAGAAGAAAAATTAAACAAGTTATCAAAGAAATAAAACAGAAATGGTCACCCGGGTGAGTATTGGTAAGGCGAAGGTAATTTAAAGTAGGATTAAAAGTACACAAATAATCAGGCATGTCACAAATTATGAACAGAATGGTTTTAATTCCGTATTAACAATTCCGATCGATTTTGTTTTACCTTCTTCAGTTTCCGAAAATGCTTAAGCTCCACCTTTTTATTTATATGTTGCAGCATTACGCACACCCTAGTAGCAACAAAGCTAATCTAAATAACGACAAATAATAAAAGTAAATTTGAAAACTGTTAGTAACAAAATTTCAAAAAATCTTAATTCCACTTTTGATTGAACTTTGATTTTTTTCATTTCTTTATAGTTTAGACGAGAATATTTAGTTCATTTAAAAAATTCTTAATCTTTTAAAGAACCAACGGAATGAAATTACTTTCGATCGGAAAATATTTTGTTCTAATACTTTACAGAATGTTTTTTTATAAGTTTAGTGATTTGATTGTTAGCTATTGGTTCATGTGAAGGCCATTAAATTGATATAATTATACTTGAAAAAATAAAAATAAGTAAAAAAAATCAACAATTTAAAATGTTTTTAAAAATATCAAAACACATAAAAAGGTATACAAAACATTTTACAAATAGTTAAAAACATAATATTGTCACATTGAATTATATCATTTTAAACATAATTATGTTTATGCTTTAACATGTTATGTTATGCTAGAAAACAATATGGTTCCAAGACCAACTATACTACAAATTTATAAATCATTACTATATTTTGTTTAGAACCACATCTGTACGTCTACGTAGTTTTTCATTTTAGCTAACGATATGCCGCAATTTCTCTAACAAAATTTGAGTAAAATGATATCTTTTTTACGTTTTTTTTTTTTTTGTTTATCTTAAATGATTAGAATTTAAAAATGGTCGACATACTGTTCATCATATATTTTAAAGTTATTTTTCTCCGATAAGAAACATCAATATATTTTACTCTTATGTCTTACATAAATTAACTCTAAAATTATTATCAAAAAACTTTTATTTAAACACGTGTGTTTAAATTTTGTCGTTCCAACATTTTAATAAATGCCATTTTCTACTAATTAAAAAGGCTCAAGAAAGAAGATGAAGACAGTCTGTAATACAGACTCTGTATAAGAAACAATATAGCAAGTTATAAACACACACTTTCATTTAATCCTATTAAATAGTTGTGTTAGTTGTCTTGTGTCTTGAGGTGTTACTTTATAGATTTGATACAGAAGATCTTAAGGCGTATATAAATTTATAATCACCTCTTTTAACTTTGTTGTGTGTGTAATTTATATTATGGAAATAGTATAATTTTGGCACTTAGAACATAATTTATTAAAATATTATGTCATTATTAAAATTTGTCACCGTAAAATGAAAATCAGCAAACTAAAATTTAAATTAATCCTTTAATATCTTAATGGATTTTCTGAGCCATAAGTAGCCTGCAACAAAAGTAAAAAATTATAACATTCTCTTTCAAGTTTAAACAATAGTACTGCAGTTAGATTTTCAAAGCAGTTGTTTTTTTAGCAACAACTATTAAATGGTTTGCAGTTTTAAAGGAAAAGTAAATTTTTTGAACAATTAAATTCTCCAACTTCGAATAAAAAAAGAAATGATTCCAAAATAATTGAATCTCATTAAATTCATTTATAAAATAACAACGCATACCACGTTTATTTAACATTTGAAGTATCTAAAGAAATTATAGCAGAAGTTATTTACTAAAAGTTATAAAAATAAGAAAATAAAATCATGTTTGAAAACTTGCAGTTGCAAAAATATTTATTTTCAAACTCGGCTGGTTCGTAAAGTTTTGGAGAAATTTTTATTAGTTATAAATTACATAAATGCTTTTCAATTTTCAATTTTGACTGCAGCTTGTAGTAGTGCTGCTTTAGCAAATAAATTTGAAATACGTAAATGGTGTCGAAATTCAGATCAGCAGGCTTTCAACTTGGACAATTGTAGGCTGGAACATTTTTTATATGAGGAAAGTTCTTGAGGTCTGTACAGTTTGAGTAGAGTAGACAATGTTTATGGTGTTATATAAAAAATATTTTACTGGTGCAGATACCAAAAACTACTTACTGGAACACAATTCTTGTGCTGCCATTTGAATGCGAGAAATTGGACAAACTACTCGGACAATAAGATTACGCAGGTAACAAAATTAAAATAGCATTGGTTTTGCTGGCAGCGGGACAATGCGATATAAGCAAAATGTTTTGGATACATATATGTAAATCAGCAAATTCAAAACGGCTGAATTAGTTGAACACCCTGGTAATACAAATTATTTTAAGCCTTGGATATTAATTTCTGTTTTTCATTAGATCTTCAAAAATTTTAAGGATTTAAGGGACCATGACAATATCCTTAAACCTAAGTAAAGGGCTTTTTCTAGCCCGATAGAATTTACGATAACTGTAATTACGTGCGCACATTTTAACATTTATTATCAAGTTATTGGGATTTATTTTGAAGGCAAATCATTAAGTCTCGTATCTTATAGACGACTTCTTAAATTTTATGGCCCTATTAATCTTCTATCTAGGTAAGCCAACCTCCAAAGTAGATAGATTTTATTCTACACACTCTCCAACAGATACAATAAATGTGCGCACTGAAGAGGATATCGTCACTATAAACGAAGATGTAGAGGAATATCGAAATTTACAGATTCTTTGTCGGTTACGAGAAATGAGGTTCATTCTTTTGGACTCAGAATACGGTCGATGGATATCATTGCCGCATTATGATTCATGATTATTTTTTTTTAATATGGAAGACATTGATCCGAGTATCTCGCTCCATACGACCAAATATTATCGGCTCTCCCGATTGCTTCCTGTATCCAAAAATGAGACTTTGAGAAATCCTAATTCTTAGATCTAGAAACTTAAAACAGTTTTAAAAATTTGTATGTGAAATTTATTATTCTTTAAGGTACGAGGGCTGCTCTATATATTTCTGGCCTAATAGTGAAAATGCGAATATTTATAATCAAAAATGGTTTTATTGTTTTTCAAAGTATTCTCCAGCATGATTTATACACTTTTGCATGCGCTCAAACCAGCTGAAGCACTTTTTCCACTCCGATTGAGACACCTCTAAAACATGGTTTGTGAACACCTCAAAAGCTTCTTCTGGCATTAGATGCCAAGTCAGGGCTGCACGGCGGATGACCCATTAATACGACGTTTTGGCCGGTCAAAAACGCTCTGGTTTGAGCCGATGTGTGAGAGCTCGCATGGTGAACAATGATTCGTCTTCTCTTGTTGGTTTTTCGAATTTCTCCGATGACTTCAGGCAAACAAATTGTAGTGTACCACTCAGAAGTGACCGTCCTACGTTGCTCAAGCGGAACAGTCGCCACATGACCAGTTTTGCCGAAGAAACAGGCGACCATTTGCTTCGAAGTGCTTCTTCCAACTTTCACAACTTTCGTTGTATTTTGCTCGTCTTTGAAGACCCACACGGTCGGTTGTAGTTTCGTTTCGGGCTCATACGCATAGATCCATGATTCTTCACCTGTGACGATCTTATAAACGTCTTTTGAGGCACCGTAATCGTATTTTTTCAACATTTCTTTGCACCAATCGACACGAGCCTTTTTTTGAGCGACTTTCAAATTGTACGGGATCCAACGAGAACAAAACTTTTTTACGGCCAGGTGTTCATACAGTATCGAATGTATGCTGGTGGAAAAAATGTCCAAGGATGTCTCTATCTCTCGCTATGTCGCATGTCGATCTTGCATTATGAGTTCACGCACGGCATCAATGTTCTCTGGCACAACAGCCGTTTTTGGACGACCTTCACGGAATTCGCCTTTGAGCGAGCTTCGGCCACGATTAAATTCATTATACCAATTTTTCACAGTGCTATATGATTGTGCTTCATCGCCATACAAAGATTTAAGTGCATCAATGCACTCTTGTCGTGATAATCCACGTCGAAAGTTGTACAAAATGATGTCACGAAAATGTTCACGAGTTAATTCCATTTTTTCCTATATTAATTTTTTCAAGTCACTGTAAACAACACAAATAATGGTCCTACGTCAAAACGTTTTGAAAACGATTATGCGTAAAAATGACAAACTTTCCAATGGAAATGTCAGATTGCACTTGGCAGCACTCAGTGTTGCTAGTGCAGAAATAAATATAGCATCCCTCGTACTTTTTATTTTTTATTTTGTAATATTTTTTGAAGTTTCTTAAAAATAAGAAATTATATAAGATAAGAATTCATATCGGGTGAAATCCTTTTCTTTTTTTTTTCTTTTCTTTTCTTTTTCTTCCGTTTCCACTGAGATAGAGTGCCTTTTAATTATACAAAAAAAGTTATAATATTTAACTAAATTTAAAAAGTTACTGATTGAAATTTTTCGCTAGCTGCTGGTAGACTAATTCTTCACAACTTTACATTCTGACATTATCAATTTTAGTAGCAAAAGATATTCCAACTCATAACCTGCATCGTAAAATAAGGTAAAAAAATTCACCGAGGAAAATAAATTGATCGCATGTTGGTATGTATAGGTCTGGAATGAGTGACAGTATATAGATTTCCCCAATACCTGCAAAAAATCTTTTCCGCTAATTAGCCAATACATGTCGTATTTTTATTCAAAGAAAACTTATCAGTTAAAACAATAACGAACTTTTATAGTTTTCGTAAAATAATTTTACTGATATTTTTTTTAAAGATAATAAGATAAATAAGATTTCTATATTCAAGGATGTTTGTTTGTTTCTTTCTTTAAAATTTAAAATATTTTTCTGTTTGTAATTTAAATTCAGAAGCATTTGTGGTAAATATGAAAGATAAAAGCTGTGGTTAATTGCATTTAAAAATTAAACAGAAGCTATGATTTGTTTAATAAAATGATTATATTTTAATTTTTGAATAATATAACACATATTTACTTTTTACACGACACTCCCTTTCAATAAAGCATTGAAATATAATAAAATTAATTATGCTGCTTTAGCGTAAAAAATTTTAAAGTTTTTCTGGCATTTTTTTAAATTAATTACACAGGCCAACGATGAAACAACTTTTTTTTTTACTAAAAATACCTTTATCCTATAGTTTATATAAAAAAAAAGCTGTGACACCCACAATTTCTTAAAATTTTATATTTAAATTTATTAAATTAAGGGATTTTTAAAGAATTGAACAGTTTGAGTAAATAAAAAAAAAATAACTGAAATCCAGGACTCCTGGTGTAGATGAGTTGGTAGCACTGCTGAAACACAATTGCTGGCCAAATAAAGTTGACTCTTTTTCTGTTAACGGCTGATGTTTTATTTACTTTCAATCTAACACAATTAATAGTCGTGGTTGTAAAAACTCTGCTGATATTTTGTGTTTTATTTGTGGTGAGTTTGTGATTAAAAAACACTAACAAATCGTAACAGACTTCGTCCAAAAGGTTTATCTATCTATCTATACTTTGAAACTAAACTTGGCAATCAGGACAATTCTGGGGCAAGTTGCACACAACAACCTATAAAGATTAGCAATTAAAGTTAAAAAAAATGTAAAAAAAATTTTCCGGTGGCCTGTGTTATCGGATGCTGATCACAAGATAAATGGGTATTTTTCTTTTTTATGTTTCTCGAAATTATTTGTTTTTGTACAAGACTTTGAATAATTTTGATGATCTTCTTCAAGCTTTACAATAATTATAATTATCCAAGTAACATTTATAAAAATGCTTTGGAAAATTAAAATTTCAACAAAAATATATGTATGTATTAATAAGTGAACTAATATTTACTGTCTGTACTTTTTATAAAATTTTTCATTCCGTTTGAGCGATTTCCGTCTGTCCGTCCGTGTTCATTTTAAATCAACTTTGCCAAGGCACTAGATGAGTTCTAAAAAAATTTAAATACACCAATCGATCAGGCATAGCATATTTTAGGACATAAGGCCCCACCAAAAAGTGAAAGACATCATGAACAGCCTCTGATTAAGCTTTTATTAAGCGTTTGTAATCCTGCAGGTGGGTGTGTTTAGTACTTTAGTAAATAACCATACTTATCATTTACTGTGATGGGACAACAACCACAAGAAAACTTAGAACAGAAAAATTTTATGGATGGAAAGGATTTCTTATACCGATTTTAATTTAAACTGAATAATGGGAAATATTCAGCATGGTGAATGTGGTTGCTTATAGTTGGTAAAGAGTTTATGAGATTAGTATTGAATTGGAACTATATTTAAAAAAAAAAAAATTATAAATTACCTTGAAATTTAAGTTCCACCAAAATATTACATTTTCACTAAAAATTCACCAAAAATATTAAACTTTGCTAAAAACTGTTTTTGCAACAAAAACTGTGAAGTTTAATATAAGCATAAAATTGAAATTTATATAATAAAAATATTTATATTCGCGATAAATTCAATTTTAATTTAAAAAAAAAATTGCACTTGCAATAAAAAGTTGGAAACTTCAGACAAAACCAAAAATGCACGAATAAAGAATTCAAGTTCAAGTTTTAGCAAAACACGTACATTTAAGATAATAAACAAACATCCAATTCGGTTTTTTATAAGGTAGATTTGTTTCAAAAAAAAAAAAAAAAAAACAGCATTTTAAGAACGCGATGAACCTGTGCAAAAAAGGTGATTGTTTCCTTTTCTTAAAACCTATTAAAATTAGTGAAAAACAAGAAACTTTTATTTTTATTTCACTAAATCACATACTACATATGTAAGTGTGTTTAATTGCTCTTTAAGCTTCAATAAATTCAAATTAAATGTATGACTAATTAAGAAAACAAAACGATTTTATTTAATAGCTATGTTGTTAACAAAAAAAAAATGGATTAATGATAGCTTACGAAATATTAACGCATTTTACTTAATCTGACCATAAATTTGTTTTCATCTGCAAAAAGGGGATTCCACTAAATTTGTGATATCAACATATGAGCACTTTTACAGAGATGTTACCCGCAGCCAAAAATTTCGAAGTCCAAAAAATTATGTTGTTTTAACATATTTTTATGGGAAATAAAAACATGATAAAAGTTGTTTTTACAATTTATGGAATCCATATGAAGTAAATTAATTTATCGAACTAAATGTTAAAGGATGATGAAACAAAATTACAAAACTATAAATCAAAAAACTGGGACAAATATTGAACATATTAAAATTATTTCTAATCATAAAAGTTTGATGGAACAATATGTCGCATGCGACATATAACGTGCGACAGTAATAAAAATAAAAAATAAACTATATAATATTTTTTATATTAAAAAAAGTTTTTATTTAGACTCATCAATGCATCACATTTTAAAATAAGTTGCATTTAATTATTTCATCAGGTTTCGTTGAAATCAGTGTTTAAACTGTTCGCCTTTTAAGAGACTTCTCTTTTTGTCGCATTCGAATGCCTTGGTTTCTTGTAATTATATTGAAAATGAAGAGTTACCTAAAATTAACCTTTCAACCAATTATAGTGCTACTCAAGAGCTATAAATTTCGCATTTTCTGTAAATAAAATAATATTTTTACATACGGTTATTTGACTTGCCCATATGTATTTCGCAAAATAAAATTTGGCAAAAAAATTTAAGGCCTAAAATTTTAAATCTTGTAAAAATTAAAAATTGTCTCTTTAAATTTTTTATTTTTTGTCATTTTTTACACCGTGTTTGAACAAAATTATTTAAAACAAGACAATGTGGAATTATTTTGGAGAATGGTACATTAAATTTTCCGCAGCCGAATATAAACATACAATTTAAAAACAGAAATTTTTAAGAAATTCACATTTCTAACATTCTGCCTTTCTGTATTTTAATAGTAATCAGGGGACGAATCTTTTTTTTTCTTAAGTTAAGTTTGGTTGAAAAGGCTTTTATAAAAATATTTTAAAGTAAAAATGAAAGCAAATATAATTAATTTATTTGTAGTAATGATGTAATTTACAATTGGGCGATCCTTTAAGAAAGAATGTGAAGAAGTCTTCGTGCAAATAAAAAAAAAATGTAAAATAGTGGCAATTCAAAGTAACAAAGAAATCGCCGTCACATTTAACTTCATTCTTAAAAACTCGTTCATTTCACACTTTTATAATAAGTGGTACACATATCTTCTTGTAAGTGCTGCATGCATGCCGTTAATGTAGAAATTTCATTTAATACCAGATTCCATTGTTGGTTTATTTAATTGCAATTTTTTTTTATTTTAAGAAAGAAATCTTTTAACTAAATTTTTGCTCGTTCTGCTTTCTTTTTATTTTCATTTTTCTTACATCGCACAAACAAACTTCATTAAATGACATGCACTCATTCCTATAAGGACATACTTACACACTCATTACATTGAAACTAACAACAGTTAAAATTCATTTTATATGTCAAACTGAGAAAATGGCTTGTTTTCTATCTATATTTTAATTTGTAAGTGTGTCTTTTTGTTAAAAAGTACGTAAGCATTTTTTAAGTGTGAATGTGTATGTTTGATTGCGTGCTTGCCTGTTTGTAGAGCATCATGTATGACTAAATAGTTTTTGTTCTTATAATGAGAGAAATGAAAATTTGTTTTAACATTTTTCTACTTTATTTTATGCTGTAAACAATTAAATGACATTGACAGTGACTTTGAAAACTAATTACGAACACCATATTTGTATAAGTATGTAAGTTATTTGAAGAAATTAGTTTAAAAATACATATTAATTTTAATTAATAGTAAAATGTACATAAATCTGTAGTTGGCAACTTGTTTAAAAATGCAACTGATATTTTATTATTGACTGACAAATATAACCTTGATATACAAATAACCTATAAATATTAAGTTGGATCAAAATATAATACATTAGTGGTATTCACACCGAATTTGTTAATTTGTTATTCGGTAGTTTGTTAATTTGTTAAAATTACCGACAGTGAACGACCCCCTTTTTATAACTTTGTAAGTCTGGTAAGTTTTGTAGTAAAACAGCTGATTTATTGTTCTGACATAATTTATTATTCTTAAAAAAAATAAAACATATGCCACGAGAAAGTGTAAAAGAACAGTTTATGATTTATTTGAATAAAAAATCATTTAATTAACACACTTACTCTGAATGTCCACGAAAATGGCCAAAACACAAATCTGTTTTTTAGAAATGTATCACAAATGACTTTTTAATTATATATTTTTTTAAAGAGAAGAAGCACTTCAGGCATTAATAACTACTTAGTTTGTAACCATGCTACATTCTTTAAAAAAGGGATAGATGACAGAGAAGACAGGTGGTGAAATGAGATAGATATAGCTAATTTATTAATTATTTTACTTCGCCGGCGAATATGCTATGAAGAAGTACCGACGAAGGCGGCTGCATGTTATAATGTTACATCTGAATATGTATATATACGAGGGCTGCTCTATATATTTCTGGCCTAATAGTGAAAATGCGGATATTTATAATCAAAAATGGTTTTACTGTTTTTCAAACTAATCTCCAGCATGATTTATACACTTTTGCATGCGCTCAAACCAGTTGTCGAAGCACTTTTTCCACTCCGATTTACACACCTCTAAAACATGGTTTTTGAACACTTCAACAGCTTCTTCTGGCGACGAAAATCGTTGACCTCGAATTTTTTTCTTGATGTGCGGAAACAAAGAGAAGTCATTGGGTGTCAAGTCAGGGCTGTACGGCGGATGACCCATTAATTCGACGTTTTGGCCGGTCAAAAACGCTCTGGTTTGAGCCGATGTGTGAGAGATCGCATTGTCATAGTGAACAATGATTCGTCTTCTCTTGTTGGTTTTTCGAATTTCTCCGATGACTTCAGGCAAACAAATTGTAGTGTACCACTCAGAAGTGACCGTCCTACGTTGCGCAAGCGGAACAGTCGCCACATGACCAGTTTTTGCCGAAGAAACAGGCGACCATTTGCTTTGAAGTGCTTCTTCCACGAACAACTTTCGTTGGATTTTGCTCATCTTTGAAGACCCACACGGTCGATTGTTGTTTCGTTTCGGGCACATACGCATAGATCCATAATTCGTCACCTGTGACGATCTTATAAACGTCTTTTGAAGCACCGCAATCGTATTTTTGCAACATTTCTTTGCGCCAATCGACACGAGCCTTTTTTTGAGCGACTTTCAAAATGTGCGGGATCGAACGAGAACAAACCTTTTTTACGGCCAGGCGTTCATGCAGTATCGAATGTATGCTGGTGGAAGAAATGTCTCTATCTCTTGATATGTCCCATGTCGTCTTTGAACGAGCTTCGGCCACGATTAAATTCATTATACCAATTTTTCACACTGCTATAGGATGGTGCTTCATCGCCATACAAAGAATTAAGTTCATCAATGCACTCTTGTCGTGATAATCCACGTCGAAAGTTGTGAAAAATTATGGCACGAAAATGTTCACGAGTTAATTCCATTTTTTTCTATATTAATTTTTTCAAGTCACTGTAAACAACACAAATAATGGTCGTACGTCAAAACGTTTTGAGTACGATTATGCTTAAAAATGACAAACTTTCCAATGGAAATGGCAGATTTCACTTGGCAGCACTCAGTGTTGCCAGGCCAGAAATATATATAGCAGCCCTCGTATAACATTAAACAGAAAAAAACATTTTTTTTATTTTTTGACTGCCGCAAGGGTTGAACCCACGTCAGCCAGATTTGTAGTCAACGTGCTTACCACCTAGACTACAGTAGCCTATTTACCAACTAACAACTATTTTATCAGGAGTGCCGTGTCGTTAATTTGTTAAATGTTAATCCGGTAGAGCGTTGAATATACAAAAATAAAATGCGTGTAAAAAATTACGGATGACAAACTGACAAGCTCAGTGTGAAAACACCTAATCTCTTCTTACCAACTTAAACTGACACACTAAGGAAACACTTTTTCTGTTTAATGTATTTTTATAAAAATTAAAGCTTTTTCAATAAATGGTTTGTTTCCACATTTTAGTCTTACTTTAAGATTTTTCAAGAATTTCAGGAAGAGTTTTTTAAAACGGCAGCGAGTTGGTTTATTGTGGGGGCATATAATGCACAAAGCTGAACATATATTCCGAAAGTCTTATTGACGCTCCAGGTCGAAACTTTCGCAATCAGTTTAAGATAGGAAACTGTTTTTTAACTCTTTAATTAAAAGTAAACTTTGAAATAAATTCCATGACTATAAGTTTTGGAAATAATGTTAAAGCTTGGTTTTGCTGTGTAATAGAAATATTTGGTTTCAGACAGAAACCTTAAAGTTTTAATTGCTTTCTTAACATTTTTAAACTGACATTTTTAAATTAATTTTATTTGGAGTAAAAATAACGATAACAAAATTGAAAAAATATATACCAAAGACTAATAGGTTTTACCAAAGTATATCTCTAACAAGTACATGCAGGAGTTCAGCTGATAGTTTTATTTGTGTCAAAATTTATTTACATTTATTTTAATTTTTATTTTGCTCGTTTTTTACGTGTTTCTTTTTATTTTTATTATGTTCTATCAGGGATGGTAAACGAAATATTCAAATTACACTTTTCCAACTCAAGTTGCATTGAACATTCTTTTATTGAATTCTTGTTTAAATTTACATTGGTATAGTCGTCAAAAGATCATTCTCTTACTTTTTTTTTGTAATAATTAAGTAAAATTCATATTATTGTTTTAGTTAGAAAAATGATAACATGTTACCCACTTTGCCGTCTCTGAGCTGTTTTTTGACATAATACATGATTTTACACAAACAAAATGCCTGTTGTTGTTCTAATGTTGTATTTGTTGTAGAATTACATGTACTTAATATATGTATACTTTGGGTTTTACTTAAAAAAAAATAAAATAATCGTTTTAAAATTACTTAAATGAATATATAAATTAAATTGATTTCAAATAGTAAAAATTCTAAAAATGTACTCATTATCAGTATAATTGTAGCAATAATTAAGTAAATAATAGTTTTTAATTAGTTTAATTATTACTATCACTATACAAACCAACACGTGAATAGAAACTATTTTAAGCTACAACAAACCATTTGAACCATTGATAAATGTAAATTTATACCAAAAATATATTTAAATCAATATGAAGTAGGGAAGCCCGATTAATTTTGAAAAGAACCTTTATGGGTAGAATGATGTTTAAATAAATCAAAACTTATTAAAAATATATATGTTCAAGTAATTAAAATATTTACTAAAATGATATTAAGTTATAGCTTGCTTGCTATTGTTAAATGATTTTATTGTTATTGTTTTTAATTTTTAAAGATTCGTATAAAGAAAATATAATACTAAATAACTATATAAAAGTAGCGAAGGTTATGTTGAAAATCCAGGATGTATATGTATTGTTAAATAAATTATCTTTAATTGTGTTTCATTCATGATATTCTCATGAAATATTTATTATTAAAAACTGAGAAATGAAATGTATTACTGCGAGGAAAGCGTATCCATATGCCAGTTTCGCTACTAATCATAAGTGGACTTTAACCAAAATCTGCATAGAAAACTCAAGAAAGAGTCTACTGTTAAAAGCAAAAATAATTAAATAAAAACTTCATTACATAAATAAATCCAAAGATATTTATAATTGAAGGAAAAAACACTATTAAGGTAAATTAATATAACAAGGATTTCAAATAGAAAATGTTTTAATTATATTAATTATCAATAAATAAATAGATTATGTAAGAACTATACAATGAGTATATGTTTGTTGTTGTTAATTTGCTTTGAAGTATTTATTTTACAAACGTATAATTTCATTTTATACGTTTTGAATATATTATGTCGAAACCATACCCTGGACTGACTCTTTATCTGGCTAACTTTAAAGCTAAACATGCAAACCAAAATGAATGCGTAATCAGCAATATATGAATTTAATTTTATTTATAATTATCATACTTGGGAGCGATTAATTATGTGGCCAAATTATTGAAGATTTTATTAGCACTGAATGATAAATAATGCAAATGATTTTATTGCATAAGCATTACTAATGAAGTAAAATTGATTTTTGAATTAAGTTAATGTATTTTTTATTTTAATATCTAAATATTTTTAGAAAGAAATATTATCTAATTGATTAATATCATTATTATCACTAATGGTTTCTTTAAAAACAACAGCATTACCATTGACTAATTATTAAATAACTTCAACTCATTATCAGTAACAAATATATTCCTTGTTTTTGAACACTAAATACACATCTAAAGTAAAGTAGAGCTTTATTTCAAAATGGCATTTTGACGTAAATAGTGGTGAAATACATAAGTTTTAACATTCTCAGGACATATGCAACATAGTTTTGTTTTCGTAAAAGTATTTAGATCTTATAGCTTGGGTGTTAGATGAAGTTAAATCTCAGACATCAAGTGGTACACCCATATCACTTTAAATTAATATATTTTTCAAACATAGATCTATCTATAAAAATGTTAAGTTTTAGTTATATTATGCTTAGTTATTTTAAAGTTTAGGCGATACAAATTTGTGTTTCGTAGAAACATTTATTTTTGGTCTAACTGTATTTAGTGATCAAAAGATTTTATTAATATTTCTTTACCATCAGTGAAAGCAATAGTAATTAAAAAAAATGTTTAGCATTAAATAATTAATAATTACATTTCATTGTAATTATTTAAAAAAATCTCAAGTATACCAGTTAAAATAAAATTTTATGGCGTGTGAAAATTATGCTTACTCTGTTATCAAATAAAAGTTCCCATGCCTGATTTAATTTTTATAATCTTATAGCATTTATTGAAATATAATTGACTATTCAAAACCATATACATGACAAGCTTATTTTACAACGGGAGCTTGTAAATTAAGCAGTTATTTTGAAATTGATTAAATACAGTCAAAGCTTTAAATTTTTAGAAATTTTTTGTTTTAATACGGTCTGATATTTAGAATAGTTATTAAATTATTTAATTCCATGTATGGTGAGTGCAAAAGACTAGATTTTTCGAATAAAATTTATTTAATTAAATAATTTAAATTCAGTTATGAATTTGTTACAATTTTAATCAGCATCAGGCCTATGATTAAAACTGGTCGATTTTAAAACATTTCGTTTGAAATGCTGTTATGGGTTTAGATTCATTTTAATATTAGTATTATTAAATCTTTCTTCAGTTATTATAACTCGAAATTCCGATCATATGCTTAAACTTAAATTATATTAAAAATACTTATGTTGGCATGTTAACACGCTGTATGACAAATATTTAATTCAATTTCATAAATAGCAAACATACGTTCACCTAAAAAGCTGATGAGAAAAAAATGACGTCAACAAAGATGTCTCAGTAAAAGAAATATATATATAAATAAATTAAAAGATACAATCAACACATTCATTCAATTAAGGCTCATGCAAAAATAATCACATTAATGGCTGTTTTGCACAACTATATGTGACTTTTCATTTGACAGAGAATATCAAAGATTTGTGGTTGTTGTTTGTCATATTTTAAAAGTAACGTAAATGGGATGTGGGCACTAATTTAGTAGTTTTTTTGTTTTATTAATGCGCCTGTAGCCACATAAAATTGCAATAATGGGTAATAGAGTTGTCGCATTGAAAACGTATCACACATACACCCATAATGATTTTCCACTTTTTTTCGCCTGTGAGATTTGATACTATTTGTTATTAAGTGATTGCTTCTAATGTTCAATTTATACTAATTAAATCAGCTTTTCAAGTTTGCATAAAAGAAGAAATGATTTTCTTTTAATAGCAGTGGATAGCAATTACTGTGTGTACATGCCAGGTTGTTTGAATGAACTTAACATAAACAAAATAAAGATTGCATACATGTGACAACTTGACATCTTGTTAAAATATTGCTGAATTTCATTGAAGCAGCTTTCCATCCTGTTTCAAGGCCTGAATGTATACAAATTAATCATAAGCTTTTGATTTGTCTCATAAAAAGAATTCCATGTTAAATCATGCTACTGAAGGGTCAATTCTTATTACAGAATTGTATGGTTTTGCACATTTTAGTTGACTTTATTAGTCGTTTCAATCAACATCATCATCTACATAAGTCAACTACCTGAAATTAGTTGCTGCTATGCTGCAATATTAAACACATAATTGACCAACAACAATCCCAATTTCAAACTCAAAAAAAAAAAGAAGTCAGGTAAAAGTGCTACGTCGAATCAAATATACCCTTCACCATATATGTATAACCACAATTATCGTACTGCAGATTTGCCATTAAATAGTTTTAATAAAAACCAACATAAAAATTTCTTTCTAACCATAACATTTTTCTATTAAAAAAAAGTTTTTTTTTTCGAAAATTGTAAGCTTTGTCCTAGCATAGTAAAACGTTGAAGTTTGTATTGTTGTCGACAATTGAATGCGAATTCCAGGAATTGCAAATGCCTTAAATTTGAAGTCTCACAAAGTTGATCTTAAAAATGGACTTGTCTCCATCCTTCCATTATTTAGAATATTGTGGTGTCATGATCACACATTATCCTTAAAACAATCCTATTTAAAGTAACTTTGTTTTAGGGTTTCCGAAAACTTTATTGTAAAAATCTTTGCATGTCCGTAAAACTTAATTAAATGTTCAGCGCAATATTTTCAATGTACCGACCTACCAGAACAAAATTAAGTCGTAACAGAAAAAAGGAAGAACTCGTATATATGAAGCACCTTGACGACCTCTGAAGAGTTAATTAAAATGGTAAAATTCATTGTGAAAGATTGGTAGGTTTTCTACAAGGTCAGCATCCGTGTTTTTAAACAATATTTGCTATTAATTTGAATATAATGGTTTTGCTTCATTTTTTATATTCATTTTATTCAACAACAGTATATATTTATTATTAGTTATTTGCATTTAATAATTTCTAATAGGTATAGAATTTCATTTCATAGGTTTAGAAAACACTGTATCTAGACCATTCTTGGACTTTTATACAATTGTGTATAATTTTCGTTCGAATATTCCATAAAAATACATTGTAATCCCAGGCCTTTTTCAATTAATATTTTTTCTTTATTACTAATTAATTAAACTTATCTGTTCGCAACCCTATAATTGTATTTATATAGGCAATAAACGATATGGAGATGCTAAAGTTATACAAAATTAAATTTACGTATATGGGCATATCTTTTGAACCGTTATAGACAAACGATTGCAAATTTGAAACAATGTCGATTGCTATAGCCGTTATAGTAACAAGTATTAATATTACAAATTATAATCTAAAGGGTAAGCCAATAGTTCTTTAAATTTGATGTATATTGCCATACTTTTTAACAGTTATAAGCAGATGCTTGAAACTTACAACGAACCCGTATTGGTAAGTCCGCTATAACAACAAGTATAAGATATGGATTTGCCGGTTAAAGGGTGTTCTAATAGTTGATGTTAATTCAAGTGTGTGGCCTTACTTTTGAACCGTTATAAACAGAACGCTGAAACTTAAAACGGACCTGTATTTCTAAGTCCGCAATAACAAGAAGCTTATAATTTGAATTTAGAAATTAAAGAGTGTTCCCAAAACTAATGTTATTTGTTCTATATGGCCGTATTTTTTGAACTGTTGTATACAAACGCCTTAATTTTAGACGAAATGTCCACTACTTTATTTGATATAATAAGAAGTATACAACATGTTATAGTATAAATTAAATAGTTGATATAATCTGATGTATATGGGCAAACTGTTGAACCGTTAAAGACAGACGGTTGAAGTTTACACAGAACCTGATTACTGAATCTACTACATCAGCAAGTATATAATTTGAATTTGGAAATAAAAGGCTGACCCTATAGTTGCTGTAATTTGATGTATATTGCCAAACTGTTGAACTGTTGAAATAGTATAAAGTTTGGAGATATAAGGTAGTGCCAATAGTTAATGTTATCTAATTTATGTGGCCATACACTTGAACTGTTATAGGCAAACTGACGAAATCTGTTTTGAAGACGTTTTTTTTCGCATGAATTGTGTTAAACAATATTTTCCAGGTTTTAATTAAAAAGACTGTTTTTTTTTCTGAAAAATTGATTAGAAATTGTTAAAGAATATCACCGGATCAAGAAATAATTATATATAGCTTTATTAAAAATTTGTTTGCAATTACCATCAAAAGAAACTTAACCTTTTTAACGATTTTAATAAACAAAAGTTATTTTTATTTTTCTTAAGCCACAAATGGGCATAAAAATTCAAAAATAAACGAAAAAAAGAAAACCACCCCCAGCAAAAAATATGAGTTTTATATTTATTTGTAAATCACAACAAAAATAAATATTAATAATATGAATGACTAACCAAAGCGAAGTAGTCAGCCACAGTACTTAACCGCAATACTGTTGGTTCCTTTTGTGGTTTAAACGTTTTAGCAATCCCTGCTCTTACAAAACAGAAACAATAACAAATAAAATCCTAGCACTTATCTAGCAAAAAAAAAATCATATGAAATATAAACATTTTAAAAGGGAAAATAAAGGCAACACAATAAGTTGTTCTACATTAAATACCTTTTTTCTACGCCATTACATTTAATATTAAAAACATAAAAATCGACCAAGCATCGTTTTTTTTTTTTGTTTAAATGCAAAAAAGTATCATTCTACTATTTATTCTTTCATAAATACACAAAGTCAGTCAGTAAGTCATTCATTACTTTTGGGCGTGTTATTTTGCCACCCGGTTCCATTTTTGTTTTGTGCACCATCTTGTTGAGATTTATTGTTTGTCAGCCATTTGGCCTCTGCCCTTTAAAGTTTGGTGTTTATGTGCGTCACTTGGCCGTAAAACCGTTTATCTCTTTTACCATCAACATTTTATTAATCAACATAAATATTTGTTATTCCAAAATTTGTTTAAAACCAAGTGATTTTAACGCTTCAGTTATTTTTTTTTCTAAGAAAATTATTTAACAGATAAAAACCCGATTGGCAGGGTCATTTTTATGTATATTTTTATCTCAAATTTCTCTGCTTTTATTAGATATTAAAATAAAGAAAATTTATGTTTGCAATTTTATATGTCCATCAACAGATTAAGTTTTGCAGACTAAATTGTTAATTTACAAAATTTAGTTTCGTCTTGCCGGATAAGTTCAACTGAGCTTCATTAAAAAGTTAAACAAAATAAAAGAGATATTTAAACGTTAATTCAAAAAAGTGCGATTAAGATAAGGATAATAAATATTATAAAGAAAAGATTGCAATTTTTTTTGATTAATATCTTAAATATTTATATGCGGAATTACCGTGCAGCACAAAATTGATTACTTTATGTTTAATGATTTTATATATTTTAATTAATTGATATTTAATTTAAAATGACAAAAAATCTTAGAAATCATATTTAAATGTCTCCTTAAATCCTTACAACATAATTTCAACGTCAGTCAATACGAGTACATACGAAGAATTTCCGAATTATATTTTTTAGTTTTAATTCAACATCTAATACCTTTAGGCCAAATTAAATATTTTTTCGAATAGTTATTAATTCTCATTACCGACAGATTTCTAGCAGTATTTTTCTACCCTTAACTACAAAATGTGGAAAGAGGGTGTATCGAAGTTTGTCTTTCCATCTGTAATATTTGCAGTATCCATTTTCGATCAGATATGAAAAATTTTGTTATTGGAAACCAGTAAGATCGGAACACCACGCCTGCTTCTAGTTTTTCCATGTCCTTGGAATAATCCAGTAAAAAAATAATATATTGTGCGATATAGAATTAAAAAGTAAAAAAAAACCATCAAGTAAAAACATTGAATAATTAAAAATAAAAATCGCATTCGTTACAAAATAAAAACAAATGTACAAGACGAGTTACAGAAGAAATACTTTGTTTTGTGTGTGGATTTCTTCTAACCAAATAAATATTGATATGAATAATCCTCGTATTCCTATTAACAACGTTAGTTGGTTGGTTAAATATATGATGTTTACAATTACATAACCTAAGGTAGAGAGGTGCAAAGACTGCTTATGAAGGATGTAGCGATCCAGAAAATGTAGCATTACATTCTGCTGGTGTCTAGCTCTCCCTATTTACTTTGAAAAACCTTTACAAACATTTGTTAAATAATTTTTCTTTCTAAAAAAGAAGGTTTTTAGAAACTAAAAAAATGAACTTAAGCCAATAACAATTGCAGTTCATTTATAGTATCCACAGTTCAACTCTTTATTTAATAAAAAATTAAATTACATATTTTTAATATAATTCTTGTTTTTTACTAAATTAATTTATAAGATGAGCAACTTCTTCTTGAAGTATTTTCATTAAAAAATAATATACTTTAAGTTTTTTTTAATTAATTAATTGCTTCGGGGGCATTTCTAAAAACAACTCGCAGCAATAATTATATTAACAATAAAATTAACAAGTAATTATTTTAAAAAAGATTTAGTATTTATTTAAAGATCTTATCAAAAGCTTTTAAATGATACCTATATTGATTTTTTAAAAATTTTTAAATTTCAGAAGCCCCTAACTTGGGAAATATGGGCTAGCGTCAATTTCATCACTTGATATATTTTTTTTAGTTTTTAATTCTCTATCACTCCATTTATTTGTTTTTTTTATTGGATTACTTCATTGTTAATACGCCAGTCGATCAGACATTGTGTCGAAAGAGGTGCTATTAAAAATCAAGATTATCGGGTCATTCCTTCGAGGCAGCGGGCAAAACTCCACGCCTGCCTTTGGTTTTTCCATATCATTTGGATCAAAAATGTAACTGCACTCAAAAAAACAAATATATGGGGTGGCAGATCTTTTTAAAAAATAAGAAAAATACATTACGTGAACAAATGAGCGCTAGCCTATATTTTCCGAGTTGTGGGCCTCTAAACTTTTTATAGAAAAGTATTTCTATTTTTTAAGTTATCAATATGGGTATTGTTAAAAAGCTTCTGAAGAGATCTTTGAGGAAATAATAAAATTTTAAAAAAATGATTAACCCGTTAAGAGCCGATGACATTTGTATGTAAAGTTATATATTAGTGCCTAATTTTTTTTTCTTATTTTTGATTCTCTGCCACCCCATTATTTGTTTACTAGATTAAGATATATGCTGAAGGATATACATATATGATTCTTCATAGTCTTACTTAACTTCAAGTAAAACTTATTGCCCTTGTCTAGCAATTTAACCTATAAAAATATTTCCAATATTTATTTAAGCTACATGTGAACAATCATTGTGCATCTGATTGCTGCTTATATTTGTTGTTGGCTGTAAATCAATTGTTTCTTTACATTAACTGTTAATTATACGCATGACTTGTAGCCACTAAATCTGATTCTTGATCGTTTCATTGGTTTTCCCTAACACACAATGTTTTTCCGAAATTCTTTTAGAACCGTTTTCTTAAAAGTGTTTTTTCCATTGTTCATGGAATTTTCAAGGAGGGAAATCTTACAAAGTTAAAGCAATCAATAAACAGTGTCAGCCGTAACGTATTGGAAATATGTCGTACAGTAATCGCATTGTTTAGCATCGTTTCACAAAAAATTGTTATCAAATGCTGTTTGAGGTGAGAAAGTTTCATCAGTAGAAGTAAGTCACTGTGTATGCTCTTGTCATATTTAAAGTCCACTAAAAGCAATTAAACAATATATAGTAAATTGGATGGTAAGATGCTTAGTTAAATTATGAAATGACTAAGTATTCCTAAACGGAATAACAGGAATTTAAAAGAATGAACATAAAGGAAAAATTTCTAAAGGATTTTGACCTGGTATAAAACCTAACTCCATGGGTACTCTCAGCCGTAAGAAGTGAAACGTAAAATTAATTGCTATATATTTTTCAAAGAAACTTATCTCCATCTGTTGATTTTAGTAAACTTCTTTTTATCTTAAGCAAGTCTTGTTTAACTTCCGCCATATTATTACTTTCCAAAATAATTCTTATACAAAAAACCGACTTCAAAACAGATTTCAGCTATCTGCCTGTAACGGTTCAAAAGTCAATTATTGGGACACCTTTTTCATTTCGAGATCCCAATTTTATTTATGTTTTTATAGAGGACTTAGAAATACAGGCTTTTGTAAATTACAACCGTACGTCTAAGACGATGCAACAGTTTGTTAATATACATCAAATTACATCAACTATTGCAACACCCTTTAATTTATAACAAAATATTTATACTTCGCATTATACCAGACAAAGTAGTGGACATTTCCTCGTATCTTCAAGTGATTATATACAACGGTTCAAAAAATAGGCTCATGTGAGCTAAATTACATCATTTCTGGGAACACGCATCGATTTATAAATGCCAATTGTATGCTGCGGATTTAGCAATAGGTGATTCCTTGTAAATTTCAGCTGTCTGTCTATAACGGCTCAAAAGTATGGCCATATACATTAAATTAAATAAACTATTGGAGCACCATTAATTTATAATTTTGAATATTTCTGCTTATCATTAAAATGATCATAACAATAGATATTTTGTCCAATTTTTGATTATAATGATTTAAAAGAAAGGCCCATATAGGTCGATCTACATACGTCACTCTTCAATTTTAGATTTATTTTTGTATTATTTTTTCCATTGGATAGTGATATGCCGTTTTTTTTTTTTAGATGAATGTATCGCCCTTTACGGGAACTAATACATGTTAAGAACGTGTATGTTGTATGAGGACAGTCTTAAATTTGTAAAATGATGACCTGTTTTTAAAACGGGAACAATCTGCAAGCCTAACCTCTCAAATAAAGAAAGAAATTTCGTTTTCAACAAAAATCTCAACAAAAATCTCAACAAAAAATATAAATTTATCCGGACTTAAATATTTTCAGAATTTACTAAAAACTGCATGTTCTCCATAAATCGAATCAAAATTTAGAAATAATTCCATTTTTTTTTTATTAAAAATTTACTTTTACACAAAATCTTTACCTGTGTTTTGTTTTTTGTGCACTTTGATCTTTCGAATCTATTACAAAAATGCTTACTTTTCTTAAGAAATATTTTTGTACTTTATTTAAATATACTGAGTTTAAAGCAACCAATTTTTGCTAAAGATTGGAAGTCACTGGTGATATAAATATTTATTTGTGTTTTTTTAGTCCTATAAAATAATTTAAAAATTAATTTTTAATTTTTTTTGTCCCTTTATGTTATCATTAAATAACCAGCCATATTTTGAATAAAAATACAATTTTTATTTATTCATGCGGTTTTCATTCTTATCTCTCCTTCAAACTTTTTTTCACTCGATTTACATCTGTTGGTTAAGATTGTATCAGCTGTGATGGCAGCAACAATATTGTTACAATGATATTACGATGTGTATTGCTAAGATACTACTTTAACTTCCTTCCCCTTTATATTTTATTTTTGTCTGAAAATGATTTATGTAAGTCTTTTTTTTTTTTTTTGTGTTTTTGTCATTGAGAGTCATTAATTGTTGTTATATTATTTTTGCTGCATCAGTAAATGTTCGATGATGCCTCTAACGATAAAATTAAATGTGTGTGTGTGTGTGATAGAGTCTCTGTAAATGTTATAAAATAAATTAAAGAAGAAAACCGTATAATTTTTCACAGAAGTGGAATTAAAAAAATACACAAGCTGTGAAGCAGACGTTTTTTTAAGCTCATAAGATTACTTGAGTACTTTAAAATAAATGTTTGATATAATTTTTATGAAATTATTATTTTAACTGTTTGATATTATAACAATGATTTAAAATTACTTTTGGCTTAAGTTTATTTTTTTTTTTAAATTTAAGTTCTAAAAATTTTTGAAAGAAAAATTACAGTCATACTTAAATAAAAGCGGAAAGCGGAACATTTTCTTCCGCATAGCTTTAACATTGAAATGCCATACCTAAACAAAAGCGCGAAAGCTATGTCAAAATGATAAAATCCGGGTTGTTACAATTTTCAATTACTTCAAATCTTGTCTTATTCCTCCAAAAAATACTCGCTATACGTAATTCCGAAACTAAGGGCCAGCCCCAACTTTTATACTTAAACAGCGTCCGTAAACGAGATTTGTTCAAAATAATTTTAACAAGAGTAACATTTTTGGTATTTTTATTGTGTAAAATAAAAATTTTTAAGAAAAGAACATGAATTACTTACATTTTTATTTAATTTTAATTATTTTTTATTATTAAACGCCTTGTCAAAATCGGATTTTCCAATTGTAAAGCGTTGCCGCCGCGTTATTTCGGTATGCCGCATACAATCAGGTTCTTTTTAAAAATTTAACTGTCTGCCTATAAGTGTTTAACAGTTTGGCCATGTTCAAATTACATCAATTATTGCTACAAACATTAATTTTTAATTTTAAATATTTATGCTTCTTCTTATACCAAACAAAGTAATTGATATTCTGTCTAATTTTCAAGTGTTCGTATATAACGGTTTGAAAGATACGATCATATAGGACAATTTACATTCATTTTGGGAACACCCTTTAATTTATAAATTCAAAATAAAAACTTGATAATTTAATGGACTTAGCGATGCAGGTTCCTTCTGAGTTTTAGCTGTATGTCTATCGCGGTTCAAAATTTTATACTTGTTGTTATAGCGGAGTGCGCAATACAGGTTCCTTTAAAATTTCAAGCGTCTGGCTACAACTGTTCAAAAGTATATCCAAATACATCAAATTAAATGAATATTGGTTTACCCTTTTATTTTTATTTTTATTTATCAATATTAATACTTGTTATTATAACAGTCATAGCAATCGATATTCTGTACAATTTGCAAGCTTTTGTCTATAATTGTTCCAAAAAATAGGCCAATACCGGTCAATTTAAGACACCTATGGGGACGCCCTTTAATTGTTACATTAACTTTTGTATTAGTTTTTTCATTGGGAGCACTACGCATTTTTTTATAGTTTTAAAGTGGTGCGCTTCAAAATTCAAAACATGTATGTTGCATGGAAATGCCCTTTAGTTTTTAAGAATATGAAATGTTTGTAAAACGGGAGCAATCTAAAAGCATCACTTTTCAAATAGAAAAGAAATTTTAAAAATCAAATATAAAATATATAAAAAAGCAACATTCAATCGAATTGATAACCTCCTTCCATTTTTGAAGTTGGTTAAAAATGAGCTTGAGCCAAAATAAATTTTAATTCCTTTGTTATAAAATAAAGGAAACGCTGTATTTCATTCAGCTGGCGTCTTATTACTCTTGTTTTCTTTGGAAAACGTCCGCATACATTTGTAAATAATTTTTCTTTCTAAAAATGTTTGGAATTTAAGATAAAAATGAACCAAAAAGCCGAAAACAAGTCAATTTTCATTAATTCAAAAGATCAATGGTTCAAATCTTGATTGGAAAAAATTAAAAATTGTAACTATATTTTTTGATAAATCGCATTAGGTGTCAAACATAACTGATAATATTTGAAAACTACGCTCAGAGGTTTTGAAGCCACCTATAAAAAAGTTTTGTCAAGCAAATTGGATTTCATTTTATTAATGCAGTGGAAATAAAAGATAAAAATATTTAAATATGTTCGAATAAACTAAACATGTAATTCGTAGTAAAAGGTATTTACATCTGTCTGTATAGGTGTGATTGTATTGACAATCAAAAAAGTTGGTGTCGTAACACGCTCATTCAAAGGATTATAAATTGACAGATGTTCGTTTTATCAATTTAAAATAGAACTTTATGCTAAAGGAATAAATCGAAAAAATAATGCAAAAAAGCATGATTGAGCAAGTTTTTAGATACAAATATTTGTTTCTTAACTTATAAATGCAGTTTAGAATAACAACAAGACATACATGTCAACAATTGCATTTTAAATGCGAGTTTAAATGTCTCTGCGTATTCTTTGATATATAATGCATGCAAGTAGGATACTTTTTATTCTCTACAACAGTGGTGATGAAAAAAAAGTGAAAGATGAAATTTAGCAGAAATTATTGCAAAACCCAAAAAGCTAAATTAAAAAGAAATCTAAATTTAAATGACGTTTTTTTCCAGCATAAAACATCATGAAAGTGAAAATTAACAACAAAAAATATAAAATATAAATACAAACTTTGATTAAAAAATCTTTGTAAGTAATGAATAACTTAACTTTAGAAAGCAAAAGGAGTTAAGCTTTCGAAAATGGATATTCAACAAAACTTGAAATAAAAAAAAAAATAAATAACTAAAACAAGTTGTAGTCTATGAAAATTTTCCAAAATAAAATAAAAAACTAATAATTTAATTAATCCAAAAAATACATCAGGTAAGTATTGCTGATAAAAATAATAAAAACTCAAAAAATATATAAAAACGAACGTTTATTAAATTATTAAAGAAAAGCGGATTTACTTTAAAATTATTTTTTAAATCTACTTATGATCCACTAAAAAACCGATAATCTTTCAAAAGAAAAGATTTAAATGACAAGAAAAAATCTGAAAAATCTAAAACTGAAACAAACCAAAAAACTCTTTCTCAATGTGAAGCATGCAATAAACTCTAAGATATTTTCGAAAATCCCCAATAAATAAGTAATAATTTTCGCTGAAAACTTAAAAAAGTAATTGCACTCAAAATGGGGGATATTGGAATATGAACAAAAAAAAACCAAAATATACCATGACACAGATTAAAAAAAAAATAATAAATAATAATATTAACAATAAAAATATAATATTAATAATAATAATAATAATAATAATAATAATAATAATAATAATAATAATAATAATAATAATAATAATAATAATAATAATAATAATAATAATAATAATAATAATAATAATAATAATAATAATAATAATAAAAATAATAATAATAATAAAAATAATAATAATAATAATAAAAATAATAATAATAATAATAATAATAATAATAATAATAATAATAATAATAATAATAATAATAATAATAATAATAATAATAATAATAATAATAATAATAATAAAAATAATAATAATAATAATAATAATAATAATAATAATAATAAAAATAATAATAATAATAATAATAATAATAATAATAATAATAATAATAATAATAATAATAATAATAATAATAATAATAAAAATAATAATAATAATAATAAAAATAATAATAATAATAGTAATACCTATAAATAAATAAACACATAAATAAGCTACACACAAAACAACGGCAGAATACCATTTTCTGAGTAAAATTCAGATATGACTTTTATGTCTGCACAAATTGATGACTCCAAACTCCCATGAGAAACAAATTATTTAAAGTTTCAGAAGAGACGTCGCCTAATTTATCAAGTCTGTGACCAATAGCACGCAAAGAAAAAATCACGAATTTTTTAATTTACATTTTAGTTCTATCATTAAATTTATATTTGTATGCCCTTTATACAGTTTTATACGACAGGTGAAATAAGAATGTATATAAGTTTGTCATTCCGTTTGTGATTTCTACAATATCCATTTCCGACGCCATAAAGTACATATATTTTGAGGTCTTATGCATAGAGAAGGCGTATGAGCGATGTCTATCTGTCCGTCCAAAAACTTGATTTCACAGAAAAAATAAATGTGTCAATCGATCAGATATAGTGACGAAAGAGGTGCTATTGCAAATCAGCATGATCGATCCATGTCCTTCGAGGCAGCAGGCAAAACACCACGTCTACCTCTATTCTTTTCATGTCATTTGTAGCAATAAAGTAACTCAAATAAAAAAAAAATATATGGGGCGATAGAGAATTAAAAAATAATTAAAAAAAAAACATCACGTGAAAAAATTGCCGCTCGCCCATATTTTCCGAGCTACGGAGCTCAAAAATTTTCAAATTTTTTGAAATATAAATATTGGTATAATTTACAAGCTTTTGAAGAGATCTTTAAGGAAATGCTAAAATTGTCTAAAAATGCTTAACCAATTAAGAGCCAATGAAATTTTTATGTAAAATTATATATATGCAGTACCAATTTTTTTTTATTCTCTGTCACCCCAATATTTGGTTTTTTGATGGAGGTTACTTCACTAAATTAGATTTACATAGATAGTAAAGGGTAAATAAGATTCGGAATAGCCAAATATATATCTCTTAATAGTTTTATTCATGAAAACTTTTTCACCTTCATTATTATCAGGTATCTTCGGGGTATAGGGGGAACCAGTCCCCCGGGATGTAGGCACTAAATCTGGATAGACAGTAAGGTACCGTCGAACCTCTGCTATGGGCAGTCATCTTGACGTGATGCAGAGGCTTAAGTACAATGACCCATGTAGGCCGTGCTGGTAGGGACACCCATGCCAGAGGGGCTCATGGTGAGTGCGAAACTAAGAACTACCCCCCCCCCCCCCTCCCAGTGCCTGATAGCGTCTGTTCCCCAATGGGGCGGCTATCAGCTACCCTGTACGAATGTTTCCCCTTTCAATGAGACTGGGCATTCTGTCAGGGTACGTCCGTTCTTCTGGGTCAGCTAGACCCACGGTCCACTGTCCGAAACCCACCAGCGTCTGTTCACCATTGGTGCGGCTTGGTGGTCTGCCTAGTCCATACTAGGCAGCAGTTATAACCACATGGCAGCATGTATAAAATGCAACTTTTTAAACTACCCCAAATGAAAAAGAAGAAATGCCCTAAGTATCCGGTCGGGGGCTTCATAATCTCCGGAGACCCTATTCCCGCGGTGACGATTTCAGGCTGCGGTGAATCGAATGTTACTGAGATCCGGGCTAGTCAGGTTGGAACGCCAGGCCTGACTGGTCTGCAAGTTACTGGTGTCACCAATAATGCAGGAGGAGACTCTGGGAAACCGGGGTCATCCAAATGCGAACTAAATGCACGAAATAGTGCACAAAAAGGCAGCGAAGTGCCTCTGGATTTCACTCCAAGCACTTCCAAAGCAGCCAAGGTCCGTGCCGCTAAGGCTAAAACCCCTGTTTCGGGCGCTGTAGGAACACAGCAAGGTTCCACAGCCAACCCAGTGCCGGCTGTGAGCAGCGGAACTGCGAACCAGATTTCGGGTTCCAATGTCTCACCTCCCCCCGCCAGCAAGGTAACTGCGAACAAGATTTCGGGTTCCCAAGCTGTGCTTCCAGCCGTAAAAGGCAAAACTATACCCCCACGGCACGCCCCACCTGCCAGAAGGGCCTTTTTGAAACGGCGTGCTGCCGAGAAATGTGTGGATCAGTTAGGCAAAAAGCCAGCTGAAACCCTTACGAAGGAGGAATCTACCTCATTAAAATGGGCAAGATTTTATCTGGCTGGCCTGCAGAAGCCCCCTTCCACATCCACGGATGGGCCTAAACGGCAAAGATCTGAGGAGGAGGCTCAAGCGCAGAGTCAGCAGCCCGCTACAAAGCGTCCAAAACATAAATCTATGGACAGAAGCTTCAGTGAGGTTGCAAAAGGCAACCTGGTACGCGCCGTCATTGATCGGAATGACGCGGATAGCTCCATCTCCCACGCTAACTGGGAGGTGGTACGCAAGAAGTTGATGGGAGTGTTCTGGAGGGTCATTAAAGACAACCCAGGCCCCTTCCCTCAATGCGACGATGCAGGTTGGTTTCGTGGACGTGTCAAACTCATGGCATGTTCAAACGAGCGTTCGGCTATGCTATTAAAGCAAGCCGTCGCTCTTTTGGAAGGCCTATGGGTAGGAGCAAAGCTTGACGTGGTACCTCTCGATGAGATACCCCGCAGGCCTAGAGCCATGGCACGAATACCGGACGAACCTGCTGAACCCAGGGATATAATGGAGCTTATTCGGGGAGGAAATCCTGAACTACCAACCAGTGACTGGAAGGTAGCGAAGGTTTCCGAACCTGAAGGTGCATCCAGACGGGTTGTTGTCCTGCTGAGTCAGGAATCGTTGGCGCCGCTTCGGGAGAGACGAGGAAGAATCTATTACGGATTCGAAACGATCCTTCTTCGTGTCTATCGAGGCGACGACAAGGGTAACCTGACCCCGGAGGGTGATGAACCTACACCGGAAAATGTGGCAAATGAGGAGACTGCCAGTCTGATCTCCGAGGAAGGCACCCTATCAAACTCTGAGTTTGTGGGTGAATTCTTCGAGAGAATGGACGAGGCAGTTGACGAGGACGCCCTCTTGGACTCCGACCAAGATGACGTCAACGTCACAATCATATCCGCAAACAGGGATGGTGAAGGTGACTCAAATAAACCTTCACCACTCTAAGGCAGCTTCCGCTGCACTACTCCTTCGCATCTCGGAGAGAGGGGAGGAGATCGTATTAGCCCAAGAGCCATGGCTTCATCGGGGCAAGGTTTGCGGGCTTGGTGTTAGAGGCTTCAAGCTACTGTATATGAATGGTCCGGGTAAGATCAGATCATGCATAGTAGCGAAGAGCAATCTGAATATCTTCATTCTCTCTGATTACAGTGATGAAGATACGGTGGCAGCTGCCTGGGAGACAGACGGCGGTACGATTATAATAGTCTCCAGTTACATGGCGCATGAATGCGAAGCACCGCCGCCAACGCTTTGCAGAATAATTAAGATGGCAGCCACTCGAAACCTGCCGGTCATTGTTGGAGCAGACGCCAACTCACACCATGTTGTTTGGGGAAGCTCGGACTCTAATGCAAGGGGTGAGTCTCTTTTTGATTTCATTCTTTGTAATAATGTAGACGTTGTAAACGTTGGGTCAGAACCCACTTTTGTTGTAGCAAATAGAAGGGAAGTTCTTGACGTTACGCTAGTTAGTACTAAGCACTCAGATTTGATTAGGGCATGGAAGGTCTCTAGTGACTGCTCGTTCTCTGATCATAGGTATATTGAATTCGACGTAGTGATTCGGGTACATGGGGTCAGCCCCCGACGTAATAGAAGGAAAAGGGATTGGGAGCGGCAACATTCTCTCCTTTCCGATTTTCTTTCGAGTCCACCGAGAATAGAAAATCGGCGGGACATTGAAGTCGCGGTGGATGCTTTAACCAATGCGTTTGAACGCGCGACTTCGGAATCCTGCAGAATGAATATCTGCCGAGGTAAGAGCAAACCACCCTGGTGGAGCTCGGATATTGCGGAGGCACGAAAAGCCTCCCGTAGACTTTTTAATGAGGCCAAGAGATCAGGAAACTGGTCAGCTTATAAGTCCTCAGTGAACAGATTTAAGAATATGATAAGAAATGCGAAGCTAAGGTCTTGGAGATCCTTCTGCAGTGGAGTGGAGGGTGCTTCCGAGACGAGCAGGCTTCGTAAGATTCTATCGGCAACGCCCATTGTCCCTAGTTTCATTAAGAAACCATGTGGCAATTGGACCTTGAGTGCACAGGAGACCCTAGAGGTTCTCATGGAAACTCACTTTCCGGGCTGTGCTCCTTCTAGGGGAGAAGGAACAGCCATCCTTGACAGCCGTGCATCAGTTCCCTTTCCTATAAACAGGGAAGGACTTATGTGGGCTCTTGGCAGTTTTGACCCGTTTAAATCAGCGGGTCCTGATGGTATCATACCGGCTGATTTGCAGCACAATGCGGATATTGTCATACCATGGTTAATTCCGATATACACGGCATGCATTGCATGGTCGTATATACCGGAACCATGGACTTTTTGCTCTGTGGTCTTCATTCCCAAGGGGGGAAGGACCTCACACACTGAACCGAAGGACTTTAGACCTATAAGTCTATCCTCCTTCCTCTTGAAAACTCTGGAACGGATAATTGACCTCCACTTGAGGAGGACGATTAATCCGGACCGACTCTCCGCCTCTCAACATGCGTATGTCAGGGGCAGATCTGTTGAGACGGCACTACACACGCTTGTGGGGTTTATAGAAAAATCCCTAGAGCATAAGGAATATGCATTGGTTGCCTTTCTAGATATAGAAGGGGCTTTCAACAATGTGAAACCGGAGGCCATTACGATGGCCCTGGAGGGACTGAATGTAAATCAGTCGATAGTAAACTTTATAAGGAATCTATTGACTAATAGGGTCATTACTTCCAGTATGGGGCTAGCTACCATATACAGGGTAGCTAAGCGGGGTACACCACAGGGGGGGGTATTATCTCCCCTTCTCTGGAACCTCGCCATGAACGCATTGCTGACAGAAATGGACTGCAAGGGGTTCAGGACTGTGGCATATGCGGATGACGTCGCGGTCGCAGTATCAGGAAAGTATCCTGACACGCTATCGCAATGTCTGCAATCGGCGCTTGGTTGCGTCAGTAGGTGGTGTACCGAGAGCGGGCTTAGCGCGAACGCTCGGAAAACGGAGCTTGTGCTCTTCACGAGAAGAAACAAGATTCCAAATTTTCCGCTACCACTCCTAAATGGAGTGGAGCTTGGGTTATCCGACAGGGCAAAGTATCTGGGTGTCATCCTGGACTCAAAACTGTCGTGGACCCCCAATGTCCGGCTTCGGGCAGATAGGGCCTCAGTGGCTTTGTATGTGTGTAGAAAGGCCATGGGTAGACACTGGGGCATAAATCCCAACACGTCATACTGGCTCTTTAACACGGTCATAAAACCCATACTCATGTATGGGGTTCTTGTATGGTGGCCCGCACTGGGCAAACTTGTGAACTGCAGTATGCTGAATAGAGTATTGCGAACTTCGGCCTTGATGGTCACCGGGGCAATGCGCACCACTCCATCGAAGGCCCTTTTTACGATGCTGCACTGGCTACCAGTCGATCTCATGGCCAAGCGGCTGGCTATGAACTCGGCGGTTAGACTAAATGCAGCGGCGACGTGGAAGTCAGGGGACTTTGGACACGCGACCATTTTAGGCTGCTCCTCGGCTATCCCTGACAACATTGATTATTGCACGCCCACCCCCATGTCTGATATTGGTTTCGGGGTATCAACGTCGGGCACATCGAATATGCGTGGGGATGTGCTTGATGTTTATACTGACGGGTCAAAGTTGGACACGGGGGTCGGGGGGGGGGGCGTCTTCATTCCTAGATTTCGAATCAGAATGAAGTTTAGGCTACGGGATCAGTGTAGCGTGGTACAGGCTGAGATTTCAGCCATCAGAAGGGCGGCTTGCTGGATGAGGTACCACAGGATATACGGAGAGGATATCCGGATCTGTACTGACAGCAAGGCCGCGATTAACTCCTTATCGGGTGTCTATACGACATCCAGATTGGTACGTGAATGCCGGACATCTCTTAACGAGATGGCGAGACATTCCAACCTGGAACTGTTTTGGGTACCGGCTCACTCGGGCGTACCTGGGAATATAATTGCGGACGAACTCGCCAGATCGGGAACCCGGTTGGCAGACCGGGAGACAGATCCACTGGTAGGAGTCCCACTAAGCTGCTGTAGAGCTTTACTTCAGCAGGAGCTCCTCAGAGCCGCACAGTCTAGATGGTCTGAGGAGGTTACCTGCAGGGTCTCGAGGACATTGTGGCCTCAGTACGATAATAGGAGAACCGCAAATCTACTGAGGTTTCCTCGGGGGCAGCTGGGCATACTGGTGGCGGTGCTGACGGGGCACTGTGTCATTGGTACCCATGCTAGGAGATTGAATCTTCCGCATCGTGACTACTGTAGAAGCTGTCAAGATGAGGAAGAGGAAGAAACGGTAGAGCATCTGCTCTGCCACTGCCCGGCTCTTTCTGAAAATAGAGCGGCCATCTTCGGCAGTCCGAGACTGCATGGCCTTGCAGACTTATCTGTCTGCGACGTTGCTAGGATAAACTTGTTTATCCGGTCCTCGGGGTGGTTTGGATTGGGATCTTTGACGGTGCCGTAATGGCCTGAATCTGATCCCCTGCAAATCCTGTTTCCAGGCAACACAACGGGACCTTTGGGACCCAAGTGGGTCGGTCTTATGCCGACGGCCTGTGCAACCTAACCTAACCTAACCTAAGGTACCGTCGAAGGATGCACCAGTGTCCTTAAATGATAATAATATATAAATGAATAATATATAAATGAATAGCCGCCCCTCTCTGTAGCCGGCTATTGGTGTGGTCCCTTCGGGGTACACGTGGAGGCTGAGGTTAAAAAAGGTCTATATCTGCAGGTTTGAAGTGGAATAGACGGAAGTCAGCTATTGCACTCTCAACAGAGGAGTTTTATTGGCAGGCTCCGACCCTATAGCAAGGGGTATGGTCTTAAAAATGCACAGAATAGTGGATGAATCACCGTCTCATTAGGGGTTAGAACCAGGTAAAGACGTAAAACTTAGTTTTTAACCTTTGATATAATTTTCAATGAATCCAGGATTTCAAATATATTCAGACTTGGAATTTTTTATATTTAAAGATATAAGCACACAGTTGGTTATATATTTAAACAGATTCAGTTCCACCTATTGGAGCTTATACATCTGGAAATAACTATATTTTGTATAACCTTAAAATCGAAGATTTTTATGATCGGCTCATTTGCACTTGTTTCAATTCTTTCTTTTTTCGAAATAAACTGAATATTTTATCTTCTACATAAATATCTAAATATATATAAAACTTTATTCAAATCGTTATAGTCGGAAATGACCGTTTTTTCCTTTTTGTTCTCTTATTTAGATCCTAGTTATGGAGTATTAGACCTTATAGGTGAAGACCTATCTGTTTTTACTTGTTAAAATCATTTAGTCGATACTTTGTTAAATTCGATTCAGGGGCATAAAACTGGCTTCCTAAAACCGGTTCAGCCGTTTAATCGTGATTGACATAAAAATTAACAAACTTTCAAAGAAAGTTATAAAAAGCCTTTTCAACAAATTTAATTATATGTTTTCCAGTTTTTAAAGTCATCAAACTTTAAACTTTACTAGTGTTTTATGTTGAATAATTATAAATATACACTCATTATGGGAACTGACACTTTTTGTTTATCAATCTTTTTAATTTATTGTATTTTAAACAATTTGTATTTCTTTCTTGTTTCCTTTTAAAATGAGGATAATTCTATTTGTTTAATGCATAAATTAAATCATATTACTACAAATTACTGCATGCAAATTAAATTTAACACGTTTACTTAATTCATTTAAAAACAATAAAGAAAAACATGCACATAACAACACCTTTTTTTATAACAACAGCAAAAATCCTTTCAGGCTTCTCTTTACAAATCATTTTTAATGACATCGCAAGCAGACGGTACATAATCTCATGCATGTTAAGGTTGCAATGAAATGACAAGCTTAAACACACAAAACATTTTTCTTTCTAACGAAATAAAGATACAAATTGGTAGAGCGAATCCGAACAACAGAATAAAGCAAAACCTTTTTTAAATTCAATAGCACTCTAATGAAAGAAACATTTTGAGCCTATTTTTTTTTTGTAATTTTATATACTTTTCTACAAACAAATAAAAAAGGGTTCATTTTATCTGCTTTTCAAATCATCATGTTGCATTTGCCCTCACAAATAGGCCACTACCTATTGTTGGCTCTGTTTGCACTTTAAAAGCTTTTTCTGTTGTGTTGGACATAAAGATTAGGCTGGTTTGTTTGAAAATGATATTAATGCATCCTTTACGTGTTGTAATATGTTATGCTCGTCTTTTATATACTTAGCTTTATTCTCTATTACATTATTCTATTCAACAGCTTTAAGAGTAGAGGGATGTTTTAAAATACTGGCTGATAAAGTAGCATTAAAGCTTCTCATATTTTACACCGTTACCAATGCCATTACCACTACACTACCAACACTGCCACCATTATCATCATCAGCTTCGTCAAAGGAATGAAAAGGCAATGGAAAAATAGGCAGCAACCATATTACCACCATAAATTTTCTTTTACACAATCAGGACTGTAAACACCATTAGAATGGATACTAAGCGTTTTGCAATGTTTGAATAATTTAAAACTTACTATAGACCAACACAGTACAAGTTATAATCAGGCATAATATTTTTAACACTTACATTTACATACACATGTATCTTTACTTTAAAATAAAGTGCCAAACATAAAGAAATTCACAGTGACATATAAAAGAAAAACAAATTTTTTCTATCACTTAAAATTGTTGTTGTTAGTTTCTGTTTAATTACAACTTTTATTGTGCTTAAAACATCAGCCTAGGTTTATTTAAAAAATTTAGTCGACAATTTTACTACCCACTGTAGAAAACTTATGTACATAAATGTTGAAATATTTTTGAATGTCGAGGTTTATAAATATAATTTCATTGAATGCATCTACATGTACTCTGTTTTACATTACATCATATTAATTTGCAAAAAAACAACATGTTTGCTTAACATTTTTGCTACTGCAAAACCTGCTTTAAAATAATTTTTTATATTAAAAACTACGCTATAATATAAATTTTAGAATAATAATAAACCAAGCGCCTTTAAAAATACTAAAGAGCTAAAAGTCGCAATATTACAGATTTTATTAAAATCGCAAAAATGCGCGGCTTACATACTGATCGGATTAAAGTTTTCTTCCAGAAAGCGGGGAATCTTCTTTTTACATAAAGCGAAGGTAGTTTGATTAGCGAAAGATTTGGAAAGATCGTAGACCTCAGAACGACATTACAAAAGCAATTATTAACGTCAGCTAATAATTTTTTGTTATATATATTCAAATATTAAGTATTTGTAATTCTGAAAGACTAGTTCGCATTTTGTAAAATTAATACCACTTTTGAAGTATATTCTTCCCAACAAAAAAAAATGTTTAAATAGTTTAATAATTTACGTCGATCTGAAAGGTTTTTAAGTTTTGCCTGGCCCAGCAAAAGACCCCAAACAAATTTTCACGTTTACACACCTGTCGTAAAAAAATACACCAAGAGTGCAGAGCAGACTAAGAAGTAAAAAAAAAATTGATTATAGCTTGACAAATATATTGGTAAATGTGATCGATAAAATATATGCCGACGAATTTAAAAACCCTTCCTTTTTAGCCGACATCAAAAAAGAAGGGGGTTATTAATTCGACTGAATATTTTTTTTTTTTTATATTTGTGCCTTTCTGCATCGAGTTTAAAAATTTCGTTTTGATTTGAAAAGTGATGCGTACAGATTGGTCCCATTTTTAAAACAGTACATAGTCTTAAAAAATAAAGGCTGTCCCCACAACATACATGTTTTTTACGTGTATTATGTACCGTAAGTAAAAAAAACTGCTTATCACTTTAGCTCCTAATGGTAAAAAGTAATACAAAACTTAGTCTAAAAATTAGAGGGTGTCCCCAAAGGTAAAACTTTTGAACCGTAATAGACAAACGCTTGCAAATTGGACAAAATATCGATTGCTATGGCCGTCATAGTAACAAGTATTAATATTAAAAATAATAAATAAAAGGGCACCCCAATAGTTCATTTAATTTGATGTGTGCTGCCATACTTTTGATCAGTTGTATACATACGCTTGAAATTTACATCAAACTTGTATTTATACCTGCACTATAACAATAAGTATATAACTTGGATTTGGAAATTAAAGGGTGTCCCAATAGCAGGTGTATCTTTTGAATCGTTTTATAAAGTCACTTGAAATTTAAATAGAATGTCTACTGCTATGTTTGTATAAATATTTTAAATCATAAATTAAAGTGTATTACAATAGTTGATGTATATGGCCAAAGTGTTAAACCGTTATAGACATGCGTTTAAAATTTGCAAGGAACCTGATTGCTTAGCCTACTACAACATCAAGTATAAAATTTTAGTTCGAAAATTAAAGGGTGCCCCTTAAGTATATGTTATTCTATGTATATTGCTGTTGTTTTCACTGTTGTTTTATTGTTATTTTAAGAGGATAATATATGATCTCTGGGTATAGAATTTTTTATGATCGCAATAGGAAAGTTCTTAAGAAGCTAATGAATCAGTCAGCATTTTTAGTTTCAATATTTATTTTCAATTATTGAATTATACAAAAATACAAAATTTTTAAATTTTTTTTTTAAAGAAAGCATAATAAAACTATCACGTGATAGGAATGTTGCAGCACAGTAAATGCATTATTTAGTAAGAGTTTTTGTACATCTTTTTACTTGTTGTTGTTTTTCGAGATTACAAGTAGCAGGAAATATTTTTTACCTCACTACTACTTAATACTAACCCTTTTCTGCTATAGAAACTTCATTTTTAGTTTCCATTTACAGGCGACTTAAAACGTCTAGATTACTATAAACGAAGAAAAATAACAGTTAGTTTCATTTGTAGTTTTCATACTTGTATCGCTGCAGGTGTGGGTGTAAGCCTTACACTATAGGGCAATCAAAAAAGTAGTACAACAACAATAACTATGTTGTGTTTATAAATTGCTTAAAGACTTTAAGTGGAATTTTTGCGCTGCGAAAGTTGTAGAGTTGCAGTGAAATATATATATTTCATCTAATTTTGTAAAAAACAAACTTTTTATTTTGATATCATCTTAAAAATTTGCCTTTATATTTTTGAGTGACTATTCTTATCTTATATTATCTTATCTCATCTTATCTTACCTTATCCATCGTTTTTTTTTTCTTAAAATTCAGTTTAATTATTACATTTCTTGATTTTGTGGTATGATTTACAATACTGAAAATAAATTAAGACTAAAATAGCTGTGTATATTTTAATTTTTTTAACTGTGGTACACTAGCTGATGTAACGGGCTCTTTGCTTGCCTCTTGTCTCTATTCAGTTTGCAATTTTTTTAGTTTTAATGGTTTTAGATTAACACTGGCAGTTCTTACCACTTCGTCTGCATGTCATTTCTAATTTTCTTAAAATTAAAATCTCCAATAATGCGTTTTTAACTATTTATTCCAGGCTTTTGCAGACAGTGTTAAAAACTTGCTATTAAAGAAACTAAATATGCTGACAACTATTTTATTACCATTATACCGGTAAAATTGGGTGCTTTCACATTTGTATCCCTACTTTCTCTACAAAATGACATATTTTTACGAAAAAAAGTATTCTGTAGTTGAACCAAGAGACCCAATCACAAAATATTAATAAAATTCATCCAATAATTTTTACGTGCTGTTAACACAGACACACACAAATAGAGACAAAGATTCCTAAAATAGGTATTTTGTATTCCATATCAATTACTATCTCTACCAACATCAAAAAATATTTCATGTACAGATTTTCTTTTACATTAAAAGCAACAAAAGAAACGAAATATTTTGTAATTAAATCTTTTTCCAATTAATTTCTAAATAAGATGAACTAAAGCAAAAGATGTATTGATTTCTTTTCATTGAGTATAGAATGGTTGTAAACGTCCGAACCCTGGCAATTAAACAAAGTAAAGCAGAGAACAAAACATAAGCTTAATTAACAAGATGTCGTAATTATTTACAATAGCAGCAGCTATAAAAACAGTTAATAGAAAACAGATTAAAATTATCTTTTCAACTGATTGACAAAATGGAACAGTTTTTTCTGGGATTTCAAATTTTAATGGAATTTATTTGTTGAGTTTTGATTAAAAGACTGCAAAAAAAAAGAACTTAATTCTTTGCTATTATTTTAATTATGCCATCGTTGAGTTATTAGCAAACAACTCTCGCTAACAAGAGCTGAAAAATATATTTTTTATAGCACAAATCACAGAATTAATATTATTTTCATAGATTATATAAACATACTCACAAATAAATTACCCATTGAAGTATTTTAAATCTAAAAATCCTTTAGAGTACTTTGGCTTTAAAGCCACAGTTTTTAGATGCTGATTCAGTAATTATCTTTTAAAAAAACTACTAAACGTTTTGTTCAACACAAGAAATACGCTCACGTTTAATTTCTTTTCTAGCATCTGAGATGTGCTTTGAAACAGTAAATCCTACAAAAACAACGCACTGTTACCGTTAATCCAATTTTACAAAACTTACTCTTTATTATCATAGAACACTACCTACCACAAGGTGTAGTTATTCTTACCTGAAAGACATAAAAGAAAAGAAATATGTTAAAATCTAATATAATAACGTTTTTAATTTTTAGTTTAATGGATTCATTACATATGAATTAATTTTAATAATATTATATTTAAAATAATATTTTTTAACGCACCATATAATACCATAAAAATTCACAATATTTTATTCATGTATGATTTTTTAAATTAAATTGAAGTACTGCATCCCTTTGAATTCTATTTATAACCGATATTAATTTATTGTCTTTTTAATATTGATTTTTTTGCCATCATCGTTCACAAAGTAAACAAGTTTTGCGATGATAATGAAAAAACAAATAAAAATAAAAATTAACAACACTCATAGAGAACATCAATTTCATTTAATATCCCTCGAATATGGATGCACACGGAAACCCTCTAAACTTCAAGCCAATGCTGCCTACGCAAATAGATGGTTGTTTAATAAAATGAGCTGAAAAAAATCAGATAATAAAAACCAACCACTTTTAAGTTTATTTTTCTTATTTCTCTATCTATTCATATTATTTTTCCAAATGCCACTAAAGATATATTTGAATCATTACCATTGATAACTGCTACTGTAGTACTAGTATGAAGGTTGCAGAGCTGTTGCTACTTCGGTTGTACAACAACGAGAAAAAATGACTGATGATAAAATGCCATCATTATTGTCACCAAACAGTTCGTCAGTTCTTGCACAGTAAAAATTTACTATTTAAACACAAGATTTTTACGATTTTATTTTATTTAAATGTGTAGACAAAGTGCTGATTGCGTTAAGTATCAACACCAAAAGTAATAACGCAACTAATATGTTCTCATTCTGTGACTTAAGGCCATTAAGCAGGAATAACAATTGCAATAGCAACAGCTAAAGCAGTGACAGAAAAATTAACAGCCACAAACAATTTATCAAAAAAAAAAAAGCTTTTGAAGTTATTCATTATCCCTCATCCGTGTAATTTAATTTTTTTCTTGCACTATGGGACTGTTTTTATTTAAATAGAGGAAAATCAAATATACAAAAAACCAAAAAAGAACATTTTTTTTTTTTAAATCGCATATTTCAATAGACGAAAATATAAGTTAAAAAATTAATTCGATCATTCACTTTATTAACCGGCATGAATTTATAAATTTAAAGTTTGGTCTATATCACAGAAAAGCAATGAAATGAATTTTCCTAGTGTTCAACTTGTTCACAAATATCGCACAGAACTCATAAAAAATAACCTCCCAATTAACAACAGATATTATTCTATTAAAATAATATTCGGGTGAGAAACTTTCTGTAATTAATGTCGCATGAGTTACGTTCGAAACCCCCACTATCTCTAATAATATAATAAATATTTATATGTTAAAACTAATATAAACTGCTGGTTAAGTGTAGGTAAACATGTAAGTTTTAAGTTACATTTATATTTTTAATCCTATACTTTACCACACAGCAACGTAAGCAAAAATTCTTTGCGTTGCTTAGATTAAGTTGGTTTTTAAGTTAAAATAATGATTCAGTCTAAGATTCACTTTGAAATAATAGCACGCTAAAAAAATAAACCTTTGTGTTTTATTTCATGCTCCATGGTTTTTAGTTTTGGCTTTAATTATTTATTTCCAATTTTTAGGAAATTGCTGGGCGTATAAAGCACTCATTCGAATTCTATAAGATATATTATTTTATGAATTTAGAAATATTTTTCGACTTAAACTCATATCTATGATTTTTAATTTAGGTATAAAACAGTACATATTCTATATATACGCAATCGTTTAGAATCAGATATTAGCACCCTCACTTTAAGCTCCCAATGGCTTACGTTGATAAACCAATAATTGACAACTTTGAGACAAACAATGTTTGTTGTATTCGTTTAATACGAACAGCAATCCTTAAAAAAATGGCCCTAAATTGGACGGCTAGAATGAGCTAAATTATATAAGCACTCAGTGTAATACGTCGAGCGTTATAAAACAAAAGAAGAATAATGATCTAATTTCTTCATGTAAGAATATATAAAATTATATTGATACTTAAGACTAGTGTGACCGTTGAAAATTTTCAAAAAGTGGCAAAAGAGAGGATTTTTTTAAAATTAGCATCAAAATGGGATTTAAAAAAATAGTGGTGCCAAAAAAGGTTTTTTTTAAATTGGTGCCAAAAAGGGGCGCCACGTAATGTTAAATTTATTCCAACGCAAAAACATATATGCATATGTAATTAAAATATATTAAAAAAAATATATACAGATTATATCATTAAGCTAGAAAATAGTTGATATATAAAACATTTCTTTTTAGTATGTACAGTCAGAATTATATGGTTCCTTATTTTTGCTTTATGTATGTACGTAATTACACAATATTGTTTTACTATTATTTCTTTAAAACTGTACAACTATATTTTTTAAACAAGTTCTGAACTTGGAATCCAATCGTCCAGATCAACATCCAGAAATTTCAAAGTTGAAAGCATAGAATTGCAAGTATTTATTTTCAACCTATTGGATAATTTGTTTTTTATTAACGCTGGGTTTGAAAAAAAAACTTCCTACTTCATACACTCATAGCTTTCATCAATTATTTTACTTTCTTATTGCTTTAGTTCTGTAATAAGCGCCTTTGGCTCAATTATTACATAGCTAAATTCTAAAAAACTCAAAGCTCAAAGTAAGGAATGTCTGTATTATAATTAACAAATACTGGATCCTAAATTGGAGCCATTTTTTTCCTCGAACTCTGAACAAACAAAAGAGTGTTGCAAAACTCATTATTGCTCCAATATTCTTCTTACAACAGACTCAAAAGACAAGTATCTAAGTTAAAAATAAAAGTAAAAGTGCCATATATCAAAAAAGGGACCAAAAAGTTAAAATATATCAAAAAGTGGTAGATTTAGCTCTTTTTAATAAAGGGCACTAAAAAGTTCAAGCATTCGAAAAAGTGGCAACATGCTACTTTAGTAGAAACAACGGTCACAATGCTTAAGATATTCATTGCTGTTGTAAAATAAATACAATAATTTAATTAGAATTTAACCTCACATAGTATATTAATAGCTTTGAAACTGTGGGCTTGCCTAAAGGAAATGTTTAAAAAAAAATTAAAGTTACCACAGGAGTATTTATCAAAATATTAAATGCTTTAGTTACAAAAAGTTCTTGATAGCGCATTATTTGAAGTTTTGCCTAAGAGTTGCAATTTATTTTTAACATGCATTTACTTAGACTTTTGGCTGAAAGTTTGACATTCGCTAGGACGTTATTAAATTTATCATATTCACGTGGATTTCGAGACCCCTCACGCGGAGAAAACCCATATTTATGATATGGTCAGAATAACCATATATTGTTGCCTGTAACAATGTTTAGTTAAGGCGAACTAGTTATGGTTACTTTCAACAATACTTCAGTCACCATAATTATTTTTTGTTAACATTTTATCATAATATGGTTACTTTACACAAAAAAGTAACATGGCTGGTTTTAGCTAATAAAACCAAACCACAATATATTATTAATAATCAAAGTATGGTTAAAAGCAAATAAATATTGTTTGCTTTTACAGAAAAAATTTGGACTTGACAAAATGTTCTTCTATTTGTTTACTGATTTGTTTCTTAGCTATCAATTCCTATCGATTCATGTGAAAACCGATACAAATTGAAAAAGTTTTTTATTGTTGGTGAAAATTATAAAATAAATACCTAGCAAAAAAATTTTTGAAAAGGTAATCGAGTGTGGAATTAAGCTTAGTACTTTCCAACTAGATTGCCAACTTAACGATTTAAACAAGGCATGAGACTTTTATAATCCATTACTGAGAATCGATTACATTAATTATTGCAGGAATGAATGAGGACCATTAGTACGTATTTTAAAGTAATCTCTTTGAACATAAAGAACTAGTTTCATTTCTACTTCCTTTTTTGGGAACTAATGTAAGGTGTTTTGTAAGCGAGTAACAAAATATGGTAACCACCAAAGTAAGTCATTATGAGGCAAGTACTTTTTAAGGTAATGTCTAATTTTTTGCTGGGTATGAATATATAAACTAAATAAAAAAAGGAAATAAAAAATAAATAATTCATTTTGTGTGATTTTTTTTTTATACAAATCATATATAAGAAATAAACAATAAATGATATTTGCACTTCCGTGACTATATTATGATTAACTTACATAAGATTTCATTTTGCAATCAGATAATGACATATTAATATAACCATTGAATATTTATATTTGAAAATAATATTATCATATTTAATTTCAACATCGTAACATTTTAAGCACAATTAAAGTAATACCTCATCATTTTTTTTATTATGCTAGACAGAGATATGGTTTCAAGATCAACTTTATTATTAAATGTAACAATGCACAATGGTTTGAAAACGACTTTTTTGGGCATAATGCGGTATCTCATAAACCACTGAAGATATCTTAATAAAATTTTACGGAAACACGGCGGGGGTTAACAGTGAACAGGTAGCCCCTGGAGTGTAGGGGGACTAGGTAGGCCTAAGTAGATATTTCACATTTTATATGGAGAAACTAAAAATGTGTGTTACTATATTACATATGCGTATTACTTCTAGATTTAGAATATTATAGTGATTTTATTCGCGCTGAATTTTTTTAATATCATTTACCTCACAAGCTTTAAAAACATCACTTCAGTGATTTTTGAGAAGTAAAATACAGAATTTAAATTGGCGCAAAATCAAAACGATTTCAATGCGAATTTTAAAACATTATGAAATTGTAGAGATAGAAGCGCTCTTAATCATATGGAAAATAAAACTAAATTTAATTTTAACATATTAATTCCTGAGACGAGAAAAAATGTCCCAAGATAATGTTTTTTTTTACAAAAGTAGCTACCCTGCCTATAATAATCACGTCAAAACTTTTTTGGAGTATATAGCTAACAGTTAGCTATTTCAAATTCCATTTACATTTTTTAACAATACTTTAAGCATTTTGTTTCAAAACGTTTGGATAGGGCTGGATGGAAAACAGGTATAGTATTTTACAGAATTTTTCTTTTATCCGCATTTGCTCTAGGTTTTTATTTAAATGGTTTAAATAAAACTGCTAGTACTGAAGCAAATTTACATTACATAAGCAAAACAAGAATACCACTTGATATAAATTGATTTAATGGTTCACTTAAAATGTTTCTAGGTCCAGAAGATAACAGCTCCGTTAAAACTTAAATGTGAAATCAAACATAAAATTTAGGCATAAACAATCAAGGAGATTTAAGGAATTATTGACAGCCGTTAGTAAGTAAAAGTGTAGTGGTAGCGATCGTAGGGCTTTTGATTATTAATTTACTGATTTAATAGAATTCGATCTGAGTAGCTTTCTGGCTTGTAAAAAAAACAGTTCTTACTTTTACATTAAAGAAATAAGACCGTTTACCATACTGATTGTGAGTTATTCAAGATTTATATCAAACCTGTGAATTATTCAGAAAGCAAATAATACTAATACTAGTTTTGAAATGCTACATTACAAAAATCCACAGTTTAAAAAAACACAACATTTTATCATAATTTCAATGAGTTTAATAATTTGAATTAAAAAGAAATTATAAAAAATAAATCCACAATATTCTTGATAATTGTTCCTTCATTTTCCTATAGTTTTAAGGCAATTTTATTCTTTTGTGCCTTAAATTCCCAGTCTCAATTTATTTTATTTTACTACACAAACGCAAATAAAATCGATTAGATTTTGATTTTTTTTCATGACATTTAAATTATCCTTGAGAAGATAGATTTTCCAAGCTCACAGTCCATAGTACATTGACATAGAAAAGCTGACAAAAGGAAGCAACACACAGTGATACCAGCAACAGTATAATCATACCAGTTAAGTGCAAAAGCAGTTTGTAATAAAACTGCTGCTACTCTTACTACTTGTGGAATAAGTAAAGGGAGTTTTATTATATGACTCTGATTTACTCTCCAGACTGGCAGTTGAATGTTACATATTACAACAAATAACGAGAACAAATTTAAAACTTTATATGGAAAATAAACAACCAACAAAGTTTTATTACTACAAAAATCACACACAGAGGAAAATATGTTTTAGTATTTGTTTGCTATTTTTAGCATGGGATAAGAGAAAAAACAAAAATATGAAAAATAAACCAAAGTGACATTAAAAAAATATTCTGAAAAAAAGACAAAAGGCGATAAAAATAGAATACTTTCAAATGCATGTAAGAGCATATCGTGTTTGGTCTAGTCTTTATTAAAGTCAAATGATAGTGACAAAATTGCCAATTAGTCACCTGTCAAAGAGTGGCAAAAAAATTTGCATTTACATAGCCCATAGATTTCCAGACAATCAACAAAAACAACAAAACCTCTTTATTTTTTCAGCTGTTGTTGTGTACCGTCATCACAGTCTGGCCATATTTACACAAAAGGGAGCAAAATAAATTGAAATATTGTAGATAATTCTTTTTTGACAAAAAACAAAAATTCAAAAGGCAAAAATTTACTCTCTAAAAGTTTATTGACCTGTTGGCGTCATATTGAATGTTGGCATCTTGTATTTTTTTATACCGGTTTATTTTCTCCATTGAAAACCACAAGTTGCACCTAATGGCAACTGATGATAAATTTTAGTACGGAAATGAATACACTTGGTTTAATATAAGAACAGTGAAAAAAGTTAACTTCAACAAAAAGTAAATAATTTCAATTACTAAGAACTTTAAACTGCAAGTTATATAAATTTATTTCTGTAAAAATCACGCCAGTTGGAGTGTGGAAAATAGATAGGAAAATGTTATTTTAAATTTGAATTATATCAGCAATCATTTTTATGTACATGGCTCATTTTGTGTACTAAATTAATTATTAGATATTGCAGTTAGAATAATTTGATTGAAATTTTCCTAAAAAGGAGGCAATATTTTTTGTGGACCTTCTCTCTCTCTCTCTCTTGGAGGATATTAGATAGTAACCGAAGAACCAATTTAGTATAGCTTATCATTCATTAGATTTGCTGCTCTAAAGCACTAATACCTAAAGAAGAAATTTTAACTGCACCTGATATTTTTTTCGTTTTAGTTAATTTATTATCCAGCTGGAATGTAATAAAAATTTAAGAGCAAACATATAGAGATTAAGTAGAAAAATTGTGTTTTTAATTAAATTGCAAACTCCTGTTTAATGTAGAGAAAAGACAAATGTGAAACAAATTGTTAACTCACATGGTATTTTTACTAAATTTGTATATATTTTTATATTTTTTCAAGCAATTCATAACATTTAAAATATATTTGATTTAAGTCTCACTTGCTTCGGACTGATTGCTTCTACAGTGCTAGTAGACCCATGTTATTTTAACAGTTGTGGGTCGTCAAAAAAAAAAAAAAAAAGAAACATGACTGAAACTCTCAGTTTCGGTCATGTATGAATAATTTTATTTAATTCAATTCTGACAGAGAGCTTAAGCACCTAACTTTAAATTAAAGAGATTTTTATTTTGGTCTTCAACAAACCCCTCTTATAAATTCTGATACTTGTGAACACAAATATCATTAATTATTTATGACGCTTTGAAAAAAAAATAACATGAGAATTGAAAAGATTTTTTTTTTTTTTGCAGTTAGTAAAGAATTGTTATTTTTCATTTTTTTTCTTATCTGCTTGCAATATCAATACATCATGTGTATTAGATTTTTTTAAGATGATTTTACAATTGTTTGTTTTTTTTTCTTCCATTACTGCAACAGCTGCAGAAATATTTTCTTTCTTGATTGCCTTATGTGTTTAAATTTTATGATTCTAATATCAGATTGCATGATACATGATGTGAAGAATGTTGAAATGCAAAAAGGTATTAAATAAAATACTTACTTGTCTATTCTAAAGTGTTTGTTTAAGTTAAATGTAAAAACGAACTCAAGATTGTGCTCATAAAAGAACTAGAGAAGGAATGAAGCAACATGAAATGTTTTTTTAAAAGTGTATTGACAAACCAAGCTGTTTTTTTTTTGCTTCATATCAATTTATTTATTAGATTACATTGAGTTAAAAGATAATAGAAAACCATAAGAAACATCATCTGAATATATGCGGTAGGAAAGCAATAAAGTAATAAAAGTCTTCCAGTTTTAAAATCATATTTTTTAGAAAAAATTAAATATGATAAAAATGTAGCGTCTTGCCGTCATTTATTTAAACACATTTTTATATTCTTCACTGCAGCTGTTGTGAACTCTTGAATCCTCATTTTCGATTTAATATTTGTTATTGCTATTAAGAAGTTTATGATTCCATATCGACAACTACAGATAGCTCACTCAATGTATCTTATAAATACTTTATGATTTATAAAATCTTAAAATTGGAAAACAAGCTCAGAAATGAATGCCATTTTAAAACTTTAAAAATTTCTAAATTTCACAATAACACTTCAAATTAGATAAAAAGTGAAGATTCAAATAAATCAGAATGTTTTTAAAAAATTAAAAATTTTTTTTCCAAACAATTTATTGACTTGATTTTATTTATTTATTTTTTTATTTATTGCCCCATATACATATTTGTTTTTTTGATTGAAGTTACTTCATTAAACCATATTTGAATTGCACTACGTATTAGAGGAGACTTCGTTTTTTAGCCGAACAGTTCGTATGTGGAATAATCTCTCCGCAGAGGTCTTTCCTACCATTTTCAATGTGCAAAGATTCAAATCAAATGTCCACAAGCACTACTCTCTCTATCTCCATTCCCTTAACCTTATTTCTTAGTTCTGGCACAATGCTTTTCGTAAGTAGGGGTCATCACCTGAGTACTGGTCTTAATGAATAAGAATTATACGAAATAATTACAGGCAGGCATTTTGTTCGCTACCTTGATGGGCATGGACCCATCCTACTAATTTTTAATAGAAAAATTACCGTAACTATGTATGTCTGATCGATTAGAGTATTTAAATTTTCTCTACCTCATTTAACGCTTTGGCGAAATTGATTTTAATCAACTTTGCTTTCGCAATCGAATATATAAATTTATATATATATATATATATATATATATATATATATATATATATATATATATATATATATATATTATTATATATTTTTAGGGTCTGTATCGTAGATGGTTTATGTAAAGTTTGTACGAAATCGGACAAAGCGTTCGTGAGTTACGAATTTTCATGGCAACATATGATTTTGTCCATATAAAAAAACAACAAATACGTACGTATGCGGTATATGGATAATATTCAATGTTGACAATCATACGTAGCGAAGCACGCTGGGATCCGCTAGTAAAGAATAAAAAACAAACGCTCGTAACGGAAAAGTAAAAGGGAAAAGGGTGTTCTATTTGAATTGATTTCTCGGACTGAACCCGACTGAATAGGTAATATTGGACAAAGCAGTGATATAAAATATGCAACAATAAAATAAGTATAAAAAATATATTCAGAAATATTAGATATTATTTCAAGATTTATTTTTTTGTTTAGGAAATTTCAATATTTTGTTTAAAATGCTAAAACACCAAAAGTAAAATTAAATGTAGATTTAAAAGAAAGAAAACTGTTATATACAAAATCACGAACCAATAAATTCTTGTTTTAAAAGATTTGTTTAACCTACTTGATAATCTTTGAGTAAATTGTGTTTTGGTAGCTTTTGTTTTTTGGGAATTTTCAGTTTTTAATGATATTTTATTTCTAACATTGCAATTTTTTGTAAAATTTAATTTATTATTATTTTTTTTAATTTCTGGAAATTGTAATATTTTGCATTTCGTGGCTATACTGAAGATTAGTATGGAGCAACAACAAATGTAAAAGACGAGTTAAAAGGAGAACGACAAAGAAATGCTTTAAGTTGTGTGTGGACTTAATGGACTTTAGAAAACGGCCACATACATCTTTAAATAATTTTTCTTTTTAAGAATGTTTAGAAATTAAATTAAAAATGAATCAAAAAGCCGAAAATAAGTCAATTTTCATTCACTTATAAGATATATGGTTCAAATCCTGATTGGGAAAAAATTAGAAATTAATTATAAAGAATATATAACATTTTCTTGCTATTTTGTATTTTTATATTCCATTCTGACTGCCTTTTCTATATATTGTTAAAAAAAAATCTTTTTTTTTCCTTTACCACAAACAAGTCAATTTAACAAACTATTCAATTTATTCAAGTCTTTTTATACGTTATTTATAAATAGTCAGAAAGTGTCGAGTTCAAAAGCAGCAGAATATAAAACATAATTAGTTTAATTTAGTTTAGTCTACGGCCTTCCAATGTTACAAAGTTTTGTTTAAGTTTGATGAAATTAAATCTGAAAGTAATTTATAAGACATGACAATGACAATAATGAAAAATAACAACGACACAGTGAGCGAAGGAAATAATATTTAATAAACTGAAATAACACAATAAGTAAAAGTGTCATTTGAACTTTAGTTTGCAACAAAGTGAAAAACAACCTTAAAAGTTCTTAGTGAAAATATTAATTTTAAAAGATTAAATAAAAATAAAAATTTTATTTATTGTTCATTCACTAAACTATGACAGCTTGTCTAACTGAAAAGTACTTTGGCAAACACAATTTTTTCTAAAATTTTTTAAGACGTAATTTTATTAAATCGATAAAATTAATTTCAGTGTACCCTCAAGTATAATAATTTTGACTGTATGAGCTGGAGCACGTAGGACACGTAGTAGGCCTGAAGAGGGGGCCATCATATTAAAACGGACCTCAGTTTGTCTAATCCGTTAAATCTTGTCAATATTCATGTATCTTAAATGTTTGCAGTATTAGCTTTTGCATGCCTGGGCTTGTTCAGATAACTCTTGAATTGGTAAGCATTGATGTTCAATTAAATTTTTACCATGAGCTAAAACCTTATGTACCGCAGGAGTATCTTTTTTGTTAAGGTATCTTTAAGCAAGGTAGGAAGATTGATATTAATTGAAATCTGCTATTTAAGCTGATATTCATATAATTCGCCTTTTAGAGCAAAAACAAACAAAAAATTGCGGCGTATCTCATGTTTTAATAAACAAAAAATTATTAATGAAAAACAGCCCTAGGTACTCTTTGTTGATAAAAGTACTTTTTAGCTTAAAGGTTATAAATTTTTCAATTTGGTTAACCATCATAAAATTTAGAAGCAAAGATGAGTTTTAATGAACCACAATAATTTGCAAAACAAAACTCATGTTAATGCACATTCAACACTCCTTAACCTTGTTACCCTGCAGTTCTGGGGACAACTTTGAAATGAGACATTTTACATTTGCGTTATCATATGGAATGTAAGCGCGTAAGCCAAGCTTTATAAAAGTATTAGCGGATAGCCGCCGCTGTTCAAAAAAAAAAAAAATAAAAATTTAAACTTGATTATTCTGGATATTGTATTGCAATAATAAAAAACTTTAAGATTGGTTTCCCTCCTTTCATCTAAGTTTAATAACCGATAAAATCTTGATGTAAAGTGGCTTCATTAAATTACATAATAATAAAATTTGTAATATTATATTTGATGTTTTAATGTATTTATTTAAATGTACTATCGGGTAAGTATGTATTATTTAATATATTTATTTAACATGCAAACGACTTAATATTCTTTAAAGTGCAACGACACAATCAACGTTAGTATTCACTCTAGTCTCAAGTTTTTTGTTCATGACAAGAAAAAGTATACATTTCTTTGGTTTTCTTTTTTTTTTTTTGTTACCATTTTTTCTTTTCTCACCTTCTTATTTAATTTTATTCTTTGTATAACTTTTCTACAATAAATTATATGGTTCTTTATGTAACATATAATATGTGTGGTAAATGTAGTAGATAATATTGCCTTTAAAAACCCTTAAGCTTGTTTTGTTTTTTTCGTTGCTTTTCGATGAGAATATTATTTTCTTGTATGTCCCAGCAAAAAATATTTTCAATATTTGAAAGTAGTTTCATGTATGTATATATAGTATTTATATTGTTGCAAGTGTGTTGTGACTTTATAACTCACGATCGGTAGATTCACGAATTCGATTAATTTTTTAGGTTTTGTTCGTATGGTCGTGTAGCTGGTTTATCTTAAGTTTGCGGAAAATCGGTCGACGCGTTCGTGAGTTATGACTTTTCATGGCAACATGTGAGTTTGTCCATATAAAAAAAAACAACAAATATGTAGACACCTATAAGCGTACGCGGTATATGGATTTGTTCAATGTTAAGGTGGTGCTGTTTTAACGAACAGGGTCGATGAGAGTGCTCATATCACCCAATGGACTGGTAGGCAGATAATTGTAGTTTCGTGTATTGGCTAATCGAAATGTTTAAGTTTCAAAAGGAGAGTCTGGAGCACTATCTTTGTTACTATTCTGAAAAATGTAAATTAGGTAAAATGTTTATTATGGGATGTTCGCTTTTCGGAGCCATATGGCGTGTTGCTGATATGGAGTTTAAGCTTCGATTTGTTCTGCTTTGCGAAATGATAATTAATGTGAACCCGTTTACTAGATGCTTTGAACAACAATGGTGGTCTATCAGTTAACGGCAGCATACTCATATTCTTAACCCTTATCAATCTGATATTTAATATTGTTTACACATCCTATCAACATGTGTCTAATAGGGCTTTTATATTAATAAAAAAAAATAAATAAACGGAGTTTTAAAAACACAAACCTAAAATATATGTCAGTAACATTTTGATTCTGAAAGCAAAAATATAAAAAGGTTAGTTTTTTCGTTATATAACAAAAACACACTGTTTAATTCATAATAAAATTGCTTCACATTAAAAATAAAAAGTAAAGGCAAAAGTAATGTTTAATTTAAAATAGATTTTTAGGTCCATATAATTGATACATAAAATTCTTTTATAAAAACAACAACAAAAATAATTCAAATTGTTTATATTTTTGGCAGCATCGCTTTGCAGTATGAATTTGTGTGGGATTGCATAAATAATATCCTTTTCTTTTGTTTATGGTACTGTTTAAACTGTGTATTTTTACCTAAAAAATATCACAGATGAACTTGATTTAACATTTTGTAGATTTTCATGCATTTAGAAACCAGTCGTTAACGTAGCTGCTTCCATACGCAAAAAAACATTGTTGTGATATGGTCAGTTTAAACATATTATGTTCTCTGTAACAATGCATAGTTGCACCGAACAAACTTTAGCTGTTTCCAACAATACCATAGCTACTAAAATCATTTTTTTGTTAACATATAATCACTTTATGGTTACTATGCACAACAAATTCATCATGGTTCGTTTTAACTTAAAAAAAGTTAAAAGCACAAATAAATTTTTAGAGATATAAAAAAATAATATAATATATATATATATATATATATATATATATATATATATATATATATATAAACGCAATAGGTTAATAATAATCAAAGTATGGTTAAAAGTAAAAAATGAACTTAAGCCAAAAAGCAATTTCAATTAACTGATAAGCAAAATACTTTAAAAGTAGTTATACGTTATATTTTTACATTTAATAATAAAATGTTTACAATTATATATAAAAAGTTTATACCTTACCACGTTATTGTTAGGTAGACAACTGTGTGGTTCCAAGACCAACTATATTATTATTATTTAATGTAACAATACTACGTTTTCCTTTCAACTTTTCCCTTCTTTGCATGCAAAGTTAATTTTTCAAATAACATTTCTTGTTCTTCAACAAGTATCACTTGCAAAAATTTTTAAGTAAAAAATTGCAGGTCTGTAGTAACTGTTTAAGGCTTCTTTATTCCGAATTTTTGCTACTCACATTGAGCTTTCTCATTAAACGAAGAGAGCAAAAGATCAGCTATGTTAGGCTTTTATACGAAGTTTAATGGCTGATAGCGTTTCTGTTCAACAAAAATGATGTAATATTAATATTCCAAGTAATGAGCCTTTTAGGTTTTGCCATCAAAAACCGAGAAGCTCCGTCTTTACCAACTTGCTTACCATATTCCTCACATATCAGATGGCGTACTCCTTTTTCAAATAGCATGTATAATGAGGCATAGCATGCTTGAGCTTGAATAGATTTGTAATCACCAAAATATTTTTTATCTATAATGTTGTGAGCAAATAGGTAAGAAAGACTTAAAATAGAAACTGCATTCCTGTTCAATCAATGAATGTAACAAAAGCAAAAACAAATGTACAAGACGAAATACAGAGAGAACAGTGAAGGAATGAGTACGTTGGTTTGCATGTAAACTTCGTCTAACCAAATTAATATTGATATGAATACATCTTGTATTCTTATTTACAAAGTTAGTTGGTTAAATAAATGATGTTTACAATTACACAACTAAGGTAGATAGATGCGAAGAATGCTGATGAAGGACGTAGCGATATCGAAAGTGTAGCATTGCATTCTGCTAGCGTCTAATTTTTCTTGTTTTCTTTGGAAAACGTCTACATACATTTGTGAAATAATTTTCTTTCTAAAAAAAAAGGTTTTTCGAAATTAAAATCAATTAACTCAAGCTAATAATTAATTTCGATTCATTTATAAAAATAAATGTTTATAGTAATCTATTTAATAAGAAATAAATAGAAAATATTAGCAATTAATATAAGCAAATTAAGAGAAGTAAGAGTTCTATATTCAGATATACCGATTCTTTGCCATATATGTAATTCTTGTTTGGTGAAGTAACTCCAATCAAAAAAGCAGATATTCGGGTGACTGAGAATTAAAAAAAAAACAGAAAAAATTAAGTACACAATGGCACTTAATGGGTTCAGCATTTTTTAAAAATTTTATGGCTGTTTCTATATTACAGGCGATCAACTCGTCTGAAAAATTTATATGGAAATAACTCAAAAAACTGAGTGCTTTTCGTATAAATTTTTGAGACGAGTTGATCGCCTATAATACAGAAACAGCACATTAGTATTTCCTTAATCCGTTCAAAAGCTTTTACCTGATATCCATGTTGATATTTGAAAAACAATCGAATTTTTCTACGAAATATATTTTTTTTTGTTTGATGGTTGTTCTTATTTGTTAATCCTCTATTGATCCACATATTTGTTTTCTTGATTTGACTTACTTTATTGTTCGAAATTATAAAGAAAAGAAAAAGGCAGGCATGGTGTTTTCCCGTCGTCTCAAAGGACATGGGCTGATCTTGCTGATTGTCTATAGCAGCTCTTTCGAAACTGATGAGCTGATGTAGTGCCTTAACAAACTTGATTTCAACACAAACGCGGACGGACAGATGGACATCGCTGAAAGCATATTTGTAAAGAAAGCATATTTGTAAGCTTATCTTGTAATAACCGATACCAAATTGAAAGCTATAAAAAGCCTATTAAATTCAGGTGCTTTAAAGCCCTTAACACCTTTTCTGGAATTTTATGTAAGCTGAAAAGACATAAGTTTTTCTTAATACCAAAAACTGGGTATGCGAAAAAATTAAATCCGGATGGGAAAAACAAAAATCTGTAGCTTTCTGTTGTATTTTTATCATTAGTTTCCAATCAGTCATATACAAAATTGAACTTACGCTTAGCTACAAATTAATAATTAAATTCATAAATAATCAATTTAAATTATATGTTCTTGAGGTTCAATTAATTGTTGTGATTCTTTGAAAGGTAACAGGAAAATCAAAATTTATTAAATACTTGCTTATCCCTTGGGGGTACCTGCGTACCCATTTTGTTTTTAAATAGATGTTAATTGGGAAATTACTTAATTTTTGCTTAATTTTTGCTTAAGAACTTTTAAAAGCTTTTAGTTTTATAGTTAAACAAATTGATATATATCCTTTCTTCACGAGGGCGTAAGTGAGCAATATTATATTTACGTCCTTAATAGAAAGACAGGGACGTCAAATAGTTTGAAACTATTTTGTTAAATACTAGACATTAAAAATGACAAATAGCTAAACAAAAAAAAAAAAATTAAATATAGCTAAACAAACATTTAGCAAATTCTCCAGTACACAAAATTTTCATGGAATTTTATGTAATATATATGTGAGCAGTGTTGGCACATTACAGCAAAAGACACAGAATATTTTTTTCCAAAAAAAAATCACAATCAAATTGTTTATATCGCCGACATTGATTATTGATGTCTCGATGGCAATTTCATATTAAATTCAAACAAGAAATCAAATAAAAAATTTATTTAAAACCAGTCATTTAATTCTTTTATCGGGTAAAATCTTTAGGTTAGAGCTTGGCCTTATTTTCATAATTATGTTTTTATGCTGATCTGAATACATTTGTCTACTTCTTTCTATATTTACATATTGTAGTTTAAAGCTTACAGTTGTTTAATATCTAGTAATACAGCGATCATGGCTGTAACAGTTCGAAAGTCATGGAATGGTTAATTTTTTTGTTTTGATAGGTCGGAATTTTTTTATTCACTTAATAAGTCTAAAAGGTTTTTATCTCTTTGGCGGCTGGAGATTTTCTTGCTTTTCGTTTCGTGTTAATTTTTTTTTTCACTATGGCACTTCCTACTGCCCCATATTTAACTGGGGTCCATAGTAAAATGGTGGGATATAGCAGTCGCTATAGCAATGCTCTGAAATACTACTATCAATAAAAATTATTCGCATAAAATTTTTTTAGCTAATTACTCGCCAAGATGTACTCTTTTACCAAGCTTAGCATTTTAGCAATAATAAAAGTGACCGCGTGATATGCTACCCTAGATAAAAACTTCCCGTTTGGCAGATTTTTCTATTTATTTACTTGCCATAATTTAGATTTCAAGCTAGACTGGAGGAGCCCTACAATATTGATCAATGAGTCAATGGGTCACCTTTATATTTTAGGAAGCCTTCATCCGCGTAGTTAGTGTCTTTATTTTAAGCTTAGTCAAAAGTGATGAAGATAAATAAACAAAATTGATGGATGTAGTACTAAACACTAGAACTTGGCCTGGTACATTAAACTCGTGCTTTTTTTTGGTTTGTAATGAATTAATGGGTTTTCTGCCTGCAAGCTGCTGTAAAGTGCTCGAAAGGCAAAATTAAAAAATAAGCATTAATTTATCAATTTAAATTTGGGGGAAGGAATTAAAGGAAATTGCGCTGCTTTAAAGTTAATGGCTATTTTGAAAAGTTTGGTAATTAACTAATTTCTTTTTTTTAAATAAATACAAAGTTTCTTAACCACCAACTGCACAATGTTTGTTCTTTCTCGGCCTTTTTGCAATTACAATTCCAACAGAATTTTACTGTTCTGACATTATTTTTCAACAAATCTTGTTTCGCTTCTAAGTAGTTTCAAAGTTTAACTTGCATTTTTCTTTATCTTGGGTTTCTTTTCGTACTAAGAAAATGTAGCCGCAACTGTATAGGAGTGTGTTTTATTTGTGTGCGTGTGTGCCTGTGTGAGTGTGTTTTATTTTTATGTGTTTTAGCTTATTTACACATTATACCCTTGAGACATATGACGAGCTGAGAGATTGCATCTTTTTTCTTTTTTTGTTGTTGTTGCATTTCTACTTGCTCTTTATTTGAAGCAACAACCATTTGGTACATGTTACTGTAAAAGAAAACTCAACTGTGATAAAAAACAAAAATAAAACAAAAAAGTTATTTTTTTATTAAGTTGCTGTTTCTTCAACCACATAATATAAGTCTATTTTCTTGTATAGTTTTTGTTTGGTTTTTTTCGTGTTTTTGAACACACACACGCACACACGTTAGTGTAGTTACATATGTACGTGCTTTATTACAATATATATTTTCGTTTTGTGTAACTTTTTTGTTGTTTACTTAGTTGCAGTAACCGTTTTTTATTTTTTATTTTGTTAAGTTTGTTCAGTTACTCTTGCTTGAACAAAAATTTTATTAAATTTTTGATTTAGGCAAAACATAAGCCAAATAAAAGTAACTAATGCATCTTTAACTTTTAACCTTTGAATTTCATGGACGGGTCCATTTAATTATGACTTGGCGTCTTTGCAACTTGTATTAAATTTTATAAGAAATTATAACAATAAAAGTGTTATTTATTTAACACTTGTGAGTGCTCTGCAAAGTTGTTATTTATAAGCAGTGTATCTAAAACAGCGTAAGCTGTGTAATTTTGAGTAAAGTTTGAAGTATAAAATAAAAATAACGAATAAGTAAAAAAATATGCAAATAAAAAAGGCTAGTGGTTCAAAACCCAAAAAAAAAAAAAAAAAAATAAAAAATAAGTAGGAGTACTATATTCTGCTTTATAACCACATGTATAAATCGATATAAGAAATTCTTCCCTACCATTACATTTTTCTGTTAAAAAAAAGGGTCAAAAGCTTAGGGTTGTTATCCCAGCTAAATGAAAGCGTTGTTGTATCAAATCTAGCATAATTGTGTAGAATAAGGGGTAAGAGGTGAATAAGTAAAAGATACCCCTACAATCAGGAATGCAAACGAAAGTTGAAAAAAGATATGGACAAATTTGAGACATGCTTGATGTTTTGTCTGCTGCCTTGAAAGGCATTGACTAATTTTGCTAATTTTCAGCAGCAAAATTTTCAAAACTATATCCTCGCTACTGATGAGCAATATTGGCGAAAAAGAGTATTTTACAAATCTTTAATTTATAACAGGGTCTAGTCCTATAGCTGCAGATATTATAAAAGCCCCAAAAGACTTCTTAAAGCACAAATTATTTTTTTGACATTTCCAATCGCATATTATTAAAAAAAAATTCAATGTTATTAAGCTAATTGTACCAGGAGTTGCGTGAGTCTATTTGAACTCTTTCAGATAATTTTGAAATGGATAAGTCTTTATATTCAATGATAACCCTGTTGCTTCACCACAGTGAAACCCTTCACGAATTTTCGCTTTTTTGATATATGTGTCTGTTAGAGTATTAAAACTTACCTTGTGTGGAAGGCACAACGCACGTTGGTTAAATCTAGACGATTTTTGTTTTAATGGATACATTGTTTCCGGCAAAATTTTAAGAATTTCAGCCTTAGTATTTAAGAGATACACAATTATAAGCAAATTTTTCACGATTTAGGTACCACAACCACGAAATTTTTTTAATTTTCATATTTCATTCTTTCTTTATTTCTTAATTTCATTCACTGCTAAAGTTCAAAATTTATCACTAGTTCATGACAGTTTGTTTTTAAGATTAATTAAAATTATTTTCCAGACAGTTTTGTTTCAAAATGTTGTGTCGTTCACCAACTCCTAGAAGAAATGGAGGAAATCGTTTCTGCCTGTAGATGTTAAACTTCATTTATATTGCAGGCAAAAAGAAAAAAGAAGAAATTCCTCTTCATAATTGTATGTGTGAGGAAAAATTAATAATTAGTGTACAATCAACAGTTGGCGAATAACGCTCTAAGTTAATTTTAACAGAAAGCGATTTTAAAGATATTTGATATATACACAAATATTGATTTATTAGGTCCATTAGACAAAAGGAAGTCTACTGTAACTTGCGTATTATTGTACATTATCAATAGTGTTCGCTTAAGATTATTCTTATTGGCACAGCGCAGCGCACCGGGAATAGCTAGTTATTGAATAAATTATAACGTTTATCTAAAACATCATAATGTCTACTAACATTGCTTCAACTTCAACTTTTTAATGAGGATTTTAAAGTTAAAACTTTTAATTTAATTTTTGTATATTTACATTATAAGTTATAAATCAGTAGTTGCATGCACTAAGTATAAAAATAAAAGAAAAAGCAATTAAAATTAAATATCTTTGTCCTTCAAAAAGAAAATATTCCAAGGAAAAATATTGCAACTTTTTATTTAAAAACTATTTTAAACTTTTTTTAAAACTATATAATTGCCTGGTAACGTGGCATGAGGGCGTTAGTAAAAGAACGAAAAAAACAAGAATTTAATTTTGCAAAGTTAAAGTTTTTCTTCAGCAAAAAAAAACTTTAACCAAGTTGGTAAGCGTAAATTATAAGCTTAATTGTGTTATTTATTATAATTTTTATTTTACTTTGCAAACTCTAAAATTTAATTTCTTAAAGCTTTTATGCCACAATGAAATTTAAATTCAGTAATTTCTTTTTCCTTTTATTTTAGAAGATTCATTAAAAGGTTTTAAAACAAACACTTAGAAATAAGATTTTGATTTAGTTTTAGTGTGGGGTCTTTTGTTTTTTTTTTTTCTTGGTATAAAGTATAATGCTTGAAGAAAAATTATTATCAAAATAAAAATAAAGAAAAAAAAACAGGTGATGTGATTCAAAAGATTTTTTCTGTTAAAACTGCACTGTAAAAACACATTTTTTTCTTGATTTTATGTTTTAATCTCGGCTAAAAAGCGAATGTGCTTTTTAATTCATAGTGTCATTTACTGGCCAATCGACCACAAATAGATGAGCTCTTAATGAAAAGCTTGTTGTACCAAAAACTGGAGCGGGTTGCTTAATTTTTTTATAGCACAATACTATTGTAGTATCGATATGACAACACAACCACTAAAATAGCCCACATTACTTGGAGGCTCAAGACAGTCATTAGATTTGGATCCCCTAATGAGATACATGAACATTTTCATCCTCTGTTGCACGATCGATCGCCCTCTAAAACCTATATATGAGGGTTTTATTTCATTATTAGGCAAATGTTGCAGAAGCAGTGAAATATCTTTTAGGTCGTTTAAAAAAATCGGGTCACTTAAAAAATTCTTTTGACACCTGAAAATGTGTTCAGTCTATCGAACTTCATACTTAATTTTCATGCCAAGAACATCAAGCGCTTCTGATTCCTTCATGTCTGCACCGCCCATTATTACAGAAGAAGCACCATTTTCGGCTGATCTCACTGTTTTTCTTTTAATATATCCCTGTAGCTTATATTCTATCTTAAGCTTTTAGAACTTTGAAAGAAGTTTTTAGCAAAGAAAAAAATTACGACTTCGGAAAAACAGACGGGCAACACGTCTTCGAATATGAAACGACCGTTGTAGTACATTAACAACCTTCTCTTTTTTGAAGTCGGAAAAAGATTTTCTAAATGAAAAAATATCTGTTAAATCCTTTAATCCTTTGTTGTTTAAATACAAAAATGTTATCGTTACTTTTAATAAAATAAGTCCTTTGATTAGATGCATTATATCTTTGACTTTGTATGCAGCGGTGGAATTAGAATTTAATTAAAGTGGACCACTACGCCGTGAGTAGAGGTTTTGATATATACAGCCCTCCCCACCGTAACCCTGGCTAACAATTTCTTTGGAACGTGCTTTACTGTCAGACAAGTCTAACAGCGCAACAAACAAAAATATTACTAACAATGTCGCGGTTAATATTTGGTGGTTACATTGTACACCACATTAACCCTTGGATCTATTAAGTGGTTGATTCGGCAGTCTATTTTCTTTAAATCAGTCACTATAATCGAGCTTTTGGTTTTTATGTACACGCACCCTTAAATGGAAAATAATTTGTTATGGCACAATTACAATCTATTAAATTTTTTATTCGTTCGAAGTATATTACGATTAATTCAAATTCTCTGCCCAGAAAAAGCGCACTGTACACAGAATAACTTACGCTGATTCATTAGTAAAAGAATAGTTTGGGTTTCTATTCCATCATATTATTATCCTCAGCTTCCATTGAAATCTGTTGTTACTGAAAGTTGTTAAATTTATTTACTAGATTTAACATTTTTTTTTTATTATTTTGACATTTTTGTAAATCATTAAGAGTGCACTGAGAAAACAATATTTGTGCTAAATATTTCGAAAGTAATATAAATAATTAAATTTACGCTTACAAAATACAAATAGAAAATTAACGTCTAATCAATTAAGCATAAATATAAAATTATTATTTAAATAAATTTTTTATATGTATAAAGATTTGTATACGTTTGCGGTGTAATTATTATTATGGTCAAATAATTCCCTGGTCTAATCAAGGCAATATTTATATTCACCAAAAAAACAAACTGTGCATAATGACACACATCCCAGTTAGCATTTGGAAGATTGTTTTTACAAAAATCACCAAAGTGAGTCTTTTAAGACTACCCAAGATGACTTAAAACTGATTCATCAGTTATGCGTTTAAAAAGAGACTCGAATATAACTCCGACAAACACATAGAAAGCGACTTTCTAAAAAAACAAAAAGTACAAAAAGCAAATGCTTGAAATTCGACTGTTTTTAGAATTATTTTGGAGACATATTTAACGCAGCCTAACGATGAAAAAATGATTCAAATACATATTTTATTTTTATTTTTTAATTTTCGTAAAAATAGATACATATGTCACTTCGTAAAAAAATAGAGACACAAATGTAAAATAAATTTTTTAAAATTTTTTTAAATTCATGTTTTTAAATTTGAATTTTAAGAAAATTAAGAATTACATGCTAACGAATGTAACATTACGCCTTGACGAGCAATTGATTTGTTCGCACATGAACAAAACGTCAGCAGAATAGGTTTTAAACATTTGTTCATGTTTGTCTGCGTGGAGAAAACTGCTTCGTTTTCTCGCTGTTTGAAGCCGACATGACATCGACAACGATGGTCTACGATAGCCATTTTAATGTGCGGACATGAAATTGTTTAATGTTTGAACAAATCAATGGCTCGTCAATACGGCGTGTTATAAAAAATAAGCAAACCGTTGTTTGCAATTTTTCATTTTGAGAAAATATATTAGAAATGTTCGTATAATATGGTTCGAAAAAGACTCGCATACGGCTAGTAATATGATTAAAAGTTGACTCGAAAAAGTATCGTATTTGATTACAAGTACGATTGAAAATAGTATCGAAAATGAGTCGAAAACGAGAGTCATAAGGGACTCGTTCAGAAGAGTCGCGGCTAGGGTACCATTTTCTACCGACAAAACAATCATTTTCGACTCTAAAACGAGCGCATAATCGATTATTTTAATCGTGTCGAGGAGTCAAAAAAGACTCGAATATGATCAATAATGCTAACTGGGATACAACAAATAAACATAAAGGTAGTATGTATTTACGTACGTATGAATTGTTATATGTATGTATGTATGTGTGTATGTATACATTTATGTGTGTGTGTGCACGTATATGAACTGCAAACATTATTCCTTATAGTATGAATTTTAATTTTGCTAACAAAAATATAAAATTGTAGGAATATGACTGTCTACATTTGTATGTTTGCATGAACAAAAACATGATAAAATCAAATATTCACTAATGAACATATTTAATAAATACGCCCAGCAGGAATAGGTTAATACAATGAAATATCTGTAATTTAAAGTTTTTTTAAAATACTCTGTGTCAGAATGAAATTCATTTCACTCATATCATACGATAACTAATCAATATTCTTATCAAGAGGCAGAAATATTAAACAAAATTGTTAACGCATTATAAACTAAAAAACTGCTTAAGAAACAGAAGCTAAATTGCTTTTAAGATTTTTAAGTTTAAAGAAATTATAAATGAATCGAAATTAATTTGGGCTTAAGTTCATTTACTTTAATTTCAAAAAACCTTCTTTTTTAGGAAGAGAAATTATTATTTTTTAACTTACTTTACGTGCTTGATTCCTTTAAATATAAATATTTTATGATATACTCAAGAAATATTTTTTATTTAAAAACTACAAATTGAAATGTATTACTGCGAGGAAAGCGTATCGATATGGCCATTTCACAACTGCTTGAAAGTCTTATATTAAAACAGTGTTGCCAGAACTTTTATGTGTAAAATCTGCGAAATTCGAAAATATTTCGCGAAAAAATCTGCAAAATCTAAACCTTATTTTAAAAGTCTTCAATAAATCTTTAAATTCATTTTTCCTTTATTTTAAAAATGACAATTTATTTCTATACAACATATCTGAATATTTATGAAATAATAATAAAAAAAAAAAAACAAAAACAAATTAATTCCATTTATTACTTAAAAGGAATTATATTTGCTTATGGAATAAATAAATTATGTTAAAGTTACATAATTACATACGTAAAAGTTCTATTAGATGTTATAAACTTTATACTAAAAATTTTTTACATCATTTTTAGCAAATCTGAAGATATAAGTGCATCGAAACATGGGAAGTTTTTAAGTTATAAATAATCTTTTGTAAGCAATATTTCTACTAAAGATTCCTTTTCTAAGCGATGGCCAAGTTTTGTTTTATTTAAATTTACCTGACTAAATATTCTCTCGACATTTGCCGATGAATGTGAAAAAATCGTTGTGTTTTGGACGAACTCTGAAAGAGTTGAAAACAACTAGTACGTCTTATTTGGAATACTATTTTTTCAGAAAATAATTAACTTCATTTCTTTTTCATTTTGTATATCTTAAAAAAATTTTTTTTTTGGAAAACTGATTTTGTGTCACCAATTATGATTAAATCTAGGTTAATAAGCGATTTCATTATATTATAAAAATCAATAAATTAATATCCAATAATTTCAAATAAAATTTAATACAATAATCAAAAAATTTGTTTATATCGCACTGCTCAAAACATAAATTATTTTAGCTGCATGAATGCTTAGATATGTGCTTTCATACTTCAACGTTATAGAAGCTACCACACAGTTTTTAAAAAATCTTCTAATTTAACCCAAAAATCTTCAAATCTGATTTTTGGTAATTTGAGAGGCTAAAATCTGCAAAATGCAGATAAATCTGCACTTCAGGCAACAGTGTATTAAAAGCCAAATGGTTTAAATGAGAACTCCATTGAATCAATAAAACAAAAATACAATAACAACTGAAAAATGTTGTAAGAAAACAAGCAAAAAATGATTAAAATTAAAAACTACATTTGTAATTAACCGAAGGCTGATACAAAGCAAAAACAAAAATGTACAAGACGAATTACAGAGAAAACAGTGAAGAAATAATTTGGTTTGTGTATAACTTCGTCTGACCAAATAAATATTGATATGAATACTACTCGTATTCTTGTTTAGTTATTTGGTTAAATAGTTGATGACTACACTAACACAACTAAGGTAGATAGATATGAAAAATGGTGATGAAGGATGTAGCAGTATAATATACACAGTTCAAATCCTAAATTATTAAAATTTATCTAAAAAAAAAATAATATTAAAAACATGAATAATATTTGTCTTGCTCCCAATGGCTTAACATTTTTCCTCATATTTTTTTCTGTGAAATACCTTTTGGCCCATTCTGTCACAAAATATATTATAAGTATAAAAATAAATCCGCCAGGCGTTAGTTTGATGTACATTCTAAGGGTTCCGTATTTGTATGGGCCACCCTTTATTTCTATATTTTTTTTAACTAGTTAAAGCAGACTTGGTATAGCATACTTTGGGTAAATTCACGATATGGCCCTGTGAAACTTAAGTTATTATAAGCACACATTTGAAGTTAAATTTGTTGTAAACTTGTTTAAGAAGCGACTTAGCAATGCATACTCTGCGTGATTTATAGTCGCAGCTTATTACGGTCCAAAGAAATGACGCCAAACATGTGAAAATCACGTTACTTTCGGTATACCCTTCATTTCAGTTTTTCACTTGGTAGACATTGCAATACATCCTCTGCTTCAGTTTTCGGCCAATTACGGTTTAAAAAAAGAATACCGTATTCTTCATATTCAGTCCTTTTAGAAATACCCTATAATTTCTTAATATATTTTTACAGCGTCTTTATTAGGATAACCTTTAATTTTTAGTTTTATTTTTTCTACCTCTTGCTATAGCGCGTATAACTTTAATGACACCGCGTAAATTTGACGAATCTGCCTTTCGTAGTAGGGAAAAATAGAAATATTTTGGTGAATATTACTGTTTTTTGAAACTTCTTAAAATTTTTGTATTTGTTGTAGTAGTTACATATCTTTTGTAAAAATTTCAGGAGTCTATTATGGTTACGGAGACAAAGGGCTGTGACAGACGGACATAAATTGTGACGAAAGCAAAAGGGGGATTTGTCACAGGATATTTTCTGATTCCAAGGACACTTTTTGAACAATTTAGAGCTACTGGGCTAAACTAGGTTTGCTCCATTAAATAAATAAAAAAAATTAATAGTGATGACTATGAAATGTAAATAACTCGTTATAGAACTTGTTATTCGGTTATTTTTCATAGCATCTATGATCAAAATAAACAAAATATATTTTTTTACTTTTTAATTTATTTCCCAATAAGCAATGACTAAAAAATTAAATAAAAGGGTTCCTTTGCTTTGCATTAATTAAATATAAAGAGAAAATCTCATTCGGTTTTCGGGTTACTAAAAAAATTGCTTTTTAAAAGCAATAACTAAAGGAATTGCCAGGTCAAAATGGGAATTGCTTAAGGCGCTTTTAGTCTATTGAATTGCTATTGCGCGTTTTTTGATACGAATTTAAAAAAATATAATTATTAGACAAAATTGTTTAAATTTTTGACATAAAAAAGGATTTTTTAGCTCTAAGCCTCTTACTTGTCCTGGCTGGATATAACTAATTATCCATCTCCTGTTAAACAAATTAACATATTTGTATCAGCGCTATAAGCCATCATAAATTTAATATGTATTTGCGTGGGCTTCAAGGTGCGCTAGCATCTCATCATTATTTTATTAAAATTTTTTAATAATAAAAGCGGAACAGTGATAATATTTAAAGTTTTCATATCCTCTTGCCCCTTGGACACGTTCTGAAACTCAACTGATTTCCTTAAAGATCACTGCAAGAATTAAAACCTTTACAAAAGAAGAGGTGTCAGCCATAAAAGATTACATATTATCTGACCAGATAAATAAATTGAAAACTTTAACAAAATTCGTCGAAATGTTCCCTACTGGTTGATATAAAATCAAGGTGAAATCTAGATTTGATTACCTTGTATGAGTAAAAGCAAAAATAAGGCACAAATAACCCAAATATAGCTACGAAATGACGTTGCGAAAGGTTGAGTTTGTAAAAAGGTCCATAATAGTGACGGCATTGTCAAAATCATCAGATCTAAAAGCAAATTTTCTAAAGACGAGTTTAAGAAACTTTAAAGAAGCAGGTCATTTCAAAATGTTTGCTAAAATTCATTACTTCTTTTAATCACAGGGTACGTAAATATATCTACTGGTGTGTATTTATGGACTTTTATCCGATGTGTAAAATATTAAATCAATAAAAATGTATAAATTTAAAACCCAATATGTTTTGCAAATATTTATCATTTTTATCAAAAATAAAAAAAAAAATAAAAAAAACAATTGTAATATACACATTTGATAAATATACTTTAGATACTCTCAACCACTAGCATAAACTATAATTTATGTTGCAGCATAACGAAAGAAAGTGAATTCCAAAAAATCTCAACTCAATTTATCGCTTAAAATGGGAATTATTGTGACTTTTACTTGTAAAATAAAAATAAAGTCTTAACAGCGCTAACACATTCTGAAAGAAGAACATAAGTCGAACAAAGTTTAGTAGTTCGGACACAATAGTTCCACAGAAATCGGCCATGTTTTTAGTAGTACTAATACTCCATTATTAATGTCCGAAAATTAGTTTTTTTATATCTGATGAAAAAAAAAAATATTACACAGAAAGAAAGATGTAATTTTAAATTTAAATAAGCTCTTCTTACTTTTAGCTTAAATCGTACGTACAACAATTGAGCGTTTTATTTATTTTAAAATTAATTTTGATGCGCCTCTGGCGTAAAGCAGGTGCAATAAGTTGAAGCATGCTTTTATATTACTTTACCGTTAATTTTGTTATGAATACTTATGGCAGCCAAAAAAGAACTTGTCATATATTTTTCTGAAAAGCAAACTCTTTGTAGAGTGAATAGTGATTGCTTGAGTTACGGCGTCTGAAGTAAATGTTACTTAAGGTTAAGTAGCATCAAATCTGTTTTCACTAATTTCCGGCTGAAGAGAAATCAAAAATTTGCTTTAAAATTATTTCCACTTACATTTTTCAGCTAAAGAGAAACTCTGTTGTATAAAAAGTGCGTGAGACTTCAAAAAATAAAGAAATGAACTGTTTAACAGAAAAGTATCATATGAAAATTTGTTTTTTTTTTTGTAGTTTTAAATAAAAAATAATCCATGAAAAGATAATGTTATATTTAAATTTAAAGCAATAAAGCAAAACAAAAGTTGATTAACAGAAAATTATCATTTTATTCTAATAGCAAAAAATTATTTTATTTTTAAAAAATTTGTCGTGCTATTTTTTAATTACCCAATTTAATACTGATTATTGATGGTGAAAGCAATGCCATGTCTTTACCACTTATTTAGCTTCTCAAGCATTTTTAATAAACTATAGATTTATTTTTTATATTTTTTAAAAATAAAATAATTAAATTAAATATTCCCGTGATTAAATTTAATATAGAAAATTATTTCCCTGAACTTTAAACTCAGAACTACAACTACAACTAACTGCAGACAGAAAAAATATTTTACAAAGAGTTTTACAAGTTTAAGTGTCCTCAATTTACCAATATTATATTGTTGCTGTTTAAAACACGAGAAATAAATGCGCAAAAACTAAACTGCGGTTAATTAAAAACTCCCCTGCATTACACAAAAAAAAAAAAAAAAAAAAAAAAAAAAAAAAATATATATATATATATATATATATATATATATATATATATATATATATATATATATATATATATATATAACAATTTGTGATATTTTTAACCGACTTTAAAAAAAAGAACGAGGTTATACAATTCGGCTGAATGTTGCTTTTTTTATATTTGTGCCTCCAGAACTCAGTCATTTCTGATCCGATTTTGAAGATTTTTGGTAATATAATAGATTATGTTACATTTTAAAAACAGTTCATAATCTTAAAAATTAAAGGGTGTCCCCATACAACATACATATTTTTTACGTGTATTATGAATTGTAAAGGGCACTTCTGTAAAATTTAAAATGACTTCGTATTACTATAGCTCCCAAAAACAAAAAATTATACAAAAATAAATCTAAAATTAAAGGGTGCCCCCATATTGATGTAAATTTACTTACATGGACCTATCTTTTAAACCGTTATAGACAAAATTTTGCAAATTAGACAGAATGTCGATTGTTATGGCCGTTGTAGTAACAGCTGATAATATTTAAAATTATAAATTAAAGAGTGCACCAGTAGCTCATTTAATTTGGTATATGGCCATACTTTAAAACAGTTGTATACAGACGATTGAAATTTACAAAGAACCTGTATTACTAACTCTCTATAACAAAAAGTATAAAATTTGGATTTGGAAATAAACGGGTTTTCAAATAGTTGATATAATGTGGGGTATGTGGAAAGACTTTTGAACCGTTATAGACAGACAACTGAAATTAACAAGGGACATGTTTTTCTAAATCCGCTGTAACAAAAAGCTTATAATTTGAATTTAGAAACTAAAGGGTATTCCCAAAATTAATGCAATTTGTTATATATGGCCGTATTTTTTGAACCGTTGTATACAAACACCTTAATTTTAGACATAATGTCCACTACTTTATTTGATATAATAAGAAGTATAAAAACGTTTTATTGTAAATTAAATAGTTGATATAATCAGATTTAAATGGGTAATCTGTTGAACCATTACAGACAGACGGTTGAAATTTACACAGAACCTGATTGCTAAATCTACTACAACAACAAGCATATAATTTAAATTTGGAAATTAAAGAGTTACCCTATAGTTGCTATAATTTGATGTTTGTTGCCAAAATATTGAACAGTTGAAAAAGTATAAAGTTTGGAGTTATAAGTGTGTCCCAATAGTTAATGTAACCTAATTTATGTGACCATACACTTGAGCTGTTATAGGCAGACAGCAGAAATCTGTTTTGAAATCGGTTTTTTTTCACAAGAATTATATTCTTCTTCTTAAACCCATCTCCATAGGTAGAAAAGCGTACATCTAAGTTGGCTATTCCGTTTGTTATTTCCACAATATCCATTTCCGACCCCATAAAGTATATGTATTCAGAGTTCTTATAAATAGCGAAGTCGATTGAGCGACGTACGTTTGTCGGTTCGTGTTTTTGTTGAAATTTATCTTGCCAATGCACTAGGTGAGCTAGGGAAAATTTAAATAAGCCAATCGATTAGTTATAGTTTCGAAAATTATGCTATTGAAAATCGGCATGATCGTCCATGTCCTTCCAGGCGGCAAAACACCCGCCTGCCACCAATGTATTCATATCATTTGGAATATATCTACTTACTAAAGTAACTCTTCAAGAAAGCAAGTATGTGAGGCGGTAGAGAATTAAAAAATTAAAAAAGTGAAAAAATTTACGCTCGCCCTTATTTTCCGAGTTATGTGTCGCTGATTTTTTCATTGGAAAGTACGATTGTGCACCATATGATCGTCCATGTCCTTCCAGGCGGCAAAACACCCGCCTGCCACCAATGTATTCATATCATTTGGAATATATCTATTTACTAAAGTAACTCTTCAAGAAAGCAAGTATGTGAGGCGGTAGAGAATTAAAAAATTAAAAAAGTGAAAAAATTTACGCTCGCCCTTATTTTCCGAGTTATGTGTCGCTTATTTTAATTGGAAAGTACGATTGTGCACCATATATTTTAAGATATCAATATGGGTATCAGTTTAAAGCTGTTGAAAAGATCTTTAAGGAAAAACAAAAACTTAAAAAAATGCTTATTCCATAAAGAACCGATGAAATTTTTTTATAAAATAATATAAAGTACTTAATTTTTTTTTTCTTATTTATTCTGTCACCCCAATATTTGCTTCTTTTTTTTTTAATTAAAGTTACTACACTATACTAAATTTACATGTTTGGTGAAGGGTATATAAGATTGGACATAGCCGAATATGGCACTCTCACTTGTTTTTCATTATCTTTTAACTGTATAAAGGAGACAGGAAAAACTCGATCGTACATATTAGAAAAAAAAATTAAATCTATTCTTGATTATTGTTGTTTTACTATGGTTTTTTTCACGGGCACTTGCGCAAATTAATTAATAAAAGGAAACAACGGGAACATCAAATTAAAACAATCGAACTTTAAAATTATAGTGCTAATATCCCGACTATCGTCATGAAAACCACATACTTCAAATTAATAACGAGGTCTGTCACACACAAACTTTTTTAACTTTATAGTAGTCTCTCAAAGGATGGAGCGTAGAGAATTTCTTTTTAAATATTAAAAATATAAACTTAAACTATTATTTTGTACATGGTAAGAATTAACTTTTATGACTAATTGCGATTGTGAAACTTGGGTCTATAATAACACTCTTGGTAAGGTCCACCTAATATTAACTAAAATTAGCTCAGTACCATAAAAATAAAAGAAAAACCACACAAATTGTTTACGTGTTAAGATTATTTCGATCTGACTCCTGCATATAATTTTGGTTACTTTAGTTTTTTTATATGTATGAATGCACACATGTTTGTGCATGTTACTCTTACAAAAATATAGATTCATTTAATATTTAAATCTGTATATTTATATATTTATTCATTTTCACTCCTGAGAGTAGCAAAGGGCCACAAAAAATCTATGATTTCATAGAGATTTAAGTAATTTTTTTTAATATTTTCCATTTAGAATTAAATATTCGTTTTATTTATTTTTTATGTTATTATTCGTATGAAACACATAAATTACTTAATTTTGTTTACACAACTTTAACTTTTATTCAAATTGAATATTATGCAATATGTTTTGTGCCTGTATTCAAAATAGGATTCGGTAAATGTATGAAAATAATAAATACAATTTGTTTTTATTTCCTATTTAAAGTCACATGTGTGTTTTGTATTTTTATAGAACATAAAGAATTTAAAATTTGTGTTCAAAAAGCGAAAAAAAAGAATTTAATTAAAGATAGTTTTGTTACTTAAAAAAATAATAATAAAAATAATTGTACATTACAATCAACTGAATAATTTTAAATCAAACACAAGTTCATAAATAAATTTTTAGAACGAACTGATGCTTTCATTTTAATTTCTTTAATATGTGCAAAGTAAATATTTATTTTTCTAATTATATTTTTAATATGTGCAAAGTAATATTTATTTTTCTAATTATATTTTTTTCTAATTATATATTATCGAAGTGAAGAGGTAAAAGTACTTGCAATCTTCATGGCCGTTATTATTTAAAATTTTAAACAAGATTTAAATTTTATGCCAGACAGACGAGTGAAAGAAAATTTGCAGCATAAAATTAGAGAACAATGCGTTTTAATTTTTGTATTATATTTTAAAAATAATTAAATTCTATTAATACCCTTTAATGTAGTTTTTGATTATTGTTAATTCTTTGGCATTGGGGAATAAGGTCTTAAGTTAGAAATTGTAGTTTATCGTAATGTTAAATTAAATACTATTTAATTGTTGGCAAATAAGCATAAAATTTGTTTGAAAAGAATGTGATAACCTTTTGTAAGCTTTGGTAATATTATAACATTTTTTTTAAATTTATTAGCATTTACCGTTTTTTAGATGTCTTAAGTCCTTGGGGTCCTCAAATTTTATAACATTTATACAAGTTTTGCTTTTTTGTAAGAATTGAGCTAGGAAATAAAACGTTGTTATTTAGTTAAAAATAGGAATCAATTAATTCATTCATTCAAAAGCTTGACAAATTATTATAATAAACAATATGAACAATTTAATAATTAATAATTATAAAGTAATAAAACAAAACAAAATAAAAACTTCAAGTTGTCCCTATTTCCTCTTCTTCATCCACCAAATCAGGATCATCATTTACAGCGGTGAAGGAAGTTGGTAAATTTTTATAAAAACTGTAGAACACAGATGGTATCAAGCTTAAAAGAGAGCTCAAATTCCTTTTTTTCTCCTCCGATATAGGGATCAAAGTTTTATATTTTGTTAGGAGTGGAAAAATCTTGAAATCTTTGGAATCGTTCAAACTGTGTTTGTAACTCACTAAGCCATTCTGCACTATGCCAGGAGAACTTCTCATTTAAAAGTATTTTTTTTTCTGCATACTAAAGTGACTTCAACAAAGCTGCAAAATCTAAAAATATTTCCTGCTGCATTTCGTGCACGTGTAATTTCTTTTTAAGACGTGTTGTTCTTACAAACTGGTACCAATCATGGGGCTGGTAAACTGTTGTTTTTGCTCTTTTTTTTGTTTTTCAATCATGGAATGATCCACATCACATTCCATATGCGTATGTCCCGAAACAAGGAACATGACTATTTTTGTTTCCCCCCTATCTTGATAATTTTTGTTTTTCAGAGATTTTATTCCTCTTTGATCGGCCTTAGTAAAGCCGGATGTGTTAAGCATTTTATTTTTAATGACATTTGATACGAACTTTTCTGTTTCGTCTAAAGTTCTACTAAAACAACCCTTGCACACCGAAGTTATTTTCCTATATTTTAAACTGTAAGCTTTACTTTTGCGAGAAACCTCTTTTTCTTTAGCACTTATGAGGTTTGCAATGCAGTTCCCCTTTTATCGTGATTCCCAAGCGACCAGTATTTGTCAAAAATAATTTCCCTAACTTCTTCTTTAAGAAAAGAATTGCATTTTTTCCTGCATTGTTTTAAATTTCGTAAATGTCTTGCCTTAATTACTTTGCCATTGACAATTATATAACTTTATCCACTATAAATTTTTTTAATTGTTTGTTTCCGTATGCACCTGGAACACTGCTTACCATTATTTCCGATGTTATCAACTGATACGTCAGCTGATGGACTAGTTGCAACTGTGTTTGTTTCGCTTACACTGGTTTCTTCTTCTGATGCAAAATCCATATCCATAACGCTACCATCGAAATCGAGATAGGTAGAACTCGCGAGGACTCAGGTGAAGCAACTGAATAAAATTTAGCGTTTCCTTATAAAAAGTTTATTAAATTCTTAATTCATATTACTGACTATTAACAAATATAGTACACTTTCTGTAGTTTCCAGGATTTGCTAAACCTACACTCATTGTAGAAAACTTATTGTTAATTATTAAATTGCAAATTGAAATTTAATAATGTGAACCCAATTCAGAGAAATGTAACTTCATTCCTTCAATTGAGTATTGCGATTCATATGTAGAATAAACGCTAGGTAACTAGATAAGACTTTTTTTTTTGTTTTGTTTAGCGATTTTTGATGTAGCGGCAGGGAATAGTTTTCAATTGCATTAAAGATAAAAGACTTAAGTTGACTTATGCCGTTAGAAGAATATTAAATGATTCAATGGCGTCGGTCACAAAGACTTAAGTCAACTTAAGACCTTAATACCACACAAAACACGAATTTTTCTGACTTATTGCCTAAAGCGAATATGATTACGGATGGATGTAGTTGTGCTAGATTTTATTTATTTATACCAAACAAAAGAGAAAAAAAATGAGCTAAACCTAATTAAAAACTCAAAAAGCATTCTTTTTTTTACTGAAGACCTTATGCCCAAACGTCAAAGAATTAATAATGAATAATTTAATGCCAAAAAAAAAAAACAAATGCATTAAATTTTAACTTTTTGGTGCGTATATGAGACAGGGGTATTGTTTCGTCACACTTACTTGAAAATGAGCAGGATGAAACAGTGACTATTACACCCAATAAGAGCCGAAAAATATAATAGAAACATTTTTACTATTAAAAATCTGTCAAATATAACCATAATTATTATCATAATATAAACATAGATAAATACAATATGTCCATGAATATGGTGTCGTTTTCGTATAGGCATAGTATCAATTATGAAAGTTTCGTAATGTCGCTTAGTGACATTATATCACTTTCTCTTGTGATAAATTGCCAATGAACATATAGCCCTTGGATGATATGAAATGCCGCCATTTTTTATGAAACACAAATTTTTAAATTAAATTTTTTAATTTTTAAATCGAAAAATAACTAAGAGTATAGTTTTAAATTTTTGAGCACATTACTTTAGCAGCAGTTTATCAGTTTTTTGTTTATATCAAAACAAAAGTTTGCATTTTGTTTTTCGTGGAAGAAAATTTATTGTCATTATGGCATAATTTATTAAACTATCTATTAAACAAATCTTAAGATAAAGTCGTGATAGAAACAATAAATTGTTTACATAGTTCAAAGCTTCAGGATATGCAAACATTTGAAAACTATTAGTTTCAAATCATTTTTTTCTATCAATAAAAACACACATTTTAACATTTAAATCTTTTGTATCCTCGTCAGAAAGCAGACATTTTTATTAAATAAAATCACTGAAACAAATATTTTCGCTTCACCCTAATACTGAACAATGGATGTTGCTGTTGTTGATGTTTGTCATTCATTAATCGAGGTATAAATTAAAATAACGAAAAACTTTATGCAAAGAACAACATTTTAGAGTGCATTGTGCACAACGAATAAACTCATAAATATTTTTAAACTTAAAAAATAAACTCCAAGAGGAAGAGTGGCCTTCTCTTGTACCCAGGGTAAAGAAAAAAGAATACTGCTATTCAGTGTTGTCAATTATGGAAATTTCTCGCCAAACGTCGCGATAAAAAATAAATTTGACTAAAAAAATTTAAAATGGGGAGAGGCGAGATTCTTAACGATATTTAAAATACTTGGTGAAATTTTTGGCTATATTTTATGATTTTCTATATGTTAATGGTTGACTAAAAATGCTTATATATTAGTGAATTAACTAAATTCGCTTTGACGTCCTCTATTTTTACAAACCGTTTTATCTGCCTTGTATATACAAATATACATATATTAATTTTTGAATAAATATCAAATGATAAAGGCGCTTAAAGAAAAACGCATTGAGATAAAAAATTTAAATTTTTAATATTGGGAAATGACACCGACCCAGAAAAAAGTAATAATAAAGAAAATAGTGATAAAATAATAAAAAAAAATTCAAAATAAGTTTTTGGATATGAACGGCATTGATTTTGGCACAAAATTTCAAACGTTACAAGAAAATGTTTGATCGGTCAATTTTCAAATTAAACTTTCTGCAGTTGAAACAGGTTTTAAACGATTTTGAAACCCTAACTACACACTTGGTGTTAATTAATAATATTACATATTTTTTATATTATATATATATATATTTTATATTATATATATATATATATATATTAGCGATATTTGGCGATATTCAGCAACCATTTCGGGAGCAAACTTGAAAAAAAACTGGCAACACTGCTGCTATTCATAGTAGAAGTGTAATTAGTATTGTTGTATTTACAATTTCTACCACTCGGTTTGTTATTATTTTGCTTTTATAGTTATTTTTCTTGCTGTTGTTGATGCAGTTTGCATAAACGACACATTTAATTTAAATGTATTTGTACGCATCATTTAAAAATGATTGCTATCTGTATATGTATGTGTGTGGACCAAAAATAATATTTATTTAACATATAAAAGAATATAACTGTATAACCATTTAAATAATTAAAAGGCCATTTAATTTATTATTAAAAAACAAACACAAATACAACATCAGCATGCATGTTGGCAAACATTCTCGAAAAAAAAATGTACACAAACAACCGCGACAAATATGTATTATTTAAACAAAACAATAAAATTTTTTTCTTAAAAAAAATTCAAATAAAATCCATGCATAAAAGTTATTGCTTTTCTGTTGTAATAAATTAAAAAGTTATTAATTTCAATTTTAAATTAATGCCACTTTTTAACAAATATTTTTACTTAATGCTTTGATAAGTGAAAATAATACAAATTAAAAAAAAATTAAATAATATTAATACAAAAGGTTTTTGTTTTATTTAATTTACAAAGTGAAAGCAAAAGTTCATTTGTTTGAAAGATTTATAAACGAAATCATTTGTAATCCTTAAAGGACTTAAACATAAATGAATTATTAATAAGTTTAATAATTTACGATTGAATTATTGTACGATTGCATAAACACAAAAATCGTTTTACTGTTATTGTACATACTAACGTTAATTTATGACTATAAAAAATTGCATTTTTAGAAATTACAATAGATTATTTAATTGTTTCAGTTTTAAATTAGAACACATAGTTTTACTGTCAAAACACATTGTGCTTTATAACTACCTGCAGAAATGGTTATTTTCTTCATTTTAAATCTAAATATAAACATATTTTACCTAAAAGTAAACGTTTGGAATTTTTCTGTTCAATAGGCTTTTCATATAATTTCACTGCACACTCGTATTTAAATGAATTTATATTAGTTTTTACAAATATTGAATTCAGAGAACGGTTCTACGTTTTATTTCATTTGTGTTGTTGTATTATGAATCGAATTTTGTAAATATTACATTAAACTAATTCTGTTTGTTACGGTTACAAAGTATGCCCACATACATAAAGTTACATTAACTATTGGGACACCCTTATATTCCATCTCGAAATTTTATATTTGCTAAAGCAGACGTTTTACTACCAATTGTTGTTAATTTAACCCGGGTACCTAAAACTGTTCAAAAATATGGCCATATACATTAAATCTAATCAACTTATGAGGCACCCTTTAATTTAAATTTTGAATATCAATACTTGTTACTATAACATTAATTCTCTCCAATTTTCCAACGTTTGTCTACAACGGTTAAAAAGATAGGCTTATGCAGCTTAATTTACGTCACCAATGGGACACCTTGTTATTTTTAGATTTATTTTTGTATTATTTTTGTGGCTTTGGGAACTATAGTGATACGCAGTTTTTTTTTTCAAATTTAAAGTGAAGTCCTTTACAGCTCATAATACACGTAAAAACATGTATGTTGTATGGGGAAACCATTTAGTTTTCAAGAGTATGAACTGTTTTAAAATGGAAACAACATGTAAGCATCGCCTTTTAAATAAAGAAATAATTTTCAAAATCGGTTTAGAAATAATTGAGAATTAAGGGCACAAACAATTCCAAGATAGGCCTACACACAAAGCGATCCGTACCATGTTTCAGTATTTAAATTAAAAACTTATCTATTTGTTATTTGTTGTTGAATTACAAGAGTTAAGTCAATTATATAAAAAAAGAGAACTTCAATAGGAATTTTATGCTAGTTATGATAGAGACAGTCCAACTTTTATACAAATTTCAAATATTTAAAAACCGTAGTTTCACAGATAGACCGATTAAAATAAAGGTACTTTGTTAATCTTAAGGTAAATCTTAAAGCAAGTTTAAAATTTTATATTTTTCTTTTCTAATTTATTAAGCACTAGGTCAGTTTTATAAATAATAAAAATTTTTATTATTTATAAAACTGACCTAGTGCTTAATAAATTAGAAAAGAAAAATTATTTAAAAAGGTCAAAGAAACATTTACATATAATTTAAAATTTTATAGCTTTCTAATGTATAAGATTTCAATATGTTTATACTTTAAACATAATTATGGTTAACAATGATTATGTCAGACAACAATATGTTTTTAATAACAACATAAAATTCCATCATGGTAGATTGCCCTTACAATATGTTTCACACAATAATGTTTTTTCTTCGCAAAGTATGGTTCACAACGAAATAATATAAAGAGTATTTTACTGGTTTTGGAAACCATTTTTCCTTTCCGCCAATGTGCTTCTTTCTTTTATTCTCTAGACTTCTGTTAAACTACGAACACTATCATATCGTGATTATAACAATATTAACCACTCAATGTTTTATATTTTTTAAAGGTGATAAATAAGTTTACAATTTAATTATCACTACAACATTTATTAAAACAATAATGCTAATACATCCATTTCTATACAGATACAATATTGCAGAATATGTCTTACCAAACCAAACTAAAAATTAACGTCTAAATACACTAAATGTCAATGGCAACTTAGTTTAAGAAGCGGTGGCCAATTAAGACATAAACAGACAAACACTTAAAAGCTATAAGTGTTTTAGACAAGCAAAATGTAATAAGAAAAATTTGCCGTTGCGTTTTTGGCAGCGAAAAAAAAACGCCTTGAATTTGTGCATTTTCTCAAAACCTTGACTTCAATATATGAAGGAGGAAGAAAATTACAAAATGTTATTTTCACAAGTAACTAACGTTTTCACTGCAATTTAAAAATACATACAATCTAGAAATAAATTTTAAATAAATTTAAATGTAATTTTATAACATGCGAGTTACTTTACACCTGAAATTTGGAATTTGTTTAATTAAATTCGAATCTTTTTATTTTTTGTTAAACATATTTAAGACTTAAATTTATTTTAGAAAAAAATTTCTCACTAAACTGCCCTTCTTTAATAATTATTATCTTTATAAGAAACACGTAATCTTAACAATAAGCAGACAATATAGCAAGACTTACCCCTTAAAAGTCGTTATAAAGTATCCGTACGTACAACAATAACATTTGTTTTAAGTTAAGTAAGTATGAAAACACAAAACTTAGTAGTTAGTGTTCATTAAATATTTAATTAAAAATTATAACAAAAACTGTTGAAAGTACACAAACGTGTCAACACTACAAGAAAAATTATAAACAACAACAACAACTAAGTAGACAGAAACACTTATATACTCACGCCATTTAAAATTACCTCGAAATAAATATTCATATTTTTATATGCCAAATAACGCAGGTGTATACGTAGGACCTCCTCGAAGTTCCCTAATTGTTTTTACTTTTTTTTTAAAGGACAGTGCCGGTGTCGGTGTTAACTGTAAGGGTCAGCCTATAAAGGTTAACAAGATGAAACCATAAATCTGAAAGTCACGTATTAATATTAACACCCATTAATGTGTTTCTTAACTTTAGCGTATGTTATTAAGGCATTATCTAGGCATTTAAAAAAATCGTCAGAAATTCAAAAACCAATCGTCATAAGATTCCGAAACCACCATCAAAAAATCGTTATAGATTAAAGTTTTAAAATGTATTTTTATTTTATCAGCCTTCTGATTTGCTTTGTTTGTTGAAGTAAAATATTGGTCCACTTAATTTAAAAATGTGTCTTTCTGTGTTTAGTAATTTTAATTAAATATTTTAAGTAACGTTTACACTACAACATTTTTTAGAACTTTTATTTTATTAAAATGTTTTATACCTAAAAATACTCTACTGTAAATTTGTTCAGCTTTTTATAAAGAACTCGGAAAAATTTGGGTACAAAATCAGGTGGAAACAAAAACATATTTCTTCTTAGAACTTAAAAAATATCAATTGTGAAACTGCATTTTCAATCTTACTGACCTAGACAGCTATTATCTTAAACAATTGTTTAAAATAATAGGTGAAATTAGCAGACTTAAATTGTTTATAAATGAGTTTTTAAAATCGAATCTTTTTTACTTGAAGCATTATTTAATATTACAAACAACACAATTTCTACTCAAATCGTTTTGAACTTCAGGATTCACTTTACTTTGAAAGTTTTTTTTTATAGATCCCACGCAACATTCTTCCTCTGTCGTAAATTTATTCCGATATTAAGAATTTACTTTTTATTTCTTTAAATTATTAGTTTTAAATTTTATAACAAATAATTTAGTTTAGCTTTGGTTCGTGTTTCTATTTTATTTTTTAATTTACTAAAAAAATAAAATTATGCCCATCTGCGATTGTTTTCTAAAGAAAACAGAAAAAACTAGGCACCATCAGAATAGAATGCAGCATTTTCTGTTTCACTGCATCCATCATCAGAATTCATTGCATCTATCTGCCTTAGGTTGTGTACACTGTAAACATCATCTATTAAACCTAACAATTTTGATTTCCATATATTGTGTTATTTTTTATAAATATACTTTTAATAAATTCGTTAAGTGCCATATTATATTACAAACTATAAATTTTATGAAAATCTTCACTTTGATAAGTTTTATATTTATATTTAATATTCTTAACCCAAAGACAAAGTTCATTTATCATATATATTGTTACGTTTTTTCCTCTTTAGACAAACGAACGGATACTTTTGATTGCAAATACCACTGTGGCTCATTATTCTGTATTCAAACTTTACGGCTCTCTCTAGCTATACTTCTTGATCCTACCGGTCTTGTGAACCCTTTGTCTCGTATTTACTAAACATTTGATGTTGCTACAAACGCAGCCATCCACGCTACACTACAGTGATACTCCGGCGAGACATGAACTACTCGATGCCTTGTTTAGTAACCTTAACCATCCACAGACATCTCCACTACTCGTTTTATCCAAGCCAGTCATCCCCTTTAATCCAATAGCCACAACACACGTCTGCCATACACTGTTGTTATGCTGTTACACTTCCCTGCGGTAACCGCTACCGTTCTTACTTTCTGTTATAAAGGGCTTCTTGACAATTATCTGTTACTCTTATATTAAACTTGACGTCTCCACTAAATATCTGCCATAGCTTCACACAATAATTGTCTTTTGCCTCTCGGGAGGTTTGTACTGCTGCTTCTTAATTTTTAATTGCATTAGAGCAATTATTATTTTCTGTTGTAGGCATATCCGAAGGCGGGAACGAACTCACGATCTTCTGTTTTACAGTATGCACCTCTACCAACGCAACAATCGAGGTTTCTCAACTTTCGTTAGCTAATTGTAGTATTATTCCATACACACACCATTAGTTGAATTTACCTATTTACCACGCTCATACGGAAACAACAACAGGGGTTGCTAGATATTATTTTCGTAACAATATCTTCCAATTTTCTTCTACCATATCGATGTCATTGTTACAAGCAGCAAAGGTAATTATGTACATTTTTAGGGCGTTGCATAATACTTTAATTCGAAGAACTACCACGTGTTGCTTAGATTTAAAATTGCTTAGTAAGTATGTTGTTCCTTGAGAACATTTTAGAAAATTGATAAACACATGACTTTGTAGAGTGATAATATCACAATTTTCCACCTTACTAATACTAATATGAGTAGACTAGTATAAATGATACCAGATAATCGTCAAGTTACATGAAGTCTTAAAAACAAAGTCGTGAACGGTTAATATGTGATAATTATTGAATAAATCGTGATAATTATTAAATTATTAAAATAAATCGTCACATCTAACACCACTGTCTATCATATTCGCTGCCAAATAATAAATTTTTTCTGAAAGTTTAAAGCATCAGACTAGGTATTAAGGTCTAGATATATAGGGCTATAAATGATAAAGAGCCATTAAGAATATAACAACATTTTTAGTTTTGTACCTTTTGAGTGCGAAACCGTACTTACGCAAATCCTCTGGGGAGCTATGCTACTTTTTATAGCTCTCTCAGATGTACTATAATTTTATATATTTTTTTCAAAATAAATTTTTATATATGTAAGCTTTTAAATAAATATTAATATTATGCCTGTCTGGTTTTTTTCACTGAAGGTACAAAAAGCTATAATTTTTTCTTTTATGCCACTATGCCATTTATTGATGTAACTTTTTTCAATTCCATAAGTTGCAACGATATTCTCTATTTTAAACAAAACAAAACCAACATAAATTTGTTTGACATATATAATCAGCATACAATTGTAAATTATCATAAACAGAATTACTCGTGAAGAACGCCGTGTTGGAGTCATCTGGCCTCATTTTTAAAAAAATAAAGCGGAAGCCCTGTTTACTGTCGTTATCGATAAATGATTTTTTTTTTTGAAAATACAAATGGATTTGATGTGGGCGATGCGCTGTTTCAACAGGATGTACCTTCAAGCCAGATGGCTACCACAACCACTATCTATCTTATTGAAGTGAAAGTTTTGCGAAAAGTTGATTTCTCGAAATGTCCTACAAGTTTGTATGACTTAAGATCTCCTAATTGTTTCCTGTGGGGCCACATTAAATCACTAGTTTATGTTGGTAATATATATATACGATGCCTTGGAGGCTACTATTATTCCTGTTATTCGTGATAAACGATTAGATATGCTCAAGAAAAGCTACAGTGGGCATGTACAAAAATCTGTCATATACTGATCTTCCGAATAGTTTTTTTCATTAAATTTTTTGTGTTAGTTTTAATAATTATTAGTTATTTTTCTTTTATTTAAACGAAAATAATATTTCTGCAAAAATCGCTCAACAGAAGACTACATGCAAAACCTGTACAATCTTGAAATACGTTTGGATTGTAATTAACAATTTGGATATTATATACATTAAGTAAGACAAAGAATATAAAGTATAAAAAATAATTTCTGTAAAAAATACATATATTAAAAATGTATTTAATCTGTTTTATTTTTTTCCTAATTTCAAAGTTTATTTTTCAGACTGTCCTCGTAATATACAGTTTAACAGACAAATGTAAACATATTCAATGTACGAACATACACAACACCTTCTCACAGCTTTTATGGAAATGTTATTTCCGTTTTTTTCTTAAGAAAAAGGTTCGTTCTTATGTGTTCTACTTACCTACAATTATTTAAATTTCAAATTATAATTTAAAATAACAAGCAGAAACTCAGATTCTAAAAAAAAAAAATTACTTGCAGGATTCCAGATTCAATTATCGTAATAATGGTTCTTTTAAAAAGGGCTATAGGAAAGAGCTAAAAATGTAAAAAATTAACACATTTTTTTCAGAAGGTTCAAGAAGATATGAGTAGTACAACTTATGAAATGTTTTTAGAACAATAGACAAGTTTTCGGTCTGACAATTTCTTTTTTTGCCATATTATTTTCATTTGTATATTTAATATTCATTTTTAAATTGTTAGTGGTGTAATAGAGATACATAATAAAATGAACAATTTTAGTCAGGGGTTAGTTGATTTATTATTTTTTTTTTTTGCTTCACCTTTAACTCTATTAAAAAAATATTTTCGAAGTAACAAGCTTAAAGTTTTTTTATACCTGCTATTATAACCAGTAGATAATCGTAGATAAGATAGAAGTTTTAAAGTTCTGCCTGTCGCAGTCAAAAATGAGCCTATAGCTGCAAAATTCACGTTTTATGTAGGGCACCCCTACAGTTTTAACGTTATGTTTTTTGTTATACTACTCAAAATCTTCTGGGGCAAACGGACAGACAAACATTGTTATGATGTTCATAGGGGTACACTTTTACGCTCTGAGTACAGAAAACCAAAAGTAGAATCGTTTGAACACAGCTTATAATACAAGGAACAAAAAGATTAAAGGTGGTTATTAAAGCCTTCGAAATAATTGTAAGACTAATGGCGAATATAAAAGATTTACCTCTACGTAAGCACACAACTGTCAGCTTGTCGTATTACGGTCGCACTATGCTTCACCCCATTTTAATACACGCAGCAGGCTGTATTTTTCTAACGAAGCCTTCTTGGTGAGTACTCGCTTCAAGGGCCCAATATGAAGCAATAGCCGAAGAACTCGAGTGTGAAGTATTTTTCCTTCTTTATTTAGCGCCTATTGTGAATTTAAGTTTAAAGAAAATCTTTAAAAATATTTATGAGACAACTGTTACTGAACATAAGACTTTGAGTCTTGTACTTAAAAAGAGCTACACATGGGAATAGTGTGTGTCCCAATTTTGTATCTAATGCTCTGCAAACGGCTGCACTTTATCAATATAATTACTACTATCAAATACTAAATAAAGGATACTTCAATTTTATAGCAGGTATTTTTCTATAAGCTTTTATATGTTTTGCTTTCATTAAGATATTATCTATAATTTAAAGTTAATAAATAAGTTCCAACTTTTGGTACCAGATACAATGTTCGGATTTATAACAAATTTTTGTTTTCTTATGTAACCCGTAAAGGTTTCTGTTTATATTGGGGACAAAATTTGGTTATAGTTTAAGCTCAAACGTTATAAAATATACAGTTTGTATGTTGTATCAGAATTGTGTCAGCTATTTAAACATAAAAGATATAACGTTAAGGTGCAGTCTTATGGTTAAAATTTTGAGATACTCCAGTAAATGAAAACCTTAAAATATATCCTTTTAAGTTGTAAGTCTTAAGTTATTTTTTTTTATCCATTAAATAGTTTAGATTCACAAATATTGATTATTTCGGCTAAGATAACGTTGCGAAAGCAATTTCTTGCAAAAATTTAGATAAACAAAAGATAGTTACTCCGGACATTATGGTCTACACAATATTGCACGCCTTTAAGAATCACACTTGTTCTTGCAAAAACATAGTCAAGGCTTAACGTTTCTTTTAATAACATAACTGGACTTTTTGGTGTCCAGTTTGACGATTTTTTGAAAATTAAAGTGTTAATATTTCTACATAAAATATTAACTGCTCCTCAGCCTGAAGAATTATATAAACGACTTAGTTTCAGTCGTTTCGGTAGAAACAAAGCGATTGTACCCTTAAGCAGTAAGTCGCTAATTTTGAATTGGCAATTTTTTATATTCGCAACTCGTCTTTGGAACACTGTCCCACCAGATATTAGAGGCATTAGCAACGTCTTATCTTTTAAAAGGCAAATTATACAATTTTTTTCTTAGCTACAATTTTGTTATTGAAATAACAATAACTAATTAAAACCCTTTATGAGTTTTTATCCATTTATTTGTCTTAACCTCTTATAATTATGTATTTTTAAATTAATATGTATAATGCTTATCGTTATTTTATTTTAGTTGCAACAATTTTTGTTGCACATTATGATTTTTGTACTATTGTTATAATAAAAGTTAAAATAACAGTTTGTAAACTTTTGCTACTTTAACCCATTAACGCCCAAATGAAAAGCAAAAACAAACAAAAAAGAATTCAAAAATGTGTTTTTAGAGATGTACTATATGTAGTACAATGGGCGCTTACGAATGGTATTTAGCAAAACATCTTCTTCCTATACATAGCGTTTTCAGGCACCTTTCACAGGATGTTTTAACTCGATTGGAGCATATAGAACATCTATTTTGTTTTGGTATTTTTTGTTTGTTATGACCATTTTTTTTTCTTACTTCTCCGTCAATTCTAGATGACGATTGCTTTGTTTCATTCACCCCCATTCTACGTTTCGATTCGAATCGAAATTTTCTCCGTCTAGCAACTTTGGTATTCTGCGTTTCGATTCCGCTCAGTTTCTTTCGATTGTATGTATTCTGCATTACGATCGGAGCTCCGTTTTCTCCATTGTTTTTTTTTTTTTTTGTTAACGGAGGGGTTTTCTTTATTTGTATTTATTTTATTTATTTTTTAGTTAAAAATTGAAAAAATAGAAAATGAGATAAAATGTTCAGACACGATTAAAAAAACAATTAAAATTATTTTCAATTATTTTATTTAATTAAATTAATTTTTTTTTTAATTGTTAATTTTTGTATTACAAGTCAAAAACAATAACACCAGAACAGTATGAAAAACTGGCAAATATAATGGCATCTAAAGCAGACATCCCAAAATTAAAATCTGCTTCAACTCCGCTTTGCTAGCTACCTTCTGCAAAAAATCCTAAAGCGGCCACAACGCGGTCAAGCTGTGAAGAAAAAGCCAAAGAATTTGTCTGCAGCTCATGAGCAAAAATGTCTAAAACATATTTGAACGCGTCTTTATTTAAACGAAATTTCTTTTTAAATCTGTAAAATAAAATGATTTTACAATATTTTATCATTTTGTTTCACAAATGGATTGGAACAGTCTCTTTTTCTTTCCATGTTTAATAACAACGCTTTTAATTATATACCTTTATCTTCACAAGATTCTTTGCACTGTAATATATTTATGAACAACTAATTTTTATTTTGTTTTTACATTTTTTATTTAATTTAATTATTTGTTTATTAAATTTCACTAAGAATTTATTTTTAATTAGGAATACATACAACTTTTTGTATTAAATTTGACATTTGTTTACAAAAATGATAGCAAACTTGCTTATTTTGCTATTTCATTTCCACATTCCACAGTGATATTATTAATTGTGTAAACATTGTTGTCTTCTTCTTTTTTTTTCGATTCCGTTTTTCTGCAGAATACCAATTTTCGATCGCAACGGAACTGAATGTGGAGACTTAATCGAAACGCAGAATAGGGGTGATTGTCTTTTTTCTCACTCAGATACGAGAATGCTATATGCCTACGAAACGATAGCTGATCCATACGATCATCATGGTTTGTAATGCAGTATAATCTCCATGCGTTTGAAATACTCACGTCCACTACGTACGTAAATAACACCCACCACCACTTCTTTCCTTTTATAGCAATTCGGTACAGACTTATAGACTTATCTATTCGATCTACTTCTCCCATCCCTCTATTATACATCAACTTTTTGTTTTCTCGTGGAACACCATTTTTAAACTTTACCTAAAGGCTCTATACGGGATCAAAATTAGTTTCAATCGTGCAAACAGTATTATATTTCCACCTAACCATTAGAATTTCATTTGTCTTATCAAACCTATGGTCATATATAGCTCTGGACTTTTTACGCATATCCTTTGATGAAATCAATGGACGTCGTTTCGTTCTGTTTTCACGTAAGGTTCTAGTAGCTCTGTAACCATGATTCTTGAGGTCTACAAGCAGGTTGTAGTTGGTAAAAAAGTTATCAAAATACACGACATGTTCTTTTGGACTTATTCGAGCTCTTGATAGTAAGCCCATTTACAACGATCCCAGAGGATCGCTGGTAGCCTCAGATGTTTTTCCGCAATATATATCAAATGTACAACAATAACTATATAACTATCAATGCTTGTCAATGTCCAATAACTATACCCGTATCGCACAGGTTTACCCATTATAAATTGTTTGGCAGAATGGTGACTAAAGTACTTAACCATGGATACATCAGTCGATAAATTTTCATTTCATTTCCGAATTGACAAAATTTGTTTTCCAAAATATTACAAAGTGGACGTATTTTGAACATGTTATCAGTAGAGCTCATTGGCCTTAAGTTATCTGCAAAATGCAGAATTAGAATCTGTCTCGTGACATACAATCTGAAACCAATGCCACACCTAGATCTTCATCTACGTTCCAATATGACCTTTCACTGGGTAGCTTATGATATCCGGTAAATATAAGTATACCCAAAAATTTACGAAGATCCTCTTTGGTAAAAATATTGTCGTGCTTATTGTTTTGTCCGGCATATATTGTGCTTTCTGATACAATAAGCTCAAGTACCTCATCGTCAAAAAGAAGCTCAAATATTTTTACTGGGGTCATATCTTTTAGCATATTCGAAACATTAGCACGTCGATCTTCAACAAAAGTTTAGTCTGGAGTGGACTGAAAAACTGAATAAAGAGGCTTACATTTTCTCCAAGTCGGCAAGAATTTTAATAAAAAATATCTAATTAAATAAAAAATGCGAAAAAAAAACTTCAAATGGAAAGAAACAAATTTTCACTGCACTAATTTTTCTTACCTCAAGCGACCAGTATACTAAAGTTAGCACAGCAAGACTTTTTATATTACAGCACGAACAACTTTAAATGATTTACACTATTATCTGGTTTTTTTAATAAATTATGATGTTATATGTTAAAAAAAATAGTTTTTGCGACTTTGCAAACCCAAATTTTATAAAATAAGCTAAATAAGCAATGACACGCCAACACGAGAAAATAACGCTTGTACAAAACGGAGATTACCCGCATTATTACTTCATTGTTTGGATAATTTTCACTTCATTCATAGTGCATATGCTCTTACTGACAGACATATAACGTTGCCAGAGTAAAAAATCGCATGAGGAGATTTTTACATCATTTTGAAGTGTTGTACTATTTTTAGTACAAAGCGCGTTAATGGGTTAAGACTAAAGTTTTGCTGCAGAAGATACCAAAGTAAATAAATAAATGAAATAAAATATATAATTCATAAGTAAACTAACGTAACGTTATAAGATTTCAAGGCAATATTTGGCGAAGACTTTTAATATAATTCTTGCCAAAAAGCCGACTTCAAAACAGGTTTCACCTATCTGTCTGAAAAGTTTTAATACTTTGGCCACCCCTTAATTACCAAACGAAAATTTTATACTTGTGTTGTCTAAAATTTTATTTATAAATTTAAATATTTTTACTTCTTAACATACCAGGCAAAGTAGTGGACATTCTCTCTAATTTTAAGTATTAGTATTAGTATATAGCGGTTTAAACTATATAGATATAAAGGTTACATTACATCAAATATGGGAACACCTATAGTTTCTAAATTCAAATTTTATACTTGATGTTACGGTGGAGTAAGCAATACAGGTTCGTTGTAAACTTCAAACGTCTGCCTACTGCTGTTCAAGAGTTTGGCCATATGCATAGAATTACATAAACTATTGGGCACCCTTTAATTTATAATTGTTAATATTAATACTAGTTATTATAATAGTCATAGTAATCTACATTCTATACAATTTTTAATCGTATGTCTATAAAGGTTCAAAGGATAGTCTCATATAGGTCAATACATATCACATATGGGAACACCCTTAATTTTTAGAATTATGAACTGTGCTCTTGAGGCACAAAAATAAAAAAAACCTAATTCTGACAAATTGATCAGCTTCTTCTTATTTTTTAAGTTGTTAAAAATCTATATAAGTTATAGCGATTTTTTTTTGGCAAGAACAACACTAAAAAGGAGAGCCCTAGTTAAAGTGTTATACCAGCATTGTCCTAGCGCTGTGTGATTTCGCACGGGCGTATTGACTTATGTACTCTTACATTATCTATAATTATAATTAATATAGATATTAAGGAATCAGAAGCTCTTGATATTTTTGCCATGCAAATTTATTGTGGTCTTCGATGGAATAAATTTATTTTTCAAGCCTCAAAAATTCAAGTGGCATAAGATAGAATCAACATAGAATACGAGGGCTGCTCTATATATTTCTGGCCTAATAGTGAAAATGCGAATATTTATAATCAAAAATGGTTTTATTGTTTTTCAAATTATTCTCCAGCATGATTTATACACTTTTCCATGCGCTCAAACCAGTTGTCGAAGCACTTTTTCCACTCCGATTGAGACACCTCTAAAACATGGTTTTTGAACACTTCAACAGCTTCTTCTGGCGACGAAGATCATTGACCACGCATTTTTTTCTTGATGTGCGGAAACAAGAAGAAGTCATTAGATGCCAAGTCAGGGCTGTACGGCGGATGACCCAAAAATTCGACGTTTTGGCCGGTCAAAAGCGCTCTGGTTTGAGCCGATGTGTGAGAGCTCGCATTGTCATGGTGAACAATGATTCGTCTTCTCTTGTTGGTTTTTCGAATTTCTCCGATGACTTCAGGCTAACAAATTATAGTGTACCACTCCGAAGTGACCGTCCTACGTTGCTCAAGCGGAACAGTCGCCACATGACCAGTTTTGCTGAAGAAACAGGCGACCATTTGCTTCGAAGTGCTTCTTCCACGAACAACTTTCGTTGGATTTTACTCGGCTTTGAAGATCCACACGGTCGATTGTTGTTTCGTTTCGGGCACATACGCATAGATCCATGATTCGTAACCTGTGACGATCTTACAAACGTCTTTTGAAGCACCGCAATCGTATTTTTGCAACATTTCTTGGTCGTACGTCAAAACGTTTTGAGTACGATTATGCTTAAAAATGACAAACTTTCCAATGGAAATGCCAGATTGTACTTGGCAGCACTCAGTGTTGCCAGGCCAGAAATATATATAGCAGCCCTCGTAGAATAAAATAAACTGTAATTGTGTACACGCAAATCATTCTTTATCAGGAGCGCATCCCTTTGTGATCGATTCCGGTCACTTTCAGTATGCAAAGATTCAAATCGAATGTCCACAAGCACTTCTCCCTCTATCCTCTTTTCCATAACCTAATTTCCTAGTTCTAGCACAATTCTTTGCATAAGTAAGGATCACCCCCTGAGTGCTGGCTTAATTAAACAAAAAAGCATGCGAGCACCGTCAATAGTCTGATAACACCTTAATATTGTATTAATTGATTTAATTATTTCTATAAACATCTACCGCTACAAGATTGACAGTAAAATAATGTGTAAAATAAGAGCTAATTTTATCTGGAATTGCTTAAAGAAAAATACTTCACTATAAGAATCTACAAAACAAAATGTTTATATCTCCAATGACATGTTCTCTACATGATAGGGACAGAAATAGAGTAGTTTGTTGAGTAACCCTTATCGAAATTAACCAATGAATATGAGGCAAGTATAGCATAGCGAGCTGTTTTGAAACATTACAATACTCGAAACAAAATTTCAAAATTTTTTACATCTGAAATGGTTATTACTTGCTTAAACTAAATTTGGTTTGTGCCAAGATAGTGGTATATTTTCGATTGAAATAAGTGATGAACATCTTAGACTATAATTGTAATTGGAAGCAATTTCGTTAAAAGTGCAGAAACAAACTTTAAAACGAAACAGTATTAAGAGATATTAAGAATTAGATTAGATTAGAAAATAATTTTAGTGTATAACAAAATGAGCACTTTCAGTTAAGCTGGAATTTGTATTAACTAAGAGTACGAACTTAAACCTGACTAAATTTCTTTACTTGATTATAAGGAAAGTTTTTAAAAAACAATGCAAAAAAAGGTTATAAATATCTAAAAAAGTATTATATATTCAATGTTCTAAGGGACCTCTTCACAAAATTTTTTAAAATTGTTTCAGATTTTTTTATAAGATGCGAATACAGACAGACAGACACAAATTTTAAATATAGGTGTTTTCTATTACACATTTGTTACTATTTACACAAACAACAAAATTTTCAAATAATTATCTTATGTACAGAAACAATCCTTTTACAGTTTTATTATATTATTACAAATATTGAAAGTTTTAGTTTACGAAAATCTTATCCAACTAAAAATGCTACCGACGTCAGACCTTAAAATAACTTGTGAGCTACTTAGCTACTACGACAAGCACTACTGTTAAAAAAACACATGAAATTATTTTAAAGAGAAGTTAAAGTCTTACGTTAAAATTAAATTTAAATGCTTTAAAGTTAAAGTTCTACATTAACATTAAATAAACTTTCGCTTCTTGTCGTCGCTGAAATAAGTATTTTAAGTAGCACACACTTTTTTTGAATATTTTTTTTTTTATTGTTATTGCTCACACGCTTCGAAAAATTTATTAATATAAAAGTAGGACCTTTTCAATGTGCAATTATTCAGTTTTATTGTTGAAAAACGTTCTTGAATACAAATATTACTCTCATTTTAATGTAGCAATAGCAACAATGAGTACCTTGACATAATTAAATAACTCACAATTCAACATAATAAAATGCTTTTGTTTTAGAAACAAATTATATAAACGTTGTATCCTATGTCACACAAAAGGCTATTATATATACACATTTAGAGAAAAAAAAACATTGCAAAATTTTAAATTTATTTAACTGAAGATTTTATTAAAGTAAATGAAAATCACACAATTTAATGAAAGTTAATAGTGAGAAATTTTACGACACATATTTAATGCAAGTAGATTATTTTAATTAGAAATATGTATGTAGATTCTACATACACCCGTATTATATATGTCGAATATGAGTAATTGTCGTAGTCGTACTCGAAATTAAATTTTATTGATATTACGTAATAGTTTCGAAGTCAGTGTTTATGTAACATAAATAATGTAAATAAAATTCACTATGATATTTTAATAATTATTAATCGAATTGTTGAAAAAGAGTCAGTTTAAAAAAAATTAAAACTATTTTTAAATATACATAGTATGTATGTATATAAAAGCAAAAAATAAAAATTCTTTGAAAATGTTAAGTGGTAACATGAATTTCTATTTTCGTATATTTTAATCTTGCGGTGCTTTAGTTTTACTTCTTCCATTCAAAATTTTAACATAGCCGATCGATGCAACTCTTTTTTTTATCTGCGAGTTATAAAATGCCATTTATCTTGAGCTGTTCCTCTTCAGTTCTTCAGTTAATTTTTCTCCACAGTCTTAAATTTAGCTTTTCTTCTGTTAAAGAGATTATTTTGAGTGCTGTTATTACATTATCCACGCTAGTAACGTTATTTTTTCAAAATCCCATACCTCCTCATTTAGGTTTACCAATAGGTTTTTAATTCCAAAATTTCGACCTTCAGGATCTATTAAAGAGTTAATTTGCAGCAACCCAGCTACAGTCACTTCCAAAGGTGTCAACACTTTTTGGTTAAAAGTTCTGCCACCGCCCAGCAAAAAATTAGACATTACCTTAAAAAGTACTTGCCATATAATGACTTACTTTTGTGATTGCCATATTTTGTTACTCGATTACAAAACTCATTACATTTGCTTCCAAAAAAAGAAGAAGTAATGAAACTAGTTCTTTATGTTAAAAGAGACTAAGTACTAATTGTACTTATTACTTCCTACAATAATTAATGTAATCGATTCTCAGGAATTGATTATAAAAGTCTCATCCCTTGTTAAAATCATTAAGTTGGCAATCTAGTTGGGAAGTACTTCAGCCAAAAATGCTTAATTCCACACTCGATTACCTTTTCAAACATTTTTTGCTGGGCGGTTGCATGACTTCCAATGTTATTGTGTATAAGTTTCCTTTTTACGCTGGTCTTCATATCGTCCCAAACCTTAATTTAACCCCTCCGTTTCGCGACTCGCAGAATCAATATTCTAAAGTTTTTTTTAGATCGTTGCATTTCCTTTTATCCTAAAAATTATACCTGCATTTTAATTTTACACATTTTTTCTTTTTTATTTTGGAATTTTTAATTTTATTTTAATTTATTTTTAAAGCACAAGGTATTTTTGTTTTTATTTTTTATTTTTCAATATTTCGCTACTCCTTTGTGTAGCATCATCAGGAAAAAAAATATTTGTTTGAACATAATATAAAACAACAACAAAAAAGTAATAAAATTCTTTTTTAAACTAACATAAAACAAAAAAAACAAGAAATTATTTTGTCATATAAAAAATTTTTGAAACAAATATAAAGTACAATATTATTTCTTATTTACGAGTATCAAGTGTCTACAAATCTGAGCTACATTATTTACGAAGGATTACAAAATTTTCTTATTTTTAAAATTATTTAGACGGATCACTTATTTGTTAAAATCAAAATTTTTATTCGCTTCAATAATTTCTTAAAATTTGTCCAGAAACTCAGTGCTGCTATATTGCATCTTAAAAAAAATTAATACATAACTGAGAGATTATTATTCTCTTATTAAACTGATTATCACAAAAACAAGAAAATTTTATATAAATTTTAAAGCTAATTCACGCAGATAAATTTATGTCGATTATAAATTTTACGCACAAGCTAATAAACGTCATTGAATCGTGATATTATAATTTTATTTAACTAACAAATTCAATATTTGTCATACGCTCGCTTAAATTGTTAGCAATGAAATTTTTAATAACACTTTATCTCTAATTTTAATAAAAGAGGCAACCAAAGTTGTTTTTAAATTTTTCATAAAACACATAAGGAATCATGGTAAATAACAATCACAATTACGCACTAATGTCTAGTTACTGGTAGTTAAATGAAACTATGAAAAAATACATAAAAATGAGAATAGAGCTCAAAATACAAGGCAACATTTAGCTGAGGCAAAGTAATCAAAAAGAGAAATAATATATAAATGAATAAAAAAATTAAGTTAACATTGAACAACGCCTTTAGCAAATAATATTCATTATCCCTATATTAAATTATCCGCCCAACACATACGAACAACAGCTCGCCTTAACGTACACACAAGCAGTAATTTACTCCTACACTTTACCATTAAAAAAAAGTGATGGATAAACAGTTGCAGTATGTCCATGAGCTTGTTTTAATATGAAGATTCATATTCATATTTTGTTTAAAATAGTTTGGATGGAATGAGAAGCAGTACATAACTGCTGCCATAAAATCAATTCCCTGTTGCTCAGTTCATTAAACTTTTAAGACGAACATTGTATGTAGATGCATTTACTTAAAGGATTTCTTTTAGCGATTTATCCTGTCAAGATTTTTTTTAATATTTATAAATTTTATATTTTTCAACTTTATTAAATCTTTTATTTTAACATTATACTTTTACCTCAACTATAGTGATGTAAATTTATAAATATATAAATTTAGTCATTCTGAATTTTTTTTTAGCGATAAATATGTCTTTCGTTCTTCCTGCACCAACCTTGTACGTATATTGCCAAAATAATTTCTGATCTTGCGTTAGCATTTATCATTTCATGCTTAAGTTCTTGTTTTGTACGTTGGCTGCTCTGGTTGTGTCTATAAGTTGCAGTTTTTCCCACAAGCATACACAGTCGCAAAAATATTATGACATGATAAAATAATTTATGGTTTTTGTATTCACTTGTCTGGGGTCCCTATCCATGGACACCTTCACCCACATACACAAATGTATGTATGTAAATACACATATGTAAACTTATAAGAGTGTATTTACTATATGAAAATATGCAGTTATTTTTCAACATTTCCGTTGGCAATGAATAAGGATTATCACTTATTTTCCCCCTCTTTGTGGGTAACACGAATGTAAAGATTACTGTTCTTGAAAAGCAAGCGTATGTGGGAAATTTTTTTAAAAGAGGTTCGGTTTTAAACATGAAATACATATATATTTTTTTCCTCGTATCTTAAAGTTATGTTATGGAACATCCTAAATATGAGACATATTATGTGTAAATGTGAAATTTTATAATTAGAAATAGATAACTGCATCATTGTGGATTTTGTAATTGTTACAAGAGCTTTTTATCACGTCGGTTTTAACTAAATATAATATTATTATTACATTTATATTTTAAAACTTTAATGTTATTTTGCCATTTTTTTTTTATTAATTTTTACTATTTAATTTCAAATGAGGCAAACATTTTTAAGTTAGATTTAGGTTTTGTAGTTTATGCAAAATAAAACTAGATGATTCATTTTTTTCAAACAAATTTTGACTGGTTCGAAACAAATATATTCCAATCATCATGCACTTTTTAACCGACTTTAAAAGAAATTAAGAGGTTAAAAATTTGACTACATGTTTGTTGTTTTATTATGAAACCTCCACAACTCAGTCATTACTGGATAGATTTATTTGAAAGGTGATGCTTAAAAATTGGTCCTGTTTTAAAAATAGTTCATAATATTTAAAATTAAAGGGTGTCCCTATACACGATACATATTTTTTACGTTTAGTAAGAACCGTAAAGGGTACCACTTTATAATTGAAAAATAAATGTTTATAACTATAGCTCCCAATTGCAAAAAGTAATACAAAAATAAATCCAAAAGTTAAAGGGTGGCTCCATAGCTAACGTAAATTTAGCTATATGGGGCTATCTTTTAAACCGCTATAGACAAACTCTCGCAAATTGCATAGACTGCCGATTCCTATGACCGTTATAGTAACCACTATTAATATTTAAAATTTTAAATTAAAGAGTGCCCCAATAGCTAATTTTATTTGATCTATATAACCATACTTTTGAACAAGTGTAGACAGACAGATGAAGTTTACAAAGAACTCATTTGCTAAGTCTACTACAACTGCAAGTATAAAACTTTAATTTGGCAAAGGGTGCCCCTATAGTTCCTGTGATTTGATTTATATATTGCTAAAATAATAAACAGTTGTCGACAGTTTAAATTACAAAAGAGCTGTAGTGCTAAGTCTGCTATTACAAGTGCAATGTTTGGAGATGGTATATAAGGGTTCCCAATATTTAATGTAATTTGATGCATGTAGCCATACTATTGAACCGTTATAAACAGACAGATGAAATCTGTTTGGAAGTCGTTTTTTTAAAGAATTATTTATTGTCTTTTTTAGCATCGCAGTTATATAAATGACTTTTATTTACTTTCGTACCCTGTTTCTTTTTTTATATTAGTTTTTATTACTTCCTCAAACGTATTACATTTGAAAAAAAAAATCTATTAATGTTAACAAGTTAGTGCAGTAGCTTGGGTTTTAACAAATAATAAAATAAAAAACTAAACAACTGAAAAAAAAATGTAGAAAATGTGTCGACTTTGATAATGCATGTAAACAAATAATAGTGTCTTGTACGAAATAAAAATGTGTACCGTATATTTTATACAAAAGTTTAGTAAACACCTATAAATGATCAAAATATTTTATAAATTTTTTTATAAGTATTTGTTTATTTAATATTTAAATAGTATTTAATTCAAATGCATGTATTAATTTAAAAGTTCAAGATAGATATTTAATCAAAAGTAATTAAAATAAAAGATTTTTAAAAAAGCAAACAACTTTGAATTTCAACTTGTACAATTTTTTCTCGCTACTGAATTCTCCGACGTTTTTCTTTCCATTGACCTCATCTCTTAATACCGAGCTGACTGAGTTGACACATGTGTTGAGTTGATTATTAATCCTTACATACCTTTACACTACTAAAAAAAATAAACTCGAAATAAAATTTTAGAGAACAAAAATTCTGCTTTAAGCTTCTATGCCATTAATTTACAAAAAAGACATTCAGAATACAATATAGTCAGTTACTTTTCCTTCTGTTGCAGAATTCTTTTAATTAGTTCATATCCGTATATAATTACAAGATAAAAAAAAACACCCAGGAAAAAATACCAGATCTTTAAAAGCACTAAAACTATCGTCTATCAAAATATTTTGGTAAAATTGTTATTAGTAAAATATTTGAACAAGAAGGGCTTTGTATCAGAACTACCACGCCTATTTGAAATATCAAATTTTATACTCGTATGCAGCCTATAGTTTTTTTTCAGTTTTAAGCATACAAACTCACTGGTACAAGCTGTTATAGTTTCTAAACAAACTAACACGTTCATGTTTGTTTGTTTGTGCGTGCATCAATCTAGGCTAAACGACTGTGTTTGAAACACGAGTAAATATTTGTCTTTATGGTTAAATGGGTATTTTTATTTTCAACTAACGGCCAAGGACCTTTTATAGTAATCATTTTATTCTGAAAAAGTACAAATTTTAAGGTGTTTTTAATTTCTATGAAGTAACTGATAATTGTTTTTCTATATCCAAGTAGATGGCGCTCCTGTTTGCGCTTACATTAGAAATTCAAACGGAAGGTCGCACGAAAATAACAATAATCATTTGTAAATAAAGTTAAACCAAAACTTGCCTATTAAATTTTTTTAAATTTTACGATGTAAAATTAGAATTTAGCCTCAGAAACACTTAACTGGTAGTCTGTAGTGCGGATTATTAAAGCATAATTTGTAAAAAAATTTGTAATCATAACAATCAAAACGGTGGTTTGATATCTAAATTAAGAGCTATTAATTTATAAGATATCGACACATATATGAATAGATTATTGTTATGCCTCAATTGCACGACATTCCTTGGTGTTATCTAAAAGATTTCCATTATCGATAATTTCATAATAAAAGTAATTGTGTAACTCTAGAAGCAAAAAAGTTACACTCATGTTATAAAACTTAGACGGCAAAAATTTGATTATTGCTTCATATAATAAAAAATGTTGTACTTTGATTCCAAACTTTATTATATATTATGACCTGCATGTATACAATACCTAATAACTGAAATAAAATCCTGCCTTAAAATATTATTTAAGCGGGTGACAGTAAATAGCGTGAATTACTGAATAGTTTATAATAATGTCATATTGGTTTGCATAGTTGCAAAATTAATTTCCTTAAAAATGAATTAAATTGAAAAAAGCGAACATTACAACTATCAAGATGAAAAACCTTTGATAAAGAAAAATACAATTTCATAGGGAAATTTTAACAAGTAAGAGTGCCTATATTCGGCTATGCCGAATTTTATATTCCCTTCACCATATATGTAAGTCTAATAAAGTTAAGTAACTCCAATAAAAATAAAATATTGGGGTGAATGAAATTTAAAAAATAAGAAAAAATAACGTATATATAATATTACATAAAAATGCATCGGTTTTTAAAAAAAACTTAGTATATCCTTAACCCTTTCGGGACGGAGTATAATTTTGAAAACCAAAATATGTATGTCAGAAATTTTTTTCACATTCGAAAAGGTGTGAACAAATATTATGTTCTGCCTACTAAAAAATTTTTTTTTTTTTAATTTTAATACTGCAATTTGGGATTTAATTTTGAAAATGGCCCAAGGCAAGGCGTTGTTGCAGCCTGAGCATATCATCTTTGTACACTTTTCCATGCCAATTAAAGACAACGCTTCTCTTGCTCTACTAGAGAGACCGGAAATTCTTTCAACGATAATTCTCACTCAGTCAAATCTGCAGTTCCAGCTATCTCAGTAAATTTTCTTTTTGGCATTAATAATCCAATTGGGACAATAAATCACACATGAAAAACGTATTGGAACAAATGAATCCACGTTGAAAATCTATTGTAATGATGTATTCCAATTTTATGAAATCAGCAATAACTTACCCTTTATTGTGATTAAACACCTCTAAATAAATTGATTTACTATATCAAAAACTTTTTTATAAAAAACAAAACAGTTTCAGTAAATTGCACCATTTTTAAATTGTTTCACCAAATTATTATTCCAAACTGCTCAAATTTCAACGATGATATGAACTTTATTGTCAAGCAGCATAACCACGCTGAAATGTACTTTTATGTTTTTATTTACATATTAACGTGAACACTTAAACATGGTTTAGGGACTATTTCGGCAAGAAATTGCATTGAAAATAATGAAATTAAAGAAGTTAGAAAATTGGTAGGACGCATTATCCCAGTAGTTTCGACAGAGTTAACGAACTCTCTAAAAGCTTTTAAACGATGCCCATATTGATGTTTTTCTTATTTTTTAAATCTCTCTTGCCCCATATATTTGTTTTTTTTTTTTTTTATATGAGTTACTTAATTGTTCCAAATTATATGGAAAAATTAGAGGCATGAGTGGTGTTTTGCCCGCTTCCGCGAAGGACATGGACCGATTTTACTGATTTTCAAGAGCAAAATTTATGTCTGATCGATTGGCGTATCTAAATATTCTCTACCTCATCTAGTGCCTTGGCAAAGTTGTTATCAACACTAACAAGAACGGACACACGGAATGACGGACATCGCTCAATCGACTTCGTTATCCATAAGTACTCAGAATATATATACTTTATGGGGTCGGAAATGGATATTGTAGAAATTACATACGAATTGATAAACTTAGTTATACCCTTTTTCCACTTTTTATGCTGAAGGTATTTTGAACTTCCAAATCCCATCAAATTCTGTATTTGCTTACCTTTGGTAAAAAATTGATAGATTAGATCTAACAGGTTAAACTCTTCAAAAAATTGTTAATATAATATCTTCGAAATTACGTTTTCAATTACAAAGTATAGTAAACGAGGCTAAAATAAATTTTACAGTGCCTAAAGAGTCCCTAAAATTTAATGCAGGCAGGTATAATTAGCTAGTTTTTACATAAATACGTCTATCGTTTCAATGGTTTAGGTTTCCTTTTGGAGCATTACCTGTAGTCAAAAATTATTGCCACAAGCCCCAGTACCTTAAAAGAGAAATTTCAAAACAATCAAATAAAAAATATTTGTAAATAATTTTTGAGAAAAATTACGTGAAGCCATCTTTGAAACGTCACGCTATCTGTGTTCTTTCATAATAAATAAAAACTTAACTGTCTTAGTAGGTTTATGAAACCTGTGGCTTAATTTCGCTGATTCATGAGTCAACCAACATTCCTTGTAAATTTTAGTAAAAATTTAATATTTTAAAAATATTTAAGGCCAACTTTAATTTTTGTTTTTTACCGCCATTTTTGGCTTATTCGACAACATTATGACATAAACTATAAAAAAAACATTTTAATCGATCAATTTGCAACAACAAAAAAAAAATACACACACATACAGCAGTTGTTCTTGCCTTACATTTACTTGCTTGTGTATGTGCCGGTAGTTGCAACACCTTCCTTTAGTTTAGTGGCATTTACATTTGATTTTTATTGATTGCTTGAAATGTTAAACTTCCGAAGTTTTATGGTGTTCTTTTGATTTGTTTTTCTTTCTTTTTCCTTTTATTTCCTTTTAAACAACGTCTGCGTTTTAGAAATAAATTTATTTTTAACTCTTACTTAGGGTTTGGGTTGGAAAAACTATCAAGTATTGGTTTGAGTGTTAAGAAAAACAATCTTGTTATGAGAGAAAAAGCAAAAGTAACGTCAAAAAAACATTTGGCGTTGCAATACAGATGTAAACTTATCGCAGTGTATAAATTTTATAGACTTTTAAGATGCTGTCAGCAGCGATTTCTTAATATTTTATTTTTATTTTTTTTTTTGTAACACATATAAATATAAAAAGTACAAAAACAATTCAATTCTGCGGTTTAACATGCAGTTGAAAACGACTCCAAATTGAATTCATTTTTTTAAAGGAGAATTATACAGCAGTCTTTCATTGACATGAAACATTTGAAATGAAAACTATTATACACATAAAGTGTTATTTACTGCTGGCAGAAAGATGAAGGAAAGAGCTTGAAAATATTTATCATAGTTGAGCAGTTGATGATTAACTTTTCATTTTCCTTCAAGTCTATTTTTCTCTATGTTCTGTTCGTTTCATCTGACAAATGCATTTCGCTATTCTTTAACAAAATTTAAAATTGCTGCAAAAAGCACTAACTTCAACAGCAAGAAAAAATTTTAGAAGTAAAATAAAATCGATAATTTGTGTTTCTACATAAATGCTCTTTTTGGTTTTAATATGGATTTAAAAGACATCGCTTTATAGTTTTGTCTTGCTGGAAGTAAAAAGATTTCTTCTTCGTTCATTTCAAACTGGATGCTGAAATTTTTTTTTGAAGAGTGTAGATGTTGAAGGCAACACACTTGAATATGAAGTTACATAACCTTGCGCTAAAAAAACAATTTCACATTACCTACTGCCATTCCTGCCTTTCTCTCTAGCTCTCTTGTAATTGACTTCTTAATAGTGTGTGTATTTTGTGGTTAAAAACCCAAAAGCATTTTGTTTATAAGGGGAATGTCTGGCGTTTTAGTGAAACATCCTGAACATCATAATTTTAGGGACTTTATTCCTTTATTCCACATATTTTATGCTTCCGATAGCTGCAAGTTTTCTGTAGCGCTTTTAAACAAGCAAAGTCGATTTCTTAACTACGTATAAGCCTAAATTGTTTTCCTCTTAATTTCCTTTTAATATTTTTTAGTCTCTTTATCATTGGATTTACTACTCTACATAAAAAAGAATAAATTGTTTTTTTAAGTTTATGTTTTCTTAATCACAAAAAAAAAAAACAAATAAGACCGAAAAACAAATAAAAACAAAAACAAAACAAAAGGAAAAATAAATGGAAAATTTTGGTTTGGTTTCCTTTTGGCTTTTGGCAAAATAGACACTTCACATATTGTGTCTATCAATGTTTGCTGTTGTATTCCATGCGTGTGAGTTGGGTTCATTTAAAGCCACAATTGTTCTATTTTTTCTTTTTTTTTTTTGTTTCTAAATCTACTAGATATAAAACAAAAAATATTTCAGTTTAAATAGAGATTTTTCTTTTAAAGCTGGCTGTGAAAATAAAAATCAATTTTTGTAAATTTTTAAGTTTTACGTTAATTGCTTTCAAAAAATAAGATTTTATGCAGTCAGGATGAGTATTTTACTTTGAGAAACACATTTAAGAACAAAAACTGCTTGAAGAAATAAATGAACACCTAAAAGTGTCATCTGAAGTTCAAGGGATTGACTTGACGAGGAATTAAGAACAAACATTCTATAGAAATTTAATAAAAATTGAAATGACCATCAGAGGAGTTTGTAAATTTTTAGCGATACAAACGTTACATTTTCTATTATTATACTACGGTGCCATATTATACTTTTTTGTATTTTACATTAGGAACCTAAAAGTGTTGTTCAGTCATACAGTGCTGCTTTAAAAAGGCCACACATATCTTAACCTATAGAAGAAACTATTTTATTTTATTTGTTAATTTTTATGCATTTATTCAAAGAATTACAAGCTGCGATTACAAGTTGTATGCAAGCTTTGATTTTTGTGATTAGGGCGGTACATCTAGGTGGTAGGAACAGATCTTTTGTGAATTAATACTTGGAAACGCTAACACTTACATCAAAATATTGGTCTTCGCGAGAGAAAGACATTAATGTATCACACTTTGAGATCCGCCTGTAATTGCCAAAGATATAGCGAAAAATGTAAAAAGGCAACACCTATGTTCGGCTGAAATTAGATTTTTTTTTCACTGCCAAAAAAAAAAAATAATTCATATTAGGGGGTGTACGGAAAAATTTTTTTTCGCTATAAGGTCTATTGCACACGGTGTTTTTTTACTTTTTACGGTTTTGAGAGGTTTGCAATATATTTTGTGTGGCTAAACGAAAAAAGATTTTATATTGATTTTTGTAATATGAAAGACTTTGTTTACATCTACTTATAACAATTTTTATAAGAATTTTATTTTAGATTTTTATGATAAAAAATTACGTTCAAATTAAAAAAAAGATATATTTTGTTTTCTATGAAAAAATGTAAATGTTATTGAAAATGAAGGCTGTCATTATCATAAAAATATTTTAAATCACTATTAAATTTAAGATTAATACTTTTATACTTTAGAAAAATATTTCACCTTTTTTTGTTCTTGCTCATCTGGCATATTAAAAAATATTTTTGTCAGTCATAAAATGTTTTGGTTTTTAATAACTGTAAATAAATTTTTGGTTAATTATACGCCAAATAGATTACTAGCAAGGTTAAAAGTTGTTGTATGTGAAGAATTAAAGATATTGAAGTAAATTAGGACTAATAGTGGATGTACTGCAAATTTTACTTGAAAACACCAACTGATGGTAACACGACGGCAGAAGAATTTTTTTTCAATCCTGCAGAAATAATTGAAACTTATCTACTGAATAAAAGTTATTATTAACCCTTTCGGGACTACTGGGATAATACGTCACAGCAATTTTCAAACTGTCTTTTTTCTTTATTTTCAACGCAATCGCCAGGGAGGTAGAACTCCCAAACGTCCAAAAACGGATAGCATTAATATTGGAGACCACTTGCCAGTAGAGCAAGAGAAGCGTTGTCGCTGTGTCCGCTGTTCTTCACTTGGCATAGAAAAGCGAACAAAGATGATATACTCAGGTTGTAACAACGCCTTATGTTACAAGTGTTTTGGGCCATTTCACAAATAAATACCTAATTGCATTCCTAAAATGTTAAAAATAAATGTAAACTTTTATCTAAATCTAATAATATTTATATTTTAGTTATCTTTTTAATTTCGAATCGCTCTTCGAGAACACTGATTGTGATTTTATGCCCCATGAAAATACTTGTTGGGATTATATATCCCAGGATAAAAGGACGAATTTAAAATTTTTAAGTATGGAGAACATAATACTTTTATCATACCTTTTAGAATATGAAAAAAATTTTACCATACATAATTTGGTTTGCAAAATAAAACTCCGTCCCGAAAGGGTTAAAGTTATATCAAGTGGTCACAAAATCCATCATCCTATGACACCTACAGTGCACATTGTATTGGGCTTTTATTAGAAGAAGCGGACTCAGATTTGGAAGAGGTCTTTGAAGAAGCAGAAAAAAGAGAAAAGCACTTATCATCATCGTTGTGCAAAAGAGAAGTTGTTTAAATGAAATTTATTTTGTTATAATTATAAACCAGTTATGAAAATAACTAACAATGTAAACAAAAAATACGTTCCAGATGTGTTTTATTTTTATTGAGTCAAAGGCGTTATCATAAACAATAAAAACTGCATAAAGTGCACTGTAGTATTCGATGCGTTATTCCAATATAATTCGCATCCCTCTAGATCAGTCTCTAAATCTACACAAGGTGGTTAAGTGTGTCTACTCACGATTGCTTAAAATAATTATATTAAATACCTTGCTTGTGATAGATATGTGATTATAGCAAGTCGTTATATGGAGCTAAATGAAATCCACTCCTAACCCAAACAAGTTTATAAAATAAAAACTCAAGGGGGGTTCCTAAGAAGAAGTAAATTTAAGGTCAAAATAGACGTCCAATACCATAACGCCATATCCGTAATCGCCGTCATAACCGTAATCATATAAAGTGCCAGCGAATAGTGATGTCATAGCCATAATCAACACTTATGTTTTGCCGTTTGTTTAAAAATAAGCGCAATGAAAAAAATTAAAACTCTATAATATAATACAGCGAATGTGAAAAATAAAAAATTAAATAAGAAAAAAAAAAACAGTTAATATCTACATTTGATAGTCAACAGTATATGGTTATGGTAAAAAATCAAAATTTAATTGATATCTATGATTACGGTTATGGCTGTGAAATTATGGCATGATTTGAACAGCTGTTTTATATGGTTATAGTTATGACACGTCTAATTAAACTTTGGTTTAAACTGCAATATGCGGACATATAAATTTACAAAAAATATTTTAAGCTTGCAGCTTCGACAGAGTGTGTAAAATTCCATCCGCTATAAATACAAACACAAAACAAAAATAGTACAAATGGCCATTACAATCAGTTCTTGAAAATTTTATAGATTGGTAGTCTAAAATGTATATTTTATGGCCAGTAACTGTCAGCGCGTTCATATGTTTTAAAATGGGTGTCTTTACGAGAATAATATCCTAAGTTGTTGTATCGATAAAAAAAATCAAAAATTCTTTTAGCGAGCGACCAAGAACAGTTCTAGAAAAAAGTGAAAATACGACAGCAAAGTTACATAGACTAATTGCTCGATGAGCTGTTCCTTACAAAACGCTATTCTGTACATCTTATTACTAAACAAATTACAATAACACACTTATGAACTTCTTATCTTTTGTTGGATTCGAAAAAGTTTATTGATTAATCAAATAGCAATATGCTAAAACTTATTTCTTATCTAATGCTTTAAATTGTAAATAATGCATTGCATCAGAGGCAAAGCAGATTACTTATTAAAGACGCTGCAGCTCAGTTTTGTGATTATGCAAATATTTTCCATTACACAAAGTATGCAAATATTCTATTATTGTTGAAATTGTGCTGGCTAAACTGCATGTGTATTTGTTTTACAGACCTTAATGAAAATCATTTGTGGTGTTTGGTGTTGATGGCTTTTAGCCTGGTTGGTTGATATTTACTTTACTTTTTGTCTTTGAATTTTTCGATTTAATTCCAATATGATTTTATTTTAATTGTTTTTTGTTTACTCCTTTATTTTGTGTCTGTAGTTTTTGTTTGCCGAAATTTGTGTTGTTTAGTTACGATAATTAAATTGGGATTTAAATAAATTTATTGTTGGTCTTAAGTTAATTTATCACAAGGAAAATAGAAACAAATTGAAACCAGAAGCAAAACCGTAATAAATATTTTGTTTTATCTTCGAAAGCAAAGAGCATCTTAATCGTAATGATTTTAATGCTCAAGCAGTCAAGACAAAGCATTGTTGGTTTAAAGGAAGAAATAGAAATTATTGAAAATAACATAAGAAATGTTTTATAGCAGAAAACTTAAGCAGAAAGAGGAAGCATTTTTAAGGGGTAGTAAAAGACTATGCAAAGATTACAAAAGATAGTTACTATTATTGACTCAGTTGCGAATGAATCACTGAAATCATTTGAAGGTATAATTGATTCGAAAACTTATTGACAAACTTAGTAACCCAATGGTTAAAATCAAATATCAAGTTTTTCTTAAAATTAAGAATCCAAGAATAATTTTATACACACAAAAAAATGATTTGTAAATATTCGGTTGATATATTCAAAATTTAACTACTACTATCACAATTTATTTCTTGTGATTAATAAAATATAATAATGACATACTTTTTATACTAAAAACTAGAAAATAATATTTATTACTGAAGGTTAGCTGCAACAACTGTTTAGAAAGTTCACCTTACTGATTTATGGCTTTACTCAAAATAATTCTATTAATTCAGAGAGGCAACCAAACTAATTCGGCACATTACTACTGAAAACAGAATTTTGGTAGTCAGAGATATATAAATCGTTTGCTTTACTTCTTCAAAAAAGTTTTTGACATAAGTAAAAAAAATAATTATAATAAAAATTATAAGAAAAAATGTAAGTTATATTTAGGTTTAAAAAATTTAAAGATTTAAAGAAAATAACGCAAAGTTCCGCAGGATCCTTCAAAGGTAAGTTTTAAATTGTCTTAAAAAGACATTTGCAAATAAAAATAAAATGTTTTATTTACTTTGTAGCGACAAAAATTTCGGTATTTGCAAAAAGAATGTTAAATGAAAGAAAGTAGTTGGAAAGAAATAAATCGGGAGAACATAGAGTAGCGTTGGTTCGAATAATGAAATATTACGTTATATTATATCTGTAACTTATTTTTTTAAATAAAAGTACATATGAAAGTTGTAAAAGTTGTTTTTTTTCACCAAAAAATAATATTTAATATCGACTGTCGAATGAATTTTTGAAAAAGTTGTGAGTACCATATTTATTCAGTCATCATAACCGAATTTCAAATAATACTCACAACCGCCCAAATTCGATTGGAAACAAATTCGGTTGTCGCAACGAATCTCTTTTCTCTGTGTAGGAAAAATTTATGTATGTGGGAAAGCACACACCAATATTTCAAAATTCTTCAAGATTGTTATTTTAAATGGTTTTTTTATGATCTTAATACCAAAATGGCGTGAATATGAACCCGAATTTCACTTTTAACTGCGAAGGTTTGTAAAGAGTTGATTTTTTATAGAGATAATAATTAAGAAAAGAAGAAATATATTAGGGAAAAGAATAAAACCATAGTTATGTGTATCTAAGCTAGTTTGAAAAGTATTTATCTATAGAAATTCCAAAAGCAATAAATTCTGATAAGAACGAGTTATGATCCTCAATATCAAACGTCTCAAAATCAATAATTACAATTGTGGAGTTAGGGCAATTTAAATCTGTTGATTTAAATTATTCCTGCTCTAAATTGTAGTGTTTGAATTAAAAACTATAAAAATTGTGTTCTTTTTTCTTAATAAAATTAGGGATAGAAAATTTATAAATTTAATAATATTTTATTTTAATCTGAAAATGCTTTTAATTTAACACATTTGTATGAGCAGTAATTAATTGTGCGCTTTGAATTTTTGTCGGAAATTCAAAAACTAAGATCACAAACATAACTCTCAATAAAATAAACAACCTACTCAAACGTCTACGCAAAAACAAAGTCTAATGTCTTTCAAAGGCAAAGATTTGAATAATCAACAGGTAGATGAATTAAAAATTAATGATTTCAACTTAACATTTGTTTAGTTTTGCTTTGACTATTTTGTGTAACTACTAAGTGAGCAAACCAGCTCCATTAAAATAAAATAAAGCGTTTAAAAAATCTTTAACTATAAAATAGATATAAGAAAAAAAAAATAATTCCTTTCATAAATTCTTTTTTAAAACATTTTTATTTAAATGCAAAACATAAAGGAAAAATCAAAACAAAGCAGCCATAATTAAATTTTGTATTCATAATTGTATATAATCGTACAGAATAATAAATAAAATATTCTAAAGATTTAAAAAATTGTAAATGAACAGTGCATTTTTAGCACTAGATATCTAATTATAATGCTACAGGAAGTCAATGTACTTTATAAGTACTTCTTCTGTTATGAAATGCCCTTCAGATGAGAGACAAATTTTGTCATAACACTCTAAAAGCAGACATTCATTATAAAGACTACGAAGTGATTTAAAGGCCAGATATGAAATCTATTTAATGGCGTGTACTTCACAAATGCTACGTTTATTAAAATAATTACCAGTGGTCTTCTTTGACTGTATTATCATGTAAACTTTATTCAATGAAGCAACTATCAACCAAATTATAATTTTGAGTTGAAACCCGGTAACGAAAATCCGTTAGTAGTATTCCTAACTGATTAAAATTGCATGGATTTAAGTTGCTTATGAGTTATCTTGATAAATGGAAGCCGAATACCAAGAACAAAACAACATCAATAATCCACTGTAAAACTTATGTCAAGGTGTGCTGGTTCGACAGCGAACGTAAAAGCATTGTTAAAAATCTATGAATTTGCACTCAAAAAACAATACAACTTTCATCAGGCGGATGCAAAATATTTGGATCTTGCGATCGAAGTAAAAATTTAAGAAAGGGAACTTTTTCAAAACTAGTTCTAAATAAGCTCTCTCTGTCTCTCCCTCTCTCTATCTCTCTGCTCTATCTCTCTGCTTGAAATATTTGGAAGGTTTTTTTAAACGCTAGATTATACTTGAGCTCAGGCCTGCCATATTTGCCCCTCGTTGATGCCTCGAAAATTTATCCTAAATAATAAAAGGGATGCAAGCGTTTTAAACCGACTTTAAAAAAGAAGGAGGTTATACAATTCGGTTGAATGTTGCTTTTTTATATTTGTGCCTCCAGAACTCAGTCATTTCTGATCCGATTTTGAAAATTTTTGGTAATATGATAGACTATGCTTACAGATTGGTGCCGTTTTAAAAATAGCTCATAATATTAAAAATTTAAGGGTGTCCCCATACAACATACATATTTTTTACGTGTATTATGAATTGTAAAGGGCTCTTCTGTAAAATTTAAAATGACTGCGTATTACTACAGCTCGCAAAAACGAAAAATTTTAAAAAATGAATCTAAAAATTAAAGGGTGCCCCTATATTGATGTAAATTTGCTTATATGGGCCTATCTTTTGAAACGTTATAGACAAACGCTTGCAAATTGGACAGAATGTCGATTGCTATGGCCGTTATAGTAACAGCTGATAATATTTAAAATTATAAATTAAAGAGTGCATTTAATTTGGTATATGGCCATACTATTAAACAGTTGTAGACAGACGATTGAAATTTACAAAGAACCTTTATTACTAACTCCTCTATAACAACAAGTATAAAATTTGGATTTGGAAATAAACGAGTGTCCCAATAGTTGATATAATATGGTGTAAGTGGCCGGACTTTTGAACTGTTATTGACAGAAAGCTTAAATTTACAAGGGGCATGTTTTGCTAAGTCCGCTATAACCAAAAGCTACGTGTGTCTATTTGTATGTTTCTCTACAAAGGCAATTAACCTAGAAGCTGTAAGCGATCTATCTACCTCTGCCTTTTTAGCGGCTTTAGCTCGTTTTATTGCTCGTCGTGGCTGCTCAAATTGCATCTACTCAGACAACGGCAGAAATTTTGTTGGCGCTGCACGTGAAATCAAAGCTAATTTTGAAAAGGTAGTTAAAGAGCTGCGTAACACTGCGGTAGAAAAATATGTAGCATTCGGAATGGCACTTTATCCCCGCGGTAGCCCCTCATATGGGTGGTTATGGGAGGCAGGTGTGAAAGGTCTCAAAACGCACTTTAAGAAAACTGCTGGTCAGATAAAATTTACTTTTGAAGAGTTTTCTACACTGCTAGCGAAAATAGAAGCATGCCTCAATTCCCGTCCTCTTGGCCCTATGTCTGGCTAGAGATGACGGCCACTATTCAAGTGCAAACTGGGCCCTGTGGAAAAAAGTTTTGGACACGCGCGTTGATTGATACCACCGTAGCCATATCTTCAATAATGAGAAAAGAAGCAGAGCTGTTGCGCTGTGTGGTCCAGCGACCACAGCTGCCAGGAATCCGGCAACCGAGTGCACTTTTCTGACCTATCACCGCAGACACCAGCGTTATCATCAACCAGGTAGACAATACGTATTTTGGTGGTTGCTTAAGCCGGCTCATATTGGAAACCTTTATCCAAATTTTTTGAAAAGACAAAAATTGCAAAAACAACATGAGGGCTATTTAAGAAGCCTATGCAGAAATGTTTTCTTGCATTTCCATCTGCACTAGGTTGTTTCGTTTACATAAAAAATTATAAATATCGAAATTTTAGAAATATTGTCGAAACCCGGATTCGGAAAATTTAAAAGCAAAATTAATGTTTTTTTTTTACTTATTTTCGGCTTTTTGGTTCATTTTTAATTTAGTTTCCAAACATTTTTTAGAAAGAAAAAATATTAACAAATGTATGCGGACGTTTTCCAAAGAAAACAAGAAAAATAAGATTCTAGCAGAATGAAATGCATCATTTTCTGAACCGCAAACGCTAGGAAAATAACTGCTAAGGATATATCTGAACTAAGAATACAGTTTTGAAAACAGTTGTATGTTACTTACTTGTATTTGAGAGTTGCATCCTAATGAAGAATTAAATGTTGTAACACACAATATTATTTTTGGAAGGAACATTTTTTCTGTAATTTTCATTTATGGTTTTTTTTGTGATTTGAAAAACATATTTTATTTGGGAGTTATTGACTTCCAATTATTTATAATTTAGATGTGTGCAAAAGCATTCTAGATGGCAGGAGTCTACTGGTTTTGGCGGCTCTTAAGCAGACGCAAGCGTTCTCTGCTAAAAGATGCAAGGACCATGAATGTTTACTAAACCTGTTCTGCATTGCTGCCCTTTGGTTGAAAAGCAAGGATCTTCATCTCCAAATTTTATCAAGACCGGATTTTTTGCTTAAGTTCATGCACTCACCAAAGACCAGAGTACCGAAATGCTCTATTAATTCTCACACATGAGAGAGCAGTGAGGCATTTTAGTTTTTGTTGCTTCTTTTCATGCATGTGTGAAAATATTTGGCTTACTGTTATGGCTTACTATATTCTTCAGTGACCTTTAGAAAATTACTCTACTAGCTATTTCAAAAACCAAATACATACTATTTTGTATAATTGCTTAAGCTTATTTATTTCTATGTATCCGTTAAGTCAGTATTTCGTAAGAGGAATAGCAGCTTAATAAATGTGAAAAGCATAGTGATACCTTATTTGAATTGTTTTCAAGTTTATTTAAAATTTCATATACTTTAAGCAAATTATCCTGAAAAGAATATTGTTAAAATTTTTAAAAATATTAAATATAGTTACATACATAGTACTGTTTCAACTAAATAACAGAATACATACATATGTATTTTAATATACTAATAAAATTACATTTATATAGCTTTTAATAATTTAAGTTTTCTATATGCGTTATTGTTAATTTCTTACAATAATATTTTATATTTTTTATTTTATAATATTTTCTTTTATAATACGCATTTTCTTTATTTTTCACCTTACTTGCATTAATGCTAACACATACATTCCTGTGGGAACGCAGGCAGACAATGTTTTGTTTTTTTTGTTTGTTTGTTTGCTGGTTAATGACCGTGAAAAAGAAAAAAATTTTTCTCATTTATCAGAAACTGTATTATTCTCGCCTTTGAATGCTTATAAATGAGAAGTTTTCATCGCTGAAAAATTCTTCGCATTCGTTTATGATAAGCAACATTAATGAAAATTATGTTATTTATCCCTTATCATATATGAATGCTTAAAATCGAAAAAGACGCACTCATTCATGTGTGATTGCAGTAAGAGCGGAGTTGTAATATATCCAGGAGAAAAATCTTACTTACGTTGCGGCATTTTAGATAAACCTTAGTAAGCGAAAAAAAAGGTCAGAACTGCAAAGAAACTAAGCGAACTCATTTCGCGGTACATGGGGTAAAAATAATAATGTTTCGAAATTTTGTCAGCGAATTTAAAGTAGCGCGTACTCGTAGTAGGAAGATGACGAAATTATAATAAAAAAAAATTTTAGATATTAAAATTAAATTCAAGATTTTTCAAAACTATACATTTTATTGGTTTCGAAATGAAAACTGTGATTTTTGTCAGAATTTGTTCTTTAATTTCCTCGGGATTACTTGGTACTAAAAGTTTTTATATTTTGGGACTTTTTTCGTACTTTTTAATTATTGCTTAAGTTTTATGTTTTCTTTATAAATTAATAATTAAAATTAAATTTGCTTTGAATCTTATGCATCATTTAATTATAATATGCTGCTCTTAAATTTTATCTACCACAATCACGTACTTTCTTTGCATTTGTATTTTAAGATTCCCATCTTAAATAAACAAATGAAACAAAATATTTTTAGTGAAATTCGGGTTATGTTTTCTATTTTTGTGCGGTAACAAAACAGACATCCATCACATTTTAAAATGAAATTTCTATTTATTTTTGGAAAGTGGTCAACATCAGCTGTTGCATCATTGTGAAAATAAGAAGCGAATGATACAAATCGTGTTTGAAATGCAAAATGTGTTCAAAAATATGCAAAGCAAATTAAATAAAAAAATTATGTAAATACAGAAATATGAAATCCTCATATACGAGGGTTAAACGGTAAGTAATAACAAAAATAAATGAAAGAACACATCTTTTAGTAAAATCGCCAACAAAAAGGTATTTATACGCACATGAAACTTAAAATTTTTTTTTCTTAAAAATGTATTTATAAAAATCTACACTAACATGTTAGCGAAACTATAATGGCATGGTATGTTTGTAAAATATCTGGCTCTAAATTATCGTTTTCTCTTCAAAACGTGATTTCAAGACTTGTAAGATTAAAAAGCGGCGCAAAGGAAATAATTTATCTAGGAAAACATAACAGCTGTTGCTTACATGTAAACGTTAGTAAATTTAAGTTTATACTTTATAGCAGTAATGGCATTGGGAGTGAAAATTTATATCGCCCACAAAAAAAAAAATTGTACTCGTGCGCGCTCATTAACGACTTTAATTACACCCTTTACTACAGTTGGAACTTATATAAAAAGATTTTAATTTAGATAAAGTTCTAAGCTTAAAATAATATTTCTTAAAAAAATGTTTCCGCCAACTTTTTATTTTATTAAATTCTTTTATTATTCGTAAAAAAAAATCGAAAAAAATTTTTATAATTTAGAATCGAACACACTCTTGTCCAAGCTCTTTGGCCCATCAAGCTCTTTGCAAGATTTTAAAATTTTTAATCGATACAAAGGTTATGCAGTAGACAATTTCAGTCATTAACTATTAAAACCATTATTTGCGCTATTTTAGTGCGTAAATAGGTATGCAACAGCCAACCCTCGCATTAATATCTAAAATACACGATGCTGTTTGGGTAATTACAAAGATATATATTGTATAATTTAATTCTTTTGGTCTACAGTTTGTTTGTTTTATCAACTTAAGCAGAAAAAAAATATTGCAAAACTTATGTAAATATGTTTACATATAAATACATACATTTCATTACAGCCATCTATTCCTTTCATTTCACAAAAATATCTAACACAACATAACAGTATGAGAAAAATTTACATTAAATTTAAACAACATGTGCAGTTTTTAATCGTAACTCAATCTAAAACCAGACATGACTGATTACAAGCTTCAAGCGTTTTATGCATGTATTCTACGTCAAAGGAATACGAAGGCAAATTTGTATTTCACACTCACACGCTTTTAATACAAATGACTTGGTATTTTGTAATTGTCATTGCATTGTTATCACATTTTCTAATTGTTGATGAATTGGATACATGGTTGAATGTTGTGAATTAAGGTTTTGCTTTATAGATCACAGCAACTTTTGCGTTTGTTGTTGTTTAATATGCCCTGTCATTTATAACCAGCTTGTTGTGTGGGTCATTTGATGGAGGAATGAAAAAAACCTGCATTAAAACCTACTTACGATTCCAACTTGCCGCCATTTCTGTGGTAAAGTTCAGCCAAAATTAAGAGAGAAAATTTCGCTGTTGGTTGTTAAGAATAAGTAAAGTTGATGCACAAAAGAACAACGTGTTAACATAATTTAAAAGTATTAACTTTGATAACTGCATAGAAGGTAACTAAAAAAATTAGAAAAGGCCTTAATGGAGAACAACAATAAAATCTTTGCTTTGCTTTTACACAATGCACAAGATTTATTGCTTAAAACTGTCATACTGCCACTGAGATTTCTCCTGTTAGACGAGCTAAAACGCCTACATTTTTATAATATGGATACATCTGGCAGCTTGGGTTTCCTCTACAGTCTAAACTAACTAATTTGTTTGTTAAATCTTGTTTTTTTATTTATTCAATTAATTATATTTCCTGCACAACAATACCAGATCTTATATTTATAGTACAGGAACGCATTACGTAACAATATTTGAGTTAACGTCATAAACTTAATACTTAATATGTAAGTATACAATATTATTAAAAATAAAAACAAAAAAAATAAAACAGCATGAAAATATTATTTTTGTTATGATTATTTATAAAAATTAAATACAAATTTTTTGAACCTATTAGCATTGCTATTTACTTGTTGAATTGGTGGAAGATTGTTCCAAAGACGTGCGGCATGCATATAGAACTGCCATTCAGACATTAGGCATCGATGCCAAGGTATTATTATATTTCGGTTTCGACTTGATTGAGAAAAACGTATTTGTTCAAATATATACCTGGGTGTTTGACTATATACTATTTTATGCAAAAAAGTAAGAGTGCGAATTTTTAATAGATTATCAAATGAGACTCCGTACAGAGTATTAGAAACAGAGGAGACATGAACAAATCTCCTCAATCAATACACATATCTTATGATATTATTAAACAATATATTTAGTTTCCACTTACTAACTGTGTCACAATTTCCAAATAACTCGCACCCATAAAAAAGAGAAGGAGTCAGGTATGTTTTAACAATTAATGCCCTTCTCCTACAAGGAGTGAAATATTGTATGTGCCAGACAGCTCTTAGTTTTACATAATTTTGACCCACTAGTGAGTTTATATGATCATTCCATGTCAAATTGCTATTGAATGTAATACCAAGTGTATAAAATTGGGAATTATTGAGAGATTTGTATTAGGGCTGGTATATGGTGGACACCAGAGACTCTTTCTTGCAAATCCGATGGTTATTTGAAAGTTCTTAGAAAAATTCCTCAATAATTAGGGTTGAAAGGTAGAACAATAATTATTCAATGTTGAATAATTATTATAGGTTGAGTAAAGATAAAATATAAAGGCAATTAGTTTCTTTTCAATATATGTATGTACATGTGTAATTATGTAAATTTATTGTACAATTCAGAAATTTGGTGGCTTACCAAGCTAAGTGCAATTTTTCAATAATAAATGTGTAGATTTTTATAAAATATGTATAAATGTTGAATTTTTCAGGAATAAAATATGTAAGCAGAACCAATGTTTAGTTGCTACACGAGTTGTTGAAAAGGCAAGTAGTAAAAAGGAAGTGAATTCATTTTGTTTTCAGGAACCCTCGGTTTCTCTTTTTTAAAGAAAAAACGAAGATGTTTTTATTTGACAATTGGAAAGTACTAAATTTGCAGTGTGTGCTACTCAACATTGATTTTGCTTTGTACTTATGATTAGTTATGTTACATTTCATGGCATTGATTTGAAACTTATAAAAATTCTTAATAATTTTTTAATGTCTAATATTTGTTTAGACACCAAGATTTTTTGCTGTTTTAACAATTTTAATTTTTTCTCCATTTAAGACAATATCTCCAGAAATGTTGGGATTTATGCGTTTTTTATATATAACAAGACATTTAGATTTCCTCGGATTCAAACAAAGACCGTTTGCACTAGGCCAAGTGTAGAGTCTGTTTAAGTCATTATTCAGATCTGAGATGCCTGAAGCAATATTCTGAACTGGGCTACTTTATATGAGTTGCACGTCATCTGCGTTTAAATGAATTTTACATTTAGTAAGTTGTTTTGGCAAATCATTTGCATACAATGAAAATAAGAGAGGACCTAAAATAGAGCCTTGAGGCACTCCCCTAATAACGGATATTCTATCGGACCATGCATCGCTAAAAAATACCGATTGTGTTTTGTTTAAAAGATACGATGATATAAGTCTAGTTGATGTATTCGTGAATCTAAAAAAATGTTTCAGTTTTCCAACCAGTATTTAATGGTCTACCATATCGATAGCCTTGGAGTGGTCTAAAAGCACTAAAAAATTAATGTCACCATTTTCTAGTCCTTGCCCTATATTCTCACTAACTTCCACAAGAGCCGTAACGCAGCTATGATTTTGACGAAAAACAGATTGCATACTGAAGAGCAAACTGTGAGAAGTGATAAACGCAATTATTTGTTTATAAAGGAGTTTTTCGAAAACTTTTGATAGAAAACACAAGATGGCTATAGGTCTATATTCCCCATTCGACTTAGGTAGTAGTACAATTTTAGCATGTTTCCAGTTTAACGGGAACACACTTGACATTATGATGGTATTAAACAAATGAGTAACACACGGCAAAATAAGGGGAGATAGTAGTTTTATAAATTTTGGGTGTAAATTATCACTTCCCACTGCGTTTGATCTTATTGATGAGCACGTTGAAATGACGTCATATTGAGTAACGAAAGAAAATTGAAAATGTTCCCCGATTGTCCCTTTATCAGTATTTATCCCGTCTGTAGAAAAAATTAAAAAAAAATTGGGATTTGCTTGGATAGCAGGGGCATTAGTAAACGTTTTGTTAAGCACATTTGCATCCAAGTGACAGTCAACATTGATGTTTGCATTGCCGATTCTTATTTCACGAATAGTATTCTAAGTTTGTCGAGAATCTATTGCAGTACTAAATCGTCTAGAATAATATTGGGTTTTCGCACGTTTAATAAGGTTATTAACATTTTTCCTGGCAATGGAATATTGAATTTTAAGTTCGGTAGTTTTATATTGCTTCCATCTGCCATATGCTAAATCCCTTTGGTGTATTGCATTCCTAACAACATTTGAAAACCAGGGTTTTTGTTTATATGTCATATTCTTTCGTTTTAGTGGAACAGTTAAATCAAAAAGATATTGTATTTTATGCTGCAAAAATTATGATTGCGCATCAACAGAACACATGAAATATATATCACTCCAGGAAATGTATGATGAAAATTCACATAAATGATTAAAATTCAGGTGTTTAAAATCACGATAACTATAACTCTGTTTATTTTGTTGTACCTGTGTGTTTTTGTATAGCAAAAAGACTTAAGCTGTGGTGTTGCTGTAAAACTTTAAAAAATTTTGGTACAGCTGTGTATTGTAATGTATTTAATGCAATAGAAATTATGAGCAACGTTTATCGTTAATGTGCGATTGCTTAATAAATTTTTTACCACCTCTGGAGTATCTACTTCGCTTGCATAATTACTATAATATCTATTTATTATACTTTATTACTCAACGAGTTAACCTACTTACTTGAAATTTTCACTCACTGGTTCTAAACAAAGATAGGCAAAATGTAACAATCAACCGTAAAGAGTAAAAAGACAAAGAAATATTAAATGAACGATTGTTTTCGTGGACATGGTCCTGTCAATTAGTCTTCACGATAGCGCGACTCTATTTTATTTTGATGTATGTCAAGCCAACTGATGAATTAGAACGCCCTCCTCGGTTACTACATGAACTATTAATTGACATAAAATTTTATTTCCATTACTGATAGTAGTAATACGTTCGCTTGTTTTCTTTTATTTAAAATGTGATCTTTAAATAAGTTCGTAGTCCTAATTCTTTAAATGTTACAATAAAAATGTACATTTTCTGATTCTTTCGTTGTTTTAAGAATCTCTGCTAATTTATTTTCTTTATTTTTGTACGTTTAATTAACACTCCTTTCTAAAATACAAATAGAAACTGTTAAAACACAAAATAAACAACAAGACGCAGGTAAAATAAAACCCTTTTTTGAAGTTTTTCACACACAATTGCCCATTGATAGCAAACAATGAACTCCATAATTAATACATCGCAAATTCTCTTTTGTACTTAAAATTTGTTTGCGAAAGATTGTACACATCTCCCCAGATAGAAGTAAACTTAATTATGACAAATTATTGAGACTGACATTTCTGAGTTAAATGTCACATGAACTTTAAACAACATCCCAAAACAAACAACGAGAAAAGCAGACGGAAAGTAACAATGTCGCAATCACAACATTCTTTAAGAAACAATAAGTTCAAAATTATTTCGAAATGATGAATACATACAAGAAAAGAAAATTCGTGGAGGAGTTTATAATTTTGTAGAAGAAAAATATTGCTTTTTTTAATTCGATACAGTAGGATTTACAGAAAAGAAATGTATAAAATTATAAACTATTAAAATATGTTTTTTAGTTTTTATTAAATATAGACTTCAATATTAGTGCTTTAAATACAAGCTTTTTTTTTAGTTACGCAAAACGCATCTTAACTTCCGACAAATAATATTAATTACATTAAATTTTTACGAGACAAAAAGTAGTTGTCATCTTAATAAAAAATTGGAGTAAACAGAATTGTGATTAAGGGGTGCGATATGGGAAAAAATATCTTACAGATAAAATTATATTTATGTTATTAAATTAACTATTTTTTCAAGTAAGTCCGTATTTACACTATGCAATTTTTTGAGGCATTTTTTTCTTAATTTTCTAGTTAACTTACAGCGTTATGCGATATCTAAAAGTAAACACTAGCAACAGTAACATCCCCTCAAAACTCAAGCAATACCATATTGCTTACTCCTCCTGCTTCACAAACAAACAAAAATTTCATGCTAGTTTCATGAAAAATTGCATAGTGTAAATGCGGTATAAGACTTACCTTAATTTTTTTGAATTATAACACAACCCAGCAAAAAAATTTTGAAAAGGTAATCGAGTGTGGAATTAGGCATTTTTTGGCAGAAGTACATCCCAACTAGATTACCAACTTAATGATTTTAACAAGGCATGAGACTTTTAAAATCGATTACTCTTTTAAAAGTCTCTTTTAACATAAAGAACTAGTTCCAATAATACTTCCTTTTTTGGAAACTAATGTAATGTGTTTTGTAAGCGCGTAACAAAATATGGGAACCACAAAAGTAAGTCATTATATGGCAAGTACTTTTAAAAGTCTAATTTTTTGCTGGGAATGTTTATATTTAATTTACATCAATCGTACTTTATTCCTTTAAATATAAATATTTCATGATATTCTTATGAAATATTTACTATTTAAAAGTACAAACCATTATTGTATTACTAAGGGGATAGCATGTCCATATGGCCATTTCCTTACGGCTCATCTAGCTCGTCAGTGGATTCTACCCAAATTTTTATATCTAAAGCCGAATTGACTAAATGAGAAATCTCTTGAATCAATAACGAAAAAAGACAATAAAAATTTTAAAAAAAATTTATACAATAACACAGTAACAATTAAGTAACTATTTTTCTTTTTCTGAGGTTTTCCTTACAAAATTTGGGAAAAATCCTTTAAATAGCTATTAATTACCCGCAGTAATACATTATATTTTATACTTTTAAATAATAAATATTATCTGAGAATATCATAAAATAAAATAAAAATAACAAAGTGTTTTAAACAACAATCGGTATAACTATTTTAGAAAATTTGGGATTGCTATTTAATCTCATTTGAATTTATGTCTTATTTACTTTCATTTATTTTATCAACACGCAGAGAAAACACATGGTTGTTATATGGTCACAATAACCATATTATGTTCTTTGTAACAATATATTTTGGCGGTGGACCAATTACAGTTGTCTTCACCAAAACTAAGGCTACTGTGCACAAACAGTTCAACATGGATGGTTTTAACTTAAAAAAAAACACCCAACCACAACCAAAGTTCTAAAACTTATTTAAAATAATATGAAATATTTAACCATAACATATTATTATTAGTCAAAGAATTGTTAAAAGTTGCACATATTTTTCACCTTTTTAGTTATTTTTTTTTTTAATTTTCCCCAACCAGGATTTGAACCATCGATCGTTTAAATGACTGAAATTTGACTTTATTTTCGGCTTTTTGGTTCTTTTAATTTAATTTCTAAACATTTTTAGAAAGAAAAATTATTTACAAATGTATGTGGACGTTTTCCAAAGAAAACAAGAAAAATTAGACGCTAGCAGAATGAAATGCAGCATTTTCTGGACCGCCACATCCTTCATCAGCATTCTTTGCATCTATCTACTTTATGTTATGTAAGTCGTAAACATCATCTATTTAACCAACTAATCTTAATGTTAATTTGGTGAGACGAAGCGTTCACACAACTTAAAGCATTTTTTGTCGTTCTCTTTGTAACTCGTCTTGTACATTTGTTGTTGCTTTTTTAGTGCTATAGCTACGATAGTTAGTTATTTTTTTACACAATTTTTTTCATGTTTTTTTAACATTTTCAATTATTTTTTTTTTTCACTTACGTATATCAGTTTTTTTTAGTAAATTTTAATTCCCAAAAATTTTGTATTATTTTTATTAAATAACGATCCTTTGCCATTATTGTGAATTCAAATGCTTATAAAATACAAATGTTTCTGGAAATATGTGGCTGTATTGTGAGGAGAGTGAGAGACTAAATGTTAGAGAATAATGAAAACCGATAAGAAAATAAAATAAGTTTTATCTCAGCGTCATTGTCGTTGAGCGATAACTTATGTCAAATTTGTTACCGTCGTGTGTTGTGTGGGATATTTCACTTGGGCGTGGCACTGGCCGTACAAAGTAAATTTTTATCATCGTATTACCTGGCACCTGTAATATGTAGCACCTTTTTTTACTAATATAAATAATCTAGCGAAAAACTAGCTGGATTGGAATAATGGGCATCGTGCCTCCCATGCAAAGAAAAAATTAATACCGCGCATTAACTATCATCATCTATTTAGAAAGTTGTTTCATATAGAGCCCTGAATTTTTGTGTTAGAAACTTCCTAATCAAAATATTCTAGAGAAATACTGGATGGATGGGGACAGTAGGGGTGGTACCACCCACACAAAGTGAAAAGTTGTTGTTGCCTTACCTAAAGAACTGTAATAGGAAGACCTACTTTAAGCAGCATTACTAACTAAATACTTTCTATTCGAGTATATCCTTATATATATACACCAATACCCCGATTTGCGCCGCTTCAGTTTGCGTCGCTTCGAAGTTGCGTATTTTTTTAAGTTTTTGGAAATTCAATGCTGCGTTGTTTTTGTTTCAGTTTGCGTTGCATGGCTTCGAAGTTGCGTCGTAAATGCTTCGATTTGCGTCGTTGATATGAAAATGTTTTTACAAAGCTAAGGCAGAAAAAGGGGATTTCTCGTTTAGTAGAAAGCAAATTTGCAGGTGTGCGTTGTTTGCATGTTAAGCGTAGTTATTAGTTTCGAATTACATATATGTCGTGGAGTGAAGTTCAGTCTGAAAGTTAAAAAAATGAACCAAAAAAGAAAGCAAATAACTTTAGACTAGCCCTTTCTACAATTAAATCCATTGTTATATTTTTATTTTAATAAAATCTGTTATTCAAAAAATAATAAGAAAATATTTTGATTTAAAAACGCTTTTTCTAAGCTAAAATGTTTAAATCCTGTGTTGACTAAACGAAAATCAAATACATACATAAACAATTGAAAATTCTGCTTCAGTTTGCGTCGTTTCGGTTTGCGTCTCATTTTTTCAGTCCCAATTAACGACACAAACCGGGGTATTGGTGTATGTAAAACCATTTCGTTTATTTGTTTTTCGGAAAGCTATAGGTGCCTACACCAGTGGCCCGATCTTCTGGAAATTTCCAGATTTTGTTGCTAGGATTTTTGGATCCTAGATTAATTTAAAAAATAATTTTTAATTTGATAAATCATTTGATTTAATCGGTTGTGACACAGTTTTATTATTCCATAAAATATGGATGAAATAACGGAGATGCGCTCGTTGTGTTCATACATAAATTTAAAGTTCAACTGGGGTAATTTGTTTGTCAAATAGATCCATTGTAGCTTATTTTATGACGCGTCTTAACTACTGTCTATTAAAAATAAAATTTTAAAACTTACCTGGCAACGTTATAAATAATCCAAGGAGTCCATAAGCCAGCCAGCAAGTGAAAGCAGCAGGAGTTGTTGCTCTTTGGTTTTGTAGGAAATTCATTATTGCCCCAACCAACTGCATTAAAATTTAAATTTGTCTCTTATAGTAAGTAAATGATGGCTACAATAATGTTGCTGTTAAATACAATTATGATGCCAATGGCGATAATGGTATATAGTAGTGGTGTTATAGTGTTGACGATAAACAAAAACAAACCAACTCACACAAATACACTCACCCACTCAACCGCTTTCAACCACTCTCACTGTTCAGTTATAAAGTCTTGTAGAAAATAATTTTTTTATTAAGAGTTGAGTATAAAATTTGTGCGTGGTTTCTGTTGTCCTTATTATCTGTCGTCTTTGTTTTTTTAATTACTCGTAATTATGTTTTAATTATTACAATTTAATTTTAATTTTTTTTTTTAATTATGTTGCTAAATAGAGTTTATTTTTTATTTTCTATTTTATATTATTTTTTTTCACAATGAACCAAAGCGTCAAAATAATATTTTTATATTATGGAAATTAATTATTTATGCTTTTTTATTTTATTATTAAACTATTATAGAAAACTTTTTAATGCTATTACAAATACTTTGTTAATTTAAATTAATTTTCAATAATTTTCATCATCGCATATTTAAAATATTTTCTGTTCTTGATTTATTTCATTATTTTTTATTTTTTTTATTTCAATTTTTTTTTTTTTACTTTGCCAAAAGTTTTCTTTAGTAAATGTTTTCCGTTTTTACTTTTTCAGATGAATTCTAAGGGTCATTGACTGCCTACATTCGTTGAAGTATATTTTTGTAATAATATTTTTCTTCATCTTGTATTTGGGTTTTTTTTAGTTTGTGCAGTAAGAAGTACTTTTATTTTTTTTCAAGTTTTATTTTAGTACTTTTTTTTAGTTGTTTTAATCTTCTTTTATATTATTGAGTTTGACGAATAGTAAATGTTTTACCTGCAGGTCTGTAAAAGAAGAAAATATTAAATAAATAAATTATACGTTTTTTAATAAACCTAAATTTAGTCAAGATGTCACAACATTGGAATTAAACTGCTGGCTTTATAGAATTAGCGAAAAAATTTAAACGAAATAAATATAGAAAAATTTTATAAGATAATTTTCAATCGCTTAAATCACAAAAATTGCTTGACTAAAAAGAAATTTCCGAAGGAAAAATACATGATACTGATGATGAATAAAATCGCACAAGCGGGAAACACCCTAAAATTAAAAGAATGCAGAAATAATAAGAATAAATTAAAAGAACACTTTAGTTGAAGAAAATTATTAAGAAATACGCTATAATCGTAAAAGCGATAAATTAGTATAATAATAACAAGTAAGAGTTCTATATTCGGCTATGCCGAATCTTCACTATATACGCAAATCTAGTTTAGAGTAGTAACTCCAATCAAAAAAACAAATATTGGAGTGACAGAGAATTAAAATATAAGAAGAAAAATTTTAAGTGTCTTAATGAGTTAAGCATTTTATCAAAAGTATTTCCTTAAAGACATCTTCAAAAGCTTTTACATGATACCCATATTAATATTCTAAAAAATTTTCAATTTTTAGTGGCCCGTGATTTGAAAAATAAGGGCGAGCGCCAATTTTTTTACTAAGTAATTTTTTCTTATTCTTTAATTCTCTATCACCCCATATATTTTTTTATTCAATTTACTTTATTGTTAAAAATGATATGGGAATTTTAAAGGGAGACGTGCTTTTTTCCAATAGCACTTCTTTCGACACTATGACTGATCGATTGGCATATTTTAATTTTCTCTAGCTTTTCGCAATGGAGAAGAAGTCAGATTATAAACACTTTATGGGGTCGGAAATGGATATTGTAGAAACAGAACAGAACAGAATGACAATTTTAGTTATATCCTTTTTCCACTTTTTGTGGTGAAGGGTATATTAATAATATAATAAAATGTGCAACTATTGCGAATAAGATTAATTATAAATAAAAAGTTTATAGTTTTAAAAGTTGATGATAAAAAATAAACAAAATCGGAAAATATCTTAAAAATCGAACAAAAAAAAAAAAAAAATTACGATGCCAAAACAAAATGCCAATATGGGAAAAGATTAAAAAAAAAGTCTATATAAAAGATGACTTCAATTGTAGAAAATTGTTCAAATTCAAAATCACAAAAAAAAACTATGAAGCTTATAAAAACAAAAATTAATAAAAAAATGCGCTCATCGGTTAAAAAACCTAAAACCACAAGATAATACAAATGAGGACCAAGATCGAAAGAATTTTCCACTTTTAAAATAGTTCCATTTAGCGAGTGCAAACTCTATATGGAAATTGAAATTAATAAAAACATATTCAGTATTGCGAATTTCTGGTTTTTAAGACAACAAAAGCAAATGCGCCAAAAATATATATTTAAAATAAAAAATAAGTTAGAAAAAATGTGACACCATTGTAAGACATTTAGGACCAAGTGCTCCTAAATTTGAGAATGGAGTTCCAGCAACTGTGAATGATAAAAATGTTAACTCAAGATTTTTACAAGTAATTTAATTTTTAATTTTTTCTAAAAAAGCTAAACCGTTCACATAATTTTTAATTTTTAGTGTAATTTTAAGCAGATCTTTTATAGAAAATTTATTTTTTAACAAAAAAAAAAAATCTTTACAACACTGCAGAATGGGTTCTGAAACTTTCGTTTCCAGATACCAATTGTTGTAAACGGGTTATATCATTAATTTAGGCACATATCGTTACATATAAAAATACTTAAATAATGTAAAGATTCTTTTAAATAAGTTGTATTTACTTTTAGTTTTTCAACGATACTTTCCTTCATTGCATATTTTCATTTCATTGCAACTTTTTGCAGCAACTACTGCAGCCATAATAACAATAAGTTACAGAACAAGGAATACTTTACACAGAACAACAACACAAAAAACAATATTTTTAAGACTTAAATGTTTTAAAACATTATCAAGTGTTTATATCTGCTGTTGAAATTGTTTTAAACTGTTCTTTGCCTGTTTGTTGTTTGTATCTATCTGCCTCTTCGCTTGTCTTGTCATCATAAGTTTTGCTGTCGGCTTGAATGTTATCACATTGTTTGTTAGGTATAAGTGTGTGTGTGTGTGTCAGTGTAATACTTTTTCGCAATCTTCTTTTCTTAACAAACAGTATTTTTGTTATTTGTCGCTCCTGCAGCCTATTCTTTTTTTTATCACCAGCCTTAAATGAAATACTTTACACACATATTTTCTTATTTCACAAATATCTCTTTGGTGTAGAGAGTTTTCCCAAAAATTAATATTTTTTTTATTTAGTTGCTCTGCGCCTAATATTGCAACGTCTTGTTAAAATTTCTTAAATTATTACTCTTAAACAAAAAAATTCATCACTGCCACAAATGGATAATTAGGTAAAAAATGATGACGGTTACTAAGGTATATTTGGAAAAAGAAATTTCGGAATTTCACAACGTTTCAAAAATAGCCACAAAACGTGTAAAATATATGGCTGAGATCAACGATTTTTTTCGCCACTTTAATTGGAAGCTGTGGTTTCTATACAATTAAATCATCGTAAAGATTATTTTGCTTGGAATAAAAACTTTGATTTCATCGTCGCAAATTAGAGTTAAGCCAAAAAAAGAACTCTTGGTTTAGTCAGACGTGTAAAAATGCAGTCAGATCCCAAGAGGAAGCATTTAATACCTGACGGTGCAACAAAAACGCAGGTACTTTATACGAGCAGCGTCTCGTGCTAAAGTTCTTGCTGCTCTTCGGAGCAGCAGGGGATGCTCTACTGGCCTACCTTTCGGAAAAATGATGTCAATTAGGGATGAGCGATCTCGTGATTTTTAAGGAACATCGTTCCCAGCGAACGTGACTTTCAAATCACCGTTCTTTAAAATAGCTACCGTGATCACCGTTTAGTTCTTTTTTATTAAAGCATACATGTATATATAGGAAGTATATAATATTAAATAATATTTTATGAAACAGTAATCATTATGGAAAAGATATTTTGATCTCTACATTCAAAGTACCTGTAACTAAATTTGGTAACACTGATTGATTATAGGTTAAAAAAAGCACACAAAATTGTCTGTTAAATATGTATGTGTGAAGTTTGGATAAAAGAATAGCTGTTGGTAATAAATAGAAGCTAGAAAAAGCGACACAGCCAAGAAACTGCTTTTACATATGAAAAAATGAAAGAATCAAAAGTACCTTTACGAGTATTTCTCTTTACAAAGGAAAATTAAATTTTAATTTCTATGTGTGGAAATATAAAAGAACGTTCCTACGCAGAACTGTTACTTGTCCACTCAGTCACTGCAGTGATCAGTGATTTTTTAATCACAGTGATTTAATCAAAGGTACTGAAATATCGCTTATCTCTAGTGTCAATCCATTCACCTTTTCGGCGAAAGTAATGTGGTTGGTTTAGATATTTCCAAGAGGTTTGATAATGTCTTGCATGATGTACTCATATCAAAACTTATTGCTTTTGGTATCGGTGATAGCTTCTCTCGATTTATATAGAGCTTTTTCAGGGTTCACACTATACGGTTTGGTATAGATGGGATCTCAAAAAACCAGTACATGGCTAATTCATGGGTACCGCAGCTGCCATCATTTCTCCTATCCTATTTCCTGCTTTTCTTAACAACTTTCTATGTCAGACCTCCAACCCTATCTATTCGTTCGCAGATAATAGAAGTATATGCATTTCAAATTCATTTCGCAATAGGTCAAGCCTTTCGGAAATTGGGGCTTTGTGAAATTAGGTAGACGATACTCTGAATCGCGATCTGCTCGCAATCGCCGAAAGGGGCCTTGCGATGAGGGCCGCTATGTATATAAAAATCAAATAGTAACATGTGCTACGTTACCAGATTGTTAGATACGCTGGTATGCTGGTGTTAGCTCCGGCTGGGGCTCCCCATCTTGGGGTGGTTGTTGCCAATACATCCGGTTCAGACAGCAGCTACAAAACAATCATATCATAGCTGTCGTTAGAAAAATAAAAAGCTGCAGTTGTTTAAAAAATTTCGGAGCCCGAAACAAGTCTAGCCATTTCCCTGTATGCACACACACAAGAACTCCGCTGGTTGATGTTCTGCCAGGACACCTTAGCCCTCCCACCTGAGACCGCGAAACCTTACCATCGTATTTGAAATAAATTTTAGATACGCCTAAACTACACACCTACTTATCGCTTTAAACAAATTTAAGCCATCATTATTAATATAGAGCCAAAAATTTCATTTTAAAATTTTAACATATAACCATTTTGTTTTATTCATTAAATTAATTGATTTTTGATTTCAAACTCAATAATTTGCATGGCAAGCAATTACGAAAAAAATTTAATTTTTAATTTTCACCCTGACCAGGATTCGAACCATCGATTTTATAAATTAATGTTTAGAAAATTAATTAAAAAGAGCCAAAAAGCCGAAAATAAAGTAAATTTCATTAATTTATAAAATCGATGGTTCGAATCCTGGTCAGGGTGAAAATTAAAAATTAAAACAAACGCTAGGCACCGCGTATTTACATTCATACTTAACTCATAAAAGTCAATATGATACTGAATCAGTGTCTATAATGTTGTGAGCAAACAAGTATGAATAATTAAAAATAAAAAGTTGCATTTGTGGCTATCAAATTGCTAGCACAAAAAGCAACAACAAATGTTAAAGACGAGTTACAAAGAGAACGACAAAGAAAAAAGCTTTAAGTTGTGTGTGAACTTCGTCTCACCAAATTAACATTAAGCTTAGTTGGTTAAATAGATGATGTTTACGATGTACATAACATAAGGTAGATAGATGCGAAGAATGCTGATGAAGGATGTGGCGGTCCAGAAAATGCTGCATTTCATTCTGCTAGCGTCTAATTTTTCTTGTTTTCTTTGGAAAACGTCCGCATACATTTGTAAATAATTTTTCTTTCTAAAAATGTTTAGAAAATTAATTAAAAAGAACCAAAAAGCCGAAAATAAAGTAAATTTCGAAAAAAAATTTAATACAAAAATAATCCCCCTTTGTCCCTTCCCATAACCTAGTAGTTTCCTAGTTCTGGCACAATGCTTTGCGAAAGTAGGCGCTAAACCTATAAAAAAGAAAAAAAAATTATAACGACAAAGTGAAATCAATATGATTTCCAGTTCTTAATGTGTTGTAGTTTCGAAAATCGTTTGTTTTTTTGCAAATCAGTTTTTTATACAAATTTCGATTTTTGTAAATAATAATTAAGATTAATTTATTTTAATTAATTTTTTTATTTTCTTTTTGCTTAAAGACCTAAAATTTCTCTTTTTAAAAAACACAAATATATAAAATATCATACATTTTTATGTTAATAATGATTTTCAATTTATACTGTACAACACAATGTGTTATAACATTTAAATATTAACATTTATATTATATATTATTAATGAATTGCTACTGTGAATTACATTTAAAATCTTATGTTAATTCATTACTATTTGATTTTGAAAACTTGTTATATCACGAAGTTTCGTGGTAACTAAAATGTATTTTAAAACTTACTTACCTAAAAACCAGCAATCAGTAAACATAATAAATTGTGATACTCTACTATTGGAATTCTAACCTTTTATTTCTAATTCTAATTCCAAATCTCTAACTCCTTCATTCATTTCTCATTGGAGCAATTAATGAACCATTGCGTGAAAGGCGGCTAACTATTTCTAGTTTAGGTGCATCCACTTAATCTATTCATCGACATCACCTAAATCATCTAACCATCAGTCAAGAAAGCTTTTATCTACATTTTTTTTTTTTTTTGTTGCAAAATTTAAACTTGTAAGAAAATTAATAGATTCTAAGTAAAATTGAAAAATCTTAAATTTTTGGCGAACTAATTAATTCTTAATTTTTTATACTTTATTTTTGTCAATTTTAAAATTTTTGTTATGTTTCGTTAGAATTTAGATTTAATTTTAAACTCGGAAAATATTAATTTTTATTGAAATATTTAAAAAAAATATTTTGGTAGATTTTAACCCGACTTAAGTTCACATATATTTTAATTTTTAAATTTATTAAGAAACAAGTAAGAGTGCTATATTCGGCAATGCCAAATCTTATATAACCTTCACCATATATATATACGTACGCACGTACACATATATCGGCATAACAAATTCTTTTCTACAAATAAGTTCTTCCGTTCAAAATAAGCATCGAAAATTGTAGGTTTAGCTTACGGTTATTGTCCCAGATAAGTAAACGAAATGGTTGTTGTGTGAGATCCTCTTACGAGTATATGCAGTAAACACAACCACATGCAGGAATACATACGACAGTTGACAAAAGGTGTGAAAAAATGAGAGGCAGGCGTCGTATTTTGTCCGCTGCCTCGAGGAACATGGACCAATCTTGCTGATTTTCAATAACAAAATTTTCGAAACTTTTTCCGATCGATTGGCTTATTTAAATTTTCTTTAGTTCATCTAGTGCATTGGCAAAGTGAATCGGAGTAGATTTTCCCAGGTATCTTTAGTGAAAAGAATGTAGATGTCGGCCATATAGACGAATTCACTTAAGAACAATTAGATGCGCCAGTTGCTAGAGACAGCTATATTTAGACTACTTAATATATTTAGACCATATTTAAAATTTAACCCAGGACTATACTAGTTAGCTCCACAGTTACACTGGCCTATGGTTTAGCTATTGCTCAGACTTTTAGTAAAAAAGCTGAACTACAGAATTTAAACGACAACAGAAAATCACTGTGTATGAAAGTAAAAATTAATGCAGATACTAAAATAAAATTAAAAGGAGTTTATGCAGGGCCTTATGGTCTTAACAGAAATTAAATTCTAGTATACTTAAAAGCATAACCATTTCATTTGGGCAAATTAAAAGAAATTACCTTAAACGATTTAAGTTCTGGCTTCATAATTTGTTTATTTATATTTATCTGTAAGCCAGCATTTTGTCTAGTTTTTCATTAAATTTATAATTAATAATCTTTAATAATTCTATAATTTTTTAATGCGATGTTACGTTATTACGTTATTGATGATTATCAATTATTTAAAATTTTATTAATATTTTAAGCATACATATTTTTGATGTCTGAATGACTTATAATTAAATATATTAACATTTTAATTAATTTGTTGTCTGCCAAATTAAAATTTTAATTAGTTGCTTTTGTTTTATTTTTATTTTACCGTTTTAATTTATAATATTTAGTTTTCAGTGTTTGAGGTTATGGTTTTTACTTTTTGTGAATAGTTATTGTTGTTGTTGTTGATTACATACGTTTTTTATAAACTGTTTACTTAGCATTTTTGCTAAATATTTTTAACTTCATTAAAATGTTTGCATAAATTGCTTAAAGTTTTTTTCATATTTTTGCTGTTGCTGTGCGCTTGCCAAAGATATTTTTAATAAATATTAAATATTGTATACATTTGTTAATGTTCTGTGTTGATGTATGCGTGTTAACTGGAAAATTTTTTCAAACTGCATTTATTTTTTCATATTTATAAATTTTATTTAGATTTGTATTCGTTTAATTTGAGAACAATTTAAAATTAAATGCCTTTTTTTCTAATTATTGTTATATATTTTATCTATGTAATTTGGGTATTAATTAACGTAATTCATTGATTTAATAAACTTGCATTTAACGTGCAGAGGTTGTGTTAATTATGTGGCCATTCTGAAAAAAGGAAAGTTAAAAAATATTTTAGTAACCGAATGATTTTAATTTTTATAGGAAATAAAATAGAAATAACAATAAGGAAATTGAAATTAAAATAAAAATAAATATTTCTAATCAAAATTTATTGAGTGCGAAAATATCATTTATATTCGTGATGTAATTACAAGTTAATGAAAATCATTTTTTTTTTCTTCAAAATTTTAAAAACTGCAGTTATATTAAGCTTTATTTATTACAGCATTCCACAAGTCAAGTGCAAATTCTGTTTCAGTTTATAATAAGTGTTACGTATTGTTTTATTATTAAAAGGTAGACACAAAAAATTTACCCCCGAACACTTTACATAAATGTGGGTGGCAAAAATGCTAAAACTCAAAAATTATTAAGACAGAGCAACATTAGAGATTTAGGAAAAAAGAACTTAAATAAAGCCGACATTAACCAGATCAATCTGTTCCAAAGAAAGAAAATACCATTTAATTTGATGTTGTTGCCTGGGATTAACGTAGGGTTAAGAAATGGCCTGAAATGACCTTGATTGTCCAGTTCTGGTTTGAGTTTCCAGCTCAAATACAAATTGTTCAGTTAAAAAAAATTCTTTAATTTGAAAAAAAAATGAAATGTATTACTGCGGGGAAAGCATATCCATATGGCCATTTCGCTACTGCTCATATATAGCTCATCAGTGGATTCTACCCAAATTTAAAAAAAAAAACCTCAGAATTCTTAACCAAAAGCCATTGAGGCAAAAAGGCCATAAAAACTCCAAAAAAAAATAATATAAAAACATCGTAACCCATGAGTAACTATTTTCATTTTTTCTAGGTTGGACAAGAGGATGGTAAAAGTAAGTGTGGTTGATGGAAAAAAAATTGTCCCTGGTAGGGAGGGTAAAAGGTATAAAAATAACACTTAGTTTTCCTGTAAAATAAAAGGTAGTGTTTCAAACAAAGTAAATATTATAATTTTTCTGTTCTTTTTTATTGTCTATTGTCAAATTATTATTTTTTGTGCTGTCTCAACGAGTAGTTCAGGGTGGGAACCAGCTCATGAGCTAACCGACACCAAAAGCTACAACGAGAAATTGAGATACGTAACGATATAAAAGAGATTACAAATAATAAATTTTCTTATTAATTCGAAAAAATAAGTTTTTGCTAAATATTATAACTTTAATTAATAAAATTAAATTTCTACAGAAAAAAATTATACTAAATAAAAAGAAAACAAAATATGTTGTCTTCATATACAATTGCTCTTGCGAGTGTATTATTAGTTGAACACTGATTGGTATCCTTTTTTTTTATACCACTAACAACTTATAAGAAAATCTGTTTTAAATTTAAAACAATCTGTTTATCATGGGAAAATTTATCGGACGCTCAAAAGGTTTTAGTTATATCAAATTTAATTAACAACGACCTGTTGTACAGTGAATTTTGTTGGCTGCGAGAAGCTTTTGATAATTTGAAAAAAAATAAAGTAGAATATCTATATATATGTAAATTGATCTCATTTGTTCTTTCCGTATAAATTAGCATTGCTTTTTGTGAAAGGATTATTAAGAGTTATAATAATCTAGGCTCACAATAATAGAGTAATATATCCTTCGATCTAATAAGAGCTAAAATTTCCGTAGTAGTAAATTTTATTGAAAGTTGTCAAAGCTTTTAAAAAATTTTCCGTACAACGAAAGCAAAATAAATGTGACAACAAATACAGATATCTATACATTTTTGAGATTGAAATTAATGTCTATATATATGTTCATTTGAATAATGGCGTAAGACTAAATTATAATCTTTATGTTAATATTTTTTTCTTATTTTCTATTTTTTATTTATTTATTTTTTTTATTTAATTTTTTTTTTGTAAAGCCAAATTTTAAGAAAGTTGTGTTTTTTAACTATAAATGCATTTGTAAATTGTCTAGATATTTTTTCAAAATCCAGTCATTTTCCCCATGTCCCGTTATTTGACTTTTAGTATCTGGCAAGCCTTGCTCAACGCCAGAGACTTTTCAACGTAAGAAATATAAAAAATAATTTAGCTACTTCAGGGTGAAGCAATTACTGCTGTGAGCTTAAAAGTTTTTTGAGAATCATCGCACAGTATAAGAACTCAGCAAATATGGAGATGTTAAGAAAAATTGATGATATATTAACCAAACATTTCAGTCTCACGCTACTTAATCTTTATATCGCATACCTAGTTCAAAAGGGACAAAACTCAAAATTTTACCTTTACAGAAATCACAAAAAAAAAACTGCTTTTCATCTAAATCAAAATTTTTAAAAGCTAAAACTTTGGACTATTTAGTAGAAAATCCATACTGATTAGGATATAAGAAGTTCTTTTTATTTAATTAATATTTATACACTAGATAATGAACAATTCAATTAAATTTTGAGCTCAGTCAGTTTTGAACTATGTATGCGATATTTACTATAATCAATATTTATTTTGTATGTAAGATGAAATGCCCTTTGGCATAATACGTATGAGCCAGTTTAGTTAGGCTTTTCTTAAACTATTGTCTTACTAACGAACATCGCTTAAGTTGTATTTATTTAGACTTTACAAAAGATGTGATGCCATTGATTTTAATTATTAAAGTGAAAAACAGCAAAAATTTTGACTAAAAACTCGATTTATTGTACAAACATAAAAAAAAACAAATTTCACAAGAAACAACTAAATTGCAATTAAATCTTTAATTCATAAAAAAACGAAAATTTCTTAAAAACAAGGATTTGCTAAAAAAAATTTAATTTCAAAAATAAAAATACAGAAATTCACTAACAAAACACAGATTTGCAAAAACCAAGAAAAATATACATCTTCGATACTAGAATTTGATAATATATTTCCGAATACTTTACATCATTTTTGATGCCGCTTGTCCTACTCTGGCATTGCCGTTTTGGCAAGGAGCTTAGGACCAGTACTTCAGCGTTCATTACTATATTCTTGACAGAACTCATTGCTACAATAAAAACAGTATAAATTACTATTAATATTCGTAAACTCAAAAAAAAAGAAAAAAAAACATATTGGCACCATAAAAAATACAACAATAGAAAAGTTTAAATGCACAAAAAAGACAAAGTTTTTAAAAATTAGGAAGTATACTGAATTCCTTTCATGTTCTAGTAATAATGTTGATTGTTTAACCACATGGTACACGAAAATATCACCATATACAATATCACCATATATAGCACATACTCTAATTTGCTTGGATTACTCTCAAAAAATTTTAAAAGCAAAACTAAATTTAAAATTAGATTTTAAAACATTAAACTTGTGACTTATGTATATTATTGTTGTTCCTAAAGCAGTATAAAAAAACATTTTAGAAAAAAATTATTTTTTATTTTTTCCTCTTTATAAATTAAGACAGTTATCACGAATTATTTCCTTCCAGACTTTAACTATTCAATAATTTTATCACAAAATCCCTTAAAGCTGGTCCATAATAATAAATAAATTGAAAAAAATAAACCTAGATATGCACAGAGAAAATACACTTAATTCCTAACTACTGCTTTTCTACAACAACACCCAACCAATTGAACAACTCTCCCTTCCAGCATGAGTATTTATGAGGCTGGTTTAGTTTTGGAATCTAAAAACTCATGTTTATTATTAAACTAATCCTCTAATAAAACCTTAAAATCCACATTATTAGCCATGGCCATGTCCCAAAGGATATAAAAAACATGTCTCATCTCTTTCTAAATGCATTAAGAAGACAATGAACAAGTAGTTTTTATTATTATTCTACTTTAAGTACAAACTATACGTGTTGTATTGTGCAAATACTTGCTGTATTATTTTTGGCATTTTTCTCATACAAAAATAATCGAAAGATAGTAGAGGAGAAGAAGAAGGAGTAGAAGAAGAAGGAAGCGGCAATCGTAGTTGAATAGAATGTAAAATAACAAACGCCCTGACACAATGATTGCTGAAAAATGTTTATGTTCCAACAACAAATTTATACTCGAGTTTAAAATAACCAGAGAGAAAAATAAAATTCTTTTAGTTAAACAATTATTTACAAACTAACTCGTATAAAGAGTATAAAACTGGAGATGGAGATTTATGTAAATACGGTTTAAATAGAAAATAGTGCCACACAGCTTTGTTGATGTGGTTGTACAACACCAGCATGCCCGCATGCAGGATATTTTATATTTAAAGTTTTTCTTTTGTTATTTTGTACATGTTTTACTTGAACACGTTTTCTAGATGCGAATTAGAGACATGTTGAATTATATTTTTAGTAAACTTCATGCACGAGTATTTTAAGCCTCTCCAAATGTTGTCGATATATTTTTTTTAGTAAAAAATATAAAACAGGCTGGCGTACGTATTATTTAATTTTTGCGATCTTTGACATTATCCAGATTGTCATGCTTTCCTATTGGAAAGGCTTTAAATCCATATTAACCATCGTCATATATTTGGCTTTACCTTTGTCAGATGGCGATCTATTTTGTTTATTCCTACAAAAAAAATGCTGAATCTCTACTTTCTAATTTTGATGGTGCAATATTCTGCACGCAAAATTAAAAAGAAAATAAGCTTGATCTTAATAAGGACACAAAAATAAAAAATAATTTTAAAAACTCAGAAAATTAAAATTTTAAAGAAAATTAGTTCCAATTTGCACCACCTTTAAGGTTTTATTTCAAAGAAATTTTTTATTTTCTTAAGAACCAACATTAGGAATAAGAATAAATTTTTGTCAATTGAGGTGAAATGCCTGTGTATTTTTTGTTTTTATTAAGGAATTGAAATTAATCAACCTCATCTTAAATATATCAAATACTATGTTCCCTACTGCAGTATTTCCAAGTATGGCTTGACCAGATAGTAACATCAGCCCGAGGATTATTGTGGTGGTGTAAAATTTATATATCCCATCTCTTGATATTGATGCACGATCGCGCTAAAATTACAAGTTTTGCTTATTGGCTTATAATTAAAATCTTTGCCTTCAAATTTTTATACTTAATGCTATAGTTGTATACAATGAGGTCTTAAACACTACTGCAAATAATTAGTATTTACATACTTAAAAAATTAAAAAAAACTAGACGTAATTTTATGGCAAATATCCTAAGGCAGAAACAATGCTGAAACTATAGACAGATTATAAGAAAAAAACAACGAAATACTTAAAAAATACGTTCATTTGAGAGATTTCGAAAACATATAAACATGAAGGATGTACAGAAATTTAATCAAGTTATGTGTTGCCCGATATTTGTGTAATAAATTGTTAACATTGCTAAAAATTATTTGACAGTTTTGCATTTATAAAATTAAAGCCTCAAAGTATTTTATTTTTTTAAGAATATTTAAAAATAAAGATAAAGGTGGTTTGTCATCATATAACAATGAAAAATAAATAAATAAAGTTGCCAGAAAGTTTTCATATTGATTACTAAAAAATATACAATTAGGCAATACAGGATCAATATATTTAAAAATAAAGAGAAGTTATATTTCTTCTATAAAATTAACGAAAAATTATTAAAATTTTAACTTGCAATAAAAACAAAATTTAGTTGATTTTTCTTGATTTCCAATACAATTTCAAATCTAATTCGCAACTAGTTTTTTTTTAAATCTATTAATAAAACGATGAAATACATAAAAATAAGAACATTAATGAAGTGTAAATTGTAAAGGAAACGGACTGTAATTTTTAAATGCCTTTTTTCTGTTTGTCGTGAGTATGAAAACACAGTGTAAACGAACTAGATTTTGATAAGGATTTTAAGCCAAATCTAGTAAATTTGTTACGTGTTACCTCATATGCAAATTAAAAAATGATTTTTATTTATCTTGAGAATTATAACATAAAGAGGCTTAAAGTTTGTATGCTCATAAGTGTGCATAGGCCAGAGATTAATAGTCTGGATTGGATGAGTGGCTGTGGAACTTCCCATACAAAATAGATATTAATCGCAATGTGACCTTTGAATTATGACAAATAGATTCTTGAAGTGCAGTACGAAAAACCGCTTGATTAATTTACATAGCTGCTCAAACAACTGCCATATTTAGTACAGTGGGCGTGTAACCTCACATACAACGAGAAAATTTGTTAACGTGCATAGCTTCGTAGAATTGTCTATATTAAAACAGTGGTCACCGGCCACAAAATGTGAAATACTACTATCGTGCACCTAGAAAACTAGAGTACATAGAACTTGAAACTTTGTAAAAGTAACTTCCTTATTGGCGTGCGTGGTGTAGCGATACACTGGACTGCTGGTTTGGGACAGTGGATGTGTTACCTCCCATACAGTATTAGTGTTATTTGCTTTTCATTTATTTTTTACTCTATTATAAAAATTTTTAAGCTATCATTAAGTAATTTATCTTTATACAAATGCAACGACTGAAGCTCAATCGTAACGACAAAATTATGAATAAATTAATTTCAAAATATAATTTTGTTGTTATGTGCTAATTAAGAGAGTTACCACATATTTGTAGGAAAATAAGCTTTACTTAAATATATTGTCCTATTTTTTATTCTGATTAAATAATCAAACTACCGATATTACTTAGCTCTTTAGGAAACTTCTCGCAAAAACCTTAAATTAACTAAAAAATTTTCTCAAACGATAGTGTAAAGACAGAAATCAAAGTTAAAGTAAAAAACAAGAAGCTATAATTGAATATAATAACAAAAATTATTAAAAATTCCAGCATAGCTTAGAGCTATCATTCTGGCCCAATGTATTCATCGTTGCTCTACGTATTCATCGTGGCTCTTCATAAGGCATGAAATATTTTGTTCGACGAACTAATTGTGTAAACGTTCATAAACACAAATGTATTTTATTTCTGGCGACTTTTATTTGCAAGGAAAAATTCATCGTTGATACAAATGTATTTATAATATAAGTGATATTAGTAACTATCCAAAATAGTTTTCGACTCATTATAGTTCTTTGTCTATGGAATACACCAGTATATGCTGATCCTTGTCCAAATACAGTTGTCAGTTCTTTACAAATGTTACTGATCTTTTAATGGCTTCAAGAAGTTGGCATCACGTTAAATAAGTCATGGTATGTGAATTTTCGCATTAGATAAATCGGTCATGTACTGTCTCAGTTTGGCAGTGAAATAACATCTTATATTGTGTCTTATATTTTGCTTTGCTTTTTGAATTATTAGTAACAATTTAACAAACAAAAAAATCTGGAGTGGCCTACATTCAACCGCACTTCATGAAAACAGATATTATTTTATGGATATGTTACATAAAGAAACAAAGTTCAAAATATATTCAATTAAAAAAAAATCATGGTTTTCGGTTTGAATTATTAAATTAACTACCTAAAAACTCTGCAGCTTTTCATCTTCATATACCAAAGGCAGTTGCAGGATTTCATTTTGATATGTCAACCGATATGATCTGTTAAGTGTTAACAAAAAGAAATAGTGGCATACGCACCCAACCACAGACATCATCGCAAGACTACTAATTTTCTTTAAGATTACTGTACTTGACCTATAATACGTATGGTAAAGCAACAATAAAGTGAAGCCAAAATCGAGACTGGTTTTCATATTTATGATCATGATAAATTAAAATAATAAGGCATTATGCGAATGCTTTAATTGCCGAATGAATTAACTTTGAGGGACGTTGGAAATGATTGTATACCACATTTTTATCTTTTTAGATTTTTTAATTATAAATATAGATGAACGATGTTGTTATTCAGAAGGATACTCGTAAATTGCCAATGCCATAGAAATTTATTTTGAAAATAAATCAAGTGTCGAAACAGCGTTTTGGAATTCACCAAAAAATTTTAAATGGTACAAAGAAATTTAAAAACCAATAGAGATTATATGCGTGCCATCTTAATGTGTAATGCTTATCATTTTAGAGTGACTTTATTCAATGTAAAGTACTATTGATACTTTGCAACTGCAGTGGAGTTACGCATAGAAAAGTAATTTTATTTTATTTTATTATAGAACTGCCGAGTTGGTCGATCTCATTCAGTTTTATATTGTAAAATGTTTATGACTAAGAAGTTAGATCGGTTAAGGTTTAGCAGTATAAAAGTACTTAATGCCCTACAACTGTTTCAAATTTTTTTTTTTTCAATGATGAACAAGTTTTAATTTTGTTGAATGTGGTTAAAGTTCCAGTGCATATTATTTAAGAAGCTTTTTCATTTGAAGGTGCAATTTCATTTAAACAAAATTTAAATTTATTGCCACTTATAGCATAATTTTCTACTGGCCTTGTTTTTTTAATAATCTTTTCCCCAACATAGTTTATTCGTTAGATTACTTCGTACATTTTTCTTAGATGTACATACGTGTAAATATTGTGGTCCTTTAGTATGCTTATTAAATTGATTCGAACAAAAAACACAAACACAAAAAAAAAAATCAATAACCCAACTAAAATTGGCTTTATGGTCTTCTATCTTCTGTGGGTTGTGGGTGTCTATTAACCAAAGCCAAGTCAATGTACTAACATTATCCTCAAAAACAAAAATAGAAAAACAGAAAAAAGGAAACAGCAAATGGCACGAAATTTCAAATATATTTTTGTACACTTTTTGGAAGTCAATTTTGGAATTTCATTAAAAAAAGTCCAACAGACTGTCTCGAAAGTTTCTTTTTCTTATTGTGTTGTCTGTTAAAGAAAGAGAAGAAATAATAACTTGTATTTTTCTTTTTTTATATGGGTCACAAGCATTATAAAAATTTATTTACAGTAAAGCAAAAATACATTTAGGGTCGTTAATGCTGCTTGAAACTAAGTGAAAAAACAAACAAGAAAATATTTATGTTTAGCGATGTTTTTAAATGGAATTCTCTTTAATGTGGATTTGCGTGAATTTAATCAATAAATAAAAAAATTATCTTGTGAGATTCTGTAAACAATATAGAAATAAAGAAAATTTAGGTCAGTAATGATGAAGGAATTTTTTCAAAAAGAAACAATGGATCAGTTAAAAAGCCAGTAATTGAAAATTTATTTTAAAAAGTTTTCTAAAATATCTACTACTCTATTATATTGCTCAGGGTTCCGTACAAAAAGTGTAAAATTGTACATGTATCGTTTTTGCCACAATACCTGTATGTCTGTCACAGCCCTTTATCTCCAGAACCGTAACAGGTAAAACTTTGACGTTTTCACAGAAGATCTTTTACGATTGCTGCCACGACAAAAAATACTGAAAATTAAAGGGTTTTCTAAAAGTGACGCGATACTCATCAACTGTTATTATTTTTAGAACTGTGATATGCTATATATATAGTATGTGTTATAGAAACAAATAGAAGAAATAAAACTTTAAAATAAACGCTGTACCTTTAGCGACGTTCCTAACATGTACGTGACCTTTTTTAACTGGAATAGCGTGATGATTTAAGTTTGAGTATTTTTATTTTTGTGCTAGAAAAAACAAATACAAAAACTTAAAAATTCCATCTTATATTTTTTAAGAGCAAGTGCAAAAATGTCCGCACTATAATTTTAAAATTTAAAGGGTGTTATATAGAGGTCATGATTTCGACAAATACGACGTTATGAGCAGGCAGACGTTTGAAATTTTCGTAGAGTATTGCCATGTCTGATATAAAAGCAAGTAAAATTTAACATAATATAAAATAAAGAGTATCCCGATAGAAACGATATTTTTCCATGTATTGCCATTATTTTTTGTTCCGTAATAGATTGAGATTATAAATATACGCAATGTATATCGCTATAAAAGCAAGAATAAAAATTAAAATTGGAAGGTGTCCCAATAGTTATGTGATTTTTGCAAGGCTTTATTTCTGTTGCAATAAACTAAAAAAATAACGGAATCTTTCACTTATGAGTCTAATTCACACTTGGCAAACTTACTACTTTTTAATTTTTCTTATATGTTTGTTTGCAAGATCTTCTTCTTTATATCTTACTTATTCTTAAAACTGTCCGTCGGTTATGCAACTCATAATCTTCTTACTTAACTGTCACACAACAAGAAATTCTGAATTTTTTTTTTACTATTTTAGAGTCCTTATACAATTTTTTTTTTGTAATGAAGGTTTTGTTGCGGGTTGAACTTACGATGTTTTTTTTTTCTTTTACCACCAAGAGGGCATTACAGTATATAAAACTATCGTGGAAGGTTAACAGGAATTATTAACGTTTTTTTTTGGCCGTTGAGTGGCAAGTTTGAAGTTACGGTCGGGAACAGGCTTTTATTTAGGCCTTGCCTATGATAGTAAGCTGTCTAAATTAAGAAGACTAAAATTTTAGATTCCTGGCGACTTCGATTTTTAACACACTGAGATAGATAAGGGAGCAACGTAGGAAGTAGAAAGGTTAATCTCTGAAGGAATTTAACTTTTTATAGGCCAATGTAGCAACTCGGAAGAGATAGACAGATAAACCTGGTACAAGGTGAACGATTTAATTTCTAATATAACGGTTGCGCACATTATTTCCCAATATTCAGAACTTGCTGGCAATAAGCTTGGAGCCATATGCAGACAGATGTTAAGTATCGATGCCATAGGAAGCCTCAGACAAATGTACGGGAGACTCTGTGATGAAAAAGAAAGCCGACAATCTTAAATCACAGCAGTCGAAAGCAAAGACTGTCGAAATCACAAGACTCAATGCAAGTATTTTGATCATTACTTATCCATCTGGCACTAATAATAAATGAGGAACAAAGGCTATCCAAAAGGAATTAATTATTAGTGGTCTGATTTTCTACCCAAAAATTTCATAACTTTTGCTATTTAAATTAAAGAAATGCGTTAAAAAGGAGTAGAGAGAAAAAAGAGAATTTTTAAAGCTTTAATAAGTAAAAGGAAAATTTCTTGAAAACAATTATCCTTGTTCTAGCCGCCTATTAACAATTATGATAACTCTTGGCATTGCATTGAACTAATTTGTATATCCTTTTCCTTGTAAGTGCTTGTATTTTCTCTTAACTTCTATTGCTGGCCAAATATTTTAATTTGCTTCTACAATTTCGTATAATGAAATGCATAAATTAGTTTTTTATTTTCCTTTTTCCTTTTCATTTTTTTTTTCAATTCCTTCGTTGCTTTTAATTCTAAAGATTAAAAAGATCTTCTTAAGTTTGTTAATAAAATATGCGTATTTTTTACTGATTTAAAAAGTTTTCTTATTTTCACATTTTTCTTGAATACAGATTTTGACTAAATGAGGGGAAAAACCAGAATTATAATCCAATTAAATGTTTATGGTTTATTATGGAAATCTTTTCTAGTTTATTGTGTGTTGTTAAGAATAAAAAGTTTAAAGTTTTCTCTTCTTTTTGTTTTACTATTTGTTTAAGAGCTTAATTGAAAATAAGAAAGTTTGAGGATAATCTGCTGGAATAATAAAAATTAAATGAAGAAATAGAGGCAAGTGTTTAAAATTGCTGTAATTTATAGCACAAGCAACTAAAATGCATTTAATAAGTGCAATTACTTTTAATTATCAGAAGAACAGTTTAAAACTTGTTTATTTAGTGTTCTGCAGAAGTAAAAAGAGTTAAGGAATTACGAATTTTCAAAAATCAACTACAAAAATTCCTTGTTTACTTTAAGATTATCAGAATTTCTATTTCCCTTCAATTTGTCACACTGTTCTTATAAATGATTGATATACAAAAGCGTCCTATAATCGTTTTGTAAAATTAACAAATTGAGTAAAGAGTAATTAATTGCATGTATTTTCATATATTCTTTGTATCATTTGAAATATAAAAAGCCAGCCAGTATTTATTAAATCTATGACATGAACTTGAAGATAGACGTACACATACAAGTATTCGAATACTTCTGCTTATCTTAAGCAACAAAATCAAATGCTAAAATGTGCATATTATTATCGTATAGTGGCCATTTAAATGTACAATTATGCAGGCATATTGTCTTTAAAGAATTTGACACACAAACACACATACACATAATTTCCATAAAGATGCATTTCAAAAGCAAATAATGATGCAGGAAATGTAAAATCAAAACAAATAAAATAAATTCGTCTTTTGCTCAGTTTTTTGTACTTCTTATCTGAGTTTTTTTACTATTTGAATAACCTCATATCCTACAATAACTTTAAATATATTTTTATTTTATTTTGATTGAAGTTCTGTTACAAGCATGCCATTACTTAAGCAGTTCCTGAGGCGGGACCGTTTTACTGTTTCTTTGATAAATATCGTTTTGTTTGAAAAAAGCGAATACTTACTTCCTAAGCTGTTGTACATATTAAGTTAGTTCAATAAGCAATATCAGTTGTTTTGTTAGATATTTATACCAAATAATTTGTTTTGGATAAGGCACGAATATTTTCATTCGAATAAATAATACTCGATTAATCGAATAAAAAATTTTTTTATTTTTCCAGCTGGCGCAATTTTGCAATAAAAAAAAAAGATTAATTTTGTTTATATTTGATTGCTGAAATAATTTTTTTCCATCTAATATGAATTCAGATTCAATGTAAGATAAGAAATGTTTGGTCAGCTGATAATGGTACCAAGTACACACATTGTGAAAAGTCTGTCAAGCTGTTTAATACAAAAGATTACATCAGAACACGTCTAAAAGGATGATAGTATCATTGTATAACTTAGCATCCTGAATAGTTGTGGTATTATTCAATACTTTCCAAAAACGCTCCACCAGAAGTAAAACGAATTATAAATAAAATTCCGTGACATAGATATTTGCAAATTGAGTTTTAAAGCTAAAAGTGCAGAGCTTTCTGGTTCTTCATTAGATTGCATTGTTGCCCTTCAGCTACATGGCAATCGAAACTGATAATTAAATCCTTTTTCGCGCACAAAGTATGGGACGTAAATAGAAGCACTAAATTACTAACATTAATTACCTCATCAATAAATTGGGCGTATCGTAACCGACTTAGTAAAACTATAGAAATAACTCTCGAAAAAAAACTTTGTACAAAAAGTAAACAACAAAATATTTAAGCTTTTGTTGCTTCTGCATTTTCGATTTGAAACTGTGTAAACTAACGCGATATACAAAATCAAGTAAAACTAGCAAGAAATTTTCAAATGAACGCAGCAAAAGTAAAAAAAATAAAATGAAGCCAAGTTGAAGGACATCAGAGAAATAAAAATAAAAAAAAAAATTAAGTCTGACTTAAACAGTTTTTATGTTTTAAGGTTCTTAAAAAAAATTTGAATTCTCCTTATACTGTTTTTTATTGAATCATAAACAATGTGCTACCTCACGTCATATACAATTAAATTCTCTTTTGTTTATAAATCATTAAAACAGCAACGAAAGTACATTAATCAGCATAAGAAATTCTTTCTTACCATAAGGTTTTTCTGTTAAAAAAAAAAACTTTTTCCGAAAGTTGAAGTTGTTGTCGCATCCTAGTAAAAGAAAAGGTTGATGTATCATATCCATTTTTTATCATAAACACAACCACTTTCAGGAATACAAAAGAAAGTGGATACAAATATTTAGAAAATTTAGAAGCAGGCATGGTGTTTTGCCTGCTGCCTCGGAGGGCATGGACAGATCTTCCTGAATTTCGAAACTAAGTTTAATTGATCGGCGCATTTAAATTTTCAAAACGAACACATACGGACATACGGAAAGGCAGGCAGACGGATTTCGCTCCTTCGACTCTGCTGTGCATAAGAACATACATTTTAAAAATATACACTTTAAAGGATCGGAAATAAATATTGTATAAATTACAAACGTAATCACAACTTAAATATACCCTTTTCCATCTGTGATGATGGGCATTAAATTAAAAATATAAACCACGAAAAGTTTTTCATTATTGAAAATCTTTTGGTATTTTTTAATGCCTCATTTTAGAGCTGCAACAAAATCGGTAGTACTCTTGATAATATAGATAGTTTTATTTTTGACTGGCCATCGATAGATTTTTTCCAAAAGCGATAGTATCGGATAGCAATAGTTGCCAGAATAACCTTTAAAAAAAATCGATAGTAACGATTGTATCGATGGTTTTTAAAAAAATATCGAAACTATACTATCGATAGCATTTAAGCAAACTATCGAAACTGTCGAATGTGCTGACTATCGACAGTTTTGCAAACAATAATGTTGAAACATATTTACACATCGTTCTCCTCAATATATTATACAATATCAAAAACTACAATATAAAAGTTTTATCGCTTAAATTCAGTTACTTATCATTGCTTAATTTCCCTTAAGAAAGATTAAAATTATTATATGATTTTTGTTTGGCTTTAACTACCTGTCATTAAATCAATAAACGAATTTTGTTATTGTTATTATTATTTTTCTTTTTCTTTATCCTAACATGAGTTGCGAAATATTTGTGTTAAAATACTTAAGTAAACATATACTTTAGTTTCAGTATAAAGATATGTTTTACGGTCTTGTGTATTTTGCTAAATATAACACAAACTTAACGCACATTTAAGTTGTCACAAGAAGAAAAACCTTAAAAATAATAAATTACTTCCGGTCGTCGGAAAATGCTTGTTAAACATAACAAACTCATACACTTATAATAAATGTCCTTTCTGTAGCACATACTTATACATATTGTATTTATTGTAACGTATCGATAAAAAACAAAAATTAATAACGAAAAAAGCAATATGATGAAAGAACTAACAAGTTCGATTACAAAACGCCCCAAAAATATGTTTAATGTACAGTAAACAAAAACAATTATTTTGTGAAAGGAAGTGAGTTTTTATGTGTGTGTAAGAACCTGTGTGAATACATTGAATTTATTTATGAAAATTTTTATACAGATGCCTTGAGCGATAACATTTCAATTCTATACCCTACAACTACATATACAAGATTGATTTTTATTTATGTCATAATAGTAAAATATTTGAGGCACAGGAATATGAAATATCGCTTTATTTTACTTTTTTTCAAACAGAGAACAATGAAATATAATTTTTTAATAGTTTTAATTCCAAAAATTTTACTATTAAAATATTTATTTCTTAATATTTTTTTTTGCATTTAAAACTTTTTGACATTTGTATTGTTTTACAATAAGGCTTTTGTCAACTTTTAATTAAATTTTATTTGCAATTTCTTTTAACTATACAAAACTTAATTGTTATGAAATTTTTAGTTAAATCGTTTTGTATTATAACAAATGAATTATAACAAATGAATTATAACAAATGAATTATTTTGGTTTATTTATTTAATTTTTGTGAGAAGAAAGCTGATAACGGATGAAGCGATCCAGAAAATGCTGCATTCATTTCTCATAGCGTCTAATAATTCCTGTTTTCTTTGGTAGATCCCCGAAAAAAATTTGTAAACAATGTTTTTTCTTAAACAATTTTAGAAACTAAAATAAGAATGAACTTAAGCCGAAATTAATTTAATTCATGACATTATGGGAGGAATAACACATCAAGCCAGCGGCGCAACAACTTCTCAAGCAGTGCTACAAGCGCTGAAGTGTGTATGTATGATATAATTCCTGAACTATCGACTTTAATATTCGCTTAAAACATCATCATCATCTCTTTTAGAGATTCGAACTCTTGCACATTACGTAATGATATTATTGAGCCCAGCTCCAATACCAATTTTGGTATGGAGTTTCGACGTTCGACAACCATAAAGAGTTGAGGAATGAAAAAGTTTAGGGTACTAAATATTTACTAGCTGGATATCAATAGAAAACTTATTATGAATCTAACAGTCTTTTCAGTTCAGATCGATTTTTTAACGGAAAAATTACTGAAAACCATGATTTCTCAAAAATATCTGAATGATTAATTTTCCCTTATTTAAACAAAAAAAATCAGTGAGTAAAATTTTGGGAATATTTAATGACTTTAAACAAGAAAATTTTTTTTATTACCAGCTGGTGTTCTACTTAAGGGACATTCGTTCGTGACCGAACTGTAAACTTGCAAGACAAATCTTAATTCATTGAGATGCAGCGTATCAGAAATTCGGCAAACATTTATTAAAACATTGATTGAAATAAAGACTGCGCAGTTATTATTTTGAGACTGAGGTTATTGTGTTTTTGTTTATTTTCTTCATGATAAAATGAAACGGGATGTGAGTATTCTTGTGTTTATTTGTGTGTATGTGTGTGTGTGTGGGAGTCTGTATATGATCAGGTCATTGGTTTATTCGAAAATTGTAATTTATTACTAAAGTTACAATTTCGTAAATAAATATTTGTCTAGATTTTTGATAATTTTTCTACTTAAAGTTTAAACTTTATGTTGCACAAGCAATTATAAGAAAGCAAATATATTATTTAGGCTCATATGCTCTTAATTCCGCAGGGTCACTCCTAAGAGATGTGATCAAATTAAAAATTAAGTTTCAATGCCTTTCTGCAACCAAAATTAAAAATAAAGCTTTAATCAAAATAATGCTTCAAAAACTCAATTAATAAGTTCTTTTGAATACAAACACTATAAAAAGTGTTGCTTAAGCAAGGGTAGCTTTGGTCGCATTATTTGACACAAATGTATGAACCCCAAACCAAATTCATTTATTTTTTTCTCCTAAAATAAAAAAAAAACAAAACAAAAAAATTTAATAAAACAATGACAGGTGGTCACGCACTGATTATATCACACATGCCCTTAGAATCAAATTTCAGAGGTAATATTAAGGATAAAAGTATTAAAGCTTGGGCGGCAAAATTATTTGAATCAATTTAATTTTTGTTCAAGTCTTCACAGGATTTATACAAATTAAAGGTTAAGTTAGAGGTGCCATTCCATAGCGTCATAGCCGTAATCATGGCCAAAACCGTAATCATATTTACTGCCACCGAATAGTCGTGCCATAGTCATATTTGTTTTGCCGTTTGTTAAAGAAAAAACGCATTGATAAATGTGCTAAACTAATTAATGTCAATACAATGCCGTAAACGTACAAAAAAAAAATTAAAAATAAAAAACAATTATGATCTAAATTCAATAGTCAACTGTATATTGTTATAGTAAAAAACCAAAAATTATTTGACATGTATGTTTACGTTTATAGGTATGGCATTATGGCGTGTCATCAATAATCAAATACAGTGTTTCCCAAATGATTGGTTTGAACACGTCTAATTAAACCTTAACAAATTAACGAATTTTACTTAAAATGGCAGACATTTTTTTAACACCATAGTTTATTAAATCCGTAAAATAAAGAATTGTGTTAAATTAATTTAAAACGCAAGTAACACATCGTAAGAAATTAATGCATGGAATTCACCGAATTCACTTTCTAAAAGGAAGTTGAAATGATGTAGGTGTACACAAATTTGAGACCACATAGTTAAAACTTAAGATCCAATACTTCTCTACTATGCTCCTGTTAGTTTTTGGATCAATCGACGTTGTCCTTCAAAAATGGCTGCGATATTTCCAAAATATTTTGATTCTGTCCCATTATTTTTTATTATTTATTTTATTTTAAAATTTACTTTTAAAATAATTTCCTTGTTACCTTTGTAAGGCAAGATAAATTGGCTACCAAAGGCTGAAACAGAATCCTTTGCTGTTATATAAAAACATATGAAAATGCTTGTGCATAACAACTGATACATACATTTAAGATTTTGTGGGCAAAATATGGAGATTAATTTAAAAAGCGCACAAATTTATTGTTTTCTTTTTGCACTTCTTTCAATGTGTGACACATGAGAAAATAATAACACTTTAAAATACTTACTAGCACTCAAACTCAGTTAGTTGTGTTGATACAAGTATTAGGATGACTTCAAAAAATTTTAACAAATAAAATGAAAATATGTATTTTTCTTACAGAATCTGTTAATTTGGCAAACTCGACTCAAAACGATGTTTTGTTTAAATCTATGCCTCTTCAAGTGACTTTTGAAGTATAATATTAAATATTAATCAACAAGCTTTGATATTCCATGGACCTTTATAAATGTCAGTGAATACTCAAACGTAATCGAGTCTGCAGAAGACTTGTGAAGAAGGATTATGCTCACCCTTCACGTCGGCATAAAAAGCATATGAAGGGTAGAAAAATGCTACGTTTTATCAGCTTGTACACATAATAACAATTGTGTGACAAAACTCAAGGTCTAACTAAAAAGTATCCTTGAATATAGAATAATGCCAGATGACAGCTGTCATCACAAAAGCTTAAATTGAATGAATATAGATACAAACATTTTAGTTAGAAAATAGTGAAATATACTGAAAAGTTAAGGCTTTTTCAAAAAGATGTTGAGTCAACAGGTCTGCTTGAAATACCAAGTGACCGAAATTAAAATGAAGAACTTGTTTTTAGGATGTGCATAAGCGAAGCTATGACGGTAGAGTACGTTCTGTATTATCAAATTGAATGCTTTACACCAATCATTAGACAGCTAAAAGTCACAGGGAATTAAAAAGTAAACTGCTTCTTAGTGATGACACATCTGGTAAATGGCTGAGTATTTCTTATCACTGCAAATATCTGTAGTTTAACTTTATTTTGCTCTTCTGTGACACTTTTTATTCTATTTCTTACTTTCTGGCTCTGGCTAGACACACTGTTTATCCAGCAAGATTAACACTATTCTATGCCTTATATAGCAAACGTGAACCTTATAAGTAGCTCAGCAATACAAACCACGCTTTGGTATGGCTCCTTTATATAATTGAACTATCGATCGTCTGTTTTACCAATCTGACCTTTTTAAGCATTTTAGCTATCACTGTAGTTTTTTTTTTTATTTACTAACAGAAACTCCGTTATGGTTTAAATCATTAATTACTTATTTTGTTTAGGCTGCTAACGTAATATATAGGCACCATCACCACCATCGCGTGATATATAGGCACGGCTTCCCAAGACTTGATGTCGTTTTCTTTTCGAGACTTCCCTGTTACTAGCCTTCGCGTTTTAAACAATTCATCCAACCTAGCTACTTAATGGTAAATTATTTAAGTTTTCTATTCAAAGTTAACATCGAATTTGAACACATGTTCAATTACTAACTTCATAAACTTAAATAACATTTTTATTGAAATAGCACCTTTCAAACAATGAAAAAAAGCAATTTTGATAGTAAACACAAAATGAAATAAAAAAATTAAGAAGTAAGAGTGCTATATTCTGCTATGCCGAATCTTATATACCCTTCACCATCTAACTAAATCTAGTGGGTGACAAAGAATTCAAAAATAAAAATACATATATATTTTCTTTTTATTGGAGTTACTTTATTGTTCCAAGTGATACAAAAAATAAGAGTTAGGCGTAGTATTTTGCCTGCTGCCTCGAAGGTCATGGACCGATCCTGCTGATTTTCAATAGCACCTTTTTCGACACTATCTAATCGATTGACATATTTTTTTTTTGTTATTTTGTGAAATCAACAACACTTACACAAGCGGACAGACGGACATCGCTCAATCGACTTCGCTATACATAAAGTCAGAATTTATATACTTTATGGGGTTGCAAATGGATATTGTAGAAATTACAACGGAATAACAAACTTAATTATACCCTTTTTTCCTCTTTTTGTGGTGAAGGGTATAAAAATTAACTGTAAACAAATGTTTGTTAAAATAGAAATTATGTAAAAAATTATCTGCACATAATCTTCTGTTTAACAAATAAGCAGACAATAATCCAAGATATATCATTGCTTAGAGATTTCTTCTTAATGATCTGCCAGGTTATGGTGAAAATATTTTCTTCCACGAACATGCTATAAAAATTTTTCGATAAAATTCCTTCCCCAAATGCGGAAAAGCCTCAGTTACGGGTATAAATTTAAAATTTTGACAAACTGGTTTCGAATTTCTTGCATCTTTTAATATCATTGATCAAAAAATGATAATTATTTTGAATTTTAATATCGTTGTAGAATGCAGACAAATGATTTCTTTTTTTAACAAGCTAAACACATCGATTCTGACTCGATATGGCCTTGTTTTATGGACTTACAAGGTCAATGTTTTGTAGTGGAAAAAAATTTTAATTCCAAAAACTGAAAAATGAACAGTTCTAACGCCATTACATTTAGTAAAACGTAAACAAAGAGTTCAGAAAAATTGATTTTTTATCTGTTTAAGCAGCTACAATAATCTAAAAGTAGTAAAGAAGGACCATTAAAGAGTGCTGCTAGGTATTTTTAAACGACTTCAAAAAAGAAGGAGGTTATCAATTCGCCTGAATATTGCTTTTCTTATTTAATGTTTGAGCCTGCAGAACTCAGTCATTTCTAAACTGATTTTGATAACTTTTATTTTGATTGGTCTCGTTTTTAAAACAGTTCATAATCTTAATTGACTTTAATCGTGCTCGATTCATTCAATTGTAAATATTGCATGATACTCTCATGAAATACAAAACGAAACGTATTTCTGGGAAAAATCCACTGATGAGCTATATCAGCAGTAGTGAAATGGCCATATGGATATAGTTTTCCCACAGTAATACAATTCATTTTATATTTTTAAATAATAAATATTTTATGAGAATACCATGCAATATTTATATTTAAAGCAATTAAGCACGATTAATGTAAATTAACATAAGAAAGATTCCGAATAATAAATTTTCACACTCGAATTTAATAATCTTGAAAGTGTTCCAATATAACATACATATTTTTACGTGTATTATGATTTGTAGTGGGCACTTGTCTAAAATTTAAAGTGTTTGCGTATAACTACAGCTCCAAATAATAAAAATTAATGGAAAAATAAATTTAAAGATTAAAGGGTGTCCCCATAGGTGACCTAAATTGACCTAGATCGGCCTATCTTTTGAACCGTTAGAGACAAACGCTTGAAAATTGGACAGAATGTTGGTTAATATGAACGTTATAAGAACAACAAGTATAAGTAAAAGGGTGTCCCAATAGTAAATGCAATTTGATATATGTGGCCAAACTTTTGAACCGTTATAAACAAACTGCTGAAAGTTACAAAGAACTTGTATAGATAACTCCTTTATAATAACAAGTTTAAAATTTGGATGTGGATATTAAAGGGTGTACCAATAGCTTATGCAGTTTGATGTATGTGGTCGAACTTTTGAACCGTTGTAGACAGAATCCTGAAACTTAAAAGGAACCTGTATTGCTAAGTCCGCTTTATCAACGAGTTTATAATGTTAATTAAGAAATTAAACGGTGTTCCCATAATTGATATAAATTGACTAATATTCGCCTATTTTTTGAACCGTTATATGCTTGCAAATTGGACAGAGTAACGATTACTATGAATTAAAAGTTAAAATTATAAGTTAAAGAGTGTCCCAATAGTTCAGTTAATTGTATGTTTAGGGCCATACTTTTAAACAGTTAAAGAAGGGACATTTTTTTATTGTAATTTGACCTACATTGACGTATCTTTTGAACCGTTATATACAAACACTTGAAAATTAGACGAATGTTCATTACTTTGTTTGGTAAAATAAGAAGTACAAATATTTTAAATCATAAATAAAAGGGTGTTACAATAGTTGATGTAATCTCATGTGTATGTCCAAACTGTTGAACCGTTATAGATAGACGGTTAAAATTTAAAAAGAACCTGATCTCCGTCTATTACAACAGCAAGTATATAATTTGAATTTGGAAACTAAAGGGTGGCCCTATAGTTGCTCTAATTTGCTATATTTTGCCATGCAGTTCAACAGTTGAACAAGTTAAAAGTTTGAAGATGCAACTTAAGGGTGTCCAAATAGTTAATTTAATATTTTGTATGCGGCCATACTCTTGAACCTTTATAGACTGACAGATGAAATCTGTTTTGTAGTCGGTTTTTTTTTGCAAGAATTATTACGTCCATGTTTAAAAAAGCCGGAATTAAGTTACGTAATATATTTAATATTTACAAAAAACATGAGTGTAGTGTCCCAGCAAGTTATTTATTTTTACGATGATATTTTCAATATTGATTTATTGATAGAAATAAGACAAAGTTTACTTACCTTAAAAAATTAAGTCAGTGTTATCTTACTAAAAAAAATTTTCTTCAATGACAATCAAGCCTACTGAATGAGAATGGACTTGTTTTCATATTTGTAGAGTTGAAAAATTCAGACGAAACTTGTTTTAAAGTGAAAAGTGATACAGACATATAAAAACAAAGCAAGAGGTAGAGAACTAAAATTATACGAAACACATGTTATACCATAGACGCACACACTAACATATGCTTATAGAAATGCATGCAAAGCCACTCATGAATTTTAGACGTTTCATTTTATGTGTTTATTTTTGTTTGAAAAGGACACGTGCACGAACACATGTGTGTTAAAGCAAAATTCAAAATTTATAGAAATGATTGCAAAAATTCGTACAGCAAAAAGGTACATATGAACTATAAGTGCACAAAATAAATAAAAAAAATGAGAAAAATTGAGGATCAAAATAATCTCTCAAATTGTCGTACCAAACTGAAAGACAAAATTTAAATATTTTATACACCACAATTAGAAAAAGAGAGCTGCAAGCTTTTTTTTCGCCGGTTGATCTTCCGTAAAACCACATACTAAATCTATTGTAATATTATTTTATGGCCAGAAGAAGGCTTTTGTTATTACAAGTTTAGACAAATAAATAAATAAATAAAATAAATCAGCTCAGGCACGGCTGTCACGTCGTGTTGTTAAGTAACGCACAAAAATTTCTTGTTTTACTGCGCAGTCGTCTTAACCACTTAAAGTGCTGTTCTTATATTCAAGCATATTCACCAACATATCTTTCCAGTTACAGAGGCTTGATATTTATTCAAGGCAACTATTATTTATACACAAGGCCCTGTCGAGCTTATTTAATGGCTGAGATTAACGACTCTCTTATCGTATCCCCAACCGGGCAAGTATTTTTCTAGCTTAAGTTCTTTAGGAAGGTACGTAGAGTTCTATTTGATATGGGACAGTCGGAATTTTTATTGGAAGTCAGGTGGCTCTTTAGGCACTATCACTTCATTAAATTTTTTATTGTAGTAGGAGAATTTAAGGATGGGCGGCCACACAGATCGACTTTCTTAAGGTTGCGATGCCGCTTGACACTTTTCGAAACAGAATTTTTGAAATTTACCTTTAGAGATCTGAGGCCGGATGGCGCAAGTTGATCAATCGTAAAATCGTGATGTATAATTTTGAAGTTTATTATTTTTGATTAATTTAAGTTTCGTGTAGTGTTGTCCAAGTTTTACAAAACTGTGGTAAAAATTAAAAAAATGTTAATCTGACGAGAAAAGAATAAACATATTGTTACGTTTATTAAAGTTATAAACGTTTAATTTATGAGTTCTTTATTTGCAAAATAATTAAACACACAACTTTTAGAGTTTTAGTTAAATAACACTTTATTTAATCAATTATTTAACGATTTAACTATTCGCGATTAATAATACACGCTGGCAACTTTAATTGTTGTACCACAAGATCTTAACTAGATGACGCTCACAATACGAATGAATCAACACGTATTGGCGTTGCTTTTATATACCCTATTTTTAGGCGTTCTTGAATGTTCGAGAATTTCTACCGCCATCTATTGCGTAGTTGAAAATGCTGCGTTGCCACTTTTATCTCAGACACATTAGTGAGCATTATTATTTACTTCTAGAACCTTCAATCATTATTTAAAAATACATGTTGTGTATTTTTATTTAGTTGTTATACAATGCAGGTGTGTGTATGTTTGTGTATTGTGTTTGTTTAGTCATCGCTTTGTGTTAGTTGTTTTTGTTTTGCAATAAAGATGTTTTGTAGAAACTTCTGGCTTTGAAAACAAACACAATAGGCCATTTCGTTTTACTTTCTTGGCCTCAACTATTTTTAACATCTTTTTATGATTTAAATAAAGCATCTTTGTAACAATATGTATATTTAATAAAGAATTTCTCCGATGGTGGAAAAAATTGCCAACGAAACGTCAGAAAACATATATTAAATAGTCGTTTTATTTACACTTGAACTTGAATGAATAACCATAAGAAACTATAGACAACAAAAATTTAAAAAAACCTAATGTAATTTTCTCGAGCTCCAAAGAAGCAAGGTTAAATTTATCTTTTTCTATCATCCTATAGGACTTTAAACCTCATATTTATTTAATTTTATTTTTATTTTCATTTTTTTTTATTAGAAATTTAATTTTATAATTTTTACTCTTTTATAATATTTGAAAGTTTTTTATTTTAAAAATATTTGAAAATATTAACAACAACGTTGAACATAAACAAAATACAGTTGGGCAATTAAGACTATCTACAAATAAATTTGACTTGGCTGCTATTAGGGCCGAATTTCGGCCTATATTAAGTCGTTTATAGCATCTCGAAATCATGTTCCAGGTGGTGTCAATGGCAAATTCAATAATTTTCGCCGTTGCTAGAAATGTAAAATGAAATGTAAAATGCATAAATGAAGTTTGACATTTCCCGCAACGTTGAAAATGTATAAATTCGCCACTGCCACCACCTTCACATAATTCAATCATGGTCTATAGTTTATCCACTTAGACAAGTGTCAACGAATGTTAATGTCAGGCAATTGAAAAAGTAAAGTTAGTAATCAAGTCTCACAATCAAGTCTCAATATCGTATACATTTGACTACAACTTTCTGTCTATTTTTTATGTTTCCACCGGCCTCTAGAACGCTGCAAAGACTGACGAAAAGTAATTGATTTCGCAAACTAAAAATGAGCTTTATTACTAAAAGAATTTTTTATAAGCCAAAATCTTAAAGTCGCAAAATATTTCTTTAGAATAAATAGAGTTAATGCATTTTATGAATTTCAAAACTCATCCGTTTGCAATTTCATGTATTTATTTTACATGCTTTGTGACAATACGTAGCGTTTCTGAAAAGCTGCTGCCATCCGCAAAAAAAACGTGTATCGATTTGTACAGTAAACTGCAAAAGGCAACAACAAAAAATCCAGAAAATAACAGCAAAACTATGATGTCGAAGAATTTGTGATTATAAGAATACGAAAATATTCAACAAAAAAATACATATCTTTTGAAAACCTGTACGTGCAATTCTTCTGCTTTATCTACATACAAAAATATTATTGTTTGCATTCCTACGTACGTCTATAGGCATTAACAGAAAATAAAACTGTAGTGTGCAGACAGCGATTGTTTTTGGCGATAAACGAAAACACATTTAATAAAATCGTAAGTCTACCAGGTAGGAAATTTAAGTATAATTTTAACTCTTTTTGTACATGAAAGAAACTTTTGTAATTTTTTCCAAGTTGGAAAAAAAATGTAATTTAAAAAGAAAAACTCTTGGGTAGCTGTTTTAAAATTAAAACTGATACTAAGTTTCGAAATATTACAACAAAAAGGCTAACCTGCAAAACAAAAAGTGGAAAAAAGGTATATCTTAGTTTGTCATTACGTGTGTAATTTCTAGAATATCCGTTTCCATAAAGTATATAGATTCTAACTTCTTATGCATAGCGAAATCGATTGAGCGATGTCCGTCTGTTCGTCTGTCCGTCCGTCTTACTGTTCAAATCAAGTTTGCCGAGTATAGTGTTAAAATAAGTGCTATAGGAAATCAGCATGATCGGTCCATGTCCTTCGAGGTAGCAGGCAAAACACCACGCTTCTATTTTTCTATGCCATTTGGAACAATTAAGTAATTACAATCAAAAAAATAAATATATTAAAAAAAAAAAAAAAAATTGCAGAGCCCGAAACTCGCCAAATATGAGCGAGCGCCTATTTTTTCACTTGATATATATATATATATATATATATATATATATATATATATATATATATATATATATATTTAAAATATCAGTATGGTTATCATTTTAAAGCTTTTTAGGAGATCTTTAAGGAAATACCATAATGCTGCAGGAATTTTTATGTAAAATTTTTTATATGCAGTACCAAATTTTTTTCTTTTTTTTTAATTCTCTGTCACCCCAATTTTTGCCTTTGTGCTTAGAGTTACTTCACTAAAATAGATTTACATTGATGGTGAAGGGTATATAAGATTTGGCATAGCCGAATATATCAGTCTTACATGTTTTTACTAATATCTTAACAGCTGCCGTTCTGCGTCAATCAGCAACACATAAAACTTCTAACTTATACTCTTTTTTTTTAATTCTAGCAAAAACAGCACTAATTGGAAGATGTGAGTTTAGATAAATAGAAAGAAAGAAATCTTATTTTTGACATGACAATTTTAGTTATATCGGTGACACTGTGTAAAAAATGGTTGAAAAATTTGTTTTGGAAGTTACGAAAGTTTACTTTTTTTAATTTGCGTTTAATTTGTCAAGGGTTGCCGTTGCGGTAAACGAAAACAATTGAACATGCAAATAAATGCATATTTTATATCCAACTGTAATTGGAAGTCATTTAAAAAGAATATAGTTTTAAATTAAATAAAATTTAATAAGAAGCCACTTATTAATTTAAAATTTTTTTTAGAGTCAATTAATGAATAATGAGACTACATTTTTTTTCCTTAACCTCCTACTGAGTGGTACACAGGATAAGTTTTTGCACTTTGTAAAAGTATTATTCATTTTCAGACTGAACCCAAAAACAACATTAATTGATTCAACTTTTGATTGATTAGGAAATTGTTTTCTTAGTTTTTAATTAAATTAAGGCAATTAATAGCTTATTTAAAAAATTGTGTAATAATTTCTTAATTAAATAAATAATTGATATAATTAAATATTCAATTTCAAATGAATTTTTTTTGTATACGAGAACGGGGTTTGTTTCTACAGAAACATTTAAAGACATTCTCGTAATTCGTAATAACTAGAGCAGACTAATTAAACTTTCTCTAACTAACCATTGATGTCGTTAGATGTTAAAAGTGTTCGATGGCGGTATGGAGTTCACTTCTTCCATTGCCTAAGAATAGCATTGGTTGGCAACCAGTGGACCAGTTGGCCAATATACTTAACAGAGCGACAAATGGCAATTCGGATAGCTATCATTGTACCTCGGAGGATACCAAGGAAATCACAATACGCCATTTTTTGTTTTTTTTTTTTTTTTTTTGTATGCAAAGTTAACTTCCAGTCCAAAGATATCGCAAGCGTTCGTTCGTTCGTCTAATTACATTCAAAACAAATTCTAAAAAATTTGTTTGTTTTAAATATAATTATGCGAAAGAAGGAACGATTGCGACATCATGAGACTGGCAGTAAATTTTAAGCCTTTCGTCAAGGTAAAGAGCATATGCTCCGCAAGTTTGAATTAATTAAAACATAATCTATTTCTTTTTGTAAAGCATTGTTGAAATGTTTTTAAAGACCATGATATAATATGTTTTCTTTTTCATTTTTGCAACAAATGGTAAGTTTTGTGTACTTTATAGAATCAATTTTTAGTCATGTCGCAGAATTCAAAATAGAAGTTGCACAAAAGCAAAGCAAGTAAAGGAGAGAAATATGGAAGTACGATAAAAGCAACTTAAAAACTTTGTCAGCAGTTGTTTGACGATACTTTCTGTCTTTTTTATTTTGTTTTTATTTTTTTTTTTTTTTTTGTAATATTCACAAAAAAACTTTCTGTAATTTACATATTTAGTCAGTCATATGCTAAAATATGCTTAAGTTTATCATTCAGTCATTCAATATGTTTTTTCAAAACTAATATAAAACATTATATTAACAGGGCATTACAAAGTCAGGCTTTTGAAAACGTTCGCTCATAATGAGTAAACTATTCAAGATTTTTAGTGTTTTCGATACTTTTTATATGATCACAGTCACCTTGTTTTTACATTTTACCCTTCAAAAACATAAAACATATTTGGAATAATTTAATCCTTGTAGTTTAGGGTGTTATACAACTAACCGTAAGGCTTGAAATTTATAGCAACTTGTGGTGTTCTAAATTGTTGTAAAAGAGCTTAAATTGATAATTATTAAATTTAGCCAAAAAATAACTACTAATTACTTCCAGTACATTACACATTGTAGATTAAGGTTTGTTGATCAAAACATTTTTTTAATTTCTCTTTAATTGGTTTTGGCATTAAGAATTGTAAGACTTTTAGAAACTTTGTTTGTTATATAATACAATGGAAAGAAGTGCTTCTTCACTCCTTGTTGTCGTGAGTGTTGTGTGTGTGAGTTTTTGTAACAAAAAACAACATAAAACAATTTCCATATAAATATTAAGATTTTATATAGATCCTTATAGCAAATCTATTAAGCATGAATATTGGATTGCGAACATCCTACCTAAGATATCCAGAAGAATGAAACACCGTTTGACAAAAATAAAATTTATATAAGCTTGATGGAAATACTTTTAATTATTTTAAAGCTTAGGTAAGTTAAAAAAATAAGAGTCTAAAAACCAATAAATGAAATAAATTTTGGCTTTATTCCATTTACATTGCATTTCTCAAAATTAAAAAAAAGTTATTTACAGAAACCTTAAAACCCTTAAATCAAACAAACTGTGATCTCTTATAAATCCGATGTTCAACCAATTGCTTCATTAAATTAAAATTCGTTAGACAGTTAGCGCTTCAAAAAATTCCAGTCGGTAAAAAATCGGAAATCAAAGAAATTCTTAATTCAATACAAAATAAACCGTTTTTAAAGATTGGCATTTTCGTATACTTTAATTCATTCATAAATCTTCATAGTGATTTAATTTTAAATTATGGAATTTATTTTTATTAAAACTACTTTTCATAACCAGCAGCAATTTATTAAATGACTTTTAATAGGCAAAAAAAATTACTAATAGTTGTGAACAAATTTAACTATTTCCGTTTTTCTTCTGCTAAAATTTTTGCCATTAAAAGTATAAGATTTTTATACAAGCATTTAGACAACATATAGGGAGGAACATACATACATATTTATATACATAAATTTCCTTAGTTTAATACAAAATGCAACATAACGTTGTAATTTTTTTTACTGCAATATATTTTTTGTTGAACAATACAGACATAATATTGACAAGTAGTAGATTGTTGTTTTACTGTGTATATGTGTGTCTTAGATGTAGAACAATTTACCCCTTTGGCAAAATATCTAAGTTAAAAAGAAAAATAAAATATGTTTTTTTTTATTTCAATATTAATAAATTTATTCCATAAAGAACAACCATCTGCAAGTGCTTGAAAAAGAATTCCTCTCATTTTTATTTTATTGGAAAAAGAGTTATAATTCTTTAAAATCGTTTTACATATTAAAATCAAGTACAAAAATTTAAACAATGTTTTTGGATTTGTTTAAAAATTCTTGTGTGGAGATTACAAATTTAAAGATTGAACAATTGAAAATTATCTTTTTTTAAAGTATAAATATCTGATTTTTTTTAGGTTTCGTTTCATTATTTTCAGACAGACCTTTTTAGAGATTTTAAAAATGCAGTGCAAATCAAATTGAGTAAATTTTTATTCCCGATGAAATTTTTTCAATACCAACTTCCAAATTCATATAAGGAACTAAAATATTCGTTTATTTATGCTAGGCAAATAATAATGTTCTTGAAAGCATAAGACAAGAAATATTTCCACATCGCAAGCCTGCCAGTCCTTTAGAGAATACAAAATTCGACAAATTTTTATTCACTTACACTTGCCAACGATTTGTCAAGCAATTTTAGTTTTTCACTCTAGATTTGATTGAATATGATTGCATAAGCTAGATCATCAAAATATGATGTTTTTTGAAGGTTTTGTAATAACAAAAACGAGAAATAAAAATATCTCTGAAAATTTTCTTTTATGATACGAAAATCTCTATTTGAAAATCCTAAGGAAACAGTTTTTCTAACGTTTCAATCAAATGAACAGAGGCAAAACGAGTAACAGCACTTTCACGTAATATATTGAAGTTATTAAAATTGATAGCGATTATGCATATGCGCAATACTAGTATTAATATTAATGGGGCCATTCTAACACTTTAATCTTATAATTTTCTTTATTTTATTTGTAATAGAAAATGCTGCAATTGCTGTTGTTTTTGTTACAACAGTAAAGGCAGAAATAATAAATAGCATTCAAGTTATTATACATATTTGTTTAATAAAACATTTTTTAATATTTCATTTTATTTTATTTTATTGTTATATTTTTATGTGCATTTATTGTTTCCAAGTTTTAATACTTAAGCATATAGATAAAGTCAATATTATAGTTATTCTAAAGAGTTTAGAATTTTATTAAATTTATATACTTAAATTTACACTGCGACCCTTAACTAATGAATTGTAAAAGCAAATAATTAAATAATGAAAAAATTTAGTAAAAAACTTCATTTTTTAAAGCTAACGAAAAATTAATAACGCAAATCTGCAATAGGAAGTCGATTGAGCAATGTCCGTCTGTCCGTCCGTGTTAGTGTTGAAATTTAAATACACCAATTGGTCGTAGATATAGTATCGAAAGAGCTTCTGTTGAAACCCCACGCCTGCCTCTAATTTGTCCATATCAATGAAGTAACACCTATCAAGAAACAAATATATGGCGCGATATCATATGGAACAAATCTAGTTTCGTAAGGTAACTCCAATACAAAAAAAAAAACAAATATATGGGATGATGAGGATTTAAAAATAAGAAAAATTAACGTGAAAAAATTGGTGCTCACCCATATTTTCCGAGTTATGGGGCTCTGAACTTTACATAGAAAAGTATGATTGTGCATAATATTTTGTAAGATATCAATATGGGTTTCATTTAAAAGCTTTTAAAGAGGTCTTTAATGAAGTTTTTATTTCTTATTTTTAATTATAATTTGAAATTAATTGGAGTGACAACGTTTGTTTTGTTTATAATTAGAGTTACTTCACTGAACTTGACTTCATTTTGTGGAAAACATATACGTAATGGAGACAAATGGAATTCATATTTGAAACCAGAGATGAAATAGGTATAAGAATTTCCTATCGCACTTAAAACATTTTTGGAAAAGTATTTTTTTTTTCGCGGACATGTGTAGTTTTTAGACATAAAGTAGCGTAAATATTAAATTTCTTTTATCAAAATACATTCTTATATACACACACATACGTACGCATAAATAAAAAAAACAATATATATTTAAATAAAAAAATCTTATAGTTTATAATTAAATCTTTCGGATTTCAATGAAAATAAAAAATTGGAATATAGAAATTACAAGTGCTGTCTGGCCTTTTAAAAAAATACCAATTTGGTTCCACTATTATTGTTATTCTAATTTTTTGTGATTTAGTACTTGGCACTTTGGGCTACAATTTAATTCTCTAAAAAAAAATTCTTCTTTATTTTTTCATTTTCTTCTTTTCATAATTAGCAATATATTTTTATCGCATTTATTTGGTTTCGATTGGCGATAAATTTTATACATTTTTTTAATCAGGAATTTGGTTTTTGCAAAAAAAATGTTTTCGTTGATTTGCAAACCGAATTAAAAAAGAATATCAATTGTTGTTCTAGGTATCGGTGTAAGTAAGAGAGCTTAAATTTCTTTTTTTTTTTTTTTTTTGTATCACATACATTTAAGATATTCTTATTTATATTTTTATGATATTTGTTATTAGTTTATGTACACAAAAAGTTATTTATTTATTTATAGATTTTTATATATAGACAAATATAAGCATTTGTCTATTGATGCAACAAGAAACAATTAAAAAAATATAGACAAATACAAAAAAAAGATGTTATTATATTTTTAACAAGTTGGAAACAACACTGCAATAAATAAAAAGTCAGCAGATTTAAATGGAGCAACAAATGTTTGCCTCCTAAATGATATTGATTGCAAAATATATATTTTTTTATTACTTAATGCAAACAATTCATATTTATTTATAAGCAGCACTAAAAAGGGTTCATGCAATTGCCAATGCACTTTGGAATAAAAACTAAACAATTGTATTTATTCCGTAGAGAAAAAGAAAAAAAAAACAAGAGGCATTACAAAAACATACAGTTAACAGAGGATCGATTGCACCGTAAATGTTGATTTATGTGAATTAAGTTAACTTTAAATATGTGAAATATTGTACTAAAAAGCACAAAAATTGTTTTCAGTAATGTTTATTCAATCTTACATGACACGTATCACTACTTTACTGTACCTTTTAAGATTGAAAGGCAAAATATCGCCCAAATATTATTTATTTCAAATTACAGTCAACATTATCGATTGAATCTAAGATAAATATTGTTGCTGGCTTAAAAAATAATTAATTAAAAAAAATCACATCTTTTTCTCAACTTTAAATAAGAAAACATCTATAAGGAAGCAATAAGCATTAAAGATTAAAAATAAAAATTGCATTCATGGCTATACAGATGGTTGGCACCAAGCAAGAACAAATATTTATTACGATTAACGGAGAGAACATCGAAGAAATTCATTGGGTTGTGTTTGGACTTTGTCTAACTAAATTATATTAATTGATTATGCATACTCCTCGTATTCTTATTTAAAAAGTAAGTTGGTTAAATAGTAATGTAAGCAATGTATATAACCTAAGGTAGATAGATGTGAAGAATGCTGATGACTGTTGCTTCGATCCAGAAAATGCTGTATTATATGCTGATGGAGTTTTATTTTTTCTGTTTCCTTGGGAACACGTCCGCATATATTTATAAATTAATTTTCATTTTTAAAAATTTTTAGAAATGAAACAAAAACTAAATTTAATTCAGTGATCTTCACAATGAGAAAAACAAAAAAAAAAAAAAAAAACAAAAAAAAAACATCAAAAAAAGCTGCTCTCCCTTTGTCTTAAAAACATAAAAACGTTCGATACAATATTTTTCTTCTCCACATACAGCTTTTGTTGCAATTGTGGCTGCGTTCAACACGATCAAATCAAAGCGTATGGAAAATTTCGTAAGGAAAAGGCTTTCAAAAGTATAAAGCAATATTAGCAATTACGAAACAATACTTTAATTAAAAGATAGTGTAAACAAGTAAGTGTGCTATATTCGGCTATGCAGAATCTTATCTACACTTCACCATTTTTGTTAATTTAGTTTAGTGAAGTAACTCCAATCAAAAAACAAATATTGGGATGACAGAGAATTAAAATAAGAAAAAAAAATTAAGTACTATAATTTTACATAAAAGTGTCATCGGCACTTAATGGGTTAAGCATATATTAAAAACATTAGTATTTCCTGAAAGATCTCTTCAAAATCTTTTAAATAATATCCTTATTAATATGGAAAAGATTGCTGCTTTGAAGGACATGGACCGATTTTGCTGATTTTCAGTGGTACAATTTTCTTTTTTTTTACTTGTTTTTTTTATATTTTTTTAGGCCTGGTTGAAATATTGATAAAGAGAACACAAATCTAACTCATACGTGATAATTTCAAATAGATTAACAAACTATTTCATATAAACTAAAAGGCAAATTATAAAATTTGTTATTCGGGCTTAAGAGTGTTAGTTTTTATCACTTGGTAATTAAAAAAAAGCAATAAAGGAAGTATTTACACAACAGCAGAACGTAATACATATTTTGGGTCGTTGTTACCATCGTCAGCTTTTTTCGTAGGTAGTGTTAACATTAAATAAAAAATGCGAGAAGGATATCGTCAATAGAGACATTAATACACTACAAAACCTATAATATTTGAAATTTATAAGCGACGTTTTTTTAATATTAATATAGAAAATTATAGTTATTTTTCTTTTAATCGCCTCGCATTAAATTTTAAATTTTAATATCAACTTTATATAACCCAGCAAGAAGAAACGAAAAAGCTCTAAAATTATGGGTATTTTAAAACGCGTACTAAAAGTAGAGTACGCGTACGCAAATAATAACTTTACTGGAACATTCACGTACGCGTACGCAATAAAAAAATTAATAAAACACATTCGTGGTTGTGTACGGAAAATTTCACAATTAGTAACACACATACCCAGAAAAAAAACATTGTTTAAAAGGGAATCGAGTGTGGAATTAAGCTTTTTTGGAAGAAGTTCTTCTCAACTAGATTGCCAACTTAATGATTTTAACAAGGCATGAGACTTTTATAATCAATTACTGAGAATCGATTACATTAATTATTGTAGGAAATAATGAGTACCATTAGTACGGTAGTCACTTTTAACATAAAGAACTAGTTCGATTAATACTTCCTCTTTTGGTAACTAATGTAATGTGTTTTGTAATCGAGTAACAAAATATAGCAATCACAAAAGTAAGTCATTATATGGCAAGTACTTTTTAAGGTAATGTCTAATTTTTTTCTGGGTAATTGTTATGAAAAAAAATTTTCGGGCTGGTTTTAGTTTTTTGTTTTTAATTTATGTACGAGAATTTTAGACAATGATTGTACTTTTCTGAACTCTGGTAGTTTTTAATTGCTTCTCTTGCATTTATTTTCTATCATGCATATTTAACAAGTTCATAATCGAAGTCATATTATATAACTGGGTTTAAAAATAAATATGTACGAGTAATAACAGTCCCAGTTTTATTACAACAAATGAATATAAATAAAAATTTTGCAAGTTAATAATGTTTATGAGTGGCTTGCATATATTTAAGGAAATAATATAAAATCGTATTCGAAGCATTTATTTGAATTCCAAGCCGTTGTGTTAATGTGAGCACATGATATATTTATTAACTTTACTCAGGAACTTTTTTCCACCTATTAAAGGTTATAATTATTTTCAGATTAAACTTCAATAATTTTTTAATTCGTTTAATTACATATTTATTTGAAATGATTACAGAAATTTCCAATTCAAAATTTATTTATGTATATAAATTATTTTTTTAATTAAATAAGAAGAAAAAAATTTTGTAATTAAATAAATAATTGAATCAAATTAAAATTGAATTAAATTTGCATTCACAAGCAAATAAAAATTTAATATATATTGTTTTTGCTTATGCCACCGCGCAAAGTAACAATTCCTAAGTGTAAGCAACAAATTAAGAGTAAAAAAGTGACACAAACCAAAAATTGTGGTTTATTTTAGATTCTTATTATTTTAGCATTGAAAGCCGTTTTTTTAATAGATACACTGTACTCTATTAATTTTTTATCATTCGCAACCTTTGTGAACAAATTTATACCGATCGGTTAGGTATGCAGTTAGGGCTAAAAAGCGTAACAAACTCATGTTCGTATTTATATTTTAGTTTAAAGTTAAGTTTAAAACATTGGTAAGGCAAATGCAGAAGACTTGTGTCTTTATAACTCACGATGGTTTATCTAAAGTTTGCTGAAAATCGGTTGACGCATTCGTGAGTTATGAATTTTCATGGCAACAAGTTATTTTGTCCATATAAAAACACACAATCAAACACATTGGCACCTATGAGAGTATGCGGTTTATATTCTGTGTGCTGACTTCACACACACGGTATTCAATGTTAATCTTCATGCGTAACGGGATCCGCTACTCAGTTAATACAAATTTCATAAACAACAATTCTGGTAAAAAATTGACTTCAAAACAGATTTTATATGCTTGTCTATTGTACGTCTATTTTGAGGACACCCTCTAATTTCTAAAATCGACTTGTATAATTATTTATAAAGCGGACTTAGCAATACAGGTACCTTGAAGTATGAGCGTTCTGTCGACAACGGTTCAACAGTATGGCCAAAAATATCAAATTGCATCATTTATTGGGACACCCTTTAATTTCTAAATTAAAATTTTATACTTGTTGTTATAGCGGAATTAAATATACAGGTTCTTTGTAAATTTCAACCGTCTGTCTAGAACTGTTCAAAAGTATGGCCGCATACATAGACTTTAATGAACTACTGGAGCACCCTTTGATTAAAATTTTTCAAGTTCTTATCTATAACGAATCAAAAGAAAAGCCCACATAGGTCAATTTACGTCACCTATGGGAAAACGCTACAATTTTAAAATTTACTTTTTTTATTATTTTTTGCCATTGGGAGCCATAATGATATACATTTTTTTTTAAGTGGTGCCCTTTATTGTCTATAATACATGTGAAAATATATATTTTGTATGGGGACACCCTTTTATTTTTTAGATTATGAACTGTTTTTAAAGCCGGACCAATATGTAAGCATCAACTTTTAAATAAAGAAAAAATTTCTAAATCGGTTCAGAGTTCTGCGGGTGCAAACATTAAAAAAACGCAACATTCAGAGGAATTGATAACCTCCTTCTTTTTTTGAAGTCGGTTAAATATCACTCCATTAATTATTTGTGACATAAAATCATTACTTGTTAATCAACAACACAATAACGACTATTTTTGGTCTTAAAAATTCTTAAATTTCGTAAATGATTCATGTGATGGACATTGAATTGTTGATATTTATTTAAAAAATTTTATTTCAGCCACAACTCTTTTTTTTTAATATTTTTACATGGAATTAATCCCAGTATAATTGATGTGCAAAATGTTTTCTACTTCACAAAAAAACAAATAAATAAATAAATTGTTTTCGAGTCAAAAAATTAAAAAGTATGCAGTAATTCTAAACTTGACAACAGCTCGTAACTCATGCACAGGTTTTTGCTTGCATTTGCCAACAATTACTTTTCTAAAGTTCTTGAAAAGACGAATTATTCGTTGAGTTATATTTCAAATGTCACTTAAGTATTTAAATTGCAGAAAAATATAAATAAAATATAAAATTTACTGAAGCTTCGAGAGAAGCAAAAATAAAAAACATTTTACCAGTAAAAACTATGCAAAAGAAAAGAATGCACAAAACAAAAAATAATTTTATTTTGTTTTTCCTTTTGTAAATTTTTTTCGTTTACTGCATTAATGGTGAATTGCTCTTGTTGTTTTTGTAAGTGTTATTTCGGCAAAACATCTTTTCATTTCCATTTCAATTTTCATTAATATCCTTGTAACCATTATGCGTATTTTAAATGAAAACTTTGTATCTTGTTTGTTGCTTCTTTTGTTTAAAAATTCGCAGGCAACACTACGCGTTCACTTATACAAACACATTGGCCATATCCTGGAATGAACACATACATACATACATACTTTAACAGATATTCACATGCAAATTAAACTGCATTTTTTAAACAATTGTTTTGTAGTCTTTCCGCAATGTAAGCAAGGATTCACACTCATTATTCATGTGTCGTGTGTATGTATTAGTTTTCCTGTTTTTATTGGTAATAATATGTGCCTGTTTATTTTCTTGGCATGTGCATATCAAGTGGTTGTTTACTTTGTTTTTCCCACAGCAACTCTACAACTCTAAGTGTTACATATATCTTTTACTTGCTGCTACTACTGAATGTAGTTAGTGTTTCTCTTAACGCTTTTTATAAATTAATTACTGTATCTTTAGTATAATTGAAGTAAAAATAAATTATCATCACCTTATTCGTGCGAACAATTACACTTTATTAATCTTAAGCACTTCAAGAACATTGAAGATATAAAGCAGTCCTTCTGAAAATCAAGACTATCATAAGTATTGATTTCACTTTACATTAATTCTTATTTAACGCATAAAAATTAAGATTTGAATTCACACTACAAAATTTAGAAATGCCCCCAAACATTTATTTCAAACTGACTTTCTTTGCCAACTCCAAATTCAGTCTATTCCTTCGATCATACAACAAACTTGATTTCAACAAAAATTTAAAAACCCCAATCGATCGGAATTAGTGCCGAAAGTGGTGCTATTGCAAATCAGCAAGATCGGTTAATGTCTTTAGACGAAACATGCAAAACACTACGTCTACCTCTAATTTTTCCATATTAATTACAAAAATGAAGCTGATCTATTAAAAAAACAAATATATCGGGAGAAAAAATTTACGCTATCCGATATTATCCTAGCTACGACCCTCTGAAATGTTAAAATATTTTTAAATATCAAATATCAAAATTAAAAAAAATGCTTAACCCTTTAATAGCCGATGACATTTTTATGTAAAACTATATATATGCAGCGCCAAATTTTTTTTCTTGTTTTTTAATTCCCTGTAACCCCAATATTAGCTTTTACTTAACTAAACTTGATTTACATAGATGGTGAAGGGTATTTAAGATTCGGCATAGCTGAATATAGCACTCTTACTGTTTTTTTTTGTTTATTTTGAATTAATTTTTTATATTTTTATATATCAAAAGTATTTTTTATCATGTAGCCTTTGGTATTTAAATCGAATTTATGTGTCGAGAAAATCCGCTTTTGGAGAGGTCCTTTTGCCTCAAATAATGAAATAAGTACTTTTTCAGTAATATTACTTTATTTCTTGTTTTTACTCAGGTTACGAAAAATTAACAAAATATAACAAATTATAAATATTACCTGAAGCCTTTAAAAGTTACAGAAATTGTGAAAGATGGCACCAAACGGCAACACTGGCAAATACTTACTCTGATGCATGATATAAAAATAGAAGGTAGTTCCACTTCAAAAATTTGTGACGTTTGCGGGAATTATTTGAAATATATTTTTTGTAAACAACACAATTTGCGTTGCCACAGATATAAATAAGAAAAAAAAATATTTTGGAACTATGGAACAAAATATGTGTAATTTGTTTAATAAATGTAATGAAAACTCAAATGTATTTACTATAAATTTACAGAAACAAATCCTTTTACTCCAAAAGACAATTTATAAAAATTTGCTTATTATCATAATTTATTAAAAATACAATTGAATAAGTTTTATTAACAAGCAGTTTTTTATCTTGTTATACAATCTTACATTTTTCTGTTCGAAAAACGAATACGAAAAAATTGTCTTCCCAAAAAAAAAAAATATTTTTTTAATATATATCCCGAAAAGTTTTCAAGTCCATCCTATCCTATTTATTTAAGGGATTTATATGCTCGTTTTTTCGTTGTTCCTTTAGCTAGTGATAAAATGTAAATTTTGCCGAAAAACAAAATAAAGTAATTTACCTCCATTTGTTTTTTTTTCACCAACCAGTATTTGGCTAATTATGTTATATATTTCGAGGCTTAATGTTTCGTCTATATGTGAAAACTCGATTAAGTTATCTTGAACATCTATCACTTTTGTTTCATTTCCTAATTAATTAAGACGTTACTTTGAAAAGAAGTATTATTTTACCTTTACCTTACCTTTACCTTTGCCAAAACTGAAATTAAAAATTCAATTCCATATTTTACCTTTTGTAGTCAATAGTACGTTTTTGTTGTCCAAAATAATGTAATCTTTTCCAAAATGCAATGACCACACTAAAGATGCATTTGGCAAATCAAATTGTTGGAAGTTTGAAAAATCTTGTAGAAAACGTCTTTTACTAATGCAGTCCGAAAAAAGGCAACATTTTTGCTAAATTTGTTTTTTTTGTTTTATTTATTTAATAAAATTTGTTTATGATTTTTATATTATGTATTTATTTCTTTTGAAATTTTCATAAAAGTGAAAAAAAAAAAACAAAACAGAAAACCGGGATGTTACAAATTTATATGGTAGCACAAATTTTCATAATTCCCGCAAACGTCAGAACGTTAATATGGCGCCGAAAAGAGAGAGTGGAACTACCTTCTATTTTTATATCATGCTCTGATGCTTTGATTCTTAAATAGAGTCCATCATAATTGTCAAGAAGCCCTTTATAATAAAAAGTAAGAGCAATAGCGGTTAGCGCGGGGAAGTGTAACAGCATAACAACAGTGTATGGCAGCCGTGTGTTGTGGTTACTGGATTAAAAGGAGATGACTGGCTTGGATAAAAGGAGTAGTGGAGATGTCTGTGGATGGTTAAGGTTACTAAACAAGGCATCGAGTAGTTCATGTCTCGCCGGAGTAACACAGTAGTGTAGCGTGGATGGCTGCGTTTGTGGTGATAACGCATGTTTAGTAAATACGAGGCCAAGGGTACACAAGACCGGTAGGATCGAGAAGTATAGCCAGAGAAAGCCGTAAACTAAAAAGAATACAGAATTTATCCACAGTGGTATTTGCAATCAAAAGAATCCGTACGTTTGCCTGGTAAAAAGGATAAAACGTAACAATATATTAACCTGACAAGTCAGTTAAAATAAATATTTTCTTATGAGCGATTTCGCAATCAGACGTGTTTGTCAACGCAAAGTACGAAAGTTGACAGCTGTCAATTGCTTCTTCTTCTTTGTTGTCTTTGCAAATACATGAGAGGCAGTGTTGCAGCAGAGAATTGCACGATTACACCGCAACCATGAGTACACCGCATACTTACTCTATACTTACTCTATATTTTTCATACTCGAGTATTTTAAACACCGCAATAAAAAGTTGCGGTGTTTATTTACCCATTTTTGTAAGTGTTTTTTGTTGTGGGTATATTTAAAACAAAGAGCCTAAAAACGAGTCTCAAAATATCGCAATCAGAATTTTAAGTATTTTTTATACTCGTACGCGAGAATTTTTTAATTCTCTTTATTTGTAAGCAGCGTTGCTACATTTTTACCCTATTAAAGTTTTTTACTGCCGTTTTATGAAATTCTGCATTGTATGCAGATCTATTTATAAACAATAAAAAAACAAAATTTGATAAAATCTATTGCCTAAACATTATAAGCAGAAAAACTGACAACAACCGTTTTCATAGGTATGAAATAAAACACATATTTAATGAATAAAATAAAAACCCTAACGGCACAGCTTTTGTACACGATTTAAAGCAGGTATACTTATTTTGTTGCTGTTTTTTATGAACAAATTTTTTCATTTTATGCGCCTTGTTGTCATAAACGTGCTACTAACGGTATTTAGGAAAACAAAATTATAAAAAATAAAATAAATTTATTTTTCCAATCCGTGAATAAAAGGAAAATTACTTAATTTTTTTAGTTTTAAACAAAACTGTATATACGCAGATGTAATATTGCATTGACTGAATGTCATTAGACCTCATAAATAATAAATTGCAATAAAGTTTTTAGTTTACATATTTTATTTTGTTAAATATAATTATTGCTTTTATATCTATTTATTAATTTTAAAAATCTATTTGCTTAAAGTATAGAATTTTCAAATTTCTATCCTATCAAAAACGTATTATAATAAACAATGAACTTTTTTTGTGTTTTTAATAAAAGAATATATGGCGAATTTTACGGGTTCTATTTAATTTATTTTCTGTTACTCGTATATATTAAATAAACTTTCATAATTTCAAAGAAGTATGTACATATGTTAGCTAATTTAGACATTGGCGACTTTTGATATTGTGTTTGATTTAATAATTCTGATCTGATAACTCTGTTTTCCTATCTATTGAAATATTAGCGCGAAAATCAACGCTTTAATTAAGCCGAGCATTCGCTCGAAAGAATATTCTGATGTCAAATATTAGTTTTTATCATCACTTGCACAATTGAAGTATAAGAAGTGTATAAAAAATGTGTTTATTTTTTGTGGAAAACTTTTTTTCTTTGTAAGTTTTTATTTTTTTTTTTTTTTTTTGCTTTTTCGGATTTTTATAAAATTTTCATTTTTTTTGTTGCAGTTACAATTTAATGGAAAAATTATAATTTTTTTATGAAATTTACAAGTAAATAAATATTTTGTTGAAATTTAATAGTTTAGTGAAATTGCAATTTTTTACTTAATTTATAGTTTTAAACGAAATTTTCATTTTTTTTTGGTGAAGTGTTGGTAAAAATGTAGCATTTCGGGGGCGTGGTGAAACTAATTTTTAACCTGGACAGGCATACGTACATCACTAAATCGAATACACTTTGAATTAGGATTAAGAACTTATAGACCTTATGGGCTCCGAAATGAATATTGATGAAATTAGTAATGGAATGACATGGTTACAACTTGCATGTAAGGCAGGATCTTGTCGGACCGACTAATGGCTTAGCGTCTGTAATAATTACCCTTTATCTTATAAAATGTATGTTTAGTCTTGCACTTGCACCAACAATAAATAAATATATTGATAAACTGTAGTACTTCTGTGATAAGCAGAACGTAAAATCCTACAGTTTTTTGTTATTTTCGAAATATTTATTTGAAAATGAAGGACGTACGATTCGACTTAATAGTTAAATGTAATGATGCAATTTAAAACGTAAATTTTCTCTCTTTATAGAACAGATGTGATGTTTTTTTCTAGAAACTTTGATTGGTTTCATACCATTTAAGTACATTGCTATTTTATCACCTAGGTTCGCTTTTTTATCATGCAATATTTCTCAACAGCATCGTTGTTATTATTCGTAAATTCACACCCAGGTTTTCTTCTCTGTTTTCTGTTGAAAATTTTTTTATCCCCTTTACAGTCGGGGTTCAATTTACATTCGTTAAAATTGCCTCTGAGCAATTTTCTGTTGTTTATTGCAATCTTTCATTTTATCTCTATTATTTTATAGTGTTTGGTTTTGTTGTTGTTTGTAGTTTAACATACATATTCTTTTAAAATTGTTTATAATTTTATTTTATCTTATTTGCACAAATGACAAAACAATACTATTAGTAGCAAGTCAAAAGTGAATTTATTTTAATTTAAATAGTTTTACATGTCATTTTATAGTGCTTTTTTAATTTGTTCTTTAACACAAGAAACATTTTTTTAAACGAAGTACTTTATAGCTTAAATTGTAGTTGTTTTGTAATGAAATTATAGAGAACAATATGCCAATTATCTGCTTTTATTTTTCATTTAAAATTGAACTGAATTAAACGGAATTGTATTAAAATGGGCAAGGCATATACGCCGGGTTGTAATAATCGTTGAACTCAACATTTTTTTCTGAGTTGTACATAAAAATATTTAGGTGCACTAAAACAGTGTTAAGATCTTTTAGTCCATACGATTCTACTTGGATCTACAAATTTCATAAAAATTAGTAAAACATGTAAATTCTTTTCTAATTTATTAAGCACTAGGTCAGTTTTATAAATAATAAAAATTTTTATATATATTTTCAATATTTCGCCACACCTTTGGGTGGCATCATCAGGAAACAGGAAACAAAAAAATTAGATTTTCTTTTTTTAAAATAACAAAATTAACACGAAATTATTTTTTCAAACAAAAACAGAAAAATCAAAAACCAAACGACAAAAAACTCAAATATTTAAAATTTACATTCTTATAAATTTAAAACTCAAAAAACATTCAAGTAAAATAACTCAAAAATTTTAAACATTTACATTCTTATTAAAATTTTAAAAACAGAAAACATTTAAATTATTTAAAAATTTTAAAAAACTTAATACAAATACATTAACATAAACTTTCACGATAGAAATGTTACAAGCAATCATATACTCTCAAACGTTAAATATTTTTTATGCACTAAATGTCTATACCATTGCGCAACATTATAAGAATGTAAATTTTAAATATTTGAGTTTTTTGTGTTTGGTTTTTGATTTTTCTGTTTTTGTTTGAAAAAATAATTTCATTTTAATTTTGTTATTTAAAAAAAAGAAAATCTAATTTTTTTGTTTCCTGTTTCCTGATGATGCCACCCAAAGGTGTGGCAAAATATTGAAAATATAAATAAAAATTTTTATTATTTATAAAACTGACCTAGTGCTTAATAAATAAGAAAAGAAAAACTATTTAAAAAGGTCAAAAAAACATTTATATAAAACATGTAAATGTAAATTTTTATTAAAAAAAATAAATCTCCCAACATTCTTTGCAAAATACTCAAAATTCTATTTCAGTAAAGAAAACCGGAAAAATATTGCTTTTTCTTTGTAATTTTTTCTTAAAAAAAGTTTTAATAAAAATTTTTTTATTTAAAATCGGCACAAAGCGGGTGTCTTAAAGGAAGTCGCATGTCATAGTGTAAATTATTTACCATTTTGTTAGCAACTGAAAATGTAGCTTGCTTGTAGTAAAACTTTATCTGAAGATTTATTTATCAGTTAAAGGAGCAGCTTCCAAGTTTAGGAACATTTGCGCCCTCATACTTGCAAAACATCTGCTGCAAATTGGCAATTTATTCTTGAATGTTAGTTGTTGTGCTTAACGCGAGATTTTTAAATTAGCCAGGAGAAGATGTCTGAGTAATAATTAAACTAAAGCTGGTTTTATCTAAAAATTAGTTAATCGAACAAGAGCAATAACTCTATAATTTTTCACGCTTTATTATTAGTTGTTAAAAAAAAAATCTTTAAAAAAAATTTTGAAAATTTTTCTTCCTTAATTAATTTAAAAACTAAAATATTCATAGCTTAAATTTTCTAAAATTATCTAAAATCATGTTAAAATAATTTTATCTTTCCATTCTTCTCTTGGCAGTCTTTAGAAAAAAAACTCGTATAAACAAAAAATTATTTTTGTATTAAATCTTTTTATACAAAACTTCCATTTTATTTAGTTAAAGGTAAAGCTGCTAATCCAAAAACAATTTACAAGTCATAAAATCTCAACAACTATAAAGTTTTCCAAAAAAAAGTTTTGATAAACTGTTCCCCAGTGATTTTAAAACCAAAATATAAATTTATTTCAAGATGCACAAAAAAGTTGTACAGTTTCTAATTTTAAAGTTTTTTTCCCGGATGGTTTGTATTCACAAACACACACTAAATTAATGCTCAATTAAATATTTATGAAGAATTGGATTAAAAAATATGTTGCAAGGCAATGTGACTGACTTTACACAGAGCAACATACATATATAATTGCGAAGTGGTAATCATAAAAGAAAAAACAATAAATAATAAAAAATAAATACAATAAAATAAATTGAAAGAATATAAACTTAAAATCTTTCAACTAACAATATATTAAGGCGTCAAACAGTCAATAAAAAAAAACTCACTGTAAAATGTGAACACATAACTGTAAAAAATCTCGTAACAGCGAGTTTAAGAGAAAAGTTTTCAATCAATTTCAGTAAATATCTAAAATCTTAAATCGACCGATATGTAGAACATTTAACATTCAATTATTCATTGAATTTATTTTTCTAGGATTTAAAAATTACAAATTACGAGATTTAAAAGTCCAAAAAAACTTGGAAGTTTTAGGACCTTTAAATATCAATCCTGTTTGGCAGGATATGTAGATAAATTTAAGCTTGTGTAGCAGATATTAACAAAGTCTTTTTTAACCTCTTAAAGGTCTGCATTTTACTACTTTAATATTTTCTAAATTTTTGTACAATTTCAAAAATGGTTTGTACTACGACTTAAAGGAATACTTTTCATTTGGTTTAGTGACTTGTTTGTTAGATGTTTGTTCATGTGAAAACGCTTATAATTAAAATAGTTATTTATTGTTGTAAAAAATGAAAAACTAAAATAAATAATTAAATACAAAATACAAAATATCAAAACAAATAAAGAGTTGCCAAAACATTTCATAATTATTTGAAAACATAATATTGTCACATTTAGTTGTAAAATGTTTGCATTTTTATGCTGAACAACAATATGGTTCGAAGGCCAACTATATTATTATTGAATGCAACCATATTGGATTTTGCTGACATGTTGCTTTAAGTTTTCACATATTGCAGCATTTAGAGAAGCATTTAAACTTAAGTTAATTAATTTTTAAATTTAATTGATTTCTTTCTTTAAGTTTAAGCGAAATTTAACTGATGATTGATTTAGAAGCGATACCGAAAAGGGGAACTAATTTGTTAACCATTTAAGAAATGTTTTTGCTTTAAACACATTTATAGAGGCAGCTTAATTGCCACGATTTTTTGCTCAAAATTTTATTTTCGAGATGTCAAAAATGAGATGTCACAAAAGCCCTTGGTATTGATCAAATTAGCAACAAAATACTTGTGCAGTTACCTAGAGTATCTAGAAGAATTATGCTTTTTCATTTCAACGCTATTTTACGCATGGATTATTTTTCTACAAAATGGAAGTTGTCTATGATTACTTTGATACCTAAACCCGGGAAGGATCTTAACGAAGTAGAATCCTATAGGCCAATAAGTTTTTTTTCCGACGACTTCTAAATTGTTCGAAAAATTACTGATAATGAAGTCGACACCCATACTAAATGATGTAGGATGTATCCCATCAATTCGGCTATAAGGCTTAGTTTAACATCATAGAACAAACTCACAGATTAGTGAATGTCATTAGAAAGTCTTTCGAAAATAAAAAATGTTGCATAGCTCGCTCCATTCACTTTTCTCAAGCTTTTGACAAAGTGTGGCACAAGGGCTTACTACACAAAATAAAGCTACAAACTTCTTCTACAAACTTCTGGAAAGTTACTTTTGTTGTCGCTAATTTGTCATTAGAGAAGGTGACTTCACAAGCCCCTCGCAGTCAATTAAAGCAAGAGTCCCGCCAGTATACTAGCTCCTACTTTGTATTAAGTTTACGCGTTTGTCATACCAAAAGGATCCCAAATTCACACTTCAACTTATGCAGATGATACTGCATTTCTAATCGTCCACGATAATCATCAATTAGCCTCGCAAAATTTGCAGAAACATATTAAAAATTTAGAGAAATGGCTAAAACTCTAGAGAATGAAGGTAAATGAACAGAAATTTATTTATGTAACATTTACTCTGCACAGGGAAATATGCTTGCCTTTCAAGATCAACAACTAAGTAATCCCGCAGCACAATGAAGTCAAGTACCTTGGCATACACCTTGATCGCCAGCTTACGTGGAAGTTTCAGATTAATGCAAAACTCTACCCTGAAGTTGGATTGCAAACATTTGTTTTACAAAGCGATTCTAAAAGCAATCGGCATCAAATATTTCAAAAGCAACAACACAAAATTTTCCGTTTGATTACAGCAGCTCCATGATATAATAAAAACTCCCGAATTCACGAAGACCTAAGGGTTTCAGAGCAGAATTCGCCAGATACGCGTTAAAGTATAATGACAAACTTGTAACACATTCTTACCCACTCGCTCGTAACATCCATAATTTTGGCGGCCATGCCAAGACAAGAGAGAGACAGATGACTTTGCAGATATAGCACCCGTTGACGCATAATTTTGTTGTCTAGCATTGGCTAGCTTTAAACAAATTCTTAGTATTAAGATTTGTATACTTATTGTTAGTTCATATTTAAAGATTCAATAAATTAATTAATGTATATAAAAAAGTATTAGCTTTGTGCGCGGGAGCGGCTAAATAGGGTCAAAAATATTACAAATTAAATAAACGGTACATAAAGTTTTTAATCCCTAACAGTTAACAAACTATTTTTTACTTATTCCAGCATGTCACATATTCCGATTGGAATGGTTTCAATTCCATATTAAATATTGCGATCGATTTTGTTTTACCTTCTTTAGATTCCGATACATTTTTTTATTCCCAAAAAATCCTGAATCTCGAGCGAAATTCGACTTTGATCCGAAAAAGTTTTTCGGTTTTCGTTTTGTGTAGAACCAATTTGTGAAATTTAAACCACTTTCAATTGGAATTAAGTTCTGTTACATGGCTGATTATTTTTAAAATATTTCTGTAGTTTTTTTTTATTAGATTCCTAAAGCTCTGTACAGACGGTTGTCAGATCTTATAATATTGTCAGAAAAATATACAGAAAACGCTAAAAAATCGTATGAACTTACAATTGTTGTCTGACAAAATTGTCAGAAAAACTATTGTCAGAAAATTTTTAGACTTCTACCTGACAATAATAGGTCTGTTTCTTTACTTTTTGGGTAAAGTTCGTGAAAATGAGCACAAGCCTTATTTTCTCTCATAAAGAGACAACAAAAAATTAGACATTACCTTAAAAAGTACTTGTCATATAATGACTTACTTCTGTGATTGCCATATTTTGTTACTCGCTTACAAAACACATTACATTAGTTCCCAAAAAAGGAAGTAGTAATGGAACTAATTCTTTATGTTAAAAGAGATTGCCGTACTAATGGTTCTCATTAATTCCTACAATAATTATTTTAATCGATTCTCAGCAATTGATTAAAAAAAAATAATGCCTTGTTAAAATCATTAAGTAGGCAATCTAGTTGGGAAGTACTCTGCCAAAAATGCTTAATTCCACACTCGATTACCTTTTAAAGAATTTTTTGCTGGGTATAAAAGTACAGGAACACAAAATCTAAATTTTAAATACAAAATAAAAACTCAAAGTATTTTGACTGTTTTATGAAAAAAAATTAATATAATAAATCAACAAAAAGAAATAATAATTTATTTTGTATTTTGTTTGTGTTTTAAGGCTGTTGCACAAGTTTAAATAACTTGCACGAAGAAAAAGTTTAGGCTGTTTCATGCAAGAAGAACAAGAAGAACGTTATTCTCTCAAAATCGCTCTCATTTACCCAATTTTGAAGTAAGAAAACAATTTTCGTGCAAATTGGCATCCCACGGGATCCCAAAGTAGAGTAAAGAGACAGACCTAATATTGTAAGATATCTTTAAATTGTGTGAACGCTTTTATTTGCATTGTCAGAACATTGTCAGGCATTGTCAGTATAAAATAAATTGTAATATGTTGGAAATTTTAAACATCTGACAACAATATCATTGTCAAATAAAAGTTAATGAAAAAACGTAAAAAAGTGCTTTAAAAAAAAACTTAAAATAAAATATAAAATTAAAGCAGAAAAAAGAAAGTTAAAAAAATGGACAGCAACGGTATTTCTCGGGATGATTTTGATGGTGGGAAGAACTTGCCTGTTTTCAAGCACTTTGAAAATGGCATATACAGAGTTCTTCAGGAACAAAGCTCGAATAGTTGAAACTGTAATACGAAACAAGCATTGTAATGACCCACCATTTTTCATGTAAGTTGACTTACATGGTCCTATCTTTTGAACCGTCATAAACAAACGCTTGTAATAACAAGTATAAATATTCAGTATAGAGATAATTTAATTTTATTTACATATATGATGGTTGTAAAAAGACGATTGACATTTACAAAGAACCTGTATTGCTAAGTCCTCTATAATAGCAAGAATAAAATTTGGATTTAGAAATTTAAGGGTATTCCAATAATTGATGTAATTTGCTGTATGTGACCAAACCTTTGAACGGTTATAGACAGACAATTGAAATTTACAGGGAACTTGTATTGCTAACTCCGCTAAAAGAGCAAATATACAATTTGAATTTATAAATCAAAGGGTGTGCTCATACCTGATGTAATTTTACATGTATATAGCCCTATCTTTTGAACCGGTTTATACAAACACTTAAAAATTAGAAAAAGTGTCCACTAATTTGTATGATATATTAAGAAATATAAATAGTTAAAACTAAAGATAAGGGGTTTTCCAATAGTTCATGTATGTGGCTAAACTTTTGAACCTTTTTAGATAAATAGCTAAAATCTGTTTTGAAGTCGGTTTTTTTTTGCAAGAATTATTAATTTTGATTCTCGCCAAAAACGTAAGATGTTAGAATCGCTGTAGTTTCTTCATTTTGATTAATATCTATTTGTTTTGATAAAAATTAATAATATTAATTTGTACCTTTTAAAATAACTTACATTAAAAAAAATTAAAAAAATTTTTCTTTTGAATTTTTTAATTCTGACACTTGGCAATTCTTACCACCGTGTGAACTGCCAATTTGTTGTCTGGCAATTTTGTCAGATAAATTTATTGTCAGATAATTGTCTTACAATGGAATTGTCAGTTTTCTGACAAATTCCTTGCAATCGTGTGAACTGACAATCTAAATTGCGTTTACAATTTTTATTTGCTTTGTCATTGTCAGTACATTGTCAGGTCTGACAATATTGTAAGATCTGACAACCGCCTTTACAGAGCTTAATAATGTTATGAAATAAGGAAAGATTTTAATTTTTAATTGAAATTCCTAAAAATACGAAATTTTTATACATTTTCGTTAAAAAAATCTTCATCAACTTTTTCCTCTTAATGAACCGAAACTTTTTTGAATTTTTCTAAAGGGTGTTATTGTGGATATTATTTTTTGCATAAAACATTTATCTAAATTGCTAAAATTGGTATCCTGGGCCTCCTCTTTATCGATCTATTTTATACTTTTCTTTAAACTCAACATCTTTACTCTCAACATCTTTACTCAGTCTTGAATTCTTCAATAATGTAAAAAGTATTCTGGTTGCTATTAACGCAAGATAAATCTTAAACTTTAAATATAAAATATAAATTTTACATTTGTTTTGAAATCAATATAAATATATTGAAAGTTAGACGTAAACATGAGAAAACTTTTCAATGTCAGCTTTGTTAGCGCTTTAAACTGACATACACACACACACACATGTACACATTATTTAAAATCATTGTAATACAAAAAACCTTGAATATTAAAAAGTTCATGTACATTTTTTATTTTTTTTTTTATGTTAGTATTTCAACAGATGCTACAGCCTATTTCCACATCAGTACATACACACATACACAACACATAAGCAGGAATTTAAAAACAAAACATAAGGTATAAAATATATTGTATCTAAAACCACCAGACAGACACCTAATAATATCGCGCAATAAAAACACATCTAAAATGTGAACACAGAAAAGCAACAGGATATAAAAAAATATCATTTTATATATATATCCAGTTGCTAGTTATTGAAAACTGATGCCTCAGTTGATTTTTAATAAATGTATTACTCCCTTGCATCTTTATCAATATTCCTAAACAAAATTCATCATTAAATTTTATTTAACGCCATCATCATCATCATCATTAATTTGTACGATAGTCAAACATATCAACAATCTTCCTAACACTATTGCAACCCAAATGGTTTGTAATGTTATTTTTTTATTTTCACTTTAAGGTAAATCAAGGCAGTAAAAAGATGTTTCAACGATTTAGAAAAACCTTATTTTAATGTTCTTTCACCAGACCAGCAATCACGTTCTTTGTATTGGAGAAATAAAAAACTTTAAACGGCAATCAAGTTTTTAAAGGTCATTTAAAATGCTTTTAAACACTTGTTTTATTATCTCGTCAAATTACTCTTTATTTTACATATTAAAAAATTTTTACATCAGTTATTTAAAAACAAAGTATCAGCGGTAGCAACATATATTTTATTGCAATTCGTTTCAGAATTTTTTAACTAGAGTCGTGTTCTTTAAAAGTATTTTGAACTCAGGTGGTCCTCAGTGACCCATTGTGGATCATCCAAAGTCGTTAGTCCTCACTTAACAGTGATAGACAAGAAGTATAGCTCTCCCAGTATTAACTTGATATTGCTTCTACCGGGCATAATAACCGATTACTGTATTATCGAACTTACATAAGAACGCATAAAAATTTCTCTTGGCGAGAGTTGCAGAAGTTGTCGGCAGAAGTCAATTCATCACCCTTTTTTGAGAAATATTTGGGCCAAAGATTCTTTGAAGACCTGAACTGTCTAAGAAATGCAACACTGACTTGCCTGATATATTTTGTGAGAAGCTTCAGGGATGTTGTAGACATCAGAATGTGCCGTTTTCCCCACCGATTCAATTTGCCTCTAAGTGGGTTATTTTCGCGTGAGAAGAACTGGCTCCCTTATTCATATTTGAATGCCTTATTTAGAAGATTAACTGTTGCATTTTCGATTGCTTTCAATAGAGAGCGAAAAACCTTTGTCGTTTTATTAGGATATCAAATTCTAATGACTCACGGGGCAAACGACGCAATGTGGAATGCATTTTTCTCTGTTACAAAAACTGCAATGAAATATGTTTCGGTATGAGAACTTGCTTTCAAAGCCATTAGTATTTTGTTCTTCATTAAGAGCCCATCTATTGGTAAGTGAATGGCACAAGGTATAACAGAGAGTATTCGTTTCCTAGCCGAATAGTTCGTATGTAAAATAAACTTTGTTAGAGGTCTTCCGTACCAGTTATTATATGAGGCGACTATGAAACAAATCTTAAGAAGTACTATTTTCTATATCCTTCTTCTTTTCAGCCATTTTACAAGTTCAGCGAAATTTGTTTCTTTGAAATCGTCATCCCTTGAATGCTGATTCGAAATAGTTAAAGCAAAATGCCTACGCAATTTGAAGATTTTTATATGATATAACAATATTAGAGAAATTCCGCTATGTTTATAATATTTTAAAGTTTTAAAAATTTATGTGAATATTTTGTAAAAAATAATTTCGAATAAATAAACTGCTGATAGACTAATTTAACCTTTTCAATCAAGTTTTAGAGCACATTATTTCACCTATTCTCTGGTCATGAATTTGACCAGATAATATTTGGATGATAATAATAATGGTGGATCTACCACCATTTTTCTCCACAATAGCTTTATATAGCAAGGCATTTAATTTTAATTAACATACAAAAGTTTTACATGAAAATGTACAATACATTTAGTTTCACATTTTCAGCGTGTAAATTCATATACTCAGTTTTCCATAAAAGAAAACAGTTTACACAAGTAGATATTATGTAGTATGTATAATGTTAATAGGGGTTACCCCAGAACTCGTTTTGGGGTTTTAACATTTTTACAATATAATAATGATTTAGCAGTTGTCATCTTGCCGGCGATATACAAATAATATTGTTCTTTTAAAGTAAAGTATCCATAAGAGAATACACTATCTTATTAATTTTTAAATATAAATGATATTTCTCTGTGGTCGGTGAAAAGTAAAATGAACCTAAGCCATTCAAATATTCGCCACTAAAATAAGACGTTCGTCCCACTTGTATTCCTGGAATCATAAGGAAAATAAAGTACAGAAAACTGAATAAAAAAAATGTTTTAATATAAATGAGTATCGTAACTAACTACAATGGACATGATAGGAGATATTTTAGATAGATTTGTTACTAGTTTATTTTTATATTATAAATTTATATATTATGTAAAGCTTTGATTAGTGCATTTCAAAGTTAAGTTAAGATCCTTTTTATACCCTTCACCACAAAAAGTGAAAAAATAGTATATCGAAGTGTGTCATTCCGTGTGTAATTTCTACAATATCCATATCCGACCCCATAAAGTATATATATTCTGACTTCTTATGTATAGCGTAATCCGAGCGATTTCCGTCAGCCCGTCAGTGTTGAAATCAAGTTTGCCTAGGCAAAAAAAGTAAATATATCAATCGGAAAGAGCTGCTATTGAAAATCAGCATGATCGATTCACGTCCTTCGAGGCAGCAGGCAAAACACCACGACTACCTCTAATTTTCTCATGTCATTTGGAACAATTAAGTAACTCCAATCAAAAAAATATAAATATATATGGGGCGATAAAGAATAACAAAATAAGAAGAAATAAACATGAAGTGAAAAAATTGGCGCTTGCCCATATTTTCCGAGTTACAATGCTCTTAAAATTAATGCTTTTGAGAATACTTTAAGAGCCGATGTCAATTTTATGTAAAAGTATATACATAAATGCAGTACCATTATTTTATATTTTAACCCTCTGTCACCCCAATATTTGCATTTTTGATTGGAGTTACTTCACTAAACTAGATTTATATTGATGGCAAGGGTGTACAAAATTCTGCATAGCCGAATATAGCACCCTTACTTATTTATTCCTACAGTTTATTTTATTACATTTAAGAAAATTATATAAAACTTACTTTTAACAGTACAAACAGTAATTTAAAATTATTATTGTATAACTATAATATTTTAATAAAGTTTTTTATTTGATCTTTTTAAATAAATATATTTTATTTTACTATAATATAAAACACTTATGAAGAAATTATGCCTGATCAGTAATAATAATAATAATTATTATTAAAAATATTATTTTATTGTTATAATCAGCCCAATTATAATCAAAAATTCCGACCGAGTTTTTTTCACTTTCCCATATTAAATATGTTCCCCCCTTTTATTGAGTGTGAAGAGTGGAAAGTAATTTGGGGGATAAAGGTAGGAATTTTTAATTATTAAAAAAAAATAAAACATTAATAAACAAACCAATATCTTTCAATTTACGATGATGCTACTTTTTTCATTACTTTGTTCCTACGGATTTGTACAATAATAATATTATAATAAATAATTACAATTAATAATATTATTATGGTGCAAATGTTTCTTTGCATAAACTTTAATAATAATGTTATGACAATTTAACAAATACAAAACTTTAAGTATAAATAACTGGCTAATTATAGGTGATAACGTTACATTTAACCTGGTAATGAAAGTCTTATATATTTTTAAGCACCCGGATTTTTGTATAAAAATTATTATTGTTTTTTTTTTACTTTGTTGTCCGCTGCGGCGAACCGTTAGGGGTTTATAATTCTAATTTAAAGTTTCAGACAGCAACCGTTTCCAAAAAAATCTATTATATTTTCTTATTTCCTTAAACTTGCCACACAGAAAGATTGAATCTTCTTTAAAGCTTACTCATATGTTAATGCTGCAGTAAAATTAGTGTTAAAACAAAAATACTCGTAAGTTGTCAATGTTTTCACATCTTTTTTATTGGTTTGCGAGTACCTTAAGACAGTGATAAATGAGACTTTCTTTAAAGGGTATATGAATCAAAAGTCTGTGTTACAACTGGCTGTTAACAGGTAATGTGTTAATATATGTCTGCTGATTTGTTCATATGATGTAGTTTGGTAAATATGTACATCTGACATATAATTGAAATGTTTGTGTCGTCATATGAAAGGAATGAAAATACATAAACTTGAGAAACTGTGGTTGAATTGTTGGCACAATAGTTGCTTTTAAAAGAGTGATTAGTTTGTGAAAGACTCAACACTGACTGATTTATAACATGTCAAGTTTTTCTACAGGCAGTAAAAGCAACATTTTAAATACTTGAAGAAATAATTAAAATTTACTAAAACAAGTAGACGTAGACGTGTAAAAACGAGTAAAATTTTGTATGTGGTTTAAGTGGTTGAAGTTAAGAATCATCATACATTCATCAAAGACTTAAGAGTTAAGAAGCGAAAAATAAAAGGTCATGTAGAAATCAATAAAAGAAGCTTTTAAAATATTATATTACTACGGAAGATATGTTAATTGACAAATGCTACAAAATAAAGGGTTTTACAAAAGTAATACAAAATTCACTAAAATATAGTTATTTTTAACTTAAAAAAAGATAAAGGTTATCAATTCGTCTGAATGTTGCTTTTTTCTGATGTTTGTGCCTGCAGAACTCAGTCATATATGAACCGGGTTAGTAATTTTTGTATTTTGATAGATTTTGCTTGCAAATTATTCCCGCTAATAAGGGTGTCCCCTAAACATACATATTTTTTAATTATATTATGGACTGTAAAAGGCTCTTTTTTAAAATATAAAGTTATTGCGTGTTACTATAGCTAAAAATAAATAAATTAATTAATTAATTTAAAAATTAAAATTTACCTATATGAGCTTTCTTCTTCTTCTTCTCAACCATTATAGACAAACGCTTGAAATTTTACTATGAATGTTATAACGAGAAGTAACTGTTTACTGTATATAATTTTAAATGTTTAAAATTTTAAGTTCAAGGGTGTCTCAATAGATAATGTAATTTGATATATGTGACCAAATTTTGAGCCGTTATAGACAGATAGCTGAAATTTACAATGAACTTGTATTGATAACTCCGCTACAATAACAAGTCTAAAATTTAGATTTAGTGATTAAAGGGTGTCCCAATAGTTAATGTTTTTTATATATGTGGCCGAACTTTTAAACCGTTATAAACAGAGCGCTGAAACTTAAAAGGGAAAAGGCACCTTTATTGCTAAGCCCGCTATATTTTGAATTAAGAAATTAAAGGGTGTTTCCATAATTAATGTAAACTGTCACATATGGGCCTAACTTTTGAACCCTTATAGACATATGCTTAAAAATTGAACAGGATTTGGACTGCTATGACCGTTATAGTAACAAGTATTAATATTTAAAATTATAAATGAAAGGGTGCCCCAATATCCAATTTGCTTTGATGTATATGGCCATCCTTTTGAACAGTTGTAGACAGACGCTTGAAATTTGCAACGAACCTGTATTGCTAATTCCGCTATAACAAAAATTATAAAATTTGGATTTGAAAATTAAAGGGGTGTCCCAATAACTTATGTAATTTGATGCATGTGACCGAACTTTTGAGCTGTTATAGACAGACAGCTGAAACTTTCAAGGGAATAATTTTTTTTAACTGTGCTAAGCCGACAGAAAAATTTGCACAGAGTACGTAAAACAATGTGCGCTATAGCAACACATATAAAAGATAAAAACTTTAATTAAAGAATGTTTGGATAGCCGCGTGATTTTTACGTATAAAGCCTTGATATTGAACCGTAATAAACAGACGATTTAAGTACTTTCAGAACTCACATAGAGGATGTAAAAATATGTCACCTAGAAATTTATGGAAACAATCAAAAGGGTGTTTCCACAGAGAACGTGATTAGTGCGAATGTCGTCTTATCATTAAAACCGAATATGTACTGCTGTGCCTGCTTATATGGCAAGTAAAATAAAAGTAATCGAAGGGTATAACGATGGTAACGTTATTTTCATATATATAGCCTTAATTTTTATACCGCATAAAGTTAACGCTATATAAATCAAGTTTTAATCAGTCCAGCTGTTCAGAATTTACTGATTCCCTTCTAAAAATAAAAATATTTAATTTCTGCCTCAATGTGCAATGGAACGTTGTCCAGCTAATTACTTTATAACATAAATCTGGTGCTTCAAAAGAGGAAACACTATGAAGAGAAGAGTAAGATTTACTTTGGTCTCATTATTTGACACAAATATATATGACCACAAAGCGAAATACACATTTTTCATTGTCCTAAAACAAGCATGGTAGGCATCCATTATTTTATGTCAGTTAAACATTTCTGATCACGCATTTGTGTTCAATTATTTGACGAATGTAACCGTAAGTGCTCAGAATCAAATTTCAGAGGTAATAGTAATGAAAAATAATTAAATCAAGTTAATTTAATTTTTAATTTAATATTTATTGAGCCATTTTTCACAAAAGTAAAAGAAATAGGAACAACATAAAACAAAAGAATAACTTAAGACTATAATGTATTATTTTAATTAACAATAATGTATGTCAGCACCAAGATTTTTCTTCGAAATATAATAAAAATTACAAAATACAGAAGACTAAAAGCAATTTAATTTTTTATTCAAGTTTATACAGGATTTATACAAATTACAGATTAACAAATTTTATTTAAAGTAGCAGAAATTTTTTTTAGAAACACGATTGTTAAATAAACGGTTAAAATTCTGTTAAACTAACAAAATTTTATTCGCAATAAAAGTAACACATTGTTAAAAAAAAAACACATGAAAAATTAAATTTACATCCTAAAAGGAAGTTAGACTGACAAATTACATTCCTTGATTTGACTAGATTATCTTTTATTTTACTCAATGTTTCTATTTTACTGAAGTCATATAGACCTGAAAGAATATCCTAGAACTTAATTTATGTAAGTAAAATTAAATATTGTCAAAACTGAACAACATCTCATAAAGTTAAAGAAATTTCGTTAAATTTATCAGGCCCGTTCTGAAATCCGCACAAAATTTTCACTTCAAATTTTTCAAAGCATTGTTTTTGTAAAAAATAATTTTATAGCAGCAATGCTTTGAAAACTTAGAAGTGAAAATTTCTTGTGGAATTCAGAACATGCCTGTATATGTTAAAAAATAATTTGAGAAGACATGTTACAGTAGTTTCCCTTATGTGGAGAAGCGGTTAAAATATATATCTCCAAAACTAAAAAAGCTTGTGGTCTTTGAAATTTGATAGCATGGCAAAGTAGTTGAAGCCTAAACATATTTAGGAAAAGATATAAATAACTGCAGCCACAGTAGCCATTTGACCTTTGAAGAGTTAGTTAGATAATAAATTTGGTTTAAGAATTTTTTAAATAAAGTACTTCCTTACATTATAATTTAATTTTAATTCAGTCGAATTATTCACTTAAAAACTAAATTAACTACTCGTACTACAAAGTTAAGTTATACAAATTTGTATAATGCAATATAAGGTATTATTACAAAAATAAATGTATCTGAACTAAAAAGAGCATATTTGAAAGATCTATATTTGTGCGCGATATTTTTCCTGTATGTTACAATCTAAAATATTTTTTATCCTTCTTTTTTGATTTAGCAGCTTCATTTGATATTTTACCTATTGAAACTAATGCATGCTTGTTTAATTATAGATGATTAAAATTAAAAGGTATCCCAATAGTATTTTTACAGGACCTTATTTTAAATTTACTCAAAATATGCTTATCATGTCCGCTGTCACAAGTTTAAGAATTATTTTATTTTACAAATTAAAGGGTGCTCCATGCTTGAGATTCTTTGGCTTATGAATCAAACGCGCACTCGAAAAAATTGTATTATTTCGTTTTTTTTTTTTGTTTTTAGATGTTAAAAATATACACTAATTATAATAGTGTTATCATTATGTTTATTTACTTTAGCTGAAGGCCAATATTAATCTCAATAAACAAAAAATATTAATTTTTCCAATATTTAATCAACTTTGTTGACCATTTTCAATAAAAAAACTGCAAATTGTCGGCTAAAATATACAAGTTTTTATAACTATTTTTTCTTTCCTTTAGAACTAAAACTAAAAATACGACCTTAGCCCTAACAAAAATTCAAAAAATTGTGTGTACTTAAATAATCCAATAATTGTAAATTAAAATATAATGCATATATTCATGCTTTAAAAATAGGCTATTGAGTTAGTAGGCATGTCGTAGTGTACAATGATCTAATGTCCATGGACTTTATGTCGCACTTAAAAGTGATATAATGTCCATGTCGTATAAAAACAATTGAAGCAGTTATGGTAGACAGTTTAAATAATTATAATTTTGAGACGACATCCTAGACCTTATTGATTAAGAGTGCAACTTAGAACAAATGCCAAAAGAGGAACAGCATTTTAAACTACTTGAATGAAATTGTTTCTTCATTTACGAAGGCAGAATACTTGCACATCGAAAGTATAGGATTTAAATTTTTCCGAAAAATTTGCAAAAACTCCCATATATATGAACTGATAAACGCTTAGTACCAAACACTTATATTGCTATTTTTATGGTTTTTACGGCTTTATATTCTGGATAAAAAGAAATACGTAACGACTATTCCGTTATTGCTTTTTGTTGATTTATTGAAATAGATTTTTATTCATACTATCAAACGAACGTTACACAAAAATTCAAGGAACAAACAATAAGATTCAACACAGACATTGTTACGACAATTAAATAATTATAACTTTTTAAGAGTTATAAGCAGGGATGCCTGATAAATTTGATGAGAAATCGGCATACTTTCAAAAAGAAAATTGGCTTCGTCGGTATTTTAGTTTAAGAAAATATCAAAAAACAGAATTCAGTATTAAATATAGTTTAAAATATATTAAATAACACAAAATCAATAAAAAATAACCGCTAGACCAATAAAATGTGTCCGTTATTGGTCTACTAGTGGTATATAGTGGCAATGATCTAATATTTTCATATATTTTTAATCATTAAAGTCAATTGAACCTATCTCCATTTTTCTGGGATCTCCTCAATTGGGTTTTGAGCCAAGAAGCAGATATACCAGAGGCATTTTTTACTTTTCTTGAAAGTGACTCTTTCGTTGGAATAAAATTTTGCTAGAACATTTCGCTCATTTACTTCTAGAACGTCATAACTCCAAAAAAATCATTTTAAGATAATCGCAGCATAGTTTTATGAATCGTACTCACCTTCAGGTAAAATACCAGACTAATTAAGTTCCTACTACCATTATTAAAATAAATCATAAATAAGAAATCCATTTAAGAAACTATGTAGTATGTTTGAATTATGACGTTATTGCTGAAGGACAGTGTACAATGTCAAAAACTAAAATGTGCCATTATTTATGAAAAGAAGTACGGAGTTTTACTTAGCAAATTTTTTATTAACACAGCCATAACTCAAAAAATACATTATATGCACAAGGTCGATACATTTTAAAAAGAACACTTTCTCATATATACAGTCACAAAACAAAATGTGACGATGTTTTAGAAAGCGATATAATCTTTTTGTTATGAAGTTTACACCACAACACAAAATGTATGGTTCTTATTGATAAACAAAGTTTCCAAACATGAAGACTAGTTCTCTTAAAACGTGAAGAGTAGAAAAGACATAAAGATGAAACATATACACAATTAAAAACATACAATGGCGAACCATTCTGTATGATTAACTCCAAAATTTAAAATTGTGAGTTATGACGTTTTAGAAGTATCTAAGCGATTTGTTGATCGAAAAAGATTTTTTTTCGCTTGACAGTTGCATCAATTCATAAGTAATTCTAATTTTCTCGTTTTCATTTCCATCAATTCAAAATCGCGTTAATTTGGTAAAAGGGATGACTAGATACCAGAAATTTGTGATCTGTCATTTTAATATTTTTTGAAAATTTAAACAACTTATAAGCTCTATTTTTAAACTTCCTTAGTCTAAAGCATTTTCATATATGCTTCATTTTTAATAATATAATAAAAATCACATTAAATTAATTAAGTGGGAAGGAATTGATTACCTCATTGTTTTTTACTTTCGCAACTTTTAAAGTTAATATCATAATTTTTCAGGGAACAATGAACTTACTAACGGTCTTTGTTTAATATAACAAGTGATGCTCAAAAGGAATATATTAACTTAACAATGCCACTGTCTTTAAGAGTTTAAAAAAAAAAGATCAGCGCTTTTAAAACCTAAATCGGTAAATCGGCAAAAAGCAATGCAGGCCTAATTAGAACGTTTATCATTTACCTTATAGAAGAAGTAGACACAAATTCTTTGAGTATCTTTTGGCTTTTAATTTTTCCTATTTATCAAACACTTTTCTGCCTTTTATCCAAGACTTAGAATGGACCTGTAATGCGATACTGAGCCTATCCAGCTCTTATATGTCGCATAACACTACACGATGTATTGTATAACATTCACTAAACATGTGTGTTGTTCAAATGTTCAGAGATTTTGTTGTGAAAATTATTCTGAAAAACCTATTTTTTTTTTTTGCAATTTATTAAAGTCTGCAAGGGATTTTTTACTTTTATATTCTTTCGTATATATAAATGTTTGTTTTTGTTGATTTGTATAACTACATTTAAAAGTGACTGAGTCACCATTTTGATAACATACAGTCTAGCTGACTTGACACTTAATACAAACTCATTTGTTGTTTTATGATTTTGTGCATTTTACGGTCTGTTTTGGTTTTTTTTTTTTTGCTCCTTAAATGTAAATGAGTTTGTTGCACACATTTAACAGCACAAAGATTCGTCTATTCAAAAGCCAAGTTATTAATTTGTAAAAGTGTGTGTGTGTGTGTGAGCTCATTTAACTGTGTGTTTGTAATCTGTTTATGTTTGTTTTCTGGTGTCATAATGCCCTTTTCAAAAACAACAACATTTTGGTTTTCTTTGTAAAAATGTAGATGTGAGTGAGCGTTTGTTTCCTCTAATTCGTAATACAATTTTCTTTAATTTTCCCATGGTCTTAGTTTTGTTTCCCTTTTGGGTTTTTGGTTTCCTTTTTATCACTGGCTGCGTCATTGTATGGATTTTCTCTGGTGAACCTTTACAAAACATAGTATTTTGGCATTCTATTTTTGAAAAGGAAATGTATGTTTAAAACGAGATCATCATGTACGTGTGTTTCTTTTTTGTCACCAAAGCAACAAAGCTTTATTTAAAAGTGTTCATGTGTTTCAGTGTTGTGTTGTTGGTGCAAAGTGTATGCGTGTTTTGTGTTAAACTAAATGTAAATTTTTAATCGTGTTCTTTTGGTAAAAATGTTGCGCTTAAAATAATTCCAAGGGGAAAAGTTCTTTATTATTCTTTTGGTCAGCATAACGACTTTACGTTCTTTCTTGCTTTTAAAATATAAATTTAACATCTGTGTTACAGTGTGTTATGGAATCGGCCAAAGAAAAAACTTTATAGGTTTTAAAATTCACAAATTTTAAGTTAATAAAGTCAGTAGGAATAACATTACAAAACAAGTTAAATCTATATACTAAATAAAGGTGAATAATTTATCCGTTAACTTCACTTAGATTTACTTTATTTTACTAATACATGAGGGTCATCTTATTAATTAGTGTTGTTAAATAATGCTCACGCTTTCTTAAGCATTACTATTATAATTATTGAAAATAATGCTAATGCTAAAAAAACCGTATTTATCATTCAATTCTAATGGAATTGTTCATGCTTTTTCTAGTGTAACCACATTTAAAATATTTACAATATCCATTTTCGACCTCATAAATTAAATACTTTATATTGAAATCAAGTTTATCGAGGTTTAGAGAAAAATTGAAATACATCAATCGATCAGACATAGTTTTGAAATTTTGCAAGATTGATCCATGTCCTTCGAGGCAGCGAGCAAACCACAACGCCTGCTTCTAATTTTCGCATATATATTTTTTTAACTTTCGTTTTTCTTCCTATAGGTAGTTGTCTTAATACTTATTCGCCGCAATTAAAATATCTGAGACAACAACCTTAAAACTTACAATTTTATACGCTTTTTTTAACAGAAAAACTTAAGGAATGGAAAAAATTTTCTTATTCCGATTTATATGTACATTTATTTATACATATATGATGAAGGGTATATAAGATTTGGCATAGCCGAATATAGCATTCTAACATTTTGTTATAAAGATTTAGTTTGTGAAAAACACATTTTTTATGATGACGCCTTCCAATGCAATAACATATTTTTTTTCTTAGTTTTAATGTAGAAATTACAATTCATGTAGGCGAACCTAAGCCGAATTTATAAAAATTTAATTTTAAACATTTGTAGGTTCAATATTTATTTTTTAAATAAAGTAAACAGAAATATCCTTGACATTTCCTTATATTTTTCATTAAATTCACAATCATGCAGTTATTGACTCACACTTATGCATCCATTATTAATACCAAGGCAAATATTCATATGAAGAAACAAAAAAAAATTGATTTGTTTTCATAATTTAAGTTGTTTGTTAAACATCACGCTTTGTACGAGTGCTTGTGTGTATGAGCATGTGTGCACTTGTTCTTATTTTTATGTATTTGTACTAACTTGTGTATGTAAACTGAAAATAGTTTTTTCTACTGTGTCAAAAGAGTTGCTTGTTGAAATGTTACCAATTTGCACAAGGATTTTATTTCAAAATAATAAAATGCAAATAATTGTTGTGCAAATATGTACAACTACAACAGCAACTAAAAGCAAAAATGCTGAAATTTTAACGATAATTCCAATAAAAAAAATCTATAAAAAATTCAAATAAAACATTACAATAACTACAATAGTAAACATTGCGATTTTTTTATTAAGAACAAATGCAAAAAAATTGTAGAAAAAAATCTATAAAAATGGGAAAAAAACAATTCCCATATGAAAAACATAAGTCAAGTAGAGTCAGAGCAGTAAAAGGATATAGTACGCAAAAGAAGAGTTTAGAAAAAACGCATTTTATAGCTCAAGAATTTAAACATTTGATTATAATTAAAAGAAACGGACAATTTTGAAAGTGAAAGAATTTTTTCCTAAATTTGAAATAGTTTAGGAATTATTGACTTTATCTACTAATTAAATGCTTTAAACATTTCAATGCTTTAACATAATTTGCATTGCCGTTGTTTTATTACCACAATAACTTGATTTATTTATGCTACAATTGGATCCTTGTTGAGAATTAAAGTACTTTGTTACATTTTGTGATTCAAAAACGACGGGTAACGAATTCTGAACGATACTATAATCACAATTATGAGTCTCTGGGTAATTAATCTCTTGGACAGCAAAAGCAGTATTAGATAACTCCATCAGGCGATTTAAATAAAAAATTATACTGTCGCACATCATATAGTATTTTACACTTACATCTACCAATCTTTCTCAATGTTTTTTGGGACACAAGTTCTGACCATTATGATCATTATTCATATTTTTGTTTCCAAAGATATAATAAAATATATTAATTAATTAATTAATAAATAATAAGTTAAATACTTAAGGTTTTAAGGAAATTCAAAATTTTTAATCAGCCTTTAGTTTAATCATTTATTATTTCTAATATTTTTAGGAATGAAAACAAACAAAATTAGAACTGAGTGATTATAAGTATTTCTCGCATCTAAATTTTTTAAATTGCTGGCCTAAACAGGTGATGTTAATAACTTTTAAAATAAGGTAGATAAATGCGTAGAATGCTGGTGGTAGATGTAGCTATCCAGAAACTAAGTTCTGCTAGTGTCTTCAAGAATTTAGACAAAAATTTTTACACGTATTTTTATAATTATTAATAAAAAATTGAAATACTGAACTTAAGCCTATATAAAAACTTTTTATTTTGTGCCATAAAGTCCAGATTTATACCATGCCATTTTTGATGCAATTTTGTCAATTTTTTTTAAGTTCCAGCGTTATGCGTTATTTTAAACAAAAAATAAACAACAATAAAATCCCTTTAAAATTTATGCCATGGCCTACCCCTCTTTCTTCACCCTCAAATAAAAATTTCATGCTAGTTTCATGAAAAATTCTATAGTGTAAATTGGGTCAAAGTCTTACCTAACTTAAAAAAGCTAATTGTTTTGTGAATGGCTAAATGAAACCAATTAATAATGGCGATTGAGACAAAAATATTTCTTCAGTTTAAGCAGATATTTTTTTCAACAGGTTTTGTATGTGATCAAAAAAAATAAAAAAAAATGTTAATAGATTTACGAAGTGCAAGCTAGATTCACATTTCAGTAACATGAGCTATCCTTTTAATTAAAAATTTTATGTTTTATTTTTATATTTAGCTAAAAATTTCAAATTTTACATGAGCTATTCCTTTATTTAATATATGTATATTTTTTTGTTTTATGGAACATAGCAGTACACAGTCCATTTAATTTTATATGTGTCTCTGTTACGGTTTATAAGATAAAGCTAATTACATGGAAAATAATTATTATATAGGACACCCTTAATTTTTTACTGTAATAATACCGTTTTTTAACATAGCAGTACCAGGTCTGCAAGTTTAAAATGTCGTTTTAATTCCAATAGAATGCGCTCTTAGCCTATTGAAGGATTTGCTTATCTCTAAACGCTATTTCGTTTGTTAGTCATTTGTTTACAAAAGTCAGTTGTTTTTAAGTCGTTTACGTGGACGTATCATACCTTTCTTTGGTGTTAAAAATGTCTAATTTTAAGCCAAATAAAGAGCATTTGCGGCATGTGTGCGAAATGCTGCTTTTACGCCACGAAAGAAAGGGTTTTTTGCATCGAGTTGTAACTGGCGATGAAAAATGGATTTATTTTCAGAATCCCAAACGAATAAAATCATGGGTAATGCCAGGACAACCATCCACATCGAGTGCAAGACCGGATCGTTTTGGGAAGAAAACAATGCTGTGTGTGTGGTGGGATCAGAAGGGAGTAGTCTACTACGAGCTTCTCAAACCCGGCTAAACAGTCAATACCGACCGCTACCGACAACAAATGATCAATTTGAGTCACCCATTGATCGAAAAACGCCCAGAATGGGCTCACAGGCACGCCAAAGTCATTCTTCAGCATGATAACGCTCCTGCACATTCAGCCAGATTGACTAAGGAAACGATTTCTTCGCTTGGTTGGGAACTCCTACCCCACCCGCCGTATTCACCTGACCTGGCGCCTTCTGATTATCACCTCTTCTCATCGATGGAACACTCATTGGCTGAGCAACACTTTAACAATTTGGAGGATGTAAGAAAATGGCTCGATGAATGGATTTCAAATAAAGATGAAGCATTCTTTTGGAATGGTATCCACAAATTGCCAGAGATATGGAGAAAATGTGTACAAAGCGAGGGCCAGTACTTTGAATAAAATATATTATACTTTTTTTTAAATTACTGTGTATATATTTTAAGAAATAAACGACATTTTAAACTTGCAGACCTGGTAGTGACCATAGCAATACAAACTTTTATAATATCGTTAAATATATTATCTTCTATAATTTAAGCGTGTATAACTTAAAGTTACGTTGTGTATGGGACATCCTCTAATCTTAAGTTGTTTGTTTTTGTACTCTTTATACTTTGTGCAAAATTTGATTGTGGTCACACAACAAATGTTAAGGTTTTCCTCTTTTTTTGATTGCAAATACCACTGTGGCTTATTACAAATTTTGTATTCGTACTTTGTGGCTTCACTGGCTATACTTCTTGATCCTACGGTCTTGTGAATCCTATGGTCTCTTATTTACTAAACATGCGTTACTATTACAAACGCAGTTATTAATTTATTAACTTTAATATAAATTTAATTTTGATTTTATAAATTTTATTAAATGTATAACATCTGTACAAATACAAAATCCTGTACTTTAATTATAAGACTAAGTCTTTTTGTTCAGGAAATGAACATTAAATAAACATTTTAGTTATAATTATAGGGTTACGCTTTTGTCTCTTATGCACGGAACTATCACTAGACATTATGTTGTGAAATTTTTGCGATATTTTTGTAGCTCGTCTTTCTTCGCTGACTCTAAAAAATGTTAGATGCAAATTTAAGTCGACTAATTGAGTGACACACAATTTTATGACAAAAATTCGCCTTTGAGTTCATTCGGTTAAAAGAAAATAGCTGTATAAACTTTAATATTAACGAAGTCACAAAACAACTATAGAGTTATGTTCAATATAAATTTCTACTTTTAAAGAACTGATATTTTTCAAAGAAATATTTTATAGAACTTTTGCATAATTTTAACTAATTTAAAAATTATAATTAAAATTTGTTAAAGATTACAACCTGTTTTTACATTGACCATTGCCGTTTATCTTATTCAAAATGATTGAACATTTACGTATTCCTTAAAATGAAATCGTACAAAGACAACGAGACCCTCTTTTCATTGGTGCATTTCAGTGTTAAAGCAATTGAAATAAACCATCACAATGCACACTTGTCCTCTTAACGTTGCAATTCGAAAATTGCGAATGTGATTTTGACTATTTTTAGCCCTGAGTCAAATGTGATAGTTGTTCTTGCTGTCATGTTGTTAACCTAATTTTCACGTTGAATTATTGTCGCAAAAGAAAAAATATTTGATTTTATATCCTCTCGCTCACACATTCGAAATTGAATGTGTAAAAATGGTAAAATAAAAAATAAAAAAAAACAGGAAAACACTGCTTGAAAATAAATTCTAAAAGTTCCAATTCTGTGTGAAAATACTGCCCTACAAAACAAAAATCTATAATACAAAATGGCACTAAATAAAACGGCAACAACAGCGAACTAAAAAATTATACTGCGGCGACCTTTTTATTTGTTTTTCTTTTTTTCGCTTCAGCCCAATAAAAGTGTGTATTTATATGTGTGTAAGTACGTGTATGTTTTAGCTTTTATTTATTTTTCTACAGGCCCTTAAGGATTTAGTGCTACGGCTTTTATATGTTTTTTTTATATATAATTTTTATATCATTGCATTCCACTTTACTCCTCTGTTGTGTTTAGGGGTCGGTATTCTCTGTTGTTGGGACACAATTCGAAAACAACAACTAGAAAATAAAAATTAAAAGATAAAATTGTTAAGTATGGAATTGTAGCCAACAAAAATCTCCAAACAGTTTTACACACAAACATTCTTAATGCGAACAAATTTTTTCGCTTAACTTTTAAAAGGTCAATGCACACATACATGTGAATGGTTTTTTATATGAAGGGTTCTCCTAGAGGGACGACAAGATAATAAAAGTTTATTGCGGTTGTGGTGTTTTGTTGCCTGTTAAATATCTAGTGTGTTTTATTCTGTGCACAATAAAGTCAAATGGCTATAAATATGGCCTTACGAAAAGACAAATTATGACAACGTTGGATACCTTGAGTCTATTCAATACGATCGTTCTTGTCATTACCTAAGTCAACTGAGTAAATAAGCAATCGAACTCTCATGCAGAATATTAAATATCGATGTGAACGTCATACAATTCCACTGAAATCTCAAAAAAAAATTTTTTTTAAAAGTATGCCATTATGAACCCGTCCACATTAGTTTACCTTATTTAATTGCTTTTAAAATATTTAAGTTTAAATAATATGTGTAAGTGTAAATAAAATAAAGTAAGTGGTTAATGTTAAATTAAAAATAAATCAAAATAAAGTGACTCTTAAGTTTAAGCAGATAATTTTTGTTGTCGTTAGCAATCATTTTTGAAAGAAACAACAAAGTTTTAAATGTTTTTATACGACAAATAAAAAAAATTAAGCAGTTAAAAAAGTTAAATTAACTACTGGTAAATTTACTTATTTTTTTCAGCAAATATTAAACGGATTATCCTTGCTGATTGTTTGGTGAAGGACAATTTCTTGTCACTTTTAATTTTTAACGATAACAACAGAAATTACTTCAGCACATCATTTGAAAGTTATTTTCTTGATTAAACTTTAAACTTTGTTTTTACTGTCAATTTAGTCAATTTGTTTGGACAACAATCTTAAGTTTATTTAAAAAATGTGAAATGTTTTTTTAGGAGATAAAAAGGCGACACTGAGATAAATTAAAATTGTTAATTTACGGATTGGCAAAACAGTTTAACTGAAAATATTTATCAATAAATTTATACGAGTAAAAGGTATGATATGTACAGGAACTTTAATATAATAACCATTTAATAACCAGAATTATAATTAAATAACTCCCGAACACAAATATCTTACTTTTAGACGGTATCGAGATAGAAGATTTCAGAAAATTTTTCTCGTATGGCAGCATCATGGGTAGGATAGGTTAGGTTGCACAGGCTGCTGGTATGAGAAAACTGACTCACTTGGGTCCTAAATGGTTTCATTGTGTTACCTGCAAAAGGGATGTGCAAAGGATCAATTTAGGTCTCTATGTTACCATTAGATTCATCCCCAAACCACCCACAAGACCGGATAAATGCGTTTATCCTAGCAACATCACAGACTGCTAGATCTGCAAGACTCTACAGGCTCAGAGCCACTCTATTCTCAGAGGACAATAGCAGAGAAAATGCTGCACCGTTTGCTCATCTTCCTCATCCTGACAACTTTTGCAGAAGTCATGGTATGAAAGATCCACCAGTATGCCCAGCTGTTCTCGGGGAAACCCCAGAAAACGAAGCAGATGACCTCGTCAGACTATCTGGTCAGCGCGGCCCTATTAAGATTTTGCTGAAATAAAGTCCTGCAACAGGTAACCGGTAGGTCCCTCAGCCGAGTTCCAGATCTAGCGACTTCGTCCGCTATGCCCGAATGTATCGGCACCCAAAATAGGTCTACGTCGGAATGTTTCGCCATCTATTTGGTTGTCACCCTTCTAATGGCTGAGATTTTAGCCTGAATTACGCTACATTGTTCGTGTAGCCTAAACTTATCCTGATGTGAATTCTAGGAATAAAGACACCTCCCCCGACTGTAGTGTCTAGGGTCGAACCGTGTGTATAGACATCAAGCATATCTCTCTGATAATCCATGTGAATCATCATGTTTGTCGTGCCCGACATTGATACTGCAAACTCAATGTCACACATGGGCGTGGGTGAGCAAAAATCGATATTATCGGGACCAGCCGAGGGGCATTTCAAGATGACCGCATAGCCATAGTGCTGTTGCCTCCATATCATTGCCGCATTTAGCCTAACTACCGAGTGAAATCGGCCGGTAGCCAGTGCAGCATAATGAAAAGTGCATAAGTGCCTACTCCTACTGACACAGGCTAACGCCGATTGCAGACATTATGATAGAGTGTCAGGTTACTTTTCCCACACTGCAACCGCAACGTCATCCGAACCTGTTGGAGTCCAATTCTGTTAGCATTGTATTCATGGCGAGGTTCCAGAGAAGGGATCATGTTATCCTTCCTTGTAGTGTACCTCACTTGTCTACCCTAAATATGGTAGCTTGCCTGATACTGGATTGATCAGAAGATTCCATACAAAGCTGAGTATCGACTGTCTTATGTTCAGTCTCTCCAGGCCCTTGGTAATGGCCTCCGGTTTCACATTGTTGAATGCCAGTTGTAAATCTGGAAAGGCCACCAATGCATATTCCTTATACTCTAGGGATTTTATTATAAACCCAGCAAGCATACGTAGTGCCGCGTCGACGTATCTTTCCTTGATATGTGCATGCTGAGAGGCGGAGAGTCGTAATCGAAACGCAAACGGTACAATACGTAAAGTCTAAAATTCTTCCCTAAAATCGATACGGAATTAATATCTTTTACTTAAGCGTAAAGTGTTTTTTATTAACGAATCCAAGACTTAAAAAGTGACTGAGTCAAAATCAACAAAACTACAGATGTTAGCAATTTAATGTCTGCAAAAAGTACATTAAATAACTTGACCTGCTGTCTATTGGAAACTAAATTCTGATCTCTCGCCATTGATAATGTATATGATTTGCTCAGTGATACGAAAATGTATATTTAATGTAGCAAATATAGAAAAGGCTATCTGACATTAGCTGTCAAAGGCAAACATGGAGATAATCTATAGAAGTACAACATCGCCAGCAAGAACACACGTGGCCACAAATTTGGTAATCTTGTGGCGTATGATCAAGATGGAAGTTGACAAAGCACTATTTAAACAAATTTTACAGTCTAATATACCTAGACTATGAAGTTAATATTCACGGAGTTACAGTAGCGTGATTGGGGATTGAGCACTGCGAAATATAATTAGAGCGAAACAGGGTCCTACAAAAATATAATTTTATATCTCAAAAAGTTTGACGGCAGACACTTGCTTCAAGACAAACCCAAATACAATGCTACTACGCATTGCAACGCCAGTAAATATCCTTAGCGAATGTTTTTCAGTTGAATGCATTAGAATAAATACGACGGAAACAGTATATTTAATATGGATGCTATAAGTGATATTCTAAGTCGAATTTTTTAATACTGAGAAGAAATGTATGATGGCAAAGAGTATACTGCACATCAGATCGTCTTTAAATGTGGAAAGTAGAAGTGTTAAAATGGTACCACAAGTATTCTATATTTCTGAAAACTTAGAAATATAAATAACATAAATCTCGGTAGATCATATTAATGTTCTCTTGCTAAGAAGTAAAAACCTTTCAGTAGGTTAAAAAAACAACGTTCCTTATTTTAGAAGACATAATACGAGGGATGCTATATATATTTCTGGCCTGGCAACACTGAGTGCTGCCAAGTGCAATCTGACATTCCCATTTGAAAGTTTGTCATTTTTAAGCATAATCGTACTCAAAACGTTTTGACGTACGACCATTATTTGTGTTGTTAACAGTGACTTGAAAAAATTAATATAGAAAAAAATGGAATTAACTCGTGAACATTTTCGTGCCATCATTTTTCACAACTTTCGACGTGGATTATCACGACAAGAGTGCATTGATGAACTTAAATCTTTGTATGGCGATGAAGCACCATCCTTTAGCACTGTGAAAAATTGGTATAATGAATTTAATCGTGGCCGAAGCTCGCTCAAAGACGAATTCCGTGAAGGTCGTCCAAAAACGGCTGTTGTTCCAGAGAACATTGATGCCGTGCATGAACTCATAATGCAAGATCGACATGCGCATACTGAGAGATAGAGACATCCTTGGACATTTCTTCCACCAGTATACATTCGATACTGCATGAACACCTGGCCGTAAAAAAGGTTTGTTCTCGTTGGATCCCGCACAATTTTAAAGTCGCTCAAAAAAAGGCTCGTGTCGATTGGTGCAAAGAAATGTTGCAAAAATACGATTGCGGTGCTTCAAAAGACGTTTATAAGATCGTCACAGGTGACGAATCATGGATCTATGCGTATGAGCCCGAAACGAAACAACAATCGACCGTGTGGGTCTTCAAAGACGAGCAAAATCCAATGAAAGTTGTTCGTGGAAGAAGCACTTCGAAGCAAATGGTCGCCTGTTTCTTCGGCAAAACTGGTCATGTGGCGACTGTTCCGCTTGAGCAACGTAGGACGGTCACTTCTGAGTGGTACACTACAATTTTTTTGCCTGAAGTCATCGGAGAAATTCGATAAACCAACACGAGAAGACGAATCATTGTTCACCATGACAATGCGAGCTCTCACACATCGGCTCAAACCAGAGCATTTTTGACCGGCCAAAACGTCGAATTAATGGGTCATCCGCCGTACAGCCCTGACTTGGCACCTAATGACTTCTTCTTGTTTCCGCACATCAAGAAAAAAATGCGTGGCCAACGATTTTCGTCGCCAAAGAAGCTGTTGAAGTGTTCAAAAACCATGTTTTAGATGTGTCTCAATCGGAGTGGAAAAATTGCTTCGACAACTGGTTTGAGCGCATGCAAAAGTGTATAAATCATGCTGGAGAATACTTTGAAAAACAATAAAACCATTTTTGATTATAAATATTGGCATTTTCACTATTAGGACAGAAATCTATAGAGCAGCCCTCGTATAAAGAAGCTTTTGCGAGGAATTTTATTTGAATCGCATCTATTCTTTGAGTTCGAATCTTAGCAATATCCCAGATCTCCAGGATATCATCAGCGATGGCTCTAATTCCATTTTTTAATCCTAATTTGTTGTTAATATGGTGGAAAAAAAATTCTGGCAAAAAAAGCTCAGTTGCTAGCAAGGACAAATTGAACACAAGGAGCAACTGAGATATCTAAACGAAAGTGGCAATGGATAGGACATACACTTCGTCGAAAGGACAATGATATTTCGAAATAAGTTCTTTGATGGAACCCAGACAAAGTTAAGAAATGAGTCAAACTCTTTTATATGAATTTTAATAAGCTAAAGACACCTTTAGCTTTACGAAAATAAAGCGCCACGAACTTTATGTAAGTTAATTAAAAATAAAATTGATTAAAATTTATTTACACATAACAAAAGGATTTCTATTTAATTTTCACTTTTTAAATTATAAAAGGGTTTATAAAAATAATATTTTTGTAATATTTGGAAGTACATGGTGTCTGCCGAGAAGGTATACTACTTTATTTGTTAAAAATTTTAAATTAAAGAAAATGGATCTAAAATATCTTGTATTGAAAAGACGATGTGTTGTTTATTGTCGGTAATTATGTAGCCTCACAAATGCGAGCCCTTTTAAGCAAAATTTTCATTGCATTCTCACATACTTTAGGCGGCATTTAATTAATTTCGTCACGAATATTTTGGGTTGGTCAAGCGTTCTTCGTTTATTTGCATAAACCTTTCTTTTCAGATATCCCCACAAAAAGAAGTCTGGAGCAGTTAAATCAGCCGATAATTAGGGTCAATCGTCATCACCAATTCTTGAAATAACTTGTTGTGGAAAGAGACCTCGTAGCAACTCCATTGTAATCCCAGCTATATGCGATGTGGCACTAAATATTTTTCCATAATAAATTTACCATGTGTCTGCTTTACGACTCACAAATATAAACTATCAAAACTAATGTTTATCAAAATAACGGCACCCAGTACAATTTGTCTAACATTAATGAAAGGGTTATGAGAAGTAGAGCATAAATTTAATTTATTAAATATAAAACTAAGTATCCACCGTTTAGGCTATTTGATATTAAAGTTGAAAAATTAAAGTGAATAAATTCACTCGCACGAAGCTTGAACTAAGAAGAATATTTAACACTCACAACCTGACAAGAATAGGCAAGTTTTTAGGTTTGAATAGAAATTCCGAATGAAAGAAATGTAAGTGACAGAAATATATTATGTCTTTACTTTTTGTGTATTAACACAAACAAGACTTTATCACTGCCTCGTGAATACGCACACACTCATACAAACAAGTAAAAAAGTTAAGACAGTAGAACACACTTATTAATCTTAATTCTGTAAACACCAGTCAGACAGAATATTATGCGTCCGTACATACTCCGAAACATAAAATTATTAAAATATTAAATGTAACGCACACATCTGTGTGAATTTAACACAATGCCAAATTTCTTATGTATATGCGCTAAAGCTATTTTAAATAAAAATAATAATAACTTTATCTTAAAGCTAAAAAGAGAAGTCTTGTAGAAATAATTATAATTTAAAAGGCATGAAAATTATAACATTAAAGTCATGGCTTAAGAGCACATAAAAAATATAAGTTATTCACTTTACCATAATACAATATTGTGCTGCATGTTTCCAAAGTATATCTACATCAAGTTCATGCACGTCTACAATAAATACAACATTAGAACAACAACAAGCATTTTGTTTGTGCAAAATCACAAAAGAATTAATATGAATTTTATTTAATTATTATTAAAAAATAATAACGGAATGACCTTTTAATGACTATATCAATGTCAATTTAAACAAGAGTTCAATAAAAGGATGTTTACTGCATCTTGAGCTGGAAAAGTTAAGCATCCCTGATAAAACATAATAAAAATGAAAGGAAGCACGTAAAAAGCAAAAGAAATGTATAGCAAAATAAAAATTAAAATAAATGTAAACAAATTTTGACACAAAACATAATAAACCCGCACACCAATAAGACTATCAGCTGAACTCCTACATGTACTAGTTATAGATATACTTTGCATGTTTGTGAAGACACTTCATTAAGATTGTTATTGGATTTTCCCGTCAAAAAAGTAAAATAATTTAAAAATATATTTATTTTCTCTTGTCAGACAAATTGACAACTAAATTGCAGGTACTTATATATTTGCAATTAATTTATTTATTATTCTTAAAGATCCTTAAGTATAGAAAAGAAAAATTTTAAGGTAAAAAAACATTTCAAGCAAGATTTTGTGACAGCTCATCAATGAGAAAAAAACTGCTTGAGAGATTTCCAGCATCTTTTGAACATGCATAACTCTATATCAGACTACTTACATATTTTCGAAATAGTATTTATTTAGTATTAAAAAGATCTCTGAATTGTCTTAACTTTCATAAAATAATGGCAATTATTAGTTTCATCGATTAAGTGTAAGCCAAAAATAGAAAATGATTATCGAAAAATATTCGAAGAAATTCTACCTTTTCATTAAATGATGCGTTTAAAACAATTTTATATAAGTTTTAAATTAATAAAATATTTTATTATATATTTCACAACCAAATGAGTTGCTGCATTTTGTTTTTAAACCGTTAGATACTTACGGCCGTAATCATAAAACCTTAAAACAGGTTAATAAACCTAAATTGTGCAAATGTTGATAAAACTATATTCATACACGATTTATAGACACAAAAACAGTTTTTAAATTATAAAAAATTTTATCGTTGTATTTACCCTTCTTTAAACCAAAAATAAAATGAATTTTATTGTTTAGCTATTTTGATAATAATTTTTGCGAAAAAAACCGACCTCAAAACAGATTTCATCCGTCTGCCTATAACAGTTTATGTATATGACCACATAAACAGTTCATAATTTTACCCATATGCATCAGATTATATCACCTATTTTAAAACCCTTTAATTTATAATTTAAAATTTTTATATTTCTTATTATACCAAACAAAGTAGTGGATATTCTGTCTAAAATTCAGGTGTTTGTATCAAACGGTTATAAAATTTGGTCATATAGAACAAATTACAGTAATTTTGGGAACACATTTTAATTTCTAAATTCAAATTATAAGCTTCTTGTTATAGGTGACTTAGCAAAACATGTCCCTTGTAAATTTCAGCTGTCTGTCTATAACGGTTCAAAAGTCCGGCCACATACACCATATTATATCAACTATTGGGACACCCGCTTATTTCAAAATCCAAATTTTATACTGGTTGTTATAGAGGAGTTAGTATTACAGGTTCTTTGTAAATTTCAATCGTCTGTTTACAACTATTTGAAAGTATGGCCATATACCAAATTAAATGAACTATTGGTGCACCGTTTAATTTTTAATTTTAAATATTATCAGCTGCTATTATAACGGCCATAGCAATCGCCATTGCATCAAATTTACAAGCATTTGTCTATAACGGTTCAAAAGATAGGCTCATATAAGTAAATTTACATCAATTATAGGGGCACCCTTTAATTTTTAGATTTTTTTTATAACTTTTTCTTATTGGGTCCTAAAGTAAAACGTAGTCAATTTAAATTTTACAGAATCGCCCTTTAAAGTTTATAATACACTTAAAAAATATATACATATGTTGTATGGGGACACCCTTTAATTTTTAATATTATGAACTGTTTTTAAAACGGGACCAATCTGTAAACATGATCTATCATATTACTAAAAAATTTCAAAATCGGATCAGAAATGATTGAGTTCTGGAGGCACAAACATAAAAAAAGCAACATTCAGCCGAATTGTATAACTTCCTCCTTCTTTTTTTTAAGTCGGTTAAAAAATAAAACTTTTTCTTGGGAAAGAAAAAATAATTTTAATAAGAAAATATAAAATAATCAAATCGTCGGTAACCCATATTCTCAAAGCTACGAATTGCTTAGGTGTTTATAAATATTTTGTGATATCTGAAACACTTTGATGTGAAATTTGACAATATGGATACAATAGAAGAAGATCTTGTCAAAATTCCTATCAAGCGGCATATATATCGCAAACAAATTGTTATGAACCAATAAGATTCTCAAGCACTAAAAATGAGGAACTATTCCATACATATATATCTATGTACATATAACAAAATATTTTTACTACAAAAAATAGCAAATTTGGTTTAACGACGTGAAAATATTCCCAGAATTAGTAATAAAAGTTCAACAGCATCTAACCGGTTTCTAATGGGCTAACAGTTTTTTCCACATATTTTTGTGAAGATCCTACTAGTTTATTTTAAAAGCTTTCCCATTCCATCAAAGAATATTTTAAACGTGGCATATTTTATAAAAAAAAACTTTAGGTGTCAGTAACTCTGAATATATGAGATTTCACAGGCTTTGTCAAATAACCTTTTTTTCCGTACAATTACCTATTCTGGACCCCGGACAACTTTTTCTTTCATTTCGAGCTATTGGGCTAAACAAGATTTATTTAATTAAATAGAAATAAATTGAAATAAATTTTTTTCAATAGTAATGTATATAGAATGTAAAAAGCTCGTTATAGAACCAAAACAACAACAACAAGACATATTCATCCAAAAAAAATTTTATAACATTTCTTGTTCGTGTATTTTGCAGTAACAGAAAATACATAGTTTCATTTTTCGCGTAAAATAAATATAAAAAGAAACCCATAATGGGTTGCCGGGTTATTTAAAAATTGGTTTTTAAAAGAACTAAGTATTAAATGATATTGAAAGTTGCTAGGAAAAACGTTAAATTGCTTAAAGTATAGAACAGCTACTAAACTGTTATTGTACGTTTTTGAACACAAATTGTTAAAAATAGCTTATAAAACGAAAGGTAAAATTTAAACCTAGAGCCTTCTAAATTTTTTTTATGTTATTAGACTAAACAAACGTAACGTAACATTAAACGTTAATTTAATTGCTATTATTTTCAATATTTTATTAAATTAATTATAATTTTTACGCAAATGCAAATGGATTAATTAAAACTTCATTAGACTGGTTATTTTATTATTATTTGTTGAGAAAATATCGGTAAAGTTCTTTAAAAATTTCTTGAAAATTTTATTTCGATTGACTACAATTCAATTATTTTTTATCCAATCAAAACCAAATTAATGCCATTCCACGGGTAATTTAATACCGGGTATAGTTTATTTGGATCGAATACGCCTTTGACCATGTATGAAACTTTAAATATATATAAAACATAAATATAATATTATTTGTCTAATAAATAATATGGACAAAATTATTATTATTTTGCTAATCAGCAGCTGCCAATTCTTCTAGAAAATTGCAGAAGAAACATCAACCATTTTAGAATAATGCCCCTTTCTGTAAAACAAGCGATCAACTCGTCTCAAAAACTTTTGTAAAAAGCACTCAGTTTTTTTTTAGTTATTTGTATACAGATTTTCAGACGATCGAGACGAGAAATGGCACATAAGTCTTTTAAACGAAATTAGAAATCAAGATAAAGAAAATCCTCACAATTTCTTAGTCAGTCATCAAAGAAAATAAAGTCTTGTTTATAAAGTCTATAATTCGTTCAATGATCGCGAAGCCTTTATAAGAGTAGCAGTTTGGGGATTTACAAACATGTAGACTAGGATCGAAATCATTAAGGAAATGCATTTAGTAAATCTTTTATATTTTTAAGCCAACATAAACTTTATATAGAGAGCTTTTATAGACATGAAAAAAATAATATTTTTGATTATGAAATGTTTTTAAGGCCGGGATTATGGTGATGATTTATTAAGCAAATATATATAAATTAAACATAATCGTCAGCTATAAGTTGTCCACACATACAGATTCACCCTTTAGCTTTATTATTTATTTTTTTGCTATTTGTTGTTAAAAATTTATAACATCAGATATTATATGAGGACAAAAATCACTTATATACACAAAGAAAAAACATGGTTGAGGTAACCATAGTCTAAGAGCAACATATTATGGTTGTATTATTTGGTGTTAACAAAACATAGTATTGTTACATTTAATAATAAAGCAGGTCTTGCAATCATATTGTTGTCTAGCACAACAATAATATGGTAAAGTCTTAAAATATAAACATTAAATGGTTAAATTAAAAAATCATAATATGGTTGAAAATGTCATGATGTATAATTGTGTTATAATATTAACTTGTAAGCGCAAATATTTCCTAATATAAAAGACTTAGTTATTCGTTGTTTAATTTATTATTAGTTTGACAATTAAGTTATGGAAATAACATAAATTCCCAAAAAGAAGGCAATTATTTTTTTATTGATACGGATTCACAATTGTGCTTAAAACACAAATAAAAATTTATATGCTTACATACATACATAAACGTACATACATATATTTCAACCAATTTTTTAAGATTTTGCTTGCCGTTGTATTTGTTTTCATATATTTGCCCTATTCACAAGCCCCCTAGTACGTGCTAAGTGCTAACAAAATACAACGGTGCTAGCTGTGTTGTTAGTAATTTTCATGCAAACATGCGATACAACACTTAGTACTTTTTTCATATGTTTTTCAAACGTTGTATTTGTTTAAATGTTTTATGATTAACTGAATTATTATTTTTGTGTTCATGTGTGAATTATATTAAATTAAGTTGAATTAAAAGATATTTTTATTAGTTTTATTTATTTTATTTATTGATTTGACTGATTTATTAGAAAGTGGAATAAGTCATTTCTGTTGTATATAGTAGGAGTGGGTATATTGGAAACATATGTTAAGGTTTGTTCTCTGCCAATATAAGAACTGTTCTTTAAGATTTAATATTGCTTTAATGATTCGATTTCTAATATTTTGTATGGTACCGCCATCACCTATACCAAAAAGAGATGCTACCTTACGAACACAAGCACAATTTCCTGAAGATCTCAAGCAGTAAAGTACAATTTTAAGCTGCAAGTCAATGCGTAGTTGGAGCCTTTCGCCAATTGTGTGAAAAACATTCATTTATAAGGTTGAATATATAGGCAAATTCCTCTGGCCGCAGTCGTATCATATGAAGAAATCTGTTTTCATCAAAATATCTTAAAACTCGATTATGCCGTAATGATGATTTTGTTATCCCTAAATGTATACTTCTGCGACTGGAGAGCAGGTACATTAGGTTCATCCTAAAAATGTCTTGAATTTCATCCTCATCTTCTTCATCACCTGTATTAATTTTTTTCATTTAAAATATGTAACAAAATAAGGAAAACGGTTATTACTTACTTGAGTCAACCATTAATATATCGAAACTATATTTTTCACACAAAAAATTTATTAAATTACTTTTTTCTGTTTTCTCCCCTATTTGTCTTATAAATAACAAATGATGAATAGTACTTTTCTTCTTCTTATTTAGTTTTTGACGTATGAAGTACAATGTACAATGGCACATTGATACAATGGTTGTTCACAAAGAAGTAAACAAAAGGTAGTATGCAATACTACCAACACCTTAGCAGAGCTTGTGAATACGGCAATTGTATATTATTTTTAACTGTGTAGTTTGTACAAACATTTTTATTTTTTTTTTTTTTTAATTTTCTCTAACAATAAAAACAATTTCAACTTTAAGCTAACAAAACAAAAATTCTATTAAGACCTAGAACAAAATATTTTTAAGCGCAAACATTATTTTTTGTTTTGCTCTTAATCATACTCTGAATATTAAAAATATGTTATGGTTAAATATATTATACTATTTTTATTAAGTTATAAAACTTAATTTTTTTTTGCGTTAAATGAACGATGTTGTATTTTTTCTACACAGTAACCATATAATGGTTAAATATAAACAAAAACGTGTTTATCGTGACTGAAGTATTGTTGAAAATAACTATAATTTGTTATCGTCAACTTTGCAATGTTACAAGGAACGTATTATGTTTATTGTGACCATATCACAACCATGTTTTTCTTTGCGTGCTTATAATTTTTTGTAAGATTTTTACAAAGTTTTTAAATCCTAAGAAACCAATAAGTTTTAAATATGTTTTACTATAGACATAAAGTTAAGCATTACATAGTTTTAGGGCATTATCAAGGTCTTTGAGGTCACACTTAATGTGATGAAAAAAGAAATAATAAGCCTTCCAAACTAGTTATGTCTAAGGTACCCATAATAATTGCAAAGCAATAATTTGCTACTGGAAGTTTTCTGTTATAAATATGTGAAATATTAAAATTTACATATTTTTGCACAACCACTTTTTCCTCTATATCAGGTTGCTATGTTAAAAATATAATAAACGAAATTTTTTTATTCAAAGACAAGCTGATAAAACAGGCGATTTTTTGAACACTTAAATAACTGAATTATTCAACCGAGTGCTTCGTTATGTTTAATTATTATTTGTGTGAGTGCAAAATATAATTCCCATTAAAAAAGTATTATTTTTCTTTTGTTTTTCATTGTAATTAGATGCTCAAATTACAAACACAAAAAATACAACCTCATGTTTATTTGGGATAAACGTTTTTTAAGCACAATATTTTCCTACTTGTTTTCTATCCTTGTTTTCATTTGAGAGCTGGGTATTTGAAAAGGGTTTTCCTGTAATAAATATTATTGTGATAAGATTTTTGTTGTCTTAGTGTTGACACAAATTTTATATGTATGTATGTTTCTGTAATGTTTTTGTTTTAAATAATTCTAATGGAAACTTTTTTTATTAAATCTTTGTTGAAACAGATAAACAAAAACATAACATAAATTTTAACAGGCAAATAATAATCCAAAAAAATATTTTGTTGAAAGAAGTAAGGAGAACATGTTAAAACACTTTCGTTTACAGGAAATATTAACAAAGTTTATAAAATATTTAATTTACATCTCTTCTTAAACAATAACAATAAAGATGGACAGACATACTTAACCAAACATAAAAATTACAAAACAAACTACAATATTAACAGAACAAATAGATACAGATTCCAAATGAACACAAGAAAAGAACGACATTAACACGTTACAATTGTTTTCTTAATCTCTGATACTGGTTTAAAAAAAACATAAAAACTGATTAATAATTTAAATTATTACCCAACAAACACAAGTTCAACAGTTTAAATTCCTAAAGGATCTAAAATATTGTGTTATTTTTTTACTTTCTTTTTTTTTTTTTATTTTTTTTTTTTTTTTTGAGCCAGAAGTTTAAATTGGAAAAAAACGCTAAAATGCATTTTAAAATATCAAATAATATTAACGAGGTAGCCGGCTACACATGATATATATAAAAATATTTGTCTCAGTTGAAATAAAAGAATGTTCTTACATGATACTGTCCGGCCTAATGCAGATGTCTTTCATTAGAATAATGAAAATAAGTTTTAAAACTTCAGCTTTCATAAAGAAATTTTATTTAAAATTTTGTTATACTGAACTCTGGTCTTTAACAACCAGAAACTCTGAAATCACTTTTCTGAAACGTTGACGCCTATTTAGTTATTAGTTTTTACCTATCAAAACAAAAACAAAAAAAAGCAACTGAAGCCGCAGTGATAACTTTTAGCAGCGGCTTGTTTAAAAAGAATCAACTAAAAATAACTTGTAAACCTTTTTATATGAATACAGAAAGGGAGCCAAGTTATTATCTACGTTCACATTTTCTATGCTTTGACCCACTGAAAGATAAAAAGTAAAATTATTTGCTTTTTACCAAAGGTTCCTTCAAGGAAAAATTAAGCTTTTTTTCCATCGGAAAATGTTCAGTAAAACTATTGCTCTCCAAGCATTAAAAACCTAAAATAAAAGTTTAATAATCAAAGTTAAGACCCCATTTCGGCGAAAAAAAAACATGTATATAGAATATAAATGTCAATGTAATGTCAACGAGTAGAATATAGGAAAAGAGAAGAAGAGGAAAGCGATTTGGATGAGAGATAAAAAATAAAGAATGTGGTTGCAATAGATGCAAAGAAGAATCTGGCGGACACGGCCTGCAGGCCAAAACGTGTGTTCAGGCCAGAGAATCAACCACAGCATCTTAAGTAAATACTGACCTTTCCTAGTTCTAATGATAAGATATCAGATAAGCACCCATAATACTGTTAACTGAGATGGCTCAAGCATATGCATCCTAGCGCGGGGCACAAACAGAGAAGCTGCTTAACCATCCTTATTACTTCTACAGAAGTTATTTAATGGAACACTCATAGGTCGCAAAAGGCAGTGCCCAGTTACCACAGCCACCAAGTTGTGCATTAGTCACTATACCAAATCGGAAAATTATTGGAAAAGCTTTAATCGGAATACATTTTTTAAGGTGAAAAATAATGCAGTGATTTCAATAAACTATTTCAGTGACTCAGTTACATACTTAAAAATTTCAGCAAAATTATATAAGTGAATCTATTGGTAGACATTAATGGGTTAGTTATAAATATATCCTACCATTTTTCCTGTGCAAATAAAAATTAACTATTTATTTTCCCAGGAAGATAATGACTTTTTATTTTATGTTTAATAAATTAGAGAACTATTTTATTCAAGTTTTTCCTGTCTTTAATTTGAGTTAAATACTAATTGAATTAAAATAAAATCAATAATTAGAGAACTACAATAAAAGTTATTTCATGTTATTCGCATGAAATAATTATTATTTAAAAATGAAAAATATGATAAGTACATATTACGTATCCATTTTGCTTCTGTTTATATTTATAATTTTTTAAAAATTTCAAACTTTAAGGTATTTCATGTTTCACATTTAGTTCAATTACATAGTTAAAAAGGAAACAAGAGTTTATTAAGTAAATATATATATACATATATTTTTTTTTTATTTATTTACATCTTTTAACTACTTACACTACAATAAATACTAGTATTCAATAATACATACATGTATACACAAAGTCTCAGAAACGAGCTCTCGAGTACATTTAATATAATATAACTCATTTTTAATTGTAAATCTATATATTTATTACTTAGTAAATAAGAAAATAATATAAATTAAATGTAATGAAAATTTTAACAAAAGCATTTCTTGTATGACGCAAGGATAAAAATCATAAGTATAAAAGTGAAAAAGGAGAAGAATTTCATAATTGCATATTCCTGTAACCACCAAAATTTTTGTTTTATAGTTCTTTATCGGACATACGTTTGTCATGTCTACTTGATAACATTAGCACGTCTATAATTATGATAAAATACTGGTAAACCTTTTTTTATCTCAAATAAGATTTAATTTATCTAAATATAAAATGGCTCAGGAAGCCCAAAGCCATTTTTTAGAGCATTTGCTATATAGTTTAGCTTTGTATACTACGGTGCCATTATTAAATTATTTTCGTTACAGGATGTACATCTCAAAAAATGATTTTTCTAAATGAATGAAAATTGACATATTTTCGGCTTTATGGTACATTTTTAATTTAATTTAGAAATTTAAATCTTATAATATTTGATGTATAGTATAATATTTTCTTTAATACATATTTTAAATAGTTGCTGTGTGATGATGTGAATAATAAACCAAATCGGGCTTCCATATGTGAGAATTGGTGTAATAAGAGATTAGTACAAATTTACTTTTAATCTAGGCCATACTTATTTTGAGTAAAATAATGATTTATATACTAAAAATGCTTTCTTGATTATCTCATTAACATGGTTATTATAGTATAAGAATTTATCTAGATAAACTGCTAAATATCTGACCAGCTATTTGAAGGATCGCCGCGAATAACGTTGCAAATGACAAAATAATAATTTTTCAGGAGAGCAAAAAAACGTATTTAAGTCGTATGATTATCTCCACTGACTGACTCATTGTAATTGCGTTTTGACGGTGATAAAATGCATAATTTTAATGTTTTGTTGTTGGAACAAATGTAAGAGCGTAAAATTAACGGTAATCTGCAAAAAAACACAGGTTTTGCAAAATTTGTCCTTTACAACGTTATTCGCGGCTTTGCTTCATTTTTTGGATAAATAAACACTACTTGTATGTAAATTAGGTCTAATTCCAAATGATTTCTAAGGAATACTGATCTACAATACAAAAAGATTCTTGTAGCTTATAGTTTATTTTTTTTAGTGTCAGCATGATAATTACTGATATCGTCTGCAAGTGCAAATATATTCTCTGTTTTACTTAGCAAATCCAAAATTAATATGATAAATAGAGTTCGGTAGGTAACAGTTTAAAAGCTTTTATAATTTTGGTAAAATATCCTAAGGGATTTATTAATTATCATATTATATATAAATACTAGCAAATTAGGAATTCTATTAATTTATACATTAATCCCGGGTTCAATATGCTATCAAAAGCTTTCTCCATGTCTATTAAACATGCTGCTGTAGCTAGTTTTTTGTTCCAAATCCATTTAATATTAGAAGTGAGACAATGTATTGCGTGAATTGTCGAGTGCCTTTATTTAAACGCAAATCGTTTTTCATGAATGTGTCCTTTCCCTTTGAAAACTTGATTATATTATTGTTAATACAAATATTAAATATGTTACCAATGTTAGGTAGTAAGCTTGGATCACTAACGTCTTTATTTTTTTTTTTTTTTTTTTGGGTAAAAGCATTGCATTTTTTCATTTTTTCGAAAAATATGAAGCATTAAGCATATTATTGAAAAGACAACAATATTCAAAAATCATTTTATCACATATGTTTCTTAATACCTTATTTAGAATTCCATCGTTACCCGAGGATAACTTGCCTCTCAATTTAGAAAAGATATAAACTTATTTGCCTTTTGTTATAAAATAATTATCAGCTTGAAAATCACTTAAGTTATTTGACATTTTTTCCGCACTAAAATGTGTTATAGTTGTTTGGTTATTATCGCTAACATTTTGTTTTTTCTAGGAATGTGTTAAATTCCTGACTCCAGGAAAGAACCGATGGCATTCAGCATTTGACTACGAATTATGAAATAATTTAAAGCGTCTCTTCCTAAGTTTCTCTGGTCTATTTGGAAACTTAATATTGTCAAGCTGCAAAGATTTAATCTTTCAAATTTTTTTTTAATTTTTTCAAACATTTTGTTGGAAGCTTTAGTTTTTAGTTTTTTTTTTCTCAAATTTTTTGTTTAAGGTGTTAATAATGTTGTCTTTTAAGAGTTTTTTTTTTACTAATTTTAATTAAGCTTTTAATAAAATTAACATTGTTTCAGTTAGTGTGATTTTAGTCTATTACGTTATTTTTTTTTTTTTTTTGATTATCAGGATTTGAACCATGAATGAAAATTGACTTATTTTCGGTTTTTAGTTCATTTCTAATTTAATTTCTAAATATTTTTAGAAAGAAAAATTATTTACAAGTATATGCGGACGTTCTCCAAAGAAAATAAGAAAAATTAGACGCTAGCAGAATGAATAATTAATTTAGCTTTTCCATATGAAGGTCTATTTCGGAGTTTGAAAGATTCCTAATTTTTTGTATAAGCATGTTATTGTCCCGTTTTGTTTAATATGATTTTTGAATTTTTTCCAATCTGTTTTTAATAGTTCCATTTTCTTCCACAAGGGAAAAAATTGTCTAGTCAGTTCAGGGTGTTGTTTTTGGTAACAATATATGTCTGCAATAGGTGTATGATTCTGACCTCGGATACGAAGGCATCAGAGATTGATTTCATTATCAAGTAACCATTCCTTAAGTTTCCTTTCTTTAGTATTTTCAGTAGATTTTCCCCAATCCCTATGTCTTCAATTTAAATCTCCCGCCAATAGGTAAGTAGGTATATATTAAAGCAAATTAAAAAATTGTGAAAAATATCATAATAATTGCCTAACAAAAATGTTAATAGGCTTGACGAAAGTATTAATATTATTATGATATTTTAAAACTTTAAAATACTAAACTAAATTACAAACGCTATTGACATAGGAAAAGCGTAACAATTTTTTATGTATTTTAATTTTTCTTTAACTCAGTATATACCACATAAATTAAAAGAAAACGATATTGTTTTTCATAAAAAGAAGATTAAAGGGAGTTTTTTTTAAATTTTAACTTTAGAGAGTAGAAAATTTAACCTTACAGTTGTCCGTTTTTGTTATTTGTTAAGTATTTTTTATTCTTTTTTTATTGAAATATAATTAAAAAATTAACAAGCAATAAATTAGAAATTTTTCAAATAATTCTTATTTTTACATGACTTACGTTTTCTTTTTCTTCTTTTTTCCTAGTCGTTTACAAAAAATATCAACACATACGAGTTTTTTGTACAAAACTGTGTCAACATTCTAAAAAAGAAAAAGTTGAAGATTTGGGAGCTTCAGAAAAAAGGCAGTGAATTTCTTATTTCGTGCGGCTTCGTTAGGAGTTTATTTTGTCAAAACTGCATATAAAAAAGCAACCGCACCTGCAATCGTAAGGTTGTATTTCTACTCAGAAAGATGTTTTTTTTTCTGCAAAATTCTTATAACTAAGAATTATTTGCTCTTCCCTTCGTATCTAATTCAGAATAAAGAATTTCACTTTTAAGTGTTGAGTTTGTTTTATCTATATCGGTGAAAGAAATGATGTTTATCTGAAGACAAAATATCTACACAAATTAGAGACTCTATAGTTTATTTTTAGATCAACTGCTCATACAAATTTATGTCACTTAATCATTTGATGTACTCGTTAACGCAATTAGTATATCAACATTATACCTGCTAAACGATTACATATCACATCAAAATATTGACGCTCAATCTGTAGCAGAGCTTTTAAGAGTTTAACAAAAAATTCGCCTATGATGCCCTCAGAGACAACCATTAGCCTAAGCTTGCCCTGCAGTCAAGTCTACTTTGTATTGCAGCAGCAAAATAGTTTTAAATATATAATAACATTGTTTGTTAAATATTTAGTCAAGCAATGCATTTTGTTGTCTTTTTTATTTAACACGATGAGCTCTTTTTTAAGTGGTCTACCTATTACCACACACTGACAAATTAGGCAATGAAGCATTTATTTGCAATATAATTTATTAGATAGTTTTATATTTTTTTTAATTTTTCACAAAACTGCATACATTTTTAATACGTCAAATACAAGTTACAAATGCAATCCCTAAATGCAATGACAATAATTTATTGTTCTTTAACCAATAACAAAAACATGCATTTAACTTCAAAATCAAAAACTTGTAAACGAGCGGCTTGTTATGAGTGCATGCAAATGTATATTAATGTATCTTTATAAACTTAAATATAAAAAGAGGCAGAAAGCAGGCCTTTTAGGAGAGGCCCTATAATGCAACTAATGCTTTACCATGTTTTTTTCCCTGCTGAAAGAAAACAGAAGAAGAAAACAAAATCAGACTAAACAATTTGTTTGATTTGTATTTAAAAACACACGATAACAGTTTAATAGCTAATTTATGCTTTGAGCAACTTTTCTTTTTATAGAGCAACTCCTATTATCATTTAATGCTTCGCTTTAAATAAACCAATTTCCAATAAACCCAGAAACCGAACATGATTTCTTCTTTATATTTTCTTTTATGCAAAAGAGGAAAACTTTTTAGTAAAATTATAATACAAACAAGAAACGTAATAAAATTTTTATAAATAAACATGCTATGAAGCATTTCTCTAAAACCCTTTATTTATATTAGCTTTAGATAAAACGAAAAGTATTTTAATAATTATTTCTACAGCGAGTTGTTTACATTTTGTATTTATCAATATATAAATAAACATATGTGTAAAATGCCGCCAAACGCAATATTTTCGGAGCTAAGCTAATTTTTAAAATGTCTTTGTTTATTTGTTTGCTCGGTCTTTCGTTTGATTGTGCGTCAATCACAGCTAAACGACTGAGCTGACTTTAATGAAAATTTAAAAAACGGGTGGATATTTGACCTCATGGTAAAATAGGATATGGATATTTTTAAATAGCGGCCCAGGAGAGGAGCAAAAAGGGGAAGCTGGCTTTTTTTCACCTGAATCAATTTTAACAAAGATTCGGCTAATCGATTTTAATTATATTCGAATTATATTCGAATACAACATCGAAACTCAACATATTCTGTATATGTTGTTCGCGATTTCATGCTTTATATTGCGTATACGTTTCATCCTTATATCTGTTGTACTTTGCCCGTTTAAAGAGAAAAAGTCGTTATTTCATTTCATGTTTGGAAACATTGTTTTTCAATAGCAATTTGAGTTGTGGAGTAAACTTCATAACATAAAAATCATACCGCTTTCTTAAACATCGTCATATTTCTTTTTGTGACTGTATATATGAAAAGGAGATATTTTTAAAATGTATCGACCTTGTGAATATATTGTATTTTTAGAGTTATGGCTGCGTTGATAAAAAATTATATAAGGTAAAACTCCGTACTTCTTTTCACAAATAATGGCACATTTTAGTTTATGATACTATATTGGATATATTTATACAGCAATAACGTCATAACTCAAACATTCCACATAGTTTGTCCACAACCTGCCCTTTGATATATATAATTGATGAAATTTTTTTAAAGTGCTTTTTTATTTATGAACCATTTTACTAATTGTAGGGGAAACTTAAGCAGTCTAATGTTTTCTAGATGGTGAGAATCAGTCGAAAACGTAAACTGCAATTCTATTAGTATATGATCGATATATCTGTTTCCAGGACCTAGATAAAAGAAAAAGGGAAAAATGTTCGATATGGAGCGATTGCCATAAATTTTAAACATAGTAATATATTTATGTAAAGGGTACAATATTTTATGTTTATTTTGAAAAGAAAAAAAACTGGAGCAAAAGGTACTTGAAATATAGATATCTCCTAATCAATAAAATTCAAACTGATTTGATTTATTTCTCACGTGTTTGGAGTAGAGCGTTTTAGCAAACAAGTCTAAGAGATATCATTCAGTGCCTTAAAAGGCCCTAAAATGAGACCTAGGCAATGCCGGGTTAAATAAGCCAGACTAAAAATGTATATTAAAATAGTGTTTTTTACACAATATTAGCTTTTTGAAATAAAAACATTATTGCTTTTTCAAATAAAAATATATTTATGTAAATATGTAATCGCAGTCCTTGCTAAAACTAAATTTTAATTTCTTGAGAACCCTACGGGTATATAATGGGTTAACAATGTGTTTTTGACACAGGCGGAGCTTCCTAGATATTTTGATAAATTTTCCTTTGATAGCCACGTTGCCCCATTTTGCTACAGATGGTTTTTTCATTTTATATTTTCTTTTTAAAATTACTTCAGGACAACCCTTTGCTTTAAAGCGAATCATCTGAGTAACAAAATTAATTTTTAATGTTGGTTTAAAAAGGGATATATACATCAATAAAATTTTTGTTTTCAAAAATGTTTCTTTAAAAGCTTTCAACAGTAATAAACTTTATAATAAAGTTATGTCTATATTTGCCTCTTTTAAACCTATTTTAAGACTTTATGTATATGATCGTTATGCTAAGAAGTCAGTTTCTGATTTAATTTTGCATAAATTTAAAGATTATTAGAGATATTAAAAAGTCGCAAAATCATATAAATAAATAATCCATTCAAAATCGTTAACATACTCCACACATTTCTTGCCTCGGTCCATTTTCCCACCGCTTTGTTTGATATAAGAAGAAGGTTTTTGCGCTTATCATTCATTTACAATAACCATTTTATATATAGATAGGACAGTGAGTGACTTAAATTTAAACAATAATAAACAATATTTGCACGAGGAAGACGGTTTTTAAAAAGACATCGCACTTATATGACAGCAACAGCAATTTGATTCTAAAACCGAAATTTTAACTTGTTTTAAAAATGCAATTTGTTAGATTTCTAATCGAAATAAACTGACAATTTAAAAATGTAATATTAAGACTTAAAAACATATTTGTTTTGTTTTCACACACTCTATTATAGAAATTGGTTCTTGTATGAGAGTTTGTTGAAATGCAAGAATAGTTACTGATGTTTCATAACAAATAATAAAGATCAAGTCAAATTTATATTTGTAAAATTATTTATAAAATTACTAAATTTTTGTTTATGAAAATTAATTTTATCAAATATTATTAATTTAATTTAAATAAGTTGCACTGATAAAATTTCTCAATAGTAACAATAATGTGCAAAAATTGTAAAATTAAAAATTACAATTCCGTTACACGTAATTGATATTAATTAATAATTATCTAAAGACGTATGAGTAATATTTTATTTTGTTTTAAATTCATCAAATAATTATCACTCATACGAAGGAAAGGTATTATGCAGTCATAGATGCAGCAGTTTATTTATTAGCATAAAATGATGAAGTGAGAAACTTTTTTAAATTTCATTACTTTAATAAATTTCATTCACAGAGCTTTGTAAATGGTTTTCTATTGCAATTTTGATAGACATTTTTTTAAGTGTTTAGGAAAAATTTCTTTTACATATGAATTTCCCAAACTTTAATTTATTTCTATTTATATATTAACTGTTTTTTTTTTTTTTTTTTTTTTTTTTGAAAGTGATATCACTCCACTTTTGCAAAAAACAAAGTTAAGAGTAATTTTAATGAGCTATAGACTACTTCTTTCCATAGTTACAATCAAGATTTCAAAAGAGTTATATCTTGACATAAAATAAACAAACCCCGTTTTGCGTACATTGCTATCGCACAGATATTTCTTTTGAAAATGAAATAAGTCAATTTCTAATTAGATTAATTAAAACAACATTCATTTATTTTTTCCCAATGGCAAATATGTTACAGTTGTGGAAATAGCATTAAAGAAATAACTAATTTTACACTGGCCAAGACTATTTAATGCAATAAAGGCTTGCCAAAAAAAAGCTTCATTTTTTCATTTTGTAGGTAATGAAAAGACAAAACTTTGTTTTACTAAATGAACCTTACAAGATTTTTTTATAAAATTAATGTGAAAGAAAAAGCTCCATTCAAAACAATTTTTTATTTAGAAAAACAGGAAGTCCAAAAAAATCAGCAAAATTAATATGTTACCACTTAATAAAACTTCATAAAAGAAATATAACGATATAAGTTTATTACCTTATATACATATACAGATGTTAAAGGAATTAAGTATTAAATACCGTATTCTTCATTTTAACTGTTATTTTTTACTTGAAAATTTATGTAAGTCAATAAAAATATGGACTTTAATTTGCTTCTGCTTTTATTTTTTCTAAAATGTTATTTTTAAAAATGGTATAAGTCCATGTGGATCCAAAAAAATCAGTTATTTTTAATTTCAATGTTATAATAAAATCTAAAATATAAAGTACATCACTTGAATTCATTAAAGTTGTTTCAAACGTAAATCCTTAACTAATCTCAATATGAAAATATTAACTAATACTACTTTCAAAATATGATTACAATAGTGGTTTCCATCGACATAAAAGAAAACTCAAATAACCATGATTAAAATTTTTGCATAAAAACTTATAATAAATTTTAGAGGGACAAAATAATTTTTATTTTAAATCTATCTAAATATAAAAGAAAAAAATTCAATAAGAATTTAGCAAGCTTTTGCTAATTATAAACGAAGTTTACTTTAGTTAATGAAATTGTAATTTTATTAAAAGAGAGAACATGTGTCCAAATTTTCAATAACTGCAAATCTTGTGTTACATCACACGGAGGCATGAAATAAATAACTTTCAGAACGTTTGAAAAACTACGAGGGCTGCTCTATATATTTCTGGCCTAATAGTGAAAATGCGAATATTTATAATTAAAAATGGTTTTATTATTTTTCAAAGTATTCTCCAGCATGATTTATACACTTTTGCATGCGCTCAAACCAGTTGTCGAAGCACTTTTTCCACTCCGATTGAGACACCTCTAAAAGATGGTTTTTGAACACTTCAACAGCTTCTTCTGGCGACGAAAATGGTTGACCACGCATTTTTTTCTTGATGTGCGGAAACAAGAAGAAGTCATTAGGTGCCAAGTCAGGGCTGTACGGCGGATGACCCATTAATTCGACGTTTTGGCCGGTCAAAAACGCTCTGTTTTAAGCCGATGTGTGAGAGCTCGCATTGTCATGGTGGACAATGATTCGTCTTCTCTTGTTGGTTTTTCGGATTTCTCCGGTGACTTCAGGCAAACAAATTGTAGTGTACCACTCAGAAGTGACCGTCCTACGTTGCTTAAGCGCAACAGTCGCCACATAACCAGTTTTGCCGAAGAACCAGGCGACCATTTGCTTCGAAGTGCTTCTTCCACGAACAACTTTCGTTGGATTTTGCTCGTCTTTGAAGACCCACACGGTCGATTGTTGTTTCTTTTCGGGCTCATACACATAGATCCATGACTCGTCACCTGTGACGATCTTATAAACGTCTTTTGAAGCACAGCAATCGTAGTTTTGCAACATTTCTTTGCACCAATCGACACGAGCCTTTTTTCGAGCGACTTTCAAATTGTGCGGAATCCAACGAGAACAAACCTTTTTTACGGCCAGGCGTTCATGCAGTATCAAATGTATGCTGGTGGAAGAAATGTCCAAGGAAGTCTCTATCTCTCGGTATTATGAGTTCACGCACGGCATCAATGTTCTCTGGCACAACAGCCGTTTTTGGACGACCTTCACGGAATTCGTCTTTGAGCGAGCTTCGGCCACGATTTAATTCATTATACCAATTTTTCACAGTGCTATAGGATGGTGCTTCATCGCCATTCAAAGATTTAAGTTCATCAATGCACTCTTGTCGTGATAATCCACGTCGACAATTGTGAAAAATGATGGCACGAAAATGTTCACAAGTTAATTCCATTTTTTTCTATATTAATTTTTTCAAGTCACTGTAAACAACACAAATAATGGTCGTACGTCAAAACGTTTTGAGTACGATTATGCTTAAAAATTACAAACTTTCCAATGGAAATGTTAGATTGCACTTGTCAGCACTCAGTGTTGCCAGAAATATATATAGCAGCCTTCGTATTAAAAATTATAAAATAAAAATAATACAAAAAATTTTTTTCAAATTTTCACTAGCTTCTGTTATAATGTTGTTCTGATATTTAAAAACAAACACACATGCATTTTTATTGAAAGTTTTTAGGGTTCCATTTCAAAGGGCAAAATCGTAGCTGTGTCTAATCAACTGTCACGGATTTTTATCCTAAAAACGTAATGTTAGTCTTTTAAGGTTTTCACAGAAGATATAAAAAAAGATATAAAATTATAAATGAAAGACTCGTAAGTTTCACATACATAAGTAACTTAACTAACCTTGAAACATATCGGACCGACTGTTGTGTGTCCGCTATAAAAACAAGTATGTATAAATTTAGAGATAAAATTTACAGAGTTTCCCCATAGAACAACTTATTTTGACATATAAATTCTGTCTTATCTTTTGACCAATAATAGACAAAAATCTTTAATTTTTAACAATGCATTAATAAACAGTATACGTGGGCTCCTTCGTGTATGAGCCCAAACTGCTCTTGAGTGAGTTTCAATCTTGCCTATTAATTAAACGCAAATGAAATTGGTTATATGAGATCATATTTTTCCTACAAATACCAATTATGCTCTGCAGTAAGTTATTCTACGACATGCAATAAAGAGTTTCCCTTTTTTTTAAACCATAAAATTTTTTTTTTAAGAAAACGAATCATTAATTTGTACAAAAAAGACAAAAAAAATGTATACTTTTGGACTTAACTTATGTCACCAAAAGAAATTCTGGAATTTAAAAAATTAAGGCAATTAATTATTTTAAAATAGAAATAATTTTCAGCGTAAGTGAATGATTTTTTTTTATCACAACGTAACTATACTACGACAATGTTTAAGAGCTTTTCATTCGATTTCATAATATAAAAGATATGCTATCCTTTTTTTCAAATTTGTTTCTTTGTAAAAACAGCACTTATACTTTTTCATTCAAAATTATTCTTCATTACTTGTGATATTTTAACTGCAAAATAATTAAAAATTTGGAAACTTGAATTTTCCAGTTAACTGAAACAAGCTAAATAATGGCAAACTCTTCCATTTCATTTTTATTTGTTTTCAATTAACCACTCGTCAGCTAAGTTACTAAAGCAACAACATAACACTGCACAATTTACATAACAAGCAAAATTTTTGCAGACAATGTTGATGAGCTTTATTGTGAAGGCGAAAAGAAATCGAGAGTAGAAAAAGAAGAATTTATTTAATTAAAATTCCAACACGTAAACTAAGTATATAAAACAGTGTTTAGTTTCGCTTTCTTCTTTAAAAAAAAAAAAGTAAGTGGATTTCATATAAAAAGAAGACGAACAATTCATTTCATTTGTTTAATTTACTAAACCCATTTCATAATATTTATTATTTTTTTAAGTAATAAGATACAAGTTTAATTTTGGGAATTTGTGTTCAAGAAAACAGTTAGGAGAAAAATATAAAATTGAAATTAATAATACTAATATCTTTTCTTTATCAAAAGAATGTGTAAGTTTTACTTCTTCTTCTTATTTTAAAAATATATAGCTTTTCCCGATGCCAACTGCAAACATTTTGTAATTTTATGGAAAATTGTTCTAATTGTTTTTAAACAACTATAAAATAAGATCTTTAAAGATTTTAAATTTCTCGCATTAAAAACCAACCATATACTCAAACATGGATGGTGGCTCTTAAAACTTTAAGATAAAAACAACACAAACTTTCAGAAAATCAACAAAAATTGAGGCGCTCTTGCTCTGCCTTTAAAATAATTTGGAAAGTTCATATTAAAAACTGAATGTCAATTACTGCTTTGCCTTTAGCGTGTATTTCAATTATTCAAGCCGCTTGGGAATTGCAAATTCATTTTCAAAATATTCTATTTCTAAGTCTAATGTTCAATAGAGATCTAATTTTAAGATACTGAATAAAACAAATAATTGTATTTTTTCTTATCATATATTGTTGATTGCAAGCAAATCACATCTGCAACTATTGAATGAGAATAAAAGTCCTTATAATTTTTTTTAAATTATTTTAATAATGACGAACAGTTAGATCAGACACGAATATTTCGTTATAGAGTCGCTGTTTTTCTGTTTGTTTTTCTTTTAACATTTTATTTCTATGACGTTTTATTTTTTTTTATAACTAAATTATTAATTAATTAATGCTTCTTTTTTTAAACACATAATCACTCTTTCAACAAAAATTGTACTTTCAAATGAATTTGTTTTTTGCTAATTTTTTTAAAATTTTGTCGTTGATTGAGTTTCAGTCAAAAAATTTACGAAAAGATTTTTAGGCGACAAACTCGTAGTGTTGCGAAAAACTTGTCGTTCTTCCCATTTGTGTTTTTGCTATACATTACATAAACGAATTGTTTATAAAAAAAAACAAAAACAGGCAGTAACACGAGGAGCCTAATTTCAATATTTATATTAAAAAACGCATTCATATTAAAAAACGGTCTTAAAAAAATTGTATACCATTCTTTCTGTTTAATTAGTAGGTGAGGCTTAAAAAAAAGTTTGTTTTTTGGAGTTTTGGAAAAAATTTTTGTTAGTGGAATTTTGATTGTCTCTGCTGTGTACTCCCACGCTGCTTAAGTAATTAAATTGAATTTTTAACTATAAATATACATGATAATTTTTACCAGCGAAATATTTATACTTGGAAATGATCCAGCTAAAAAAAAAATTAATTACCGAAGATACTCTAAACTTAGCAGCAATTTTTATTTTAGCTATTATTATTAAGAAGTAAAATTACAGAATTCCATATTCTTGTAACATCAATGCATTTAAAGTCACAAACAGAAAGTTATATTTTTGTTAAAAAAAAATGTACTTTAATAAAATAAACGTGAATACAAATGAAATAAATTAATTCCGGCTTAAGTTTGCACACATTTATTCCGTAAAATTTTAAGGAATTTAAATGAACTTAAGCATAAATTTAAGATTTAATTATTTTGTTTAAATTTCAAACAATTCTTAAATCAAGGTTTATCATAAAAAATAATCATGGTACTTTTGAATTTTTAAAAATACATACGAGGAGTTAGACATTTTTATTAATTTTAGCAAAAAAAAAAGAAAGAAATAATATTTAAATTATCAATGCTGATGAAGGGGTTTGAATATACAAATTTTTGCTTGCCGTCTATTTATCACATTGACAATAAATATTATTTAATCCCACAGTAAAGTTGATCCTGTTGAACATAATGATTCAGTAAAAATAAAATATCGAATTTATTTAAAACCACTTCTCATTATGTTAAGGAATTTCCTTAATTAAAAAAATAAAATCAAAGGCTACTAATGATCTGGCTAACGCGATTAATTTTTCTCAGTTTTTACGTATTGATGCCAAATAACTTCTATTTAAACAATCTTTAAAAGATCTTGCACTCGATTTGTGCATCACTATACATTCTTTAAAATTATTTCTCCCAAAAAAAACTTGTTTCTAAGATTTGCGTTTTAATCTTGAACAACAAAAAAATATTTTTAATTTTGTACAGGCAAAAAAATTGAATCTTGATAATAATAAAATAATGAAATATTAAATTAAAAACTTCTGGAAAAAAATTTTTATGCGAAATAAAATTTTAATAAAAATTTAGGTTTCTATTAAAATTCTTTTTATTTATGTTTTTAATATTAAACATAACTTGGGAAAAAAAAATTAAACTTTATTGAATCAGCACTAAGATTTCCCTTAAATTTCATTATCACATCTTTAATATTATTCGTTATAAAACTAAATTCAACTTTTGTACATAAATACTTTACTATTGAAATTTTTCTCAATATTTTTAAATATCTTAAATAAAATTCCCTATTTTCTATTGATTATGAATGAGCAATATTTTACAACTTTAAATTGAATTATCATCATCATTGTGTGTTTCCTTTTTCAGTTATATTTCTGCATACAAAGCAATTTCATTCAAAATTCATCTACCGAATTGTTATAACAAATAAAAGTTTTATACGCATATTATGCAAATATTCGCATGAGTATAATTTATTTACGAATCTGTTGGATTTTGCATTATATATGCAAAAACAATAAAACTAAATTTAACCACTTTAGATTTATAGAACATAAAAAATCTACCTAATTTTTCACATTCAAATGTTGATGCCAAAACAGCAGAAAAAATCTTTAATTTAAAAAGGAGGAAAAAACAAAGTTAGTAGTTTCTCTTGTTTTAATGCGAATTTATTAAGGTTAAAAGGGAATAAGTAGTGTGTACTAAATTTCAAATGCACTTGCTTTAGCATGAAAAACAAAATAGAATAAGAACTTTTAAAACAATACAGAATGCTTTAACTATTCCACAAAAGAAAAAAAAACAAAAATAAGAATTTAACAGAAAATATAATTTCGTTAATTATTACATTCTTATTTTAAAATAGTTTTTTTTTCCTTAAACTTTAAAAGATTATTAACCAAAGTTTAACTAATAAATTATAAATTAAATTTTGCAAAAAAAGATTTTTTCATACTTTTGCTGTAGATGCTGAAGTACTGCTTCTTGTTGGATAAAAATCTCCTTTTAAATTTTTTTTTTTTTGGAATTGTGAATGAAATGGATATTGAAAGATTATTTATTTGCTAAACAAAATCACTTTACACTTCACTGCCTTTTTCATAAAAAATGTTCATTCTTCTCTATAATATTTTTGCCAACTATTTCTATTTATTTTTCTTTACTTTGGTTGGCTTTCAAAAGAATAAAGAGATAAAATGTTTTTTTTTTTTTTTATAATATAGATTTTTTAATTTTAATGCTGCCAGGAAAATATATAACTTTCGATTAATCAAGTATATTTTCTACAATGTTTTATGCTTAAATTGAAAATACTTTTGTCAGTAAAGATAAGCAACATTATGCATTTGAAATTGATTTTCAAAGATAAAAATTTTCAGAATTTATTTTACACAAACATATTTTATATTGCTTTTTTATAATGTTCTACATGAATGTTTGATTTTAAAGAATATTGTTATAAGACTAAAAGCGAACCATCTCGTTCAAGCCCACGTTCTAAACTGAATTTTTAAATTTGTAATCTTTTTCCCGTTACTTATAACCAAACGTACGATGCCAACTGCTACTACACAGCACAGCATATATTAACATCATCATTGCCATCTATGCCAAGTGCAAAGCAAAGTATATACAAATGCTTTTACATACACTCTCTGTTACAAACGCTCGAATAACTTAAATTTACATTAATGACAAAAACGAGCTGGCCAGGCAAGAGACAAACAAAAACTTAACTACTGTTATTAACAAGGATGCTGCTGGGGGCTTTTATTTTTGATGTTTTGCATGCCTTAGAAAAAACTAACATTTACCGTTATTGCATTTGCTCTCTCTCTCTCTCTCTCTCTGTTAAATATGTAAACAAACCGGCTGTTTAATAGGTTTATGGGTTTGTTGAGGCACATGTTATTTATTTATAAATAGAAAACAATGTGGCTTATTCAGCGCTTTTTTATATTATTATTTTTTATTATTATTCTTATTATTATTCTTATTCTTATTCTTATTATTATTATTATTATTATTATTATTATTATTATTATTATTATTATTATTATTATTATTATTATTATTATTATTATTATTTATATTATTATTATTATTATTTTCACCACAGGTGGCATCCCTGAGAAGTAGTAGTATCGAAAATTATTATTTCAGCATCGAACAGCCAACTCTGAAAGGGCAAGAAAAAGTTTCCCTTAAAAAAACAAAGTCTTCTTGTTGACTAATTAACTTATAATGTAGACGAAATGATTGCTACTTTTATAACTTACGACTAGAATGTAGCAAGAGCAGCTATGGAGACTATGTTGGTAAAAATGTCTGTTTCTTCGTTATACAAAAATTCATGATAATGAGTTTAAGACCCAAAAAGCCTAAAGTAGAAAGAAATATAACTTGGCTAGTAAACGTGATAGGTGTATTGTTCCAAAAAGGCAAATAAATACAATGAAATAAATAACAATGATTATGAGTTTAAGACCCTTTAAAAGCCTTAAAAAAGGCAAATAAATACAAAAGAGCCGTTTAATCTTTTCAGAGCTTTAAGTTAGAAAGACAAAAACCAGGGTTTAAAAAATGTAAATAAGTTTTGGTTTTGCTTCTGCTCATGCTTCGGAAAAAGTCAGTCAAAGCAAATACAGTTTGTGAAAAATAAGCAGCACTTTCGGCTTAGATTTCTTTCGCTTTTCATATTTTGAAAATAGAAACAATATATTTGCTTTTGCAAGTCAAAAATGAAAAAGTCGAAGAAGCAAACGCTACAGTAATTTTTGTGTTCTATGTAACCACATTTAAATTGTTTTTGCTTCTTGTGTCACTTGATTATATATATATACAGTTAGGAGCAAAAATGTAACATGAGTTATTATGTTCTGAAATAAAGCTTGATAGTTTCAAAATAAGAAGACACACAACTAAATTATCTTAACTTATTTTATTTATTAAACTTTCTGCAAAATAAAACAAAAACATAATTTTTTGCGTATGTAACCAGATTTAGTCAAAAGTTACACTTTTGCACCCAGCAATATTTTATTGGTAATTAAAGCGCGACATTTGAGTTTTTAATATTTTGTCCACAACCCTTTTGCTTTTTCAAGCTCTTTTAGTCGGTTGGGCATACTATTGCAAAAATTTTCCACCATCTCGTTCGGAATAGACTCCAAAAGTTTTCAATCGGATTCATATCCGGTGACTGCGGGGGCCATTTTAAAACAGAAAATGGTTGACTTTGTAGCCAAGTTTTTTACTATTTTAGCCGTGTTCTTTGGGTCGTTATCTTGCTGAAACACAACGTTTTTAGGAGAAAGATCCGTTTTTTCAATAGCAGCTGGTAAATTATTTTGCAAAATTGAAAGATATTGTTCCTTTTTCATAATACCATCAATTTTAACAAGACGTCCCACTCCATTTTTCGTGATACAACCCCAAACCATTATTGAACCACCACCGTGTTTCATTGTTTGTCGGACCTGATTTGAGGTTATGGTGTTTGGGTCCTTAGTCCAGTACCACGAGCGCCCATCTGACTCAAAACGGTTAATTTTCGTTTCATCAGACCAAATCACCTGAAAAATAAAAAAAATTAAAAAATAATTTACATTTATACGAATTTACAAATTCCTTCCGGCAAAGAATGTTTTTTTTTTTGTTAGAAACGGTTTTTTCTTTTTTTCAGCGGCCTTAAGACCTAATCTTTTTAAACACCGTTGAGCTGTCCAGCGACTTGCATCAATTTGAAGAGTTTTTAGTGCTTCAGCTGGGGTGACAGGATTTTCGCATGTTACCAATTTTGCGAGGTTTCGACCAGTGCGATCATCTATTTTTCTTGGCCGTCCAATACGCGGAGATTGAGCACATATTCCATACTTTTCTTTAATTCTTTGCACGGTCATATGACTTATTTTATACTTTTTTGCAATTTGTCTTTTTGCAATAAATTAATAATTTCATTGATTTTATATGGCTCCATTTTAAAAACACGTGTGAGATAATAGAAAAATTTATAAATAACGGTAGATTACAGAATGATTCATATATTGTATTTGTTTGAATTATTAAATGCATTCAAATTTAACAGGGTGCAAAAGTGTAACATTTTCTGATATATGTTATGATACCCCTACTGTCCATCCTTGCCATACTAGAATATTGCATGTAAGTATTAATTTTTTTGGACAAACCGATATATAATAATAATCGAAAAAACTTTTGGTATTTGCTTCCTCATAGGAAACACTAAGCATTGTCTCCGAACGCCGGCTATCATGTTACATTTTTGCTCCTAACTGTATATATATATATATATATATATATATATATATATATATATATATATACTTATGCACAGCGCATAGTTTGGGGACACAAAAATTCCTAACTTTTTTTCATGAAATTATTTAAAATGTATAATAATATAAACATATATACCGATATTTCCCCATAATTCCAAATAAAATCGGAATAATATAGTTTTTATTATTCTGCGCATACTTTGAGGACATAAATATATGTTGCGTTTACATCAGGGACATGTCCCCAAAGTGTTGGGAATATATATGAAAATTATTATTACCAGATGTTCAGTATTTTGGCGTTTTTTCTTATGACGCCGTCGTAAATTGTTATTAGCAAAGGAGTGCATGTCAGTGCTGCTAAAATATTATTTTTTAAAAAAATCGCTTATAATTGAAAAACAATATATGCAAATACAAAAATCTATTTTTAAAATGTATTGAATTTTTGTCCAATATTTATTCACTTTACAGGAACAAAAAAAAATTACATTTTTAAATTATATGGTTATTTTATCTCTAATATACATATTGCCACAGATATATATTTTAAGTGATCTTTTAATTTTCTTTTCTACGGAAAAAGTTAAAAAGCAGCTTTTGTTAGATGAATGTACTAATTAAAATATACTCTCTTAAGGATTTTAACGATCCGGGTGCAAATTGTTGTAGAAGATTATATTATAATTATTATATTTTTTCTACTCCTCGTTTAATCGGTAAGAGATGGAAATAAATAACTTCTGTCTAACCTTTATATCATAACGCTGGTGTAGAAAAGACTTCAAGTAAAACTAAAAAGGCAAATTATGGTCTTTGTAAAAACATTATTTTACCCTTCTGTTCTGGAATACTAAATATGTATTGACGCTGTGCTAAAGTGATGTTTCCTTAAAACTGACGACGATGTGTCCAACGAATAAGACAGAATAAGGGTGAGTATGTCAATCGATCAGATATAGTGTCGAAAGAGGTGCTATTAGAAATCAGCGTAATCGGTCCATGTCCTGCAATCAAAAAAAAAAAATATATGGAGCTACAGACAATTAAAACTTAAGAAAAAAAACATCAAGTGAAAAAATTGGCGCTGACCCATATTTTCCGAGTTACGGTGCTCTGCGATTTTTTAATTTTTTAAAATATCAATGTAGGTATTATATTAAAGCTTTTGAAGGGATCTTTAAGGAAACACTAAAATTTTTTTTAAATGCTTAACCCATTAAAAGCCATTGTAATTTTTAAGTAAAATTATATGTATGCAGTACAAGTTTTTTTAATTCCCTGCCACCCTAATATTTGCTTTTTTGATTGGAGTTACTTCACATAGAGATGGCGAAGGGTATATAAGTTTCAGCAAAGCGAATATAGCATTCTTACTTTTTTTCTATCCTATTCATTTGAAAATTCCCATTCTAAGAACTCAGCGAATAAACTTAGGTCAATCTTTTAATAAATTATACATACATGCAAAATAATGTAATGATTTGGAATATATAGCTACCCAGATATTATTTTTAGTCAGTGTTCAGTATTCTTTTTCAAGCTTTTATCAAGCTTAAACTCTTACCTTTCAATAAATTACACTGTTGATTAAAAACTGTTGTCGAATCTATGTAGTTAAAATTAACATAAGAAAAAAGGTAACACAAAAAACCTTTCTGAATAATTCTTGCCTTTTGTGAAGGGTTTGTTTTTTTAATATATATTTGGTAACTGTCCTTTATTTGCTTATTTGTAAACAAGATATACAAATAATTGTGTTACAATGTTATTTGTATATTGACAAAATTAAAAAACAGCTTATAATTAAAATTTTTTGTTTGCTTAAATAGTTGTTTCCTCATTAAACGAGAAAGGAATATAAAACACTACGGAGAAAATGTTTATGAAATATTTAATATAATATAATATACTTATATTAAAAATATATTATAATATAACGTAGTACAATTATGTAATAAACATCGCTAGTTTCGAGAAAAAAATTTGCAAGTTGTCATCACTGTTTGCACAAACAAAAAATTAAGATGTATGCAATGCGAATTAATACCAGGTGGGTTGACAGCCTAGGTGACAATTTCTTGCGTTTGTGATTTTTTCTTTTTCGAGTGTCAAAAGTTGAAATCTCCTATTGTTCGATTTGTATAAAAACAAAATGTACATATTTCTGTGGCAGATTTTTTGCAGAAAACAATATAAAATTAAATTATAATTTGAAATTTCAGAAAAAAACTCAGGTTATTAAAAATTTTGGAATTTTATAAACGGCCAAAATAACACACTTAAATTTAATTTTACTAAAATTTCAGAAAAATACTTAAAATTTTTCTAAAAAACGCATTTTAAATCGAAAATTAATAAAAAAAACCAAAAATACACAAAACCAAAAATGACCAAAGGCAACAAGGCGAAAAAAAAACAACCTAACATCCAAACATCACCAAAAACATATTCATAATTTCAAAAATAAATTAAAAATTTGGGTTTTTGGCATGTTGGATGTAACACTTTGATGTGTGTATTGTGTATTTTATCCAAGCACGTACAATATTTTCATTTAAAACGAGATTCTAAATTCCATGGTTGCAAGCAAGTGTGACACCCTCTTTTTAATAGCTGAAAGATAAATGTTCCTCAGCATATACAAAATCATAAGGCGAATGTATTCACCACAAAAAGTGGAAAAAGGGTATACCTAAGTATGTCATTCCGTGTGTAATTTCTACAATATCAATTTCCGACCCTATAATGTGTATATATTCTGGCTTCTTATGCCGAGGCAAACTTGATTTCTAAAAATACTAATTATGTCAACCAATCAGATATAGTGTCGAAAAAGGTGCTTGCAAATCAGCATTTTACTAAGTAGTAGCGGCTCTACAACAAATTCAATATTGGCAATCGTTGGAAACGTCAAAAACAGAAATAAAAGATTATTGCTTTCAATACAAATGCTTGCTTTGTTTTGCAAACGCTTGAAATTCGAAAACAAAGAGAGTAAAATACAAACAACTTTTGACATTTCCAACTACAAACCAGCTGGGCGGACGACACTATCTAGTAAAATAAATAGACCTTGGCTTACTGCTTAATATTTTTTTTTTTCATACAACATTCCAAGAAAAGAGCTGTACAGTGATCGATTTGTATTTTAATCCCCTATAGATCTTTTATAGCATATATATGTATATGAGAATATCCAAATTTGATTCTATAATCTGTGGGCTTTTGATTGTATTCTTTTGCATTAAAATTAAATTAACGAGATGTGATCGAGTTCAAAAGTGTTTTTTTTTGTCACAGTTTGCATTTATTTTGTGGTTGTAAATGTCAAATGTTTATATATTACTACGTTTGTTTACAAATTTCAATAATACACCAACAACAAGCATTGGCGAAACAAAACGAACATGTGTGTTAAGAGCAATAATCGTTTGCTTTTTTAATTCTCTTTCAATGTTTTCTAAAGTACAAAGCAACAATAAAAAGCCATGTTGTTCTTGCAAATTTGTATTTGTAGCAGAGATGCTACTACCTAGTAAAATAAATGTACCTTGCACTGTTTCTTTACCTTTTTTTGTAAAAAGGGAAACCCCACTGCACTCATACACACCTAAAAACATAAAAAACAAAACAGGAACGTGTTTACATGTACTTTCCATGCAACTCTGAAAAAAATTAACCAATACAAAAAAACTCCCTAAAAAGTTATTTATCTTCTCTTCGACGAAAAAGCATGAAATTATATCTTAAATCATTAACAAAAAATGTATTAACAAGTAGCACCCCAGCATAAAAGCATTTGTAAAGGAAATAGTTTTCAAATAATTAAAAATATATTAAATGTTAAAAATAAAATGTTAAAAGCAAAAATATAATATAATATAATATGAGATATTGCTTTTAGAAATCAGCTGGTATAACTTTATTTAAAGCAACAAATAATGATAAAATTATAAATTGAATACGCCAGATGTTAGTCAGATGTTTTTAACAACAACGTGCAGTTGTAATAATTCGCCTTGATTTAAAGGAAAATATTGTTTTCAAGGCGAATTCGTAGAAGTTGACTACATTAGCTTTAATAGCAATTCTCCTATGCAAAATTTTATTTTAATTTTAAAAACAACTACAATACAAAGATAAGCAGTTTTGACATTTGCGAATTAAAAAAATGCAACCATCTGTAGGACAAATTCGGTAACAAGTTCATTTTCCAATGACTACACCTTGTCCTCATTGTTTTTTCCTTATTTATTGTAATATGTTTACGGATTGGCTTTTTCTTAGGCTATATATTGTTCTTTTTAGAGTCGCATGATTATTACCGCTTTTTTGCGTGTGAGCACACCCTGTTTTATTATTTAATAGTATATAAGTGCAACATTCTTTTCCATTTCACATAAAAAATAGTTACAAACTGTAATAATAGCTATCTGTTCTAAACTCGACCACAACTCATTATTTGATTTTAATACGAAAGGGAAGGATAACAATCCTGCTAATTAAGAAATAAAAGCGCTACACATAAACCACATTGAAGTAATTTTCAAAATAAAATCTTTTTTCGGGCTATTTTCTATTATCCCGATTAATTATTTAAATTACCGATATTGATTATTGAGGGTCAAAGCAGGAAACTTATGACAAACACACATTAAAGTAATTTTTCATTCATAAGCCTAAAACTATTCTGCATGCACATATCCCATTATATTCGGTCGATACAGGACTACAATACGAATCTGTCTTGGTATGGTTCATTTCTGGAATGACTGCGCAAGGAGTAATTAGGCAGCATACATTCAAAATTAAAAAATTGCTCAAATTCATAAGTTTAGTGTTTTGCTTAGATCTAGAAAACCTTAGTTTATGTGATTTTCTTACAATTGAAAATTTTGCTGTGCAATAACTTTTTTCATATAGTTGTTTAATAAACGAGCTATGCCATGATCGATTTGTATTCTGATTCTCCAATGATCGCATATAGAATTGTATGTTCACGTAGAAAAGTTTTTGAGACAAAAAACTAAGTTTATTTGTAAGCGATTTTTTACATATAAAAAGTTTGCTGTTTAATAACTTTTTACTACAGTATCCAAAAACGACCAAGGTTGATTTGTATAAAAATTGTAAATTGATCATAATAGCGATATTTATACACAAGAAATAGTTTTCGAGATATGAGCAAAAAACTTAATTTATATACTTAAGCGATTTTTTTCCATTTTAAGTTTCTGCTTATTAACTGATTTCAAGAAAACATGCATAGAATAGTTAATGAGTTATATATGAAACACGTTGATTGCACATTTGTTTGTAATTTTCTGCATGCAATGTCATTATTTTTTGATAGTAACCATTACTGTCAACTCTATATATAAATTTGTTTACGGTCAAACTCCATATATAAAAATGTATACATATTTTGAGTAATGATTTCAGCGAAAATGTGGTAATTGATTCCTGAAGTAAGTTGTGTTCAACGCGAATTTATTGCTTCTTGTTGGACTGTGTATGTTAGAAAACCACATAGTCATTAATATGGTACATAACAAGGCGAATTAACAACAGGTGTCTTGATCAGCCCTGTGACAATTGTGATTTTTCCTTCTTCGAGTGTCAAAAGTTATAATCTCCTTTGCAAGGCGAATCAATTACCAGGTGGCAGCGTAGGCGAATTCAGTAATTTTCGCCGTGTACACTACTGTCAAACTCCATATATAAAAAATCTGTGTACCATTTTTTTTATATGAAGTTTGACATTCGTTTCTACCAGCAAAAAATAATAAATTCTCTAACGCTGCCACCTGATAATTGCTTCGCCTTGCTCCTTTGGTTTTGACAGCCGAAAACTATTTGTACAAAAACAAAATGTACATGTTTCAGTCGCTGTGTTGTATTTATTTTCGCCGTGAGTATACCTGTTGTTAATTCGCCTTAGTACATAAGATCTGCGTATGTTCAGGGATTCAAGTGCATGTTCATCTTCATGTTTGCTATTGCTACGTTTTAGACTCCAGCTGTTTTAGTGCTTGGAAAATAACGAATCAATTATTATTATTATTAAATGTTGTTATGCCTAGCTTTATATTATTCAAAGCAAATTAAATATTATTTATTTCAAAGTATATCTATATCAGGACTTATTAACTAAGTTGTGTTCAAGACAAAATCATTGGTTTTTCCTAAATTGAGTGTGTCAAAAAGGCAGACCTAAAAGCATTGAAAAACGACTTCAAACCAAAAAATTAGGAATGAGCACTTATTTATTAACGTACGAATCATGGCAAAATCATGCACCAGGTAGTGGCAGTAGCAACTTCATTCATTTTCGCCGCAGCTAGAAGTGTCAAATTCCATATATAAAAAAACACCAAGGTGAATCAATTACCAGGTGGAAGCGAATTCATTATTTTTTGGTCCAACTTCAAATATAAACAGATTTTTTATATATGGAATTTGACAGTAGTATTTACGTAGAAAATTAATGAATTCGCCTACGCTGCCACCTGGTACTTGATTCGCCTTGAAAAGCACCTTCAAATCGTCTTCAGCTCTTAAAAACATAAGTTGCATGGAAAGTACATGAGAAACGTTTTTGTTGTTTGTTTGTTTGTTTTTAGGGAGTGTATGAGTCCAGTGTGGTTGCCTTTTTTTTAAAGTTGTAAACAAACCGTGCTAGGTACATTTATTTTACTGGATAGTAGTATATCTGCTACAAATACCACGTTACAAGAAAACCTGACTTTTTATTATAATCTCCTCATTTATTAAAGTTTACCATTCATTGCATGCAATTTGGAACGTAAAAAGTGCAAAATATAACGACCGGATTTTAACAAGAGAACGATATGCAAACTTGTTGGAAAAACTCCGGAGAGAAACCTTAAGATTTAAAGACAAATTATAAATTTTAAGAAAAATTTTAAAAGGAAGAACAATTTTTTTAACACTCTTTCATTCATAAGCTTTTTTACCATAACTTATTATTTTCTATTTTAAACATGATAGATGTTGACAGCACAAAAACAAACTAAAAATTAATTATTGACCGGTCATCCAGCATATGTACATCAAAGCATCCATCATTAAAAGAGAATGGAAAATAAAACAGGATAACACAACACAGAAAATGTAGATGAAATATTAATTGATAAACTTGTATATAAAATATATTACGTTTAATATAAAGTAGTAGAATAATGTAACAAACATCGCTAGCTCTGACAAAAAAATTTATAAATCGTCATCACTGTTGCCATAAAGAAAATTATTATGCATACATGGCGAATTTATATCAGGTGTGCTTGACAGCCCATGTGACTATTTTTTAGCTTGTTATTTTTCCCTCTTCGAGTGTCAAAAGTTAAAATCTCCTATTGTACTTTCTTGTTTTTGACAGCCAACGCCGATTTGTAAAAAAACAAAATGTAGGAATTTTTACAGAAGAAATGTAAAATTTAATTATAATTTAAAGTTTTAGTAAAAACCTCTAGATAATAAAAAGGCATGTGCAATCGAAAATATCCAATTTATTACCAACTGAAAATGCCCAAAAACTAAAAAAAATCGGCAATGGAGCTAAGATTAATTTGTTTCTATTGCTTCAAAATGAGGGATTTTAATTTTTGGCATGTTGGATGTCACACTTTGATGTGTGTATTGTTTGTGTTTTGAAGCACTTACAAATTTTTCATTTAAAACGAGATTTTAAGTTCCATGCTTGCATAAAATGTCGAAAGATCAAAAGAGGAATGCAAGCAATGGAATATATCGAAATTTACCATTTTTTGGTTAATATTTTTTGGTAATGCTTGCATATGAAGTTAGGCAAGGCAAATAAATTATCAGGTTGCAGCCTTGGCGAATTAATTTTTTTTGATAGTAACCATACTGTCAAACTCCATATATATAAAATGTTTATTGCCAAACTACATATATAAACAATATAATAAGATTTTGAGTAATGATTTTGGCGAAAATGAAACTGTGTGTTTTAAAAATTCGACTCCAGTTGTATTTCTACAGTTGACGTTTAATGTTTTTGGAAGTTTTCTTTAAATATTATTTTTGCTTGCACTGAACTGCTTTCGAGCAAAATAAAAATTTCGTTAATTATTGTATGCCTTATTAATTTTACCTTTTTTGGGTCTTTTAATTTTAGCATATTTTTAAGTTCATTCAATGTGAATTATTAGTAGGTGGCCACACAGCTACCATATCAAAAATTTACTGTATATTAGTCATGGCAGAACACCACGTTTATTTCAAAAACAGCTCATTAAACTTTATTTGCTACTTTAAATAAAGTTGTACTAGTTGGTTTTTTTCTTCTGCATATGCACCTTTTTTTTTGGAAATTTGTTGTAAAATTGTGAAACCATGTTGAACATGGACTAAACACAGCTGGGCTGTTTTAACCACCAGTAAATGAATTCGCCTTATGATTTTGTATATGATGAGCAACACTTATCTTTCAGCTATTACAAAGAGGGCGTCTCATTTTTTAAAACTTGTACAAGGCACATTGATACAGGCGTCTGCATTAGCCTTTGCGTGTAGTTTGTTTTTGTAACATCTTGTTGAGCTGTCAAAAACGTCTGGCAATATGTGTGTTTGTGAAAAAAGCAAGCAATTGAACACATACACACAATGCACATGCACACACTATATACACATACTATAAAAAGGGAGCAACAATTTTAACAACTCGCTAAGAAAAACAGCAAACATATGTTGACCACAAGAGCTAATGCAGTCACCTGTTCAATTTGCCTTGAACTTTTATTTTGTGCTTGCCAGATGAAAATATAACAGGGTTAGAAAAACATTCATACATACGCCAAAAATTAAATTACTATATTTTTATTTAAATGTCTTTATGCCTAGCTTTATATTATTCAAAGCAAATTAATTATTTCGAAGTAAATATATTTCAAGACTCATGGAGTAAGTTGTGTTCAAGGCAAATTCATTGTTTCTTGATAAACTGAGTATGTCAAAAATGCAGATAAATGCAAAGAAAAAAAGACTTTAAAACAAAAAATTTGTAATGTCCACTTATTTATTAACGTACGAATCATTACAAAATAATGCACCAGGTGGTAGCAGTGGCGATTTCATTCATTTTCGTCGCTGCTAGAAATAACAAACTCTATATATAAAAAATAAGCCTAAAATTATTTTTATATGAAGTTTGACTTTTTCTGCAACGGGTAAAATGTGAATATATGATTAAAATATGAATATATAATGGTATTCCTCTTCTCTTGAAAGATTGTACGAAAAGAGATATCAATCACTAAACTTCTAAAACGAAAAAATCGCTAAAATTTATAAGTTTAGTGTTTTGCTTATAAAACACGAACCGATATTGGTTATTTCTTGAAAGGCTGTATTACAAAGTTTACTAAGCAGTAAACTTTCATAAACCAAAAAAAGTCGCTAAAAATTTGTGAAAAGCTTCGAACTAATTACAGCAAAAGTCTATTTAAAAAAATATATTCAACTGCACCAATCAGTAGAGGATGAAAATATCTTTAAAAATATATGTATATAAGTTTCTCAAACACTTGCAAACTTCTGCTATCTAAAGAAACACAAAGCTTCAAGGTAACAAGCGATGTCGTTAACAATGTGTGTATATGCATGCAAAAAAAAATGTAAAAAAAACTTGAAAAAATGTTGAGTTTTTAAATGCTACAAGCTATAATTTGGGAGCTGTATGGCTGTACAAGTCGATTTTTTTTACTGTCACTTTTGCTATTACAAATTTGAACGTGACGCACATAAGATACTTTGTCATTGATCGAGATATATTTAGAGTTATCTTAACTAAAAGCCGTACTACATCGCAATTTGCATCATTCTGTACAGAAAAAATACGATCTCTATTGACTAGTACCGCAAAATTTTTTTCTAATAAATTTTACCAATTGATAGAGCGGGAAAAATGTATTAAAAATAGTAAAAACCAATTTCAGAATTACGGACATTCATTAGTTATACTGTTACGAATTATATATTCTATATATAACATATTCTTTGAAAAATATAAAGCTAGCCATAAAAATACTTAAAAAACAAAACTTTTAGTAACTTCTTTGGCCCTCGTTAAAAGGCAAATGTAAAAAATGTTCTTCAAACTCTGGAAAAATTCTATTTGCTATTTGCAGATACAACACACAAGTTTTAAAAAAGTGAGCCGCCTTTTTAACAGCTGAGATATAAGTCTGTGTGACAAATCTGTTATGACAATAAAATAATACGTATTTGCGTGAAAAATGCTGACAGTTCTTCTATAGTGTAGGCAATAAGTATGATAATTCATTTTGAGCAAAAACCTACCGCTTTAGGAAGAGTGCAATTAGTTTTTGTGCAAAGAAAATCTTAGCAATACAAATCGTAATATTATTCAAATATCGTTTACCTAAAACAGTTATAAACATATTTTCGGCATAAGTTATATCATTGTCTTATTTACTGCCTTCAAAATATTCAAGACAGTAATTTATCCAGTTGAAAATTTTTTTATACATATATTAATGATAAAGTACGAGTATTGTTTTTGTCATGACAGCATTGTCAGATGTAAACGTATTGTTAAAATGTATAAACGAATTCAAGGCGAATTCATTTACAGGTGGTTATAGTAGCTCAGCTGATTTACGATTATGTCCTACGTTGCAAAATTTAAAAAGAATTTTAAAATTATTTGAATAAGTAAAGAAAATTTAAATGTTATAAAATAATTTCTGATAATATACTTATTTCTCGAAAAAAAAAATCATTTGCAATTTGAATAATTTAGGTATTCGTGTGTTTAGGTTTTGTTTTATTTTACAAATAATGTAGGAACAACTGCAGCATATATTATATAAAAATATTGAGCAACTTATTGAGAAGAGTGGCGCAAAAACAATGTAAGCAATCATGTGCTCAATAGAATCGTAGAAAGAAATGTAACAATATTACCGTAAAATAAAAATTATTGAAATTCATACACATAATATTAAATTTTTAGATATTTTTACAGAAAACGCTGCTTCAAAATTTAAAATGAGTTTACATTTAGCTTTTCTAGAATTAATTTATTTTTTAATTTTCAAACGTAGGATAATATTCGTATGCTCTTTTCTACTAAGGGCCAGTTTTTTACTTCGTATTTAAATGTCATTTATATTTAAGTTCTATTTAAGTACAAAGTTCAGTTTTTCAATGCACACTTAAATAAAACTTAAATGACCAATCTTGCGCATTTAAAGTCCATTTAAAAAATAATGTTATACCATATGGTAATGACATTTTTTGTTGTTGTTTCGCAAAACTAAACAAAAGTAAACAAACTTTTTAGCCATTAATAGAACAATATTTTATGTTTTGCACACATTTCATAATGAAAATGTAATCAAAAACTTAAGTTAATAAATAAAATAAGTTTAGGTAGTGAATACATGAGCATCGCTGGTATTTTTTAATATATTTCAAATATTATTAACATAATTTGCAATTCATTGTGTTTGTTAGCAGCTGTTTTTCATAAACAATGGAGATTTATTTTGATATATATTTTTGTGATATTTACTGAGAATTTAAATTAAGACTAAAAAATGAAACTGCATTTAAATACAACATAAATTTAAATGAAATTTAACTAAATGCATATTTAAAATTGGCCCTAAGTACAATTTGCTCTAAAGCGGTATATACACGATCAAAATAATCATCCAGCATTATGGTAGTGTTTGTGAAAATGTATTGAATATGTAACACAGATGATGCTGGATGAAAAAAAATGTGTATATTGAACTTGTTTTTCAAACACGTACAAGTTTTTAATTTTAAACCACATTTTAAAACGCTTCCAAAAATTGTCGGAAAAAGTAAGTATTCTTAGAATTTATCAAAGTTTACCAGTCACTACATGCAATTTGGAACGTAACAAGTGCAGAGTATAGTAAACATCATTTACAAAAAGAACAATATGAAATTTTAGAATACTACGAATAAAAAATAACCTCCGGAGTTAAACTCTAAAATTTAATACATTAAGAAAAAAATTTGGGAAATAGTTTATTTTATTATCAATCTTCATTCTTTTAAACGACTTTTTGTTTTCTTTTTCTGTTTTGAAAATAATAGCTGTGTTTGTTTGTACGTATGTATAATGTTTTTTTGCTAGTGCCTAAACTAACTAAAAATGAATTATTGATCATCCAGCATGTGTACATTAAAGCATCCAGCAGACGTACACGACTTTGACATTCAGCATTTTGATAGATCTAGTTACATTTGGGTATATATAAAATAGCCTTTATCAAAATTTAATATACTAAAGCACAATTAAAAATAGTTAGCATGTCTAAATTTTTGACAAGTGCTTTTTACATAAACTCTAAATGCATTAGTGTTCTTTTTTTATTTTTTTTGCCTTTTTTTTAATTAAATATGACCTTAAATTGCCTTTCAATGATATCCATATTGTCCCCTTCTGCCTTCAAATAATCTACATATGCCATATTACACATAAAAATTTCGGAGGTACGTAACTCCGAAACTAGTAGTTTCCGCCAAATTTTTTGCTTAGAATTGCATTTTACACCCGTAGGAAACTTTTCTCTTTAGAGTGGTGCCCGTAAAATGAATTTGTTTCAGATGCCATACTAAAATAAATTTAATGCAATATATGTCATTTTAAGTTATAACCTGTTTTTTCAAACGGTACTTCTTAGCACCGCCAAAGGTTCTAAAAAAGGATGATATATTTCCTGATTTACAAATGGTCCTTTTCAATTCCACTTAAATTAAAAAGAAAATTATTTTGTTCCGTTATTTTTGGCTGGCATAGCAATGTAATTTTATTTAACAAATTAATAAACATATGGGTGTGTGTTTACAAAACAAATAACAACTTACAAATTGTACACAACGTTTAAATATTATTCCACATTATTTAAAATACAATCAGGTTCATGTTACAAATACTTAAAAATAGTATTAATTTTCATGTTCTATGGCTCAAAAGTTTTCAAGTCATTTTAAAATTAGTTGCATTACGATACCCCATCATTACAGGCATTGCGAAGGGCGCCACCGGTTTTGGACTCGTCTACTTCAACCAAACCCATGCCATAACTACCAGCTACAGCTTAACGTACAAATACAAAATTATTTTACGTGCTAGAAAATCAGCATAAAAAGCTTTCAATATTTCTTTTGTTCAAACTGATTAAAAACCGATAATAAACATGCGTATAAAATCATCAGTTAATAATTCATTAAAATTTGTTTGTCCTGCTATTAAATTATTTAACATATCGGTCAATATTTTGAAGTTTATATTTGTAATAATTTCGCAGGTTTTTCAGTCCAGGCTCTGCAAAATGACACCTATGATTTTCTGCTTTTTGCCTCCTTTCCTTTGCGTGATTTTGCCCCTGCAGAAGATTTTCCGACAGGGTGCTGTATAAGCAGCTGTCGTATCTTCTTCATCAACCCCATTGCCGAGCATACGCCAACATTACCATTGATGAACACAGAATACCATTTCATAAACCAAATTTGGACATATTTAACAATAAATTTGCGATCTTTCTCCAAAGTTTCTGGATTGTACACCTTGCCAATAGCATTTGTTTTAGTTGAAATTACTAGAAAGAACAAAATTAACAGGGAAAATAAATAAAAAATTTTCTTTAAACCTACTTTCGTCTCCAAGGGTAAATCATCCCATTTGATAGAATAGTTCAAATTTTTCTAAGCAATTTAGAAATATTCAATTATAATTGCCACCTGATCTTGTTGTTTAACGAATCGTGGATGTGATTTATCGCCGGTCTTTATGTCAACCAAACAGATGAAGGCCACTTTTTTTGTTTAGTAAAAATATCGCATTAATTTGTTAGCCACCCTTTGCAGTTTCAGTTGTCATTATTTATATGACTCAAAGGCGATGAGTTTTTTAATATCTAAAATATATCAACTCCAATGCATTTCACTACTTTTGCTAACATTGCATGCTCACGTATCTGCTCACCACGATCAAAACCGGTTTCGAATTCATCCTTTCTCACCGTAATTACTAAGACAGCCAATCAGCCTGTGCGCCACTACCAATCACATTTTACACGAAAACCTTGTGACCAGGAGCATCCAAAATGGTAAAATGGGTACGTTCTGTTTCAAAATATGAGCGACCTACCTCTACCGTTCTACTTTAATTTGTTTTTTGTCTAACATTTTCCTCCAGTAGATCAAAGCCTATCAAATTTTTCTTAATGAACGGCGTTAACACAAAAAATTTTTTTAATGGTAAAATTCTTGGCGAGTAAATTGACGAAATGAAATGAAAAAGTATGGCAACTTAGCATACAAAAATCTGAAATTTATAAGATTAATTTTAATATTTAGGATGTATATATCGCAAAAAGGACATATTAGATATAGTAAAGTAAAATGGAGAATTTCAATCGCAATAAAATTTAAAAATCTAAAAAAATGGGCTCAAAGTATCATGTCCCCAAAGTATGCGATAGATATATGAAAACTTTGAGGACTGTCCTCAAAGTATGCAAATGTCCTCAAAATATGCGATGGATTGAAAAACTGCCCTCAAACTATGCGCTGTGCATAAATATATATATATATATATATATATATATATATATATATATATATATATATATATATATATATATATAATGGGGTTTTTAAACACCCTGTCGAAAACTGAGTTAACTTTAAATTATCTTAAGGCTAACTGTTCTGCAGCAAGTGCTGAATAATACTTGGATTACCTTTCAGTGTTATCAATTAACTTTATAAACATTGCGATGTCCTATGCGGTAGTCAATTGTCCAACTCTGCATTACTTTGCAACTAACTTAAGTTAACTTTCTAAAAGTTAGCTTTCAGTTAACTTTCTGTAGCTATCTTTAACCTAACTACGTTTATGTTTATCTACTTTAGACGGTAGCTGGAAACTAACTTTTTGAACCTAACTGCAACCTAACTTTGTTTAGTTAGCAGTCATCTTTGTTTTTCAAAGTAAGATACTTAATTAAAATTTGTTAAACATATTGTTGTTATTTATAAGAAGTATCATTTATCAAAAACTTCACTACTTTATATTTACAAAAATATATTATCAAAATATAATAGTATTTGATTATTTTCAAAAAAATTACGGAACTATTTTTCAAAAAATTATATAAAAATTCACTATTATGCACATGCGTATTTATATATGTATTTATATATATTTATTATTTGTGATTCAAAATTAAATAAGAATAACGACTAACCAAACACAAGACATTTATTGTCCAGAACATGCACTTCAATTGGCTTAAATTTATTGCATATAAGTAAACTTAAAGTTGGCTATTTTTGTAGTCAGCTACGTATTGTCCGACAGGGCATATAAACAAGCACATACACATATAAAAGAAGATAAAAAAATGTTGCTTGTAAAATTAAACCAAAGACATTGCTTGAGTTTTTTTCTTTTTTACTTACCGCATTCAAAAGCACAATAAAAAAAAACTTTTCACATCGACTGCTTTTGATTTATTTACAACTGCGTTTTTTCGTAAGCATTAGCAGAATTATTACTTTATTTTAAACAGTTAAAAACTATGAAGGCAATGAAAAATAAAAAATTTACGGCTTTTGCTACTTCGACTTAAGTTATTTAGTCACAATTTTACAAAACTCAATATTGTTACGAAAATAAGATCTGGCAACCCCTGTTGTTGTTATCCGTATGAGCGTGGTGAATAAGTTAATTCAACTAATCGTGTGTGTATAGAATAATACCACAATTAGCTAACAACAGCTGAGCAACTTCAATAGCTGCGTTAGTAGAGGTGCGTGCTGTAAAACAGAAGATCGGGGGTTTGATCGCGCCTTTGGACATGCGTACAACGGAAAATAATAATTGTTATAAAGCAATTAAAAATTAACAAACAGCAGTAACAACCTTCGGGAAGGAAAAAGACAATTTTTGTGTGAAGCCATGGCAGATAATTTACTGGAGACATCTAATTCAATTAAAGAGTAACAGATAATTGTCAAGACCACCTTTTTAATAAAAAAGTAAGAACGGTAGCGGTTAGCGCAGGGGGGTGTTACAGCATAATAACAGTGTATGGCAGACGTGTGTTGTGGCTATTGGATTAAAAGGAGATGACTGGCTTGGTTAACAGGAGTAGTAGAGATGTCTGTGGATGGTTAAGGTTATTAAACAAGGCATCGAGTAGTTCATGTCTCGCCGTAGTAACACAGTAGTGTAGTGCGGATAGCTGCGTTTATAACAATAACGCATGTATAGTAAATAAGAGATCATGGTATTCACTAGACCGTAGGATCAAGAAGTATAGCCAGAGAAAGCCAAAAAGTAAGAATAAAGAATTTACAATGAGCCACAGTGGTATTTGCAACCACAAGAATTCGTACGTTTATCTAAAAACGGAAAAACGTAACAATATTTATAGAATATTGTTTTTAACAGAAGTAACATTTTTTCTCGCATGGAGAGTGTTCGCAAACTTTGAAGATTTAATTTGCTATTATTAAGGACTACATCATTTTTTGCTTTATTCAAAAAAGTAGGTTTAAAAAAAAATATTTTTACACATTTAAATTAAATTTTATTGCAGCACATTATAAAATATTATTGTACAGTAGTACAAAAATTTCAAATGCATTTGCTGCTGCACTTAGAGGCGGGTAGAGCAACGGAAGTTCAAACTTTGTATCTGTAAGACTAAATAACTTATTTTTACAATGCAAAATTTATGGTTCAATATTCAAAGATTCACTATTTAAACAAAATTAGCTTCTGTTTCATAAGGGAAAAGGTGACTTTTTGCGAGTTAATAAGAGAGACAATACTTATTTTAAATTGACTAAGATACGTAATATTTCTATGGGCGTAACTGAAATTTAAAAAAATTCCAAAAATCACAATACGTCCTTTTTTGGTTTGGATATGATTGACATCACTAATTTAATTGCTTTGTTTGGGTCAACAAAAATAATGTTGGGATATGATGTGCCTTTTAAATCTCATACTCTGCCACTGTACATATACATTATTCTCTTTCTACGTATAAGCCGTCATAAAAAAACTCAATTCATGTTATATTCTACTCTCCTTCCGGGTGTTTTCACATATTACATGCTTTTATTTCTGCTGAGTAAGTTGTTGTTGTTATTGTCACTTCTGCATATGCATGTATATATCAGTGTTGCCAGGGAAATTTAAATCAGGACTCAATATTAATATTCCGGGATGGAAAAGTGCATTTTCTCAATAAATAATATTCAATAAAATTAGATAAAGAAGGATTTTTTTAATAAATCCACTTGAGTTTTTTCTTTAAAAGATTGAGCTTCGATAGAATTTACAACTTTAATTATTTTAAAAATACTGTTATAAAAACAAATTTAAGTCTTATATACTTTACATAACTTTAACATAAAATTTCTGATAATTTTTCCGAATTATAATCCGGTACTTCTTAAAGGCTACTAAGATAAAACTTTGTTCTAAATCGGTAACGCTATGCGGAATTTCTAAAGATTCTATTTTCGGAAGTTTGAACAAAGTACTTAGTTTTCCGCACAAGATAAGTGCAGCTCTTGTTATTTCTCAGTTGAGAGAAAATCTTGCCTGAAACATTTAGCTGTTTCTTAACATAAAACAAGAAACATTTCCTGATTTCTCATCAACAAAACAGAGTAAAACTTCAGCTACATTATTATATCCTACACCACAAAAAGTTTGAAAGGGTATAACTAAGTTTGTCATTTCGTTTGTAATTTCTACAATATATATTTTTGACCCATTTAGAGCCGATGACATTTTTATGCCAAATTATATATACATATACGAATATTTGAATTTTTTAATTTCCTGTCACTCCAACATTTGTTTTTCTAATTTAGTTACTTTACTTAACTTAAATATGGTAATTTCTACAATATATATTTTTGACCCATTAAGAGCCGATGACATTTTTATGCCAAATTATATATTCATATACGAATATTTTAATTTTTTAATTTCCTGTCACTCCAACATTTGTTTTTCTAATTTTAGTTACTTCACTTAACTTAAATATGGTAAAGGGTATATAAAATTTGGGTGAGCCGAACATAGCACTCTTACTTACTTTTTGTTTGGTTCAAACTAATATTACATTTCGGATTTTAGTAGCATTTGCAAGTAACCTTTGTTATTAAAATCGAATTGACATGCTGAGAAAAACAGCTGTCAGAGAGGTACTTTATTTCGTGTCTGTTACAAAACTTAAGAAAATTTGGCCAAATATTATTGAATTATACATTTTTCGTGAAGCCTTTAAAATTTACAAAAAATGTAAAAAATGTAACCCAACGGCAACACTGGTATGTATGAAATTTTTCTCTAAATCCTGATTTTCCTATCTATGGTGCTATGCTTTTTTTTGTATGTTTGTTGACCGTGCTCGCGAACTTGTTTTTTTCTAACTGGAAACAAGAACAAATGTAAACAAATAAAGAACATAATGAAACACGTTCGCACAGCTCAATGCTGAAGTCTGTAAACCACGTGTTTTGAAATCGTTTGGGAATTTATTTTGGGAACGTAAAAATATTCTTTTTGTGTTTATTTTAGAGTAAATTTTGCCCAGAAATTGAGAGAGATTCTTTTCGTATTTGCGTTTAATCTTTATCTTTTGTATTAAGTCTTTTGTATTAAATACTTACAAATGTACATGCATTTTTATGTATAAAAACACCCTATTTCCAATTCTTCATACCAGTCAGTTCTATCTTTTTACTTATTTCAAACTTAATATTTTATTGTCTTTGTTCTTAAACTCCTTTTTTTTCTTGCTATTAATTGATTCAATTTTCTAAACTCAACGCAAAACAATTGCAGAACCTTTCACTTGCCTCTCAAATGTGATGCAACTAAAATGTTGTAAAATTTTTAAAAGATGCTTAACACGCACTAAAAAGGACATTAATTGTGAACTTGAAAATCTCTGAATGTGCCTTGGAATGTAGTTTGTACATATGTATGCATGGATTTAACACATAGATACATAATAATATAACTTTAAAAGTGTTAGTTTAAAGACTGCAAGACATAAAATGTTAACAACATTACAAAAGGTATTAACATAGTACTGTAAAATACAAGTGCAGTACTGTGAAAACCATAAGCAAGAAAAATGTTTTAAATGTATTTTAGGCAAATAAAATTTGGAGAAAATCTTAAAATCATAAGTATAAAATTTTTTTCTTAAAGTATAAAAGTAGACATATGTATATTGTGAGTTCTTATACATAGCGAAGTCGACTGAGTGATGATCGTCTACGCCGTCAAGGCACTCGATGATCTAAAGAAAATTTACATATGCCAATCGATCAGATATAGTTTCGGAAACTTTGATGCAGTGGAAAAAACACCACGCCAGCCTCTAATTTGACCGTATCTTTTTTTGAACTTTCGTTTGTATTCCTGTATTTCTATTTTTTGTGATCCAATATTAATAAAATAAAGTTGGCACAATAATCCTAAGTAAAACTTAAAATTTTCAAAAAAAAAAAAGCTTTTTTTTAATTTTATTTATTTACAATCTATTTTCACAATAATAAGTAAATTTGATTATAAAAATTAACAAAAATATAAGAACACTTAACACAGGTTAATAAGCTTCAGCAAGCTTAGTAATACAACTTATATTATATAATCGACCTTATCCTTACTGTTTCTACACCAACCATAATTCTGATCTTTTATTGGCACATTTCTTGAAATTGGTTTCTTTAAATACTTTGTAGCATTTCATAAGCTATCTTCACTATTGTTCGTAATTCCCAAATTTCTTAAGTAATGCGAGAGCTCTTCATTTTTGTATTTCGCCAATGCGTATTTTTAAGTTTTTTGTTTTGTCCTTTACGTTCCGGCCTCGTTGCCAAATTTTTCTAAGCCTTCTTTTGTTCCTTATTAGTTCTCTTACTTCTGCAGAAATAGCGAACATATTTCTCTGGGATTGTGCGGAGTAGACAAAAAGACGGCTGTATGAATAAGATTATTAAAAGATTCCACACAACCTTCTAGTTCTTCAGATGTTTGAATACTAGCATTAAGCTGTACTTTATCATCCAGCCAACTTTTAAAGACATTAATGTCTGTTTTGGGCGAAATTATTTTAATGCTTTGAGAAATTGTATGCAGAGTAGTATTGTAACAAGCAATAATAGGAATGTGGTCGGTACTAAGATCGTCATTGTCCTGAATCCGGGATAAACGAAAAAGTCCAGTAGGTCAGGCAACTTATTTGGGTCACTGGGCCAATATGTTGGTCTTCCAGTGGAAAGCGTATTGTATTTGTTTTTTAGAATGCTTTTATATATTATACGGGTACTTTGCATTAAAAACTCCACCAACTATAAACCTTGTGCCTAATTGTTTGAAAAAAAACATGCCTGGGTGAAAAATAAACTGAATGAATACATAAGTCCACGTTATTACATTTGATTTTTATACCACAAGCTTGTACGAATGGTTTAATGACTGAAGATAAAGTTTCATATTTAATGTTTGACCGTACTAAAATTGCTGAACCAGCATGTGCTTTACGACTTTCTATACTAGATGCGCTACTTCTAACTGTTTCAGCATACGACTGTGTGCCACTGTTATTTTTGTCGGTTTGATTAACATGAGAGTGACTTACTTGTGGATTTACAAATAATTGTTGGCGGTTTGGCAAAGTTGGTCTTATTAATCCATTCCGATGATTTATGGTTCTTTTCTGTTGAAGTTCTTAATAAACTTGACACCCCTTATAATTTGCTGTATGATCTTTTAGGCAATTAGCGCATTTCGCGGGAGCATTACGATCTTTAGTACATTCTACGGTTTGATGATTAAGTCATATTTTGATAGCATTGAACTAACTCTGCATTTTTTTTTTGGTGGTAAAAAAAAGCTTCTTTGAACAGAAAGGTAAAAAACAATTTCTTATCGCGAATTTTTATTTAAACTATTAAGTATGAAATTTAAACTATTTATTTAAACTATTTATTCAACCTTAATTTTGGTTACACATATATAGTGAAGTTCTATAACATTATAATACTCTTGTTTTTGATGCAAAATTTCAAAACTCAAATAGTAAATTTAATATTACTATTTTATATATTATATAAAATTCAATATACATATATATATATATATATTTTTTTTTTTTGGATGGAAAATATTTGATGGTTCTACTAAACAAGAAAATAAATATGTAAAAATTTTTAAAAAAGATGCCGATTAAATAAAGTGCACCAAAACTAATTAACCAATAGTTGAGTATGTTGTGAATATATTTGCCCTATTCACAAGCCCCCTAGTACGTGCTAAGTGCTAACAAAATACAACGGTGCTAGCTGTGTTGTTGGTAATTTTCATGCAAACATGCGATACAACACTTAGTACTTTTTTTCATATGTTTTTCAAACGTTGTATTTGTTTAAATGTTTTATGTTTAAATAAATTATTATTTTTGTGTTCATGTGTGAATTATATTAAATTAAATTGAATTAAAAGATATTTTTATTAGTTTTATTTATTTTATTTATTGATTTGACTGATTTATTAGAAAGTTGAAGTTGAAAGTTGCCAATATAAAAACTGTTCTTTAAGATTTAATATTGCTTTAATGACTCGATTTCTAATATTTTGTATGGTACCGCCATCACCTATACCAAAAAGAGATGCTACCTTACGAACATAGGCACCATTTCCTGAAGATCCCAAGCAGTAAAGTACAATTTTAAGCTGTAAGTCAATGCGTAGTTGGAGCCTTTCGCCAATTGTGTGAAAAACATCGTCATTTTTTATAAGGTTGAATATATAGGCAAATTCCTCTGGCCGTAGTCGTATCATATGAAGAAATCTGTTTTCATCAAAATATCTTAAAACCCGATTGTGCCATAATGATGATTTTGGTAGCCCTAAATGTATAATTCTGCGACTGGAGAGCAAGTACATAAGGTTCATCCTAAAAATGTCTTGAATTTCATCCTCACAGAAAAAGTTTATTAATTTACTTTTTTCTGTTTTCTCCCCCATTTGGCTTATAAATAACAAATGATGAATAGCACTTTTCTTCTTCTTATTTACTTTTTGACGTATGAAGTACAATGTACAATGGCACACTGATACAATGGTTGTTCACAAAGAAGTAAACAAAAGGTAGTATGCAATACTACCTACACCTTAGCACAGCTTGTGAATACGGCAATTATATTGTGATTTTAGAACAAATTTTCATACGGGTTTTACTTTATAAATCAAAACAAATTCTTCTTAAATGCGACCGTCAAAGTTTACTAAATTTTATAGCTTTTAATAGAATTTTGCATGGAAAATAGTTTTCAATGAAAAAATTTAATTTTTAGTGTTCAATACCTATTTATTATTAATTTAATTTTTTTAACATTCCCTTTTCACACGACATTTGAAATGACCTCTAAGTTATTTTGTATAAAACATTGACGCTATTTGTGTTATTTTATCACAATACTACTAACCTGTTTCTTATCTTTCGCAATTTTTGTAGACTCTTACAAACGAAATTAATAACTACATTATTTTTCACATCCAAAATCAATTGATTTATCAAAAAATTTTACTGCTTTTTAAAATTTAAAATTACTTTTTAGACACTTTAAATGAAACATTTTGCTATCAGTGTTCAATTGAAATTGTCTGCTATATTTACCTGTTTTTTTGATGTTTATGCACATTTCCAAATTGGATTTAGTAAGAATTTTTAATACACAATTTTGTTTGCGTTTAAAAATATTTTTTTAGGTCTTGAAATTGTTTTTAGATTAGAGAAAATAAAAAAAATGTTTGTGCAATTAAACAATTACAAATAATATACATAATATGAAAACAAATAAAAAGGTAAGCGAATCTTTTAAAAAATAGTTGAAATTCATATATGTAAATATATGTGAGAACATAAATCCTTATTATTGTGTGAATGTGAAACCATTTTTCATTTAAAGCTATCATATTATATATCAACAATAATTACTATTATAACAAAATACATCATCGCAGATGCCAAATAAACGTGTTAGAAGTTTTGGGTAAATGTTGAGTCATCCTCAATAGGAGATTATATCGTTTACTACATAAATTGATGAATATAAGAATATATAAGATATAAGAATGTATGAATATAAGAAATTATATTGTCTGGATAAATGATTCTTGAAGCCTATGTGTCAAAGATTCTTAATTATAACTTATATATAATAATCAAATATTTGATTTTTTAACCGACTTCAAAAAAAAGCTGGTTATCAATTCGGCTAATTGTTGCTTTTTTAGATTTGTGCCTGAAATTTGTTTTTGCTCCCGTGTCCCCATACAACATACATATTTTTTAAGTGTATTCTGAACTGTACGAGGGCTGCTCTATATATTTCTGGCCTAATAGTGAAAATGCGAATATTTATAATCAAAAATGGTTTTATTATTTTTCAAAGTATTCTCCAGCATGATTTATAAAGTTTTGCATGCGCTCAAACCAGTTGTCGAAGCACTTTTTCCACTCCGATTGAGACACCTCTAAAACATGGTTTTTGAACACTTCAACAGCTTTTCTGGCGACGAAAATCGTTGACCACGCATTTTTTTCTTCATGTGCGGAAACAAGAAGAAGTCATTAGGTGCCAAGTCAGGGCTGTACGGCGGATGACCCATTAATTCGACGTTTTTGCCGGTCAAAAACGCTCTGGTTTGAGCCGATGTGTGAGAGTTCGCATTGTCATGGTGAACAATGATTCGTCTTCTCGTGTTGGTTTTTCGAATTTCTCCGATGACTTCAGGCAAACAAATTGTAGTGTACCGCTCAGAAGTGACCGTCGTCCGTTACTCAAGCGGAACAGTCGCCACATGACCAGTTTTTCCGGAGAAACAGGCCTCCATTTGCTTCGAAGTGCTTCTTCCACGAACAACTTTCGTTGGATTTTGCTCGTCTTTGAAGACCCACACGGTCGATTGTTGTTTCGTTTCGGGCTCATACGCATAGATCCATGATTCGTCACCTGTGACGATCTTATAAACGTCTTTTGAAGAACCGCAATCGTATTTTTGCAACATTTCTTTGCACCAATCGACACGAGCCTTTTTTTGTGCGACTTTCAAATTGTGCCGGATCCAACGAGAACAAACCTTTTTTACGGCCAGGTGTTCATGCAGTATCGAATGTATGCTGGTGGAAGAAATGTCCAAGGATGTCTCTATCTCTCGGTATGTCGCATGTCGATCTTGCATTATGAGTTCACGCACGGCAACAATGTTCTCTGACACAACAGCCGTTTTTGGACGACCTTCACGGAATTCGTCTTTGAGCGAGCTTCGGCCACGATTAAATTCATTATACCAATTCTTCGCAGTGCTTTAGGATGGTGCTTCATCGCCATACAAAGATTTAAGTTCATCAATGCACTCTTGTCGTGATAATCCACGTCGAAAGTTGTGAAAAATGATGGCACGAATCCATTTTTTTCTATATTAATTTTTTTAAGTCACTGTAAACAACACAAATAATGGTCTTACGTCAAAACGTTTTGAGTACGATTATGCTTAAAAATGACAAACTTTCCAATGGAAATGCCAGATTGCACTTGGCAGCATTAAGTGTTGCCAGGCCAGAAATATATATAGCAGCCCTCGTATAGGGCAATTCTGTAAAATTTAAAATTACTGCTTATTACTATTGCTCCCAATAACAAAAATTTATACAAAAATAAATCTAAAAATGAAAGGGTGTCCCCACAATTGTTGTAAATCTACTTATAAGGGCCTATCTTTTGAACCGTTATAGCCAAACGCTTGCAAATTGGACAGAATGTCGATTGCTATGGCCATTATAGTAACAAGTATTAATATTAAAAATTACAAATTAAAGGGTGCCCAATAGTCAATTTAAATTTATTTTTATGGCCATACTTCTAAACAGTTGTAGATAGACGATTGAAATTTACAAAGAACCTGTATTACTAACTCCGCTATAACAACTAGTATTAAATTTGATTTTGAAATAAACGGGTGTCCCAATAGTTGATGTAATTTGGTGTATATGGCAAAACTTTTAAACCGTTATAGACAAACAGCTGAAATTTACAAGGGACCTGTTTTGCTAAGTCCTTCATAACAAGAAGCTTTTAATTTGAATTTAGAAACTAAAGGATGATCCCAAAATTAAAGTAATTTGATCCATACGGCCGACTTTTTAAACCGTTAGATACCAACACCTGAATTTTAGACAGAATATCCACTACATTATTTGGTATAATAAGAAATATAAAAATTTTAAATTATAAATTAAAGGGTTTTACAATAGTTGATATAATCTGATGTATATGGGCAAACTGTTGAACCGTTATAGACAGACGGTTAAAATTTACACACAACCTGATTGCTAAATCTACTACAACAGCAAGTATATCATTTGGAAATTAAAGGGTGACCCTTTAGTTGCTATAATTTGATGTATATTGCCAAACTATTGTACAGTTGAACAAGAATAAAGTTTGAAGGTGGAATATAAAGCTGTCCCAAAAGATAATGTAATCTAATTTATAGGCAGACAGATGAAGTCTGTTTTGAAGTCGTTTTTTTTTGTGCATATTATGATATTTTACTTTAAATATTTAATGTTTACCAATATGAAAATTTATTATTCAGAATCTTTTAAAATTTAATTTACTTTATTCGTGCTTGATTCCTTTAAATATAAATATTTCATGATATTCTCATGAAATATTTATTATTTTAAACTAAACTAAAGGAATCAAGTACGAATAAAGTAAATTAAATTTAAAAGATTCCGAATAATAAATTTTCATATTGATGTATTTGCATGTGCACTTTGCTGATTAATAAAAATTGTTTTTCAATTTTTATTTTTATTTTTTCATTGAATCTTTCAAATACATATGAATGGTTCCCAATGGGATCCCTTATGTAAAAAAATGAAAGAAAAAATAAAAATAGTTACTAAATGTTTGCTGTGTTTTTGTATAGAACTTTTTTGAGTTGTTATTGTCTTTTGTCTTGTTGATTCAATGGAGTTCTCATTTAATCAATTAGGGTTTTGATATAAGACTTTCTGTTTTTCTATACAAAATTTGGGTAAAATCCACTGACGAGCTATTTGAGCAGTAGTGAAATGGCCATATGGATATGCTTTCTCCGCAGTAATACATTTCATTTTTTAGTTTAGTTTAAAATAATAAATATTTCATGAGAATATCATGAAATATTTATATTTAAAGGAATCAAGCACGAATAAAGTAAATTAAAAAATTTAATGTTTACATTTGAACAAAATTAATTTTAGATTTAACCATGTTATTGTCAGGCTAGACAACAATATAGTTGCAAGACAAGCTATATTATTAATTAAAGTAACAATGCTATGTTTTGTTAACAACCATATAATACAACCATTATATGTTGCCCTTAGATTATGGTTACTTTAACCATGTTTTTTCTTTGCGTGTATGTATGATAATCTCCTTATATATTAAATCACTTTTAATTCTTATTAATAAATATAAGTTTTTATAAAAATTGATGTTTTTATGCACGTTAAATAAAAGTATCCGTACATTATATTGCAACGATAAATCCAATTTTACTCAACAAAATAACAGTTAAAAAAAACAAATTTCTTAAAAAAGATGTTAATACAACAAATATAATATGCTCTTGTGTGTTTTCTACTCACATCTTGACATTTTAAGACGTCTTAAACATTTTAAGACGCCTTTTTTTATTAAGACATATTAAGACATCAAGAAAATTTTTTAATACATTTAAGAAAGCATTTGTTTTTATTTCTACAGTATTTGACAGTACTTGCTCGTCGCAACTTTACTTCAGCAAACTAGTTAAATAATTCTTGCAAAAAAAGCCGACTTAAAAGCAGAAATTACATTACCTATTGAATCACCCTTATATTCCATCCCCAAGTATAAAGTATTTGTTATAGCAGACTTAGCAGTACAGCTCCATGCTAGCTTCAACCGTCTGTCTACAACTGTTCAACAGTTTTGCAATATATATGAAATTACAAATTATAATTTTATACTTGCTGTTGTAGTAGACTTAGCAAACAGCTTCTTCGTAAATTTCAACTGTCTGTCTATAACACTTCAACAGTTTGGCAATATACATCAAATTTTATCGACACCCTTTAATTTAAAATATTAATATACCAAACAAAGTAATGGACAATCTGCCTAATTTTCAAGTGTTTAAAAAATACGGTTTATGTAGGTCAAATTACATTCATTTTGGGAAAACCCTTAAATTTTTAAATTCAAATTACAAACTTGTTGTTTATGCGGATTTAAAGACACAGGTCCCTTAAAAGCTTTTACAGTCTGTCTATAACGCTTCAAAAGTTTGGCCACATACATCAAATTACATTAACTATTGGGACAACTTTTTATTTCCAAATCAAAATTCTTACTTGATGTTTTTTTCACTTGATGTTTTTTTTTTTTAATTTTTAATTCTCTGTCACCGCAATATTTGCTTTTTTGATTGGAGTTACTTCACTACACCAGATTTACATAGATGGTGAAGGATAAATAAGATTCGGCATAGCCGAATATAGCACTCTTACTTGTTTTTTTTTATATGGTTTTTGAAATTTGGCTTTTACTGCGAGAATTAATGAATTCGCCTTCGCGACTGCCTAGTATTATTTTTTGCCATTGGGAGCTATAGAGAAACGCTGTTTTTTTTTTTTTAATTTTAAAGTACAGTACACGTAAAAACATGTATCTTGTGGGATCAGAATTTAATTTTCAAGACAAATCTGTAAGCGTGACCTTTCAAATAAAAAAGAAACTTTCAAAATCGATCTATAAATGACTGAGTTATGGAAGCACAAATATTAAAAAAGCTGCATTCAGTAGAATTGATATCCTTCTATCTTTTTTTGAAGTTATGTGCAGAGAAATTAATCGTATTAGAACCGAAGGCATTTTCGATTTTTAGCATATTTTCGTTTTATCAAAAATTGCTCAAATATTCTTTATTATACCCTAAGTTTATCATTCCGTTTGTAATTTCTACAATATCAATTTCCGACCACATAAAGTACATATATTCTGACGCATTGCGAAGTCGATTGAGCAATGTCCTTCTGTCCGTCCGTAATTTTTTCATATCTTTTGGAATGAATAAATGAAGTAACTCAAATAAAAAAAAATATATGGACCGATAGATAATAAAAAAATAAAAAAAAAAATTAGTTAAAAACTGTAGCGCTCGCCCATATTTTCCGAGTTACGGGCCTCTGGAATTGTCAAATTTTTTTTAAATATCAATATGCCTATCATTTAAAAGCTTTTGAAAATATCTTTAAGGAAATACTAAAATTGTTTAAAAATGCTTAACCCATTAAGAGCCGATGTCATTTTTATGTTAAATTCTATACGTAGTACTTAAAATTTTTTCTTATTTTTTACTTTCTGTCACCCCAATATTTACTTTTTTTATAAGAGTTACCTTACTAAACTAGATTAACATAAATAGTGAAGAGTATATAAGATTCGGCATGGCCTCATATAGTATTCTTACTTGTTTGATAATCGTTTTTACATTTTTCTTTGTTTTTATTTTTCGACGTTATTGCCCGAAAATAGGCTCTAATATGTGGTTCAGTATGTTTTGATAAATAACTTTAAAGTTTATAGAAAGTTCACAAAAATATATTCATTTTAAACGTGAGATGAAGAACTGCATTGTGAATGAGTAGTTTTTTTTTTTCTTTGGATACATACATTATTTGCTTCTTGTTGAATTGTGTATCTCTTTTGCAGCTACAAGTACCTAAAATTCCAAGTATCATAGGAATTTCTTATCGGAGCAAAATATAGGCTAAAAGTCTTTTTTGACAGGGAGCCTTAAAGGAACAAGTTTATTACTTTTTTTTTACAAAGTACACGACCAAAATGTATTTTAGAGCGTAATATAAGTACCCAGCTTAAAATAAGATATCACCTTAAAGAATACTTGGCATATAATGACTTTCTTTTGTGATAGCCATATTTTCTTGCTCGCTTACAAAACAATTTACATTAGTTCGTAAAAGGAAGTAATACTTGAACTAGTTCTATAAGTTACAAGAGAATACCCTTAAATACACCATTATTTCCTACAATAATTAATGTAATCAATTCTCAGTAATTGATTATAATAGTCGAGTGCTGGTTAAAATCACAAGTTGGAAAATACTTCCGCCAAAAATGCTTAATTTCACACTCGATTACCTTTTTAAAATTTTAAATTAAGGTCCATTTCGTAAAATTTTCTAATTAGTTTCTTTAAATAAATAAGTTAGAAATAGAGCGTATGGCAACATCTTGTTGTTGCAGCATGTCTTTCGCTTTAAACACTAAACAGTAACTTTAAAGTTGTAACGCTTTATTATCATATAGAAGACGTATAAAAAAAAAAGATTTTATTAATAATTGGGGACCTAAATATGACATATTGGCTTTTTCTATTTTTTTTTATTAATACGAGTACAATATTTGAAAATAGTTGCTTTTATAAAAATATATTTAAATTAAAAATGCGAATGCTAACTTAAGTCTAACTGAATTTTGAATTGCTCCCATTTGGCTTTTATTATTCAATAGTATAGTTCTGCAGTTATTGACAAATATAAAATATAATATAGGATTAAATATTTGTGTAGCGGTCCTTAGTTTTATTTGGATTTAATTAAATTCTTTTAGATCTAAAGTTTCATTCGATTATTCGGTATAATATAATATTTACAAACTATCCAATTGAGTCACAACTATTTACAAAGTGGAAATAATCGAATTGCGTATTTTCTCGTGTTTAAATGTTAAAAATTAAAAAAAAGCAATAGTTAAATATTAACAAATTAGCACTATTAGCTATAGTGATACTTTCAATAAATAACAACGAAATCGAATTGTTATTGCTTTTCAAAAAAAAAAAAAAAAACAAATCTGCAGAAGCATGATAAGTCATATATGCTTAACATTTGTGGAATTAATGTTACTTCCCCTCCAATGTGTGGTGAATTTTACATAATATAAAACTTTAAGGACAATCAGGAGAAATCAATTTAAAGCTTAATTAGAATTTTTTACATAAAATTTTATTTTTTTAAAAGCCTTTAAACAGTAATTGTTGAATAATAGCAGCAGAGCATTTCCACCTTTATCAATTTATAGCACAATGACGCCATAATAAATTTGTAATAGATTAATAGAGTATTTTATGGTACAATAATTCAGCGATAACTAATTTGTAAGAGAGTAACACTGAATAAGTTGCACTCGCAGCTATGAAATATGCTATAAATAAGCATTAATTTAAGCTATATTTTGTACAAAGAAGCTTTTCTAAAATTGATAATAAAAGGCAAAAGCTTTTTGAATGCCACAAACTTTTTAATTCATTTACTACAAACATGTGCGCATCATATCCAATCTCACGTTCCAATAATGTTAGTTTGTATAAAGGCCTGTTGTTTTACCTAAAATCGTAACCACTAGCAACAACATTAGAGAGTATTTAAAACACTTACTAAATTTTTAGGTGGTTCACGAGCAGATTTTCTTTCTAACAAGGATCGAAAAATTGCGGATGATGAAAATACCAACTCCACATCTTTGTGCAATTGATTGTTGAGATTGGCAAGAACATAATTATATATAAGAAGATTTACATGATTGAAAGATATTTTCGATGATAGCTAAAGTTAATCCTATACAGCTAAAAGCGATATAAAAAATTCGATTATAAAAATTCATGTAGTGAATCTTGACCTAACGAAAGCTGCAGGTCTCTAATGAGAACTAAACGAAATGCCCATTTATTGTGAAAACATAAAGGCTGATAATGTCTGGTGAAATGTGCAACATCACAATTAATGAAACAAATAGAAAAGCAGAGAGGAGAATCTGATTTGTAAAACTGTAGCGAAAGGCTAATTTGATAATCATTTGATTTAGTTTTGCTGAGTGGCACGAATACAACGTCACATTCGACGTGTGATTTTGCAATGATTGTTCTTAAGTATCTGCATTAGATGAGTTATTAAAGAAGGTTAATAATTGGATACAAGTAATTTAAGCGTTTCCAAATGTTGAATAGAAAAGAAAATTAATTATTATGTAGTAAATGATGTGGTGAAGGCAAACGTATAATAGATGAAATAATTAAGGCACCCGTTTATTATAACAAGAAATCTGCGGTACAAACTCTATTGAAGCCTTAGGTAGGGAGGATAGTAACAAAAAAATTACAGAGTGAAACTTTCACGACTAGATAATTAAAGGAAACAACGAGATTATAGCGCATTCGGGTCTAATTTGCTTCCATGTTTTCTAAGCAAAAATCATCAAGTTGTGTGATTTTCACTCAAGTAAGAAGGTGTTGTAGCATTCGCAGCTTAGCAAATTGGTAAAATTAAATGTTTATAACTGAATAAAAGAATAAATTAGGTGCCACAGTATGTTCGATTAAAAGCAGACGGCCATTTGCAATCAAAAGAAACCCACGTATGAAAACTCTACGTTTAAAAAGAAAAGTTTAAATACAATCTTTATCTTTCACTAAGAATCGGCAGTTTAATGAAATTTAAAATCTAAAAATTTAATGTCCCAGCAGCAGCACCAAAAAATTCATAGAAATCATAAACATTCAAAAAATATCAAAACAAAACATTGACATCTTTGTTATGTCCGTCAGTGTTCGGGTTGAAATTAAGTTTGACACAAGGCACAAGATGAGCAAAAGATTATTTAAATACGCTAATCGATCGGACATAGTTTCGAAAATGTACTATTACATATAAAGAGCGATAGAGAATTAAAAATAAAAAAAAGGTCGAGCGAGTTATGGGCCTTTAAACTTTCCATAGAAAAGTACGATTGTGCAACATATTTTTGTTTTTTAATATCATTTAAAAGACTTCAATCTTTAAGGAAATGCTCAACCCATTAAGAGCTGATGACATTTTTATGTAAAATTATATATATGTATGTAATTCTTAATATTTTTCTTATTTTTTAACTGTCTGTCACAGCATTTTTGTATTTTTTGATTGAAGTTACTTTACTAAACTAGATTTGCATATAATATGAAGGGTATATAAGATTCGGCATAGTACTCTTACTTGATTTTAATTATAATTGTTTTAACTATTGGTAATGGAATCTTAATGAAATCGTTTTATTACTAATTACAATTGGATATAAATAATTGTTTTCATGAAGCACAAATTTATCGCAGTAGTTAAAAAAACTAAGAACAAAACAAATAACCTTAATACTTATGGAGATGTATCTATATTTAAATTTTTTTAATAATTTATAAATTTTAAGTGAAATGTATTATATGTTTTAACTAACAAAAAAATATATTTTTATAGGTTTAATTTTTTCTAAGAATGTTAAAAGTAACATAATTTGTGTGATAAAAATGCCATTCTATAGTTGTGCTCTACTACACTTTAAGGTGTTTTAAGACAAGGAGTGCCTTTTATTAATAGTGAGCCTTTAAAACCATTTAATCATTAGTGATTAATAATGACTTCGTTTTGTAACTAGCTATCAAAGACACCTTTTCATTAAACAGCGTTACTATTAGTGATAAGCAATAGTTAAAATAATTAAAATAGAAAATCATTAATATTGTTAACCATTCAATGCTAATGAAATTGACAATTAATTAGTCCATCTAATTAATTACTTCCATGTATAGTATATAACAGTTCAATGTATATTAACGTACGCTTCACTGCGTGTGAGCTGTTAATTTAATAACGAAAAAGAGATAAGTGAAATTAGAAAACTAGCTTTTACTTTCCAATATTATGTTTTATGAAAACATATTTTAAACATAAATATTTCATATTTCAAACATAAGTAGCTGACTAGCTTTTACTTTCCAATATTATGTTTTATGAAAACATATTTTAAACATAAATATTTCATATTTCAAACATAAGTAGCTGACGTATGGGTAACCATTAGTACGAATTGAAAATATTTGAATTTGGGATTTCGTTTGGCAACTAATCGTTTTTCGGCTGCACTTTATGTTAAAATTTAGACATACGTCAGAGGCTTGGTCAACCAATCTTAAGCTTGTCGAACTCTTTTAGACTGATATCTATCTAATAAAGCTGTTTATAAGGTCTAAAAATATTAACCTTAACTACTTTAAATTATAAAAGCAACCCTTAGAGAGATATTTAGAAAATACAAGGTGCTGTATGCAGTGTTGCCAGTTTTAGTGACAAAATCTGTTTCATAAATATCTGCGTAGTTAGGGTCTCTAAATCTATTAAAAACTTTTTTAACTGCAAGAAATTAAATTTGGAAATTGACACTAAGCTTAAAAAATAAAGGGTGTTTTTTATAGACGTATAGAACTTTAAGTTGGCATCACTTTTTTAACTGGCGGCCATTTTGTCAGCTGTCAAGTGATTAATATTTAGTTTGGTTTGCCATTTCATCATGAATAGGTTGACAAAAGAACAACGCTTGCAAATCGTGCAAATTTATTTCGAAAATAATGGTTCAGTTCGCGAAGTTTACCGCAAGCTCCGTCCATTTTATGGTCGACATAATCGGCCATCAGAGCAATTAATTCGGTTAACCATGGATCGTTTTCGCACTACGTTTACTCTATGTGATAATACGCATCCGCAGAGACGTCGAACAGTGCGCACCGAAGAAACAATTGCCGCTGTAGAGCAAAGTGTTGAAGAGGACCCGAATGAATCGATTCGCCACCGTGCACAGCAATTAGAGCTTTGTCCATCAACTTTATGGAAGATTTTGCGCAAAGATCTTGGCTTGCGACCTTACAAGATCCAGCTTGTGCAAGAATTAAAGCCGCGAGACCATGCAATGCGTCGTGATTTTGGTGTATGGGCCGAAAATGAGATTGATCTCGATGCTGATTTTCATAGCAAAATTTTGTTCAGTGATGAGGCTCATTTTTGGTTGAATGGCTACGTCAACATGCAAAATTGCCGCATTTGGAGTGAAGGGAATCCACATGAGACCCTTGAAACGCCATTACATGCACAAAAACTGACTGTTTGGTGTGCTCTATGGGCTGGTGGAGTCATTGGGCCATACTTCTTCCGAAATAATGCTGGAGAGTCAGTTACCGTTAATGGAGACCGGTATAGAGCCATGATAACCGACTATTTTGTTCCTCAATTGGATGGCATGAATGTGCATGAGTTGTGGTTCCAACAAGACGGCGCTACATGCCACACAGCGCACGTTACAATCGATTTATTGAAGGAAACATTCGATGAGCGCATAATTTCGCGGAATGGAGCTGTCAATTGGCCACCAAGATCGTGCGATTTGACACCATTGGATTATTTTCTTTGGGGATATGTGAAGTCGCTCGTCGAGCCAGCCGCGGCGGCCACATGCCCGAAATCATATTTAAACATTAATGGCATAAAATTATCCTTCCAATAAAGCCAAATTGATGGACATTAAAACGATTTTCTTGTGTTTTATTTCAATTCGAAGTTCTATACGTCTATAAAAAACACCCTGTATTTGGGTTTGCTGGAAGTCGACCAAGCATTTCTTTTAGCAATTTTCTTAAATATAGAAAACAATTTTGTTTTAAAATTAACGTATCGTACAGTCTTGTTCAATTCAGTTTAAAATTTTGTGCAAAACTCAATACTGTCCATATTCAAAAATGAATTTTTTAAATGTTTTTCCATTTTTAATTTTTTATCAAATTATCGCTATTTTCGCTATTCAATTTTTTTTACTGTCGATGCCTTTTCTCATTTAATAATTTAACAATTTTGATTTTTTTATCTCACTGCCTTTTTCTTTAAGCGCCTTTACCGCTTGACTTTTAATTCTAAAATTAATATATATTTGTGATACTAGTCATATAAAAAGCTACGTACAAATATAGGAGTCAAAGCGTAGTTCGTTGATACGCCAAAATACATGCGTTTGTAGTCAACCTTAAAATAAAGCTGCCAGGTTTTTTTATCTCCTTTAAATGCAATGTTATCATAGAGAAATTAATAAAAAAAAAAATAGCCAAAGATTTTGGAAAGTATTTTAAATTCTGGCAAGAACATCGTTTCTCGCCATTAAAAATTTTTATCGCCAAAGACAATTTTTTCCGCCACGTTTGAGAAGAAATCGTCGTAACTGAAAACACTGTCTGTATGTCAAGCATAAGAAGTAAGGGGTGTTCCCATAAGGGCGCTCCTAGCAAGAAATTAGTGAGCAAACCAAATGCATACAAAATTATACACAAATTTGCCATAATTTTAGACTCAGCGGTGTTGCCCTTCTAGCGCTTCTGTATTAAATTTGAATGAAATTTTTTTGTAGATTAAAATTAATTTTTGACTTGTTTAAAAAAGTACAAAATACAGCTCATGAAGAGTTTTGTAATTACCTGTTCTTAGTATGATACAATATTTATTATTTTAAAAGAATCCATGACAACGCTGTTTCCTACAGACATTACATGTATACCAAAGTTTTTATAATTGTTTCAATTTTGCCATTAATAATGTGATAAAACTTTGTTATACGCAACGATGATTATTTTTATCATCAATGAATGTCAAATGAACGAATAAAAGACTGTTGTTGTTCTTGTAGGGTGTTTTGACGTATATGGCCCTATCTTTTGAACCGCAACAGATATAATCTTGAAATTTATACGTTGAATCATAGACCTGACTTTCTAATGTATTTTTGACTCGTATTAGATTGACACTTGACAGTTACTCAGAGTACATATAACCATACCCGTTAAAAAATAACAAATAAATAGAAATAAAAAATTTAAGAAATAGGCGTTTTATATTTATGGGTTTTTCTTTAAAATCGTATTACGCAGCAAGAAAAGTGTATTTTTCACATTTCCCTTGATCCTTTTTTTTTGAAAACTTTCGGTTATAGATTACAAACCCATAAAGTATAAATATTCTGAGTTCTTATCCATAGCAAAGTCAATTGAGCGATGTCCGTCCGTCGATCGCTCCGCGTTTTGCCAAGGCACTAGATCAGCAGAAAATATTTAAATACGCCATCAATTAGACATGGTTGCAAACGATTTGGTATTGAAAATCATCAAAATCGGTCAATGTCCTTCGAGGTAGCGGGCAAAACACCACGCCTGAATCTAATTTTTCAATATCATTTTCCATAGTGAGTCTCTTTTAAAGCTTCAGCAAATTTTATTGCGTTCCTAAAGTTGCTTTCAGACGACATGTTTTTATACCCTTCAACATAAAAAGTTAAAAAGGGTATATGTGTATAAGTTTTTCATTCCGTGTGTAATTTCTACAACATCCATTTTCGACCCCATAAAGTGTATATATTCTGACTTCTTATGCATGGAGCATACCTCTAATTTTTTCAAGTCATTTGGAACAATAAAGTAACTCCAATCAAAGAAACAAATATATAGAGCAATAGAGAATTTAAAAATAAGAAACAAATATAAAGAGAAAAAATCGGCGCTCGTCCACATTTTTCAAATTTTGTCCTCTGTCACCTCAATATTTGCTTTCTTGATTAAAGTTATTTCACTATATATATAGTAAAGCGTATATAAGATACGGCATAGCAGAATGTAGCACTTTTACTTGATTTTTATTTGAACTGATTATAAAAACTGATCAAAAAATATAAAAATTAAGGATAACACGCAAAACGCAACAGCTTTAAAAGATTTATCTTCAATATATCTTGCGTTACGTTAAAGATATGCCGCGAAAACAAGAAAATTCAATTGTGAAATTAAAGTTCAATAAGCAGATTTCTAATTCTTAAGCCTCAACAATTCTCTGCAACCGAGAACCTACGAGTATTGTCGAGTTATTCTGACTGGTGGGAGTAAACAATTTTGTGCACAAACATTAAAGTTCTTAAGACAAGCATGTTTTCAAAACTGACACCAAACAACAGTGAGGAAAACGCAGACAGTCTATAGTGTCTTCTGAGAACATTAGCATAACGTTGGATTTTATTTTTATTAAATTAGGATTTGAACTGTGAATATTATAAATGAATGAAATTATTTTAGCTTTAGTTCATTTTTCAATTTCTAAAAATCTTTTTTAAAAAGAAAAATTATTTTTACAAATGTATGCGGACGTTTTTCAAAGAAAACAAGAAAAATTACACGCTTGCATAATGTAATGCTGCACTCTGTGGACTGATACGCGCTCTATCAGCATTCTTCGCATCTATCTACCTTAGTTGTGTAATTATAAACATCATCTATTTAACCAACTAACTTTGTAAATAATAAAGGGCTGCACAAGCATAAGAAAAATGTCTTATAAGCAATCAGGTAAATTTCAAGTAGTGTGTGTATAGAACACTCTCATTTTCAAACACATACTTCCAAACACAAATGTTTTGCTTTGCCACCAAAATAGAGATTACAAAACAAAAGTGTTTTAGAACAGTGATGCGCAAAATATAAAATGTATTTGTATTGGTGAGATATATAAAAATACACTATGAGAAAAGTTGTTTAATAAGAAAACGGTGTTAGTTAGTAATATTAAAAAATATTGCACATAAGCAAATAATATTAATTTAAAGTATTTTAAATTTAAGTAAAAAAAATTTAGCATAAACAAAATTTAGTAGAATTATGTTATAAAATCATTTTCATCTCTTAAACGTAAAAAAATTGATTAATGAAAAAAATGCTGTTACTTGGTAACATTGTAAAATAGTGCACATAAGCAATTAAATTAAAGTTTAATTTAAATTCAAGTAAAAATTCTAATTCTTAAATGTAAGAAAAGTTGCTTAGTAAAAAAAAATGTTACTTGGTAACAGTAAAAAACTAAAGTATTTTGAATACAAGTAAAAATTCTTATTAAAGAAAAATTATAATAAAAAAATCGCAGAAAAATTATATATGAACTATTCTATTTTCATTTTTTTTTTTTTGCAATTTCGAATGAGCATAATATTTTTTAAGTTAACCGAGTTAACTCTGTTCCTTCGTTCCTTCGTTCCTTCGTACTTTGAAGTTCTAAATTCAATTTATTTTAAATAGCGGCTAAATCAGCTAAAATTGCAAGATCTAAGTTAAATTCTTTTTTAATTCTTTAATATTAAATGTATTATGAAAAGTTCCAAAATGCTTTTTTAAAGTATCCTCTCTCTTTTTTTTAATGTTTTATAACATAAAAGGCATTGTATACCGTCAAAAGCATTTTCAATCCTAAAGTATTTTTGAAATATCATACTTCCCTTTTTTGCTGTAAAAAATTAAAAACTTTTTCTTTCAGTGTGTCAAAAGAAAAAATTCATACATCCACACACATGTGCGTTCGTCGATATTAAATCGGCTACTAAACAAAAGAGCATAAGAATGTGTGTAAATTATTTTTCCACAATTGTGGTATGGCTTGCGCATCACTGTTTTAGAACAACATTGAAGTAAAACATAACAGAACTAGAACAAAAATGATATAGAATATCACAACAAGTAGAACATTCAAAACATGCTTGAAGTTTTTGATAGCAGAATTAGGCGAAAGAGAAGGTGTGATATGAGGTGTCGTCAACTTTAAGATTTGAAAACGCATAAAAATGGAGATAAAAACATTATAATATCTGTTTTATTTAAAATGTTAATTGAATTACTTTTTCAAAAAAACGAATAGTAATAAAACTTAACAAAAATAAAAAAATTGCCTGTATTCGATCGTACTAAATAATATATTTTTTTTATAAATTCTATACAACAAATTTTAAAAATGGTTCAGCAATTGATAGTAAGGAATTAAAATTTATAACACGTGGTTCAGTATCTATCCTTTTATAAATTTTTTTTAAATTAATTTTTTATCCGAAGTTTCATATTGTCATACTAAAAATATAACAATAAAACAGCCTGTAATAAAAAAAAAACATATTTGCATGTTTGCCTAGGTATCATTTCTATATTGTATAAAAATATTTTCTTTCAACAGCCTTAAATCCCATTATTTAACAACACTGCTTTATTTTCGTGAGAATTCTTGTATATGTTCAAGTGCACTCGATGTTTCTACTATGATTTACCGTTTTTTTACTTCATTGTCGTCTTTTGTTTTGATGTTCTACTCTGTTTTAAAACACAAGCACTAACAAAGCTGTAAAGAGAACTTTTCGAATGGTACTTGTTTTGTTTTAGTGAGAGCCATGTTTTGTTATGCTTGTTTTGATATTTATATTTACACTGAAATTCTGTTTTTGGAAGTAGTGTACAGTAGAACATAGAACTTTTAAAACATTTTGTGCAGCTCTTTAGTAAATAAGAATTCGAGATATATTTATATTAATTTGTTTAGACGAAATTGACAAACAAACCAACGAATTCATTTACTGTTCTCTCTGTATTTCGTCTTGCGCATTTGTTTTTTCTTTTGTTCCAAGCGATTCATTTATAATATTAACAGCTCAAAGACGCACGGCACAGCTTACGTACATTCATGCTTAACTCATAACATAACATTGAGTCCTGCTGAACTCTTATTTGAGTTTCAAGGAATTGGTGCCTTTTGCAAAGATACGTTGACAGTGACTGGCTTGCAGTCTCACATAGTGGTATTTTGCCAATCTAGCCGGACATTACATTTTTTTTGCTTCATATTGACTCTAAATATATACTAAGTGCCCCTAGATTAATGAAACTTGGCAGAAAAATATATTATGGTCATAGGCTTTTAAAGCTAGAAAACAATAAAATCGGACAATGGAGAAAACAGTTCCCCTAAAAAGAACTAATCCTACCTCTGAAATATGCAAGTTTTTTTTTAATTTACCCGTTATTTTGTTTAAAACTTTTAAAGTAAAAAAATGTTTAAAAACTTAAAGTTGGACACAAGAGATTCTCATATGCCGTTTTAACCCAGCCCCTAAAATATTATTTAAAAACGAATTTAATTCTTAAATGAAAAGGATTACATACGCCTTAGTTATACATACAAATTCATTTATATGGGCAGGGGGAGGAATAGAACGCAAGAAGTTCGTTTAAGCTGAAAGTCCATAGCATGTATTTTATGCGTATACGCTTTATAGTGTCTGTTAAGAAATTTGAATCAATGTAACTATATGTGACAAGTTACACAGCATAAAGCGTAAAAGGCATTAACGCGTAGAACGAAAAAAGTTCGTTTACTTTCTACTTTTCTACGCTTCACAACGCCATGAAAATATGTCAGCTGTTTCTGATAACTAAGGATGGTAACTTATATTTTATTATCAATGGTATCGATAAATATTGTTATGTTAATCATCACTTTTTTTGTTTTAGAGAGCCTTTTTAATAAAAAAAAAACCCTTTTTTAGCAAAGTTTAATAATAAATTCAGAAAAAAATACGTAATTATTAATAATTTACAACAACTCGTTCCTCAACAAAACTAGGGTTTTTGCTATCGATTACTTTTACATACTGAGTTTCATCTCTAGTGTGTTTATTTATTTTATAAAGTTTTTAATACAAATGCAATGAAAGAAAAACCAATAAACGGGGTAAAAAAATTTTATACAACAAAAGCTCTCTTCTATATAGAAATAAGTTTAAGAGAGCAGCTGCCTGGAGTTGCATAAGTGAAGAGTTAAAAACTATTTTCCAAAAATGATTTTTTTAGACAAAAATATTTACACTACAGCTGATCAAAACAAAAACTTGTTACATAAAAAGCGTCGCATGTAACTTGACGTTTAAGAAGTGTAGTAAGCGTAAAATGTATGAAAAGTGTAAAAAGCGTGTACGCATAGAACACGTTCTATGGACTTTCAGCTTTACTCAGCGAGGTATTGTTGAATGTAATCGAGTTGATTAAATTTAATTAATCTCTTTATAGAAAGCCAGGTAGGGAGACTTCTCGTAAGTGTGGGTTAATCTACAAAGATGATTTGTTTTATAATCGCTCTTTAAGAACACTTATAAATGGGTAAATTGAAAATAAAAGATTATGGAAGTTATATTCTTGTATTTAATTTTTGGGAAACTGTATGCTCACCTGATTTTAGGATAACCTTTATATATAAATGATGAGTTTAGTAATTTTCCAATGAATAATTACTATATATTTATTACTAATGTGTATTCACAAATAAACCAGTAAGTATTTATGAATATTGTATTCATATCTTTCAGATTTAAAAAATTTACATTTTAAAGTAGTTAAAATTTAAATATATTTAAGTTTCTTGGCGAGAGTACAAGGTAAGTAATAAAATGTAGGGTTTAGGATAATGACCTAACTTCAGGAGTGTAGAAAGATAAGTACTTAAGTTGAATGTTAATTTTAAGGTAAGCTGATACTAATATTGTTGTGTCCAAAGCTAGTTTGGACATTGTTTTTGTTAAAGCAACCGAATCGAATGAACCAGCGATAATTAAAAGTCTTGAGCATCTCATGCAGTTTTTTCGACAGTCAGTTTAGACATGTAAAAAAAATATCGATTTTAATTTATTACCTCATGGTGCCTAACAACTTATTTTCCTTATCTATATTATATGTTTGTTTATTAAATGTATCCCATTCGATTTATTATATAAATATTCAAAATTGCGCCTTTTTTGCGTTGCGTTGCTGTTGGTAGTAAATGTCTAGGCGGTAGCTTTTATCAACCTTATAAATATATACCTTTTATGGACTTTTTGCATGTATTGGAGATAATAGCTAAAGACTCCAACTCAACTATTCTTAATGAATCGTATTTTACAAACGACATATCAATATGTCTTATGCCTGTTAGTGCAACCATTCTAACCCACTTTTCAAACACTTCTAATACACTGTTGGTTCAATTTTTCGTTGTTAAAAAAATAAAGAGTAAAACTTTATAATCAAGTTTCTGCACACTATTTCTTCAGACATGATCTGATATATTTAACGTAGGATTTTGTGACTCGGTCGTTAACTCATTCCGTTAACTTCAAAATGCTATATGATAATATTTATACTGTAAATTGGAGTAATACATATCTTCTGACCTTTTTTGATGACCAATTGCATTTTCTTGGGGACGATATTCAACACCTTTTTGATAATCTGCTTTACTAAAAACTCGTCAACTGCACAAGAAACCTAAACCGTGATTTGCAATTGTCATTGCTCAATTAATTACTAAACTTGATCTAGCCTACTCCAGGTGAAAACAACTCAGAACTTCTGCACAGAGAAAAGAAATTCGTTATGAGAACCGAATTTGTTTCCAATCGAATTTTGTCGGCTGTGTTTATTATCTTGACTTCGGTTGTAATAAGTGAATGAATATAGCACTCACAACTATATAAAAAATTATTTTTGGGTGATTATAAAATATTATTGTGAATTAAATCAATAAAATATTTTAATATTTATTTTTATTTTAAAAGTAAATTATAAGAATAAGATTACACATTACATTTCATTTCACGAGCCATCGATTTCAGCCTACTCCTTCCTAGACGTCATGATTCCTCTTTTCCACATAGTTTCTTTAAATTTCCATCCCATACCGCACACCTTGCTGTAGCGAAGTGTATTAAACATTTAAGAGTTTTTTTTAATTTACAAATGTCTTTGTTTTTGGACTTACCTTTCAATAATATTCGAGAACTTTTTTCCACTAACATATATCTTGTATTTTTAGACTAAAATATTGATTATTTTTTCACTTTTATTATGTCAAATATTTTTCGAATTTAGGAGACACAATCGATTTTTATGACTCTAATACCCTGTTCAGACATACGTTTTAGTCCCTAATTGAATTTAATTTCCCATATAAGAAATTAATTAAAAAATTTTTCAATTAGCACTTAATTAAGTCGATTATTGATTAAGTTTACTCCAACAACCCTTGTGAAGTGTGTTCAGTTAGAGAAAATTTTATACAATGACAAAAGTAAATGCAATAAAAATGAAAAATAAAATATTTTCAAATTATATGAAATGAAAAGTTTTTGAAAATTTTATGGAAATTCAAAGCTAGCGTGCAGTCAAAACTTGATCGTACAAACTGGAAGAGTTCCATATTTCAAAGAAAAACAAGCAAACTTTCTTTTAAAGCCGAACTTCTCTTCATTCTTCCAAATTTACCAACACAAATTTCTAATGTAAAAATTAGGTCTGTTCAATAAATTTCCGGCAGAAACTAGCAAGGATAGAGTAAAATAAAAATTTAAAAACACGGGAATATTTTTTTTTTTTTTAATTTAATTTTCATAAAAAACTTCGTGCTATTTTTTATTTAATTATCCCGATTATATTAATTACCGATATTGATTATTGAGGGTCAAAGCACGTCTCGATGGCCATTTCGTTACCGCTTACTTAACTCTTCAGGAAACTTCTGACAAACATTTTAAATAAACTAGAGATTTTTGTCCAAAGAATAAAGCAAAGACAAATATCAAAGTTTAAGCAAAAACAACAATAACCAACAGTAATTCTATTTTTCTTTCTCTGCTGTATACGGTCGACTTTTTTTCGACTCTTTTATACAGTTGAAAGAGGATGAAAAATAAAATATCAAAACACTACGATAATTTATTTATATGCACAGGCACCTTGCGAATTATTTATTTAAAGACACGGGAATATTTTTTTTTAATTTAATTTTCATAAAAAACTTCGTGCTATTTTTTATTTAATTATTCCGATTATATTAATTACCGATATTGATTATTGAGGGTCAAAGCACGTCTCGATGGCCATTTCGTTACCGCTTACTTAACTCTTCAGGAAACTTCTGACAAACATTTTAAATAAACTAGAGATTTTTGTCCAAATAATAAAGCAAAGACAAATATCAAAGTTTAAGCAAAAACAACAATAACCAACAGTAATTCTATTTTTCTTTCTCTGCTGTATACGGTCGACTTTTTTTCGACTCTTTTATACAGTTGAAAGAGGATGAAAAATAAAATATCAAAACACTACGATAATTTATTTATATGCACAGGCACCTTGCGAATTATTTATTTAAAGACACGGGAATATTTTTTTTTTTTAATTTAATTTTCATAAAAAACTTCGTGCTATTTTTTATTTAATTATTCCGATTATATTAATTACCGATATTGATTATTGAGGGTCAAAGCACGTCTCGATGGCTATTTTGTTACCGCTTACTTAACTCTTCAGGAAACTTCTGACAAACATTTTAAATAAACTAGAGATTTTTGTTCAAACAATAAAGCAAAGACAAATATCAAAGTTTAAGCAAAAACAACAATAACCAACAGTAATTCTATTTTTCTTTCTCTACTGTATACGGTCGACTTTTTTTCGACTCTTTTATACAGTTGAAAGAGGATGAAACATAAAATATCAAAACACTACGATAATTTATTTATATGCACAGGCACCTTGCGAATTATTTATTTAAAGACACGGGAATATTTTTTTTTTTTTTTAATTTAATTTTCATAAAAAACTTCGTGCTATTTTTTATTTAATTATCCCGATTATATTAATTACCGATATTGATTATTGAGGGTCAAAGCACGTCTCGATGGCCATTTTGTTACCGCTTACTTAACTCTTCAGGAAACTTCTGACAAACATTTTAAATAAACTAGAGATTTTTGTACAAACAATAAAGCAAAGACAAATATCAAAGTTTAAGCAAAAACAACAATAACCAACAGCAATTCTATTTTTCTTTCTCTACTGTATACGGTCGACTTTTTTTCGACTCTTTTATACAGTTGAAAGAGGATGAAAAATAAAATATCAAAACACTACGATAATTTATTTATTGCGAAATATTTATTTAAAGACACGGGAATATTTTTTTTTTTAATTTAATTTTCATAAAAAACTTCGAGCTATTTTTTATTTAATTATCCCGATTATATTAATTACCGATATTGATTATTGAGGGTCAAAGCACGTCTCGATGGCCATTTCGTTACCGCTTACTTAACTCTTCAGGAAACTTCTGACAAACATTTTAAATAAACTAGAGATTTTTGTCCAAACAATAAAGCAAAGACAAATATCAAAGTTTAAGCAAAAACAACAATAACCAACAGTAATTCTATTTTTCTTTCTCTACTGTATACGGTCGACTTTTTTTCGACTCTTTTATACAGTTGAAAGAGGATGAAAAATAAAATATCAAAACACTACGATAATTTATTTATATGCACAGGCACCTTGCGAATTATTTATTTAAAGACACGGGAATATTTTTTTTTTTTTAATTTAATTTTCATAAAAAACTTCGTGCTATTTTTTATTTAATTATCCCGATTATATTAATTACCGATATTGATTATTGAGGGTCAAAGCACGTCTCGATGGCCATTTCGTTACCGCTTACTTAACTCTTCAGGAAACTTCTGACAAACATTTTAAATAAACTAGAGATTTTTGTCCAAACAATAAAGCAAAGACAAATATCAAAGTTTAAGCAAAAACAACAATAACCAACAGTAATTCTATTTTTCTTTCTCTACTGTATACGGTCGACTTTTTTTCAACTCTTTTATACAGTTGAAAGAGGATGAAAAATAAAATATCAAAACACTACGATAATTTATTTATATGCACAGGCACCTTGCGAATTATTTATTTAAACACACGGGAATATTTTTTTTTTTTTTTTAATTTAATTTTCATTAAAAACTTCGTGCTATTTTTTATTTAATTATCCCGATTATATTAATTACCGATATTGATTATTGAGGGTCAAAGCACGTCTCGATGGCCATTTCGTTACCGCTTACTTAACTCTTCAGGAAACTTCTGACAAACATTTTAAATAAACTAGAGATTTTTGTCCAAACAATAAAGCAAAGACAAATATCAAAGTTTAAGCAAAAACAACAATAACCAACAGTAATTCTATTTTTCTTTCTCTACTGTATACGGTCGACTTTTTTTCGACTCTTTTATACAGTTGAAAGAGGATGAAAAATAAAATATCAAAACACTACGATAATTTATTTATATGCACAAGCACCTTGCGAATTATTTATTTAAAGACACGGGAATATTTTTTTTTTAATTTAATTTTCATTAAAAACTTCGTGCTATTTTTTATTTAATTATCCCGATTATATTAATTACCGACATTGATTATTGAGGGTCAAAGCACGTCTCGATGGCCATTTCGTTACCGCTTACTTAACTCTTCAGGAAACTTCTGACAAACATTTTAAATAAACTAGAGATTTTTGTCCAAACAATAAAGCAAAGACAAATATCAAAGTTTAAGCAAAAACAACAATAACCAACAGTAATTCTATTTTTCTTTCTCTGCTGTATACGGTCGACTTTTTTTCGACTCTTTTATACAGTTGAAAGAGGATGAAAAATAAAATATCAAAACACTACGATAATTTATTTATATGCACAGGCACCTTGCGAATTATTTATTTAAAGACACGGGAATATTTTTTTTTAATTTAATTTTCATAAAAAACTTCGTGCTATTTTTTATTTAATTATTCCGATTATATTAATTACCGATATTGATTATTGAGGGTCAAAGCACGTCTCGATGGCCATTTCGTTACCGCTTACTTAACTCTTCAGGAAACTTCTGACAAACATTTTAAATAAACTAGAGATTTTTGTCCAAACAATAAAGCAAAGACAAATATCAAAGTTTAAGCAAAAACAACAATAACCAACAGTAATTCTATTTTTCTTTCTCTGCTGTATACGGTCGACTTTTTTTCGACTCTTTTATACAGTTGAAAGAGGATGAAAAATAAAATATCAAAACACTACGATAATTTATTTATATGCACAGGCACCTTGCGAATTATTTATTTAAAGACACGGGAATATTTTTTTTTTTTTTTAATTTAATTTTCATAAAAAACTTCGTGCTATTTTTTATTTAATTATCCCGATTATATTAATTACCGATATTGATTATTGAGGGTCAAAGCACGTCTCGATGGCCATTTCGTTACCGCTTACTTAACTCTTCAGGAAACTTCTGACAAACATTTTAAATAAACTAGAGATTTTTGTCCAAACAATAAAGCAAAGACAAATATCAAAGTTTAAGCAAAAACAACAATAACCAACAGCAATTCTATTTTTCTTTCTCTACTGTATACGGTCGACTTTTTTTCGACTCTTTTATACAGTTGAAAGAGGATGAAAAATAAAATATCAAAACACTACGATAATTTATTTATTGCGAATTATTTATTTAAAGACACGGGAATATTTTTTTTTTTAATTTAATTTTCATAAAAAACTTCGTGCTATTTTTTATTTAATTATCCCGATTATATTAATTACCGATATTGATTATTGAGGGTCAAAGCACGTCTCGATGGCCATTTCGTTACCGCTTACTTAACTCTTCAGGAAACTTCTGACAAACATTTTAAATAAACTAGAGATTTTTGTCCAAACAATAAAGCAAAGACAAATATCAAAGTTTAAGCAAAAACAACAATAACCAACAGTAATTCTATTTTTCTTTCTCTGCTGTATACGGTCGACTTTTTTTCGACTCTTTTATACAGTTGAAAGAGGATGAAAAATAAAATATCAAAACACTACGATAATTTATTTATTGCGAATTATTTATTTAAAGACACGGGAATATTTTTTTTTTAATTTAATTTTCATAAAAAACTTCGTGCTATTTTTTATTTAATTATCCCGATTATATTAATTACCGATATTGATTATTGAGGGTCAAAGCACGTCTCGATGGCCATTTCGTTACCGCTTACTTAACTCTTCAGGAAACTTCTGACAAACATTTTAAATAAACTAGAGATTTTTGTCCAAACAATAAAGCAAAGACAAATATCAAAGTTTAAGCAAAAACAACAATAACCAACAGTAATTCTATTTTTCTTTCTCTACTGTATACGGTCGACTTTTTTTCGACTCTTTTATACAGTTGAACGAAATGGCCATCGAGACGTTCTTTGACCCTCAACAATCAATATCGGTAATTAATATAATCGGGATAATTAAATAAAAAATAGCACGAAGTTTTTTATGAAAATTAAATTAAAAAAAAAAAAAAATATTCCCGTGTCTTTAAATAAATAATTCGCAAGGTGCCTGTGCATATAAATAAATTATCGTAGTGTTTTGATATTTTATTTTTCATCCTCTTTCAACTGTATAAAAGAGTCGAAAAAAAGTCGACCGTATACAGTAGAGAAAGAAAAATAGAATTGCTGTTGGTTATTGTTGTTTTTGCTTAAACTTTGATATTTGTCTTTGCTTTATTGTTTGGACAAAAATCTCTAGTTTATTTAAAATGTTTGTCAGAAGTTCCCTGAAGAGTTAAGTAAGCTTTAACGAAATGGCCATCGAGACGTGCTTTGACCCTCAATAATCAATATCGGTAATTAATATAATCGGGATAATTAAATAAAAAATAGCACGAAGTTTTTTATGAAAATTAAATTTAAAAAAAAAATATTCCCGTGTCTTTAAATAAATAATTCGCAAGGTGCCTGTGCATATAAATAAATTATCGTAGTGTTTTGATATTTTATTTTTCATCCTCCTTCAACTGTATAAAAGAGTCGAAAAAAAGTCGACCGTATACAGTAGAGAAAGAAAAATAGAATTACTGTTGGTTATTGTTGTTTTTGCTTAAACTTTGATATTTGTCTTTGCTTTATTGTTTGGACAAAAATCTCTAGTTTATTTAAAATGTTTGTCAGAAGTTTCCTGAAGAGTTAAGTAAGCGGTAACGAAATGGCCATCGAGACGTGCTTTGACCCTCAATAATCAATATCGGTAATTAATATAATCGGGATAATTAAATAAAAAATAGCACGAAGTTTTTTATGAAAATTAAATTAAAAAAAAAAAAAATATTCCCGTGTCTTTAAATAAATAATTCGCAAGGTGCCTGTGCATATAAATAAATTATCGTAGTGTTTTGATATTTTATTTTTCATCCTCTTTCAACTGTATAAAAGAGTCGAAAAAAAGTCGACCGTATACAGTAGAGAAAGAAAAATAGAATTACTGTTGGTTATTGTTGTTTTTGCTTAAACTTTGATATTTGTCTTTGCTTTATTGTTTGGACAAAAATCTCTAGTTTATTTAAAATGTTTGTCAGAAGTTTCCTGAAGAGTTAAGTAAGCGGTAACGAAATGGCCATCGAGACGTGCTTTGACCCTCAATAATCAATATCGGTAATTAATATAATCGGAATAATTAAATAAAAAATAGCATGAAGTTTTTTATGAAAATTAAATTAAAAAAAAAAAAATATTTCCGTGTCTTTAAATAAATAATTCGCAAGGTGCCTGTGCATATAAATAAATTATCGTAGTGTTTTGATATTTTATTTTTCATCCTCTTTCAACTGTATAAAAGAGTCGAAAAAAAGTCGACCGTATACAGCAGAGAAAGAAAAATAGAATTACTGTTGGTTATTGTTGTTTTTGCTTAAACTTTGATATTTGTCTTTGCTTTATTGTTTGGACAAAAATCTCTAGTTTATTTAAAATGTTTGTCAGAAGTTTCCTGAAGAGTTAAGTAAACGGTAACGAAATGGCCATCGAGACGTGCTTTGACTCTCAATAATCAATATCGGTATTTAATATAATCGGGATAATTAAATAAAAAATAGCACGAAGTTTTTTATGAAAATTAAATTAAAAAAAAAATATTCCCGTGTCTTTAAATAAATAATTCGCAATAAATAAATTATCGTAGTGTTTTGATATTTTATTTTTCATCCTCTTTCAACTGTATAAAAGAGTCGAAAAAAAGTCGACCGTATACAGTAGAGAAAGAAAAATAGAATTACTGTTGGTTATTGTTGTTTTTGCTTAAACTTTGATATTTGTCTTTGCTTTATTGTTTGGACAAAAATCTCTAGTTTATTTAAAATGTTTGTCAGAAGTTTCCTGAAGAGTTAAGTAAGCGGTAACGAAATGGCCATCGAGACGTGCTTTGACCCTCAATAATCAATATCGGTAATTAATATAATCGGGATAATTAAATAAAAAATAGCACGAAGTTTTTTATGAAAATTAAATTTAAAAAAAAAATATTCCCGTTTCTTTAAATAAATAATTCGCAAGGTGCTTGTGCATATAAATAAATTATCGTAGTGTTTTGATATTTTATTTTTCATCCTCCTTCAACTGTATAAAAGAGTCGAAAAAAAGTCGACCGTATACAGTAGAGAAAGAAAAATAGAATTACTGTTGGTTATTGTTGTTTTTGCTTAAACTTTGATATTTGTCTTTGCTTTATTGTTTGGACAAAAATCTCTAGTTTATTTAAAATGTTTGTCAGAAGTTTCCTGAAGAGTTAAGTAAGCGGTAACGAAATGGCCATCGAGACGTGCTTTGACCCTCAATAATCAATATCGGTAATTAATATAATCGGGATAATTAAATAAAAAATAGCACGAAGTTTTTTATGAAAATTAAATTAAAAAAAAAAAAAATATTCCCGTGTCTTTAAATAAATAATTCGCAAGGTGCCTGTGCATATAAATAAATTATCGTAGTGTTTTGATATTTTATTTTTCATCCTCTTTCAACTGTATAAAAGAGTCGAAAACAAGTCGACCGTATACAGTAGAGAAAGAAAAATAGAATTACTGTTGGTTATTGTTGTTTTTGCTTAAACTTTGATATTTGTCTTTGCTTTATTGTTTGGACAAAAATCTCTAGTTTATTTAAAATGTTTGTCAGAAGTTTCCTGAAGAGTTAAGTAAGCGGTAACGAAATGGCCATCGAGACGTGCTTTGACCCTCAATAATCAATATCGGTAATTAATATAATCGGAATAATTAAATAAAAAATAGCATGAAGTTTTTTATGAAAATTAAATTAAAAAAAAAAAAATATTTCCGTGTCTTTAAATAAATAATTCGCAAGGTGCCTGTGCATATAAATAAATTATCGTAGTGTTTTGATATTTTATTTTTCATCCTCTTTCAACTGTATAAAAGAGTCGAAAAAAAGTCGACCGTATACAGCAGAGAAAGAAAAATAGAATTACTGTTGGTTATTGTTGTTTTTGCTTAAACTTTGATATTTGTCTTTGCTTTATTGTTTGGACAAAAATCTCTAGTTTATTTAAAATGTTTGTCAGAAGTTTCCTGAAGAGTTAAGTAAGCGGTAACGAAATGGCCATCGAGACGTGCTTTGACCCTCAATAATCAATATCGGTAATTAATATAATCGGGATAATTAAATAAAAAATAGCACGAAGTTTTTTATGAAAATTAAATTAAAAAAAAAAAATATTCCCGTGTCTTTAAATAAATAATTCGCAATAAATAAATTATCGTAGTGTTTTGATATTTTATTTTTCATCCTCTTTCAACTGTATAAAAGAGTCGAAAAAAAGTCGACCGTATACAGTAGAGAAAGAAAAATAGAATTACTGTTGGTTATTGTTGTTTTTGCTTAAACTTTGATATTTGTCTTTGCTTTATTGTTTGGACAAAAATCTCTAGTTTATTTAAAATGTTTGTCAGAAGTTTCCTGAAGAGTTAAGTAAGCGGTAACGAAATGGCCATCGAGACGTGCTTTGACCCCCAATAATCAATATCGGTAATTAATATAATCGGAATAATTAAATAAAAAATAGCACGAAGTTTTTTATGAAAATTAAATTAAAAAAAAAATATTCCCGTGTCTTTAAATAAATAATTCGCAAGGTGCCTGTGCATATAAATAAATTATCGTAGTGTTTTGATATTTTATTTTTCATCCTCTTTCAACTGTATAAAAGAGTCGAAAAAAAGTCGACCGTATACAGCAGAGAAAGAAAAATAGAATTACTGTTGGTTATTGTTGTTTTTGCTTAAACTTTGATATTTGTCTTTGCTTTATTGTTTGGACAAAAATCTCTAGTTTATTTAAAATGTTTGTCAGAAGTTTCCTGAAGAGTTAAGTAAGCGGTAACGAAATGGCCATCGAGACGTGCTTTGACCCTCAATAATCAATATCGGTAATTAATATAATCGGGATAATTAAATAAAAAATAGCACGAAGTTTTTAATGAAAATTAAATTAAAAAAAAAAAAAAAATATTCCCGTGTCTTTAAATAAATAATTCGCAATAAATAAATTATCGTAGTGTTTTGATATTTTATTTTTCATCCTCTTTCAACTGTATAAAAGAGTTGAAAAAAAGTCGACCGTATACAGTAGAGAAAGAAAAATAGAATTACTGTTGGTTATTGTTGTTTTTGCTTAAACTTTGATATTTGTCTTTGCTTTATTGTTTGGACAAAAATCTCTAGTTTATTTAAAATGTTTGTCAGAAGTTTCCTGAAGAGTTAAGTAAGCGGTAACGAAATGGCCATCGAGACGTGCTTTGACCCTCAATAATCAATATCGGTAATTAATATAATCGGGATAATTAAATAAAAAATAGCACGAAGTTTTTTATGAAAATTAAATTAAAAAAAAAAAAATATTCCCGTGTCTTTAAATAAATAATTCGCAAGGTGCCTGTGCATATAAATAAATTATCGTAGTGTTTTGATATTTTATTTTTCATCCTCTTTCAACTGTATAAAAGAGTCGAAAAAAAGTCGACCGTATACAGCAGAGAAAGAAAAATAGAATTACTGTTGGTTATTGTTGTTTTTGCTTAAACTTTGATATTTGTCTTTGCTTTATTGTTTGGACAAAAATCTCTAGTTTATTTAAAATGTTTGTCAGAAGTTTCCTGAAGAGTTAAGTAAGCGGTAACGAAATGGCCATCGAGACGTGCTTTGACCCTCAATAATCAATATCGGTAATTAATATAATCGGGATAATTAACACTAGATATACCAACAAATTTACATACCTATTTATACCAAAACCAGTCAATTTGACTGTATATGACAAGTTCTATTCATTTATAATATAATGCTTTATCGTTTGAGAGAATTGATGAGATATATAAAAATTGGTTCTAAGGCGAAGCAAGGGTTGTTTTTCCAATAAGCGGGGGTGTGAGGGGCAAGGCCCCCGCATTGATAACATTGAAATTAAAAATTTAGGGATTTAATATCTAGGTTATTTATGAAATATGCCCAAAAAAATATGAAATTATATCCCAAAAATCAATTTATGTCACAGGGCAAATAAGTAATGTCAAAAAAAAAATTGGGGCATAACTTCCGTTTCAGTTTGAGGCATAAGTTCGTACCCCCATAAAAAATAAAAATATAAAAACTCATCAATTATATTCCAGTTTTATTCAGAATGATCATGTTTACATGCTTAACAAATACTAACTTTTTTTTCCACGCATTTTCCGCACACATATTTCTTACAGATGTCACAATTTGTAGCTGTCTTGTTGTTATTACAAAGTCCTATTTGGCACCATTTACGTACTGGCCGGGGATTCTGGGTTGCTGGACGGAGAATTTCACTTGCCCTCCCTTGGCTTGATGACTTATATTCAGATGTGAGCTCTTCAGCTAATCGAAACAAAAAGTCTTTCCTAGAAATATTCTTTCCTGTTATACTTCTATACAAAATCCAGGAATTGATGCCGGCCAAATCTAAAATATTGAAAAATACTTGAAGTGGCCACCTTCTGGATCCTGATTTCACACTATACTTTCTTGCCATTTGATCAGTTACATCAACACCGAATTTGGTTTTATTGTAAAAAGATATAGTTTCAGGTAGTTTCTTGGAACTGGTATCAATTTTGACGCCTTTGTGTTTAGTACTCAATAAAACAACCTTTTTGTTAGGCTTACTCTTATAAACAGTAAGTGTACATTCATTTGTTTCATATAGATGCGTTGAAAAACGTTCCATACCATCTTTTTTTTCTTTGCAAATTTTTGGAAGCTCCCGTTTGTTGCAACGTACTGTACCAACCAATGCAGTATTTTTAGCTAATAATTTTGAAGCCAAGGGGAGGCTGGTAAAAAAATTGTCGGTTGTCACACACCTTCCTTTCATGATATAAGGTTCTAGTAGTCTTGTTACAACAAATTCACTGAGAGGAGTTGACGAATTTCGTTTTTCGTCTTTTCCTAAATAGGGAAAGCCATTTATAACATACTTCGTTTCAACATCAGAAGCCAGCCAGAATTTTATCCCAAATTTGTCTGGTTTGTTTGGCATATACTGGGTAAATCGACATCTAGCCTTCGTTGGAAACAGTTGCTCATCTACTGTGATAAATGCTCCTGGTTTGAAAGCGTTTTGACTATTCTCGATAAATTTATCCCAAACAGTTGATACCAGCGCAAATTTATCCGTCTGCAAGCGCTGAATCCTCTCATTTCTTTTATCAAAGCGAATAAAACGTAAAATTTCCGTAAAGTCATTCCTGCTCATATTTTCGGAAAAAAAATTAGGACCCCACTTTTTGTTCCATAAATATGATAATTTCAATCCTTTTGCTTCGTATGCACCACGGCCATACAATATTCCAATGAAAGCCTTCAGTTTTTCCTGCGAAAGGGTCCACTTCTTACCTAAAACTCGAGAGGCTTCTATTTCAGTGCAATTTCTAATATGTTCTAATATATGATGATCAATCAATAGTAAGAAGGCACTGCTTATCTCTTCTTCCATAATATTTCTTCTAGCATGTGCTGTAGGCCCAGGTAAATCTTTGAAAATGCAATGACTTGGTAACCTTCCAACGGCACCCCCTTCTTGTATTTTTTTCCAAATTGTTCCATCAGCAGAAACTTCAATTTGCATATTTTGTGTGTTTTCCTCTTCAGAACTCGAGGAAAGCCGCATACATCTTCGTTTTTGCGTATTATGCTGTTGTCTTATGTTATCTTCTTCGTCACTCGATTCGCCTCCAACATTTTCATCAAATTCCTCGTTATCACTGCTTTCAATATGAACACTTTGATTACCATCATCATCCGTATCACTGTCTCATCCCAAAAACTCATATTCGCTATCACCACCATCAACGTCTGATAGATCCGAAAGTATATCTTGTATTTCTTCCAATTTCAAAATTTTTCGTTTTTTCATTATGAGCAATTTGTATGTAGCAAAAGTAATAAAATTATTTCTTACTGAACAGAACAGAACTCAATGAATAAATAATGGTTTATAACAGTTTTCTACAAAATTCTTGATAAAAAAAATAAATAGGGAGATCCCCGAAAAATATGAAATTTGAAAAATATGCTGTTATACAATACTATTTTACCAGGGATGTGCAAACATTTTTCTTTACACGCCATTTTCCAAACAGGGAGATTTCCTAAAAGTGAAGAATATAAAGCATTTGAACATAGAACTAAAAAAACGTGTACCAGGTCAAAATGACTGGTTTCGGTATAAGTACCAAAAACAAAAAAAAAATTTTTTGTTATGAACACAAAATCAAATTAACTTATCAAATTATTTGTATTTAATTGTTGTTATAAAAGTCATATAATAGTTTCGAAAAAAAAAAAATAATTATACATAGTAAATATTTATGAAATAAAAGGTAAACCAGTCATTTTGACTGGTATGGTAAATCTAGTGTTAAATAAAAAATAGCACGAAGTTTTTTATGAAAATTAAATTAAAAATTTAAAAATTACTATTCCAAATAAAAAAAAAAAACGGAATAAACGCATTTTTGGAAAAAAATAAAGTAAAGCCGAACTTACCATAATAACAAAAACCCATAAAAAAATTGTATCTAAAACAGCAAAAAAAGCGGTGTTCGTTGCTTAAATGATTTTGTATTGCAACAGTTAGCGTTTGCAAGAGCTTTGTCATCGATTGTGTGCAAATTGCCAAACATTTTCTGTCTTTTTTGTAAAACTTTTAGTTTATTTTATTCTATTTCTTTTGTTTATTGTTTTATTAACCTGGCGTTTACTTGTACATAGTTTCCTTAGCTTTCTTCTAACTATTATACAAACATTAGCTTCAATTCAAATATTTTGTATTTAAAACCAAAAACTATAAATTTTATGTATATTTTTTGCTGTGTGGTTGTAAAAAATTTCAGCGTAGATATTCGGGTTTAAAATCGCCATATAAATTATGGCAAAAAAGCCACAACGATGTGATGTAAATATTTTCGTGGAGAGCGCTAATAAACACTTTCAGTTCAAAGTATTTAATATTCATTAACTTATTTTGTAAAACAGAACGAGAATCAGCTGTTCTGTTCTTGGCAGTAACAAAAGTAGTAACAAATTTATTAACATTCACATCTTATACTCTTTTTTACTCTTTCGCTGCTTCTTTTGAGGTACTGAAGTAAACACTTTCCAATAACAATTAGTAACAACTTCTCGTTATTGAACAGAACTACACACAAAAAAATGATTTTCGTATTCAATTACAAAAATCCCGGGATCCAATTAATTTTTTTTTCAAATTTCCTGTGATAAAATTTATCACAAATTTGATAACCCATATCATAGGTAATTTCAAATTTTTTCACTCAATAAATAAAGTTATTGGAACAATAACAAATGTTGCTAACTTGCCACATACTTTCAATAAACTCAACTTCTAAATTGATAATGTATCTTATTGAAAATAGTAAAAATTTTGATAAAATATTTCTTTCGAACAACACGCTTTGTTTTTAAATATCATCAAATTTTCAATAAAAAGTTGTTTAATCCAATAAGCTCTTTCTTAAAAATTTGGAAAATATCAATTAACATATTACTCAGACCAACAAAAATTTTATTAGAATTGGATAATAAAGCAATGAAGACTTTTATTGAATTATCAGTGAATTTTAAAAAAATATTTATTAAAAAAGTTTATTGTGTTTTTATTTAAATCCCATAACCAAAATTATTGAATACTTAAATCATCTTAATAAATTTTAGTTTAAAATTTTATGTTTTATTTTATTTACAAATAAACTGGGTACTTATATATATTATACATATCGTTATTCATTACAATTAATAAATAACTATAACATAAATATGTACATATTTATGTATGTATATAGTTCAAATATTTCTAATTAATATATTTTACAATGAAGACAACGAATAAGAATTCTGTTTTGTATACTCTTCAATAAGAATAATAGTAATTATAATAGTTATAGTAAAATAAAATTATATATTTCTTTGAAAAATGCAAATTAAATATTTATAAGTTTGTACCTTAAATATTAATATACACGAGTTATTGATTATGTTAGGTATAAATTTAAAATTTCATTTTTTATTGTAAATTTTTTGTCTGTTTTAAGTTCATAGAAAAATGTTTGCAAAAAGCTAAAAAATACTTCTGATTCTTTTGGAAATTGTAAATTAAATACAAAAAAGATTTTAAATAAAATGTCTACAGCTGTAAGGACTCTACATATTGGATATATAATATTATCAAAATAAACAAAAATTTCTTTAACATCTAAAACAGTACCAATAATTAAAAGCCTTGGTTGTATATTGCGTTTCTAAACTTTTAGAAGATTTAACTTTATATCTAATTCTTGCTGGGTACTGGCAATCACCGCAAAGGAGTCTTGGGAATCGGAAATCGAAAATTTTTTTCTTATTTTGGATCCACTTTCGTCCATTACAACCTTTTGTTGTGGAGGAAATAAGTAATGGAGATTCAATAATATTCCAAATGATTTTGATTCTACAAAATATAAGAAATGTTTGTACAAATATGTAAATTTAATTGTAGTTTGTACCTTGGTTACATGATGACAAAGTTTTGAGTTGCTGAGACACAAAAGCGTTACATATTTTTGTTGTCAGTAAATACATTAATTTATCTTCAAAAGAATTCCATTTAGATAAAAAGTCTTTAGCGTCTTTAAATTTAAGTTTAAAATCAATATCAATCTGAAAATTAGTTACAGCAGTAGAAACTATCAAATTCTTTTTATATGAAAATCTTACGAGTTGAAATCCAGACGGTTTTATATATTCAGGCCATTTATTTAGAATAACAGCAGTTGATTTCGACTCTAGTATTTGTTTGAATCTGTATTGTGAACACTTTCTCCAGTAAATATCAAATTCGTCAGCTGATATACCACCTGCCATAAGTTTTTCAACTGCAAGCTTAGCCTTTACTTTAGCAACTAGAAAAACATAATTTTAATAAATTAGTAAGCATTTAAATTAAATATTTTTACCATATTCATGATCAGATTCTTCTTGAAATTTTCCTTTTGTTTGTAGAATGGATCTTGAGAGTCTTTTCAAGTTTTAGATTTAATAATACAACTTCCCTCTTTTTCCATTGTTGTAATAATCCTGAAAGAAAAGTAAAATAAAATAATGTAAATAAAAATTCATTAAGGGAATATATTGACGACTTGCCAGTTCTTCAGTTGGAAAAATAGAACATGTTTGCTTTTCCATTTCTTTACATTCAGACATGTTCGAACATGTCATGTCCGTGGATTCAACGTATGAAGCAATAGTTTTAATAAGCAACTGCCTCTGCTCTTCATGGAGAACATTATATTCTTTATAGTAATTTATGATGGATTTTCCATTTTTGTTATTTTGGAGTATGTTCAATACAGAGACAGCTGATCCTTTGGCAGTAATATTATGTGTCCATTAAAAAGTGTTTTAATATGGTTCGTTGTTAAGATTTTTAAAATTTCAGTTGTTATTCGATGTTCTAAAAGTAATAAAAATTTCTTAAATAAAGTTCGCTAGAAGTTAAGTATATTTTTTATGACTTACCGTTAAAATGACAATAAAGATGCTCCAAGCCCCAATTAGTTAACAATTCAAGTATATTATTGTCAACAACCCTGGAATTGATAACTCATTGTTTTCTTCCAAAGCATTTAACGAAATAGAACCCACATTATCTCTTTCATTCTTACTCTTCTTAAAATGATTTAAAAGGTGCATTTTACAATTGTATTTAATAGTAAATCTTTGGGAGCAGTTTTTAAAAGTGCAGATATGCACTGTTCCAGAAGGAGTATAGTGAGTTTTCAAATGCGCGAAATACTTCTCCTGACAACTAAACAAATCTTCACAAATAAATCAGTTGATGCTTACCATTTTACCTATTTATTTTCTTATAAATTCAATTATTTCTACCTTTAAACAAATCAAAACACACTTTAATATTACATGTAATATGTACAAAACACGCGCAAACAAATAAACTGTACACTACGAAGTTCAAAGATCAACTGATATTGAACTTTAACTTAAAGCAAATTCTAACCTGCTAGTTAATATGTATAATATATTGTACATACATTACACATACTTTCTTTGCCTTTACATTCCGACTTCAGCAAATACAGTTGCAATTTTTTTGATTTCTGCAAAAAGCAAAAACAAAATATAATAGTTGCTTCTTTTTCAAATAAAAAATTATATGTTTTTTATTCCCTTTGATTTGTATGCTTAGGAATCCAGTTGTTGTCAACGCAAACTACGCAGCAAAGTAAAAAAATGAATAAAAAGGGAAAGAAAAACCTTATATTAAAAAAAAAATCAATGATGTCTTTGATTTTGCAGCTCAGATTATTAAATTTATGCGAATATTTAATAATTTGTTGATTAACTGCTTTTCATTAAGTGATATTTTGAAATTTGCAGTATTGATAAACATGTTATCGGGTCAACTACAATTGTTATTGGCATTAATTTTTCTTTTTAACAACATGGTTTTATTAAACGAAAATTTCGTCTATTTTTTTGTGTGTATATTCTACTGTCAAATTTTAATTAAGTAAATTAAATTGGATATGTGTGAACACCAAAATTAATTACTCAATTAAAATTTTAATTGTATAAATTAAAACGTATGTCTGAACAGGGTATAACCAAAATTTGGTTTTCAGTTATAATATCCTGAATAAGTTCAGTTGCATCTTCCATTTAATAGAATAGATTTTAGTAAACCAACAAATCGGTCAGGTTAACTTATTCAAGATGTGTTACAACCTACATTTGGAGACAAATATCATTTGTTAGCTTTTAATGTAAAAAATAAATCAAAATTATTAATTAAATTTTCAACATACCAATCGAATTTATACCTATCTGATTTCTGTGTGTGAACTGAAGTTTTGTCAACAATTATATAAAATATGCTAAAAGAGAGTATTATGCCAATCGATTTGGTTCTGCATTAGACTCGAAAAAAGAACTGGAAATAATACGCTTATTCGGAATTAGTGAAGTAAATACTTTAACTAACCACTCTCATGTTGACGCCAATGAACTAAATCGTTATTTCACAAAAATGCCATGATGCCAGCTAACTAAAATTTATGCAGTTCTATCGAAACAACAAACCTCATCTGAGCGATTTATTTGAGCTTTCTTATTTCAGTCAATCAGATGTGTTTTCTGCGTTCGCAACCATAGAATCTGGTGCTGCCGAGTGTGCTAACATGCATCTTAAAATTGTTGCCAACATACTGCCGTTTTTGTTGCCACTTGTTACCCACATTTTTAGCACTATCATTACATCAAGCACCTTTCCCACCAAATGGAAGCACACACAAAAATTACAGACTCCTAAAACCAACATGGAGTTTTGTCTGATTGCCATTTTGTGTTTTCTCTCCATAGTTCTGGAAATTTTTTTTATTTGAAAATAGTAATTGTATTGAGGAGTTGAGGAGAAGAATCTTAGGTTTGTTAAACAATCTGGCTTTCGACCGAACCACACTTTTATTACAGCTCTGGTTGATGTTGCTGAAAATATTCGTCGTCAACTTGGCAATGGTCAAATCAAGTTTTTGCTGCTTCTCGATCATTCGAAGGCATTTGATACAGTGGATCCTGCCACACTACTGTGGAATTTTAAAAACCTTTTTTAATTCTCTTAAACATCTGCCAAACTTATATCATCATACTTCAGCGGACGTACACAAGCGGTATTCGTTGACCGGTTATGGTCTCATCCCCTAATCTCCATAGAGGAGTGCAGTAAGGTCCATTTCTGGGATCCATAATCCCATAATCCATACCAAAACTCCACTTTATCTATTTTCCAGGTAACAAAGGGGAATACAAAACATAGCACCTAAAGACATATATCTTGTCTCTGAATGGCAGTTTTAAGTGAATGGTATACGTCTTTGGAACTCTTTAGCAAACAATCAGCAAATAAGTAGCCTTGTATTATATTGTTATACGCTTCACCACAGAAAAAGGGTATACGTAAGTCATTCCGTGTGTAATTTCTACAACATCCAATTCCGACCCCATGAAGAGTATATATTCAGACTTCTTATGCATGGCGAAGTCGATTGAGCGATGTCCGCCTGTTCTTCCGATCAGATATAGTGTCGAAATAGGTGCTATTGGAAATCAGCATGATCGGTCCATGTCCTTTAAGGCAGCTGGCACAATACCACGCCTATCTCTTATTTTTTTATATCACTTGGAAAATAAAGTAACTCGAAATAAAAAAGTCAATAATTCATGAGGCGATAGAAAAAAAATAATAAGAAAAAACATCCAGTGAAAAAATTGGCGCTCCCCCATGTTTTCCGAGTTACAGGGCTCTGAAATTATCAAATGTTTTATGGGTATCATTTTAAAACCTTTGAAGAGATCTTTAAGGAAAAATTATTTTTTTGTTTTTAAATGCCTAACCCATTAAGAACCGATGTCATTTTTATATATTTATTGTCACCCCAATATTTGCTTTTTTGATTGGAGTTACTTCACTAAACTAAATTTACATAGATGGTGAAGGGTATTTAAAATTCGGCATAGCCGAATATAGCACACTTACTTCTTTCTTACTTTAATGAATAATTCATTGTGTCTCAGTATTTTGAAGTTTCACATTAACGACTTGCATTTCTATTCTTTAAATGTAAGATGTAATCTTGTTGTATAGGAAATTTCAACTAAATAAATGAAATGAAAAATTAAAATAAACTGATTTATAATAGTAACAATAAATTTCAACTTCTCTTTTGCATTACCATGATAATTAGTGCCATTGCTCTTCTTCTTCTTTTTGTTCAAAACATTTTCCATGCTCAGTTTTCGAAATATCCACTATTAGCCCTAATTCACTTCTAAATCTTTCTTCCTTCACATAAAATATGTTTGAAACATGTTATTAATCTATTTTAAGTATGATTTAAAAAAACATTTATGCATATACAATGACATTTCTAAAATTAGGCCAAACTTTGGCTTAATGTCCGGCTAGATTGGCAAAACACCCTTGTGCGCCGGTGCTTCTATATAAAACATTCATTCAATCTTAGTTGACGTAACTTAAATCCCAGCCCGAAAATAAAATAACAAAGGAGTTTTTACGCACTTTTGTTTTATATTTTTATTGTACTTTTTTTTAAATAATTTTCACATTTTTGTTTCTTTTAATTTTGTATCATTTTAAATAAAATGTTTGTATTATATTAAATATTTTTTAGTTTATTTCTTTAAATATATATTTAAATGTATATGTATTTATTAGATTTCTAATCATCAAATAATCGCCTTTTTATCCATAATAACAGGTTGACTAAAGCATTAAATTTATTTATTAAGTTGTTTTTTCTTTAATGACATATTTTTTAATACAGTCTACATAATATATATTTTAAACTAATTATTTTTAAACTATTATTTAATTTTTCTCTAAATTAGCTTAATAATTAGTGTTTTATTTTAAATACCTTTCATTTCATATTTAAGAATAAAATGTTTAAAGTTATCGGGACTTTAAGAAAGACATTTAAAAAAATTTTTTAGATGAAAACAAAAAAATTATTTACTTTTTTCTTTACTGTATTTAGTTGAATAAATATTGAATTTGTTGAAGGAATTTAAGAAAATAACAATTAAAAAAAATACTGTGAATTTATTTAAAAAGTATTTTTAGTAGAATTTGGATTTTTATTTATTATTTTTTTTAGTATTTTGTTACGATTTAATAGTCTTACATAAAATATATTTATAAACTATTCAAGAATAACAACATGTTTAATAATTATTTCTTTTATTTAATCTATTTGTTTTTATTTTATAACATTCTTTATAGCTAAAAATATATTTTTTTAATATTATTTTTTTTTTGTTTTTTAATAATCGCATCAAAATATAAGATCAGTTATGATTTGTAACGCTTATGCAAAATAACAAAATATTTAAAATGAGGTTGTAACTATGAATACTTGTTACTCAAGCAATTTTGATACACATACATTACTAATTCTCATTTGCTGTAAGAAAATTTTATTTCTAAGTCTGTTGTCGTAGATCAGTGCTGCGTTAATGGAACTTAAGTGAGTAATTTCTCACAAGAAACTTTAAAAGTCATTTTATTCCACACAGCGTGAATGAGACTTAATTTTGAAATTTTTTTTAATCAAATGTCATTACATACACATAGATCCTTAATGCTCATTTACTTGAGGTGTCTTTAGAATCAGTATCTCGTATAGTCATTTTGTTATGCATAGTGTAATAATTATTATGAAATTTTTCTTTACTTTGAAAATAAAAAATTCATGATTAACTGTAGTAAAATTAACATCTGGTTTGTTGCAACTTTAAATAATAAATTATGTGTTGTTTTGATTCAAAGATCCATGGACTAGAATTTTTATTAGCTAAAGTCGATAACACTAGCTTACGACCAGTAATGTCTTAAATCGACCAATAATAGCGAGAGGCGCAATAGCCAATGAGGAGACTAAAATAGCAGTGCAACAAATATTAGCAAATGAACTACTTATGAAAAAAATTTGAGCAGTAAATATTCAAGTTAAAACTAGTTCAAACGATTTTTAAATATTTTGCATAAACACAAAGAAAAACTAATTATTCGAATATTTTATACACAAATACAAATATGTTTAAATCTCCTTATTATAATTTTTTTTTTTTTTCAAATACATATTTTTATGACTTTAACTGTTTTTTAAGTGCTGCAATTTTTAAATATTTTTTCCTATTAAGCTTTGGCGTTTTTTCTCTAAATTATTTTGTATTTAAAGTATATGCTTGTATTTGTATTTTTTATTTTGTGTTTAAATTAAATTTAAACAAAAAATATTTTGAGTTTTTATGTCTGAAATGAGTGATTTTTCTTTTCAAAAACAAAATCTTGCTGTTAACAAATTAATATTTAAACGGTGGTTTCAATTTGTAATGTTTCTTGTTGTTGTTTTTGTATTAAATTTCTTTATACGTAAATTATTTTACTAACATTTTTAGCATATTTTTGATTTTAGGCTGATTTCATCTTTGTGGCTTTAAAGATTTTTCTTCTTTTTCTTATTTATTTATTTTTTTTAATATTATTTTATTTATTTTTTAAATGATCATTTTATAATAGATATTGTATGTTCTTTATGGAAAATTGTCCTTAACAACCAGTAGTTAATATTTATTGAATTCAAGTTAATTTTATTTATCTCTTAAGGTTTAATAAATTTTGTATATAAAAAAGGGTTTCACAAAAAAAAAATTAAAACAAATGAGATAAAAGTCTACATCTTTCAGGTTATTAAAACAAAAAATAAAAATAAAAAATGTTATTTCATATTAATGTTCGCATAAAAAGTTATTTTCTACTACATAAACCTCACCATTCCTTCACTGGTTTTTTCTTTTGGTGTTTATTTTTTATAAATACTATTGTATGAACCTTATTTCCTTTCTGCTTTAAAAAATCATTTTTGGGAAATTTCGCACCGCTTAACTAATAAAAATTCCTCTAGTCGATAATAAATGTATAAATGTAGCTAAAAATAAAAACCAAAACAATTGGCCAGTTAAATATGACAGATTCCAATATATTTTAAGAGCATATAAAAATAAAATATGTTTTTTTTGTTTGTTTCAGTAAAATTTTAAATGACAAACATAACGAAATCAAATTAAAAATCATTCACACTTTCACCTTTAAAACTTAATGTTCTCTGATTGGTGTAAACATTTCATATTCTTTACTGGCTCTATTGCAAAATATTTCCTTTTATTGTACTTGCGCTAGTGCTGCCAGAGTATAAATTATTTTTTGACGATTTTTTGACCACTAAGTGCTAAGATGATTTTGGGATTCTTTATCCAAAGGGTAAAAACAAAACTCTATGGTTTTTGTTAGAATATCTGTGAGCGTGTCTGTCTATTGAAGCCCTTTTTTCTTTAACCGTACTAAGTATTCTCTATAATAATACGTTGTATTAGTATAGCCGCTATAACCACTTATGCTTAAAATGTAAAGGTGTTCTGAAAATAATGTGTATAATGTATACAAAACTTTGTCTACTGTAGGAATAAAGCAAAAAATAAAACGTGGCCTTGCTTTTAAATCGAAGAAAAAAATTAAAGTTCTATCGCTTTTTAATCGTCGCAGGAAAATATATATGGGATTTGCAAAGAGTATGTACAAATATGTCTGCTGTAAAAATAAGAGGGAAAAACAAGTTTTAGAATTTAAATAGAATGTTTCCATAGAGACCGTCAGTGATGTTTACAAAAATGGCCTTATAGGCAGACACTTAAAATTTTCTATAAAAAATTAAATGTTAAGGATTTTCCTTTAAATCTTTTAAGACGAACAATTATATTTTTAACAATAAATAATTAAAACGTGAAAATAAAAACTAAAGAGTGGCTCATACTAATTACGAAACCTTTCATATGCGAATCAAATTAAAATTGTTAGATTTGTTGTTTCTCCTTATAATTATAATTTTAATTTCTGGCGTATAACATTTCACTTATTAAACAAAATTTCTTATCCACAATGGGACACCAGGAACCAATGCAGATCAATTATTTTCTCATTTGCTCTAAGAAGTTCCAAAGATTGGAAATGAGCAGAGAACTTTTAATTAAGAAAGAAAAGAAAATTAATGCTGATGGAATAAGGTAGTAAAGATAAAGAAGGTTAATAGAAGTTAGTTTTTTCAAGAAAACCTCACGAATTGCACGAAAAGTTCAAAGTTGAAAAATACCGAAAGTTAGAGCAAGTCTTAGCACAAAACACTAAGAACTACACTGTACAGGTACAAATACCACCTTCTATCTGAATGAATTAATGAGTTGCCATGTAGGACATTAGCGTATGATTAAGAGCTATCAGAAAAGAAGTGGAAATATATAAGGACAGAAAGTTTCAGTGTATCCAGTACACCATTTTAATATATTGAAGTAATACTGTTTTAAACAAAGATAGCTAGAGGTAATAATGTCATTTAAAATATAAAATAGCAGAAGCTATCATGAGCTCACTTTGTATAAAACAAGATGACTATAATATTATCATGTGAACAACTTTTCACTTTAGTTACAGAAACGAGGCACCGACTGGGGATTTAACCCCAAATAAGTTATTTTGCAAAAGTAATTAAAAATTTGTTTGCGTAAATTTAAATATTTTAGCGGAGTGTTGAGTTTTTGTAATTTATACTCTTTTTTATTGTAATTTAATTACAATTTGTTAAATATTTTATTAAATATTTCTGTAATATTATAAATCTTTTTTATTTAATAAGATTTTGTAATAATTTTAAGTTTATGGTAACTTTTTTTAGTTTTATAAAGAAAAACGCATTCTTGTATCAAAATGTTTCTGGCAACACTAGGTTTAGTTTTACATATGGATATTTTTTCTTTGTTTAAAGAGCAGACCATGAGCTGCTCTCTGTTTACTCTGGATTTAAAACGAAAAGTTTCTTTTTTATTTAAAAATAAAACATTTTTTTGGAGAATTAGTTATAATATAATATCGTGATAACTAAAAATCATATAAAACTTGCTGATTTATATCAGAAAAGAGCAAAATCTGTTAATCTTGTTTCGTTGTGAAAAACTTAATTTTTACAAAATTTTTTAAAATGGCGGTTAAAGGCGAAGAAAAAAATTAATAAGATTTGGTTCTTTGTTTTAAGTTTGCTTAGTGTAGGACGCTTTTGAAATCAATTGAAAAGTTCAAAAGAATAAAAATATAAATAAATTGTTCTTAACAAACACAAGCTCTTAATAGTGAATAGCATTCGTAATTATAAGTAGTTTTAAATATTTATTTGATTAGGGTAATATATATTAAGGACGTATAAACTTTAAGTTAACAACATGCAGACAAGCAAAAAACATTACTATTATAATTATTTTTTATTTTTGTTTTTCTTTTTTTTTAATTTACTTATTTTATTTTTTTAGTATTTCTTTTTTTGTACGTTTTTGTTTCTTTTTTAAATATTTAAAAATCAACAACAATAAGTTTTAATAATGAAATCTTTTCCTCTACATAATAACATTGAAATATGAATACTGTTTTAATATTTAAGTTAAATAGACACCAACAATATATGTTTACAATAGTTTATTAAAAATACATTTGCTTAGTTTTTTGTTTTATTAATATAATTATTTTTAATTTCCTACTTTTTGATTCTATTAGAAATTTTATCAAATATTTTAAAGAATAGTATTTCATTAGTTATTTACTTCTCATCGTAAAATGAAAACTTCAAAATTGTGTGTTATAAAAAAAAAAGAAAATTCGTAGCATACCTTTGGGGCTCTGTTGTAAAGCATGCACGACATAAAGATGTTAGTTATGAAATTTTCTTTTTTCTGTTTAGGGGAAGTTTTCATTTTACAAATAATTGTTTTTTTTTATTTTTTCATCTTTTTTAAGCTTGTGTTTGTTTGATAATTTTAAAAATTGTCTGATCTCTAAAGCGCCTTAAGCTAAGCTAAGTTTTTTAAGTTCTTATTAGAAAGATATTGAAATAAAAAAATGGTAAATTCTTAATTTTCACTGATTTATGACAGAATTTTCTTTACCATTATTTAATTACAATTAAATAAACCGAAAGCAGTGTATTATAATAATCAAAATTCAATTAAAGTTAAAATTTTAATAAATTTTCTTAAACAAAGTTTAAGCTTATTTTGTGTTTGCTAAATTTGGTGAGATTTTAAGGTTCCGCGAAATTAATTTGCCGAATAATTTTTAAATTATTTAAGCTAATTTTAAAAATCTATAACAGTAACGTTTCGGAAATTTAGTCTATTAGAGTTTAGTAACAGTGTGCTCTCTTCCATTCATAAGAAGATAAATGTCTTAAATTATAAATTTCAGTAGTATAACAGTTTTATTCACAAAAATTTTAAACTGCTTAATAAGAGGTTATTAAGAAAAAATCGCTAAAGTAGTACACAAATGCTTAATGCTTAATAGTGGTACTATTACGATGTTAGTAATCATTAATAAATTCCAAGTATTTAATGTATCAGTTACCCTTCTTCAAATCTTTAATAAGTCGATATTTCTGTTTTATAAAGCATTATTCCCGTAAAAAATTTGTGAAAAAGTGTGAAAAACTATTGATAAAAAATACAGCGAATATAATAAATTTAATTTGTACAATAGGTAAATTTTTAAAATATACTTTTATATAAATGCAAATATTTCATAAAATGGAAAATTAGTGCCGATACTCTTGCCCAAAATGTCAAAACGTCCTAAAACTCTTAATAGGAAAATTGATCCGTTTCAATTACCTAACCATCTATTTAATTCAAGATATCGGTTTGATAAGGACACGGCTCAAAAATTATAGACATGTCCAACGATGAGGTAGAATTAGATAAAAGAGGTTGTGAAACTTCAACTAATTTACCGGTTTTTTTGGTTTTGCGTTGTTAGGGGCGAAAAGAGGTAATTATGCAAGGCGAATAGTTGTAGGTATTTACGAAACACTTTTTAGGTTCAGTGGTAAGATGGAAACGCTATACGTATGATTACCGAATCTTTAATAAGAGAGTTATCAAGCAACGTTGTAAAAATAGGAATTTAAGAGGACGCTTGTTAGGTAACTCCGGGTATAGATTACAAATATATGTATTCATTTAAGACCACAAAATGCAAATGAAATCAAATACAATTATGCCCAAATTATTTTGGGGTTAGGAAGCAGCGTTTTCGTGCTTTATTAGATGGACTTACAATTAGTGTTCCAAATGCAAAAAAATTTAGTTATCACCTTATTTGGCTTGCACAATATTCCAATTAAAAAAAACGATACGTTTCCAGGTAATAAATGTCAAATTAACTATTAATATTTGGGAAAATATGTTTGGAAATATAAAATAATAAATAAAAAACTTACAGATTCGTATCATAGATAAACAAAATAATATAGTGATGTGCAAACAGTAATGCCAAGCTCGGTATTTGGATACATTTTTGCACTCGTTCAGTGAATTATTTTATAAAAAAAAGGTTTAACACCATTTTTTATATTAATTTAAAATTTTTTTCTGATATAAAACAATAAATAATAATAAAATAATGGTAATTTAAGTTATGTCAAATAATAATATTGCTGATTTAATTACTCTTCTTTAATTATTAAAACATTATTCAGGTATATGGTTCATTATTGTATGCATCACTAAACGTAAATTCACATATAATATGACATGATGTTGCCAACATAAAACCACAATACTATAAAAACCGTTTAATAGTTAATTTTGCGTTATTAAACGTTTGTGAATAAAAGTTCATATTAATAGTTAATAAAACAAAAAAGTGTTTAATAACTAATGTACGCATTAAGCTTTTAAAATTAATTTATATAGTTAAATTAATTAATTTTTATTAAAACCCAACGATGTCATTGAGTTATTATGCCCTATTTCGATATATTCTTACCGAACTGTCTTTGAGTTGAGGGAAGAAGAAAATTAATAATGGAAAACTTAAAACTAAACTATGATAAAAAAAAAATGTAACCGGTACTTATTCTGTGTATAAACGTTATCTCTATATATTAAGGCTCATACGTTTTCTTAACCAAATCATTCCATCTTAAGAGGCAAAACTAAGTTAAAGAAAATAAGTTTCTATACAAACTGTTAAAGTTTTGTTCTCTTTTTTTAAACCAAATGTTAATTGTTTTGAATTTCTAACAGCATTGATCTTTTTAAAAATAAAAATAAAACATTTTTAATATTTCTAATATTTTTAATTTCGTTATATAATTGTCATTTTTTAAACCTTGGAACAGTTTTTTTTTGCATTTTTTTTCAAATTTTCAGCCATAAATATTTTTTTTTTATTCTTTTTATAGCTTATTTAACTCACTCAGTGTCGTGCTCAAATACTTTTATTTTCGGTTTCTTTTTTTTTTTTTTTTGCTTTTTATTTATTAAACCATATTTTCCATTTCTTTTACTTATTCACTAATAGTATATTTAAATTTATATAATATTTAACACATTTTTAATTTTTAAATTTTCAACATCACACATTTTACTTTATTAATTACATATTTTAGTTTTTAAGTTTAGGGCGATTTCAAGGTCACTGAAAAATAGTATTCGTCATAACGCAGTTTGACCTCTTCCACGTCAAGCTAGGCATAGTCTTTAATTTGAAATAAGAAGCAACAACAATTTTATATAGAGGGCATGGAGGACTTAGGCATAAGCTAGCGAAACGCGGCTTCAATAATAAGAAAGTAAATCGAAAACAACCAGTGGACAACTGGAAACTTGAAAGGGGAACTAAAGCCGTAGTGGCAGTCGTTGTCATTTGCTTTCTGCTTCCGTTGCAATTCTAATAATTTCATCGACATTACAAAAGATTAATACTCAATAGGACCTTTATGAAAACTGAGCACATTTATTGAATTATTTATTGCGCATAATATGTAAGTACTCTGTTCAATTTTGCAAAAATTGCAAATTTACTTATTTTAGGTTAAAAATTGAACAATGAGCTAGTGATGCCAATACTACGACTTAGAAAAAAACTGCTCATTTTTATTTCAAAGTATACAACTTTTTCAATCGAACTCTATCGTAGGTTAAAAAATATGTTGATAGAAACATTTTGCTGTTAAAAAACATGTTGCTGGAAACATTTAGTAACTTTGTATAGAATAGACAGAATACAACATAATAAATTTTTTTATTCGTTTTATATGGGAGTTTTACAGAACTTAACATTAACTGATAAACTGATTATCACGCCTTAAAAGTCATCAAAAAAGTTAAACGGAAAACTGAAGTAGTGTTAAAGGTTTATTTAGAAGTGTAAGTTTATTGCAATTAAGAAAAACTGAATATATTATTTAAAGAGTGCTTGGCTTATATCTCTTTTTAATGACGAAAACAGGGATAGGATGTAACGCTCAGCAAGTTTTACAATATCTCAGCCGGATTTTAAAAACATATGTTTTTGCTAATCTAAGCTATTGTTCACATAGCTCATGAGTATATTCTACCTAAATTTTGTATAGAGTATTTTTGCCATAACAAATTTTAAATTTAGAAACAGCACATAAGCTTGGTCAAATAGTCTCACACAACGTTTAACTGCATACTGAAGCATTATGGCAAACTGAAGCATTATAGCAAACTGAAGCATTTATAGTCAAACTTAACTGCTTGGACATGATGTGAAGCCAATAATAATACCAAATTATCAATAAGATTGGCCAAGATGGCATTAACTTGATAAGACTAGGAAATAATATAATAAATCTTTTAATTTACAAGCAACAATTCAATTAACCGCATCCGACTGAGCTTAAGTCTGATAGATCTTACCGTTTCCACAGCATTTTAATGACTTAGAGTGTGATAAAATATGTCTGTTGTTTAAGGGAAATTGGTTCTAATAAGCTTTTTAATGCTTCTTTTTTCTTCTAAAAATGTTGCTGTCACTGTTGAAAATTTAGGGTCATGAAAAAGAATGTGCACACAAATTCGAAATATTTAAAATGTTAACTTGATCATTTTATTCTTGACTTTAAAGTTTAACTTCTTAAAATGTTTCCAAGCTTTAAAATTACTGTCACTTTCAAATGACCTTAAGCTCGCCGTTTGGTTTTGATTTTTAAAACAAACATATACATATTTTTTAAGTCCAATTTTTAGCTCCTTATGGGTTTTGTTGCTTCCTAAATTATAATTTTTAAGTTTTTGTATTTTATTTTTTGATTACTCGTATTTTTGGTTTAGTTTTGGTTTAACATTATTTTTTTTAATTTTTTCAAATATGTATCTATATTTTAGTTTTTGTTGTTTTTTTAATCTTAGCTTTAATTAATAGTTTGTTTCTAGCATAAATAAGTTATTTGTGTCATTTTTTATAAGTTTTACGTTTTAATAGTTTATTGACCACAGTACGAAATATATTGGGTTTTATTCATAAATACCCAAGGGTGGCATAGGTTTTGGTAAAAGTACCATCACTGGTGGTAACATTTCTGAAAATAAAGCATAAAAGTAAAATAAACTTTTTAAAACGAAAATCACTTTAAAACATACTCATCCTCCCAGGGGCAGACGGTTGTTATGTCTGCCTCGGTTTTGGCATCACTTTCCTTTACTCCGCCACTACCACCACCTGTTGCCGAAGTGCTAGCTTTATCCTTTTCCTCGGCTGAGGCTGATTTCTTTGCTTCTGTGTGACGTTTTTTACGTTTCTTTTTTACTTCATCTGTGATGCATTTTGGAATACTGCATACGGGTAATTTGACAGATTTTTCAGCTTGTGGACTTTCCTTAAGCTTAAACTCTTCACTGTTCTCATCGTCTACCGTATCGGTATCCATTTCTGCTAATGGTGCCATGGAAGGTGCTGGTGTGGGTGCAGGTGGTATATAGCCTACATTTGATTCTGAATCAGCAATATCGTAATCATCCTTGCCATCATCACCAAATTGTAAGCCTTCTTGATATTCCTCGGTGGTGGGTGAAAGTTCTTCATGAGTGCTGCAGACATCAGCTGGTTTTGTTGGTGAATTAGACTCTTCAAAGGCCTCTTCCTGTGCCATTTCTTCATTTGTTTCCTTTCTCATAAATTTCTTATCTTCACACAACGAGTTAAGCCTTTCAGTAAGAGTAATTTCCATTTCAGTTTCAGGACTAACTTTAACAGAAGAAGCCACTTCTGTGGAAGGACTCTTGGATATATTCTCTTTGCCTGTCTCATCTATCCGATCAGTATCTGTGATCTCATCAGTGACTGTTTGTTCTAACTGTTTACACTCTATATCCTTTTCAATTTGTATGGTGGGTGGTGAAAGTTCAACTTCATCTTGACTTTCACACAATTTCTCGTAATCACCTATTACTTCAATTAATTCAATTTGTACTTCTTGGATTTCCGAATCAACCTCTGCTTGAAAGTGGTTTTTAGCAGCAGCATTATCACCATCGTCACATTCATTAGCCAGCGATGATTCACTGCGTGAACTTTCTCTAGGACTGTCGCCCTCCAATTGTATTGGCTGAGTTTGAGTTTCTGTTGTGACAAGAATTTGTTCTTCTGGTGTCACTTTGGCGGTTGGAGGTGGTGTTGGTGTAGGATTTTCTGTTGGCAATACTGGCAGTTCTGAAGCCGAAACTTCACTATTACGTTCGGTTAAGGAAAGTTTATTCAATTCTTCTTCCACTTCAGCATCTGAGAAAGATGGAGGATCTTTGGTAACAACATTAGTGGTAGTCTTAACAATTCCCAAGTCAGCCACTGCTGTTGTTGCACAATGAGCACCCTGTAGAGGAGTAAATAATGTTGGAAAGGGGCCTTGTTTTAAGCACACTGTTGGTGAAGGTGTAGTTGAAATCTTAGAAGAAATGGACGGTCGTCCTGCAGGATATTCTGAAATGCGACTGAAAAATGTTTTTTGGTTTACAAAAAAATCTCAAAGACTAAAACTAAATAGATTTATTTGATTGTGCTATGTAGTGTAGAGTTATTTACCCCGGTGTATAGGACACGGAGGCTCTTCGTTGTTCTGTGAAATTCGGTATTAAACGTTTCATTCCAGCCTCACCACTATCGACCGTATTTTGATGACGTATTCCTAAATTACGTTGGAAACGTTCTGAAACTTCTGTATTATCAGATGAGGTACTATTTGAGAAAAAACAACCTTGTGCTTAAATTTCTTCGTTATAAAAATGTGTTGCATTTACCTCGTTAATCTTTGTGTACCAGTTTTTGGGGCTGGCATTTGATCGGTCTCTTGCTCCCATGGGCACACGGACAATTTCACTGGTGTTGTAACATTACCTAATATTGGTGCTCCTGAAGCTATTGGTACTTCATCGGGTATATCCCAGGGACAAACAGCACTACTTCCACTCGTTTCCATTGTAGTTTCTAAACGCGCTGTTTTTGGTTTGGGAGTTTCTCTGTGTATTTTTAAGAAATAAGGGAGAAATATCATTTGAATTGAGTATAAAATATAAATATGGAGTTTAACATTTAACACACAGAATTGTCACAACAACATTGATTTAGTAAAAATTTGGAGAACTTAATCTTGTATCAGCATTAGTACAACATTAAGTTCTGTATGTTTTGTATGCTTTTTCTTTTTTAAGTGTGACTGTAGATAGTTTAAGTATTTCTTGTCAAGCTTCTGGTTCACAATTTTCTAAAATTAGTATTAGAAATTCATCTTAAGAACAAAAACATGAATAAGTGGTCTGAACTTTTAGAGATTAGAAATGCAAACACTCCACTGATACTAATTGATCAAAGCTTTTAACATTCATTTAAGACTGCATTATATATTTGATTAAACCCAAGTAACAAATCAGGAAAGTTCAAGAAGTGTACATATATCCTGAACAAAATTTAAGAACATCAAAACATTATCAGAGAAAAGAGGGTAACAAAATGCAAACCCAAAACCTACCATTGAATAGTTAATAAAATGTCTTTCGAAAGAGTGAACCTGATTAAAAGTTAAAGTCTCTTAAACGAAATTCCTAAAGCGATCTCACATCTTTTGAATTCAAAAATTTCGAAGGTATGTCTAGGGGTGTTTAGGAGATAATACACAGTTTTATAAATTCAAATACAATTTGAAGGTGGTAGAAGTTGAGGCGGGCTTTGGCTGTAGAAGGTAAAGGAAACAGCCTTTTAATGCTTTAATATATTATTTCGATAATAGGATTTCGTAACCCTTTACATATTTGTAGGAACAAAAAAGCTACAGGTGTTCATTAAAAATATTTGATTGTGTTTTAGCTAAGAAAGAAGACCGCTCACAGTGCGACAGACTCAAATTTTTTTGTGAAAATACTCAGACATTTGTAAAGGGCTTAATCTAAGCACTCAAGCTGACTGCTATCCACTTTCCAGAGATGGCGCTCAAAGGATGGTACCTCGCACCTGAAAATGATTTCAATGTTCGGCTTTTCTTTATTTTTTTTTTTTTTGTGTGGTTTTTAAAATGATTACATGGTCTTAAAGGCGTAGTCTATGGTCTTTTAATCTACATATTTATGTGTTAAAATGATCGAATTATACCCATTTTAAAATAAATATTTTTTATTTTTTTTTTTTTCTTTTTTTGACACCCTGGTCCAGTTTTTTTTTTTTTTTTTTGAGGACAATTTTTAGTAATTTTGCAATTTTTTGGAAAAAATTTTGAAAATTATACCTTTTGTGGATTCAAAATTATACCATGTTCAATTTAAAAAAATTCAAAATTATAGCATTTTTGTAGCTTAACCCTCGAGTTAATGTCGACGTCGTTGACGGCGTCAAATGTCAAAAAAAGAGTTGAATCGTATGAAATTGTATGAGAGCAGTTAATCTCAACGCGTTGCTACGCCGTAAAAGTTCAATCTGTTTCAACTTTTTCGGCGTTGAAACGCCGTCAACGACGTCGACATTAACTCCAGGGTAAAAAGGACCACCAATCTATTTTTTTTTTATATATAAAAATATGTTAAGAAATATATACAAATTCTTAACTTTTTTTAAGCCAACTATATTTGAATACATCTAAGTTAAATTCGGTATAAAATTGAACATACTTCTACAAAATGAAGGGCTCTCCAATTTGACCTGTTTTACATCAAAATTTTGAATTTACGTTACATTTTCTACAATCTCAAAGCTGCGATCGGCAAACGAGGCTACTATAAAAAAGCTTTATATAGTAAAAGTTGTTGTTTGGTGCATTTAAAATTTTTTGATGAGATAAACATGCATAAGAATATCTGCATGAATACCATAAATATCAAAACTAAAGAAACATTATTCTTGTCACATTGAATTTTGATATAATGTGTTCTTTTTTGTGAACTGATACTTTAAGGGGACCCGATAGAATTTAAGTCACGCAGAAATTTACTAAGGCTAAATACAACGTCAAAGTTGATGTCATTGGTACTGGAAAAGTTTAAAATATTTAAAATCAGTGCGCGAAAACAAAAATAAATTTAAATTTAATATTATACTTGCGAAATTCTCAGCATACGTCGCATTAGGTAAAAGTTCTAGCAAATCTTATGATGATTTATGTTTGAAATCTAAGAAGAAATATTGGTTGAAAAAATTCTTCAGTTTCAAAAGATGAAGTTTCCTATACGTTAAAACAATTGTTAAAAAAAGAAAAAAGAAAATTGGCCATCCGAGGCAGTACACATCAGCAATTGTTAAAAGCATACCCACTCCAAAATCTTAGTCAAATCTTACAAAAGACGTAACTATTTCTGTGATGTTGGTAATAAGATTAAGCCAAAACAAATACAAAATTTAGATAGATTTAAATGAGAAAAGAGAGAAAAAGCATAAGAGGTAAGAAACAACAATTTAAAGTACATTTATTTATTCTGCTCTAAAAAATGTTGTAGGCAGCCACAAATTACAGAAATTTTTTATAGCCTATTGTTATCTTCTGATTCTATACTCTCATCAATGAGAAAACGTTGGTTTAGTTATGAGGCTTCTTCACCTTAAAGAGTTTACTTTATCTTGAATTTAAAATGATCATAACTCGATTACACTGTTCTGCAAAAAAAAACTTTTCTCCCCTCCCTTGAACAATTTTACCTGTTTCTCATGTTTTCAGGTGTGCTGAGTCCGAATCTGAACTCAAAAAAATTCTATCAGCCTCTGATTTTGAGAGAAAAGAGGAGAAACTTGGAGCGAAAGCCTCGAGAGTACTAATCAAATCCTAAAAGAAAATAGTGACTAGAGAGCGGCTGAGTGGGAGAGGGGGAGTTGGGGTATTGAGGTTGAAAGGGGGCAGGTAGGGATTTGAATGGAAAGGATACCACCAAAAAAAAATTAAAAAAAATTGTAAGATTATGCATACAGGAAAAAAACTTTTAGCCATATTTCTTCAACCACTTGTAATATCCATCAAATTTTTTTTTTTGTTCAAATATACTTTATTGCGATCAAAATCATCGGGCTTTTGATTTTTTTCACTATGTTTTGATGCCAAAAAAAAATCGTCAAATTTACAAAAAACTCACATTTTTTGATAAAAAAAACTAGAATTTTTCAAGAAACTGTGCGTGATAGACAGAATCTGACTTCAAATTCGTGTTCAGCACATTTGAAAACAGTAAGAAAGCATATTTTGGTTTAAAGGAGGATTTTCGTGCAGAACAGTGTTATTTTAAAACAATATAAGAATTTTCAGGTGCGCGGTACCTAATTTTGATACCACATAGCGCCATTCCTGAAGAGTGGATGGTACTCAGCTTCAAAACTTAAACTCAATTATTACTCTTCTATATTTATGTCAAATTTTGGATCAATCGGCCTACCCCTTTATAAATGGCGAAGTTATTTCGAAAATATTCTAATTCTGCCCCACTGTGCAGCGTGAGAAAAATAATAGGAAAAGTTAATAACTAGATTTTGTGGAGTTGCATTGTATTTGTGAAACAGAAATTCACTGCTCTGATTCTACCAGCGATATAATGAATTATTTTAGATTGAATAGCATACGAAATGGTCAAGGCGTTTTTAGGATAAAAAAAGCCTTAGTCAGCGAGAATAGTAACACCATAAAAACAATGAGTTCTAGTCGCAGGAAGGGAAGAATGTGAGTTCGCACCACATCGCATATTTGCTAAATAAAGACTATGAAAATTTTGAGACTTGCCAAAGTCACACATTAAGGTGGGGTTTACAGCTGCATTCAACTAAAGCTGCAGAGTAGGAAATAGAGAAGAAAGTACTTCAGGAAAAAAGGCTGATGAACGCAGACAGGCCCATTTAAATTTTTTTAATGTATTTGGTGATTTTTAAACAAGTGAATAATACAGTTTTGTATCAGTACATTATTGAAATTGGTCATTGCCAAAAGAAAAAGCATACAACGTTCGACTTGGCCGAATAAAATAACATTTAACAAATTTAAAAAAACACATTTATAAAATTTCGCAACATATAAAATTTGAAAAAAAAAATAAAGTAAATTAGAGAAATTTTAACCAAACAGAAAAAATTATACTCTGAAATGGAAGTAGTGAGATTTTAAATTATCTGTGGAGTTGTAGAGAGCGCAGAGTTTACACATGAAATCAACAATACACAAATAAAATGAACATAAAGCAATCAATAGAAACCACATTAATGGTAGAGAAAAAGAAAATAGAATAACACGGGGTACTTTTTACAACAACCATTTGAAATGTTTTTCTTTGTCAAAGAATAAAACAAACAACTCGGAAATTTTGAAAAAGAGAACAAAACAAGTGTAGGAATGAAAAAAAGAAAAATATTGTTTGGAAATCTTACTGATGTGGGGAAAAATAACTTTTGAGATTTCCATTATCCTTTTCTGTATTTACGCGAGTATTCACGACACAGCAAATGGCCATTTGATATTCTTGTGGCGGAGGCATATCACCACGATAAACAGTTTCACTACTGATGTTTTTACCAACACACATGTATTTTTGATTTTTTTTAATGTTTTTTTTTTTTTTTGTTTCGTTTATTAATGGCAAAAATGTATGATTTTAAAAACCAAACAGAAATGAAAAATTTGTTCAAAAATAAAAAAAGATTTTTTTTTTGGATTAAAAAAAACAACCAATTTTAAATATTGAATTTTCTTTATCAAAAAAGCGTTATGTAAATACGAATATACTTTCTTAGTTATAAACATAGAAGTAAAAAATATAATTTACCTGTAGGGTATTTCACTAAGATTACTTTGCGAATGTGAGTGAGGCACCTTGGAAGAGTTGTCTTTATTGACACCTATAATGGCCAACTCATGAGCTGAACCGCTAAGACTGCGATCACTGCCACGTCGCCTAGCCAAACTACCTGGTGGTGGAGCACTTGTCATTATAAAATTATTACCCGAAGCCATGACACTTTTATTGGAACTCTCATTGCCACCCAGATTGGGTTGGCTAGACAAAGCGGCAGTCATTTTCTTTTTGGCACCAGTTACACCACCAAAGTTAAAGAAGCGTTTTTTGTGGGCTGGTTGTATACCCGTTTCCAACAAACGTTTGTAGTGCTCGGAACGTATAAAACGTGGATAACAATCCTTTTTGAGAAGCAGCATATAAATGTGCTCGGAGGCGGCATCAAATGTAAAACGGGAAGGACTCTTGAGACCCTTTAAAACACTTTCCATAGTCTTGCCATCTATATTTATCTCACAGGGAGCACCGGGCTTAAGAAATTCCCTAAACGAAGGAAAATATCAAATTAATAAATTTCTTGTTGTTGTCGAAGATTTCCTGCAAAACTCACTCGTAAATTTCCTGCACTTTTCTGGGCACTTGCGAATGTGCTGATCTTCTAAGGCGATTGACAGCTATCCAGAAGCGTATATTTTCATGAGAGTATTCTTTTTCTAAAAATGTAGTAAATTCCTGCAAACCAGTTGGATCCGAGACTAACTCCTCTATAGAAATAGCCCAGCGCTTTACTCTCTTTTCTGTGGGTATGTCCACAAAGGTATTGTTCAATTGCCAGAAAGTGATATCCTCAGTAACCCAAGGATTTGAGGGTAATACTGGTTGTAAAAAGAAATCATATTCCGAAAATGTTTCCGAATAGAGCACCAGTGATTCACAGGCCTGAGACATTTTCATGCGTGTACGATTCAAAGATTTCCTCAAGTAATCGACTTCTCTCTGTACATCGTCCACAGTTTTCTTTTTATTCTGTTTTGTACCTTGTCTATCTCTCGAAGGCACTGGGCATGGTTCTAAGGGGGTAAATTGTCCTGGTGGTGGACGATGCACACGCCAATAGGCTCTTTCTTGGGAATCACCTACTATTTTGTCACCTTTCTTGCGCTCCTTTGCCAAACGTACTTGTTCTTCTGCCTGCATGGATATAATTTCCCATTTACCTTTGAGATTTTTGTGCAAAGAAGCCAAAGCTTCCACTTCATAATCTTCCAAGGCATGACGTTGCTTATTGCGCAATGAACGTTTCACTAAATAGATGGCGTATTCCACATTATCGGGAGCTTTGTGTTGCCAAGGCCAATAGTAGGGAGTTTGAAAGCGATAAAGCGAAGAATCATCTTTGACAGTTAGAGTCTTGGAATCGTTAACAGGAAAAAAATAGCCATGAAGACACAACTGATTGGCAATATTCAAGGCCTCTGATTCCTCAATCAACAAACGATCCATTAGCCATTCAATTAGATCGTATCCTAGTAATAAAATAAGAATTAACTTGAATTTAGAAAAATTTAAATAATGAAAAATATTTACCCATAAAAGCGTACGGTATAGAGGTGAGAAACATTTTCTGTTGCCTTACTGGAACTCCATGCTCAGGATCTTGCATTTCTCGTACAAGAGCTTCCATCTAAAAATAAAAACACAAATTTATCGGAAACTGATTGACTCTGTAATGGTCTAGAAATTATAATTATTGCTTTTACATTTAATAAATATTAAAACTAAATTTTACACTTCTTAACCCATTAAATGTGATCGATACTGTTAGCGGAGTTATTTGTTTTAGTTTAAATTAAATTTCAAAATTTACTGCTGCTAATCTTGTATAATAGAAAAAACTAAAGTTCTTGATACTAGTCTACCACAAAAAAGTGAAAGATTTTCTAACACAGGTTAAAACTCCGAAAACTCCTTTGATATTGTGACGCCATCAATCTTTATTGTGCACATTTCATGATCAGATCAAATCTTTCCATCAGGCCGTTAAATATACAGTTATATATTAAATCATCATTGGGCTCCGCTCAGCTGAAATTTTAAAATAAAATAAAAATGAAAAATTCATGGGCTGCTGACTATCGCATGGGAGACCATGCTCTTTAACTTAAGTTATTTGATTTGTATCTCTGTCAGTGTTGTGAGATTGATTGTCCAAGTTTATTTTTATTTTTATTTTTAAAATGGGGATGAAAATTTCAGTCTTGGGATTGAGGAATTCTTTGAGGATATATTTTGCATTTTGCTAATTTAGAGAACTTCTTTGGGGATTTTATAAAAATTGTTTTTTGGTCTTTGTAATTTTACTATTATTTAATAATTTTTTTTTTGCTACATATGAGTTTTCTAGTATAGTTACAAAAATAAATGTTAATCTGTATGATTGGGAAGTCTCTCCGTAAATTTAAAAAAATACCTTTTTCAGCAATGAACACAAGGAAAACTAAAATAAGAAATAAAATGAGATACTCGAATTTTAATTAAGAATAAATACAAACTGTTGTGAAATTTTCAACTCCAAAAATATGCAATAAATAATTTAAAAACAAAACCGACTTCAAAACAGATTTCATCTGTGAGTTGATAATGGTTCAAGACTATAGCAATATACATCAACTATTGGGACACCCTTTTATTTCCAAATCCAAATTTTATACTTGTTGTTAAAGCGGAGTTAGCAATACAGGTTCCTTGTAAATTTTAAGCGTCTTTCATAAACGGTTCGAAAGAATGGCCGTATACATAATATTAAATAAACTATTGGCGCACCCTTTAATTTATATTTTTCAATGTTAATAATTTATATATCAGCGATTATAGCAATCGCCATTCTCTTCAATTTTCAAGCATTTGTCTATAACGGTTCAAAAGATAGGCTCATACAAGTCAATTTACATCAATGATGGGAACACCCTTTAATATTAAAATTTAAATTATAAACATGTTAAACGGCGGTGTTCGCAATACAGGTCCCTTTAAAGTTTTAGCTTTCTGTCTATAACGGTTCATAAGTTAAAAAATTACATCAACTATTGGGATACCCTTTAACTTCAAAATTTAAATTTTATACTTGCAGTTATAGTGGAGTTTACAATACGGGTTCTCTGTAAACTTCAAGCGTCTGTCTAAAACTGTTTAGAAGTGTAGCCATTTACATTAAATTACATAAACTATTGGCGTACCCTTTAATTAATATTTTTAAATATTAATACTTGTTATTATCACGGATATAGCAGTTGACATTCTGCCCAATTTTTAAGCGCTTGTTTGTAACGGTTCAAAAGATAGGTCCATATAGGTGAATTAACGTCACCTATGGGGACACTCGTTAAATTCTAGATTTATTTTTGTATTATTCTTTGTTATTGGGAGCTATAGTCATTTTAAAAAAGTCCCCTTTACAGTTCATAATACACGTAAAAAATATGCATGTTGCATGGGGATACCCTTTAGTTTTTAAGATTATGAACTGTTAAAACGGGACCAATATGTTAGCGTAATCTATCAAATTAGAAAAAAAATTTTAAAATCTGAGTTCTGCAGTCACAGACATGAAAAGTGATATATAGACGAGTTGACCTTCTTTTTTTTAAGTCGGTTAAAAAAATACCATCAATTAATTCCCTTTAAAGAGAAATGTTATAGGTACATTTTATGGTATCGTGTGTAAGAAAGATGCAACGTATGCAAGAAACCTTTGGTAAGCGAAGCCGGTTTTGGTCACACCATATACAATTATATAGGTGACATCATGTCTATTCTAAACACGACACAATCGACCCTGCTCTGTAAAACGAATTCGAGTAAATTTCTCGTTTTAAAACGAATTCACATTTTCTTGGAGTTCTCTAAACCGAATTCGCACAATATTACTCCTTTTATTTTTATTCTAAAAATGTCTGAAAACACAAATAAAGAACCATTGGAATAAAAAAATTAAAGTCTTTATTATTAATCTTAGTTAAATTAAATACATTTTAATATACTTTATATTATGAAAAAGTTAGTTTAAAAACACTCTTAAATTGCTTCACATTCTTGCCTCAAGCTTTATGAAAATTAGGTGCATGAATAAAAACACTTTTTTTTTGTAAAACTATTAAACGCACATATGATGTATCTTTTGTAAACACAAAACACAAATTAACAATAAAAGTTCAATTTTAACAAATCTAATTTAAAAACAAATTTTTCGCCAAATCACAAAATTTCTGCAAATTGCCTCCTTTGTATATTTAATTGACGTATTTTTCGTATTCTGAGATAATTGTTACTTAATACAAATGCTCTGGGCATATTCAATTCGCGCCTTAAAATAATAAATAAGTTTACGAATGAGTTTAGAAAATAGCTCGTTTTTTAAAACGATTCGGTTTGCAGAACAGAGCCGAATGTCTATGGACATTACGATGTTTTTCAAAGCTACATAATGTCCATTGACAAGTGACATAAAAACCATGGACCATATTTTGAAAGACACCACTGCGGAGGTGATTCCCTTATAAAAAAAAAATTTTACCGAATGGCTAAATACATTAGACTTGAACCTACATGCATCGGCCAAAAATTTTGAGGTTGGGTTTGCGTAAATAAGCCAAAGATTTTAGAAAAATACTCATTAAAAAAATGAGTATAGCACTTGATTTATAGCCTTAAAGTAACCCCTTATTCTTTATTATTTTATCTATCTCAAATTATTTGCGTTGCAAATTTATTTTTGAAACTAAAGACTTATGTTTGAAAATAAAACTCGAGACTGTTTTCATTAAATTTTTCTCGGTAAAATATTAACTATATCTAAAAATTTGTGAACATTTCCTAAAGAGCTAAACGAACAGTAGCGAAAAGGCTTATGAAATGTTCTCTCACCGACAATTATAAAAATCGATTAATTTAAGTTTTTATATTTTTTAATTATTTTATTTTTATAATAACCGTCGCAAAAAGAACCGACTTTTAAACAGATTTTAGTTGTCTGTCTATAGCGGTGTTTAAGGGACACCCTTTAATTTATAATTTTTCCTATTTATGCTTCTTATTACAATAGACCAAATAGCGGATATTCTCTCTAATTTTCAAGTGTTTGGGTAAAAAGATAGGGCCATATAGGTTAAATTACATCAGTTGCGGGAATAACCTTACTTACTTGTTCTTATAGCGTCCTTAGCTATTTAACTTGCTTGTAAATTTCAGCTGTCTATAGGTATCGGTTCAAAAGTTTGGTCACATGCAACAAATATATCAAATATTGGGACACTTGAAACAATTAATATAGAAAAAAATGGAATTAACTCGTGAACATTTTTGTGCCATCATTTTTCACAACTTTCGACGTGGATTATCACGACAAGAGTGCATTGATGGACTTTAAATCTTTGAATTTAATCGTGGCCGAAGCTCGCTCAAAGACGAATTCCGTGAAGGTCGTCCAAAAACGACTGTTGTGCCAGAGAACATTGATGCCGTGCGTGAACTCATAATGCAAGATCGACATGCGACATACCGAGAGATAGAGACATCCTTGGACATTTCTTCCACCAGCATACATTCGATACTGCATGAACATCTGGCCGTAAAAAAGGTTTGTTCTCGTTGGATCCCGCACAATTTGAAAGTCGCTCAAAAAAAGGCTCGTGTCGATTGGTGCAAAGAAATGTTGCAAAAATACGATTGCGGTGCATCAAAAGACGTTTATAAAATGCGTATGAGCCCAAAAGGAAACAACAATCGACCGTGTGGGTCTTCAAAGACGAGCAAAATCCAACTAAAGTTGTTCGTGGAAAAAGCACTTCGAAGCAAATGGTCGCCTGTTTCTTCGGCAAAACTGGTCATGTGGCGACTGTTCCGCTTGAGCGACGTAGGACGGTCACTTCTGAGTGGTGAAGTCACCGGAGAAATTCGAAAAACCAACAAGAGAAGACGAATCATTGTTCACCATGACAATGCGAGTTCTCACTCATCGGCTCAAACCACAGCGTTTTTGACCGGCCAAAACGTCGAATTAATGGGTCATCCGCCGTACAGCCCTGACTTGGCACCTAATGACTTCTTCTTGTTTCCGCACATCAAGAAAAAAATGCGTGGTCAACGATTTTCGTCGCCAGAAAAGCTGTTGAAGTGTTCAAAAACCATGTTTTAGAGGTGTCTCAATCGGAGTGGAAAAAGTGCTTCGACAACTGGTTTGAGCGCATGCAAAAGTGTATAAATCATGCTGGAGAATACTTTGAAAAACAATAAAACCATTTTTGATTATAAATATTCGCATTTTCACTATTAGGCCAGAAATATATAGAGCAGCCCTCGTATACTATGATATTTTAGTAAATTAAGTTATATTAAGATTTTATTTCAAGCATAAAAAAATATTCATTTAGTTATTTATAGGTTTTCACAATAATTATTTTCTGTAAAAAATTATTGATTTCATACTTTAAAATCATTGTCCAATTTTATTATTAAATCAACCCTTTCTCAACTATGAAATAATGGAACATTTTGATTGGGACAGTTATTGAATAAAAAGAGAATTAATTAAATAACAATTTCAAGGAAATTTATCACTACATGCAGGCATTCAGGCACATTTTTTTTTAAATTTTTTTATATTTTCCTTTTAAAGGATTTACTTGAAAACATTCCTGATATCTTTGTTATCATCATCATTAACATCATAATCACATCGGCCATGTTTCTATTTGCATCATCATCGTTGTCATGTAACGTGATTGACAATCGATAATATATATTTTTTTTGCCTTCATTAGTATTCGTTTACATTTGTGCAGCTTTATTTTCACCTTCAACTTTCAAGAATTAAGAAAATGCAGGAACGAGGGACAGCCAGAAAGAGAAAACTTGGTAAATTAACAATAATTAATAAGATCTTGCTGTAAAAATATAAAATACTTGGTTGGTTGGTAGTTAGAGGCTGCCTTGAATACGGAGTGTGATTAAATTATGAATAAAATCACAAATGAAAAGTTTTTAATGCAAAAATGGATGTGGAAGTAATTAATTATGAGCCTCAATCATATCTGCTGTCGTATATCAGTTGAAATAATTGATATAGAATTACTTTTCTTTTTCTTTTTATGACAGGAATAAGTATTAAAAGTTTTTAAATCGAACATATTGTCTACAAAAAGAAAGTAAAATCGAGGTCAGAGCTGAGTTCATTTGCAAAAGACAGCATTGAGATGAAAGAAGGTTAATGTTAATAAAATAACGCTTTCGTGAAAAACAATTTAGAGACATGTTCTTCCAACAACTATTTGATTTCCATTTTTTGTTGAATTACAAAAGCCAACCAAATTTAACTAATTAAAAAATTTAAAATTGCTCTGTTTCTGACAGAAGTAGAAGTATTCCTTTTGGGAGGTATTGTTTAGCGAGTTATTACTTGAAAGTAGTAAAATGTATGACCAAATAAGTGTAACCACTATTTAAACAAATGTTTATTCAATCTTTTCTGACACGTATCATTACGACTGACGATTTATAATATAATAAGTACGACATCTTACCTTTTATATTGAGTAGGATCTAATATCTCTTAATAAGTATTTAAAAAACACAAACATTTTTTTTATAGTGGTTGCTTTGTTTTTGTCAAATATTTGACTAATCTGATAAGTAGCACATCTGGAAAGATCTTTTTCAGCGCATTTTAATTGCCACATGATCTACTATATTTGATATAGAAAAAAAAAATACAAGGCAGGTCCAGAACACGGACCGACAGGCGGACATCCCTTACTCGACCTCGTTATGCCTAAAAACTCAGAATAAATATACTCTATGGGGTCGGGAATGGATATTGTAGATTTTACAAACAGAGTGACAAACTTAGTTATATCGTTTTTCCACTTTTTGTGATGAAGGGTATAAAAATCATGGTCAGGCGAGATTTAGGAGTCTCCCATAGCTTGATACATGCTCGATATATATGTATGTAAGTGGTATGAGAAGAAAGTTTTTGATTTCTAGAATTACTATATTAAAACGATAAGTAAGACTTAAACATCCGTTTACGTTTTAAATCAGTGCTTTGCATTCCGAGGAATACGAGGGCTGCTATATATATTTCTGGCCTGGCAACACTGAGTGCTGCCAAGTGCAATCTGACATTTCCATTGGAAAGTTTATCATTTTTAAGCATAATCGTACTCAAAACGTTTTGACGTACGACCATTATTTGTGTTGTTAACAGTGACTTGAAAAATTTAATATAGAAAAAAATGGAATTAACTCGTAAACATTTTCGTGCCATCATTTATCACAACATTCGACGTGGATAATCACGGCAAGAGTGCATTGATGAACTTAAATCTTTGTATGGCGATGAAGCACCATCCTATAGCACTGTGAAAAATTGGTATAATGAATTTAATCGTGGCCGAACCTCGCTCAAAGACGAATTCCGTGAAGGTCGTCCCAAAACGGCTGTTGTGCCACAGAACATTGATGCCGTGCGTGAACTCATAATGCAAGATCGGCACGCGACATACCGAGAGATAGAGACATCCTTGGACATTTCTTCCACAAGCATACTTTTGATACTGCATGAACACCTGGCCGTAAAAAAGGTTTGTTCTCGTTGGATCCCGCACAATTTGAAAGTCGCTCAAAAAAAGGCTCGTGTCGATTGGTGCAAAGAAATGTTGCAAAAATACGATTGCGGTGCATCAAAGACGTTTATAAGATCGTCACAGGTGACGAATCATGGATCTATGCGTATGAGCCCGAAACGAAAAAACAATCGAACGTGTGGGTCTTCAAAACGAGCAAAATCCTACGAAAGTTGTTTGTGGAAGAAGCACTTCGAAGCAAATGGTCGCCTGTTTCTTCGGCAAAACTGGTCATGTGGCGACTGTTCCGCTTGAGCAACGTAGGACGGTCACTTCTGAGTGGTACACTACAATTTGTTTGCCTGAAGTTATCGGAGAAATTCGAAAAACCAACAAGAGAACACGAATCATTGTTCACCATGACAACGCGAGCTCTCACACATCGGCTCAAACCAGAGCGTTTTTGACCGGCCAAAACGTCGAATTAATGGGACATCCGCCAAACAGCCCTGACTTGGCACCTAATGACTTCTTCTTGTTTCCGCACATCAAGAAAAAAATGCGTGGTCAACGATTTTCGTCGCCAGAAGAAGCTGTTGAAGTGTTCAAAAACCATGTTTTAGAGGTGTCTCAATCGGAGTGGAAAAAGTGCTTCGACAACTGGTTTGAGCGCATGAAAAAGTGTATAAATCATGCTGGAGAATACTTTGAAAAACAATAAAACCATTTTTGATTATAAATATATTATAAATTTTCACTATTAGGCCAGAAATATATATAGCAGCCCTCGTATCTTAAGGTAGCAATCCGATCAATAAAGTAATGAAAATATTATAACAATTTTCTTCCGAAGTAAAGAAGGTTATGCATAAACACATTTTATAGATATTTTCAAGATCCAATTAAATTGAAAACTTGCTGTGAAAAATTGCAAAAATCATATGCCCGGTTTAATCAACTTTAGGGGTCTACCCAGAACTCCGCTTTACTATAGGGAGCCCACCGAGATTCACTTAGAAGCACCTCTGCTTTGCTTCTGTGGGATTTCAGTAAGATATCTTTTGCTGTTCATAAGATAACGAATTATGTCCAAAATAAATCGTTTTCAAACCGTTGTGCGCTCCTGAAAGAACTGGAAAGTTTAAATAAAGCTGAATATCAAATGCTCCAGGAATTTTGTTCCAAGCAGTCTAGCCAGCTAGAGATTACTAATTTATTTCCAAAATGTTTTCTTTCTTTAGTTGTTATTTTTTAATTACTATAACAAAATAACGGAATGCTGTCAGGAATAGGATGATAATAGCGTTTATGATGAGCAACTGCTAAACCCAACAGATACGTCCTACAGCCATAAGTAAATTCAGAGGCTTGTAAGTTTTTAAGGAAAATAATAATAAAACTTAAAATATATTTATTTTAGATTTTATTACGAATATAGCAAATGTCTTAAAGTAATAATCAGATCATTAATAAGCACACAACACCAATTTTCTCCCAAACTAAAAGAGACTACACATAAGTATAAAAGAATCTTATTATTTAAGTTAAAAATAATCTTTTTATGACATTTCGAAAAAAAATGTATGCCCGGGGGCAGGCCCAGCAGCCCCCTTATTCCTACTTTCAATGGTTTAGGAAATAACGAATCATGTACAAAATAATCGCTTTAAATCACTGTGCGGCGTAAGAAGTAGAAATAAATCCATTGCAAAGTTCTGCGTATTTCGACCGACGTCATGATTATGTGCATTTTGGTAAACACAATTGTATTTTAATATAAAAGACATAGTTATTCATTGTTTAATTTATAACGGATTTGTCACAAAAAAAGGCAATTATTTGCTTATTGATTTGGTATCACAATTTGGCTTAAAATACAAAAATAAATATTGTTACGAATAATAAAACTTGGCAACCCCTATAGTTGGTTGTTTCCGTATGGGTGTGGTGAATAAAGTTAATTCAACAACCAATGGTGTGTTTACGGAATAACAAAACCACAAGTTAGCTAACAAAAGCTGAGCAGCCCCAATGGCTGCGTTGGTAGAGGTGCGTGCTGTAAAACAGGGGGTCCTGAGTTCAATACCGGCTTCGGACATGCGTACAAAGGAAAGTAACAATTGTTGTAGTGCAATTAAAATTTAAGAAGCAGCAGTACAAACCTCCCGAGAGGCAAAGGACAATTATTGTGTGAAGCCATGGCAGATAATTTAGTGGAGACGTCCAATTTAATATAAGAGTAACAGATAATTGTCAAGGAGCCCTTTTTAATAAAAAGTAAGAACGATAGTGGTTAGCGCGGGGAAATGTAACAGCATAACAACAGTGTATGGCAGACGTGTGTTGTGGCTAGTGGATTTAAAGCAATGACTGGCTTGGATAAAAGGAGTAGTGAAGATGTCTGTGGATGGTTAAGGTTACTAAACAAGGCATCGAGTAGTTCATGTCTCGCCGGAGTAACACAGTAGTGTAGCGTAGATGGCTGCGTTTGTGGTGATAACGCATGTTTAGTAAATACGAGACCAAGGGTTCACAAGACCGGTAGGATCGAGAAGTTATAGCCAGAGAAAGCCATAAAGTTCGAAGACAGAATTTAGCCACAGTGGTATTTGCAATCAAAAGAATCCGTACGTTTGTCTAAAAAGTGTAAAACGTAACAATATTTATATGCTTACATAAATACATACATATACGTACATACATATATTTCAACTGTTTTTAAAATTTTTTGCTTACTTTTTTATTTATTTTCTTATATTTTATATTATTTTTAATTGTTTAGTTTATAAGTTTAGTTTCGATTGGTTTATAAGTTTGGCTCCGCAAAATATATTTGTTAATTTAAATTTATTGCTTAACGGCGAACCTTCTTGGTTCTTTATACTTTCCTTGCAATTTTAACCGCATGGGTATTTACAACGGATTATCTTCCATAAGAAACTTTTCCTAGAACTATGATGGTGTTATTATTGGCGGTGATCTTAACGCGAAACATACTTCATGGGGTGACACTCTTAACAACCTCAATGGAATTACAATTTTTGATTGGCTAACAAACTACGCCGACTTTTTGAGATTTTCTGACTCGGTTCCATCTTTTCCTAATGGAAATTATTTTTTGGACCATTTTCTTATTAGTTCAAATTTTACTATTAAGCCTTTACCATCTTTTTCGGATCATTTTCCTATTCAATTTCAGTTGAAGTTTTTAAATTTTTAATTTTCTTTAAGACAACCACGTCTGCTTACCTCTTTAAAAAAAAAAAAATAATTGGAATCGTTTTCAGAACGAAGTCCTTTCTTCAGTGTCAGAAGACTTTCCCCCTTCAAACATAAATTTATCAAATTCTGAAATTGATAATTACGTAGAAAATGTCTCTCTATTTCTTAGTGAAGTTACCAACAACAATTGTGAAAAAACAGAATTGAAACATAAACGTATTTTCGTTTCGTATAGGATAAAAAGTTTGTACAAAATTAAATTTTCTTGGCAAAAAGGTTTACGTTTCTTTTCCGCATAACTTTAGACAGGAGAAATCCGGATTATATATTACTTTCAAAGCAAATACAATTGCTTAAAATGATTATAAAAGAGTAAATCCAGATTGAACAGACTAAAATTTTTTATTACTCGTCTTGCAAACATCAAGCCTGGTCTTAGTGCATATAAGGAGATTTATAATATTTTATGAAATTCAAGGAAAATATTTTTGAAACTTTCTGTAAACTTTCTGGAAGTCATAGATAATTCTCAAAAGTTATCACTTCTCCGTCAGCACTTTTCATCAATTTACGCTGGCTCTGTGCCTAACAGCGATTTTTCAGAAATTGAAAGCACTTTTAGTTATAACCTGTCACAAATTCCAACTACTTTATTCAGTTTTGGGGATCAGTATCCTTCATCAAATATTCAAAATAATCCAAAATTCATTCATGGTGATGCGCTTTTCTTAATTTTAAGTTCATTGCACAACAAAAAATCTTCCGGCATGGCCGAGGTTTCTAATTTTATTATTAGGAAACTCCCCCTTCTAGCTTTTAAAATTTTAGCAATAACTTTTAATAATTGCATAAATAATGATTACTTTCCTAATGCTTGGAAAATTGCTAAAAATTTGTCCAATTCTAAAAACGCAAAATAGTTTTGATATAGACAACGTAAGGCCCATATCTCTGTTATCAAATTTGGGAAAGCTTTTTGAAAAAGTAGTTAAGAAGAAAATAGATACTAATTTTAATTCTTCATATATTCGAGTACCAGACCATCAATTTGGATTTAAGAAATGACATTCTACTACACATGTCTTGTTAAAATTTCATAACGATTTAAGGGAATTATTTAAGGGAAAAGAGGTGCACTATTGCAATATCTCTTGATATTGAAAAAGCTTTTGATGATGCTTATCACAGCGGGATTATTTATAAAATGATTAGAATTGGATTTGAACCTTTTATCATCAGACTTGTTCAAAATTTGTTTATAAATAGAAAGTTTTGCGTTCAGCTTTAGAATGAGTTATCAACATTTGGTGAATTTAGTTGCGGAGTGCCGCAGGGTTCTATATTGGCTCCGCATTTATACAATATTTTTCTTTACGATTTTCCACATGAATTTCATCCTTATGCGGATGATTCTTTACTTTACACTCATGGAGTTTCACCGAACGACACCTTGCGAAATATATCCACATATTTGACAACAGTTAATAACTACTACAAATTTTGGGGAATAAAAATTAATGTTTTAAAAAGTAAAGCCATTTGTTTGAGGAATGCATCTGGGAAATTCAAAAGTTTTGTTGTTACAGAAAGTAAGGGGCTTAAATTATTTTTGGATGGCCATGAGATACCATTTGTAAACAATTTAAAATACTTAGGTGTCCATTTTACGAAACTTTTAAAGTTTAATTTTCATGTCAGTATTTCTCTTGATAAAGCCAAGCAGATAAGAATATCTTTTGCAAGATTGTTGAATTCCAAGTATTTGACAAAGAATACAAAGTTACTTATATATAAAATGAGTATAAGGCCAGTCCTACTATATGCGTTTTCGATTTGGTTTTCCTTTTCGCCAACGGTAATGAATGAGTTTGAAATATTTGAGCGTAAAGTTGTTAGACAATGTACTAACAAACACTTTGAAAATACTTGTAAAAAATTTTCTAATCAATATATTTATAAGTTTGCAAAAATTAACCCTTTAGCTTCTTACGCTTTTGACTTAATGAAAAAATTTCTTAATTCCCTAGATTTTATATACAATAATACTCTGTTAAAAACATAAGTTTGTTACTGTTAAACTTATAACCTTATTAAAATAAAATATTATAGTTTTAAGCTTTTTTTATGTAATTAATTGTTAACATATGTTTCTTTATATATGTATGATGGTTTCAAGTCTCAAATAAACTTTACTTTACTTTTCTTTAATTGTTTGGTTTTTATTTATTCTTTTTCTCTGACAATAAAAACTATTTCAACTTTAAGCTAACAAGATTTTACTAAAGTGATAGAAAACCATTTCTGTCAAGACCTAGAACAAAATATTGTTAAGCGCAAACATTATTTTGTTTGCTTTTAATCATACTCTGATTAATAAAAAAATAATATGGTTAAATATATTATATTGTAGTGTAAATTTTTTACGTTAAACTACCCGTGTTGTATTTTGTTTACAGTAACCATATAATGGTGAAGTATCAACAAAAATGTGTTCATCGTGACTGAAGTATTGTTGAAGACAACTACAGTTTGTTCTCTGCAACTTTACAATGTTACAAAGAACATATTCTGTTTATTGTGACCATATCACAATTGCGTTGGTGTAGCATTAATCGTGTTTATTTTTTTAATATTTCTTCGAGACATCATAGCTAGATTTCTGAAACTTATTATAGGTTTTAACTACACCCTTTTTATATTTTCATTTAAGATTTTATGACCCTTTTTTTGCAAGAATTATTTTTGTATCAAAAAAAAAAAAATATCAGGCTTGAACTTAGCACTTTGCAGCAAATGATTAAATGATAGAATTTCCATTAAATGATAGAATCCATTGAGCACAATGAGACATCATTTGAAAACTTTAAAATCTAACTTTTAGCAATTTTAAATGTATGTAGAAAAACTATACTGGAAGTAGAGTTTGTATCTATTTTCAACAAATTTGCTTTGGAAATTTTATCAAAAACTTCAAAATAAACAAAATATTAAAAACAAAAAACTCTCAAGAAAACACAAACTGCGTACATACATATATTTTTTACATTTTTCATCAACTTAATTATGAATTTTAAGATAATTTTGCTACTATGTATCTGTGGTATGTATGGAATATATGTAAGTTTATAATTATAAGATTAAATTAATTATCTGTTAAAATTTAAAGTCTCTTTGAAACCTTTTGAAATCATGGGCCTAAAGCGTATCAAACGTAATACCGAATTGAATGGCCATAATAATAGAATTAAGGAAGATTTTATTGTGCTGCATAATAATCGACAAGATCCAATAGAAATGAATGATCAAAAAATTGGTGGGTTTTGTAAATGTTTTTCTTTTTCTCTTTCCAAAGCAAAACCCTCAACCTCAATTTTTTTTTTTTGATCAGCTGACGCCCATGAAATCGTTTCAAATTTGAGGGGTGACTGCAGTAGCCCTAAAAACGTAACCGCTGATGCTGATAAGAAGCGTACTGTTAGCAGATCTTTGACTGAAATATTACGTGAAAGAGAACACAAATATAACGAACGGCAAAGAGAAGATCGCAAAGCTATTGATGAAACCACAGCTGATTTAGATTCTAAAATCATGAGTCTTAACAATAAAAATCTAGAAAAGTCAAGCAGTTTTATGCAGAAGCGTTTTGATGCTGAGGGAAATTCCAAGGAACCTTTCATGTCCCATAAAATTAAACGTTTGCCCCATGTGTTGCGTTCAACAGGTGTAGTTGAGGCAAAAGTTGTGATACCACCACATCCCCTACATGCACCCTATAGAGCTTTAAACCCCTTCGCTTCCCTGGGACAACTTATGGATATTGGCAATATGATGATGGTTAAAGTTGGAATGGGTAATAATAATCTTAAAATTGTCTCAGTGAAAAAATTAAATTTTTATGACAACTTCAACAAATAATCGTGAATAAAAACAGTAGTTTAAGCATATTTTGAGTTCAACACAAAATTTTCGTTTTTGTATTTTTCAAGCCATATTCAAATCGATCGGTTTCCATCACATACCTGACTAAATGAAAATTTTGTGTTGAATTCAAAATATACTTAAGGAGGGTTAATCGAGCCATACAAATTCGAATGATTTCTTTTCGTAAATGAACGCAGAGAAAGTCTCCAGATCTAAGTAGGACTTGTATGGTTCTATCATTCAATTCGTCCCTAGGTTAAGCTAGTGTTATGCATACAACACTTAACTATCTACTCGTTTTCTTCCTTAGATGCCGCTCCTTATAGTCCTCATTCATCGAAAATGATAACACAAAACGTTCCTTTTCTTCCTGAAAAGCAAAGCAATGAACCAAACTTGGATTATATTTTCAACTCCATCGATGAAGGACCACAAGAAAATTATTTTAACCTTAAAGCACCTTTGCAGACAAATCCTCAAAACACTGATGATAACTTGCAAACACACACCATAATCTACAAACCGCTTGTTTCTTCAAAGGAGCCAACGCCGTTAGCAAATTTTATGAGAAATGCTTTGGACAGCCTATTGGCGAACACTGGTGATGCTGATGGCGATAAAAATGAAAACGAAATTGAAATTAGTTGCCCCGTACATCATGAAAGAAAGAGAGTAACCAACGAAGGTGATAATACAGATCTCATACAGGTCTGTTCTTGCCGCTTTATTAAGAGAGCCAAGGAAGAGGACCCCAAGAAACGTACTTAATGCAAATAATTTTTTGTACATTAATTTATTTTTAATAAAACCATTTTACTAACCTTGTCAAAAGCCATTGGTCTTGAGAGTTTTTCTAACGATTGTTGTTGACTTGACGCATTTCCAGCGGTAGTTGATGACTGTAATGTGGTCGAACTACTACTGCTGCTGCTGCTTGTACTTCCATGCTGAGATGGCGATAAACCTGATGAATTAGATTGTTGCTGCTGATGTGCTGCCGTTGTCCCATGCTGTTTAACCAAGGCATGACCAACAGAGCTGCCACTAAATGCAGTAGCCGCTTGTGTGGTTGCTGAGTAGGCGGTGGCTGTTGAAGCAAATACTGGATTGGGTTGTGTTGTGCTCGTTGCAGCTTTGCCACATAAAGTATCCTCAGGACGTTCATCAAATGCTACCATTTGTTTTAGAAACAATTGGCGATCTCTATCTGGCGGCACACCGCCAGGCGGCTCCATGGCCCCAGCACGTTTATCAATGAGCGCCGTTGCCTTCGCCGCCCTGAGTGACCCAATGTGGCACTCGTTTTGTCAAGTTTTTATATTAAATATTTTTAGGAAATTCTAGTTTTTACTTTTGTATTTTAATGGATTAGAAACACTTTGCAGGTAATTTTTTGCTAGTAACTTCAGTTGTTTTTTTTAAAGATGATAGAACAGATTTCAAATTTGATTTGATTTTTAGACCGGATATTTATTCCTTAATGTTGAGAGTTTAAGATTATTTTCGAAGAAGATCGAAAGGTTGGTGTTAATAAAATCTACTGTAATATTGGTTGTGAATTCTTATAAAATTTCTTGAGCTAAACAAAAATTCATATTAACCAAATTCCATTGTGTCTTTGTGTAAAAAATGATTTGCTTGAAGTAGAAATAAAAAAATATTTTATTAGAAAATTTCCTTCGAAAAAAATTTCACAAGAAAAAGACGTTATTTTTAATATTTTTTACACACAGATTTTTTTTTTTTTACAAAAAACTACAAAAAAGTGCCGGTTTTTAGAGCCTTTTTTACTCGTACCTATCAACGTTGAGTCTCCGTAATACTCTATTGGCCATATAATAATATTAAAATAGAAGCTTTTTTCGTAATTTACCAACTAACCCTTCCGAATGGCTGAAATCTACTCATTAGTCTAATGTGTTATTTTCTCAAATTGTTTTTAAAAATAATCCATAATCGCATTTACAAGATATAATTGATATCCTACCGTCCATAAACATTCTAAAGAAATAAAATGCATTAAAAATCTATATTGGTAACAAATCGCTGAAGTATATATACATAAAGGAGTACGACAAGGATGCGTGCTGTCACCATTACTTTTTAATTTATATTCTGAACGCATATTTCAAGAAGCACTTTCAAATATAAATGTGGGTTTAAAAGTAAACGGCCAAAATAATAATATTAGATACGCTGATGATACAACACTTGTTTCTGATAGTTTAGAGAACCTTCAAATTTTGGTTGATGCTTTATCTTCCTGCAGTAATTCTTGCGGTTTAAAAATTCATGTCAAAACACAAAATATATGATCATAAGCAGGAAGAGTTCATACTGAAACACAACTCTTAAGTATCAAAACCTGCCAATCGAAAGAGTAGACCAATTTAAATATCTCGGTTGCTGGGTTAATGCTTGCTGGGATCCTTTAGTGGAAATTAAGCGTCATATCGAAAACACAAGAACATCATTTTTCAAATACAAGAAGGTTCTTACAAACCGGGAGTTTGACCTGAATCTATAACTTCGATTTGTGAAATGTTATTTATAACCTGTTTTGTTGTATGCAATGGAAACCTGGACACTAAAAGTATCTGATATGAACCGCTCAGAAACCTTTGAGATCTGGGTATTAAGAAGAATATTAAAACAAAACATGGACTAATCATATAACAAATACTGAAGTTCCTGCAATTATAAACAAAGACCGCGATATATCATGCGTAATAAAAATACAACAAATTGCATTTAATACTTCAAGGAAAAATTTAAGAAAAATATAAATTGAGTAGAAAACAGGCATCATGGCTTCGCAACATAAGGCAATGGAGTAGAATCAGAAGTCTCGGTTGTCTACTTAATCTAGCAAGGAACAGACACTTATTCACTAAACTCATCAGAAATAGCATTCAGTTAAACAGTCATAGTTGGAATAAAAAAAAGAAACATGGTAATGCGATTATGGTTAAAAATAATAATTTAACGAAACTTACTTCAATAAAGAATTAGAAGAGAAGTACTATAAAATAGACAATGGGTTTGATAATATGTTCGTTGTTTTGAAAGAAAGATTTAGAAATTATTTCTATAACATACGTTGTATCAGAGTTGTCTCCATCGGTCTGAATTTTATGCTACAAAAAAATTGTGGAGACAAATCCGTCTCTTAGTGAGGCTTCCTAATCTCACTATTGCCGGCAAAACTTGATAAAAACTAAAGAGTTATAAAGAAGAAAGAATTCTCAATTTTATCAGAAGTGCAAAAGCTCAGTCAGATTTATAGAGGATGCATTTAGTACCTGCAGGTGCAATAAAAACGCGTGTACTGATTCGCCACGAAAAGAGGCGGGATCTTTGTGTGTAAAATTTTATACGACTTGCACCTTTGTGTGAGTAGCCCCGGAGCTTTTCGCACTCTTCGCCGTTTGTGCATGCATGAGCATACTGCTCAGCATTTTGTATCATGTTGATGAATAACTATTTTGCTGCATACTGATAATGAAACGGTTATTTCCAAAAAAGAAAAAGCTAGCAAACCTGAAAGTAACCGCTCAATCGGAAATTTCTCTGCGCTTTTCACAGTGACAAAAGTATGCCTAATTTTTATCTTCTGAAATATCTGGAGTCTCGCAGCTCCTGCAGTGTTCGCTCTTCCTCTAAGAAAAAGTACTACCAATTAATTCAAACACCTTGGTGAAAACAAGGTACTGGCTCTAGATGGTTCCAAGGTATTTGGTGCACCCGCACCAAAACTTAATCTTTTGATGCCATTGTTAGCTACTCTCGCTTTTCTTAGGTATCGCACTACTCTAGATTTGTAGATGGGACCTCTTTAATCGAGTTTAAGATTATATTAGGGTTATCGCAAAGCCCCGTTTTCTCCTCTACCCTGTTTCTAAATTTTCTTTACGATCTTATCTTCCTAATTTCCAATCCTAAATATTCTTTTGCAGATAATGGCAACATATACAATTCACATTCATTTCTCTATATGACCAGCTATTTTATAGACTGGTGACATGCTATGGCGCGTCAATGGTACCCTCAATCGTGATCTTTTGGAAATATTCGGAAAACCCAGCACACTGTGCTTTCGCTCTAGCGCTGATATAAATATTAAAAAAGCTCTTGGTGGCATGAAAATTAAATGCGTTGTTCTGGGTCTTGTCTCAAAAAAAGCATTCAAATGCCTGGGTTTTCTGATGCAGTATACGAGATTCTTTATCTGTGTCTTCATTTCAGACCCAAAACGGAATAAACTCTAATGTTCGTATCAGTGTTTCAAAGACTATTTTGGGATAACTTGACCAAATAGAGAAGATAGTGAAAAAGCTCATCGGTGATATCCAACTTCATTGAATGACTCGAATGTGGAATGTATTTTATTGTTTTCTCAGAACGTTTGTTGTTAATTGAGCAGTGAATAACACTGTTGATTGCTAGGAGATTCCACTGTTTAGCATATGTGGAATAAATTTTCTGCGGAGGTTTTTTAAGTCACCTTCAATGTGCAAAGGTTTAATTCGAATGTCCACAAACACTTCTCCCTCTATACTCCTTCCCTTAACCTAATTTCCCTGTTCTTGCATAACACATTGCACGAATTCTGGTCCTATTAAAAAACCAACAAATTTCATACTCACAATATTTCATTTTTCCACTTCTCTGATTTGTTAATACAATTTCTTTAATTATGGAAATTTCTTTTAAAGTAAATAAGTACTTTGGCTTGTGACTCCTTTTTCAAATTCACTATTTATTTGTCTTCTTGTTGTACTAAAAAAACAGCTCGTTTCACTGATTTTGTTGAGAATGTTTATTCCCCTTACGTGGCTCCTTCTCCAACACAACATTGAGCTTTAACTGGCAACCACTGTAATGTAACCGCTTTTGTTAAAAAACTATTATTATCAAAGTTTAATGAATCAAAATAATATTTTATACAATTGAGTTTTTCTATAGGAATTTACTTCTTTCATTTGCATTTTTTGTAATTTTTTAGGATTTAGATAATTTCTACGAAACTTTGTTGATTTTAAAACTTTGTTAAGAACTTTTAATTGTTTTAGTTGCAAGTGTTTATATTGATAATGTTGCCCTTTGTGTTGCTTCTGCTGATGTTGTTGCACGTATTTTATTTTTGTTGTGAAAAATTTATTACGTTTCTTTTTGCTTTCGCTAGCTGCTGTCCAACAACTGTCATAGAATAAAGCTGGCACTGAAGAGGGCAACAACAACAAGAGCAACTTTTCCAAAGATAAACTTTGACAATATTTTAGCTGTTTCAGCAGCTGATATAATTGCTGTGGGTGTTTGTGGCTGCTACTGTTTTTGCCGCTTGTGTGGTTACTCCCCTTTTTGCTTAATAAATGTTGCTTTTGCTGTTTTATTATTGATTTGTATTCAGTTGTGTTGCAATTTTTATATTTAGGAATAGTTTTAAAGGATGGCCTTTGAAGGCTGCCAGCCATTATGTGTCATTACCCAGCAAATATTAAAACACCAAATTCCACGACAATTAACTACTGATTACTTTGCAACAGTTGAGGGTTTTCTGGTTTAATGTTAGTTTGTGTTCCTTGAAGTTAGTGGTCAGTTTTGAAACTGTAATTAAAAGAAAATTTAACCAAATTGTAATAAATATTATTAACTTGTGCAATCAATACAGTTTTTAAATATAATACTCTTTAAATAGACTAAATACTTTTATTTCTTATAAATTTTTGCTTATGAGAGATCAATTATCCGTCAAAATATTTTTTGCAAGAACTCCTTTTTTTTTATTACCATAAAAGTTATTTTTACGGATAAATTTCCCACTTAAATCTTTTTTTAACCGACTACAAAAAAAGAAGGAGGTTATACAATTCGGCTGAATGTTGCTTTTTTTATGTTTGTGACTCCAGAACTCAGTCATTTCTGATCCGATTTTGAAAGTTTTTGGTAATATGATAGGTTATGCTTACAGATTGGTCTTGTTTTAAAAACAGCTCAAAATCTTAAAAATTAAAGGGTGTTCCCATACAACATACATATTTTTACGTGTATTATGAATTGTAAAGGGCACTTCTGTAAAATTTAAAATGAGGGCGTATTACTATAGCTCCCAAAAACAAAAAATTATACAAAAATAAATCTAAAAATTAAAAGGTGCCCCCATAATTGATGTAATTTTACTTATATGGGTCTATCTTTTAAACCGTTATAGACAAACGCTTGCAAATTTGTCGATTGCTATGGCCGCTATAATAACAAATATTAATCTTAAGAATTATAAATTAAAGGGTGCTCCAATGGTTCATTTAATTTAATGTATATTGCCCCACTTTTAAACAGTTATATACAGTCGCTTGCAATTTACAACGAACCTGTGCTTGCAAGTCCGCTATAACAACAAATATAAAATATGTGTTTGGAAGTTAAAGGGTGTTAAAATAGTTGATGTAATTTCGGGTGTGTTGCCGTACTTTTGAACCGTTATAGACAGAACGCTCAAACTTAAAAGGGGCCTGTATTTCCAAGTCCGCTATATCAACGAGTTTATAATTTGAATTTAGAAAATAAAGGGTGTCCCATAAGTACTGTAGATTTACTTATATAGGCCTATCTTTTGAACCGTTATAGACAAACGCTTGTAAATTTTACGCAATGTCGATTGCTATGGCCGTTATAGTAACAGCTGATAATATTTAAAATTATAAATTAAAGGGTGCACCAATAGTTTATTTAATTTGGTATATGGCCACACTTTTAAACACTTGTAGACAGACGATTGAAATTTACAAAGAACCTGTATTACTAACTCCTCTTTAACAACATGTATAACAATTGGATTTGGAAATAAACGGGTGTCCCAATAGTTTATATAATATGGTGTATGTGGCCGGACTTTTGAACCGTTATAGACAGACAGTCCGCTATAACAAAAATCCTATAACTTGAATTTAGAAATTAAAGGGTGTTCCTTAAATTAATGTAATTTTTTCTATATGACCGTATTTTTGAACCGTTGTATACAAACACCTTAATTTAGGATAGAATGTCCACTACTTTATTTGGTATAATAAAAAGTATAAAAACGTTATATTATAAATTAAATAGTTGATATAATATGATGTATATGGGCAAACTGTTGAACCGTTACATACAGACGGTTGAAATTTACACAGAACCTGATTGCTAAATCTACTACAACAGCAAGTATATAATTTGAATTTGGAAACTAAAGAGTGACCCTATAGGTGCTGCAATTTGATGTATATTTCCAAACTATTGAACAGTTGAAAAAGTATAAAGTTTGGAGATATTAGTGTGTCCCAATAGTTAATGTAACCACACACAGGCCATACACTTGAGCTGTTATAGGCAGACAGATGAAATCTGTGTTTTGAAGTCGGTTTCTTTTCACAAGAATTATTAAGATGACGAGTTAGATCTATCTGTATTTGCTTTTTGTTGCTCAATCTTTTAAATACTTATACATTGTATAGTTTATTGCAGGGTGTCCCAATTGTTGATGTTGTTTGATTTATGTGACCAAGCTATTAAGCGCTAATAGACAGACAGGTAAAATTTACATGGGAGCTATATTTCTAACTCCGCTATATAGCAAGTTAATGATTTAAATATAGAAATTAAATAGTCTTCCAGAAATAATGTAATTTAATTTAATCGTTATATACAAATACTTCAAAATTAGACAGAATGTCCATTAATTTTTTTTTTTTTTTTTATAATGAGATATATAAATATTTTAAATTATAAATTAAGAGTTGTCGTACTAAGTCTGCTATCCCAAGTATAAAGTTTGAAGATAAAATACAAGTGTGTCCCAATAGCTAATGTAATTAATGTCTCCCAAAGTAATTAATATATGTGGCCGTACTTTTCACCGTTATTGTCAGACAAATAAATTCCATTTTGAGTCGGTTTTTTTTTGCCAGAGTTATTAATAAATATACTCGTATAAAGATTTGAATAAATTATTAAAAGATTATATCCGGTTAATGTAAGACCTGAAAAATTTAATACTTTTTTTATACTTTTTCAGTACTTTAACCTTTTTTCATAATAGGCCAAAAATCGAGCTATGAATTAGTTCGGACACTACGTAAAACGAAATCATAAAACGTCGGCGGAATAACGAACATAATGTGTTAAGTTCGGTTCGCTTTTAGCGAAATCTTTAAATATTAAAAACAAATAACAAATTAACACAACTCCAGGTGATTTTAGCTTAACAGCTTTTTTATACACCATAGAAATTCTTAAAAACAAGGCAAAGTATATATTGTGTCTAATGTTAAATATTTATGTTTAATAAACGTGTTTAAAAAAGTATTTGTGTGTAATTCATGTAAATTGTAAATTTGTACAATTCGTGGCGCGTTTTATTAACACTCTTGATTATAAACCTTACGAAACACGAGCTGAAACAATAATATTTTTTACAATTCCTTCTCTTTCAAACATATTTCTATATATTTCGTTAGATAATATTCTATAACAAAATAAAAAGCAGAAAGAAACAATAAAATTGATTAAATACCTAAAAGGACAATAAATTCTTAGATAAATAAAATCGTATCATAAAACGTGACTATTTATTTAGTTTAAAGAAGAAAAAATACTAAAATAAAATTTATATTGTTCTAAAAATTATTTCTTGTCACAACGATTTCAAATTGGAAAAAAAATCAATACATACAAAAACGCAAGGCCATTAAATCATTAATTTTTTTTTAATACAACTTCAAAAGATTTTCCTTATGTTTATGAGATAACACATTTTATTTATTCGCAGAAGATGACTGACTCATAATAAAATAACTATCAAACGAATAAACTTCCAATATGTTTTCATTAAAAGTTCAGCTGATTTTTCTTAAGACTCAATAATATCTGCACTAGTAAAAATTTACATTTTAAAGCGAATTAATTTTCCTGGGTGGCATTATTTCGGCAGCTGACTATTTTTTGCTTAATTTTTTATGTGTAGAGCAGCTGTCAAAAGTGTATAATTTTATATTCGAAAAGTTCGTGTTTTTAATATTCTTTAAAATTGCCTTCGAACATTTATGACCAACTTTTCGACGAGCGCAAGAAATTTATTTAACTATGAAATTATTAAAGTCTATGTTGCGATCTTTATGTTAGCATTCTCAATGTAACGGCATATAGAGGACCCATATATTTGCATACATGTAGAAAAAATTGGATTGAAATTAACAGCCTGTTTATAGAACACGTCACGAGCGAAACTAAACCGGATGGCATATGGACGAATACGTAACAATTAGTGCCCATGTAACACGTTTCTGTTTTTTCGTTTAACTTACGTTATGTTTCGTATAAATAAATGTTGTGTCAAATCGTAGTAGTGCCAATGTATTAATTAATATTTTTTGTTTACTTTTTTTCATATACATTTGTTGTTTTTGCCTTAAATGATGGTAACCCTACTTCGGCGCTTAAAAAAAACAGCTGAGTTTAATAAAACAAAATTATTAGTCAATCTGTTAAAAAAATTTGTGAAAATAAAAAAGTGCACACAATACAAACTTGAACTCAATTAGAATCAAATGATCATTGTAAATATAATCCATTATATACTACAATTCAGTTTTTATATCTTTGTTTGTGCGTCAATCACGTTTAAATGGCTGAACTGATTTTAATGAAATTTGATGTTTCTTTGCATATCACAATAGGGTACATTTTAAATAGCGGACCAGGAGGAGAAAAGCCAAAATAATAATAAAATTTCAAAAATAGTGGACGCCTAAAGTAAAAATGAAACAAAAGGCAAAGGCTGAAGGCATTTACATAATTTGCATCCACTTTGCTTAAAGCCTAATACAACACAAGGCGCATTCCTACTTTTCGATGAAAAGTTTAGAGGCCCATAACTCGGAAAATATTTTTTTACCTGATCTCTTTTTCTTCATTTTTAATTCTCTATTGCCTCGTAAGTTTTTTTTTTTTTGTTCTAAATGATATGGAAAAGTTAGAGCATGCGTAGTGTTTTTCCCGCTGTCCCGAAGGACATATACAAATCTTGCTAATTTTAACAGCATTAAAGCATTCAAGTTGTCTCTTGCTCATCTAGTGCGTTGGCAAAGTTAGTTTCAATCGACTTCACTATGCATAAGAATTCAGAATATATGTATATATATTTATACCTTATGGGTTCGGAATCAGATATTATATCGAAATTGGCACATTCATTGAGTCATTGGGATTCTGTTTTGAGGTTATTTAAACTTTTAAACCATACGATTACTTAAATGGAGGAATTATTAAATTCAAGTAAAATCATACTATTTTCAACAGAGGATATACGCCTTGCATTTTTAGAATTTTCAATTAAACGCAAAATCGGACGTTTTTCTTTAAGTTTAAGTAGATGAAATATTTGTAAGTTCGTTGTTTTAGCATTTTAATGGGTTTGAATAGAGAAAAAACATTTCTTCTTGTGTTTAACAAATTCTCAGAACTAACGTATGGTGAATAAAATACGAGCAATTGTAATACTACTTATACAGTAAGTTTAACTGTTCTATTTAACTATTAAAAAAACTTAGCACTTAGCACAGATAGCGCTCTAACAAGCGGCGGCACCACCGGGCGGCAATGGCACTCCAACAGCGATGGCGATGTCAATAAACGAGTTGATTCGTGACAAAAACACCATTAAGAAATATTTGGATTCTATGGGAGTTCAAAAACGAAGGAAAATAACAGAACCATTCACCGCCGAAAATCAACAGAAGATTAATATAATAATATTTCTTTCTCATCAGAGTACAAATACGTAATGGATGACGAATCACAATTTATCATCGAAAGTAATAAAGGGCAGCCAAAGTATTATTTTGTGTCTTCCACTCACAAGGCATCTGATAAAGTAAAGTTTATCCGAAAGACAAAGATTCCAGGAAAAGTTTTGTTGTGAACCAGTTTTTTTTAAAAGGAGGTTTATCTGTAAATGCTCAAGTTTATAAATTGAATTTGTGCCACATGAAATGAATCCTCCAAACGTTCCACAAATGCGGCCTATTGCAACTTTTTGGTCCAATTTGAAAAAAATATACGAAAACGGATAAAGAGCCAAAAATATTGATTCGTTAATCATAATGTACCGGTCCTGAGATAGGTGTTTTTTTTTTTTTTTGTCTCTAACAGGATAACCTGCCTATGAGTTTGCCGGCGCTTAAGAACGCCACTGGCCTAAGTTTTAGTTAAGGCAACTTAAATGCCTAAGCAGATGAATGCTTATTTTTATTCACAAAAAGTTTTTCCTTATAAATAAATATAACGGTATTTTTAATAATAATTCTAACATTATTTGTTGTTATTAAGTTGAGTGGAAATTGAGTGAAACATAAACAAATATTGTAATTAAAGTGATAACAATAGTTTATGTTTATAAGTGAAAGTGAATAATAACAATAACAATAAAGTGCATAACAAGTATGCATAAAGAACCTAGGTGATAGGTGATTATGATATACACCACAATTAAAATAAAACAGAAAAAAAAAATGAAAAATGAAAATGAGAGCTACCAAAGAAAATTAGGAAATCTAACCGCTTCGGATCAAATTTTTTTTTTATAAATTTCCTGTACCTTAAATTGTAGTTAAAACTAACTAAATCTTTAATTAAAATAAACTAATTTACACATTTTTTTTTTGTTACTTTACCGTTTGTGCGGATTTCGTTTACCATATGTTTTTATTTTTAATTTTAGATTTTTATTTTTTTATCCGATTCTTCTAACTTAAAGGCCGTTTCTTGCGATGCTTTATATGAAAGGTTACTTTTTTGTAAATTTATATTTATGTTTTATGTTGAGAATCTGTGTATTATTTTGGTTTTTCTTTATAGTTTTTAAGACAAAGATTAATAAAATTTATTATGAATAGAAGATGTGTTGCTTTCGTTCCGAGTTCCGTTATCTAAAAGAGTAGTTAAACCGGCTTCGTGTTTTATGTTTTCTATTTTTTTAGATAGTGCAATGGGAACTGCATTACCGACTTTCCTTAATGTCGAACTTTTCCTATTTGTAAAATTGCATTTAAAAAGTTTCAAAATTTTTATTCCTAAGTTCTTTGCCATTTAAGATTTTCAAATTATTTGCATTATTTGCTGTTCCAACAACAAACAAATAAGTTAGCAAAAGCAGCATATTTTTTATTGTTTCCAACAGTATGAACAAGTTAAATATTTATAAAATGTCCGCTTAATAAAAACTTAGTCTTATGAACTGTTGGTGAAACTGCACCTAAGTTTTGAATAACGATTGACATGTAAATTATACAGCGTCTACATTAACACAAATATCTTAGCAATAAAACTTGAAAAAATCACAAAAAGTTCTCACTCGAAGTTTTAAAACAGTAATACACAACAACAATTAATTTCAGTCTTGCAATAAAAATTATTATTTCTTTTAATTAAAAGTTTCCTCTTTTCCTTGATACAATTAAGTTTCATTTTTATTAAGTATTACATGTCTGTATTACTGTTCGTCTCGTGCCTATGTACGTATGTAAGTTTGTTCATCCACTTTAGTATTGTTTCTTTTCACTCGGCGGAAGTCTAATTATTTTTGTAGGAAAAACATTTAATGTAACAATTTCCGTTCACATACACACACACACTTAAATATACTGCTTTGTTGAATTTTTCTTCTCTAAACTGATTAAAATGTAAGAAAAAAAGGTAAAACACCAAGAAATAATAGATAATTTTTTTTTTTAAAAAGTACTGCCAAAAATTATCTGTGAAGTTTTGTTTTTTAATTAAACGTTTGTACAACCTCCATTTTTTGAGACGATACCGATATACTTAGCTTAGGAATTTTTAAAGAATGATATTTTCGGCTATGCCGCATATTATGTACCCTTTGTCATCTTTTTAAATCTAGTTTAGTTAAGTAACTCCAATAAAAAACGCAAATATTGGGGTGACAGAGAATTAAAAAATAAGAAAAAAAAAACTAAGTGCCACATATATAGGGTCCGGCAAATAACTTTTTTTTTAAATGCTATCAAAAAAGCGCATTGGATGGTCAGTTGGCTTCAACTCCTGAACCAATTGGACTTTGTATGGCGTCATAAAAATGTTTTTATGCAAAATTCGTCTCAACGATGTCTCCAAAATGTTCAGTTGTTTATAACGACGGTGAATTGATGTTGACGGCGCTTCACGCACACTTTTTGTCACAACAGCAATATTCTCGGGTGTACTCACTGTTTTTGGCTTTTCACGCTTTGGTTTATCGATGAGGATGCCATTTTCTTTCACGTTTTTCACAAGATAACGAACATACGCAATTTTCGCACACATTCTTCAACATTACAACGATTTTCAAAGTAATATCGCAATATTTCCTAGCGTTGTTTAAGCGTTCAGCGAAAGGATAAAATTAATTATCTGTCAAATCAGACATGAGCTAAGTGTTACAATTCACGAAATAAGCACTAGTTGAAAAAACCGTTGATATTTTACATAAAAATGCCTTAACGGGTTAAGATTTTTTTAAACTTAGTATTTCCTTAAAGATCTCTTCAAATGCTTTTAAATGATACCCATATTAATATTTAAAAAAAAAAATTAAATTTCAGAGGCCCTTCAGTTGGAAAATATGGGCGAGCGCCAATTTTTTCACTTGAACTTTTTTTTAATATTCCCTCGCCCCATATATTTGTTTTTTTTTTAAGTGAAGTTACTTTATTGTTCCCAATGATATGAAAAAACTAGAGGTAGGCGTAATATTTTGCCCGCTGCCTCGAAGGACATGGACCGATTATGCTGATTTCCAATAGCACCTCTTTCGACACTGTGTCTGATCGATTGGCGTATTTAAATTTTCTCTAGCCGATCTATTGCCTCGGCAAACTTAATTTTCGCTGACGAACAGAGGCACATCGCTCAATCGACGTCGCTATGCATAAGAAGTCAGATAATATATGCTTTATGGGGTTGGAAGTGGATAATGTAGAAATTACAACAGTGATGGGAAATGATATTTGCATTTCGGTATCAAAAAATTTTTTAAGAGTACTTTTTTAACCTCAATAGTAACAAATCCTTCTTTTTTTTTAATTTTTATTAAACAGCAAAAAAATCTTTATGAAAAAGAAAAGTTAACTAAAACCATAAATCAATATATAAAAAGTTGTTTTTACCTATAAGCAACAAATTTTTTACTTTTTAAGGTATATCACTTTAAACTGAAATGGCCCCTAGATAAATAGCGCCAATAGAATGGATTTGGGCTTATTTCAAAAACTATTTTCTCTAACATTTTAAACCATTTCCAAAAAAAACTTCCATTTATCACATTAAAGTCAAATAAGCCCAAATCTATATCGAATGAAAATATCATTTCCCATCACTGAAATGCAGTACAAAATTTTATTATTTTTAATTCTCTGTCACCCTAATATTTGCTTTTTTGATTGGAGTTACTTCACTAAACTAGATTAACATAGATGGTGAAGGAAATATAAGATCCGGCATAGCCGAATATAGCACTCTTACTTATTTGTATTAAGATTGACAATTCTACCAAAAGAAACACAAAAAACGTAACAACTGTTTTTTTGCAGCTACCCTATGTACATTGTGAAAAAACAAAACGACACGATAAGAACTTGAGTTGTCATTCGTAAACTATAAGTGATGAAGGGGGAATGCTAAAATAGATTAATTTAAGAAAATCAAGGGTTTAAATTGTAGACGTATCACTGAGAGTATCAAATCTTATAGAGGAGTAACACAGTATTTTTTCAAATCAAATAGTATCAAAAAAATTACGATCGTAACAACTTTTCCACCACTGAATTACACACAGAATGACAAACTTAGTTTTACCCTTTTTCCACTTTGTGTGAAACTGTGTTGCTGACTCCACTATAACAACAAGTATAAAAGTTCGATTTGGAAATTAAAGGGTGTCCCAATAAATAGTGTAATTTGATGCATGTGGCCATAATTTGGAACCTTTATAAACAGGCAGCTAAAACTTTTAAGGGACCTGTATAAATAAGCCCGCTATATCAACAAGTTTATAATCTAAGTTACATAAAAGGGTGTTCCCTGACTGATGCAAGTGGAACTATATGCGCCTATCTTTGATCCGTATAGACAAACGCTTGCAAATTGGGCGAAATGCCGATTTCTGTGGCCGTTATAGTAACAATTTTAAATATGCAAAATTAAACATTAAAGGGTATCCCAATAGTTGATATAGTTTAATGTATAGACAGCTAAAACTTACAAGGGACCTGTATTTCTAAGACCGCTGTAATAGCAAGTTTATAATTTAAATTTAGAAATTGAAGGGTGTTCCTAAAGTAATGTAATATAAATAATGTAATATAATGTCGATCATAACACACAAACACTTGAAAATTAGATAGAATGTTAACTACTTTATTTGGTAAAATAAGAAGTAAAATAATTTAAATTAAAAATTAAAGGGTGTAACGAAATTTTAAGTTATTTAATGTATACTGCCAAACTGTTTAACCGGTGTTCTACAACAGCAAATATAAAATTTGAATTTGGAATTTACAGGGTGCCACCATAGTTGCTATAGGTTGATATATAATGCCAACTGTTAAATAGTTGTAGACAGACGAATAAAATTAAAAAGGAGCTGTAGTGCCATGTCTGCTATAACAAGTATAAAGTTTGGAGATGGAATATAAGGGTGTCTCAATAGTAAATGTAATTTGGTGAACGTGGCCATACTTTTGAACCGTTACAGAAAGACAAATGAAATCTGTTTTGAAGTTATATTTATGTAAAATCTGATATTTTTATAATAATAAACATGACCAGATAAAAAGTTGACTGCAATAATAAATTAAAGGCTGTTAGTTTGAAAATATCAAATTTCGAATAAAATACGAATGATTACGAATGCAACAAATTTCGTCATCTTGTAAGAATCATGACTAGCTGACGACTATTGTACGATATGCCTTCGGTGTTTGTGCAAATAGTATTTATATTTAAAATATTTTTGATCAAACTATCCTAAGACAATATCCATTAACTTTTTACATTACGATAAACTGCACTGAATACGAGGGCAGTTCTAAAAGTTATTTTGCAAACTACTTATATTAAAGTCTAGCCCGAGATTAATACATAAAAGCTAAAGAAGATTTAATGAATGTATGTTTACGGCAGTATACGTTTTTACATTACTTTTCGGAACTTCTGTTGTAAAAACTAACGGACGCGTCAAAAATTAACGCTCTTTTTGTGTACTTATCCGTATCCTTCCTTCCTGCGTCTGGTGCACTGATTTCATATTTTGCGATAATTTTTTTCGAAACTCCCACTTTCTTTTAGTTGCTTCATATATTGCAGCCATTTGCACCGTCTTCCCATAGCTGCTCCTGAGCTTCTGAGCTTCTTTACTTGTTTCTTTTCTCTTTTTTCTTCTAATGCTTTTTCCATCTTTCAATATTACTTTATTAAATACTCGTATTATAAGCATACGGCGCACTGTGGTCAATATTTTGAGATAGCGGCCAAAACTCCGTTTGGTTTTTGTTCTCCGATTTTAAAGTTATTAGACTCACATGAAAGTAGACAGTAGTAAACCTCGGGAGCCAAAAAATTAGAACTCTACTTCAACTATTTCACTGAGAACAGCGTGGTCCAAAATGGGCTTTTCAGAATTTAGTAAATTTATGATATTTTTAGTTAATTTTTAATGTTTAAATGATCATAACTTTTTTGTTTTTCAAGATTTTTGGACGAAATAAATTTTGTGTTATAACTTAACTTATTTCCTATTACTGTTAAAAAAATTGAAGCTCTACTGTTTTCAAAACAATATAAATATTTTTTTAAAGAAATGTCAAATTTCTCGGAAATTTCCTACTTCATAGAGCACAACTCCTGTGAGTCAAGCTGAGTCAAAATACAAATTTACTATTTTGTAGTCCTAACTCTCCCCTACATTCCTATATATACATGTTCATGCATCGGGACTGCACTTTTTGAGCTACAGAAATTTTTCTGACCCAAGGTAAGATATTCGGTACAAATGCACGTCATATGTTTTGAGAAGTTATTTGTATGTGAAAGTGGCTATTATGCATATATTTTGATGAAATTTTGTACAAGAGTTCTTATTGGCCCAAAAAATAATTCTGTTGAAATTAGGAGAAGTTGGCCCATATTTGGACCTAGTCCACATAGAAGGATGTATCAAAATTTTGACAAAAATTACAATAGAACTCTCAAATTATGTGGTATCTGGCAATTCATTTGGAAAAGGTAAAAAATGGCAATAATGCCATCTAATATTACATAACTTAAATACCTGAAAATTGCAAATAAATTTAAAACCAATGGAAATAACTGGTAAAACCAAGTACCTGTTATATTATGTTTCAAAGAGGAAAACAGATCATGTTGAAACTTCGAGCAATAGTATATTAATCCATGTATTCATTTTTTTCTTCATTATTGTTTAAACAATGGCTAAATTCAGTTATAGTGTTCTATCTGATATATATTTTGAACGGAAAGATTATTTTACATATAATGAATAATCCATTCCTCAAAATATGCGACAAACAAGAAATTAAAATTCATAACTTAAAAATAAAAAACTTTTTAAATACTTTAAGAAAACGGTACAATCAATGTTCCAGAAACAAAGAAATTGTTTTACTCACGCAACCAAGAATGGCTAAGAAATAAACTTATTTTTAAAAAGCCATCAGTAACTACTACGGAAACTGGAAAAGGTGGTCGACCAGCAAAGCCAATTGATAATTGTAGTGAAAGATCACGAAGACGCAAGCTTAAACATATCAATGAAGAAGTTTCTTGTAGCATCATAAAGGATTCATTTCTGCATCAAATTCAACCATCGAAAACTAAAAAGAGTAAAATTGCTATCATTAAAAAAATAGTGGAAGCAAGCCCCAGACGCACAAAAAGGATTTTAAAAAGTATGCCGACACCAACTGAAGAAAATAAATTTACTCCAGAAGAAGCATTTGCACTATTTTTGGATTTGAAAATGACTAAAAACCAATATACAGAATTGCGGAAGCGAACCAATGAAAAAAATTGTGGAATTTTTCCATCATATCGAGATATACTTTCTGCCAAAAAAGATTGCTTACCTTCACCAACTGCTATTAGTGTAACTTCAAGTTCTGCAGAAATAAAATTGCAGGATCTTCTTGAACACACTGCAGAACGATTACTAAAGACATTTGATGCTGACTATTTAAAGAAGTTTAAAAATTGCAGCATGACTTTAATTTCTAAATGGGGATGTGATGGGTCCTCTGGCCAGAAACAATACAAACAATGTAATGCGGAAAATTCATCAGATGCCAATGTATTCATGATTTCTTTCGTTCCATTACGTTTAACAAAAACATTTATTGGTTCAGAGCCGTCAACTAGTAGAGCTGCAGAGATAGATGTATGGAAGAATAAAATTCCATCGTCAACAAAATTTTGTAGACCAATAAAGTTTGCTTACAAAAAAGAAACTAAAGATGTCATAACTGAAGAAGTTGGCAAAATAAGAGATGAAATTAAAGAACTTAAACCCGTGATATTTGAATTTAATGATCAATGCATCGAAGTTAACTTTAAAATGTCACTTACAATGATCGATGGAAAAGTTGCACAAGCTTTAACCGAAACAAAGTCTTCGTCAAGCTGCACCATATGCCAAAAAACATCAAGTCAATTGAGCCAACCACCAACACAAGACGATAGTTTTAATGAAGCATATGAATTTGGAATGTCACCTCTTCATGCTAGAATTCGTTTTATGGAGCATATTCTTAAATTGGGATACGATTTGGAATTTGACCCGTTAGGCGAAACAGTGAGAAACAACAAAGAAAATTTGGAAAAAAGAAAGCAAAAAAAAAAGATATTCAAGAAAAATACCGTGAGATAGGCCTTATAATTAACCAGCCAAAGCAAGGAGAAGGAAATTGTAATGATGGAAACACAGCAAGGAGATTTTTTTCCGATCCAGAAACTGCAGCTTCTATAACTGGAGTAGATTATGATTTAATACGACGATTCCAAATCATATTAGAAGTTATAGCATGTAGCAAAAAGATAGATGCAAAAAAATTTGGTCAGTATGCTAATGAGACAGCAACCCTTTATAACCAAAAATATTCTTGGAGACATATGCCAACCACAGTTCACAAAATTTTGTTCCATGGGGAACAAATAATTCAGCACAATATGCCTTCAATGGGAGATCTCTCAGAAGAAGCGCAAGAAAAAAGGAACAAAGACTACAGATTCTTTCGCGAGCACAATACAAGAAAAATTTCCAGATATTGTACTAATGAAGATCTTATTAATATTTTGTTGTGCACATCAGACCCGTATATGTCCAGTATTCGACAAAAATGGAAATCAACCTCATTAGAGTTAGATGAAGAAGCTAAACAACTACTGCAAAATGAAAATCAAAGCTATTTGGAAGAAATTTTTACTAATATTGTTTAATTAATACTAGTTTAAAGATTATAATTTGTTTCTAATTTTAGTATAAATTTTTATTAATACATTTAAATAAAATATATGTGCACTTTAAATCAATAGTAAAACATTACTAAAAATTTTATCGATGTTGTGTTTTGTATATAATATATCCAAATGGTATTGATATTGTTGGGAATTTCAGTGTTATTTTTCAGTTTAATCCTCACAAGAATTAGCTTTCTTCCAAAAAAAACCTACCTTTGGCCCCTGTGAATATTGAGACTAAATAAATGTCAATGGCCAAATGTTGGCATTTTCTGACCAAAATTAAGTTTAGGAATAATAAATAAGTATTGGTTGTAAAATATTATTGAGGAAAATAAGAAATTATAAAAAAATACCCATTTAAAATGTAAAAATATTCAACTTTTACATGGAAACTCAACAAAAAATTAAAATGCATTTTTAACTCCACATTACTTACGTTCCTATCGGTCGATTTTTACGTTTGAACACGCAAATTGAAGCTTAAAGTCCCTCCTATTGAACAAAACAAATTGCGTAAAAAAATACCAATCCGGTCAAAAGTTATAGAGTTTTGACCGCTATCTCGCGAAATTGACCACTGTGCGGCGACGGATACTATGAAGTTAAAAGTCAATAAAATTTATTAATAAATTTCTGCCAAAATAAATGATGTTACTTTTTTTAAAGAGCTCGGGAGCTCGCTTAAATTATAACAGGTTTACTTTCAAATACATACATATTTATTACTGAATGCAGTTAAAAGTAATTTTTGGCAACGGACGCGGCATTAAAATAAAAGTGAAGGTAAACTCGTAAAACTTCCGTTATTATAAGTTCACGTTCCCTTTCTTGTGCTAGTGGGTGTGTTCTTTGCATTTGTAAAGTATAACCATTACTCATTACTTAAAACAAACAAAAATTGTTTAAGCACTTTCTATCTTTTATTTCTGCCTTCCAAAAGGGCCCAAAATTTCCTATACATTGATGTATCATATGTCTACCTCACCTTTTTTAGCAGTCAATACAATCGGAGAAGCCGTTTAGAAACTAAAGAATTATTTTAATTTTTTTTACCAAATCCCCTACTGTGCGCTGTGTCGATAAAATAATAGTATCATGAGAAAATAACTTGTTGAATAAGAAAATTTACAAAAATTTTTTGTCTAAATTTATCTTTTCGTTTTATGTCTGAAATTTTTTTACTTCATTAAATCTGCTAAAATTCGCAGTTAAAGCCTATCCACAATTTCGGCCTATTCACCATTATAAGGTGGAAGGGTAGAGTAAATAAAATACTGCTAAAATAAAATTCAGCTCTTTTCTTAGCAGAGTCCGTTGGGTCCTTAAATTAAATCAAATAAAATTCGTCGTTTCCAAACAATAGTTTTGGAGACATTCCTTGATAAAAAAAAATTAATAATATTTATTTTTAAAAATATAGAGTGTGTCCGCCGAGATTTTGTTTTGCCGCGATTTTGGTAAATATAGTCTTGAAAGTTTATATTTTGCAGTCGTTAAGTAGACACGTAACAAATTAACTGTGAAAAAATATTGGATAAATCAACATGTTTTAATCGTTAAAATATTTTATCAAAATCAACCATCGATTACTGTGACGATGAGAGAGTTATGTGAAAGTTTTGGGAGAAACAACGTGCCAACAAAACGCATTATTTATAATGTACTAAACGAACATTAATGCTGCTTAAGAAAGTGTTAAACAACCCACAAACTTCAATTTGACGCCGTGCTCAGGATCTTGGTCTTCAAAAAAAAAACTTTACCTAGAATTTTGCATAAGGATTAGCATATGTTTCCATTTAAGATTCAGTTGACACAAGAACTTCTTACACAAGACCATTTACGCCGCCGTACATATACCTATAGGATGTTATAGCTCGCCCATGACAACTTCAATTCTCATGAAAAAATTCTAATGAGTACCGAAAACTTTTTAAAGCGACAACTGCATGCTTTAGGCTTGATTGGCATATGATATCAACAAGACGGTGTCACATCGCATACAGCCAGATTAAAAATGGAATTGCTGCGATACCTCTTTTCGCAACAAGTTATTTTAAGAAATCGTGATGTTGACTGCCCCCCACGGTCGCCTGATTTGACTGCTCCGAACTTTCTTTTGTAGGGATATTTTGGAAGGAAGGTCTATGAAAACAAACCAGAAACGCTGGAGCAACTAAAACAAAATATTCGTGATGAAATTAATAATATACGTCATGAAATGTGTGACAATGTAATGAAATATATGCTCAAAAGGGCTCGTAATTTGTAAGCCTAACACAGAGGCGGACACTTATCTGATATTGTATTCCATAGTTATTTGCGGAAATTGAATAAATCATTTATCAATATAAGATCCATTCTCTTGCATTTAACCAAAAATTATAAGCAAACAAAGAAGTATACCTTCCCGTCGGACACAATGTATTTGACTTTACTTGAGTGCGTCTGCTTTCAAAAATCAAAACAAATATAGTTCAGTCAAAACCAATAAACTAGTAAACACTTGTTCATGGTACAATCAACCAGGTTATATGTATTGATGGGTAATTATTTTTTTTTTGTTTTTTTTTTTGTTCGTATTATGTTAGTGTGGTAAAAATGTCACCTAGATGATTGCAGTTGTTTAATTTTGTGTAGTTTACATCAGTGATTAAAAATACTTGACTATTTTCAATGCATATGTAGTTGCTTAACTGTTGCTGTGGAAAAATGTGCAGCAAAAGTATAAAGCTAATGCAAAAAAAGAATAAGAAGGAAGACGCGCATATGCTTTTGTTGACTATGTGTTTCTTTATATAGCAAAGCAAACAACAAAGCAACTACTTTAAAAACGTTGTTGGTGCTCAAGAAATTAGTTGTTCTTTATTTTTATTTTTGCTTTTGCTTAACTCTTTACTATGAAGTTGTGACTGATTACGATAGCTTTTTCTTGCTGTAACTCGCTGCTTTTCATCCCTTTTAACATTAGAAACGTATTTATGTATTTATTATTTACAATAGTGTTCTTGTTTTCAAGCAACAGCAAAAGAAGAAACAAACATTAACTTATTGCTTAAGCACCAGCAAACGTTTCGAAAATAAATGCTTTGCTGCAGAAAGAAACACATAGTGCTGTTGCTATTTTTAAGCAAGCAATTTCAACACCGGTTTACATGTTTTGTCCAATTTTGTTATAACTAGGTACGCTATTTTTTTAAGTCCCTTCGATTTTAATAAATAATTTTGTAAGTAATATATAGCATTCAAAAATTATAAATTAAAACATAATAAAACCAAAATCCGGAAAATGTTCGCATTTCGCATACATTTGTAAAATAATTTTTCTTTCTAAAAAAAAATTTTAGAAATTAAAATAAGTGAACTAAAGACAAAGTAATTTCGATTCATTTATAACATTCACAATTCAAATCCTAATTTAAAAAAATTAAAATATGATACTGAAACAGCATCTATAATGTTGTGAGTCAAAAAGCAAGAATGACCAAAACAAAAAATGCATTCGTGTCCAGCCGATGGCTGAAACAAAAGCAAAAACAAATGTCTTGTACATGAAATACAGAGAACAGTGAAGAAATACTTTGTGTGTAAATTTCGTATAACCAAATTTATATTGTTATGAATACTACTCGTATTCTTATTTACAAAGTTAGTTGGTTAAATAGCTGATGTTTATAATTACATAACAGAGGTAGATAAATGCGAAGAATGCTGATGAAAGAAAAAGCGGTCCAAAAATGCAGCACTTCAATCTGCTACCGTCTAATTTTTCTTCTTTTCTTTGGAAAACGTACGCATACATTTGTAAAATAATTTTTCTTTTTAAAAATATTTTTAGATATTAAATTATAAGTAACTAAAGCCAAAGTAATTTCGATTTATTTTTAACATTTACAGTTCAAATCCTAATTTAATAAAAATTAAATTATAAAACCAATTTTACAAAAATGTACGTTTCGTCTTTAGATAAAACACACCAAATAGAAACACCAGAGAACGGTTTTGCTCAAGTTGGTTAAAGGTGACGACTTTAAATGCAAATGCTCGGTTTGTGGTAAAATATTAAATTGCAGTAAATCAGACCTTAATAAGCATTTTAACCACTAATTCCCAGATATATTTCAGTAAATCCCGATTTTTTCGCGATTTTAAATTTTTTCTTATTTTAAGGTAGAAATAATAATTTATCTATATTATTTTTAATACATAAAGGGACCAACTATTTAAAAATCAATTTCTATTTGGTATCTACAGCAAGAAAACATCATTTTTAGTGTAAAAAATTTAAAAAAAAATTACTCAAAAATACTATCTTAATTTTAATGTGCTTTAAATTATTAAAAAAAAAAGTCGGTTAAAAGTGACTTTAAGTGAACTTTCAATGTAATGGCACGTATGGAATGAAAAGTAAATCAAGCGATTTGCACAACACGCTGAGCCAAAAATATTGTACATTAGAAAAAGAATGTACAAGATTCAAAATACCCGAAAAAGGTTGCAATTCCAGGATTTTAAATATCAATCCCACTTGGTATCCTTAGCTTAGTATAAGAATAAAATTTGATTATTTATTATATTATGCTAATATCCCATATTATTTTCAAATACTAATGCAGTTTATTTGTTGGTTTGGAATAGCTGGTATCTATACGTATTTCACCGGTTGCTAAAGCCAGCTCGTCAGCAAACTTTTATCCAAATTTTTAGAAAATCCAAAAACATTTCCTTTAAGTATAAGAATTTCAAAAACAACATGAGAGTTATTTTAGAAGCCAATACAGAAATGTTAAGGCTTTAACAAAAATTACCAACAAACAAACCAGGTTTTTTTTGCTTACATTTCCTTCTGCGTTAGGTTGGTTACATGCCGACTCTTAATACAGACGTAAGGCGTATTAAAAATAAAAACAACACAGTTATTTTTTAAATTTCTTAAGAGAAAGAACAAAACATAACAGTGATGCCGACAGTTTGCACAAGCAATTGCATATAATTTTTATTTGTAAAATTATTTTGGGAATTTTTATAATATTATTTATTATATTATGCTAATATCCCATAACATTTTCAAATAAAAATGCAATTTATTTGTTAGTTTGGAATAGCAGGTATCTATACGTATTTCGCCGTTTGCTTTGAGTTCTTCTGACTTATTCAGTGTAAAAGTATCATTGTTCGAAGTAGAAATAACAATAAAAGTGTTTCCTACAGAATCTACTAAGAAAATAAGGGTTTTGTTATTTTTTGCTAGATGACACACAATATTATAATAAATATCCGCGCATGTGGCAATTAGTTATACAAATAATACTGGCAATTTAGCTATGCTATGATTCTTTCAAAATTATTACTTTCAATATTAATTTCGTTTTACTAAATAATATATTATATATTTTAATGGTTTTAACTAGGTTTCTTTCAGTAAAAGAATATCTAATGAAATAATTTGTGTAATTTGTTTCTAAAAAAAAAAAAACAAAAAAATGCTTCAGCTTAGTTAGATTTATTTGGAGCCTGTAAGATTCAATTTTATTTTTTTCCTATTTGGCAAAAACTATAATTTTTTAGTTTATAAGAAAACAATACATATTTTAAGTGATATTTTTCGTAAATGTTTACAAAATATATTTATATATACAGTGGATGTCACTTAAAATCGTACAGCGCGAGTACGCAAAGTATTTTAAGATACATAAATAAAAATCGGCCTTTATGTAAAGCAAAACAAATTTATTTCTTTGAAAAAATGTATAGTTTATATGGAAATTTATAACTAAAAGTGGAAAAGAAGCACTTAGTTCATGTATCACTTAAAATCGTACAATAGTTGAATATGTTAATGTTATAACTTTTAAGGGCCTGTTTTTAAGGGCCTGTAGCCGTCTAGGCATTGAGTCTACAAGATTTTTACACATTTCAACTGTGATTTTGTTTTATTCATCCTGAAGAGCGATTCGCAGATCATTTTTGTTAGATATGGTACGGCATCTAATAAATTTGCAACTGTAATCTTTCCATCAGAAGAAAATATATTAAATTTTGATTCGTCCGTGAATATGACGTCATTTCAGAATTCTGTTGGATATTTTAGGTAGTCATTCGCAAACAATAATCTTCTATGTCTGTTGCGGTCATTAATAAAAGGTTTGTTTCTTGCAATGCGGCCATGAAAATCATGACTACGAAGGATTCTTAGGACTGGGGGGGGCGCTAACATTTTTTTGCAGAAATAATTTAAGATCGGTAGCTAATTTTGGGGCAGAAATTCTTGAATCTAGTTTAACTTTTCTAATTATCCAGCGTTCGTCGGAAGGACTTAGCTTTTTATTGGTACGTTTTCGTACAGCATTTTGTATTCGCCCTACTTTGTTGTACCTTTTAATTATATACTGGATAGTGAGTGCTACGACTTCTGTTAATTATTTTAGCAATTTCTGGCAAAGATTTTCTGTTCTTATAATTCAAAATTACCAAGTTTCTTGCACTGTCACTAGTTTGTCTCATTTCTAAAGTTTTCTTATATAAACCGCTTCTAAGTCCGTTTAACACATCTATTCGCAACATTGGTGGCAGTTTATTTTGACAATATCTGACCGAAAATTATGTTACAGGTATGCAATTCACGAATACAAGAAATAGCAACATCATGGTGTCCCTTAAGCAGAATCATTCATCAAAAGATTTCCTTACGCAAACAGTGTATATCGCCCTTTATTGTAATGAAATTTCAGGAATCAATCTATTTAAATGATAAACTACGGTTTCCTATGTCGTTCACCGTAGCTTCGAATACCGTAGCAGAATGCTCATCATGATTTTTTAAATTGTGACTCTGAAACACTATAGATAATTTACACCGTTTTGTGTCCAAAACTTATATCTGCCGCGTTTTTGGGCCGATTTAACTTCTTTTTAGATTCGAAAAATTTAGGTTTAAAAAATTTTATCTCTCACACCGGCGACTAAATTAACATACTCTCATGTGACCTTAAGACCCTTAAACTGTATATATTTTCAACAAAGAATATTTTCTTTTTTATAACATTTTTGGTTTTTGAGTTACTAGCCATTATTGACAAATTTCTTCTTTTATGAAAATTCCCAAGATGAATTGAAATTGATTTTGGCTTAATTTTATTTTTTATATTTCTAAAAGTCTTTTTTTTAGAAAGAAAAATTATTTTACATATTTTAATCCCAAGGTTAAAATAACTTCCTGCTTAACGCATCTAAAGGTAAAACGAGACTGAAGTGTTTTTTGAAGCTTTGAATGAAATAAAAATAAATTTCTCTTGCAAAAAAAAACCAACTTTCGAAATCGGTCTTAAGACCGACATAAAAATTCAAATGTATTAGAAAGTTTTAGCTTTAAAAAAATGTTGCTTAAACTTTCGTTTGAATTCTATTTCTGCAGCAACTTAATTAAAACTCTCATCATTTTATTAAATTAACAATAGAATAATATTAAGAGTATTGACTAAAAATAAATGAAATTATCTTTATTGCAACCTTACATCAGCTCACAAACTTTCAAGTTAGCTGAGATATTAGTTTCTGAATAATTTATTTATATATGCAAATTATCAAAGTTGTTGTCATATTGTATTTATGGTAGAAGTGATGTCATCTTGTAAAATACATTTGCCTTGATTATGTAGTTATGACTCTCTGGGGTTTTCAATTATTTTTCAATTGTTATTTACAAAAATAAAAATGATTGTAAAACAAAACTTAATTTTCTCAAGTTGTGTTTCAAATTTATTTTTATTATCTTTTTTGTAACCTCTACAATAATAGTTTTCATTGACCTCACCTCATTTGATTGGCTGACACTCTGAAAAGAAATACAATGAGTCTACAAATTCTCAATATTAAATTAAGGCCCCGATTATGGTTCACAACAGTATTTGTTGTTATTTTGATGTTGTAAATTTTAAATTGTGATTATGGTTTATAACACTTTTCGGTAGTGTTGTAGTTTTAGTTGTCAATGTCAATTGATTCCAATTATCGTTCACAACATTTGCAAGTATGTGTTGTAAGAAGTGTCAAAAATTTACAACTGATTATAATCATTATTACTGGTTGTCTTGCTGCCATGGCAAGTTGAAATTTAAAATGGAAAAAATTTGTAAGTAAATTTTTTTTTGTTTATTGTAAATATCTATAACTACCATTTTTAGAATTATCATGAACAGAAAGCAAATGGAAATGCTGGAAGAGCTGACGACGCAAAATCCTGATATCTGCTATGGCAAGCCCTCATTTTGATGTAATAAAATGTAGTTACAGGAGAAATGAATATGGGTCCACCTATTTGAAATGCGAATGAATGGCAAAGACTACATAATTATTTAATTTATTTAATAGAATTATATAAAATTATGTATTATTTTTTATAGGACTCACTATAAGGCAAGTTTAAAAAGAAAGCTAGCTGGCAATAAAAGGAGCATTCAAGCTACTGGAGGTGGTCCGTACATTGAAATAAATATCTTTCAATTAACAGTTAAATAACCATGTTTGGTTTTTAATAAAAAAAAAGTTTTGTTTATCTTTAATTGCAATAATTACCTTAAAATTATTTTAAATATGTGCGTGTATTTGTTTCATTGTTTTATTTTTTAAAGTTTTCCATATGAAGAGATGTATTTTTATGGTTTATATATGCTGCAATAAAATACAACCCTGTGACATACTCAATATGTAGATGTTGTAAACAAATATATATATTGTGTTGTATGCGAGACAACACAATATTTAAGTGTTTGTAAACCATAATCGGGGCTTAACTTTTTTCTTAACGAATCAGGTATAACCACAAAATGAAAATTGTTGCCTTGTCCGCCTAATCAAAAGGATTTTTGATTTGGAATGTATTTACCACTAGAATGATTTCTTTTTAAATCCCGTATTATAAATAGAAATTTTATTCCAAATAGGTTCACCGTAACAGAACAATGGTGACCAAAATAACGGGCCTTGGCAAAAACAAAGTTTCTGTCACATTATCAATAGCAAAATTATAAACGAAAATAAAAAAATACTGATACGTTTTTATACTTGTTATGTGTTAGCAAACAGCGTTGCTAGATCTTTTTTTCGAAAAACTGCAAAAGCAAAAAAACTTTGTTAATGAAATACCTACAAACACAAGGTAAAAATTAGATTAAGTTCCTTAAAAAATATCGTTAAAATTAGTATCAATGGCAATGCCGTTATAAATAAAATTCTTCCTAATATATTATAGTGAAAAAATATTTAGTTACTAGTTTCGGTCCCGCATTTTTTGTTGGGAAAGTGTGTTTTTTATAATACGGTAAAAATTAATATTAGAAATAATAAGAGAAAATTTAGTCTTTCTCGATTTATTGATAAATAGTTTGCAATTATTAATTTCTTTGTCCAATTAATCATACGAATATTGTATTGCTATATGTAGAATTTAAAGACGTACAGGTATACGTTTTGGTAGTGGACATTTAGATTGAGTAATCTATCCCTGCTGGATGTAAAGACAGCTTTTAAAATATTCTTAAGTAATGGCAAATAAATGCGCTGACCAGCGCAGAATCGCCAGCATTTACTTAAAACTCTCATAGGTGATTTCCTCTTATAGTATTCTGCTTTATTTATCACAGTGGCGATTTCGACTTCCTTCGCAAAACCTGCTAGAGATGAATTTTCGTTAGAAGGGAAATATGTCAATCTATCTTTCCAAGACTAGGAAGAATGGTTACTAGTTTGAAAATAGTAAATGTTGCTTCCTAACGGAGTTCATATGGGCTGGTATAAAAATAAAAATGAAGTAGTTCAAAAATCTTGGGTATTTTCATTAGTGAGTAGCATTTGAAACTTCTGTTGTAGAAAACTTAAGCCATTCGATTATTATCGAGCAAAGCTCCAATACACAGATAAATGTATATTAAAATTGGAGATCAACAGGCGAGCGGACCTCCTCCTGGCAGTGCACATTTTCAATATGCTGTTCCATCGTGCATTACATTTTTATTTAAAGAGCCAACGTCTTTCCTTATTTTTTTTACTAATGAATTTTTAGGCGATTGTTTTCCAACTACCAGAAGAATTGAATGCCCTATTATACCCTTCATATATATATAAGTTTGTTATTTCGTGTAAAATTTCTACAATATCCATTTCCGACCCGATAAAGTGTATATATTCTGACTCCTTATGCATAGCGAAGTCAATTGAGCGATGTCCTTCTCACCGCCTGTCCGTTCGGCGAGGAAAACTTGATTTCACAAAAAAATAAATATGTTAATCGATCAGATATAGTGTCGAAAGAGGTGCTACTGGATAACAGAATGTTCGGTCCATGTCCTTCGAGGCAGCACGCAAAACACCTCGCCTACCTCTTATTTTTTCATGTTTTTTGCAACAATAAAGTAATTTCAATCAAAAAAATTAATATATGGGGTGATAGAGATTTAAAAAATAAAAAAAAAGTTCTCAAGTGAAAAAATTGGCGCTTACCCATATTTACAGAGTTTCGGGGTTCTGACATTTTCAGATTTTTTAAAACATCAATATGGATATCATTTTGAACCTTTTGCAAATATTTTTAAGGAAATACTAAAATTATTTTTAAAATGCTGTGCCCATTAAGAGCCGATGGCATTTATATGTAAAATAATATATATGTATATGCAGTACCAATTTTTTATTTTTTAATTCTCTGTCACCCCATTTGCTTCTTTGATTGGAGTTACTTGACTAAACTATGTTTACATAGGTGGTGGAGGGTATATAAGATCCGGCATAGCCGAATATAACACTCTTGCTTGCTTTTATATGTTTTGTACTATTTTCAGTTGTACATCAAGCATTTTCCAGTGTTTGTTTTTAGTAGGATTTCGTATTTATTGATACAGATGTCTGTATAGTATTTATTTTTAATGCGATGGTGTTGTTGTTTAAATAAGACGATATTTATAAGGTTCTTTTGATTATACAATCGTGATAATGAGACAAAACAAGAACGTTCACTGTATTCTTTTATCATCCTTATATTTCTTTTCTTACTCTTCTGTTTCTGCTTATATTTGATTTTTTCAGTGGCAAGTGATTGTTATTGCTGTTGTTGCTTCTACAGCTGCTAATGCTGTTATTCCCTCTGTGTTATTGCTGTATTGTTGTCTTATTGTTGGGGTGGTTGTTGTTGTTGTTAAACTTACAAAGGCATAAAGAGCTCACAAGGCAACTTGAAGGTTATCTTTAAAAGCATCATTAAACTTACACAGATCCATACACACCCAACTACGAGTACTACTGATTTTATTTGTACAAAATCTATACTAACAGCAACTATATTACTAAAATATGTATTATGTACCATCCATTCATCCATTATGTTTTACCCGTGGCCGTATGAATGAATAATTTTTTGTTTTTATTTATTTATTTTTTTTTTTTTTTATTCATAAATCAATGCCTTAATGAACAACCTTTTCATATGTACTAGATTGTATTTTTATTATTTACACTATGAATTATTATAAAATGATTATAAATGATGAAAATATAAGGGTCTATTGTCTTCTTTATGCTTCAGGGCCGTGACTTAAAAACACTTATTGATGTACTAAGAAAATACATTGATGGTATCAATACTTAGGCTTTCAGCATGGGGTGATCACAAAGGGTTTATCTGAAGATCAAAGTTGCTGGGTCAAGAAAATTCAACTCACTGAAACCTGAGACCATGGTATATTAACTTATCAAATTCATTCATTCTTTTGTTCCTTTGCTGACAAAGTTTGGCTTTACGCACGACTTATAAATAAAAATGTATTCTCTACCCGACATTTAATTTGCAACCATAGCCGAGAGTATAAGTACTAAAGGCCCACATGGCATGGCATCTGATTAAACCTTTCGAATAAAAAAGATTTTTGGAATATAACAGAGTATTTTTACCTTTTTTTATATGTAGAGCCACAAGTAATTAACTGGGGTTATATCGTCGTAATGTGTTCTCATTGAAATTTAACCTGATCATATATCAGATCTGCAGAGCTTAACATACTACAACATAACCCAGCAACAAACAAATTAAGTAGTTCAAAACTCATTGGCATTTTCATTGCTTCTCTTGTACTTATTTTCTACAATGCATTTTGAATAAAGTTCGCTTATTCAAGTTAAGTTATAATTTTTGAACTCCTGAAAACTCATGAAAATTCTGTTTTTAACAAGTGAGAGTGCTATATTCGGCTCTTCGAATCTTATATACACTTCACTAAGTATGTTAATCTTGTTCAGTGAAGAAGCTCCAACCAAAAAAACAAATATTGGGGGGACACATAATTAAAAAAAAATAAGTACTATATATAATTTAACATAAAAATTACATCGGGTCTTAATGGGTTAAGTATTTTAAAATTTTTTCAGTATTTCTTGAAAGAAAAGTATTTCCTGAAAGAAAAGCTCTTTATATGATACTTATATTAATATCTCAAAAAACATGGTGCACAATGGTACTTTTCTAAAAAAAAAGTACACAGGGCCATTATTCGGAAAATATGGGGAAGGGCCAATTTTTTCACATGATGTTTTTTCTTATTTTTTTAATTGTCCATCGCCCCATATTTTTTTAAATTAGAGTTACTTCATTGTTCCAAATGATATGGAATAATTAGTGTCAAAAACTGCGTTTTACCCGCTGCTTCGTAGAACATGGACCGATCTTGCTTTTAAAGAAGCAGTTCTGATTTATAGTGACAAAATATTTTAACTATTATGTAAGAGGCTATTCGAAGAGTAAAATAATACTTTTAAGGATCATGTAGATTTTACGTTTGAATTGTCTGTAAAATTAAAGGTATATTGAAGTATTTCTTAGAAGCAATAACAGGTATAGTAATGGGTGTCAGTATAAATAGCATGTAGTTGCTTGTCCACTAAAATAAAAAAATACTAAAAACAACAAAATATTTAAGGCTTTGCAGCTCTAGAATATCTATTAAAACCAATCGAGTTAAATATTTACAGATATTCCATTGAGAAACTTTTTACTTATAAACGACAAATAAAATTATTATACGGGTTGAGCTGTATAAGTACTTTAACCAACAAGTACTAAGAGCAAAAGAAAATTTTTAATGAAATGCTGTTCACGCAAAAAGGAATTGCAGTTTTATGCACGTTCGTCAGTGTGTCATTTCTATTTTTTTTTAATTAAAATATTTACTGAAAAGTATGCATAAAATTTTAAAAAATATTCTATCAACAAAAATAAAATGTTCTGACAACTGTTTCAGTAAAACTATACCGGTAAAGTAGAGTGATTTTACATTTGTGTCTCTATTTTTTTACAAAAAAAATATATTTTTAAACCAAGGTTCTAACAGAATTTTACTCAAATTAATTTTTATCTTCACCAGCATCAATATTTTCCTAAAATATTTCATGTACAGAAATGATCCTGTTACAGTTTTTGTATAGATATTCACTTAAGTCTTAAAATAAATAACTTTATTTTTTTTTTGGTTCTTTTCTTTTGTCGTACGTTTCAAGCACTTAATATTTTACAAGTCTTACAGTACTGACATAACTGTTTGTTGTCGTCAACAATAATAGAAATTAGTGTAATTCGATTGCAGCGGCAAATTCAGCCTAGACAACAACCTGCCGCCTTATTGCATTGTTGAAGTCAAAATAATTATTCTCATATAAACACATGTATACTACTTTTGACATTTTGCAGTCGGTAGCTGCTGTCTCGAATGTGTTTAATGCATAAGTCTTATAAAAATAAACATCATAAAGTGTGGGCCACAAGGATCAGTACTCATAAAAAATCTAGTCTACAATGTAATGGAGTGTACAAACTCCACTAAAGAGATTTAAAGAAAAACTTTTTTAAATTACGACAGAAGAAACAAAGAAAAACCATATTATTGAAATTTTTTATTTATTTTAGTCATGTCTTAGTTGTTGGTGAGTTATACGAACCGTAGCAAAATAGAAATAGCATATCCCCATAGTAGTACAGTTTATATTTTAATAAATATTTCACAAAAATATCATGAAAATTTTAAAGGAATCAATCAAAATTTACATAGATTAAACATTTGAAATAATTAGTTTTTACAATCAAGAGAAATATTTTTTTATAGTACAGTCGTTTTATTTTTACATATAATAATAACAATATTGTTAAACATAATATGGTTAAAGTTAGAATATATTTTAAATTATGATGAGATGAAAAATTATTAACTTATTTACGGTTCTTTCTTAAATCAACTTTTTTAAGGCACTAAATAAACAAGAGAAAATTTAAATACGCCAATCGATCAGACATAGTTTCGAAAATTTTTCAGAAAGTCATCAAGAGCGGTCCATGTCTTTCGAGGCATCGGCAAAACACTACACCTGCCTCCAATTTTTCCATATCATTTGGAACAATAAAGTAAGTTTAATTAAAAAAGCTAAATATATGGGGCGATACAGAATTAAAAAATAAGACAAAAACATCAATTTAAAAAAATGGGGCTCGACAATATTTTCGGCTTCTGATTTTTTCGCAGGAAAGTACGATTGTGCAATATATTTTTGTTAAGATTCTTATATGGGTACCATTTAAAAGTTTTTGAAGAGATCTTTAAGGAAATTCAAATTTTTTTTAAATGCTTAATCCATTAAGAGTTAATGACACTTTTATGTAAAATTATACGTATTTCTAAATTTTTTATGTTTTTAATTCCCTGTCACTCACATATTTGTTATATTGATGGAAGTTACTTAATTAAATTAGATTTACATATATGCTGAAAGAAGATTCGGCATATCCGAATATTACACTCTTACTTGTTCAACTTTCGTTTGTTTTACTGCAGGTGGATTTTATTTATGATAAAAAATTAATAACACAACCATACGTGGAATTTTTAAATTACCATTGAAATTTCATTAGCATTGTTTGAAATAATGATAATGAAAAAAATTTAACTACCATTTAATGCTAATGATTTTATTTTACTAATTATTGTTTTTACTAATGGCAATGAAATCGTTTCATTACTGATAACAATTAAATCAAAAATAATTGTTTATTTGAAACACACATTTTTGATCGCAGAAACATAAAAAACTATGCATAAAATAAATGATTCTTAAAACTCTTGCAGATAGATCTATGTATAAAATGTATAATAATTTATCATTTTTAAGTTAGATAGATATAAAACTTAATGTCTGAGGTCTAAAATCACCTAGCACCCCAGCTACCAGATCTTATTACTTTCACGAAAATAAAAATATGTTGCCATAGTGTCTAATTTTTCCTTAGAAAGTTAAAACATATATATTTCACCAAATTTTTGAGATAAAATTGCCATTTAAAAAATGCTGTACTATACTTTAAAACGTGTATTTAATGTTTAAAGATAAGAAATAAATTCATTAATGATAATGATTTGAAACCATTAAATCGTTAGTAAATTATAATGATTTTGTTTTTTTTTACTAATTATAAATGAAACCTTTACATTAGAAAGCATTACCATTAGTAAAATATATTGATAATGCTAAAAAAAACATTAGCATTATTAATCATTCAATGCTAATAAAATCGTCAATTAATTAGTCCGTCTAATTAATTACTCCCATGTATAGATACAACAACTTTTTTATTTACTAGCTGGTACAACGAACCTAAGCAAATGTTATAGTTTTTTGAAAAAAAACATTTTTTGGACAGAAAAACTTTATACCAAATGTCATTAAGAGTATTCATTGAGAAATCGGCAGTACGGTACATGTGGTTACACATATATAAGTCATAATTCGCTGCATAGTGGATTTGGAGACACCAATTTGCTGAGCTCGGTGTCCAATTGAGGTGGATGGAGTTTGAGTGACATCATCACGTACAGCTGCGACATTTTCGGTCGATCGACCTGGTCGAAGGCGCGTTGTTGTTTTTACACTACTAACAAACCCAGTTTCTGCAAATTAATCCATTAATCTCTTTACATTTGACACTTTTGGAGCATTATTGTGACCCCAAATTGATCGCAATTTGCGAACTGTAGCCGCAAAACTTTCACCATTTTGGTAAAACAATTTCGCAATGAGAATGCGTTGTTCATTCGAGTAGCGCTCCATTTTTACTAACCTCGTACCTTCTACTAGCAAACAATAACAATTGTTCAATTGTCAAACAATAACACTTCGAATCACGCCAAATTTAAAAATTGCGTTCTAGTTGGGACACCCGGTATAAAGTTTTAGAAAAATATTGTTATTTATTTAATGCCTTGCAAACTTATAGCTAACCTTAGGTTGTCCACCACTGGTTGTCATAATTTCGTTTTTTTTTTTATTTGTCTATGAAATTAAGTTGGATGAGAATAGAGATTAGACAAATTTTGCTTCGTTAAGACTATAAAGTTTTTCATATTTTATTTCATAGACAAACATCGAGAATATGTGTGTATGAATGTTTTAAATACAAGTAGTCAAACCAGGGTAGAAAAACTTGTGTGTGTGTGAGATTTTAAATCTAAAGTATTTGTGTTGTACAATAAAAAAAGGTCGGTTTCATCATCTTTATTATGAATATGAGTAATTTTTTAGTTTCTTTATGCAAATCAATTGTTGTTTACAACAACAATTACAAGTACAGAAAGAGGTTAAATGGATATTGTTCTTTACGTATTTGTGCAGTCGAGTGCCATGTTAATTTGAAAGATAATGTATTTGAACAAGTGTTTGTACGTTTTTCTTTTTTTCTGTAATTTTTCTTTAAAGAAAAAAATAATGCTGATTCGCACTGAATCTTTTATATGCACAAGTTGCTAGATTTTTATCAGAAAATCATATATGTAAGTGGTTGACAAGAAAGCGCTACATAATTTCTAAGGAAATTCAAACGTTTTTTTTCAGATTATCTTGTACAATACTGTACGAATTATTAAAGAATTTCTTAAGGAATTTTCGTCAATTCTGAATAACGTCTGGCAAAGAAACATAGAGTATGCAGATTTTCCACTCCCATGAGGCAACAATATGCAGCAATAAATGGTCAGAGACCATTAAAAATCAAACAAAATTTTTAACAACTCGTATGATTATTAAGAATATCCTGATTATTTCCAGGTCCCTGCGTTATTACTGAACGTAAGGTCTTTTTTTACTTTTATTTGTTTAACATTGCCTTATTAAATAAAATTGTTTTTCAAAACTGTTAAGAAAAATAATTGCTTGTTGAAAATATAGTAAGAAATAAAGTGAAGAAATAAAGATTGTGCAATGAGTTTATTAATCAATGGAAAATAAAGAAAACATGGAAAAAATAAGCATTTCATTTGAGAAATAAATTATTTACATTATAAAAGGTCTCAAAAAGCTTATGCAGGCGTTCATGTTGCCTATTTTTGCATATTACAGTGATGCCAACCAAATAGAAGATAGATAATAAAGGTTTGGCTGCTACATTCGAAAATTTTACTGAAAATGTGGTCAAAATATTCATCTTAATTACTCTCTCTCTCTCTTGTAGATGGAAACTCAAAAAAATAATAAATATTTTATGATATTCTCATGTTTGAAGAAATCGAGCACAATTAAAGAAGATTAACACAAAAAAAGTTCCATATAATAAATTACCTTATTTTTTAAATTATTTTTTTTTTATCTTCTATTCCCCTTTATTTTATAATTATTTTAAGTACAAGGTCTTTTAAAATAAAAGTATTTTTTTTACATTTTTTCAACACTTTCAATGCCCTAATGTTGCCACCATAGCGAAACCATGTACCAGGTGGTGGCAGTGGCGAATTGATTAATTTTCGCATTGCAGGAAATGTTAAGCTTCATATTAAAAAATTTGAGGTTAATTTTTATGTATGGAGTTTGACATTTCCTGCAACGGCGGCAATGAATGAATTCGCCACTGCCACCACCTGGTACCTGATTTCGCCATTATTGCCACCTTATGGTGCAGCGAAATATGAAGAAAATAAAAACAATATCTTACTAAAAAAAGGCTTTTATTTTATAATTTAAAAATTCTATGCCCTCGTATTTATTTTAAATAATTTGGTTTTAATATTTACTTGCAAATAAAATTTATTTAAAATGAATTTATTTTTATTTATTTTTTTTTAATTGGCCAGCTCAAATTTAAATTTTTAGAAGTTGTTCAAAATAACAGAAATATATCCTGAAAATTTTGATTTCTTTACCCAAACTGGGCAGGATGGTATTTATGATATCTTGTTTTTTTTGTTTTTGATTTATGCAGAATTTACCTGATCTCTTCACAAAATAAAAGCAGCGTGAAAAAACAATATTATATCAGCTTTGCATTTATGCATGTCGTTTTATTCTCCTAGACAACACCAACTCATCGATTGTAACAAAAAGAAGGGAAAGTAGAGTTAAACAACATTAACCACGGAACTCATACAGATTCTTTCACACAGTCACACACAGTTGCAGTCATAAAGCAAATACCTATCAAACTCATCCTTAATACCTTTTGAAATGGTTCTTCTGCCTAAATATTATTTACGTGCATGACATTTTTAATTCATTTATACTTTTACTTGAAAACATAAGGATTGTTGAATGTATACAGGCGTTTGTTCTTTCAATTTCATGACGCTCACAAAGGATAGCGGTAATAGGAAGAGCGAGAACTTTTGTGAATTTTAATTATTTTTTGTTATAAAATGCTGTTTTGCAATGTGAAATTTTACGTTGAAAAATAATATACAAGCTCTAAAATTCATTTTTCCCCCTATTGCTGCTACCTAGTTTAATAGACTTGGCTGTTAAGCTTACACTAGGAGATATTTAATATTTTTGCATAAGCTTAAAAGAAGACTGCTTTAAAGTAAATTTCAAAAGCAGACTGTAGATTTTCCTAAAAATTTGTAATGTCGTTTTCTTTTCTGACATAAACGTTACAGGTTTTACGGTAAGTAAATGCATGTATTGTTAAAAAGAAAAACAGAGTGTGAGAGTGGGTATAAGCAGAATGTTATTTTCTTTATATACAATCAAAATTTTATTTCGGGGGAGATTCTATCATTTTTATAACTTTTCTTTCATTTCATGTACATAAACAATAATTTAGTATTGAATTAAGATTTTTGTGCAACAAAAAGGCGTAACTTTTTCACAAAAAGCTTTATATAGTTGTGGTAACCGCACGCACTTCACTAGTATGCAAAAACAACTTCCTTCTTCAAAGTTTTTTTTTAACTCTGCGATTTCTACATATAGACGAGTTAAAACGTCTAGGCTCTTCTGGTATGTTTAAATCTGGTAGTTTTTTCAAGCTTCCTCTTTAATACTTACTACAACAAACAGTTAGCAAAGATAATTTTGTGTGGTTGTAAAACATCTTAGAGCAGTTTAAAAAAAGGAAATAAAACTGCTTTCCAAACAAAAAAAAAAAAAAACAAAAAAAACATTGACACTGAATTTCTGCTGCATAACAAACTAAATATATTAAACGATTTTAAGTAACTTAGAAGTGAATTTTTTTTTTTCCTTCAACAAAAACATCAGTCCATTCCAATTTAAGAAATATTTTCCCACATGCAATAACGAAATTTTTATAACTTTTTTAACAAGCTCAACTCTGACAAAAAAGGTTGATGAGTGTTGTCAAAGTGACTGTATGTCAGCATTTATATTGCAATTTTTTTTCTACATATTTTGCTAGTCTTTAAAAATCAATAGTAATGAATTTCTAAGATGCTTTTACATTTGCTGAACCTTTTGGCCGTGTTAAAACTATCAAAAACATAAAACAGTAACGCAAAATGTTTACATCATAATTTTTAATTTCTAAGAAATATTTAAGCTTTACAAAAATCTAGCTGATAAAATAACACTCTTTTCGAATATTAAGTTCTTAACAACACTTAGTTTGACTAGCACAAATTTTTGCTCAAAAATACGCTCAACAATATATGGCTACGAGATTGATGATTAAATATTCTGAATTACAGACGAATTACTCGTTTAAAAAATTTTTTATAGGAATCAATTAAAAAAATTTAAGGCTTTTCATACAAATTCTCGCTTGTAATATAGACATAGCACATTAAAGTTTAAACCATAGATGGGAGTAATTAAATAAAAATTTAATTAGCTTTGAAAGATAAGTAACCCTAATGACTTTTCTTAGCATTACCATTGTTTTCAATAATATAAAAAACATCATGTGAAAATATTGGCGCTCGCCCACACGTTCCGAGTAACGAGCCTCTGAACTTTTCATAGAACAGTAAAACTGTGAACCATATTTTTTAAGATATGAAATACTAAATACTAAAGTTTTTTGAAAATGTTTACTAAATTAAAATTTATGGAGAAAAATAAATACATACAATCAAGTGTAAGTGGGCAAAAAATGGTCTGTTATACATTCGAACTTTTATGAAGGGCTGCATTAAAATGCAAAGTACAGGCTAGCATCACCCATGGAAGTCAAAGAACTACATGACGTCCATATCTCTTAATAGTATTAAGAAAATTACCATGTAAAGGGAAAACAAAAACAGCGCTGATCAGCACTGTACTCCGAATATATATAGGATTTCAAAATAATTGACTCCTTTCTCTTATCTTTTCCAATCTCGAAAATTAACATGCGTTTTATTAACACAAATATAGGGAAATATACAAATATAATTAACAACTTTCATATTCTTCCTTTTTTTAAAGAAGTTTTAAAATTTTTTTTGTAAAACAGTTGCCCTCTTCACAAGCCCCCTAGTACGTGCTAAGTGCTAACAAAATACAACGGTGCTAGCTGTGTTGTTAGTAATTTTCATGCAAACATGCGATACACCACTTAGTACTTTTTTTCATATGTTTTTCAAACGTTGTATTTGTTTAAATGTTTTATGATTAACTGAATTATTATTTTTGTGTTCATGTGTGAATTATATTAAATTAAATTGAATTAAAAGATATTTTTATTAGTTTCATTTATTTTATTTATTGATTTGACTGATTTATTAGAAAGTGGAATAAGTCATTTCTGTTGTATATAGTAGGAGTGGGTATATTGGAAACATATGTTAAGGTTTGTTCTCTGCCAATATAAGAACTGTTCTTTAAGATTTAATATTGCTTTAATGATTCGATTTCTAATATTTTGTATGGTACCGCCATCACCTATACCAAAAAGAGATGCTACCTTAAGAACACAAGCACCATTTCCTGAAGATCTCAAGCAGTAAACTACAATTTTAAGCTGCAAGTCAATGCGTAGTTGGAGCCTTTCGCCAATTGTGTGAAAAACATTCATTTATAAGGTTGAATATATAGGCAAATTCCTCTGGCCGTAGTCGTATCATACGAAGAAATCTATTTTCATCAAAATATCTTAAAACTCGATTATGCCGTAATGATGATTTTGTTATCCCTAAATGTATACTTCTGCGACTGGAGAGCAGGTACATTAGGTTCATCCTAAAAATGTCTTGAATTTCATCCTCATCTTCTTCATCACCTGTATTAATTTTTTTCATTTAAAATATGTAACAAAATAAGGAAAACAGTTATTACTTACTTGAGTCAACCATTAATATATCGAAACTATATTTTTCACACAAAAAATTTATTAAATTACTTTTTTCTGTTTTCTCCCCTATTTGTCTTATAAATAACAAATGATGAATAGTACTTTTCTTCTTCTTATTTAGTTTTTGACGTATGAAGTACAATGTACAATGGCACATTGATACAATGGTTGTTCACAAAGAAGTAAACAAAAGGTAGTATGCAATACTACCTACACCTTAGCAGAGCTTGTGAATACGGCAAGTGTTTTATAAATTGAAAAGTTTAGACCCTACATAAAAAAAGCGGTTGGAACTAGCTTTACCCGCTTGTCGATTTTTTGAGCTGGCACAGTAGTATCAATCAGAAAATCAATTTTGAATTTTTTTAATTATTACGCCCTTTTTATCTTAAGTGCCGATATATCTATGAAAATAATTTCGTACTCTTTTTATGTTCATTTTACATATTACTTTTAAAGTTCCTTATAAAAATATAACATGAAATTTACAATGGTGATGGTTGTTTAGTTTTAAAATGTGTCAAATGCAAAATTTGTACCATTTTTAACCGACTTCAAAAAAGAAGAAGTTTATCAATTCGACTTAATGTGCAGAGTTCCGTCATTTGTGAACCGATTCTGATAATTTTTGGTAATATGACAGATTATGCTTACAGGTTGGTCCTGTTTTCAAAACAGTTCATAATCTTAAAAATTAAAGGGTGTCCCTATACTACGTGTATTATGAACTGTAAATGGCACTTCTTTAAAATGACTGCGTATTACCATAGCACCCAATAACAAAAAGTTATAAAATTATAAATCTAAAAAATAAAGGCTGCACCCATAATTGATGTAAATGTATTATCTGGGCCTATCTTTCGAACCGAACACTTGCAAATTGGATAGAATGTCGATTGCTATGGCCGTTATAGTTACAAGTGTTAATATTAAAAATTATTAATTAAAGGGTGCGCCAATATTTTATTTAATTTTATGTATATGGCCATTCTATTAAACAGTTGTAGATAGACGTTTGAAACTCACAAAGAACCTGTATTGCTAACTCCACTATAACAACAAGTATAAAATGTGGATGTGGAAATAAACGGGTGTCCCAATTGTTGATGTAATGTCGTGTATGTTTTAGACAGACAGCTGAATTTTACAAGGACCTTATTTTACTAACAAGAAGCTTATAATTTGAATTTAGAAATTAAAGAGTGCTTCCACCTGAATTTTATAAAGAATGTCCACTACTTTGTTTGGTATAATAAGAAGTATAAAACTTTTAAATTATAAATTAAAGGGTTTTACAATAGTTGATATAATCTGATGATATGGCCAAACTGTTGAACCATTATAGACAGACGGTTGAAATTAAGAAAGCAACTGATTGCTAAATCTACTACAACAGCAAGTAGTTAATGTAATCTAATTCATGTGGTCATACTCTTGAACCGTTATAGGCAGACAGAAGAAATCTGCTTTGAAGTCGGTTTTTTTTTGCTGTTAATTTTGTATGTTAATATTGAATAAAAAATATTTAATGTACACCAAAAAATTACAAATAATAATAACTTTCAAGAGGAAGGAAGTTTTCTTTGATTTACTCAAAACTACGGAAATGTTCCTTAACACGTTTTATAATTCAAGTATTCAATTAACGCTTATAACTTGTTTCTTTTAATTATAATATTATTGGTATTTGTTTCATAATATCTTACTGGTATTGCAAGGCCAATAAAAAGTATTGTCATTTTATCAATTAAGTTTTTTACTTAAATAAAATTATTTTTAAATAAACGTTTTGAAAAGTTTCCTGGAGCCTTATTCTATAAGTCGCTTAAGCTAAATCACTATCTCTAAAATAATTTAATTTCAACAAGGCAGTTTTTTGGTACAACTATGTCGTTGGAACATTTAACCCTATACTTAACACTGTCTTATATATTGAGTTAGACTTACAGAAACGGATTAATTAAAAAAATGTACATGGATTAGTTCAACATTTAAGCAATTTAGCTTAAGTTTTAGCTAAGAGAATTACAAAATACGGCCTCTGATCATCTGACTTAAGCGACTAGTAAAGTAAAAACCAAAAAATAATTGCATTTTTATTACAAAATGATTGAGATTGTCAGCATAATATTATTAATAATAACCAGACTCATTTTTCTCCCTTATTTAGTCCTTAAAACTTTAAAAAGACCTTTGCATTATTGTCTTCTAGATACTAAAGCTTATTTTAACATTGTTTTAAAAATTTTTAAATGGTGAATAATTAAAGAAAAAATTTTCGATTTGTCGCATTATATATCATTTTATCAGCATCCTTTAACTTTCAAGTAAATTGTCATTTCAAAGGACCTTAAACTTTTTTCTCTTTTTCTCATTACAATTTTTTTTTGTAATTTTATCGTTTATTTTATTTCATGACATGTTTTCTTGAAATATTTCCACGTTTTTTTTTTTTTTTTTGCTATTTCGTTGTTTTCTTCATTTCTTAGTGCCTTTGTTTAAATTTCAGTAGAGTCTGCTTTATTTACTTTTTTTTAAGGAACGAAGAAAACTTTTTTCTGAATTTTCTCTCAAACACTCAAACAAACGTCAGTTTTTTTTTTTGTTCTTAAAACGGTTAAGTTTCTCATTTTATTTTATGGGAATTTAGTTGTTTGTTGTTTCTGTTAAAGACATTAATTTAATGTTTGACGTCAGCAGATGGTTTTAATCATTAAAAGTCACCCAACATAAAATGTTCAGTATTTCTTTTAACTTTTTTTGTTTGTACATTTTATTTACTTTATTCATAAATTCATTCACTTTCTCACCAGCACCCGTCAAGGTATAAAGGTACAAACACATACATATATACATATACAATCATAAGCTCTTGCACACAAAGTTTAATACATTTATTCGTGGGTTTTTCTTTATGAATTTTGATTGTGTTATATCTGACCATATCGCAAATAAAATTTTTTGTCTCCTTTTATCTAAAATAAACCGACACTTAGCATATCCTCCCACAAATCGTATACTGTGAATAGTTCCGCCCACATGATTGAACGAGCGATTGACTATGTACGAGTGGGTTGTTGGGTCTGTCTATGGTTGATTTATTTTTCACAGATGATTTTACTATTGCCATACATATGTATAAAGAATTTTATTTTTATTTATGTACATTATTTATAAACATTTTAAAATATATGAGATTAATTTTTTGAAACAATAAGGTCAGGTTCCTCTTTTTAATAACAAATTAATAACCGGCAGGTTAATGAAATGTTATAATATTATTTTAAGGAAAATAGTGAAATGTTGACCCATAAGGCTCTTATATGTGCAATATCAGACCGAAAATGGAATACAACTCTGATGTGTGGGCCGGTGCTTCAAAGTCTATTTTGGATTTACTCGACCGCGTGCAGGAGAGAGCGAAGAAGCTCATCGGTGACAGTAGGGTATCCAGCTCTATTGACTCACTGGAGCATCGACGCAATGTGGGGTGTGTTTCACTGTTTTATCGTTACTACAACGGAATGTGCTCTTATGAAATCAGGGAACTTGTTCCTGAAAATCGTAATTTCGTACGCGCAACGCGTTCTGCATCAAGAGCGCATTCCTTTGTGGTCGATTGGCCAGTGAATCGCACTACGCATTACAAAGAGAATTCGTTTTTTAGCCGAACAGTTCGTATGTGGAATAAACTCCCCGCAGAGGTCTTTCCTGCCATTTTCAATGTGCAAAGATTCAAATCAAATGTCCACAAGCACTACTCCCTTTATCCCCCTTCCCACAACCTAATTTCCTAGTTCTGGCACAATGCATTGCATAAGTAGGGGTCATCCCCTGAGTGCTGGTCCTAATTAAAAAAAAAAAAAAAAAAAATATTAGTTTTAATACAGACATTGCCAAAAAATTACAAAAAATTCCCTTGTTTTTCACAAAAGGCTTAACACAATTATACAGTTGCGAAAACTGTTGTTTGTTAAAAATATGGGATTTTATTTTTGGTAAAAAACAATAAAACAATTATGGTAAATGTGAATAAAATAATGAGCATTAGTTCAAATCTCAACCTGACTTGAGATAATAAAAATAATTGTTGTAGAGTATCTGCGTTAGGGCTAAATGGAATCTTCTGGTATCTCAAGTACAACAGAAGGGCCACTTGCTAGAACGGCAGACGAAAAATATAGTAGTTGTGTCTAAGTTGTTTACAAAAAAGTTTCGCTCCTTAAACAACAGATCCGTGTGGATTCGAGTCGCTGTCGAAGCAAGCATGTTTGACAAACAATTTACAAAAAAAGCGGTAGAATGAATGTGTCCGTGAGTGTGTTAAAGCGCATGTATTTTTACCTATGCAACTCATTGTTTCAGAACTAATAATTTAAGTTGTAGGTGGGAGGATGGGGGAGTAGTGCTTGTAGACAGTTAATTTGAATCATTGAACATTGAGAGGCACAGGTAAGACCTCTGCAGGGAGTTTATTCCAAACACACCCTGTCAGACTAATTCGCCAATCGGTTACAAAGGGATGTTTTCTTGATGAAGAAAACGAAATTACGCAAGTTCTTGAATAGCAACGACGAAATAGTTAAACATATCCCACTACTGTAACCGATGAGCCTCCTCGCTATATCCTGTACACGGTTGAGTAACTCCAAAATAGTATTTGAAGCACCGGCCTATATATAGAGATGCATTCCATTTTTTATCTGATAAAGATAACATAAATAGCAAAGAGATCAGATGGAGTGAAGTACCTACTGGCACTTGAATGCTTTTTTGCGACCTGAAAAATATTCTTGCTCCACAGAGCTCGCATTGATTTTGTATGCCAAGAATGCCGAAAGCTTCTCATTTCTAAATATCTATTTTACTCACAATTACAGATTGGCTCATAACACTGAGTTTTCCGTGCATTTAATTGTACCCAGTGGGCAGGACCCAATTCGGAGATTGGTAAAGCATCTTGCTGAGAATATCATCCATGTGCATTCGCATAGCCAAAAGCTTTGGCCTATTGTGAAATTAATACGAATGACACCTGCTTCTATAATCTGCAAAAGAATGACATTGTAACAGATCGTAAAAATATATACAGCCAGAGTCACAGCGAGCAAAATAGAAAAAATGTGTCACAGAGGAGAAGAAATTTAACGTGGTTGCACTTGCAACCAAATAACCTGTATGTTTGAAAAGTGAAAAACCTAGCGGCATTATCTGGCACTTCTCTTCTTCCCTTCCCATTTTTCTTTTAAAATTTTTAAAATTATTTCAAAACACTGCACATAAATTTGCGTAGTTGCATTTAATTTTTATTTTTATTTTATAAAACAATTATTTTTCAACAACATAAATAATACGTATAATAATAATAATAATAAAAAGCTCTAAATTACTAAACTTTTCTCCCAGTACTATTTTATTGTACTCACCAATTCAACTACAGTTTTATTTTTAGAAATCTTTATCATACTGTGTAGTTCCTTAAGATGTCAACTAATATAAAGAGTACCAAAACAAGAACGACGTTGTTATATTAAACTTTTTTCCAAGGACGAAGAACATAACAAAAAAACTAAAAACTTTTACTTTTTAAAATAAATTGTCTGCTACAATTTTAAATCATTTAAGGAAAGATGAATATTAATCAAATTTTATTGAAGAAAGTTAGAAGTCTAAACATGTTAGTGCTGCCAGCTACTTTTAATAAAGGAGATAAAATTTAAAGCATCCTTTCAAAATATAAACATGTGCTTACATGCGAGGGTAGTGCTAGAAATTTACGATGCAGTCAAAAAATATATTTGTTCTTTATTTTTATGGATTATATTTATAACTGTCTTCAATTCTAGCTTCATTATGAAACGTGAGGTGTTGCACTGATTATTTGGTTCCTTGTAAGGGAATCAAGCCACAAAAATCGCAATAGAAACAACAGACGTAAAAATCACTTTTAAATTAATTTGATATTTACCCATCGATTCTAATAAATTATGTCTTATTTTGTTCCCTATCTATTGCTAGAACATAAGATCTGGCAACCCCCACATATTTAAAAAACAATAGTGTTGTTGGCTGGCTGTGTGTGCATGAAAAAAACAAAGGTAAATAAAATTACATACGCCAAAGTTGTGTGTGTATAGAATAATACGAAAATTTGTTAACACAAGTTAAGCAATCCCGATTAGCTGTGTTGGTAGAGTTCTGTGCTTGCCGTACAACAGAAGATCGCAAAGTTCATAAGTTCAAGTGAAAAGTTCAGTTAAGTTCATAAGCAAGTGAAAAAAACTTAATTTCCCGGAGTCTAAGTTAAAAGAAAAGGCAATTATTTTGTGAAGTCCTGGCAGATAAGTTGGAAAAGGCGCACATATATTTAATATTTGAGTACCGGATAAAGTATTCATTAAAGGTACCTTTATAATACGAAAAATAGTTTTAACTGTTAGCGTCAAGGAAGTAACCGCACAACAACAGTGTTCATGGCAGCAATAGTGGCATAGTTGGATGAAGGAAGACTCTCTTAATTGTAAACAAGAAAGCAACAGCTTAAATGTTCGGGATATTTTAGTTTTTATAAGGTGTCTTTTTGGAGAACGCATGTTTAGTAAGCAAGAAGATACCGCCCGTATGATCAATTATTGCCAGAGCCACAGAGTAGGAAATAGCATATTTTTTAGGCGCCACAGTTAATTTAAATTAAAAGACCCCACATGTTTGTTTAAAAGGGAAAAACATAACCATATGAAGCTCAATGGCTAATAATAATAATAGCAGTTTTTCTACTGTATATTTTTTTTAAATTTTGTGTCTGAATATATTTGAATTATTATTTATAATAAAAATTACAAAAAAAAAACTTAAAGATTATAAAAATACAAAATTTTAACATATGTATTTCAGAACAGCATTGAATCAATAAAACAAAAAAAACAATAAAAGCTCAAAAAAACACAGTAACGATTGAGTGACTATTTTTATTTTTTAATATTTAGTAATTATTATTATAATTAATTAGTAAATAGATGACTACCCAGCAAAAAATTAGACATTACCTTAAAAAGTACTTGCCGTATAATGACTTACTTTTGTGATTACCATATTTTGTTACTCGCTTGCAAAACACTTACACTAGTTCCCAAAAAAGGAAGTAGTAATGAAACTAGTTCTTTATGTTAGAAGAGACTACCGTACTAATGGTACCCATTATTTCCTACAATAATTAAGGTAATCGATTATCAGAAATTGAATTTAAAAGTCTCATGCCTTGTTAAAATCATCAAGTTGGCAATCTAGTTGGGAAGTACTTCTGCCAAAAAAGCTCAATTATACACTCGATTACCTTTTAAAATTTTTTTGCTAGGTATAATACATTAAAAAAGATTATCACTTATCGAGGAGCTTTTTTTTCTTGGTCGTTCATAATGTTCTAATTGCAAATTAAATTTTTGCAATTTAAAAATAACTTGCTTCTAAGGACCAGAGAACTGCACGAGTACACCGCAACTCATGAGTACACCGCATACTTACTCTATACATACTCTATACTTTTCATACTCGACTATTATAAACACCGCAATAAAAAGTTCCCATTCTTGTAAAAACGAGTATCAAAAATATCGCAATCAGAATTTTAAGTATTTTTTATACTCGAACGCCAGAATTTTTTAATTCTCTTTATTTGTAAGCAACGTTGCCACATTTTTACCCTATTAAAGTTTTTTACCTCCGTTTTATGAAATACTGCATTGTATGCAGATCTATTTATAAACAATAAAAAAACAAAATTTGATCAAATCTATTGCTTAAACATTCTATGCAGAAAAACAGACAACAACCGTTTTCATAGGTATGAAATACAACACATATTAAATTAATAAAATGCAATAAAAACCGCTGAAAGGCACAGCTTTTGTACACTATTTAAAGCAGGTATACTTATTTTATTGCTGCTTTTTATGTACAAATATTTTCAGTTTATACGAGGGCTGCTCTATGTATTTCTGGCCTAATAGTGAAAATGCGAATATTTATAATCAAAAATGGTTTTATTGTTTTTCAAAGTATTCTCCGATTGAGACACCTCTAAAACATGGTTTTTGAACACTTCAACAGCTTCTTCTGGCGACGAAAATCGTTGACCACGCATTTTTTTCTTGATGTGCGGAAACAAGAAGAAGTCGTTAGGTGCCAAGTCAGGGCTGTACGGCGGATGACCCATTAATTCGACGTTTTGACCGGTCAAAAACGCTCTGGTTTGAGCCGATGTGTGAGAGCTCGCATTGTCATGGTGAACAATGATTTGTCTTCTCGTGTTGGTTTTTCGAATTTCTCCGATGACTTCAGGCAAACAAATTGTAGTGTACCGCTCAGAAGTGACCGTCGTCCGTTGCTCAAGCAGAACAGTCGCCACATGAACAGGTTTTCCGGAGAAACAGGCCTCCATTTGCTTCGAAGTGCTTCTTCCACGAACAACTTTCGTTGGATTTTGCTCGTCTTTGAAGACCCACACGGTCGATTGTTGTTTCGTTTCGGGCTCACACGCATAGATCCATGATTCGTCACCTGTGACGATCTTATAAACGTCTTTTGAAGCACCGCAATCGTATTTTTGCAACATTTCTTTGCACCAATCGACACGAGCCTTTTTTTGAGCGACTTTCAAATTGTGCGGGATCCAACGAGAACAAACCTTTTTTACGGCCAGATGTTCATGCAGTATCAAATGTATGATGGTGGAAGAAATGTCCAAGGATGTCTCTATCTCTCGGTATGTCGCATGTCGATCTTTCATTATGAGTTCGAGCACGGCATCAATGTTCTCTGGCACAACAGCCGTTTTTGGACGACCTTCACGGAATTCGTTTTTGAGCGAGCTTCGGCCACGATTAAATTCATTATACCAATTTTTCGCAGTGCTTTAGGATGGTGCTTCATCGCCATACAAAGATTTAAGTTCATCAATGCACTCTTGTCGTGATAATCCACGTCGAAAGTTGTGAAAAATGATGGCACGAAAATGTTCACGAGTTAATTCCATTTTTTTTTTGTCACTGTAAACAACAGAAATAATGGTCGTACGTCAAAACGTTTTGAGTACGATTATGCTTAAAAATGATGAACTTTCCAATAGAAATGTCAGTTTGCACTTGGCAGCACTCGGTGTTTCCAGGCGAGAAATATATATAGCAGCCCTCGTACGCCTTGTTGTCATAAACGTGCTACTAACGGTATTTAGGAAAACAAAATGATAAAATAAATCCGTGAATAAAAGGAAAATTACTTAATTTTTTTAGTTTTAACAAAACTGTATATAAGCAGATGTAATATTGCTTTGACTGAATGTCATTAGACCTCATAAATAATAATAAATAAAATAAAGTTTTTAGTTTACATATTTTATTTTGTTAAATATAATTATTGCTTTTATAACTATTTGTTCGTTTTAAAAATCTATTTGCTTAACGAATAGAATTTTTAAATTTCTATCCTGTGTAACTTTAAAAAAAACCCTAACAAAAACGTAATATAATAAACAATGAACTATTCTTGAGTTATCAGTAAACTTTTGTTGTGTTTTTAATAAATGAAAATATGGCGAATTTTCTATTTCTTCTATTAAATTTATTTTCTGTTATATATTAAATAAACTTTCATAATTTCAAAGAAGTATGTATGTTAGCTAATTTAGACATTGGCGACTTTTGATATTGTGTTTGATTTAATAATTCTGATCTGATAACTCTGTTTTCCTCTGACTACACACGTTAAAATCTCTCTCTTGGTGTTGTTGTGAGTATGAGTATGAATAAAGTAAAGCCAGCATCGCAAACATTTTACTTGAGTATGGTAGACACTTATACTCAAATGGAATGGGTATAGTAAATACTCGCACTTAAGAAATGCGGTGGCGATCACACCGCAACCGCATTTAAGATGAGTATACTTAGAGTATTAAAAACAGACACTCTTGCAGTTCTCTGCTAACGACCACCCTCGTATATGCATATAGTAAAATATTACACATAGTTCAAGTACAAGAACTGCTCATATAAAAACCATATAAACATGTTAACATTAAATACAAACACTTATTTGCTTCTATTTTGTACACAAAGTAATCATGCATATTGTTGTGTATGTATGTATGTGTGTGTACAAATAACAGCAAGTGAATATTTAACGTAAGAAAACGTAGGAATAATTACACCCCCGCTATTTGTACACATATTGTCCTCGTTGTAAATTATGATGGCATGTGTTCATATTTTGAATTGTTAAAGTGTGGCTTCATAATTTAAAATTCTACCGCTCAACAAAGTGCGGCAGTCAAATTATGTTTTCTTTCTATAAAATTTTCATTAGTTCTTTTTGCATTTCATATAACACACCTTACGAGTAATGGTAACGACATAAGCACCAAAATAAACAACAACTACAAATTAAATCAATTGTAAGATTTAAAGGCGTGTAAACTACAAGAGAAATTCAGTTGTATGCAACTTAAATTGCTTAAAAAAATGCTAACGAGGGTTATGAAAATGTGTTGGATTATGTGAATAAGTGATTCTAAGACAGATTTACTAATTTTTTATAAAATGCTTAAGGGGCGAAGAATTCTTCTTAGCGACACTAGCAGAACACTACAGAAAGAGCATCATGATGTAACTGAACTGTTGGACATTTGGCATGGCCTTTCTCACATCTATGTATGTCATCATATTAAGCAGAAGTAACACTAAATACAGGTATTAATACTCTCTAATTTGTTTCCCAATGAAATATGGTCCAGTGTGTTTAAAACGAAAATTCAGACTAACCCTGGAGTTAATGTCGACGTCGTTGACGGCGTCAAATGTCAAAAAAAAAGTTGAATCGTATGAAATTGTATGAGAGCAGTTAATCTCAACGCGTTGAAACGCCGTAAAAGTTCAATCTGTTTCAACTTTTTCGGCGTTGAAACGCCGTCAACGACGTCGACATTAACTCCAGGGTAAGCCTTCAGACGTTATGATTGCATTTCTAAATGGGATAATTTTAAATACTAAAAGGAACATCTAGTTAAAATGTTACTTTTTGATAAATGATTTAAAAATTTTTGTTCGGCTTAAGGTCGTTTTTGGGTAATTAAAACACTTTTTTAATTTTATTTAATTAAATTTTTATTCCCAATATTTCGAATAGCTTCGCTATTCATCTTCAGGGGAAACTGTCAAGAATACAAATCAATACAAAAAACATTGTTACAATTAAACACCTTAAGCAGAACAAAAATTTTTAAATCATTTATCAAAAATTAAAAGGTCAACAATACACCACATTTTCAATGTTACTTTTTCTCAGAGAAGCATCCAATTAAAAAATATTGGATCGCCAATACTTAACAGCTAAATGAGGGCCAATTCAAATATTACGAATTTTACGGCGCACAGTGGGCAGTTTGGCACAAAAATTTCTAGTCAAGTTTAGGTTTTAACTTGTTAATTTTTTATTTATTTTTTACTTAGTATTAAGTGTGATTATACCTTTTAAAACTTTTTATAGTTTTAATACTTTTAAACAATTTTCGCTGTCAATTCTTATAAATTAAATTAAGAAATCGCTAGGTTATGCTAAAATCAAAAATATTTATATTATGTCCCAATTGTGTGATTTCACAATCAATTAGCTCAAACCGCAATCGAGACCAATATTGTGTTAGTTTTGCCCAATAAAATGCAACTCTGCTGCGGTAAACGTGTGACTGGCCAATAATAAACCATGTGGCAATAAAAATGATAAAAATGCGGCCATAGAAGTTGAAAGTACGCGGCGATTTATGTTTTTGTATACAACTTGTTCTTGTATGTGCTTATAATTTGTTTCATAAGAACAATTATTTAATTTTGTTTCATATTATAATTACATAAAATTATAATTTTATATTTATCGATTTCAGTGAAAATATATGCATAGTCATGGATAACTGCGTGACCACCGAAAATGAAGTAAATCCTGAGGTTCAAAAAAGGAAGAAGCCGGTCGTTGCTCAAGCGTGGTCATACACGGAAATCAGTTAATTTATCCTGGGAGTTGAAGAACACCATTTTTAAATTTATTTTTTTCTTTTGATTATTTTTTGTATATTTAATTTACATATTTACATGAAGTATTTCTTTTTTCGTTTTAAAAAACAAATCATTCAAGTTCGCTCAGCAGCTGATTCTCATAATTATAACTTACAACCGTGTGACTAGGCTGCGGCAATTATTGTTGCCAAATTGCGTAATCTGACTGAAGAAAATAAGGGGTCCGCCAAATAACTTTCTTTTTTTTTTTTGAAAATGCTATAAGAAACAACTGAATACTTTCTCAAATTTCTTTTTTTATTTTAACCCTTTCGGGACGGAGTTTTATTTTGCAAACCAAATTATGTATGGTAAAATTTTTTTTTATATTCTAAAAGGTATGATAAAAGTATTATGTTCTCCATACTTAAAAATTTTAAATTCGTCCTTTTATCCTGGGACATATAATCCCAACAAGTGTTTTCATCGGACATAAAATCACAATCAGTGTTCTCGAAGAGCGATTCGAAATTAAAAAGACAACTAAAATATATATATTATTAGATTGAGATAAAAGTTTAGATTTTTTTTTAACATTTTAGGAATGTAATTAGGTATTTATTTGTGGAATGGCCCAAAACACTTTTAACATAAGGCGTTGTTAAAATCTAAGCATATCATCTTTGTTCGCTTTTCTATGCCAAGTGAAGAACAGCGGACACAGCGACAACGCTTCTCTTGCTCTACTGGCAAGTGGTCTCCAATATTGATGCTATCCGTTTTTGGACGTTTGGCAGTTCTACCTCCCTGGCGATTGCGTTGAAAATAAAGAAAAAAGACAGTTTGAAAATTGCTGGGACGTATTATCCCAGTAGTCCCGAAAGGGTTAAAGAACAATTCTTCCGGTTAATAGTGAAAAATAATTTCATTCAAATAGCGGCTGATAATGCGACCTTCAAAAACAGGGCGCAAAACATCGAGTGTAGCTTCGGCTGTCTGGCACGTAGCGCCGTCCTGTTAAAACCAAATGTTGCCAACATCCTCTTCTTCAATTTTTGTGAACCAAAATTCGTTCTACAAGGCCCGATAATGATCGCCATTGACTGTAACGACCACTCCTTACTCATTTTCGAAAAAAAATGGCCCAATTATGCCTCTGGACCAAAATCCGCACCAAATACTGACTCGTTTTGGGTGCACTGGCTTTTCAATGTATGCGTGCAGGTTTTCTGAGCCCCAAATGCGAAAAAAACGTTAGATGGAGTACCCTGTATCATTAGAACAACTTCATTTATGTGCTGCAACTTAGTACAGTAAAAGTTGGGGCAATTTGGTGGCATTAACCATTCCGATCGATTTTGTTTTACCTTCTTTTGGTCGATTTTGTTTATTCTTAAAAAAATTTTAAACTTCCATTACTTAATTAAAATGTGTCAATATTACGCACATCAAAACAAACAACAAGGCAAATTTAACTAAAGACACAAAACTGAAGTAAAATTCAAAACCCCAAATAAAAAAATTGCAAAGAAACTAAATTCCACTTTGAAATTTAAAAGTGTTTTCAATCCAAAGAAATTTTTGGTTTCTCGTTTTCAGAAGAACCAATTTGAGGCGTTGAAACCACTTTCGGTCAGAATTGAATACTGTGACATGCCTTAATATACATTTTTTATTAGTGTTTATATTTTTATCAAAAAAAAAAAAATAAAAAAAATAGATAACCCTGTATATTATCCGGTGCTTCAGGGGAAAGAGTTGAAACGAAAAAATTCACTTTTGTTTATGTTCAAAAGTGCATTTAATCACCAAAAGGCAAATGTTTTTATAAGAGTGTGCGAATATTTAAAAACGAAACTTTTTAATTGCTAACAAATTGTTAACATTTTTGTTATTCGTTCTTCATGTGTGCTTGTATGTTTTGCCTTATAAAGAGAATTTTTATATAACAAGACGAAACATGACAAAATTTGTTCAACTTGTTTTTGACAGTTTTTATTTGTTAAGAATGTTTGAGCCCAAAATTTATTAATTAAAAAATAACATAAATTCTTAATTGAAAAAATTATGACTTAAAGCTGAATTTTAAAATGTGGTAAATAAATAAATAAATTGTAAAAAAAAATAAATATTTAAATGCTTACCCTGCATTCATTAAAGTTTGTTCCCGGCTTCCTATATTAAATACACCACACACTTTTTATTTGCTTTTGCTAAACGTAGGTTAGCAAATAAATTATTTACGCCATTTTACGGTTGGATATGTTTCTGCTATAACTTCTAAGTATAAAAATTTAAGTGCGATTCGATACTTGTGTTAGAATTTTATATTGCTATGAAATATTTTTGCCCTTTATATCTCTGATTTAAAGATACATTTTGTAAATGAGACTTAAAATTACCACTAGTTGAAAAGTAAAAGAGTTAAGGTACTCCGAAAAAAATATTCCTCGAGAACTACTTTACACACGTTTTTTTTTTATATGGAAGCTCATTATGAGAATGTGCTTAGAAATAGCAAAATAATGGTCCGTTTAATTCCCAATTTTAATGTTTGTACTTGCTTTTGTAGAAGTCTTAAGCTCTGTACAGAAGGTTGTCAGGTCTTACAATATTGTCAGACCTGACAATGTACTGACAATGACAAGGCAAATAAAAATTGTAAACACAATTTAGATTGTCAGTTTACACGGTTGCAAGGAAATTGTCAGAAAACTGACAATTCCATTGTAAGACAACTATCTCACAATAAATTTTTCTGACAACATTGTCAGACAACAAATTGGTAGTTCGCACGGTAGTAAGAATTGCCAAGTGTCAGAAATAAAAAATTCAAAAGAAAATTTTTTTTAATTTATTTTAATGGAAATTATTTTAAAAGGTACAAATTAATATTATAATTTTTTATCAAAACAATTAGATATTAATCAAAACGAAGAAACTGCAACGATTCTAACATCTTACGTTTTTAACTGGGATCAAAATGAATAATTTTTGAAAAAAATACCGACTTCAAAACAGATTTTTGCTATTTGTCTAAAAAGGTTCAAAAGTTTAGCCACATACATCAACTATTGGGCCACCCTTTATTTTTAGTTTTACCTATTTATATTTCTTAATATACCATATAAATTAGTGGACACTTTTTCTAATTTTTAAGTGTTTGAATAAACCGGTTCAAAAGATAGGGCTATATACATGTTAAATTACATTAGATATGAGCACACCCTTTGATTTATAAATTCAAATTGTATACTTGCTCTTTTAGCGGACTTAGCAATACAAGTTCCCTGTAAATTTAAATTGTCTGTCTATAACCGTTCAAAGGTTTGGTCACATACACCAACTTACATCAATTATTGTAATACCCTTTAATTTCTAAATACAAATTTTATTCTTGCTATTATAGAGGACTTAGCAATACAGATTCTTTTAAAATATCAACCGTCTTTTTACAACCATCATATATGTACATCAAATTAAATGATCTCTATATTGAATATTTATACTTGTTATTACAACGGTCATAGTTATTTGTAAAATTTTCAAGCGTTTGTTTATGACGGTTTAAAAGATAGGACCATGTAAGCTAATTTACATGAAAAATATTGGTCGCTATAATACATGTTCCATATTCCAGTTTCAACTATTCGAGCTTTGTTCCTGAAGAACTATATGCCATTTTCAAAGGTGGTAAGCACGTTGACTACAAATCTGGCTGACCTGGGTTCAACCCTTGCGGCAGTCAAAAAATAAAAAATGTTTTTTTCTGTTTAATAGTATAAATACATAAGCAGAATTAACATAAAAACATCCAGCCTCCTTCGTCGGTACTTCATCATAGCATATTCGCCGGCGAAGTAAAATAATTAATAAAATGGCTATATCTATCTCCTTTCACCACCTGTCTTCTCTCTCATCTATCCCTTTCCTAAAGAATGTAGCACGGTTAAAAAACTAAGTAGGCATTAATGCCTGAAGTGCTACTTCTCTTTAAAAAAAAAAAAAGAAAAAAAGTTTTTTATTACCATCAAAATCATCCCGCGAAATACCGTCGCTGTCCATTTTTTTAACTTTCTTTTTTTACTTTAATTTTAATTTTATTTTTTATTTTAAGTTTTTATTTAAAGTACTTTTTCACTTTTTTTCATTAACTTTTATCTGATAATGATATCGTTGTCAGATGTTTAAAATTTCCAACATATTACAATTTATTTTATGCTGACAATGCCTGACAATGTTCTGACAATGCAAATAAAAGCACTCACACAATTGTAAGATATCTAGCAATATTATATAGAAGTCTGACAATTTTCTGACTAAGGTTTTTCTAACAATACTGTCAGACAACAATTGTAAGTTCACACGATTGTTAGGCGTTTTCTGTTATTTTTGTGACAATATTGTAAGATCTGACAACCGACTGTACAGAGCTTTAGCAATTAGATTCTTTATAGACATTATAGTGTAGTGTATCTATCAATAATACAATACATCAACATGCAAAATTGTTTAAACATTTCACTCTTTCAAATAAATCGTTAGATTAAGTCAGGTCAGTATCTAAAGAATTGTGAGACGTTTTGGTTATTCATTTAATTTTAAAATTATTTTTGATGTAACCTAATATTTAAAATAAACAAACTTACTATTCTATTTTTTTTGTAGAAGCTCTAGCCTATGTGAATTAAATTTTGTTAACGCAGCATTTATATTTTGTTATTACCGAAAGCGTGTGAACTAATTCAACCAGATATTTTTTTTGTATTCATATTTCTACTGATAAGCTTAATTAAGCTAAGCTAGGGAAGTTTCGCAAAAACACAAAAAGCGAACTTCTCATAAGTAGTTGATAAGGAAAAGAAATCGAAAATAAAGATTCATTCTAATTTTGACAATTTACAAACACACATCAGTCCATTTATTCTACATGGCGATCCTGCCATAATTCAGAAAGTGCCTATAGCATATCTGAAAGTGCCTACAGCATATCAGAAAATGCCTATAGCATATCTGAAAGTGCCTATAGCATATCAGAAAGTGCCTGTAGCATATCTAAAAAAGGATCAAAAGAAAAAGTCCAAAAAGTGCATTGGCACGTTTGGCAAAAAATAATAAAAATATTTTTTTTATCCTCCTCAAATCCTAAGGACAAATTTCATCCTCCAACATATGACTGAACCACTGTCAGATATCCTCGAAGAATTAAAAGCCGCAGAGGACAGATGGCAAAAAATTCTCAATGAGGAAACGGGAGAAGCAAAACCTGACATCCTCAATATTGGACCAAAACCATTATTCCTAAAAAAAAAAAAAACACAACGTATAGAAGAGCCAAAAGTACCATTCGTAAACACCAAAATAGCTACAAAAAGCAACAGACGAGATTTCGTGTCACGACAGAAGATCCAGCTAAAGATCCTGAAGGACGAGATTATAAACTCTTCCAGCGCACAACACAAAAACTATTTACAAGACAAAGTATTAGAAATAAAAAAATCTATAAAAGTCTTTAAAAAAAAAAACAAAAAAAAACCAAAAAAAATAATTTAAAAAAAAAATAAAAGAAAATAAAATCTTATAAAAAACAAACTTCCGCTATGGGTGGAACAAAATCAAAAATAGAAAATCCTAATGCTAACGTTGTAAATAATGTTAGAATAATTGATCACACAGAACCAGTGTTCGAAAAAAAACTCTAAAGTACGCAACGTTTATATACTGTACTGATCGTCATATACAAAGAACGCAAACACATTCACTACAACAAGAACAAAACACTTCGTTTCTCTTTAAGTGTTTACGAACATGTACACAAACTCTAACAAAACGTACTGAACAAAGTTCACAAACACTATTTCTTAGTGTTTGTGTACAAAGTACCCTAAAATGATCAGTACAAAACGAAAAAATTGCGTTTTAGTGAACTTTTTTGCGTACACTAACATTTTTTTAGTGTACGCCAGGTTTTTTATTTATTGTTGTTTGTAATAATAGAAATATTTGGCCTTTTGCATACCTTTTAATGTGTAAAATTTCCATAATGTTCTTTTTTACCTGTTGAAATTTTGACTATCCTTTTACAATAAAAAAAAATTCACAACATTTTCTTTCAAGTGTTGAAATTTTACATTTATTCTCAGGTAGTTTTTTTAATAACAAGCTGAGTCATTTTGAACACTTTAAGTAGGTATGATAAAATTTTTCAAAAATACTACAAATAGAAAAATAATAATTTTTAGAATATATAGAACATTTATTTGCATTTCACTAAACGACATTTACTATTATTATTCATAATAGGCGAAATATTTCTATTATTACAAACGACAACAAATTAAAAATCTCGCGTACACTAAAAAAATTTTAGTGTACGCAAAAAAGTTCACTAAAACCAAATTTTTTCGTTTTGTACTGATCATTTTAGCGTACTTTGTACACAAACACTAAAAAATAGTGTTTGTGAACTTTGTTCAGTACGTTTTGTTAGAGTTTTCGTTCTTCTTTTTGTAGACGTTGTGTACGTAATGGGTACACATACAAGTTCACAAACACTAAAATGGAATTTTAAAGTATTTTATCAGTGCCGTACGCTATGGTTTGTGTACAGTTTTTTTTCGAACACTGCACAGAACACTTAAATACACTATACATATTATTACTAATACTTGTTATTTTAGATGCAATAAATTTACTAATTAAACTGTATCAGCTACATAAAAAATCATTGAAAAAGAAATATGTTAGTCGTAGCGACAATTTAGACAAAATATAAAACTAAAATATGAAATTAAAAATAAAAACATTGCTTTATGGACTGGCAAAACATATTAATAAAAATTAGAATAATAAAAGAAAGATTTGATAAATCCTACAAATGCCTCAGCGTCAACAGACCTACGAAAGAAGACACAATTGAAAAACATATCAAAAATTTATTTTTTTGTTTGGAAGAAATCAGAGTTATACTTAACGTACATTACCATCGACTGACTAACGCACATAAAATAGCAGCTGAAGCATTCTTCACTGACCTTAGGGAAAAGTTGTTACAAATAACTGCAAAAAAAGGCTTAGATCTAAAATTACCTACATCTTTACATGAAAAAATAGTTTACACGACAAAAGGGATAGAAAATATTCAATTAACCAAGATGAATACGACAGATTTGGCTTCGATATCAAAACCTATTCCAATTTTTGGAGGAAGAAGAGAAGAATTAAGTAATTTTATTTCTAATCCTAAGGACAAATTTCATCCTCCAACATATGACTGAACCACTGTCAGATATCCTCGAAGAATTAAAAGCCGCAGAGGATAGATGGCAAAAAATTCTCAATGAGGAAACGGGAGAAGCAAAACCTGACATCCTCAATATTGGACCAAAACCATTATTCCTAAAAAAAAAAAAAAACACAACGTATAGAAGAGCCAAAAGTACCATTCGTAAACACCAAAATAGCTACAAAAAGCAACAGACGAGATTTCGTGTCACGACAGAAGATCCAGCTAAAGATCCTGAAGGACGAGATTATAAACTCTTCCAGCGCACAACACAAAAACTATTTACAAGAAAAAGTATTAGAAATAAAAAAATCTATAAAAGTCTTTAAAAAAAAAAAACAAAAAAAAACCAAAAAAAATAATTTAAAAAAAAAATAAAAGAAAATAAAATCTTATAAAAAACAAACTTCCGCTATGGGTGGAACAAAATCAAAAATAGAAAATCCTAATGCTAACGTTGTAAATAATGTTAGAATAATTGATCACACAGAACCAGTGTTCGAAAAAAAACTCTAAAGTACGCAACGTTTATATACTGTACTGATCGTCATATACAAAGAACGCAAACACATTCACTACAACAAGAACAAAACACTTCGTTTCTCTTTAAGTGTTTACGAACATGTACACAAACTCTAACAAAACGTTGAAACGTTATAGAAAATACACTTGAAGACACCAAAAAACCAAGTTTTTTCCAATTCGTTTTAAAAACAAGATTGGAATAAAGGGTACAAAATCGAATTAAACAAAATTCCGTGCCTACAAGTTTACAAGAGTTAACCAATGAATTAAGAAAGTGTTACAAATCTAAAGAAACACCAAATAACATACTTAACAATTTAAACAAAATAAAACAACAAGGTGACGTTCGAAAGTTTGCAGAAAAAATCGACAGTTTAATAACTGAACTCAACGAGCTACCAATCTCAAATATTGGTGAAGCAAATAGGAATGCAATAATACAATCAAACAATATAATTGCATTCAATGCATTTAAAAATGGACTAACTGATAGGGACATAGCAAAAACAATAGAAGCTAGCAGAGTCAAAACTTTCTCTGAAGCATTGGAAATTGCAGAAGAAGCCATTTCCTCTAATACACAGCACAACATCATGTACCAAAATGTTAGACAGAAACAAAATAATAGAAACATTTATTCTAGAAATAATAATTCATGGAATAATAACAATAACAATAATACAAGGAACAGTAACAACTCCCACTATCTCAATAGGAATCAGTACAGAAACAATACTAACAGACACAACAATAATAGAAATAACTATAGAAATAATACGCATAGACAGAATATCACAAACCTCGACAGACGAAGATCAAACTACAATAATAACAACAATAATGTAAACAGAAACAGAAATACTAATAACACATTTAGGAACATTAATCAAATAAATAACCAGGAAAACTACCAAGTTCCGGAGAACATTCACGGAATTTCTCCGGAAGAAACAAATTAAGAAAAATATGTAACATAACCACAACTTTTCAAAACTATATAAAATTAAAAGTACTAAATACGGACAGAGAATTAACATTTTTAATAGACACAGGAGCTGATGTTTCCTTATGTAAAGAAAATCTTCTAAATCAATATGACGAAAACCCTGATGACTATTGTCATTTGACTGGAATTTTTAAAGACCAAATTAATACATTGGGATCTGTTTTAATAAGAATAAATGTGGAAAATAAATTAATTGTTCAAAAGATTCAACTTGTAAATAATGATTTTCCAATAAAGACTGACGGAATACTAGGAATTGATTTCTTTAACAATTATCGATGTAACATAGATTATGATAGATATATCTTAACAATGCGTATAGAGAACGAAACCATTGAAATTCCAATTGAAAACAATTCAATTTGTGTAAATCGGGTGAGAATACCAGCAAGAACAGAGATAATAACACCATTTAACTTAAATATAAAAGAAAACAGTTTAATACAGAGTAGAGAAATATCGGAAGGCGTCTATTTGGCAAATGTTATTGTACCTGCGAAAGGACACAAACACATAAAGTTGCTAAATGCAACGGAACAGGATATAGTTTTAGAGAATTTAAAAATTCAAGTAGTACCATTACACAAGTATGAGATTCTACAATTCCAAAAGAAACACAATCAAACAAAAGATCCCTCTCGTTTTAATAAAATTTTAAAAGGTCTCTCATTAGACAAAAGTAACAACAATGATGATAAAGATAAACTCTTTTCTATTATTGACAGATTTCAGGATGTATTCCATCTAGAGGATGAAGAATTAACTACAAATAATTTTTACACACAAAATATAGAGTTGCATGATTATAATCCAGTTTATATAAAAAATTACCGATTACCACAGGCCCATACAAATGAAATAAATTCAAAAATAGAAGAAATGCTTAAAGATAATATAATAGAACCATCGATTAGCCCTTACAATTCGCCACTCCTTCTAGTTCCTAAAAAGGGACAAACTGATTTAGCAAAATGGAGACTGGTGGTGGATTTTAGATCACTTAATAATAAAATTGTAAACGATAAATTCCCATTAACAAGGCTAGATGACATTCTTGATAGAATAGGTCGCGCTAAATACTTTTCAACACTGGATATGACAAGTTCTTTTCACCAAATTGAACTTGATCATAAATCTCGACCATATACAGCATTTTCAACTCCAACTGGCCACTATCAATTCACACGATTACCATTTGGTTTAAAAATATCTTCTAACAGTTTCCAACGCATGTTAACCATAGCACTCTCAGGTTTGGAGTCAGAAGCATTTATATATGTGGATGACATAATCATTTTTGGATGTAGCATACAACACCATAACAATAATTTGATAAAGGTCTTAGAAAGACTAAAAAAATGCAATCTCAAACTAAACCCAAAGAAATGTTGTTTTCTGCAACATGAAGTCATATACCTTGGACATTTAATAACTTCGGAAGGTATCAAACCAGATCCTCAAAAATTTGAAGCTATAAAAAATTATCCAATTCCAACAAATGCAGATGACGTAAGGCGCTTTATAGCATTTTGTAATTATTATAGACGATTTATTAAAGATTTCGCTAAAATAGCAGAATGCTTAAACAAGTTATTAAGGAAGAATGTAAAGTTTGAATGGACAGGAATCTGTCAAGAATCTTTTGAAGAGCTTAAATCAAAATTAATGAACCCTCCCATACTTCAGTATCCAAATTTTAATGAAAATTTTGTACTAACCACAGATGCATCTAATTTTGCTCTTGGCGCTGTATTATCACAAAGTATAATAGGAAAGGATTTACCGATATCATATGCGAGTAGAACTCTAAATAAACATGAAAAGAATAGATCAGTAATAGAAAAGGAATTGTTAGGAATACATTGGGCTATAAATTTTTTTAGACCTTATCTATATGGTAGAAAATTTACTGTAATTACGGATCATAGACCATTGATAGCACTTTTCTCACACAAAAATCCCTCATCTAAATTGACACGAATAAGACTTGAACTGTCAGACTATGATTTTGACATTATTTACAAAAAAGGAAAAGATAACACTAATGCCGACGCATTATCACGAATCAAATTAGACTCGTCAATGCTAAAACAACTAATACCGACTGAAAATGATACAAGTATAAAGAAAACATTAGCAATTACAAGAAGCAAAACTAAAAATGATATAAAAAAGAACAAAATAATAAAATAAATGAATTGATTAAAGAGATATGTAAACTACTTGGCATAGAACACCTTACCATCACGAGACGGTTGGTACTATAGAAAGAAATCATCGAGTGTTGAATGAATATTTTTATCATTTGTGCAAGACGAAGATTGGGATGAATGGATTCCATATTATTGTTTTGCATACAATACCACACCTCACGTTGATACAGAATACTCACCTTTTGAACTAGTTTTTGGTAAACTACCCAACTTACCAGGTGAACAGATTACAAACAATGACAAAATTTATAACCTTGACAATTACGCAAATGAACTAAAAATAAGACTAAAAAATTCGTTAGAAAATGCAAGAAAATTAATAGAAGCAACAAAATTAAAAAGAAGTCTAGATTCGGAGAAAAATAAAAATAGCATAGACATAAGTATAGGAGACTTAGTTTTAATAAAAATAGAAAATAGGAAGAAAAATGAAAAACCATATCATGGCCCATATGAAATAATAAATATAGATAATGTAAACGTAGAATTAAATATAAATGGTAAAACTAAAATTATACATAAAAATCTACGTAAGAAATATAATAAGAAATAAATATAGTACATACCAATAAAAAAAAAAAAAAAAAAAAAAAAAAATTTATTGTAACATAACATAAAACTAAAAACAACTTAATTTCAAAAATTTTTTTTAACAAAAAATTTATGAAATTTTTCTAAAAGATTGGGGGTGTAGTGTATCTATCAATAATACAATACATCAACATGCAAAATTGTTTAAACATTTCACTCTTTCAAATAAATCGTTAGATTAAGTCAGGTCAGTATCTAAAGAATTGTGAGACGTTTTGGTTATTCATTTAATTTTAAAATTATTTTTGATGTAACCTAATATTTAAAATAAACAAACTTACTATTCTATTTTTTTTGTAGAAGCTCTAGCCTATGTGAATTAAATTTTGTTAACGCAGCATTTATATTTTGTTATTACCGAAAGCGTGTGAACTAATTCAACCAGATATTTTTTTTGTATTCATATTTCTACTGATAAGCTTAATTAAGCTAAGCTAGGGAAGTTTCGCAAAAACACAAAAGCGAACTTCTCATAAGTAGTTGATAAGGAAAAGAAATCGAAAATAAAGATTCATTCTAATTTTGACAATTTACAAACACACATCAGTCCATTTATTCTACAATAGCAGTATCAATGGTTATAACAATATTACCATAATCAACAACATCAACCTTCTTAATGACAATATCAGCAACAACAACAGCATATACAACAAAATAATAACAACAAAAACATCGATAACTACATAAACAATGACAATGTAATCATTAACAGTAGCAGCATCAGCAACAACACTATCAGCATCAACGACAACAATATGACACACAACAATAATAACATAAACAACTATATCATCCTCTACAATATTATCAGCCATAATAACATTCGAAACAACAACAATATAAACTTTAAGACTCGGCAAGTCCTAAATGTAAAAAAATATCTTCTAAGGTGCCCATACTTTACAAAATGATATTGAGTAATTTATTGCTGTAATTATTGTCGTTTTGATCCACAATACTTAATAAGTGTATCAATAATTTTAAGCAAAAATGGCGCATTTTTTGCATTTTCATATATGTACATAAGTATGTTAAAAGTAAACAAAAGCACACAAAGCAATATTTTTTCAAATAAAAAATTTTTTTTAAATAAAAATATTAAACAATTCGGCATTAAATAATTTTAATAATGTTTAGTGACATTAGTGAAGAAAAAGGGGCTTGTCAAGCAACGACAATAAAAAAAAGTTATTGTACAATATTGTCAACATATTACAAAATATTGTTTTTTGGGCGATTTAAATCAAAAGACTTTTGATTTTGTTCAATATATTATGCAAAGTATAAATATAATATACACATTGGCAATATTATTGTACAATATCAATTATTGCACAAATATATTGAAAGTTTATGGGTACCTTTACACAACCACTGTAAAAAACTTCTTTAAAGACAACTGATTCTTATAGCTAACCGATCACTACTACAACACTGTATTTTTATATAAATATTACAAAAAATTACATCAACTATTGTAACGCCCTTTAATTAATAATCTAAAATATTTAAACATCTTATTATACCAAACAAAGAAGTGGACATTCTGTCCATTTTTTAAATGTTTCTATATAACGGTATTACCATATATACGGCCATATAGGTCAAATTACATTTATTCGGAAAAAAAAACCTTTTAATTTCAATATTCAAGTTATAAAGTTGTTATTATAGCAATACAAGATCCTCGTATATTTCAAGCCTCTGTCTACAACTATTCAAACGTATGGCCGTATACATCAAATTAAATGAAATATTGGGACACCCTTTGATTTATGATTTCAAATATTAATAGTTATTACTATTACAGTTATAGCAATCGTCATTCTGTCCGATTTTCAAGGATTTGTCTATAAGGGTTTAATTCCTATTTTAATTTTAAAGTGGTGGCCTTTACGGTTTTAATAAACGTAAAAAACATGTATGTTGTATGGGGACACCCTTTAGTATTTAAGGTTATGAACTGCTTTTCAAACATGACCAATTTGTAAGCATCATCTTTCAAATAAAAAAAAATCGATCGGTAGATGACTTAGTTTTGAAGGCACAAAACAACTCCTTCTTTTATGGAAGTCGATTGGAATTCTTAATAGGGAAATAAAACTATTCCGATCGGAATATATGTATTTCTATGTAAGTTTCTTAATAAATCCATTTTTGGAAAATGGAATATCTTTAAAGGTTGGTTTTTGTAAAACGGATTTTTTTGATTTTTTATAATGGTTTTGCAAAAACTAATTTTGCAATAAACTCTTCGCTGAAAATAGTATTCGTATATTTAAATTTCTTAATCAATTAGAAAGAATAATTATGTAAGAATTTAAAAGAAATCAAAAATTATGAGACACTAAAAAATGTAATGTAAAGCATTTTCTGTATCGCTTAATCCGACATCAGAATTGCTAAAATATAGCATCTGCTTTACATTATGTTAGTGTCTAATTTAGTATATTTTAGTTTTCTTTAAAAATTGACACAAAAACTTTTAAATTATTTTTCTTAAGCCGAAATAAAATTATTTATTCGGCTTTGCTACTAAAATAGTTCGACTAATAATTTCGAAAATTAAAAATATAAAAATAGGGTTTTTTCAAAAGACAAAAATTCTCAAAGTTGAACATGTCCAAATATGACCATTACCTTGAGAGCATTTTCTGATTACTGTCTTTATCACAAAGTAAATTCTTCTTCTAAAAGTAATATTTTGTACAAAGTACATTTTGTATTAAAATTTATCTATATATATAAAAATGAATGTCTGTCTGTATGTTTGTGCTTTATAGGAGGCTATATGAAGTTTTAATTGGACAACGGGGCGTGGCACCGCCCATATAACCCAAAAATTTAAATCGCCGTATTTTGGCCATTTTTTTACCTACGTCGACGATATTTGGTACATATGGTATTGGCATAATTAGGAATACGTACTAGGAGAAAAGTGGGTGGGACCACGCCCCTTTTTAGAAAAATTAAAAATCGTAATATAGTCTTAACTACTGGACCAATCGTCATTAAATTTTCGCAATAGGATATTCTTGACTATATAAAGTTTGGAGTGGACAAAGGGGCGTGGCACCACCCATATTACCCAAAAATTTAAATCGCCATATTTTGGCCATTTTTTGACCTACGTCGACGATATTTGGTACATATGGTATTGGCATAATTAGGAATACATACCAGGAGAAAAGTGGGTGGGACCCCGCCCCTTTTTAGAAAAATTAAAAATCGTAATATAGTCTTAACTACTGGACCAATCGTCATTAAATTTTCGCAATAGGATATTCTTGACTATATAAAGTTGGGAGTGGACAAAGGGGCGTGGCACCGCCCATATAACCCAAAAATTTAAATCGCCATATTTTGGCGATTTTTTTACCTACGTCGACGATATTTGGTACATATGGTATTGGCATAATTAGGAATACGTACCAGGAGAAAAGTGGGTGGCACCCCGCCCCTTTTTAGAAAAATTAAAAATTGTAATATAGTCTTAACTACTGGACCAATCGTCATTAAATTTTCGCAATAGGATATTCTTGACTATATAAAGTTGGGAGTGGACAAAGGGGGCGTGGCACCGCCCCTATAACCCAAAAATTTAAATAACCATATTTTGACCAGTTTTTGACCTACGTCGACGATATTTGGTACATATGGTATTGGCATAATTAGGAATACGTACCAGGAGAAAAGTGGGTGGGACCCCGCCCCTTTTTAGAAAAATTAAAAATCGTAATATAGTCTTAACCACTGGACCAATCGTCATTAAATTTTCGCAATACTTTTAATTTTATTTAATAACGAGGGGGGTAGCGAAGCACACCGGGTTCATCTAGTTGTCTTATAAAAAATTTTATTTATTTTTTTAAGTACTTTTTTTAAAAACACTTTTTTCTAAGAAAATACATCCTTTCTATAAAGAACATTGAGGAATTTGTTTTTAGTAAAAATGAAATTAAATTCAAACTTACAGGTTATTTTCTCTTAAAATTATATTTCATAAAGGTACTTTTTTTTAAATGTCTTTTACCAGGATATCTTTTTCTTAAAGGTACATTTTGCTGTACTGTAGCTTTGGTATTTAAAGTACTAAAACGTATAAGGCAAAAAAACTAATAAAGAAACCAATAAATAAGAAACCAATAAATTTTTATAGACATGCGGTATATGTACATAGATCAAAAGTTTGTTACTAACCGTATTTCGTAAGAATTTTTACAAAATTTCCTTCAAATATTAAACATGAATTTTGACAATATTGAAATTAACGCGTTTTCAATATTTTTGAATTCATTGTAATAATAAAAGTTTCAAATAAACAATATCAAACCGTAAAGGTATCAATTTATTTGTTTTTTTCTGCAAACGCCTTATTGTCTACGTTAAATAACTAAAAGCTTGCCAAGGATCTCGAACGTTCATATATCAAAAAAATTATTGATACTTATACATACAGGTATCTAAACATGTGGGTGTACACATGTAGAGAGAAAAGCTGTGAAGATGTAAAAAAAATCGTAAAAATTTCTGCGCAGCTTTGAAACAAGTTGGATACTTCATGGTCATACAAACTGCTGTAATAATGTACCCGTATAAGAGTGCCATGGCAAACCATACATTAAAGCAATACACGTTTCAGCAAACGAATTCATTCTGTTTGTATTGTTTACTTTATAACAAATCTCACGTGTAAATACATATTTTCTTTTTTTTTATTAATTTTCCATAACCAAAGGCGCTTTTTAAGGAGAATATTATTTACTAGGAAGTTTAAAACATTATTTTAAATAATAATATTAGAGGAAACCAATATCTGATGGTCAGAGGATTATTCTAGTTGTTTTTTCAAAAACAAAACTATTCTAAAATAGTGCGTTTGTTGTGATAAACCTACTGCACAAAATTATTATTATTATTTTTTTTTTTGTTTTTTTATTTTTTTTTTTTTTTTTTGTTTACCATTTTTGTAAGTTTTATAACAACTTGAAGAAGGGATAAAATATTGACCACTAGATCAAATGACGGAGGAAGCCTATTAACATGCCACTATTTCTAAGGGAGGTTTAGTCGCTTAAAACCAGCCTGTCAGTTCGTGAGAGAACCAGTTGTCTAAAAAGTTAAGACTGAAATTAACACGGAAAAGTGTTGAATTCAGTCTTTTTGAGAGAATAAGTTCGCTTCAAAAATATATTTAGCACTTTGTTTTTTATTAGAGAGCCAAACAAATACAAAAATAATGTGGATACTAAGGAAACCCAAGTCTGCCTACTGACAAGCCTCTGTTACAAGAATGTCCTTAATAGCCATCTTATACTGCCAGCGTATGGCGTAGAATATCACACTCTATATATTTCAGCAGATTGATATGGCATATCATACCGAAACACTTAAAAAAAATACATTCATTACGTGGTAAAAATAAGTCTGGAATTTAAATATATAATATATAAAATACTTTCTGTTTTAACTTTTTATTAAATATTTAATAAATACTTTTAGTTCCGAGTTAAACAGACCTGGTTATATTTTCATTGAGATGTTTTTTTCTTTCAAAATTAAGGTTTAACCAAACACAACCAGCAGTTGGAGTTTTTTTTCATTAGATTGTATGTTTTCATACAACTTCCTCGATATCTTTGAAACTTCTAAACAGATTTAGAGAGAATATTGTTATCAATGCCTATCAAATAAAAACTGGCAGCGTGATCACAACAACTACAAGAATCCTTGTGTAAAATCAATCATTACTGTCAAAAGCACATCAATATTTAATTGTGTACATTTTATTTATAAACAAATTATTTCGACATTTATAAATTAAAAACAAGGGAAAAAACTAATTTAAGCAAAAAAATATTATCTGGTGTAGCGCTGCCACCTGGTTAAATATGCCTAGATTATTATATTGTAAATTTAACATTTAAATTTAACGTTTATAGTGCATTTACATTACATCGAAATCTACTAGATTTGATTTGAAATCTCTTTCAAAATCCAGTTCGTTTACACTGTATTTTTTTGACACTAGCAGGATTTCATATTAATAAAAAATCAAAAAAATTGTTATTTAAAAATTTTGTTAACATTAAATTTATAATTATCACATCATTCATTTTTTCCTTTTGTTTATATTTTCATTTTATTAAAGTTTCCTTTTATTGTTTTAATAAAACTGTCATTTTTTCTTGTACAGCGTAGTATTTTTTGGTAGAATATGAAAATAACCATAGTTGCATTGGTAAGTACTACTAGATTTAGAGTAGATTTCGTCAAAATCTAGTGGCGAAGTAGATTTTGTTTTGTATGGGAAATCTATTTAAAATCAACTAGATTTTACTCGAAATCTCATTAGTACTAGATTTGGGTATAATGTAAATGCACTATTAAGGCAAGCGAATGCAGATTTGAATTCATTGCTACAATGAAGCCAAGCGACAACTTTTTGTTGCTATAGACAAATGTTGGCAACTTAATATTTCTACACTACAAAAATTTAAATAAGTAGTTTACCACACAAATCTTTTATATTGATAAGAAAATAATAAGATCTGGCAACTATTTATGTACTTCTAGCACATAAAGACTCATTTTGTTTTTGTTTGTTATGCTCGAGTAAGCAGATCTGGGTAACGCCTTAATTTCATCACGAATAAAATGTGGTGTGCGTGTTTTTGGAGAGCTAAGTAAGCGGTAGTGAAATGGCCATCGAGACGTGTAAATAAAATGTTACTAGTAATATTTTATTTAAAAGAGTAACAACCCGAAATCTCTGGTGATTCTTATTTGACTTCTTTTCCTTAAGCTTTAAAAGACTTTCCTTAACGCCTTCTTAATAATGTGTGTAATTGAGACCATTTCCACATAGAAATACATTTAATTTCATGCGAGTATTTACCAAAATGAAACCTTATAAAAGTTTAAGCACAATGACAAAGACTCCTTCTCGTCACACATACACTGACGAAAAACAACATTTACGCACATTTCTTGCAATTTATTTAATAGATATTTGTCTTTTCTATTCATTCAGTCAGTTTTGTATGCAACAACTAAACATTAAATTTAATATAAGTTTTATTGTTTTGTTGCTTTTATTGTTATAGCTGCCGTTTTGTTGTAACACTTTATTCATTTTATTAATCAGAATAAATGACAGCTCTTATTTCTATTACTGAAGTAAATCAGGAAGCTTTTGCGAAGAAGAAGAAACACTAAAACTAATGGATTTCAGCAGAAATAGTTAGAGCTTTACAAGATAATCAGCGAGTATTTTATTGAAAGCTGATTTAACGCAGAATTCTTTATCTAAAGGGTACCTTTCTTAAGTGCTTTCCTTTGTTGTTAAAGGCATTTTATTATTTTGTATTTAATAATTTTTTATTTGTTACTTTTTTCTAAGTTATTTTTTGAAAGTATTTTCTATAAAAGATAGTACTTTCAAAAGACAATTAGGTAATTTCTAAAAGGTAATTTATATCATTCTTTTTGGTAATTTTCTAAAACTTGATTTTTTAGGTACTTTTTAAAAGTAAAGGGGAAATTGTTATATATTTTATATTGTTGTAGTGAGAAGCATTTATTCAAAGTTTTTTTATAAGTGTCTATTTCAAAGGTATATTTAAGCACCGCTGGTTTTTAAGTTAAAAAATCTCCAGATGAATTCTACACAAGAGTAAATTTCTGTAATATTTCTTGTAATAAAATTTCTACACAATGTTATGAAAATATTATTTTAAACTATAATACTCATGTGTCTTGTGTGTGTTTTTGTGTTAACTAAAGCTGGATTAGTTGTTACTTTCATCACGAACAAGCGAATACACATAGAGCAGACCCAGTTACTGCATTGATAGTGGTCAACGCTTGTCTTTATAACAGAAGATAATAAGTTCGGATACCAACAGAGCCTTGAGTTTAACGAAAAATTATTGTTGTTGAGTAGCGGATGGATGAATTATTTTAAATGCGAATCAATATAAAACATCAGTTGAAACATACCAGCGTCTCTATTACAAAAGGAAAATAATTATTGCTTACCTGCCGTAGATAAATTGGCAGAAGCACCTACATTTACGATGGAAAATGAAAAAAGAATCAGGGAAAAAAAGTATTATTAATTATAAAGAAAAAAAACAAATTTAAATAAACAAATCGGCTGCCTTGAAATTACGATTGTGCCTCTTTTTTATTATTTTGTTGCCATGGAGTTCACAATTGGAGGAATCTATTTTCAAGTTTGTAATTATTAAAAATTTAATATCACAGTATAATATTTATAAAAATGTAAACGATTAGTAGTAATTCAACTTAGGAAAATTAGGAAATAAATATATTGTAGATATCTTTGATAATGGCATAAATGTCCATCAAAAAAAGTAAAAAAAATTTTGAATAAGTATTTCCTAAAGAAATTTTTTAAGTAATTTTTGCGTGACTTATTTAAAAATTATAGATGTACCATTTGATATCATACTTTTTAATGTGCTTTTTAAAGATATTTTCTTTAACTAACTGAAAATTTCATTACAAACAAATTTCGACAAATATAAAATACACAAGAAATTTTGCAGGTCGTTTCTCTTTTTCTAATCGCTTAAGAGTTTATTTATATTAATTTCTTCTTATCTTCTTCTTCTAGGAAAAAACTCTTCTTTTATTTATAAGGAAAAAAGAAGACGCAAAAAAATAAGTCCTTTTGAGATATTTCTTCTGAGACACTTAATGTGTAGATAAAAATGCTTTAAGAAAAATTGTCTTAAAGAAAATGATATAATGAAAAATTCTTTAGTTTTTATCGGTTCAATTTGAAGGTTGGGGTATTAAAGGTGTTATTGTCTTATTAAGCTGTAAGTATTTGGCTTTGTGTAGTTATTTACTTCATTCTTTTTTTTTATTTATTTCTTGCACATTAAAATTACAATAAAACGAAATTGAAAAACACTTTTCTACTTAAATCGGTTGGACTATTTTATATTAGATACCAAATATAAATTATTTTATTTGAAGAATGTCTATGTATATGTACACTGTATATAATAGTCTATGTAATTGTGTTAGTGTATTAGAATGCAAGCATTATATACATAAACAAGTTTAGGGTAGATGGGTGATTACGATGGCCAGATTACGATTCAACCCATTTTTTTTTTCTATTTTTAAATACAATGATTTATTTTCGTCTTTCTATATATTTTTTATAAATATTTTTACCTTAAGACTTAAGAAGATGTGTTAAGTTAAAAAGTATTTTATAACCAGCTAGTATCGCAGATAGATAAAGATTGCTCCACAGAATAGTTTAAAAAAGCTTCAAAAATAATAAGTAATAATTAATATTTTATAGGATAATAATTTGCTAAATAAATTAAATTTTTTAAATAAATTTTTTAAATTAAATTTTTAAAATAAATGAAAAATTTTGAGTCAGGCTTAAGTTCATATTCTCATTGATAATTTCCACACAAGCAATGTTCAGCCCGTTTGTGTATACAATTTCAGCAATCTTTCTGAAGGGACTAAAGATAATGGCCCATATTCATAGTTATAGAATAAAGTCGACTCTTGCTAAAGTATACTCTAAAATAAAAAGCTCTTATTATCTTTTTTGCTTTAATAGTCAAGAATAAAGTACACTTAAAGTTTAGCCGCCTTCCACTGGGTGTCAACTGTAATTTGATAAATGTTTTCATACAATTTCTAAACAAACATTTGAAAAAAGTAACCTTGTCTTTATTTTGTTCACTTTGGTATAAAAATCAGATAAGGAGTATTGTGTTCTTAAACCAAATAAAATAATTTTGGAAAAATTAGTTAAAAACAGCTTTAGGTAGTTTTAAATTTAGAGTTGACTTTCTCACCAAAAGTACATTTTAAATTGTCTATGAATAAATTAGAGTCCACTCTAAAAGAAAACCGACTTTAGTTCCCTTAAAGTATACTTTATTTTAACTATGAATATGGGCCAATGTTTATAAAGTTTTTATCACAGTATTTTTTTTATTTTCAGAATGTGACGTTTAGCTAAGCATTTCACTAGAGAAAATGTTTGAATTAAAAAAAAGAATATTTCTTTGATAAAAACGGATTTTTTCAGTTTAGGAGATTTTCTTGCCTACAATATGCCATCTAAACAAAGCAACTACAATTTGATCAATAATAGCGCGTAATAATCTTTAAAATTTTTCGCACACTCTTTAATTCTGTTAAAGCCCACACATTGTAATCTACTGGACGCCATTGCCTCCTCTAATGATGTGCCCCTTATATTTAAACAAAACTAAAGTATAGAATCAATTGAGCCCTCCGGGGTAAATTAGGCACATTAAACATTTATTAGCCCCTTCGGAGTTTATTGTACCATCTGGTCCATTGAGCACTCCTAAGATCTATTGGGTCCTCCAAAGTCCTGTTAGCCATCTGAACGTATATTGAGCCCATCAAAGGAGCATTGTCGAAAACTTGGCCTTCCGATGTGCCACTGTCTCCTTCAGGTCCAACGCGCTCTGCAATAGTCGATTGTCTACGCCAGTGTAAATTGAATGTCTATTGGCAGACCCCCGGGGGTACTTCGAGTCTGGCTGAGGTAACATAGGCTTTGACACAGGTATCTTCGGGGTATAGGGGGGACCTGTCCCCCGGTGTGCAGGCATGAGCCTGGATAGACAGTGGGTAACTGTCGAAGGATGTACCACTGTCCTTAAATGATAAACGCGTATGAATAATAATAGCAAAGAAATAAACTGGCTCTACGGGAACCGGTATCCCATATAGAGAGCCGCCCATCTCTGTAGCCGATTATTGGTGAAGTCCCGTCGGGGTACACGTGGTTTTTGTGGTTATATAAAAGTTTATTTCTACGAGTCTGGCGTGCAATAGACGGAAGTGTGCTGTTGCACTCTCATCAGAGGAGTTTATGGATAGGCTTCAACTCTTAGCAAGGGGTAGATTCACAGTCCTGCAAGCCATGGTCTTTAAATTGCACAGAATAGTGGTTTGACCACAGTCTGGTAAGGGCTTCGCGACAGATACAGACGTAAATCTAATCACTTATCCTATCAATTGGCAGATCCAAAGGATGATTGTCGGCTGCAGGTTCCATTGAACTCTCTGTCGGTCCGGGTGTATTAGTCGCTCCGACACTCAATTGCTTTCTACAGTTTCCATTTAGTTCGCCACTAGTCCATTGTCTTTTTTAAGGCCTATTTGACCCTCCGAAGATACAATAACCCTATAAGGTTCATTGGGCCTTCCAATGTTATATATATTGCTCTCAGTTATATTGTACCACCTTTTCGGTCCATTGGTCTCTTGTCTCTACCATGGTCCATTGAGCCCTCCAATTATCCATTGCCTCCACCTTAAACCCATTGCCCCCTTTAGTGCCCCTTGTTGTTGAAGGATTTCGTTGACTGGTTTATGTCCTTACATAAAATGTAAATAAGTATTTGCAACATCCATAAGTAGGTGTACACAATAATTACACTCTCCTTCAGTCATATTTTCGTTAAGTATCTCATTTTATCTAGTTTAAGTGCTCTTTACTGTGTAAGTGTACGAACCATTTTTCCATTCAGTCTGTAGTGTGGTGTGTATAAAAGGTATTTGTAGTGTAAATTGTTTATTAAGTATGATTATGTAAAATTTTCGACATACTTCTCTTGTTTTATTATTTTCATAACTTTTTATTACAATTTTCAATAGGTTTTGAACAATTTAACACTTTTTTATGTCTCGAACATTTGCATCAGCACTCAAGGGTGTTTTTATTTGAATAGAAAAAAATGATAAAAATTTCTAAGTCAGAGAATATTTAAATAAGAATTAGGTAGTCTCTTTTTTATAATGGCTTTAAAACTATTTTAGAATGACTTAAAGACTTTGTACGTCTTTAAATGGTGCTTATTTATTGTTATTTAAATAGTTATAACTTAAAAATGTACTAGTAGTTACGAAAATATTAGAGAAAAGAAACAATTTTCACTATTTTCTATCTTCAGATCGCAAAATAATTTTATTTTATATTTGTAATTAAATAAATTACAAATTTAAAGTAAAAATTTAAAAATACAAATTTATAAAGAAAAATTAACGATAAAAATCTTATTCAACAATTTTACGATACACAAATGTTTATAAAAAAATTTATTGAAATAATTACTCAGTTCATATCCCATCGTAAATTGTAGGTTGCATGAAATATTATTAGGGCAGTTAAAAACACACTTTTTCAAGCCTAAATTGTGGGACTACTTTATATAAAAAATTTAAATTGTGAAAAAAATAAATAAATATTTACCAAAATGCCTTTATTTTCACCCTACGACTTTCAGTAATTTATAATAAAATATATGTCATATATATTATGAAAATCCCAGTTTATTATTTGAATTTCAGCTTTGTTTTATTTTACAGCATATTTCTATTTAGCTGTGACTTATGTAAAATAACTGACTTAAGTAATATTTACAAAGGGTCTTCCAAAATTTCGGCAATACGTATTATCAAGTTTTTTGAATATGAATAATTTTTTGATTACAAACTCAATTATTATGTTCTGTTCTGCTTTCAGTAGATTTGCATGATTACACTATACACCCATGGCTAAGTAAAAATTTTTTTACTTTATAGCGCCTTCATAAACTAATCTGCTACTGGCACTCCAGAATTGCTTGCATTTTCAAATCGCGACCCTTATAGTTTTAAGCCCCTGTTTTCTATTTGTACGCCTTTTGAACAACTTATCTACCGGTGCTCCCCAAAAAAAGTATTTTTACTACATGAACAGTACTGATAGGAGTTATGAGTAGCTGCTTTACATTTGGTACCGTATTTTTCTTTTTATTTTACTCCCACACACCACACGGTATAAGTGATGGAAGTAAACATTTTTTAGAACTTTAGATTTTGGTACTACAAATATGTAAAGGGTGTCTAATGTTATTTTTGTAGAAATATTATTAAAAAAAAACTTATGACAAAATTAAATAAAAAACCACCATTAAAAAATATATATGAATTGCCGTTATTTTTGTTATTCATACTTTTAAAAATGTATTAAATTAAATTCGTTTTAAGTTCATTTTTATTTAAAGTATGAAATAATAAAAATTCAAATTACATTCTTGGCTATACCGATGGTCGGCACGAAGCAAAAAAAATGTTCATTACGAATATAGAGCGAACAACGAGGAAATGCGTTGGGTTGTGTGGGGACTTCGTCTAACCAAATTAATATTGATATTCCTTGTATTCTTATTTAAAATTTTTATTGGTTAAATAGATGATGTTTACAATGTTCACAACCTAAGGTCAATAAATGCGGCAAATGCTAAAGACGGACGTAGTGACCCAGAAAATGCTGCATTATACTCCTGTTTTCTTTTCTGCATGCATTTGTAAATAATTTTTTCTTAAAAATTTATAAAAATAAAAATTAACTTTAGCCTAATTTAACTTACTTCTGTTGTTTTATATAAAAACAGAGTCTACAAACTTGTTTCTGAATTTTCATTTTTTCCGATTTTTGTTTTTTTTCCAAATTTTGGTTTTTATTGAAACTTAAATTACTTTGTTGAAATTGGGCTTTTTGTTAAAAAAAATGTTTTTAATATAAAAATTTTATTAAAATTTAGATGGTTTTACAAATATTCATGTCTTATTTTTTTCATACTTGGGACTTTTTCATTACCATTGAAAATTTATTGGCATTGGTTGAAATAATGACAATGAAAAATAAATATTTACCATTCAATGCTAATGATTTTATTTTAATTTTAAATATTTTTACTAATGGTAATGAAATTTTAATGAAGTCGTTTCATTATTAACTACAATTGAATCAAAAATAATTGTTTCTATAAAACACAAATTTTTTATCGCAAAAACTTAAAAAAACTATGAATTGATTAAATAAATCTTAACTCTCTTTTAGACAGATCTAATTTAAAAATTTATCATTTGTAAGTTAGATAAGTGTAAAACTTGATATCGGAGACTTAAAGTCAGCCAATACCCCGGATAGCAGAACTTATAACATACACGAAAACAAAAATATGTTCTCATAGTGTCTCTTTTTTCCTAAGAAAGTTATAGTTCACCAAATTTTTCTGGTCTAAATGTCATTTTAAAATAATTCTGTACTATACTTTAAGATGTGTATATAGTGTATAAAGACAAGGAATAAATACACTAATGATAATGATTTGAAACCATTAAAATATTAGTCAATGGTAATGATTTCGTTTTTTAACTAATTATCATTGAACCCTTTTCTACGCCTAAACCATTAGCATTATTTATCAATCAATGCTAATGAAATCGTCAATTAATTAGTCCACCTAGTTAATAACTCCCGTGTATGATTTTTTTATTAAAATATTTACTTAATTTTTTGGTACTGAATACAATAAAACAAGAAGCAACAAAAACATATCAGGCCCAAAATTAACTACGCGTTTTTTCTGCGCAATTCCTTTTTTAGACAAATTTTGTTTTGGTAGCAGCATTTTCGACATATTGACATACTTATGATATCTAAAAGTTATCAATGAAAATGATTAAAAATATATAAATATATATTTTAAGGGTATGCCAAAAAATATTGAATTTATTTGAAGAGGATTAACAGGCTTTCATGCTTCCTGTTTATTTGAGAGTATTAAACGCCTCTGTAAAATCTTTACAATAGACAAAAATATATTTTATTTTTGTTAATTTAATATCAAATAATCTGTTGTATCAGCTTTCCAAGAAAGTAGAAACTTTACTGGACAAAATATTTTAAGGACAATTTTATGACGCGATTCATATAAAAGAATTAATAAAAGTTCACAAAATTATTTAATGGCGTTTTCTTTTCTGAAGGTAAACGTTATCTAACAATAACTTAGCGCCAGTTTCACGATGTCGCAATTATTCATTCGCTCGCATAATAACGTTTAAAACAAAAACAATTTTTTAGAATTTTTTTTCTTTTGAATGTAATTGAGCGAACGAACGAACAATTGCGACATCATGAAACTGGCCCTTAACATGTTGCCTAAACCCTTAAAAATTGCTTTGCATTTTTTACTACTTACAAATATCAATAACGTCTAAAGAGGGTTTAGCAACAAAAGTAAACATCACTTATCAACAGTAAGAATTATAAAAAAAAAGTGTAGCATAAAATGGAGGGCACAAAATGTAACACATTTATACTTTTTCGTGCTACGATTTGCAAAAGAACATACTTTTTATTTACACCCTCGAACGTTTTTTTAAGAAAAGAATACAAAGGTGTACAAAGTGTTGAACTTATTTGTCGGAGAAGAAAAGGACATAAGAATTAAACAGAAATTGTTGCAAAATTTTTATTTAGAAAAACTTTTCTTTTGGAAAAATGTTCTTTTAACAAATTTGCACAATTTTTAGTCAATTTCACTTTTATTATGACTTATGTAAAATAACTCACTTATGTAATTTTATAAAAAAATAAAAAAAAAAAATTATTTCGATTACAGCCGACTTCATCTGTTCCTCGAAGCTAGCAAAATTAGCTACCAAAAATGTTTCTTGCGTGAATTTTTTATGAACTTTAAGCAAGTTCCGCCATCTTGTCCACATCAATACTTAAGCCTTAATAAATTTTTTATTCAAATTTTTCGCAAATATCGGGATACCCGAAAAAAGGACTGGAAAATAATGTTTACGCACCTGTTAGAGTTAAGACAGTACTACCGTTCGCAAGACGTTGCTGAAAAAGAGAATAAAAAAAATAGAATTATAAATGCCAACTGGTTTAAACAAATTTTATTAAATTAACTTTCTAAATTCTATTGTAGTAAGTCCATTAAAACTATATGTTAAAATTATCTATTCTTTAAATTTACTTAAATCTTTAAATTTACTTAAATATTTTTAAAATTCTGCGTAGATGTTTATGTATATGTATGTTTGTATGTATGTATAATAAATGGCTAGAGGAGTAAAAAGTATCTTCGTGCTAGAGATGTTTGCGATAAAAACCGTAATTTTAAAAAGAATTTTGTTTAACAATAAAATGTAAATTTTAACTGGTTGTTAGATGCACTAGCGGTGAAAAAAAATGTTTTTTTTTTTTAATTTACTGTCCGTACGCCTGTGAGAATGACAACAATATGTATGCTTGTGAATCTATAAAATTTCCATTTTTATGTTTTTCTTTATGACTCTTTTTTTTATTTTGTAAACAGAATTTATTTTAATATTTCATGTTTTCGGTTGTCTTCTTGTTTTAACAACATGTTTATGAGATATTTTTTTTTTGTCTTTATTATGATTTTTTTTTTGTATTTTTTGTGCATTAAGTATATAAAAATAAAAAGTTAATAAATTTCATTTTAGCAACGAATCATCTCATATTGTATTCATGCATGGTAAATGCATATTACATGCATAAATTTAAAAATACTTAAAGCCACCACGTCAGCATTTTGCAGCGAATTTTTAGGTAGAAGATACTTCTTCGTTATATCTTCATATGAGAATTGCAGCTACAAATAAATTTACATTTAATTTTTATAGTTTTGTTTCGCTGCAGGGTTGTTAGGGACCACCCCTGTCAACATTTTTAAAGTCTTATTTAAAACCAAGACGAGATAATATTTAGAAAACTTTTAATCAATAAAAAATTATAAGTGTTAAAGTTTCTGTACACAAATTGGAAAAAAAATAATCCTGGTAATTTCAGTGGCATATCCATCCGTCTGTCAAAAACTTTCGCAATTGTCGTGTAAGCGGTAAGAACTTTGTTATTATGTCGGCACATCAAGTTACGCTAACAGTTGCCAAAGGTCTTCCATCGTCCAGTTCAAGTTTCTCCTTTAAAGTTAAACTAAAAAAGTATCGATATTTCAATTAATCAAAATTTTACGTGTGGAGTTTAGTATCGTGATCTATCAAAAATTTGCAAAAAATCAAAACTTCACGAAAATCCAGATTCGAACAACGTACAAGATTTTAGAAAATTTTTAAGAATTCAAAATTTAAGAAAAAGGTAAAAATATTAAATTAAAAAAAAACTTTGAAACAAACATTGTAGTTTTTATATAATTGAAACAAGGAAAGTTTAATAAGAATTTTTCTTGATTTCTGAAATTTCGAATAAAATTTTTTATTAGAAATTATTATTTTTGAAGGAACTATTATTATTTAACATACAACAAAATGTCTAATTGAAAGTAGTTTTTTTTCAGTGGACAGTGCTAATGAATTATTTATTTTTACATTCTAACAAAAAATATTTTCTGGGTTTATATCGTTACTATGCACTTTTGTTATTTAAATATGTGTGTCATGTCAATGGTTTTAATAAAACATTTCATTTTACATATTTTATATGTCAAGTGTAAGTTTACGTACATTTTTACTTTACCGCACAATTTTATTCATAAAGTTTTTTTATAGTCACAAAAATGATGATGCTCAGCACAAGATTACTAAATCCACAATTTGTAATAAACTGGACTTTTATTAATGAAAGTACCTCTAAACCAAAATATACAAAATATGTGGAACATGTAAAACATATGTATAAAATCACAGTATTAGTAAATTGAGACCTAAATATGAAAAAGTATAATTAGAATGATATTATAAAACGAAATTTTAAAATTAAGCCTAATCGGAAATAATTTTTTTTTAGAAAAAGAACTTTAAACGGCTTGATATATTTACTCGTACCATACATTTTTCAACACTTTATATGTGAGGAGTCTTAGTAAAAATTTAATCTTAATAAGCAGGCGTTGGAATTTAAACAATTGACTATGTTTAAATTAACAATTGACAACGCTATAGTTCAATGCTTAGGAACTTTTTGAAAAATACGCAGTTAGTTACTTCCTAAGTTTAAGGACTCAAATATATTTTTGTTAAAATTCTTACAGAACTAGCAAAAATTAACTAAAAACAAGTAAGAATGTTATATTCGGTTATGCCAAATATGATATACCCTTCACTAGCTATGTAAATCTAGCACCAGTCAAAAAAGCAAATATTGGGGTGAGGAAGAATTTAAAAAGAAATTCTATGGTACTGCATACATATAATTTTACATAAAAATTCCATCGGCTCTTAAGGGGTTAAGCATTTTTTTAAAAGTGTAAATTTGAAAATTTCAGAGCTCCGAAACTCTGAAAATATGGGCGAATGCCAATTTTTTCACTTGATGTTTTCTTCTTATTTCGATTTCAAATAAAAAAAATTAATCTGTCAATCGATCAGATATATTGTCGAAAAAGGTGCTATTGGAAATCAGCATGTTCGGTCCATTCCTTCGAGGCAGCAGGCGAAACTCCATGCCTACCTCTAATTTGTTCACGTCATTTGGAACAATAAAGTAAATCCAATAAAAAAAATAAATATATGGGTTGATAGAGAATTAAAAATGGCGCTCGCTCATATTTTCCGAGTTACGGCTCTGAAATTTTCAAATTTTTTAAAATATCAATATGGGTATAATTTTAAAGCTTTTGAAGGGATCTTTAAGGAAATACTAAAAAAAATGCTTAAACCTTTAAGAGCCGATGTCAGTTTTATGTAAAGTTATATGTATGCAGTACCAAATTTTTTTTTTAATTTTTAATTCTCTGCAGTTTTGATTGGAGTTACTTCACTAAATTCGATTTATATAGATGGTGAAGGCTATATATGATTCGGCATAGCCTAATATAGCACTCTTACTTGTTTTTTACTATGAAAGCAAAAAAGATAATAAGTCTATAACTATGAATTTTGGCAATTTCTTTTAGAAATTAAAATGGATTTGAACTTAAGCCAAATTAATTTTTATTTCGCTTGTCATAACACCATAGGCTTGCCAGAGCCAATTTGCCAAAAAGCTTGACATTGCCCAAAAAAAAACTTGATTTTGAAAAAAAAACTTGACAAATAAAAACACTCATACTATTGGTTTTTATTTAATTTTTTTATTTTTTTTTTGTTTTCATAAAAATTACGAGTATTAGAATAAAAACAAAAATATCATAAAAAGTAAAAATAACAGAAACAATGTAAAAGAAACAAAAAACAATATAAGAATAAAAATTCAGTCGTTATATATTTTAGAGAAAACTTAGGCGTTATTTAAAAAAAATATAGGTACTATATTAAGAAAAAAAATATAGGTCCTATTTATTTTGCCATATATATTTCGTATTCTTAGATACAGAATTAGTTAATTCTCTACCATCGGGTGTTGTTAAAAAATTTTGAAAGTTTTTGCAATCCTCATTAAAATTTATTCTTCGGCTTTTATTAGATCGAAGGACATTCTATTCCTATCTTTGGTATATAAAAAATATGTATCATATTAGTCCTTAGTTGTATTGATAGTAAAAATATGATCCTTCGATGTGTTTTTTAGAAATATAAACTTACTTTTTTAAGTATTATTACATATGTAGCTAGAATAAATTTGAGAAAGAAAGTTAACTTACAAAAAACATTGACAAAACACTTTTTCACTTGACACTTGACGCGCATTAAAAAACTTGACAACCAGGCCAAATCAGGCCCGTCTGGCAACCCTATAACACCACAACAGTTTAACTAAAAATTTAATAAAAATTAAATTAAAAAAAACGTAAGGCCTTATAACAATCAATATGATTTATGATCAATCCGCCAAGTGCGAGTTAAAAATCACTCATGTAGTGTTCCCTACCGTGTATGGACTTCCCCTTGATTTTTATACCCTTCACCCTAAAAGTAGAAAAAGGTATATCTAAGTTTGTCATTCATATTTTCCAAGTTACGGAGCTCTGAAATTTGCAAATGTTTTTAAATATCAATATGAGTATCATTTTAAATCTTTCGAAGAAATCTTTAAGGAAATACTAAAAGTTCTAAAAAATTCTTAACCCATTAAGAGCCGATTTTTATGTTAAATTATATATATGCAGTACCATTTTTTTAATCTTTTAATTCTCTGTCACCCAAATATTTGCTCTTTTCATTGGAGTTACTTCACTAAACTAGATTTACATAGACGGTATACCCTTAGCCGAATAAAGCACTCTTACCTTTTATATTTAGATCTATTGTTTACACTTATTATTTAAGGCAGACATATCTGTGCATTCTCTGTGAATATTCTTTTTGTTTGCCTATCACGTTAAAATCACGTCACTTATAAAGGATATAAAAATAACTAAACATAAAGTATGTGCCTATTGCCGATTAAAAACAAAGCCATGTGACACCGTTTAATTATTATTTTTTTTTTATTTTTTATAAATAGCATTATAAATAAAGAAATATTTTAACGGATGTCATTACAAACAATTTTCCATCAAATACAAAATTTGAGTGTTTTGTCATTAATCGATTTTTAGACATTTTTAGCCTTTTTTAATTTTTTTTGTATTTTGCAACAACAGAATAAAAATTTAAACGCCTTTAAAGGTTAAAATTAAGGTTGGATAATATTTAATTTTTTATTCATATAAATGCTATTTATCACTATGATTTTCTTCTAACGGCGGCTGACGTTAACCTTGTTTACGGTTTTATTTGTCTAAAATCCTTGAACCTTTTGCGCTGCACACTTTATTAAAATACGTATACAAAAACAAGTGTTTTTGTAAAAACATAAAATAATGTGAAACGTTAATTTAAACCAAAGAGAGGTAAATATTGTTTTCATAACATTATGCGTATAAACAGTTATAAACGAAATATTTTTCATATCATTCTATAGGATAAATATAAATTTTATTTTAAAAATATAACGTATTTTCAAGCTTGGCAATTCAGAATTTTTATATAACAAATAAGACGACATAAATTCTGCAAAACGACTTGTGTTTAACTTAATTTTTTCTTTTTCAAAACATTAAAAATAAAAATATTTTAATTAGATTAGGTACAAAGCATTTATACCGGTTGTCCACAATCAATACGTAATTAAAAAAAAAAAAAAAATTACCATATTCTCTAGTCTATCAATGCTTTTCAGTTACAGGGAAAGTTCATTACTTGACTTCTTACCCTCGTCTTTATAACTTTAGCAAAAAGTGTGATATAACACACTTAACCACTTTGCACACCGACTATAAAGTAGTGATTAGGCAAAATAGTAATCGTTACTTCTAATTTTCAAGAACAAGGAGACAGAATGACCCCTTTTAAAGTATTGCCAAAAAATAATTGCCTAACTATTTTGCACCAAAAGTCTTCCTTACATTCGCCTTTACTTTAAACCGGTAAGTAACAGTAAGTTAATATGGTGAATCCACAAATTTTTTGGCGGCCTCACTGATTGTCAAAATTTCCAATGTTCAAAAAAAAAAATTCTCTGGCTGTCATTATTTGGCGCATATTTTTAACTGGTGTATGCCTTGTTTCCATTTTTCCTTGTGAACGAGGCTGGTCTAGCAGAATATTTTTCTGTTAGCCCACAGTGCAACATAATAACCGAATCCCATTATGGTTTACTGAAAGATATTGACGTGGACGTAAGGCGATTGTGGCAACAAAGTGTGACATTCCAAGAAGCATTCAAGTGCCTAGGTTTTTTGAAACGGTGTAAGAAATACTTCTCTCCATCTGATCTCCTTACTATCTATGTCACCTTTATCAGATCGAAAATGAAATACAACTCTCATGTGTGGGCCGGTGCTTCAAAGTCTATTTTGGAGTTACTCGACCGCGTGCAGGAGAGAGCGAAGAAGCTCATCGGTGACAGTAGTGTATCCAGTTCTATTGACTCACTGGAGCACCGACGCACTGCAGGGTGTGTTTCACTGTTTTATCGTTACTACAACGGAATGTGCTCTTATGAAATCAGGGAACTTGTTCCTGAAAACCGCAATTTCGTACGTCGATTGGCCAGTGAATCGCACTACACATTACAGAGAGAATTCGTTTTTTAGCCGAACAGTTCGTATGTGGAATAAACTCCCCGCAGAGGTCTTTCCTGCCACTTTTAATGTGCAAAGATTCAAATCAAATGTCCACAAGCACTACTCCCTCTATCCGCCTTCCCACAACCTAATTTCCTAGTTCTGGCACAATGCATTGCATAAGTAGGGGTCATCCCCTGAGTGCTGGTCCTAATAAAAAAAATATATAGCTACCGAAATAACTCAATTGTTGTAATCGCAAAAAATATCATTTCGATGTTCAGAGTTAGTTTCCAAGAAAATGTAAAAATTCTATGTCATCCTTGTATTAAAAGCGAACTTAACGCACAACATTGCTAAAATTCAGCCTAATAAATGCAAGAAGTCCAAAGAAGATCTCAAAGAAATTTTTACTTGTGCAAGCATCTTCATACGATATTTTGTTTTTAAAGCCCTTTTCAAATCATAAAACAAGTTTTTAAAACTGCTTTGGTTTCTGCGAAAAAGGAAGCAAGTGTGAATTGTGATTGTTAAAAATTTAAAGTAAATTTTGATTTTGGTAATGCACTATCACACTTTAAGTAAGATAAAAATTATGAGTAGAAAGCAATAAATGAAATAAAAAATTATAGTACATAACTAGAAAAATTTCTAAAACATGATCCCTTTCCATTTTATTTGACATTTACACAACATTGGCGTGAACACACACATATCGCAATTTCTCTTTTGACAAACCCTAATACTCAGTATTGTAGTGTGAAAGGGCTTAAGTAAAAAAAGCTTAAAGGCCCAACATTTGTGTAAATAAATTAAATTATATGTGGCAAACTATTATGTACTCAAGATAACTTTTCGTCAAACGTCATTTTTTAAGCAAGGTACGAAACTGATCACACATTCTGTACGAAAACAGCTGACTGTGCTTTGTGTTATACATTCATAACGAAAAAGTTTTAAATTTATTGTTTTTTATTTAACAGAAAAAAAGAACCATTTTATTTCTTCCATTTTTAACAAACATACGAGTAATAAAATAAAATTTTTAATTATACATATGCAATCTTATTCAATAAATGTTTCTATTTTAGACTTAAAGCTTACAATAGTTATTGCACACTTTTCGTTTAATAAACCATTTATAAAAATTTGTATTTGCAATTAACTCGAAAACGGAATATGGTTTTCTCTTTATATTTATTTTAGACCAAAAAAGGAACCTTTTTAGTAAAAATATTTATTCTGGTACTGCAAAACACACGAACAAGAAAGGTAATTAACAAATTTCTAAATAAATATGTTTTGTTTATTTTGGTGAGAGATAAGATAAAAATTATTTAAGTAACGAAAAAGTTGAACGGGGTTAAGAAAAATCGTTTTTAGGAAAAAATGTAATGTAATAAAATCTGGGAAACCCCATATTTTCAAAATTACGGACCTCTAAGATTTTAATAAAAAATTTGCAATATTTTTAAGGGTTTAGGCAACATGTTAAGGGCCAGTTTCATGATGTCGCAATTGTTCGTTCGTTCGCTCAATTACATTCAAAAGAAAAAAATTCTAAAGAATTGTTTTTGTTTTAAACGATATTATGCGAGCGAATGAATAATTGCGACATCGTGAAACTGGCCCTAAGTTATTGTTAGATAACGTTTACCTTCAGAAAAGAAAACGCCATTAAATAATTTTGTGAACTTTTATTAATTCTTTTATATGAATCGCGTCATAAAATTGTCCTTAAAATATTTTGTCCAGTAAAGTTTCTACTTTCTTGGAAAGCTGATAAAACAGATTATTTGATATTAAATTAACAAAAAAAAAAAAATACATGTATATATTTATATATTTTTGTGCATACCCTTAAAATATATATTTATATATTTTTAATCATTTTCATTGATAACTTATAGATATCTTAAGTATGTCAATATGTTGAAAATGCTGCTACCAAAACAAAATTTGTCTAAAAAAGGAATTGCGCAGAAAAAACACGGAGTTAATTTTGGGCCTGATATGTTTTTGTTGCTTCTTGTTTTATTGTATTCAGTACCAAAAAATTAAGTAAATATTTTAATAAAAAAATCATACACGGGAGTTATTAACTAGGTGGACTAATTAATTGACGATTTCATTAGCATTGATTGATAAATAATGCTAATGGTTTAGGCGTAGAAAAGGGTTCAATGATAATTAGTTAAAAAACGAAATCATTACCATTGACTAATATTTTAATGGTTTCAAATCATTATCCTTAGTGTATTTATTCCTTGTCTTTATACACTATAAAGATTTTTTTTAATTATTTTTGGAAATCGCAATATTTTTTTAAAACATTCTCGTTAAACTTTAAGGTCATATTTATTTTGTTTTATTTTTTGTTTGTCCTTTTTGTATTAACGTTCCTAAAATACAATGGAATTTTTCTATTTTTTAAACTGTTACAATTTAAATTGATGATATTGCTGAGTTGTTTGATGTTTCTGTGTGACGATTTTTCATTTAAGCAACAATAATAGAGAGATTGGATTTTTAACTTAATACTTGACAACACAAATATTTTATTTTAAAACATTTTTTCCTTTGTTACTTTTAAATTTTTTATATTTGTTATAAATTTCAAAGAAGTAAAAGAAACTTATTTGAGGTTTTGACAAGTCAAACGCAATCAATTTAAAAATATCAATCAAGAATTATTTGATTATAAAAATATGTTTTTAAGAACTTTTAATTAAATAAAAATAATTACGAGTATTAATATCATCTTAGTATTAAACATAGAAATCTATATTATATTTTAATATATTTTATAAAACAAATTTAACTTTATTTTAAGATTGTAAGGGATCGCAGAAATTCTATTTCAAATTTTTGGGTATTCATTAATTAGGAAAATAGAAATAAAGCTTCAAGTTAGTTTAACGAATGTCAAGCACAACCAAGCTAATGATTAATAATAAGATTTCTCTCGAATGAATTGTTTTCTTTTTTTTTTTTTGTTTTTTTTTTTTTTTTTGTTTAAATCAGTGATGTTTATAACGTTCATTACCTAAGGTAGATGGTTCCATAGAATGCTCTTACTTTGTTCGCTGAAAATTATAATTAAGAAAACATAAAGAAATTAAAATAAGGTCTTACTAAAAAAAAGTAATTTTGTTTTTTCGCTTAATGGATCCATTTCGATTCCCTTCCATCCTCAATGCTTATAGGCAGCCAATTCATTATTTACGGCAATCTTACTTTCTACACTCAATTTTTTGAGTGCATTTCATACAAATTTTTTAGACAAGTCGCTCACTTGTAATACAGAAACCGCACATTACTTTTTATTATTATTTTATTATTTTTCTATTAAAAAAAATTAAAATTTTTCAAAAAAAAATGTAATCCATAAAAAAAGTAAAAACTGACTTCTACAAAATTAATATTTCAATAAACAAAAATTTGCATTAAGTCATAAGGCAGGCTGAGCCTCTGATAATTTAAAGCCAAAACCACACAAACATAACGCAACCAAGGAGCGAAAGTGAAGGTATTTTCACCTTCCTTAAGTTCTTGTTATTATTTATTATTCTAAAACAACACTCAAAATCCAAATGAAAACCCTTTATAATTTTGATTCAGCATAAAGTTTAAAAGTTAAGTTATTTGTTATTATTTCTCATTTTTTGTCATGACCAAAAAATTATTTTGTGTTATTTTATTAAACGAGTATTTTGTAAATATTTATTTGCTACAATATTTAGCCTTGATGACAGGCAGCAATCCAGAGCACTTAAAAATATTAATGAAATGCAAAGTTAACAAAAGACTTAAAATATTTATTAAATGCTTCAAAAGCGTTGTTAGTGGTAGTAAATTAAAAAGTAGTAATGCCAAAAAAATTATTCGTTTAATCGTGTTCTATAAAAAACATAGATTACAACAGTTTTCAAAATTTATTTGTTAAATATAATCAATCGCTTAATTTCAGAATTTTAAACGATTCAATAATCTTCCTAATAAACTAGAAAGTATTATTGCCAAAACAATTTACTCGATAAATCGTATTTTTAATGCAGTTTTCGAATTATTTGTACAATAAAATGAATCGATTAATAAATTTTAACCGATTCACTAATAATACTATTAACTTAAACTACAAAGTATTCATGTCAATGTAAATTATTCGATTAATCGTGTTATAAAAAAAATAGTTCAGAACAGTTTTCAATATTTTGTTGTTAAATATATTTCTGTCAAAATAATTTATTCGATTAATCGTGTAATCACAGGTTTTCAATTTGTTGCTAAAAAATAAAGTTTTAAAATAGAACTTTCGATAGGCGTTTAATAGTAGGTCTATTACTTTTCTTTATTATTGTACTTCCTTAAGAGGAAATATATTCTAGAAATTATATCTTTACGCAATCGATTCTTTGACAGTCTCTGAATGGTCTAATGCGAATACGGTTAAATTGGGCACTCACAAAACCCACTAATATGTGCTTTTTTACCTACGTACGACTGAACATGCTACCTCAAGGACTTCTTTACGTGTTTAGTATTTAAATACAATGTCCCAAAAACTGTAAAAAGTGTCCCACCAAAAAATAAAAAAAAACGCGCACAGAAATGTTGAAAATTAAAAATATTTTCATTACATATATATGTACATACATGCATGCATACATACATACATATATACATACATACATACATACATACATAAATACATACATACATACATACATACATACATACATACATACATACATACATACATATATACATACATATATTCATACATACATACATACATACATACATACATACATACATACATACATACATACATACAGACATACAGACATACATACATACATACATACATACATACATACATACATACATACATACATACATACATACATACATACATACATACATACATACATACATACATACATACATATCATGCATGCATGCATACATAAATACATACATACATATGCAGTTTTGTAACATATTTATTAGCAAAAACAATTAGTTGGAAAGTTCTTTATTTTTTTTTTTTTATGTAGACAAGTTTTAATCAAGTTTTCTTGTATATAACTGCTTTTATTTTAATGAAACACCGTAGTTATTTTTTGCATGCAAGAGTTTTACTTGTGTGTGACACTGCACATACAAAGTGAAACATTATTGAGGTAACTATAATCTAAAAGCAACATATTATGTTTGAATTATTTACTATAGTTAAATCTTACTACTTTTAATTCATCCTTCCTATTGGAACCACCATAACAAAAACAATTTAAAATGTAAAACCAAGTTATGATTGCAGCAAAAATACATTCTAATTTAATATGATCACGATATTTAAAAAGATGTTGTGAAAAGTAAAATTTAAAGAGAAAAAATAAATTGAATTTCTGTTAATTTCCTTAATTATTTTATATTATAAAAACTTTGTAACGTCCCAAATAAAAATCTGAAAATCAAAAAGAGCAAGTCATAAAATTCATATTAAAAATAAAATCATAAATTTGTTGGTTGTAAAAATAGTTACTGAATGTTTGCATTTTGGAGTTGTTATTCTGTTTTTGTCTTATTGATTCAATGGAGTTTTCATTTAATCAATTTGGCTTTTGATATAAGACTTTCAGATTTTCTATACAAAATTTGGGTAAAATCCACTGATGTGCTATATGAGCAGTAGTGAAATGGCCATATGGATATGCTTTCCCCGCAGCAATACATTTCAGTTTGTAGTTTTTTATATTTGAAGGACGTTAAAAGTAAATTCCAAATTATATTTTAGATAAGTTAACAAAAGCTAATTATTACTGAAATAAACTAAATAGTTCCATTGACCAGTGCGTTGAATGTTCAACTAATTTTATTAAAGTACTTTTGCCATAATTTGCAGCAAGATTTATGTTCAAACATTTCATTGACGAAATGTGAATTTACTTAAAATAATTAATTAAACATCAAATACTAGACAAAAACAGCATTTATTTTAACGCCAGTTATTAATTCTAATTGTAGATGGATTTGATTTGTAAATTCACAAAATTCTTAACAGGAGTGGAGAAGCCTCTTATGGTTAAAAAACCACTAACGTTAAAAAACGTATTCAAAATTTATTTTTGAGTAAAAGTATAAAAAAATGGAACATGTATATCCATTAAACTGCAGGCTGTTTAGGTTGCTGTGATATATTTTCTGCAAAGAAAAATTATTTTATAAACAACCGTTTGTTTTGCATTATTGTTGGCACTTCTGACACGTTTTAAAGTAATTTTTTTCTGTAGATAAGACTTTTGAAGTCTAACTGTATTTGTGTGTCTTTATGTATGTGGAAAGGTAATTTTAAGTCTGACATCAAACAAATTACCCTTAAATCTACATTGCTTTGCTAAATAATAAAAATCTAATTTAAATCTTTAAGACTTTAAATGACTAAAACACTAACGAAATGCTTGAAATGGTTAAATAAATTAATGAGTGTTTGAAAAAATGACTTTATACGAGCTTAATATCGCATTCTTCAGATGTTGTACTTTAAAAAAATATGTTCTTTTTCCTACTTTACTGTGAAGCTGTCTGTCCAACTTCCTTTTTCAACACCAAAAAAACTATTGGAAAAATTTGTTTGGTCCCAGAAATTAAGTTTTGTTTTTTTCTCGTCTTTCTGTATAATTTTAGAAAAGTTCTTTCGAAGGGAAATATGTAATTTAAAAGTGAAATAAAATAAAAGATAAACTAAAAGCAGCAAAAAAAATCCTTTCTTCATACAAGATTATTTTTTTTTTAATTATTAGTTTTTTAATATTAAATATAAAACAATTGAATCTAAGCTGTTAGTTTTTTAATTATTCGCAAAATATTGCACTAATATTAGGAAGATAACTGGTACGAAGATGATTTCGTTGGCAACAATTTGTTGTGTTTATTTGCTGTATTAAACATAACAATACTTAATAATGAAACATTAAAAACATACAACCGAAAACAATGACCCATATTTAAAGTTAATGACTGAAATTTAACCTTGCTAAAATGTACCCTGTACTAAACAGCTTTTGTTAATAAAGTAGACTTTAAATTTAACCGACTTTATCTGGGTGTCTAATTCGCTTAATGTTTTTCTAACAAACAATCTTTGAATAACTGTTTTCCATTTTGTTTTCTTTTGTGGATATTTCGTAGTTTAAAGCGCAACGCGTGCGTATTTAAGATAACACCAGAATAGCTGTTACGAATGTCAAACGGGCATCTATAGCGACATGTAATCCAATTTCTATTCCTGAACTAAGTGCAAAAGACATATTTGATGAAGCTATAATTGTTCACGAGTTAACGAATGGCAAAATTTCAATCAACAGTAATAGTTTTCTTACAGTGTACTATAAATATGGCCTAATATTTATAGTTAACTATACAGTGTATATACATATATATTGAAAATATAAATTACTAAAAAAACTATTTCAACTATCCGTCAAAATTTATAATAGCGGTCGGCTCGAATATTTCACCAGTTTTCTTTTAATGTTGAGTTTTCCAATGTGAAATACTTTAAAAATTTGTGTAATTTTTTATATATTTTTTTTTTTTTTTTTGTAATCTGCTTGCAATCTTTTTTTCTAAATACTCTTTTTAAGTGTAACCAAAGAATTTTCAGATCAGTTATGTAAAAGCATTTTTAGTAATAAAGAAGATTCCTCAAATAATGTTCTACAGTTGAAAGCGATAAAAAAGAAGAATTTTGGAGGAGAAGTTTCATGAATCAATCAAAAAAGAACAAGGAGTTTTATCAAAAAAAAAACTTTCTAACCATTATTTGACAGTTCTTTTAAGTTTAATTTTTAGCTTATAAAATAATAAGTATTTTTAAGTTTTATATTTTGACTAGCTTAGTGTATCTGGCGCTGCCTTGGCCTAATTTTAGGGCCTTTCTAGTCTTGTTACTATGGGGCTCTGCTCTGACATGAAAAACAATATTGTGTGATAGAAAGAGTAATTCTAGAGGGAACCTATTAAAAATCTTAGAAGAGTCTTTTTTTATCAGGTCTTATCTATTAAGTCTATGTCCAAACTTACGCAAATAAAATATTTAATTGAGATTTATTTGCATATTTAAAAATGGGAATGAGGTGTTTTTTAATTTATATTTTAGTTTTCTTATTAAATCAGTATTTTATCTTAATTAAAAGTTTTTTTTATTCTGGTTGTATTGCTCGGTTGTTTTATTTTCAATATTTCTTTAAGGAATTTTATTATGCAACTCCGTATACCAATATGAGTACATCTAAATTAAAAAAAACAAAGTATCAAACCAGCAGATTTATCAATACGAGGGCTGCTCTATATATTTCTGGCCTAATAGTGATAATGCGAATATTTATAATCAAAAATGATTTTATTGTTTTTCACAGTATTCTCCAGCATGATTTATACACTTTTGCTGGCGCTCAAACCAGTTGTCGAAGCACTTTTTCCACTCCGATTGAGACACCTCTAAAACATGGTTTTTAAACACTTCAACAGCTTCTTCTGGCGACGATAATCGTTGACCACGCATTTTTTTTCCTAATGTGCGGAATCAAGAAGAAGTCATTAGGTGCCAAGTCAGGGCTGTACCGCGGATGACCCATTAATTCGACGTTTTGGCCGGTCAAAAACGACCTGGTTTGAGCCGATGTGTGAGAGCTCGCATTGTCATGGTGAACAATGGTTCGTCTTCTCTTGTTGGTTTTTCGAATTTCTCCGATGACTTCAGGCAAACAAATTGTACTGTACCACTCAGACGTGACCGTCCTATGTTGCTCAAGCGGAACAGTCGCCACATGACCAGTTTTGCCGAAGAAACAGGCGACCATTTGCTTCGAAGTGCTTCTTCCACGAACAACTTTCGTTGGATTTTGCTCGCTTTGAAGACCCACACGGTCGACTGTTGTTATGTTTCGAGCTCATACGTATAGATCCATGATTCGTCACCTGTGACGATCTTATAAACGTCTTTTGAGGCACCGCAATCGTATTTTTGCAACATTTCTTTGCACCAATCGACACGAGCCTTTTTTTGAGCGACTTTCAAATTGTGCGGGATCCAACGAGAACAAACCTTTTTTACGGTCAGGTGTACATGCAGTATCGAATGTATGCTGGTGGAAGAAATGTCCAAGGATGTCTCTATCTGTCGGTATGTCGCATGTCGATCTTGCATAATGAGTTCACGCAAGGCATCAATGTTCTCTGGCACAACAGCCGTTTTTGGACGACCTTCACGGAATTCATCTTTGAGCGAGCTTCGGCCACGATTAAATTCATTATACCAATTTTTCACAGTGCTTTAGGATGGTGCTTCATCGCCATACAAAGATTTAAGTTCATCAATGCACTCTTGTCGTGATAATCCACGTCGAAAGTTGTGAAAAATGATGGCACGAAAATGTTCACGAGTTAATTCCATTTTTTTCTATATTAATTTTTTCAAGTCACTGTTAACAACACAAATAATGGTCGTACGTCAAAACGTTTTGAGTACGATTATGCTTAAAAATGACAAACTTTCCAATGGAAATGTCAGATTGCACTTGGCAGCACTCAGTGTTGCCAGGCCAGAAATATATATAGCAGCCCTCGTAAAAAAAAGTTTATTTTTTCAAACGATAAAATACAACTAAAGCCCGTTTTATACTGTAATACAAAGTATTAACACTTATCAAATGCCTAAGTATTATAAAAAAGTGTGCTTGTATGATGATAGTATGACATAATGTATATGTCAATTAATAGAGAAAGGAATTGGAAATCTCATAATACAAATTCATTTTTAGAAATTTTTTTAACACCATGATTTTTCATTTTATCAGAGTTGTTATGATGCTCTAAACCCAGCCAACCATGAGCACTCCAAAAAAATACTTTTAAAAGAACGCACCTAGAGAGCCTTTTCTGACCATATCTTAAAATGGCTCTCGCCACGACTTCCATATAACACTAAAATATGTGTATCTTCGGAGCTATACGTTTTTTTTTCGTATTGTTTGACAATCAGATTTCTTTCTTACAAAATCTACTGCAAATTTTAAGACTTTTACAATAGTGTCAGTGGGCCTTAATATACATCTATTTAAAAAGAACAAAGAATATAAGATTCTTTGCAACACATTTCCCATTTCCTTTTGTCTATTAGACCTTATAGATCAGGACTTATCTATGTCTCAAATATCTTTAAAATCGCTGTTTGTTAAAATCGATTCAGAGCGTTTTTTCTTATCCGCCACTTATCCCTCCTAACTCTAATTTCATAGTGTCATTTAGAACAATAAAGTAACTCCAATAAAAAAAATAAATATATGTGGCGATAGAGAATTAAAAAATAATAAAAAAAATATCAAGTGAAAAAATTGGAGATCGCCCATATTTTTCAAATTACGGGGCACTGAAATTTTCAAACATCATTATGGGTATCATTTAGAAGCTTTTGAAGAGATCTTTAAGGAAATGCTAAACATTTTTAAAAATGATTGACCCATTTAGAATCGATGTCATTTTTATGTAAAATTATATATGTTTACCCAGTACAAATTTTTTTTTTTTATTCTGTGTCACCCCAATATTTGCTTTTTTTATTGGAGTTATTTTACTAAACTAGATTTTAGCAGTCATTGTGTAATACACCCTACACTTGAGGACTTTTCTATTTTTTGAGTTTCATTAATTTAATTTTTTGCCCTTCTTGGTTCGCTTTTTGAAAATTTAAAAAACTTATTTTACCATGACGACAAATATCTACAAGTGCTTTAAATTTCATTCCAATCTGTTCAGTCGTTTAGCTGTGATTAATGCCCCAACAAACATCCAACTAAACAAACAAGAGACAAAAGATTTCTAATAAAAATAAGATTAGATTACAAGTCGGTTAAACAATTTATTTTATCCGATATAAATTATCTTAAACAAATCAACATAACTTTTAATACTTCAAAAAATAGCTGCTATAAAACCTGAAAAATAACTGTTATTTTCCAAGCAAAAAACAAAACTCTTCAAATAATTTTAAATATATTTCTTTTTAACTCAAACAAACATAATATAATACCTGCAATGATAATAACGATTATGTTTGTGTACTTTTTTCTTTTTGCTGAAATTGGTCCCTGTGAAAGCCAATGACTAAAAAGTTATAAAAGCGTTTTTAATGAAATTTATTATTCAATTAATTGCCAAACAGACGGAAGTGTTTAGCAGGTCATTTTTAATATTTAATTTTATCAAAATAAAAGAAACAAATAGAATCCCTCACGATTATAATTTTATTAATTATTTTTAAAACATGTTCTTAAGAAAAATAATTAGAACTCATTTTTATTAAGTATACTATTTATTACAAGCTCTAAGCTATTTTGATTCTTTGAATAAGTTTCTAACAAATAATATCTAAAATATGAAAATTTCGGATTAACATCAGTTAACAAGGCATTTATGATTTTGACCTTAATAAAATTTAACTTATTCAGTGCTTGATTAACATTAAAAATAATAGTTTTATATAACGAAATATGAAATGTGTAAACTAAGCAAAATAAAGACACATTATTCCGATCGAAAATGTAAACTTAGCAATTTTGTAAACTGCTTAAAAAAAACATAATTGTAATTAAGTTGAGAAAATAATTGATTAAAAGTTTAGTTTTAGTTAGAATGACACGTATTATCTACAACAAAAATATTAATTTTTATGAAATGATTAGTTGAATTGTTCAAATTTTAATAAATCAAAATAAACATGAACTTAAAACGAAAATAATTTAATTCATTTGTCGAAAAGTATCTTATTTATTTTTAAAACAAATAATGCAACAAATGACTTCATTAAAAAACATGCAGTTACGCGCACGTCTCAGCACTCATTCATACTTCCTTCATAACAATTAGTATGATACTGAAACTGCATCTACAACATTGTTAGGAAAGTAAGAGTGCTTTATTCGGCTATACCGAATCGTATACAGTCTTCACCATACAATCAAATCTAGGTTAGTGAAGTAATTCTAATCAAAAAACCAAATATTAAGGTGTTTGGAAAATCAAAAATAAGAAAAAAATTGAGTAATATATATATAATTTTACATAAAAATGTCATCGGCTCTTAATGGGTTAGACATTTTTATTAATTTTTAGTTGATTTTAACCCGAACACGGGGGAACAGGTGAATTGACAGATATCGCACACTGTTAAAAGTTTGGTGAAAAATGAAAAAAAAAAATTATATAAATTCAACACCTTTTTGTGATATTTTAAGAGAAAACACTTTCATTAGATTATTTACCAAATATGAAAAAACATTGTTTAGAAATTGTGGTGCCACATCAATTAAATTTAAACATAGTAATTTAAATATTATTGAAAATTTTTATTTGTCAATTTTTACTTTGGAAAAAAACAGTAGATGGGTGGATTATTGTTCCTCTCTCGTAAGCTTTCAACTTCTGAAAAAAGCTACTGCACTTATGACAGGGTACTTTTAGCAACATATGCAAGTGTCAAGCATTTAAGATTCATGCTAGAGGGACGAAACTTTATGAGATATACAGATCACAAGCCGCTCACATATGCTTTTGGACAGAAACTAGAACGTGTGTCCACGTCAAATCCGGCAGTTTGATTTCATTTCTCAGTTCACAACAGACATATGATACATATCTGGTTTTATAAATGTAGTAACAGATTTTTTATCAAGAAATAGTGAGATTGAATCAATCAATTACAACAGCATGGCTTTTGCGCAAAGTAAGGACGAGCTCTAAAAAAATTCCGTATTGATCCTGCAATAACTAAATTAAATCTCAAATAGTTAAAGATTCCAAGGTCAAGTAAAAGTATTTACTGTGACGTCTCACAACAGAGAGATGCCCCTAAGTATGTTAGGACCAACGATTTGAGATATTCCAAAAATTTCATAGTTTTAGTCATCCGGGAGTTCGTGCCTCCCGTTAAATTATCACTGATCATTTTGTTTGGCCAAGACATTAGTCAGTGGATAAGACAATGTAAATCGTGCCAAAAAGCAAAAATTTCGAAGCACGTGAAGTTACAGATAGGAGTTTTTCCAATTGTTTCCGAGCTTTTTTCTGAAGTTCATGTTGACTTAATTAAAATGGTGCTCAGCATATAAAAACGACTTCGTATCATCCTCAAAGCAACGGTCTTGTTGAAAGAATGCATCGTACATTAAAAGCGGCGATAACATGTCATACTACTCATTCGTGGACATTCGTGGAGATGTAAAACATCTACGGATTTTTAAGAATGTTTTTCCAGTCAGGTAATCAATATTGAAAATTTATATTTTGGCATATACAGGCCAATTTTTACAATAAATTGATTTATTTTTTGTTTTCTAATTTTTTAAGCACTAGGTCAGTTTATAAATAATAACAAATGTTTATTTATATTTTCAATATTTCGCCACACCTTTGGGTGGCATCATCAGGAAACAGGAAACAAAAATTAAATTTTCTTTTTTTTAAAATAACAAATTTAAAATGAAATTATTTTTTCAAACAAAAACATAAAAATCAAAAACCAAACGACGAAAAACTCAAATATTTAAAATTTACATTCTTATAAATTTAAAACTCAAAAAACATTCAATTAAAATAACTCAAAAATTTTAAACATTTACATTCTTATAAAAATTTAAAAAACAGAAAACATTTAAATTATTTAAAAATGTTAAAAAACTTAATTCAAATACATTAACATAAACTTTCACGATAGAAATGTTACAAGCAATCATATACTCTCAAACGTTTATTATTTTTTATGCACTAAATGTCTATAACATTGCGCAACATTATCAGTATCAGCCTTAAAGTTTATTCTTTTTGTTGCTGGTATTTTAATTATTTGTAACATCTCTAACATATAACGACGCTTATAATTATTTTCTATATTTAAAACAGATGCATCTTCAAAGTTAGGATTATGATTAAATCTGGCACAATGGGAAGATAATGCAGTTTTTTGTGAATTATTAACGTCCCTGTATCTTTGATCAGACTTATGTCCAGCTATTCTAGTTTTTAGTTTATTTTTTGTCGTACCTACATATTCCTTATTGCAATTCTCACTATCATTACCATTACAAGGTATTTTGTAAACTACATTTGACATGTCCCATTTTTTAATCTTATCTTTTGTTTTACTAAATAATCTATTTAAAGTATTATAAGTTTTGTATGCCATTTTATATTTATCCCCATCAAAAATTTTTGATTTTTCAATCCTTTCTGCTATTTCTGGTACATAAATTAAAGACTTATAAACTTTAGTTTCTGTAACATCTCTTTTGTGAAATTCCTTATCACTTAGCTTTATTTTTTTTAATTAAGGTATTTTATAGTAGATATCAAATTACAATACTCTGAGACGATTCTTTCTATTTTAGTCACATCGTTATATGGGATCAAAACACTGTGCATCGCTCAATTGACTTCGCTCAGAACTCAGAATATATATACTTTATGGGTTTGAAAAAGGGAATTGTAGAAAATACACATGGAATGATAAACTTAGATGTATCCTTTTTGTAGCTGTGGTAACGGATATAAAACATATAAATCGTCGTTCCGAAGTTATCTTGACGTATATCACAAAATCACAAAAAATGAGTTACGATTATTATTGAACATTAAATCTATCGATGTGTTTAATCCCCAAGTCTTTATCTTCTGTATTTTCTAAGTTATTTAAAAGCTAAGCTAAAAAAAATATTATGTTATAAATTATAAGGACGTATGCGACACTTTTGTATGAAATGTATGAAATTTTCGAAATAAAAAAATGCTGCGTTATCTTGACGTATACTCGTATGTATAAAAAAATATATTTTAAGAATTTTTCAGAAGAAGAAAACAGGTAATATAAAAATGATAAAATTTTTATTATTAAAAGTTTACAAAACGGTTATTCATACAAACTTTGTTTCATAAACTTTTTTTAAAACAAAATTATGTTTTACAAATAATGTGGGTAATTCTTGTAATTAAAATTTACTTATGGATACACAAAATTAATACATAATGAAAATTAAATTAAGCATTCGTTTTGAAAATTAATCTGAAATTATGTATTTATTATGTATGTATATAATAACTTACGTAAACAGTTTTAAATAAAATTTAATATCATTATCAGGAAGATACATGAGAAGGCTTTTCATATTTTTTTTTATCTTCAGATATACTTATTTTTGTACATGTTCTGAGTTCTCTTGCAAACATTTTTTCTGATGTTGATAGAACTCCCTTTCTGCTTTGTTTTTTTAAGCTTGATGATTGGAATTCATCTTCTTTTAGAGATGTTTTATAAAGTAAAGAAAATAAATTGAATTTATTATATTTATTTTCTTTAATGTTAGTAAAAGGAACGTTTTGAAAATTTAACTGTTGTGCAAGATTCGAATAAATTTTAAAATCTTTACGTAACATTTCTATTATATTTAATTTAATCTTTTGGGAGTAATAATTCTTTAATTTAGTTATTAAATCTACAGGACTATGAATTTCTTTTAATTTAAGAAATCGATCTATTACACTATGGACAGCGTCAATTTCTTGAATTTGGGAATGTCCCGGCTCTAAAAATTTTTGTGTAATTGTTTTAATATTATTGTTTTTATATAAAAGTCAAGAAGTGCAGACGTCATTATTTTAGTTTTGTTTTGTTGCACACAGGAGTCGCTCCAAAGAATGAAATGTTCAATGTTCTTAAAATCCTTGATTATGTTTTTCAAGATTTTAATAACAGAGCAGGCGATATCATTGCCAGAGCGACCACTCTGTGCTTCATTCCAAATGGCGCAGTAAGTAACATTTTTTTCATTTGAATTCTGAGCACATACTGTTGCTGTCATATTAAATACTGAAAGTTTTTTTTATAATAAAATATGGATGAAAATCCCTCAGGCAGATTAAAGGTGCTTTGCAAATCGAAGCACACCACGACTGTATTTTTTGATGTTATCTGTCTGTCTCTATCACGATCAATTTTACAGATTCTAGTCTATTACTATTTACTATTACTATTATGTAGATTCATATACAGACAACATTTATCACACTGATCTTTTTTTTTTTGGCCTATAAAAACTTAAATTAAATTTAGTATTAAAAATTGTAGTAAGTGTTGTTAAAGACACTTTTGTGGCTGAAAATTTTTCTATCAATAAGCGGTACATTTTACTGACACTTAGTCCTTTTTCCAGGTATAGTTTTGAAATGGTCGACCGACAATAATGGAAGTCTACTGTAGGAAAACTACTGATGAAATCAATAATTTTTTGAGTTACATCTTGTGCTAAACGATGTTTTGTGTGCTTTCCATGGCGCAAGTTTTTGGGTATACCTGCCTTTTTATCCGAATGATACTTAAAATGGTGATAAACTCGCTAATCGGACACTGAGATTGTATATAAAAAAATTTTTAACATACTTTTATTTTTAAATTGTCTTTTTCAAAGTAGTAAGAAAAACTGTTTTTCTAGCACTCTTCGTCTTTTTACTAACCTCCTTGAGACGAATTTAGTATTAAATGAGCATTTCTGACTATCATCTAATGACCAAAAAGTTTTAAATATTTTTTTTCGCAAATTTTCGGAAAAATTGTTTGAACAATCTAAATCATTGTTAGGGTTATATTATGTTATAGTTATAGTACGAGATGTACTGAGTCGTCTGAATCGAACGAATCAGATTCTTAATTTAAAAAGAAGATTTAAGTTTTGCTTTTTTATATTCATCTTTATAATTTTTCATAAATACCTATTAAATACGAATCCTCGACTTCCACTAGATTATTTAATTTATTTTTAGCCATTTTACTTAATTTTCAAGTTTACTTGGAAAATAAAAAATGTAGCCAAATTAATGTAAAAAATGCCACCAAATTTTGCTTTTGTATGTATAATATACGTCAATATAATTTCGGAAAACAAACAAATTAAAATTTCTATCGGCCTTATTTTGTCGTATGCGCCATTATTGAAAAATATTTCCCAAAAGGTGGCTTTTATGGCAATATGTTATTATTTTTTTAGAACTAAAAATGTCTAAAACTTAAAAATGTTTTTCTATGACTTAAAACATTTTTCCACTATTCGATAAAGGATAATTAAAATAATATCTCTCATTTTTTCTATAAGCTGTGAAAACTTTAAATTCAATTTCCCAAAAAAATATTTTTTGGAGTTACGTCAAGATAACTTCGGAACGATGAAATATACATCACAATTCACAGAAAGAAGAGCGAAGAGCGAAGAACTGCGTTGGGTTGTGTATGGACTTTGTGTAACCAAACTAATATTGAGAAAGAAACTTTTCGAAAATGTTTTAAATGAACTAAAGAAAAAAATCAGCCGTATACAGTGAATAAAGAAAAGTAAAATCGAAGTTGATTATTGTTGTTTTTTCTTTGAAATTTGATTTTTGTCTTAACTTTATTGTTTATAGAAAAATCTTTAGTTCATTTAAAATATTTCTGAGAAGTTTCCTAACGAGCTGAGTGAGCGGCAGCGAAATGGCCATCAAGACGTGCTTTCACCTTCAACAATCAACACCGGGAAAGTAGTACGAAAAATTTTAAGTTATTGAAATAATTAGTTATTAAAACTGTTTAATTTACTCGCTTTGCGAGCCTGAGTGCTAAAATAAACTGATTTATATTTCCATTCTAAAGAGCTCCATAACGTCATGTAAAGCAAAAAGGAACAACAAATATGATAATTAGCAAAGTGGATTCACATATTATGTGAACGGAATGTTGAAAAGTACCTCAACTAACATACTCTGTATAAATTATAATTGTCTGCCTACTACGGTAAAAATCTAAAGACAATAACGGAACAACACTTTTTAAATATGAATGTCTCTCGTGGTTCAGAAAATAACAATATTTCAATGAATATGATGTACCCTTCGGAATAAAACTTTTATGAAGAGAGATGAACAGATATTTTAGCGGAAAACAATAGGGTAACGTTGTTACTCTTTGGGGACGGACCCCAAAACATGATATTCAGCAGAAATAAAAATAGCGCTTTCAATTATTATCAATTAACAAATGTTATTTATTTAAAGTTAACTTTTCATGTAGTACTTCTTACCGCAGGCATATATTCCCTTTTAATGCCAGTTTCAGTTTCTTTGATTCCAGACTAAAAACTAAAATTCTTAAATAAATAAAATTGCCTTTACTTTCATACGTAGTTTGGGAATGACTAAATATATTTTAAGAAATAATTATCAATTCTTATTGTTTATTTTATTTAAAAAAAACCATTAAGTGAAATGTCTATTGTTGCTAAGAAACTCTATCTCGTGTTCGACAGCAGCTTCTATTTATTAAATATTTACCAGATTCCTATGGTGGCTTCGATACCACTTGAGTTGCTACTTTTAATTTCTTACTTTTAATTTTTATTAAATAAAGTTCTTCACTAACACAACAGCCATATTGTTCTAATAGTCAATATTAAGTGCACTCTACTGCTCACAGAATATTATGTTATTACTTGTTTACAAATTGTACTATTCAATTATCCTTAACCTGTATATACTTTATACGTTCTTGTAACCAATTTGTTATAATTTGCAATAATCAGTTAGTGCCTCTCGTTAATATGGAGTGTTGGCTCGTTTTGTCCACCATGTGATATGATGTTGCCTGTTGTTTACAAGTTGAAATACAAATTATAAGCTACAGTGTATCAAAGAAGTAGCTTACTCTTGTAGGGAATTGTGTAAGTTATTTTACAGTATGAAACATTCAGCCATGTCACAAATTTCGATCGGAATGGTTTTAATTCCGTATTAACAATTCCGATCGATTTTGTTTTACCTTCTTCAGATTCCGATCGTTTTTATTTATTTCTAAAAACTGCTTAATCTGCACTTTTTTATTTAAATGTTGCAATATTGCGCACACATAAGTAAACAACAAACCTAATCTAAATAAGGATACATATTAAAAGTAAATTTGAAAACCGCAAGTGACAAAATTTCCAGGAATGTTAACTCCACTTTGAAATTTAAAAGTGGTTTCAAGAAGCAATTTACGGAATTGAACCATTTTCGATCGGAATTGAGTTCTGTGACGTGCTCGATTGTGTGGTCACCAGAGTTCAGAAAAATACACAACATGTATGAAAAACTAGTACATAAATGTAATCAAACACAAGACATGCATGCATGTCACAGAACTCAGTTCCGATCGAAATTAGTTTCAATTCTGTAAATTGGCACTTTAGAAAACGAAAAAAGAAATTTTTTTTCGGAATTAAACCACTTTTAAATTTCAAAGTGGAATTAAGATTCTTTGAAGTTTCGTTACTAACGGTTTTCAAATTTACTTTTTTTATGTGTCCTTATTTAAATAAAAAAGTGGAGCTTAAGCATTTTTTTTTAAATAAACAAAATCGATCGGAGTCTGGAGAAGATAAAACAAAGTCGATCAGAATTGTTAATACGGAATTAAAACCATTCCGATCGGAATTTATGACATGCCTGATATTTATTATGTGTGATTTTTGTTGTGTTCCTACATTTTGTATATTGCTGGACACACTATATATTTGTGTTGGTTTTTAATATTTCACTGATACACGAACACGTGCTATTTAATAAAGAACATGTGCGAGTATGGAAAACATATATTTGATGTTCGTGTAGCTGTATCGGACACACGTTTATTTTATTTACTTTATATACACAGAAGTCGGGTGAATATCGTGAGCTTTTTAAACATAGCGCAACTCCTATTAACAACCAACGCGCTTTCTTGTTCTCCTTGCGCTCGGTCTTTGCGGCTATTTGAAATCTGAGAACATCGTCCTTAAACTTTAAAAACCCTAAAATATATCTCGTAAAGTAATGGATATCCTTAAAGAACCACTCAACCTGTGAGTCAACAGCAGGGAAAACCATTTAATCAAATTTAAAACTTCCTACTTTATTTCACTTTCTTCTTCTTTCTAGGGGAAGTTTTTCTGCCGGACCCTGTATTAATGAAAAGAAGGAACAGCAAAAGACCAAAGTGGCTTTACCCTCTTTACAGATGGTATTGTCTAAATAGACACAGTGTGTTCCACACATTAATTATGAAATAAAAAGTTTAACTTAATATTTTACAAATGAATTTAATAAAACATTTACACTCTTGCAGCAAGCAACAATCGAGCTTAAGTTTAGAAAGATTTCTAAACGTTTGGAGAGCTGTGCTCTTAGATCCTCGGTAGGGCGTCTTGTATACGTGATGGGGCTTTTACAACCACTTATAAAAGTATAGTCTTTGGTTAAATAAAATGTTAAGCCAACATGCTTAGCCTGTTTAGTTTTTAGTCTGGGATCCAAAAACTGATCATGTCCTTAAAAAGGAATATATACTTGTAGTAATAAGTAGTAGTCAGTATAAATAACATTTGTCAATTAGCATTAACTAAAAGTGCGGTTTATCTGAATCGCTATTTATATCTTTGCTAACAATCATTTAAAGTGTAAATATGTAACCTTATTATTTTCGCTACAAAGCCTGTGCATCTGTCACAGCCCTGTATTGCGTACGTTGTAGGTAGGGCCTTTTCATAAAAGGTATATTACCGTATTCGCTATAACAATAAATACTAAAACTTAAAAAGTGTTCTGAAAGGGATATCGTATTCGTAAAAATATTCTTATTTTTTTAACTGTGAAAGACATTAAAATTTGAAATTTTTTTTTTAAAAATTATGTCCGCTGAAGCAACGAGTGCAAATAAAAACTTTAATTTAAAGAGTGTCCCAATAGTAAAGTACGTCACCTAGTTTCTAAGCCCCAATAGAGATACACGTTAAATTTAATAAGCTTTATATCCGCTATAAAAAAGGAACGAAAAATTTAAAATAAAACTTATATTTAAAGATACAGCTTATTGTACCCAGCGTTGCATAGGTCGAATTGTAGGACCTTTCTAAGCACTGTTTATTATATTTTGTAATTGAAAGAATAATTTTGGAATTAAAAATATCAAATGATTAATTAAATACAAATGAATTGTTTGATAAAGTTTTGGCTGAAAATATTAAAAAACAAAAAAAAAAACTCAAATTCGACTCTAAGCGATTACGCCTGTCCACAATGCAAATTCGATGAAACAGAAACCCAAAATGATTACTCACTGACACACTTGTCAATGCATATGCGTGTATGCGCCACAACGTGTTTTTACCATGTGTCTAAAGTCAGCACACAGCATGCAAAACGCAGCCGCTTATAGGCGCCTACATGACAGCATGTGACAAAATCACATGCTGTCATGAAAAGTCATAATGCAATAACGCCTTACCGATTTCATGCAAACTATATATAAACCATTTACACGAGCAATAAACAAATTCTAAAAATAAAATCGAATTCGGTTTGATCGTTCGTGAGTTTTAATACAACGCACTTGCAACATTATACATTATATAACGTCTTTCGCTTTTTAACCCGACATTAAGAATTTGTGTAGAAATAAGTCCGCTATTAAAATAAGTGTAAGCAATTAGATTGAAAAATAAAAGGTGTTTCCGTAGTGCTTATGCTTTTGATGAATATTGTGTTATATTTTAAACCATTATAGGCATACGCTTGAAATTTGCACAGAGTATACATTTCTATATCTGTTATAACAAACTAGATTAATTTTGGGAGCACCCTTTAACTTTGAATTGAAATTATAAGCTTCCCTTGGAAATTTCAGCTATCTGTTAACGGTTCAAAAGTTCGGCCTCATACACCAAAATACATCAACTATCGGGACACCCGTTTAATTCGAAATCCAAAATTCTATACTTGCTGTTATAGCAGAGTAAGTACAGTGTAATTTCGATATTTCGGACACTTGCAAATCCGGACAGCACGGTAATCCGGACACTTAATTTTTTAACATAGCAGACTCTGTAATCCGGACACCATCATTTTTTTCTACCTCAATAATTCGGACCTCATTAATTTTTATTGCTTTTGCATAAAAACTTCAGCTGCGTAATATAAATTTTGTTTCTAAAGAATTGTTACCATTAGTTTTTTCATTGTTTTTGCGATTTAAGTGATGAAACGGATTCAGTTCAAATGTTAGTGGGGAAAGAAAAGCAGCATTCACTTTTGCGCAAAGATTATTTAAATTTTTTTGGTGTTTCTGCTACATTCATTAGTGTTGGTGTTCCTATTTACCGCGTTCTATTTCATAATGCCACCAATCAATAAAAAGAAACATAACTTTTTAACTATTGATCACAAGAAAGAAATTTTGATAAAATTACCACAAGAAAAGTCCTTGCGTCAACTGGCAACAGAATACAAATCTACCATATCAGACATAAAGTTAAACGAATTTAAAATCGATAGGTAAGATAAACCAACAGTTTTTTTTTAAATTTCCGGGGAAAAACTTTCAAATGACATTTCCGCGGTCCAACCCTTTATTGAAAATCTCCATGCAACCAATGGATCAAAATGCCATTCGAATTTTAAAGATAAATTATCGTAAAAGCTTCTTATCTAAAACTTTATCGAGGTCAGAGAATTTAATGGACGCCCTTAAAACTTACTCATTAAAAGACGTCGTCTTTTTGATTTCCAATGCTTGGGATAAAATGGATGAAAAAATTCTTAAAAAATGTTTCAATAAAATTCTTTATGATGAAGAATGGGACTCAGATGACGAAGTACCTCTAGCAAGCCTAAGACGAATCGATTCCGCCGAAGTAATTGATTTACTTGTTAATCTAGCATCTGATGTCTATAATTCTTTTGAGGTTAACAATTGGCTTAATGATGAAGTTGATGTCACAGAGGATGAGGCAGAAGGAGGTAATGAAATTGAATCCATTAGTGAAGAATATGACAGTAATGTTCCAAAAACACAGCATTCGCAAGCCATATCTGCTTTTAATATTTGTATAAAATATTGCGAAGAGCAGGAGCTTCCAGCTGGAGATATTTTAAAGCTTATAAACATCAGAGATATTGCATATAAAAAGAAGAATGAAACTAAACTTCATAAAATAAAATCTCCAACTATTTTTGCAACAATTGATAAATGGAAGAATATTATAATTGTAGAATAGAATATGTGTAAATATTTAATTACGAAGTGTATTTTATTTAAATAAATGAAAGTTTTTATGTTTTTAAAACGTTTTATTTTTTATTTATATTGACTCGGTAATTCGGACATTCCGATATTTCGGACACCACGTTGTTTTTAATTGTCCGGATTAACGAGATTATACTGTAATACAAATTCTTTATAAATTTAAATCGTATCTCTACAACTGTTTAAAATTATGGCCATATACATCAAATTAAATGAACTATTGATGCACCCTTTAATTTATAACTTTAAATATTAATACTTTTTACTATAACAGTGATAGCAATCGATATTTTGTCCAATTTGCAAGCGTTTGTCTATAACGGTTAAAAGTATAGGCGCATATAAGCAAATTTGAATCAATTTTGGGAAGCCTTTTAATTTTAAATTCGGGCTTAGCAATACAGGTCTCTTTTAAGTTTTAGCGTTCTGTCTATAACGGATCAAAAGTTTCGTCACATACTTGAAATTACATTAACATTGGGACACCCTTTAACTTACAAATCCAAATTTTATACATGTTTTTAAAGCGGACTTAGCAATACAGGTTCGTTGTATATTTCAAGCGTCTGTCCAAAACTTTTCAAAAGGATGGCATGTACATCAAATTAAATGAACTATTGGCGCACCCTTTAATTTATAAGTTTTAATTACCTGGGTCTATGGAGAAAATCCTTACAGACTGATATACATACATATGATTTCATACAATTTAAAACGTTAAATTACACTACCAAAAATTACATTTAAATTAAGTATTTAAAAACAATATTATATTGCGTTTAATAATGTTTACATTTAAAGACAAACTAGTTAAACTATAAAGATTGTTAAAACCGCAACAAATTCTTCTAATATAACACTTGTTACTATAACGGCGATAGCAATTGACATTCTGTCCAATTTGCAAGCGTTTGTCTATAACAGTTCAAAAGATATGCCCATATAAGCCCATAGGGACACCTTTTAATTTTTAGATTTTTTTTATAAATTTTTGTTATAGGGAGTTATAGTAATATGCAGTCATTTTAAATTTTACTAAGATTCCCTTTACAATTCATAATACAGGTAAAAAATATGTATCTTGTATGGGAACACCCATTAATTTTTATGATTATGAACTGTTTTTAAAGCGGGACCAATCCGTAAGCATAATCTATCATATTTCCAAAAAATTGCAAAATCGGTTTAGAAATGACTGAGTTCTGCAGGCACAAACATAAAAAAAGCCTAATTAATAATCTCGGTTAAAAATAAAAAAAGGATTTGTTACTGCATATATACAATTTTTCATAAAAATCGGCTATTAATGGGTTAAGCATTTAAGAAAAAAATCGTATTTCCTTAAAGTTCTCTGCAAAAGCTTTAAAATTATACTTAAATTATTATTTCAAAAAATTTGAAAATTTTAGAGCCCCGTAAGTCGGAAAATATGGGTGAGCGCAAATAATTTCACTTGATGTTTTTTTTCTTAATTTTTAATTCTCTATCGCCCCATACATTTATTTTTTTGATTGGAGTTACTTTATTGTTCCAAGTGACATGATATAATTACAGGTAGGCGTGGTGTTTTGCCTGCTGCACCGAAGGCTATGGACCGCTCATGCTGATTTCCAATAGAACCTCTTTCGACTCAATATCTTATCGATTGACATATTTATTTATTTGTGAAATTAAGTTTGCCTAGGCAAACACTAACATGGACGGAAAGACGGACATCGCTCAATCTACTTCGCTATATATAAGAGGTCAGAATATATACACTTTATGGGGTTAGAAATTGATACTCGTATTGTAGAAATTACACACGGAATGACAAACTTATATATAACCTGTTACTACTTTTTGTGGTGAAGGGTATAAAAAAGCAAATAAATAAAGAATCAAAATTTAGCGTGGCTCATTAATGGTACCTTTGGAGTTTACAGAATTTCTTTTAGTATTAAATTTATTTCCAAGGTATAACATAAGATCTCTTTCAATTTGAGAAAAATGAAAAATGTATATTTTTTATTTTCTGCAAATTTTGGAAAACCATTTATATTTGCATATTTTCATTCACACATGTCTAGCAGTTTTTGTTTTTTTTAAGTTTTTTATTTAACACTTTAACTTCTTGACACTTGGCGCTGGTTGTGTATTTGATTTATTTAGTTTTTGCTTGTATTACATTGTGTTGTTTTGTATTGTGTTGGTTTATGGTCGAGCAGTGACTATATCGGACGTTGAAAACTCATATTAATAGACATCGTCAAGCGGATATAACTGTGAAAAAAACTGGCAACTAAGTTTCCGTTTGGAAAATAAAGTCAGTATTTAACAAATACACATTATTGCATGTATTGTTGTGGTAATTTACATAAGTGTTTATACACGAATACACATACCTGACCGCATACTTTGACACAATTTTAAATATACAATGGTGCACGTATTGCTTATTGACATACTGTGGCAAAATTAAAAGTGTTGCTTTTAAAAACATTTTCTAAGCTTTTTTTTTATTTGACTTTCCTGTATAAAAACGAAATTAGTTGTCATTTAAAAATATGTTTTTTTATAGAATTATATTAGTTGCCTTTTTTGTAAGGAGAATATTTTTGTTTCATTTGTGATAATTTTTTTTTTTACTTGTTGTACTCTTTTACTTGTCAGTTTATTTACTCAGTTCAAAAATACACAATTCATATGCTTACGCAACTCTTCTCTTCGATGATTTGTCTATAACTGGGATATGCAACTTCGATTTTTATTTGTAGATGAGTAAAAACGCCTAGATGGCTCTTAGATGGAAATATCTGGCAGTTTGTTCAAAAGAATACTCGAATTACATCTAACGATTACTTTTTATTTTAAAACCTCATAATGTAGGTTTTTTGTTTCAGTTGTGTTTAAGTCCAATTTTGTAAGAATATTGTTAAACTTTTAAGTTAGAAAATTACAATTAATTTTTTATTAAAAAAAAAACAAGAACTAAATTTATTAATTTTATTTGATAACAGTCACTATTTTGATGCTCTCCATTAAAACTTATCAGTCTTTGTAATTAGTTACTTCGACGTTTGAAGCTTTTCGTGCAACTTTTTTTATTTGAGAAAGGTTGAATACAATCTCAATGCTTAAGCATTTTCGCTTATACTTATGTTTTTAAACTTTTCATAATTATTAACAAAATTAAGTTGCCGCTTTAATTTTACCTGGGGTAAGTAAGAAATAATTTTCTTTTTAAATTTTAATTCGCTTTATATTTCACTCTTTGCTGAAGAGTATTTTTTTAAAAAGCTAGCCTTTCCCATCTAAGTTTAATCATTAATTGAGTGCAAATTGAGTTCAAACTTATTTTCAAATTAATGTTATTTCACAGCTTAAAAATAAAATAAGTTTAAAATTTAATAAAAATTTTAATACAATCTTGTCTCAAAATACATTTTAAATCTATTTTATTTTCTTATGAATATGGCAGCACATGTTTACATTATTTTGCTTAAACATCGTCTCCTATAGTCATAAAAAATAACATAACTTTGAAATGTGTTTTTTGACAAATTTTGTCATACAAATTTGTCCTAAAATATATTTTAAAACTATTTTGAGTTTCTATGAGTACCGCAGCTTATATATAAATAACTAAATAAAATAAAATATGCTGGCCTTTAGTTGATCTTTAACACCTCTAAGTTTTTTTTTGTGCACAATAATGAATTAAAATAATATCAGCTTAGGGCTGCTGTAATTCTTGCACCTAAATCTAAATCCCGTTAGCTAAAAAGCAAATATTTTTGCTGTATCTTTAAAATTGTATTCTGTATATTCAATCGCTTAGCTAAAATTTTATATTTTCGCTGTAACTTATTAATTAAAATAAATAATGAAATATAAGTTTTTAAAAGATATTTTGAAATGTACACTAAAACTAAACTAAACTAAACTTTTTGCAATATACAGACTTCAAATATGAATGAGCATACATATATCTCTGGTCATTAGTAACCAGGCCTGCCATATTTGCCGATTTATCAAAGTGTGGATTTGCCGATTTTGGTTCCAAAAATGACGATTTTTTTATAAAGACTATAGCAAGAATAATTTATTAATTTTTGGCAACACTAGAAAACTTATAACATTAGAAAGACGCAACTGTTAATAAGTCAGCACTTCTACTAAGGAGAAAAAGGGTAAAGCCTATTTGCTGTTATAAAAACGTCGCGTCGTTTCAAAATTCAATTCTTAACTATATGTGAGCTGCTAAAAAATAAAAATTTCTCGCTGGCCACCAATCTTTGCAAAACCAAGTCATTGTGTCTGGTTGTACGTACATATATGTATGTGTACAATATAATTTAATATACAGGACTATTTTTTTCTATTGATAAATAGTAGATTAATGTTATGTCAAATGTTTGTAAAAGTTAATTGTGGACTATTTTACACAAGATTTCGAAAACTTCAAGTCCAATTAATAGGATTCGATGCTGCCATTATGACAGACACAAATAATTAGTTGCAAAACTTAAAAAAACGATATTCCAGATTTATTTATTATATTTATAAAATTTATTTGACACTCAATTGCATTATATGCTTGTTATGTTATTATGCTCTATATGCAATTATATGCTTGGCTCTAATTACCTTTCGAATTTAAAGCTCTACTTTGAGATATTTAAAACTACGTATCAAATAGTTCGGAAGTTCTACATTAATTTCAAAACATTCGAAAATTACTGGAAATAAACCAAAACATTATTTCACCCAAGTCAAACCAATCATTTACTGTTGTTGTTGATCAAATCGATACAGCAAAATATAAGCAGAATATTTTAAAGTGAGTCAACTGAATACAACTAAATAGAAAGGGTTCTAAGAACTGTACTAAGTAATTTTATAAAAATCTATTAACTTTATTTTACTGAATTTATTAATAGAAAGCATTTTTTTAAGATTTGATAAGCTGTATTTGGGCTCATTGGCTAAAGAGTTAATAAAAGAATCAAGACACAACAAAAACGAAATATACAAAATTGTAAATAACTGTAGCAATTTTTATATAGAACTTGCAATTCAAATATTAAAACGTTTTGGTTTTGCACATAAATCTTATAAATATTTAAAAATTAAAAATTATTTGATGCTTCTTGTTAATAAAAATCTGTTTTATTATGTTCAAAAGGTGTTTTTTAACTTGCCAATTTTTTGCCGATTTTTTAAAATTAAAGGTCCGATAAAGCCGATTTTTTTGTGCAAAAGTGCAGATTTCTGGCCAAAATTTTCTGGCACCCCTGTTTGTAACCCATTTGGTTCTTTCTTCCATTTTTTTATAAAATGAATATAAGTTACACAGTTATCATCAAATAAAGAAGCATATTTGTTAAACTTACTTTTTAGCACCAAAAAATACTCGTTGCTAATTTTTTTTTTTTTGGGTATCAATTGGCTTAATTGTAGTAGAGAAATTTAAACCCATGCTAAATTTAGAGAAAAAGTGTTACAGAATTGCATTTGTTGTCAAAAATTGCGAGATTTTTAGCGATGAAGCTGCAGGAGTTGAATAATTTTCTTTCTAAAATTTTTTAAAAATTAAAATAAATACGAGGGCTGCTATATATATATTTCTGGCCTAATAGTGAAAATGCGAATATTTATAATCAAAAATTGTTTTATTGTTTTTAAAAGTATTCTCCAGCATGATTTATACACTTTTGCATGCGCTCAAACCAGTTGTCGAAGCACTTTTTCCACTCCGATTGAGACACCTCTAAAACATAGTTTTTGAACACTTCAACAGCTTCCCTTGGCGACGAAAATCGTTGACCACGCATTTTTTTCTTGATGTGTGGAAACAAGAAGAAGTCATTAGGTGCCAAGCCAGGGCTGTACGGTGGATGAGCCATTAATTCGACATTTTGGCTGGTCAAAAACGCTCTGGTTTGAGCCGATGTGTGAGAGCTCGCATTGTCATGGTGAACAATGATTCGTCTTCTCTTGTTGGTTTTTCGAATGTCTCCGATGACTTCAGGCAAACAAATTGTAGTGTACCTCTCAGAAGTGACCGTCCTACGTTGCTCAAGCGGAACAGTCGCCACATGACCAGTTTTGCCGAAGAAACAGGCGACCATTTGCTTCGAAGTGCTTCTTCCACGAACAATTTTCATTGGATTTTGCTCGTCTTTGAAGACCCACACGGTCGATTGTTGTTTCGTTTTGGGCTCATACGCATTTTGTAAACGTCTTTTGAAGGACCGCAATCGTATTTTTGCAACATTTCTTTGCACCAATCGACACGAGCCTTTTTTTGAGCGACTTTCAAATTGTGCGGGATCCAACGAGAACAAACGTTTTTTACGGTCAGATGTTCATGCAGTATCGAATATATGCTGGTGGAAGAAATGTCCAAGGATGTCTCTATCTCTCGGTATGTCGCATGTCGATCTTGCATTATGAGTTCACGCACGGCATCAATGTTCTCTGGCACAACAGCCGTCTTTGGACGACCTTCACGGAATTCGTCTTTGAGCGAGCTTCGGCCACGATTAAATTCATTATACCAATTTTTCACAGTGCTATAGGATGGTGCTTCATCGCCACACAAAGATTTAAGTTCATCAATGCACTCTTGTCGTGATAATCCACGTCGAAAGTTGTGAAAAATGATAGCACGAAAATGTTCACGAGTTAATTCCATTTTTTTCTATATTAATTTTTTCAAGTCACTGTAAACAACACAAATAATGGTCGTACGTCAAAACGTTTTGAGTACGATTATGCTTAAAAATGACAAACTTTCCAATGGAGATGTCAGATTGCACTTGGCAGCACTCAGTGTTGTCAGGCCAGAAATATAAATAGCAGCCCTCGTAATAATAATAAAATAAATAAAAATGTACTTAAGCCGAAAATCTATTTTAATGCAATCTTACTATTTATAAATGCAATTAAAGAAGTCTTTGTGATCAAAGTTTCATTGAACTGGTTTATCCGTTAAGTTATCATAAAGCAACAAACATCCAAACATAGAAATTTTCCATTTTATGAAATTAATGAAATAATTGATTAAAAATAAAATCATTAAAACGCTAAATTTTTTTACAATTTTAACAAAGGTTGGTTAGCCAGCAGCAGTTATTTTCATACAGCTATTTTGAGTCCACTTACTGATCCTTTTGTGTTACCTAAGTCTGGATGTAAACGAAAACATAAAGAGAAGAGTCAAATGTAATCAGGGGATCAGAATAAAAAGAAACGAAAAAGCGGTAGAATGTGGGAGCGACAAATACAACATATATTTAACATAATATTTGACAAATATTTCTCAGAGGTAAAAATATAGTAAATCACTCATTTTATCAATTATTTCCGTTGTTTAAACTTAAATTTAGAACATCAATACGTTGGGCCGTAATCAAATTTTTAAATAATTATTTTAGAAGATTAACAGTAAGATTAACAGTTTTTTCAAATGTTTTTTCTCTTATACTTCTAATGCGCTGCAACTGGAAACGTTCTAGTTCTAGACTTTCGATGTCATTTGTGTGGATAAGCCTGTCTAAAGGCCTGCTAAGCCATCCACAAAAAATATAGCCCCCAGGACTTTTCATTTTACAGAATCTTTAATACCTGACAAAATTTTCATTTCGTTAAAGGGCTTTTAGAAAAAATGTCCAGTTATGCTTATATTTTTTGCAGTTATTGCTTAAAGAATCCCAACAAATAAGCAACATTTATAAAAAAAATAAATAAGATCTAATTTCGGTTATACAAAAATACTTTTTGTGGCCATAAGATAAATTATTGACGTTGCATCTATTGAGAAGATTCAAGATTCGATTACCTGGAAATGAAATATTAAATCTTTACGACGGCCTGTATGCTTCATATATTATGTAAAAACTGTTATTTTTTGTATTATGGTAACAATGTCAAAGGCTTTGCCAGCCTTCCGATATTAACCGCACTTATTTGAAAAGTGAAGGATTTTTACAAGTTTTACAATTTTTTCTTTTAATTTAAGATGCATCCACTTAAAATATTTCATAATTAAAAATTTATGGGAAATAAATAAACAATTTCTACCTTTTCACAAATTTTTCGTAAGAAATAACAGATATAACAAATTTCTCTAGAAGTTTGATTTTTCAAAAATATTTATTCGTCATTAACAAATAAAAAACTTTCACCAGAATTTTCAATGTACAATCACATGCAGTGATTGGTAAATTGTGAAATAAATAATTATTTTTTCACAATCACACGCATGCTTCACTTCTTCCAAAATTTTCGTTACACATCAGTGCAAAAAAAAATTTATAACGCACAATGAATAAACATTAATTGAAAATAAAATATTTCCGTTAAATAAAAATTTTAAATTGAAAACAGAAAAAAAATTAAACAAACAAAATTGTGTTGTGAATGGTCACCATATTTTTTATACTCTCTCTGGCTTCCACAAACGAGAAGGGAGATGAAATTGTTTTATTATTTTACTGTTTCTCCATTTCTTCAATCCATCATTACGCAAATCATTGAATTTATTTATTTTTCATTCCCCTGCCTCGCCATTACTCGCTGAAATATCTGCACTTATCGCTTAAGTAAACAAATTGCCTTAAAATAATTTATATTTTGTTTATTCAAGTGTGCATCTGATACACTTACTTTATTTTGTAGGAGTACAAGTGCCGATTCTATTACTTATCATATAAATATTTAGTATCTATACAGAATTCTTTTATTTTCTTTGCAATTACTTTGCACAGTGAAACCGACTAAGGAAAAGTCTAAAGAAAAAAAGAAAGTCCATAAATAAAAAATGATGTAAAGGTTTTTTCTAAATATTAGTTTATGCTGACGACTTCATCTGCCTGGTCAACTAAATAGTAAAAATAAACTTTAAGTTAGGACGGGAAACTAACAAGTCTCACATTCTCATTAGAAATATTATTTTGGGTACCTTTTGTAGAAGAAACTAATGTAAAAACGTACTATAAATAAGCGACACTCCTTAAGAGAAAACTAGTTTTCTTAAAGTGTTTATTTTAAACAACTTTTTCAAAAGGTTTCTTTTCTTATTTATGAAAGGGAGATTTTTATACAGGCAAATAAAATCTCATATTTAAAAAAGTATTTGTTAATATATTTTCCAGACATTCTTTTCTTTTTCAAACAACACTGCTCAAAATCTTTTTTCTAAGGATACCATCTTAAAAAATAACTTTTTTTTAATGATTTTTGGAGGGATACCTTTTTAAACGAATCAACATAAAAGGTTCACTTAAAAAAGTACTTTTTTTAAAAGTCTGCTTTTTTACGTTTTCACAGTTGCTACAGGATAAAAATATACTTTAAAAAGTACTTACAAAAAGAGACTTTTTTAAAAAGATACATTTAAAAAAAATCGCTTAATCTTGACCTTGTTAATCGCTTAATCTTCACCTGTTAATAATTCAATGCCAACACATTTCACTAAGACGAATGCCTCTCTATTAGATCTCTTCCTCGTCTCTGATAGCTGCAAAATATCTCATTATGACCAATTAACAGCACCAGTTTTTTCAAGGCATGATCTTATATATCTGTCATATAATTCAGAATACAACGTCATAAAAAATCATTTTGTTATCGTGACTTCAATAATATTGATATTCCGTCACTTGGGAATGACCTTTTTTTTGCTAGCTGGGACGATATATTCTATATACCATCTGTTGATGCACAAGTCGAACATTTAAATGGTTTTATCTATCAGCTATTTAATAAACACGTCCCACTCAGAACAAAAAGATCTAATAGAAGAATAAATCCTTAGTTTTTTTTGGGACTAAATCGGCTATTGAACGTCGGGATCTACTTTTTAGCCGATGGAAACGTTACAAAACACCACAATTGCTTGCGGAATATCCCAAGGCGAGAAGAGAAGTTGTAACAATTATCAGGCGGGAGAAGTTATCATATTACGGCAATAAATTTCAGAATGCAGTAAATACTTAGCATACATGGGGGCAGATTCGTGAAATGGGAGTTGTCAATTCCAATTACAAATCAGCTACATTAGATGTTAATGATGTTAATAGGAAATTTGCTAATATTCCGCAACCTCCGGTAAATGTTAATTTTTATGATGGCAACAACAATATAACAATATGGATAACAGAATTGAAGGATTTCTAAAAATTAAGTCTAATGATGTTGCCCTAGACGACATCCATTCTCGTTTCATAAAACTTATATTGCCTTATATAATACGTAATATCAATCACATTTTCAACACGATTTTAACAACTAGCACTTTTCCAATTGAGTGGAAGTCAGCGAAAATTATTGCAGTGCCTAAAAGTGATGTTGACTACCGGCCAATATCTATCCTTCCCTACATATCAAAAGTTTTTGAGAGAATTCTTCATAAACAAATTTTTAAACACATACTCGACAATAATTTACTAACAGACCGTCAGTTTGGTTTTAGACCTCAACACAGCTGCACTACAGCATTAACCGAGGTGGTTGAGAACATCCGTGGCAATCTAGATGAGAACAAGTTAACATTTTTCGTCTTACTTGATCACTCCAAAGCATTTGACACTGTTGACCATCAAATGTTGTTATTGAAGCTTGGCAATATGTTTAAATTTTCTACAACCGCAACAAAATTAATATCTTCGTATTTAACTGGTAGATCACAGATAGTTGTCAATGGTGGTATTGTTTCTTCACCCTTATTTACAAGCCGAGGTGTTCCGCAGGGGTCCATACATGGCCCACTTTTTTACTCAATGTATGCAAATGACCTTCCTCTGCAGATCAGATACTGTAACATTCAAATGTATGCTGATGACGTACAGCTATATCGAAGCTGTTCAAAAACAGCTATAAATTCTGCTATTAATGAAATAAATATTGATCTAGATAGAATCTATCAATGGGCATCTGCAAATGGTCTACTTCTAAATCCTATTAAGTCTAAATGTTTAACAATTGGCAAAATACCGGCGGCACTAAGAGAGAATTTGTATATTTCTCTTAATGGGACAAAAATGCAATTGGGAAATGCAGCCAAAAATTTGGGAGTGACATGTTCGGACTACATTAATCAAGCATGTGGCATAGTTTATGGGAAGATTAGAACCCTATGGCAGACTCAACACTTTACACCCATGAGGATAAGGATGATGATTGCCAAAACATATTTAATACCTTCTCTTTTATGTGCCTCTGAGATTTTTGCTGGATGCAATATGACTTTGAAAAAGATTTGATCATATATCACCGTATACAATACATGTCCTTGGCATGCACCTCGATGACTACATGAATCTTAAAAATCTTATTTTTTTGCATAAAATAATAACTACAAAAAAGCCTGACTCTCTTTTTAACAAATTGTATTCACATCGTCAGCGAGAAACAATAATATTCGAACATTCAAATACCGAAAGAGTGCTACTTTCCACCAGTTTTAAATATATACCGTTTACCTCTGGAACCATCTCCCCCCAAAAATTCAGCTTACTAGCAACAAAGCGCGATTCAAAAACTTGTTAAGTAGTTATTACAGAAATTCATAAAAAAATTTAAAACAGTAAACGGTATGTAACTTATCTGATTCTAATGCTGTAATTTATAAGATAATTGATCTTGTTGCATTAGAAAAACATTCATTATAATTAATCAAAAATAATAATAAATATTAATAAGTAAGCAGCTCTTTGAAGATGCTCAGTTTCAAGAGATACCTCCGTTATAAAGTACTTTCATAGAGATTCTGTTTTAAAAAGATACTTTTCAAATAGTTATTCTCTAAAAGTACTTTCTATTACAGTTAATTATTAAACAATGTGCCTTCTTAGAAAGCTAAATAGTAAAATAAAATTTTTAAAAGAAATTAAAATTTTACACTAAGAGGACATTGGTTAAAAAGGTACTTTTACAAAAATTAATTTTTAAAGATACAAAATTTTTGTAAGTCCTTTTTATTTCAATTAAACTTTTTTGAGTAACTTTTGTTATCATTTTGTTGCCGCCATTCTTGAAACCTGTTATTTATTATTTTACAATTTGTTTCTTTCTGAAAGCTTTCTTTTTTTGAAAAATCTTTGAAGTAGCATTATTTTGAACGTATACCTAATAGGAGTGTATTACAAAAAAATAGCTTATTAAAAGTTTCTGAAAAGTACTTTTTTAATTTAACTTTTACACAAAAGTACTTTTTTTTAAATTAAGCTTTAGAAATAATTTTTAAGCAAAATATCTTCTTTAGTTTTCAACACTTTTACTGTTTTTTACCGCTACCGATACGGTGGGCACTAACACTCAATAAGTTAAAAAGTACTAGTATCCGTTTTTTTAATATTTGTGTGTTTGTTGCTATATAAATATTCGTTTATTTATATTTTAAGCTGTTTTTATAGTTTGTATGGAACTTCTGAAACCAACAAGAAAACGATAAAATTCATTTCTTAAACAAAAAAAATTAAAACAAAGACAATAAAAATTTTATTTAAAAAACGCAACAAAAAACAAACAAAACAATACTGTTTTTATTTCAATTCAGAAAAAAAGCTTTTAATTTTGTATGCTATTGTTGTTATGCTCGTTAAATTCAAAGAATAATTATTTATTTAAAAGAATAATATGTAAAAAAAATTAAAAAAAAAAACAAGTCAAAACCATTCGACCGAAATAAGTTGGAAAAATAGTGTAAAAATATTCAATAATTTTGGTGATATTTGCTCACAAGACCAGAAAAAGATCTACACTTACAATTACATTAACTTACTTGATTACTTTTATAATTGCATTTGTATAAATCCATTTTAAATGAAATAAACATGTTTGTTACACGCTTCATAAAAAATATTTTTCAAAGTTATAAATCATGTGTTTTTCAAATGAACTAAGCAATGTTGCGTTGCTGTTTTGCTAAGAAATTAAATTTTTATTACTGAAAATTGTAGCACATGAATAGAAAGCATTTAAAGAATAAAAAAGACGATAAACAATTTTTACTCTGGGACTGTGATAATTAAAAAGGAAGTTAAGAGGTAAAATCGTAGACAAGTGTAGAAGGACGTACGATTACAGATTAAAGATTAGTTCATAAATCCTTGAGTCGACTAGAGAGTATCAGTTTCAAGTAAGCAAGAGCTAAAGGAACGTGGAAACCATACCTTATGTTAATTTCATGCAATTACTGAATTCTATCAGCCAAATAATGCACAGTGGGGCATAATTAAGATATTTTGGAAATAACTCAGCCAAAATTTCACACGAGTATAGCAGAGGAACTGAAGTTTTAAAGGTGGTTACCGTATACTGCCCAGGGATGGCGCAATGTGGTCTCAAAGTTGGGTACCTTGCATCTGCAAATTTTTCTTATTGGCATTTCTTAAATTTTTGTGTAATTTTTTTAATTATACATGGTCTTAAAGGCCTAGTCATTACCTACAAAATGGTGTCTCAATCTGTATATTTATGTTTTTAAATGATCGAGTTGCAAGCATTTTAAAATTAAAATTTTTGTTTTTTTCGGTACCCTGGTCCTTTTTTTTAAATATTGGGTACAATTTTCAATTCATTTTTTTAAATTTTTATCGTAGTTAGCGAGCAAAATTAAAAAAATTTTCGAAAACATTTGAAGATAATATCTCTTCTGACTTAGAAATTTTTCGATTTTCAAGTAAAAAATTTTAAAATGATTGCAGTTTCGTTTATTTTAGCCTAAAAAGGGCCAACAATCTATTTTTTTATTTTTTAATTTTTATTAAGGCAAACTATATGTGTGTACGTTTAAACCAAATTTCGTATAGAACTGATTATTCTTATAGAAGATGAAGATCCTTAAAATTAACCTACTTTACATTGAAATTTCGACTTGAGCCTTTATGTTCTAAAATTCTTAACTTGTGATTGGAAAAGAAGACTGCTATAAAAAATCTACATATTCTCCGAATTACTGCTAAAAATATTTCGTGAGCACTAGTCCATATGTGGCCTTCATAGTAAAAATTTCTTATTTCGCAATTTTTTGGTCTTTATTATAGAAATTGTGGGATTTCCTTCATTTAATGTTAGGGCCACTTAATTTAGGCTGACCAACTTCACGTTCACAGAAAAATTATTTGATTTGCTTTATTTATAAAAATGTTATTGCATATTTAATATTTTTTACTTTCCTCAAATAATTACAATAATTTTTCGAAGTTTTTAGAGATCAGCAAAAAATTTAAAATTTTGTTATTATATTTTAATTTACTTTATTCGTGCTTGATTCCTTCAAATATAACTATTTCATGATATTCCCATGAAATACAAATTTTTTATTTAAAACTACAAACTGAAATGTATTACTGCGGGGATAGCATATCTATAGGGCTATTTCACTAGTGCTCAAATAGCTCATCAGTGGATTTTACCCAAATTTAGTATACAAAACTAGAAAGTCTTATATCAAAAGACAAATTGCTTAAATGACAACAACTCAAAAATGTTTTACACAAAAAACACAGCAAACATTCAGTAACTATTTATATTTTTTTCTTTTGTTTTTATATTTCGCTTTTTTATGTATAAAAACATACATGATGAAATTTCCTATCAAATAAAAAAAGATTCACCTCAATATCAATCTTACGTGCAAAACTATTTACCCTTTAATATGCCTCACTGTCCTGGCCAATGTGACAACGAACAGGTACTTTTAAAAAAGCCTTAATTGTGCTTAAACTATAATAAGAATTAACTGGAAACGCTTGTCAGCCTATTAGTGGGTGTGAAGAAAAAATACACGCAGTTTGTTTGTTGTTGTTGTTGTTTTCAACAATACTTCAGTCACGATAAATATTTTTTTGTTAACATTTTATCATTATATGGTAACTAAGCCTGAAGGATAGAGCGAATAAGCATCGACGCAATGTGAGATGTATCATTGTTTAGTCGTTATTTAATCAGAAAATCCTTTAATAAACCCTGATTTCATCAGAGTACATATCCATAAATCATAATCATTTGCTACGTGCATCACGTTCCTCATCATCAAGAGTCAGTAAATAGCACTATGCATTTTAGAGAAAATTCGGTTTTTAACCAAAAAGTTCATATATGGAATAAACAATCTGCAGAGGTTTTTCCTTTGACTTTCTATGTGCATAGATTTCAGTGTGAAATAATCAATATCGGAGAATATCAAATATTAATCGAGAGTTTAGCACACTTGAACTTTATTTTAATTAAAAGCTTATTTAACTTTTATGCTCTTTATGTAGCTCCTTCGGGAATTAAACTCATCCTTCTGATCCTCTGTTAAACAAACAAGCAACCTTTACCACCGTGTGGCCGTCGCGGCTATTAACATGTCATAGTTTTTTGTTCACACACACATCATATTCATTTAGCTCTGTTTACCACAACAACAAACAACAAAATTATTAGCTTTTGTTACTACATATGTTTAAAACGTTTAACTTTTTTGCTTGTAGTTATAAGTGAAAAAACAGGTGACAAAATCTGAACTTTAGAATTTAGGAGTGAACGAAAACGAATTTTAATCAGACATGCGACACCCAAAAGATGCAAAGTTTGTAATTTTTATAAACTTGAGTCACAATGCTCTGCAAGGAGAGAAAAAACATGATTGTGGTATGGTCATAAATAACATATTATGTTCTTTGTAACATTATTTAGCTTCGAAGAACAAATTACAGTCCTTTTCAACAATACTTCAATATGGAAAGTGTGCACAAAAAAAAACAACATGGTTGGTTTAAGTTAAAAAAATTTTAACCACAACTAAAGTTTTATAACTTATTAAAAATAATATAATATATTTAACCATAATATATTTTTAATAATCAGAGTATGAATAAAAGCCAACAAAATAATGTTTGCGCTTAAAAATATTTTGTCTTCACTAAATGCTTTTCTATCATTTTTTGTTAGCTTTAAGTTAAAATTGTTTTTTTGTTAGGGAAAATGAAAAAAAGGCTTCATGCCTAATAAATAATTTTAAAAAAATATACAAAATATAAAAACAAATAAAGAGGTAAGCAAAACATGTATATTAGCACATGGATATTTATTTTTGTGGTTTAATCACAATTATAAAACCATTCACATTTTTTTTTTCATTTAAAGCTGTCATTTTATATATCAACAATAATTGCTATTATGCTACAAAATGTATGACCGCATATGCCGGATGAAGGGGGTTAAAAGTTTTGGATAAATCTGCAGTCAGTTCCGAATCACTATTACGTACCGTATGATATCTTCAATAAGAGAATATAACGTTTACGAAGAGAAAATGCCGTTATTTTGGCTTATATTTTATATTTTTTGTATAAATGATTCTTGTTGCCTTTATATTATTACTCATATATGTATGTATGCATAAAAGGAAAATAATCGTTTTTGTGAATTTATGTTTTTAAATAACTTTTGTGACAAATCAGTAATAAATTAAACAACAAATAACTAAGCCCCTTATATCAGGAAATATTTGCACTTAAGAGACTTTAGTATAATTTAATTATATAACGTGACATTTTCAACTATATAGTGATATTTTAGTTTAACCATTTTATGTTTATATTTTACCATGTTATTGTTATGCTCGAAAGCAATATGGTTGCAAGGCCTTATTATTAAATGTAACAAAACTATGGCCCTATTCACGATCTTGTGCAAATGCTATGATGCAAGACTATTTGCACAAGATCGTGAATAGAGCTTATGTTTTGTTAACAATTATATAATAAAACCGTAATATGTTGCTCTTAAATTATATTTACTTTAACCATTTTTTTTTGCGTGTGAGAAGCTACAACTGCATAATTTTTTGTTGACACAGCAAAAGTGATTTTCGAAAAAAAGTTGAGTTCAAATAAGAGTGCTGTATTCGGCTAAGCCGTATCTTATATACCCTTCACTTTATATGTAAATTTAGATTAGTAAAGTAACTAAAAGCAAAGTAAAACAAAATTTGGGTAACAGAAAATTAAGAACCAAGTACTATATATAATTTTACAAAAAAAAAAGTCATCGACTCTGAATGGGTGACCATTTTGAAATAATTTTAGTATTTCCTTAAAGATTTCTTGAAAAACTTTTAAATGATATCTATAATGGTATCTTAAAAATATGGTGCACAGTCATAATTTTCTGTGAAAAGTTCAGAGGCCAATAATTTGAAAAACATAGGTGACCGCCAATTTTTTCACAAGGGTGTGAAGATAAATACGTCAGATAAATACGTCCTACAAAAATGTTAAATACGTTCCACATAGTGCTTACTGCGCTGTTAAATTTACATGTACATTAAAAAAACAATATAGCTATAAATAATAACAATTTAATAAAAATATTTAAAAATTTTACATAGAAAAATGTTTTTAGAGTAAAATAATAGGAAAAATGAGTGGAAAAATTCGATATTTAGAGAAGACATGAATCGGGTCACCGACATAGTGGGAGTAGCCTAGGACTAGTAGATTCCAGCGGTGTACAATCTACGTCTGGATTCAGCCCAATATCGAAGATATGAATTTTTGAAAATTTTGCTTTTAGGGAAAATTAATATGAAAAAAAGGACATATTTTGAAGTGGAAAAATTCGATATTTAGAGAAGACATGAATCGGGTCACCGGCATAGTGGTAGTAGCCTAGGACTAGTAGATTCCAGCGGTGTACAATCTACGTCAGGATACAGCCCGATATCGGAGATATAAATTTTTGAAAAGTTTGCTTTTAGGGAAAATTAATATGAAAAAAAGGGCATATTTTGAAGTGGAAAAATTCGATATTTAGAGAAGACATGAATCGGGTCACCGGCATAGTGGTAGTAGCCTAGGACTAGTAGATTCCAGCGGTGTACAATCTACGTCAGGATACAGCCCGATATCGGAGATATAAATTTTTGAAAAGTTTGCTTTTAGGGAAAATTAATATGAAAAAAGGGCATATTTTGAAGTGGAAAAATTCGATATTTAGAGAAGACATGAATCGGGTCACCGGCATAGTGGTAGTAGCCTAGGACTAGTAGATTCCAGCGGTGTACAATCTACGTCTGGATTCAGCCCAATATCGGAGATATGAATTTTTGAAAATTTTGCTTTTAGGGAAAATTAATATGAAAAAAAGGACATATTTTGAAGTGGAAAAATTCGATATTTAGAGAAGACATGAATCGGGTCACCGGCATAGTGGTAGTAGCCTAGGACTAGTAGATTCCAGCGGTGTACAATCTACGTCAGGATACAGCCCGATATCGGAGATATGAATTTTTGAAAATTTTGCTTTTAGGGAAAATTAATATGAAAAGGGCATATTTTGAAGTGGAAAAATTCGATATTTAGAGAAGACATGAATCGAGTCACCGACATAGTGGGAGTAGCCTAGGACTAGTAGATTCCAGCGGTGTACAATCTACATCTGGATTCAGCCCGATATCGGAGATATGAATTTTTGAAAATTTTGCTTTTAGGGAAAATTAATATGAAAAGGGCATATTTTGAAGTGGAAAAATTCGATATTTAGAGAAGACATGAATCGAGTCACCGACATAGTGGGAGTAGCCTAGGACTAGTAGATTCCAGCAGTGTACAATCTACATCTGGATTCAGCCCGATATCGGAGATATGAATTTTTGAAAATTTTGCTTTTAGGGAAAATTAATATGAAAAAAGGGCATATTTTGAAGTGGAAAAATTCGATATTTAGAGAAGACATAAATCGGGTCACCAGCATAGTGGGAGTAGTAGATTCCAGCGGTGTACAATCTACGTCTGGATTCAGCACGAACTGAAATGTGTCGTTCTTATTGACAAACAAAATTTCCGAACATAAAGTAAAACATGAAGACTTATTCCCTAAAAACGTGAAAAGTACAAAAGACATAAATATGAAACGTATCCACAATATAATGCATGATATGGCGAACAGTTCTGTATGATTAACTCCAAAGTTTGAAATTTTGAGTTATGACGTTCTAGAAGTAAATGTGCGATAATGTTGTATGTATGTATATATGTACGTATGCATTAATATGAAATTTAAATTTGTAGATTGGTAAACACGTGAGCATATCTTCCTATAGAGTGCTGCCTGTAACACACATCACATGGCTTAAATTCACTCTTGCATTTATACGGAGTAGTTATATCTAATTTTTTATTTCATTTAAACAATTAAAAAAAATAAGAATTTAATCTGCTTTAATTACGATATTATATTAAATTCATAGAAATGTTATATATTTTACAAGTTTTTTTTCGGATGCTGTTGAGTTATTGGTTAGTTGTACCCAATGTGAAACTAATGGCAAAAAGCATGAATACATTACTGGTTAAACGTTCATAAAACTTTTTTTGTGTCGCCAATGTACATGTATATAATTCTTGTTAAAAGAAAACTGACTTCAAAATGCACAGACAGGCTTTCGAGGCGATTTTTAATTGGTGCTTTCAAAAAATTTAAATCGATTGTGAAATACACTTTAAAAAAATTAATAAAGGATGCCTCTTGCGGACAACAGGCTTTAATTAAATTTTGTATTCTTTTTGTGGCTGGCATTTTTTCACAAGATAAATAAGTTTTAAGATTCTACGTTTTACAGATCAAATAGTAAGCAAATATAATTCAAAACATCATTTTGTGTGATGCATCCTTAAAATTGTATGTATTTAATTGTGGTTTGAGTTTTATGTTAATTTACTTGAATTTTGCTTGATTTTTTATTGTCTTTTTGTTTCATTGGTTTAATAATATAAGACTTCTGAGTTTTGTATTAAAATACAAAATTTGTGTAGAATTCACTGATGAACTATATGAGCAGTAGCAAAATTCCCATTTGGATATGCTTTCCCCGTAATGATACCTTTCATTTTTTTTTCACTTTTAGATAATAAATTTTTAATGAGAATATAGAAAATTTAGAAAAAATAGATTTCAAACACTAAATTTTCTATAGTTTTTCTATATTTCCTCTTAAAACGGATACTGTTATACACAGCGTGACCGTTGTTGGTACTAAAGTACCAAACTGTTACTTTTTCGGATGCTTGACCCTTTTAGTGACCCTTTTTCGAAAAGAGCTAAGTCTGCCACTTTTTGATGTTTTTTACCCTTTTTTACGCCTTTTTGTTATATGGCACTTTTCTTTATACTTTTTATTAAGACGATTGTCTTTTGAGTCTGTTGCAAGAAGAACATTGGAGCAATGGTTCATTCGAGAAAGTTTATATTCTATAAATAAAATTTATTGTAAATTTTTGGTGTTTATTCTTAAAAGCATGAACAAAATAAACTTAAATTTTCAAAATGCGTTTCTCAGATCATATATGTATCAGAGACCTGCAACTTGTATGATCGAGCCGTCTTGTTCACAGTAGTTGAATTTTAAGAACAACACGAACAAGTATTACATCAATTTAATATTTGTTGCTTTTTATACACAAACACAAAATGCAACAACAAGTGTAAATCATTTTCAACATTAGACTCGAACAGATTTGTATTGAAACAAACAAGTCTCGTTAACAAGAAGTTATTTTTTTGCACAACGTCTTTGTTGTACATGATCTGATTGGAGTTTTACCCAAAACAATCGAGCCACTTGAAAGTAAAAAAGCGCTATGCAGAAAAATAATAAAACAATAAGAAAAACTTACAGATGTGCATTTTCTATCATATTAGCATTTTTATTTCTAGCTTTAAAGGTGAAACAAAATTTTATACATATAAAATATTTTACAAGCAAATAAAATTTTTGTTGAAATTATAATTACACATGTACTATGTACATAATTTTAAAAATATATATTTTAAAATTTTTTCTTCAAATACCTATAAATAATGAAATCCAAAGTATATTATTTGTTTTTTTTTATTTTCAGACTTTATTAAAAAAAAAAAGGTTAAAAAGTTAAATATACTAACGTATTTGGAGCCGGTATTTATAAGTCTAATAGTTTCAGAGCTTAGCTATGTAATATCTGATCCAGAGGCATTTAATACATAACTGAAGCTATTAGAAAGTAAAACGAATGGTGAGAATTATAAGCACGTATTTAAAATTTCTGTTGCCGAAAAATTTTGGCATAAAGTAGGAAGCAGCGCACAAAGCCGAACGCGTAATAGCCTGCTTACATTACAGCCCTCGCCGACAATTTTTCAACTAAAATTTGGCTAAAATTTATCTGCCAATGTTAAGTTACACTTTTCATCCGACTTCAACAAATGAAGATGAAGGTATCAATCAATTTCTATACCCTTCACCACAAAAAGTGGAGAAAGGGTACAAATCTTGTCATTCCGTCTGTAATTTCTACAATGTACATATCCCATCCGATAAAGTATATATATATTCTGATTTCTTAAACATACCGAAATCGATTGAGCGATGTCCATCTATCCCTCTGTCCATCTGCCACTCTGCCTGACCGTCCGCCTGTCCGTCTATCCCTCTGTCCGTCCTTGGCAAACTTTATATCACAAAAAAAGAAATAAATATGTCACACGATCAGATATAAGGTCAAAAAAGGTGCTATTGAAAATTGGCATGATCGGTTCATGCCCTTCGACACAGCAAGCAAAACACCACGACTACCTATAATTTTTTCATTTTAGTTATTAGGAAATATAAACTAAAACCAATCAAAAAAAATATGGGGCTAAAGAGAATTAAAAAATAAGAAGAAAACATCATATAAAAAATTGGCGCTCACTCATCTTTTCCGAGTTACTGGGTTTTGAAATTTTAATTTTTTTCTTTTTTTTTTTTTTTTTGTTCATATCAATATGGGTATCATTTTGAAGCTTTTTAAAAGATCTTCAAGCAAATGCATTTTTTTTTAATGCTTAACCGATTAAGAGCTGATGTCATTTTTATGTAAAATTGTGTATGTGCAGTGACAATTTTTTTTATTTTTTTATTTCTTTCACCCCAATATTTGCTTTTTTATAGAGAAGTAGTTTAATATTATTAACAAATTTGATAAATCTTACTGTTTACAATTAAAATTTTGACATGAATGCGGTTTATGTTGGAACAATTAAAATAACGGTAAAGTAAATAACAGACTGATAACTATTTTGCATAAACTTTTGTGAAAATGGTTCATACAACGATCAAGTTCGTTTATGAGTTTAGTAAGATTGCCACAATAATGTAATAAAACAGATTTGCACAAAAAAATCTGTAAAATAATTTTTTTTAAACTAGTTTATTTTATAAACATGTTTGTAACTGGCTTATAATTTATATGGAAAAACTAAAAGCCAAATAACCATAAAAGCCAAATAACAATAAAAATCTAAAATGTGATCTACCTGATATTTTTTTCACGTATGTTACGAGTGCATTAATTTATCCGCTTTTTAAACAAGATTACACTCTTTTACAGTCTAAATTTATATTTGATGCCTCGCTGTTTTTAAGTATATTTCTCTTCTATTTATTTTGCTTCTGATTTACTGCGTACCGATTTTGCCCCATAGGCTATATTTTCATAATAAAACGAATACATGAAATGATTATTGACAAAATTCAGTATCTAAATCATATCCGAGTCTTAATTTGTTGCAAATAATTTATTTTGATAAACGATATCTTTTGATACTTGACTTAGTGTGCACACAAAGCAAATTTAAATTTTAAATTTATATAAAAATAATATTTTATCTCGTAGTCTAAATTGTAATTTTTATCAATAAAAATGTTAGGTATATTTAGACACCACTACCTAATACACAAACACGAGCAATAAATGTGCAAAAAACATATGTTTTTAAAATTTTGTTGTTTTTTCTCCTCATCTTAAAAAAATCACACATATGCAATTTTTAACAGATCATACGACTGAGTATGATAGTGAATTCTGGCCTTTAAATAAATTTTGGAGGTTAATACAAGCTGATTAATTGTACTATTTTTCAGTAAGCCGCCGCCGCCGACCAAAACCCCTCGGTGCAGGTCTCTGGTAGTGCATTTGTTGAACGTGTTTTTTTAAACTGAGCATTAATGGAAAAAAATTATCCAATAGGTTAAAAAAAATACTTTGAATTTATTGGATGTTGATCTGGAAGACTGGATTCCAAGCACAGAACTTGTTAAAAAAAATATAGTGTACAGTTTTTAAGAAATAAAATATTTTGTTACTACGTCCATACTCGTACATACAAATATTATCTAATTTAGTAGTACATACATACTAAAAAAACGTAACATATATTATCTATTTTTAAGCTTTATTATATAATCTGTATATGTATATTTTTTATAATCTATTTTAGATACATAAGCATATATATATATATATATATATATATATGTATATATATATATATATATATATATATTTATTTATAAATACTTTAAATAAATGAAACCTTAAATCGTTAAAATAAATTGAACATTATATGGCGTCCACTTTTTTTAATTCGCTTTTAGATGCCACTTTTTTTTAAATCTCCCTTTTGTGCCACTTTTGAAGAATTTCCAACGGTCACACTGGTTATATATACCCTGTATTTTTTTTTATACGTATGTCTATTAAGGTTTTAAATTTAAGGACGTAACCGTAAAATCACATCTTTATTATGTACATTCTTTTATTTTTAAGTTTATGTGCTTTTATTTTTATTGGTATTAGGTTACGTTGAAATCTTAAAAATTAAAACAGAGATAGAGTTGCTCAACAATCGCCGTTACCACTGTTCCATACACAGGAGACCAATTCTCAGATATCAAAACATATGTATGTATTTAATTAAACGTAATGATTGAGAAATCAACAATCACGGCTATAAAGCACTCAACCCTGAGGGCGACGGAGTTATCTATCCATCAACAGCTTCCCGCAATTAAGCAAAACTTTTTTCCAGCCTGAGACTTGGCCATACCATAACTACACACTAAAGACAAACCAATAAGCATTTCATGTTATACCTTTAAATATGTAAATCACATCCTGAACCGACGTCATTTGTTTACCAAGTGTTGAGGACACAACATTGTTTAACTTGTTAATCTTTCACTTTACAATTCGAAACATAATTTTTGATCGAGTAACCATTGAATTGTAATTGCTTGATAATTTAATTAAAAATCAAAGCAGTCGCGTTTGTGAGTTTGAGAAAGTAACATTATTTTATAGACTTTATTTTTACATAAACAAATTCCTTATACCTTTCGTGCGTGTTATTTCATAAGGACATAACAAATTGTCGACGAGGATAAAAATTTAAATTTTGTTGTTTTTTTTTTCTTTTTGTTAAAAAAAATACTTCAATAAAAAAATTGCGACATCACCTTTTGAACAAGTTTTAGCTATAATTTTTGTATAGCAACAGGAAGCAGCAAGTCGTCAGGAGCAGTAGCTTATGATTCAGCAGCAGCTTCAGAAACAATTCGATATGTTTGAAAGCCAAGAAAGATTCATGGTCTCACAGCAACAAGCATTTCAAGGCGTAATAGGGCGCGACTCAACAGATTCTTCCGGGGGAGAAAAAAATTACAATAACGCTACAGTCATCAAAAACATTGAATAGAGAACAGTTAATGGACATATTAGCCAAACAAATGACCGAATTCGTATACGAACCAGATGAAATTTACACTTTTGGGTCATGGTATTCAAGATACGAGGACTTATTTTTGGAAAATGGGAAAAACTTATCTGATGCCGATAAAACACGCTTACTTCTTAGGAAAGTTAACCAAAATGTTTAACAACAATATGCGGATGTCATTTTACCATCAAAACCTTCAGAAATTTCTTTCGCGAATTCCCGCAATGAAATTTTAAGAATGCTAGATGAAGAAAAATCTGAGAATCCAGTAACATTAGAATTCATCAACCGGGAAATTCAGGGTACTTCTCAACGTCAGCAGGACAACAAAATGATTGGAAATTTTCAACAAACAGCAGCACAAACGCAGGCTATTTATACAAAATATCAAAAAAGTAAGTGCAGTTCAAATCATAATAAGGAGAATTCAAAAACACCGTCAACACCAAGTTCGTTTTGATGCATACAATTGCCGATAAAAATATCATCAATGTAAGCAATGTGATAAAATTGGCCACAAAGATAGTTATTGCAAAGTTAAAAGCAACAACAAGCAAAAGCAATCGAAATATTCAACAAGGAAACGTATTTCAAGTACAGCAACTGCAAACATCTAGCATGTAAATTTAAATAAGAATTCAGCTCAGACAAGGACCATCGATAACAGTATGGATAATTTGTTTCATAGTAAGCACGTAAGTGTTTTAATAAATAATCAAAAATTCGAGCTTCAACTGGACACCGCTTCGGATATTTCAATTATTTTAAAGCAAATATGGATTGAAATCAATCTTCCCGCATTACTCAAAACAAAATGTATAGCAAGAGATGCAAACCACAACTTATTGGATAATTTCAATCGCATGTTGCATTTCTCAACACAACAAAAGCAATGACTTTTTTTTGTTACAATAGTTCAGTCATTAAACATAGCGGGCGCAGATTTTTTCGAAGAGTTTGGACTATGGGAAATTCAAATAAATGCGTTTTGCAGATCAATTAATTACTCAAAAACAAGTAAACACATCGATGATTTTTTAAAGAAAGTTTTTCAAGTGTTTGGGAAAAGACTAGGTCATTGTTTCAAAATAAAAATTTATCTGCCACTCAAACCAAATGCAGTTTCAAAATTTATTTCAAAACGTGCAGTATCATATTCAGTTATCTCTCTAGTAGATAATGAAAAATTATTTCAATAGTTTAATAAAATTAGGCTATTATTAGCCATATTTGGATCAAAAAAAGGTATTACAGTTCATTCAGCTAGTAGATTATAATTTCAGCAGATGCATCAATGCCAATATCACATGTTATGCCAGATGGCTATGCTACCAAGGTTACTTCCATAAAAACAACAGGATGATGAGGATTTTGTTAAAGCATGTGCGACTCTCGAATATAATATTAAATCCACTTAAAAAAAATCTTGGTTCTCTTCCACTCACTCATCACATGGTTCAACACGCTTCTCAAAGAGATCCGGTTATACAAACAGTTTTTCGTTACACGCAAACTTCATGGCCTAGGAAATCTAAAGATCTACCTCAGAACAATCGTCGTTCATCATTTTCAATTGTAGATAATTGTCTTCTGTTTGGGGAGCGTGTGGTTATTCCAGAAATATTTAGAAAGAGCATTTTAAAAATTTTACCCAAGGGGCATCAAGGTCAACAACGTATGAAATATATTGCACGTAGCAATGTATACTTGCCAAATATTGACCAGCAAATTGAAGATTTTGTTCGCATGTCTCCACAAAATCTATGGCAACACATTTTAATTGTTAAATTTATTCATTTATTAATTTTTTTAAAACCTTCTATTATTTTTTATCCCGATTAAATAATTAAATCACCGATTTTGATTATCAATGGTAAAAGCTAGCTTTATACAGTTAAAAGATAATCAAAAATAAAATATCACAAAACATTACGATAATTAATTTTTATTCTATGCACAGACACTTTGCAAATTAATGCATTAAATTAAATCACAGAAAAATAAAATCAATAATTTTTTTTTTTTTAAATACCGTGCTAAAAATTTTAATTTATTGGCCACGGTTAATTTTATAGCGGACATACTCTGAGCAAATTATAAACGTCTGCCAACTATGGTTGTAAAACTAAAGCCTTTATATTTTAATTTTATTATAAATGAATAGAAATTATAAGTTTTATTTTTTCAACTAATGGTTCCAGACTATCGGACATGCAAACATTTTACACTTCGCGGATGGTTTCTTAAAAAAGAGCACAATTGATATACATCTTCTTTTTGAAATTGCTCACAATTGTTAGTTTTATAAAGTTATTTCTAGATGGGAAAAAGAGCGCTACAGAAATTTTTGCTTCCACCACCGCAAACAAACATCATGGAGAAAAATTACACGAAACCGGTCACTTAAGATGAAAATAACTTGTAACTTTAACATGGCATTCTTATAGAAGGGGTTCAATAGACACTATTTTAATGTTCGTAACAGACCTGAGATGAAACCTTAATAAGCTTTTTCTGGAGATTTGGAAATTTTCAAACATGTGAAAGTCAAAATCTTAGAGCGAATTCCATAAAATTATCACAGGAAAGTGTCTTGTGGAAAAAAAGTAAAGTGATTCACCACATTTTACGTGCACATATTTGCAGCGTTTATTAAGGTGTCTATGGCAAATTAGTTATAGAGGGTATGGTCGAAGGGCCTGGTTGATAAAACAAAAGATCAAATCTTGCTTATTGTACTCAACTCTGATAAAAGGCGCATTATATCTAGACGAGACACAGAATGACAGAATATTGTAGTATGTCAAGAATATTGTAGTATGTTAAGATCACCAAAACAAATCTAGCTTAATCCACAGTGTAATTGGAAATAAAATGTCAGAGAAGAGTAAAATTAAAATTAACGTTACGTGCGTATTTGAAAAGGATTAAGCGTAATACTATTTAAAATCTCTTCTATGATGTTTATTTAATTATTATAAATTATGAAATATAAGAGAAATATTCTATGATATCGATATATCGTGATATTCTGTGGGAATTTTTTTTTTTTTAGAAATGAAAAAAATAAAATTTGATAATTTAATAAAATTTTTATTTTTAAAGAAATGTTTCATATAAAAGATTTCAATTTTATTTATTATTGCCCTAGCGTGAAAGTTTTTGTATATCAACTAACATAGCATAAGGATACATGAGCATGACTTAAATAAGTGTTATTTATTATAGTTTAAAAGTGTATCTTGGTGGCTTGTTAGCAAATTTCATTCAATAAAATGATTCAAACTATTTTATATGTTTTGCTTCTTATGAAACAATTATGTGTCATTTTGCATGCGGCCACAAATTACTTATTTGATCATTTAACCATCATGTCATCAGTCTTGCAAATATGAAATTAAATTTAATGAAATGAAATACTAACATTTGTGGCTTTGTTGGTTTCCAGTGGCGTTTTAGTTGTGGCGTATGATGAATACGCAATTATTAGCAATCATTAATCATACGTCACCACAAGTTAAGTTATAAGGCCAGTTAATATTTTAACTGTATGTAGACACAAAAAAGCCTCTAGCAAAAAAGGCAAGTCAGACTATTAAAATTATTTTCGATAATCTGCTTTAAATAAAAAAGGCATAGATTTTAGTTACGGATTTATTTTGCTCTGTTGCTAAAGCATAATCGGTGTTAACATATTTCAGCCACCTAATGTTTACTGTTTATCAAACTTTTTTTAACCGACTTCAGAAAACAGAAGCGGGTTCTCAATTAGACTGGTTGTTAATTAATTTTCAAAATAAAATCTTTTTTTCGTGCTCTTTTCTAGACTGAATGTTGCTTTATTTTGTTTGTGTCTGTAATACTTAGTAATTTCTTAACCGATTTTAAAAATGTTTTCTTTCTTTCAATGGTGATGTCTTTAGATTGGTCTCGTTTTTAAAACAGTTTAAATTCTTAAAAATTAAAAGGTGTTCCCCTTTAACATGCATGTTTTTAACGTTTATTATGAACCGTAAATGGAACCACTTAAAATTAAAAATCTGCGTAGCATTTTAGCTTCAATGGCAAAAAGTAATACAAGAATAAATCTAAAAACTAAAAGGTGTCTCCATAGGTGACATAAATTTTAAAAACGCTGAAAAATAATATTAAAAATTATGAATTGCACACAGAAGGTTGAAATTTACAAGAAGCTGTATTGATAACTCCGCTATAGCAACAAGTATACAATTTGAATTAAGAAATTAAAGAGTGTTCCCAAAATCAGTGTAATTTGAACTACATGGCCATATCTTTTGAACATTAAAATACTTGAAAATTAGATAGAATACGCACTGCTTCATTTGGTATATATATTTTTTATTATAAATTGAATGGTGTTCCACTAGTTAATGTTATTTTATGAAAATGGCCAAACTGTTGAACCGTTATAGACAGACGGTTAAAATTTACAACGAACCTGTATTGGTAAGTCTGCAACAATAGCAAGTATACATTTCAATTTAAAAATTAAAGGGTGCCCCTATAGTTGATGTAATTTGATGTACATTGCCAAATGGTTAAACAGTTGTAGACAGACGGTTGGAGTTAACAAGTGCTAAGTCCGCTATAATAAGTATGAACTTTGGTGATGAAAAAGGTAATGTAATTTGATGTATATATGTGGCCAAACCCTTGAACCGTTACAGACAATGAAATCTGTTTTAAAGTCGGTTTTTCCGAGAATTATATAATTAAATATATTAAATTTATGAAACTTTACAAAAATAATAACTTAACAATCTTCGAAATGCTCGCAGGATATTTGTCTTTATTAAAACTTTTATATTTCTAAATCGTAAAAAAATATATTCTGCTCCTTAAACAGATGAGAATGAATTTGCAGGAACACTTTGATAGAAAATACTGTATTATGTCAAGAAACCTGTTTGAGATTTTTTAAGGACTAAGTGAAAGAAAGAAAAGCTGTCTGTCACACGCATCATCTTTTAAGGCAATTCGGACCACTTTCAGCATTGTGGTGTAGAAAGCTTCTTATTCTACTGACTCCAACGCAATTGAATATGCTCAAGTTTATTTTATCCGAAAGCTATTTAAACGCTTAAGACAGTTCTAAAAAGTCACTTATTTTATTCAATAGTTAAATTGAAAGGATATTGTATGAATCATTTGTTGTAAGAGAAAGGAACTATTTAGGAAAGTTGTCAAAAATATTATCAACATTTCGGCACAATTATTATAAGCCACGGACAACACAGTAATTAATACAAGCACATTAGCTACCAAAACTCTTCGCCAATAGGCACAATAAAAACACAATTGCCTGTGGGCTATCGGTTTCTGCGGTACCTCTATTCTGCCTTTGGTCAAACCTTAAAATTCCTTATCTTCACAACTCAGGCTTCTGCGAGAATAAATATCGGCTTTCAGGGAGATCAGCTAGTTAAGGCTGATGTTTACCCAATTCCCTTTTGCCAGAGTTGTGCAGTATCACTCTGTGCTTTTAACAGGATGTTGTTGTTGTGAAGCCGAAAAATTGTATGACTTAGCTAGGTTAGCATTGATTAATTAATCACAGTAATCTTACGTCTTAACACCACACAATTAATTTATTTAGGAATAAATCAAGTTCTTAGTCTGTGCTAAAACCCAACGACCTTAAAAAAGTTTCACGCCAACATGTTCAAGCTTTTTATGCTCTTGCAGGGTTAACGAAACATATAATATGACATAGGTCATATTAAAATTGGACTAACCATTTCAAGCACTGCCAGCAAAGCTGAAGCAGCTATTTAAATATTGTTCTTGATATTGTATTTAAATTTCCTATTGTTCTTAACCTTTTTTGTTCTCCCAGTGAGTAGAGCAAGACAATTAACTTAAGTCTCAAAGATTTAAAATTATTTATAAATTCATAGTAAATGTTTAATACTTACAAAATTCAAATCCAGATAAGTACGAGTGTAGCCAAGGGAGTAGAGAAAGAGATTTATCGTTTATATTATTTTGTTTTTTTTTTGTGTGTTTTACTGCTTAAGTTTTCTAGTTTCGTTTAGTTGATAGTTAAAGATGATAATTTTAGTTGATTGGTTAACTATTCCTTTATGTAACCGCGCCCCTTTTTTATTTGACTTCGTCATTAATAATGCACTTTTTAATTTTCAACGGTGCTTTTTGTGTTGAGGTTGCTGCTGCTGCTGCTGTTTTTTGTTTTTTAGTTACATCTTCAAACTATTGCTTAAAACTTTTTTTCTTTTAGTTTTGCTTGAAAATAAAATATAAACGCAAACACTTTCGCCCACTTTAGTAGTTTTCGCCATTGGCATTCACACAAACATTCTAACGTTTTTGTTTTAAATATAGTTTTGCACAAAACAACTGCCAGTTACAAAATAATATAAGAGAGAAAAAACTTGTTCTTCAAGTTCTGCCTGCATTTTTAAGATAAAAAAATTGAAGTATACCAGTTTGCAAAAAAAAATACTTAGAATCAAATTCTTATTCATTAGTACACAAGCACACAGTCGTACTAAGTTTTATTAAAACGAAATGCGTTATCAGCATTTAAATGGTATAAACCGAAAATGAATGTAAAAAGTAAAATGTAAAATGTAAAAGCAAATAGATAAACACGCACACCAATATAACTTATGTACAGTGGGTGGGTAAATAACTGAACTCAAAAAAATTTAATATAAAAAAATTTGGGTTTTCAAACTTAATGGTTTTATTGCTCCCCAAATGTCATTAACAGTGACTTAGTATAGTTTAGACATGTTAAAAAAAAACAGGCGAAAAGGCTTTGGTTAATAAACAAAATATAAAACCTTAACAGAACTTTCATGACAGCCGGATCTCAACTAAAGATTACAAAAACCTTAATGAGATCTGAATAAAAGATCTTTTAAACTTGATTAAATTAATGAAAATTCCATAATTTCTTAATGTTTATTGTGATCAAGTGGATCAAGAGATTTTATATTAAACAATTGATGTCATATCAATTTTGTAAGGGCTACGTGCTCGCTATCTATAAGTCTTATGCAGAACTGGCAAAACCCACTTTCAACCTTGTTTCTTAATTAATTACTCTTATTAATATGGAAGTTACAATAGATTTCCTTCTGCCTATTACACCCCATAGATCTGGACTTTTAAAATTTTAAATATCTTTAAATTGGTTTTTGTTAGATCGATTATTTCTTATTTATTAACCGACTCCAAAAAAAGAAGGCGGTTATACAATTCGGCTGAATGTTGCATTTTTATATTTCCGCCTCCAGAACTGTCATTTCTGATCCGATTTTGAAAATTTTTGGTAATATGATAAATTAAGCTTACAGATTGGTCCCGTTTTAAAAACAGTTCATAATTTTAAAAATACACGTTAAAAATAATTTTATTTTTAACGTGCATTATGAAATGTAAAGGGCACTTCTGTAAAATTTGAAATGACGTCGTTTTGCTATAGCTCCCAAAAACAAAAAATTATACAAAAATAAATCTAAAAATTAAAGAGTGCTCCCATAATTGATGTAAATTTACTTATATGGTCCTATCTTTTAAACCGTTATAGACAAACGCTTGCAAATTGGGCAGAATGTCGATTGCTATGGCCGTTATAGTAACAAGTATTAATATTAAAAATTACAAATTAAAGGGTGCCCAATAGTCAATTTAAATTTATTTTTATGGCCATACTTCTAAACAGTTGTAGATAGACGATTGAAATTTACAAAGAACCTGTATTACTAACTCCGCTATAACAACTAGTATTAAATTTGATTTTGAAATAAACGGGTGTCCCAATAGTTGATGTAATTTGGTGTATATGGCAAAACTTTTGAACCGTTATAGACAAACAGCTGAAATTTACAAGGGACCTGTTTTGCTAAGTCCTTCATAACAAGAAGCTTTTAACTTGAATTTAGAAACTAAAGGATGATCCCAAAATTAAAGTAATTTGATCCATACGGCCGACTTTTTGAACCGTTAGATACCAACACCTGAATTTTAGACAGAATATCCACTACATTATTTGCTATAATAAGAAATATAAAAATTTTAAATTATAAATTAAAGGGTTTTACAATAGTTGATATAATCTGATGTATATGGGCAAACTGTTAAACCGTTATAGAGAGACGGTTAAAATTTACACAGAGCCTGATTGCTAAATCTACTACATCAGCAAGTATATCATTTGGAAATTAAAGGGTGACCCTTTAGTTGCTATAATTTGATGTATATTGCCAAACTATTGTACAGTTGAACAAGAATAAAGTTTGAAGGTGGAATATAAAGCTGTCCCAAAAGATAATGTAATCTAATTTATAGGCAGACAGATGAAGTCTGTTTTGAAGTCGGTTTTTTTTTGTGCATATTATGATATTTTACTTTAAACATTTAATGTTTACCAATATGAAAATTTATTATTCGGAATCTTTTAAAATTTAATTTACTTTATTCGTGCTTGATTCCTTTAAATATAAATATTTCATGATATTCTCATGAAATATTTATTATTTTAAACTAAACTAAAGGAATCAAGTACGAATAAAGTAAATTAAATTTAAAAGATTCCGAATAATAAATTTTCATATTGATATATTTGCATGTGCACTTTGCTGATTAATAAAAATTGGTTTTCAATTTTTATTTTTATTTTTTCATTGAATCTTTCAAATACATATGAATCGTTCCCAATGGGATCCCTTATGTAAAAAAATGAAAGAAAAAATAAAAATAGTTACTAAATGTTTGCTGTGTTTTTGTATAGAACTTTTTTGAGTTGTTATTGTCTTTTGTCTTGTTGATTCAATGGAGTTCTCATTTAATCAATTAGGCTTTTGATATAAGACTTTCTGTTTTTCTATACAAAATTTGGGTAAAATCCACTGACGAGCTATTTGAGCAGTAGTGAAATGGCCATATGGATATGCTTTCTCCGCAGTAATACATTTCATATTTTAGTTTAGTTTTTAGTTGAAATTTACAAAGAACCTGTATTACTAACTCCTCTTTAACAACATGTATAACAATTGGATTTGGAAATAAACGGGTGTCCAAATAATTGATATAATATATGGACGGACTTTTGAACCGTTATAGACAGACAGCTGAAATTTACAAGGGACATGTTTTGCTAAGTCCGCTATAACAAGAAGCTTATACTTAGAATTTAGAAATTAAAGAGTGTTCCAAAAATTAATCTAATTTGTTCTATATGGCCGTATTTTTTGAACCGTTGTATACAAACACCTTAATTTTAGAAAGAATATCAACTACTTTATTTGGTATAATAAGAAATATAAAAATGTTATATTATTAATTAAATAATTGATATAATCTGATGTATATGGGCAAACTGTTTTAAATTTTATTTAAATCTCTGCAGCTCTAAATAACGTTTTTTGCCCTTTTCCTCTCATCTGGGTCCTAGCTTTGCAAACATACAATGCGTATTGGACCTACTCCTCTATTTGAAAATATAAATACCTTATTTTAACACGAAAACAAAATCTAGCTGTGTTTCATATTTCATAAAAATCGGTTCAGTCTTTTAGCCGAGGTTGACGCACCAACATATTAATTCCTTGTGCCGTTTATTTGCTGAACATTTCCGGGCGATATTTATTTTCTAAGAATACTAAGAAATGTTTTTTGTAAGAAGAAAAAAAATCATTTCTTATTTAATTATTTAGTTTTAAATATATTTTAATTTTTTAAATGATTAAACTAAAAATGAAATGTAGTTTGGTTTAAAATAATAAATATTTCATGAGAATATCATGAAATATTTATACTTGAAGGAATCAAGCACAATTAAATTAAATTAATATAAAAAAGATTCCAAATAATAAATTTTCTTGTTTTTAAATGACATATAATTTATGTATTTTTGGTTTTGTTATCTAATTAAAAAACTCTTTGATAGCAACTGGAATTTTATTCGCATTTTAAATAAAAGAAAAGTGCCGCCATTTGCGTATGCATTATTTCCCTTTTTAATTTAAAGTAAATGTTTATTATAAATGAATAATTTTGATGTGGCTAGCCTTTAGAGAACACGGACAGACATATCAAGAGAGGGATAAGAATTGTAGCCATATTAATAGGGGTACGTTTTTACTCTTTTAATTAGAAACCCTAAAAAAGGAAACAACTTTTGTTAAAGTATATTTTATTTTTTTCTTTTTTATATATAAATTAGAGAAAGTTGTTTATTACTATTTATTGAACTTTTGCAGGAATAAATTAAAAATGATAATAAATAAAATATAGTTTCAATCCTTTCGTTTCTTTTCGTTTTTTCTTTTTGAAGATACAAAAATTAAACGTCCCTAGAAGTCAATATGTGTTAAATATTAATTTTTATTTTTTTTTAAAATTGTGCTATTTTGTTCAAATTATCAAAAAATAAAAATTTGATAATTTAATATAATATAATATTCCAGTGGTTAATTTTAATAAATGTTTCAAATATTATTTCTATTAAAAAAGTACTTTATATATATATATATATATATAATCCCACTGTAGTTAAGTAGAAGTTAGCTAAAGCCAGGGAAAATCAAACGAATATACTTCACAAATATTGTTACACATACAAACACACACAGATACATCGTGCATATAAATATCGAAACATAGAAATATCTATAAATATATTAAAGTTTATAAACATTATTTTTAACAATACAGATTAGAAATTAACTTTCTTAATACAATGGAATACACACATACACACACACGCACGCACAGATATTCATGTTAAACATTAACTCGTAAAATATTGTCTAAGATTTTTATTGCTAATGATTTTTATGGGAATCTTTTATATCATTTCATTTATTTTTCTTTTGATTTGTTTAGTTTTCTTTTTTATATTTTTATGACCAAAACGACCTACACGAGTAAATAACATTAATGCTTAATATCTGCTGTGTAAAGGTGTAGAATTTTGGTTAAAACATATTTTCACTGAACTTTATTTCATACTTTTTACTTTATTTTCTTGTATTTAGAGAATTTCCTTAAAGTATTTTTTTACAAAATGCAGAAACACACTTTTTTTGCTTTTTCACTTTCATTTTCTTCTACAATTTTGGTCTAATTTCCAAGCAAATATGAAATTTTTCCTTCAATTTATTTAATGTCTAGCGGTATTTTAGTTTTAAATGTTTGTGGACGGACGCAGGCAAAGCACTGCGCGTTGTTTTCATGAAAAAACGTATGGTAATACTTTATTTGAGGACTCCACTAGCTTTTTTCTGCTCTCTTATTCTCCTGGTCGCATGTCTATGATTTGCTAGATAATTGTTTATGTTATTGTTTTAATTCAACTAACAATAAATACAGGGAGCTTGCGGAAATCTGCTTAGCAGCGTTGCCACACAAGAAATTGACTTCCTACCAATAATTTTCAAAAATCCTACCAAAATCGTTCACAGCCTACCAAAAATTTAAAAATGCGTTTCTTGCACATAAACTCTGTTATACTCACTTGGTTTTTTCTCCCGTAGTTGTTGAGATGGTAGTTTGTCTTTTGGTGATTTTTAAGATGGATGTTATGATTTAAAATAGTTTTAGAGCATATTATGCATATATTATTTCCTGGAGCCAATCAAATTCGCTCAACCATTCGGTTCTAAATTTTTTTTGACTGTTTCTTAACATGCAATATTAGTAAATATTTATGTAATTAATAGGTACATATATACAATTAAAAAAGTTTGCTTACTTTTCCATTTTGTCTGTTCATTTTTTTAATACAAACACTTGTAATATTGTTAATTTCAATTTCATAATATTGTTCGCGTTTCTTAAACCAGAGATGGTTATAGCTTTAATCATCTTTATGCAAAAAAGCAGAGATGTTTTTTATTACACCTAAAACAGTTTTTGAAAACAGTGGTAAAACTATTCACGGTTATTGTTTATTTACATTTTTTTATTTTATGTTCTGAATTTTTAAGGTTAAAAATTTACTATTGCTAAAAATTTGCTACAGGAGGAAAACCTACCAAAAATTTAAAAAAATGGAACAAACCAACCAAACTACCAAACTGTTTTTTAAAAACGAAAAACTACCAAGTTTGGTCCGATTGGACCAAAGCGGCAACGCTGCTGCTTAGTGAAACAAGAGAGTAATTTGAAACATGAGAGCGTACTTCATATAAATTCCCCCTATTTTGCTTTAGGAATTTTCGCGTGTAATATTTTCTAACTTTAACAATGTATTGGTTGATTTTTTTTTTCGTTTTTTGCTGTAAACAATGTAAAAAAAATTTCCCACAACAAAGTTGTTTAAGAAATGCCAACAGAAGATTTCAAAAATCCTGTGCATCTTTTAATTATTCTACTATTTCTTTTGTGTTTTTTAAGTCTTTTTCTTGTTGCCAGAAATGTTGAAGAGCTAAATGAAAATATTTTTCAATGTCTTCTCAACCTTAATTTTTTTCCTTTAGCTTTTTTAATGTGGCCGTTTGTTTTTTTTTTTTTTTTTGTTATGAAAAGCAAAATTGTAACAAGCTTCAAAAATCATGCCAAGAAATTAAGTCTTATTGATATTGCTTTAGGTTACTTACTTTTTTTAAAAAACATTGTAAGAAACGCAGAAATGAATTACTAGCTTACACGACCAATTCGTAATAATTTTAACTAAAACATTATTGTTATAAAAAATGAATTACATTAATTACGGTTTAAGGGCAATCCATTTTACTTTGCGTAATGCTGTATTTTTTAAATCGCTACATCCTTCATCAGCATTCTTCGCATCTATCTACCTTAAGTTCTATACATTGCAAATTTCACCTATTTAACCAACTAACTTTGTATATAAGAATACGGGGAGCATTCATAATCAATCAATAATAACTTGGTTAGACGAAGTCCACATATAACCTAAAGTATTTCTTCGCTAGAATTGGACTTAAGCCAAAATTAATTTAATTCATTTGTTTATATAACTTTTAATTAAAAAATCTTAGGCAAACTCTAAAAGGAAAATAATATTATAGGTAATTAAAATAACTTGTAATAATTAAAATTTGAAAAAAAAAATATTTTATCTTGCTCTTGTTTGACTATTAAAAATATAATAATAACATTTAAACATATTGTTTCGTTTTCCCTATTAAACACAAACGTACGGATTCATTTGATTATAAATTCTGTATTCTTTCTTACTTTGTGGCTTTATGTGGAGCTATACTTCTTGATCCTACAGTCTTGGGAATTTTATGGTCTCAAATTTAGTAAACATGCGTTATTATTACAAACGCAGCCATCCAAGGCTACGCTACTGTGTTACTCAGTCAAGACATGAACTACTCGATGCATGGTTTAGTAACCTTAACCATCCACAGACTACTTTACTACGCCTTTCATCCAAGCCAGTCCCCTTTTATCTAATAGCCATAACACACATCTGCCATACACTGTTGTTATGCTGTTACACTTTCCTGCTCTAACCGCTATCGTTCTTACTTTTTATTATAAAGGGCTTCTTGATAATTATCTGTAACTCTTACATTAACCTAAGCTAGATTTACACGATTGAAGGTATTTTGAAGTCTTATAATAATTTTGAAAATTTATTTTGATGTCCTATTTACACGTATCAAAATTTTGATCAAAATATTCTTTCAATATTTTTCAAAATCGTTTGACAAAAATTTGATCAAAATTTGTTCAAGATAATTTATACTATTGGTAAACTTTTTATATTGAAAATATTAACTTTGATGAGCTGTTTTGCTTCTTTTGTGAAATAACTTATTATTATAAAAAAAATTAATAAGTATGGACGACGACGCAATCATCATAGCACCAACATTTTTAATATTGGAGGAAGAAGGAGAGGATAATAATGCAAAAAAAAAAGAAGAAAACAGAAGGAATATTGGGTTCGACCTTTTCTTTTGGAAGGTAATGGTATGTGTGTATGTCTCTTTTAGAGAGCGATTGTAAAGGAATTAACCCGACCTATATACATAGATTATTTGCTGAATCTCGTCACCCCATCAACAGAAAAAGACAATACTAAAATGCCTCGGAGAACGCCTGACAATAACCTTGAGAGTTTTAGTGACAGCGGACAGTTACGCAAGTCTAATGTTCTTGTTTAAAAGATTAAAATCATCGATATGCAATTTTGTGCCTGAAGTCTGCGCTGCACTATATAAAGTGTTATAAGATGAATTTTTAAAGGTAAAACTTATTAAATAACAAAAACATATAAAAAATAATATCTATTGGTACAGTTGCCAGCAACAGAGAAGGAATGGGAGAGTATTTCTCAAAGTATAAATAAAACGTGGAATTTTCAATCAGGGCATTAGATGGAAAACACATCGATATTATAACATCAGCACACTGTGGAGGCGCATATTTCAATTATAAAAAGAAAAACAGCATTGTTTTGATGGCGCTTGTGGACGCGAACTACAATTTTGTTTACATCGACGTTGGTGCAAAGGGTAGAGAGTCCGATGGCGGAGTATTCAGTAATTGTTCGCTATCGAATGGATTATATAATAATACGTTGAGTTTGCCGCAACCGACACCACTGCCCTGCAGACAAAAACCAACAATCCTCAAAAGCATCAACATCATCCCAATCCTCAAAAGCACAATTAGTTAATGTCTCGAAGTTTGATTCTGTACCTCCTGATTCACGATTTCTCACAGTATCTAAAAAGTGTAGAGCTGCAAAATATTCATATTTTGATATTTAAGTAGCGCCACCTTTTCCACTTTTCAAGGTATTTAAATTTTTGTGCTCCGCCTTTAATATATAATATTTTTAAATTTGATCAGAACATACAGAAATAAAACAATTTATATTATATCTTGATCGTACAGCGTTTAATTATGATTTGTAGTTGGCTATGCAATGATTCGTTGCAGCAGCAATTCTAAAATTCCTGTCCACTTTTTCTGTTGCTTGTGATTTTTGCGCAAATTATTATTTATGGTATCACTTTTAAAAATATTGATATAATATTCTACAAATATATAGTTATTTAAAATGTAATACTACCCAACTCATATTAACAACAAACATTTATACGTAAACAGCTTATGTATTGAATCAAAAGAATGAACATGCTGTCAAATTATTTATATTTTTCAATATTGCCAGAAGCTATTTTGATGCTTATTTACACGGTATCAATAAAATGTTAAAAAGTTTTGTTCAATAAATTTTGATCAATAAATTTTGAAGGAATTTTGAAGGAATTTTGCTGTTTACACGAATCAAAAGAATTTTGAAAAACAATTTTGAAGAAAATTTCAAGCGTGTAAATCTAGCATTAGATGTCTCCACTAAATTATCTGCCATGGCTTCACATAATAATTGTGTTTTGCTTCTCGGAAGGTTTGTACTGCTGCTCCTTAATTTTTTATTGCATTATAACAATTTTTATTTTCTGTTGTACGCATGTGCGAATGTGGGCTCGAACTCAAGGTCTTCTGTTTTACAGCAAGCACCTCTACCAACGCAGCCATTGTGCTTGCTCAGCTTTTGTAGGTAATCGTGGAATTATTCTATACACACACCATTGGTGAAAGTAACTTATTCACCACGCTCATACGGAAACAATAGCAGAGGTTGCCAGATTTTATTTTCGTAACAATTTTAAAAAACAGAAAAACATTTACTGCCCTATTCATAGAAAATAAATTAAATTTGAAATGTGTTTTATGACAAATTTGTCCTAAAATATATTTCAAATTTATTTTGATTTTCTATGAGTACGGCAGTTACTATGTGATTTTTCACTAAGCCCGTAATTCTTGCATAAATAATTAAAAAAAAATAATAATAAATGAATAGAAATTATATTGGCTTTAATGTATGCGGAAAACGTCCGCATACATTTGTAAAATAAATTTTCTTTCTAAAAAAAAGATTTTTAGAAATTAAAAAATAAATGAACCTACTAACCCAAAATAATTTCTATTCATTTATAATATTCACAGTTCAAATAATAATTCAATTAAAATTGGAAAAAAATCATAATAATATTATTAACAAAAACTAACAGTATAATAAAGAAAACGTACCGCTCTAGACCTTTTTTAGATTTATTACATTGCTGAAAATCAGTTTTAATTATTATTTGAGTCCTTGATTTATTACATAAGAAATAAAAAAAGTACTTCTAATAAGCAAAAGTGTTCAATTTTGTAACTTTGACGAATTTAAAATTCGCTTAGAATCATGTCTGATTTTTTTATTTTTCCCTTTATTATTTCTTAATATCACACAAATTTACGGTTAAGGAACATGTGCTAGTATTATAAAAATCGATGAAACAGTTATTATTTTATTTTATTTATTTTTTTTTTTTTACAAAATCCATGAAAATTTTAGTTTAAATGCATAAACGGAATTCTTATTCCTTTAGCAGTGCTATAGTAAGTTTTAAAAGCCTAAAAATTTAAAATCACGTTTTACTTGTATTTCTGCTTGTTTAAGGAAAGCAAAAAAAAAAAATTTCTGTGTAATTTTGATTACGGACTTAGTTAAAATCAATAGAAGGCATATTTTCTGATATCTAAAATTTATTATATTAGTTACTATATTATACAATATAGAGTGCTCAAAAGCTTTAATGCATTATCCGCTGCATGCTAAAAAACAGACCCAACTAACGGCACTTGTAACAATAACTAAAATGTATCTATATAAATGACATCGAATATGAAGTAATGAGTATCATATGCACATTTACATTTAGAATAAAGTAACTCCCTAAGACATTTATATTAAAAACTTTACGTTAGTAGTGTGAAATGTTACAGTTAAAGCAGAACTATGTAGGAATTTTGAGATATAAGCAGATAGTGAAGCGCAATAATTATACAACCTATGCTATCCAATTGACAACATCACCTGCTCGTGGTGCATCCCGCCGATAAAAAAGGAGGCTCTGCCGAACGAAGTTGGGTGATATAACCGTAAGGATACAGTGACTAAACTCACTGCCCTTTGCCTTCCTGGAGGCATTGCTGGCATTTATATTAAACCAAACCTGATTACTAAAACCTCAAATGCTGTAATATGCTCCTTACAGGAGTACAAAGATCAAATAGAAAAAGTCTCTAAAAAATTTTACAAACAGTAACTTAACTTAGAAATGATTCAATGTTATTAGGGTTCCGTATCCAAAGGATATAAAAGTAATCGTAAAAGTCTGTCCGTCGGTTTTCTGTCACATCGAGAACGAGTAAAAAACTTTAAACATTTAAAGTTTTACGTTTTCTACTTTTAAATGAGTTAAAATTAATCATCTAACGAAGCGATTAAATATACGCGGTATCGTTTACCTGAAATAGTTTTTTTGAGTTTGGCTTACCGTTTTTTTTTTTTTTTTAAACTATAAATTATCAAGTGCCGAACAGTAATTAAAAAATAAAAGTTAACAACACAGGTGAAATGATACCGACTCATTTCAATGCATTCTTGGCGTATTCTTGACGCATTCTTTGTCTATTTGGTAATTACAACTGTTCATGGCATATCAATACATTAACCTTTTTTAATAGGATTATTTTATTTCAAAGCCACTCCAGACAATGGATTATACAACATTTAAATATTCCATTCTAAGCAACATAAAATAATGTAAAACTTTGATTTATGGAACATACAATTTTCTTCATAACACATCAATTAAATTTTCTTTTTCTTATTACGGCTAACCAAAGTGTACTTCTTTGACAGTAGACTATAAGCATAACAATTCAAGAAAAACAATGATATAAAAAAGATATATTAACTACCACTCATGTTTGCGTACTTTTGAGAACTTATGGCAAAATCAGTGGAAGATTTCTTGATTTGACTGTAATGTGTGCATTTTTATTTTTCACAAAGGAAGTAAAGTATATAAAATTTTAGCCAAAACATTGTTATAACATTATTTTGCCTTGGAAATAAAAGACAACTTTAACTTTCGTTATGATTCAGATGCAATCCTTACGATTAAAGATTTACCACAAATAAATGCAAGCAAAAATAAAAAATATGAAGGAACAATACTGTATTACACACATACATTAATCATAGTCGTAGTCTAGGGTACAATAGAAGTAAATTCTACAGTTTATTGCATATGACATCTACTGCACTTATACATATGTACATGTATATATTATATGATATACGAGTAAAAGTTAGAAAAATATGATACCGTTTAAATTTTCTCTTGAGTTAAAAAATGAAAAAAAAAATATATAAAAAGAAGAATTTATAATAAATAACAAATGCATTAAAAATGTCTGCATCCAAAAGTAACCCAAAAATGTTTGCTACAGTTTTAAATGAAAATGTCACAAAGTTGATGCGTTATGCAGGTAAAAATGAATTTTCCATAACAAAACAAAGCACTCGTAATACACATAAACATTTAAAATTCAAAAGTTAAAATCATACACAATTTATTTTTATCATCATGACAATTGCTGAAAATATATTTGAGTTTGTTGAGTTTATTATTTTTATGAAACCAACTTGGTTTATCTTTTTAACAAAGGAGACTAAGAAATTCATCTTTTATTATGTTTATTTATGATTTAGAAGCCTTGTTTTTTATCGATGTTATCTAGTTCTGCTCTTACTTAGTGTGGTTGAATGTAAAACTTTTCTATTGGAAAAGTATTTTTACAGCTAAAAGATTAGGTGAAAATTCAAGAACAACATACCTAGAGAAAAGATATTCCTACATGAATCATTACATGCTGTTTATAACAATATGTAATAGCGGTGAAAAATTATTATTTTTATTTAACATAATATTCAACCTTTTGCCTACATAATAAAATAATGTTTATTTATAAAAATATTTTGGTTTCGTCTCCTTTAGCTTGTAACGGCAAAAGTTGTTGCCCTCGTTATCGCCTCCACTATATATTTATATGTATATTGTACCAAGCTTTTGATTTTTCATTTTTTAGTTCTAATTATACTTATGTTATTTTAAAATTAACGGCCCTGGTAGAACGTAGCGCCACCTGTTTGTCGAAGTCCCCTATTTAAAGACTCTCACTAATGAACGGATAGCAATAGATGAGGACGTTTTTACATTCCCAATTGCTAATCGTACAAATGAGTTATAACGGTAGCTAGTCTCTTTTCCAGCTACTTTAGGAAATACGGTATTACCGACACAAGGTAATACCTCCAACTGGTTTTTCCTGCTCTCTGGCAAGAGCTGATTACCGTGAGGGAGACACGACAATCCAACACGAGGTTATACCGCCATGAGTTAGTTTCGCGTGAGGCTACTGCGTGTGAGATGAGTAAACTCAACCCGAGGTTATATCACTAACCGGTTGCTCGTGCTCTGTGTCGAGAACTAGTTTTACACAACTAATTTGCGTAAGAGTCGTCTGGCTATTTTCCCAACGTTAACTGAACGTGTGCGAGACAGTTATCTCGATGATTTCTCAGCGCGGTATTACCACGATCCCCTCTCCACCGGACAAAACTGTTAGCTTTAGCACCAGTACCCATTAAACTAATAAAGAGAACTTTGAGAGAGAGAGGCCTTATTATTTACTCAACTCTGAGATCTAACCTGTGTTATTAACGACTTTCAAGAGCAACCAGCGAAGAACGTGTCATTACAAGCTAAATGCTTTTTTTAATTAATTTGGAAAGGCTACGTGATAAAAAATAAACTATTAATTGCTTTCATAAATATAAATAATAATAACAGTAATAAAAATTACAGTAATAATAATAATAATCAAAAATAATACTGAAAAAATAAGCAATAACAGTATAATTAAAAACTTCCCTAAATACCATTAATAATTATAAGTCAAAGTTATAAATAGGGAGCGAAGCCGATCGGCTAATATTCGCTTTACAGCCACCGCCGACTATATTTGAAAAGTAAAAGACGCCGAAATATGGGAAATCTTATTTTAAAGCGAACTTTTATACAACAACAAATGTAATAGCATGCATTTTTGATAATGTTACAATTGGAGCAGAAAAAATTTTCAAAATATAGTGCCAGTTCTTAGTTGAGCCGACCCTTAGCCGATATTTCAGCTGTAGTCCGTTTAAAGCCGCCGCCAGTCACCTTTTAACATTGGCTTCGCTCTGTAGTTATAAATAAGTCAAGAATATACAACAATTAAGAAGATAATCAAAAGAATGTCGTAATCAAATAGTATTAAAATGTGTTTAAAATTTTAGCATAATTATGGCTACAACTGATAATGTTATAATTAGCCTAAACAATAACATGATTCTAATAAAAATAATATTATTTTTTAAACTTGAACTATAAAATTTAATTATAATATCCTGCTCTAGCTATCATGTCCTTTTTAAAGTTCTAAAAATAACATTCCATTGAAATCGGTTAGGCAGTTCCGGATATAAATTTATTCTTTTAGCCGAATTTTTCTTCATGGATATAAATCGCAATACAAAGACAAAGATTTTTACACTCCTGTGGCTCTTTACCCAAACCTGAAGAAAAAGTTTTTTATATCTTGTAAGATGTTTAAGATCGCAAGAACAGCGCTCAGTTATTAACTCCTGATTACTGGTACACGATAAAAAAATCTTTGAAATCTATAAAGTAGTTTTCAAAAATATTTATTCCATACTTTGATATTCAATTAATAAAATTTATAAAAAAAAAGAATTTATGATTCTTTTTAGTTTATATAAATGTTTTTTTTTTACCTTTTTAGATAATTTTTGTTTTCTAATTTTTAAGCACTAGGTCAGTTTATAAATTATAAAAACTTTTATTATATTTTCAATATTTCGCCACACCTTTGGGTGGCATCATCAGGAAACAGGAAACAAAAAATATTAATAATTAGATTTTCTTTTTTTGAATAACAAAATTATTCAATAAGTTATTTACTGTAAGCGTTCCAAACAGAAAAACAATACTGTTGCTAAGATATGTAACGCTGTTTTCATTCCCAAGCGTATAAGACATTTTGTTTTAATTCTAAAACTGGAGCGTTAAGAAGGAATCTTAGTTTAACTTGAGTATTTGTAGGGTCATTGACTTTTCGTTTTATTTGTTAACTAAACACTTGCGGTGATCTTATAAGCTAACAATTTTAATATCAATTGAACACGTTTCGCTTTCACTCTCAGTGCAATAATCTAGCGAGTAATTTCAGACATTTTTTTTCCTATGTATTTTATAACTTCCCTTATATCTCGAATATCGATTTTCTTAAATCTTAGATCTTGTAAAGTTAATGCTGCCAGTAAGAATAAATGTTCAGCATTTTTACAGCGGCATTTTAACTGGTTCATAAAGTCTTAACTTATTACGAGCGAAAAAGAAAAACATAGAAAAGAATGCAGCAGTTCCTGGATCTCTACATTTTTCGTCAGCATTCTTTGCATCCATCTACCCTTAATGTGTCCTTGTAAACAGTATCTATTTAACCAACCAACTTAATAAATTAGATGAAGGCAACGCTTAAAACCAAGCTATTTTTTTATTTATTTTTTTTTTTTTTTTTGTTCTCTACTCTGGGTTAAAATATTCATTTTTTATTCTTATGTCACCAAATATTTACAATTTATTCCGCAATGTGATATATTTTTCTGTGTTAATTTGAGTTGTCACTGTTCCCAAAGATCATATAAAATAAGTATTTTAAAATTGTCCCATCAGAACATTAAATCAGCAATGTGATTCGCTTCTGACTTCTTATTAACTTCTGACTAACGATAATTGACTCCTTTATTTTTCTATTTACACAATTTGAAATTGAGTGGCATCTTCCGCAATGAATAAACGAAAGACACAAAAGAAAAGAGCAAAAACATGTAAAATCAAGCAAGGTACATGCATGTTTTTATGCCTTGGATGTCAATTTCCACACATAAATACTTATTTTCAAATATGCATGTAAGGAGTTTATTTTGTGTTTGAATATTTATGTATGTATGTTCTGCGTTTATGCTGATACGAGTATGTACATAAGCACATGTTGTACATCGTTTATTTTATCGACAGGTTTAATAACGTAAAAGTTATAATCGCTTTCTTAACGACGAACAATATGCTAACTATATCAGCTGGTATTTAGCAACAGCGAATATCGTTAAAAGTTTAACTGAACAGCGAAATGTAATTTAACAAAAAATTTTTAATTTAAATTTAACGAACCGACAATTGCTAAATAAAAGAGCAGAGAATCGCACTACAGAATCCGTCGTCATAGCAAAACGACTAAAACGTAATTAATACAAGAAAAGTAAATTTTATATTTCGATTAATTAAACTGTATAAATTTTCGTACCATGATAATTGCCATCACTGTATATGCACAGGTAAATTTACAAAAAAATTGAAACATATATACATACTTACATCCATGCATGCATATATACACACATTCATATTTTTTTTAATTCTTCTCTGCACAAAAAGAACTTTTATTTTGAAATAATTTTGTTCACTTCGTACACACACACATGGATACATTCCTCTTGGCAGTCAGTTTAGTTTCCTTATATTAAATACATATGCATCTGTTTTGGTTACTACATGGAAATCATAACTACAATTGAAAACTGCAGTTAATCAAATACATAAAGCAAAATAACACTTTCTTATATTACAATTTTATACAACAGTGAGTCGAATTGAAGTAATATTATGCTACATGGTGCATTTGATTGTATTTATTTTATATAACCCTGGCTAAGAAACACGAAATGTATTGGTATGTGAATGAAGTATTCTTTTGAAAAAAATGTGTTAAAGTAGTAAAAAGGAATAGAAATAACTAAGTAAGAAATTGTTGGTTTATGTATTGAGATATAATCGATACTAAATTTTCTGGCAAACCAACGGGCGAGCGAATAGATTTTCTTGATTTGATGTTTCAGTCGATCTAAAGTTTTATTTTCAAAAATTAATTATAATGAGTTACAGAAAAATTTCTTTGCCTCTGTTGAAGGTTTTATTCCGATTTTAGTTAAAACTTCATTTATTTTTTTTAAATGAAATTATTTTTTAATTAAAAAAGAAATAAGCAATTTTTTAATTATATATATATATATATACGAGTATAATAAAATTAATTATAAATTTATTGGAAACATTTCTTATTAAAGTAGCAATTGAATTAATTAAAAAATTAATTAAATTTTATTACGAATTTAAATGGAACCTTTAATAAGTGCAAATATTTTTTTTCTGTGTAGTATATTGTTAGGCCAAAAAAATAGTGCTTGCTTTTATTCAAAGCTGAACTAAAAAATTGACTTATTTTAACACAATAAAGAAATTATATTTATTTTGCGTTTTTATTTTTTTTTGGCAAACGTGCGGGTTTTTTCTATTGCAAATATTGCTGTGGTACATTATAAATTCTCTTACTATGTGGCTCTGGCTGGCTATAGTTCTAAACGCACCCATCTACGCAACATTACTGTGTTAATCTGGCGAGACACGTAATACGAAATTCTCAATGCCTCTTTCTATTTCGCGAGGTTTTTAGTGGTGTTTCGCATTTAATTGCCTTCTTACTACTATATTAAATTTTCAAGTTCGAGTTCGAGCTCATGAACTTGCCGATCTTCTATTTTCCTACAAACTCATCGACCGGGGTTGCTCAGCTTGTGTTAGCTTAATATTGTATTATTCTATATACACACCACTTTGTTGGAAGTAAAAAAAATATTCGGACTAAGTCTTCAAAAACTTCGATAAACGTGTATATTTTTTTTTCTCTATATTTCTTGTGTGGCTTATTTTATAATGATGACTGGCAGTTAAAAGGCACAGAGTGTTAACCACCAGTAGCAGGCTGCTAGTAAAGGCACGAATCCACTATCGTTGGATTTAATCACACAAAAATCAGACAGAATTCTGCCCTATGGCATCATAGGTGCCATAATATTATCAAAACAGATGCAAACAACATATTGTTTTAATATTTTATTGGTTTTTTCTCGTCATTTTTTAATAATCAACTCTGATCAAATAGGAAAAAAATATTTTATTAATTTTTTCAAAAGATTACAGATCTGTCAAAAAGTCTGTCACATACATACATACACTTTTAATCCCTACAATTATACTTTTTTAGCGCACATGCAATTTTTGACAGACTGAACGACTCATTTTGATAGTGAATCTGACGTAGAATCTCCATTTCGAGCAAAAGAAACAAATCTGAAAAATGTGTTTTCTGGTTACAACAAGGACTCAAATTTAGTGGACAACAAGGCTTCAAAAGGAATTAATCGTTGAGATAACACCAGTGTAAAATATCAGATGAATGAAAACTTTTTAAAATGATACCATATTGATATTTCAAAATTGAAAATTTCAGAGCCCCGTAACTTGGAAAATATGGGCGAGCGCTAATTTTTGTAAGTTTTGCTTAAGTCTTATGTCCCAAGAAATTGTGTTAAATTGTGTTGTTAAGTAGTAACGACAACAACCTGCCCACTGCCTCGAAGATCATGGACCGATCTTGCTGATTAGCAATAGCAAAATTTTTGAAACTATGACTGATCGATTGGGGCATTAAAAATTTCTCTCTAACACATCTGCTGCCTGGGCAAAGTTGATTTCAACATGAAAACGGACGGACAGACGGACATCGCTCAATCTACTTCGCTATATATAAGAGGTCAGGACATATACACTTTATGTGGTCGGAAATGGATATTGTAGAAATTACACACGGAATGACAAATTTATATACACCCTTTTCCCACTTTTGTGGTGAGGGTATAAAAAGTACACCTTCTTTAATATTAATTTATAAATATAACGATTCTTTTAAATTTGTTATAATAAGGTACATACATACATATTTACATACATGAACTTAACTCGAATTTTTTTGTTCGCATCAAATAAAAATATATACATATTCATATAATTACTACTAAATGGTCAGACTGAATTCTTCATACATATGTATGTATGTGCGTATGTGTGTGCGTAGTCTATAAATTCATTTACTTCAATATTATGTTGTTTTATATTAATCATGACGCACAAAAGAAAATCAGCTGACAATTATAATGAAATTAAAGTTACAAAAATTTTCATTGATGCTTAAAACCACACAAAGTCTTTGACAAAAACGAACAAAAAAAACGCCAACCAACCCTAACGAACACAAGATAAAAACAATCTAAAAATCTTAAACGACCTTGTCATATACTCTACTACCTTCGTACAGAGAGTAGAAAAAAATAAAAGGAAAATCTAGCATTACAAATTTGGAAATAAACAAGTACAAAAAGTATTTAAAAAAAACAACAACAACAACAAAACATGCACAAAAAGGCATTAAAAGAGACAGAAATTATTGCGATAAACAGTTTGGAAAAACTTTTACTTCATAAATACAGAAAAATGAAAATAAACGAAAAAAAATTTATTTTTTTATTCATAGATTGTATGTATGTACATACATTTGTATAAATGTATGTATGTAAAATATACAATAATTCTTGTTTGTTTTCTTTTCAAAGAATTGAATTGAACAAAAAGCTTTCAGAAATAAAAACAAAAATGCAAAAAGAGACATAAAATGTAGCAAACTTAAGGTGTATTAAAAGCGTACAAAGATAACTTATCAAAATTTTCAGAAAGACAATATATAAGAAATCAACAAAAAGATAGAACTCCTTAAAAAACGTATAGGACACTGCAAGGCAGATTTATTTTACTAGGTAATAGCGGCTCTACAACAAATACAACATTGACAAAAACAACATGCATTTTTATTGTTGTTTTGTGGGTTGGAAACGTCAAAAACACAAAGAAAAATAAAAGATAATCGCTCTCAATACACATGCTTGCTTTGTCTGGCAAACGCTTGTTGTTAGTGTTTTTTTTTAAATTCGTAAACAAACAAAGGAAAATACAAAAACTTTTGACATTTCCAACTACAAACCAGCTGGGCGGACGACACTACCTAGTAAAATAAATCTGCCTTGGGACACTGTATGTAAAACAACAACAAAGATAAAAAAATACTCCCACTCCATTAAGATCGGTGTTGCCAGAGCGAAAAAATTAAAACTAAATACACATCATGGCGAAATAAAAATAAGTGGTCGCAATGGCGAACTCGTTAATTTTCGCCGTAAACGTTAAATGTCAAATACCATATAAAAAAAATTATGCATACTTTTTCTATATGGAGTTTGACATTAAGCGTTTACGGCGAATTTTATTAAAACTTGCAGATATAGATCCATCTGAAGATTGTGCTATCATAAATTTTTGGTTTATAAAACAATTATTTTTCATTAAATTATAATAAGTAATTAATCGATTACATTTTAATTTCATTACCATTAGTAAAAACAATTATGCTTAAAATATAATTAATTTCCGTTCATTTTTAGTTTCATTTTTTTCATTGTCATTATTTCAGAGAAGGAAAATGAAATTTTAATGGTAATAAGGAAATCCCATATTTCAGGGGAAATAACAAGGCAACAAATTCATTTACTGAACAAAAACAAAATTAAAATAAAAAATAAAAAAAAACCTACGAAAAAATAATTCAGCCCGATGATTCTCATGAGTATTTAAATCCGTTTAACCACTTTTTTAATGATTGGGCTTCGATAAAATATACTATTTTAATAATTTTAAAAATACCGTTATCAAAGGCAAATTCGAGGGTTATCTTATTAAAACTTCAACATAAAAATACTGATACCGTAATATAATCCTGCTCTTTTTCAAGGCTATTAAAAGACAACTTTCTCCTAAATCAAGGTATTGCTACGATACCACAAGCTAATCGTAACATTTTTTAAGCGGAATAAGTAAAGCTGCAACAATTGTTGCAAGATTGAACAGAGTACTTAGTTTTTCAAACAAAATATATGCCGCTCATATTAATTTACAATTGGAAAAAATTTTTGCCAGAAACATGAGGCAAGAAACATTTTGTGATTTCTCACTAATTAAACAAAGTACAATTTCGGCAACGTTATTTTTTATTTATTTCGAACTAATTTGTTATGTGGGATTTTTATAGCATTTGCAAGTGTGTAACCTTTGTTATTAAAATGTATTGACATGTTAAGAGACACAGCTGTCAGAAAGGTACTTTCTGAGTCATATTACTTTATTTCGTGTCTGTCCCTGTCTGCCTTTAAAAGCTACAAAAATATAAAAAACGGCAACACTACTAATGATGCTCTCTTTTATTAGAAAATTTTAGAGAGGAATAAAAATAAAACCAAAATACTGCAGAGAAATAGAAAAGATGCCAGATGAATTTTTGCGCTCAATTCCTAAAATTCCACTTGAAAAGATAATATAAACAAAATTTATAAAATTCGAAAGTTTTTTTAATAATGTGACAATACTTATTTCAGCTTTCAGTCAATAATTATGATATAAAAAACTTGTTATGGGTAGCTTAATCTATAATGTAGAAATTACAAAAAGAATTCTTATAACTGAATTAAAGTTCGCCAATTTTTGTGTTTGCTTATTTCGACTTTGATATATAATATTTTTGTTTTTTAGTTCCTCAATTTAAAAACACCTTGTATCGAATAATTTCGACTAAAATACAATTTTCGCTTATACAAATGTGAAAATCAATTTTATTTTATATCAGTTGCATGAATGGAAACAGTTAACTATTAACTTTAAACACATTTCTAAAGTCTGGGAAAAATAAAACATCGCTTTCAAGTCAGTAAAATAAATTAAATAGTCCCAGGTATGGCTGCAATTTATTACTTCAAAAACATGTTAAATAAATTTGCATAATTATATCACACCTTTTAATGAATAACCGATATAAAAATAAAAGGACATGTTAATTGAACAAGTATATTATGCGTGTATAAATAAAATAAATAAATACTAGAAAATTAAATCAGGCATTCAAATTTAGTAAAAGTCTGTGGAGGTTGATTATAATTTTTGTGGGTGCCTAGACATGCTTATCTACCTATGTAAATGGTAATTTCACAAATAATCTTAATTTTAATTAACTATTGAAGTTGTAAAAAACAAAATATTTGAAAAAATCTTAAAACCCCAGAAAAGCAGAAATTATTTTAAATTGTCTTTTTCTCTTTAAAATTAAAATTAATTTAAAGAGAACTTGAAAATTTAAAATATAAAAAACTAAGGAGAAATAAAAAAAACGAAATTTCATAAATTTTAACAAATGTTGATCAAAAAACAAAAATCTCTTGTAAAAAATCTTTAAATTAAAAAAAAAAATAATTTTGGTCATATATTTGACTAATCTGACTGCGGACCATTACAGGCATCAAAAAAAATTTAATAGATTTATGAAACACTCGAAGCTTGAACAATAATAACAAATTAATAAATAAATTTTACAAAACCATATTTCACAACAGAGTAGAAAGAAGTTTATAAATGTAAAGAAAATCAAAAATTTTTTTGAGAAAAAAAGTAATTTCATAATACAAATACTATTTTATTGTACGTGACTAAATATTTATTTACACATTGGAGATTTTTTATTAAATTAAATTTAAATAAAATTTTTTAATTAACGTAAATATCTAGGATCCCTTACTTTCTTAATCAACAATATGGCAGCTCTTCACTAAAATTGGGACTCACACATTCACAAGGAATAAACGGAGCATTGCGTTAAATGGCAACGAGGTTCCTTTTTTAAGCAAAATTAAATGCAAAAAATAGCTAAAAAAAATTTAAGCCAAAAAAAAAATTAACTCACACGCACACACACTAAATCTTTGTTAAATTTTTAACTTTTATCAAATTATTATAACCAATTTCGAATACCCAACTTTAAAAAAAAAACACAAGGTGTGAGATTTTTTCTTAGTATTAAAGATATTTTATGTGTATTTGGAACCGATTTTATTTTTCGTTGCAAACGCTTCACTTCGTTCGTACTTTGTTTTACAAGTAAAAATTTTTTATTAGAAAACAAGCAATAACCAAACTATTTTTGAGGTATGCTTTAACAATTTATCAAGCTTTTTAGACAATTGTTTAAACTTCCTCTGGTTGCATTTAGCTTTACACTTTTCTTTTTATCACTGCAACTTCCTTTTTCTTATGTACAAAACGTTTTAAAGGTACATTGCGTTTAAAATAAAAAAAAATAATATACAGGCGCGCACAACAAGGACGTCCGCCGTTAAGACGTAAGTCAAAACCTCGTCTGAACAATAGTGGTAGATAAAATTATTTTTCTTACATGCATTCGCTGTACGAACGGGCACTATACTAAAAACAACAACAGCAAAAAAATACAAATACTCAAAATTAAGCACCAAAACCACTTTTTATATGTCAGTGTGTGTTGTTTTTCACAATCGGAACATTAGCGAGTACGCTTGTATTGTCTAAAGCTTTTTGGTATTCGAATTCATCAAAAAGAATTTATTCTTCTACAGCTATACATACACTCACGCATACATATATATTTGATTATACCGTTCACTTGACGTTTGCGAGTTGTACACAGTTTCTAGTGAGTTTTTATTTTATTATAAAAGTAAAAACAGAAACTTTCTAAATATAACGGTAAATTTTCTCATCTTTTCTTTAATATTGCCCTTTCAGTGAGTTCTTTAGGGCGGATGCCTGTCATTGTACAAAATGCAAAAGCTTTTTAGAAGCTTTATTCTCCCGAAATAATTTTATATTTTCTTCTTACTCTTTCTTTGTTCTCATTTCGTTTTCAACATTTATTACAATTGGATGTGTATATTTTTTTCCTCTGTTTTTTGTTTTTGCTTTTTTAATATGTGTTTGCATGAATGAATTTTTTTGTTTTTTGTTTAGTTTTTCAAGTATAAACGTTTGTCTAACTAACATGTTGTTTGTTGCTCACTTTCACTTTCGTCCTTTCGATGCTGAAATAACAAGTATATATTTGTTCATATCAGCGTTCCCTGATTTTTTTCGCGGCTTATCCCCAATTATATAAATTTTATCCCTACAATGCTCCAAAAAAACTGTTTCAACTATTCCCAAAAATCCCTACTACAAATAATGCTATTTATTTTTAAATTCACTTTAGGTATTATCATACTGTATTTGTACAAGCCATATACATTGTATGTTATTACTAGCAGTACGCACGACTTCGTCACATCTAATTTTCTTAAAATTTAAAAAATTGTTTTTTAAGTATTAATTGTAGAGTTATGTAAACAGTGTTAAAAATTTGCAATCTATAAAAGTAAATTGTGCTGACAACTGTTTTAGTAGAATTATATTATTATTTAAATTTAAAAAAAAAAATTTTTATGATATTTTCCCGATTAATTATTTAAATCACCGATATTGATTATTGAGGGTCAAAGCCCGTCTCGATGGCCATTTCGTTATCGCTTACTTAACTCTTCAGGAAACTTCTGACAAACATTTTAAATAAACTAAAGATTTTTGCCCAAACAATAAAGTAAAGACAAAAATCAAAGTTTATGCAAAAACAACAATAACCAACAGTAATTCTATTTTTCTTTCTCCGCTGTATACGGCTGATTTTTTTCAGCTCTTTTATACAGTTCTTTCACATTTACATATTTTTTTTTTCTAAAGGAAAAAAAATGTTCTTTGTCTGAACTAAGATTTTAAGGAATCTCCTCACAAAATTTTACTCAAATCCATCCAGCAGTTTTTACATGGTGCGAACACAGACAGAGAGACAAAGTTCTAAAAACGGGTGTTTTCTTTTCCATATCGTTTACTACCTATATACATCAACAACAAAATTTTAAAAATATATTTCACGTACAGAAATAATTCTGTTTTACATATATATCAAAAAGTTCTGAACCAAATTGTTCTTCTAACTGCCTAAAGCCATTTTTAGTACATATTTTTAGAGCAGAAATTTTAAACTTTTTTGAAGATAATACAAAAGTGTGTTATTGTGTTATTTTTAAAATGTGTATTAATTCTCTATAAAGACTCGAACATCTGGTATTTCATTTTCGTTTTCATTAGCTTCATTGTTGAAAAAAGGCGAATTCATTTTTACACTTACCAGTCATAATTTTTAACAATGTTCTTTTTACCATATGAGGAAACTTTGACATATGAAGAAAGTAAAATTAATTTAATATTAGCAAATTTACAATCACCAAAAACATAATTTTAAATACCTATAAAAAAAACCTCTCCAAATCCCCAAAACGCAAAATTATTCCTCAAAGAATTTCTCAAACCCCAAACCGAAATTTTCATTCCCATTTTTTAAATTAAATTCCCAATTAGGGGATAGAACCCCTAATCTGACAACACTTGTTCGTATTGTTGATTTGTCCGAATAGGTATGAAAACCCAGTTTGATAGAAAAAAAATTTATTAAACAAAAAACACACAAAATAAACGTATGAGTTATTTTGTTATCCTCCTGACTTAAGGCTTTAAATTTTTCTGTAGTCAGATTGGTCACAAGGAATTCGATAAAACATTTCGATACATTCTGCATGAACATACATACATACACTCAAAATATTATGAAGGTAAATTTAAATGAAAAAACACCTTTTTCATTTAAAAAACGGTCCACTTACATTTCATTTAAATTAAATGTCATTTACAATTGTTTTTGAATGTTGATTTTATAACTAACAAAATATGTAAAAACAAGTAATTTTTCTTTTATTCCAACGCACGAAAAAAAAAACCTACCAGAAAAGTAAACACTACTGTTTTTTCATTTATTTCAACTAACAAAATGTAACCTACCAAAACATTAATAATAACTGTTTCTGTATTTATTTTAATTTATAAAATTTAACCTACTAAAACAGTAACAGTAAATTAACTGTTTTTTTCTTTTATTCCAACTCTCTAAAAGTAACCTACCAAAACAATAAAAACTACAGCTTTCTTATTTATTTTGAAAGTCAAAAGATTTCATTTATTTATTGATTATTTATACTATTTTGATACACAAATTCTTCATGTTTTTATTTGCTTAAATTGTTGTTCTTCCTTGAAAGTCCAAGGATTTCAGGATAGTTCTATGCTGAAAAACTAATGTACTTTTACAAAATCGTTTATGTTTTTGCAACCAATAATTAAAGTACATATCGCTCATTTAGAAATAGAACGCCTTAACTCAAACAAAAAATCATTTCAAGATAATCACAGTTAACGTTTTCATCTTGTAAAAGGTCGATACATTTTAAAAAGATCGTCTTTTCAAATGTATATACAGACACAAAACGAACTATGACGATGTTTTAAATAGCGATCTGATCTTCACGTTATAAAAAATTTTAATTTTTGGGTTATAACGTTGTATTACTAAATAAGCGATATATTTGTAATTCAAAAATTTAAATGACATACCTTTGTTTAAGACCAACCAATGGACCCAAGTGGGCTGTGGCAACATGGCTGCCTGCTTAAAGACTACAGAATTTAGAAGAGAATACCTGCAAAAAGGGAACATTATTTTTTAAAACATAATGCAAATTTTAAATACTATGTAAGAAACTTACCAATATTTTTTTGGATGTTTTTCTTTCATAAATTATTTTGTTCTAAATATATTTTTTATAACTGACATATTTTCCAACAGTTTATGTTTTTTATTTTATATTTTAAAGCTATTGTAAAATAGTACTTTTCTACTGACGAACTGTTTTTTTAATTAAGAATTTCATTTTTACTCAAACAAGGCAAAAATTAATTGATAATTTTGACTGCACCGAAAATCAGTATTTTTTTGTCGTTTGTTTTTCTAACAACAGACGAAAAAAGTTAAATAAAAATATTCTTCCTAAAACAACCACATTTTCATTTATTTTTAACTTTACTGAAAACTTCCTAAATAAACGTCAAACAGTTAATGTTAAAATTTTTTGAGTGTATGTATGTATATTTTTAAGGATTTCGAATTTCAATTGTAATTTCAACAACGTCCATTTGAATTCCAAAACGATTGCCGCGCTTTTTTAATCGAATGGATATTCTTAATAATAATGTTTCACAAGCAAATCGAATTTTCATTACCAATCGAAATATTACTAAAAAATTTACACTTCTCCAAAAAACTATACATATCAAAAACTAAGAATTTTGCCTAAATTAAAGACAAATGTAACAAAAAACGAAACAACCAAAATATTATAGTCAACTCATTCCACAAAGAGTTAGATGGGTTTAGGTCCCACTGCGTAAAATAGAACAAGTATAATATTTTCAAAAAGTGATGTTTAAAAAAGAGATCTAAAGATGATAAATTGAAATTTCAAAAATGAAATGGAACGAACCAATATGTTTTTTCATGAGAGAATCAAATCATCCTCAAAATAAATAAAATTTCAATTTAAGTCCAAATAACATCAGAAAATCCTTATTTTATTAAAACAATGAAATTACTTCAAAAGAAAATTTTAAAATTTCACTAAAGGACTATAATTTCGTCGGTAGTTCAAAATATTACACGAAATAAAATCGAAATTTTGCCAAAAAAATCGAAATATCCCCATGAACCAGAAGAAAACAGTAATGTTCTTGTAAAAACTTGACAATTACACTTTTTCTGTTTTTCCACAATTAACAAAATAGCTTTTTTGGGTAAAGTGTTTTGAAGGGGAATAGTTTTTAAATAAGAAAAAACAGTAACAGTAAAAGTGCAATAGCAAATAAATGAGATATTTTTGTGTTTTTTTTTTAACATACATAATATTATATATCCTTTATTGTTTTTTTTTTCTGGTGTAATTATAAAGCTTGTGGTTCTCCAGTAAATGAAAAACTAAAAATTTCTTTAGAATGAAACCACCATTAAATTTCAAAGTGATATTGATATTCTTTCAAATTTTATTTTTTGCGGTTTTTGATGTGACCGATGTTGCCACATTAAAATTAAAAGTGGTGAAGCAACATTCCGATCGGAATGTGTGACAAACCTGATAGTTTTGAAAAAACTTTCTATTTATAAAACCATAACCTAAAATGGCAGTTTATAAGAAAAACAAATTAATAAAAAATCAAGTAAATCCTTACAAAAATCAATCAAAAATCCAAAAGACAGAAATTTAAAAAAGTCCGATTTTCAGCAAAAAAAAAAGTAAAATTTTATCAGAAAAGTTAGAATTTAACAGAAATACAAAATGTCAAAATAAAATTAAAATTTACACCCAAGAATCAGTACTCCAGATCAAAGTATATCTATAACAAGTACATGTAGGGGTTCAGCTGATAGTTTTATTGGTGTGCGTGTTTATCATGTTTTGTGTAAAAATTTATTTATTTTAATTTTTGTTTTGCTATACATTTCTCTTGTTGTTTACGTGTTTTTTTCATTTTTATTATGTTCTATCAGGGATGGTAAACGAAATATTCAAATTACACTTTTCCAACTCATGATGCATTGAACATCCTTTTATTGAATTCTTGTTTAAATTTACATTTACTTTTTTTTTATAATAATTAAGTAAAATTCATATTAATTTTTTAGTTAGAAAAATGATAAAATGTTACCCACTTTGCCATCTCTGAACTTTTTTTTGACATAATCCATGATTTACACAAACAAAATGCCTGTTGTTGTTCTAATGTTGTATTTGTTGTAGACTTGCATATACTTGATATAGATATACTTTGGTCCAGATTAAACGATGTCTACCACCAGCTGTCATTTTTGGTTTGAGAGTTTCATTTTTAAAAAGAATTCCTCCACCGTATTGCTCCACCGTAAATCGGATTTGCTTAAAGTATCAAAATATATATGAACACAGACAAAATGTAATGAAAGATGACCATATACCATTCGTGGCTAGTCAACACGAAACCTTAATACACTCTCAATCATTCCCAAAAGTTTTTCACCAACTTTGCATAATTAAAAAAAAAACAATTTTGAACACTATATTTCGTTTTAGGTGAGATTTCCTTAAACCAAAAATTTGTATCCTTTTTTTTTTTACTTGGTTAATTTTGATGAAAAATTGACATCACAATTTTGTCACGAGATTGTGAAAAATTTTTGTTTTTAATAAATGACTAATTATTGTTTTTCTAATTGTCTTTAACTTTCAATATCCAAAGATTAACAAATGAAATAAAAGTTTTTTCTTGTTGAATTTACAACATAAAATAAGTGTTTAGGAGAAGAGGTTTGTCTTGTTGTGTTGTTGTCGTAATTAATTGTCCACAAAACACGTATTTACCCAAACAAATCATGCTTAAGTGCTAAAAAATATTGATGCAAATCTTTATGTATGTCAACAAATGTAAGTGTGTTTGGGATGGTACCCATAAATGCGAGGGGAGAAAATTGAATTCTCATATAATCAGAGTCGCATTTAACAACAAAAACCATGCAACATGTAATGATTCAAATGTAGACTTAAGTTTTATTAACTTAATAAGTCCTCGTCCAAACAATGAATTTTTTTCTGCTCAATTCTTTATTTTGTGGATGAGAATGAAGAGATGAACGGAAAGAGGTTCAAAGTTCTAAAAATTAATGTTGCCATGGAAAAACGAAGTTTATAAACAAAATTATGTATAAAGTAATTTTGCCAAATCTTACATACACTTTACCAGAATATGGCAGAATATGTACATACATGACTCTTTTATACAATGCAAAAATTTGCGAAAAATTTGAATTGTTTATTTTCTCTGCACTGTCTTTCATTTAACCCTTTCGGGACGGAGTTTTATTTTGCAAACCAAATTATGTATGGTAAAATTTTTTTCATATTCTAAAAGGTATGATAAAAGTATTATGTTCTCCATACTTAAAAATTTTAAATTCGTCCTTTTATCCTGGGACATATAATCCCAACAAGTGTTTTCATCGGGCATAAAATCACAATCAGTGTTCTCGAAGAGCGATTCGAAATTAAAAAGACAACTAAAATATATATTTTATTAGATTGAGATAAAAGTTTACATTTATTTTTAACATTTTAGGAATGTAATTAGGTATTTATTTGTGGAATGGCCCAAAACACTTTTAACATAAGGCGTTGTTACAATCTGAGCATATCATCTTTGTTCGCTTTTCTATGCCAAGTGAAGAACAGCGGACACAGCGACAACGCTTCTCTTGCTGTACTGGCAAGTGGTCTCCAATATTGATGCTATCCGTTTTTGGACGTTTGGCAGTTCTACCTCCCTGGCGATTGCGTTGAAAATAAAGAAAAAAGACAGTTTGAAAATTGCTGCGACGTATTATCCCAGTAGTCCCGAAAGGGTTAAGAATCTATTGAAATAAGTAAAAGCGCGAAAAGCCAGACCGAGCTTTCACTGAAAGGAATATTCTAACATTTGGTTTTCAGCTTCGCTTATACAATTGTAATACAAACTTCTGAGAATACAATATTCGGTTATGCCGAATATTATGTATCCTTTACCATATATGCAGAAAAACAAATTCTTTCTTACCATTAAGTTTTTCTGTTCAAAAAAACAGTCAAAAATTTTAAGTTTTGCTTGGCATGGTTGTCAGATTATCCCCAAATCGATTTTCGATTTTGCTAATCAACAGTTAAATTTTATTTAAAAATAAGTAGTTGAAATTGTTTTTTGGGGAATTGTGGGGATAAAATTTATCTAATTTGGGGATACCACTCGAAAAAATATGGCAACCCTGTTGCATAGGGTTGTTTTCCCATAAACTTTTGTTTGTACTTTTAGTACTTAGTAAAGACAACGACACATACAAATACAAACGAAAGTTGAACCAGTAAGAGCGCTATATTCGGTTATTCCGAATCTTATACACTTTTCACCATATATGTGAATCTAGTTTAATGAAGTAACTCCAATCAAAAAAAAAACAAATTTTGGGGTGATAGAGAATTAAAATATAAGAAAGACAATTAAGTATTATATATAATTTTACATAAAAATGTCTTCGGTTCCTAATGGGTTAAGCTTTATTAACAAAGTTTAGCATTTCCTTGAAAGCATTTCCTTAAAAAAATATGGTGCACAATTGTACTTATCTATGAAAAGCTTAGAGGCCCATATTTCGGAAAATATGTCCGAGCGCTAATTTTCTGACTTGATGTTTTTCATATTTTTAAATTTTCTATCGCCCCATATTTTTGTTTTTTTGATTAGAGTTTAGTAAATTAAACTACATTTGTTCTAAATGATTTGGAAAAATTGCTGATTTTCAATAGAAAAATTTTCGAAACTAAGTCTGATCGATTGGCGTATTAAAATTTTCTCTAGCTCAACTAGTGCCTTGGCAAAGTTGATTTAAGACCAAACACAGACGGATAGACGGGCATCGCTTAATCGTCTTCGCTATGCAAAAGAACTCAGAATATATATACTTTGTGAGTGGGAAATGGATATTGTTGAAATTACAAACGGAACGACAAACTTTTTCACCCCCCCCCCCCTTTTTCCACCTTTTGTGAAGTGTATAACAATTACTCGAAAGTGCGGTTTCTTAGAAAACTTTTAAACTGTCGATAGTTTTAAGTTATTTTTTAGGCATTTTCTATTTTAAATAAATTAAAATTTAAAATTTTTATCACACGTACAATTTTTTTGAAAAATTTCAAATTTTTGGTGAAATTTTCGCTAAAGTATATATTTTGGGTGAAATTTTATTCATTTAGTAAAATTTCAATTTTTTCTAAATTATAGTTTTTTTGCCTAATTTTCGGTTTTTTTTTTGAGAGTATTTTTTTTGCAAAAACATTTTTTTAGCAAAAAAAATTAAATATAATAGGAGGGCTGCTATACATATTTCTGGTCTGGCAACACTGAGTGCTGCCAAGTGCAATCTGACATTTCCGTTGGAAAGTTTGTCATTTTTAAGCATAATCGTACTCAAAACGTTTTGACGTACGACCATTATTTGTGTTGTTTACAGGGACTTGAAAAAATTAATATAGAAAAAAAATGGAATTAACTCGTGAACATTTTCGTGCCATCATTTTTCACAACTTTCGACGTGGATTATCACGACAAGAGTACATTGATGAACTTAAATCTTTGTATGGCGATGAAGCACCATCCTATAGCACTGTGAAAAATTGGTATAATGAATTTATTCGTGGCCGAAGCTCGCTCAAAGATGAATTCCGTGAAGGTCGACCAAAGACGGCTGTTGTGCCAGAGAACATTGATGCCGTGGGTGAACTCATAATGCAAGATCTACATGCGACATACCGAGAGATAGAGACATCCTTGAACATTTCTTCCACCATCATACATTCGATACTGCATGAAAACCTGGCCGTAAAAAAGGTTTGTTCTCGTTGGATCCCGCACAATTTGAAAGTCGCTCAAAAAAAGGCTCGTATCGATTGGTGCAAAGAAATGTTGCAAAAATACGATTGCGGTGCTACAAAAGACGTTTATAAGATCGTCACAGGTGACGAATCATGGATCTATGCGTATGAGCCCGAAACGAAACAACTATCGACCGTGTGGGTCTTCAAAGACGAGCAAAATCCAACGAAAGTTGTTCGTGGAAGAAGCACTTCGAAGCAAATGGTCACCTGTTTCTTTGGCAAAACTGGTCATGTGGCGACTGTTCCGCTTGAGCAACGTAGGACGGTCACTTCTGAGTGGTACACTACAATTTGTTTGCCTGAAGTCATCGGAGAAATTCGAAAAACCAACAAGAGAAGACGAATCATTGTTCACTATGACAATGCGAGCTCTCACACATCGGCTCAAACCAGAGCGTTTTTGAAAGGCCAAAACGTCGAATTAATGCGTCAGCCCTGACTCGGCACCTAATGACTTCTTCTTGTTTCCGCACATCAAGAAAAAAATGCGTGGTCAACGATTTTCATCGCTAGAAGAAGCTGTTGAAGTGCTCAAAAACCATGTTTTAGAGGTGTCTCAATTGGAGTAGAAAAAGTGCTTCGACAACTGGTTTGAGCGCATGCAAAAGTGTATAAATCACGCTGGAGAATACTTTGGAAAACAATAAAACCATTTTTGATTATAAATATTCGCATTTTCACTATTAGGCCAGAAATATATAGAGCAGCCCTCGTAAGTCCATATTCAGTAAAAATAAATTATCTTTGTAATGTTTTTTATGACAAAGTTTTCATACAAATTTGTCCTAAAATGAATTTTTTTATTAAACATAGAATGAGTTCCAAAACGTCATTTGCAATGCAACTTAACAAAGTCATGCATTCCTAAACGCAACCGTGTAAAAATGTACAATGTTACACATCTCTAAATGTATAATAAAAGTTATCGATACTCAAACAAAAGCAGACTGTGTATCACTAATTTTGTTACTGCTTTGATATTTTGCGCAAAATAAATTACAAACACATCAATCATGGCGGAAGAAAAGTAAGAAAATTTTCTTTTCAATTTCATTATTATTTATATTGAATTTATTTAGTGGAGGCAGCTGTTGTTAACAACACGTTTGCAAAATGAAAGCGATTTTGCCTCTAAAAAAAGAAAAGAATTGTTTTATAGGAAAAGGTGCTCCGTGAAATTAAAACTATTGACCCAGACTTTCCATTCAGCCGCGATGAAGTTATGCGCAAGTATTTAAACTTCATGGTGACATACAAGCGAATAAAAAAAAAGAAACTGCACATCTGGAGAGTCGGCGACTTCATGGGAGTTTTTTGATAAAATGGATGAAGTGTATGGCACTCGTAGCGATGTAACAGTTCCTGAAAATACGCTAGACTACACTTTCGAATCTTTGTTATCTGATAGTAATATTTCAGCACCCACTTCTGATCTTCTAAAAAGTCCAGAAGAACCTTCGCGTAAACGAGCAAGAAATGAGAGTGATGCTGACAAGGAGATAATGAACCAGTTCCTGGAGTGTGAAAAGCAGAAACTATGTGTTGAGAAAACAAAAATTGAAGAGATCAGAAAGTTGCGTGAAGTTTTAAGTCGAAATGGTTGCAAATAATGTGTGGCTAATTTAAATCTCATTTGAACTGAATTTAATTTTTATTTTCCCGAAGTCGAACTCTGTGCCTTATTTTAATCTAATGTGAATTTAATTTTTATTTTTCCGGTTACTTTCTTATTTAATGAAGATTACAAATGAAGTCATTTTTTAATATAATGTTATGAAGTATGAAACATGACATAATAACATATTTAATTAGTTTAAAATTAGTCATCTCCAAATAATTTAAAATTCGAAATTTTTCTTCCAAATGCCAAAAGCTTGTTTTAAAAATTCTTGTATTTGTTCCCTGGTTAAAAATCCATTGTCTTCGTAAGGTACCATCAAAAAAGATTCCAATGGATAAGCTACGTCACCGAGTGACACTCTGGTGGAAATCTTATCACTCTGTTTACAATTGCTCTCCTAAGCGGGCAGTTCCTCCCGATACTGGCATCGTGTCAACGACCGGGATAGCCAACGAAAACATCCGTAAATTGCATTTCGCTGTTTACAGCGGCCTAAAAGCAATCATGATATAAAAATAATTTAAAAAATCAGTTGTTTGCATACCTGTACCACCACAGAATACGAGTACGTTCCCTTCCGATTGTAAAAGCTGATACTGTCTTTTTGGTTGCATTATACGAATATGTGTACCGTCTATGCAACCCAGTACGAAAGGAAAAGGATGTGAACGGCTCGATTCAAGCCCTTGCATAGTTCTTTCTTGCTCAATTCGGTAGCAGGAAATTTAATTACTTTACCCTTTAATTTATTAATAAGTAGAATTATTTTGACAAAAGCCCTAGGCATACTACGACCAAAGTTGAAACGGTCACTGATTTCACGAAAGCTATTTTGATTACCGAGTTTTCAAACCTTAACATAAAGCGATTCTTTTAGCCCAATTCCAGGACGTTCCGTTGCAGCAGTTCTCCATAAGGGTTGTAGCATTTTGTACAGTTTCTGGAATTAAAATTTTTGAGCTGGAACACAAATTGAGAATTATTGCTCACCTTGAATGTTGAAATTTCCATACGAAAATGGATATAGAAAATGTCATCCGGCATTTCTCCAATGGTTTCAATAAATTGTTTACATTTTGGCACACGTCTCTGTGGTTTTTTTCTTTATAATTGTATATAAGGCAAGAGTGCGTTTGTTTTTTTTTTTACTCTTTATGTATTTTTGTAAAATTTTATTATTGCTTTCAGGTGTTTCGTCCAATAATCCCATCAAGTTTTCAAAGATTATTGTTGACATCGCCAACAGTGTTTCTAAATGCAAAAAATTTGCAAAGTTTTTTTTTACAAAGCAAACAACATAGTTGGTTACTTTGTATTAAAACAGTAGCAAAACCGCATCACTGCAATGTGTTTTGACGATTTGGAACTCACCCATACTATATATAAATTTCGGTATCTTATGAATACGGCAGTAAAAAAATATTTCAAACACCTAGTAATTTATAGCTTTTTCTAAAATTTAGATTTTCAACACAGCAAAGCTAAATCCAATACAACAATAACCAACAAACAAAAAAAGCTCAACTAAATCTGAAGAACGTACGGAAAACAGAGGCGCTCGCCTTTTTTTATAGACCGATGTTGCTAAATTTCAATAACACATTTTTTTCCAAACTATATCTAAAAGAATGGTCATAAATTGACTGCAGCTCGTCTGGGGACATAGCAAAAGTGATTTCATCCCAATTATAGACATAAATCGCTAAAGCTACTCCAATATGTAAAAGGAACAAGAATATATACTTTATGGAATCGGAAATAAATGTTATAGAACTTACAAGTACAATGACAAACTTATAAATAACATTCAGGATTAAAATCGAAATCAACGGAAGTTTATTATTTATAGCAGTAGAATGTTGCCGAAAACATTGTTCGCCTGTGTGAACACGAATAAAAAAAGAGAACGTTTGCCCGTCTAAACTCAGACATTCCCTGATATTTAATTACTCTCAGCAAATTATGAAATTTTATTATTATACCAAACAAATTATGAAAGAAATTTTGTTCTACAACGAGAACACGATAAACAAACTCCAGTCACGGAAAACAAACTCTAGCGAGAACTTTTGGGATACATTGCATCATAAATATTTGTAAAGATTTAAAAAAAAAAAAAATTAGTCAATAATTGTGTGAGGAAAATCAAAATCCTTATAAATTGTAAGAAGTTGTTGTTAGTTTTATATTATCAATTAAAATCAATTTTCTCAACTCTACTGTAACAGTAAATCCCGGGAGCAAGCATTGTATATTTCTAATATAAATAATTTTTTTTTAATTTGTCTAATTTGTATATTGATAAGCAAGTTGCATACTCAAAATAATTTCATGCTATTAAAATAATACGATATAGTTTTAAGTTTTCCTCTTACACTTAATGTTAGTATTAATAATTTTATGAAAAAAAGAAGACTCAATAAAATATATTTTAATTCAAAATTCAATTTTCTCAATTTCAATCGACCGCAAAAAAGCTGGATTGGCTTTGTTAGCATACCTTTCGGCGCAAATAATATCTTTATCAATTTGCCTATGGTAACTCTTCGTATGCAGTTGCCATATGAACGTTATTTTATTAATATATGGCATGAAATATGTAATGAAGAACTGCATTATCATTTGCACTGCATGTGTTTTTATTCCATGTTAACAGTCATTAGTGTTGCCAGCTTTTTTTTTTCATGCATTCACGCCAAGTGGCTTGTCGAATTTCGCTAAATAGGTAATATGTATTATAAATAAAAAGTGTGTAATTGGGATCTTCAAATCAAAGAGTTGCAACATACGGAAAAGGCTAAATTATTTAAAAAAAATTTATACAATTATAGTATGCAGTTTTCAATGAAAATAAACAAGAAAAAAAAGAATTCACATTACTTGGGTGTCAGGCGATCAAGTTTTCATTCAAATTTTAAAATTTCTCCCAAATTTTTTTTTTTTTTTTATTTTTAATTATACACTCACACTTTATCAATTTGCTGAGAATTTGCTTTCAAGTTTTCGTTCAATTGAGTGTTTCAAATTAAATTCAAGAAAGCAGTTGATTGAAGTTTTTCCCTCCAAATAAATTTTATTTGTTTTCTTGACGACATCTTGCTTAAAAGCTTGCTTTTAAATTACGTGCAGCCTACGTCAAAGTTTTCAATTTTTGTGAATTTTGACAAGCAGTATGTGTGTATTACTTGAAAGAGAATTGAACAAAAACTTGACGGTGTGACTGCACTGTCTTTTGAGTTACAAAAAACCACATATGTTTTTACTTCTTTTACCTTTGTAAATATTCAAATTTTATTAATTCTTTTGTTTAGAGAGAGTTAAAAATACAACAATAAATACAGATACATACATTTAAAGATGAATACATTTTGTTTAGTTTATGAAAAAAATATATATGTATGTAATCATTTACAACAGTTTTTTAAAGGAATAACTTTTAAAAATCAAAGTATCCTGGAATAATTTTAAGAAAATACACATTTGTCTATATAGAAAATATATCCCTTTTTGTTTTTTGTTTTTTAATAACATTAATAAAATTTTCTAATTAAATATACATACATATAAAGAGTATTTAACGAATAAAAAAGTAGAACAAATATATCAAATGAAAAACCGAACAAACATCGAAAAATTTTGTAAAATCTTTGCTTCTATTTAACGTCATGTTTAAAATATTTTCGAATTTAAGGTACATTTAATCAAAGGACTCTGATTTAAGATATATAGAGTGAGTTGTTTTTTAAATAATTACTGAGGCTAAATGATTTTTTGTTTTTTAATAAGTACATATATCAATGCAAAAAGTATATTAATTAAAGAAATTTTATATATAAAAAATATAGTAAATGGTGCCATGAACAATGGTTTTCTTTCTATCCTAAATATTAAAGTTAGCTGTTTTGTAATTGAATAAATTTAAATGATTTTGTTCCTATTAAAATTTTGTATATGTTTTAGAAAAAGTGTTATCTGTTGTTTTTGATCTTTTTTTATTATTATTCTAACAGCAAGAAGTAAACTTAATTAAAAAAAATAATTATTCGAACAATTGCTTCAAATGTTTTCCTAAAATGTAAATGACATTCGTAAGTAAAATATTCTTAGTTTGATTTGTTTACTTATTTAGTTAATTGTACCTTTTTAAATTTGCCATTTAGTAACCATTGCCTACCAATAGTCAGTGTCACATAAATGATGGTGATGACTTTCTTGAACGTGAGCGGGGTTTAGATGGACTTTTAAGGCTGTGTCTGGAAGTGCTGCGTGGTTTAAAGCCACCTGAGTCTGTCCAGGGCTCTGCTACGCGACCGTACCAATGTATCAAATCCATAACTTCAAGCTAAAATTAAATTATAATACATAAAATAATGAATTTCGCCTTCTGAAAATCTTTATACGATATTTTTATATATATATATTTTTTTACCTGCAATGGTCTCGATAGTTCTTTAAACATGGCGGCCTTTGTTAGATGTGAATTTTGTGATAAAAATGAAAGACACTTCGATTTCAACGCCGATGCCATATAATGATCCGCTATACCCAAGAGACACAAAACTGAATGTTCATCTATTTGCGAATTTAAAGTATTTTCACACAATTCCTAAACAAAAATATTCAAATCGAAAATTAATATCAATTTATGCTTATAAAGGATGTCCGAAAATAAAACTAGAAACAGCTCATTCTCTCCCATAAACTATATTCAAAAACTGATGAGAGTTTGATCGCTGTGCAAGTTTTTTTATCAAATACCCTCCGTACTGAAAAAAAGTTGCATTACAATTTTTGTGTAAAACCATTTTACAATACGAAATTGTTCATGAAACTAGTTTCATGATATTCTTATTTATACACAATGGCTTGAAATCTGAGGGAATGTTTGTGTACATTCGCTTCATACCTTTTGTTGTTTGTGTGTAATGAATATCAATTTAAAAGCGAAATGTACAAATTCCGGTGCCATGAAAAATTTTATCGAAAAGGGACGCGATTAAACTCACTAAAACTTTGGAAGAGAGTTGAAAAAATGGTATGAAAATAAACGTTGTGTAAATCTGGACTTAAAGTTTAAAAAATACTTTAATTAAAGAAACTGTAGTGCTTTTGCATTTAAACTTTATTTCTTAATGTTTCCGAAAAGCAAAAAAAATATCAATTTGAGTTCATTTCAAAGTTTTGTCAGAAAATTTCAAATAAATTTTGGTAAGAGTATGTGTTTGAGATTAGTGAATTTGAAAAAGGTTAAATTTACACTTTTTTAGAAATGGTTTAAGTTTTCGGAAAATTTATCGAAAAATTAAATGCAAAAAGTCTAAGTTGATACTTGAAGAATAATATAGGGGGACTGGTGAAAAGTTGTCAACACTGCTATCAATTTAATGGAAAGCCTGACCAGTTTATTATGAGTAGGGCTTCGTAGGTGTCTAAAACGACAATAAGCGGAGTTCTAAAAATGTTTAAAACAATCACCAGATATAAGCTTATGACAACACTTAAACGTCTACATAGTCACAGGTTTGCTTGTCTGGAGTTTGCGGGAAAAAAGAAGAGTTTCCAAACAAATCATAAGAGGAAAATTTTCATGAATTTTGATCTTTTTCGGTCAATATTTCGCTTCTCCTTTGTGTAGCATCATCCTGAGATGAAAAAATAAAAGATAAAGACCTTGTGCTTGATAAATAAATTAAAATCTAATTAATTAAAAGGTAAAATAAAACACTATGATCTTTTCGGTTTTAATTTTATTTTTTTCTTATTAATTTGGTAAGCTTTTCCCTGGAGGAATAATTCGATCTCGTTAGTCCAGATGCTTTCAGTTGCTATTGGATAGATTTACCGAAGGTCTAAAATATTTCTTAAAATAAATTTTTGGCGGCTATTCCTTAATAGTGATTGTGGCTTGGCATTTCCTATTTGTCTGTTGAATTCTGTGGAATACATCGGTATCTTGGAAGAACAATTGATCCCATTTTAGGGAATGATTTTTAACAAAAGAACGCCTCAGTTCATAAGAGTAGAAAAACTCATGAGTGGTTCCGGTCTAAAAATTTTATGACTATGGACTGGTCTGCTTGTTATCCTTGGTTCGCTAAGTAAACCGTCAGTTCCAAAATGTGTTAAAGCGACTATCGATGAATGCCGGGAATCAATAAAAAAAAAATGTCAAACCAAAATGGTATCACATGCGGAACTTTTAAACTTATAAAAAACGAAGGAGACCCTATTTAATGTAATTTTTTTTTAATTAGGATTATATTTGACCATAATGACCATGCACAATCACGATAGTTTCTTGATCAAATAATGGAACATCAAAACTTCAAATGGGGTATTGAACACCATCATTAAAATGGGTGTTAATTTTTCAAGTAAGTCGACCTTAAGCGCTGTAGTTTATAAACCGACTTAAAAAAAGAGGTTATCAATACGAATAAATTTGTCTTTTTTTATGTATGGGCTCGCTCTCAAATTCAGTCATTTCTGATGCTTAAAAATTCATCCCATTTCATAATCTTAAAAATTAAAGGGTGCCCCCATACAACATACAAGTTTTTTACGTGTATTATGAACCGTAAAGGGCACCACTTTAAAATTTAAAAAAACTGCGAATTGCAACGCTTGGACAGAATGTCGTTTGCTATGACCGTTTTAGCAAGAAGTATTAATATTCCAAATTTTAAATTAAAGGGTGCCCCAATAGTTCGTTTAATTTGGAGTACATGGCCATACTTTTAAAAAATTGTAGACAAACGCCTTAAATTTACAAAGAACCTGTATTGGTAACTCCGCTAAACAACAAGTATAAAATTTGGATTAGATATTAAAAGGTGTGACTACACGTTTAAACGTGTACGTCTACTATAACAAGTTTATAATTTGTCATTAGAAATTAGAGGGTGTTGCTAAAATTAATGTAATTTGACCTATACGGCGGTATTTTTTGAATTGTTGTATACAAAAACTTGAAAATTAGACTTTGTTTGAAAAAATAAGAAAGATCTGTAGTGCCAAGTCCACTATAACAAGAATAAAGTTTGGAGATGGAATATAAGGGAGTCCCAATAGTTAATTTAATGTATGTGGCCATGCTTTTGAACCCTTATAGACAGGCAGATGAAATCTGTTTTGATGTCGGTTTTTTTCGCAAGAATTTTCACTATTAAAAAGCTGCTTTTTTTGCAAAAAAGGGTCGTTAGGCTCAATTTATTTTTTATTTTATTTTTTTTTTTTTTTTTTGCAGGGTTGAATAATATTTGTGGGAACGATGTGTGCGATTTGTCATACAAGATGCAAAAATTTTAATTACTTCTTAAGTATCACTAATTTTAAATTACACTTATCTGTGAGTTGATGTAACAGAATCAAAGCTAAACCTCGGATGAAAAAAATTTTGTGTACAATTTAGTTTCTATTTAGCATAAATTTTGCTACTTTCTGTATAAAACATTTTGTTCAAACGCACCTTTAAGTCATCTACAGAATATTTGTCAGCTAATAGCATTAATTCGCATATGTGTTCAGCACCAACAGTTTTATCGATTGGAGCACCATATAAAAACAATAATAAACGGCGAAAAATAACTGGTGAAGTGTCGTTTATAATTATTTTTCTGAAAACATTAAAATATTATTGTAAATATTTTTTAAAGGTGTATAGAAGAATACCTTGTCAAACTTTCTTGCATGCCTGACATCAGGGCCTTTTTAAACCATTCACATCGTGATGACACTATAACACGATGTGCTCGAAATGTATGCACTTGTATAGGAGCCTTAAGCGCTTCCATGCTTTGTATATCCAGAGTATTTTTCTTGATTGTATCACTCCCAGATGTTGTTAACGAGGGGTTGTAAAATGTGTGCACTTCAAATTCCATATCGGCCAACTGGCCGGAGTGTAAAAGACGTAAAGCATTTTTTGATAAATTACTATTCACAGTTATCGGAGGTTCACACAAGTGACGTATGAGATTAAGCTGAAAAAAATAATAATAGTGTATTTATATAATTTTATATTTTTTTCTTTTGTGACCAACCTTAACATTTTTATAGTCATAATTATGTTGCCGTTCCATTACTAAGGGATCTAAGCTCAATTCAAATGGATCATTTTTTTGCAATGATTTCAATTCACTTTCTAAAATGTTAGAGGGCTCTAGCAAATCTAAATCGATAAGCGTTTGAGTAAATTCCTGTTTTTGCACTAGTTTACAGATCTGTAGTAAAAACTTATTTGATATTTAATACCCTCATTATACTTTTAATTGGTTAATAAATTTTACCTGACTCATGGCATCCTTTAAAGCAGATTTGTGATCGAATATTTTTACTATGACACCATTCTGAAAATTATTATTAAAAAATATAAATTTATAAAGGGTTAAACGGGAAAATTTATTTAAAAATAAGAAAAGAGTTCTTTTTTTAAAGGAGCTAAAAAGAAAATTTTCGCGTCAGCGGTAATCAAAAAGAGCTAAAAATTGCGCGAAAAGAGAGTTGGTAGAATAAATTCCCCTTTACAAGGGCTGCTCTATATATTTCTGGCCTAATAGTGAAAATGCGAATATTTATAATCAAAAATGGTTTAATTGTTTTTCAAAGTATTCTCCAGCATGATTTATACACTTTTGCATGCGCTCAAACCAGTTGTCGAAGCCCTTTTTCCACTCCGATTGGGACACCTCTAAAACATGGTTTTCGAACACTTCAACAGCTTCTTCTGGCGACGAAAATCGTTGACCACGCATTTTTTTCTTGATGTGCGGAAACAAGAAGAAGTCATTAGGTGCCAAGTCAGGGCTGTACGGCGGATGACCCATTAATTCGACGTTTTGGCCGATCAAAAACGCTCTGGTTTGAGCCGATGTGTGAGAGCTCACATTGTCATGGTGAACAATGATTCGTCTTCTCTTGTTGGTTTTTCGAATTTCTCCGATGACTTCAGGCAAACAAATTGTAGTGTACCACTCAGAAGTGACCGTCCTATGTTGCTCAAGCGGAACAGTCGCAATATGACCAGTTTTGCCGAAGAAACAGGCGACCATTTGCTTAGAAGTGCTTCTTCCACTAACAACTTTCGTTGGGTTTTGCTCGTCTTTGAAGACCCACACGGTCGATTGTTGTTTCGTTTCGTCACCTGTGACGATCTTATAAACGTCTTTTGAAGCACCGCAATCGAATTTTTGCAACATTTCTTTGCACCAATCGACACGAGCCTTTTTTGAGCGACTTTCAAATTGTGCGGGATCCAACAAGAACAAACCTTTTTTACGGCCAGATGTTCATGCAGTATCGAATGTATGCTGGTGGAAGAAATGTTCAAGGATGTCTCTATCTCTCGGTATGTCGCATGTCGATCTTGCATTATGAGTTCACGTACGGCATCAATGTTCTCTGGCACAACAGCCGTTTTTAGACGACCTTCACGGAATTCGTCTTTGAGCGAGCTTCGGCTACGATTAAATTCATTTCACCAATTTTTCACAGTGCTATAGGATGGTGCTTCATCGCCATACAAAGATTTAAGTTGTTCAATGCACCCTTGTCGTGATAATCCACGTCGAAAGTTGTGAAAAATGATGGCACGAAAATGTTCACGAGTTAATTCCATTTTTTCTATATTAATTTTTTCAAGTCACTGTTAACAACACAAATAATGGTCGTACGTCAAAACGTTTTGAGTACGATTATGCTTAAAAATGACAAACAGACAAAATATATATAGCAGCCCTCGTAAACATGAATAGGGAAAAATAGAGATTTTTTCGTGCTTAATTAACAAGGTGCTCTTTTTTTTTATCGCCTACAATTTTTTTAAGGAGTATGGAAATAACTAAGTGGTCCCATTAGTGTATTTGGCTATAGTTCGTCAACGCTTATTTATCGAATTTAGATGGAAAAACACAAAAATTAATTAATTCAAATTCAAATTAATTTATTCTTGCACATCGTAGATAAAACTATTAAAAGTATGGAGAGGTAGAAAACATGAATGGTGCAGACTAAAAAAAATTTAATTAAAAACTTGCTACTGATGTTCAATGTCACTCCACACGAAGCGATTAGTAATCTTCAACAGAAATGTTACTCAATCAAGTAATCCGGTATTAAATACCATTAATTCTTGATGTCGCTGCAAAATTTTGAATGCGAAAGCAAGTGATATAGAAACTATTAATAAAGAAAAAAGAAAGAAGAAAGAAGGAGTTAAACGAAAAATAATTAATGGAGAAAATTATTCTTGGCCTACTATCATTGTCATTTTTTCTGACTTCAAGCCTTATTATAACGGATTTCATCTTAAGTAGTATACCTTTATTGAGAAAGTTAAAACAATAATTGCAAACCTTTCACCAGGAAAAAGTTGTGCTTATGAAATTTATCATAATGTATTTTTACATTATTGCAGTTTCATTTCACCAGTTAACCCTGATGCCCACAGAAACTAAAACAACATCAGTAAAACCATATCTTCCCATTATTGACTAAATGTTTTACCACTTATTGCATAACTAAATTTTCAGTTTTTTATTAGAAAATGATTTTCAGTATGGCTTTTGAAAGGGCTGTGGCACTGATAAGCCTACTGTAAGGAGGAGAGTTTTAACGCTGTGGCAGCCATATTTTATAATTTTACGAAAGTGTTTGATTTTATAGATCATAACATATTCTTGGAAAAGCTTAAATACTATGGTACTCATGGGAATCCATTTTCGCTTTTAAAGAGCTATTTATCTGATAGGAGACAATTCGTTCAAGTTAAGGAAAAATTAAGTAATTTAAAAGCTGTCGAATATGTTGTACTATAGGGAAGTGTTTGGGTACTTTGTTCTTTTCTTTGTACATTAATGATTTAATAAATCAAAAATATAATGAAGCTGATAATATTAGTATATTTTATCATTACAAGCACGACAACTGTATCGAAACTCTATATGGAGAAGGATGCTTTAATAATTTCAAAATATGTTCGCATAAACAAACAATTTTTTATTCCAGTTAAAACTTACAATTTGAGATGTTGCCAATTTAAAACAAAACTTAAATTCCTTCCAGCCCAATTTCTCCTCCAAACGATCAGCTAGATTTTCCATAATCAATATATAAGTAGGCATATCGATAATTAATTGTTCCAAATTTTGAATAATGGTGCTGCGCTTACTTAAGAAATCCATATCACAATAAGTGGTTCTAAAGAGATAAAAAGTTTTATTATAAATTAAATTTATTATTTAAATAAAAGTAAATACTTTTTATCTCTTATTATATCCAATGCAGCTGATATGCGTCCATAAATATCACGCATTTTTCTAACTTCATACATGTATAAAACAAATTTTAAATCGTTTTCGGCACTCAGTAAACGTTGCTTATCCGATGGATTATCATAAAGTGTAAGACCTATTGGTGGACCTCTTCTGGGTCGAGGCGATAGGGGTGGCTGACTAAATAATGTGCCAACAGTATTTTCATTCATGGCATTGTTGGCGGTAATGAAGGTATTATTTTGTATTTGCATAGCTACAGCATCATCGGTAGCATACTTTAAGGATAAATCTAAATGTGAGCATTTCAAGTCCTTTAAATTAAAACAAAATTTTAATATTTAAGATTATTTGACTTAACTGAAATTTTCTACTTACTTTACACATTTTCTCTAAAGAATTTTTAATTTCCTCTATCACGCTACTTAAAATCAATAAAGTGGTTTCAATCTACATAAATATAAAAACAAAAATAATGAAATAATATTCTAAATCATTAAATTCAAATCGATTTACCTCAGGTACTAAGTAATTAGCTAATTCATCTTTTTCATCAGGTGTTAGACTTAAGAATACATTTAATATATTGCGCAAGAGTTGATGCAGTTGCGACATAAATATGGGTATACGTGTGCGTACATATTTAATTATTTCATTCTTTTGATAACGTGCTATATCGGCGGCATCCTTAATAAATATATTGCAAAATTGTAAGATTTTGGCACATCCTGCAGTACACAAAAAAGAAGTTAAAGTATTTCGAACCCCTGTTTATCTTCGCTTCATACACACTCGGGCAGATAATTAGAACCACACCAAAATTTGTTTTTATAGTAGGCCATGTATTTTTCCCTAGCGGAAAAGTCAATCCTAAATATTTTCAATTATATATAGGTCGGGAAAATATGGTTTCTAATGAGAAGTCGAAGGTAAGAAATTAGTTGATATTTCTATGGCATTATACATGGGAGAAGAAACTACGGAATCGGTCCAAAAATACCACTTACTTTAGAGAAAGCTAATTTTTGCAGACTGTTGCAAGTTTCTCCTGTCATTCTTGAACTTTGAAATTCTCAACCACCATAACTTTATTCTCTTCACTGCAATAGCAATTTAAAAATGGACTGCCTTCCCTCGTACCGCGATAATAATAATCGTTGCCATCTGCGCCATCCAAATTAATTTACTTTTCGCCACTAAAAACCACAGAGCTTGAAATAGACTTTTTTCCGTTAATATACTTGCCACGATACCGGCTTGAGAGGAGTTTGATGCAACTCGCATGATTTTTCTTTTTAATTTCTAAACAACTTAACTAAAGAAAATTATTTACAACTGTCTGCGGACGATTTCCAAAGAAAACAATAAAAACTAGACACCAGCAGTATTTAATGCAGCATTTTTTGGATCGCCACATCCGTCATCAGCATTCTTTGCATCCATCTATGTACACAGTCTAAGGTGTACAGTGTTAATATCAACTATTTAATAATTCACTATTGTAACTTAAAATATGAGGGATATTCATAATCAAACAATATTAATTTGTTTGGACAGAACCCACAGGCATCTCAGCGCTTTTTTTATTTTTTCTGTGCAATTCGTTACACACAGAAAATACTGCATTACATAAAATTTTTCCAATTTTCTTTGGAAAGCCTCCTTAGACATTTGTAAATAAATTGTCTTTCTTAAAAATTTTTTTAACAATTAAAAAAAAATTAACTTAAGAGCAAAAATACAACCTTACGGTTGCAGAGATGGATTCCGCATGTCAGAGAAAAATACAAATAAAATGAGATACGGCGACAGATGCGGATTTTGTTGCCATTTTTTATTAGTATTTGTTTGCTATTTTTTATTCCTTTTTTTAAATATATTCAAAAAAATTTATACCATGTATATAACCAATAAATTAAAAATTTTTAAAATTATTGTTGTTTTTCAACGATTTTTAATATTTCTTTATCTTCTTTTTTCCTAGTCATTTACAAAAAATATTAACATATTGCATTTTTGTTAGAAAATCAATAAAACTGGCAACATGCTGAAAGAGCAAAAAAATCATAATTGAGAGCTTGAGAGAAAACGCAGTCATATTAAAATAGGTTCTAATTTCATGCGGACTCGTTGAGCGTTTTATATTATCAAAAATTCATATAAAAGAAAAAGAAACTATTGAATCCGCAACCATGAGGTTGTATTTCTACTCTGAGTCAATATAAATTAATTAATTTGAATGAATAAAAATCAAATTTTTTGGCTTTACTTCATTTATTTTAATTTCTAAAAATCTTTTTAGAAAAAAATTATTTTACGAATGTATGATGACGTTTTCCAAAGAAAATAAGAGAAATTAGACGTCAGCAGAAAGTAATGCTGCACTTTCTGGACCGCTACATCCTTCATCATCCTGCATCTATCTTATCTTAGTTGTGTAATTGTAAACATCATCTATTTAACCAAGTAACTTTGTAAATAAGAATACGAGTAGTATTTATATCAATATTAGAAAAAAATTTACACACGAACTAAATAAATAAATAAATAAAATAAAAACTAATAAATAAATTTCTTCACTGTTCTCTCTGTATTATTTCGTCTTGTACATTTGTTATAATATCCAACAGTTCATCTAACTAACTAACACTTAACTTGTAATCTTCAAAAATCTCCTTTCCGATTGCAATATAATTTAAGCTGTGGAAAAAAAATTAAAAAGATATGGCCTAATAAAAACAGAACTTAATGTGTTTCTAATCATCTGCTGGAGAGTGTATAAACAATTATCTTACCTATAGAACATTCTCTTAAACTGTCTTTAAATGTAGCATATAGTAAGGCGGGTTCATGTGATATAGCAACTGGATTTATGGTTTGAATGACACGATTTAAAATACTATGCAAATCCATAACTATATTGACGACAACTGAAATTACAATAGAAAAGAAATCAATAAATTATTAAAATTTTTATTCTGATTCGAACTTACATTTTTTCAACTTAATCATATTTAAATATTTTTTAGCGGGTTCTGCCAATTTCATTAGTGACGGCTGAGTCTCGGCAAAATTAATTAGTTTCTCGCAAACATCTTCGCTCATATCGGGCATTAAGGATTCCGTATACAGCCAGTGCAAAATAGGAGTTAGGAGGAATGCAGGAAGATCATATAAAACACCTACTGGAGTCAAGGGCGATGATGGCGGTGTATCCATTGAACTAGGAAATGGTGAGGGACTTCTGGCACGATAAGGCGACAGAGGTGGCCTACGTGTATTACAACCTGTTGTATTGCATACATCTGTAGAATGTTGCAACATAATATCTTGACAAAAATTAAAAATATTTTTTGATTGCGGCTGTAAATTGTGAGTTTCCAAGTGTGAGTCCGAATGGGAGTTGGGAGGAAAACGTCGCATGCCAGAAATGTTTTCTTGTTTGAGGAGATGAAGGACTCCGCTGTCATTTAGTTGGGCTTTTGTTGGCAAACAATTAAAGGAGGATGATAATTGCGTTTGATGTTGGCTTTTTAAAGAGGTTGTGCTATTGACATGACATTCAGTAGGCGGTTGTAAATAAATGGGTGATAAATTGAGTCGAGGTAAAGACTTTTGCTGCTCTTCCGGTTGTGTTGTGTTGCTGCTCATTGTCACAGATATTTTAATGGGATTTGGAGAATTTGGTAGACTGGCATTTTCCTTACTTCTTACGGTTAGAAACTCATGATTTTTACATACAGCTTGAGGCAAAGATATAGTACTTGCAGCATGTACACACATGCTGCAGTCAAAACCATTCAAACGTAATATTGAAGCGTGCACGTGATACTGAAAGTAAATAAAATTTTTAACATTTCCAAGTCAGTTTTTTTAAAACATAAAACTGACCTCAAAACCATCAGAACTTTTGATAATGACATCACTGAAATATGATTCATTTAATGCTTCAGCGAAAGAGAATTCTTTTTCTTGGCCAGCGGCTTGACCCTCTTTTAAACGTTTACATTCCACAGCATACCAGTTTTCACAGTAAAGTATTAATGTATCAGTGGGTGTTAATGTTGATGTCTACAAAAACGAATAACAGAAAAGTTCAATAACAATAGAAAAATAAACTTAAACAAAAACATCTTTATTATAAATATATAAGAAGAATGCTGATGACGGATGTTGGGGTCTCGAAAATGCTGCATTTTATTTTGCTAGTGTCCTAGTCGGTTAAAAACGACTTAAAAAAACAAGGAAGCTATCAATTCGTCTGAATGTTGCTTTTTTTGTTTGTGCCCGCAAAACTCAGTTGTTTCTGAACGAATTTTTTTCTTTATTTGAAAGAAGATTGTTCCCGTTTCAAAAACAGTTCATAATCTTACAAATTTATGCACGTTTTTTACGTATATTATGAAATATTAAAATTAATATAAATCCTGCAAAAAATTTTTTAGCTATCTGTCTATAACGGTTCAAAAGTCTAGCCAAATACATCAAATTACATTAACTATTGCCACACCCTTTAATTTCTAAATCCAGACTGTTGCTGTTATAGCCGATTTAATAATACAGTTTGTACATCAAATATTGGTGTTAAAATTAATTTATAATTTAAAAAATTTATACTTCTTATTATACCAGACAAACTGGTGGACATTCGTATAATTTTCAAATGATATAGCAGACTTAGCAATAGAGGGGTCTTGTGTCTATAATGGTTCAAATGTATAGCCAAATACATCTAGTTACATTTTTTACAGGAACACCCTTTAATTTTCTAAATTCAAATACTTAGTGTTATAACGGACTAAGCAGTACAGGTTCATTGTATATTCCAACAGTCTGTCTGCAACAGTTCAACAGTACATAAAATAAATAAATTATTGGGGCACCATTTAATTTACAATTTAGAATATTTAATCTTGTTTTGTAAAGATAATAATAACTGTCATTCTGTCCAATTTTTCAGCGTTTGTCTATAACGGTTCAAAAGATATGCGCACATAGGTCCATTTGCGTAATCTATGGCGACACCCCTTAATTATTAGATTAATTTTTGTATTAATTTTTGCTATTGGAAGCTATAATCATACGCAGTTTTTTTTAAATTTTAATTAAAGCCATTTGCGGTTCATAATACACGTAAATTTGTGGGTCACCCTTTAGCTTTTAAATTGTTTTTAAAACGGGACCAATCTGTAAGAATACCCGTTTAAATGTTCATAATGAGTTCTGCAGGCCCGAATAATAAATAGCAACATTCAGACGAATTGCTCACCTCCTTCCTTAGAACCCAATGTCAAAAAAAAAAAATACAAAAATAATTTAAAAACTAAAGGGTAAAGTAACAAGTATTAATATTTAAAATTATAAATTAAAGGGTGTCCTAATAGTTCATTAAATTTAATGTATATGGCCAAACTCCTGAACCGTTATAGACAGACGTTTGAAATTTACAAAGAACCTGATTGCTGAGTCTACTACAAAAGCAAATATAAAATTAAAATTAAAGGGTGTCCATACTGTTGAACCGTTATAGACAGACAGATGAAATTTGTTTTTAAGTAATTTTTTTGTTTTTTTGCAAGAATTATTTTTCTTATAATAGTTGAAACAAAAGATTGTAACTAATTTTTCTTTCTTAATAGAGATAAAAACTACAATATAAGTAAACTTATGACGCATTAAAATTATCTATTTAGTTTTATTATTAAAATAGTTCGATTAGTAATTTTAAAAATTAGAATTATTAAATACTGAGTTAAATTTTTATATATATCAAGCCTAATTGAGGTTTAAGCTTTAAGCGTACAATCAGTGAAATAGAATTATTATGAAACTGTAAATTATATTTTAGCAAGAAAAAATTTAATTTTCTTAAGCTTTATGAAAATATGGAAACCGAACGTTTACAATTAAATAATTTCTCGCATCTGTTCTTTATAGGGTCTTTTTCAAATATTCTACTTACATTAAATTCTATACTATGTCCAGCAAATGCTCCAAATATTAAACGCGGATTGTTTTCATTTACTTCGAAAGTTTCGCAACTGAATAGAACACTCGCTGAATCACAACATGTCACACAGTCTCTGGTTTCTGGCAATGGGCTGACTAAATCATTATACCATGTTATATCACTCGTATCATCTAAGCGAAATTTAATACTACAAAAAAAGAAGAAAAATAACAATTAATAGAAAATAATTGATTTTTCAAAAAATCAAGCCAACTCACCCCTCTAAGCCGGATATTTCTTTTTTGCCTTCAAAGGTACAGGAAACAATCTGTAAAATTAATTAGAAAACAAATAAAAAGTTAACAAAAAATATATAGTTTCCAAGCATAGGCTAGCACTCACCTCCCAAGTACCTTGAAAGGTATGTTCAACAGCTGCCATGTCTTTTTGCACACATTAATATTAAATAGAGTGTGGGCGAAATTCATTCACCAATAAAATTATGTATTTTTACAAGTTGACATTTTCCTTAAATTAAATAATATTTTAAAGTGTTTACCTTTTGTAAGGAAATTTTCTTATTTGAGTTAAATAAACTCTTTTTATTCATTATTTCTTAGAAGAAAAAAATTAATTTAAGTATCATCAAAAATTTATGTATCAGAATTTTCTTTTACCTTTTTTATTTAGCACATGAAATCATTTATACTTTTGTATTTAATTTTTGTATATTTCTTTAATGTTTTAAAAACATTTTAATTTAATATTCACGTTTAAATTATTTCTTGCTTTTTCCCTAAGAATTAAAGATTTTACAATTATTTTATCCTAAGAGTAAGAGTTTTCTTAAATTTTTCTAATTTTTCACTGGCACAGTTACCTTTTTACTTAAATGTCACCAACACATACGCACCCATACACACACACACACAACATATATAACTTTAGAAATAGCAACAGTAGGAAAATGTGTTAAAAGGAAATTAATATAACGGTATAGCACAGCTGAGAAAGCAGGGTTGCTTTTTAAAGTAGTCATTTACACAGCTGTATAAAATATGTACTGTTGAGTCAAAAGTAGAAATGATAAAAATATTTATTTGTTATTTTTTTAGTCTGTGTAATAAGGTTGCAGTCCAAATTAGCAGTTTTAACACTTTTAACTAAGTACGAGTTATACTTACACGCGAACAATTTCGTGGGTCATCCTTACGTTTCAAAAATAGAAAAAAAAAAATATTTTTTTTTGTACACAATGTACATAAATTAAGACCCTTTTCAGACATGTTTTCTTAATTGAGTCAATTTGGTTTTAATTGCGCAATTTAATTTGGTGTTCACACATGCTTAATTAGGCTTATTCAATTAGCACAAGGCATATTTATTTTACTAGGTAGTGTCGTCCGCCCAGCTGATTTCTCTTTTTATTACAAAAACAACATGGCTTTTTGTTGTTGCTTTGAAGTAAGAAGTGTTAAAAACCATTTTCTTATGACCCTCCATTTTCTTCTTATTTGTTTGTTTATATTTTTTACTTGCGGATTGTCAATTTTATGAATTTTTTCATCTCACTGAACATAGTTCCCAGAGTATATATACTTGTTGGCAAGGGTTGCATTTCGCACCTTATTCGATTAGTAATGCAATTAGGTATTGATTCTTATACGGTACATTGAGCTCAATTAAGGCCTTAATTTCGTAAATTCCTTAATTGCGCAATTAAAGCGCATATGTACATGGTAGCGAAAAAATAGAGTTCGTTTTTAAAGTTTTGAACGATTTTAATATTCAGCAATCATTGTAAGGCCGGTATACAATTGCACCAGAATTTAAGGTTTGAGTTTTGCACTTAGTTCTACATGGAAAATAATTGCGTAAAAGTGTATAGAAAAAATGTAAATAAACTGAAAAATTTATGACTAGACGCAAGGAGACAAATAAAATTTGAATTTATGAAAACGCATAAAGAAAAAATGAAATGTTAAAAATCTCGTGAACAAGCGATTTGGAACTTATTGTTATAAATACCTTTTCAGTTATACACTTACAAGCCTTAAAATTATCAATGATGAATTTCCAGCTTTTTTTGCAGACTGGCCCTTGTTCAGAAATATTTGCTAAGCCAACTGTTTAAGTAAGAGTGCTATATTCGGTTAAAAAAGTAAGAGTGCTATATTCGGTTATGCCAGATCTTATATGCGCTTTACCATCTATGTAAATCTAGTGAAGTAACTGCAACCAAAAAAGCAAATACTGGGGTGACAGAGAATATATATAATTTTACATAAAAATTACATCAGCTCTTAATGGGTTAAGCATTTTTTTTAAGTTTTAGTATTTCTTAAAGATCTCTTCTAAATCTTTAAAATGATACCCATATTGATATTTTTAAAAATCTGAAAATCTCAGAGCGCCGTAACTAGGAAAATATGGGAGAGCACCAATTTTTTTTTGCTTGATATTTTTGTATTATTTTTTTTTAATTCTCTATTGACCCATGTATTTATTTTTTTTTTTTAATTGGAGTTACTTTATTGTTCCAAATGACATAAAAAAAATATAAGTAGGCTTGGTGTTTGGGTATTGTAGAAATTACACACGGTATGGCAAACTTATAAAAAATATACCTTTTTTCCACTTTTTTTTGGTGCAGGGTGTTAATAAGTTTTGTATCATGTTTGAAAAAAAAAGTCTCAACATTATTTTTAAGTTAAAGAAAAAAGTTGTTGATGTTGCTCTGAATGGTTTGTTTCAAAACAAAGAGAAAAATTACAAAAATGCCATTACTAGAACCTTAAAAAAAACATTTTCCAACAACTGTGGGATATTAAACGTCCTAATAATAAATGAATTACTTACCTGATTCACAAACCAATCGTCAACAAGAGCAAGCATATTTATGAATTTAAGGCTGTTTCCTAAAAATAAAAATAAGATGGCGCCACAGCTATTTATCGTAGACACAAGACATTATTATTAAAAACAACTAAAATGTTTATATCCGGTTGTGCTTTCACAAAAAGAATTGTGTAAATGTGCTGTTTTGCGAAAATGTAAATTTATCAATTGTTGATTGCTTTTGGTGATTTTTTGTGCATTTTCGGTTTTCAATGAAATTTCTAATATTTTATTTCAATTACAATATTTTTGGAAAATATTAAATTTTCATGAAAGTTACCATTTTAGTGAAATTTTAATCTTTAAAGAAAATCCGATTTCTAAAAAGTTTTTCAGTGAAATGTTGGTGAAAATGAAATTAATTTGTCAAATTTAGATGGTTTAGTAATATTCCAAGTACCTGGTAATTTAGATGGTATGTCCGAGGACGTTGCTTAGTTTTTAGTATGTTCATAGTGTCACTTATAAATGTGTCATAATATCCGTACTCAAAACAACACCAGCTCGCTTCCCAAAGATTTTGCGCAAGCCAGTTTATAAAATCGTTGCTGCCATCGGTAATTTTTATATTTTTCTGAAATTTCGGTTTTTAAATGCAACAAAACACAAAGAAAGTAAACATATCTCCACCATATATGAACCCATGTTGCTAAATTTCAATAGCTCCTCTTTCGAAACTATGTCTGAAAGAATGGTGGTCACAATTTTACGTTGCTTATCGAGGGACGAGGCAAAACTGATTTTAACCCAAAAACGGTCGAAGCGTTCGTGAGATATGACTTCTCATGACAACATGTGATTTTGTCCATATAAAAAAAAAACAACAAAAAATAGGTACGGGTCTATGAGCGTATGCGGTATGTTTTCTGTGTGCTGGCTTCACACATGCCTAATATTTGAAATATTGTTAAACATACACATCGCCCCTTAGTGTCTTTTAAATAGTAATTGGAGGAAAGATCGTATCAAATAAACTACTGTCCTGTACTACTGTCGCGTTGTTGCCTTTCAATATGCAAACACAAACTAAAAATTGTAAACAAATGACGTTAAAACGAAATGACTTTGGCATAAGTAACGAACAGTAATGTCAACTTAATGCTTCTAGTGCCTCTTAAAATTTCCTATGCGAAACTTTTTCCGTTTTGTTTTCAGTGCTTCATTTTTCACTTCGATTACAGTAGATTTTATTTAATAGAAAAAAATTTAACGTAAACAAATGTCGCTGTAAGTATAACACAAACCGATAAAGTAAACATTAAAGTAATGTTTATAAAACGTTATAATTAAATCCAATATTATGCTTTCACTACTTCATCAGGTAAATATAAACACTTAACTATAATGTGCATACGTAAGGTTAGATTTCTAAAACAAAAACCACTAGTTTTCTACCACCAATTCCTTAGCCGCCAGACTTTCCTGATGCAGGCAGATTATACTAAGCGATATCGCCTAACGTGTCGGAAATCGATCGCCTTACTAACCCAGTGTGTCTGTGTGCTCATCAGTTTTTAGCTCTTCTTCTTCTCAGCGCATCCTTTAGAAATCCTATGTACCGTTGTTCCAACTACTAGTTCCTGCCCTAATAGTTTAATGACTAGTGATCACACCTACACTAACTTTCAAAACTTGTCTTTCTAAACACAGATGCGGTCTGTTTTTTGCCGTGTCTAAGCTTGGCCAAATGGTCGATAGAATCCTCCAATTTCCCGAACTAAAAACCTTTTCTTACTATCCAATTAAAAGCTTATAATAATAGGTGGCTTCACCGCTTCAACTTTTTTCAAATTGATCCCCTCTGAAGAAAATTTTACAAGTTCTTCGGCAACTTGACTGCCCTTAACGTTGCAATGGCTTGAAGTCCAACACAGTCTAATTCTATACTTGTCTATCAGCCAAATTTGATTTGACAATATACCATACCTTTTCAAGCCTTAAGCACCGACTGGCTGTCGACATACAGGGTGACACAACTTGGCGAAAAGTTTTGTTAAGTATCTACATTATAGTTTGTCACATATGAGTTATTTGCACAGTTGCTTAAGTGAGCTTAAGCCAGCTTATGCTCCACCATACTCTTAAATATAATTACGAAAGAGGTGCTATTGAAATTTAGAAATATGGGTCTATAAATAGTGAAAAAATTTTCATAAAAAAATCCAGAGGCCGAATTCTGTAATTCTCTTAGCTAAAACTTAAACTAAATTGCTTAAATGTTGAACTAATCCATGTACATTTTTTTAAATTAATCGGCGTCTGTAACTCTAACTCAATATTTAAGAAATCTTTTTTTTTCGATTAATTATTTAAATCGCCGATATTGATTATTGAGGGTCAAAGCACGTCTCAATGGCCATTTCGTTACTGCTTACTTAACTCTTCAGGAAACTTCTGACAAACATTTTAAATAAACTAAAGACTTTTGTCCAAAATTATCGTAATGTTTTGTGATATTTTATTTTTCATCCTCTTTCAACTGCACAAAAGAGCCGAAAAAAATTCAGCCGTATACAGCGGAGAAAGAAAAAGAGAATTGCTGTTGGTTATTGTTGTTATTGTTGTTTATGTTAAAACTTTTATTTTTCTCGTTGCTTTATTGTTTGGACTAAAATCTTTAGTTTATTTAAAATGTTTGTCAGAAGTTTCCTAAAGAGTTAAGTAAACGACAACGAAATTGCCATCGAGACGTGCTTTGACCTTCAATAATCAATATCGGTGATTTAAATAATTAATCGGTAAAATAGCACGAAAAAAAGATTTTTTTGTGAAAATTAATAAAATTACTTTTGAAGAATTTAAAAACAAAAAATTAATTCAATTGCTCTAATAACTTAATTAATTTCTGTGTAATCGTAAATAAAAATTTACGCAACACACTTTGAACTAAGCATAAATGGAATTAGCAGCAGCACTGTATTTTGTGTTTCTTTTGTAAATAATTCTTGAAAATGTCAACCATGGCGATTTGAGTTTTTTTTTATCTTTCAGTATGTAGTGATCAAATATCGGATGATATCGATTTTTGTAACAGCAATTTTTTTTTGCATTTCAATTTTTAATTTGTTTTTAGCGGATTTAAAAAATTTTGTTTAAAAATGGAAAAAGCGTAATAAAGTATTGATGTATTCAAATTTTTTTAGTAAACTTTTTTTATTGGAAGAATATTTTTAATAAGAAAATATGAGAAGTAATTCAATATTTAAAGTTAAATCAAAACTATAAAAACTATTACGGCACTTAGATTTCTTATTATCGATTTTTAATATTTGACATCAATAATATTAAAAATTATTAAAAGCTTTATTTGCATTCAAGGAATTTTCTATTGATTGATGATTTTGTTCAATAACAATATTGTCGGCAGTGATAATATCTAAAGGCTGGATCTGTAATTTAAATAATGAATTCAGAAATTAAAATACACCCAAACAAAAAAAATTTGCGTTGTTCGCTTTACCTTTAGACAGTGTTGTACTTCGATTTTGAAATCCTTATACAGTGCTATCCTTTGTAGGGCTCTTACAGAGCGTAAACGTTTTTGGCCGTCAAATTCCAGAAGGCGTGTCAAAACATCTTTGGCTTCATGGCTCAAACTTTCAACTTCTTGCGGCAAAAAACTTTTGGCAACAGGCATTTTGGATTCGCTACTTTGGCCATTGGAAAATTTTAAGCTATTGTTTGTTGAAGTACTTCCAGCTTTATCCGTTATATCTTGAGTTTGTAAATGTGATGGTAAATTAATGCTTATAAATTGTCTAATATCAGGGCTCTTTAAATGAAAGAAAAAACAAAAATGGCTGTTTTTAGCTTACAATTTCTCTCCGTGTCTTTTTAACTATTACACCTGCTATTAAAAAAAAGATTTAAAAATAAACTTTAACTTCCTTTTTATTATTATTTTCAGCTTTTTTCATAATTTTAACGACTGATTGCTATTTATATCTGCAACAAGAATTGTTAGTATCTAAACTAAAAAGAAGAAAATCTATTTTTATGTTTTAAAAACACAGTCGCACTAACCAATTACTGGCTATATGAACTGTAAGAAGCAATTCTATGGATCCTAGGTTGGTCTTAAGAATATTTTATCTTTTATGTATGAGTTGAGTAGACTTGCAATCATGTTTAAAATTATTAATTGCCATTATAAACGGCAGAACAACTTTTTTGCAAGACTTTGTTTACGTACGTACATACATACATTCATACATAGCTCCTATGTACACTTTGAAATGGATTGGAAAAGTAAGTGAAGAAAAAACAGAAAAAAAGAAAGAAGAAAAAGAATTCAACCATATAAATGTTTAAGAATGTATAAGTAGAATGGAGATCAAGATCTTGTTAAAAGATTTTATAGAATTTTTTTGTCCTTTGTTTTTTCTTTTTGTTTTACATTTTAGTTGTTTTCATCATGATAAGTTGATGATGCCTTTTAACTTTTAGTATATAATCAGGTGTACCATCAGAGCTTTAAGCTACAAATTAGCATATTGTTTCTGTTTTTTTTTTTTGGTTTCTTTGTTTTAATTAGTAGTTATTTAAAAATTAACATATGTGAAGCTTCCTCTTTCCTAAAAATGTATTTAAGCCAAGTTTAAGTATGAAATAAACAGCTAGACATGTAGTTGAAAACGCCAAATGCAAAAGCGTTTATCAAACATTTAATTAAAAATTTAAAAACATAATTACAGTTCTTTTTTTTAAATCATTAGAATTTAAAACGATCAATTCATTGATAAAGTTAATTATTATTAGTTGGAGGTAACGATTTTCACTTATTTACGTCAGAGATATTTTAAATTTGAAAGCAAAGTTAAAGAACCACATACCAACCATTTAACAAACACTTCTGGCTTATTAAAAACCGACTTCACAGGAAAAGGGTTTTGCACCTATCAAAAATTTTAATTGTTTTCAGATTTAAAGTTAATTAACTTTTTAATTTATTCAATTATTTAGAAAAATTTATTCTTCATTTTTAATAAAAGTTATAATTGATTTAATTATTTTTTTAATTGGGTGGATTCCGCCAGTATATAATGAACTGTTGTTATAATTTTCGGTAATTACCGTCGTCACTGGCTGTGTACTTTGGATGTTCGGCGAGCGCTTTCGATGTGATAACATCATTTTCAAGCCGCGTTTTTATTAAAACTTTAAGCGGCTTGAAAATGATGTTATCACATCGAAAACGCTCGCCGAACATCCAAAGTACACAGCCAGTGACGACGGTTATTACCGAAAATTATAGCAACAATTATTTTTTTGATTAGAAGTTTTTGCACTCAGTTTTTAATTAAATATATAATTGAGTAACTTAGAAAAATTAATTTATATTCTGAAATTAAATACATACGAAAGCGTAATTAGTAGACACTGTGACGCGAGAACTCCTAGACAAATAAATGACATTTATTTAACATATTTTTAACTATATTCGCTGCACTAACAATATTTAAGCCTCCAAACTTAATTATTGAGGCTTAAATATTATTAAACCAACAAACAATCACCCTTATTCTAGTTGTCGGCGTCGTCACATATTAATGTTGATAGGTGTCGACGCATTCGATTTGTTATTCTACTTGGCGTTATTGATACTTATCGATTACTACTCAAAGATTTTTTGTTTTCTATAACAAATGTGACGACGATATTGTATTGACGTGATTGTGTTTTTTGTCGACGCCTTTTTTCATAACGACTGGAAGTGATTTAAGCCAAACATAACACTGAAAATGTAAAAAAGTGAAGGTTGGTGGAAGAGTTGCAGAAGAATCCCTCTATTGCACCGGGTTTTCACAGAGGCACTGCTCCATACAATTTTAAAGAAAAATAGGAAGAAATTGGAAAAATTTTAAATTCTCTTGGTCCGCTTAGAAGATTAGCAGATGGATGGCAAAAGATAACAAAATAAAGAATAGAATAGGGATTTATAAAAAAGTTTGTAACAATTGCTTTTAAAGAATGGTGAAATTTAAAATTCAAAGTGCAAAAAAGATGGTTGCTAATAAAACCGAGTGTAAAGCCACTGGCTTTACTTAGTTCGCGGGAAGAAGCTGTGGCAAACCTTCTTGAAGAAACTGGCCGTGCAACAATTAAACTGATTTACTGCAGAAGCACAGCCAGGAACAGGCAAAAAATATGTACATACTTGCGATCCGACAAATTATAAATATTGCAATTCTGCCTAAAAAGTTTTCTTTTCAACACAAGTTTTTGTTTTTTCGAGCTTTCATCATCAATTAAATCAAAATTTTCTTCGTTATATAAAACATTTTACCATAAAATTATCAGACACAAATAAAATTTAACAAAAAACTTAGGGGAGTATATTTGCATTTTACAAAAATCGATAAACCGCCGACGTCGTCACAGGAATGTTATAGAATGCAAAATTTTTTTATTGACGCCGACATTGATACGAGGTCATATTGATTCTAAAACGACGACGCCGACAACTAGAACAAGGGTGAATAAAGGCCCAACTATAATGTGCATATAATAGCTTATGCCAACTTAAACAACTGTGCAAATATATTAAATTATATGTGGTAAACTATAATGTACATAAGATTACTTTTCGTCAAGTTTCGTTAAATTTCATTTCTTTATGCAAGGTACGAAACTGATCGCACTTTCCGTACGGAAACAGCTGATTGTGCTTTGGTTTATACATTGATAAAGACAAATTTTAATTAAGACCTAAATTGTTAAATTTTTTAGTTTTTATTTTAATAGAAAATGTAAAAAAAACAACATAGATCTTTATGGCCAATTTTTTACAATTATAATATATTTAAATTAAATTTGTATTTATACACACATACATATGTATACCATACAAGCGATGAACATCGTTGAATTTTTTAGTACGGTTGGCCACAAACACAAAACAGAAAATAATTTGTAATAATTTTTTTTTACATTTTCTTAAAACATAAACCAAAATATGTAAATGTGTATGTGAATGTTATTAAATATACAAAATATTTTCTTTAAAGCCTTTTCGTTTTAAAATTTTGTTGAGTTATATACAAATTATTTCTGGCAAAAGTACGAATTAAACATAAATGTTCAACTGTGGCAAATAAGTTACTAAATTTATATAAGTACATTGTAGCCACATAAATTTCTTTGATAAGTTTCCTAAGCATTTGACAGGCTTTTCGTTGAATTTTTGACATAAGCTAAACCATTCAAGAGAGTAATAAATTAGATGGACTAATTATTTGACAATTTCATTAGCATTGAATTTTTAGCAATAAAAATAGTAATGCTTTTTAATTGATAATTATTTAAAAAAAAGTCATTTTCATTGACTAATGATTAAATAGTTTCAAAGCATTACCATTAATAAACTTCACTCTGAAAAAATCGCAAGTATGATCTCAACATAGAAAAAGCAACATTCAGCAAAATATCTCATTCTAAGACTTGTGAATATGCATTTGTTCCAAGTTTTTTTAACTGCGCTTGAGCAGATTTCTGTTTTAATCACGGGCACGTTAAAACCTTAAATATAACAGGAAGCCGCAGTAATCACTCGTAGAACTTAAATTTGACACAGAAGCAGTGTCTTATACCCGGTGTTATACAACACCACCAAATTGAAAAATAAGATTATACATTATATGGTCCTCTGAACTTTTCATAGAGAAGTACGATTGAGCATTATATTTTTTAAGAAATCAATATGGGTAAATGCTAAAAATTTTAAAATATGCTGAACCCGTTAAGAGCCGATGCCATTTTAATGTAAAATTTTATATACTACTTAATTTTTTGTTTTGTTATTTTTTAATTCTTTTTCACCCGAATAAACTAGATTTATATTAATGGTAAAGGGTATATAAGATTCGGCATAGCCGAATATAACACTCTTACTTGTTTGAATTATTTTTTGTTATATTTTACCCGGCGTTGCCTGGGTCGAGGCACTGTAAAATCTATTACAAGTTGTTAACTACACGTATTAAAAATCTTAGAAGAGCCGTGGTTTATCAAATACAATCTATCAGTTCTGTGACCAAAGGTACACAAATAAATTTTTTTGCATTTTCACATTGGAAAATAATACCACACCCGGGTCTTTCATTTTAACTTAAATTTTATTTTGCAACTTTCCATACCAACATAATTTTATTATAAACTAATAAGTAATACAAACGATTTACTCAATTTACTTTCACCTAAATAATATTTAAATACAAAATTTTTCTTTCATTATCAGATACTCCTACAGTTATCAGATATTGTTTAAAAACGTATAGAATTAAAGTCTTCGGTTACTAAGTACTGAATGTTTTATTATGTGGAACAATAACGCCATATTTTAATTGCTTTCTAAGCCATATGACATGATTTTGACTTTTTTCTTCTAGATGCATGACAGTTACTTTTGCTCTGAAAGTAATAAAGGCATAAAAATAATCTATGCATAAACTTATGTGCCGATACTTTATAATTAACTATCTCTTGATTTACACACCAAATTACCGTTAAGATTTTTATGATGAAATACTTTGCATCAAATTATACTTTAATAATTTCATGGCAGTAATACCAATTTAGCGTTTTTGAGTCTAAATTCTAATTTACCGTGGTATTTTTAAAAGTTTTAATAGGCAAATTTTGGTTAAACTTCATTCCCAAAAGATTATTGGTATTTAGTGTAGCATATTTAATGCCAGTTCAAACATGAGCGCCATCTGTGTGCATATAGAACAACAATTAGCAATCACTTCATAAAATTAAGAACAGCTTAAAATTTTAACTCAATCAGAATCAATTACTGTAAGCCGTCCTGGCCCGCTATTAAAAATATACATACCCCATTTTAACATGATGACAAATAACAAACAACTAAACAAACAAACTTACAAAGAGATTTATAATATATATCAATACATATAATAAAACTGTAACGGAGTGATTTTTGTACATGAAATATGGAATACAAAACACGCACAAACTATTGCATGAATTTGGACAAAACTTTGTGAGGGGGTTCCTTGGAATCTTGATTCAAATATAGATTACTTTTTTTTCGTAAAAATAGATAATTTCGTGACAGAATAGAGATTGTGAAAGCACCCCATTTTACCTGTATAATGGTACTCAACCAGTTGTCAGCACATTTTATTTTTGTAGATAGAAAATTTTTAACACTGTTTACACAACTCTACAATAAATATTTAAAAATTCTTTTATCTAAATTTGAGTTTGAAAAAATAAGAAATGACACGCGGACGAAGTCGTGGATGCTGCAAGCTATTATTAAAAAACGCCTTGTCAAAATCGGATTTTCTAATTGCAAATCCTCTCCGTTCCGTTGTCGCTGCGTTATTTCAATTACATGACATTTTTAACCATATTATGTTATTTTCAATTAACAATTTAATGTTTTATTTACATATAATAAAACATTAAATTTAACGTAACAATGTTATTGTTATGCTTGACCACAATATGGTTTCTCGACCAACTATGTTATTATTAAATGCAACAATACTATATTTTGCTTGTAAGCATATAACTTAACCACAATATATTGATCATAAATTATGATTACCTCAACCATGTTTTTTTTGGCGTGTACTTTTTACAAACAGATTTCTATACAATAACTTTTTATTTGTACGCCAAGACGATGGACTGGTTCTTAAAATAAAGTAAGAATAATCAAATAAAACAATTTTTTTTGCTCCTTGAAGCCCAGCATTTCTTGTATATTTTTTCAACATACTAAATTTTATTATAATTAACATTAATTTTTTTAAGTTAAATACAGGCTAAGAAAGGCTTATAACTGTACGATAATGTTTGATTTAATTGACCCAGCACATATGAAATATCAAACTTTATTACACAAAAATGTAAAATTATATTTTTAGCCAAAAATAAATTTTAATGTAAATATTTATCTTCTTATCAATGCGCTTTTTACTTCTTTAAACATCATCATTTATTGTTAGCGTTCTTTTATGTTGACTTACAAAATATCTGTATTTATTAGCCTTATTTATTTAATAAACAAAACACTTGACAACGACTTTGGCGTGTCCGAAGCACAATTAAGACAAGCTAATGTCCTCAGTCGAAAACATCATTAAATAAAGAAAAAAGAAATACACATATTTTAACAATGCACAGGCGCATTAACACGCAACAATCAAAATGCAGTAAAAGAAAAATATTAAAAAAAACCATGAAATTTACGAGCAGTTAAGGTCTAGGTCGTAATTTCCTCAGACTGTTTGTTGTGGACAGACAGGCATTTAGCAAAAATGTTTATTGTTTATTGCCTTGATTTTATTTTTTATTCGTTAACCCTCTGCTTAACTTTTTAACAAACATGTAACATGTGTAGAAAAATACTAGGATTTACAGTGGCGGGCATAACTGAAGTGATAGATGTGTGGGATATGCTCAAAAATTTAAGTTAAAAAAAAATCTAGTAATAACTGAGTTGCATTAACAACAGTCTGTGAAAATCCAAAACAAGCAGCTTGGAAAGTATGGAAGATATCCCCTAGAATTCCAAACAATTTTTTCATTTATTTCAAAGCAAATAAAAATTTCAAGAACATCTCGTCCGTTTTACACATAGGCCAAAATAAAAAAAAAAATAATTTTTTTTCTATGCTTTGTTGATTATATTGCGATATTTATTATTATATATATTATTATATTATTATTTTATATTTAATTCATTTGTTTAATAAATAATTGGCAATATTGTAGCAGAAGTCTCCAAAATCTCTACAAACATTAATTTTAACCCGTGCTTTATCAAATGAAATATTAATAGCTGCAAAAATATAAGAACATTCAAAATCACTGAAGAACATTTGTTTGGCCTATTCAAACAACACGTTTCTTAAAAACTAGTTTTTCATGTGGGCTCACAACTTCTTAGGCATTTAATTTGTTGGTAATTTTTATATAAATACGTACAGATACCTGCTTTTCCAAACCATCAAATAAATTGCATTTTTATTTAAAAATGTTGTGGAATATTAGCATAATATAATAAATAATTTTTTTGTTTTTACTTTTTATCGCCACTGTAAATGTTTGTGATTTGTTGTAGTTGTTACATGTTGAAGATGATAACTTTGAATAGTATTTAATTACAGGTAAGCGAATAGACAACGACTCGGCAATAAAAATGCAACAAAATGCAAACAAGGTAAATTCGCAAAGCAAAATTATGCTAATAACCCAACGAACCACAATGTGAATTAAAAATTCTTATAACTGAAATGTCAGAGAATTTTTCAAAACAACTTTTGACATCAACAATCATCAGTTTTTTAGTGAGCTGCATAATAAGTAAATTTTAAAACTTAATAATAATTTAGTTTTTTTTATTCTTATTTATTGTATGAAGTACAGGGTGTCCAAAATTTATGGAAGATTTTAATATGCCACTTGTGAAAATTTACGTTAGGATTGATGATCTTTAAAAGATAAGTAAACAGCTGACAGTTTATTAGTCAATAAAAATCCAACTTTTCACCGTGTATCGAAGGGTGGCGATAAGTAAATGCTTTTTTTTTTAGCAAAATCCTTTCAAGCTCGAAAGCATATTTTTACCTTAATGACTTTATTAATCAATAGCTTATAGTACTCGGCGTTGTCTGAGTATAATATAAGAGTCTTTTTAGGCACTAGATAATGTATAATAGCCTTGTTTGCTATGGGGCTCTAATTTGAACAAATCTATCAAATCTATTTGGATCTTATACACTAGGACATATCTATATATCAAATATTTTTAGAATCTGATTTAGTTAGGATCAACAAACAAACATCTTAAGAAAAGAATGGATTCATTGCTTAACCCTCCACAATGAATAATTTTCATTATAAAGCACATCTTAAGTGTTCGTTTATTACATTTAATATGAAAATAAAAAAAAACATATCAATAATTTTGGCAAAAAAAAAAAAAACAATCCTATAGAAGACTTAGCACTACAGCTCCTTGTTAATTTCAACCGTTGTTGAACAACTGTTGAACAGTTTGGATATATATATAAAATTACAGCAACTATAGGGACATCCTTTAATTACCAAATTAAAGTTTTATAATTGCTGTTGTAGTAGACTTCTTAATCAGGTTCTTTGTAAATTTTAACCGTCTGTCTATAACGGTCCAACAGTTTTTCCAAATACATTAAATTACGTCAGCTATTGTTACACGCTTTAATTTTTAATCTAAAATATTTGTACTTCTTGCTTTACCGAGCAAAGTAGTAGATATTCTGTCTAATTTTCAAGTGTTTGTATATAATTTTTCAAAAGATACGGCTATAAACGTAAAATTACATTAATTTTGGGAACACGCTTTATTTTTAAATTTAAAATATAAAATTTTTTTAGCGAACTTAGCAATACAGTTTCGTTGTAAACTTTAAGCGTCTGTCTACAACGGTTCAAAAATATGGTCATATTTATCAAACAAGGTGAACTGTGGGGACACCCTTTAATTTATAATTTTGAAAGTTAATACTTATTTCTATAACGGTTATAGCAATCGACGTTTTGTTCAATTTGCAAGGTTAATTTAAGTCACCTATGAAACGCCCTTTAATTTTTAGATTTTTAAAGGGGACCAATCTGAAAGCATCACCTTTCACAAAAACAATTTTGTAAATTGATCTAGAAAGGACTGAGTTATGAAGGCACACAAAATAAAAAAGAAACATTTAGTAATATTGATGACCTCTTTTTTTAATTTGGTAAAAAATGGCATACTGCAGAACCTTTAAGTAATTATGCACTTGGTATTTAAATAAAGAAAAATGCTTTATAATTATCTAACCGTCGCACAGTGGCGCCATTTGAGTTTTTTTGTTGCAAAAATCATATCTTTTGAACCGAATAAGATAATTAAAAAGTTTAAACAGCATATGATAGATAACAGTTCAGCCTATGAAATGAGCGTTTGGAAAGGGGGCTACGCTTTGAAGGGGCCTACTTAAGGGTTATCAAAGTTAAAATTAGTAGAAAAATCAATTTTATAGTAACTAAAAAAATTTTTTTTTTAAATTTTTAAATAGTTTTTATTTTTTTTTTCTTTAGGGTTTTATGTTTTAAATTATTACCCAACAAATTAAAAAAAAATAATTTTTTTAAAATTAGTTTTTTCAATTTTCTGTAAAATATTCACCACAAATCGTAAGAGAAGGTATATCTAAAAGACTAAGCATTTCTAAACTAATTATTTTCTAACTCTTTTCGTGACTTCACATGACGCAGGTAAGAAATAAGTGGGTCGGAAGATGCTGCCAATATGTTGAAGAGGTCCTCATTTTGCCTTACCCTTGATGTTTTGAATGTGTTCTGCAATCTATATTTTTTATAAAATTTGTTAAGAGACTCCTGTGCTTCTTGAGAAAGCTCTCCAATTGGCAAAGACTGGAACTCAATTATATCTTTGCCATGCGCTAATATTTTATGGACGGTCTCGATCGGGGTTTTCGACGCATATTCTCCATATTTTGTAGAATTGACATTTTCTTTGCAGTTTAAAACATCCACGATCGTTCCCAATCTTTTCACGATTTGACTGTCAATTCCAGTGATTTTAGTTACTGCCTCATCATTTTCAAAAAATCTCTCAGAGGTGTTTCCATCGTTTGAGTTACCATATCCGTGTTTGGGACGGAGCATCCTGTATTTTCTTCTTTTTGATCTGTTGCTTATCCTTTATTGATGTATTTTCATCGAAGTTTTCCTCCTCTTGTGGTAGGGTATACGCCAGTTTTAGCAAGAACTCCATACACTTAATCCTTGCGTGCAATGGTGACATTCCATATTCGTAATGCTCTTCATTTGTAGAATCGTTTAAATTACCAAAGTTCTTCTGACTCTTTTAGCAAATCGGGCATGACATTGTTAATTTTGTTCCTGTCAGTTCGTTTAAGACTTTTCCGTCAACCATAGTCAGGTGGGACTCGTAATTGCATTCAATATATTTTCCTTCTCCAATTTGCAGCTTTGTAGGCTTAATCTTGCTTATTTGTTCTTCAATGTTCTTCACCGAGGTCCTTATGAGTTCTGCCGATTCCCTTGCAAACTGAAACATTATTGGTCGGCAATAATGCACTGATGACGGACGTGGATTTCCCCAACAGATGCCATAAACATATTTCCGTCCGATATTGTAGCGTCATCAGAAGATATCCTTTGCTTATAAACGCTTTGTCCGGATGATCCATCGCAGCCCAATTTGCTGATCAATGTCAACTTCTCAGGAAGAATTTTCACCTCATTTTCAGGAAGACTCTCCAACAACCGTTTCACTGTATGGCCCATGCGATCCTGCAGATTGGCTTTCGCAGAGACTTCCGTAAACTCCGTATGCAGTGGTCGAGAATTTATTTTGGCTTGCGTAATATGCTTGTATCCGGGTAAAACGTCAGCGCCGTGTCGCGTTAAAGTTGCCCGTAGTTTCTCATATTTCTCTTTGGAAAGTTCTAAGTCCATAAACAAGGCCAAGGCTTCTTCAGAACCATACTTTTTAATGTGTGCGTTTGTGGGCGTGGGAATGCTTTCCTTAATCCTTTTTAGTCGCAGTGGGCTTGCATCAGCAACAGATTTGATTATCTGAGACCTAACTCTTTCACTATCCTTTGTATATTTAATAGCTAGCGCGTCCGATAAATGCTTCGTGTTCAAGTCATTGGTGGCATTGGCAAGTTTCCTCTTTCTTGAGAAAATTGAACACTCCTCAATACTTTTTTGTTTGCCTTCCTTTTGCTCCTCTGGTTGATGTGGTTTGTTTATCTACTGCCATTATAGCCAGGATGGTGTCTTCATTAAGCCAGTCCTCGTATTTGGAGTTGAAGTTCTGAATGGTTCGATTAGATTTCACCCATTTTGCCTTAATATTTGCATATACCAGATAAAAATTATTTGTTATAATTTCGCTTCTCTCAATATTTCCGTATAAGCTATCAAGTTCTTCTAAAGCAGCTTCCGTGAAAAACTTTGGTGTGATTGACTTTCAGAACAGTTCAAATAATTTTAAATTGTTCAACGCCATGTCTTCAGTACTTAAATTCTTTAATGGTTTCAGTAATTGTTGCGCCAACTTTGAGTCGTAGACTAATCCAGGCATTGTGCTTATTTCGCAATATATAGGCTTATGCTACCATGCCTAAAAATTTACTACTACAAAAAAATTTAAACAAAAATTTACTACTAAAAAAAACTACTGTCAGTCAAAACATATAAGGGATGGATGCCATACAATTTCTGCAACCATGTCTTTTTAACCTTTTTTACCTCTAGAAGCCAAACGGGCACGTACGGGCAGATAAAACCTTTTGAATTATGTAAAGAAATAATCAAAGAACAGGTTTTGTAAATATGGCAAATATAGAAAAATATAGATTTTTTTATTTTCCGTCAAAGTTGAAAAATAGTGAAAAAATGGATAGTTTTTAAATAGTGATTTACCAGGAGAAATACAAAGCAAACAATTAATTTTTTTTTATCATTATACATTTAATAAATACATCAATCAATACAAACAAAAAATATGGCGATTCGTTTCCTATTTTTCGTGATATTATACCTAAAATCGCAACAAATTGACTAAAAATTGTATGTTTTTTTGAAAAACGAAAGTCGTTCACCTTTGAACCGTTATATCTTCTAAACTAAAAATGTGATATTATTAAGAGTGGCATATTTGAAATCGTTGAAAAGTTTCCTATAGCATGGGTTTATTCAAAACTTCGTGGGCGCTCATAAAAATTTTGGTTTTTTGCAACCTCGTTTGCTCTACGGGCGCCACTGTGCGTCGAGTGGACTGATACCAACATAAAACAAAATAATTTCTAAATAGAATGTTGCAGAAACATTTGATTACAACTATTTTAAACGGGTCAAACCAAAGGATTTTTATATTAGAGAGATGATAAATATTCAAATCTAGACGTTAAGCGTTTAAACGACGACGAAATGCTGAAATGACACAACATTAAAGAAAGTTGCAAACAACAATGGTTGCCTGTTATTAAATTAATATTTTAAATGAATAAAATTTCATGAGTTTTATTTTGTACATATTTCATATAATGTTGTAACATTCGAGTAATTGAATTAAACTAAATTTAACTATATTATGTTTATAGTATATTTACTTAATAAAAATAGCATATAAGAACGATAGCATAAATTTGGGGCCATCTTTATCGAGGTAAAAAAAAGACAATGATGAATTAAGTCAGTTATGAGCCAATTTTGCAATTTTCTAAGTACATAAATCCTCGAAAAGCCAGTGATTTTATAGTACAAAAACATAGTGATAAAAGTTGAACAACTAACGATTATTCTATCAGTGCAAACACCTTCTTTCTTCAATAGCCACGGTATTTAATTAATGCACAGTGGGGAAATAAATAAGCAATTTCTAAAAGCCGATTAAAACAAAACTTGAAATTCTAATAGAGAACATACTTTCTGGAAGCGGAATAGTATGTTACCAAAGTAAGACATCAAAAACATGTTAATTTTTGTAAAGCCTGATAACGCGTTATACTTACTTTAGGATGCTGAATTTTGAAATTAACTACTAGTCGGTCTATTTTAGTATTTATATTCAGTGAGTAATTTAATTACGGCTTAATTACAAGAATTAAAAGAAAAAATTATTTTAAAAATTTTGTGTTAATTTTTTAAGAAAGCAGGCAAAATTAAACAGGTATACAAACTAAAGTGGAAAAAAGGAATGAACAAGTTAGAGGCAGGCGTGATGTTTTGCCCGCTGCTTCGAAGGATATAGACCGATCCTTCTGATTTTCAATAGCATAATTTTCGAAACTATATCTGATCGATTGGACGGACAGACGGATATCGCTGAATCAACATCGTTATGCATAAGAAGTTAGAATATAAATACTTTATGGGGGTCGGAAATAGATATTGTGGAAATTACAAACGGAACGACAAACTTATTTATAGCCCTTCCACCTGTGATGAAGGGTATAAAAAATCATTAACATTTAATGGTAGTTATATTAATAGTTATTTGAAATAAAGCCAATGAAATTTTAATGCTAATAAAAATATCCCAAGTATGATTCATAGTCATGTGTTTTAGCAAAATTTTACATTTTTTTTAAGTTTCATCATACGATAACTTAAATTTATTTTTTATACCCTTCACCGCAGTGGAAAAAAGGGTATATCTTATTTTTCCATATCTTTTTATACCCTTCACTACAAAAAGTGGAAAAATGTACAACTAAGTTGTAGGCAAAAGTATAGAGGCCAATTGCTCAGACATAGTGTCGAAAGAGGTGCTTTTAGAAATCAGCATAATCGCTCCATGTCCTTTGAGGCAGCGGGCCTACCTCTAAATATTTCATATCATTAAGAACAATAAAGTAACTCTAATCGAAAAAAAAACTATTTTTGGAGCGGTAGAGAATTAGAAAATAAGAAAAAACATCAACTGAACAAATGTGCGCTCGCCTATATTTTCCGAGTTACGAGCCTATGAAATTATCAAATTTTTTCAAATATCAATATAAGTATCATTTTAAAGCTTATGAAGTGATGTTTAAGGATATACAAAATTCGGGTCATTTAAGGCATTTTTTGTTTACTCCTTGACTTCACTCCAAACATATCCCAACAATTTTAAAAAGTAACTCCAAAGATAAAACATTAAATATATCAGAAACCGCGCCATCTATCAAGTCTGTAACGATTATGATATAGACTACTTACCTTTGTTTAAAAAAAAAAAACTTAAAAAATAAAATCCTTAACTAATGTTTATCTTTAGAAATGTTCTAAATAATATTTATTCTCTCTCATCAACTTTAAAATATAAAACATCATTATATAATTTAAAACGCATTACAAAGTTTGAACCACTTAGGTGTTGTTTGAAACTATTATATTCAGGAGGTGACACGCCCTTTGGCTTTTTCTAACTTTTTAAGAAGAATATGTTTATTTATTGCTAATTTAGACAAAACGGAATGAAAAGCAGCAAAATGGAGCCTTTTATAATGGCAATTACGGAATTTTCAACTCTCCGAACGAAATATCTAACACTGCTGATAGGTATGAACCAGCATTTCCCTTTTTAGCACTTTCGGTGCTAGATTCAGGACTTCTTTTGTTGATTTAGCAGCAAAATTACCGATTACGCACAGCACTATTTTTAGCACTTTCCAATTCTTCATTTAGCATTTTTTAGCACCGACTGCTTAAGCAACAGCAAACGTTTTTAAAGTAATTGCTTTGATGATTGCTTTGTTGCAGAAAGAAACACATAGTCAGCTTAAGCAAATGCGTTTCTTTCTATTTTTTTTTTTTTTTGCATTTGCTTTTGCTGCACATTTTTCCACAGCAGAGTTAAGCAACTACATATGTATTGAAAATAGTCAAGCATTTTTAATCACTAGTGTATGTGATATAGAATTTAAAGACTGAATTATTATTTTTATTGTGTTTTTAAGACTTTTTATGTTTAATAAATAATTTATTGTTTTAAGAAATTTATTTTTTTTTTTTTGTTTTTCAATGGAAATAAATATTTTTAAGGCAATATAAGCATAATTGATAAAACTATGAACTCTCCAAGAAAATGTTTGCATAAAACTAACACATTTAAATTTTGACACTATGTTTAGCACTTAAAGTTTCTTAGCACTTTTTTGGTGCCAATTTAGCTCTAAAAATTTTTTGGATCTGGTCACATTGGTATAAACGTTATGTGTTTCTACCGTTACGGCATTGCCTCTTTCATTGTTGTAAATGCAATGAGCAAATATAAACATTATCTATCCCTAATGGAAAACTGTAGTCCTGGAATACTTTCCTTTCAAATGGTATTTTATTAATTTTCTTACGTCTAAAAACTTGCTAGAAGTTCTGTTTCTTAGTTTGAAAATTTTGACGATTGATTGTTTCCAAATTAGTTTACATATTTTATTCGCTTAAAATATAAAGTACACAAAAAATGAAAAATGAACAATTAAAACTTGTTTGTTTGTTTGTTTGACTATTTTTAATAAGAAACGAATACAAAGTATTCGAATAATTTCTAATCTTTTAATCGATAAAAAATTTTAATTATGCCGCAATGTTATATAAAAATTTTTTCGATAAGCAATTTATCTTTAAATTGTGAATTTTTGCTGTAATTTTTTTATTTCGTAAATTTAAAATGCAAACAGTATCTTATTTGAATACTCTTTTTTCAGTAAAATTATTCATTAGACGTTTTATTTGACTATTTAAGACGGCAATTATTATTTAACATCAATTGGTTTTCCAATTTTTACAGTTACTAAATAAATTTTTAATAAAATATCTACAAATATGTATATGTATTTGTTTTTCAGTTTTATAAATTTTGAGAACAATATTTGTTTTCTATTAATTTTAACATGCGTATTTTTTACAATTGTCTAGAAAAATAATTAAATATAATTTGCATGTATTAGCGCCGCTATAAATTGATTACGTTTTAATTTTTTAGTTTTTTTGTTGCTAATTTTTTCATTAAAGTATTGTTATTTTTTTTTTCTTTGCTTTTGTATTTGTTAACTTATAAATAATTTATAAGCTGCTGTTCACTTGTTATTCACAAATGATTCATTTCTGTCATTAATTATTATAGTAAAAATTCAATTTTAATCACACTAGTAGTTGTTGGGCTTTTTCATTTTCATGATGTCTCTATCTTTTAATTTGATTTAAAACGAAATAGTTTTAAAAATGAGGTTTAGGAAATGCCTAAAGAAAGTAGATTGTAAAAATAAATTGCGTTTTAAGATAATACTGAATTCTATGAGAAATGTAGCAAATTATAGGGAAAAATTGTTCAATAATAATGACGCAACATTTAAGTACAGTTACGTATGTATATACTTACATATGTTTTTATATAAAGGTATAGATATGTACATAAATACATACTATATTTATTTATATCGTCAGCTAAGATGAAACAAAAAATTCCAAATCTTTTTCTGTTAAAATTCGTTTTTTGTTTCTTAGCTTAGTGAAATAACTCCAATCAAAAAAGCAAATATTGGGTTGACAGAGAATTAAAAAAAATAAGATAATAATATGTACACATAATTTTAATTAACAATGTCATCGGGTCTTAATGGGTTAAGCATTTTTCAAACATTTTAGTATTTCCTTCAAGATCTCCTCAAAAGCCTTTAAGTGATACCCATTATGATATTTTAACAAATCTGAACAGTTCAGAGGCCCGTAACTCTTAAAATATGAGCGAGCACCAATTTTTTCAAGTGATGTATTTTTTTTATTATTTTTTAATTCTATATCGCCCCATGCATTTGGTTTTTTCATTAGATTAACTTTATTCTTAATGAATGAAAATTGACTTATATTCGGCTTTTTGGTTCATTTTTAATTTAATTTCTAAACATTTTTAGGATCAAGGATCAAAAAGCCGAAAATAAGTCGATTTTCATTTATTTATCAGATCGATGGTTCAAATCCTGATTGGGAAAAAATTAAAAAAAAAATTAAAACAAACGCTAGGCACTGCGTGTTTACATTCATACTTAAAGCTGCGTTTAGACGACGTGTGCAAGTCATATGGAATGTCAAAATTGCTATCCATATCTAATTTGTTGTTTATGTCAAAATCTGTTTTAATAATTACCATGTTCTAGAGGTTGAAAAGAAAACTAAAATGCTTAAAGCAGTGATGTCAACTATTCATTTTTTAGCAGTAACTATTTAAAAAGAACATTATTATTTATATCGAAATTGCTAGATATTATTATTGTCATATTATAAAATTGCACTTAGGCTGTGTTCGTTATAAGAACACGTCACAAGCTCAAAACTGCACGTTCAATTCAGGTACTTGGCGTAGTTCGCATGAAGTACATGTTACCAACTTAAAATTAAGGTACTCGGCACATTTTTTTTGTTTATTTTTACATTTGAGGTTGTTAGTTGTCCTAATAAAACAATTAACATACAAGTCTTCCTTATTGTACATGCAAAATAATAATATGTATGCATGTGTTATTTATAAGTTGTAAAAGACACAAACATTTTAAAAATGGACATTAAATAAAAAATTTTTGTAAGCAAATTAGTATTTGTCGTATTTTTCAATTTTTCGCTACCATAAAAACTAATTCGTTTCACAAAAAAAATGTTCTTTCTGCTATTTGTTAGAAAATTCTACATTGGAAGTGTCACTATTATTATTTTTCTTTTACGTATGTACATACATAGGAAAACTTAAAATAATTTCCAAATACTCGTCGTACAAAAGAAAAGTGTACATGATTATTGGAGTACATTTCCACTTACAAAAAAAAAAAAAAAATATGAATTATTAGATAATAATTAGGGCAATAAGTCAAATTTCTATTCATTTTTTACCATAAAATAATTGGTGCTGAATTTAATTGTAAAAATGCAACAAGCGGTAATAATCTCCAAATACTAAATTTTAATGGTATCTCTTTTGTATAATTTTCTTTTCTACACTTGGTTAGTATTAAATATAAAAATATTGTTAATTCTTTTTTATTTTTTCAATATTTCGCCATACCGTTGGATGGCATCTTCAGAAAATAGGAAACAAAAATAATACTTAGTTTTTACAAACATATTAAAAAAAAGTGTCAAGGCTTTCTGTGGAAAGCTTAAAAATTATTTTTAAGTACTGTTTCTACATTAGAGGCAATCAACTCGTCTGAAAAATTTATATGGAAATAACTCAAAAAACTGAGTGCTTTTCATATAAATTTTGCTCGCCTGTAATACAGAAACAGCATATTAAGCCTTCGATCAACTTATAAATATTTTCTACAAAAGTTCAAAAAAATTTTTATTTTCAGAAAATAAAAAGTTGCATTTCGTGGCTATACCGAAGATTAGTTGGTTAAATACATCATCTTTACGACGTACATAACAAAAGGTAGATAGATGCAAAGAATGCTGATGAAGTAAGTGGCGGTCCGGAAAATGCTGCATTTCAGCTAGCGTCTAATTTTGCTTTTTTTCTTTAGAAAACGTTCGCATACAGTTGTAAATAATTTTTCGTTATAAAAATGTTTAGAAATTAAATTAAAAATGAACCAAAAGGGCGAAAATAAGTTAATTTTTATTCATTTATAAGATCGATGGTTCCATTCCTGATTGGGAAAAAATTAAAAAAAAAATTGTAACTTTATTCTTCCAAATAATATGGGAAAATTAGAGGTAGACGTGCTGTTTTGCCCGCTTCCTCGTAGGACATGGACCGATTTTGCTGATTTCAAATAGCACCTCTTTCGACACTATATCTGATCGATTAACACATATTTTTTTTGTTTTATGGAATCAAGTTTACCTCTGCAACTTTCAACACTAACACAGGCGCACAGACGGACATCGCTCAATCGCCTTCGCTATGCATAAGAAGTCAGAATATATATACTTTATGGGGAATGGAATTCATATCATAGAAATTACAAACGGAATGACATATTTACATACTTCTACCTTTTTTCTACTTTTTAAGGTGAAGGGTATAAAAATATTTTTTGAATAGAAAACTTTATTGTAGAAAAGAATTTCTAATGCTGATTTTTAGTTAACCTATTCAACATGAAATCTGCAGTATGGTACACGTGGTTATACATATTTGGAGGAGGGTAGCCAAGATTCGGCATAGCCGAATGTAGTACTCTTTTCTTTTTGACGTTATTGAATACTGCATTAAATTAATTTGACAGCCACTGTATATGTTAAAGCAGTTATTATTATTATTTTTTTTTTAGATCTATTCTTTTTTTAGATTTGATATGCCAAATTAGCAACGCTGTTATTAAATACTGTTTTTTCGTTTTTAACAAAAGCTTAAAAAGTCTCCTAACATGTTTACCCAAATCGATAATTTGTTAAATAAATATCTGTCTGGCAATTAATCATACTTAGTCTATTATTTATTTCAAATTAATTAAACAGAACATTAATAATTTAGAAATGTAAGAAAGAAAGCGAATAAATCAAGAAACCAAGCACACGACTAAACTGGTTATAAATAATAAAAAATCTATTTGTTGCAAAACGTTTGATCTACCTAATTAAATAGTAACACTTTTTAACTCTAAAAATATATATCCTAGAATTTATTAAGACAACGAAGAGAAACATTTAGAATGCGAACTTTTTGACATTTTTATTTAATTAATTTTTATGTCGTCAAAAATATTTGAAAATTTTGCATAATTTTTAAAAATGATTAATAATATTACAAGTAAAGTATACATATATTAATACGTATGTATATCGATTTAAATACAGAGCATATTGCTTTTTAACGGGATTTTTATAGCAAAAAGCTGCTTTCTGGAGATAAATTTTTTAATTTAGAGATTCAACTTGCAAAAACATCTGGGAACCCTGAGAATTTCATCAGCGTTGCCGTTCTTCGAATTAAGTCACAATTTTAGCCTTCTTTGGCAGTCTGTGACTTTTTGTAAGAATTTTGAGCCGTTTTTTATTTTGTTGGTAGTTTTTTCGGGAGTTTACTTACACACCAAATAAAATTTTTTATCAACGCATTACAAAATTTCCTTATTCTTATTTTGTTTACAAAATCCATCGAGAGGACGTATATGGTTCTATGTCGTATCGCATTATTATTATTTGTGCAAGGCCAAAAATCTATATAATATTTTTTCTATGAAGTTTGATAGTTAGGTTAGCGGCGAAAATGAATAAATTCGCCATCGCTACCACCTGGTATTCGATACGCCTTGCATTTTATACTTACAAAAAAACTAATTTTAAATTTCAAAAAATTTTAAATTAAAAATGAAAAAGTCCGAGCCGAAAAATTGCAACAACGCTATATGTAATATTACGCGATATTATTCCAAAGTATGGGAACTCAAGTATAATGGCTTAAGCAAGATGAGGATACAAAGCAGTCTTTTTGCATTACATAATTTTATTTTCTAAAATAAATATTTTTGTCATTTTTATAAAATGGACTTTTATGCCACTTTTGGAAAATTCACAGCGGTAACCCTAAATCTCATACAACTATACTAAAGTGTTTTTTTTTTTTGTTATTTTAAAACTGCTGTTCATTTAAAATTTTTTGGGCGACTTGTTCTTTAGTAAGTATTTTAATAACATTTTAATTGGTTTATCTTCAGACACAAACGCTGATTTACAACATAATGTTAACTTACGTAATCAAATATAAAGAAGAGTTTAAAAATATTGCAAACTAAGAAAAAATGCCTAACGAATGTGTTTCAACGAAATAATTACGACTGAATTGGAAGCTATAAATAAAAAGTTCATGCAAGCCAGAACATACACCCCATCATAACCCCAAAACATAAAGGAAAAATGGGAATGTGTGTATATATTTATGTGTGTGTTATCTTAACAATCAGTTTTTCAACATTCACGATCATGTAAATAACACGAAAAACCATAAAAAAGTAAAATGGAAGTTAAGTAACAAAAAGAAAACGCGTAAATGTAAATTTCAATTAATGCGAATGCAACAATAGTGCCATGGAAAAAAATTCCTAACATGATTGTTCATACATGGGACAACAATTTCAACATGGAGAAAAATCAACAGAAGCCCTTTATTGCGATAAGAAAAAAAAAATACAAAACCTCTGTGCAATTGATAGCAAAAAAAAACTCGGCTTTAATTACTAATTGCTATCATAGACTATTATAAGACAAAAAGGGTCTGAATCTAGTAGGAGAAATAGTAGAATTTATGGAACACAAAAAAATACAGACTTAAACGATTTCCCTTTTTAACAAACCAAACAACCAACCAACCAGCCAGCCAGCCAAACATCAACCACAGCAGCAGCAACTTTAATTCCAAGCCAAACAACAGAGCATTATTTAAGAAAACTCTATAAGATAGAGAAGCAATATCCAGCCATAATATAGCTTTGACTTTGGCTAAAAAGTTGTAATGCCATGACAATGACCTCTTTTTCCGTGCTTAGGATCTTCAAGGCCAATAACAAAGAATTATATTTGCTTGCTAGTTGGCTGACTGACTAACTGACTGGATGGTTGGTAAGCAACATGAAAAGAGAAACAAAACAAAAAAAATTGAAGTTCAAGTCAAAGAAACACTTGCAATCATACGTCCATAAGAAAACTAAGATTTTTCTGGTTTCATCAACTGCAAGTGAAACCAAAGCAAAACGTCAACCAACAACCACTGCACGCAGCCTTTTCAGTACTGTTGCACTTTTTAATCCCCCCGCCACCACCATCATTGCCATCATCATCATGTCTTCTTAAACCAAATTACCTTTATTGGCTCTTAGATGACTGCTGCTTAGTTTTTATGCTTCAGTTTGGCTTCGTGCACTTTGGTTACTTTACATTATTTACTTGATGGGCCTGTTTGGCTCTTAGACAACATAAAAGACTAGCGCTGCGCTCAACATGTTCATTATTGACCAAAGTCATCGTCATCATTATCTGTTTTTGTACTCTTTAGCCATTCAATGGCAGCCATCATATTGCGCACTGCAGCATTCACATTGATACAAAACGCACTCACTACCATTATCCCCAAAAAGGGGTTAGACTTTAAAATTTATTGCACTTACAACACAAATATTTATTCGTTACCACAACAAAGAACCTAAGATCTAAAATAGCAAAGTGCGTAAAGGCAAAATTATAAAAAAATAAATAAAAAACTTAAAAAGGCAAATGCTTACATATGTTTCAATAAAACAATTGCTGTTTTATTATTATCAGAATGCTACTCCAAAAACAAAGTTGTACCGTGTAGGAATATTAAACAAACTTTTCATCCTCTAACAGAAACGGACCTTTTTATAAATTAACAATTTGCCTGGTATATTTGTAATAAAAGTTATTAAAGTCTTCTTCTTTTATGTAGGGGTTTTTAACAAGAAATTTGTTTTGTAAAACAAATTAAAAGACAAAAATTTAGATTAAGTAATTTAAAATTTTTTTATTGTATTATGAAGATATCTGGCAAGTGTCCACCACGACTACGCTGGCAGATGTCGTTTTTTTCATCAAAGTTTTTAGTAACTTTTTCGTAAAAAGTCGAGTCGTTAATCACATCACGGATTTTGGGTTTTCCAACCTCATCTTAAAAAAAAACCGGCCAATAAAGCCTCCAGAACACGTAGCGCAGAAGCCCAAATACGACAATTTTACTTACTGACATACCCTTGTCAAGTAAAAATCGGTTTCGCCGAAAAAATTATTTTTCTACGACCAGCAGGTTGGGTATTTCCTCAATGCATTGAGCGAATCTACGGCGATGTGAAGGGTCGGTTAGCTTCAACTCCTGCACCAGTTTAATCTTGTAAGGCTTCACAAACAAATCCTTACGCAAAGTTTGTTATTTCGTGGTTTTGGATGACAAGTTTGAATCTGCTTTAAAACTGTGGCTAATGGCTGTGATGTTTTCAGTTTAACGACCTTAACGGCGGTCTCAGAAGAACGTTTATGTTGTCCGAAAATATCACAAATTTTACGAAATATAACTTTAACAGAACTGCCATTTTTATAGTGGATTTTAGCATAGCTCAGAAAAGTACACTCACTGTACAAAATTCTCGTACATAAATTTAAAACGCACAACTAAAACCAACCCGTACATTTTTTTTTTCATAACAATTATGTGTGTTACTAAATTTTGAAATTTTCCGTACACATCCACGAATGTGTTTTATTAAAATATTTATTTGCGTACACGTACGTAAATAAACGACTGTAGTTATTGTTTGTGTAAGCGTACATGGAAAAAATAAAAATTGCATGTACGGACGGCAAAATATTACATGTTACGATAGACCAAATATAATAACATTTTTTATTTTGGTTTATTTTGGTTTTTTATACCACAAAAAGTGGAAAAAGGGTGTATATGAGTTTGTCATTCCGTGTGTAATTTGTACAATATCCATTACCGGCCGTATAAAGCATCTATATTCTGACTTCTTATGCATAGCGTAGTCACAAAAAAGTAAATATGCCAATCGATTAGATATAGTGTCGAAAGAAAAGCTACTGGAAATCAGTATGATCGGTTCATGTCTTTCGAGGCAGCAGGCAAAACACCACGATTACCTCTAATTTTTCCATTTGATTTGGAACAATAAAGTAACCCCAATCAAAAAAAGTTAATATATGGGGCCATAGAAAATTAAAAAATAAGAAAAAACTTCAAGTGAAAAAATTGGAGCTCGCCCATATTTTGCGAGTTCCAGGGTTCTGAAATTTTCAAATTTTTAAAAATATTAATATGAGTATCATTTTAAAGCTTTTGAAGAGATCTTTAAGGAAATGCTAAAATTGAAAAAAAATTAATCATAAAGAGCCGATGACATTTTCTTTTCACATCTCTATCATCCTAATGTTTGTTTATTTGATCAGAGTTACTTCACTCAACTAGATTCACATAGATGGTGAAGGGCATACAAGATTCGGCATAGCCGAATATAGCACTCTTACTTGTTTTTAGTTAAAATTTAAGTCTACCATTGCAGTTTGTTTTTGATTATTGGTAAGTAGTAGAGTTACTTCCTTGTAAATTCAAGCGAGGGTCATATGAATGGCTTATTAATAAAAATGTGCAATAAGTGGTGTTATAAAGAGTAAGGATTAAGAGTAATAATTTGCTTATCTTTAACATTATTGCAATTATACCTAAGAAAGGTATTTTTAATGTTTACTGTTATCATAAAATAATTATTTTCATTTGGGTTTTTTGTTTGCGCAATTGTTTTCCTGCTTTAAATTTGTATGTGTTATTTGTTGTTGTGGTTTTTCAAAACAGTAGATGTGCTTTGCTTATGTTTTAGGTATGGGATCTTTAGTTGTGCATTTCTTATTGTTTTATTACTATCCTGATTATAGCTTGCGTTATTTCTTGTTGTTAAATGGTTTTAAATAAAAAATAAAAACAAAACAACAAATATCTGATGAAATCGCTGATGTCCTAGGTTGTAGTCAGTCTAACCAAGTTCTTGTATCATTAACCTTTTTAAATCCTAACCGCAAAAACTAAATCAGCACATCAAGCATTGTCTGTCGTTTAAAAAATCTCATTCTCATACAAAATGTATGACGCAAACCTAGATAATGCAGCGTCAACAATCTCAAAAATACGGAAATCTGATTTTGAACAGCACGTTACATAGCGTCTATATCTGGTATGTACTTTCGTATGATATGTAAGAGAAGGTTGACAGAATAACGAATTTTGTTTGTTTCATTATAACCTCGTAAGGGGTCATAATTTTCTGGCAATAAACTTGTCCAATTATTTTCTGTTTCTATTGCAGTAAATTTCTAAAATTATTGCGTTTCTCGTTGGGCAAATTGTTTTGATGAGTATATAAGCACACTTTCCTGCATTTTAGCCAGGAGTTCGACAACGTTACGTTTGACGCGCTGATTTAGCTTGGACTGTAATAATAAATTTTTAATTTTTTTATTACCACAAAAATCATATTTTTTCTTTTTGTAATTTCGTAACCAAAAATATATATTTGTACATACGTACAACCAGAATGTTTGTAATATTCTTAAAGTTTAAAATAAAAAACTATTTCTGTTTATCTTTAGGAGTTAAATAAAAACAAAAAACTTATTATTTAAGTGCAAAATCATCTCAATAATCATTAAGGTACAACCATCATAAATCACTGAAAAATAATTTATAAAAAACAGTTAAAGAACAGAAAGGGCACCAATAATTTGACCATTTTATTTTAATCATGTAAAACACACAAAAAAAAAACAAACATTCAACTCAATTAAGTTGCGCTAATGGCCAACTAAATAAAACTCATCAATAATTCCAAATGATTTGCATGCTTAACGATAATGATGATTTTAAGCTAAAATTTTGATAGATGAATAGTGTTTGGTTGGGAAAATTCAACATTAATCTTATTGTCTGTCCGTTCAAACGTCAGTATTTTTTTTGCCAGCCACAACGTTAGCCGCTTTAATATTTTTTAAAAAATATAGCGTTTACTTAAATACTCAAAAGCCTTAATAAAATTATTTTATCAAACATTTGTTGTTGTTTTTTATTTATATTTGCATTTTATGAAAACTTAAACGAAATTAGAATAATTAGAAATTAGAATAAACAGTACAAATATTTAAAACAAAAATAGTAAAAAAAACATTATCTTTTATTATTTTTATAATTTTATAATAAAAAATATTATTTTTTTTATTTACTCGAAATAGTAAAGTTGGGATACTAACTCACTCACAATCATGCAAGTTCACGCTTATGCAGGTTCAAGTGAATGTACAAAAACATGGTTGCAAATCACCCACGCCTAATGAATACTCACCAAAGACTAAATAAAGAAATTACATCAAAAGTAAACTTAAACAAGTTAGAGTTCTATATTCGGCCATGCCGAATTTAATATACCCTTCACCATACCTATATGTAAATCTAGTTTTGTGAAGTAATTCCAATGAAAAGAACAAATATTGGGGTGACGTAGAATTAAAAAATAAGAAAATAAGAAAAAAAACTGAGTACTATATATAATTTTACATAACAATATAATCGGCTCTTAATGGGTTAAGTATTTTTTAAAAATTTCAGTATTTGCTTAAAGATCTCTTAAAGATGACTTCGCTAAGCATAAGAACTCAAAATACATATACTTTATGGGGTCGGAAATGGATATTGTAAAAATTACACACGGAATGACAAACTTAAATATACAGTTTTTCCACCTTTGGTGAATAGTATAAAAACATGTGACTAATACTAAATATTGCCCAGCGATACTGGTAGATAATAAGAACACAACATTTGAACTATTAAACACAGTTGTTTGAAACTTGAAACATTCATTCTAGATAGAAAATTGTCTGTAAAAAAGTGCAGTAAAAGTGACCATAAGTTATTTAATAATAAAGAGTGAATGTCAACGTTTTTATTAAACATAAAGAAACAAATGTGTTTTTTAAGTATTAAAGGCCAACTGATGAATAATATTAACAGTTCTGATATTATCGCAATAAATAAATAAATAAATCTGTTAACGTTTTCATAAAAAACATGCCACGAATAACTACTTGATTGACAGCTAGTTTTGGGGCTGACATCACAAATATGCAATGACTGACTGTTTTCGAACGGCCAATTTAGATCACGAGAAAAAGAATGTTTTCTTTCAGATGTTTTGCTAAGAACCACAGATTAAGTAGCAGAGAATATTATTTACTTGTAAAATTACCTGGCTCCACTCTTAAGTGTAGGAGCACTGTGACAGTAAATTAATTTACTTATTCATTTGTATAATAGAACTCCTTCATTTTGTTTGACAGCAGGTTTTTTAAGGGAAAGTTTTGGGAATAATAACGTCCTTAATAAATATACATCAGCATTTAGTGCAACTTTGCAGACTCACCAGTGATTAGATTATTGACTTCTTAGGTCAAGATAAATGGAAGTCATAAGAGAAATTAACAATTTTAAGGATTTTGAAAAAAAAAATTATTTTTCTATTAATTGTTTAAAAATCGTTTGACCATTGTATCATTTTTCACCTTTCAAGTTTTATACTTTTTCCAAAAAAAATTAAAAATTTTAGCATAATGATAATTTTTAGTTTGTCAACAGAAGGTGATTTTGGCATGATACGCATCATACCAGAAGAGGTGTGAGTTCAACGAAATTTTTTATTGTTTTTTTAATATTTTCAAACTTTAAATAAACTTTTATTGAAAGCCTGTTAGTCATGGTACATTTTGATCTTTTTTTGCAACCACATACTGCCCTCTTATTTCACGATACATTAGTCTAAAGAATTTTTGTTCTTAGCTTATTTTTGCTAGTTTACGATTTATTATCATTTCCATAACTGAACTTTGATACATTCAGAATGTAATATTCTAAGTTCAAGTTCAAGTTTAATGGTACATGAAAAAGGTATTTACAGTTCTGGAAATAATTGCTGCAGTAATAAATTGCACAATTAAATCATTTTTAACTTTAAAGCCATTATGCAATAATAACTAAGATTTAATACCACAATTTAATACCATAATAGAAACTAAACGTTGCTAAACGCTTGTAAGGTGTCATTATTTCAGTGGTTTTGATACCTTTATCTTTAAGTTTTTATATAAATGGTTCTATAACCAATTTAACAGAAAACTAAACTTGATCATATGTATCATACTTGCAGAAAGAAAGTCATGTTGCCTTTATGGGACCTACTACCTTATTGTTTCGCCCCAACACCAGTAGGACTTTAGGCTTCTACTAAAGTTCTTTGGGTCTGCTGATGTTCAGTTGCCTCCTCGTTGTATTTCAGTGTTCGCCCTTGTGGGACCCCTTTTGGGACAACTTCTGGAACACCTTTTGGGATCCCTTCTAAAACCCCTTTGAGGAACTCTTTTGGCTCCTAAAGGCAACCTTGACCACTCTATATAACCAATTTAGCCCATATTTACCGTCATCACTGGTCAATTGGATACATCCTTGATATTTATTGATCTCAATGGCAGGGTGCTGACCTAGCCCGAAAAAAACTACCGAGTTACACGACGGGAGCTCTGAGCTGTGGTGGAGTGTGTTAAACATTACCACAAATACTTATGTGGTCAACATTTCATCCGCTTTATCAATGCAATAAAAGAAGGTGCTACAACCAGAAAAATAAAGCAAAAAACTCTTTAGAGTAAAAACATGAAACCACAAATCATTACGTGTATTGTTCTTCATAGTCGTCTGTTTATTTAATATTTAACATCCAAAATGTTTTATTAATTTTTATTGATGTTTTTTTTTCACTCATCTTCCTAAAGTCCCGATGAGCAAACTTACAAGCAAACGAATCGGATTGTTTAAATGTTAGTGGGTAGAAAGAAGTACTTTAATAACGACTCGCGCAAAAATAAATTCGCCGACCTTTTGTAGACAAGATAATCTCAGCTATCTCACTGCCAATTCTGTCGACACCAGGTTAATTTAACTCATAACTCAAACTCACACTCTACCGAGTAGCGAGCAAAGTTGTCTAGCTTTAAGCTTTCAAAAGATTGTTTATTATCCGCTAGTAAATAGTAAATGTTATTACACTAGGCGAAATTACCAGCAGATGGGGAATTCGCCCACCAGAATATATTTTAAGCCTACTTAATGCCATCCACGCCTAATTTATGTAAAAAGAATATTAAATTGTCAAAAGGTCGCAGAAAACTAAATTATTGTTTAGTTCTCACTTTAAGCGAACCCTATAATTAACAAGAATAAAAATATAAATAAATATTTTACATCATGTTTTCATATTTTTATATTTCAATAAACATTTTATTATCGTGGCTGTAGTTTTCTTTGAATTTTCAAGATTAAATAGAAATAAGTGGGATGGACGATGCGGTTGTAAACAATTTATTAAATAATTAATTTTATTGGTATTTGAATGAAATTGTACGTTTGTCTCTGGCGTTGTGGTAAGACTTCTAAAGGAGGCAAGTTAATTACACAATGAATTTAAGGTTGAGTTAGTTATAGAGAATTTTATAAATTTTTTATTTTAATAAAAATCTTTCAACAATATTTTATAAGAATCGAATAATGATTTTTTTGTTGAAGTGTAGAATTTGGAATGAAGTAAAAGTTATAATTATAGTGGACTTATTAATTTATTTTAAAGTTAAACAACGTTATCCTACTATTTTTCGATGTGTGTCCCTTTGTAACAGTATTCCATCTATGAAACCGCAATTAAAAAACTCTTGAAATTTTTACAAAACGGGTATTACGAGGGTTGCTATATATATTTCTGGCCTAGCAACACTGAGTGCTGCCAAGTGCAATCTGACGTTTCCATTGGAAAGTTTGTAATTTTTAAGCATAATCGTACTCAAAACGTTTCGACGTACGACCATTATTTGTGTTGTTTACAGTGACTTGAAAAAAATAATATAGAAAAAAAATGGAATTAACTCGTGAACATTTTCGTGCCATCATTTTTCACAACTTTCGACGTGGATTATCACGACAAGAGTGCATTGATGAACTTAAATCTTTGTATGGCGATGAAGCACCATCCTATAGCACTGTGAAAAATTGGTATAATGAATTTAATCGTGGCCGAAGCTCGCTCAAAGACGAATTCCGTGAAGGTCGTTCAAAAACGGCTGTTGTGCCAGAGAACATTGATGCCGTGCGTGAACTCATAATGCAAGATCGACATGCGACGTACCGAGAGATAGAGACATCCTTGGACATTTCTTCCACCATCATACATTCGATACTGCATGAACACCTGGCCGTAAAAAAGTTTTGTTCTCGTTGGATCCCGCACAATTTGAAAGTCGCTCAAAAAAACGCTCGTGTCGATTGATGCAAAGAAATGTTGCAAAAATACGATTGCGGTGCTTCAAAAGACGTTTATAAGATCGTCACAGGTGACGAATCATGGATCTATGCGTATGAGCCCGAAACGAAACAACAATCGATCGTGTGGGTCTTCAAAGACGAGCAAAATCCAACGAAAGTTGCTAGTGGAAGAAGCACTTCGAAGCAAATAGTCGCCTGTTTCTTCGGCAAAACTGGTCATGTGGAGACTGTTCCGCTTGAGCAACGTAGGACGGTCACTTCTGAGTGATACACTGCAATTTGTTTGCCTGAAGTCATCGGAGAAATTCGAAAAACCAACAAGAGAAGACGAATCATTGTTCACCATGACAATGCGAGCTCTCACACATCGGCTCAAACCAGAGCGTTTTTGACTGGCTAAAACGTCGTATTAATGGGTCATCCGCCGTACAGCCCTGACTTGGCACCTAATGACTTCTTCTTGTTTCCGCACATCAAGAAAAAAATGCGTGGTCAACGATTTTCGTCGCCAGAAGAAGCTGTTGAAGTGTTCAAAAACCATGTTTTAGAGGTGTCTCAATCGGAGTGGAAAAAGTGCTTCGACAACTGGTTTGAGCGCATGCAAAAGTGTATAAATCATGCTGGAGAATACTTTGAAAAACAATAAAACCAGTTTTGATTATAAATATTCGCATTTTCACTATTAGGCCAGAAATATATAGAGCAGCCCTCGTACTATAACCTCTAAAACAACATACTTAAAATTAAAGCGTGTTCCGAAAGTGCCTGGATATTCATAAAAATATTGTTATTTTTTAACTGTGGAAGGCAGACACGTCTGTATAGTGCTAATAAAACTAACAACTAGAAAATATAAAACTTTAAACTAAAGGGTGTCCAAATAAGGAAGTAATTTTTACGTACGTGGCTTTGCTTTTGAACCGAATAGACAGACACTTTAAACTTAAGCATTTTTATGTCAGATTTAGAAACAGCTATATAGAGTGTTCCTATAGTAACGTGATTTTAACGTATATTGCTTTAGTAGTAGATAACATTTACTGCCATATTCATAAAAAATGAAATAAGTTTTAAATGTGTTTTATGACAAAATTTTCATACAAATTTGTCCTAAAATACACTTCAAATCTATTTTAATATCTTATAAATGAGGCTTTTAGGATTCATACCGAGGATACTTGTGATTTTTTCATTACCATTGAAATTTCATTAGCATTGTTTGTAATAATGACAATGAAAAAAATTAACTACCATTTAATGCTAATGATTTTATTTTAATTAAAATTGTTTTTAATGATGGTAATGAAATTTCCATGAAATCGTTTCATTACTAATTACAATTGAAGCAAAAACAAACGCTTCTATGAAACACAAACTTTTGATTGCAGAAACTTAAAAAAACTTTTCATAAAATAAATAAATCTTAATAGATCTCTATTTGAAAATTTTAATGATTTATCATTTTTAAAAGAGATAGGTGTAAAACTTGATGTCTGAGATCTAAATTCACCTAAACCCACAACTATAATTTACACGGAAACAAAAATAAGTTCCTAACAGCGTCTAATTTCGCCTAAAAAAAAGTAAAAACATAATATTTCACAAAATTTTTCTGATCTAAAGACCATTTTAAAACATTGCTCTACTATAAATATATATATATATATAAATGTGTATTTAGTGTACAAAGACAAGAAACATTCACTAATGATAATGATTTTAAACCATTTAATCATTAGTCAATGGTAGTGATATTGTTTTTTAAATAATTCTCAATGAAACCGTTTCATTAAAAAGCATTACCATTAGTAAAAATAATGATAAAGCTAAAAAATAATTAGCATTATTTATCATTCAATGCCAATGAAATCGTCAATTAATTAGTCTATCTAATTAATTACTCCCATGTATGATACCGAGCATGTAGAAATTTGTTCGCAATAAAAATAATTGTGAACAATAAATTTACAAATTAAAGGGTGTTTTTAGGGAGTCCCTGACTTCGGCAAATATTGCCTTACCTTTTAAACGGTTAAAAGCAGACACATAACATTTGGAAAGAGTATGTATTGCTATGGATACAATAAGGAACAAAAAAATATAAATTTAAATCAAGGATGCCACGATAGTAATGTGATTTTTATAGGGTCCCATTTTAAATTTGGTTAAAGAATATATCCGCTGTAAAAAGTTAAAAAAAACAAAATTTTAAATTAAATAGTGGCCCGTATGGAATTCTTCATGTGTATGTCCAACTCGCACTTGGTGGATTTATTTTAAATCATCTTCTTTAATATGCTTTAAGTTACTAAATAAAATAATTATTATGTCACAGATATGCCAATTTGAATGGCATTAAAAGTTTTAGAAATTCAAAAGCGAGCTAAATAGTTCTGATTTACATAATATTTGCTTTCAAAAAGGGGAAGGTTATTAATTCATGTGTAATTTTTAAATTTGTAACCTCACAACTTTCTAATTCTTTGAACATTTTCAAAATGGTATCTTAAAGCATATGAGCTTATATTTTAAGTGGTAGCATGCAAAACCATAACATTTATAAACACTATCGAGAATAAAATAAAAGTCCAAGGGTGTATCCATTGAGACATGATTTTAACTTACATGGTTTTATCTTTTAACCCAAAGCAGACAAAAAATTCAGGGTATTATTTTTATTAATTTCATACTACGCTCCTTATGACTTCATTTTGCTCTGCAATGTACGGCAGCCCAAGTGAAAAATCGTCCAACGTCAAAATGAAGAAAGACCCCAATTTTATTTATTGGAGAAAACAACATGAAGTTTGTGGCAATAACAATAATAAATAATTTTTCTTGTTCTTATTTGGGACTATATTTTATTTGCAGTTTAAAAAGTGATAAGATAATAAAACAGTGATTATGTATTGCAAGCATACATATTTTGGTATAAAAATTTGGTAACAGACCAAATTTCAGAAGTGACATTAAGGGAACTTCTTAATTTTGTTTGCATATCGCTCATTTACTAATAAAACGTCATAACTCAAAATTTCAAATTCTGGAGTTAATCATACAGAATTATTCTCCATTTTATGCTTTATATTGTATGAACGTTTCATCTTTATCTCCTTTGTACTTTCCCTAGTTTTAAGAGAATAAGTCGTTATTTCAGTTTTTGTTTGGAAACTTGGTTAATCAACACATTTGTATTGTGGAGTAAACTTTATAACGTGAAGATCATATCGCTTTCTAAAAAAACGCCACATTTCGTTTTGTGACTGTATTTATGAGAAGATAATGTTTCAAAATGTTACGACATTTCGCATATATTGAATTTTTTTGAGTTGAACATTGTTCTTCTTTTCATTAATAACAACACCTTTAAGTTTATCACACAGTTTCGGATATATTTTTACAGCAGTAACGTCATAATTCAAACATCTCACACAGTTTGTCTAAGACCTCCGCTTTAATGTATAACTGATGCAAATTTTCTTAAATGGATATTTTATTAATGAATCATTAAGCTAATTATAGTGGGAACTTAAGCAGTCTGATATTTTTCTCGATAGAGAGAACGAGTCAAAAACTTAAACTGCGATTACCTCGAAATTAATGTTTTTGAGTTATGACGTTCTTTAACTAGTTTTAACTTAAAAATTTTTGTTCAGCTTCTAGTGTTAAGTATCCAAATAAAGAATTTTTTATTGGGGTATTACTTCATCTTGAATTGGCACAAATGTTCACATTTAATTGCCGGGCCATTTTTGACCCGAAAATTTTCTTAATTTTCCGCATTGGGACAATTTTCATTAGAGTTATGTTTCAGTGGCCAGTTTCTTTTGAGAATGACTCAACAACGCAACATTGAGTGCTTATACACATACTCACAGAAAAAGTAAATTTTTCTTTTTACTTGTTGGCAATGCCAAATTGGAAAAAGTATTCTTAAGTTCTGTAAAATTTAAAAAGAAATAAATTAATTGTTAATATTATTGTAAAACATTTGCCCTTTAATATTCTAATATTCGCCATTATTCATTTGTGTATTGTAACATATGTATTTATTTTATGGAAAATTTTTACTCAATTATAAGAAAGTATATACATATTTGTCTTTTCAATCTATTCTAAGTTTAGTAGATATAGTTAACATAAATACATACACACAAATTATTTATTGCTTGTTACAATTCTGTTTTTCCCTTTAAAAGTTAACGACAACAATTTGCTTTGAAAGTCTGTAATAGTTGAAGTAAAAGATTCTAAAAATTCTAGTTAAAAAAAAATTTCGTTTAAATACAAATTGTGAAAGTGTTGCCATGCGTTGAAGAGCAAAAAATGTAATTCCAACAAATAGTTCTACTTTATTCGATCAAATTAGTAATGATAATGACGTTAATAACCACTATTGTTCTGATATGTCAACATTCTCTCGCATCTATTATTATCAGACAAAATGAAATGAATGAACGCGAAAAAAAACAGATTTATATTCAATTTATGACACAAGAATTAAGTCACTTTATCATTTCGTTTAACGTTGACTTGACTCAACAAATATTCAAGTGTCACACAAACACTATCCGAAAATGTTTTTTTAGCATTGTAATCAGAAGCAAATTTTTTTTTATTCTTGTGACAATCAACAAAGTCAACAACAATATTAGTGACGTTTATTTATTTATTCTTCCCATATATAAATTTAATCATTTTACAAATAAACTTCGCGATTTTTCCAAAATATATTTTTTGCTTATGCGAAGTTAATCGGAAAAGTATGTTAGTAGAAATACTAAATAAGCTAGAATTATAAATAAGGTAAGAAAGAAAACATTCAAATTTTCATCTTTCTTCAACAAGTGGAAAAAAGAAGAAGTGTGTGAAACTGCCATTTCTATATTTTATTAAACACATGGCATTCAAAAGTGGATCATGACCACGAGGATTAATTAAATTAAATTATCATAACATAATTAAATTATTAATCTGGGAATGGGGTTATGCTAACATGATCGATAAACTTTTATGCTCAAAAGCTCCAATGGACAGTTTTTCTTTTAATTAAAACCGGCTTAATTCTACTTTAAATCACTAAAAAATAGTTTGAAACTTGAAGATAAATTGCTAGGGAAAAGGTTTAAAAATTATATAATAGGCAAAAAGATAGTTCAACCGCAAAAAATGCTTTAGAGAGGAAATAGCGATACACACTCTGTTTAAATTTCTCCTATCCTTCCTATTTTGAAGTCGCTCAAAAGAACTTAAAATCAATTTTCTAAATTTCAACTAAATGCTGCATCAGCACAATATGAGGCGTTTTGCAGTGAAAGGCTTATTTTTTTCAAAATTACTGAAATATGTTATAACGCCCTCTCCAAGGGCATAGCTCTCTTTTGGATTCGCACTTTCTTGATACTTTTGATACTTGAGTCTCCGAGCCACAAATATGTATGAAAAACCTTCGAGGTCTAATAAGGGGCCACCTGGTGATTTCCCGGGAGCCTATAACTTAAATATTATTTTTTTTAATGTTTCAAAAGAAAATCATTTTTTTTGACCTGCCCTCGCAAAGTAAAAATATATAAGTGTAATGCAATACGTATGTACATAACATTACATTACATGAATATGAGGGTAAAGGTAATTGAATGATTTACATACTGATCTATACTTGTACTCACTAGTGCAACATTTCGCTGGATTTGTGGGTACAATCTCAAATAATAAAAAAAAACATGGTGAATAATGAATGAACGTTCTGTCACTTAAATATACTTATAGATATATATGTAAGTATGTATATGTTTTTTTATTGATGGCCCACGGAAGTTTTAAGACGACAAAGATAAACAAAGTTTCGAAATTTTTTTAAATTCTTTAGAAATGTGTAATAAAATTTTAACAAAAAGAACAGAAAAAGTTGTCCGTCCATTAATGTCAATGCATAAAAGCAGACAAGTCCAAGTACTTACATATATATGGTTACGTGTTATTATATGTATTTGTTGAAAGAAATTTGAGCTGATAAAATAACCATTAAATTTTCGTAATCTTTTCAAAAATGTGATTTAATTTCATTTTCTTCTTTACGAGCACAAAAAGTCGCTTCACAAATTGAGTATAATTATATCAAATTCTTGCCTTATTGATGATCATTTGAACATTGCAAATGAAAATTAAAATGCTTTTGTTTATTTCATGTTTAATTAAAAATCTAGTGATTTTGAGAACACGGAAGTAAATCCAGTCAATATTAGAGAATCATAGAAGAAACTCTGCAAAGTAAGTGTTTTGCGCCAAGCAATTTTGGAAACAGAAATAAATTGGCGGTGAATCGAATCTGAAAAAGTGTGGATGATGTTGTGCAATAATTCGAAGTTCTCTTACTACGGTACTTCAACGAACTTGACAAACAAGCTTGTGACCAAGTGTTGCCTTAAGAGGGAGGGAGGAGAATGTTTATTTTTTTTTAATCACATGCGGCAGCCATAACAATTTTAACACAACATTTGATTGCCGACATGGAACTTTGCTTTTTTTGTGATTTAAGTTTCCTGGCATTACTTTCGAAATTGCATTTTAAGCTTCTGTTCGGAAGCAATTGGACTTAGTACAACACCTTTGTTTCGCAAGTTTTGTGGATTTTTGCCTTCTACCGTTCCATTTTTTTATTACGTATCTTAATGAGGTCATTATTTTTTGCAAAAATATATTTAAAGTTGCAGTGCTAATTTTCGCTTCAATTAACACCCTTAAAGTATTAATGGCATATTATTCTGATAAATGTTATGAGTTCGCCAAATTACTATTTTAGAATACTTTAAATTCAAGCAACAAATGCGAAAAGTTAATTTGTTCAACTGCCATTTAAGATCTATGAAAATTTCGCTACCATTTGCCGGAAAATAACGGCAGTAGTTTCGTTGTACGACACCTTCTATCTTAATAAATTTTTTATGAACTTCCTTAAACATTTATTTTGTAAAAAATTTCAACTTCGAATAAAATTAAATTTATATGATTCAATCTATAAAATATTTAAAAATCAAAACACGAAATTTTTAAAGCGTTTATTTTCAATATGTTAAATTAACACTTATTTATGTTTATATTTAATTACTTGAGAATATATGTAAATAAACAGGAAAAATTCGAAAAAAAAGCAATTCATCAAATTAATCTCTAAATAAACGACTTTTAGTAGATTAAAGCCGATATTGTAACGGCCTATTTGGAATGAATATTTGTTACTTTTTTTATTGTATATTTTTTTTAAACACTGATAAAAATTTAAATATAAATTTTAAGAAAGAATCTTTGCTTCCGCATTCTCTATATATCTATCGAAAAAATTAGTTTAGTGGCCGTTTTTAAGCTAAAATAAACAAAAAATCAATAATTTTTTGGAATTTTTTAATTAAAAATCGTATAATTTTCAAACCAGAAAAGATATAATCTTTAAAAACTTAAGAATGTTTTAAATTATGCTCTCTTACCACGGTGTAAAATTCAGACAAATCTGCTGAAAATTGTACCCAATATTTCGAAAAAAAAACTGGACCAGGGTATCAAATTTCAAAACTATTTATTTTAAAATTCTTACAACTCTATCATTTTTAAACAAAAACATCCAGATAAAAAAAACATTTTGTAGGTATTGACGAAACCTTTTAAAAATCAGAAAAAGATTTAAGAAACGACAAGTGTTAGAAAAATGTTAAGGTGCGAAGTACCCAATTTTGAGACCACATAGCGCCATCCCTGGAAAGTGGAAGGTACCCACTTTCAAAATTTAAGCTCAAATTCTCTTCTGCTATACTCATGCGCAATTTTGAATCAATCGGCTCTTTAGAAATTGCTGTTTCATTTCCAAAATATTTTAATTCTGCCCCACTGTGCATCGTATATTAACTGCGAAAGAATGGAATGATTTAGAATCTTAGGGAAATTCTAACAGTCTACATTTGGAGATAGTTTCTTCTTTTCTTGTTATGTTTTTTAATCTTGTATGGTTTGATAAATGGATCTATTTCGAAAAAACTTCCTGGAAACTGAATTATATTTTATTTTATTCACAAAAAAGAAAAATTTTTATTTTGGGTTACTGTTACTTATGCAAAATGGCCCCAAATAAAACGGCTAGAAGCCTTCCAAGAACTTAAACTAGAAAACTATGTTGTTAAAGGGATGGTACAAAATATTGAACATTTTAAATTTTTTTTTTTTTATAACTAAAAGTTTAAACAACTTAAACATTAAAAAAAATCTCGCAATTTATCAATCCCTAAAAAGCCTGAGATTATGGGTTAAAAAATTTTGCATTTGGCAGCCATAATTAAATTACTAATTGAATCAAAAGCTTCTTAATGGCATGTAATTAATCGAATTCTTTAGAAAGAGCAACGTTTTTAAATTACTTATTAAATTTATTTTTCATCATTTTATTTTTTTCCCGCAGTAGGCGGACAAAACTTATGACAGCTTTTACTTCATACCAAGCGTCACCCACACGTCAACATATTTCCAAAATTAGAGCGTTAACAAAAAAAGCTCTTTTTTATTTAGGATTTTTTTTTTTTTTGAAGGCAAAGGTGGTCGATATACCCATATAACTATTCCACTCCAACTTCTTTCTTTTATGCTTTATATCTAGCAGTTCCCACAACTTAGTCTACTTGTCATTACTAATTTCCTAAAAATTTAAATTTATAAAAATCTATTTTTAAATACTTATTGCAGAGTAAACAGTGATAAAATTTTCTATTTACAAAAACAAAATGTGCTGACAACTGTTTTAGTACCATTATACCGGTAAAATTGTCAGCTTTCACATTTGTATCTCTATTTTCTCTTCGAAATGACACATTTATGCGAAAAAAAACCAAAGTAGAACGTCCTCAATTTTATTCAGATCCAGAAATGACCGCATTACTGTTTCATTATATGTTTAGATTTAACAAAAAAAAAAAAAAATAAAGAAATTGTAGAAACTGAGAATCTTGCATTATAGGTCTTGTAAAGCGCCGTTTAAAATGTTCTAATGTTTATTTTTAAGTATTTTGCCATTTTAGATTTACAATTTATTTTTATTTCGTAGCAACATTTAAACTTATGAAATCGGCTTTATGTCTCATGACTTGAAGTTCAAAAGGCACATGCAGGCCATTTTATAACCATAGAAATACGATGACTTCCTGCAGCATTTTACTTTATAAAAAAAGGCAAAACAAAATTCCCAGCAAAAAAAAACTTCTGAGTTTTAAATTTTATACTTTTAATGCAATTGAAACTAATCCCATTACAGAAAACTTACCGTTGGCTCGGTCATCTGTTAAGCCCCAATGCTCTCGCCTATTTTACTATTGTTAATATTTGATTAAAAAAAGAGGTACTGCTAGAAAGAATCAAAAAACAGTTAACAGCTTACAAGAAATATAAAAAACAGCAAAATTGTTAGTTTAATAATATTTAAATTATTTAGTGAAAACAAGATCAGAAAATTATATTTTCTTATGGTGCGTTTCATTTACGCGATTTTGACAAAAACACATGATTTGTTGCCAGATCTAACCAAACCTTGACTGGCACTGTGTTATATCTTAAAAATAGCAACAATCATTTTATGGAATATAATAGCAGTGCCCACGACTTTGTCTGCGTGTCATTTTGAAATTTTCTTAAAATGTAAATATAGAATAATGTGTTTTTAAATAATTATTCCAGAGTTCTGTCGACAGTGTTAAAAACTTTCCGTTTGCAAAAATAAAATGTGCAGACAACTGTTTTAGTACCATTATATCGGTAAAATTAGGTGCTTTCACACTTGTATCTCTATTTTATCTACGAAAATAATACTTTTTTTACGAAGAAAAAAGTACTCTATATTGGAATCAAGGTTCTAAGGGACCTCCTCACAAAACTTTTTCAAATCCATCCAGTAGTTTTTACGTGATGCGAACACAGACAAACAGAGAGACGGACAGGCAGACAAAAATTCCAAAAATAGGTGTTTTGTATTCCATATCGATTACTATCTACACTAACATCAAATATTTTGTTTTATTTTATCATAATTATGTGCGATATTACAGATGCACTTTTAATTGCCGACTAAAAACTCACAACTTTTCGAGCATGACCAGATCGTCGAATGGTGTAAAAATGTTATCAAATCTACACTTAACAAAAGTTTACATAATAAATAACTTTAAGATGTATTTTTTATAGTGTACTTTAAAATATTATTTTGTTGTATTCTGTTATTACAACTGAACTTAATTTTAATAAACACGTCATCTGACACACGTGACTTAGATGTTTGTTTTAATATTTAAACGCTTAATTTTAATAAAATACCTTTTAATTGTCTACGCTCGTTTACTACTATTCTTTCCCTTTTTTAGAATTTACTGAAAGTAAACCCAAACTGGTTGGTTTCATATTAAATGTTTATTTTTGCCGCATTAAAAAAAACGAAAAGAACTTAAGAAACTACATTTTTATTTTTAAGTTTCATTTAGCATAATTATTTATTCTAAATGTTTGTTGAGCGCAAATAAACATTTAAGTAAAATATCCATGAGAATTGCAATTTAAATTTATATTTTTAAATTTGTTTAATTAATAAATAATTTTATGCTTTTTTACTGGAGATGGAATTTATAAAAAAAAATAAATATGACTCTTTTTACAAGCAATAAAAAAATGTTTGACCTATTAAGGGTCATTTAAAACAATAAAATATTAAAATAACCAAGCATAAGAATATAAAAATAGTTGGCAAATTTAAATATTTATTAAAATTTATTAATAAATACTAAAAACGAAACAAAATAAAAACTAATAAAATAGCTATAACTTGTTATTTCAAAAATAACAAATGTATTTTAATAAACAGCCATAAATCATAAATAAGTAAAATTATTAAATCTTTAGTTTATCTTGTATAGGAGAGAGAGAGAGAGAGAGCGATAGAGAAAGAGAGGGGATAGATGCGAGATATTTAAAATGACTAATCATTTGATAAATGCACAAACGCAAGACTGCATAATTTTTATTAGTGAAGTAATGAAAAGTTGACATGCATTAAGTGGCGTTGCATGTTTATACTTTAAGTCAAGAATATTCCAATAATGTTGGTACAACGTTGCGATCCTCTACTTTACACAAAACAAAAAAAAAGAACATAATTGTGATATATAACCATATTATGTTCCTTGTAACAATATAAGTTGCAGCGAAAACGTTATAGTTGTTTTAAACGATCTTTGTGCAATGGTCTTGCATCATAGCATTTGCAAAATGTGTAGCATATTTTACTTATTACTGTGTGTTTTGTTGGTGTAAACTAAAAGTATGCTACACTTTTTTGCAAATGCTATAATGCAAGACCATTGCACAAAGATCGTGAAGAGGGCTATTGCTTCAGTCACAATCAATATTGTTTGGTTTACTATACACAAAAAATGTAACGAAAGTTTTATAAGTTATAAAAAATAATTTAATATATTAAACCATAATATGTTCTTTTTAATCAAAATATGATCAAAGCCCAAAAATAATGTTCGCTTTTAAAAATATTTTATTCTAGGATTTGAGAGAATGCTTTTCTATCAGTTTAGTGATTTCTTTGTTAGCTATCGGTTAATTTAAAAATGCAAATAGTTATCTATTGTTAAAGAAAATGCAAAAAATAGAAAAATGAATATTAAAAATAAATTTATAAAAATAAAATAAAAGTATGAAAATTTATTATTCGGAATCTTTTAAGATTTAATTTACTTTATTCGTGCTTAATTTCTTCAAATATAAATATTTCATGAAATTTACACTGTGTTTGACAAACATGCTATTAAACGAGTATGATGGCATGATGGCAAACACAAAATATTAAAATTTTTTGATTTTCACCCAGCGCCGCTGACAAACACGAAATTTACCCTATTACACGAATTTGATGGCTTGTCACCAGGCCGTACTCACAAGCGATGTTTGATCTTCTAACAGCCGTTTAATAGTTTATTCAAATTTTCGTAAAAATTATAACCATTATAAGTATGAACAATTCGAAGATTAGATATTTTTAAAGTCATTAAAAAGCATTACCATTCACTGCTTTTAAAGCACTGCTGTGAGTAAGATCATTGGTGTACAATTAAATGCTTTAATGGCCTGTGTTCATACCCAAAACTTGGCAAATTAATATTAACTTTTCTTATACGTATTTGTTCCTCATTACAGAGGCTTCCAAGCTGACAAGTTTCTACAGCACAGTAAGGAAAAAGTTTACACTATTGTACTCTTTTTAATACTACATGGTGTTTAAAAGTACCGTGCTACTACTCTCTTGACTTAAAGCAAAGAAAGAAGAAAACGTATCAATTAAATGTTTTCAAAAACGAATAGTAAATTGATAAATTTTCAATGTACTTCTTGCGCTACAAAAAATTTTTCCGTTGTAATTGTTGCGAAGGAGGCTTCAATAACATTGAGCAAACTTATATCGTTTTTAGGACCTGCAAAAAACTTTCATGTACGAAATTGAATTTTTGGAAAACCTTCATTGTTTGGCTTAACATAAGCGAGAATAATGGAAGAAACATCACTGTAAGAATTGTATTGTTTTGGCAACTATATATCATGCCTTTATAATTGCGTAATTTTTTACGTCATTTTCCGTTCGTAAGTAAAAAGAAAAATTTGTTTGTTTTAAAAAAAGATAAGAGAAAATTGGAGAGCAAAAGTTCGAATTAGATGTGGGTCTTAAAAAACCAATGTAATTTTAATAACTATGGAAAATAACTGATCAAGAAGACCTTAAAAGAGAAGTCACCTCTAAATTATTATTATTATCTGGCCTATTAGGCCTTAAAATTCATTGGGACTAAATAAATTACACTCAATAGAAAGACTTTAAAATACAAAAGTAAAATACAAATAGACAGTTATTGAAAAGTAATTAGGGCATTTCAAATATTCTCTGTCTTAATAAACAACAAAGAAACAAATTAAGGAACATTTCATTTAACAACTAAAAAGTAGTTTCTATACCTGTAACATGTTGCGTGCACACTGTTGTTTACGGCTTATCTGTCATAAAAGAAGGACAAAGATTTTACTAAAAAGAAATAAATTAACCGCCTTTGACATTGACATTCGATAACACTTAAATAAGTTTAAATGCATTTTTAATTTAATATTTTTTTTTTTTAATTTTTCCACAACATTATTATTTTAAAAGAAGACTTTTAGAATCGTAAATCAGTAATTTTGTTGTTATTTTTTGGTATCTTTTTTTTCATCATCATCATTTATTTAAATTTGTATGCGTTTGGTATTGAATTACAAAATAAAATCCAATAAAAAGAAAGAATAAAACAAATAATCTGAATATGTTTTTGTATTCAATTTACTAGTTTATGATAGAAAGTTTAATTTTTTCTTTGTTAAAATTTCTAAAACTCGAACATCTTTTTTAATAAGATTAAAATAAAAAAAAAGAAATGAAGAAAAAAGGTGAATGAACTTTTAACTTGAATCTTAAAGGCAATAAAGTTCTACAAACATCTATTTGACTTCGTTTGTATGTTTATTCATTTTAGATTTTATTTAAATGTTTCGTTTTAATTTATTCAAATTTAGAGTTTAGTAGAATGCAGTGAGTTAAGTTAAGCTGAAAGCATGAAAAAGATAACAACTGAAATTTAATTATAATTTTATTATTAATATTTATTTTTCGTGTTTTTTTTATTTTAATATAAATTTAATTAAATTTTTTCTTGTTTGATTTTCCCGGACATTTCATTGGAATTTAAAAATAAATAATGCTGATACTTTTTTAGCATTACCATTGTATTTGCTAATGGTTTTTAATGGAAAAAATCAGTGATAACTAGTTAAAAAATAAAATTGTTATCATTGACTAATAATTAAATGGTTTCAATGCATTACCATTAATGAACGTCACTGATTGTCTTTGTACACAGAATAAACATCATAAGTCATAGTAGAGTATTATTTTTAAATGTCATTTTATCACAAAAATTTATTAAAATATAAAGTTTATAATATTTTTACGAAAAATGATACACTGTACAAACATAATTTTGTTTTCGAGCAAGTAAAAATATTTGGTAGCATGGGTGTTAGGTGACTTTAGACCTCAGACAACCAGTTTTCAACCTATCTTAATTAAAATGGATAAATTATTACGGTCTTGTTCATAAAAAATTCATATTTTAGGTTTAAAGTTTTCAATATTTGTTAAACACTTTTCCAATTTTTTAAGCAATTTAACGTTTTAACCTGGCAACTCCTAATACCATATTATACTTAGTGCTTTTAAAAACCAATTTTAAAATAACCCGAAAACCGAAGATGATTCGTTTATTATTTATTTTACAGAAAAAAATTAACTTTTTAGTGCTAAAAAAAGAATCTTAGTTACTGCAAAATACACGAACAAGAAATGTAATAAAAAAGTTATAAATAAATTTGTTTCGTTTTTTTTTTTTTTGGGTCGTAGATAATATAAAAAGTATTCGAATAACGAGTTTTATAACGAGCTGTTTATATACATCACTTGTCAAATAAATTTGTTTTAACTAATTTTTATTCAATTGAATAAATCTAGTTTTGTCGGGTAGCTCCACATGAAATAAAATGTTGTCCGGGGTTCTGAAGAAGTAATTTTACTGAATTTTATTGAAACTCTACAATTTTTATAAAAAACATGCAAAACTTCAAACATTCTTAGACAGAATGGGCCAATATTGGTATCAAAGAAAAGCTTTAAAATAAATTATGAAGAATCATCACCAAAAATGTGTGTAAAAAAAATTTTAGCCCAGTTAAATTTTGTTAAACTTTTGTTATTAATTTTGCGAATATTTTCACATTGTTAAACCAAATTTTCTACTTTTATTTAGTAAAATTATAATAAAATTAATATATTATAAATTTTTTTTTTTATTCAAAGTTTTGGAGTCTATTAATAGCTTATGAATATAATTTCATCATTATTTGTCTAGTTTAGGTTTATTAACCTGCTTTAATTTTTTATGAATACAGCCGTTAAAATTTTTAAATATAGATCAATATACGAAAGAGTGAGTGCTATCATAAATTTATTTTTCATAAAAACAATTATTTGTTTCCCATTGTAATAGGTTAAAAACATACATGGAAGTAATTAACTAGATGGACTAATTAATTGACGATTTCATTGGCATTAAATGATAAATAATGCTAATTATTTTTTAGCATTATCATTATTTTTACTAATGGCAATGCTTTTAAATTAAAAGGTTTGATTGATAATTAGTTAAAAAGCAAAATCATTGAAGATGTTCCTTGTCTTTGTACACTAAATATAGATCTTGAAGCATAGTAGAGCAATATTTTAAAATGGCGTTTAGATCAAAAAAACTTTGTGAAATATTTATGTTTTAACTTTCTCAAGAAAAATGGCACACTATTAGAACCTAATTTTGTTTTCGTGTAAATTATAAAAGCTACTAGTTGTGGTTTTAAGTGACTTCAAATTTAAAAAAAATTAAAAAATGATAAAACTTTAAAATTTTTAAATACAGATCTATGTACAATAGTATTAAGATTTATTTGTTTTATGCACAGTTTTTTAAGTTTCTGTGATCAAAAATTTGTGTTTTATAGAAACAATTATTTTTGATTCAATTGTAATTAGTAATGAAACGATTTCATTGAAATTTCATTATCATTATTTCAAACAATGCTAATGAAATTTCAATGGTAATGAAAAAATCCCAAGTATGGTAAAAAAACAGTTTGATTAAAATTGCACTGTCATAAGTAAAAATAATAATAAATAATAGTAAAAAAAATTATTAAAAAAAAAAAATCGTTAGCAATAATTAGTAGTTATTTTTTTTATTGCCAATGCTTATGAAATTTCAGTGGTAATAAAAAAAGTCTCAAGTATGATGAAGATAAGCTTCAGTAATGGAACACATAATTTGATTTTTTGTTTTATGTTTATATAAAATGAATATTTATTTTATTTCTTTTAATAAGACATTAAAACTAAATTATTTGATAGATTTTGTTAAACAGATTTTTTATAATTAAAACTGAATATTCAAAAACCGGTTTTTATTAATGTGGAGTGATCTATTATCCTAATTTTGATCCATTACAGTTATCTCTTGGTTCAAAATGCTGAAAAGAATTGATCCCACATTTCAACGACATATTCCACATATTTCAACACTAAACACACATGCTAATGGCTCAGGACTTTTATTACTTGATGTTATTAATTTTTGATGACATTTCTATAATTAAAAAAATATCGTCGTGTGTGTTGTGAAGAATGGTAACTTAAACTAGACGCCATAACCCATATAACAATTTTTGTTCTGGTATGGCCGAACCATGGAATGGCTTAGAGAACCACAGGAATCCCCGATAAAAAGCACACAGTAACATCAAAGAAACTCTACAATAAGATTATTGATTGATAGGAGTCTTAAAAGAGCTTTTTACATGAAAAGACCGACAGAGAAGGATAGAAAAAACCTCGGTAGAGGTTTATATTTTATGTCGTTTTAAACGAATTTGATGAAGGTATAAAGACGTTAGTTCCTTAAAAGAAAACCTAGACGAAGTAAGAGAAAAGACCATATCAAAAATGAAAAGTTCGGAAAAGCGATTCAATTTCAACCATGAGACTTCTCATATATTATTGTTCGACTTAAGCTGAGTAATACCCTGTTTAGACATACGTTTTAATTTATACAATTAAAATTTTAATTGAGTAATTAATTTTGGTGTTCACACATACCCAATTTAATTTACTTAATTAAAATTTGACAGTAGAATGTAGTTCTGTTCAATAACAAGAAGTTGTTACTAATTGTTATTGGAAAGAGTTTACTTCAGTACCTCAAAAGAAGCAGCGAAAGAGTAAAAAAGAGTAGAAGATGTGAATGTTAATAAATTTGTTACTACTTTTGTTACTGCCAAGAACAGAACAGCTGATTCTTGTTCTGTTTTACAAAATAAGTTAATACATATTAAATACTTTAAACTGAAAGTGTTTATTAGCGCTCTCCACGAAAATATTTACATCACATCGTTGTGGCTTTTTTGCCATAATTTGTATGGCGATTTCAAACCCGAATATCTACAGCTGAAATTTTTTACAACCACACAGCAAAAAATATACATAACATTTATAGTTTTCGGTTTTAAATACAAAATATTTGAATTGAAGCTAAGGTTTGTATAATAGTTAGAAGAACGCTAAGGAAACTATGTACAAGTAAACGTCAGGTTAATAAAACAATAAACAAAAGAATAGAATAAAATAAACTAAAAGTTTTACAAAAAAGACAGAAAATTTTTGGCAATTTGCACACAATCGATGACAAAGCTCTTGCAAATGCTAAATGTTGCAATCCAAATTGATTTAAGCAACGAACACCGCTTTTTTGCTGTTTTAGATACAATTTTTTTGTATGGTTTTTTGTTATTATGGTAAGTTCGGCTTTACTTTGTTATTTTTTTTTTTTTCCAAAAATGCGTTTATTCCGTTTTTTTTTATTTGAAATATTAATGTTTAAAATTTTTATTTTACTCTATCGTTGCTAGTTTCTGCCGGAAATTTATTGAACAGACCTAATTTTTACATTAGAAATTTGTGTTGGTAAATTTGGAAGAATGAAGAGAAGTTTGGCTTTCAAAGAAAGTTTGCTTGTTTTTATTTGAAATATGGAACTCTTCCAGTTTGTACGATCAAATTTTGACTGCACGCTAGCTTTGAATTTCCACAAAATTTTCAAAAACTTCTCATTTCATATAATTTGAAAATATTTTATTTTTCATTTTTATGGCATTTACTTTTGTCATTGTATAAAATTTTCTCTAACTGAACACACTTCACAAGGGTTGTTGGAGAAAACCTAATCAATTATCGACTTAATTAAGTGCTAATTGAAAAATTTTTTAATTAATTTCTTATATGGTAAATTAAATTCAATTAGGGACTTAATTGCGTAAATTCCTTTATTGCGCAATTAAAACGTATGTCTGAACAGGGTATAACAGACGCTTTAGAGGCACTAAAGTCATTTATGTCTTTATTTCTAAACTTGTTTTGTTACTTTTTTGGTTATTTTGTTGTCGGAAACTTGAAGAAAAAGCCTACTTGTCGCCACATTCAATTGTTATAAATGCAATTTCGAAAAATATCAAATAAACAAATAAAAGGAGGTTAAAGTTTTTTTTACGAGTCATTGTAGAATCGTCAGCATCCTACGAACCAGATCTTGGAATCATTGCGAAACCACATATTTTTTCAGTAACACACTGCTCATTTATAAATTTATCCCCTGCAAAAATACTTTTCATTTTAAACATCTGTATATTCTAGTTCAAAAAAAATGTCATTTAATTTTATTATATTTTTTAATTTTTTTGTTATTAATTTTCAATAACATAAGCTTTTGTTAAAAAATTATTGCATGTGAGAAAATTAATTGTCTCTAGCGCTTCCAAGAAAAAAATTAAAGAAGCAAACGGCCAAGACTTTTTATATTTTTATGCAACCACATTCTTTTCTATTAATAAAATTAAATGGAAACAATTCTCATTATTTACCATTAAAAAAAAATACAATCAATATCAAAACATCTTCCCAGAAGCCAAACTTACAGCTTGTTACAGCTTGAGCTGATCTTTTTTTTTTTTGTTTTTTTTTCTTCTTTGTAGTAAACAAACACCTTTTTTCTAAAACGAATCAAGCCAAACCATCTTCTTTAGATGATTGTACTTGTATGGTTGTGGTACAATTCTTTTACTTAATGGAAAAGTATGGAAAAAAAATGCTATTAAATGAATTTTCAATACCAAAGAAATTACAGATTAATGTTCTATAAATGGTACGAGTGTAAACGAGTACTGGAACATGCTAAAATGAAAGATAATACTAACAACAACTCTCAACTAAAAATAGCCTCAGCTACAAATGGTAAAATGAATATAAATAAAATACATGAGCTCACGATTTTCAAATAAGGTTTATAAGCAATTTCATTACAGCAGACCTCTTGGGTCTGTTTTTGCAACATGCAACAAACGCACAATTTTAAATAAACTTAACATTAATAAGAAAAGTGCAAAAAAGACATCATCAATATTACAGCGATAGTATCAAATAAACTTTTTTATACTTTTATTTATTATGTACTCGTATTATAAGTTTTTCTTTTTCCTTTTTTCGCTACACCAAAAAAGTAATTGTTGGAGACGACGACTTTTTAAACTTAACTCTAGAAAATTGAATCCTTTAAGGGCCATATACTATAAAAATTAAATATCGTTAATCATTAAAAAGAAAAGATAAATAAAGAGGTCTCGACTGTAGGAACTTTTATACCATTTTGTGAATAAAATTAATTACAGTCACCGCTGGTCCGTTTTCGCTGATTTTTTTAATGTGAACTGTGAATGACTCACGACCAGATTTTTTTATAATTATTTAATTTTAAGCACTGCCCGATACTTAAACACACAGACTTTATTGAATGTAAAACAAAAAATATAAGCGTTATCTCGAAAAAATGTTATATGCTAAAAAAAATTTTGAAATGTCCCTAAATCTAAAAGGGCACGGGTTCAACTATTTTTTTTTTATTTTTTTCAGTAGCAATACCCTATCGTTTGTATAAAGGTAGACATTTTTTCAGTTAGTCATTCCGTTTGTCATTTCTTCAATTTTCATTTCCGAACACATAAGTTATATATATTCTTGATCCCTATAGAAAGTGAATTTGATTTGCGTCCGTCTGACCGTAATCGGGTTACAATCAGTTTTTCCACGTCCTGAAATGAGTTGCAGAAAATTTATAACTACCATTCTTTCAGCCAAAGTTTCGAAGCAAATCTCAATAAATGGTTGAGATATGTTCAAAAAAAGGCGAGCTGCTCTCTCTATTTCCCTTAAGTTTTTCAGATTAAATTGTGCTTTTTTGTTGGTTTTTGTTGTTTTTTATTTCGTTTTATTGAAAACCGTAATTTCAGAATAAAAAATCTTTAAAATACCTGATAATTAAAATATCACTAAACCATCTAAATATCATCTAAATCTTACGTTTTCACCAACATTTTAACAATAATTCTTTGCAAAAAAAAAAAAAAATCCGACTTCAAAACAAATTTCATCTGCCCGCCTATAGCGGTTCGAAAGTATGACCACATACATCAAATTACATTAACTATTAGGACACCCTTATATTCCATCTCCAAACTTTATACCTGTTATAGCGGACTTAGTACTTTAGCTCCTTGTTATTTTTAACCGCCTACCTACAACTGCTAAACAGTTTGGCCACATCCATTGGCCACTCTTTAATTTTCAAATCCAATTTTTTTACTTGTTGTTATAACATAGTTAGCAATACAGGTTCTTTGCAAATATAAAGCGTTTGTCTACAACTGTATGGCCATATAATTTAAATTAAATAAACTATTGGAGCACCATTTAAATTATAATTTTGAATATTAAAACTTGCAACTATAACGGTCGATATTCGATGCAATTTGCAAGCGTTTGTCTATAACGGTTCAAAATATAAGCCCATATAGGTCAATTTACTTCAGCTATGGGGACACCCTTCATTTTTAGATTTATTATTGTATTAGTTTTTGCCATTGTGAGCTATAGTGATACGAACTTTTTTTTTTAATTTAAAGTAGTGCCCTTTACGGTTTGTAATACACGTATGTTGTACGGGAACACCCTATAATTTTTAAGATTATGAACTGATTTTAAAACAGGACCAATCTGTAAGCATCACCATTCAAATAAAGAAATAATTCTTAAAACCGGTTCAGAAATGAATGAGTTCTGCGGGAACAAACATTAAAAAAATAGCAACATTCAGACGAATTGATAACCTTGAAGTCGGTTAAAATAAAAACCTTGCCTAAAAAAATGGTGTTTGCAATAAAAAATTGGAAATTTCATTAAAAACTTATAATTGAGGAAAAAGACAATCTAAATGAGCAAATTATTGGAACTTCATCATAATATTTTTTTCATGAAAATTTTACAAAAAATTTTAATTTTTCGAAAAAAAAAAATTGATTTTTCAATAAAAACTTTAACATTTCATTCAAAACCGAAATTGAACAAACAATTAAAAGCTATCAACAATTATCAACAACTATCAACAACTATCAACAATTAAAAATTTTTGTAAAAAACCCCAATTTTGCAAAAAAAAATCAATTTCTTTAGTAAAGGGTATATAGGATTCAGCACAGTCGAATAAAGCATAGCACTCTTACTTTTTAATTTTATTACTGCTTTGTAGAGAAAGCACAAATTCTATCCTTAAAATAGTTTAAATGATGAGGCCACATACGTGCTTATTACACGTCTCAATGGGACCACTTGCTGTTCTAGCAGAGATGTAAATTTCAAAATATCTGCCTACTACGATTTAAAAAACCTCTATGGGGACACTCTTTAGTCTTTAACTTAAATTTATTTGCTGTTTAAGCAACTATAATAATACATCTTCCTTTTTTTTTATTTGAACCATCACTCAGGGAAAAAAGCTGCACTTTCAAAAAAAATCTTAATAATTTTCTGCTATATTCATTAAAGTAAAATAAATTTGAATTGTGGTTTATGTCAAATTTTCCATATAAATTTGACGTTATTTGTCAAAAGAAGAACGGAGTTTTACTTAATAGTATTTTCATCAACACAGCCATAACTCTAAAAAAATACAAAAAAAAACTCGAACATTTTAAATATAATTTTTTTTTTCATATGAGTTAAGACGTTCTAAAAGTAAATGAGCGATATATTGAAAATTTATTTTGGATATTTTTAAAAGTATTAACATTTTCCAATGAGTGCATTTTACAAACAGAAGAAATTGAATTGCAATCTTTTGTTTTTAGCATAAAATAGAAAAATTGTTTATAACGCTGGAGGCAAGAAAAACCAGAATCTTTGGCCACACAAACAACACTGTACAGCACAGTGAATAAAAGACTTTTTTTAGAAAACAAATCTTTTCAAGTAAAGAAATAACAAAAACGATGCAAGAAAACATCTCATCACCACATCATCATTATCATCATAGTCGTCAACACTAGCATCATTATTGTCACAACTAAAACAAGTACAAGTAAAGTTTAGTAAATTGTTTTCTAGTTAGCATATTTTATCTATCATAACATTTATTTATTTTTATAATTTTTTTTTTAGAATCTGTCCTGTTTGAGAAACTGGCTGCTTGGTTAAGGAACACAAGTGTGTGATGATGATTCGTCCTAAGCAGCAGTAGTTGCTTCTTTTATGTTTAAAATAAAAACAACAACAGACATTACTGTCAATAAAGCCAACCACAATAACAAGTATTGAATTTTATTAAAAGTCTTCTTTTGCACTTTTTCATTGCTCATATTTTTCTTGTTGTTGTAAACTTGTAAAAAACTAAATATCAAGTCCAAAGTTGCATAGAAAAAATATTGGTACTTGATGTCGGCAAAAATGTTTAAAGTCGAAGTATCAAAGCGCAATAAGTATTTAATACCAACAACCGCTTGATACGGGTACTTGAAAAGTAAGTGCCCATCATTGGACACACTCTTGACCACCGCTGCTTACAAAGCTTTTCTGATTCTATTTTATTTAAACTATTATTTTTTTGTATTGTTTTTGTTGTTAATTTTTTCCTTTCGAGTTTTGTTTGCATTGTCTTTTAAGACGATACATAATCTAAACATGTTCAGAATAATAAATGATCAGCATAATTTTTCTTTTTTCCCTTCAAGTGATTTTTTTTTCTGCAACAATGCCAACCAACCAACCCCTTTTGCTGCAAATCAACTTGTTCTTGTAAAAAGTTTTGTGTTTTGTGCAACAATGTCTACTCGATGTTATTTGTACTCTTTTAGCGTTTTTTTTTAACGATAAAAATATATACGTTCAATAATTAAGATTTTTAGTTTTCAGCAAAGTTTAATATATCGATTTCTAAAACATTTCTTAAATGTTTACAAAGCTTAAAGCAAAACTTCAAATGTGTGGAAAGTAAAGTTAAAAAAACGAAACCCCGTTTTCTGTGGAAGTTACCGTGTCGCACCGTGAGAAAATTAGCGCGCTTTTTTTTTGTTTTTTGTTTTTAGGTCTACTGAAACCAGCCAGACACACAGATATTAGTGCAGAGTGAATAAAATATACCCGCCGCATGGAGGACGAACTTGATATAATTGGACTTTTTTGGTACAGTTTAAACCTGAAAAGTACTATGGTACACAATGACTCAATTGGTACATAATAAAAATTTTCTCGGATTTTTTACAAAATATGAAATACTTCGTATTCGAAGATCATATAGAAAAGTACATAGTTTTCAAAAGTTAGGAAATAAAGATATGACAAATAAGCCATTAGTATCTTCTCTCTTACTGATCATTCTACATAGCGAGGCACCAATAACAAAAGCACTAAGATGTTCTAACATATTACACAAGCGACGTAACACTCCTAGTTGTTAAAGAAAACTTTGGCAACTGGGTCATCTGTAATAAATTTAAGCGACCGATTAAATTACTGCAAGCAAATCTAAAGCGGACATTTGAATGCAAATCGCATGGAAATTGAGGCAAAAACTTGCTATTTTGAATACAATTTCTAAACAGCTGGACAGGTTGAAAAAAACACTCTGGTAGCAAAGGAACGTTTAAGCTAAAGTTTTTAATGTGGGCTTTTAGACTTATTAGAAACGACTCAACAGATTTTCGAAACAGAATACCTGGACATATAATTTATTTGTTTGTTTGTTTTCTTAAGTCACGCCAACTGCATATCACGAAATAGACTTAATGAGTGATGCGTTATAATAAATTTTGCGCATGAATATTTTAAAGATCTTGAGGCCTTTAAAAACGTATTGCACGAGACTTTAAAAAGTAGGCTGTTTGTGCAACAAATGTTATAATTTAGGTCGAAATCCCCACATTAAGTGGGGCCTTACATATGAGCAAGAGCATTAATTACCTCTCCTTTAACTTAAGATTCGTCTAATAAGTTGACAACACTTTTTTATGCAGACGCAAGAAACAACGTATTAAAGCAAATGTATCTATTCACTTTGTTTTATTTTTGGTCTTGTAATTGCATACAAACGACACTAACACTAACAACAAAAACAACAGGCTCTAGCTTTGGGCATTTTATTGCATTCACATGATTTACTAAGCCTTACAAACACACACAGTTATACATTTTTACAGTAAAGTCAAGCTAGTTGTAACATCGATGGTCTGATATACTTTGGATATTTTGTCATAAAAGTTGTATAATTTTGTAATGGTTATTTTTATAGTCTTCACCACAAAAAGTGGAAAAAGGTTATATATACGTTGGTCATTCCGTGTGTAATTTCTACAATATCCATTTCCGATCCCATAAAGAATATACATATATTCTGACTTCTTATGCATAGCGAAGTCGATTGAGCGATGTCCGTCTGTCCGTATGTGTTAGTGTTGAAATCAGTTTGCCTCACAAAAAAAAAAAATAAATATTTCAATTGATCAGACATAGTTTCGAAAGAGGTGCTATTGGAAATCAGCATGATCGGTCCATGTCCTTCGAGGCAGCATATTTTTCATGTCACTTGGAACAATAAAGTAACTCTAATCAAAAAAATATATGGGGCGATAGAGAATTAATAAATAAGACAAACGCATCATATGGGCGCTCGCCAATATTTTAAGAGTTACGGGGCTCTGAAATTTAAATTTTTTTTTAATATTAATATGGGTATCATTTTAAAGCTTTTGAAGAGATCTTTAGGGAAATACTAAAATTTTTTAAAAATGCTTTATCCATTAACAGCCGATGTCACATTTATGTATAAATGCAGTACCAAATTTTCTTTTTTTATTTTTTAATTATCTGTCACCCCAAAATTTACTTTTTTGATTGGAGTTAGTTCACTAGTCTAGATTTACATAGATGGTGAAGGGTATACAAAATTCGGCATAGTTTACTTGTTTTAAAGTCTTTTTGTCACATTTTTTGTAATTATTAAAGTATAAAACTATTATTACAATTTTAGAATTATATTATAAAATTTGATAAACGTTTAAGATTTAGTGTTCAGTTTTTTTCATATACTAAGACCAAACTGTTTAATTTTGATTTCAAATCGTACAACAAGAAAGAACCACTAAATTATAAAAACTTAACAAAGAGCAAACAAGAAGAATCCAAAGCAGAAGAAGACAAAAATAGAAAAGATCAAATTGTTGGCAATAAAAGCAATCACGACGTATGTTCAACATCAAAATGAATGGCTGGTTGGTTGGTTGGTCAGTTAAATAAAGCAAACTGAACCGGTTCCTTCATAAACTTTTTTTTCTTAATTTTTTGTTTTTTGTTCCCTTTTTTGCGCCTAATACACGTTACGAAAAATTATGGTCATTTATTTTTAGAAAATAAATTTCAAACCCCGAACAAAAACTCATAAATTAATACAAATATATGGCACAAAGACTTTCGTATTGAGCCGGAGAGATGGCAAAGAATATTGGAAAAACAATTCAGTTTTTATAAAAAAAAAAGACATTCCAAGAAATTATTAAAAACATATAGTGTTTGATTGAAATCTTTAAAATAAATTCATTTTGTTTGTGTTTATTTTTAGTCGGTCTTTTAAGAAATTTTTTTTTATTGGTAACAAAACCTGGCATGAATTATTATTATTCCCTTTGAATATTGTTTTTTAGTTTAATATTTTAATCTTCTTTGCTGGTGGCAACGAAGGTGTATGTGTATGTAAATAAGTTTTGTCATTTCTTTTGTATTGTATTTAAAGGCGGTTTGCGACTCGAAAAAGGGTTTTTTTTTTACTAAACGCAGCATTAGAGATTAAAATATACGAATACAGTTATACACATATATTTTTTTATTTATTAGTTTGACTGTTGTTTCTCCTTTTTTTCCTCTGGGCTTATATTTCAAAAATATACAAACATATTTCTATACTCAATGTACATTAAACTCGGTTTAAAGGTTAATATGAGATTGCCGTAGAAACAAGTAACAAAGCAAGCAAAATTAAAAAAAGAATCGTTTTGAAATAAATTCATAGATTTTAATAAAACTTACTTTTAACTAATAAAATTTCTAATACTTGACACAACTTTTCTTTAATTTTAAGGAATGTTGCCCATTCTAAAAATTATCTCTAGTTACGCTAAAACTTGCAAGAACTAAAAAATGCAAGCTTCGTACGCATATAACAAATTTTAGGTTCTTTAATAAAACACTTCTAACTAGATGACGTGTTCGCGATTTAAAAAAATTACTCAAGATGTTCCAATAATCTGCTCCTTATATCCGAATATCAAATTTTATTTAACATTATAGGTATTTTTTCAGTCACTCTTCTTGTAGTATATTTTATTTATTAGATCGAGGTTTACACTATGCAATACTTTTAAGCATTTTTTTCTCAATTTTCTATTTAAGTTACAGCGTTATGCGTTATCGAAAAGTAAACGTTGTCAACAGTAACATCCCCTCAAAACTCAAGCAATACCATATTACTTACTCTTACTGCTTCACAAACAAACAAAAATTGCATGCTAGTTTCATGAAAAATTGCATAGTGTAAATGCCGTATAATAATCATGTTTCTAATGTCAAAACGATGAAATCCATAGAAAATTTTTTAAACATATATTTGTATATCGATTTTTTAATATAATTCCAATAATTACTTTAACTGAACGATACTGCCATTTCGAAGTTTTAATACATCATTCATTGTCAGAAAAATTTAATTTTAAACAAAAATGTCGAAAAGTTTAAAAATTTATTTGAAATAAACACTTGCAAACAATAATTTTATTTATTTAGCAATTGAAACAACTGTTTTAAGTTATTGCGATATATATTAGTATAACCATTTTTTTATTTGCCACGTGCTAAGTTTATTTCTTACCAATAAAATTTTACGCCGAAGGGGTGGTCTAAGTACAGCCAGATTACAAGACCTCTTATATGTCACGCTTTTACATTCTACTTTGTAATATCATCCCACCATATGAAAAAGATTAGTGTATAGGAAAGACTTGTTGTCTGCGTCTGCCTACAGCTTTATGTTAGAATAGGCCCTGGGCATTTTGCGAATGCCGTCTTGTAGAAAGATGTATATTTTAATCGACTTCGAGAGGATTGATATTTCTCTCATTAGACTTTCATTCAGGTTTCTTGACAAATCATTTTCATTCATCAGTGGGCTCCTGATCTAGAGGAATGATGGAGGTCTTCTTGTTGGAATATAAAAGCCCTTGGCATATCAAACTTGGTATATAAGACAGCATAGTAGTTTTAATACGATATTATAATAGATATTATATATCACTATACCCTTCATCAAAAAATCAGAAAAAGGGTATATCTAAGTAGATCTAAGTAGTTATTGCGTTTGTGATTTCTACAATATCAATTTCCATCCCCATATTCTGAGTTCTTATGTATAGCGAATCCAATTGAGCGATGTCCGTCTGTCTGTCTGCCATCTTTGCCAAGGGACTAGATGTGCTAGAGAAAATTTAAATACGCCAATCGATCAGACATAGTTTCGAAAATTTTGCTATTATATATTTTGCAGACAAAACACCACCTGGCTTTAACTGTTCTGAATCGTTTGGAAAAATTAAAAAAAAAAACAAATATATTGGCCGATAAGGAATTAAAAAATAATAAAAAAGCATCAAGTGAAAAAATTGGCGCTCGTCCATGTTTTCTGAGTTATGGGCCTCTGAACATTATATAGAAAAGTACGACCATGCACCATATTTTTTGGGTATCAACATAGGTATCATTTAAAAGCTTTTAAAGGGATCTTTCAGGAAATACTAAATTTAAAAAAATGTTTAACCTACTAAGAGCCGATAATATTTTTATGTAAAATTGAATATATATTCCTTAATTTTTTTTTTACTTCTCTGTTACCCCAAAATTTGTCTATTTAATCGGAGTTAATTCAGTAAACTAGATTTATATTAATGGTGTAGGATACAAAAGATTCGGCATAGACAAATATATAGCACTCGTAATTGGTTTTTTTTTTATAATTTTAGGTGGTATTTAGTTGGACTTAGTTTAAGTTAATAATGTTAAGTAAAATTTATAAAATGCTTGTATTCCTTTTTATCCTTTTTATGGAAATGTAAACTAAAGATATAATTCAATTTGACTATATGCAGCGCATCTGTAATGTAATTAACCAAGTGTAATTTAGTCTTGGAAAGATTTTAATACGTTAAGAAATATATAACCAGATGTGTGATGAATTTTTGGAAAAAAAATAATATTTTTTTTTTTTGAATTTTGAATTTAAAAGTGGCAGGGGTACATAACCACAGCGCCAGGGTATCCCACAAATTTTCAGAAATATATAATTAGTCTCTCCAGGAACGGCACATCGACCTATACCTTCCTATAGGAAGTGATAAATCCTGAACAGGATATTATAGTATAAATGATTATATTAATTTTATTTATTAAACACGATAGCATTTTAGTAAGCTAGTTGAAAAAAACGTGCGCGATGCGTCTTTTATTATAACCTCACTTTTTTGAAAAAGGAAAATCTGCTCGGACGCATATGTTCCCCCTCTGAGATAAAGTAATAAACTAGAATTAATATTTATAAAATATAAAATTTTATAAGTTGCCACGCTCCTTTTTTAATTAAAAATGTGAGGGCCTTCAATTAATCCAATTTTCTTATATAATTTAAAAAAAAAAATTAGGGTATGAGAAGTAAGAAAATTTATTTAGTGAGAAGCACAAAGAAACACTGTGTGTGTTAGAGCACGATCAGTATTTTATCACAACGAAGTAAAATAATTACACATAAAACGGCTGGTTAGCTTTATGCTTATATGCAAATTAATCTCTGGAGGTTTTAGCTTCTTGTTAAAATAAATTTGTTTATCACCGTTCATTACCATTTATCCAAATGCTCTTTGTGAATGCACACACAACTAAATAGAAGGCGTCTATTGCCTGAGTGTTACTTTTCTTAAAAATAAATATCATGAGGCAAAAGAACTCTACTGAAAGCATCATATTTCTAGTAACAATTATAATAAACATCAATTTAACTTTACAGAGTGGAGTATATTTTAAAAATTTTAAATCATGCTATATTAATGTAATGGACATATGGCAATAGCTCCATTTTTTTTCTAAAAAAATAATATAGTATATAATATATTTATCAATTTGGCTTTTGATATAAGGCTCTTAGGTTTTTTATACAAAATTTGGCTAGAATCCGCTGATGACCTTTATGAGTAGCAGCGAAATAGCCATAAGGATACATTTTCCCCGCGGTATATTAAGCACAGTTAATGTAGTTTAAAAGAAAAGAAACAGATTTCTTATAGAACAGTTTAAGGGCCAGTTTTTGACTTCGTATTTAATTGTCATTTATATTTAAGTTCTATTTAAGTAAAAAATTCAGTTTTTCAATGCACACTTAAATGACCAATCTTGCGCATTTAAAGTCCATTTAAATAATACAGTTTTACCATATGGTTATGGCATTTTTTGTTGTTGTTTCGCAAAACCAAACTAAAGTAAACAAACTTTTTAGCCATTGATAGAACAATATTTTATTTTTTGCCCACATTTCTTAATGAAAATATTAATTAAAAAGTTAAATTAATAAATAAAACAAATTTAGGTGGTTAAAACATAGGTATCGCTGACATTTGTTAATATATTCAAAACATTTTATACAAAATTTGCAATTCATTGTGTTTGTTAGCAGCTGTTTTTCATAAACAATGGAGATTTATGTTGATATTTCTTAATGCTGCCATATTTTTGTTATATATAAATGAGAACTTAAATTAGGACTGAAAAAATGAAACTGCATTTAAATACAATTTAAATTTAAATGAAAATTAACTCAATGCGTATTTAAATACGAACTCAAAAATTAGCCCTAAGAAGAAACAGTTTCAAATTGTACAAAGGAAACAAACAAAACTTTCTGTATATAATTAAAAATATTGCATCAATATATTTAAATTGGGTATCTATAGTTTTACAGTCACCCTAAAATCCAGGTGTGTTACATGTGACGATTTTGCGTCATTTCGACGACTTCACCAGTGTGACCGTTGGAAATTTTCAAAAAGAGGCAAAAAAGGGGATTTTTTTTTAAAGTGGCACCAAAAAGGGAATGAAAAAAACGGCCGCCATATAATACTTTCATCATTCATTTTACTTTCTTATAGCTTTAGTTTTGTAATAAACGCCTCGGAATCAGTTATTACATAGCTTAAAATAAGGAATGTCCTTTTAGAGTTAATAAATACTGTATCCAAATACGTTAGTACTTCAGATTGTTATCCGTATTGTCAACTATTTCTCCAAAAAATTTTTGATAAAATATTAATATTTTCCTTTTAATATTAATTATAAAAATTTTAGGAAGTCCTTTCAGCACATAATCTACTTTCTGTTTCATGATCAATATACATATATATATATTTGTTTGTTACTATACGCTTAAAGTACAAAATATTAAGAAAATCTATGTTTTCTATTTTTGAGTTATTTCTATATTCCTGTTTTAAAATTATTTTTAACAATTCTAATAAAATGTTTTTGGTGGAGGAAACAAGATATACTTATATTTAGCTAAAAAGACGCACTTTGAAAATTTGTGTTTAATTTATTCTTCCTTTTAAGAATAAACACGTTTTTGCCGGTCAAAACGCTCTGGTTTGAGCCGATGTGTGAGAGCTCGCATTGTCATGGTGAACAATGATTCGTCTTCTCTTGTTGGTTTTTCGAATTTCTCCGATGACTCAGGCAAACAGATTGTAGTGTACCACTCAGAAGTGACCGTCCTACGTTGCTCAAGCGGAACAGTCGCCACATGACCAGTTTTGCCGAAGAAACAGGCGACCATTTGCTTCGAAGTGCTTCTTCCACGAACAACTTTCGTTGGATTTTGCTCGTCTTTGAAGACCCACACGGTCGATTGTTGTTTCGTCTCGGGCTCATACGCATAGATCCATGATTCGTCACCCGTGACGATCTTATAAACGTCTTTTGAAGCACCACAATCGTATTTTTGCAACATTTCTTTGCACCAATCGACACGAGCCTTTTTTTTGAGCAACTTTCAAATAGTGCGGGATCCAACGAATGCAGTATCGAATGTATGCTGGTGGAAGAAATGTCTAAGGATGTCTCTATCTCTCGGTATGTCGCATGTCGATCTTGCATTATGACTTCACGCACGGCATCAATGTTCTCTGGCACAACAGCCGTTTTTGGACGACCTTAACGGAATTCGTCTTTGAACGAGCTTCGGCCACGATTAAATTCATCGCCATACAAAGATTTAAGTTCATCAATGCACTTTTGTCGTGATAATCCACGTCGAAATTTGTGAAAAATGATGGCACGAAAACGTTCACGAGTTAATTCCATTTTTTTCTATATTAATTTTTTCAAGTCACTGTTAACAACACAAATAATGGTCGTACGTCAAAACGTTTTCAGTACGATTATGCTTAAAAATGACAAACTTTCCAATGGGAATGTCAGATTGCACTTGGCAGCACTCAGTGTTGTCAGGCCAGGAATATATATAGCAGCCCTCGTATCACTCATATTGTTCCACAATTTTTATTATTATTAGCAAAGTGGAAGGAAAGAGCCAAGTATGCATCAATTTTCTAAAATTTTCTTTAGGAAGAACAGATTAACTCAGATATTCTAAATCGGAGAAATTCATAGCATTTGTTTAAAATAAATCCAACACCCTAAAAATATACATATATTTTAATTTTTAATAACAAGTAAATTAATTTAATAATAAAGTTTAGCTTTAGTTCAGTTTTCTATTTTAATTCCAAATATTCCTCATATTCTTATTTACAAAATTGTTTTGTTAAATAGATGATGTTTACAATATACACAACATTAGGAAAATAGATAAGAAGAATACTGATGACGGATGTAGTGATCCAGAAAACAACAGCAAATATTTCTAATATATATTTTTTCTTACTTTCTTATTTGTTACAAGACAAAACCAGTTAAACTGATAATTTTTAACAAATTAAAAATAAATTTTTAATATCGAAATAAATTTTTGACAGAGGAAGAATTTTACCTTTAGGTTTATAAAAAGAAAAAAAAAAACGATCTTAACACTAGATATACCAGCGATTGAAGTATACCTCTTTATACCAAACCAGTCAAAATGACTGTTCTTGAAAAGGAAGTGTTTAATGGGTTTTCTAGTCTTTATTTTTTTATTAACAACATATATACAGTAATATAAACTTTATAAAATTAATTCTTTAATTACAACTAGAAAAGTCATGAAATCATTACGAAAAAAAATATTAGACGTAGTAGGAATTTTAAATTGAAATATCGAAAGCAGTTATTTTGACTGGTCTGGTATATCTAGTGTTAATAAAAGTTGTGTTTCATGTTATAATGAATTATGGTGTCAAGTAAAAAAGATTGGATTTTGAAAAATCAGTTTCAATAATTTAATTTAAGTCTTATAAATTCATCTGTTATTTTAAAAATAGGAAACTTATTGACTGAGACAGCATATTGAAAATTCAGTGTTAAAACCGATATGTTTTTAAGTTCTTATGAGTTTGCTTTATAATTTCCATCTATCCTGTAACTTTAAAATTGACACAATGGTTTAACTTAATTGTTCATTTAAAACTGAACATATTTGTAATCAAATACTTTTAGAAATATTTGTCAAGAATTATTTGAAAAATTTGAAAATAATTCCTAGAAATGTTTTAAGGTAAACGTTACTAAAAGTTTAATTAAAAAATACAAAAATAATTAAGTATGTTTTGCGGTTATATTAAACATTTAATTTAATTTAAATACTTAATACACACATATTTTAAAATTAAATGAATTATTGTTATATTTCAGCAAACGAAAACGAATCAAAGGCTGATTTTAATTTATGAAGTTTTTATAACAATTTTTTTTTCGAATTTCTGACGATTTATCTAAAAAAATTTCTAACACCCCTGCTAAGATCCTTTCCCTTAGTTTCTAAGTCCGGAAAAAACAAGGTCCGAAGAACAAATTCTCTTCAATCCCGAATTTATTTAAATGGTTGTTCTATTAAAGTGTTTTGAAGCTGCTTTGTAATTTATGTAATATTCTGTAATAAATAAATAAAATAACCTGAAACACAAAATAAATTTAAAAAAAATATCTAAGTAATATATTTAATTCAAAAGAAAAAAAGGTTAGTGCATAGAAGGCAGAAGTAAATCTGAAGCTTGCCAGCGTAGCTGAAGACAGATTTATACTTATATGTAAGTTGCAAACCGTTTAAAGTAGTTTCAATTTTTAGTTTTTTATTTATTTATTTTTTTTTTTTTTTTGGAGGGGGGGGGGGTATTAATTCCTGTGGATTTTACTAATTTTTAATAATTTTCACCAATCCATAAAAAAAATTCAAATTATTGGCTAGAAGTTTGCTTAATATTGGAATCCCAATAAAATCATTTTCGTTTAAATTAGGAAAAATGATATTAATAGTTCAAGGCATTTGCACCGAAAAAAGCATATAATTATAAATTTAAATTAATTTATATTTATCGTGATAACAATTGTGAAATATTGCAATTTTTACAAACCTTTGATGAGTCCAACTTCAGTATCTTGAATCTTTTTATGTTAAACTTTAAAATATAAGTTCAATAATTTTTAATACACACACACTTATGTACATAGATACAATACATACAGATATTTTTAGCATTTGCAGAATATTTGCTCGTTTTAAGATAAAAAGTTCAAACTCTGGTATAAAAAAATAAATAAAGAAAAAACACAAAAATCGATCGGTTTTATTAATTTGGCCTAATACTAGCAGCTCTTTTCATTCTTAGCACGTATTGATTTTAGAAAATCTTAAAACCGCATAAAAATTGCAAATTTGCTAAAGTTTTATTGCAAAAATGTTGACAAAATAAAAATTGTCCTAGATTAGAAATTTGTAGAATTAATTTTAGCTTTTTTATTGTACTCTTAACGTTTTTATACTTTTTACGATCTCAACCAGGCACCAGCCAGAATCTACATACTTCCATACATTATTTAAAGTAACAAAAATATTTTGCAAATAAAAAAAGAAACTTTGAAAAAATTAAAGGCCAAAAAAAAGAAAACATAAATTCACCACATTCTAATAAAGCAAGTGAATGTATACCGACCGACCGGTCTTTAAATTAAACATCTTAACAGAAGATTAGAAATGTTTTTTTTTTAATGAGAGCTACGATTAAACCCATATATGCTTGTGTAGATTACTATATACTAGAGAGCAAGAAATATTAGAAAAAAGTATATAAATTTTAAATGATCATACTCACGCATATAAACACACACAAACAATTTACACAAGCATAAAATACTAAACTAAAATCTCTGCTCTGCTGTTGTACTGTGCTCATCTAAATGGCAGATATAACAGCTTTGCCATTTGTGTACATATTTGAATTTAACAGTAGCACTACATGCAAACAAAACCAACAACAGCACAATAATCATGCTATGTAAAGATTAAACATTTTATACATTTTGTAAGTGTATGAGAAGCAACAATGTGTACAAGTGACTTGTACCCATTCAGTTTTTCCGATTTATATGCAAAATATATTAGCAATAAATCAAACTTTAAAATTTAAAAATTTTTATCGTCCTATTTCCCCGAACAAATTATTTAAATCACCGATATTGATGATTGAAGGTGAAAGCACTCTATAATTATAATAGCAATAGTTTCGGAAAAAAACTTTAAATTTTTCTTACTGATCTTTCAACTTGAATATATAAAAGTTCTAGAAAATTTTTAAACACAAAGGCCAGTTTAGCGAAGGTGCCAGTGGCGCTGGCTAAATATATTTGTTAAGGTGAAAAAATTGCGAGAAAAACCGCTACAAAAAAGTATTAAAGAGCTGCTGGCAACTATAATTTTTTAACATGTTTGCCAAGCTTGGAATGTCCAATAATAAACACCACTATATTGTTCAATTGGTCTTTATCTGATTTCTCACGTAGACCAATTTACAAATCTGCTACTTTGCCTTGTTAGTTGCAACATGTCTATAAAGGAGGCCCCTCATATTGTTTCTGCTCTTTTCTAATCGTCAGCTATGCGGATTCAGGTGTGGATCTCGAACCCATGGTTTTTAAAGGTCTTGCATTTCATGACTATTAAGTTAGCTATGGACAGACCAAATATTCTCCCTACTGGGTTAATGAAGCATATTTAGATCCCCATGTTCGAAAATAGTTTCTACTGGCTACTTTGCTGCTTCTTTTGGAGACATTTTTATAAAAAAAACTAGTTGTTCTCGGGACGCTTCGCTACCCCAATGAGAATTATCGTACCAAAACCACTCTTTCAAGCAAGTTTTTTATTTAATAAATATGAAAGCTATAGACCTTATGGATCAGGGCTTATTTATCTTTCGAATATTATTAAAATTGTTTTTTTTTTTTTTTGTTAAATTCGATTTCACGCATTTCTTCTTTTTCCAATTTACCCGTCTTGTTCCTTTTCTTTAAACAGGCCATCTACACACACAGAAATTAAATAAGTCAAATGACGGGAGCCTTATACCGACAAAATGTAATTTTCTCAAGAAAAAAAATACATTTTATATAGGGAAAACACAACATCATAAATTTTCGGATTTTTTTTTTATCAACTATCAGTGAAAAGTAGGCCTTTCGAACGCATGTACTTTTTTGGAAATCGGTTGAGTGGTTTTCGAGTTATAAAGTCACGAACATAGCTCAGAAAGTTTCTGATATCTTACTTTGTAGTACTTAAAATCTTCAAACATTTTTAATCACATATTATTTTTAAGCTTCCAAAGCGAACAGTGATGTTCTTACAGAAAACAAAGGAGAATTAAAATTAAATATTTCATTTTTACGCTGCATACAATGGTTAAAATAAATATTTATGGATGGGTAATTTAAGTAATTAAACCTGATCAAAAATGTACTCGGCAACACTGAGTAAAACAGACACTAAAGAGAGACTTAAACAATAATACTAAATACATATTTTACTAATACGTTAGCAATAATTATAACTACTATCAAATAAGCACCGCATGCATACATACTTACACACACTCACACACATTCACCAACTAACTAACCAACTCTCCCGCTAACACTAGTATGGATGTAGAACACCAGAATGAAAAAACAACTGTGGAAATTAAAAATCACAACAATAAATTTATTCCATTATTCACCACTGTCAGGGATATAAAAGCAGTTGAGCATCACTGCAGCCATTCAAAGTGATTTTTGTTACTGACCGCAGTGCAACAATAAACAACAACATCGAAAAATTATTTTAAATTATTATTTAATTTGATTTCTATTCTTGTTAAAAGAAAAAGACATTTAAGTTAAAGATTAATTCTTTTTCAAGAACATTAATACAAAATTTTTCTTAAAACATCAAGAAAATAATTGAAAGAAAATAAACAAGAAATTTTAAATTAAATTGTGGTGCTTTTATATCCAATAAAAACGAAGAAACTTTGTGATATATAATTTTTTTGTTTAAATAAAAAAATTGTAAATCTTTGTAAAGTTAATTTTCAAAGATTTCAACAATAAATTTTTTATAAATTAAAGCTACACTCAAAACAAAAAGTGCAAATTTTAAGGTAAGTTTTTAAATTACTTTTTAAAGAAAAAATTAAATATATAAAAAATAAATTTATTAAAGTAAAGAGGTTTATAGTTTCCTTTGTATTTAATTAAAGTTCGTTGAAGAAAATTTGTCTGCAAAAATATTTCTTTGGAAAATTTAATATTTGACCCTTAAATGATTTCAAAACTAATTGTGAAAAATGGCTTTACATTTTTTCAGTTTTAAAATGTTTTTTTATATCTATAAAAATTTAATTTCATCAGAAACAATTTAGGGTTTTAAATCCATTAAAAATTAATGAATATTAAAATATGTAAAAATTTAATTTAAACACAAATAAAAGAAAAAAAATATTTCAATTTTTGAATGTAAAATATTAAAAAGAAATTCGTCACGGGTTTAAGATTTTCAGAAAAATTTTTAATATTTTTTAAATTTCATGTGTTATTTTATAATCAAGATGCCATATTTAATTTAGATTTTTAATAAAACTTTATTTAAAAGGGTTTTAGTTAAAAATGCAGTGTTTTAAAATTTATCAGTTATTTTTTTAATAGAATATTTATTATTCCTTACAAAAAAATAACTAGAATTAGAAAATTTTTCTAAAAGACTCTAAAAAAATTAAAATAAAAAATTTAGTCAGGTTCAAGTTTGAATTTTTATTTTTGGTTTTTTTTTTAATAGAAAATTATTTTAAAAAAATCTAGCTATGAAGTTTTCTTGTGCTTCGAATAATAATAATAAAAATTATCACGTAAAATAATTAAAACAAAAAATTAAATTTATAAAAGTTTTGCTTTTAATTTTCATCAAAGTGTTAGAACTCCAAAATTTTACTGCAATATGTTTTCAAAATTTTTAACACTTTTAGTATATATTTTGTATTAATTATTTAAACCATAGCTAAAAAATGTTTCTTTAACTTTAAAAAAAATTTACATTTTTTTCTTTCAATAAATTTTTTACTTGACAAATTCTGTAAATTTTTAAAACAGGTTAGAATTAAAGAAGAGAATTTTTCGAAAATCCAAAATAGAAAATCGTATCAATAGATATTGATTACTGAGGGTCAAAACACGTCTCGATGGGCATTTCGCTACCGCTACTTAGCTCTTCAAGAAACTTCTCGCAAATATTTTAAATAAACTAAAGATTTTTGCTAAACAAAAAAGTAAAGACAAAAATGATGTATTAAGAAAAAGGTACAAATTTGTGTTAATTTTTAAAGAAAACAGAAAAAATTAATACAAATTTCTTTCGTTAGAAAATTAATAACTCAAAAATAAGTTTTAGTTTAGGCTGTATTATTTTTGTGGTTATTAATTATAAGTCTCAACATAATTCATGAATATGTAATTAACTTTTTTTTGCTAAAAACGTTTTGAATTCTTAAAATTTATATATTTCCTAACTTTTTGGGGAAAAAATATTAAGTAGTGATTAACGAGAGTCCAGTTTTTTAAATCAATATTCGATATTTTTAAATTTTATTTAATGGCATTAATCCTTAGCGGGTAATAAAAAAGTGTGTTTTATATATAAGAAATTGTCTAAAATATATAAAGTATCTGTTTGTTTTTATACAACTGTAAACCAACTAATAGAACTGTATATGTATTTATATTCAATTTCAGAAAAAAAATTTTCTAAAGAAAATCGATCATGAATGTGTAAAAACAAACTGAAAAGATTTCAAAACCAGAATTAACTAGGAAAACCTTTTTAAAGTAGACACAATAACTTTACTTGCAATAACAAGTTAATAACAAGTTAGAGAACAACAGCGCAGCAACATTTTTTGTTTTAATTATTTAAAAAGCCTTTGTTTTGTTATTCAATAAAAATTACTTTAAATTTAATATTCAGTTAATGTGGAGTTTATCTGAAATTTATTTGAATCAAATAATTTTAACTTGTTGTAAATAAATCATTGATAAAACGAATGTTAAATGGCTGTTTCAACAAAATGTTAACAAAAAATTTTTATAAGCTAACATTCAAATTCCGAAAATTTAATACATGTGAGTATGGTATCCTATATCGTATAATATACCACTCTTGAATTTTTTGGGGTTATTTCAAGTGCATTAAAGGTGGGACTTTCTAGGCCTTATCATGCAAAATAGTCACAATTATGTCAACTAGTCATGCAAAGTTTTGGCATTAAATTACTTATATGCTAGTAAAACCTTGAAAACCATTTATCTTATGTGCTATCATGCATAACGATATTTTGTTTATAGTCTTTTTCGTTTAATTCAAGTATGTATTCAGTAAATTTGGGCAGTTATCGAAAAAAGTTATCGAAAATTTTCCACTTTCAGGTAAAATTTGCCTTGAAATCTGTAAAGAAAATCACTCGCACATAGCAAGTAAAGTCACTCAAAAAAAGACAAGACGTAACATAAAATCAACACCTTAAGCTTCTTTTTATGTATTCACATGTGCTCGTTACATTTCCTCATTAAAAAACAGTCATAAAAAATTTACCTAAACCTTGACATTGAACTTGTAAATTAGAAAAACATAAACTAAGACCAAAAATAATAACAAAAATTAAAAGTATTTAAACGCACAGACAAAGAAAATATTAAACGAAAAAATGCAGTTAAATAAGTATATAATTTTGCAGTTAAGTAAAGTTGAATAGAAAAAAATTCAAAGCAGACGAGTTGTCATATTAAATTAATCATATTTCAATTAATTATTTATTTTTAGTTCTTAAAAAATAAGAATAAAACTTTTATATAAACCATAATCATTTAATGAATAACTTTACACTAATAAAAATCAAAAATTTACAAAAAAAAAATTAATTTAAACAAAACTGAAAGCCGACACTATGTTTGCAGAATATTAAGTAAGTGAGACTCTTAAAACAAACTGAAATACTGCCTCACAAATTTAAATGAATGGAAAAATACTCGCAGCCAATAAAAAAGTACTAACATTTAAACTTATCAAGAAAAATAAAAAAACAAGAACAACAAAAAACAAAAATTCTAAAAAACAAATATTTTATTTTAATGTCAAATCTGTAAAAAACCAAATCACTTAAAGGTTAAACTAAACAAGTTGTTAAATACTAGTAACATTAGCTTAAAATGCAGAACATTTAATTCATTGAATTCAAAAAATATACGAGCTCTGTTCCGAAATTAATTTAATTTTTTTTAATCTTTATTTGTTTTTTGCTATTGATTAGTTAAACTGTTTGATACTATAATAAAAAAATTAATTAATTCGGCTTCAGTTAATTTTTATTTTAATTTCGGAAATTTTATTAATAAAGAAACGCTTTTTTACAATTGTTTGCGGACATTTTTTTAAAGAAAACAGAAGAAATAAGACCCAAAGATTATACATCTTTGTTGCAAAATCTTTTATTACTGAGTGTTTTATTCAAATTTGAAAGAAAATATTATCTTTAGAAACGAAATCTGATTTTAATTATACTTTTTCATCAGAAAATACCAATACCACCAAACTTTTTGCAGATGGGTGAAACATTCTTTGCCTTTTTGGGCACAATTCATTCTAACCTCAACTTTACAGTTTTGAATTTTCGCTCTTCTTTGTCTTAACAAAGACAGCCAGCTGGCTAAATAGACATAATTTGTTTGTGCAAACATGCACACTTTAAGGCCATATTTTGAATCCATTCTTTGCTAAAAAGTCCAGCACTGGGCTTGTTATCTCCCGAGACTGTAAGTTCATTTTTAGACAAAAAAGTTATAGTGGACTTTAACGCGCTTTTTACTTTAGATAACCGTAACCAAATTGATATCGTATTCCGGCTTTAATTCCCACAATTCTATATGCATGTAGTCCCAAATCTAGCCGCAAAATAAATTAGACTCTATAAATTTCCAATTCATTTAATGGACTTAAATTAATTAAATAATAAATTATTTTTTTTTTTCTTATTTAATATGAACTTTAGTGTTATGTATTTATGAACACCATTAAGAGGCTTGTGTCTCTCTGTGCCTTATCTTGAATCTTGAACTTAGTCGCTACAAAAAAGAAAAAAAAAACATGGACAAACAAAAGTTTATTTCCTACAAAAAAAAAAGGAATTTAAAATAATAAAAAGAAATGCAACCACAAGCCAACAACTTGTTCTTAAATCCTCTTACCAATCAATTTCTTTGAAAGAACAAGTTCTTTAGCAAAAAGTCATTGCACTTTAAGCACGAGTCTAAGTGTATCTGTTGTATTGATTATTTAATATTTTTTTTTATTTATTTCAAGATGATTCTTCATTTTTATTATAAGTTATTCGTGTCCATATAAACTTTTTATTTGATTTTTATTCAAGATACAAGTAATACCTCTTAGAAAAACAATTTTTTTAACTTAAAAATGACGTTGCAAAAAGGCAAACCGTAGCAAACCTGTTTTAGTGGTAGGAGATTTAAGTTAGTAGTGTTTGATCAAGTTATACGATGCGTTACGTTATTATATTATCAGTTTTTTTTTTTTTTTATTATATAACTGTTTTTTTGCAATAAATGAGTGTTGAAAAAAACTTACAACATTGGCTGTATAAAATGTGTCTGGACGTTGAAGAAATATAAAATAAATTTAAGCGACAACAAGTCATTTTAATTTAATAAAGTTAAAGTGGTTTTAAAACACTCATTAAAATATACATATAAAGCAAAACTGCAGCAAATATTAATAAATCTTTTTTTAAATCAAATAATAAAAAAATTTTTATATTAAAACTTAAAACATGATGGTTCATTGAATAAAGTTTATAGCCTTTACTGCCTGAAGTGGACAGATTCGAAGAAGCTGCAATATTTAATGCCTTAATTTATACTTTTTAGTTTTTGTTAATAATTAATACATCATTTGAAAATAATAATCTTTTTGTTGTGAAAATTAAAACAATAATCGAAATTGAGCTCAACTGAAAGCTATTTATTGCTTAAAATAGTAAAGTTTTAAAAATTAATTGAAAATTTTACTAACATTGAATGATAAATAATGCTAATTATTTTTTTTTTTTTTGGCATTACCAGCTTTTTGTTGAAGTCATTATCATTGACTAGTTATTAAATGGTGTCAAAGCAATACCATTATTAAACCTCATTCCTTGCCTTAAGGTATAGTAGAGCTTGTCAAATTTATCATAAAAAGCAAATTTTTATTTTCGAGCGAGTAATAAGATCAGCTAGCAGGGGAGTTAGATGACAGAAGCTCTCAGTCATTAAGTTTTACACCTATCTCACTTAAAATTGATCAGTTATTACAATTTTTTTAAGGTTCTGCTATCATAAACTTATTTTTTATAAAAACAATTTTTTTTCCAATCATAATAAAAATAAAATAAATAAATGAATAAAAATTATTAAATATTTTGTTATCTGCCTAAAAGCTTTACAAAATGTTATAAAAATTGTGGCATTAAAAAAAATAAATTTTATGTTAAAGGTACTATATTTTAAATGACTTACACATAATTTCGCAGCTTTTGCAATTAAAATAGAGAATCCTATCATTTGCCTATTAAAATTTCATTAAATTTTTTAATTAAAATTATTGCCCTACTGGTTGATGGCAGAAATTGAATTACTTCTAGAAATAACAGACATACAGTTAAAAATTAATAATTTATAAAATGGTATGCCCCTGCCCTTATGTAGCTTTTTGCTAAATCAGTTTAGGAAAATATGAAGAAAAGGATTACTGAAATATAGTTAGAAAGTAAACTAGAAATACGCATCCATACTATATACACTAAGAGGATAGTATTTAAAATACCTCTGGCTTTTACAATACAACAACAACAAAATTTGACCTAATTTACTGTATGCAAATTAAATTAATAATTTTATGCTAATTTTATTTTCATAAAAAATTTATTGTTTGTCTTGTTTTTTACAAAATTTAATAAGTTGTATTTTTTTGGTAAATAATTAAGAGTAAATAAAATTTATTATGACTGTATTTTTTGTCACATCAGGGTTATCAAAATATTCATTCTACAAATAGGTTTTTGGCTATAATTTTTTTCTAAATATTTCTAATAATGAAATAATTTATGTTAATTTATGTGCGTATTATTTTAAATAATTATCACTGATATGAGATAAGAATATTGTTTATTATTAAAATACATATTCTTTATTATTCAAGTTAATATTCTTAAAACCTGTTTACAAGTTTTTATTAAAAATATTGTCAAAAATACTGTTATAGAATTTCTTTTCAAAAGACTACAATATTGTTAGCGACTGTTATTACTTCATAACTTAATCCACGTATAGTTGAAACTATAACGTAATGACCAGCGTTGCCACACAAGAAATTGACTTCCTACCAATAATTTTCAAAAATCCTACCAAAATGGTTCACAGCCTACCAAAAATTTAAAAATGCATTTCTTGCACATAAACCCTGTTATACTCACTTGTTTTTTTCCCGTAATTGTTGAGATGGAAGTTTGTCTTTTGGTGATTTTAAAATGGGTGTTATGATTTAAAATAGTTATAGAGCATACTATGCAGAGTGAACACCCATCCCTTTCCCAGAGCTAATTAAATTCCCTCAACCATTCGGTTCTAAATTTTCTTTTGACTGTTTATTTACACGGTTCACTAATAGTATTATATAATTTATTTAATCATTTAATTTTGGAGTTTTTGATTAAAATCTAAAAAAAAGTACATGCAATATTACTAAATATTTATGTAATTATTAGGTATATATTTACAATTAAAAAAGTATTTTACTTTTCCATTTTGTCTGTTAATTTTTTTAATACATACACTTGAAAATAAACCTTCACTCAAAAATATTGTTAATTTCAATTTAATAATATTGTTCGCGTTTCCTAAACCAGAGATGGCAGAGATGTTTTTTATTACATCTAAAACAGTTTTTGAAAACAGTGGTAACACTATTCAAAGTTATTGTGTTTTTAATTCAAAGTTACATTTTTATTTATTTTATGTTCTGAATTTTTAAGGTGAAAAATTTACTATTGCTAAAAAATTGCTAAAGGAGGAAAACCTACCAAAAACTTAAAAAAAATGCAACAAACCAACCAAACTACCAAACTGTTTTTTAAAAACGAAAAACTACCAAGTTTGGTCCGATTGGACCAAAGCGGCAACGCTGGTAATGACATCAATGTGTTTAACACTGAAGAGAAGAAAAATTGTCATACATTGTTTATCGATGTATAACAGTTTGGCGCACAATACTGCCTTAGTTTTGGGTATCAATATAAATATTCTAAAAATTAACAATGTTATTTTTTCTTTTAGTTTACGACATAACAAATTGAAATATTATAATAAATTAAAAAAATAAATTTCTATTATTAACAAACTTTTTAAGACGTCAACTATTACTAGCGACTGTTTCAATTTCACAACTTGATGACGTAAAAATAAATACTCAGCTTTTTAACTTGTTACGCTCTGCATTTATTGCTCCTCGAATTATAACAAAAGTGCTTTACGTTTTTTTTTTTTTTTTATTTTACGCATTACCCTTTCGCTCTGTTAATCCTTGTTTACTTTTCTTGAAACAAATGCTACTTCCTAATCAACCCCAAAATAGCCAAGAGTGCCGTATACCAATATCCTCTCCATCAAATCTCTTGATTAAATCCATTTCATCCCACATGTTTGAACTAATTTCAGCTGGTTTCCACTGCTGGGTCCGGCATGAGTTTATTTCTTCCATAAATAAGAATTCACTGTGATTGATCGACAGCAAAAGAATTAAACCAAAAAGGCTATAAATCAAATAGAATTTTGAATATCTTTGGGAGTTTTCATTCAATAATATTAAATTCGTTTGCTCCATTTTTTATTAATTTTAAATATTTATTTGTAAACAATTAATTCGCACTTCTCAAACTGTATTAAAAAATATTTCTCAAACAACAAATATTTATACTCGTGTGGAAAAAATGCTGTTAAAAGCTTTTAGTGAGAGAAATTGAGCTTATCAATATGCCGGTTGGTTGGTTATTATTTCACATATTGAACAAAACTAATCTTGTTTAGGTTCTTTCGCACCGTTGTGAAATGTTTTAGCGCGAATTCTAATAGAATAAACACAAAAATGTAAAAACCACTAAAAATTTTTCTACGGTTAAATTAATTGTTAATTGTATGTACATATGTTTGTATTAGCCATTCACAGACACATTCTGGGATGTCAAGTTTAGTGCTATTGTCTTATGTTAAGTACTTTTTGCAAAGAGGACGAATTAGTATATAGATAATTCTTCCAAAGAAAACCCGGCTTCAAAACAGATAGACAGCTATCTATAACGAATTAAAAATTTGGCAACATGTATCAAATCTTAAAAGTTATTGGGACACCCTTTAATTTCAATTTCTAAATTAAAATTTTATACTTGTTATTATAGCGGACTTAGCAATACAGTTTCTTTGTAAATTTCAACCATCTGTCTACAACTGTTCAAAAGTATGACCATATACTTAGATCAAATTAAAGAAACTATTGGAGCACCTTTTAATTTATAATTTTAAAAATTTATACTTGTCATTATAACGGTCATAGTAAACGGCATTTGGTTCTATTTTCAAGCGTTTGTCTATAACGGTTCAAAAGAGAGACATATATATGTGAATTTTCGTCACCTATGGGGACACCCTTTAATTTTTAGATTTATTTCACACAGACCTCTCCTCAAAAAATTTGAATGCAATAGTATAAAAAAATAACGGTTTTACAAGCATTTGCATCTCAAATATAACATTGTGATAAATACAGTTTCTATTATTAATCTTTTAAGGGAAAATTTGTTTTTAAAAGCTTTAAGCTCTCACAACATTATGAAATATTTTATTTGTTTATTATAATTTAATTACATACAACAATTTTTCTTTTGCCGTTGATATGCACATACATATGTATGTACGTACATATATTTCATTTCATTTATTTATAGTCAAAAAACCTATCTGCAAAAAATCTATTCTTAATAACGATAAGAAAGCACAACCTCATAAAACAGCAAATCTATTGCATGGGATATCTACGGCGAATTCATTCATTTTCGCGGATCCCTAAATGTCAAACGCCATATCCATAAGGAGACTATATAAATTTGTTATACGGAGTTTAATTTTAGGACAGCTATGGAACAGAATGAATTCTTCTTCTTTTACCTAGTTATATGTATATTCTCCTTTGTTTTATCTTTTCATTGATATTTGATGGAAATTGAAGCTAATGAAAAAGATTAGCTTAATGTGAATTTCAGCCTTTAACATTTTCATTATACTTTATAAATCATTAAAATGCTGTCACAGTTTTGTACCACAATATTTCAGAATATTTTTACTGATTAAGAAATATGAGAACTTAAAAAAAGTGACGTCTTGAAAGTTATTAACCTTCAAAATTAGGTTGCATTTACAAAAAGTACTTTGTCTGTCTACTTTTAAAACCACAAAAATTTTTAGATTTTTCTTAACAGAATTCATATGGTAAATTTAAATAATTATGTAATCAATATTGTTGTTGCACACACAGGCACTCAATCGTACACATACAGAGAGTATTCATTATTTGTCAGGTAAACGAAGGAAAAAAAGATGCAAATTGCAAAACATACTTTTTATACATAACTTGTACATATTCTTTTGGATATTCTCAAATTGAAATGTTTGTGGTTTTTTTTTCAATTTTGTTCGTTTTTTGTTTCTTTTTTGTATAACATCCTAAACATTTTTTGCTAAAATGCAAAGATCATAATAATCACTGTGAACGAAACAAATTAATTAAAACAACAAATAAAATGCAACAACTTTGCCAATAGCTGGTCTCCTAGAGGTCATAAAACATATAAAATCTGCATTTAGAATAATGAATTTAAATGACTGGCATTTTATAACTCTTTGCTTTTGGTTTTCATACTATTTCATCCTCATAATCATTGTCATGAGGTCTGTACATTAACATCAACAAAATGTTTATTGTTGTTGTTTTTCCACATTTAAGATAAAACTGAAAAAAAACGATTCAAAGATAAAATTTAAAAATTGCGCAATCATGTTTATTTAAGTGCAGCAGTGGGCTTGTCCTGCTATGCCTTCGTTCGAAAAACTGATTAAATATTACAACACTGACACAACCAGCTTAAGCATGCTTTCAAAGCCCCCATCGGCTAAGTACAATTTGTGATAAAATGGGTTCTGATTTAATTTAGTCGTTTGCTCAGTAGTTAATTTGATTTTCTGGCGCGTTTTAAGTGCCGTCAAAAAAAAAACTTTATTTGTTTGTGCCAGTGTTTGGCGGAAGTTCTTTTTTTATTTTTTATAATTTTTACAATGTATTAATTGAAACTGTTCTCATTGTAGTTAATTTCAAATGACAATCACTGATACATGTCAGCTCACTTAAATAATATGAAGTTCAACGTCTTTTTAAATTGATTTGAGAAGAAAAAGAAACAAGATATTAAATTAAGCCATTTAAACTATCATTAAAACCTTAATAACACAAATTTTTCAAAATTATTCATTCTTTTTTCTTTTAGCATGAAGTTCCAATTAGTCATTTTATCCGCCCTTTTGGTGAGCGCCTTAGCTTTACCCGTACCCGATGAGGAAGTGTCACCGGTTGTGCAGCCCGTGGCTGAAGTCAAACCTGAAGTCGTACAAAACGTTGAAAACAAAGTAGCCGAAGTTGTCAAAGCTGAATCACGAAAGATTGAAGCAGAAAGTAAGCCCGAAGCAGCCAAACCAGCGGAAGAAAGTAAAATCGCATTGCCAGCCAGCACACCAGACTCTGAATTGCCCCAAGCTTTGCCAGAGGCTAAGAAGGAAGGCAGTAAGGAAGAAATAAAATCAGAGAAAAAGGAAGAAGAAAAGAAACCCGAATTACCAGCTGAGAAACAAACACGCAGCGAAGAAGTTGCTGAAGAAGCAAAAGCCTTGCCTTTGCCCGCAGAACCTATTGCTGCTGGCCTAAATGAAGAACCCAAACAAAGCGTCGATGAGCTTAAACCTGCCGTTCAAGATATTCAACCTGAAGGTAAATCTGCTCCAGCTGAACAAAAGAAAGAGGAACTTTCCATTGAGGCTAAACCAGAAATCAAGGCTGAAGACTTAAAAACTGAATTGCCTGCTGAAGAGAAAAAAGAAGAATTACCTGCCCGCCAAGAACGTACCACTCCCGAGAAACAGGAAGAAAAAGCCGAACCTGCATCAGCAGCCGTACCATCTGCAGCTCCTGCTGAAATTGCTGCTTTACCCGAAGTCAAGAACTTAAATGCCGAAGAATCTAAAGCTGCCGATTTAACTAAATCAGCTAAACCTACCGAAGCTATCGAAAAGGCGGAAGAGCCCTTGGCTTTGGCCTCTGAAGAAAAACCCAAAGAACTTAAAGAAGAACAAAAATCAGCTGAAGGCAAGAAAATCAATGAAGCTATAGCCGAGCCCGCCAAGCAAACAGATGCTCCTGCCGCTGAAGCTAAGGCCGCAAAGCCCGAAGAACAAGAAAAGAAAGCCGAAGAGAAAAAACAAGAAGACAAGTCAGCTACTGAGGAGGAAAAATCCAATGAAAGCAAAAAAGCCGAAGAATCCAAGGAGTCCGAAGAATCAAAAGAATCTGAAGAATCTAAAGAAGAAATCAAATCCAACTAGAATTGATATTACAACATCAACAAACGCTTAAGGTTCACTTAACCTTCCACTCCAAACTACTAACAAACAACGTACCCAACACAATTCCACACAATCCCCAACCATTCCTGTATTTTTTTTCATTCCTTTTTACTCTCTTTCTTAATACATTTGGAAACAGTGTAACGATTACAGAGAGAAAAAAGATGCTCAAAACTCTTAAGTTAAAAATACTAGTTAGTTATTTTAGTTGTAAAATTTAAACAAAAAGCTTAATAAAGAAGAAAATATAAGAGAGAACTTTGACGTAAAAAGAGAAGATAACGGACAAATAAAGGGACCGCCAGGAAAAAACATCAATTATTTAGACAATATAAATACAAGAAAAGCAACAAGTAAAGAATAGAATAAAAGAAGGTAAATTAATAAAAGAAAACAAAAGCACACAACACTTAGAGAATAGTACAGTGATAATAAGAACAGCACAACATAACCACAACCTACATTTACAGTAACATATTCGACTTACTCGTACGTTATAACAGAAACGTTAAAGTAAAAGAGAACAACCATTGAACAAAAAAAAGTTAAAACAAACAAAACAAAAGCAAGGACAAACCCATATGATGGCATAATTTTAAAATATTTTACAAAATACAAACAATATACTTATAAAAAAAAGAAGAAGAAAAACACAAAAAATATTTTAATTTTTTTTTTTTACTAAATATTAAATATAATTTAAAGTAATTTTAATTTTGTCACCCAGCCCCAATAATTCTTTTTTATATCCCACTGTATTATTTTTAAACTTAATGGTAAAAAAAGAAACAAAACAAATTTAAATAATTTAATTTTTTACTGTATTTGTGCACTATAATTAATTTTAACTCTTTTTAATTTTATTAATTACTATTAATGATTATTTATACAATTTTTATTTTTGTGTAAAACTCCTACTCTCTGCTGGCATTTGCAATTGATTTTTGTTTGTAACACTACAACGCACATTTTTATAATTCGTTTAATTATATCTGTAATTATATTTTGTCAAATTTCATTAAGACTTCTCAATGTATGAACTTTAAAACTATTCGAAAGGAGCTTTCAAATCTTACAATTCGACACGTTTTTAATGTCGTGGCGTCATTATTGCGTACTGGTACGATTTGCTGCAAAAGGAGGTGTTTCTAAGTTTGTACATTTTGAGGAATCAACGAATTAGTAAAGTAAATTAATATTTTTTGTATGATGATTTTTTTACATAGACTGAAGATGAATAAAATTAAAAAAAATAATAATTTTATAACTAATTTTATTTGGTAAGGGGAGTAGTAAGATAAGACTTGGATCATTTGGCTTCCAAATGCTGTTGCCACCTGTCAATACATGAACAGCATTTCCTTCTATACTTACGCATCGAAATATTAAACAAGGGCTTATTGCTGGCACATTTTTTCTAAATATTTTTGAAAGCAATCCAAGTTGCTATTGCGATTCCTATAAATTTCATTTAAAAACGTGTTTTAAGGAATGAAGAATTAATATTGCCAAATTAATTAAAACCCAAACTTCAAAATGGAAATTTCAGTAGAAACTGTGGCTTTTACAATGTGAAATCCGATTTCAAAATAATTTCGTATAATAGAATAGATTGTATGGCACTGCCTCTGTTTCGAACAAGCGGCAATGTTTTTATAGAAGCTTGAAAAACATGCGAACCCTCTAAGCAAAATTTGGCTGGAAATTAGCGTAGATTTGTAAATAGGTTACAGAGTGAACACAAAATCTTCTTCTTAATAACCTTCATCACACCCTATATATAAGTTTGTCATTCCGTTTGTAATTTCTCTTATATTCATTTCGGACATCATAAAGTGTATATATATTTTTGATCCCTATACATACGGGACGCGATTTAGCAATACTCGCCTGTCCGCACTTCTGTTCGTAATCGGATTAAAAACAGTTTTCCCAAGTGCCCAGGTGAGTTGCAGAAAAATTTATGAACACAATTTCACCAAAATATTACATTCCACATTTCACCAAAAATATTAAACTTTCCAAAAAATTGGTATTTTCATTAAAAATTGAAAATTCAGGGGCCAAATTACGGCATTCGATATCGATCTAAATTTCAATCGAATTTAAATGTAAATTTCGATCGATATCGAATGCCGTAATTTGCCCCCAGAAAAGATTTTATATTAGCAAAAAATTGATATTTTACAACACCATTAAAAATTTACCAAAATATTAATTTTTACGAAAATCGCACCAAAAATTTAATTTCTCCAAAAAATTGTACTTGCAATAACAAATTTGAAATATAATTAAAAATCGAAAATGCATAAAATATAACTTAAAACTATCAATAGTTTTAAGGTTTGTTAAGGTTTTATAAGATTCGGCACAGCCATAGCATCTTACTTGTTCTTAATCGCATTAACTTTTTACAAATTACACATCACTTTCGTTCAAAAGATTTAAGCAGACCGCGTCAAATCAACACGTGTAAACCCGATCAATGTAAATGCTTGAGGAAATTTAGCAGAAAAAGAACTAAACCAATTTACAAATAAGTTTTTATATCGATTTATTTCTTTATGTCTACACCCTGAGGTTATTTTTCCTTAAAGTTCGACTGCACCTGAGTAAAGTTTATATCCTACCTGTTTAGCCAAAACTTGTTTTCCTATTTTATTTTCGCCATATCTCCTACCGAGCTTCTTTAAGAACCGTGGTATTTAATGTAACCGTCTTTACTTAATTCGAAACATATAGACCTCTTAAAATCTTCTACATTGACTGTTTTTTTAGTCATCGGATTGCAGTCATTCTGGCGGCACTAAGATGGCCTCAATAAGTTAACGCATTTATGTAAGCTCCTCAGTTTTAACAACCTTAAGTAGTCGCCTTTAATGAGTTTTATTATTTCGTTATACCAAATATAGATACTCCCATCCGACAGCGAAGGCAAGTCATGAACCTTGCTTGTAATTTCCTGATGAAAACACAATATTCACTAATTTCCATTTTTCAAAATTTGCAATAGTTGACCGCACCTATCGTTCACTGACCTAAACAAAGCTGATAGCTCTAAATGCTTTAAGGAAAAACTAAAATATCTTTTGACGTGCCATCGATTTGTTTAGCCGATTTTAAGCCAACCCGACAATATCCTATAGATTTCGAGGATCACTGGTTCGTAAGCACTACCTGGAGCTTTTCGCCAAGCCTATCAGGCTAGTCAGTGTCGCCCTGAAACAGTCCAGATCCTCAATGTATCTTTAGCCCAAATGTTTGAGCCTGCGTTCCTGCAGAGTTGACAGTCACAGAAAAGGTGAAGGCTTTTGTAGCAGGATATTCTATTCCCATACGTTCCGACATATGTCCGATCACACAGAAGCGATATCGAATTGCTCCCGAGGGCAAGAAGAGTCCACGTTCTATCCCTGTTAAGTGCAGTCTAAAGAATTTTCCACAATTCGCGATTGGTGACCAGCTGAGGGCCGTTTGTTTTGTAAACTCGTTATTTTTACACTATATCATTAAATTTTGCGACAAAATGTGAAATCTATTGAAATCACTAAAAAACTTCATTTCGAAAAACCCGGGAGTTAGGGCCTTTCGACATTAGAACCAACGATGTGTAAATTTAACTTGTGGAGACCATCGTTGTCGATGTCAAATAACATTGCAAGAATGTTGTCCGTTCTCCGGTGCCCCTGCCTAGTACTTATTCACGTGCGAAAATATACCAATATACATATCTACAGTCAAGTCCTAGTAGTGAGTCTGTCAAAATGGTTTTATTTAACTAATTATAAATTAAAAGTGAAAACTAGACAAACGTAAGCGAAACAAGAGTGCTATATTCCGTTATGCCGAATCTTATATACCATTTACCATGTTATGTATAACCATATATACATATAAATCGGCATAAGAAATCTAAGTTTAGCTTAGAGTTGTTGTCCCAACTAATTGTGGTGAATCATTAGTAATAGGTGAATAAATAGAAGAAACTATAGTGAAAAAGTGGTAAAGTCAACCAACTGCAAACGAAAGTTGAATAATTAGATGCATGCGAAGTAATTTTTCCCCTGCCTCGAACAACATGGAGCGATCTTGCTGATTTTCAAAAGTATGTCTGATTGATTTACGTATTTAAATTTTCTCAAGCTCATCTAGTGGCTTGGCAAAGTTTATTTCAACACGAACACGGACGGACAAACGGGTATCGCTCAGAATATATACTTTATAGGACTGGAAATAGATATTGTAGAAATTACAAATGGAATGACAATATAAATAGTGGTAAAGGGTATGAAAAGATAATAAAAATTTGAAATATTAACTTTATTTTTTCGTTTATTGCTATGATTTTTAGTTTGGTTATACAAATTTCACGCTGAAATCTTTTTATAAGTTGAAATATATTCAAATTTAATCTAATCACTTGATTATGTCTCAAATTTTCTTTATAATTTCCATCACAGCATTTAAGTTCCAATGAGAAGAATTTAAATTTTAGGATTTTAATGAAAACTTTTATATACATACATTCATACAATTGAAATTTCATTGGCATTGTTTGAAATAATAACAATGAAAAAAAAAATTAACTACCATTTAATGCTTATGGTTTTATTTTAATTATAATTGCTTTTAATAATGGTAATAAAATTTCAATGAAATCGTTTCAATTTTAATTACAATTGAATCAAAAATAATTGTTTCTTTGATCGCAGAAACTTTAGAAAACTATTCATAAAATAAGCAAATCTGTAAATCTTGTAGATAGAAATATATTTGAAAATTTTAATAATTTATCATTTTTAGGTTAGATAGGTGTAAAACTTGATGTCTTAGATCTAAAGTCAACTTAAACCACAACTAGCAGCTTTTACAATTCACACGAAAACAAAAATAGGTTCTAATAGTGCATCATTTTTTCCTGAGAAAGTTAAAACATAAATATTTCACCAATTTTTTTTTATTTAAATGCCATTTAAAATATTGCTGTGCAATGAACATATTCAGTAATGATAATCATTTTAAACGATTTAATCATTAGTCAATGGTAATGATTTTGTCTTTTAAATAATTATTAATGAAAAAGCATAATCATTAGTAAAAATAACTATAATGCTAAAAAAATCATTATCATTATTTGTCATGCAATGCTAATGAAATCGTCAATTAATTAGTCCAACTAATTCATTACTTCCATATATTATACATACATATATACATACATATATACATACATACATATATATGTAGAACAAAAGTAAAATAACTTTTTATTGTCAAGTTCCACAATCAAGTGACTGACGTTTTTAATTAAGTAACACAAAAAGGGTCATAAATTCTATTGAAATAATAAAAGTAGATAAAATAGCACCGTTTATGTGTAATAAGAAAAATTGAAATTAAAACAAGCTCTAATATACAATTTTACAATAAAAGTAAGCAAGAACATGTTCGTGGGTTGTTTTTAAATCTCCATAACAATAATAATAATACTACCCCGGTACTGAAAGTTATTCAACATTTCCTGAAAATGGAACGCTTGGAGTGAAAATCTTAACCAAAAATATAATCATTTTGTCAGTGTAAGTTGATAAAAACTAACCTTGACATGACATAATTATGTTTGCACCAGTGGTGCCAATTTAGCTTTTTATTCTTATAACCAACGCGTTTGGAATTTTTTGTATATTTACAAAAATTTTCCCTTTTTATCCGCTATTATTCCATATTTTTTTATTATCACATTAACTTTCTATAATTTCTTTTTTTTACGTCTGTATTATATTCTTTGCCACCAAGAGGGCCATCATTTCAAAAACTCAGTTAATAAAAATTATTTTTATAAATTTAAATTTATTACAATTTCCATCATCTAATGCTGAAGTAGAAAGCGCTATAAATTTTTTCGAGAATAAAATTAGGAACCGAATGGCTCTAATTTATATAAAATATTGCTGCCAATTCCTGGAGGTTTATTCTGAATTGCGATGCGAAAATCAATGCAATGCGCAAAGGAAATGCGATCCGAAAGAAAATTGGTATTCTGTCAGACTTTTGCAATAGCATTTGCAATTTATTACAAATCGTGGCAAAGCTGCTCAAATAAACCTCAGTATCAACAAACGACAAATTAAAAATAAATAAATTTTTTGTGCTTGGCTGTAAAAATTGTTTATACGAGGGCTGCTCTATATATTTCTGGCCTAATAGTGAAAATGCGAATATTTATAATCAAAAATGGATTTATTGTTTTTCAAAGTATTCTCAAGCATGATTTATACACTTTTGCATGCGCTCAAACCAGTTGTTGAAGCACTTTTTCCACTCCGATTGAGACACCTCCAAAACATGGTTTTTGAACACTTCAACAGCTTCTTCTGGAGACGAAAATCGTTGACCACGCATTTTTTTCTTGATGTGCGGAAACAAGAAGAAGTCATTAGGTGCCAAGCCAGGGCTGTACGGCGGATGACCCATTAATACGACGTTTTGGCCAGTCAAAAACGCTCTGGTTTGAGCCGATGTGTGAGAGCTCGCATTGTCATGGTGAACAATGATTCGTCTTCTCTTGTTGGTTTTTCGAATTTCTCCGATGACTTCAGGCAAACAAATTGCATTGTATCACTCAGAAGTGACCGTCCTACGTTGCTCAAGCGGAACAGTCTCCACATGATCAGTTTTGCCGAAGAAACAGGCGACTATTTGCTTCGAAGTGCTTCTTCCACTAGCAACTTTCGTTGGATTTTGCTCGTCTTTGAAGACCCACACGGTCGATTGTTGTTTCGTTTCGGGCTCATACGCATAGATCCATGATTCGTCACCTGTGACGATCTTATAAACGTCTTTTGAAGCACCGCAATCGTATTTTTGAAAAATTTCTTTGCACCAATCGACACGAGGATTTTTTTGAGCGACATTCAAATTGTGCGGGATCCAACGAGAACAAACCTTTTTTACGGCCAGGTGTTTATGCAGTATCGAATGTATGCTGGTGGAAGAATGTCCAAGGATGTCTCTATCTCTCGGTATGTCGCATGTCGATCTTGCATTATTAGTTCACGCACGGCATCAATGTTCTCTGGCACAACAGCCGTTTTTGGACGACCTACATGGAATTCCTCTTTGAGCGAGCTTCGGCCACGATTAAATTCACTATACCAATTTTTCACAGTGCTATAGGATGGTGCTTCATCGCCATACAAAGATTTAAGTTCATCAATGCACTCTTGTCGTGAGTTGTGAAAAATGATGATACGAAAATGTTCACGAGTTAATTCCATTTTTTTCTTTATTAATTTTTTCAAGTCACTGTTAACAACACAAATAATGGTCGTACGTCAAAACGTTTTGAGTACGATTATGCTTAAAAATGACAAACTTTCCAATGGAAATGTCAGATTGCACTTGGCAGCAGTCAGTGTTGCCAGGCCAGAAATATATATAGCAGCCCTCGTATATTAAAAGCGATGTCTTGGACAATGTGGGATATTTTAATAATAACGTTATTGCTGTAAAATTATACACACTACTGTGTCATAAACTAAAATGTATTCGTATTTATGAATAGAAAAACAAAGTTTTACTTGATAAAATTTTCCATCATAGCATACATTATATGCTAAAAGTCGATACATTTTAAAATTATCACCAACAATTTTGTATGATTAACTCCAAAATTAGAAATTTAGAATTCTGACGTTGTATTAGTAAATGAGCGAAAAAAATGTTAAAAATAAGTAAAAAAAAAAACGTTGTTTTTTGTGCAAATTAGCTCTTTTTGATCGCTTAATCGGCGCGTATTGCCTTTGAAAAATTTGCATCCCTGATTCGCACTTGAATAAAACGTGAGCGTTATTGCAAACATGTAGGCCCTATTTGTAAATGTAACACCTTTGAAAAAGCAAACAGTAGCAGCACCGCTTCTGTAGAATATTGATCGAAAATATATGAGCTTAAACTTAGAAGCTGAGTACCAACCACTTTCCAGGGGTGGTGCTTTGTTATGTAATAAATTTTTATATTCAATGTCGCCTGAAAGATAAAAATTGAATTTTTGAATTGATGTAGAGTACTGTAATTGGGTTCCAGTCTTTCGATGGCAAAGTGCTTAAGCTTCGCTTACATAAATTTTTGTGACATTTGTATTTGAATCTTTTCATGGAAATATTTTAAATCAAAAGCAAGTCGATTAAACGTTTTACAATATTATGGAACATTTGTGGTGCATAAGTTATTTTCGAAAGTTGATTCAAATGTGACAACGCAATGTACAGTAGTTTAAATATTTAAATTCCTTCTAAGTAAAAGACACTTTAATCGAATTTTGTCATATTGACATGCAACAGCTTGGAAAATTGTGTTAATGGACTTACCCTTTTAACAAACATTTGACAAACAATTATACCTAATGACCACCAATCGACAGCGTGAGTGTAGGGTTCTCCACGGAAAATTTCAGGAGCTGAAAATAAAAATCAAAATAAAAATACTTCCTTACCCGATTGAAAAAGAAGAGGAAAAATTAAATTATTAAATATAACCCAAAAAAAAAGTTCGTTTAACATAAATAAAACACAATTTTGATAATTATTTTACATACAAGTTTTGATTTTATATATATTTTTTTATTGATTTGATTTTTTTATAATTTTAAACTGCTTTTATTTTAAATTTATACGAACATCTACAATTAATTATATTTACACGGCTTTTATGTTTTATTTATTTTATTTTTTTGTTGTTTTTATTTTGAATATTTTTTTAATAAGTATAAATAATAACATTAATTATAAGAATTACTTAAAATATTATTGTATTAGATATAATTTTTTTAAATGAAATGGATTGTTTAATAAAATAATTACTTATAACAAACTTTTGTATTGTTTTTATATTTGATTTTGTGTTGCATTAAAATTAAATTGAATTCTTATTTTAGAACGTACAAGCAGATCACATTAAAAATTGTTTGTGTAATAAATGTCTAGTTTTACATTAATTATTCAAAAAACTAAGAAAATATAATATATACACATATAAATTATTTAAAAGAGGCTTTTAAGACTATTGATTTTTTAAATTAAGCATAAATGAAAATATATTCTTTTTTATTTTTAATTAAAAACTTTTTCATTTTATAAACAATATAATTTCATCAATTAAATCTAAATCACTTTAGTTTTTATTGTAAATATTTTTTTAAACTATTTTCGAATTAACAAAATATTTAATCCAAGTAAAAACTAATTTACAAAAAATATAGTTATAATCATATCAAAGTTTATTTATATTTATTGAAATAAAATTTTATATTTACTTTGTTGTTTGACTTATAATTTAGCATTTGAAATATGAATCACAATTTATTTTTATTAAATTCCAGAAACATTTTTAGATCCTTTTTTAACGCCACTAGTGATACAACTGTTATACTCATTGAATTAGATTAAACATTCAAAACTCATTCCTTTGAGAGTTTAAAGTATTTCTATGGTTTAAAAAGAACCGGTTCAAAAAATTTTTGTTTTAAATTCTGAAGAAAAAAATAATTTATTTCGTTTAATAATGATTATTTGACCCTTTTTTATTAAATTATTTTCTATTTTATTAAGCTTTGGGTCCTTATATTTTGTTGAATTAAAATAATTTTGTTATTATCAATATTAATTTTGTTTCCTGAAGAAGGTACGCAGAAAGTACCGAAATATTGAAATAAAATATTAATAAAAAATATAAGGACCCAAAGTTTAATAAAATAGAAAATAATTTAATAATTTATTTCTATAAAGAAAAACAGCAATCAGTGACAATTAAAACTTATTTTACCTTCTATTGAATTTTCAATAGTAATTGAAAATAGTGCCAATTTAATGACACTTAAGTATTGCACCGTACAGAAATAACAATTTTAAAGACCTTATTTTGAAATTAGGACTTAAAAATCAGTAAAGATGAATTAATTAGAACTCTGTGAATTTCTGCTTTCGCATGGTTTCACGCTTGCCCAAGTCGTGGATGTTATTTGAAATTCTGGCTCAGTTATTTTGCAAAAACGCAGCATAGAGTTTGTGTCTTTAGTCGGCAGTTTAATCTTTAGGACATTATAGTGAATCTCAAGCCTCTCATGAAGAAATAACGATCTGGCGCCGATAAACTAGTTAAAGCATATGTTCACCGACTTCCTGTGGCCAGAGCTTGACATTATCGATTTATCGCAGTAGTTCCAAAAGCGACTCAACGCTTCAAGTTGGTGCCCCAGCTATTTTTGTGATGCGTGTTACGCGATTATTTGTGCAACAATCTACTTAGTAATGAATTTAAGGACATCTGACTTTTGCAGTGTTGCAAAGTGATACTACTTCAAGACGAGCTTTGATTATGCGACTGGGTTACAAAGGAACAATTTACTTACTCCAAATGTAAAAATTTTTGAGCAAAGATAAAAAATCCTAGAAAAACTATTATTTTCTGTCACATCTCATTCCACAAAAATTTAACTCAGGCATCTTTTATTCGGAGCGGTACTAAAATCAGCTCTTTAAACAATTCTATTGAAACAGGACTGAGTTTAGACTTTTTATAACATTTTAAAAATTTATTAAAATAATTTCTTTTATATTTTAATCACTTTTTTCTTTCTGAGCAAAACAAAGCACAAAAAGAATCGATTGTTTTAAAAAAGATAAAACACACGAGTTAAAACAATTTTTTTATAGATGAAGAAAAATTTTAAATTAAATTAGTTTCCTTCCCTATTTATAAAAAATTGTTCAACAAAAAAAACCATTTTTCATTAAAAGAATAAATTAACAAAAATAAATAAAATTTTTATTAGCTGTTTGGTTGCAGTTTGCGATTTGTAGAAATAATATAAATTTTTGATTTTTAACGGTTTACTTTCCAAAAATAAAATAATCGCAAACAGAAATGTTCGCAAATATACCAATTAAAGAATGTCAGCCTGTTTAAATTGTACCAGTGTTCTAAAACTTAGTATTTTGGAACTAGATCTAAAAACATCCCTAGTTTCTTATACCTAATTTATTTCATATATATATTTTATACTTTAAATATATTTTTTATTTTTAAGGTTTACTGCTTGAACCGCAATAATTTATATTTGCATAACAAAAATATTGAGGTTAACTTTTTTAATCTAAAATTTTTTTCTTTGTTTTTGGTTTACAATAATAATTCTAGCAACAAATTTGAAAAATAGTTGACCTACTTATTTTCTGCATAAAGATACGATTTATTTTATTTTAATACATTAATTTTTTTTTTTCATTTTTTATTTAATTTCCAACATACATACATCTTTATACCTTTCTCTATTTAAAGTTAAATTGAAAACTTTCCAAATGTCCCTTCAGATTAAACAGCAATTAAAGAGAATCCTGACGGTTATTTATGTTATTTATTCTATATGATATTTTACTTAAAAACTTACATAACTTTGATTTATTAAAAATTAAAGTTCCATTAAATTTAATAGGGAATCTTCTTAAATTAAAAAATTAAAGTTTCACTGAACTTAGATAAATAAAAACGTATAAAATATAGCGAGTTTGTTGATTGCAGCTGAAAATTTCACGATACTAAATTTTAATCACACAATTTTACATTGGTGGTGTACATACTTTAGAACAATTAACTAAGTGCATAATTTTTCATTAACACACAAAAAAATACTCAGCAAACTTTAAAAATTTTTTTGCTGTAGAAGAAAATATTAAAACTCTTAATTTGAATATTAAATAAATTCTTTAGTTGGAAAATCGATTAACACCACTATTTTAAACTCTTAAATTTATTTGTTAAAAAAAATGTTCTCTGGCAACTACAAAATTCATTTGGAAAATTGAATTATAGAAACGACATCATCTAATCATTTCCAACCATTGAGCAAACTAACTTCGTATTTGAAGTTGACGATTTAAAGGCAAGTATCCAATCGAAGTGATGAGTATTTATTACTAAAAATATTTACTTTGTTGTTTTGTTTTGTAGTTTTAGAGCTTGTATGGAAAATTGACAAAAGATATTAAGTCGAATTTTCAAATTACTAAAAAAGAGGGTGAATATTTGATTTAAATTGTTATTCTGTGTCCCTAAAATATTTGTTCTTACTATTAAAGAATACTTCTTTAAATTTTATTTATCTTACATCTTCCATATAATTATTTTATCTTGACTTAAGATGTTTTGCCAACAGTATAAAAATAGTAATAGTTGTCATATCATTCTTAAAGGGAAGGTAAACACACAATATGGAACTGTAAATGCTTGCGATACCACAATTTTTGATTCTAAGGTATTAAAATTTTGTCAGGCGATGCATTTGTGTGAAATGGAAATGAGGCCAACCAAGAGTAATTATCAAATTTATTTTTGCCATTTACTACTAAACAAGTAAGAGTGCTATATTCGGCTATACCGAATCCTTTATACCCTTCACCATCTATGTAGATATAGTTTAGTGAATTAACTCCAATTAAAAAAGCAAATATTGGAGTGACAGAGAATTAAAAAATAAAAAAAGTGTTCATACTGCATATATATAATATTGCATAAAAATTACATCGGCTCTTAATGGGTTAAGCATTTTTTTTAAATTAAGTATATCCTTAAAGATCTCTTCAAAAGCTGTAAAATGATATCTATATTCATATTTAAAAAAATTTTAAAATTTCAGAGCCCCGTAACTCGAAAAATATGGGCGAGCGCCAATTTTTTCACTTGATGTTTTTTCTTATTTCTTAATTCTCTATCGCCCCCTATATTTATTTTTTGATTCGAGTTACTTTATTGTTCCAAATGACAAAAAAATAAGAGGTAGGCGTGGTGTTTTGCCTGCTAATTTTTAATAGAACGTCTTTCGACTCTATCTGATCGATTGAAATATTAATTTTTTTTTTTTGTGAAATCAACTTGATTTTAACACTAACACGGACGAACAGACGGACATCGATCAATCGACTTCGCTATGCATAGAAAAAAAACTCTAAGACAAATAACACAGATTTAATGATTTATGCTCTTAAACAAACATTTTGTATATTAGTTATCAAGTACTCCAAAGATAAGACATGGATTATCGATATTAAGAACAAATTGTAGGTCATTTTGCGCAAAGAATAAAAACTTTTCAGATTCTTATTTTATTCAAAAGTCATTAAAGTTTAGTTAAGAAAACGAAATATAAATTATTTTTATTTATTTTTTTTTTTTTTTTAATGTAATGTGCATTTTTATTAAGACTTTTGTCTATAAAATAAATTTTAGTTTTTTGACATTTAAGATGTTCTTTTCACTTATTCATTGAGCATAAAAAAACTTAAAATTTGGGATTCCCTTTCTAATAAATACAAAAAAAAAAATGGAAACATTTTTTTTATTTATTCTTAAATCAATAAAACAAAGTTGTGTGTTTTCTTAATAGAACCTAAAGAATAAATAAATAAAAATAATATTAGTCTAAAGCTCTTTCTTGTAGAAAAAACTTTCCGACATTAAGCTCATGCTGAGAAAGGTTGTGATGATGCAACAACGTCAAACAGAACAGATATCATTTTTTAATTAAATATTGTATAGAAGATTTTTTAAAAACAAGTTCACATAGCGATCAGTTTGATTAATTGTTGTGATTTGAAATCACGAAATTTCTTGCGATTATAATTTACAACATAACAGTCTTTCGAGTTCAAACCATTATCGCAATTTTTTTGCGTTTTGCAATTTCCATAGCATACCTGTATATAAAGCCCGAATTTTTTATGATTTACTTAAGATGTTCTTTTCACTTATTCATTGAGCATTAAAAAACTTTGGGTTTCCCGTTCTAATAAATACAAAAAAATTAGTAAACATTTTTTTATTTATTCTTTAATCAAGTTGTGTGTTTTCTTAAAAGAACCTAAAGAATAAATAAATAAAAATAATATTAGTCTAAAGCTCTTTCTTGTAGGAAAAAACTTTCCGACATTAAGCTCGTGCTGAGTTGATAATTCTTGGCCTAGTTTAAATAGGATTGTCAAAAATCTGCTTGTAAAGACAAATAAATGAAGTCTGATTTTTTTATATTTAAAAATCTGCAGAAATTTTAATGTACTATTTGAAAAAAAGCAAAGAAAGTTATGTAGTATGTATGTATTATATACACATAAATGTGGCAGTTTATACTTCTAATTTATATTTAAGTATAATTAAAATAATATTAAAAAACATTTTTTAAGGGTTTAGTTTTCCACGTGCCATTTCAAAATTGGTGTTTTGATTTTGCTTTTATTATTTAAAAAATTAAAAAAGAACAAATCAAACAAATTGCAATTTCATAACCTTAAATAATATAAATAATTGTAGGCTTCAGTTTTGCTTCAAGGTACTTAAATAACTAAACGATGGGTTTTTGTTGTTTTTAGATTTTAAATTAATTCAAATAAAAATTATATTAAACATATACATATTAGAAAAAATATTGTAACAACTTCTAAATGTTAAGATTAGCAATATAAAAATAAAAAACTAAATAATATTTTACTTTCATTATCACGTTTTTTAATAGATAAAAATAAAATTAACAAAAATTATTTTTTTCAAACTAAATTTGTTTAATTGAAATCTTTAAGATTAAACTTAAATTAACTTAAGGCAAAAAATAAATACATATTAATGTTGTGAAAACGGTTCTAAATCTAATGAGGAGGCATAAATAACGAATAAAAAGATGTGCAGTGCAATTTCAGAGCTGGACACTTAACTGACAAAAACAAAAAGTTTTAATCATGCCTAACAGACTTAAAAACTAAGAGTTTTCTATTGTAATAAACTAAAACGTACCCAAACGTCTGGAGGGATAATGATGATGAGAGCGACAAAAACAAAGAAATTTAAGGTTTTGAGCGATATTTTGCAAGAATAAATCACCATCCCTTTGAAAAACAGAATAGTAATAAGAAGAAGTTAATTTTCTGGGTTGCCAGTGGTAAACAATTATATGTTTTTTCCTTTTAGAGCGAGACATGAACAAACTAACATCTTCGTCTTCCTCAATCACATTCGTATTACCACCATCATCACTGTTGATTTCAATATCACTTTGATCGTTTATATAGAGCTTATAATAAACTTGAGACTTCATGTTATAACATGTTTTAATACACTTTTGTTTATCACTTGTTAGACACAACATTTGAATGCCTGTTTCAGAGCTTCTTATTTTAGGATTTTTCGTTACAATTAACGGTTTTACAACGCGTCACAATGCAAGTGTCTCTTTAATGATTTTCTTTACGGCGTTGCCCATAGATGGCGCCACCGTATCAGATGTAGATGACACAAATTTAAACAAATACGGCTGTACATCCGGGTAAGTGGTATCAAATATTAAATCCAATTCACTTTGACTTGGTGTCTTAGGTACATAATCATGTCTATTCATTATTTCTGTGATATAAATAACTTTCTCGGTTAATAAATCGGCTACATTTTCACGGCACATCTGTCTTTCATCTTCGTTTTCATGCTTAATTAGATCCAAATGTATCGTCCAAACTTCCCACGGTATACATTCGGCCGTAAACGGCCATCGTGATTTTTTCTTTTGAAAAAACTCCAAACTTATCTGGCCCGAACCACAACTTTCATTCGAGCGCAGCTTTTCACTAAATACATTGATGGCCCGTTTGACGGTACGCTGTAAACTGTCGGAAGTACAGCAGACATAAGTGAAATCAATGAAATCGCAATCGACATCGGTGTAACCCACAGTGCCAATGGAGTATTGTGCATCACCGGTATACATATATTTGCCAAGGCAGCGATGAAATAGCACCGTATGAAAAATACTAGCAACAGCCTCATCCACTTGACGACCTTCCATTGTCAAATCGAAAACTTGGGAGCGAGCATTCATTTTTACGAAATTCTTTCCAAATATTCTTTCTCGATTATCTTTTTGTTTTATCAATTAACTTATCACTTTGTTGTTCTAATTTCGAATCTCAAATATTCTTATTTTTTATGTTTTCTATTTTAGTATAAATAAGAAGAAGAAAGATCTTTTTAAATCGTACCCATATATTGAAATGTTCCACACATAGTTTTTGTTGTTAAGCCCAACTTCAGCCACTTGCTGAGTCCAAAATCAGTTAATTTCAAATGATAATCGTGGGTAAGTAATATATTTTCAGGCTTAGCATCGCGATATATAATGCCAGCGTTGTGTAGAAAATCTTTTTAAATTAAATTAAACAATAAAATTTGGATTAAGCAAAGATTGTGGTACAAATGAACTTCACGTTTACTTACCTAAGGCTAAAGCTATTTCCGCTAAATATAGACGTATTAAATTTAGAGAAAATGTACGTATTGTGGAGAATAGTTCACCGTTTGGTATGTATTCCGAAACTGCAAGAGTAAGAAAAAATTTTTCGTTAATTATATTAAATTTAATAAATTGGTATCACCTTCTAGAACAAATCTTTTAAGGCAATTACTAAAAAGTAATAAATAAACGATTTTATGAAATAGTTTACCTTCAAGACAAGGAAACCAAACTTCGGCAATAGTTTGTCGAAGTATTTAAAATACAACGGAGAGTTAACTACTGGGAGTGAATAGTTAAGACTTTGCTTAAAACTTTGAGGCATTAATTGATCATTTAATTGTAACTTCCAATTAGAAACACAAAACTTAAAGTTTTGCATATTTTTTCTGTAGAAGTAAATCCCGAAGCTACAAAAAAAATATCTGATTCCTAAAATTTATTATGAAATAAAGATACAATTTTTGACCGAATTCAAAAAAAGAAGAAGGTTATCAATTTGTCTGAATGTTGCTTTTTTATGTTTATTTATAATTTCAAAAATAATGGGTGACCCCACACAACATACAAGTTTTTTACGTGTATTACGATTCGTAATGGGCGCCGCTTTAAAATTAAAAAAAATGCGTATCATTATAGCTCCCAAATAGCAAAAAGTAATACAAAAATAAATTTAAAAATCAAAGGGCGTCCTGTCCGCTCATCTTCTACCGTTTTCCTGAAGTTCATCCTCCAAAGAAAATTCAAATTTGAATATTAGGAAACTTCAAAAATTTCTATAAAAATTCCATTTTCTATAGTTGTGAAGTACTAAGAATCACAGAAGGGTATGATTTCTATAAAACCCATTAATTTTTATCCGCCCGTCTTCTACCGTTTTCCTGGAGAAAAAAAATTCCTATAAAAATTCCATTTTCTATAGTTGTGAAGTACTAGGAATCATAGAAGGGTATGATTTCTATAAAACTCATCAGTTTTTATCCGCCCATCTTCTACCGTTTTCCTGGAGTTCATCCTCCAAAGAAATTTCAAATTTGAATATATAGAAAACCTCAAAAATTTCTATAAAAATTCCATTTTCTATAGTTATGAAGTACTAGGAATCATAAAAGGGTATAATTTCTATTAAATCCATCAGTTTTTATTCGCCCATCTTCCACTGTTTTCCTGGAGTTCATCCTCTAAAGAAATTGAAAATTTTAAAATTTAGAAAACTTTAAAATTTTCTACCAAAATTCCATTTTCTATAGTTATGAAGTACTAGGAATCATAAAAGGGTATGATTTCTACAAAACCCATCAATTTTTATCCGCCCATCTTCTACAGTGCTCCTGGAATTTAGATTCCTTGCGAAAAACGAAAAAGTTTTACATGTAACAACCTTTAAAAATTTATAACATATTAGCTGTTTAACAATGTTCGTAGAAAAGCAGGCTGACTTTTCCATTTCTATCTCACAGTTGTCACTATAAAAAGGTCTTGAAAGCTAACATTGAATAATAATAAATCCCATGCTTGAATTTATGTTTTGTATGCGCAACAAATAATAATTCTTGCAAAATATATAACGTAAAGAATTCTTTAGATTTTAAGAATAAGATAAAAAAACTTAAAGTAGAAAATAATGAAAAATTAGTTTCTTTAGATGTGATATCTCTATTTCCTAGTATACCAGTAGATTTAGCTATTGATACAATAAAAGAAAAGTGGGATATAATTAGACCACACACTAAAATTGATAAGGATTTATTTTTACGTATTCTTCAATTTTGCATAGAGGATAATAGATATTTTCAGTATGATAAAAAAATATATGTTCAGAAACCTAAGATTTATAAGTCTTTAACTTATGTACAAGGTTTTTCAGAACGTTTAAAGAATTCAAAAATCTTCAATAAGGAAAAATATAACATGGCTTTTAAAACAAATAATACACTGAATAGATTATTTAGTAAGACTAAAGATATAATTAATAAATTTGACATTTCTAATGTAGTCTATGAAATACCTTGTAAAGGTAGTGATCAGGAGATTTGCAATAAGGTATATATTGGTACAACAAAAAATAAACTTAAGACTAGAATTGCTGGACATAAGTCGGACTTAAGATATGTTAATTCACAAAAAACAGCATTATCCACTCATTGTTTTGACTTAGGTCACTATCCTAACTTTGAAAATGCTTCAGTTCTTAGTATTGAAAAAAATTATAAGAGACGGTATATTTTGGAAATGTTACATATTGTAAATACTCCATTGACTAAAAGAATTAATTTTAAAGCAGATACAGATAATGTCGCTCATATATACAGACACTTAATCCACAAAATAACATAAATATTTTGTTCTTAATAAATGTATGTAACACAAAACACTTTTTTATATTTTTGTTTTTTGAAAATTTTTTGAAACATTGTTTTTTAATTTCATTATGACAAAAAAATTTTTTCAATTGTTAATTAATTTTGTTTTTTTGATTCAATATCAATATTAATTTTGTTTCCTGAAGAAGGTACGCAGAAAGTACCGAAATATTGAAATAAAATATTAATAAAAAATATAAGGACCCTAAGCTTAATTAAATAGAAAGTAACTTCTTTATTTTCTTTAATGTATTTTAAAGGGGAAAATGTGCAGTAAAAAACCATAGGGGTAATTCATATTTTCAGAGTTACACATTCCTAATCTGTGACATCAAATATCTTGTGGCAGATCTGGCAATTTAATGTCATAAATATCAAAAACATTTTCATCACAGTTTCAAGGAAATAAAAATTAAAGAACCGTAATTATTAGATTTCTTTTAGCAAACACTCCTAAATTTAAAAAGAGATTTGATTAGATAAAGAAATGAAGCATGTTTATTAAAAATGATATCATCCCTGAATTTTTACCGACGCAGAAAGATACATTTATATCCTTCTATTCTTCACTTCTGCTTTACTTTATTTACCATTTGGATCTTCTGAAACTGTGTCTATTCCTAACTTAAATTAACGACAAAGCCAGTGCGATAAAAACAGATTTTCGACATGTTTTCAAATAACAAAGGCGAATTCATTAATTTTCGCCGTTAACGCTTAATATCAAACACCATATAAAAAATTATACATATATTATGAACTCGCCATCGCGACCACTTTGTGTTATTTCTCCATGGTGTCGCCTTTATATTTGAAAACATGTCGAAAATGTGGCTTTGTCGTTACAATACTGCGTTGTGTCTGGAATATTCTAGTTTAACTCCGTGCAATCGATTCATATTGGATGTTTTTTATCGAAAAAGTGACATTTAATTTCAAAATTTTGAAAAAAATTAATCTTTCAATTGCAAACTTTGTGTTAAAACAATTTAATTATGAATGTGTAAAAGCAAAAAACAAAATAGAAATAGTGCAAATATCTTTTAATATTTGTCTTGAGGAATGACATTTATATCAGTCAAGCTTTAACATTTCTGACATTACAAAACAGAAAAGTATTAGTTGTTTTGTATTTAACAAAAACATATCACATACATCAAGGCATATCAATCATAAGATGGCAATGCCACGACAACAAATACTACAGCAGTTTTGTTTGTGCAAAATCAATTATTACTGTCAAAAACGTTGAAGCAAGTCATCAATATTTAATTGTCTACATTTTATTTGTAGATTTCAACGCAAAATTTTATTTTTCTGGCATGTCCTGAGTTCCACACGAAATTTTTACCTTCTATTTTTTTAAAACATTGTTGGTATAAAATTATTTTTTACAAAAACAATGCCTTAAATAATATAAAGTGAAAATTTCTTGTGAAACGCAAGATATGGACGAGGAATAAGCCAAAAATTACCATCTGCCGTAGCGCTGCCACCTGGTGAAATATGCCTTGACATATGCAAAACTGAAAAGCGGTAACGTTTTTGCGTGTATAAACAAGCGGCTGTTAGTTTTACTAATTTGAATTTATTATTACTCCTTTTCAAACATTCGCAATTAAAAATGTATATTTGTAAATGAAATTTATTCCAAATTATTACTCACGTATGTGTAAATTATAGCGATTCTGCCACAAATCAATTTGCTCAACAATAAACGGATGATGGCCACAAAGTTTTTGTATGTCAACTTCGTCTTTAAGTTGTTGTATACTATTCTCACTAATTATCTATTAAATAAAAATAAATTTGCAATTAATTAAAGAACAAATACGTTTTAAAAAATGCATTGAAATTGAATATACTTTAGATTTCTTAAGAACTTTTAAAGCATAAATTGAAGGATGACGACAAGATGTTTTTGCTTCAATCAATTGTTGATATTTTTGTTGCTGCTGCTGTTGCTCATCTTTTATGGGCTTTTTATCAATAACTTTGAATACGACACCAAATGCACCCTTAGCTACCAATTGATCAATATAAAATTCTTGGTTACGACTTGACTCTTTAAAGTGTGAACTGAAAATGGCATTTGTTATGGGCTTATGCCAGTGTGTTTTAGAGCGCTTACGTTGATATTGTAAAGTACTAAAACTAAAATAAAAAAAAAAACAAAAATAAATCAATAACATCAAAATAATTATAAGTAATTATTTCGAATATATTGTTGTTGTATAAAGAAAACATATTTATTTATTGACTTACTCTTTTTTAGAAGATTTTTGACGTTGTTTATAAGAACTACGGCCGGAATATGATAGATTCCAATAAAGACTGCCTAAACTCCAAAATGAAGAAGCCTAAAAATAATGTATTAAACAAAAAATGCTAGTTAAAAAGAGCTTTATTAAATTAATTAAGAGTTTTTATGTTAATTTCAAATTTGTTAACAAAATCAAAATATTACAATAAAAACTTCATTTAGCATTGAGGAGGTCGTTTTATGACTTGTTAAAACTAGTTTATATGACAACATTAACAACAAGACATTTAAATAATACAAAACTGTTCAATTAATATCGAATATTAGTCGTAGTAGGAAACAAATAAACAAATATATTTTAAATCGAACGAAAACAACAACATTATAAAGTCTTAGAGCTGTAAATAATCAAATCATTCTTTTTCTGACTTTGATTCGCTACAAATTGGCCAAATTTTTCATTAATTCTTTAAACAACAAAAAATAATTGAATGAAACTTGAATCAATTCAAACGAATTAAGGAGAAAGGAATTGCAATTCGTCTTCAATTTAAATGAATTTGTGGAATGAGTTGCAATTCGTTTCCAATTCAAACAAATTTGTTAAAATGAATTGCAATTTATTTCTAATTCGTTTGCATTGAATTGAACTGATTTTAAATTCATTCAAATAAGTTGAAATCAATTAAATTAAAGAGCAGATCTAGAGGGACTGAGAAGTTAAAATTTCTACTACCAAACTGATTATATGCAATGATCAAACATCAGAGAAACAAGATAAGATGCTTACTACATTTTTACTTTTAAAATCAAGCCAAATTTCAATCAATTCACTTCAAAGGAATTGGTAATAAATTGCAATTTCAATAAATTCAATTTTAATGAATTGCAAATAAATTTGACAAATTCATTTACAGCGTACAATGAAATAGTCAGTGTTAGGGCGTTAATCATATAAAATTGTAATATACGAGTAGAACTATAAAAGCTAAATTATATTAACCTACGGGAATTTTTTAATTTTATTAATTAATTTTTAAAAAAGAAAAAAATCTTTTTCCGTGTTATTTTCTATTATCCCGATAATTATTTAAATCAAAGCACGTCTCGATGGCAATTTCGTTACCGCTTATTTAACTAAAGATTTTTGTCCAAACAGTAAAGCAAAGACAAAAATCAAAGTTTAAGCAAAAACCACAATAACCAACAGTAATTCTATTTTTCTTTCTCCACTGTATACGGCTGAATTTTTTCGCCAATTTTTTTATTATATTAATTAATTTTCAAAAGAAAATATTATAATAAAAGCTAAAATTTTACATAAAATCGTAATTAAAAATATTCGCGATAAACATTTTTTTATTATTATGACAACGTTTATTCTTATGCTCTTATTTTAGACTTGAGCTTTTTAAACAATTACGGCATTTACACTAGATATGCAATTTTTCATGAAACTGGCACGAAAATTTTGTTTGGTGGTGGGGCAAGCAATATAGCATAGCTTCAGCTTTGAGGGGATGTTTATGTAGGTAACGTTTTTTTTTTTTTTTTAAGTAAATATCGCTTCAACTTTTAAAGAGATTTGAAAAAAAAAGTTTCATCAAAAAATGGCATGGTGTAAACGTGGACAATATTTTTACTTTTCATTTGCTTTTAAGTTTTAGAGCAACGAAAAAAGCATAATTATAAAAAATGAATTGATAGTAGTGTACAATTAAATGAGGATGTAAAGAAACATTCATCCAAATTGTATAAGATTAATTAAAATATGATTTGTAGATGAAAACTAGCAAAGTTTTTGGTGTATAATTGGTAAATATGCTTTTCATTTAAAGAATTCAATGAAAATATTTTAAATTGTTGTCATCACTTTAGGAATTGGCCTCTTCTTAGTAACTGAATTGTTCTTTTAAATTCATTTCATATCTTTAGCAGCAGTTTTCTTGAAATTTTTTTTACCATATGAAACATTTCCATAATGCAGGTCGTATGCATTTTCAATTACCAAAACTTTAATTCTTATCCAATTTTAAAATATTTTAAAAGAAAACAATTTCAAAAACTATAAAGATCAATAAACATTTTTAAACAATAATCCAAAATAAAAATATTTAAAACCAAGCCAAGTAGTATATTTGTTTAATTTGAAAAGACTTGCTTCGAAGGTTGGGGAAACATGAAAATCTCGAAAACTACAATTTTTTTACAGAACTTAAAGTAGGTCTACCGCGTGTTTTGGCTTGTTCGCCCATCACCAACACCACAAAGGGTAATTGCACACATACTTTCATATGTAACTGTACACCGCCAAATACAACCAGTGTTGGCAGATTTATTTCCAAATCAGGGATTTTATTTTTAAAATGGGGATCAAAATTTCAGTTTGGGGATTGTGGAATTCTTTAAGGATATATTTTGCGTTTTGGAGATTTTAAGAGGCTTTTTGGGGATTTTATTTAATTTGTGTTTTGCTTATTGTAATTTTACTCTTATTAAACAAATTTGAATTTTTTTGCTATATATGTTTCCTAGTATGGTAAAACAAAACATTGTTAAGAGTTATGGCATATAAGTTTCTCTGTAAATTTCAAAAATGTGTTCGCGTTTTTTCAGCAATGAACTCACTCACTGAAAACCAAAATAAGAAATAAAATGCATAAGGAGCTGCTTGATATTTTATAAAAATAAATACACATTTTAAAAATAATAGAATTTGTTGTGACACTTTTGTTCCATTTTTAGAAATGCTTCAAATGTTTACTCTTAATTTATGTACCAAAGAATGTCTTTAGGCAACGAGATAGATCATTAAATATGCGATGCATTTTTATTTCAACTTTTGTATTAAAAATAAAATAATACCTTTTTGTTGATATGAAGATATTCACTACATAATCAAATGTTTCTAGAGATAAAAGAGTGAATGAAATTTTTACAGAAGAGTAGTGGATTTCTTCAAATATTGAAATTTAAAAGCTATATGTATGTACAATATTTTTATTATATACAATTTAATAATAATTAGTATTGTTACAAAAAGTAAGATCTTGCAAACCCTGTTATTGTTAACAGTGTGAGAATGGTGAATAAAGTTACTTCCACTAAGTCCTCTTTCACACACGTCAGGTTTACTTGACCAGTTTTTGATTAATTTTCTTTTGAACCTGCATTTGAATTTCTATGTTTTAACTTCTGCAACTTCTATTCTGCAGTCAACTTCAAGTATAAAATTTTCTTAAACTTGATGGTTCGGTCAGGTTTGTACCTCTTTCTATTCTCTTCTTTCTGCCAAAAACTCAAAACTGGACGAGTCAAACTTGATGTGTGTGAAATGGGACTAATGGTGTGTGTATATAGTAATACCAGAATTAGCTAACAAAAGCTGAGCAACCGCAATGGCTGCGTTGTAAAGGTGCTTGCTGCAAAACAGAAGATCATGAGTTCGAGCCCAACTTCGGACATGCGTACAAGAGAAAATAATGATTGTTGTAAAGCAATTAAAAATTAATAAGCAGCAGTACAAACCTCCCGGAAAGGAAAACAATTATTGTGTGAGGTCATGGCAGGTAATTTAGTGGAGACGTCTAATATGACATAAGAGTAACAGATAACTGTCAAGAAGCCCTTTATAATAAAAAGTTAGAACAGTAGCGGTTAGCAAAGTGAAGTGTAAAATCATAACAGCAGTATATGGCAGACGTGTGTTGTGGCTATTGGATTAAAGGGGATGACTGGCTTGGATAAACAGAGTAAGTGGTCTGTGGATGGTTATGGTTACTAAACAAGGCATCAAGTAGTTTATGTCTCGCCGGAGTAACACTGTAGTGTAGCGTGGATGGCTGCGTTTGTAATAATAACGAATGTTTAGTAAATACGAGGCCATGGGATTCACAAGACCGGTAGGATCAAGAAGTATAGTCAGAGAAAGCCATAAAGTAAGAATACAGAATTTATAATGAGCCACAGTGGTATTTGCAATCAAAAGAAAGCGTACGTACGTAACCGTATTAATTGTAGTGGGGAGTTTTGGAGATAGTTGAAATTGTTTTTTGAGGAATTGCAGTGCAGCCAAGCCAAACAGTTTTTACTTCTATGATTAAGAAGTATATATGAGGGTTCCGTACACTGTATGAATAACGCTTTAATTTCTAATTTTATTATTAAAACTTGTTACAGAGAAAACTTACTTTGGGTAAATTTAAAATAAGGCCCTGCATTTAAAAGTGACGTTTATAATAGGACACTCCTTTCTTTGCGACTTAGCAATACATACTCCGAGTAAATTTATAGAATGGCGTGAAAATCACTTTACTATCGGGATAGCTTTTATTTCATTTTATTATTATAGCAGGTATATCAGCACATTCTCTCTGTAAAAATTTTAACCGCCTGCCGTAACGTTTTTAAAGACAAGGTCATAATCGTTAAAATCAAGCCCTTTTGGAAGCACCCTTTAATTTCTAAATTTATTGTTTACTACTTATTATTATAGCTGACATATTTGTAAATACTCTGTAAGAATTTAAAATTTCTGCCTATTTCGGTTGTAAATTTCAAGCCATATATAAGTGAAAATCACATCAATATTGGATCACCCTTTAAGTTTTTTTTCTACTTTTGTTATAAGCACATAATTTGACATGACAGTCCATAAAATAACATAATTTTTATATACGGGCTGCTATATATATTTCTGGCCTGGCAACACTGAGTGCTGCCAAGTGCAATCTGACATTTCCATTGGAAAGTTTGTTATTTTTAAGCATAATCGTACTCAAAACGTTTTGACGTACGACCATTATTTGTGTTGTTTACAGTGACTTGAAAAAATTAATAAAGAAAAAAATGGAATTAACCCGTGAACATTTTCGTGCCATCATTTTTCACAACTTTCGACGTGGATTATCACGACAAAAGTGCATTGATCAACTTAAATCTTTGTATGGCGATGAAGCACCATCCTTTAGCATTGTGAAAAATTGGTATTATGAATTTAATCGTGGCCGAAGCTCGCTCAAAGACGAATTCCGTAAAGGTCGTCCAAATCGACTGCTGTGCCAGAGAACATTGATGCCGTGCGTGAACTCATAATGACATCCTTGGACATTTCTTCCCCCAGCATACATTCGATACTGCATGAACACTGGCCGTAAAAAAGGTTTGTTCTCGTTGGATCCCGCACAATTTGAAAGTCGCTCAAAAAAAGGCTCGTGTCGATTGGTGCAAAGAAATGAAATGAAATACGATTGCGGTGCTTCAAAAGACGTTTATAAGATCGTCACAGGTGACGAATCATGGATCTATGCGTATGAGCCCGAAACGAACCAACAATCGACCGTGTGGGTCTTCAAAGACGAGCAAAATCCAACGAAAGTTTTTCGTGGAAGAAGCACTTCGAAGCAAATGGTCGCTTGTTTCTTCGGCAAATCTGGTCATGTGGCGACTGTTCCGCTTGAGCAACGTAGGACGGTCACTTCTGAGTGGTACACTACAATTTATTTGCCTGAAGTCATCGGAGAAATTCGAAAAACCAACAAGAGAAGACGAATCATTGTTTACCATGACAATGCGAGCTCTCACACATCGGCTCAAACCAGAGCGTTTTTGACGTCGAATTAATGGGTCATCCGCCGTACAGCCCTGACTTGGCACCTAATGACTTCTTTTTGTTTCCGCACATCAAGAAGAAAATACGTGGTCAACGATTTTCGTCGACAGAAGAAGCTGTTGAAGTTTTAGAGGTGTCTTAATCGGAGTGGAAAAAGTCCTTCGACAACTGGTTTGAGCGCATGCAAAAGTGTATTAATCATGCTGGAGAATACTTTGAAAAACAATAAAACCATTTTTGATTATAAACATTCGCATTTTCACTATTAGGCCAGAAATAATAAAGGCAGCCCTCGTAGTGGCTATATAACTTCTATTACTATTACGGTTACACACGCGACGTGTAACAGGCGGACAGACATTGTGATGAAGGAAAAAAATGTACGTTTTTACACTTTGCGTACGGAACCCTAAAAAATGTCCACATGTGTGGCCAAAGGCGTGAATGGGATAAATTTGTAATACATTCGAAAAACTCTTAATGCAATGACTTTTATCGCCAAGTTAAGTTTTAATGAAATCACTTTTACTCACTCTTTAGTGCAGTCTTCCACTGTTTGTTGTTATTGTAGAATTATCTTTAGCAGAAGTAAATCAGTTCTTTTGTTTATCAAATTGTAATTGAGATAATGAAATTAAAACTTCATGGAATATTTTTAATATAACTTATTTATATTTCGCCTCTGCTAGCTTCGTATAATTGATTAATGATGAAAGCCGCTTGCTTACGAAACAATTGATAATGTACATATATAATTGTTAGAAAAGTTCGTTATTTATTGTTCAGTTTAACACGAATGCCAATGACCACAATCATTGTTACAATTTTGCAAATTGCTTTCACTTTTATGTCCTTAAATGTTTTATTGTAATGATTTAGTACATGACAATTAAACTTATTTTGTTATTGTTATTATTATTAAAGTTATTATTTGCTATCAAAGATTACGTGCACTTAATCAGTGACTCAACCTTTAGAAAAGTGTTCTGTTTAAAAAGAGTAATTTTTTTTTTCTTAATTTTTTTGTCTTTTTCATTACTGATGAAAAAATAAACGCTTTTTGCCTTTTAATGATCTTTTTGTTGATATACTCATTCGGCTTTGTGCTCAAGTGAGCTTCGTCGCGAGAGGCTGCCACTCCTAACTAACTAACTAACTAACTCACTCGGCTGTTCTACACCCTTGACCAAAGCAAAAAATTCGGAAATATTTTAAGTATGATTTTTATAGCTGTGCGCAGTGCTTCGAATTGTTTTTCGTTGGTCTAACTCTGTTGATTATTTATGATTTTTCAATTCTTATAAAAATGGCAATTAAGTATATCTAATTATTACTTCCATGTATAACCTTTTTACATACATTAAAGTAATTACTTATGTATAATTGTTAATTTCAATATTTATTAAGCAATGATTAAATAAAGATTAAATGGTTTCAAAGTTTTACCATTTATAAATATCATTTCCAGTGCTGATACTGTGGTCATAAATTTGTGCCATAAATACAAACAAGTTTTTCCAATTTTAATCAATTATACAACAATTCCATCATATTTTCAGTAGCGTTGGTAAAACCAAATATAATTAAAAAAAAATTATATTCAAATATTTGCAAAAAAATTTCAATGGTAAAGAAAAAAATTCAGGGCATATTTTTTTGCTTGTGCCTCTAATTTTTCAAAGTATTTGGAACAATGAAGTAACTCCAATAAAAAAAATAAATAAATAAATACAAGGGGCGATAGAGAATAAAAAAATAAAAAAAAAACATCAAGTGAAAAAAGTGGCACTCGCCCATATTTTCCGAGTTATAAGCCTCTGAACTTTTCAAATTCAAAGCCTTGGAGAGATCTTTAAGGAAATACTAAAATTTAAAAAAAAAATTGTTTTTTAATAAATTAGTAACAAAACATCCATATTACTTTTTTAACTATTTTTTTTGCTATCCATATTTGTCCAAAATGGTCATTTATTTCTTAAGAAATTTCGCTTAAAAAGCATTTTTGAAAAATTAATTTTCCAAAATCCCAAAATAATTTCAAATCTTAGACTGATAGGGCGTTATTAATTACGCTCCAGCCTACCATGTACCATATTTTCCAAAATGGTTATTTATCTTCTCAAGAAATTATGTATTTATTGCTTTTCTAAACATTTGTTAAATATCAAGCTAATACAGTTCCGTAATATAACCTTTGAAGCGAGTTTTTCATAGTTTATATTTCTTTGGATTTGTGTAATTTTACTTAAATTATTCTCAAGAGCAAAGAAAGCCAAACACACAATGACTGATAAGTGGCTACACTGTTAACTGTAAAACCGCCATTGATAAAAAAATTGTTTTTGTCTACTATTTAAATACGTATTTACCTTAACACACATCTTTTTTTTCAATACAGTGGAGGCGACCACACAAGAAACATTTAAAGAATCATCAGCTTAGTGTACGTTTTATAAGTTAAACACATACGAACAATTACTCTTATCAAAGAAATATTGCATGCAGATGAAGAGATACAACGAAAAAGAAAAAAGAACATTATAAAGAATGGTTTTGAAAAAAAAAATATAAATAAAAGGCTATAGAAAGAATTTGAAGAAAGTAAGCCGAAAGACTATAAAAATAGTGTTTACACTATTTTTTGTCCTATATGGACACACGAGGGTAAAATATTTATTTCTGGCAACATAACAGAAAACATGAGTTTCAGAAAGACACATTGCTACAAACCAGGAAACAAAGTTGCAAATGCTTATCATTTTCTTAGCGTTCACTCCACGTGTTCACTTCAATACCACTTGATTCAAATACACAAAAGAGCAATGATTTTTATGTTAATTTCTGCTGTACACTATTGCACGGGTTTAAATACGATTATCTACAGAAAGTCTGGTTTAAGAATACGTTAAAAGTTTTCCTTTAGAGGGTAACGGTTGGTAAATTGTCTTAAAATACGCTGGATAAAGTAAGAAAGATCTAAACTCCACCTCATGTAGTTGAAAAGAGACCGCAATAAAAATTCAGAATTTAATGTCATTATTAAAAGGAAATCTGCAACAAATAAACAGACAAAGTTTGAAAAATAAAGATCAGTAATTATATCCTCAAGAATGAACTAGGTAAAGGGAAAACGAAGAGAGACATGCTATACTTTATTAAAATTAAAATTTATTCTTTATCTTTACTGATAAAATTATCATAACAAATCAAAAAGAAGAAGAAGAGTTTATTTATATTGCTGATGAATTTATTCAAATAAAGTATGTACATTTTAACTAGAACAGTCAACACTCATAGACAATATTACCCTTAGTAAAAAAAACTTGAAAATCTCAATACTTATGTAATTAACCTTTATTGCTTTTTAACTACAAAATCGATTAACTCTACCCGTCTTATAGAAATTGTAATATTACAAATATTACAATTATTTTTAGGCTATTCTTTCTTATTAATTTTTAAATACCGTTCGCGGATAGCCATGATGTATAAATGTATGAATTTCATATTTTTTTTACATATTTTTTTACTAGTTATTTAACAATTAAAAATAACAACAAAATCCCTTCACAATCTAAGAGCATTACTGCAAGTTTTTCAAAACCAGCAAAAGATAGGTAGCACCTATTTTACGTTTCTCTATTTTATCTAGGTTGCTTCATTTTCGAAATGTTTCGAAATGTGAATTACACAAGACCCCGGCATTTTTTTTTAATTGTTAAAAGTTAGGTAACTTTTGTTATTCATGAAAAACAGCCTTTCGGAAGTTCCAAAATATTGTTTCTTTGGTTGATTTTAGTTTTACTGCATTGGTAATTTTTTTCCGTTTACATACTTTACTACCATGTTTCATAGCATGTGACTTTTTGTTTTATAGAGTTAATTGATTTGTGCACTGAACGACTCATATAATGAGTGTTGTGTGATGTTCTAAACTTTTCCCGTATAAATAGCAAGAAGACAAAGAGTAAAATTTTTATTTTCAAGGAAACTATCTTTCATATATTAAGTTTATATATGCATGATTTATACACAAAAAAATATAAAAATATATTGCAAGTGGAAAATTTTGCCGCACAAATGGTGAATTAATTTTTTATTGGCGAAAAACTAACTACAGTAGACTCGCGGTAACAAAAACACCGCCTTACGTGAACACCGGCTAGCATGAACATATTTTTTTTACACTGACTACTCTGTAGCGTGAACACAGTAAGAAAGCCCTATAACGTGAACAAATGCAAAATTCATGAAACATAGAAAATGTTGTTTTCTTTTGAACATTTTTAAGCAATCACTACTTTTTTCAAAATTGGAAATCCCCGTAAATGAATGCTTATGAATATATTCTGGCATTTAGTGTAACGGGCGCTGTAATTTGCTTTTTTGTTTTTAGTTTAATGTCGTGAAAATTTCGCAAAAACTACCAAACATTTTTAACTTTAAAGGAAAAATTGGATGTAATAAAAAAAATAAAAAGAGGAACAAGCGTGACTAGCTTAGCAAAGCAATACAATGTTGCAAAGTCAACAATTTGCGCTATAAACAAAAAACGAGATAAAATTTTTAAATGTGTTAACAATACTTATTGTGGCCCTGGAATGCGAAAGACTTTGAAGTGCACTGAGCTTTATAAAACGTAAAAAGCACTTTACCGTTGGTTCTTAAAACAGAAACAAAAGAGTATCCTGACTAATAATTAAATAAAAAGCTAATTTTTTTTATTCAAAAATTAAAGAAAATCGAAGTGATTTTAATGCGAGTGACAGATGGTTGCAACGATTAAAGAAGCGGTATGGTGTGCGTTTTATTAAAATAACTGAAGAAAAGTTGTCTTCTAGATCTGAACTTGTGGACCCTTTTAAGAAGCCAAAATTAAGGAGCTAGGTCTGTCTCGCGATCAAATTTATAATGCAGACGAATCGGGATTATTTTGGAAGCTGCTACCTGACCGAACATACGTATCATCTTAAGAAAACAATGCAAAAAAAGAAAATCCAAAAAAAGATTACCAATTTCTTTAAATAACTTTAATATAAATTTTTTTCTTAACAAAGCAAATATAAATATGAATTAGTGAAAATGAATTAATAAAACAATATATGAATTTGAGTTAAATATATGTCTGTTTTATTTTTAAGATGTAAAAAATGACACCATCGTGAACATGAACAATTTCGCAAACGTGAACACGCTCAGGTTTTAATAGTTCACGTTACCGCGAGTCTACTGTAATTAAAAAAATTCCTGATTAACGACACTATTCGCAAATAAGGGTTTAAATGATGTCATTATTTTTAAGTGATTTTTAATATAAACAAAATTCAGAAAAACTTTTAAAAAGGTAATATTGCCAAGGAAAAGTAAAATATTACATACAAAATTTTTGTTTATAAAATAAAAACATAATTAAATTAAGCCAAAAAGATTTTGTGCGGGTATTTGTATTGAATGTTCAAATTTTTTCAATGACCATGTTACCGGTTTTATATAGCTTTGCTATCTGGTGCTACATATGTTACAATTAATTAAACTTCCATCAACAAAAAGAATATACTTTAGGGCTGTTGCTAATAATGTTGCGCAATGTTATAGACATTTAGTACATAAAATATAGTAAACATTGGGAGGTATCTAACTGTTTGTAGCATTTTTATCGTGACAATTTATGTGATTGTATTTGTATTATGTTTTTTAAATTTTTTCTAACTTTATTGGCCCATATTCATAGTTATAGACTAAAGTCGACTCTTGTTAAAGTATACTCTAAAATAAAAGGCTCTTATTATCTTTTTTGCTTGTTTTCATTTTGGTCACTTGGGTATAAAAATCAGATATAGAGTATTGTGTTCTTAAACCAAATAAAATAAGTATGGAAAAATTAGTTAAAATAGCTTTAGCTAGTTTTAAATTTAAAGTTGACTTTAACGCCAAAAGTATATTTTAAATTGTCTATGAATGAGTTAGAGCCGACTCTAAAGTAAAACCGACTTTAGTTCCCATAAAGTAAACTTTATTTTAACTATGAATACGGGCCATTGTTTTCTGAGTTTTTGGAATTTATAATATAAAATTATTCGAGTTTGTTTACATTTTTTTTTTTTTTCAATTTAATGTTGTGTTTGTAAAAAACTAATTATTAATATTTTTGTTTCCTGTTTCCTGAAGATGCCACCCAACGGTGTGGCGACATACCGAAAAAGTTCTAAATATTAAACAACCGGGCATGTCACAAATTCCGATCGGCATGTTTTTGATTCCGTATTAACAATTCCGATCGAATTTGTTTTAGCTTCTTCAGATTCCGATCGATTTTGCTTATTTCTAAAAAATGATTAATATCTACCTTTTTATTTAAATGTGACAATATTGCTCACACTAAAGTTACCAACAAGGCAAATCTAAATAAGGACACATAATAAAAGTAAATTTAAAAACCGCAAATAACCAAATTTCAAAGAATCTATATTCCATTTTGAAATTTAAAAATGGTTTCATTCTGAAGAAATTTTTCGTTTTGCGTTTTCTAAAGAAGCAATTTGCGGAATTAAAACCAGTTTCGATCGGAATTGACTTCTGTTACACACCTGCATATTTTTAGTGCTTAAAAAAATAGGATAGAAATTTTATTATAAAGGTAAAAAATTTAATTAGTTTAAACGCGAAATGTAATTAACCATAACTGTTGAGTATTCCATTTAGGGATGAGCGATCCCGTGATTTTTGAGAAACATCGTTACCAGTGAACGTGATTTTCAAATAACCGTTCTTTTAAATAGTTACCGTGATCACCGTTTGCAGTTCTTATATTTAAACATACATGTTTATATAGGAAGAATATAATACTAAGTAATTTTTTATACAAACTGTAATTATAATGGAAAATGTATCTTGATCTCTACATTAAAAACAGCTGTAATTAAATTTGCCCAAAATTATAGAATTCGGTAACACTGATTGATTATAGGTTCAAACAAGGCAGATTTATTTTACTACGTACTGTCGTCCGCCCAGCTGGTTGAAGTTGGTTGTTTTTGTCAATGTTGTATTTGTTGTATTACCGCTACTACCTTGTAAAATGAATATGCCTTGGGTTCAAATAAAAGAAGCACACAACATTTTTTGTTCTTTTGCTACATATATATGTATGTGTGAAGTTTGGAAAAAAAATATAATATAATATCGAGACACGTATGACTGATCCAGTCACAGGTCAAGCAGTAGTAAAGGTCGGCTTACCCGTAAAATGCGTAAATTGTGGAACAGAGGGACATGTTGCCAGTTCAAAGGAGTGTCCAAAACGTTTACAAATTCTTCAAAGAAAGACTGCGGAAAAGGGTGTAAGGGCTCCGGTGATACGTCCCACCCCAATAGTCCCTTCTACAACAATAAGTGGTGTATCATACGCCGCTGCTGCTAAAACAGCAGTGACAAAGAACACCCAACCAAAAGTCGCCAGCACTCAGAGAGCTGGCATATCTGTCAAGTCTGCAATGGCTGGTTTTGATATACTTGATAAAGATTTCAAGCGATTTTTCGGCGGTGATCTACTAAGCTGTCTAGAAAAGATGAAAGGTTTTGCTCGTGAATACAGGGCGCTTAATAATGATGGTGAAAAACCTCGGGCACTACTAGGGATGTTAATATCTTTACAGCACGATGACTAATTCGATAAAGTGCATATTTATTAATGTAAATTCTATTGTCTCTAGGCACAAGAGGCATTACTTGAATTTATTTCTTAGCGAACATCGGCCGGATGTTCTTTTAGTAGCAGAGCACAAACTTTCACCAAGACATGTTTTTGATTTTAGGGGTTATAAGATCTTTAGGCATGATCGACTAAATGGTCGTGGCGGCGGGACTGCCATTTTTGTAAAGGATAGTATTTGTTGTAATAGGGTCATTGTCGACTTAGGCCCTGTAGAGAATACAACTGTCAGGATAAACAAGACTGATGGCAGCAAGATGATTGTGGTTTCGATGTACTCACCCCCACAGAGTACATTCACACTTACAGATTTAGATCCATTAATGGACTTATCTAATGGGGAGGGGCTTTTAATAGGCGCTGATTTAAATGCTAAGCACTCATACTGGGGGGGTAATGTATGCAACGCTAAAGGTAACACCCTTCGGGAATTTCTGCTGTCGTGCCCTGATATAACTATACACCGCACCAGTGGTCCGACACGAGTTTCTGGAACCACATCTTCGTTCATAGACATAGTTATGTCATCAACTGATATCCTACCGGTAGCAGTTGGGGGGCTAAAAACACTGGATTTCCAATCTGATCATCTTGCGGTAGAAATTGTTGTTGAGATAGGAAACGTGCGAAGAACAATACTTCCTGAATCTTTTGACTTTAGTCGTTTGAATATTAACAGCCTTAATAGACTATTGGCCCAGGACCTTCCGAGTAGTAAACTTCCAGTTGACCGCAATGTGTCATTTCATGAAATCGATGACTGTATAGAATCTATGAACATAGCATTTTCAAATGCTATGAATGGAGCGATTCCTAAAATCACTGCAAGTAATAGGGGACTACTAAGACTTCCGGATAATATCCTACATTTTATCTCTGAGAAAAAGAGACTGAGAAAAATTCTGTGGCGTACTGCTGATCCTAGCAGGTGCTCAATTTTAAAAGCCGATATTAGAAACTTAGACAAAATTATTCAAGGGGCCATTGCAAAATTTGAGGATCTTTATTGGACCGATTTTCTAGAAAATATTCGTCTTAATAATAGGACATTCCAGAAAGTAAAAAGTGGTGCCGGTCTTAGGAGGCGGATGCCTCTTTCTAGCTTGAGAGCTTCTGGGGATTCTTTTCTTACAGAAGATTGTGATAAAGCCAATATCTTGGCTGATCACTTCTGTGAAGTACACAGAAGAGGCGTTAACTTACGATCGCCTTCTTTTGAGAGTATGGTTTCAGAGGAAGTATCCGCATTAACAGATTACTTGCCATCCCTGACTTTCGGGCAGGAAATCATGGCTGATGGCAGGTTACTGGATGGCGGTTTTCAAACAGGGCCTAATTTAATTTAATTACATCCCACGATGTAGGATGTGCTCTAAAAATAAGATCAAATAAGAAATCTAGCAGTGGTGATGGAGTTCCTGACTTTATCCTGAGAAAGACGGATGTTACTACATGGCGTTACTTGGCAATAATTTTCAACCATTGCCTCAATATTGGTTATTTTCCTAGAAAATGGAAAGAGGCAGTAGTAGTTCCCATTCCAAAGTCCGGCTTGGACCCAAGGGAAGCTAGCAGTTATAGACCTATCTCTCTCCTATCCTCGTTTGGAAAACTGATGGAATGGTTTTTGTTATCTCGAATACGAAATGAAATTACAGATGGTGGTGTACTTAATGACTGTCAGTTTGGCTTTAAAGGAGGCCATTCAACATCACATGCCCTAATGGTCTTCACAGACTTTGTGACCAGGGGCTTGAACAAAAGGTATCCAACTCTTGCAGTAAGTCTTGATTTCTTAAAGGCTTTTGACACCGCCTGGCAAGAGGGGATTGTTTTCAAAATGATGGGCTTAGGCTTTGAACGCTCTACATGTAGGATGGTAGCGGATTTTCTTAAGGATCGTTCTTTTAAAGTAAAAGTAGGAAATGAATTATCAGACATCAGAGCAGTGGTGGCAGGTGTTCCTCAAGGCTCCTTATTGGGGCCGGTTTTGTACAATATTTTTGTTTCTGATATTCCGTAGCCACCTGCGGGAGATCTTTTGCTCATGTATGCTGATGATGTATTGATTGCTGCTAGTGGTCCTAGGGCTAAAAATTTTAATACCAGGGTCAATAATTACCTGAACATCCTTCATGAAATGGGGCCTGATAGGATAAAGTATTTAGGGGTAGTATTTCACGAGACTTTTGAATTCTATAGACATCTAGATTTCATAATAGAACGAGCCAAAAAGGTTTATATTTTGTACCATAGGATTTTACGCCGCAGAGGTGGTCTAAGTACCAATGTCAGGCTTCTTATTTACCTTCAGATAATAAGACCTATTATATCTTATGCCTTTCCAGTCTGGTTTGGAATATCTTCCCACCAAATGGAAAGGCTAAGGATATGGGAGAGACGTGTTCTCTGCTCCTGCCTACGGCTACACCCCAGGGTGGGCCCTGATGGCATTTTTCGAAAACCGTCCTGTAGAAAAATCTATAGCAGCATAAATTTTGAGAGGATTGATGTTTTTCTCATGAGATCTGCACTCAGGTTTCTTGACAAATCATCTTCTTTAAATAATAGCTTAGTAGGGGAATGCTTTCACCGGGCCCCTGATCTGGAGAATTTGCTTAGGGATAAGTACCATTCCCCAGTTAGCCTTTTGGCTTTGAATACTGGAGGTCTTCTCTTTGGGGATGCAGGCCTCTCATTTTATCATAGGAGGGTGAAAACCCTTGACATAACTGACTTGGTGTACAACACCGCACAGTACATTTAGGACTTTGTGATAGATATTATATATCGCTTATTTTATTTGTTTTTAATATTAAGTGTTATTTAGTCTGTAGGGTAGTTTAAGTTATTAGTTTTAAGTAAAATTTTAAAAACAAACGAGTGTGTTCCTTTTTATCCTTTTTTTTTTGGAAATGTAAACAAATGTAATAATTAATAAATGACTGTATACAGCATATTTGTAATGTAATTAATTAAGTGCAAATTAGTCTTAGAAAAGTTGTAATACGTTAAGAAATATTTATAAGAAATGTAGTTTAAGAAACATATGTATAATGAATTTTTGGAATAATAAAGAAATCGTGGGAAAAAAAATAGTCGTTGTTAATAAGTAGAACCAAGAAAAACCAACACAGCAAAGAAGCTGCATTGATATACATATGAAAGAATGAATGAAAGAGTCAAAAGTACTTTTATTTCTCTTTCACAAAGTAAAACTAAATTTAAGTTTACATGTGTGCAAATATAAAAGAATGTTAACATTCTAAGAATTCTTACGCGGAACTGTTATGTGATCAACTCAGTCACTGTAGTGACCAGTGATATTTTAATCACAGTAATTTAATCACAGGTACTAAAATATCGCTCATCTCTAATTCCATTAACTAGAAAGTTTTGAAATTGAAATCAATTATATTTTATGGGCACACGAGTGTAACACAAAATCAATGTGAAATATAAAAATCACGTTTTTTTCGTATAATTTGGTATTTGTGTAGACAATTGAAAAATATAATTAGGGTGCAAATTAATTTCTGATGAAAACAATTTTGTTTTTTTTAAGTTATTTTATTGGGGGGAATATACAAATCAGAATTAAGTAGATAATTTAAGGTGAGTTTATAAATTCAATAACAATTAGAATGGATGTTACGAAATTTGACAAACACAAAATGGAAAGTATTTAAGACAGGCAAATACCCGGTAGGCTTGTTAATAGCAAGCCTTGTAGTTGCAAGTTAAGTAACACACAGGTCGATAATCTGTTTTATTAATGTCAACAAATTTATGTTAAGAAGGAATTAAAACAAAGAAGGTTTTTGATAAAATGTTAAATTTAAAAAGACCCCGAGCAAGGCGAATTAATTTTATTAGGTGGCTCCGTTGCGGAAGCTGACTACTTCTTGATTAATTTTCTTATTTGTACAGTAGCTGTCGAAAGTGCATCATTTTATATTACAAAAATTGTTTTTTATATTCTTTAAAATAGAATTGTAACAAGAGTTTCAAATCAATTTTAAAAACAAATCTTATTGAAACGTTTTTATAAAGGGTAAGAAAGAAGTGAAATAATTAATTATGTTTTGAAGTATTGTTGTAGCGGCGCTGCCACCTGGTATTAATTCGCCTTGACCCTGAAGAAAATCCAACTTTCTTCAGTTTATTTAACAATCAACTGATTAAGAAAAAATTTAAGATGGAAAAAATGAAAGCCCAAATAAGTAAGATACAGTTCAGGGCATATTTACAACAGCGTATTACAGATTTTGTAGTACCATATGACCATGATTATAAATCTTTTGATTATAATCTTTTTGAAGAAATACTAAAAAATAAATTTAAAAATTAAAGGGTGACAAACGTATCTTTAACATTTGAACACTTATTGCCATATCCCTATAAAAGCAAGTGATAAGAAAATATGAAAATAACATAGAAAATTTAAGGGTGTTTCTTAACAGGACGTGATTTTGACAAATATGGGTTTATATTTTAACCCGTTATAGGTAGACGACTGAATATTGCACAGGGTATGGTGTGCTACAGGGAATAGTACATACATGGCCGTATTTCTTGAACCGTAATAGGCTGAAATTATAAATTTACGCAAGGAATGTACTGCTAAATTAAAAGGGACACCCATGGTGAATTAATACAGGTGGTTTCGATGGCGAATTCAATGATTTTCGCCGTAAACGCTAAATGTCAAACAGCATATAAACCATTAGTCGTACAGACGGACGAGGTAGTGGGCAAAACACCACGCCTGCCTCTAATTTTTCCATATTTTTTGAATTTTCGTTTATATTCCTAGAAAATTTGCATAGGAACCACTCAAAAAATTAAGTGCTTTTCATATAAATTTTCTAGAGGAGTCTCTTGTTGTAATAGAGAAACAGCACATAAGTCTTTACAACTAAATCCTAAAAATACAAACGAGAGTTGATGGGACAACATCCCTAAGCAAAACTTAAAATTTTTGACGTTTTTTTGAACAGAAAAACTTTATGGTAGGAAAGATTTTTTATGCCGATTTTCATGTACATGTATCCACAAGGGCTCACTGCAATAAAATAATAAAATTTAAATTTAACGGTTGCCCCTTTTTAACTTTTAAGGGGATTTTTGTTAAACCAAAAACAGGATTTTAAAATTTTCAAATAGTTTTTCTTATACAACTTCGACTTACAGATTTATTTCTTTTTTATTTATTTTTTTATTAATGTATTTCTTTAAATTTTTTTTGGTAGGTTTAGTTAAAAAAAAACACTTTTATATTTTTATTACTTTCGGTTCAGAAAATATTGAACTCCACAGCCTTATTTTGTTTTTTAGGAAATAAAAAAAAATTTAACGAAACCAAAAAAAACTGTGAATGAAGCGTAATTTTTTTTTCAATACGAAATAGTTATTGTAAATGTCAAATTATTTAATCAACTTTACCATTTTAATTTATACATAGTACAACATCATATATATTTTATTTGTAAGTGTAGTTAAAGTAAAACAATATATATGTGTATTTCATTTGTTTATTGAAAGATAATTAGACTCATGTGTGTCTGGGCTGAAAAAGTACGCAGAAGAAAAAAAACGTGTTGATTGCAAAATAAAAAATAACAAAAACAAATTACGTGATATAGAAGTACAACTAATATATTTAAAATCAGGCTGCTTTATTCGGCTGCGACGAACCTTATATACCCTTCATTGTAGTTAAATATAAGTTTTCTATATAAATTTTAAATTTAAATTTTGTTTGATAAATAACCAAATTTTGTATAATTTTTTTTAAACACATACAGGCAAAACACAGAACTCCATTCTCCAAATTGGTTCTTCAGAAAATAAAAAATTACAAAATTTGTTCGGAATGAAACCACCTTTAAATTTGAAAGTGGAATTTAGTTTCTTTAAAATTTTGTTATTTGCGGTTTTCAAATTTACTCTTATTATGTGTCCTTATTTACATTAATCTTGTTGAAGGGTGTGAAGATAAATACGTCAGATAAATACGTCCTACAAAAATGTCAAATACGTTCCACATACTGCAAACTGCGCTGTTAAAGTTACATGTACATTAAAAAAAGATCATATAGCTATAAATTACAACAATTTAATAAAAATATTTAAAAATTTTACAAAAACCGTCTTCGTCCCCATTAAAAATATTAAAACATAATTACATAGAAAAATGTTATTAGAGTAAAATAATAGGAAAAATGAGTTTAAAAAGTCGATATTTAGAGAAGACATGAATCGGGTCACCGGCATAGTGGGAGTAGCCTAGGACTAGTAGATTCCAGCCATGTACAATCTACGTCTGGATTCAGCCCGACATCGGAGATATAAATTTTTGAAAATTTTGCTTTTAGGGAAAATCAATATGAAAAAAGGGCATATTTTGAAGTGGAAAAATTCGATATTTAGAGAAGACATGAATCGGGTCACCGGCATAGTGGGAGTAGCCTAGGACTAGTAGATTCCAGCCGTGTACAATCTACGTCTGGATTCAGCCCGATATCGGAGGTATAAATTTTTGAAAATTTTGCTTTTAGGGATAATCAATATGAAAAAAGGGCATATTTTGAAGTGGAAAAATTCGATATTTAGAGAAGACATGAATCGGGTCACCGGCATAGAGGGAGTAGCCTAGGACTAGTAGATTCCAGCCGTGTACAATCTACGTCTAAATTCAGCCCGATATTGGAGATATAAATTTTTGAAAATTTTGCTTTTAGGGATAATCAATATGAAAAAAGGGCATATTTTGAAGTGGAAAAATTCGATATTTAAAAAAGACATGAATCGGGTCACCGGCATAGTGGGAGTAGCCTAGGACTAGTAGATTCCAGCCGTCTGCAATCTATGTCTGGATTCAGCCCGATATCGGAGATATGAAGTTTTGAAAATTTTGCTTTTAGGGAAAATTAATATGAAAAAAGGGCATATTTTGAAGTGGAAAAATTCGATATTTAAAGAAGACATGATATCGGGCTGAATCCAGACGTAGATTGTACACGGCTGGAATCTACTAGTCCTAGGCTACTCCCACTATGCCGGTGACCCGATTCATGTCTTCTCTAAATATCGAATTTTTTCCACTTCAAAATATGCCCTTTTTTCATATTGATTTTCGCTAAAAGCAAAATTTTCAAAAATTTATATCTCCGATATCGGGCTGAATCCAGACATAGATTGCAGACGGCTGGAATCTACTAGTCCTAGGCTACTCCCACTATGCCGGTGACCCGATTCATGTCTTCTCTAAATATCGAATTTTTCCACTTCCAAATATGCCCTTTTTTCATATTGATTTTCCCTAAAAGCAAAGTTTTGAAAAATTTATATCTCCGATATCGGGCTGAATCCAGACGTAGATTGTACACCGCTGGAATCTACTAGTCCTAGGCTACTCCAACTATGCCGGTGACCCGATTCATGTCTTCTCTAAATATCGAATTTTTCCACTTCAAAATATGCCCTTTTTTCATATTGATTTTCCCTAAAAGCAAACTTTTCAAAAATTTATATCTCCGATATCGGGCTGAATCCAGACGTAGATTGTACACCGTTGGAATCTACTAGTCCTAGGCTACTCCCACTATGCCGGTGACCCGATTCATGTCTTCTCTAAATATCGAATTTTTCCACTTCAAAATATGCCCTTTTTTCATATTGATTTTCCCTAAAAGCAAAATTTTCAAAAATTTATATCTCCGATATCGGGCTGAATCCAGACGTAGATTGTACACCGCTGGAATCTGCTAGTCCTAGGCTACTCCCACTATGCCGGTGACCCGATTCATGTCTTCTCTAAATATCGAATTTTTCAAGGGTGTGAAGATAAATACGTCAGATAAATACGTCCTACAAAAATGTCAAATACGTTCCACATACTGCAAACTGCGCTGTTAAAGTTACATGTACATTAAAAAAAGATCATATAGCTATAAATTACAACAATTTAATAAAAATATTTAAAAATTTTACAAAAACCGTCTTCGTCCCCATTAAAAATTTTAAAACATAATTACATAGAAAAATGTTATTAGAGTAAAATAATAGGAAAAATGAGTTTAAAAAGTCGATATTTAGAGAAGACATGAATCGGGTCACCGGCATAGTGGGAGTAGCCTAGGACTAGTAGATTCCAGCCATGTACAATCTACGTCTGGATTCAGCCCGATATCGGAGATATAAATTTTTGAAAATTTTGCTTTTAGGGAAAATCAATATGAAAAAAGGGCATATTTTGAAGTGGAAAAATTCGATATTTAGAGAAGACATGAATCGGGTCACCGGCATAGTGGGAGTAGCCTAGGACTAGTAGATTCCAGCCGTGTACAATCTACGTCTGGATTCAGCCCGATATCGGAGGTATAAATTTTTGAAAATTTTGCTTTTAGGGATAATCAATATGAAAAAAGGGCATATTTTGAAGTGGAAAAATTCGATATTTAGAGAAGACATGAATCGGGTCACCGGCATAGTGGGAGTAGCCTAGGACTAGTAGATTCCAGCCGTGTACAATCTACGTCTAAATTCAGCCCGATATTGGAGATATAAATTTTTGATAATTTTGCTTTTAGGGATAATCAATATGAAAAAAGGGCATATTTTGAAGTGGAAAAATTCGATATTTAGAGAAGACATGAATCGGGTCACCGGCATAGTGGGAGTAGCCTAGGACTAGTAGATTCCAGCCGTCTGCAATCTATGTCTGGATTCAGCCCGATATCGGAGATATGAAGTTTTGAAAATTTTGCTTTTAGGGAAAATTAATATGAAAAAAGGGCATATTTTGAAGTGGAAAAATTCGATATTTAAAGAAGACATGATATCGGGCTGAATCCAGACGTAGATTGTACACGGCTGGAATCTACTAGTCCTAGGCTACTCCCACTATGCCGGTGACCCGATTCATGTCTTCTCTAAATATCGAATTTTTCCACTTCAAAATATGCCCTTTTTTCATATTGATTTTCGCTAAAAGCAAAATTTTCAAAAATTTATATCTCCGATATCGGGCTGAATCCAGACATAGATTGCAGACGGCTGGAATCTACTAGTCCTAGGCTACTCCCACTATGCCGGTGACCCGATTCATGTCTTCTCTAAATATCGAATTTTTCCACTTCCAAATATGCCCTTTTTTCATATTGATTTTCCCTAAAAGCAAAGTTTTGAAAAATTTATATCTCCGATATCGGGCTGAATCCAGACGTAGATTGTACACCGCTGGAATCTACTAGTCCTAGGCTACTCCCACTATGCCGGTGACCCGATTCATGTCTTCTCTAAATATCGAATTTTTCCACTTCAAAATATGCCCTTTTTTCATATTGATTTTCCCTAAAAGCAAAATTTTCAAAAATTTATATCTCCGATATCGGGCTGAATCCAGACGTAGATTGTACACCGCTGGAATCTACTAGTCCTAGGCTACTCCCACTATGCCGGTGACCCGATTCATGTCTTCTCTAAATATCGAATTTTTCCACTTCAAAATATGCCCTTTTTTCATATTGATTATCCCTAAAAGCAAAATTTTCAAAAATTTATATCTCCGATATCGGGCTGAATCCAGACGTAGATTGTACACGGCTGGAATCTACTAGTCCTAGGCTACTCCCACTATGCCGGTGACCCGATTCATGTCTTCTCTAAATATCGAATTTTTCCACTTCAAAATATGCCCTTTTTTCATATTGATTATCCCTAAAAGCAAAATTTTCAAAAATTTATATCTCCGATATCGGGCTGAATCCAGACGTTGATTGTACATGGCTGGAATCTACTAGTCCTAGGCTACTCTCACTATGCCGGTGACCCGATTCATGTCTTCTCTAAATATCGAATTTTTTCACTTCAAAATATGCCCTTTTTTCATATTGATTTTCCCTAAAAGCAAAATTTTCAATAATTTATATCTCCGATATCGGGCTGAATCCAGACGTAGATTGTACATGGCTGGAATCTACTAGTCCTAGGCTACTCCCACTATGCCGGTGACCCGATTCATGTCTTCTCTAAATATCGAATTTTTCCACTTCAAAATATGCCCTTTTTTCATATTGATTTTCCCTAAAAGCAAAATTTTCAATAATTTATATCTCCGATATCGGGCTGAATCCAGACGTAGATTGTACACGGCTGGAATCTACTAGTCCTAGGCTACTCCCACTATGCCGGTGACCCGATTCATGTCTTCTCTAAATATCGAATTTTTCCACTTCAAAATATGCCCTTTTTTCATACTGATTATCCCTAAAAGCAAAATTTTCAAAAATTTATACCTCCGATATCGGGCTGAATCCAGACGTAGATTGTACACGGCTGGAATCTACTAGTCCTAGGCTACTCCCACTATGCCGGTGACCCGATTCATGTCTTCTCTAAATATCGAATTTTTCCACTTCAAAATATGCCCTTTTTTCATATTGATTATCCCTAAAAGCAAAATTTTCAAAAATTTATACCTCCGATATCGGGCTGAATCCAGACGTAGATTGTACACGGCTGGAATCTACTAGTCCTAGGCTACTCCCACTATGCCGGTGACCCGATTCATGTCTTCTCTAAATATCGAATTTTTCCACTTCAAAATATGCCCTTTTTTCATATTGATTTTCCCTAAAAGCAAAATTTTCAAAAATTTATATCTCCGATATCGGGCTGAATCCAGACGTAGATTGTACACGGCTGGAATCTACTAGTCCTAGGCTACTCCCACTATGCCGGTGACCCGATTCATGTCTTCTCTAAATATCGAATTTTTTCACTTCAAAATATGCCCTTTTTTCATATTGATTTTCCCTAAAAGCAAAATTTTCAAAAATTTATATCTCCGATAGCGGGCTGAATCCAGACGTAGATTGTACATGGCTGGAATCTACTAGTCCTAGGCTACTCCCACTATGCCGGTGACCCGATTCATGAAATCTGAAGAAGGTTAAACAAAAACTATCGAAATTGTTAACACGGAATTAATATGACATTCCTGATAATTTTTGAAAAACTTTCGTTTTTTATGAAATTTTAGAGCTTTGGCAATATACACACATACATACAAAAAAACCACAATTATTTTGAAAAAGTGAAACTCAGAACATTTTGTTATTTAAAAAAAATTTCTATTATTTGTTTTATGTAAGTATATTTTTTGTGTTTTAATTTGCTACAAAGTTTTAGACCTTTCGGTAAATTGTGTATTTATTTTGGACTTAATTTGAAAAGTTTTGTAAATTCGAAAACTTTTGGCGGAATTTAGTTTTTTGGCCTATTTTTCGTTTTTCTTCAATACAATTTTTACTTTTGAGAAATTCGTTTATGTGTTTGCTTACGTAGCCATTTTCTTCTGAGTTCTATATATTTTTTTTTAATTATTTATTTACAAAAATTAATCTAAAGTAATAAAAATATGTTTAATCAAATTTTGTGAGTTTTTTTATCGATATATTTAAATATATATTTCGATTCTTGGGGTAAATTGTGATTAGTTTGTTGAACACGTGTTATTTCTTCGGTTGTGTGCATGTATTTATATGTACATATTGTTACGACATGAACACTGCCCACGCAACCTGTCTATTTGGTGTTTGGCTCAATATTGTTATTCCACTCGCTATATACGAGTTAAAACGTTCAGATCGTTTAATTATAGAAATATATGGCAGCTTGTTCTTGTATCTTTTATATTCCTTTTTAGATACAAATGGGTATAGGCAAAACATTGTATGCTAAATATGTTTTTCTGTTTATTATTGAGATTTAAGTAGAATATTTTGTGTTGTTGCAAAATTTGTCGTTTTATAGCTCCACCACACAAGATCGTGAAATGTACAGAATGCGCAAAAAGTCATTTGCTTTCAACAGATGTAGAAATTACAAATGGGTTGACAAAATGTACACATATGTATACTTTCCCTTTCGCACTGTTGTGAAGGGTATTGCAACTTCTGAAGAGGGGAAAAATGAAACTTAAAAACGAAACAACACAATACTAACGTGTCTCACTACCATTTAATTAATAAAACTGAAATGGAAAAAAAAATATTGTATTAAAAAAAAAAAAAAAAACTAGTCAGACAAAACAAATGAACTTGATTGTGATAGTGCAACTTTTATACGGGAAAAGATGTTGGGACGAGATTGTTTAGATATAGAAATGAAAAATACGACAAATTCACCCTCTGTTGAGGTAAATTGCGCTGTTATATTTTGTTATTTGTTTATAGTTTATTACCTTTTTAATTTGCATAATTTTATTTTTACAAACCTTGTCAATAATTTTAACTGCGAAATCTTATCAAATTTCTGGTGAAAGTAAGCTTTTATTGTTGTTTACAAATCTTAAGCAAACATAATGATGCTATCAAGTCTTCCAAATATGGATGAAGAATGTTTTGTCCATACATACATAATGTATTCACTCAAAAATGTGTAAAATTTTTTAGTGAAATGTTAATTATTTAATAAAAAATTTATTATACTTAAAATTAATTATTCTAAATTCTTTATTCTCATGATTAATTTTTAAACATTTATTTACAAAGTGTCCGTGCGTTAAACAAAAGAAATTATCATAGAAATTATTATAGCGATATTTTGTTTGTTCTTATACCCTTCACCCCAGGTGCAAAAGTGTATATATATCTAAGTTTGTTATTGCGTTTATATATTTTTACAATATCCGATCCCTTTAAGTATACACTTATATACATAGGTATATTCTGCGTTCTTATGCATAGCGCAATCGATTAAACGATGTCCGCCTGTCCGTGTTCGTATTGAAATCAATTTTGCCAAGGCACTAGATGAGCTAAAGATAATATAGTTTCAGATATAGTTTCAAAAATTTTTTCTATTGAAAATCAAGAGCAAGATCGGTCCATGTCCTTCGAGACAAAGGGCAAAACACCACGCCTACCTCTAATTTTTCCATATCATTTGAAACAATAAAAAAAACAAATATATGGGGCGATAGGGAATTCAAAAATAAGAAAATAAGAACAAGTGAACAAATTTACACGCGCTCATATTTTCCGAGCTATGGGCCTCTGAATTTTTCATAGAAAATACGATTGTGCACCATATTTTTTAAGATGATATTGGTATCATTTAAAAGGTTTTGAAGAGATCTTTAAGAAAATATTTAATTTTTTTTTTTTAATACTTAACCCATTAGGAGCCAATGAAATTTTTATGTAAAATTACATTAAGTACTCAATTTTTTTGTACTTTTTAATTCTCTGTCAATCCAATATTTGTTTTTTGATTTGAGTTATTTTATTAAACTAAATTTACATGTATGGTGAAGGGTACATAAACAGGTACAGAAAAATTATGGATAATCGATTTTTACGTTTAATCGAATAACAATTTTAAGTATACAGTTTTTTGATATTTTTATTATTTAACAAGTGAACATTTGTGTACATACAGATTTGCATTACAAAATCTAATTAAATTTCATGTTTATTATGTATATTGTATGTACATGCAGTATTGGGCAAAACCTAAGAAACGTTGTCCAATATTAGCTTCTGAGTCAAATTATGTTTAAACGAACATATTTCAATTCAATGTTTTAATGCAGTTTTATTAGTTTCTGACGGTTTCTAACGGTTCTTTTAGTACAACAACAAAAATTACTCAAAAATTCATTGGGCAAAACCTAAGAAACTTTTTGCTTTTGTACAATAAATTTGTTTTTTTTTTTTAAGATAACGGTAACTTCTTATTTTTTTCGATGATTTCTTATGAAAAAGTGATCTAGTATGCATTTAAAAGCGTGTAACGAATAAATTTCGCATTTAAAATTAAAATAAAATGCAACGTAAAAAATATTGTGAAGCATTTAAATTGAATGCTATAACGCATTATAATGCAGGCAAATCACAGGCTGAAATTGCAAATTTGTTAAAAGTAAGCAAATCAATGGTTTCCAAATGGATAAACCTTTATAAAGATAAAGGAAATGTACTCAATATTAATCCTGGAGGAAGACCTCGTAAAACATCAGTTCGTGATGATAGAAATATCAAGAAAATAATAAAAAAAAAAACCCCTTCATCTCGTCAAAAAAATTGTGTCAGAATTAGGCTTAAGTGTTGATGCCAGCACAGTCCGCAGACGGGCGAGAGAGGCTGGATTGAAAAGTTATAAAGCTTCCAAAAAACCTCTTCTTACAAAACGTCAGGCAAAAAAACGGTAAGTATTTTTAAGCTTACAAGTCAACCATTAATGCCTGATTTTTTAGGCTCGAATTTGCAAAAAAATATCTTGATTGGCCAGTTAAAAAGTGGAAAAGTGTGCTCTTTAGCGACGAAAGCAAATTTAATTTGTTCAACTCGGATGGCATATGTCGTGTGAGACGCAATACTGGTGAAAGGCTTAAACCCCGATATTGTAAAAAAACTGTCAAGCATGGAGGTGGCAATGTGATGGTGTGGACGTGTTTTTCAGGTCATGGTCTAGGGCCGTTCCACAGAATTTCTACCAAAATGGACAGATTTGTGTATAGGGACATTTTAGAAAATAAGATGTTGCCATATGCCGAGTGGAATATGCCACTTCGATGGGTGTTTCAACATGATAACGATCCGAAACACTCATCGAAATTGGTAAAGGACTGGATACAATCGAAAGGGATTCAATTGCTTGATTGGTCGGCCCAATCGCCCTATTTGAACCCAATCGAAAATTTATTTTCCATATTGAAGAGGAATGTTGGATCGAAACGATTCTCCAACAGAGACGATTTATTTTCGTGTCTGGAAGATGAATGGATACGCATAGATCCAAAAATAATTGATAATTTAATCAAATCTATGCCGCGTCGGTGCGCCGCAGTAATAAAAAATAAGGGTTATTATACAAAATATTAAAAGTTTCTTAGGTTTTGCCCAATGAATTTTTGAGTAATTTTTGTTGTTGTACTAAAAGAACCGTTAGGTGAGAGATAATTACAATTTTTTTTTTTGTAATATTGTATGACACAGAAACTAATAAAACTGCATTAAAACATTGAATTGAGATATGTTCGTTTAAACATAATTTGACTCAGAAGCTAATATTGGACAACGTTTCTTAGGTTTTGCCCAATACTGTATGTATGTATGAATTTAAAGAATTTCTTATGCTATTTTTTTTAAACTATTCGATTGGAAATCAGCAATATGATACATGTGATTATGCATATATGTATGGTGAAAGGTGTATAAGATTCGGCATGTATAAAGAACTGAAATGTCACCGTATGCAGAAGAAAATGAAAAAATCATTCGCTGGCTATTGTTGTTTTGTTTAAACCAGAGACATAACAGTTATAAGATATATTTAAAAAAATTGTGCCATAACAGTTATATTGAAGAGATTAATTTTTTTCTCTTTAAATAATAGTTATTTTCAATTAATAAAAGTTTTTGTTTTCTGTAACTGTTATTCATGATAAAAATTTTTTTTCGTTACTTATAACTTTTATTTTCGATTTATATTTTTTTACATTGCCCTATAAGAGTTATTCTTAACACAAAAATTTTTACGTTGCTCATATCTTTTATATTCGATTTATATTTTGTTATAACTTTAAAAAAAGCAGTTTTCACTGTATTTTTTGGATTTTATTGGTAGCTACATACGTACATACATATATTGCATTTTGCATGTAAAGTCTAAAAAAAAACTTAGATAACAGTTATATTGAATAAAATAATTCACTTGTTTTTTGTGTTATTCACAAAGGGCTAAATTTATAAAAATTATTGTAGGTTTATTAAAGGCTTATTTGACGTATTTCTATGGAATTATTGTCAAAAAAGCCTTTAATATACCTACAATAGTTTTTATAAATTTAGCCCAAAGAATTTAATTTCACAAATAATGTTTTGGCAAGCGTCTCGTCCGCCAAGTTGCACCTTTTATCTGTCAACAAAAGCCGCAAAGCAGAAAATGCTCTTTCAACAGATACCTGCGTGGCCGGCACTGCGTGGACAATATGAACCAATTTACGTAAAAATGGAAAAGTATACTTTTTCTCTTCCCAATATTGCAACAAACCGCCGTCATATGTCTTTTCAAATTCGTTACATTGTTTCCAACAAAATTAGCAGAACAATAGAAAATTCTTTCGTACCATAAAGTTTTTCTCTTATAAAACAAGCCATCTTTCCGAAGTTTTTAAGTTCTACTTAGGGTTGTTGTCCCAACCTAATTACATTAATTTTTCCTTATAAACAACAATCACCTGCAGGAATACAAACGAAAGTTGAAAACAGCTAAGTGCTACCAAGTTTACATATCTTTTGTTATGAAAAAATAACGACCTGCAGGAGTACAAATGAAAGTTGAAAAAAAAGATATGGAAAATTTACAGGCAGGCAGCTGTGAATGATTTATCTGATGCCTCGAAGAACATGGACCGATCTTGCTGATTTTTAATATTAATTTTGTCTGATCGATTGACGTATTTAAATTTTCTCTTACCCACCTAGTCTCTTGGCAAAGTTCATTTCAACACGAACGGATAGACGGATAAAAGGACATCGCTCAATCGACTTTGCTATGCATAAGAACTCAGAATAAATTTACTTTATGGGGACAGAAAAGAATGCAGTAGAAATTCCACCTGTGTTGAAGGTTACAAAAATATAAAACGTTTTACTGAATGTTATAAAGCAAAAGAAAAGCCAACAAATAAAACGTAGCTATTTGACTTGGCAGTTTTATATTGTGTAAAAACTATGAAGTAACCGGTGCGACCCTTAAACAAGTGACTTAACTAATAAAAACAATCACCCTTATTACAAGTGGCAACAGTAGTCTCGTTGTCGCCTTTGAGTCACTTTCACATTCAGTCAACATCGACACTAACTTGGTATTATGTAAATGAGTTGCGTTGAGACGACTGATTATCGATACTAATAACCACATCTCTAATGTAATGTGTTGAGGCATTATTAAAACACACACTTCACATAAAGTGTATACGTCTAAGGCCATATACTCTCCCACTCAATAAAATGAATTAAAAAAATTATACAAATAGAAACCGACTACACTTAAAGAGACTTAATTGCTTTTTACTACAAATTTTAAATAGAAGTTTTATTGAAATAAACTTATATAAGAATCATGTTTCTTAATTATCTTTAAAATATAAACTGGTAAACGTTTCAAATGTTTTTGTTTACATTTAATATGCTTTTGTATTTGCTTCGAGCAAAGTGGGCAATTTGGTGCTTTTATAAACGCTCGAAGAAAAATTTAATGTCAAAAATATGGAAAAAGCATTAAAATGAAATCTGGTATTAAAGCAGAGAAAATTTATTAAATGTTCCAAAAAAGTGAAAACGATTTTATTTCATACAAGTCGTGCACAGTTATTCTTGCTCTAAAGATATAAACAAACTGAACAAGTTTAAAGTCATTTAAAAACAAAACTTACTTCTACTTTTTAAGTAAGTAAACATTAAAACTCTGCCTGCAACTGCTTAAAAAGAGCGCCCTTTAAATTTTATTGTGTTTTTTAATTCTTTTTGTTACAAAACTAGTTTTATAAATTATGTAAGTTTCAAGTATCCTCCGAAAAACGTCGTAGTTGTGAAAGGGAAACCAAATTATTTTGAGTTTTATACTTTATTTGTTCATTATGTTGAAAAATGCTCTACTTTTTCATAGAAAGAACATAAATTATCAAAAATATGAAAATATTTTAGTTTAAAATTTAGATATGCTACAAGTCATGTGTTTTTACCCCTAAAAAGGTAAGTTTGTATATTTTTAAAATTATCGAATTCGTTTGAACAAATTTTACTTAGCGAATATGTGTACGTGCTAAGTACACGTACTTATATGTAGGTGTTTACATTTTCAATATTTTTCTTACTGATAATTAATTATCAACCAGAAAAAAAATAACAAAAATTAAAATAACAAAATATTAAAAAAAAAAACAAATTAAATACGCAATAAATGATTGTAATATAAAGTTAATTGAATATTGTATAGGGTGACCAGAGAGCAATGGTAATATTTTCTATTGTTTTGTTTCAGCATCTGTCAATGTTATTAATCCAGCTAAAAAAATATTCAGTAGGATTCACCGTTTTATCATACATCATTTAACTCTTCAGGATTTTATATGTGCAAAACAAATTTTTAAAGAACAGCAAATCAGAGTATGTTAACCCTTTGCACTCGAAGCTTTTTTTCACTCATAATACCAGCAACTCGAATCAATTTTAATAGAAAAACCATATTCACATATAAGTAAATGATATGCAATGAAGACTAAATTGAATTTGCTTCAGTTTTCCTATGTTAAGCGAAAAGTAACAGTTTTTTTACCTTTACATAAGCAAAACTTTCCTGAACAGATTTCATTTGTAATTTGTTAACAGAATAAATGAAGTTATTACGATTTGTTTTTGTCCTTATGTTATGAACTGAAAATTATTTGCATTGTCTCCATAGCGGAGCCCTCGAGTTTGAAGATAAATTTTAAATGGCTCCGCTCCGGAGCCCTCGAGTGCAAAGGGTTAAATTAGTCATTTTTAAAAATTTCTTAAGAAGTTTCTTGGTCATTATGGTAAAATTGAGAATGGCTGGTATAACTCACCCTATACAAATGGAGGTTAAGGTGCTACTCTAATGAAACATATTAATGAGATATCTGAAATAATTTTTGAACGGAAAGAATTTTCGAGTTTTTAAACATAGTCATTTTCAAAAATCTTTTGAGAAGATTGGTGGTCAGTAAAGAAAAATGGAGAATGGCTTGTATAGAGTAGTTCCTAGACCATTTGTCCATAATGACTACCTAAAAAAATTTCAAAAATGACTATTTTAAAAAACTCTGTAATTGTTTTTCTTTAAGAATTATTTTGCACATTTAACTTTTATAATCTCATTTAGTACACTTTAGAACAATTTTTACATATCGCAATTAACATGGACCGGGCCCCAAATTTCCAGATTAAGCATTTTAATTAATAGAGTTCAAAGTTCTAATGGCTCTTAAGTGAATAGCATCAGCTATGAAACACCCTTTATTTCTAAATTCAAATTATAAACTCGTTGATATAGCGGGCTTAGCAATATAGGTCCCTTTTAAGTTTCAGCGTTCTGTCTATAACGGTTCAAAAGTTCGACCGCATACTTAAAACTATATCAACTATTGGGACGGACACCCTTTAACTTCCAAATCCAAGTTTTATACTTGTTGTTATGCGGACTTAGCAATACAGGTACGTTGTAAATTTCAAGCGTATGTCTACAGCTGTTAAAAAGTATAGCCATATACATTAAATTAAAGGAACTATTGGAGCGCCCTTTAATACTTCTTAATACTTATTAATATGTGTTACTATAACGGCCATAGCAAATGTGTGTGAAGATAAATACGTCAAGTTAAATGCGTTTTTTTAAAAATGTAGCATGCGATAATTTTTTTCTCCCATACATACAGTGCAATTTCTATAGTAAATTCCGGACTTTTTTAACAAATACGATTACAGCTACAGAATTAGACCTATTGGGAAATCAAGAGCACATATAGAGCTAATAATCTGTAAACACAGTTTATTCAAATTGAATTTGAGAAATTGTTTATAAGACGCGGAAAATCGACATAGTGCAATTTTCTCATATACGATGGATTCTGTGAGGGATTTTGTTACTATGACCAAACCCTTCGATCTCGGAAATTTAAGCCTTTTGAAAAATCAAGGGCACATACAGAGCTATATGAAACAATTTTTAAGGACAAACATTTAACAAAATATTATTACGGTGTGTAGGGCACTTTCGCTTATAAAATTTTTTACACAACCACTAACTAAGCGGTTGGAACTTACAACATTTTCATACAACATTTTTGTATGAACAAAATTTTTGTCCGTTCTTGATTTCCTAATAGGTCTAATTCTGCGAGATCGAAGGGTTTAGCCACATTGACAAAATCCCTCACAGAACTCATCATATATGAGAAAAGTCAATTTTCCGCATCTTATAAAAAATTTCTGAAATTCAATTTGAATAAACTGTGTTTACAGTTTAATAGCTCTATATGTGCCCTTGATTTCCCAATAGGTTTGATTCTCCAAGATCGTAGGGTTTTGTCGCTGTAATCGTATTTGTTAAAAAAGTCCAGAATTTACTATGCAAATTGTACTGTATGTATGAGAGAGAAAATTTATCGCATGCTAAATTTTTTAAAAAAACGTACTTAACTTGACGTATTTATCTTCACACACTCCATAGCAATCTACATTCTGCCCAATTTGCAAGCGTTGTCAATAAGGGTTCAAAAGATTTAGAAATGACTGAGTTCTGCATAATTGATAACCTCCTTCTTTTTTTAAGTCGTTTAAAACTCAAGAATGTAATAGAATCAGTGGTGATATTTAGTTAAGAGAAAAAAAATTTGAAATAGCGAAAAAATTAACAAGTACGTCACTGTTATCGTTAAGAAAACACAAGTTTCGTGCAATAACTATGTTAAAATTAAAAAAATTTAACTAAGAACATTAAAAAGAAACCTGCTTATAAAAAATATCAGAAGATGTAATATTGAACTACTAGATAAAAGCCGGGAATATCTTACTTAATCCGCACATACATATAATAAATAATAAACCATTTGAACATGGGACTCTTTTATTTTTTGTGAAAGCTAAAACATTATAAAGTGCTAAAAAACATAATTATATTCAATAATAATAAAATTTTTTAGTTAAAAATAAACAAATTTAATTCCTTTGAATTAAAGAAAAGGAACACATTATGAGCACAATCATAACATTTCAAATATGGCAGTTTTAAATGTTCTAGTAGAAAAATGTTCTACTAAACACCGAAAACTTGTCGTTGTTTTATTAAAAGAAAATACAAAACAAAGATCTTTAAAAACCTATTCATTCTTATTACGCTGTAGACTTTATGACATTGTCACAGGGGGGTGTTTCTGTTTGAACACTTGTATTAGACAGCAACAACGTATAAAACGGGACAACTTACTGAAGGGTGATAAGGAAGTGCTGTTTTTTAAGGTTAAAATTATTAATGCCAATAAACTCTTTGAGTTGTTTTTCTTTCTCTAACATCGCCCAACTCTATGCAGATTAAATTCTTTGCAAGGGTTGTTGTTATTGATACACCGACTTCAGTTACAAGGCAAAAACAGAATATTTACACACAAAAAACAAAACTCTATTTCGAGTTGAGATTGGCTGTTTTTCTTTTCTTGGTATTAACGTTGTTTATGAACTAGCATTTTAAATTCATTTGACAACATGAAAATAAAACAAAACGCAATACAAACAAATAAGGTGACGTTACCTGTTTTATACGTTGCTGCTCTGCTACTGCTGAGAAAGCTGAATTATCAGCTGCTTTTTGTTGTCGTTGGTTGCGATTATAATATTGGATCTCTTGTGGATCTTTTACTGCTTTGTTTGAATTTAATGTAGTTGTTTTTGTGGCTGCATTTCTAACGTCCACCAATAATGGACCTACTTCAGTAGTAGCAGCAGTGATTGCTGCCGTCGTCCCACTAACGTTTACTTTACTATGCTCTTTGGAATATTTCGTTCTTGGTTCTGTTGTTGTCAAGTTAGTCGATTGTATTAAATTCCTAAAAATGTCTGTTTTAAATTTATTTGAACTTTTATTTCTTGATTTAGCATTGCCCATTAAGTTGTATTATTTAAGAAGAGAAAAACTTTTAATGCAGCTCTTGTTTGTTTGAATTTAACCATTTATTTTAAATAGAATTCTAATTTCATTTACTTTCTTCCAAATTCACTTTTCATTTAAGCAAATGCCTTTTTCCAGTTTCACACTTTATTTACACAGATATTGCATTTAGCTATAAAACCATTACATTAAGGATTAAAATACCTTAATTTAAAAATTCTATTTAATCAGCTTAATTTTTCACCCACAAATTGGTATTTTACACTTTCATAGCAATTTACAAAATAAATGAAGCAAAGTGAAATGAAGTTTACATAAAACAGTGCTGACAACGTTTACATAATATCGTTAATGAGTATACCAGATCACACAAATTTAGCAGTTTGAAATTTCCTATAATTCAGTTTTTCATATTTTACGTTTGTCAAAACAAATTTATATCAGTTGCCTAAACCTTAAATCCATTTACTAGATAACTCATAAAACAATTTTTTTGGGAATAGTACCTGCATTTTATCATGCATTTAGCACATATTTTTATGTACTTTTTTTAACAATTCATAATTTCAAAACCATTCGTTTATCATGCGTCATAAATAAATTCTTAAATATCTAAAAATTATTTTAAAATTTTCGTAGTAACGGTAATACATTATAAAAAATTGATTTTTATACAAATCTGTAATACTGAAGTTAAGACTAATATCGCAGATATTGTGTATATAGCACGACTTCACGTCTATAACTTATACCAACTATTTTCGCCATTTGTTTCGCACTCACTTTTAACATTATAAATTAACAAAAGGATGTTCATTGCATACATTTAATATCTAAAACCTATTTATTAAATACTGAAAGAACTTTAATATTTTATGCCTTTCCTTTAAATTAATCATACATACTGCTTGTCAAAATGCTTGCATATTGATATACACTGCAGGCAAACTGACAGTCAGTTTCGTTTTAATGGTAGATGCATGCGAGGGAACATTAGGTAGAATATGCTTACCTTTCCTACCATAAAGCAATGATGAAATTCGTGCTTTGTTTCATGTAGCCTGAAATATCAATATTTTTTAACACTATATTTTCTGCTACGATGTTTCCTATCTATATATTACCAAATTATTACAAAATATTTTATAATTTTTTATGTTATTGCGTGTTTTATATATTGTGAGCTCATTAGATTTGTAGTAAATAAATGAAATCAAACGAGTACTGTCGAAATTTAAATTAAACTAAATTTCATATATGAGTACAACAATTTTTCAAATATTTGTAATTTTTAATAGCCTTTCATTTGCGAATGCTTTTTTTTAACACATTTTTTTTGCTGTATTCACATAGCTATATAGAACTTAAAACACACTATCCAAACTGGATATTATAAATGCTTATCGTTTTGCTTCATACATTTTGTATGTACAAGAGAGTTTTTGACAGATAGTTTGTGCTTAGCGCGCACTGTTAGCTGTTGTTGAGAAAAGTACGATTGTGCATATCTTTCAGATATCAATATAGGTATCATTTAAAAGTTTTTGAAGATATCTTTAGTACTAAAATTTTTATTTGTTTCCTATTTTTGAATTATCTGTCACCCCAATATTAGTTTTTTGATTGAAGTTATTTCACTAAACCAGATTTACGTATATTGTGAAGGGTTTTTTGTTCTGTAAAATGGTGCCTATATATTGTCATGCGCTATATCGCAACATTTTGACAAATCACTGCAATTTTTTTATTTATTAAGTTTTGATGTTTTCAAACTTTACTGTTCTCTTTACGATTAACTGCAGTTAAAGACGAACTTAATCGTAACTGAAGAAAAATTTATGTGTAGAAAACAATTTGAATTAAATACATTATAGCAAGATTCATTATATTACTTTAAAATTAATCTTAAAAATTGTGTAGTTATATATAAATATTTTTTTGACCATTTTAAATAATTTTTCTTTTCTAATTTTAAATTAAATTAGAAAAGAAAAATTGTGTAGTTATAATATCCTGGCAGCTCTGGTGACTTTTTCTTTTATCGTCAGGCAACTTTACTGAAAACAACTACCACTAACTTCATTGTAAAAATTTCTAAGAAAAAAAGAGGTCGCAATCACCGCTACTTTTTTTCTAAATCCTTTCAAGAATTAAAAAGTTGTTTGTGAATCCTTTAAATAAAGACACAAAATATATTGCCACAGTATCAAATATATTAAAAACGTAAAAAAATGGATATGAGCTTAGATGATATTATAAAAAGTAAAAAAATATCTCGGCCGTCTACAAAAAAGTTGTAAGTAAATGAGAAGTATTAATTAGAAAATGGCGTTAAAAAGTCGATTTAAATACATAAATAGTTGAGAACAAATATTAATATTTTATTTTTTCAGTGGCGTCAGTAAGCCAGTTTCGCAGAACCTCAGAAAAACTGTGATCAAGCCAGGGTTTAAGGGAAGTAGGCGAATTGCAGATGCCAGACTAAAAATTATACAAAAAAATCGTTCAAAGATTCGTGATGCTCGCGATAAATTGGCAGAAATTACAAGAAATAATGGTGACATACGAAAGAAATTAATTCAAAAACAGGAATGGTCTGTCCATAAATATAGTAAAATGGGCAGGGGTTCGCCGAGTAGGAGTGGTGGTGTCATTAGTTCTGGGGGAAGAAAATCCATGGGCGTAAATAATAAAATACCAGCTGGAGGACTAAAAACAAAAAATTTAAATTATAAGACTTCATTATCGGGAACAAGAAGGCGAGAAAATAATTTCGATATACCTCGCGGATATGTTGACTACGACAACATGGAGAAATTGGAAGAGGGTGAGTATTATGGGTGGCAAAGCAGGGACTATGAACATCGACATTTTGGTAATTATAAGAAGACAAAATGACGTTTAAATATTCTAAAAGTATATTGCGCGTTAGTAACAAATCTTGAAACGTTTTTCTTATTTTAGAGGAATATGCTGCCGCTTCACGTCTAAGTCGTACAGTGCAAAATGACATAGCTTATGAATTAGCACCATCAGCACCTAGGCGCTTGAATTCCTGGGGTTCGATATCAAATGAACAATACGATCCTTTTGATGTATATGAGGTTCCATATTCGACACGTCATGAACGTCGAATTTCTCCTGATTTACCAGCCCCGCCTGCTAAAGGCATTATACGCTCTACCTCACTAAGAGAACATAGTCCAGATTCATATTCCAGACATTATCAACCTGAACAGACTTCCCATCTATCCTATGAAATGCGTTCTCGTTTAGAACGTGCTCCTGATCCCCATGCATCAATGGGAATATTTTCAAATCCTATAAAGCCATCAACATCTATGGGAGGTGGTTCAATAATGACAACTTCCTCTTCCGGCTATCGTATAGTCGTCAGTAACTTACATACTAGTGTTACTCAGTCTGATATTAAAGAGTTATTTGAGGACATTGGTGAGCTATATGATTCACGTATCGTTCGGCCGGGTGTAGCTGAAGTTATTTATAAATCGCTGGATGATGCCGAAAAGGCGGTAGATACTTATCACAACCGTCAGCTGGACGGACAGCCTATGAAATGTCTCTTAGTTAATCCCAGAGCATCTAATAAGCCAACAGCACCTGCTATTCGCACTTCAAGGTGAGCTCTAGGACGTACGCTCATAAAATTAAATAAATACTTACCCACGTTTTTTTCTCGTTGCAGTTTACATTCTTCAAACAAAACTCCTCTAGAAATAGATATTGATGCTCTGCACAAAGTTTTATTTCGTCGCCATTAAAGTTAAATAAAAATAACACTTGACAAACAATCCCAACAATAATTTAACCAAATATTCATTGAAATTATATATTCTGTAAAACGCAAAAATTCTACTTAATCAAGAAAGAAACAATTTCCTTATATTTATAAAAACCTTCATAAAAATTAAAAAAATCCTAAGCCATCAATTAAAATCATACAATATTTATTTTAAAGGTAAATCATTTATTTTTTATTTTTGTGTTTATTTTTATTGGTTCTATTCCATTTATTTGATTTACTTTTATCTTCTTTATGATTAACATCATCTTGCCATAGTGGCTGATTAAGTTTTCTTTAAAAGAAAAATCCCTAAATTTGTTTTACTTTAATTTAGAATACAATAAATATTTGTAATACAATAAGAAATTGTATCAAAAGACACAAAGCGCAGTATATAAATAAATTTAAATTAAAGAACAAACGTATTTTTTTTCATTCATGATTTTCTGCTGCACTTTCTTATGTGACGATTTATAATGACGATTAAATATTTTTCGTGGACAAATGAGAATGTGCAATTCCTTACAACTGTGTACAGCAATTTTTTCCTACAGCTGCAAGATACTCTGTGTGCAAGAGTTCAAAAATCAATTCATTCAATTAAAGTGATACTGTAAAAATCGTTTTGTTGTTTAAGTTAACGGTTTTGAATGTAAGTGAGTGTATTTTTCGCATGTGAGAAATGAAGACGGTACACTTAATCTCAGCAATAACTACAAATATAAAAGAATAAACCAAATCTGGTTTGAAAAACAGAGGAGAAAAGGGGCCCGAAGTACTCATCCTTATTATGAATAAAAAGTGAATTTTATGTTTTGACGAATTTTTCATACTCTGGAATTGAAAATTGTTATCATGGATTTCCCGTGAAATGTTTATTCTCTTGATTGAATAACTGCTCAAAGTAAATAAGCTATCAGTACACATTGAGTGTAAGTAATAACAAGTAACAATGCTATAAGCCAAATATGCTCTATAGGATTTGTGTCGGGCGATTGCGGAAGGGTTTGCAACTATTTGCAGTGGTATATAAGCCATTACTGCACAAGATAAGAAAAATGTTTTGAACAAGAATTTCCCATCTAAGTCCAACTTCGCAACACTTGGAAATAAATTTTCTTTTAAAATATTTAAATAAAAGTGCTTGCCCATTTAATCATCTGTAAAGACAAGATTTCCCACTCCAGATGCCGCCATGCAACCCTAAACTATAACATTGCCGCCACCGTGCTTCACAGTCTTAATAAGATTTTTTCTTGAAGCTCTTTGTTTACTTTTCGCCATATTTTTGTGGACCACCTGAACCAAAAATGTTAAACTTTAATTCATTGCTAAATATCACGTTGTTCCAGAAGGTTCGAGGCTGAATAATGTGGAGTTTTGCGAACTTTAATCTTTTTTTTTTTTTTGTTGATATCCGAAAGACGTGGTTTACGACGGGAAACTCTTCCATGATAGCCAGCTCTGTGCAGTGTATTTCTTATTGTTTGCGGATTAAAGTTTTCATTAACACTTTGCTTCATTTCCTGGAACAATTTTACAGCCGAAATCTTTGGATTTTGAGCCACTACAGCAACAATGATCCGCTCCTGGCGTGGTGTAAATTTTTTGGGCATCCACCTCTTCTCTCGCGCTCTAAATTTTTAGTTTTTGTACCCTTCACCACATAAAGTAAAAAAAGGGTATATAAAGGCTTGTCATTCCGTGTGTAATTTCTACCATATCCATTTCCGACCTCATAAAATATATAAATTCTGTCTTCTTATGCATAGCGGAGTTGATCGAGCGATTTCCGTTATTCGTCCGTGTTAGTGTTGAAAACAAGTTTGCCTCGGCAAATATATCAATCGATCAGATATAGTGTCAAAGGAGGTGCTATTTTAAATCAGCATGATCGATACATGTCCCTTTCGGCAGCAGGCAAAGACCACGCTACCTATAATTTTTTAATTTCATTGGAAACAATAAACTAACTCAAATCTAAAAAAATGGGGCGTTAGAAAATAAAAAAGTAAGAAAAAAACAAATCTGAAAATTTTCAAATTTCTTAAAATATCAATATGGGTATCATTTTAAAGCTTTTGAAGAGATCTTTAAGGAAATACTAATAATTTTTAAAAATAGTTAACCCATTAAAATCCCATGGCATTTCTGAGTAAAATAATATATATAATAATATATGTAAATACAGTACCAAACTTTTTTTATTTTTTAATTCTCTGTCACCCCAATATTTGTTTTTTCGATTGGAGTTATTTCACTAAACTAGATACATAGATAGTGAAGGGTATATAAAATTCGGTATAGCCGAATATAGTACTCTTTCTTGTTTCATAATGTTTTTGTTTTAAGGACATCTATGGAAATTTCTGAACGATTACTCCAAGGCACATTAATTTTACAGGTAATAGCAGTTCTAAAACAACTACAACAATAAGTAAACCACATGTATTTTGTTTTTGTAAAATATATTTTCAGATGGTTTGAAAATAATTTTTTTTCTTGGACAAATTTCGGTATCTTATGAACCGCTCAATATATCTCAACGAAATTTTATAGAGTCAGGGCAGAGGTGTTTCTCAGTGAATCTACGGACGGTCAGGTTCCTAAGGCTTCTGGATAGGACCCCAAATTTAGGTACCTCGGAGATATATTTTTTGAAAAAGTCATAAAAAGTTTATTTTTAACTCAAATGTTAAGATTTTTTTAATTTAATCAGACTTTAAAAATATCTATAAAAATATGCTTAAATGTGCAGGGAGAAAATTTGCTTGCAATTTTTTTTGTTTTGTTAATTTTGACCAACCTTCACTTAGTATTTTTGGCTAGTACGCTTAATAATTATCGGATTATTACTTCAAGACATTTGTTTTATTCTTAATAAAATTTAGAATAAATAAGTTTAAAGTTTTATTCTGATAGCGCTTTTCGTTAAAAAGTTAAGCCTCTGAATTAAGAAAATGTTAAAAATATCGTTGTTTTAAGGGATTTTTCCCTAAAAAGGTGGTACATATTCTTTTTTTTTTTTTTTTTGCTTGTGTAATTTAAATTTACTTTAGTACTAGCAAATTTGTTTAAACCATTTTAATGACAAACTATAGCAAATGAGAAAAAAAAACAAAATTAGGTCAACAATTATAACGATCCTCCAGCCCTTTCCAACATTGCCAATTTTGGAACAAAATTTAAAAACTATTGTAAAATTCCTTGGAGTACAAAGCACCTCTTTTGTAAAAGAAACAATTTTTTGGGACATGTTTCCCTGTTCCGGGAAATTATATGTTAAAACAAAAAATTTAATTTTTATTTCACCATTTGATTAAAAATTCTTTTAGCTATATCACTTCAAAATTTTGTAAAACCCATTTTCAAAAAGTGTGTGAAATTTTTTGGTTTTATGAAAATTTTAAATATATTTCTGCAACACCACTGTAAGAAAAAAAATTTGTAGAAAAAAAATAATAACTGTAAACTAAATTTGACATCTGAAAACGTAAATGTCAACTGATCTACTGCCACTACAAGGCGAATTAATACAGGTGACCGCACGGCTACAACAATCCAACAACACAAAAAACAACAGGCAATTTGTTGCTACAAAATTATGTATGTTGTCAAAAAATATTGTAAAAAAACAAACAAACAAAATAAATTTGATGAAAAAAAGTGGTTGTAATTATCAGAATAAGAAAATTATAAAAATTAAGTTACATAAAAATACAGGAAAAGTGACCAAAATTCTTTTGTACCACTAATTTGCCCAACTCACATGCATCGTACCATTCTTGCACGTTGACCATTTGAAGACTAACATAATCTTCCACAAAAAACCAAGAAATTAAAAATGTGTTAACAATAATTTCACTATCTTTTTACGCATATTTTGATTATACACATCAGGAACTGCAAATACGGTTCCATGTTGTGGTAGTTTTCTCTAGGAATTTCAATAGTTTGTTTTCTATTAGCAATCAAAAAAAGTTTAAATTAAAAAAAATTTAACAAATTGTTTATTTTTGACAAATTTTTTTTTGACAACTGCAATGTTTACAGCTGATGGACTTTTTCGCCCGTGCGTTCACCTGTATTATTTCGCCATGGCCACTACCTTGTATATTAATCTGCCTTGGATGGCGCCGTGTTGCAATCCCATATACCATAACCCCATATTGGCTTTATAACACCAGCGATGTGTTATAGTCCCATATGGGTTTATTTCCTTCAAATAAGTGCGATAGTACCATATTAAAAATTTAAAATTTATGCTATAACCCCATATTGGCTTTATTGCACTTTTTTCTGTGCGATAACCTCATAATTAAAAAATTTTGTATCACATGCATTATCTTATGAATTATGTTCCATATTCATTTGTTAGGAATAATAATATGTTTTGTACATAACTGTACATAAACAACAAAAACTATTTAAAACAAAATATTGTTCCTTTTACAAAATAAACCTATTGTGAATTTCTTTTTATGGAATAAATATATTATAAATTGAACTTGTTGTTATGAACGTCCTGTTGTGCTCTTCTAACTCTAATGTAATATTTTATCAAATTGTTTATCAAATTTACAGTTACATTTGTATATATGTACACTCATCATCATCATTTGGTTTCATTTGTATACAAATGTCTAATAATACAATATGAGTTTATTCCCTTCAAATAAGTGAGATAATACCATATTTAAAATTTAAAATTTGTGCTATAACCCCATATTGGCTTTATTGCATTTTATTTTGTGCGATAACCCCAAACCCAAATTATGGGTTTATAGCATAGGAAAAAGTGCTATAAAGCCAATATGGGGTTACGGTATATGGGATTGCAACACGGCGCCGCCTTGGATTACTCATTTTATTGTTTTCGCCACGAATTAAATACGAATAAAAACTTTTTTTACATTTAAAACTTGCCTACTGAGAATTTTACACGTGCAGACACATGAAGTTAAACAAGTGTAAATTTACCGCCATACAAGCGATCAAAGAGCATAAATGCATTATGTCTCTAAATTCTTGTTACATAGACTTACCGTGATTTTTAGTTTTTAAAGCCTTATATATAATATGTAATAAAATATTTTATTTTTGTTTTGGGTGATCAATAAACCTTTAAAACGGCATCATTATTATTTTATCAAGTTAAGCAGATTCAAAATAATTTAGGGTTCACTCAATGATGTGCCTAAGCTTTATTGATTAACTGTATATATTTTCACACAAAAATGTCGTCGGCTCTTAATGTGTAAATTATTTTTTTTTAATTTTACTATCTCCTTAAAGATATCTTTAAAAGCTTTTAAATAATACTTATATTGATATTTGAAAAAAATTTCAAAATTTCAGAGGACCGTAACTCGGACAGACGAACATCGCTCAATCGTCTTCGTTATGCATAAGAAGACAGAATATATATACTTACTATACATTTCGAAGGAAAAGACAATTGTTATAGGGGTAATTGTCTCTGCCACACATGGGAGTAATTGATTAGATTGACTAATACATTGCCAATTTTATTAGCATTTAATGATACATAAGGCTAATGTTTTCAGCATTACCATTATTTTCAATGATAATAATTCGAAAACAATGATTAGAATACCTAAATTTTTTTTGGCAAAATAATGCCAATGAAATTTCAGGATGAATTAAAAGATCCCAAGTATGGTCTTGTATGCTATAATATATTGCTTTTGATCGTACAAATCAGGAAATATTTATATTTCAAGTATCTTTTGTATTTGACTTTATTAAGATCGGTTAATATTTATGAAATTGTGTCTATTAATTATATTGTAATCGGTATAGACGTAAACGGCCTTTTTTTCTTTTGTCTCTTATCTACTTATATCCTACCTCTAGAAAAAGATATAGATGAGGATCCATATTTCGAATTTTCTTAAAATTGATAAGCAGAGACATTGTTAAAACTGACTCAGACGCATAAAAATGTCCGCTTCCCATTTTTCTCTCCTTCTAGTGCGCTATTTGAAAATATAAATACCCTACTTTACTATGAAGACAAGTATAATTTTTTATATGGTGTTTGACATGGCAAAACCATGTACCAGGTGGTGGCAGTGTCGAATTCATTCACTGCCGTCGTTGCAGCAAGTGTCAAAATTCATACATAAAAAATCAGCGTCAACTTTTTTATATGAAGTTTTGACATATCCTGCAACGGCGAAAATGAACGAATTTGCCACTGCCACCACCTGCTACATGTTTTCGCCATGGCTGTTTGACATTTAACGTTTACGGCGAAAATTAATGAATTCACCATCGCGTTATTTCGCCATGGTCAAGGCGAATCAATAACCTGGTGGCAGCATAGGCGAATTTATTATTTTTTGCTACTAAAAATCACTGTCAAACTTCATATACAAAAAATATACATAGATTTTTTATATATGAAGTTAGACATTAGTATTCACGGCGAATATTAATAATTCGCCAACGCGACCACCTAGTCTTAATTCGCTTTTGTTTAAATATTTAAGGCAAGGATTCACTATCATAGTCAGTCGTACGATCTGTCAAAAATTTCATGTGTGCTCAAAAAGTATGATAGTGTGGATTAAAATTGTATGTGTGTGACAGAGTTTTTGACAGATCTGTACGATTTTATAATCTTTTGAAATAATTCATAAAATATTTTTCTCTATGCGATCAGGGTTGATTTTTTTAAGATGATAAGGAGAAAAAACAACAAAATATTAAAACCATATGTTTTTGCATCTTTTTTGTATAATAGTGTGGCACATACGACGCCATTTTGGAACGATTTTTAAAGTAGGACAGAATTCTGTCAGATTTTTGTATGATTAAATCGTACGATTGTGTATAATAGTGAATCCTGGCCTTAACTATTAAGGCCAGGATTCACTATCATACTCAGTCGTACGATCTGTCAAAATTTTCATGTGTGCTCAAAAAGTATGATAGTGTGGATTAAAATTGTATGTGTGTGACAGATTTTTTGACAGATCTGTACGATTTTATAATCTTTTGAAATAATTCATAAAATATTTTTCTCTATGCGATCAGGGATGATTTTTTTAAGATGATGAGAAAAAACAACAAAATATTAAAACCATATGTTTTTGCATCTTTTTTGTATAATAGTGTTGCACATACGACGCCATTTTGGAACGATTTTTAAAGTAGGACAGAATTCTGTCACATTTTTGTGTGATTAAATCGTACGATTGTGTATGATAGTGAATCCTGGCCTTTACTAATAACAGTAAACGCTAAATGTCAAACACCATATAAAAAACTTTTTACATATTTTTTATGTATGGAGTTTGACATTAACCGTTAACGGCGAAAATTAATAAATTCACCATCGCGACCACCTAGTACAAGGCGAATCAATTACCAGGTAGCAACGTAGTCGAATTCAATAATTTTCGCCGTGAACACTACTGTCAAACTCCATATATAAAAAATCTGTGTATATGTTTTATATCAAGGCACATTAATTTTACAGGTAATAGCAGTTCTAAAACAACTACAACAATAAGTAAACAACATGTATTTTGTTTGTGTAAAATATATTTTCAGATGTCATATTCAAATGAAGCACAGTGGTTTGAAAAAGTTTTTTTTTTTGGCAAAATTGGGTATCATATAAACCACTTAATATATCTCAACGAAATTCTACAGAGGCAGAGCAGTATTTTTAAAATGTCTAACGTACCCAAATGTGCTAAGATGTTTATTTTTAACTCAAATGTTAAGATTTTTTAAATTTAATCAAACCTTGAAAATGTCTATAAAAATATGTTTAAAAGTAGCTAATCTTAACTTAGTGTTTTTGGCGTAGTACGCTTATTAATTATCGGATTATTACTTTAGGACATTTGCTATATTATTAATAAAATTTAAAATAAACAAGTTTAAAGTTATGATTGGGAAAATATAAAAAAATATCGTTTTTAAGGACTTTCCGCAAAAAGGTGGTATTCTTTTCTTTGCTTATGTAATTTAAATTTACTTCAGTAGTAGCAAATTTGTTTAAACAATTTTAAAGACAAACTAAAGCAAAATTAGGTCAACAATTATAACGGTTCCCCTCCAGGCCTTTCCAACATTGCCAATTTTGGAACAAAGTTTTAAAATTATTGTAAAATTCCTCGGAGTGCAAAGCACCGATTAAAAAAGGTAAACGGTAAGTCTCCAAATTTTGGCTACATACTCCAAAAACCATTTGACAGCCCCGTGAATATCTAAGGCCTCTTTAAAAAAAAACAATTTTTTGGGACATTTTCCCCTTTCCGGGAATTTATATGGTAAAACAAAATAATTAAATTTTATTTTACCATTTGATTAAAAACTCTTTTAGCTGTATTACTTAAACATTTTGTAGGAATAGCCCGATGCGTTGTGATATTTAATTTCTCAAAAACCCATCTTAACATGATTTTTTCAGTTTTTGAAAATGTAGCTCGAAAAAAATAATTAGAATATTATTAATCTAGACGTCATAAGCTTTCCTTTGATGCTACTTACATGCATATATTCAAGGAGCTTCCTAAACTTCGTGATTATGCCAGCTTATTTTTATATGTAAAAACCAAAAATGTGTATAAACACATTTTGTATCAAACTTCTTGGGTTTAACATATAAAATGAGCAAACAAAATCATGAAGAGACGAAGCCTACGGTTTGTAAATAAAATTCAGTTTCAAAAAGTGTGTGAAACAATTTTGTTTTATGAAAATTTTAAAAATATTTCCACACCACTGTAAGAAAAAAAATTTTGTAGGAAAAAAAATAATAAGTGTAAACAAAATATGACATCTGAAAACATAAACAAGAAAGTCAACTGATCTACTGCCACTACCTAGTATATTAATCTGCCTTGGTTTTATATATACAACGTTTGACAGTACTTTTTACCAGCAAAAAATAATGAATTTGCTTACGCTGCCACCTGGTAATTGATTCGCCTTGGCCTTGATCTAGTATTATTTCGTTATGCTCCATTTTTTTAAGAAGATATTTGACTTTTTATTGTTTTTTGTCTTAATTTATAAAAAATACTTTTTTTTAAAGAGAATTTTTTTAAATACCAGAAAGTTTACAATATTAGAAACTACAATATGCAATTATTTTAACCAATTAATAGAAGTTTTAAGAAGACCAGAACAGAAGTTTAAGTAAAGAATGGTAAGACAAATATTGAATTATTTCAAAACAAAACATAAACGTAAAAATGTATAATTTAAAAATTTAATGTCTTAAATACACTTAGCAGCTAATCAGGACTTTTATTGCAACATTTTGCTTACTTATGCTTAAAAAGTTTAATATTTAAAACGACAAAACTGTTTTCCTCTTTTTATAACCACGAAAAGTATCATTTTGTAAATTGGTTCAGTTTGTTTTTCAATTATTACTTATTTGAATAAAAAGAAATTAACTTGTGGGAACTTTTTTAAATTTTGTTTGGCAAATTAGAAATCGCGAACACCAGTACCATAATTAGCACCACCGGCACGATTTAAAGCATCGCGGAAGAGTTCAATATCCAGTTCGGTATCAGCACCAGCCTGCAGTTCAACAGCAAAGTTCTGAAACAGAATAAATAATTTACAAAAACAGATATGATGATGAGTTTCAAAGATAAAATTAAAAAAACAATTTACATTTAAAACATCCTTAATGATAGCCTTGTCCGTAGACATTTTAGCTCTTTGTATAACACCAACATCCTGACCAATCCATGTCAGGAATATAAACTTTTTTCTCTTAGACATTTCATCACCCATTTGTATACGTATATAGCCAAAAGCACGTTCATTGTCACCAAATTGCTGGCGAAACTCTTGGAAACATTGACCACGGGCAGAACATATTATTTGTGCACCATCAAATTTGAATACGGCCCTATAGGGAAATATAACATTACTAGTTTTGTTTGTATAATTTTAGAGTTTCTTTTCAGTTTTAATTACCATTCTGTATCAGTAAGATCAGATCGTACATCTTCGTAGGCTTCACGAATAGCATCCTTGTCTAGTGAAGTGGCCATTGGCATCTTAAATAAGAAAAGAAAAAAAAAATATTAAATTATTTTCATTGCAATAAAAATGTTTTCATGTACATAGTATTTCTAATTTCAATTAATTAAAAAAAACAAGTAAAGGCATGTTCGGATATGCCGAATCTTATATCCCCTTCACCATCTATGTAAATCTAGTTTAGTAAAGTAACTCCAATCTAAAAAGCAAATGTTGGGGTGACAGTAAATTAAAAAATATAAAAAAATTAAGTTATACGTACTTATATAAATTATACATAAAATTGTCAACGGATCTTAACGGATTAGGCATTTTTAAAAAAAATTTTGTATTTCCTGAAAGATCTCTTCAGAAGCCTTTAAATGATACACATATTGATATCTTAAAAACTATGGTGCACAATCGTACTTTTCTATGAAAAGTTCAAAGGCCCATAACTCGAAAAATATGGGCAGGTGCAAATTTTTAACTTGATGTTTTTTCTCATTTTTAAATTCTCTAAACTAGATGTGTTCCAAATGATATGGAAAAATTAGAGGCAAGTGTGGTGTTTTGCCCGCTGGCTGAAAGGACATGTATCGATCTTGATTTTTAATAGAAAAATTTTCAAACAATGTCTGATCGATTGGCGTATTTAAATTTTCTCTAGCTCATCTAGTGCCTTGGAAAGGTTGATTTCAACCCGAACACGGACAAACCTCGCTCTATCGACTTTGCTATGCATAAGAACTTTATGGGGTCGAAAATGGATATTGTAGAAACTACAAACGGAATAAAAACTTAGATATACCCTTTTTCCACTTTTTGTAGTGAAGGGTATAAAAAGAGATTTCAAATTCGACTAAATGTTGCTTATTTCTGTTTGTGCCCGTCATTTCTGAACCGATTTAAAAAGTTTTTTTTTTAAAGGTTACGCTTACAGATTGGTCCTGTTCTAAAAACAGTGGATAATTATAGAAATTACAGGGTGGTCCCGTACAACATACATGTTTTTTAAGTGTACATATTATGAACCGAAAAGGGCACCACACTAAAATTAGAAAAAACTAGTATCACTATAGCTCCCTATAGCAAAAAGTAATAGAAAAAAAAAATTAAAAATAAAAGGGTGTCCCCATAGGTGACTCCAATTGAGCTATATGACCCTATCTTTTGAACCGTTAAAGACAAATGCTTACAGATTAGACCTAATGCCGATTCGTATTCCGCTATAAAACTAATATATAATTTTAATTTAGAAATTAAAGGGTGTTCCCAAAATTAATATAATTTAAGCTATCTTATGAACCGATATATAAAACACTTGAAAATTAGACAGAATGTCCATTACTTTGTTTGCTGCAATAATAAGTATAAATATTTAAAATTCAATAGTTACTGTAATTGGCCAAACTGTTGAATAGTTAAAGACAGATGGTTTATAACGAATATGATTGCTGAGTCCATTACAACAGCAAGTATAAAATTTAAATTTGGAAATTAAAGGATGCCCCTATAGTTGCTGTATTTTAATGTATATTGCCAAACTGTTGAACAGTTTTGGACAGACGGTTGAAATTGGAGATGGAATATAAGAGCTTCCCAATAGTAAATGTAATTTGATGTATGTGCCCATACTTTTGAACCGTTATAGAGAGAAAAATGAAATGTGTTTTGAAGTCAGTTTTTTTGGAAGATTAATTGCTTTTTCTTTGGGGAATTGAAAACCAAGAAAAAAGGAAGAAAATTATAGAAAGCCAAAATTCAGAACTTACTAACAATCGAGAAATCACTGATTCACATTTTTACCAAAATTTCACATAAAGTTAGAATTGCAATTAAACAATTAATTTTTTAAAAACCAAAAATTCTAACACAAAACAAATAACTGTCAACACCTCAGCAGTACGAGAAAAAATGCAAGTTTCGCAAAAATATATTTATCGTAAATAAAATATTTTTTTTCATTTTTCTTATTGTTTTGCTTGAACCTGGTTCGATCGGTAGCGCAGCAAAGCTGATTTAATTTTTTAAGCGATCAAATTTTATTTCTTTATGTATTTCCCTTATATTTTTTAAAATTAAATAAAATCTTAAAGTAAAGAACTTAAGATCTAAGTGATTAAATTTTGTATTTAAATTTTATTTAGATTCACTAAAAAAATGAGCCAGTTTTATACCCTTCATTTTTACTTTACCTTACGTGGGTATAGCTAATCAATGTCAATCGAGATTTTAACGGATTTTTACTTTTTGTGGTTTGCTGAAGCTATTTTTACCATTTTCGCGGTGGTGTGGGTGGTGGTCGTGTATACCGCTATTTTTGTGAATGCTCAACAGGTCATACCGTTTGACACTTAAAAATGAAAATTTCTCGTTTGCTTTTAGTTATAATCGGGAAGAGGGAGCTGTAGTTTTCTTAAAAATTAATTATTTTATAGATTTGATTACACTTTTAACTTTTATTCTTTGTGTATAAAGGCAGGTCACAGAAGTCTTACGACATGTCAAATTTTTGTACAGAATAGTACCGGTGGGAACGTCTAAATAAAATACGTAATACGAATCTGCACAAATTGAGAGAAAGTACGGATGAAAATATCACAGTCGTATGGCTCTTTTTGTTTTTTGGAAATTTTCAAGAGACAAGTACGACAAAAAATTTTTTTTGTCAGAGGCTCAAGCATAATTTGAAAGCTTATAGGGTCCAGTATTTTTTAGTTTTTTTTTTAGATTTTTAGGAAGAGGTTTAGTCTTTGTTAAAAATCGGGTTTTTCGAAATTTTTTCAAACTTGACTCATACCTTTGTCAATAAATACGTTGATTTAATTTTTGGACCGAATATTTCTAAGGACAGTTTCCTAAACTTCATTTCGATTCAACATATTAAGTATTTTTGTAATATTTTAACAAATTCTGTAAAAAATGGTTAAAAACTCTTCAAATTTATATGGAAGTAATAAAAACTAGTGACGCGATTTTGAAGAGTGTATTTTCTATACAACTAAAAAAAGAAAAATGGAATTTGGTCTAACAGTTCCTTAGTAACACTATTTTTATAGTTTGTACCTTAAAATTGGTGATACTTTTTTCGTGTGCAGACACAACAACCTCCAACACTGGCCGCCGAATCAGTGCATGTGCTTTACTTTGTCAAAAACTAAAAAAAGACCTCATATTTTTAGCATGGCGGCATCATATGTTGCAGCTCGTTGCTGGATCAATCTTCAAGGCTCTTAATAGTGAAGAGCAGACCACATCACCGCAAATAAAAATTTTCGCCACACTCCAGCAGAGATGGGAGTCTATTAACAAATCCTGTTTTCCGACCACATAAATCACAAAATTGTTGAAAAGATTATTCCGGCACCAATGCGCGAAGTTTTATGCAATTTTATTAAAGGCCAACTTGAAGACACGCAACCAAGAGAGGACTATAAAGAACTAAAGAACTACTCTTGGCGTCTTTTGATGAACGTATCGACATAAAATCTTTACGTTTAATGACGACTATGAAGTAACAAATGTTACTTTAACAGAAGAAAACTTCAGAAATAAAGAAATTCAACACTTTATTTCAAAAGCCGATCTTAGTTTTTTTGAAGCTTGCAATATTTCAACCGATTTTTCAAAAATAGATCCAGAGAATTGGAAAGCCAACAAGTCATTTCAAGATGCGAAGGAAAAAGTTCAACATTTACAAGTGGTTAATGATGTGGCAGAACGACATGTGGCTTTGGCTAATACTTATATCAATGTCACAACTTCTGAAACTGATTTCCAGAATTTATTGCAAGGTATAGAATTTCATCGCAGTTACTCCAATAAATGATTTAACACAGAGCAAAACAAAAGTTTGTGTTTTCTTTTTGTTGATTGGGTATGTTTGGCGAACTGGCAAACAGCTTATAATAACATATACTGGGTATAAATGTTAAAACGGGTACAACTCAGGAACGGTTAGAACAAATTAAAAAATTGTTGTAGAAATATTAATTAGAATAAAGTTGTCTTTAAAACTGTATAATTAGTTTTTTTCGTTTTCATTGAAAGTTAAAAAGTTTTAAAGCAATATTACAAAATTTTTAAAAATAATTACGAAAAATTGTAAATTAGGGTATCTAAATGAGCTGAATAATTACCAAAATATATACGTTTTTCACACAGGGATAAAGCTTGGATACTTTTTTTAAACACTGTTTCCTCAGAAGTTAAGAAACCCGTGGTTTTTAACTAAGTAATGAGTAAAGTAAAAAAGGCCGAAAACTCCGGTTTTTTATGAAAACTCCGTTTGCGCCACCTCTAAACCTATTCCGAAAATTCTTATAAAAAAACTCAAAAGTACTTAACCCTATAAGTTTTTAAATTTTGATTGAGCACCTATGAAAATCAGAAAAAAAATTTTTTTTGGGATACCCTAATACGTATCATTAGATCAAGGATGCATTTTTCTGCAAACCGCTATTTTAGTTTCGGTGTGTTTTACCCATATCAATTGTGTAAACACAAAAATAATCTGTCGTAAGATTTTTACTCTCAGTTTTAGAATATAGATGGAATTTTATATTATTTTCTCTTAGATTTTACGTACCTAAAGTCGTACCGTCTAAACCCCCCTTAAGCCGTATTTATCATTACTATGGCGAATGGTATGTAAGATTCGGTACGAACAAATATAACAATTTAACTTGTTATACCATTCACCATAAAAAGTAAGAATTTCTACAACCATAAAGTATATATATATTGCGTCCGTCTGTCCGCCTCTTAGTCCGTGTTAGTGTTGAAATCAACTTTGTCAAGGCACTAGATAAGCTAGAGAAAATTTAAAGACGCCAATCGATCAGATATAGTTTCAAAAATTTTGCGTATGAAAATCAGCAACATCGCTCCATTCCCTTTGGGGCAGCGGGCAAAACACCTTGCTTTCCTCTAATATTTCCATATCATTTGGAACAATGAAGTAAATCTAATAAAAAAAAAACAATTATATGGAGCGATAGAGAAATTAAAAAATAAGAAAAAATGTCAAGTAAAAAAGTTGGCGCTCACCCATATTTTCCGAGTTATGGGCCTCTGAACTTTTCATAGAAAAGTACGATTGTGCACTCTTTTTTAAATATCAATATGGATATCATTTAAAATCTTTTGAAGAGGTCTTTCAGGAAATACAAAAATTTTTTAAAAATGCTTAACCCATTAAGAGCCAGTTACATTTTTTTGTAAAATATATATGCAGTACCAATTTTTTACTACTACTTTTTAACACTAAACTAGATTTACAATAATGGTGAAGGGTATATAAGCTGTTAAATAAAAAAAAAACGTTTTGTTGGTCCATTTCAAATAATTTGAAATGTTAACGCCAAATTTAACACATTAAATAAATAAAGTTAATTAGCAAAAAATATGTTTTAATTAATTAAATTTTGAAAGGTAATTATATATTTCTATTAATTACAAAATAATATAAAAAATATATATTCATTCAAAAATGCAACAATTTAGTTTTGCTAACCAGTAACTGAAATAAAAGACGAAAATTAAACAATGAAAACTAAACAATTAACAATTTTAAAGTCCTAAAAATAAAAATGAGCAAACATGCAATTTTTGTTTTAACAAAAAGCATAAAATTTGTTTAACATCAAAAATAAACTTTAAACGATATTATTTAGCTAATCATGATATCTTTTGAAAATAAGCAGTAGCAACAATTAGGGAAATTTGTTGCTTTTTAACAAGCAACAGTTCCTTTTATGGTCAGGCCTCAAAAAATATTTTTTTTTGTTTGTTTTTTTTTATATATTTTTGTAAATTTAATTGTTTTGTTTTATTTATAACCAAATTGGGGATTTAAGGTTTTTTTGTAATATTTTTTAATCTTTATTATTTAAAGTGATTTATAAGCAAAAAATGCATTTATAGAATCAATAAATTATTGTTTGTATGGAAACACCAACTAACACAAGTGTGAAAACATTTTATTATGAGTTTTTTAATTTTATTATCATGAAGTTTTTCATGGTGGAGTATTTTTGTTTTAATTTCATTTTTGTAGTTTTCAAGTACATCACGTATGTAATTTAACAGTCAACTTGCTGCTGACGTACAATATCAATAACAAATTTTAGCTGTGATGCGTTTCAGGAAACATAAATTTCTGCATGCGCAGAAATTGTTCACTAAACAATTATTAAAAATTTATAAATGCAAAAGCAATTTTGTAAAAATTATTGATTTCTTTTGAGTTTCTTTTCTTTTTTTTTCTTGGCATTAAGAGGGAATTAAGGAAATAAATATACGGTAGTAAATGTTAATTATATTTTGTTTAAATTTCTACAATTAAATAAGATGAAAGATTCACAAGTTCAAACTTAAAATAATATTACTAAAAATATGATTTGGCTAAACTTCCAATTGATTTTTCTTAAGTGTGATGCGAAAATTTTTTTAGGTGTATTTATTATGGGTACTGAAATAACACATGCCAATAATTTCTTGTTTATAACAATAAATATGCACTCTTATTTCAAATTTACCCCACCTTAGATATGATGATGCATAGCTGAGTGTTTTCCTTAAGTCCCCCTCCAGATTTGTAAATTCTTTTATGAAATTGCATTCGTGTCCACACATTAAAATTTTTTTTCTTTAATTTTGGCTTTGATTGTTTAGATTTTGTTTATGCTTAAACTACGAATGACAAAACAAAAAAGAATTGCAGGTACATAAAACACTTTACCCGTTTCTACTTGTCTTTCCCCTCTCACCTAAAAATCAAGAATTGCGCACAAAAGTTGCAAAGTGTGGATGGTGACCAATTACAAATGTAGATGTTAGTTTGAATATTTGGCTTAAAACAGTTATCATGTTGCCATAAAAGAACCAGTTATAGTCCCTAATTAACAACCTTCGATCCTTAAAAAAGTTCAGGATCATTTTGCACCCAAACTTATTTTTATCAACACCTTTTCTAGACAAGCCATCGATTTGTTCGTACTTGACCAAAACGACGACAAAGAAGTGAAGATAAATTTGTACCTGTTCTACTATATGAAAACGAGCCAATGTTTATGCCTTTCTTTTCTTTTTTTCATGTAAGTACATACAAAATGTATGAAGCATCCCTAAATAGCACAGCGTCAACGCTTCCAGCGCAAAAGCTATGAATCACATTGCTTTGCGTCTTACGCGCTAATTTAGGTTTGGCTGATAGAGATTAAGCAAAAGATGTCAGTCAATCCTTAAAAATGAATCTATATTAAACCAATAATTTTTGTTGATGGCATATATCGTTCTGCGAATAAATCTATAAACAGAAATGTGTGAACATGACATCAACAAGGGCAGTCTTTATCGGACTGAATAAATTCTCGCTAAGAAGGCGTGTAATAGGCTTTTTACACTGACTAACATCTCGTCGAAACGTATGGAAGATGTAGAAAATGTGAAACATTCGTTTACATTGACAACACTTAACATCTACCATCAACTCAGCTGTCAAACAAATATAATTAAACGACGCATCACTTTTGGCAGTAAAAATATTGTTACGAATATAAGATCTGGCAACCCCTGTTGTTGTTATGAGCGTGGTGAATAAGTTAATTCAACTAATGGTGTGTGTATAGAATAAAAAAAACCGCAATTAGCTAACAAAAGCTTAGCAGCCTCAATGGCTTCGTTGGTAGAGGTGCGTACTGTAAAACAGTGGGTCCTGAGATCGATACCGCATTCGGACATGCGTGCAACGAAAAAATAATAAGTGTTATTATAATTCAATTAAAATTAATAAACAGCAGTACAAACCTCCCGAGAGGCAAATGGCAATTATTGTGTGAAGCCATGGCAGATAATTTAGTGGAGACGTCCAATTTAATATAAAAGCTACAGATAGCTGTCAAAAAGCCCTAAATCACGGTAGCGGTTAGCGCAGGAAAGTGTGATACAGTGTACGGCAGAAGTGTATTGTGGCTATTGGATTAAAAGGGGATGAGTGGCTTGGATAAAAGGAGTAGTGGAGATGTCTGTGAATGGTTAAGGTTACTAAACGAGGCATCGAGTAGTTCATGTCTCGCCGGAGTAACACTTTAGTGTAGCGTGGATGGCTGCAGTTGTAGTAATAACGCATGTTTACTATATAAGAGATCAAGGGTTCACAAGACCGGTAGGATCAAGCAGTATAGCCAGAGAAAGCCATACAGTTAGAATAAAGAATTTATAACGAGCACAAGGTGGTATTTGCAATCAAAAGAATCCGTACGTTTGTCTACAGAGGGAAAAACGTAACAATATGATTAAAAAAAAACGAGGACACAATAATAATTAATAATTATAAGTTTTAAGAGAAAAAGAAACATTTTCAATGCATGCTATATGCTTTATGTATCTATATGTAATCTCTGGACACCATTCGATGCGGAGGCTATTTTTTTTCTTTAATTAAAACACAAAATATATTGATTTATTTATATTACGTGTGCCGCTCATTTTTGATTAAAAATATTTATTTATATTTTTTAACGCTAGTTTATCAGTGATCTAGCCAGAATATCGAAGTTACTGGCATTTTTCTAGTGATGACATTAAAATAATCGAAAGATGTAAAGTGCAATAAAATGAAATAGGAACACCTTTTTAAAGATGTTGATGTTTAGCTCTGTCTATTTCTTATGGGAAGATGTTAACATCTTCGCAAATTAATGGTAAATGTTGATCAGTGTTAAAAAGCCATAATGTTGGTTTTTTTCAAACTGAGTGTTGTCAATACTTTACTACACAAATGACAGCGTAAATTTCCCCCGTGTGTTTCTTATCATGTCAAAAAATCAGAGCTTATTTTTTGGCACCGAGGAGTTACTCATACTCTGCTTAAATAATTACGTTTTCACATATTATGTTTCTTTTACTGTAAAATTTGTTTTATTTGATTTATTTGTTCTAAAGTCTTCATATATCACATCCGTATCCGGTATATAAATTTTATTTCGCTTTAACTAAAAAAAAGATAGAAAACTTGTTAACTGCAGATTATATATTTATTTTTTTTCCTTCGTTCAAACATTAAAAATATTGAAATGTAGAAATAAAAAAATGAATTTATATAAAAATGTACAAATTCACACAATTATGGAATCATGAAATATTAAAATCATCTTTATCGTAGACTACGTCGCTGCCAGCGTTCGTTAGAGTATCATATCAGCGAAAACCACAACGGAGAAAAAACTGAGAAAATATGAAATACAGAAATCCATAAATAAATACACATGTTGTAAACTTCACACATAAAACGACTTTTGTATTTTAATATTTGTAACTTGTTATTTTTGTGTTCCTTCTTTTTCAATATTTTTGTATTGAATTTTAAAAACTAAATCTTCTTCATAATGCACTAAAAAAAAAAAAAAATACACGACACGCATTCACTCATACGCATTTAATGGGGATGGTGTTTTCTTTTTTCCCCATTTTTAACTTGCTTCCCTACACTAAAGATTCGAGTTTATTGGATTTTTGTTTTGTTCGTAATAATCGTGAAGAATAATTTTTGGACAAATGATTAACAAAACAAATGAATAGTTCAATTTAAAAAACAAAAAATTGAAGTTAAATTGGAAAAAGCCAGTAGAGTTTTTTTATTCGCTGCAAATCGAAATCAAACTCAAAGTTTTTTCCGCACTTAATCGAAAACTGACAAAAACTTCAGCTTTTAACAAATTTTTTAACGTTTGAGTTTAGAAGAGCTGCCAGCTTTACATTTGTTGGATGCAATAGATTTTGAAGCTTAGAGCTGTTTTAAATAATCGTTGCGATTGCAGAAGATGATAGTTAAGAGTATTTGCCGATCTGCAATTATAGCGGTCAAAACAAAAGAAATCCGTTATTGCTGTTATTTACGGTAACATGGTAACATTTCTACTAAATTGAAATTTCGTTTAAGTGATTATTCGTTTAAGGCTTTAATATTTCTAAAATTTTATTACATACATAATTGAACAGAATCTTTATTTTATGTGTTGTATCTGTATTACAAGCGATCAATTTGTCTGAAATTTTTGTTTAGAAATAACTCAAAATACCGAGTGCTTTTCATTTAAAATTTTCAGACAAGTTGACCGCTTGTAATATATAGGGTCCGCAATCTAACGTTTATTTTTTTTTCAACTAGTGCTTATTTTGTGAATGGTAACTCTTAGCTCATGTCTGATTTGACAGATAATAAGTTTTATCCCTCCGCTGAACGAATATGGTTGTTTATACTCTTGAAAAATATTGGGAAATATTGCGACATTAAGATGCCGATTTTGCCAAAAAAAAAAGCATCCCTTCAGATGAAGCTCATTTTGATCTTGGCGGGTATGTAATCAAGCAAAATTGTCGCATTTGGAGCATAGAAAACCCGCACGCATACATTGAAAAGCCGGTGCACCCAAAACGTGTCACTGTTTGGTGCGGATTTTGGTACAGAGGTATAATAGGGCCATCTTTCTTCGAAGTTTAAAGGAGTAGCCGTTACAGTCAATGGCGATCGCTATCGGGCCATGTTTAACGAATTTTTGTTCACAAAAATTGAAGAGGAGGATTTTGGGAACATTTGGTTTCAACAGGACGGCGCTACGTGCCACACAGCCGAAGCTATACTGTTTTTATAGCATTTGAAAAAAAAAGTTATTTGGCAAACCCTATAAAAAATCTCATTAAAAATTTTTATTTTTTAATATTTTTTTTGTTTTGTTTTTTTTTTTTATTTTACATTTTTTTATTTTTTTATATTACATTTTCTGTGGTTACAACTGTAATATAAAATATTTATTTCTTAATAAAAGACAAGAAAAATATTTATGCGATGTTTCTGTATTACAGGCGATCAGATCATCTCAAAAAGTTATATTGAAATAACTTAAAAAACTGAGTGCTTTTAATACAAATTTTTCAGACGAATTGATCGCCTCTCATACAGAAACAGCACATTTAATGGGAAAATACAAATGGAACATTTTACAGGAAAGTTCTAAGAAATTATTTAGCAATTATGCAGAGAGAAGAAAAACTCAAATTGGCTGAGAGGAAAGTTGTTTTTGTTAAAAACTTAATTAAAAAAAGATATTTGGTATTCTTATTTATACATATTATATTAAAAACCTGCCATATAACTAAAGCATAGGGTGCTTTTCATAAGTCAATTGACAACTCTCTTCATGCTGCAATAATAAAATAAATAAATTTTTTATTATTGTTGTTATTTTTGGCCACCAAATTTCTATTTCTGTGTGTACAATCTTATGTTTTCAGCTAATAAGGCCTAAATTTATCCATGTAAATAAAAACAATTTTTTGTTACATGTTTCCCCAACGTTTCGTGAATTTTTTGTTCACTTTCTCAAGGGGTCGTCTATTTAATTAAAAGAAGAAAATTTAACACAGTTACAATTAAAAACAATTACCACGAAAATGTACAAAATATGTTAACTTACAGTATGACAGTACAGTTTACATTAATAAATTAATGATTTTTGATAAAAATAACAATAAAAACAAAATTAAACATGAATTAACAAACACAAAAATTTTAATTTTAACTGTTACTTAAATTAATGCGAGTTTATAACTGGCGCCAAAACTAAACGAAGCGCTGGCAACAATACAATAAGTTAGAGTTGGATTTATCAGCTCTATAAAGTGAATGACCAAAATAGTTCATCTATTTCAATAGCTCATTTGGTAAGCTAAAACAATTGAGTAAATCCAGTTGACCTATTTAGCTCATAAAGGTACCTATACACCACACAATGATATTTAGTAATGTATTGCTGTAATTATTGTCGGTTGGATCCACACTACTTAATAAGTGCATCAATATTTATAAGCAAAAATTTCGCAATGTTTTGGCATTTTCATATGCATGTCGCACATTTACTTCAAGACTGTCATAACTCAAAAAAAAAAAAAAAATAATTTCGAGATAATCACAGTTTAAGTTTTTGACTCGTTCTCACCATCGTTAAAAATTTCAGACTACTTAAATTGTCACTACAATACGTAAAATGAAACGTAATTAAAAAGCCCATTTAAAAAAACTTTCGTCAATTGTATATTAAAGGGAGAGTATTGGACAAACAATTGGGCATTAAATAATTTAATTAATGTTTAGTGACATTAGTGAGAAAGAGAGGCTTGTCTACCAACGGCAATAAAAAAGTTATTGTTTAATATCGTCAATACATAAAAAAATATTGTTTTTTGTGCAATTAAAATCAAAAGACTTGTGATTTTGTTCAATATGTTATGCAAAATACAAATTTAAAAAACACATTGGCAATATTATTGTCCAATATATATTATTTCACAATTATATTGCAAGTGTATAGGTACCTTAAGATTTTAAGTGTTCTGGTTTCTGTTTTGGTTCTATAATAAATTCATCAGAAATTAAAATCATAATGAATATCCATGCAATTGAAAAACAATTTGAAGATTAATTATATGTAAATATACACCTTCATCTGACGTTATATTAAACAAAAGAATATTGGATAATAATAATAATAATATTTCCGATTACAAAAGGATGCTGCTGCATTTATACCAAAATAGATTTTAAATTTTTACTGAAGTTTTAATTTATATTTGTTTTAATTATGAATAATGATGAACTAGAAAAAGGTCTCAGTAAATGCTAAAGGTGCTCGGTAAAAATATCGCATCATATAGTCTAATTTAGCCAGTTCATTTGAACTAGGTCAATCACGAACTACCCAACTCTAATACAAGTTGAATATTATACTAAAGATATTCTCGTCCTATAGCGTAAATTTATAAAAATAAAAACAAGAAAAATACGGGATACAAAACTATCTAGACGGACAATTTAACATTTTGTTGGCATTTTATGAGTAAATGGGGAAATGTGACTCACAACTAAAATGAATCAAGAAAAAAAAAAACTCCGCCACATGTAGAATTTACTCATTACTACGAAATGTTTTAAAGAATTTCAAAAATTGTTTTCTTTTAATCGTACAAATTTCCTTTAAAATAAAATTATAAAAACAAGAAACATAAAAATTTCTCTACAGAAAAAGGTGAGTCAATCCTGTCACTGTCAAATATATAAAGGCATGTGTGTGTTATCCACTACTACAACTTACTAATGAGCAGAAATACATAAAAACACATGAACATGAAAACGAAAATATAAAAGTCAAACAAAAGCGCGTCATGTTTGCGTTTTGCTGTTTACTGAAAGCTGGCAAATATAGACAGACCATCAGACAGTCAAACACAAATGTTAAATATACACAGATGGACTTGCAAACACTTTCTTCTTTTTGCACTCCCTTTTTTTTACTAATTCACTGCCATCGACATTATTCATGGTGTCATGCAAATGATATGTGTTTTTGTATGTGAATTTGAACTGCAGGCATTTTGTTTTATTTCAGAAACTATAATTTGAAACCTTTTTTCTTAAAACAAAAAGAAGTTTTTGTTAAAAAATGGTAATTAATTGAGTAGTAAATGTATTGTTATATAAAACTTTGAAAGATCGATTAAAAACCCCGAAATAAAAACTCCAAAACGAAGGAAATCCGAAGGTGTGGTGTTTGTAGATACTCGATTTAAACAGTAGCAGGACTTCTGCATTTTCAAATTTGACCTGTTTCGCTAAGAAACGATTTCTCTCTGTAAAGTGTTGTGCGATTCTCTTTAAAAACAGCAACAAAAATCTACTGTTTTTGGAACAAGTTCCCTGATTTTGTAAGAGATACCACTTTCAGAGACCCTGCAGTAAATTTGTACGTGCGCTAAACCGAAAACGGTTCAAAACCTCTAAAATTAATTGTGCGGATAAAAAATGAATTCTATTCACTTCCACTTATACAAAAGTGGCTGTCATGAAAAACAGTGTTGCTAATTGAAAAGAAACAGCGACACATTTTAAAGGCCCGAAAGTAGGGAATGACCCCTACTTGAGCAACGCATTGTGTTATAACTAGAAAGTTGGGTCTTGAAAAGGAGGATTTTACATTCGATTTGAATCTTTGTATATTAAAAGTCACAGTACAGACCTTTGCTGGGAATTTATTCCACATACGAATTGTCCGGCTATAAAACAAAATTTCCCTGTAACGCGTATTGCGGTTTTCTGGCCAATCGCTCATAGTGGGATGCGCTCATGGGAAAGAGCGTGTTGGGCGAACGAAATTTGGGTTTTCAGAAAAAAGTTCTCTGATTTCCTTAGAGCACATTCCGCTGTCGTAACGATAAGACAGTTAAACACATACCACATTGCGTCGATGCTTCAGTGAGTTAATAGATCAGGATACCCTACTGACACTGATGAGCATCTTCGCCCTCTCCTACACGCGGTCAAGTAGATTAGGTTAATCAAGCAGCCATGTTGCCACAGCTCACTTGGGTCCAGTTTTGGTTACTTTATGTTACCTGAGAGTAGAAAAAAAGAAAGAAGAAGAAACAGAGAAAAATCAGGACGTAGAAGAAGCGATAAGGCTGAGGGATAAAGAATGTGTGTATAGATGCAGAGGAGAATCTGCGGAACAAGTCCCGCTGGTCGAAATTTGTTCGCAATCCAGAGATAGAGTCGATGTGTCCGAGCGTGGGCCAAAGAACCACCCACAGAACCTTTAAAAGGAGGTGATCCTATCCGGTTCTCCTCATGAGATATCAGATAAGTGCCCATAATAGCGTTGACCGAGGTCGTCTCAGTCGAATGTATCCTAGCGCGGGGCACAGACAAAGGAGGTGTTCAACCGTCTCCTCCTCTTCCTCTTCGCCCTGGCAACTTCTACAAAAGTTATTAATTCGGAGACCCATCATACTAGCATGGTTTCCGATCAGGCAATGCCCAATTACCTCGGCCACTAAATCGCACACTCGACTCCTTGGTAACCGCAGCAGTGCAACAGATTGTCCTAGCAGCCCGGCATGTCGACTCGTTGGACCATCTGACCTGAACTAGACACGCGGCCGAGTAACTCCAAAATAGTCTTTGTAGCATCGCTCCGTACATAGAATTATATTTCATTTTCGGTCTGACAAATTGACATTAATAGCGAAGAGATCAGATGAAGTGAAGTATATCTTCTTTTTTAGTTTAATCATGATTATTTGACCCTTTTTTATTAAATTATTTTCTATTTTATTAAGCTTTGGGTCCTTATATTTTTTTTTTTAATATTTTATTTCAATATTTCGGTACTTTCTGCGTACCTTCTTAATAAAAAAAAATATAAGGACCCAAAGCTTAATAAAATAGAAAATAATTTATATCTTCTTTTGTTACCTAAAAAATATCTTGTTACACTAAACATCGCAATGAATTTTAATGCCAAGAACATCGAGAATTTCTGATACCGTAATATCTTCATCATCCATTAAGTACACAGCACTGCGCTTTTCAAGCGGTAAATTAAACCCTGTTCGCAACACTCCATTCGAGATTGCAAGAAGATAAAGTAATTTAAAAAGGGCCTGACCTATTGCGAAATAAATATGAATGGCATGTGTTACTGGCATATGTGAAAGAATAGATAGGGCTGGAAGTTTGACATGGAAGGCCGTTAGTAAATATAAGTATAGGGTAGGAGAAAGAACGGAACTTTGCGGTACGCCTAAACTCGTTTAAAGAGATCCCATCATCCAGAGAAGCTATGATCGACACTAAAAAAAAAATCTTTGGTAGGAGTGCACTTTATCAAACGCATTGGAAACTTCTAGTCTGACACCATTTTTCCGAAAGGCAAGCCATTAAGACACTAATAGAGCTCATCTACGGAAGGCGTACTGCTAGAAGCTATAAATAATAATTAATTTACTTAAACAGTTTTATAAACACGTTAAATAATTCTTTTTGTTTTGTTGCTAAACAATTCTTTAAAGTTTAAGTGCTATCCACTTTTAAGACGTGACTTAAAATTTATTTTTGTAAATCACTCATAATTATTAATGACCTTTTCGAGTTAAGCAGCCAACAGACAGGACGCGCCCTTGTTTAGCATGTTAAGTGGACATTGACTGGAAAGAAGGAAGCAAATTCAATGAAATTTGATAGTAACTGACACTAAGACATGTGTTCTTGACCATGTGTTAAGTTTGTCCTTAAAAGGATATACATTTTTTATTTTCGCTTTGCAAAACTTAACACGTAATTTACTGCAATGAAAGCAACCATGAAATAAACAATAACTTTTAAATTAATGAGTTACAAATGTTTTAAACGCATGTTGTGGTGTTTTTTTATTATATTTTTTATGATGAATACAATGAGGGAGCGTTTTGTTTAAAACAAGTTTATAATAACAAAAAAAAAAAAAAAAAAAAATATGTATATAAAAACAGATTTTTATGTTCCTTTACATTGAAACAAAAAGACTAATGAATCATAAAACTCTTCAAGAAAGCAAAACAAAAAATTAAAAATAAACCTCCACTCATTGACTTTAAAACCAAATAAAGAAATCAAATCATATTAAAAACAATAATTAAAATAAATAAAAACAAACAGAAGCAACAAAAAACACAAAGATACCAGATGAAAATGAAAACTTCTGTTTAAGTGGCAATGAACTATGCAGTTTAAAAATAAAACATCTTTTTTTATTAAGCGTTGTAGTTGCATTTTTTTAGGTATGTATGTACTTTACTGTTGTTGTTGTTGTAGGGTTAAATATATTTGTTTTTTTTATATACTGAATTAAAAATAAACAAATTAAAAAATAAATATAAACTTTTTTCTCAAATGAGTGTTTTTTTTATCATTAGTTTTTTTTTAAATAAACTTTGTCCTTGCAAAAATCGGGTATTTTTTGTTATAATTATTTAAATAAGTTACTTTTCTATGAATATATAAAAGATACACTTAATAAAAATATGAAAAAAAGTAAATAAAAAATTCGTATTCATTTATTTTTATTTAATTTAACTTTCGCTTGATATCGAACGTTTTAATTTTCCTTAAGTACTTTACCACATACGATATAATTTACATTTAAAAGTTTTATATAGAGAATGAATATATGAATTGCACTGACATAAGTAGCATGCTTTTTTATAATATTAAATATCTATTATTTAAGTTTATTTAAAATTCATAATGTTGAAATTAATTTTTCAATTAAGTCTTAAAAAGGTAATTATTAAAAGTCATTCAAAAGTCTCATAAAAATGTTTAGTAAAACTCAAATAAAAATTAAAACTGCAAAAATATCTCGTTTGATGTTTCTGTGTAAATAATGTCTAATGCCAACTGTTTAAACGATTTCGTAGCGAAGAAATTAATAAAATTTTCTTATTAAAATTTAATTTGAAGACGAATTAAAAGAAAATTTATTTTGTGCTTTCACTTTGTATGGACTTAAACAAAAATCTTAAAACATTTAACAAAATATATTTACATATAGTATCAAAAGTGTCAAGCCTATGTTCACAAAATCTTAAACGTAACTTGAGAATTTTCTGGCAGAGGTAATAATTCCTGGTAGAGCTAAGCCCTTCGGAATTAAAAATTGTAAAATTTGTTTGGAATGTTTTTTATTATTTTTAATAGATCCAAGTCTGTGAAGCTTTCATGTTTTTTTTTTTTTTTTTTTTTTGAAAAGCATTCTAAATTACATTCTTAAAAATAAACCAGTGTCGTCAACTAGTTGCCATATTTAAACTATAACTTTCTTATATCACCGCCTCACACTTGGCCATTAAATTTATGCGTTGATGCCTTTTGCTATTCTAATCATTTTGTGTAAGTCGACGAACAAATTCATCGATTTTTACTTTTTATGATACAAGCATTTTGACTCTAAAAAAATCGCTATTAATCGCGAAATTGCTCTTGCTGAACGACTTATTGCTTATGATGAAAGTCTGCCTGTTCTATCTAAATCATTAGGGAGATTTAGGGAAAGAAGTTAAATTTTTCAATTTAAAATGCAGTGATATCTTAAGAGTAACGCGTACAAAGTAGAACAGTGTAACTGCCGATTTCAATAAATGCGTACCAACACTTCTCTCGCATACTTGTATTGAAAACGAGTTTGTTTTTAATATAAACATGCGAGAGAAATGTTCATTTGCATTTAGTTAAATCGGCACTAAATATTGACTAATTTTATAACTGTAAACTAACTTGGTGACGGATAGACCGATTTCTTAAATTTTTTTTTAATTTTTGCAAAAATCTTTATTTATTAAAACATGATAAAATTTCTTTTTTTGCAATTTTCGTCGTCGAATATGGAAATTGTTTCAAAAATAAAACAACTTGAGACTTAAAAAAAAATATCCTTTTTGGAAGAAATGTACAACGTCTCAGAAACCATGCAAGACCCCATAAAATAAAAAAAAATGTTTTTTTGTTTTCCGACGAACAGTAATTCCACAATTAAGACCATTCGACAATGAAACGAGACGTTTTACATACGCGAAATATCAGCTGATAATTTACATTTCTTAACGTTTTATGAAAACCCGCTGGAATAAAACACAAACTCATCTGTAAAAAGCGTTCAAAATATAAGTCTTGAGTGGTCAAGTAAGCTAGCTTTATTGGCTGCATAAAACATCAGCAGATGTGAGGTTCGATAGATTGGATACAATTTTAATGTATACCCGAAAGAGAGAGAGAGAGATAGAAAGAGAAATATAATTCTCATACTTCCAACTCTCCTACGGAGCTAACCGATTGTATACAGAAAAATGCACCAACACAAGGCGTGGCACATTTCACTGTCCTGTTGCTACTATAATGGTATTTGCTGTAATGAAACTAGAAAACTTAAGTGTGATATGCGCTCACTTCTGCGTGCGAAACGCTTTTAATTTCGGCCTCACTCGTTTGAGATTGGCCAACAAAACGTATAGTGCATTATAGAGACAGAGTATGTTACAGATAAACTTTAGTAGCCTCTCTGACGATAGTCTTACCACTGGGTAAATACAATACGTCCAACCCAAGTAGCAACTTTAAGTTCACGCCTTATAGTGTTGGAGACTGTCTATGCTTCCGTACCTACAGTAGCGATATTCTGTTGCAGTTAAGTTTTGGGTTAAAGCCACAGCCATCACGCTACTCGCCGAAGGTCCTCAACAATAACCGTTACAGTGATTGCAGTCACTGCGGATCACCAGCTTTTATAGTACCAGCAGTTTAGCCACTAGTCAGTATTCCAGATTCAGATTTCTGCCAGCTCAGGAAAAATGTGAAAAAGTCACGGGTCTCAAAGACAACATGCCCACGAGGGGATCATTACAAAGACAAGTTTTTCTTTAACCGCGGAATTCTTAAATATAATAAATATTTTGCAGAGAACTTTTCCACCCATTTTATATTTTTTTTTTGTATATTTTAAAATTAATGAATGTAATTTGGGCCAGCACGACGGAGTCGGTGAATGAAGCAATTCCACAAAAAATCTCTGCTTTTAACTGTGAGTCTAAATTGTCTAAATTGGTATTTTACAGAAGACTTTTAATATTTGGCTTCAAACGTACATGTGTAATTACGCCTGAGAGCATTATTATTTGTTTACAACAACTTATCAAATTCGCTTTTTTCAATGGCTTGTAGTCATGTAAAATTATTTGTGTGTGCGTTACGGAATTACTAAAGACTTGTCAATTTTATAGTTAAAATTTTTTTTTTACACTAAGTGTGAACAAGATCAGTTTGCATATTTAATGATACGGAATTTACATAATTGTTATCAAATAGTTAAAAGCAATTTCAGATTTTGGTCATATAAAATATTACCATCAGCCGGCTAATGCTAACCATGGTTAACCGCCGTTGATTGCTTTCATACGGCATAGGTATTTTGCAATACTTTTTAGAATTATAAAAACAGCTGATGTCAGATGGCTTGTCAAATTAAAATAGAACACGTTGTAAACGAAATTTTGTCAGATGGCTTTTCACATGTATTTTACAGAAGAAATGTTTCAACAGTCTTACACGGCATGTATGTGTTTAACAGAGGGAAATTTGAAATGTCAGATTTAAAAAACATGTCGTGTATGGGCAGCTTAAATGATTTTTGTTTTATATATTATATATAATGTATTTTTTTATAGGCAAGGAGTAGTTTCTCAGAACGTTTTTAAGATTATTTTCTCCTTTTCCTCTGCGCAAAGAGGGGGTCGAGTCTACATACTTGTTTTCCAACCGACCAGTGACTCAATGATATTACCAACAACCTAGTAATATTCGTCCGATTTCGGTTTGTAACTTGCCTATTGTGCTTTTTATTAAAATACGTTTAAATACGTTAGTCTGGCAACCCTTAATGCCCACAAGTTATGCCACCTGTTCACAGCCTTTTGAAGAAATAAAATAGACTAGTTGTACACTATGTACACGATGCAATAGTTTCGAGCAACTTTTTTAAGCAGTTACGTATTTCATTGTATTTTTTTACTTTGCAATTTAAAACACCACTCTGAGCGAATAATAATAGCAAGTGCTAAAATAAATTTCGAAAAACTCTTGTCGCGCAATTTTTCTTACCCCACTTGCTTCACTACTTCTTTTGCATGCAAATAATTGCTTAAAAATTTGCATCGTGTAAATGAGGTCATACTAAATAAAGTTTTTAAAGTCCCCGAAGTATTGTGATTGATACTGCGTTAGAGAAATGCAATGAATACCACAGAAGTCATTATGCGCAGATGGCCAAACTTAAATAATGACAGAAAGCCGATCTAACCTTGACATCTCTTTTTTACATTGGTTGAATAATAGAGAACATTTATAGCAGTACAAGTATATCGTACTATTCCGGTTTTATAACTGAAATCATTTTCTTTTGCCTCGTTGCATTTTGCAGCTGTCTTTCTTTGAAACACTTAATAACGATCATGATCTTTTTTTAAAACTGTTGCATTGTATGATTTCCAAAAACAACAAACAAAACGTTCAAATAAATCCATCATTACTTTTGTTTTTGTGGGTTAAAGAGTTAAACTTTCCTTATCTTCGTCAGTAAACTGAAGAAAAGCAGTTGTTACTGTTTCATTCATTTGATGTACGAGTATTAAATTGGTAAACGCTAAAAGAAAGTGCTTACAGTTAAAACAATCATTAAGCCATAATTACATGCTAAATTAGAAATTCGACGAACTTGCGCGGTTATGTTTATGTGTGCGTATGACCTTAAATTTAAGACTTGTCTCTGGTTGTCCTACACTATCAAACTAAGATAAGGGGAATCCCCTAGCTTTATGGCAAAAGATGAATAATTTATTGAAATGGCAAAAATAATATTAAATTATAATACATAATTATTAAAGGAAAATAAAACAGTTTTTTAATTGTTAAAATCTTTTTAGGTGTGGTTCCCCTTTAGAAAACTTTTTTGTACCCGGTTAACACTTAAATTACATATGACAGTTTTTAATTGTGTGAACCAACTAATACATTTATAGAAAATAAAAATGTTAATAAAAATATTATGTTGTAGTGTAATCAGAATTCGTTTTGTTTTGAAGTTTAAAGAGTAATTTTTTTTTTCTTAATTTGTTCAATGTAATAAAAGAAGACATAAATCAACAGTGTTTTTTTTTAGCAATAAAACTTAAAGAAAAGTAGTTGCTTTCGTCTTAAAACTAAAACAGCTTTTTTTGCGAACGTGCAATTCTTGATAATTTTACACAAGCTACAACAACTACAATTTCAAATAAAAGTTAAAATTATTGCTACCAACATCATACAAATGTACTTCTATCTGTATGTAGTACATAATTTTACATGATTAGCATTTTAACAATAAGTTCAAAATTCTAATACTTTTGTTGGAGAAACAGACTGAAATGAAACATTTGACTAGAAAAAATGTTAAAACAAAGATTTTTAAAAGTTGGTAAAGAAAAATTAAAAAAAAAAAATTGTAATCCTTTAACATGTTTTTCTGTCGAGTATAAATTTTAATTTTCAAATTAGGGGAATATTTGAGCTGGTTTTTTTTTTAAGTGGCACAATTCCATTTTTTATATATTGAGATATTTCTTTGGGTGTCCGTTACGGTTCGTGTTTTAGTGTACAAGCTTTAATTTTTGATATTATGAACTTTTACAATTACGTTAACAAAACGAAAATTCCTCCAAAACAGAAAAAAGTCAGCAGAAAGAACAATGAACACTTTATAAAATAATTTTAAAATTCACCAAAAAATTTTGAATTTTTCAAAGAAAATGTTTTACTTAATCAATTTGGTAGTTTATGTAAAATCAAACAATTCAATAGTAAAAATTAAAAAGTTTGAAAAAATATAAAAATAAAAGATAATAATATTTATAATAAAATAATATAGGGATGAATTTCACAAAAAGCACTGTAAAGCGAAAATTTAAAATAGTTGAAACTTCAGATTTCCAATTAATCAAGCCAATCGCGCATGGTTAAGTAGAGTAGCACATCCAATTAAAAAAAGGATAGTTTTATGGATCGCATATGTTACCAAAAAAATGAAAAAAGGAGTGTTTGGCATCGAGCAATATTTTTAATGGCATCATCATTTATTCTATTAATTGTAGCCATGCTTGCGAATAAAAGCGATAATTTTTCAATAACCTTCAATTGAAACCTGCAAGTTAAGACGTTTTAAACTTTAAATAAAATACCCCAACTTAATAATTCCTTTCCTTAAAATATTTTCATTTTTATTCTTTGCTTTTCGGTTTTTACAATAAATGTGCGTTTACTTTTAGAACACATTGTAGGGTTTGAAAAGTGTATCATCGAGTACAGACATTTAAATTGCATGATTTTATCAAATGGCATAATAATGCGTGCATTTCATTAAGAGTATTAATTTTTCCTTTTTTTATTGAAATTTATGACTAGAGAACATAATTACTTTCAACATTTTTATAAAGTTTTTTAACTCTTCCCTTCTTGTGGAGATGAAAACGTTTTTACATTCGTAAAGATTACGATGAATAGGCAACAAACAAGACTTTTTTAATTAATTGTTTAAATGAGAGACAATTAAGAAAAAATAACAATCTTCTTTGTTTGTGTGTTATTTTGTTGTTGTTTTTGCTTTTTTTAAATGAAATTGTGTCAATATAAAAGTGCTTGTAGTATCAGAAAACTATGCGCTTTTAAAATTTTTTTTTTGTCCTAATTGTTAAATAATTTTTTTCTTGTTTTATATATTTTTCTTAGTAAATCTAACTACCGATAAGATAAAATAGTAAAAGTAAATATATGATTTGTTTGTTTCGATATGTGTAAAAGTTGCTCGATAGACCACAGGAGAGCCAATCGTTTTCGGCGGGTTGATGGATCTCACGGCTAATGGTCCTGCTATATTTTATGCTTTAAGGGTTCTGTACACAAAGTATAACAACGTAAACAAAATTATTTGTTACAGTGTCTTTCCGTCCGTCCGTCGGTTATTCCGCTTTTCACAGCGCTCTATATTTACAACAGTAATAAGTAGACTCTTGAAATTTTCAGAGAACATGTATTACTTTTGCCGCTATAAAAAATACTAGAAGGGTATGCCGAGAATAACGTAATATTCATAAAAATATTGTTATATTTTAAGCTGTGATGGGCCAAATTTACACAGTGTAAGTAGAAGATTTTAATTTTAAAGGTTGTCCCAATATTGACGTTATTTTTACTTAAGTGGCTTTAGTTTTCATCCGTAGTACACAAACATTTAGAATTCACACAGAGTGCATACAAATATGTTCGCTATAAAAATAAATTGTAAGCAGTAACATTAGAAATTAAAGGGTGTCTCCAAAAAGCCGTGACTTTAGTGAATATGGCCTTATCTTTTAAACCGTCATAGCCAGACGCTTGAAATTTATACAGAGGATATACTGCTTTGTCTGTTATAAGAAATAAAGGGTATCCCGACAATAATATTATTCGATTTGTACCAATATTTACGTGATTTTTACAGGTCTTTGTTTTATTTTACAAAGAGTATGTTTACTATGTTCGCTGTAATAAGCTTAAAAAATAAAAATTAAAGGGTGACTTATACATGATACGGAACCCTTCGTGTATGAGTCACGTTCACAGGTGGCGAATTTATTTTATTTTGATATGTTTGAAAGACCATTAGCAGAAGCATTGAACCTCAGATATGTCTAGTTCAACACATGGAGCTATAAATATGCCACAGGGAATTTAGATAGGGCGTTTGACAGTATAAGTGCTTTCCCCTTATTTCGTCTCCTTTAAACTCAAAACACTTCTCCCAGCGAGTCCTTAATTATACTCTCTTGGACTGAAATCTTTTTTTTACGAAGATGATTCATAGGATTTCCCATTTGTTTTTTTTTTAATTCCATTTTAATTTTGAAGACAAATTCATTGGTAAAATTCATCACATCGAGTGAGTTTAATTTGTAGTAAGCTGCAGTCAAAACATTCCTAATTCATAAACTTACATGTTAAAGGCGGTTGTGATGGTATAGCCCTAAACAAGTTATTATTTAGGTCAAACAACTATCCAATGTTCCAAGTGATCTTGACCTCAACGCTGCTTTAATTTTCCGGACACTCAAGAATATATTGCGAATATTCAAGACGCTTTTTACAGTTTTGTTAAATGTTAAAAAAAACTCTGTTCTCAAAAACATTCATTCTTAAGTGATTCAGCACAAATAAATGCGTTTAGTTCCACTTAATATATATTCTTCATACTAATTATGATTATGTCACCAAGCTAATTTAACTAGATCGTTTAATCTATATGATCGCTTATACTTTGCAGTCATGTGAGGTGATGTTATAAATATAAGTGTTTAAGTTCCATAACACCTCATGTGATTATAAGTTTGAGTACTAAAATGTTCTGATTTATTTCCTTTTTTTTCTTTTCTCTTTTCTTAGAAAATATTTCTGTGGTTTTATTTGTTTTATCAAAATACGAGGGTAACTAATTTTAATGTGATATTTTGATTGATATTTTTTTCTAGGCTTTAAAAGGTTGAATGATTAGATGTCTTTTGTTCATGAATTTGTATGCTTTTACAAATTCAATTTATTTCGTTTGTTTTAATAATTGTATTCGCGAGTTTACAAAAAACATTTGCCAATAGAATTTTATATATGATACCCCTTACCACAGGTGGAAAAGAGTAGGTTTGCCATCCCATTTGTAATTTGTACTATGTCTATTTCGACCCCATAAAGTACATTCTGAATTCTTATGCATAACGAAGTCGATTGAGCGATGTCCGTCTCTCCGTCTAACCGCCTATCTATTGAAATCAACTTTGCCAAGGCACTAGATAAGCAAAGGAAAATATAAATACGGCAATTGATGAGACATAGTTATAAAAAATTTTGCTATTGAGACAGCAGTAAAAACACCACACCTGCCTCTTATTTTTTCCATGTCTTTTTTACTTTCGCTTGTATTCCTGCAGGTGGTTGTGTTTATGGTTAAAATTAATGATTAAGGTAAGAAAAATTGGTAAGCTTTTAACCTATGCGTTTTTTAAGCAGGGTCGACAACCCTAACACAACTTACAATTTTCGGGAAAAAAACATTTTTGAACAGGAAAACTTTTGAAACTATGTCGGAGAGAATGGTGGTCATATATTTTTTGTAGGCTATCTGGGGATGTTTTAAAACTGATTTCAAGCCGATTACAGACAGACGAATCGAGATCGCTTAATCGACTCTCCTATGAATAAGGATCAAGAACATATATACTTTATGGGATAAATAAATAAATATTATAAAAAAATACAAACGTAGTAAAGGGTACAATAAAATTAAAAATGAAATGGGAATCTTAAATCTAATTTTCGCGTAAATTATCTTAACTTTTTCAACAACAAATAATGTTGCCCATTAATGGGCTAAACATTATTTATTAATTCTCTTATTTCGTTTAATTTTTTATACCCTTCACCTCAAAAAGTAGAAATGTGGGTATAACTAAGTTTGTCATTCCGTTTGTAATTTCTACAATATCTATTTCCGACCCCATAAAGGTCTTATGCATAGCAAAATCGATTGAACCATGTCCGTCTGTCCGTCCGTGTTAGTGTTGAAATCAAGTTTGCCTTCGCAATACGCCAATCGATCAAACATAGTGTCGAAAGCGGTGCTATTGGAAATCAGCAAGATCGGTCCATGCCCTTAGACGCAGAGGGCAAAAAATCATGCCCACCCCTATCTTTTCCATATTATTTGGAACAATGATGTAAATCCAATAAAAAAAAACGAATGTTAGGGAGATAGAGAATTAAAAAAGTAGAACAAAACATCAAGTGAAAAAATGGGCGCTCGGCCATATTTTCCGAGTTACGGGCCTCTGAAATTTATTAATTTTTCAAAATATCAATATGAGTATCATTTAAAAGCTTTTGATAAGATCTTTAAGGAAATACTAAAAAATTTTAAAAATGCTTAACACATTAAGAGCCGATGACATTTTTATGTAAAATTATGTATATGTTGTACCAAATTTTTTTTTCTTATTTTTAATTCTTGTCAACCCAATATTTGCTTTTTTGATTGGAGTTACGTCACTAAGCTGGATTTACATAGATGGTGAAGGGTATATAAGATTTGGCATAGCCGAATATAGCACTTTTGCTTGTTTGTTATACGATCAACACTAGTTAACCGTTACTTTTTATGAAGTGTCGAATTTATTGTATGTAACTATAGTCTACCTTTTTGTATACTGAATGAAGCTTTCTGCATATTTTTAATTTTTTAGACGTGAGTTTGCATATTAAAATTATACTTTATCGAGTGCAAATGTAAGTAAATTGCATTCGAATTTTAAATGATAACATTTTTATTTGAAAAAAAAAGTTCTTAAAATACAATATGAATAAGTAAATATATTAGATTAAAAACATTTTTCCGAGTTGACAAAAAACATCAACTAAAATTAGAAACATATTAATAGTTTAGTGTTGTTTTTTTTTTAAATAAAAACACATTTAAAATAAATTTTTAAACCAAAGCAGATTTTTCCTCGTAGATATTTACTCTTTATTCAATTTTTCATACATATTTGATTTTCTATGGCAGGGGGCACTGTGAGTGAGTTAATTAGAAATTTGTATAAAGTACAACAATCCAACCGACTATGCGTACGGCGATACACGATGTGTATACTCTATAGAAATGGATACAGATACAAAGATACATAGAAAGGCAGAGCAATACTTTATCTAAATGAGTTTTTGATGAATATTTTCAAAAAGGTTTCATATGACATGTTAAATTTTCATTTTTCTTATTTTTTGTTGTTGCTGTTGTTGTTTTATAAATTGTTAATATTTATTCTTTAAGTATTAGAGAGTAAGTGTGACATTAGTTGTAAGAATTTATGTAGATTCAGTTGCAAAATCTTTTAAATTAAAATAATAATTAACTTTTTTAAAAGAGAATATTTTTTAATTTAAATTTTGTGTTTTCTAATCATACTATGTATTTTTCAACTTATTGTTTATGTTTTGAAACTAAATACTTAGTTTGATTAAAAACGAAAAAATTGCCTTTCTTAAGAATAAATCAAAATTTTAAACGATTTTTAAAATACTATTTTAATGCTTATTTTTCATTTGTAAAAAGCAAAATAAAAAAAATAATAAAAAATAATGATATTAACCCATTTTCCTATTTAAGTTTTGGTTAAATTTATACCATATATAACTTAATAAAAAAAAGCATATGAAATTAATTTAAAAGTATTTAAATATGAAACATGACTAATGAAACGAAACATTTGTTAGTTGGTTTTTACTGCAGCTGTTTGCTTACAGAGTTTTGTTCTTATCAAAATAGAACTGAGACTACGATACATATGTTTTTTTTTTTTCAAATTGAAAAATTAGTAATAATAGACAGTGTGAAGAAAAAACAAAAAAATTTAACCATAAATGGAAAAGACGAAATTCACATTATCTACAATCTCCATAGCTCAAGCAGCAAGACCTTATTATCATGTCTTTTTTTTTAATCAAAACTTATATAAATCGCTTATCCGAAGACAGAGGAAAACTTGGTTGTGGTAAATGACAGGAATCATATTATGTTCTCTATAACAAGATATGGTTGCGGTAAACAAATTTTAAATATCTTAAACATTATTTTGGTCACAACATAGTTTGACCGTAATTATTTTTGATAAAAAACTAATCGCAATCAAAGTTTTATAATTATAATTATTATTTTTAGTTTTTTCCCACGTACACAAACAGATTAAAAACAAGTAAGAGTGCTATATTCGGCTATGCCGAATCTTATATACTCTTCACCATCTATGTAAATCTAGTTTAGTGAAGTAAATCCAATCAAAAAAGCAAATATTGGTGGTGACAAAGAATTAAAAACTTAAAAAAAATTACAACATATAAATAATTTTACATAAAAATTACATCGGCTCTTAATGTGTTAAGCATTTTTTTTCCTTAAAGATCTCTTCAAAAAATGATGCCCATATTGATATTTTAAAAAAATGTGAAAATATCTCTTTAATTATGCTTCGGCTTTTTTTTATGGTCCTCAAATTTAATAAATTACAAAAAACCTTTTTTTGTTTTTTTATTAAATAATTTATTATCCAATATTTCGACCAACTTTGTTGGTCATCTTCAGGGAATTTTAAACTAAATGTTTACATATATGTATCAGTGTCGTCTGTTGTTTATTATTTAAGCTTATGTCACTTAAATAATAAACAACAGACGACACTGATACATATATGTAAACATTTAGTTTAAAATTCCCTGAAGATGACCAACAAAGTTGGTCGAAATATTGGATAATAAATTATTTAATAAAAAAACAAAAAAAGGTTTTTTGTAATTTATTAAATTTGAGGACCATAAAAAAGCCGAAGCATAATTAAAGAGATATTTACACACCAAGGTCTACGAAAAATTTTTACAACACAACCTAAAATGTGAAAATTTTAGAGCCCCGGAACTCTTAATTTATGGGCGAGCGCCCATTTTTAAACGTTTGTTTTCTTCTTACGTTTTTATTCTCTATTGCCTTATATATTTATTTTTTTAAATTGGAGTTACTTTATTGTTTCAAATGACAAGAAAATTGTTTTGCCTGCTGCCTCGAAGGCCGATCATGCAGATTTCCAATAGCAACTCTTTCGACACTATACCTGATCGATAGACATACTTCTTTTTTTGTGAAATCAAGTTTTCCTTAGAAATATATAACCTGAGTGACTAAACCAGTATGGTTACGTTTTTACACTTTGTGTGCGGAACCTCAAAGAGGAAAGCAAAATATCATATAATTTGACTACAACCATATAAATCAATCATAAAATGTTTTACTTCTAAACATATTTCTTTTTTCGATTGTTGAAATAAAGAATTATCAGTTTTAGAAAAGCAATCAGAACGTATTTATTACAAAAACAAAGCTAAAGCTAAGATGGTAAGTGCATTAACTGATAAACCTTGATGCCCTGCGTCAATTAACAATAATATGTATATATATATATATATATATATATATATATATACATATATATATATTTTAATTTTCTCTTTTAGTAATCTCTTAGATATCACACTATTAATTACAGCATCAATTCGCTCCAAATATACTTTACACTAAACATGACGTGCAATCTTAGAGTTATAAAAAATAAAGCTTTCTATCTGCTCTACTTAGTGTTGGCAATTTTTTAAGCTTTCTCGCCAAACGCAATTTTAAGTTCTTTTTATCGCCTAGAAGGATTTTTCATTGCCACGTTTGGCAACAAATTGCCATAACTGAAAACACTGGCTGCAGTTCAAATTTACGTTCATACGGATTTTAAACAAACTCCTCACTTAAGCAGTGCAAAACTAACTCATTAAACGTAGTTGTACTGGGACAAAAAATTAATAAAATAAAATAAATAAAATATACAAATAAAATAAAAATACATTTTATCATGTTTTCTTTTTTGTATTGTTTTTTGTTTTTGTTTTTTTAGTGCAAGACAAGTGTCGACGTAATGTCTTGAATCTTCGATCATGCGAAACTTTTTATTCAAAACGTGAGCTTTTTATTAATATTTTTATATTATATTTTATATTAAAAAAATAATATCGACATCCTAAAATCACTTCATATTTCAGTTTTTTTAGTACAATGAAACAAAGATCAATCTCGGAAGTTGCACCAGCAAAACAAGAAAGGTGTTGGAGTAATGGGCGGACTTTCCCAATAGCGGATAGAAAATCGTTACCAACAGCACTGACTTTAACTGGCTCCTACAGCATAGACTCAAAGTCGAAACTGAACGCGCGTAATAATGTATATCACAGGCAAAAGAGGAAACGTCTTAAGAACTAGAAAACTATCGAAGATATAAGAGAACCGTTGAAGATGTTAATGGGTATTAACGCTGGAACATCGGAACTATAGGTAAACCAGGGACACGTTATTCCAGGAGTCAACCAAGAAGGAACTGATTTGGTAACTACCAGTGTCTAACTATGCTCGTTTTTTATAGGTCTGAAAACGCTGCTGAAGGTAGCACATATGGCGATCACGGGATGCAGGATATTAGAAGGCGATGCCATAAAAGGCTTCGGTCTACAGCTGTACTGTTTATCCATTACATCTTAATACTGCGATGTTATCGATAATAATGCATAAGATGTTGCGGAGCAGTAAATGAGTTGCCTTAACTAGTGTCTTAAAACAAAATGTTCTGTGTGTTGTATATCAAAAATAATTATTACATAAAAAGGTTTTCAAAAATATATATTTAAGTCCGCTAAAAATTAGTAATAAAAAAATTCAGAGAAAAAGTTTAAAAATGAAGTATTTGTTTGATACTTCATTTTCTTTTAATAAAATTTAGCACTGATTAATTGGTTGTGTGATGAGCTAAACATCTAAAATATGTGGAGCAGCCTTGTAAGTCAAATCCCACAGGGGCTTAAGTATAAAAAAGAAACAATTGTTGTTGGGTAATCACGGCGAAAGAGATGTTTCAGAAATGAATAACCAAACAGAAGTTCAAAATTCCGAAGTCTTATCTACGAAAACCGGTGTAATATGCCGTTATTGCGCATGTATATTAGAACAGCAGATGATAAAAGTTTAGATAACTCTAAATAGTAAAACAAGAAAATCATAAAAGAAAAAAAAATTTGTTTAGTCACTGTAGATGAATTGGTAAAGCCGCCTAGATATTAGAATAGCAGATAAGATGGTTAAATCGCCTGTACAGAAAAACAAGAAGGTTGTGGTTCAAACCTTTACGGAGTCAGTAAGTCAGTGAGGAAACATAACAATAGTGTGTAGCAGTCATGGCTAAGTTGATTGAGAGACTTTTGCTGGTAAAACAGGATATCGTGAGTTCGAGTCTCGCTGAAGTCACAGCGTAGTGCCGGTTAAAGATGCATGTTTGCTTAGGTGATGTCGAGTAGTTCGAGTGTTATGACAATCTATGGATTGTCGTCGTGGATGGCTGCATGATTTTGATAAATCGCAGTTCAGTTGACAAAAGATCGTGGAAACAAATCTAGCTTAAGTCACAGAGTAAGAGAGAAAATGTAACTAAACTAATGTAATATATTTAGAATTTTAACAGTAAAAACGAAATTTTTGATGAAATGATAATATCTCGAACAAATATTGAATAGAAAATTAAAAAAAAAAATAAACAGTCAAAAAAGGTCATGTTAACATGCATGCTTAAAAAACCACTGGCAACACTAAAAATACCTAGGTCTCTGGGGTGATGCCAGAGTAAGCTATAAAAGCGGCGAAGCTAGAAGATACAATATGTTACAAGCCACTCGCTTTGAATTAACTTTGACCTCGTCAAAGTGATTGTATAAGAAAGAAATCAAATACCAAAGCGATAAATATGAGAGAAAATGATTAAAATCAAACAACAATCTAAAGTTAAAACATGCAATGATGTATAACAACTCTTTCTAAGAAAATCTTTAGTTATTTGGGTTTTCAAACTGTTAAATAAAAATTAGAACAACATTTAATGCAATCTTCTTTTTTAATAAAAAGAATATAACAAGTAAAAAAAAAACGGCAATACCAGATTGTTTCTCATTCTACTGTACAAGAACACGTTCCAAAATGTTGGTTTTTTATCGCATTAATGCTATTTTTATATTTTATCAACTATTTTTTCTTTGTGTTAAAATAAAAAGAAGAAAACCAAATAAATAAAAATCTAGAAAAAGTATTGTTTCAATGTTTCCTTTTTATTTGACACTATTTTTTGTTGATTTATTTCCTCTTGTTGATAAAATTTATTTTACAAATTAGAAATGACTTTTTCAATAGAATTGTAGAAAAGCTAGGCCAAAATTCGGAAAGAAAATGGTATAATTTTTCTTAAATTGTTTTTAATAAATTTAAATTAAAGTTTTAAAATTACAATAAAATTAAGACTCTTTGTAGTAAAAAAATATTATATACGAGGTCCGAACTATAAGGTCTTACATTTAAGAGCTATAAAATACGTGAATATTTTCTTATATATCAGTTTTCATATACATGTTTTTGAAGTATAATGTGCCACAATAAAATTTTTTTGATAGAAAGTGATTTAATATTTTCTATGGCAACGTCGTCACTAGGATATTAATTGCTTAATTTGGGGCTAAATGGATTATCAAGTTTATTATTTCACTTCCAAATCTGCAATCAAGGAGTCTTTTAACACAGCTTTAAGTTAATCACTACTAGAGCTTCTACGTCCTCACTCAATTTCAATTTATAACTCTCCACCAAAGAAGATTTATTGTTGTAAAATCGCTGGCTTTCCTGCTACCTTTACGTTACTATTTTTTATTTAAAAGTATTAAACCCGGGAAATGAACCTGTCGTTATTTAAAGATAAGTCTGAAACATAACATGGCTATAAAAGATTGGTTTGAATTTATATATGTATCATATTAGTTAAATTATATTACCTTTTATTAAATGTCTGATATTTTCAATAATATGAAAATTTTCAGACGCACTTTACAAAAGTAAAAACGAAGGTAAAAACTTATTATTGTTATATAAATTCTTAATAGTGTGTTCATACATGCACTTTTATTGAGTCAATATTCTGTGTTTCTTTATCGATAATTGGTGAAATACCACAACTTTTTATTTATTTTTCTTTTGGTTTATTAAATTATAAATCTTGAAAAAGAAAAATATTGAATATTTATTCTTTTTGCTGCAAAATCTGTGGTCCATAGAAAGAAAAGCGAATCGGTATCTAAAATCTCGATTTTAGATACCGGTACTGACGAAATAACTCACTAATGAAGATTGCTTTGGCAGCAGAGTTTATTTTTCTAATTTCGGACCAGTACTCAAGAGAATGTTTCTACATTGAAAGTGTGACTTACTGATCAGTTGACCACAAATGGAAAAGTTCTTAATGAAACGTGTGCTGTATGCAAAAACGTGCGTTTATCAGAAATGAGTTCCTTAATCTTATTGGTGCACATTTCACTGTAGTATCGATTAAACAGCAAAACACAATCTACATGGCTTTGATGTTCAAGAGAGTTGGATACACCACTGTCACCTATGGACCTCTTAGCCTTATCCTTCACGAGATGAATTAATCCAAAACAGATTTTAAAGCAGCGGCACATGAGAGTTGTATTCTATTTTTAGCCGGATGTAGGTGATATAAATAATAAGGTAGTCAGGGCGATAGAGAATTAAAAAAAAAGAAAAAAAATCAAGTAAAAAATTGGCGCTCTCCCATATTTTCCGAGTTACGGAGCTCTGAAATTTTTAAAAATTTTTTAAATATCAATATGGGTATCATTTTAAACCTTCTGAAGAGCCGATGTCATTTTTCTGTAAAATAATATAGGTATAAGCAGTACCACAAAATTTTTTTTGTTTTTTTGGTTTTAATTCTCTGTCACCCCAATATTTGCTATTTTGATTGGAGTTACTTCACTAAACTACATTTACATAGACGGTGAAGGGTATATAAGTTTCAGCATAGCCGAATATAGCACTCTTATTCTTCTTGCAAAATATTATTTTCAAAATATTTTGGAAATTACTTAGCTATTTGTCAAGAGCTCGACCGATTCATGAAAAATTTTACATGACCATAGCAGAGGAGTATTTGAGCTTAAGTTTCAAAGCTGGGTAAATCCACTTTCCAGGGATGGCGCTACGTGGTCCCGAAGTTGGGTACCTCGCAACTGTAACCCTTTTAAGTCTTGGTATATCTTAAATTTTTGTCTGATTTTTTAAAATTATACATAGTCTTAAAGACCTAGGCTATGAAGACAATACTGGCTTGCATTAAAGCGACAACTTATTGATCATACAAATATTTTATAGGATTCATTAACGATATTTTACTACAATTCGTTTAATTAATTAAAAAAAACATTCAAATAAGTTTCCAATGAAATGCAAAAACATTCTTTGCTTTGGCCTAAATATAATCAAGACCTAAAGAAAAGGGAAATTCCTATATTTTAAGATATTTTTTTATTATGTTTTTCATTCTACGTAAGAAGAAGTACTTGTATCTGTTTTAAGAAATATGTACATGTCTAACTTGACTTTTTATAAGAAAAACAAATAAAAACACAAAAGGCAAACATAAAATAAGGACAAGAAAAGAGATATTCAAACAAGAACACTTACCCTTCTAGGTTTGGATTCAACCATTTGTTCAACTTCAATACCGTCTGACATCTTGTTACAATTGGTTTCTTGTTGTTGTTGCTTTTTTTAAACTTAAATAAAGGCGATTTTAATTTTAGTTTTATACTCTTCTCAGTCACTCCCTACTTGTATTTTCTTTTTGCTGACTGATTCTAGTGCTGCAAAACGGACGATGTTGGTTGTAGATGAAGTTGAGATGCTGCACGTTTTGGTCGTACGTTTGTCGTTGATTCTTTATTGCTTTAAGAGTCCCGCTTTATTGTTACAATGCCGGTTTTATTCTTATTTTCTTATTTTTTTTTATTAATTTTATTTAGCACACACAGCCACAATGTGTGTTTATTTTTATTCAATAGGATAGAAGTGGGGAAAATAGCCGAAGTTGGGGAACGATATTTTTATTTTTTGCTTTAAATATTTCTTAAGTAGAAAATTTAATATTTTGTGTTATTTTCATATGGATGTGTGTATTTTTAATTTTATTTTAAATTAAATAAATACTCGAAAGTATGCAGATGGGGAGGCAGCAGAAGAACACTGAACTGTAAGCGAATAAAATAAATGAAATGAAACAATCAAAATGTTGGAAAAAAGATAAAGTAAATAATTTAAGCTAAGGAAGTATTTTTTCTTGAATAATGCTTATAAAACAAGAAAAAAATATTAGCCCACACACACACTCACGCACCGTTTTTTATATTTTTAAAATTTTAAAAAGCAACGGTTTTTCTAAAAGAAATTGGATTTGTAATTTTTTTCGTTTTTAAATTTACGCGTTTAGCACGTCTTGTTGATTCAAATACTTCACACGAATGAAACATCAAACTTGTGATTTAACTATAAACGGACTCCCAACAACTGAATAACTAAAATGCTTCAATACAACCAAGCAACCAGACCAGACAGTAACAACAATAACAACAACAACAGCAATATAAACTCAAACACAACCAAACAAATGAAGTCGCCGCAAAAATACAATAAACTCTGCACACAGATACTTACGAAACAAACACATGGTTTGCAAAGAGCTGCATATAACCCAGCAAACAACTCCATCTATGTAGTTTATTTTTTCAATACTCACCACATACTCTCACAAGAGAAAACTACAGTATTTGTATCAGTGTTGCCGCTTGGTAACATTTTTAAAATTTTTCGATACTTTTGATGGCTCCAAGTAACATGTTTAATTTTGTTATATTTTGCCAAAATTTTCTAATTTTTGACAACACAGCCACAAAACAAGAGTCTTACTCAGTTGAATTCAGATACAATAGCAGCGTTAATGGTGACTGAAAAATTAATAAAGACCTTCAAAACTATAAGTCGTTAAAGTTCAATAATAATATTTTAGTGTTAGAATCTAAATAAATATGTTCAATTTTATTTGAATTTTTTTAGATAAGGAGCATGGGCCTTTAATTTATTGTTTTTAAATTTACGTTTTTTTATTTTAGTTTTTTTATATGAATTTGTTGCCTTATTATTTTCCCTGAAATATACATAAACTTCCAATATATTCAAGAATAATTTTAAAATGTAACTGTTAACAAAAAAAAAAATTTAACTTTTGTGAAGGAAAAGCGTAACTTATGCTTGTCTTTCCCTGGCAGCACTGATTTGTATACTTTTAAACAAAAACCCACACACTCGCTAACTGACTCACTTCACACATTATTTTAATTTACGGCATTGCCTTTGTTGTTGTTATTGTTGAGATTAAAGTAAAGTTTATGTTTGTGTGTAATCATCTATTTTAAAATTAGTTATTAAAGGAACAGTTGCTGGGAGTTTCCAATTGGTTTTGTATTTTTTTTGCATCAGAAAGTATAATTTAAACTACCGGCTGTAAACTTTTTTTATTTAGGATTTTATGCGATGAATAAAGATGAAAATTGTGTTGCTGCAATGTTACTTGTCGTACGTTTATTCAAATACTACTCCTATAATTTTTTAACTAAAATATAATACTTAAACTCAGCCTCCAATAGCAATGTCAAGAATTTATAACGTTATAAAATTCCATTAATAATATTTTTCTTTTTCCATTTTAATTTTCCGCGGCGAATTGACAATTGACTAAAGCTTATACGTTAATATATAAAAAATTGATTTTCGGAGAAACAAGCTGCCAGCGACTGTATATACATAACAATATCACAAAATACTCGACTGGTTTGTACAAACACAATAATTTGTGATGTAAAGGAATTTATTATTTATTTCTTAATTTTAGTGAATTGAAAAATATTATTTTCATGGTTTTACTTTTTGTATTATGTTTAGGTTTTTAGGCGTTTTTGTAAGCGGATTTTGGGACGTCGGCTGGCACACGTGCATAACTATAAACATATAAAACAGCTGTTCAATCCAACCTTATGGGAAACACTTTATTTGATTATTGGTGACATGCCATAATAGCAAAGTCATAACTGTAACCACAGATACCAAAAAAATTTAAATTTTTTCCACAACCATATACGGTTAACTATTGAATTGAGGTATGAACTGTTTGTTTTTTTTTTGTTCTTATTTTTCACGTTCGCTTCATTGTATTGGTGAGTTATAATTTAAAATTTTCGTGACGCTTCTTTTTTATTAAACGGCAGCACAAGTAAGAGTTGCTTATGGCTATGGCACCACTATTCGCTGGCAGTAAATGTGATAACGATTATGGCGATGGTTACAGCTATGGCGTTATGGTATGGCACGTCTAATTTAACCTAGCAGTACCTTTAAATCCGAGAAATATGGACAAGGTAGTCTCTTTACTCTTGAGGAAATAGTGCCTCGCTAGAAAGTTCAAAAAACTTATTAGGTTATAATCGACGCACCTCAAGCTGATAACTACATTAGCTTTAGGCCATGGAAACTTCAGGTATTTGATGTCTTAAATTTAAAATCGAAAAGAATTACACTTGCATGCAGACCTTAGCCTCAGACAAATGTGAAATATCATGAAGATCTATGTGATAAGAAAGATGGTCGGCAGTTAGCAGTCGACCGTTTTAAATCATTACAATCGAGAGTAAAGGCTAGTGCAAGCAGAGACTGAGTGAAATAAGGAGTAAAAAGTGTTACGCTTGCTCAGCGTAGCCGTTTAACTCATTAATACAAAAAGTTAAAGATTAATTTTATTTGTTTATGTTTTTGCAAATAACAGTGTGTTAAATGTGTGTGGTGTGTCGGCAATAGTTTACATTGTATTTTATCTTACTAAAACAAAATAACTAAATAGAGACAAAGTGAATAAAGCCCATGAAAGCAAGTTGTATTGTTGCATTAAAGCCCCTATTTTTTGGTGTTCAACCCAGTATTTTGTCTGACATTGTAGTTTTATTTGTTTTTTAATTGTTGTTATTGCTTTTGAAAGTCTACATGTGTTGTTATTGCGTTTTCTCTTTCATTTCTTTGCAGTAGTGACTGGTTGTGATAAAAGTTCCTTTTGGTTATTGTTGTTGTGGTCGATTGTTTCTCCCAATATTTTTTGGGTGTATTTCTGAGTCTGGGACCGTGTGTGTATATGCATATGCGTTTGTTTTTGTATGCATGTAGTTTTTTTTTATTTAATATCAGATATTGCTATTATTCCGACTGAGTTTAAATTTAATATTAAATACTCAGTTTAAATTTATAAATTAAGTAATTTTTGTTTTTCTGTTTCGTTTTAATATTTGTTACTTTGATAACATTGTGATGTACATATGAATAATTATCACTGTTGTTAGTTTATAAGTTTTTAGATAAGATTTCCATTGTGGTGGCACATTATTTGATTTAAGAGCAAATGATTACGAATGAAACTGACTTTTTAACAGCTGTTCCTTGCAAACTAAAAATATATGAAATAATGGGTCCAGATTTTCTTAGCAAGGCTTGAGAGTATTATTGAAAATCTTTGTTTTTTGTTTTTGTTTAAACTAAAATATGTTTATAAACTCTACATCAAATGCTTAATCCCATTTTGAATTTTTGTAATTTTTAACCGACTTCAAAAAAAGTAGTACTCGTAGAATATCAATTCGACTGAATGTTGCTTTTTTATGTTTATGCCTACAGAACTCAGTCATTGCTGAACCGATTTTGAAAATTTTTGGTAATATGATATATTATGATTTGTCACGTTTTAAACTCAGCTCATAATCTTAAAAATTAAAGGGTGTCCCTATACAACATACATATTTTTTACATGACTGCGTATTACTATAGCTTCCAATAAAAAAAGTTGAACAAAAATAAATCCAAAAATTAAAGGGCGCCCCATAAATGATGTAAATTTACTTATATGAGCCTATCTTTAAAACCGGTACAGACAAACGCTTGCAAATGGGACAGAATGTCACTTGGTATGGCCGTTAAAGTAACAAGTAATAATAATATACAATTATAAATAAAAGGGTGCTCCAATAGTTTATTTTATTTCATGTATGCGACTATACTTTTAAACAGTCGTAGACAGACGATTGAAATTTAAAAAGAACCTGTATTACTAACTCCGCTCTAACAACATGTATAAAATTTGGTTTTGGAAGCTAAAGGGTGTGCCAATAGTTGCTGTAATATCAAGTATGTGGCCGAACTTTTGAACCATTATGGACAGAACGCTTAAGCTTTAAAGGGACCTGTATTTCTAAGCCCGCTATATCAACTAGTTAATAATTTAAATTTAGGGTATCCTAAAATTTATGAAGATTTACTTATAAGGGCCTATCTTTTAAACCGTTGTAGACAAACGCTTGTAAATTGGACAAAATGTTATAGTAACAAGTATTAATATTTAAAATTATAAATTTAAGGGTGCCCCAATAGTTCATTTAATTTGATGTATATGGCCATTATTTAAAACAGTTGTAGAAAGACCATTGAAACTTACGAAGAACCTGCATTACTAACTACGCTATAAAAACAAATATAAACAGGCATGTCACAGAACTCAATTCCGATCGAAAGTGGTTTCAATTCCGCAAATTGGTTCTTTAGAAAACGAAAAACGAAAAATTTTTTCGGAATGAAACCACTTTTGAATTTCAAAGTGGAATTTAATTTCTTTAAAATTTTGTTACTTGCAGTTTTCAAATTGACCTTATTTAAATTCGCTTTGTTATTTACTTTGGTGTGCGCAAAATTGCCACATTTAAATAAAAAGATGAAGATTAAGCACTTTTTAGAAACAAGCAAAATCGATCGGAATCTGAAGAAGCTAAAACAAAATCGATGGGAATGGTTAATACGGAATTGAAACCATTCCGATCGGAATTTGTGACATGGCTGAAAGTTTGGATTTGGAAATATACGAGTGTCCCAATATTTGATATAATTTAGTGTATGTGGCTGAACTTTCAAACCGTTATAGACAGGCTGCTGAAATTTACAAGGGACCTGTTTTGCTAAGTCCGCTATAACAAGAAGCTTATAATTTGAATTTAGAAACTCTTCTCTTTCAGCACAAAAGTCAGAACGTATTGTAAGTACTTCAAAAGTAAAAAAAGCTATTGTCAGCTGAGATATAAAAAGTGAAGAAAAAACCACTGCTAAATAATTTGCGATAAGTAAATCTATTACAATTTGCTAGAGACCATATGACATGGATCACTCAAGTAAAAGTTAGTATCAATACGAGTAATTCGTGTTCTGTGGTTTTTACTGGCAAAACATAATTTGGATTTCTTAGATGGCATCAGTAATTATTTTCACGGTAAAAGATTACAGCAGCTATTCTTTTATTCGCCATCACACCAGAGGAGTGTAATTATAGTTCGGAGTTGTATTACTATTACGTCACAAATGATTTCTTTTACAATCAGCTTTCCCAAATGTAAATAATACATATTTGTGGACCGATTTATGGATTTTGTAACAAGAAAGTAAGGAAGGTAACGGTCTTTCAACTAATCATAGGGCTAGTTCTTGAGTTATATGGGACGTTCCTAGTTCTATCACTGAATATGAAAATGAAAAAAGTGGCAGGCTCTTTAATATTATTTATCCACTCTGTTACTGATTTTAAAAATAACGCTTTTAAACCAGCTACTGGATGGGTCCTCTTTTAACCGGTCAAAACTTATGACCTTTTATACCACTTCATCTCCCCTGTCCCATACAAGAACGTTTACAGTAATTGTCATATCATGGAGTGCCTTTCATGTATGAATTTGTTTCATGACTTTTATTTTAATATAAAAAATTAAACAAATCAAAAAATTATTATTTTATTTACTCTTATAAAACAAAAATTTTGGTAACGAAAGCCAATTTTGGTTTAATTATATACAAGTTTCTATATGCGAGAGAGAGTAAACTGTCGTATGGTCGTCAGATTTGGCAACTCCGATTTTATTTGAAATAAGTGTTACAAGAAAAACCAAATCATCCAATTTTATAACGAGAATTATGTTTTAATTAGTTTTAAAGCACAAGGTCTTTTTATTTTTTATTTTTTAAATTTTCGCTACTCCTTTGTGTAGCATTATCAGGAATATAGCCTGTAGCTAATGGTTGTTTTTGCAATATCTTTTATGGTGCTAAGGCTCACTTTTGTTCAAAACTGCATATACAGAAATAAATTTGTTTCACTTAGAATGAGAATTATCCAGCCACCAGCCATCCAGCAAAAAAAATATGGAGGAGTTTAAAAACAAGGGTGGTTTCATTGCTTCTCGTGCACTTATTTTCTACAATGCATTTTGAATAAGTTCGCTCATTCTAGTTAATTTATAATTTTTGAACTCATGAAAAACTCATGAAAATTCATGAAAGTTCTGTTAGTAAAAACTGGTTTTCAAACTAAATAATATAAAATAAGATGTATTAACCGTGCCAGTAAAAATTTAGTTCCATTTTTTTACAACAAAATAAATATAAATGAAAACTATTCAAGCTATGTAATGATATTTACGGATCGCTTACATTTATTTTAAGAAATCATAAAAATTCATTCTACGTAGAACGCATGAATTACCTACTTTTTTTGCTGGATACATGCAGAAAAAGTCATATTTTGATGGGCAGCATTATAGAGCGTTATTGTTAACGACCAGAGGTGAAGAGCTATGACTGCTAATTATATGAGGTTCTTGAATGTTTAATGCTTTACATCGCTAACGGTCATGTTATATAAAATTTTGGTATTATTTTGTCTGCGGTTACTTGAAGACATCGATTCCTGCAAATGTAATTATTCCAAAGGAAAGAGACAACTTCATCTAAATCGCACGAATTAGAATAAATTTTAATCTCAGAATATTATTTGTTGACCCTTAGCCTTTCTAAATATAAGTGGTGATATTAAATAATGGCTATGAAATAAAATAATATTGTATGAATTGATTAAAAATATGCCGAATAGCTGTAAGTAATTTGCTTAGTAACAAAATTATTAAATTGGATACCATGCCTTGATACGAGTATTAAAGAATACCGAATAGTAATGTTGGCTTTTTAAAAGTTTACAAAGTTTAGTCGTTCCCTTATACATATATCACTTGCCGAAGGTATTGAAAATATAAATTTAGTGTGCAGGCAATGCGTTTTGTCGTGGAAAACTTTGAGTATGAAGAAATCTCAGAAATGGCGCTGATCTGCCAGTCACATTGCTGAGTGGTTTCAATAAGACGGCTATAAATGCTACGCACGTAACGAAAAGCTCAAAGTTGTTAAGAAGAAATTCGGCATCTGGGTCATCTGATTGTTCAATCGGCCGCCGCACAGTGGGTGATTTGGTAAAAAATTGAAATAATTTTTATAGTTTCTTAACGGATAGTCCGATTGTAGATTAGGTGCAGTTACAAAATGCTTTAATTTGAGTTCTAAAAAAGATGTATATACAAAACTTTTTGCAAAAACGGGATAAAATATTTTTAAATTTTGTGGAAATTAATTTATATTTAATGCAGTAAAATATTTCATTATCGTTATGTAATAAAATTTGCAGTTTTTTTGAAATTTATACTTAAATGAGTAAATCCCACAATTCCCAGAAAAGTTTTAAAAATTGCCAAAATGGGATTTTTTATTTTCTTATGTATTTACTACAAAACGTGCTTAGAGAGAAATTCCAATTGCACGGTAAGAAGGGACATATTGGAGCATTTTAACTAGGTCCTAGTCTTTTTATTTCATTTAATCCAGAGAGAAAGTCTCGCTTAAAATTGGTTTTTCACAAAAAAAAATGGTGTTTCATATTTTTTTACATAATATTTTGTATAAAAACAGCTTTCAAAGCAATATGAATATTTTATACTTTTGATTATAATTTTTTGAATAACTAAAAAAAAGCAACATTTTCGCTGGAAAAGTAAAAACACGAAATTTTAAAATTTTTTACTTATTTTCCTATAACTTTTTACCTAGAAATGATTTTTTAACAAATTTAGAAACAACAAATACTAGAAAATAAATTTGAGAAAAATCGGAAAGAAGTTGTTTCCTCTACAAGCTAAAAGCTAGACAAAGGTAGCAAATAAATTAACCTTAAAAGCCGAACTGTAAAATGTAATGCATATGGTCAGAATTTAAAAGTCTAAAATCCGTGGAGAAATAAGAATTTGTCTTAATTTTTGATTTACCCAAGAAGTGATAATTCAAAACAACCCGGCGCCGGCTTCCTAAAATCGGACCATCCATTTCGAAATTACAGAATTATTTCCATAATTTTAATCAAGTCCCCACTGTAGGTTATTTTAATTTAGGCGGAGTCAAGTACTTATGATTGAAAAAATAGTCCCAGCTGTATATCAGGATTGGAGAGTTTTGCGTCTAAATATCATATTGGCATATTAGCCACACTTTTAATTTAAACATTTTACTATTTTATTAATTCTTAACACATGCAATTTTTGTTTTCTTATCACTACGCTTAACAGTCGCTAGAATGTTAAAAATATGATCGGTTTGAATTCGGTGGAGACCATAAAACTTTAGTATTTTTCATTTTTATAATTTTTGACACTCCAAACTTCTTTGTTTTAGCCAATCTAGGGTATTTAAATAAAGGTGCTGCGCACTTATAAAAAAAAGGTGTTTCATGTTTCAATAATGAACATGGACAACTTTAAACAAAGAACTAGAAATAAATTTGATAAGAAAAATAATGTTATTTTAACTGTGATTAATAGTTGTTTGTAGTTTCAAGAAATAAAGTATTTGTTGAAAATTATCAAATCTCTTTATTATGTTATGCAGTTAAATTATAAATTTTATAACGCCCTTAATTGTAATCATTAGATTTCTCTCTTTGTACATCTGAAATATAAGTAAAGTTTTTTCTTTTCACAAATTGGGAGCCAAAGTGTTTTTGCCTCTGAAAACGTTATCTGAAAAAAATTTATACGATCTTTTTAAAAATACTCATTTGTTTTTTTTTTTTTTTTGCTTCCGCTGTAAAAGTAATACAAGATAGGAAGTTAATAGTTAAAAGAACCTTTATTTTGAAAAAAAACAAAAGTTTTAAATCCTAATTCTGCTTTTGCCTCTATGAAAAGAAAACCAGAATCGCATTTGTGATCTTTAGCACAAAATTAACGATTCAAAGAGGCTTTGCTTAGTAGCGGAGTTCACAGTCCATATTAAACTTAAAATCCTTTTAACTCTTCTATGATTTAAAACCTCTAAGTCTGAGCGACTTTTTCTTATGTATTGTAAAGAAACTGTCTTATTGATTCAATGGAGTTCTCATTTAATCAATTTGGCTTTTGATATAGCCATATATACAAAATTTGGGAAAAATCCACTAATGAGCTAATTGAGCAGTAGTGAAATGGCCATATGGATATGCTTTCCCCACAGTAATACATTTAATTTGTAGTTTAAATAAAAAATATTTCATGAGAATATCATGAAATATTTATATTTAAAGGAATAAAGCACGAACAAAGTAAATTAAAATATAAAAAAGATTCCGAATAATAAATATATACTAATTTTTTTTTAGTATAAAAAATTAAATAAATAAATTATATTTGTTATCGAGCGGTTTTTAGATAAAAAGTGTGACGAGGTTTTTTAGATTTCATTTGTTAGGTTTTCACCGTCTTATCTTTCTATTAAAAAAAATACTTGTACAGAACAAAGAATTCGTAATGAAAGTAAAATGTGCAGTTGTTTAGTACTTATTCATATGTATTACAAATGAATTTTAATTTTTTTTTTTAATTGTTATTGTCATTTCTATAGGATAATTTATAAATGATTATTTTGACACAGTACTCGTACATACTTTGAGGAATTTTAAAAGTGCTAAAGTACAAGCGTTTGCGTAAATATTCACAAACTACTTGTCAAACTCGGACGAGTTAAATAAAATCCACGGGTAAGGTTCAATATTTTAAATTCTGTATAAGATTCTTAATGGGAAAGCTATCAGCGAGACCAAGAGAAAATGAAATTTTGATTCTGATTTAGCAGCTTCTTTTGAACTTTTGAGCAAAAATCGTGGAGAATAATCTCGCCTTCACTGCACACTGGAATTGAACCAATATTTTGACCAATTTTATTTGGTATTTTTTAAGCCCCTTCCAGGTTTTCTTGAAGAATTTATTTAATTTATCGAACTAGAAATAATTGTTCATATTTTAGATCTGCCCAGTTAGTGCTGGGCAAAAAAATATAATAATAGTAAAATATTTTTCTCCAAAAATGACAGGATTAAGCGGGCTTGGATATGTTGTAAACTTCGTAATATTTAACATTAAAATCTTTGTAGTTGTTCCAGTTGTGAAAATTCGTTTATTTTGGCGCCTTTGATTTTATTTTAAGTTTGTTTCACGCTTTCCTACCGAATCAGTTGTCGAGAGATTGCACGTAAAGTAAAAATCGCGAAGCAGGTGGGTGTAAGAATAGAAAATGTAACCGCCTTAGCGGCCAGATGCAGATTTTAACTAACATTATTTGGCGAGACCTTGGCAGCATCGAATTTATCTGAGCTGTTGTCACAGAAAACCGATGCAACATGGTAAATGATAATATAATAAAATGCAATATTCAAAACCCGAAAACATTATTCAAAACAAAGTAACTCATTTCTGCTGAAGCAATAAAAAATCGTCAACGTTGAACATTTTCAAGAATTATATAGACTTTAATTGATTATTATGTTGTAAATAATTTTATTATGGCAATTTTGTTTGATTAACAGTTATATTATAGAATTCATTTGTTGTTATTATAATATAACAATTGTTATTTGCACCATGGCGTAATAATACTAGGTGGTCGCGATGGCGAATTCATTAATTTCACCTTAAATACTAAATGTCAAACTCCATATATAAAAAATATATATAACTTTTTTATATGGTGTTTGAAATTTAGCGTTTACGTCGAAAGTCAATTAATTCGCCATCAAGACCAACTGTATTGTTTCACCATGATATGCACTTTAAAAATAATCATGACAATAGCATGATAATGGGACAAAATAAGAAAAAGAAAATAACTATCCTAAAAATCCGTTGAACTCTTTATATAATTTACATGCAAACGTAAATCGGTGCGCAAAGCCTTGCCTATCTGTCATCTCATGCTCATACAAAATGTATGAAGCAAACCTAGATAGCGGGGCACTAGCTCCTAGCAAGTGAAAAATTCGATATTGACTTTTCCTTGTTAAGTGAAGTTTTTGCTTCTTTCTTTGTTTTCTTTCTTCTTTCTTTGTTTTTATTTATAAATTTATCATTCCGTTTGCAATGGCTGCAATATTCATTTCCGACCACAAAAAATATATACACGATTGATCTTTGTACATAGGGGAATTCATTTTGCGAATGTTTTCCCGTCTGTTATCGAGTTAAAATCAGTTTTGCTACGTCCCCAAATGAGCTACAGAAAATTTATGACCACCATTTGCTCAGACTTAGTTTTGATAGAAGTGCAATTAAAATTTAGCAACATCGGTGGAGATATGTTAAAAAAGGCGAGCGAATCTATTTTCCTGACATTTTTCATATTTAAATGTGCTTTTTTATTTTTAATTTTTGTTTTTTGCTTTGTTATATCGAAAATCGAAATTTAAAAACAAAAACTATAAATTACATTTCACCGAAAATATTAAACGTTGCTAACAACTTGTTTTCTTCTCTTAAACAGTTGCGTTCAGTGTAAACCCAAAGTTTTTGTTACTGCTTTATCTTTTTGCTTTATTTCTTTAACCTGAAAAAATTTATGTGTTTATTTGCAGGCTAAAAAATAGAAAAAAAAACATTGACTTTATCTACGAAATAAAATTGCAAACTTTTATAGATAACGCAAAAGCTATTTAATGTTGTTCGCTTAGAATTTCTTTCAAAATTAATTAAGTTAATATGAATAAACAATACGAATACCAACAAAGTTTAAAATTAATAAAAACACAATTATTTTAACGTTTTCTTACCAACAAACTCCCTTCAAAGAATTGAAGTTTTCAAAAGCTTTTGTTAATTAATTTTTTTCGTGGCATTAAGATTAATAATTAAAAATATCAAGCAAAATACAATCAATTTATGAATAAGTGCTTTATTTCAGAACTTAAGTTTATTTTAAAGTTTAAACCGTCTCAAAAATTTTAATTAACATTTTTATTCATGTATATTTTTATAACATTTATACATTTCATTAATAAATATAAATATCGACATTATTTAGAGTGTCTTATCTTTTAAATAATAAATTAAAATTAAAAATTGCCATATGGGTAATTCCATGACATCGTTCGTTACTACAGAGTGGAATAAATCTTGTAAATATAAAAGTAGAAAAAAAATAATAAGGAGGTTGTGTTCCATTCAGAGGGTACTATTTAAGACAAGTAAAAGTGCTGTATTCGGCTATGCCGAATCTATATACCCTTCACCATCTATGTAAATCTAATTTATTTATTTTTATTTATTATTTTTTATATATATATTTACATCAGAATGCCATCGGCTCTTAATGGGTTAATTAGTTTTAATAAATTTTAGCATTTCCTTAAAGACCTTTTTAAAAGCTTTAAATTGATACCCATATTGATATACAAAAAAATTGAGAATTTCAGAACCGCGTGACTCGGAAAATATGGGCGAGCGCCAATTTTTTCACTTAATGTTTTTTTTTCTAATTTTTTAGTTCTCTGTCGTCCCATATATTTGTTTTTTTTATTGGAATTACTTTATTGTTCCAAATGTATGGAAAAATTAAAGGCAGGCCCGTGGTTTGCCCGTTGCTTTGAAAGATACGGACCGATTTTGCTGATCTTCAATAGCAACTCTTTCGAAACTATGTCTGAGCGATTGGAGTATCTAAATTTTATCTAGCTCATCTACTGCTATCCACAAGGTCTTAGAATATATACACTTTATCGGGTCGCAAATGAATAGGGAATGATTAACTTGGATATTACATTTTTCTACTTTTTGAGGTTAAGGGTATAAAAGGAAACTAAACGTATTCCAGTAGTACGTCGCTAGGCGCACAGCGTCAAAGCGAAGTTAGAAAGCAAATGCAAAAGGCTCTAGAAAATTTCTTGTGGTCATTAGCCATAGCGTCAATAAGACGATGACCAGTAGATGGGTTACCGACACATCACATTTTTGTAGCATGTGCAGGGATGAGGAGAATTTATAGACGATTATTGATTTAATTGAATTTATAGACGATACCAGCACATTGCTGCAGCGAATTAAAATTGATTACAGGTAGGGAATCACAATCTTTTAGGTATCTAATTGAAGCTGCCATTTTGTCAGCACAATCCTTCCAAACAAACTTAACTCAAACAGGTACTAAACAAAATTTGATGAAGGTGGCACATTTTTTTTTTAGAAAATTATAATATTTAACTATAGCTACTTGAGAATATTACCCTATGTGTAAATAGTATAAATACCGATTTGAACAAAATTAACAGCTGGGCAATATCCAACGGTTTACAGATCAACCCAGCGAAGTCAAAATGTATTTTCTTTTCTAAATCTAGTAGAACCTTTGACAATTTTCAAATAAAAATTAATGATAATGCTATTGAGCGTGTAATTTCAGCGACTATTTTAGGCATCATTTTTGATGATAGACTCACCTGGACAGATCATACAAATGCTGTCGTTGGAAGAGTTTATGGCAAGCTCCGTACTTTGTGGGTAATAAAAGACTCAACGCCATTTGCCATACGTATGCTTCTGGCAAAATCATATTTGATCCCAACACTTTTATAAGGGTGCGAAATCTACGCTAATTGTGACTGTATGGACCTACGTAATCTTAAACTTGTATACGATAATGTTGCACGTATAAGGGTTGACGTGATCATACTTCCTCCTATTCAAACATAATTTTTAAAATGACATTTGCGGATCTTCTAAAATACAGATGTCTCACTTTTCTGCACAAAATCATAATATCACAACAACCGCTTTATTTATATGAACGTAATATTTTTGCTAGGTCTCAACGTGGTAGGAACATCATTCAACAGAAATACAAAAGTTTATTATCTCAAAGACAGTTTCTGATTAACACAACCAGTCTTTGGAACTCCTTACCAAATAATATGCAGAAAATAGGCAACGCTACTTTATTTAAAAAGGAGTTAGCTAAGTTACTAATGTCAATTTCTTAAATTTGTTTTCTTTGTTTTCGCTAAATATATTCATACTGATGGTTTTATACAGTCTTATGTTATTTTTGAAACTTTTTCTCACAAGATTTAAGTCTATTTAATTATATTTTATTTATTACTGACTAAAAATTTTATATTTATTTTAATATCATTATATGTATATTTGCTTGATCACTAGCACTGTCACTTATAAGATGTATTAGTCTTGTTGTGCTAGATATGAATGTAATAATAATAATAAATAAAAAAATAAAAGTTAATAAATCAAAAAATACAAAACTTTCATGTATATTTTTTTTTGTGTTTAATGGAGCAGTAAGATAGAGTAGCTTAAAAACTAGCCCTCCGGGGTGTTAAATAGAGTAGCTATGTGAAGTAGTTTTAAAGCAAACCCTTTGGTGTGTTCCATCGTGTAGTGACATAGAGTAGTTTTGAAACTACTCCCATGTATTGCAAAGCTGGGTTATATGGTCCAGCCCTAGGACATTTTAATGTTAAATGGATCATGTTTTCTCTATACACCTGGGTTATCTTTGGACTACTCCTAGTTTCTTATGGAATATAATTTACATGCGTGTATGGACCATTTTACCTGCTGTTAGACCTTCATGATTCGAAGCCTTTAGAAACAAAGATTAATTTTTTTGGGATATTCGCATCGAGTTATTCCAATATTGCAAAATGTTATGCTAGTTTGTGCATATTCTTAAAATAATGTATTAACAAAATTTGTAGCTTATGCATTATTATGTTATGCTAAAATTATATGTTTTAATTTTCCATTTGTGCCAAAAGCCATTTTTCCATTTCTATGTCGTCTATCAAACCACCTGTCCACGAAATAATTTGTTTGTAGTTGTCTTTGTGCATGTCCATTATAACCTGGGCATTTTCTTTGCCTTTTCGCAAATGGTCAAGTACCATTTGTCCACGTGTATGTGTGCCGGTCAATTCTACTGTGGCATGATACAAACGTTGCTTTGCAATGGCCAATTTTTTAAAACAATAAGCCGCTACTAGTAGGGCATCACAAACGATCCATTTAATGAAACCTTTTGGCAAATAGACAGCACATTCTACGGTGTTCATTAGTTGCATAGCTTTCGTCTCCACTTTACCCAGTTCATTTATGCGCCAATCCTGTTAGGATGAGTAGAATTAGAAACTCAATTTGTGACGAAGCTAAGACCATAGTATTTAATAACAATACCATTTCCAGGTTCATGTTGCCGTCTATACAAGTTTCCCAGGGTAAAACTGTAATGACATGTTCTTTGACCCTTTCGAAAACGATATGAGCAGCTTCCGGATCCATCATAAAATTAAATTCTGCACATTTGGTTATATTGCCTTTTCCTAAAAAAAAAGAAATATAGTTACTCGTAGTAGTATCCATGAAACCGATAAAACGTTTTGGTTTCACTTTTCTTACCTCTATAATTGCCACCCATGATATAAATATTACGGATTTTACTTAAAAAATCCTCCCCATACATATTAATGCACATTGCGAAATTTGTTAATGGACCCACCAAAAGAAAATCAATCATTCCGGGATGCTGCAAAAAGGTGTAAACAGCATAAATAATATTACTTATACTTTTCTAGAACAAAATAAAGACAAACTTACTTTGCAAACTAAAGAGTACATTGTATTAACAGCATGTTCGGTTTGAGGTCGGGTGGTAGTTATTTGAGGTAAATCGGAAATGTCGCCAAAACCATTTACACCGTAAAAATACCTTAAACGTTCCCATGAACGGGGTAAAATGGAACTATCGCATCCTTTATAAACGGGAATCTTTAATGTGAATAAATAAGAATTATTTATTATTACTTATTTAGCAGCCGGTATGCTTCGCTACCATCAACGTAGAAAATAATAAATATGTCAAAGTATTGCTAATTTTTTGTTGTCCGTTAAACATGTTGAATTGTGTGTGTGTGTGTGGAGTAAGCATTGCTGGGTAGTTTTTTACTTCCTCCACTAACAAGTGTGGTGTACGTTAACAGAATAAAAGGAGAAGTTTACGAATAGATGTTGATAGTCTGCAATAGTGGCTGCGTGTGTATTAAACACATGAGTCATAAGTTTAAATCCCAGCAGAGCCTTTGAGTATAAAGAAAAACAAGAAAGAGTGATATATTCGTCTATGCCGAATCTTAGATACCCTTCACCATTAATGTAAATCTAGTTTAGTGAAGTAACTCTTATCAAAAAGACTTATGTTGCGATGACAGAAAATTAAAAAATTAGCAAAGAACTAAACTTTATATAATTTTACATAAAAATGTCATCGGCTCTTAATTGGTTAAGCATTTTTTTTAATTTAGTATATCCTAAAAGATCTATTTAAAAGCTTTTAAATGATAACCATATTGATATTTTAAAAAATCTGAAAAGTTCAGAGGCCCGTAACTCGGAAAATATGTTATTTTTTTGGTTGGAGTTACTTCATTGTTTTAAATGATATGGAAAAATTAGAGGTAGGCGCGGTGTTTTGCGCGCTTCCCCGAAGGACATGGACCGATCTTGCTGGTTTCCAATGGCACCTATTTCGAGACTATGTCTGTCGATTGCAGTATTTAAATTTTCTCTAGCGGATATAGTGCCTTTGCAAACTTGATTTCAACACTAATGTGTGTATAATGTCACGTTGGATTTTTTGACAATCACCACAATCCTTGTATTATAGTAAGAAAAGGGCTTTAAAGGTCATATGTGTTTAAATTATATTTTGCTAACAAACATAAAAACAACAACACTTAAGGTTAATGCAACAGTATTTCTTTATTTTTTTTTTATTTTATAAGTAGTCGCATTTAATTTTTACAATAAACTTTTAGTAGAAAAAAATTATATTTTCTAATAATAATAACTTGTGAAAAATACGCAAGATAAGTACTTTAAACCTTTTACGACCGGAACCAAACTATAAAAATATTGGCCCATATTCATAGTTAAAATAAAGTATACTTTAAGGGAACTAAAGTCGGTTTTATTTTAGAGTCGACTCTAATTCATTCATAGACAATTTAAAATATACTTTTGGCGAGAAAGTCAACTCTAAATTTAAAACTACCGAAAGCTGTTTTTAACTCATTTTTCCAAAATTATTTTATTTGGTTTAAGAACACAATACTCTTTATCTGATTTTTATACCAAAGTGAACAAAATAAAAACAAGGTTACTTGTTTCTAATGTTTGTTTAGAAATTGTATAAAAACATTTATCAAATTACAGTTGAAACCCGGTGGTAGGTGGCTAAACTTAAAGTATACTTTATTCTTGATTATGAAAGCAAAAAAGATAATAAGAGCCTTTTATTTTAGAGTATACTTTAACAAGAGTCGACTTCCAGGGAAAATAGCATAAACGCTAAAAAATCACCAAATTTATATAAAAACGTTTCTTTAAGAGATGCAGATGTGTATTATTTCAATAAGCAGTGCAGTACTTACATCTAATCTGTCGACGCTGTCCAGCACTCTTAAAGCATTTTCGGCACAATTATCAACATCTGTATTACCATGCACGCAGGTTATTGCCAATATTTTATATGGACTAAGTTCCATGCCCATTTTAACATTGTGTGAAAGTTTACGAAGCAATTGCTCACACTTGATGAGCACAAGAAGACCCCAGGCATCATCAATGCCAGTGTCACAGTCATAAATTACAAAACCGCCAGCAGTCGCCATTGATTCTTTTAACAAGTTTTGGTGTTAATTTTTTATCTTAGCTGTTTTTTTATTTCTTTCACAACTGCTATGCTTTTGATAACGAAAAGATAATTTAAACACCTGAATATTTTTTATTTTTTTAATTAAATTTAATAACAAACATTTTATATTGAATAAGTCAGTAAAATTAGTTCAGGATATGTAAAAATTGTTAAAAAGACGTACCAAATTAAAATAATTTAATCTTCCTTTTATTAACTAAAATACGATACGATTATTCTACTAGTTCTTAGCAACTAAATTATTTTCTACCAAGCTGCTTAACATGTAACTACTTTGAAATTTAATATTCAATTCAGGAATGGAAAACGATATTTTAAAAATGCATCCACAGGCTTCTCAAATCGTGTTTTTTAGACTCAAATTGTACTAAAGGCATTTTTAATCAAATAACATTTTTATTCACTTTATTTAAAAGATAAATAAGTTATATATTTCTAAATTAATTAAAAAATATAATCAAGTTTGATTTAATTTTAGGTGCAAAAACCATTGATTTATAATAGGTGTTATAATGAAAAGAAATATATTTAATAATAAAACTAAAAATTTATTATGATTTGGTACTTGTTTAAACTTGAAGTTCTTGGGGCCAAGCTCAAAATTTATTTTATTAGATAAAATCCTTTTAATTCAAAACATAAAAAACAAATTGCTAAGGTCAAAAAAAATTAAAATGTGAACATTTTAAATTGTACCAAAAATAGTACAACTGTATTTTTTTTGCCATCCCTGCTCCACATGCCTTAAGGTAGAAACAGCCAAACGTTGTTTTAAGCTAACGCGACGTCCGTTGGTTTATAAGCATACCAAAACCATGCAAGCGCTTAGCGAAATTAAGTGTTACGTTGCAGCAACGTTTCAACCTGTTTAAAATAGAATTTAACGTAGAGCTTAAGTGACAGCCGTAAGCTAGTGACGACACTAACATTTGAAAAATTCTATTGTGGGAAATTTACCCTTTTTAGGTACTTAAAAAAAATTTTGTAAGTTTCAGTTTTTCTATATATATATGCATATATGTATGTATATATATATATATATATATATATATATATATATATATATATATATATATATATATATATATATATATATATATATGTATGTATGTATATAAATATATATATATATATATATATATATATATATATATATATATATATATATATATATATATATATATATATATATATATATATATTTATTTATATATATATGTATACATATTTATATATTAAATTTATATATTCTACCAATTTTACTACTTTGGTACTTTTTGTACAAAAGCATGAAGTTACTTAAGTTTCTCAAATGCCATCTCTTTGAACAGAGCAGCTGTTTATGTTAATTGTTTACAAATTTTCTTTTCGCTTTGGTTGTACAAGTTTATTTTTATTTTTATTAATATTTGTTGTGCTTTGCGAAATAATGGACGATGAAAAATTAATTATTTTAGTCCAGGCAAAGGAGTGCCTATATAACAAATTTTGCACTGGGTTTAGGCAACCGGAAAAAAAGAAGCAAGCTTGGCAACAAATTGCAATTGAGATGCGTTTTCCAGGTAAGTAAAAGAAATAATGTTTATATGTATGTATGGACATCTTTTTGAAAACATGAATTAAATGTTTAAGAGGAAGTCTGTATCAAAAGATGGGCCTGTTTGCGTGACCGGTATGCGAGGGAGAAGCGGCAATTGAACGTATCTTCAGGCAGTGGTGCAACTATAGTGTCACATTGGCCGCTCATGCAAACCATGGAGTTCATTGCACCACATATAGTTCCCAGAGCGTAAGTAAAACCAACGTGTATATAATATTGTATATTGTAGAATATGTACATATTTTAATCTAGAAAATTTTGCATTTTCAGAACACGTTGCTCATATAATGTATTGAACGAGCTCGACACGGACACAAATTCTCAACCGTCCCCTCACTCACCAGAGTCATCGAATTCACCAATGTTTGTATCGTCGCCATTGCAGGAAGAAGCTGAAAACGATTTTACAATCCTGTCATCAGCAACAACTCCCGCTGCTGCAAAAAGAAAAAGAAGAAGACATGAAGCAGTGGATGAAGACAGTGAGTTTTCAGACGCTATAAATATTTTTAAAAATCTTTGTGAAAAGAAAATGGAGCAAAAGGATGATGAAAAAAACCCACTTCATGGTTTTGGGCAGATGATAGTGGCGACGATACAAACAATGAGTCCTGCAAAGCAAGTAAGAGCCATGCAGAAGGTAACTACTCTTGTAATGGAAATGAAGTTAGAGCCGGAATAGTATTAAACTTAATAATCATTTTCGTTTATTTAAATTGAATTTAAATTATTTTTATTTTATTTCTACATACAGTGATGTGCAGTAAAATAGAGCCATGAAATAAAATGGGCACCTTAGACAAAACTGATTATGTACAAAAGGATACCGAAAATTTGAAAAAAGAAAAAGTGTCTGGTAGTAATTTATCAATAAAATGATACAAAATGTTGATTTTAAAAAAGTCAAGATAAATATGTTTATATATTTTATTTCATGGCTCTATTTGACTGCACTTCACTGTACAAACATACTTAAATAATTTCATACATGTATGTATAAATTATAAAAACAAATTTTCCTTTTTTTCTTTTTATTAATGTTATTTAATTTGGTTTTAATCATTTTTTTGTTTTTTTAACTGATTTATATAAATAAAAGACTGAATTTCTTTGATTTTTTTAAATTCATTGATTTTATTTTATAATATTACTTTAAAATTATTAAAATAAATGTTAAAGTAAAAATGCAGTTCATTTGTTTTAATAAAAGGTTTACATAGGTAAAATAATTTTTTTTGTTTTTTATAATTTAAACCATTCTATATTGGTATGGTATTGCACCTTCATTTAAAAAGTATTCCGCCAATTTATCTCGCAAATCATTAGCCACCTGCGAAGATCTACGAATATTTGTAGAAAAGGAGCGCAAAGGTGTTTCACCACTGTTCCTTAGCTGCTCTCTCCAGTCACCTTCTTCAACAGTGCCATCCTCTCTTTCTCTATCTAAATAATTCTCTGGGCAATACCATCGTTTATGATCATTCAACATGATAAAGTTGTGAAGTACAGTACATGCCAATACAATAACGTCGACATTTTTTGGAGATAGTTCAATTGTTGTGAGTAATATTCTCCACCGTGCACAAAGAATTCCAAAGCAATTTTCTATACACCGTCGGGCTCGAGAGATTCTGTAGTTGTAAACAGTTTTTTTTATATCCAGGTTTGAGCCTGGATAAGGACGCATTAGATTAGTGCGCAAAGGAAAGGCAGCGTCACCTATGAAAAAGTGTGGGAAAGTATCTCTTACTGATGAGCTTAAGGGTTTGCTTGTTGGCACAGGTACTTTTCCAGACATAACAGACTCTCCAAATGCTGATAAACGAAATATTCCTTAAACAATTTTGGTTGAAATAGAAACCTTAGCAATTATGTATAACTTAAAGCAATACCTCCATCACTTTGGCTACCATAGCTACCAACGCTAACGGATGTAAAAGTGTATTTCGCGTCGCAAACTCCCATTAGTACCAAACTAAAATATTTTTTATAATTAAAATACATTGATCCTGAATTCGGGGGACACTTTATGGCCACGTGCTTCCCATCTATTGCACCTACACAATTTGGAACATTCCACACTGAATTAAATTCTTTTTCAATGTCTTTATATTGCTTTGTAGTTGGTTCACTCAAATAAATTGGAGATAAAAGACGCCAAAACACTTCACACGTTTCTAGCACTATTTCGCGAACTGTGGACTTTCCAAGCTTGTGGCTCCAAGCTATGGATTGAAGAGAGCATCCATGGCCTAAATACCTGGACAATTGTAAAAATAAATAGTTTGAATGTATATTTTGAGATGAAAATATGTTAAATGTTCTACTTACAGAAGTGTTATTGCTATTCTCTCTTCTGCGCCAATTCTTTGCTTCGGTTTCGTTAAATCAGAATAAACTAACCCCAGAAGCAAATTAAATACTTCGCGACTCATTCGCGTATGCTTAAAAAATTGCTCTTCATCAATTTCCTTCATGCGCCTAAAAACTTTTTTGTTGTAACCAGCAGTTACGTAGTCTCTATTAATGGGTCTGACACCCCATCTTCTAATTCGGCGTTTGCATTTTGCTCTGCTTTTTTTATACTTTTTAAATAAATTTAAAAAGCTTAGACCGATGAAAACATCTTCCATGTCCATTTTGAAACTTATTTTGACTATGAATATCTAAACTATATATGAGTTTTATAAAATGAAAACAATTCTGAAAAACTTCGTCGTTTATGTTTATGTCAAAAACATATGACACGTTATTAATGGTTCTCTAATTGGACAAACGTGCTTACGTTACGGTACGTTAGAGTACGGTTAGAACAACGTGTGGCTAAATAGGCCTTTAGTTCTCTTATTTAACAACTTACTCAAAACTTATAAAAGTAAACTTATGCTGTAAACACATTCGAGACAGCAGCTACCGACTGCAAAATGTCAAAATTAGAATGCATGTGTTTATATGAGAATGATTATTTTGTCAACAGCAAGGCAACAAGGCAACAGGTTGTTGTCTGGGCTGAATTCGCTGCAGTTGTAAAATTAAACTAATTTTTATTGGCGACAATAAGCAGTTAAGTGATGTCAATACTATGAGTCATGTTAAATAATAAGTGTTTAAAATCTCTTATTATGAAAAAAGAAAGAACAATAAAAAATTAAAATAAAAATTATTTATTTAAAGATTTAAGTGTACATCTATAATGAAACTGTAACAGAATCATTTCTGTAAATTATATATTTTGGGAAAATATTGTTGTAATTGATTTGGAATACAAAATACCTATTTATTGAATTCTTATCTGTCTCGCGTAAGTGCTGCTGGATAGATTTGAGTAAAATTTTGAAAGGAGATCCTTTAGAACCTTGGTTCAAACATGGATTTTTTTTCGTAGAAAAATAGAAAAACAAATGTAAAATCACCCAATTTTACCGGTATAATTGTACTTAAGCAGATGTTAGCATTTTTTAGTTTTGTATATAGAAAAATGTTAACACTTTTTACATACTTTTCAATAATTACTTAAAACAAATTTTTCGAAATTTGAATTTTAAAAAAATTAGAGATGTCACACCGACGAATTTAAAATACTAAAATTGACATGACGAAAGTATACGAAATTAAAGAAATGTATTAAGATGTATATAAAACTATAATTTTTTTTTTTTTTTTTTTGTGGACAACATTTAGTTAAAAATTTACTTCTGTTCTTAGTACTTATATTAATTTCAATTGTCGTTGGGACATCTGTAAATATTTAACACGATTGGTTGTAGAAGATATCACAGAACTGTTGTATTTAGTTTTTTTTTATTTAAGTGGACAAGCAACCACGTGTTATTTCTACTGACATTATTATTGCTTCTGAGAAATCTTCAATATATTTTCAATATACTTCAATATATTTTTCATTTTAAAGACAATCCAATTCTAATAATTATAGTTGAAATATATTTTAGTTTTAAATCCGATTTGCTTCTTTAAAAACTGCTAAAGTGACATCACTGAAATACAATAAAATCATATTTTTATTATGTAGCTGCTGCCTTCAAAATAATTATGTAGCTGCGTACAAGCCGACAAATGTTGCTAGCGTCATTTGCTGTCGTGTGTTCGTGTATCTTGCTGTGGCGAATGTGTTTACAGCTTTATGCTGTAAACACATTCGAGACAGCAGCTACCGACTGCAAAATGTCAAAATTAGAATGCATGTGTTTATAAGAGAATGATTATTTTGTCAACAGCAAGGCAACAAGGCAACAGGTTGTTGTCTGGGCTGAATTCGCTGCAGTTGTCAAATTAAACTAATTTCTATTTTTGTTGGCGACAATAAACATTTAAGTGATGTCAGTACTATAACACATGTAAAATAAAAGGTGCTTAAAATCACTTATTATGAAAAAAGAAAAGAACAATAAAAATTTAAAATAAAAATTATTTATTTAAAGATTTAAGTTTAAATCTATAATAAAACTGTACATAAAATATTTAAATAAAAAAATTTTTGCTGGTGAAGTATAATAATTGATTTGAAATACAAAATACCTATCTATTGAATTTCTATCTGTCTCACGTAAGTGCTGCTGGATAGATTTGAGTAAAATTTTGTGAAGAGATCCTTTAGAACCTTGGTTCAAAAATGGATTTTTTTTGTAGAAAAATAGAGAAACAAATATAAAATCACTCAATTTTACCGGTATAATTGTACTTAAACAGTTGCCGGCATATTTTAGTTTTGTATAGAGAAATTTTTTAATCTTTTTCACATACTTTTCAATAATTACTTCAAATATATTTTTCGAAATTTAAATTAAAAAATTAGAAATGCCACACCGACGCATTGTCATGGCGGAAGTAAACGAAGAATAATTGTAAAAATTTCAAAGGAATGTATTAAGGTGTATATAAAACTAAAATTCCTTTTTGTGTGGACAACATTTAGTTAAAATTTTACTTCTGTTCTTAGTACTTGCTGGTTGAAGTACTTATATTAATTTCAGTTGTCGTATGGGACATCTGTAAATATTTAACACGATTGGTTTTAATAGATATCATAGAACTGTTGTTTTTAGTATTTTTTATTTAAGTGGACAAGCACCCACGTGTTATTTATACTGACATTATTATTGCTTCTACGAAATACTTCAATATATTTTCAATTTTAAAGACAATCCAACCGAAAATTCGACGTAACCCTTAAAAGTATTATTTTACTCTTCTAATAATAATAGTTGAAATATTTTTTAATTTTAAATCCAATTTGCTTCTTTAAAAACTGCTAAAGTGACATCACTGAAATACAATAAAATCATATTTATATTATGTAGCTGCTGCCTTCAAAATAATTGTGTAGCTGCGTACAAGACGACAAATGTTGCCAGCGTCATTTGCTGTCGTGTGTTCGTGTATCTTGCTGTGGCGAATGTGTTTACAGCATTATTTCTATTTTTATTGGCGACAATAAGCAGTTAAGTGATGTCAATACTATGAGTCATGTTAAATAATAAGTGTTTAAAATCTCTTATTATGAAAAAAGAAAGAACAATAAAAAATTAAAATAAAAATTATTTATTTAAAGATTTAAGTGTACATCTATAATGAAACTGTAACAGAATCATTTCTGTAAATTATATATTTTGGGAAAATATTGTTGTAATTGATTTGGAATACAAAATACCTATTTATTGAATTCTTATCTGTCTCGCGTAAGTGCTGCTGGATAGATTTGAGTAAAATTTTGTAAGGAGATCCTTTAGAACCTTGGTTCAAACATGGATTTTTTTCGTAGAAAAATAGAAAAACAAATGTAAAATCACCCAATTTTACCGGTATAATTGTACTTAAGCAGATGTTAGCATTTTTTAGTTTTGTATATAGAAAAATGTTACCACTTTTTACATACTTTTCAATAATTACTTAAAACAAATTTTTCGAAATTTGAATTTTAAAAAAATTAGAGATGTCACACCGACGAATTTAAAATACTAAAATTGACATGACGAAAGTATACGAAGAATAATTGTAAAAATTTTAAAGAAATGTATTAAGATGTATATAAAACTATAATTTTTTTTTTGTGGACAACATTTAGTTAAAAATTTACTTCTGTTCTTAGTACTTATATTAATTTCAATTATCGTTGGGACATCTGTAAATATTTAACACGATTGGTTGTAGAAGATATCATAGAACTGTTGTATTTAGTTTTTTTTTATTTAAGTGGACAAGCAACCACGTGTTATTTCTACTGACATTATTATTGCTTCTGAGAAATCTTCAATATATTTTCAATATACTTCAATATATTTTTCATTTTAAAGACAATCCAATTCTAATAATTATAGTTGAAATATATTTTAGTTTTAAATCCGATTTGCTTCTTTAAAAACTGCTAAAGTGACATCACTGAAATACAATAAAATCATATTTTTATTATGTAGCTGCTGCCTTCAAAATAATTATGTAGCTGCGTACAAGCCGACAAATGTTGCTAGTGTCATTTGCTGTCGTGTGTTCGTGTATCTTGCTGTGGCGAATGTGTTTACAGCATTATTCTCTTTCTTCATGGGGTTCCCAGCGAGAAAATGCAATCAATAAGAATAAAAAAAAAAATAACAGCATTGTTATACGTTCATTGTGGAATTCGTTATTCTTGACACAGATCAATTTTTAAGTAAATTATGAATTACATATATTAATGTTTTTGTGGAATGAATTGTAGAATTCAATATAATTTGCTATGTTATTTATCACCGAGTATGTTTAGTGTTATGTATATGCATCCGATATATATATATATATATATATACATATATGTATATATTAAATATTCTTTTATTAATTTTTTTGTTACTAGATAATGCATTATGTTATAATTTATAAATAACATACAAGATTACTAATAATATTTTAGTCATTTGAATAAATTTACTTAAAATAACTTCAAATAAACGAATTTTTAGTGAATTGTAAAGTGTCTTCGTTAGTAATTTCTTGTCATCGAATTATCTTCCTTTTCTAAAACTTTGTGGAAAAACCAACCCCAAACGTGTTCAGTTATATAAAGATTAGGAGAACATGGCAGACAATTAAGAAGAGTAAAATTATTTTTCTACTCTGGCATTATGTATAGAAGTATTATCTTGTTGCAGAATTCACGGAATCATTTAATTTAGGAAAAGCGATATAAATCGCTTCAAATCAAAATAAAAAATATTTCTAATCACATAAACGAGAAGATACACTGTAAATTTTTGGTTTGTTGCCTTAAACTTCAATTTTTTTGTTGTTATTTTCGTAATCGTAAGAAATTAAAACTGTAGACAAACAAATTTAAATAATATAGGTGGCAAAGATTATTTGGCTCTAATCATCTGATCGAGAGTGTATTTAACCTATTTTTCTCGCTGGGTAGTAGTTAACCCAAAAAAAAATATATATATAACTGATTTATGAATACAGTCAGCTACTTACCACCGAATTATGAAATAATAATAATAATACAAATTAACTTTTTTTCCACTTTAGCGCTTTGAGAAAAATCTGTTTTTCCTTTTTTAACATTTATTGAATGTTTGGTTTCAAAGTAAAATATTTTTAGTTGTCATTGGATGTATGTATATTTTGCTTCGTTCAAAATGATGATCCAGACTCTTAGATTCTTTTCGAGTCGAATCCCAAAATTCAGATATTTTATCCCAAAAAACCCCCCACAAAAACTAAAAATGCAAAGCCTTGCTATTGGTTATGTAAATCAATTTTTGCTTAATTAAAAAAAAATTACACTAGCATTGTTCGTACACAAAATAGACTTAATTCTACCAGCTTTTGATCCAGCGACACCTTGATTTCATCATAGTGGTATAATATCTACAGTTCCAGAAAAAACTATTTGTAATTCGTTAAAATATTGTGATAAAATACGACTTACTGTAGTATAACCGAGACTTCAAGTAAGAAATTAGTCTATAATGGTTCAATATGGCGATCTTGCTTATCATGCGAAATCGCTAAAACGGGATGATTACGCGACCAGGAAACGCTTCCTTCATAATATATGTATATTGTAGGTTCTAAACTTGGCAAATTTTTAATTTTCCTCAGATAGTTTCTTTTCTGTTTATTTGTTAAATTTTAACGTTTTTCGACAAATTTACGTTTGCCGAAGCAATCTTGATTTTACACAAAAATTAAGTATGTCAATCGATCAGACATAGTGTGGACAGAGGTGCTATTGGAAATCAGCATGATCATGCCGTTTAGAACAATAAAGAAACTCTAATCAAAAAAATATATAAAGAGAGAAAAAATATATAATAGAGAATTAAAAAATAAGAAGAAAAAAACATCAAGTGAAAATACTGGCGCTTGTCCATATTTTTGGAGTTATGGGGCTCTGAAACTTTCAAATTTTTTAAAATTTAATTTTACATTAAGAGCCAAAGTCATTTTTATATTAAATTATATGTATGCAGTAACAATTTTTTCGTTTTATAATTCTCTGTCCCCAATATTTGCTTTTTTGATTGGAGTTACTTTACTAAACTAGATTTAAATAGATGGTGAAGGGTATATAAGATTCGGCATAGCCGAATATAGCACTTTTACTTGTTATACTTAAAATTTGTACACAATATTTACTGTATTGAAGTGATTTTTCGATTTAAGTGATAGTTTATCGTTTTCTTTGTTATTATTTTTTTATGATTTTTAATAATTCTTTTTATCCGAAAAAAATTAAAATTAAAACCATTAAATAACTAAAAAATGTTTGTATATTACTTGGTATTTGTTCTTTAATGTATAAGTAAATATTTTATTTTTTTTAATAGTTCTTTTCAAACATTGACACACTTAGCATCTCATTGTACATATTTGCGATTTCTTAATTTTTTGTACCTCTATAATTTGTTTTTTAATTGTTGTCACAAAAATTGCAAATTACAATTGTATCATATATATTTCATTTTTGTGAAAATTATTAAATTTTCTGCATACGTAGCTGTCTGCAACAATTGCTGGGGAAATCTTTAAATAGATTCCATGTTATAATATATTTGATTCTCTTAAAATTTAATATGTCTTTTTAATTAAACGAAATCTCTTTATAGTAGTCTCTTATCTCTTCATAATTTTTAAAAAAGAAGGGTGTTGCCACGACCGAAAAATTAAAAATAAATTTTTTTTTTAAATATAAACAAAATTCAAATTTATGAATAACCGATTTTATTGAAATTTTATTTATAGGTAGTTTTTTCTAGAAGATGCAAGAGTCTATTTTACAAAACCCGGAGGGAAGATACACGTAAAACAGGAATAGAAGATGCATTAAGCCTTCCCAGAAATCAAGCAAATAATAAAAATAAAATCAAGTGTGATTATCTGGAAATGCCTAACTCATTTTAGACGGTGCAAAAAGAGCACCACCACAAATTGCTCAAATAAATTTATTTTTTTTAATTGCCATTTAAAGAATGCATATATTTTTTAGTATTCCATGGCTAAGGCGAATATCTTTTGTAAGTGTTAAAATAAAGTTTATACATATTTTGGTGATAACAAATGTCGACATGAAAAAACTACACATCTGCACACCATGGTAGAGCCATGTACCAAATACTACATATCTGCCAGCTGCAATAAAATAAGCAGTTTTAAATTTTCGAAATTTGAATGTTTTAGTCATTTAGATAGAACCTAACAAAATATAAAATACTTAATTGTCAAAAAAAACTTATTGACTGCGGTCGTTTTTTGTTCAGCATTTTTTAATGAATAATAATTTATTTTAAATTGAACGTATTTACATAGACACAAAAAATAAAACAGGTATTAAATACACATACAAAGGACAAAAATTGGAGAGAGCAGTAGTCGAAGGAATATGCGTTATTAAATTGGAAATAAGTGTTAAATAGGGTACTTAACATACATGAGTTTTGTTACGATAATAAGATCTGGCATCCTCTGTTGTTGTTGTTCGTTTGTGTGTAGTAAAAAACAGAGGTGAATAAAAGTTACTTCCACCAGTGGTGTGTGTATAGAATAATACTTCAATTAGCTGATACAACTCGAGCAACCTTAAAGACTGCGTTTTTGGAAGAGCGTGCTGTAGAACAAAAGATTATGAGACCATCGGATATGCAAGCATGCACAGGAAAAATGATCACCCCTTATCGTGAAATTTTTATTCCACCCGAACTGAAACTTCGTATCGGGAATTTCACGTGAACAAATTTTTTCCAGAACTTGAATATTGCATTTGCAAAAATGAAAAAAAAAAAGTTGTCTACGGGGTATAAAATGCAAATTTAAGCTAAAAATGTTAAGTAAAAAATTTTGGACTGACCCTTAGATTCGGCGTTAGGGACCTCCAAAGCTTGTATGTATAATATTATATACATCGAGAAAATTATCCTACTACCTTGCATCTTGTTAGGAAAAATGTCACTTTGAAATTTATTTACTGATTTTAGCCTAAAATTAGTTTTTATCAACCAAAATTCTTATTAGATGAAAAATACTTAAGGCCTTATTATGCGAACGTTGATGTAAGAAAAACTTAACGTATTTTAACGTACGGTCGTTTATGTACTTATAGAAACTTTACAAATGTGACGCATGTCAATAAAATAAACAAAAATAAAACATTGTGCAGCACAATTTGTTCTCGTGTGATTATAATTTTGTTTGTAATTTTAATTTCAAAAACTCGAAAAGAAATAAGTACAATTGTTTTGCAAAAAAAAAACTATAAAAGCTAAAATATTAAATTACAAAATCTAACATAATTTTCAATTTGCTGCAGCTGTTCAGAACAGTGTTGAGATTTGTGGCATAGTTGCGGGCACTGTTTCGTACATGTAAATTTGGAAAAAGTACTAAATTAGCTCCGAAAGATATTTTACATTGCAATATGTGCAATGCATTGACTAATTTAACTATCTATTTTAAAAAATATTATTATGTTTTTAATATAACTATTTACTTTTATTAAGCAAAATGATAAAAACTGATGAATGATACAATTATTATCAATTACTTCAAAAGTACCTAAAACGGGCAAATGTGCCGCAATGGTACTTAACACATAGAATTCCAGCACTGTCTTACGAATGTCACGTAACAATGCCGTCAAAACCTATTTTATACAGGTTGAAGCGTTCCGGAAACGCGACAGTTAATTTCGGTAAGCGTTTGCATTGTTTTAGTATATTTAAAAACAAACGGCCGTTAGGTTAGCTTAAGTGGACGTTCGCATAATTGTACCTTTACTCTCATGTATGAATTTCAACATAAAAATCAAAGTGAACTAAACAATGAAATAATTCCACATTTCACGAATTTGGTTTTCAGTGAAATGTGAAAAATTTTATGTGGAAAATAATTCGGGGTGAATAATTGCAGTGGTATAATGCGATTTAAAATTGAGAAGCGGACAACAGAGTATGAGTTGTGGCTATTGGATAAAAGCAATGATCTGTTTGAATGTACATCGTAAGTGGCTGTGGATGTGGTTAATTTACTAAACAAGGCATCGAGTAGTTTATGAATTGTCGGAGTAACACAGTGTTTACTAAGACAAAGACCGTTGGATCAAGAAGTATAGTATATGCAATCAAAAATCGTATCTCAAATCAAAAAGTATAAACCGTAACTTTATCCTAAAAGGAAAAAAAACGTAACAATGTTTTATGTATATTGTACGTAAGGACTTATAATAACAGACAAACCTCAATCAGAGCCGTGCGTCATTCCTAAAGGCCAGGATTCACTATCTTACACAATCGTACGACTTAATCACAGAAAAATCTGACAGAATTCTGTTCTACTTTAAAAATCGTTCCAAAATGGCGTCGAATGTGCCACACTATTATACAAAAAAGATGCAAAAACATATGATTTTAATATTTTGTTGTTTTTTCTCCTCATCATCTTAAAAAAATCAACCCTGATCGCTTAGAGAAAAATATTTTATGAATTATTTCAAAAGATTATAAAATCGTACAGATCTGTCAAAAACTCTGTCACACACATACAATTTTAATCCACACTATCATACTTTTTGAGCACACATGAAATTTTTGACAGATCGTACGACTGAGTATGATAGTGAATCCTGGCCTTATCGTTGTAAAGGACCTAGCTTTAGTTCTGCAATGAAATACTTGAATAAGACCTTTTCACTAAATCACCTTTTCTACTTTGTGTCTACAACAAATATTAACTTATTTGTTTAATAAACGCCACTATAAAAATTAATTCTCAAGATTGACAAAAAAAAAAAAAACAGTTGATAAATAAATTGTCATAACTCTTGAACAAATACAAACGGAATTATGAATTAATAAACAACCAGCAAGCGTCAATGCATTAATTTGGTATATGTTTATGTGTAATGAATAAGAACTTTTGTATTTAGCGTAGTCTCGCGCAGTGTATTAAAATAACACTGAGAAGAGCAAATTAATCTGTTTTTGTCATTATCTCAACTCCTCTAATATTAATATGAAATTGTCATAAACCATTAAGTTGTAACCTCTTAGTTTTTTTAGTTATCATTTTAACTTCCCACGAAAAGGTTGGTAAGCACTAATAAATCTATATTTTGTTATAAAGAGTTTAAACCCCCGTATTATTTTATTCTTTCGATGAATACTTTGTCGCCACTCTATTCCAATTACACCCCAACAGTATATTTTTAGTAAAAACATAATCAGTTTAATAAATAAAATGTTCTGTCCAAATAACCCATTTATTGTTATTCTAATCACCCACTTCTAATAAATAAGCATTTGCTGTTGTTTTTAATCTTGTAGTTTGATAACTTATCGCCATTTGGCACCGACTGCAAATAATTTTCCATACAATAAAATTTATATTAAAAATAGAGCCTTAAAAAATAGAAACTTCATCATTAAAACTATAGTTAAACTTTAATAAATAAATAATTAAATACTTCTGAACAACAAAAAAAAAAAGCTTGCCTTTATAAATCTACTCAGTACAATGGAAACGATAACCGGCCTCTAACAATATAACTATAGATATAAATAATTGTTGCAGAGAATTAAAAAATTTAAAAAAAATTTGGTTGTGCATATACATATAATTTTACATAAAAATTAGATGGGCTTTTAATGGGTTAAGCATTTTTTTTTTTTAATTTTAGTATTTCTCTTTAAAAGCTTTAAAATTATACCCATATTGATATTTTAAAAAATTTGAAAAGTTCAAAGCCCCGTAAATCGGAAAATATGGGCGAGCGCCAATGTTTTAATGTTTTTTTCTGATTTTTTAATTCTCTATCACCTCATATGTTTATTTTTGTGATTTGAGTTACTTTATTGTTCTAAATGACATGAAAAATTAAAGGGTGGCGTGGTGTTTTGCCTGTTGCCTCGAGGGACATTGACCGATCTGCTGATTTCCAATAGAACTTCTTTCTTTTTTTTTGTGAAATCAAGCTTGCCTCGGCAAAACTAAGACGGATATCGATTAATCGACTTCGCTATGCATATGAAGTCAGAATATATATACTTTATGGGGTCGGAAATGGATATTGTAAGAATTACACACGGAATGACAAACTTAGTTACACCGTTTTTCTACTTTTTGTGGTGAAGGTTATAAAAACCACAACAACAAATACGCAGGCGCCTATGAGCGTGTGCGGTATGTATACTGTGTACTGACTTTATACACGCGGTATTCAATGTTAATATTCATACGTAGCGAAGCACGCTAGAACCCGCTAGATTGTCATTTAATAAATATTTAATTTAATAAAAACTACATTCGTGGCTAAACCGACGGTAGGCAAAAAACAAAAACAATTAAATGTTGCAATTTGTAACAAGAACAACGAAGAATATTTTTAAGTTGTGTCTGGACTTGATCTAACCAAATTGATATTGAATATGAATATTTCTCGTATTCTTAGTTACAAAATAAGTTGGTGAAATAGATAATACCCTGTTCAGATATACGATAATTGCGCAATTAAGGCCTTAATTGGTAAATATAAGAAGGCAATTAATAAATTGAGCAATTAGTATTTAATTGCATCACTGTTTTTGTAATAAAAAGATAAATCAGCTGGCGGACGCCACTATTAATATTATTAATATTAATAGGCTTAATTGAGCATGTGTGAACACCAAATTAAATTGCGCAATTAAAATTAAATTAACTCAATTAAGAAAACATGTCTGAACAAGGTATAATATTACAATATACATAACCTTAGGTACAAAGATGCGAAGAATGCTGTTGACAGATGAACTGATCCAGAAAATGCTGCATTATATCCTGCTGGTGTTTAAATTTTCCTGTTTTCTTTGGAAATTATTTGCATACATTTGTAAACAATTTTGCTTTCTTAACAAAAACATATTAGAAATTAAAATTTTCTTACTTGGATTTTTAAGTCGCTATTTTCAGTATATAACCAAATGTAAAATGTTCATTAAATTTAAGTTCCTATATTCAATTCTGACTATTTTTGGAAAGATAATTTTTTTCTGATTTAAACATACGATACATTTTTTATTTCAAGTTGTCTTTAGTATCCTGTTGAAGTTAGTTAGTTTACGCTACACGTTTTTATTTACGAAAAAAGAAACAATAATAAAATGCTGAACACACTTGCAAGAACGTAAAAGTTCAAAAGAGAAAAAAAAGAAAAACTTGTCCAGATAAAGTACTACCTTCGTCTGAGAAACTATAACCAAATTTTAAATTGTGCCAAATTGGCTTATGATTGCACTTCTTCCGGTTATAAGGCCAATTCCAAGTTTTTTCGTCTTTTGATTTCTAATCAGTGATGCCAGTTGGTGACATTTTTTACGTTTCTTGAAACTTTTTGAGGGCTCCACGTAACACGTATAATTTTATTATATTTGGGTATATTTTCTTAACTTTTGGTACAGACGCGAATACGTAACATTTCTGAGAAAGTTTAATTATTTGAGGCAAGAACCTTTCCGATAACTGTTTTTCATAGAATATCAATTCGGCTTTAATCATAAAGATTACACATAGTTTTATTCCCTTCCAATATGCAGAAATTTTTAAGGTTTTAAAAATTTTTTGAATTTTAAAGAAGTGCCAGATGAAATACATGAGCTGTTTTTTTAAAGCGGTATAAGTCTACTTTTATAAAAAACTAGATTAACAGTAATTTTACTCACTTCTCTCCATAGTTAAAATTTAAATTTTAATAGAGTTCTAATTTGTCATAAAATAAACAAAAACAGTTTTGCTGTGCAATTCTATCACACAAATATTTCTTTTGAAAGTGGAATAAGTCCATTCATAATAAGATTAATACAAGTTTATCGCTTATATACCGCCTGTTTCCCAAAAATACTTCAATATGCTAATGTTAAAGAAAATTAAGAACTCGTATAAAATATCTTTTCCTTATTTAAAAAATAACTGTTACTTTTTACATAAAAATTCATTTTCCTAAAGTTTTTGTCCATAAAAATATGGACTTAAATTTGCTCCTGTTTTTATTTTTTCTAAAATGTTATTTTTTAAAGTGGTATAAGTCCATGTGGAGGCAAAAAAATTGTTATTTTTTTCAAATAATTTTAGTAGCTATTATTTCATAATAAAGTGTGCCAATATTATTAAATTGATTCAAACGCAAATCCGTAAATACCTTAATATATGAAAAAAGATACTTTTACCACTTTAAAAACACCAGCTAAAATATATATATTTAGAAAAAATTCTCAGTCATTTTGTGTTGAAGTTTTAAAGCAAATAAGACTTAATTATGTCTTTAATTAAGGTATTTTTGAGATTCTTAAAACATAAATTCTATCAATCTATCAAAGAAAAAGCTTAGTTCGATTTATTGAAAATATTTTCTACCTTAACGAGATTTTGTAAATGGCATGATCACGCGCCTTTCAACCACGGAATACTAGAATTGAGTCCTGATTTTAATATTCATGAAAATGGTTACGAATTTTTTACTTTTAACTAACGCTTCCCTACGTTCTTCAATTGTCTTATACTAGATTTATTTTGGTTCGGAAAATACATTTGTTATTGATATTTTTTCATGAATAATAAAAAAATAAGTTTTATTTGCCTTATTTTACATAAATTGCATTAAATTACTCTTTATTTAAACACAATTTCAAAATATAACTTTTTCTTGTCTTTCACTGGCAACACTGCTTATAATTCTTTAAAAAAAAGTTGTATTCGGGGATACCACAGGATTTTGATAATAAATCGGAATTAAATAAGAAAAAATCAGGAAAAATCGGCAAATTAAAAATACCTATTTTAAATAAAATTAAAACTAAGTTAACTAACAAAATATAATAATTTAGTATTAAATAATGTTTACAACATATAAAATAACACAAAGTAAGCGTTTTACAAAAAATATGCTTCCGTTATTGATCTATTGGTCGTATGTAGTGGAAATAATCCAATGTTTCCATTTACATATTTCGGTCACTAAAGTCACTTACAGGGATTTTATAAAACATCTCATAAGGTTAATTTTCTAGATTCTCTTTCATTGGATTTGAAGATAAATTCACCAGTGGTATTTTTCACTCTTCTTATTATTTTATTTTTTGTTGGAATTAAATTCCACTGCTACGATCAATATACAAGAAAATATTTCTTTCGCTGCATTTTTTTATTTCTGTCAAGCCAAATTATAAGGTAGAAAATTATGACTACCAATATTTTGTGATTAATCATTTTAATATTGTTTGACGATTCTTAATAAATTATAAACCCAATTTTATTTGCGGGTTCATTTGATGAACCAGCAAATAAACTTAAGCTAATATAATGAAATTTTACTTTATTTTCGGCTTTTTGGTTCTTTTTAATTAATTTTCTAAATATATTTAGAAAGAAAAATTATTTACAAATGTATGCGGACGTTTTCCAAAGAAAACAAGAAAAATTAGACGCTAGCAGAATGAAATGCAGCATTTTCTGGACCGCCACATCCTTCATCAGCATTCTTTGCATCTATCTACCTTATGTTATGTACATCGTAAACATCATCTATTTAACCAACTAATCTTAATGTTAATTTGGTGAGACGAAGTTCACACACAACTTAAAGCTTTTCTTTGTCATTCTCTTTGTAACTCGTCTTGTACATTTGTTGTTGCTTTTTTGTACTAGCAATTTGATAGTCACAAATGCAACTTTTTATTTTTAATTATTCATACTTGTTTGCTCACAACATTATAGACACTGTTTCAGTATCATATTCATGAATCAAGAAAACAAGATTGCGCATTGCGCAGGTCCGTTAGTTTGTTGTCTCTTTTGTGTGACGTAGAAATAGACTATTTGTATGGAAAGTTAAAGTAAGAGAGCCAAAAATCTCTTATATTTTTACAACAAACACACGTTATAGGTCTATTGTGACGTAGATGCGCAGTAGAAATATTTTTTGAACGGCTGAATGCGCAATCTTGTTTTCTTGATTCATGTATCATATTGACTTTTATGAGTTAAGTATGAATGTAAATACGCGGTGCCTAGCGTTTGTTTTTAATTTTTAATTTTTACCCTGACCAGGATTCGAACCATATAGCTTAAAGTAATATGGTGTGAAGGAATTGATTAACTAATTTTTTATTATTGACTAACATACATCACTTTTAATATTAAGGATGCAATTTTCAGGGACAACGAACTTATTAACGATATAATATAACACGTATTCTAGTGATACCTAAAAGTTATATTTTAAACTAAAATAAGTAAAGTTTCCGCATTATAAAAGTTTAGTGCAAAATTCGGCAAGTCGGCACGTTGAAACTATTGATGCACAAAGTAAAAAAAATGCCGATAAATCCGCGAATATGGCAGGACTGGTTGTGTTGCTGACGCTGGCGCAAGGCAGAAAATTTTATTCTCAATTTTTTTCTGCTGTATTAACCATGATATAAAAATAGAAGGTAGTTCCACTTCAAAAATTAGTGACGTTTGCGGGAATTATTTGAAATACATTTTTTGTAAACAACACAATTCGCGTTGCCACAGATATAAAAAAGAAAAAAAAATATTTTGGAACTATTTAACAAAATATGTGTAATTAGTATAATAAATATAAAGAAAACTCAAATCTATTTACTATAAATATAAATTACACAGAAACAAATCCTTTGACTCTAAAAGACAGTTTATACAAATTTGCTTATTATCATATTTAGTTAAAAATACAATTGCAGAGTAAGATTTTTACCGAATTAAGCAATTTAATTAATAAATGTTTTAAAGATTGATATTTATTTTCACGTAATTAATAATTAAATATACAGGCATGTCACAAATTCCGATCGGAATGGTTTTAATTCAGTATTAACAATTCCGATCGATTTTGTTTTACCTTCTTCAGATTCCATTCGATTTTGATTAGCAATATGCGCACACTAAAGTAATCAACAAGACTAATCTTAATAAGGACACATTATAAAAGTAAATTTGAAATTCGCAAATAACAGAATTTCAAAGAAAGTAATGTCCACTTTGAAATTTAAAAGTGGTTTCACTCCGAAAAAATCTTTCGTTTTTCGTTTTCTATAGAACTAATTTGCGGAATTGAAATCACTTCCGATCGGAATTGAGTTCTGTGACATGTCTGACAAGTTCATAAGCAAACTGTGTTTCAGAGCGTTTTATAATGATATCAATATTGTTTATATAAGTTTTTAAGTCCTTAGCATTAGCTAAGTACAAGTTTTTTTAAATTAATAAAAAACGACAACAGAATAAGTTTTATTATTATTAACAAGCAGTTTTTTATCTTTTTACACAATTTTATTTTTTATGTTCGAAAAGCAAATACAAAAAAAATTGTCTTCCTAAAAGAAAAAAATATTTTTTTAATATTAGTATCTAACATTAAATGTTTGCATATGGGGACCAGTAAATTAAGAAAAGTTAAATATAGATATAAAGGCCACCCTCAGATAAAACGTTCACGTATATATAATTTTGATCGCTTTCCTCAAAGGTTTGAGAATCCAATTCCTTTTACCGCATTTTTAAATAATATATCCCGAAAAGTTTTCAAGTCCATCCTATCCTATTTATTTAAAAGATTTATATGCTCGTTTTCTCCTTGTTCCTTTAGCTAGTGATAAAATGTAAATTTTGCCGAAAAACAAAATAAAGTAATGTATCTCCATTTGTGTTTTTTTTTCACCAACCAGTATTTTGCTAATTATATTATACATTTCGAGCTTAATGTTTGGTTTATATGTGAAAACTCGATTAGTTATCTTGAAAATCTATCACTTTTGTTTCATTAAATAATTAATTAAGACGTTACTTTGAAAAAAAAAATATTATTTTCATTTACAAATAAGACCGAAACCTGTACTTGTTCAAGCCAAAACTGAAATTAAAAATTTTATTCCATATTCTACCTTTTGTAGTCTGAAAAAACACTTTTTCCAATAGTACATTTTTTCTTGTCCAAAACAATGTCATTTTTCCCAAAATGCAACGACCACACTAAAGATGCATTTGGCAATCAAATTGTTCGAGTTTGAAAAATCTTACAGAATTCTTGCAGAAACGTCTTTTACTAATGCAGTCCGAAAAAAGGCAACATTTTCGCTAAATTTTTATTTATTTTGTTTTATTAATTTAATAAAATTTGTTTATGATTTTTATATTATGTATTTCTTTCTTTTAAAATTTCATATAAGTTAAAAAAAAAACAAAACAGAAAACCGGAATCTTACAAATTTATATGGTAGCACAAATTTTCATAATTCCTGCAAACGTCAGAACGTTAATATGGCGACGAAAAGAGAGAGTGGAACTACCTTCTATTTTTATATCATGGTTAATACCATGATATAAAAATAGAAGGTAGTTCCACTCTCTCTTTTCGTCGCCATATTAACGTTCTGACGTTTGCAGGAATTATGAAAATTTGTGCTACCATATAAATTTGTAAGATTCCGGTTTTCTGTTTTGTTTTTTTTTAACTTATATGAAATTTTAAAAGAAAGAAATACATAATATAAAAATCATAAACAAATTTTATTAAATTAATAAAACAAAATAAATAAAAATTTAGCGAAAATGTTGCCTTTTTTCGGACTGCATTAGTAAAAGACGTTTCTGCAAGAATTCTGTAAGATTTTTCAAACTCGAACAATTTGATTGCCAAATGCATCTTTAGTGTGGTCGTTGCATTTTGGGAAAAATGACATTGTTTTGGACAAGAAAAATGTACTATTGGAAAAAGTGTTTTTTCAGACTACAAAAGGTAGAATATGGAATAAAATTTTTAATTTCAGTTTTGGCTTGAACAAGTACAGGTTTCGGTCTTATTTGTAAATGAAAATAATATTTTTTTTTTCAAAGTAACGTCTTAATTAATTATTTAATGAAACAAAAGTGATAGATTTTCAAGATAACTAATCGAGTTTTCACATATAAACCAAACATTAAGCTCGAAATGTATAATATAATTAGCAAAATACTGGTTGGTGAAAAAAAAACACAAATGGAGATACATTACTTTATTTTGTTTTTCGGCAAAATTTACATTTTATCACTAGCTAAAGGAACAAGGAGAAAACGAGCATATAAATCTTTTAAATAAATAGGATAGGATGGACTTGAAAACTTTTCGGGATATATTATTTAAAAATGCGGTAAAAGGAATTGGATTCTCAAACCTTTGAGGAAAGCGATCAAAATTATATATACGTGAACGTTTTATCTGAGGGTGGCCTTTATATCTATATTTAACTTTTCTTAATTTACTGGTCCCCATATGCAAACATTTAATGTTAGATACTAATATTAAAAAAATATTTTTTTCTTTTAGGAAGACAATTTTTTTTGTATTCGCTTTTCGAACATAAAAAATAAAATTGTGTAAAAAGATAAAAAACTGCTTGTTAATAATAATAAAACTTATTCTGTTGTCGTTTTTTATTAATTTAAAAAAACTTGTACTTAGCTAATGCTAAGGACTTAAAAACTTATATAAACAATATTGATATCATTATAAAACGCTCTGAAACACAGTTTGCTTATGAACTTGTCAGACATGTCACAGAACTCAATTCCGATCGGAAGTGATTTCAATTCCGCAAATTAGTTCTATAGAAAACGAAAAACGAAAGATTTTTTCGGAGTGAAACCACTTTTAAATTTCAAAGTGGACATTGCTTTCTTTGAAATTCTGTTATTTGCGAATTTCAAATTTACTTTTATAATGTGTCCTTATTAAGATTAGTCTTGTTGATTACTTTAGTGTGCGCATATTGCTAATCAAAATCGAATGGAATCTGAAGAAGGTAAAACAAAATCAATCGGAATTGTTAATACTGAATTAAAACCATTCCGATCGGAATTTGTGACATGCCTGTATATTTAATTATTAATTACGTGAAAATAAATATCAATCTTTAAAACATTTATTAATTAAATTGCTTAATTCGGTAAAAATCTTACTCTGCAATTGTATTTTTAACTAAATATGATAATAAGCAAATTTGTATAAACTGTCTTTTAGAGTCAAAGGATTTGTTTCTGTGTTATTTATATTTATAGTAAATAGATTTGAGTTTTCTTTATATTTATTATACTAATTACACATATTTTGTTAAATAGTTCCAAAATATTTTTTTTTCTTTTTTATATCTGTGGCAACGCGAATTGTGTTGTTTACAAAAAATATATTTCAAATAATTCCCGCAAACGTCACAAATTTTTGAAGTGGAACTACCTTCTATGTTTATATCATGGTATTAACTGGCTAAATATTTTCTCGCGCCCGTGTTACCGCTGGGCGCTAAAAGTAATAATAGTATCTTTTGATACCCTTCGCTACAAAAAGAGTGAAAAGGGTATAACTAAGTTTGTCATGTCGTATGTAATTTCTACAATAATCATTTCCCATAAAATGTATATATTTTGACTTCTTATGCAAAACGAAGTCGATTAAGCGATGTCCGTCTGTCCGTCCGTGTTAATATTGAAATCAAGTTTGCCTCGACAGAAAAAATAAATATGTCAATCGATCTTATATAGTGCAGCAGGCAAAACACCACGCCTACCTCTCATTTTTTCATATCATTTGGAACAATAAAGTAACTCCAATCAAGAAAACAAATATATGGGGCAATAGGGAACTATAAAATAAGAAAAACAATTGGGGCTCGCCTACGGAGCTCTGAAAATTTCAATTTTTTAATTAGATATAATTTTAAAGCTTTTGAAGCGATCTTTAAGGAAATACTAAATTTTTTTCAAAATGCTTAACCCATGAAGAGCCGATGTCATTTTTATGTAAAATTTTTAAATTAAAACAAAAATACTAAAACATACACACATATGTTACTAAGAGTCCAAAAATATGCATTCACCTATACACTAAGTCAATAAGTATTTATTAACTCTCTTGTGTTTATTAATGTAAAGCAATATTAAAATTTAAATTTAAAACCAATTAAATCGCTTAATTTATTTCAAAGCATGTCGAAATGTATTTTTTCGAACTTATTTTGCCTTTGCAACACTGTGTTGTGTCTAGGATATTCAAGTTCAACTCCGTTCTATCTATTCATATTAAATGTTTTTATCGAAAAAGTGATAATTAATTTTAAATTTTTTAAAGCAATAATATAATTTGTTACAAAAACAGTCTTTAAAAAATATGAAAAGACAAATATGTTAAAGCAAAAATTAATTTAACAATAAAACAGATTTTTTTCTTTTACGAAAAAAGTCAGTGCTACTTCATAAATTCGAATTTACAAAACACTTCAGTTCAATGGAAACATTTCGAAGTGTTTTTCTCAAAACCAGTTGATTTCAAGTCAGTGGAAACGCAGTATAACAAATTATCATTATCATTTTCTTTTTCATCACTGAATCATTCTCATTTAAAGCGCATTCTCTGTTTCATGTTAAATAGTCGACATCGTAGAAAGTATTTATTTTAGATTTGCTCACCCTTAAATGCCATTGAAATATGGGCAAACGTAATAAATGTTTTACTCAAGATTAAAAGTTATTGATTTACTATAAATATTCTTTAAAAAGAAAAAAAAAACTGTACAGTTTAGCATTTAAAAAATCTTGCCAAAAACTAACCAAATGGTAACGCTGCTTTCTGCTGTTAGAGGCAGCGCTACCACACAAGAAATTTACTTTCTACCAATAATTTTCAAAAATCCTACCAAAATCGTTCACAGCCTACCAAAAATTTAAAAATGCATTTCTTGCACATAAACTCTGTTATACTCACTTGGTTTTTCCCCCGTAGTTGTTGAGATGGTAGTTTGTCTTTTGGTGACTTTTGAGATAGGTGTTATGATTTAAAATAGTTTTAGAGCATACTATGCAGAATGAACACCCATCTCTTTCCTGGAGCCAATCAAATTCGCTCAACCATTCGGTTCTAAATTTTCTTTTGACTGTTTCTTTACATGCAATATTAGTAAATATTTATGTAATAAATAGGTACATATTTACAATTAAAAAAGTTTACTTTTTTTCCATTATGTCTGTTAATTTTTTTAATACGTACACTTAAAAATAAAACTTCACTCAAAAATTATGTTAATTTCAGTTTCATAATATTGTTCGCGTTTCTTAAAACACAGATGGTTATAGCTTTAATCATCTCTATGCAAAAAAGCAGATATGTTTTTTATTACACCTAAAACAGTTTTTGAAAACAGTGATAACACTATTCAAAGTTATTGTTTACTTAATTCAAAGTTACATTTCTTTTTATTTTATGTTTTGAAATTTTAAGGTGAAAAATTTACTATAGCTAAAAAAGTGCTCGAGAAGGAAAACCTACCAAAAATTAAAAAAAATGCAACAAACCAACCAAACTACCAAACTGTTTTTTAAAATCGAAAAACTACCAAGTTTGGTCCGATTGGACCAAAGCGGCAACGCTGGTTAGAGGTATTAACAGAGCAAATTATTCTCTTATGTTGTTGCTATTGTTTTCTAAATTGAGAGCAATAAAGAGATTAAATTAAAAAATGTTTGTTTTTACCTTGTTGTTGTTTTCATATTTTTGTTTTTCTTTTTAGGTTTTTTTATTTCTTGTTTATTTAATCTTTTTATATTAAAATTTGCCATTGTTGTATATCTCACGCATCGGGTAAATGTGTTTCTCGGGTAGACAATGTTAAAAAATTTGCAATATTTTGTGGAAAATTTTTTATTAACTAAAATAGTTTTTGTGCATTTATAAGAACAATGTTTTGAACATTACTATGGACATACAAATGTGTTAAGAAAAATAGGTAATATGAGCTTGAAGTTTTCAGATATTCATTGATTTATATCTGCCAAAACTAAAAAAAAACTAATTGACTTTTATTAATGTTGTGTTTTTAAAGTCACGGCTTTTGGATAAAAAAAAGTTTAACGTGTGCCTTGTTTTCATTTAATAAAAATAGCACAGACTTTAGCTAAAAAATTCAAGTTCTCAATTTACATACAGTGAGTGTTACTTTTAATCGTACAGAATGTCAGTTTTTATTGTTATATGGGAACAAATCTAGTTTACGGGCGCCGCTCCAAAATAAAAAAAGTTGCCTACGGGGTGCAAAATGCAATTTTAAGCAAAAAATGTAAAGAGAAAAAATTGGCGGCAACTCTTAATTTCGGAGTTACGGCCCTCCAAAGTTTTTATATATAATATGGCATTTATCGAGTAGTTGATGGCGGAATGGGACAATATGAGTATCATTGGAAAGGGAATGTAAGAGGCTATTTATTGAAGCAAGAAAAAATTGAAAAAAATAAAATTAGTAAAAAAAATACAAAATTAGTAAAAAAAATACAATAAAAACAGGTAACGACCAAAAAAAAAACTTATTTCATATAAACATAAGTACCTATGAATATCAAATAAATTAAGTTTAGTGGCAATACTATACGAAAAAAGATTAAAAAAATATGTAGTAAGCGAAGCCGGTGTTGGTCATACCATAGAGGAAAAAATCTGTGCGCCCAGCCGATATTGAAATTACCTTTCCAATGATACCCATATTGACTTATTCCACAAAAAGATATTCGATATATTCCATATTGTACATACAAACTTTGGAGGCCCGTTACTCGGAAACCAAGGGTCAGCCCCAAATTTATCACTTAACATTTTTTGCTTAAAATTAAACTTTTTTTTCAATTTTTAAGCTCCGTCCGTAAACTAGATTTGTTCCATAAATTTATCCAGTCATTTTCTGTTTCTGTTGCAAATAGTATTTTCTTAACAGCTCATTTCTTAAAATGGCTCCCATTTATGCGAACACACAAAATAAACATAGTTTGTTTTCATTTTATTTAAATTAAAAAAATGTGGGAGTTATTGGGAGCTATAGAAATACGAAGTCATTTTAAATTTTACAAAAGTGCCCTTTACAGTTCATAATACACGTAAAAAATAGGTATGTTGTATTGGGACACCCTTTAATTTTTAAGATTATGCACTGCTTTTAAAACGGGACCAATCTGCAAGCATAATCTGTCATATTACCCAAAATTTTCAAAATCGGTTGAGAAATGACAGAGTTCTGCAGGCACAAACATAAAAAAACAACATTCCTCCTTTTTTTGAAGTCGGTTAAAAAATAGTTTAAGCTTATGCAACGTAAGCCTTGAGTAAAATAGCAAACTAATTGTTATCTACAAACCGAATCTATAATAATAAGTAATTTTACATGATGAGATATCAAAGGGTATTACTCTGGTTCTCGTTAAGTAAAGGTAGTAAATATAAAATATATAAAATTTACAGTGAGAAATAAAATAATACAAATTATTTTTGAACAATTGTATTGCAGTTGCATTATTTGCAACACAGGGAAACCTCTGTAGTTAATTGTATGATTTCCTCCGCAATCGCTGCTTTTTTCGAAGCTTGAATCGTCTTTAGGCTGAGCACATCGTTCTGTACCGTGCTATTCTCCGCATACAACGCAAACTGTAGGCAGTTTTTAATAGGCCCTCGCATGACCACTCTCTAGGTAGTTTTGACGCGACGGATCCCAGACGTTTATTTGGTTTTTCAATTATTTTGTGGTTCAAAAAATATTTAAAGTAAAAATAAAAAGTGTTTCATTCCTTTTCAGTCAGATGTCACCAAGCTCAAACTCAGCTCTAAATAAAAACAGGTAAGAGTGCTATATTCGGCTATGCCGAATCTTACATACCCTTCACCATCTATGTAAATCTAGTTTAGTGAAGTAACTCCAATCAAAAAATATTGGAGTGACAAGGAATTCCTTGTAGGTACTACATTAACATAATTTTACATAAAAATGTCATCGCTCTTAAGGGGTTGAGCATTTTTAAAAATTATTAGTATTTCCTTAAGGATCTTATCATGGGTATCATACCCAACCATATTTATATTTTGAAAATTTCAGAGCCCCGTAACTCGGAAAAAATGGGCAAGCGCCAACTTTTTTTATTTTTTTTTTATTTTTTAAATCTTTATTTTTATTTTTTAATTCTCTATTGTTCAATATTAATATATTATTATTTTTTTTGAGTTACTTTATTGTTTCAAATGACATGAAAAAATTAGAGGTAGGCGTGGTGTTTTTCCCTCTGCCTTGAAGGACATGAACCGATCATGCTGATTTTAATAGCACCTCTTTCGATTAGCGTATTTATTGTAGAAATTTCAAACAGAATGACAAACTTAGATATACCTTTTTTCCACTTTATGTGGCGAAGGGTATAGTTAAGAGAAACGCTCAAGATTTCGAATTTATCCTATGTTTTTAACCTAGAAACCAGTTTTTTATATAACGTGATTTCTTGGGTAAATGTAAGAGCTTTTTAGCGAGTTTGAAAATCAGCCATTACTCTGCTACAAACATTTTCAGAGTTTACCTGAATTTTTGTTTCGATAATTGTGCCAGGCCTAATAGGCATAAGTCAAAAGTTGATTTCTTAAATAGAATTATCTCTTTTTAAATAAATATAGAAAATTTTAGAACATTTAGGCAATCGTGCGTAAACATTCGTTTTACTATAAAAGATTGCAAAGCGGCCTTGAGAATTTGGTCGATTCTCATCCGTATTTTTAGGTTCTTTTCTCACTGATGTAATATTCGAAGATTTTAACACTACACTGTAGCGTACACCTAAGCAGCTCAAATTTTAGTTTTTTCAGCGACTTCAAAAGAGAAGGGGGTTATCAATTCGTCTGAATGTTGCTTTTTTTTAATGTTTTTGCCTGCAGAACTCAGTCATTTCCAAACCGATTTAATAATTTTTTTCTTTATTTGAAAGGTTATGCTTACAGATTGGTCCCGCTTTAAAAACATCTCATAATTTAAAAGGTGTCCCCATGCAACATACATGTTTTTATGTGTATTTTAAACTGTAAAGAGCACAAAAAAGCTGCATATCATTATAGCTCCCAAGAGCATAAAGTAATATAAAAATAATTTTACAAATTACAGGGTGGCCCCATAGATGACCCATATGTCCCTATATTTTGAACCGTTACGGAGAAAGGCTTGAAAATTGGTCAGAATGTGGATTACTATGACCGTTGTAATAACAAGTACAAAACCTCAAAATTATAAATTATTTTTCGATCTATAATTATGGGAATGTCTCAAATAAAATTGTTATACATTTTATCTACAAGATAATTCTATAAAAAAGATAATATTTAATTCATTTATTTTTAATTCAATTATATAGCACTTGAAAAGGAACTAAATAAAATAAACCTCAATTTAAAACAAATAGCGGAGAACCAAAGATGTCGGCCAGAAATTATGTGATATTTGACTGTGATGGTGGCAGTGATGACGCCTGGGCTCTGTTATTATTACTTAAGGCCGAAGCAGAAAGTCATTTAAGTATTTTAGGAATAACAATATGTGGCAGCGGTAATACAACGTTGCACAATGCCGCTTATAATATGTTAAGAATACTGAAAGCATGTGGCAGAGATGAGGTATTTGTTCTTTTTCTTGATTTTATCAATTAGTCAAAGAACTTTAAATCATATTTTATAGATACCGATATTTTTGGGTGCTGCTAAGTCTTTACTAACATCTGTTGATAATCAAAAACGTCCCTTATTCCATGGCAAAGACGGTTTTGGTGATGTTCTGTCCAAGGATGAAGAAATTGATGTTCAAGAGATGGTTGAGGGTGAACATGCAGTGGCAGCTATAAATCAATTTTGTATAGAGGTGTGTTAAGCATTACAATCTACTTACTCGTGAAATTAATTTTATGTATTGTGTTTTCTCTCAGAATCCAAGACAAGTAACTATAATTGCAGTTGGTCCTTTAACGAATATAGCCCTGTGCTATTCCATGTATGGTGAAGAGTTTTCCTTTAATGTTAAAGAATTATATATAATGGGTGGAAATCATCAGGGTGAGTAAAAGGTCACTAAAATTTATTTCAAACTGAAGTAACAATATGGAAAACAATGATTTGTTAGTTTAGTAAATGATTTTAAAGTAGTCTTGATATCGTTTTATTTTCTACTTTGTATAATTCTTTAAATCCCTTCACGGATATTGTGTCTCACGCTTAGATAACCGCAACTTGATCCTATCATTAATGGTGTTATATTGACTATTGTATCCCCACATATTGCTTACGATTTCTGTCAAAAACGGTTTTGACTTTTTCTAAAGCAGAGTCATGTCAACTTCGGAGCTCATCTTAGTACTCGGAAAGCCCAATTCTAGCGAACCATTTGCACAGAATGCTTTCTAAACCATAAAACAATCACCATCGAAATTCCTCTTGGATATCTTATTCCACTTTTTAATTCTTTATTTTTTGGCCGTGAATAAATACAGACTGTTGCACCATAAAATTTATGGTAGAGTGGGACATACATAAGTATATACATCACATTCATGTACTATTTCTTTGGCTGTTTTTGTTGAGTTGCTGCCAGTAAAAACAATTTTGCGTTCACTATGATCTGACAACTTTAATTTAATTCTTCATTTTTGTTTCTCTAAAGATAATTTGATCGCTTTAATTTTTAGAGCAAATTTTTGAAAACTAACTGAAAGGCAATATTTATGTGTTTTGCATTCACATGATAACAATTATAAATAAGGTTTTTATCGCTTTTATTAATAATTTTTAATGCGTTTTCAGATGGCGTGAGCATATTTTTTCAGATTTTTGTGTGAACATAAGAAATTAAAAAAAAGACGTGCGTGCGATGATATTGTTGCACCGCAGTGTATAAAAACATTTAAGAAAAACAATCTTTGTTTTGTAGTTCTTTATTTTGATATTTTTAAGCGGGAGTTTTTAATTCAACCGTATGTCAACAACTGTTCAACAGTTTGGCCATCATCTTCATATTACATTAGCATCCTATTACATTAACTATTGTAACACCCTTTAATTTATATTTTAAAATATTTATACTTTTTACTGTACCAAACAAGTAGTGAACATTCTGTTTAATTTTCAAGTGTTTGTATATAACGGTTCAAAAGATACGGCCATTTAGTTCAAATTACATTAATTTTGAGATCACCCTTTTATTTTGAAATTCAACTTGTATACTTGTTGTAATAGCGAAATTAGCAATACAGATTCTTTGTTAATTTCAACTGACTGTCTACAACTGTAGGACCGTATACACAAATCAAATCAACTATAATTAATTTATAACTTTGAATATTAATTCTTGTTATTATAAGGGTGATATGAATCGATACTTTGTCTAATTTTCAAGCGTTTGTCTATAACGGTTTAAAGCATAAGCCTATGTGGATCAACACCTACGAGGATGCTCTTTAACCTGTTAACTGATTATGTCGTATATATGCGTCAATTTCAAAAGTTCATTTTTTATTTAATGTCGCATATGTGCGTCTGCTCATGTCGTAAATACGCGTCTTTGCTTGAATTTAATTCAGCACATTAAATCGAGCTCTCAAAGAAAAACTAATCAGTTAACAGTTTAATTTTTAGACTTGTTTTTTTTTATTACTTTTTGCCATTGGTAGCTATAATGATACGCATAAAAAAGCAACAGTCAGGCGAATTGATAACCTCATTCTTTTTTTGAAGTCGTTTAAAAATTGCTTTAAATTAATTTGTATCTTAACTAACAAAATTTCTTTAAACAATCTCTAGGAGTTGGCAACTATTCCCGAGCAGCTGAATTTAATTTTTATGCCGATCCTGAAGCTGCTCATATTGTGTTAACAAAATCAAAATGCCCAATAACGATATTGCCCTGGGAGCCATGTATGAACGATAAATTTTTCATATGCATAGTAAGTTACATTAGTGGTATAAGTTACATTTGCAAATATGAATATATAAAACATTCGTTTTAATTTCATTTGTAGGAATGGCGCTTGGAACATTTTGGTTTTAAAGCCTGCAAAAATCCCGCCGTTGATATATTAAATCTTGTTGAAGCTGCTCAGTATTTACCAGCTGGCCATAAAGGCTGGAATCCTTGTGATGCCATGCTTGTGGCCTCTTATCTATTTAATAAACAACTTGTTTTAAAACAAAGTATGTGGCATTGTGTGGTTGACTTAAATGGTTATACACGTGGCCAAATGGTTTTGGATCATTTACAGGAGGTAGACAAAAATCCCAAAAATGTTCGAATTATTGAATTGGTGGATGCAGAGTTTTTTAAAAAGGTGGCTGAATGGGGTTCAGGGCTAAGAGAGTTGTGTATGGATTTGACGGGAAATAAAAATGCCATTAAGACGGAGGTAAAACAGGAAAATGGTAGTTAATGAAAAGTGAAAATGTTGAAGAATTGGTAATATTTTAATTTGCATTTTTTGTAATTTATACTCAAGAAAATAAAAGTTATTATTGAACTGCATGGTTATAAAAATATATTGTGCGGCTTACAAACTTGTGATTTAAATTTACAATTATATTAACTCAGAGGAGTAGGTTCTTCATTAAAAATATGTTTTAAAAAGTTCGATATAGATCTTGTTATAATAAATGTAACATTCTGTCAATACACGTGTCAGTAGAGTGTATTTTAGGAGAGATATGTACATCATAGGACGAAACTTCGAGAATTACGCTGATAACACAGTCTTTAAGTAATGATACTAGACATTGCGCTTTGATATTAAAGATCTTTAATTACTCATTGTATTTTGATTTTTTTTTTTCTCCGAAAATATGTATATTTAAGCAAAATTGTGGTCATTAAGCATAGTAACAAACTAGGCATTTGAAAAACATTTATAATTAACGTTCTTACAACCTGAAGTAACTCTTTAATTATACATACGGCAATGCTACACACTAAAAAACTTGGTAGTCCTAATATCTCAAAGTAATGCCAAGTTGCGCAGAACCACAAAAACACTTAACAAAACAAAACCGGAATATAAACAAAAGTAAACGAGCCAAAAAGGAAACGTAATAAATCCACAAACAATCGCATAAAAGCAAACAGCGGGCAATAAAAAGCATAATCAAAACAAAAACCAATGTCAAATACCAATGTCTAATTAGAAACGCAGAGACGCACACACACACACAGTGGAAAACGACCACATTTAATATACCAATCAGAACGTTACGAGCCGTGGTAGAGACAAGACCGTTATTTCAATACGCGCAGTCATCACACGTCATACACAAACTACACCAAAAGCAAAAAATAAGAAACCATAACAAACCTCTTGTAGTTAACGGTTGTTGTCTAGAAAAGAGCAAGCAACTAAGAGAATAAAGGAAAGAAAAAAAAGAAACTAGGAAGTAATAATACAATCACAAAGAGTCTGCATATTTTACTTCTATTTTCCTAACATTTGCGAATATTTCTGCCAATACAATCACACATGTGGCAGTTTAAAGGAATAACTGTCGTATGTTTGAGTGGTTAACGAAATAGTGTAAAAATATAAACTAAAATAAAAAAGCAGTTACTATCGCATTAAAAGGCAAAGGAAGAAAAACAAACAAAAAATATACCAACAAGATATAAAATTGTTTTGACTTTTTGGTGTGTCGCATGCCAGTTGTGCTGCTACTTCTCTTTCAAGTAGTTGCGGGCATAGCACTCTTCATATTTTTATTGCATTATTTAAGTTACATACTTAATGCCATCATACGCGATTTTTTCCAAACTTTATTAACAACCAAAGAATTTCTTCAACAATTGCAAGAAACGTGCGGTGCTGTTCCTGTTGATCCCCAGCTAAATTTACCATTTAACTACAGCGATAAAAGAAATTTAAGCAAAATTCCAATTAAAGTTCAAAAAATGCAACAAACCTCAGATGATGCTAAATTTATTAAAAAGTGAGTGAAAAAATGAGCATATTAAAAAAATTAAAGAATACATATTTACAAAAAAAAAAGCCAGATTGTGCTAAAAAGTGTCGTTAATAAATTAAAGAAAATGTGCAAATTTTGGTTTAGTAAATTCCTCTTAAGAAAAAGAAAATAGAAGATTTACTTTTTTTTGTACTTTTTATGTTATGCACCGTGTCTATAGTCAGCTTTATCGATTTTTCGATTTTCCTCACATACAAATGTGTATTTTTTTTTCTAGGTACACACGAACATGTATTCCGCGCGCGCAGCCACCCATTCTAAGAGTGCTACCAGATTTTTAAACCGTTTAAAATATCAAAAATACAAAAAATTAAGAAATTCAAAATTTATAAAAGATGTATATATGTGTGTACTAATAGCGAAAACTTGTTTGGAATATGGTTTATAGTATGACCAGAGTAAATTTTATATAAACGTTTAAATAACTTCTTTAAAGTTAATCTTTTTTATTCGATATTCTGATTAATATTAATTAATATTTAATTGTACATTTCAATACTTAATTTTTATATATTTATTTATTTTTTTTATTCATTTGGATTCTCCCAATGAATTTGTGACCTTTAACTTCAGTTAAAAGAAACGCTGTGAAATAAGCCTATACATAAACTTAATTTTTTCGCGTCTAAGGAGAGGTTTGCTATCGAAGCCTATTAAAATATTATTAATTTCGTGTAGAAAAACCATTAAAATATCCTCTATTAGTAATATTGCGGGTATGCCGAAAAATGTGTTAAAAATTCATTTCCAGTTCTTTAAAATTACAACATATATTTTTCTCTTTTTATTTATGTAATTTTTATTATTTTATATAAATAATAGTTTTTAATTAATAATAATTTAATATTTTTGGTTACTGCTTTATTCAACCTTTCTTTATGTTTAAATCGTCGCCGAATGGCAATAATACGAGCGCTTTAAAATTTTAATCTACATATGTTTAAATTAAGTTTTATTTAAAATACGAAAAATGTATGATTTACAAATGAAACGATTTATTTTTAAAATTATTTTTTGCTTTAAACCTTTTATTTTCTATCACTAGATAAAAAAAACACACATGTATTTCAAGTCATCTGGCAACACAACCTAGTAGATATAGTACAACAAAAACATCCATATACAAAGCAAGTGCTTACTCATACACTGACGCAAGCATAATCAAACACAAATCGTATAACACTTAACGGTACATTTAATTTTTTTGTCCATGTGATTAAAAATGAAAATTCTTGAAAGAATTAAATAATTGCAATTTTTATGAAAAGACAATTGACGCAATATATGTATATAAACATACATATGTACATACGTAAATAAAAAATAATTAAAATGCAATTTTATAACAATAATAAAGTAATTCTACGATAATTAAAAAAAAAAAAATAAAATAAAAAGTGTATACAAATTTTGAAAAAATTGAGTGTTTTTCCTATTGCTATTTTTATCTTCTTTTTCAACACAATTCGTCATCCTTTATAAAAAAAAATCTTCTTTATTTTTATTAAAAAATGCTTCCTCCGGAAAAAATGCAAAAAAACAAAACAAACGTTAAAATTATGCAAAAATTCGACAAAAACAGACGTTGGAAAGGTGGCAGCATTGAACCCCATCCGACTGATAAAGCCTTAATTGTTAACTATCAACTAGAGGCTACAGTCTTTGGTGATCCCAATAATCCTATGTTGGAAGAGAAAAAGGTAAGTTGTGAGTGTGTTTTTTTTTTTTTTTTTTTTTTTTTTTTTTTTTTTTTTTTGGTATTGGTAGGTAGTTTCGTCGTGCTTTTAAAAGAGACGCTTTTTAAACAAAAATTGTAAAGGTATGAAGGTATTTACAAGAACTCTTCATTACATATCCTTGTGTTGGGGATGAAAAAGTTTGTTTTTTTTTCTTTCTTTGGTACTTTGGCTTTGCATATTTGCTAACAATGTTTACTTGTACTTATAGGCATGAACTTCTTGAGTTGCTATCCAATGTAATAGCGAAATATCGAAAATGTAATATCATAAAATTCATATGTATGTATATGTCTTTTATGCCTCAATCACAGCTTAAGCAATTTTAATAAATTTTGATATTTGGATAAATATTTATCTAGAAGTTATAATTTGATAAAAAAAGTATATTCTAAACTCTGAACGGGCTGATAAGTTTTATTCGACTTATCCGATAATTATAAAATTTAAAACACAGAACCTTTATATAATGTACAATATGCCATTTCTGTTTTCAAATCTCGGACCAAAGGAATAAATTTGGTGATCCAATTTAAATGAAAATTAAGTATGCATAAAACCCTATCTTTCTGTCCAAACGTCCTTTTTTTCAAATTCGGACCTAGAGGGAAAAAAAGGAGAAAAAACTCAAAATTTTAATCTTAGATGCTTCTCTAGCAGGTGATGTACGATATGCATGACTTAAAACAGTGGCCAAAAGACAGAAAACCAACAATTTTAATTTAAAAAATGGTTTCAGCTGTGTTTGAAGTGTATGTTTTTACCAAGGCCGAGCAAGACCCAGGTAATCCCTGGTATACGTAAAAAGCTTGTAAAAAAACTAAATTATAATTTCTTGTCTTAAGATGATTGGAGTCACTTCATTGTTCCAAATGATATGGAAAAATTAAGGGCAGGTGTGGTGTTTTGCTCGCTGCGTCTAAGGACATGGACCGATCTGGCCGATTTCAAATAGCAGCTCTTTCTACACTATGTCTGATTGTTCGGCGTACTTAAATTTTTGTTGAAATCAAGTTTGCTTTTGAAAACTTGATTTAAACACTCACACGGACGGACAGACGGACATCGCTCAATCGACTTTGCTATGCATAAGTACACAGAATATATATACTTTATGGGGTCGGAAATGCATATTGTAGACATTGCAAACGGAATGACGAACTTAGTTATACTCTTCTTCCACATATTGTGGAATTAAAATAAACTGTGTTTATATGTGCCCTTGATTTTCCAATAGGTTTGATTCTCCGAGATCGAAGGGTATTGTCGCTGTAATCTTATTTGTTAAAAAAGTCAGATATTTACTATACAATTTGTACTGTATGTAGAGGAAAAATTTATCGCATGCTACATTTAAAAAAACGTATTTACCTTGACACACATTTTTACAAAGGACAATTTGTATATACTATGTGTGAATTTTATACGTCTGCCTCCTACGGCTAAAAAACTAGTCATATAAATTATAATCACGTCAATATTGGAACACCCTTTAATTAAAAGTTTTATTTTTTTTCTATTTGCTGCTATAGCTTACATAATTTACTAACACTGTGCAAATTTGACGTGTCTGCCAACCACAACTCACAATATTAAATTTTTATGAATATTGCGTCACTTTCGAAACACCCTTTAATTTTTAATATAAAAATTTCAAGAGTCTACCTATTAGAGTTCCAGAGGGCTGTGACAGGCGGACGGACGGACAGACATTGTAACGAAAACAATAGGTTTACGTTTGTGCACTTTGTGTACGGAACCTTAAACTGGTAACAGTTCGCATACCATGGCTTTTCTCTTAATGGCTCTACTGTAAAACCGTACAAAGTTTAATACATGTCATAAAAGTTTATTCATTTTAATAAAAATTTTTTATAAAGTATCTCAAAAACTGGTACATTTAGAGGCACAAAAGTACAATTGATATTATTTTCATTTCAAAATTAGCCGTCATTACTTTAACTTTAACCTTAAATAGTTTTTCGATGTCTTGGGATTAAAATTCCACATTTTGTGTTTTGATCAAAATGACTAATGGCCTTTGTGTGAAATGAAAAATGCTTTCTTTCGTTTTCTGACTATTGTTGTTGACGTTTTAATTTTAGTACACATTTAATGAATTTTGCAGACACTTTTTATATTTTGGAATTTTCTACATATTTGCTCAATATTTTATTTTCTTATTCTTTCATTTACACGTCTCTTAAAGTATACGAACTGTGTTTAAACAAAAACTTATGAAAATGCTATAAAAGACTGAAGAGAAAAATTATAAATATGTGGGTGTAAATATTTTATGAATAATTAAAAAGGTTATGTAGGGAAAATATTAATTTATCTGAAGCAGATTTCTGTTTAATCAAACTTAATTGATTTAAATTAATCAGACACAATTGTATAAAAAAAAATTAATCATTTGCTCAAAAATGTTTATATAGATGTGATTTGGATGTTGAGATAGATAGACAAACAGATATAGAACTTAGGGACTATTTCCATGACGTATGAGAAAAAATCAATAAAAACATACATACACTCGTTATTAGCGGAGATGTACCCAAATGGTAAAAACTTAAACCTTTTGTTTCCGAAGTAATGTGTGTCCATCTGTCATAATTATATTAGTCTAAAAATATTAATAACAAAAATTATCAATTATAAATACATAATAAACATTTATAAAATAATAACATTAAATAAATAAATTAGGCCTTGAATTTGAAAACAATTAGGCACTTCTTTAGTTTCTACAGCGTTAAGAAGTTTAAACAGCAGACTATTTTTAATAGAGATGGGATTTCGAGTGACTTTTACTTTTGCTTTGTACAAAAGCATGGAAGTTATAAATGTTTATCTTATTTCATTAAATTATTGAAACTTCAACGCACGCTTGATATGTATCTAAAATACATTATAAATATCTTTATAGCTGATTTTATTGAAATTTTAAATCATGGTAAATACCCTATTTACATATATTTTCAAATAAAGATATTTATGTTAAAGGCATAATATTTAATGTTTATTTAAAAACAAAAAAGGAAAAAAGAGAGGGAGTGAAGAAGAGGACAAACGCGCAATTTTATGAATCATAGCCGATCTTAACAAAGTCAGATTTTTAAAATCATTTGAAATAATACTCGTATATGTACTGATCTATAAGATCCAAACTGATTTGATAGATTGGACTTGATATATAAAGCCTCTTCTAAAATTTTGAATATTTTATCTCTAAAACTACCATTTCGATTACAAAGTACAGTTTCTCACACATAATGACTTACTTTTGTGATCACAATTTTTTGTTATTCGCTTACAAGACACATTACATTAGTTCGCAAAGAAGAAAGTAGCAATTAAACTAGCTTTTTAAGTTAAAAGAGAATACCTTAAAATACGTATTAATGATCATCATTATTTCCAAAAATAATGCTTAAAAATGCTCCATTACCTTTTCGTAAATTTTTTGTTAGAATACGATATATGAAAACATTATATATTATTATAAAAATAAATAATTCTAAAATATACAGGTATGTGATGGAAATCGATTTCGAAATCGAGACGACGTAAAACCGTAAATGGTTGTGATATCCTTACTATTTTCGTTTTGTTAATACCTTCAATATATATTTCAATAACTCTCCTTTCAGTTTCTACAATTACTTTGGAGTAACTTCTTTACTTTTGCTTTCAATTTGTCTCAAAACGAATCGTTTTCAAATCGATCGATTTCCATCACATACCTGATAACCTTTTGGATATTACACCTAAAAGATAAAATTAATATTCTTCGGAGTTTTCAAACAGAGCTGTAAATGAATCATTTATGAATTTATTCGCAAATCATTCATGCGCTGAATTAAAAAATTTTGAAATAATTCTTTTCACACAAAAATTGAATTGAATGAAATTTGAGTCAATTCAAATGAATTTGGTCAAAATAATTTGCAATTCTTTTCTAATTCAAATGAATTTGTCAGAAAGAATAGCAATTCATTTCCAACTCATTTGAATTGAATTAATTTTGAGTTAATTCAAATAAATTTAATTGATTTTGTAAGTAAATATGTAGGAAGCATCTCCTAGTTTTTCTGATCTTTAATCATTGAATATTATCAATTTTTTGGAGAAATTTCAATTTTCAGACCCTTTAAATCCGCTCTTGAATTTAATTGACTCTTTTTTAATTTCATTAATTAGAATTGCAATTCATTGTTAACTCATTTAAATGAATTCAAAGTAAGTTCAATTCAAACTAATTGAAAATGAATTGCAATTCAATTAAACAAACTTATTTGAATTAGAAACGATATCCAATTCATTTCTGTCTAATTCGTTTGAATTGATTCAAATTTCATTCAATCTTGTTTGTTTTAAAAAGAATTAATTGAAAATTTAGCTAATTCATAATGAATAAAATTCAAAAATGAACGATTCATTTACAGCTCTACTTTTAATTAAAACACATTTTAATAAAACTGTTTTGTTGCTACTGATTTTTACAATATTTACAGTTTTTGATTTATCTACTTCAACTCAAATTATCCTAAGTGTTAAGTTTATTTTCAGTATTTTTAGTTAGACTTGATAATTTTGTGAATATAATAAAACTTCGTAAAGTAATGCTTATTACCTAATTACAATTACTTTTAATTCGTAACTGACATTTTTTTAATTGCAATTACATACATATAATCAAATTGTAGGTGACGTTAGACCCCGATTTAAATTATAATTAATTACAATTTGTAATCCAAAATATCTTATTATACATTTAAGTAATTGTAATTGAAATGTAATTGAATCCCCCAGGTCTAATTTTCACCTACATGAACTTTTTTTTACCCGCAATAGGCAGACACTTTAGGTTTAAATATTTTTATGTCCACCATAAGAACAAGTACATATAATTAAAAATACAAATATTTCCGCTTCAAAAATAAGCGTTAACAATAGTTTAAAACATAGGAAAGTATATTCACAGAGGCCTCGAATTTAACGAATATGGCCTTAGCTTTTAAACCGTTATAAACAGACACCTTAAACTTTCAAAAAAAAAAAATAAGAGAAACGTAAAGTATAAAATTTAAAGGTGGTCCGTACATTTTACGAAACTCTGCGCGTGTGAGTCAAGTTCTCATTTTGCAAATTTATTTATACAGACCCGCACAAAACTATTGGCACAGCAACACTTTTTGGTATTTTACTGTTTTAAAGTCATTTAAAAGACATTATTAGGCAAAACTATTTGATAATAAATATTTCCTACACTGGCTAAGCTCATATCATTGTTTTTGATTTTTAATTTAAATGCATTTAACAGTTTTGTTATAACATATTTAGTAGAAAGTCATAATTTTCATGCACAAAAGTTTTGGCACACCCAGAAAGAAATCTGGCTTCAGGCCGAAGTTTTCGAGATCTGGCAAGGATGTTAAAATAAAGTCATACATGCATTTTCTATAAATATTAATTGAGCCGTTACTTCAGTTTTTTTGAAGTTTTCTTGAAGAAAAAATTAAAAAAATTATTAATGAATACCAAAATGAGCTCAAAACAGAAAGATACCAACGAATCTTGACACAAAATAGTGCTGCACTTGCATAGCCAAGGCAAATCGTACGCTGAAATATGTGAAATAATGAAGAGCAGTCGTTTCACAATTAAATGCATCATTGAACGTTTTACAGCGGAGAGAATCTTCAATAATGCTCATCGAACAGGCCGTCCTTGAGCTTTAAGTGACCGCGAAAGCAAACAAATAGTAAGAAAAATAAAATCCCAAGAAAATATCGACTGAACTTGCTGCTGAAGTTAAACAGGAATTTGGTAAGGATATTCATCCCATGACCGTTCGAAAAGTGCTTCACAAAGCTGATTACACATCAAGATTTGCTAGGTATATATATGTTTCTTGAATCATCCAAAAAAGAGATTAGACTACGCAAGGGAATTTCAAAGAAAACCCGTCAGTTTTTGGGATGAAGTACTCTTCTCGGACGAGAGTAAATTTCATATTTTTCGCTCTGATAGCCGTATTACCGTATGCATAAAGCCAAATACGGCATACGAAAAAAAATATTTTTCCTACAATTAAACATGGTAGTGGTGGTATAATGGTGTGGGGGTACATGTTATCTGTGGGTTTTGGTGAGTTGGTATTTATTAAAGGAATCATGGATAAATCCGTTTATCTAAATATCATAAAAGAAAATCTTAAAAAAGTGCCGAGAAACTAAATTTGCCAACATCATTTACATTCCAACACGACAATGATCCAAAACATTCCGCTCATGATGTGCGTATGTGGTAAGCGTACAACGTGGCTCATGTTCTTCCACACCCACCACAATCCCTAGATCTCAATCCTATTGAAAATTTGTGGGAGGAACTTGACCGACGGATCAAAAAGCGATCAATTTTGACAAAATCGCAGCTACAGCAGGCCTTGAAGAAAGAGTGGTTAACTATTGGGCAAGAAGTAACCAAAAATCTGGTGCATTCTACGCCTAAACGCTTTAATGAAGTAATTAAGCAAAAAGACTTACCAACCAAGTATTAAATAATAAATATTTTAGAAAAAAATCTGTATTTTATAAGCTTTTAAACTACTTGTGCCAATACTTTTGTTCGACGAAGTCGCGCTAATTTTTTGTTAAGCTTTCTATTAATTAATTAAAAAAATAAATGTTGATATAAAACCAAATGCATTAGTTAATTCATTGAATTAGCTAACATCAAAAGCATTTAATTTATTTATAGTTTTCCAATGGCCGTGAAGCTGGAATGAATTCAAGAAAACTTGCTGTGCCAATACTTTTGTGCGCATCTGTATATATTTTGACATTTGTGTTTTAGAAGATAGTAAAGTCAAATGAAAAGTTTTTCTATTCGATTAGAAATTGTGAGTATTATTGATGTGTTTTTGTTTTGTATTCAGTGTTTCCGTTTTAGTTATTTCTAAACAAAATTATTGGACTGATTTTCGCATCACATCACACATTTTCACATGTTCACTTCTTTATTTTGATTACTTTTTTTAAATCTCAATTTAAATAAATTATATTTAATTTACTAATTTTGCAAACTGCGCTTTAAAAAAACAGAACTATGCATACTTACAAAATCAATTTCTCTTTGTCATAGAATACTTAAAACTACAAAACATTTTTAAATGACAGCATTTTACCATTAAAAAAAAAAATAAAATGTGCGTGCTCGTTTGTCCACCCTGTCGATCTACTTCAAAACACAGCAGAAAACATTCTTAAAATCGAAAGAGTAATTTTGGCAATAAAATATGAAATCTGTGACCATACATATCGCCACGAAGTCAAATTTTCTGTGAAATCTGAGTTCAGGTTGTGTAATAACACATAGCGACTGTAAGGAATTATGTTTCAAATTTCCTTTAAATCGGCGGGACCCTATAAAACAGCAGGTTTCCCTATTATCATCTGAATACATTAAAAGCGGTTCTAAACATATGCTTTCTTAACTTTTTCTGCATCTGTTTACTTTAAAAAAAAATTTTTTGATTGTTAACATTTTTTGGTCTTGCCAACACTAATGATAGTAAACAAAAAGAATTAAAAACAAGCAAAAGTGCTATATTCGTCTATGCCGAATCTTATATACCCTTCACCATCTATGTAAATCTAGTTCAGTGAAGTAACTCCAATCAAGAAAGCAAATACTGGGATGACACAGAATTAAAAAAAAAATGAAATACTACATATACATATTTTACATAAAAATGTCAAAATGGGTTAAGTATTTTTAAAATTTTTTAATATTTCCTTAAAAATCTTTTAAATGATATCAATATTGATATCATAAAAAATGTTCAATTTTAGAGGCCCGTAACTCGGAAAATAAGGGCGAGCGTCAATTTCTCACTTATCTTATTTTTTACTTCTCCATCGCCCCATATATTTGTTTTTTTTTTTGATTGGAGTAACTAAATTGTTCCAAATTATATGGTAAAAATGGAGGTAGGCGTGGTGCTTTGCCCGCTGCGTCTAAGGACATGGACTGATCTTGCTGATTTCCAATAGCACCTCTTTCTACACTATGTCTGATCGATTAGCGTATTTAAATTTTTGTTGAAATTAAGTTTGCCTTTCTATATATATATATATTATATATATTATAAATCTATCGGATTGTAGAAACCAGTCAGTTGAAATTTGCAGAGTATATTTAAGGTTAAAAAGATTAAATAAAAATTAATACGCCAAGTGTAAGTTTGACTCACACACAAAGGGTTCCATACCATGAATCGGTCACATTTAAAGTTTTAATTTTAATTTTATTAATTAAGTTTGTTGCGGCGGACAATAAAAAAAGACTTTCGGTTATTTTAAATAAGACGCTGTGAAAATGACGTTACTATTACGACAGATTTTAATTTTTTATACTTTCTTTTATAGTGACTTAGCAATGCATACTGTGCGTGAGATTATAGTCTAAGCCTATTATGGTTCCAAAAACTTGAAAACAAGGCCATATTTTTCAAATTCACGGCATTTTACAAGAACCCTTAAGGTTAAATTAGACGTGCCATACCGTAACGAAATGGCCGTAACCATGGCCATAACCATAATCCTATTTACTGCCAGCGAATAGTGATGCCATAAACAACTCCTCTTTGTTTTGCCGTTAAATTAAAACTCGCCAATAAAATGCAGCGAAAGTGAAAAATAAAAACAACATAAAAAACAAACAGTAATTACCTAAATTCTATAGCCAACTGTATACGTTTATGGTAAAAGTCAAAATTTAATATATTTCTATGGTTACGGTTATGGCTATGGCATTATCGAATGTCACCAATAATCAAATACATTGTTTCCCATAAGGTTGGTTTGAACAGCTGTTTTCTATGGTTATGGTTATGGCACGTCTAATTGTGCCTTTAAATTTCCAAATTTATTGTATATATTTAATTTTTATATTGGACATATTTTTATATACTCTGTGTAAATTTTAAACGTCTGTCTAACGGTTGAGTAACTAGAGCCATATATATAGGTGAAAATATTGGGACCCCCTTTATTTTAAAGCTTTATTCTTTCAACTTATTGCTACTGTACACATAATTTTACTGACACTGTGCAAATTTTACTTGTCTATCTATCACAGGTTAAAAAAAAAAATACAAATTTTAATGAATATAACGTTACTTTCGGAACACCTCTTAATTTTTAGTATTTGTTGTTGTAGCAGCTTATTAATGCATCTTCTCTGAAAATTTCAAGAGTCTACTTATTACAGTTCCAAGAATGGACGGCAGTGAAAGACGGTCAAATGGTTTTTGTCTATTTCCAGCCTGTTTTACTCTCGGATTAAGGATCTATTTATGTTTCAAATTTCATTAATATCATTTCAGCCGTTTAGCCATGATATTATATAATATTTACGTTAATCATGATTGATTCCTTAAAAAAGCAACATTCAGCCGAATTGTATAACCTCCTTCTTTTTTGAAGTCGGTTAAAAAATATATTTTCTAACAGCAAAAATTTTATGATTTTATCTAAAATATCCTTGATCAAGAAATAACCAATAAAATGAATTACTAAAGGATAAGACAAATTATTAGGCTTGAGTAGTTTATAAACGAACTAGTTTAATTGAATTATTCCATTGCTTGAATTTAATGAACTATTTATTACTATTATATTCAAATTTGTATGTCCACCTAGTGTAGTTTTGAGCTAAGATTTGTGTTTGAATTACTACAAGATGGACTAAATTGCATGTAATATCTTTGGTTGTTGTTTCTGACACTTAATGAAACAATTTAAATAATAGTGCGTGTCATTGTACATTAAAATAAATAATTATAAACTTAAATGTTAAGATATGATAATTCGCCGTCATGTATCGAAACATTATTATTGGTCGGGTATTTTTGTTAACACGAAAATTAATTTCTAACGAGTTTGTGTGAGACACATTAGTGGTATTTACACCGAATTTGTTAATTTGTTAAAGTTACCAACTGTGAACGACCCCCTTTTTATAACTTTGTTAGTCTGGTAAGTTTTGTAGTAAAACAGCTGATTAATTGTTCTGACACAATTTATTATTCTGAAAAAAAATAAAACGTGCCACGAGAAAGTGTAAAAGAGCAGTTTTTGATTTATTAAAATAAAATAAAATAAAATCTCATTTAATTAACATACTTACTCTTAATGTACACGAAAGTGGCCAAAACACAAATATTTTTTTTAGAAATGTGGCACAGCTGATTGTGAGTTACCAACTAACAACTATTTTATCAGGGGTGCCGTGTCGTTAATTTGTTAAATGTTAATCCAGTAGCGCGTTAAATATACAAAAACAAAATGCGTATAAAAAATTAACGATTAACGACTAACAAACTAACAAGCTCGGTGTGAAAACCCCTATTATTTAAGTTTTATTTCTGTATTCTAAACGAGAGTTTAAAAGGTAAGGTCGGTGTTTCCAGGGAAAGAAAAGAAAAAGTTACGCTTTTCCTTAAAAAAGTTGCAGTTTTTCATTAAAAACTACATTTTGAAATTTCCCTTTAATAAGTAGAAATTTAATGTAATTTATAAAATATATAATAAAAGTTTTTATTCCACTTTCGTAGATAATTTAAAAGAAATTAAAAATATTACTTTTCCTGTTTATTTGTATTTTGTAGCTACGAGAATGTTTTTTTATATATTTTAAGTTCAGCTGCTTGATATTGCCCGAATTGTGTTTGTGATTGTTTTTTAGTGTAAACCTCGTTGCCGGATTCCTACTATTTTTCAGCTGTAGCTAGAGAGAAAGCAAAACACACTCTGAGATGTTACGCGTCATGTTAAAGATTTTCTAAAAAATTATTTTAAACGAGTATTATCAGAAAGGGGACAACAGAAAATAAGGCTTACTTTTATAAAACTTTCTAAAAATTGGTCTAAGAGTAGAAATACAACCTTACGGTTGCGGCGACGGAATCCGCATGTCAGAGAAAAAACAAATAAAATGAGTTGCGGCGACGGATGCGGATTTTATTGTCATTTTTATTATTTGTTTTCTATTTTTTTTATTCTTTTTTATCGAAATATATAAAAAAAAATTTTTTTAATGTAAATAAGCAATAAATTGAAAAATTTCAAAATTATTGTTGATTTTCAATGACTTTTTACATTTTCTTTCTCTTCTTTTTTCGTAGTCATTCACAAAAAATATTAACAAATAGTATTTTTTGTTAGAAAAACAATAAAACTGTGGCAACATGCTGAGAGAGAAAACATTTAAAATTGAGAGATTGAGAGAAAACGCACTCAAATTAAAATAGATTCTAATTTCGTGCGGATTCGTTGAACGTTTTTAATTGTCAAAACTCCATATAAAAAAAACAACCGCATCCGCAACCGTGAGGTTGTATTTCTACTCTAATTGTCATCGCATGAGAGACACATAAATTTGAAACTAGCAAATAATTTGGCTAATTCCTTTGTAATGTAAGTTTTCGTATAAAGTTTTGATTTTGCAATAAAACTTAATTGTGTTTATTAATTGTGTATATTAAGAAGAAAATACAAGTGGTAGAGGCCGACCGAAGGTTTCTTATGAGGCGGGTTCCATGAGAACAAAAAGGAGGCGAGTGGAAGAACTTGTCGTTTCGTTTTTTGTTGTTGTTCGATTTTTTTTTTGAAAGTTGAAAATATGTTTTAATATTACTAAACATAATCACATGTTAACTGGCGCTCTTATCAGATTACTAATTGCAAAGTTATGACAATTTTAAAATTATGGTTGTATTGGAGGTAGGCGTGTCGTTTGAATGATTTTTTTTTTAAACTAGCAGCATGTTATATTATTACTAAATTTATTCACATGCAAAATTTCAATTTTATCTGATAGCTAATTTCTATCTTATTACAATTTTTAAAATTAGGTTGTATGGGAGGTAGGTATGGTACTTGTTAGATTTTCTCGAAACTTCGCCTTAGTACTTCTTTTCCAAAAAAAAATATTCATGCCAAGTTTCACATAGTCTAGCTGCTTCTATTTTTACTCACCCATTGTATGAAATCGCGACACAGTGCGCTGCAGATAAATATTACAGAAATACTAACTTATAACGGCAAGGGTCTTCTAAGTCTAAATTGTAGGCCAACGTTACAGCTTTGTAATAGAAACTATCTCAACAATTATGACTTCAAAAATCCGTTTACGTAAATAAATACAAAATTTAAGTCAATTTTTTCCCAAACTAAAACGGATAACCTATACGTGTTAGTAAACTTTTACAGACATTTTTAGGTCTAATTTTGAGGTCTAATTAAGGTCTAATTTAAAAAATCATAACAATAAATATAAACTTTTTATGACCTTTCCAAAAAAACAATACTATATGCGCGAGGTTCCTACTTTTGGGGGCCTGCCGTTCTCAGCTCTACCTGCCGTTCTCAGCTCTGCTTTGCCTCTGTGAAGTTTCGTTATATATAAGATATTTTTAGTTGTTAATGAGATACCGAATTATGTACAAAATAAATCAGTTTCAAACCACTGTGGGTCTCAAAAGAATATTGTGAAAGTTACAAACGTAATGACACAGTGATACATACTCCTTAAACCTGTAGTGAAGCGCATAAGAACAATTTTCCTACTAAGCGCCGAATTACAATTTTTTTTTTTTTCGAATTAATGTACTGAACGTTTACACTAATTTCATCCTAACAGCCAGTAAAATTACTTCAACTAGCGTCAATATTTTAAAGCACCAATAAATGTTCAATAATATTGTGCAATAATTACTAATTTAGAATGTGCGAATGTTATATTAGAAGGTATGTAGTGACTGTTCATACGATTTTGTAGTAATAAAAATCACATAATTCTTGCAAAAAAAAAAAAACCGACTTCAAAACAGACTCCACCTGTCTGCCTATAACGGTTCAAGAGCATGGTCAAATAAATTAGATTACATTACCTATTAGATATGCCAAACAAAGTAGTAGATATTCTGTCTAAAATTCAGGTGTCTGTATCTCACGGTTAACAAATTCGGCCATATGGAACAAATTACAGTAATTTTGGGAACACCCTTTAGTTCCGAAATTTAAATTATAAGCTTCTTGTTATGGTGGACTTAGCAAAACAGGTCCCTTGTAAATTTCAGCTGTCTGTCTATAACGGTTCAAAAGTTCGGACATATACACCAAATTACATCAACTATTGGGACCACCGCTTATTTCAAAATCAAATTTAATACTTGTTGTTATAGCGGAGTTAGTAATACAGGTTCTGTGTCAACTTCAGTCGTCTGTCTACAACTGTTTAGAAGTATGGCCATATACATTAAATTAAATGAACTATTGGGGCACTCTTTTATTTATAATATTAAATATTAGTACTTGTTACTATAACAGCCATAGCAATCGACATTCTTTCCAATTTGCAAGCGTTTGTCTATAACGTTCATAAGATAGGCCCATATAAGTAAATCTACATTAATTATGGGACACCCTTTAATTTCTAAATTCAAATTATAAACTCGTTGATATAGCCGACCTAGAAATACAGATCCCTTTAAGTTTCAGAGTTCTGTCTATAATGGTTTAAAAGTTCTGCTACATACTTGAAATCACACAACTATTGGAACACCCTTTAACTTCCAAATCCAAATTTTATTCTTGTTGTTATAGTGGACTTAGCAATACAGGTTCTTTGCAAATATTAATCGTCTGTTTACGACTGTTAAAAAAAATGGCCATAAACATAAATTTAAATTGACTATTGGGGCACCCTTTAATTTATAATTTTAAATATTATCACTTATTACTATAATGACTATAGCAATCGACATTCTGTCCAATTTGCAAGCGTTTCTCTATAACGTCTATAACGTTTATCTATCTTGTCCATAGGCCCATACAAGTAAATTTGCATCAATTATGGGGATACCCTTTAATTTTTAGATATATTTTTGTAAAAAATTTTTGTTATTGGGAGCTATAGCAATAAGCCGGCATTTTAAATTTTACAAAATCGCCCTTTACAGTTCATAATACACTTTAAAAATATGTATTTTGTGTGAGGACACCCTTTAGTTTTTAAGATTATGAAATGTTTTTAAAAAAGGATTATTCTGTAAGTATAATCTATAATATTACCAAAAATTTTCAAAATCGGATCAGAAATGACTGAGTTCTGCAGGCACAAACATAAAAAAACAACATTCAGCAGAATTGTATAACCTCCTTTTTTTTGAAGTCGGTTAAAAAAAGTGTTTTTAGTTGTCACACTATTACACACGAAGGATGCAAGTCAAAATTCAACTTGAATCGTTCAAAAACTATTATTTTATGACGGACCTGTCAACAAATCGGTCACACCTGTTATTTTAATGCACACTAATATTTTGAAAAACATGCCACTTGTGACACATCTAACTATTAAATCTTCCAGTGTCTCATGGTTTTTACATATGGATATTGCAGCATTTATTTCAAAATATTGTGGAACTGATTGAGTAGTGTGAAGCAAAACATAAAAAGCAATAAAACTTTTAAAAATATTGTATAGTCAATTGCCTACTTAAAACATTGTTTTATTTGCCAAGAAAAAAAAACATATTAAAAAAAAATATTTTTTGAAATCTCGATTTGAAATAACTTACTTATTACATTGTCTCTTACTAAGGTTGTATTGAACTTAATATAGAAAACATTATAAATACAAAGCTTGGAACAAAACGCTTTTATATTTTAATTATTTCAAGTTTAAAAAAGTTTTATTAAAACACTCTTAAAGGGTTCATGTCATTCAAAGATTTAAGCAAGAAAATATAAAAAATTAAATGCTTTAAAGGGATTTTTATTTTAAGTTGTCCATACAAATGTGGATTTTAGTTTAGAAAATAAAAAGTAAAAATAACAAGCACACAAGGGAAGGAAGTTGGGTTAGGTTGTAGTTATTAAAAATGTGGAATGGTAAAAAATCTACAAGAAATAGAAAAATAATGTGAAATTGCGGTTTGTCATGAAATCGAAATAAATAACGTTTAAGAAAACTGTTTAAACATTTAATGAAATGTCAAAAAATGACCTCAAACAAAGTAATAATAATGCAATAACAACAACCTTACAAAGTGACAGCAAAAATATTCTTTAAAAGGCAAAAATATATAAAAAGCGGAAATTGAAATATGTATAAATACCCGTACTGGCCTCAACTGTTACTAAGATCAATAGTTTTTTTTTTCACTTAATATGGTATTAAAAAAATTATTGCAAGTTATTTTTTTTTTCATATGGGCTTAATAAATTTAATAATAATTTTAAATTCAAATTGAAAGTTAATAATAAATAGTAACAAAAAACACACAAAACAATTTTTATCAATATTAGATTGTGTAATCTAACGATTATTGCAAAAATTACGCATTTTCCATGCAACAGTGAACTGCTACAATTTTTTGCTTCTTATTCACATGACTCATTCATAGATCCACTCACTCTGACACACTGTTTGCTCACTTCTTTAGCTGAGTATATTTATTTTATTTCAACAAAACTATGAGTAATAACGAGACGGTTAACAAATTTAATATGTTTTGTTGAAAGAAAATTTTTTAATTTGATTGATATAAATGGTTTTCAATGCACCATACAGTTTGATTTGAAGGCAATTCGAAATTTTTTTATTTTACTCACCACGATTAAGGGCAAAAGCTTCTGCTTGTCAAACCTTTTAAACTGGCCATAGAAAAATATTTTTACAAATTATAATATCTGTACACGAAATATTTTTCATAACGATCATGAAAGGTTTGTAGACAAGCTTGCGACATCAACTCGTTATTAACTTATTAAATAAATAAGAGTGTAGAGGCGCCACCGAGAATCAAAATAATTTTTTTTTCATATTTTTTTTAAGCAAACCAAGTTTTTTGCACAATGTAATCCATTTCTATTGAAAGTAAATTATATAGTGTATCAAGTTACGGATGAGCGACCCCGTGATTTTTGAGGAACGTCGTTACCAGTAAACGTGATTTTTAAATCACTGTTCTTTTAAATACTTATCGTGATGACCGTTTGCAGTTCTTTTCTTTTAATTAAGCATACATGTTAATATAGGAAGTATAAAGAACATATATAAATTAATATTATATGCAAATAGTAATCATATAGGAAAGGGTAACACTGATTATAGGTTCAAATAAAAAAGCACGCAACATTTTTTGTCTTTTATTGTATATGTACATACGAGGGCTGCTCTATATATTTCTAGCCTAATAGTGAAAATGCGAATATTTATAACCAAAAATGGTTTTCTTGTTTTTCAAAGTATTCTCCAGCATGATTTATACACTTTTGCATGCGCTCAGCTGTCGAAGCACTTTTTCCACTCCAATTGAGACACCTCTAAAACATGGTTTTTGAACACTTCAGCAGCTTCTTCTGGCGACAAAAATCGTTACCACGCATTTTTTTCTTGATGTGGGAAACAAGAAGAAGTCATCAGGTGCCAAGTCAGGGCTGTACGGCGGATGACCCATTAATTCGACGTTTTGGCCGGCCAAAAACGCTCTGGTTTGAGCCGATGTGTGAGAGCTCGCATTGTCATGGTGAGCAATGATTCGTCTTCTCTTGTTGGTTTTTCGAATTTCTCCGATGACTTCAGGCAAACAAATTGTAGTGTACCACTCAGAAGTGACCGTCCTACGTTGCTCAAGCGGAACAGTCGCCACATGACCAGTTTTGCTGAAGAAACAGGCGACCATTTGCTTCGAAGTGCTTCTTCCACGAACAACTTTCGTTAGATTTTGCTCGTCTTTGAAGACCCACACGGTCGATTGTTGTTTCGTTTCGGGCTCATACGCATCTTATAAACGTCTTTTGAAGCACCGCAATCGTATTTTTGCAACATTTCATTGCACCAATCGACACGAGCCTTTTTTTGAGCGACTTTCAAATTGTGCGGGATCCAACGAGAACAAGCCTTTTTTACGGCCAGGTGTTCATGCAGTATCGAATGTATGCTGGTGGAAGAAATGTCCAAGGATGTCTCTATCTCTCGGTATGTCGCATGTCGATCTTACATTATGAGTTCACGCAAGGCATCAATGTCCTCGGGCACAACATTCGTTTTTGGACGACCTTCACGGAATTCGTCTTTGAGCGAGCTTCGGCCATGATTAAATTCATTATACCAATTTTTCACAGTGCTATAGGATGGTGCTTCATCGCCACACAAAGATTTAAGTTCAATCAATGCACTCTTGTCGTGATAATCCATGTCGAAAGTTGTGAAAAATGATGGCACGAAAATGTTCACGAGTAATTCCATTTTTTTCTATATTAATTTTTTCAAGTCACTGTAAGCAACACAAATAATGGTCGTACGTCAAAACGTTTTGAGTACGATTATGCTTAAAAATGACAAACTTTCCAATGGAAATGTCAGATTGCACTCAGTGTTGCCAGGCCAGAAATATATATAGCAGCCCTCGTATATATAAGTGAAGTTCGTTAAAAATAATGGGTAATGTGAATAAAAAGGCAGTTTATACTACATAGTACCTCGTACTAGCACTAGCTTAAACTTTTCAGTACTAGCAAGGGTAAAGACAAACAACAAAAAGCGTGAATAAATCTTTGCTACTACTAGGTAGATAGTACTGCAAAGTGATAGCTTGTACTGGAATATGAAAACATTTGAGTGTTACTTCTGTAAAAAAAACATTTTTTGTTATAGATTCTAAGCAAAACGTGTAGTAAAATATTTTGGTAACACTAAAAGTTTGTTTTGATTATTTATTATCACGATGGGTGACAAAAATAGTGCAGTTTTTTTTTGATATGCTACAAAAGTATAAAGTTAAGTTTATCTCGGATAATATTGGCGAGCGCCAATTTCTTTACTTGCTGTTTTTTTTTCTTATTTTTTAATTCTCTATAGCCCCATATATTTATTTTTTTTATTGGAATTACTTCACTTAACTTGTTTTGTTTTAAATGATATGGCAAAAAAAAACCTGGTGTTTTGCCCGCTGTCTCGAAGGACATGGATCTTGCTGATTTTCAATAGCAAAATTTTCGAAACTGTGTCTTATCGATTGGCGTATTCAAATTTTCTCTAGCTCCTCTAGTGCCTTGGCTAAGTTGATTTCAACTCTAGCACAGACGGACAGACGGACATTGCTCAATAGACTTCGCTATGCATAAGAACTCAGAATATAGCTTTGCTTTATGGGGTCAGAAATGGATATTGTAGAAATTACAAACGGAATGACAGACTTAGATATACCCATTTTCCACCTGTGGTGAACGGTATAACAAACGACAATTCACTTTTTGACGAATAAACCAAGAATAAATTTATTTCCAGTACTTCAATGACATGCTTACACAAATTTAAGTTAAAACTAGTAATTTTAGGTACTTACTAGTTTTTAATCACAGATGTTTTCAGCAAATGCTGGATAAACTAGCTTGAACTAGGCAAAAAAAATCACTAGCTTTATCTGAAAATTTTATTCACCTCAAAACTAGTTTAGGGCCAGTTTCACGGTGTCGCAATCGTTCGTTCGTTCGCATAATTACATTTAAAACAAAAACAATTTTTTAGAATTTGTTTTTGTTTTAAATGTATTTGTGCGAACGAACGAACGTTTGCGACATCGTGAAATTGGCCCTTAAGCTTAAGATTTGCTAGTTTTAGCTAGAACTATATTTTTATTCCCACCGCCCAATAGCTTTCGTTTACAAGTAGAAGCAAGAAAAAGCTACACAGCAATGAATCCGCCTTGACTTATAAAATAATAAAAGGTTCAAAAGTACTAATATTTCGCGGCTCAAAGTAAAATCAAATTTAAATTTGTAAATGTGCAAATATAACGTTCTTACACGTAACTGTTACTTGATAAACTCAGTCACTGTAGTGACCAATGGTTTTTTAATCACAGGTAATGAAATATCCCTCATTTCTATATCATATATTGTATCATATATTTTTCGAAACTATACATATATGCAATTAAACTAAAAAGAGTTTAGTCTATTGGTATTAATAATTTTTAAATCCATTTTCGTTAACTGTTTTAGCTCAAAAGGAAATTTATTAATAAACTCTTTACTCTAATATATTATAGATGCCTTTATAACACTGGTAAGCGCAAAGAGAAATTTGTATAAATCTGATATTATGTAAAGCTTTGATTTTATAGAAAAAACAAAAAATCGTATATGTGAGTAATAAATTAAATGGACTAAATAATTACCAATTGCATTAGCATTGAATGACAAGTAATGCTTATAATTTTTAGCAAAGCTTATTATTTTTTTTTCCTTAAAATCAGTTTTTTTCAATTATAATTAATAATTAAACAGTATGATTAAAATTTAATTGATATTAGTAAAAGTTATTATAATTAAAATTAAATCATTATCATTACATGGTATTTATATTGTTTCAATGGTAATAGAAAAATCCAAATATGCTAAAAATAAATAAAAATCTTAAACATGTACTAAATTAGTGCACAGGAAGATGGGAAAAAATGAAAGTGTTCATGTATAGATTAAAAATTGTGCAAAATTATCCCTTGTGGAAATGCATTAAAAAGGAAAAAGTACAATTTTTTAGTTTTTTCTGTTTTAACTACTCGTGATTGCTGCTGGTTTTACTACATACAAGAGCTTCAGGAAAAAGTTACATTTGATGATAGTAAAGGACATAATGCTTGGAAATTTGTTGATGATTCGAAAAAAATTGGAAGATAAACCAAGAAAATTTATATTTTAATTTAAGAAGATTAATAAGTCCTTAACTATAAAAGAGCAAGAATTTTAATTTTTTAAATCAGATTAAAAGTAAAAATTTGCAACGAGTTAAATTTTTTATTTCTAATTTAAACTCGACTATGCCTCTATTATAAACTATGACCCCTTCCAAAGCGCGACTAGAGATATTCAACCGAAAACCTTAAGATTTTTTGTGAGCTTTAGTAACTGTTGACGAAACTCAATTTCATTACAATGCATCCGAAACCAAGAAACAGTCGAAGCAGATGAATGCACACCAAATAAGTTCAAAGTAAGTCTGCAGCATAATCCACAAGTTCTTACGGTGAACACTTTGTCATTCATATTGTTTAATTTAAAATCGGAAAAAGACTACTAACATTACGTAAACTCCTTCCTGCCTTTAGCGAAAACAAAAGGTGCTCTTCCAAAAAGGCAACAGTAAACAAGTGCAAAAAAAATGGCCTACTTCATTCAAAAAAATCGAACAAAACTATACGTTTGTATGAAAAACAACAATTACTGGCCGTAGGGTACTGACCATAACACTTGAACGTATTTGTAAAGAAACAATTGAGTTGAGAAAACCTTGTGCAAATATTACATACGAATATATTTAAAAATAAAAAGAAATAAAATATAGAAAAGTGAAAAACAAACCATATGTCTGCCTAATAACTTTATAATAAATGAGCCGAAAATAATTAAGAAATAAACGTCAAATCATTCATTCATTCATATAAATATATTTGTTAAAACAATAACCAACACATATATAGTAAAATTAAAGTAAACATGAAAAAATACTAAAATTAAAAGTAAAAAAAATAATTTAGCCTAGTTTTTCTTTTAGCAAAAGTTTAGTCCGAACAGCAATTTTTTATGTTACGTTGAGTGTTTTCATTAATTAACAACTTTAATTGTTTCTGCTTTTGTTTTTATTTTTCTTTTTGAAGCCATTTATTGTTCTTTAGTTTTAATTCAAACATTACGGTGCTCCAAAAGTGACTTGATATTTATAAAAATATTGTTACGTTAAAATTTGCAGAGTCAGTAAAATCATGTGCGCTAAGCAATAAAAAGAAATAATAAATCTTTAAATTAAAAGGTTTCAAGTTTTTTTTTAACCGTAGTAGGCAAACATCTAGAATTCACACAGCGTACATATGTAAAAATAAATTGTAATCAACAAATTTAAAGCGTGTTTCTAAAAGGCCGTGAATTTCACGAGTATGTCCTTATCTTTGAAACAGTTATAGGCAAACTAAAAAACGAAATGAAGGGCATCCCGAATGTAACATGATTTTTACGTTTTTGAAACCGTAATAGACTGAGACTATAAATTTACGCAGGGTACGTATTGCTAAGTCACTATAAAAGCAAGTATAATAAATTAAAATTAAAAGGTGGCCTAATAGTAACGTCTTTTTCACAAGCCCTTTTTTTAAATTCACCCAAAGTATGTTTTCATATCGCACTTGATCAACAAGACGGTATTAACTTAAAATTTTTAAAATTTCATTTTTAGCAAGAAATCCACTAACAACATCAGTATCTGTCTACTGTAAAAATTTCAACACAGTCCGATAACTCTTTCATCTCTTAAACAACATTTGAGACCATTTTCGTGATTATGTAGTGACTAGCTTCATATCAACAAAAAGGTATTATTTTGTGTTAATACAAAAGTTAACATTGAACTGATTCGTAAACTTTCATAAAAAAAGGTATTATTTCGAGTTGAGTCTCTTTTCAATTTGGTTTTATTTTGAGTTGATACTGTCTTGGTGATAAAATTTATTTTTTTATGATCGAAAAATTTCAGAAAAATGATATTAACTCAAAAAAATGATTTTTTTGCAATACTTGCACAGATTTCTAGTAAAAACGATGTAAATATATTTTCTAATGGAATTTGCTTACTATGATAAATTCGGATTTTAAAATTCTCTTTAAAATGTAACCGCAAACAGTTTTTCACTTCTACTGAAAATTTTAATATTTTGAGTTAACACCCTCTTGTTGATTAAGTGCGATATGTTCGCTGTAACAAGTTCAAAAAATAAAATTGTGTGAGTATCTGACTGAAACTCACATTTGTCGGATTTATTTACACCTTCTTTTCCCTTTGATCTGATGTGCCCTAACTTCGCCAAATGCTCTATAGAAGAATGCTATATTTGGCTTCCAAATAGCCTCACCGTACATGTATTACAACATTTACATAAAAATTGGCATAAGAAATACTTTCCTACCCTTAAGTTTTTCTGTTTAAAAAAGCATTGAAAGCGTTGCTTAGAGTTGTTGCCAATTAGGATAATTGTGGTAAATAATAATGGTTGCCTTTACTACTTAGTATTCCTGCAGGTGGTTGTATTTATCACTTGGTAAAGAATAATTACTCGTATAGTAGCTGGCAACTCCCGTTTCAATACTTACTATAGCTCCCTCCCCGTACTTTTTGGGAAAAGTTCGGTAAATGAGAGTATACGTAAATTATTCTTAGTTGTAGACAAAAATGCCCAAAAGTAAGCGACTACAAAAAACCAAACTTCTATCCCGAAACAAGATGGCAAACAAAATATACATGCAGTTGTTAATAAAAACTCTAAAACACAACTATTTTGTATATTCTTAAATTTATTTTATTATATTTTTAAAAACACTTTTGGTAGACAGTAGTGATCATGAAACATGGAATTTTTTGTATTTCTACTGTTTACTTTTCACCTAGCTGATTGTTTTTCATTTCACACCAGTGTTGCCAGGGAATGACAGGTAAATGGTACACTTTTCCTTCAAAAAGTTACATTTTTCCATTAAAAGTTACATTTTGAAATTTTCCTTAAATAAATAGTAATTTAATGTAATTTATATAAAATACTAGTTGTTCCCGGGGCGCTTCGCTACCCCAATGAGAATAATCTTCCAAGCAAGTTTTTTATGAACGCCTTTGTCGCGGCATTGTTGAATAATTTATTTTATTTATTTTTTTTTTAAGCAAAAGATTTTAATTTTAACTGAAAGATTACAAATCAATAAATAAGAAATGTCAATGTTCGCGCTGTAAACTTAAATGACAATCAATGACGCGAGCAAGCAAGGCCCTATACCGACTAAATGTGATTCTCATAAGAAAAAAAAATACATTTTATATAGAAAAAATACCGTCATAAAAATGCACGTATAACGCATATTCGTAAAAATTTTTCGATGTTTTCTTTTTTTTAACAATCAGTGAAAGTGGACCTTTTCAACGCATGTACTCGTTTTAAAATCGGTTAAGTGTTTCTCGAGTTATAAAATCACGAACATAGGACAACTTATTTATATATAGATAATAAAAAGTTTTATTCCATATATCAGAGAAAATAACAACAACTGAACAAAAACAAAACGAAAATAAAAAAAAAACAAGGCAGATTTATTTTACTAGGTAATAGCGGCTCTACAACAAATACAACATTGACAAAAACAACATGCTTATTTATTGTTGTTTTGTGGGTTGGAAACGTCAAAAACACAAAGAAAAATAAAAGATAATTGCTCTCAATACACATGCTTGCTTTGTCTCGCAAACGCTTGTTGTTAGTGTTTTTTTGAAATTCGTAAACAAACAAAGGAAAATACAAAAACTTTTGACATTTCCAACTACAAACCAGCTGGGCGGACGACACTACCTAGTAAAATAAATCTGCCTTGAAAAAAAATAGAAAAGCGTTTAAAAAAAATTCAGCTCTATGATACTTATGAGGATTTGAATTAGGACTCAATTCTAATATTTCAGTATGGAAAAAAGCATGATCTCACCATTCAATAAAATAAACGGTTATTTAAAGTAGAATTGTTTTTAACCGACTTCAAAAAATGAAGGAGGTTATACAATTCGGCTGAATGTTGCTTTTTTTAAATTTGTGCCTCCAGAACTCAGTCATTTCTGATCCGATTTTTAAATTTTTGATAATATGATAGATTATGCTTACAGATTGGTCCCGTTTTAAAAACAGCTCATAAATTTAAAAATTAAAGGGTGTCCCCGTACAACATACATATATTTTACTTGTATTATGAATTGTAAAGGGCACTTCTGTAAAATTTAAAATGACTGCGTATTACTATAGCTGCCAATAAGAAAAAGTTGTACAAAAGTAAATCTAAAAACTAAAGGGTGCCCCTATAATTGATGTAAATTTACTAATATGGGCTTATCTTTTGAACCGTTATAGACAAACGCTTGCAAATTGGACAGGATTTCGATTGCTATGGCCGTTATAGTAACAGCTGATAATATTTAAAATTATAAATTTAAGGGTGCACCAATAGTTCATTTAATTTGGTATATGGCCATACTTTTAAGCAGTTGTAGACGGACGATTGAAATTTACAAAGAACCTGTATCAACAACTCCTCTATAACAACAAGTATAAAATTTGGATTTGGAAATAAACGGGTGTCCCAATAGTTGATATAATATGGTGTATGTGGCCGGAATTTTAAACCGTTATAGTCAGACAGCTTAAATTTACAAAGGACATGTTTGGCTAAGTCCGCTATAACAAGAAATTTATAATTTGAATTTAGAAAGTAAAGGGTGTTCCAAAATTAATAAAATTTGTTCTACATGGGCGTATTTTTTGAACCGTTGTATACAAACACCTTAATTTTAGACAGAATGTCCACTACTTTATTTGCTATAATAAGAAGTATAAAAATGTTATATTATAAATTAAATAGTGGATATAATCGGATGTATATGGGCAAACTGTTGAACCGTTACATACAGAAGGTTGAAATTTACACAGAACCTGATTGCTAAATATACTGCAACAGCAAGTATATAATTCGAATTTTGAAAATAAAGGGTGACCCTATAGTTGCTGTAATTTGATAGATATTGCCAAACTATTGAACAGTTCAACAAGTATAAAGTTTGGGGATATAAGACTGTCCCAATAGTTAATGTAGTCTATTTTATCTGGCCATACACTTTAACTGTTATAGCCAGACAGATGAAATCTGTTTGAAGTCGGTTTTTTTTTCGCAAGAATTATTAATAAATATGTTTGACCATTTTCTTTGAAAGATTGAGCGTCGATAGAATTTACTGCAATTAATTAAAAATACCGTTATTAAAGAAAAATTTGAGCCTTATTTGCTTAAAACCTCAACATAAAATTACTGAGAATATTTCCGTAATATAACCTGGATCTTCCTAATGGAAATTAAAACACAACTTTCTTCTTAATCGAGGTATTGATACGGTTATCAAATTTTTCAAGCGGAATAACTGAAGTTGCCAACAATTTTCGCAAATTTGAACATAATGCTAAGTTTTTCGCACAAAATGCAGCTTATATTATTTCACAGTTGGAAAAAATTGTTGCCAGAAACATTTTGCTGTTTCTCGAATTGAGAATAAACCTTCAGCAATGCTATTTTTTGTTTATTTTAAACTTAATTTTAATGTGGGATTTTGAATCCATTTTCAGGTGAACTTTGTCATTAAAATTGAGTTGATATTTTAAGAAAGGTTCATATGTTCAGAGAGATTCTTACCTCAAATTATAAAACAAGTACTTTTTCAGTGATGTTACTTTATTACGTGTTTGTTGCAAAAGTTACGATAATTTGGACAAATATAACAAAATTGTACATGTAACGTGGAGCCTTCAAAAGTTACAAAAAATTTTAAAAAATGTTACCAAACGGCAACACTGGTTCAAACAATCTAACCAAAGAAGAAGTTTGAGCTATTTCGTGCAGAAAGAAGAAGAATTTTATTCTCTCAAAAGCCCTCTCTTCTACCCAAAGTTGTTATACGGGAACAGTTTTCGGTAACATTAGGTAAACATTAGGGGTACGGGAAGGCATCTAACTTTAAGTATTGACTTTGCAAAGTTGATTTCAACACGAAGACGGACGGACATCGCTCAGTCGACTTCGCTATGCATAAGACCTCCGAATATATATAGTTTATAGGGTCTGAAAAGGATATTGTAGAAATTACAAACGGAATCACAAACTTAAATAATCCCTTTTCCAGCTGTGGTAAAGGGTATAATAAAGACTCCTTGTCGAAATTTCTAAACTATGTATTATTATTTAAATAAAAAGTAGCAAGCATTAAATAATATTTTATATACCTGCTTTAGGACAACTCTATGGCCTATTTTAATGCAAACTTTTCAGTTTCCTTTTGTTATTTATACCACTTTAATTGCCTGCTTTACGCTAAACTTCATTCATATAGTATTTTGTATTTATGTTTATATTTTCTTGTGTAATTTTAGCAATTTGAAGAATTGTTTTAAATATGTAACGCTACGTTACCATGATGACGAAACTATTAATTAAAATATGTTTGTTTGTTTGTCTACTTTTAGTATAAACATTAGTCTACATGCACAGTTTTGTTAATAACTTACCACCTATTTTGGCTATATAGTGTTTAACTGACAGTAATATTTTATAGCAAACTAGTGCACACAAGGAGGAGGAAAATGATTTGATTATTTTTTATGTTGCAGCCTAGATAACGTTGCATGTAACCATTTACATTTTGTAAAGGGTAACCGAGAGGCTTCTCCAAACCATTGTTTAAATATTTTGTTTTTATTTTCGTTGTTATTTTTTTTTTTTTGTTTTGCTGGTTTTTTTTTGTTTAGTTTAAGGTTTTCCTATTTAATGGGGGTTGAAAAATCACTAACTCTGGTATTGGAAAATTCTTTAAAATATTTTTATTGCTGAACAACAATAAAAAAACAATTGAATCGTAACTATTTTTTTTTATTGTATGCATTTAAATATTTTTTTTGTCCCTTTGTTTATTCATTGAAAAAAATCAATAAAAAATATATACATATATGTACTACATACATGTCCATATGTATGTTTATTTAGTATGTGTTAATAATAATAATCCAAATGAAAGAAAAAGGTATTGAAACATATTGAGTTCGATTGTGTGTACAGATGCAACACATTCTATTTTAAAAGATGCCTTAAAATATTCACTAATGTTTCTTTTTTACCGCTTTTGTCTTAGAGCTTTAGGGCTTTGAAAGCGTTGACGGGCGATTTCATATGTGCATATGGATATTCCGTTTTAATGGACTCTTTTAAAGTGTATGTCCTGTTTTTTTTTTGTTTTTTAAATTAAAGCGAAAATCTTGAATACCTGCAGAATTTGATTTAGTTCTCCCAAAGATACTTATTAAACGTTGGCTTAAATACCGAGGGTGTTTAGTTACACTTAACGTGCGCACGGGTACGTTAATTTACGTTACAACATTAATGTATTTAAAAGGAATTTTCCAAAGCCCTTTAGTCTATTTCCGACCCATTGGCAAATTTTATAGAAATTTCGCCAGCGCACTATAGGAAATTTTACCCATTTTTTGGCCAAATTTTTGCTTAGTGTATTTTTTTTTTTTACTTTAATATAAAGAAACAATAACAAAGTAAGCATCTGTTTTTTAATTTTTTTAAAGAATTGACTGACTGTTACTTTATCACATGTGTTGCTTGCGATTTACAAATAAGTTATCAAAAATTTTTTGATAGTGTGTTATTAAAAATTTAGAAATAATAATTTATAATTTGCAAAAACTATGTAATGGAAAATAATGTCGAAGGTGAGTACGTTAATGATATATAGTGAAATGTTGGTAAACTCATCTATTAGATCGATTAAAATTAAAGTGACCTAAAGATGAACTTATGGAATCATGAATTGGAATTTTATTTAGACTACCACATGCTAGCCATAAAACCATAATATATCTCTAGGACAATTAATTACCTTTCTGATTTAATAAATTTCAACTGCGGATATCTGCAAAATTAAAAAAAAAATTAATTTTTCCAGGAGACTACTGCGTGTAAAATTTAGAGTTGTTCACTACATGGCGAGAAAAACATAACGAATATGACAAAAGAGCCGATATGTCTTTTCATATTTTAGTGACAATGATTGTTCCGAAAACTTTAAACAATATATAAAGAAGCGGTCAAGAAAATTTTGTTCTAACATGAATATGAAATGGCATAAAAGTTGTAGAAGTTTCAAAGTTTTTTTTTTTAAAACAGCATGGTGTTTGTCTTAAAGGCAATACTTCGATAAGAAAACCTAAAACACAGTCTGCCTCCACTAAATTGATGCCTGGATGGCTGGTAAGCTAAATTTCTACTACTATCTTCGAAAGTTAGAGTACACTCGAAAAAAATTTTATAAAAAAAAAAAAATTAGAACATCAGAGAGTCTACAAAGATCTAAAAAATCATGGATACGGAAACCTATAACCCTGGAAACCCCTTTGGAACTAATTCTTAGCTAATTTTTTAGTTAACTTTACTAATGTTTTTTTTTTTTAGTGTATGCAAAACTTTAAGAATCCGTCCCTCCCTCTTAATAGTCTTCCAAAAGTCATGTAAAAAGGAATCATTCAAATTGGTCCTGCCATTTCGCTGTAATTAATTTTGGCCAAAAAACGGGTAAATTTTCTATAGTGCAGCGGACATATTACTGCGAGGAAATTAGATCCATATGGGCATTTCCATACTGCTAAAAAAGCTCATCAGTGAATTTTACCCAAATTTGCAAGAAATTCAAAATTCTTATGTTTCTAACAAACTTAATTAAATAAGTATTAAATCAGCAATCCAAAAAAGACAACCGATCCAAAATTGATTTAATTTAATTATTACATACATTAAATAATATATAAATTTTAAATAACAACACCGCAGTACACACGAATACTTATAGACGGAAGAATTTAATATATTTTTGTTTAAATATTATTTTACAAAAAAAACTTCATAAATTTTATATTACTTGAGAATATTATAAAACAGCAAACATCACATTGTTAGTAATTATTTATATTACTAACAACTTAGGGTCAGCAAAAATTAACAAAAGATTATTATTTATTAAAAAAAAACAGGGCTGTGCGTGTATCACAGTGCATCTCGAGCAAATGAAAACAAATTGTATTAATTATATTATACCATGTTTTATGATTAAAATAATTTTAAGCCAAACGACTGGGCTGATTTAACTGAAATTTTAGATTCTTTTGACACACATGCTCACTCGGTGACACCCATGATAATTTTAAAATATTTTCCCTTAAACTTTTTTTATTCTCAACAAAGAAAGTTTTCGTGTGCAAAATGCCATTGCGAATATTTTGATGTCAAATTAATAACCATAAACTAAAAGAGCTTTGTTTAAAAAAAACTCTGTGCGGACGATAATAATATGAAATATAACAATATTTTTCTAGCATTTATTAATAATGATAAGGAGTGTTATTAATGTGCAAAAATGTTTAAATTCATTGAAAAGAATGCTCGCCACTAGTTTTTGCATGAATGAAGGAAATTTTATTTAGTATCTTCTGGTGCTTTATTTATCCAAAACGAGTTATAGTGAAATTTGCTAATGGCACCGCTCAGTATGTGCCACACCTCTTAAAGCAATATCTACACGATGGAAGATGACTGACCTCCGTATTAATTCGCCGTATATTTGAAGCAGTATAATCGAATACAGCATTTCAACTTAAAATGTGCATCAAAATTTGCTACATTTAAGATACAGTTGCTTCGGTCACCATAGGGATAAATATAGCTAACAAACATATATATGTACATTGTACAACCGCTTAGGATTATTAAGTTAAAAAATTTCCGAAATTACTAATTATGTTCAAGAATCCATTCAAACAGCGCTATTATTAATTCTTTGTTGCCAGCTATTAAAAAGTCTCTTTCGGGCTGTCAACTTTATACTACACAAATAGCAGCATGTTAAAATGTTGCTTGAATTTTGTGACACCCTTTATAATAAGCTGTAAATTTGTTAACTAACACTTAACAAAACAAAAAAATTCAAAAAACGCTTAAAATAGCCACGAAGCAAAAAACTATACAAGGTCAACAAATATCAATTAAAGTTGTTGTGAAATAAAATATGGGGTAATAATAATAACTCTTAATCGACAATATTATTTTACTTGTTTGATTGTTTTATGTGTACATAAATATTAACAAAACCCAAAAAATTTAAATATCGAGAAATTTCTGTTTTATACCCTTCACGGCATGCCATAAATAAGTAACATCTTTAGCATAATTATTTTCAAGGCTAAATATACTTTACTTTTTTAGTATTATTGATGGTAATAACAAATGTAGAACTCTTTTTATGGCTTTTAGTTACAATTAAATATTTTACATACTTGTTGAGCAAAGTTTCTCTTTAGAAAAAAAAATCGTTTTGTGCATTCACACATGAAGATTGACTTTACCTTATATGAGCCATCCTTCAATTTAAATTTTTATGCTTTCATTAATTCTTGATGAAAATTTAAAGTGTCTGCTTAGTACTATTTAAAATATCCAAATAATGATGTTCGTCAAATCAGGTGTTCTTTAGTAATACCCTTTAAGTTTTAATTTCATTTTTATTCTTTTTATTATGGTGCACCCAAACTCGGGTAAATTTTATAGGTGTTGCCGTTAATAAAATATGCTTATAAGTATATTTTAAAGTAACACCCTTTAATTGTTAATTTAATGTTCTTAAATTTGCCGTTGTAATCTTGGAAATCCTGCCTTTATGGGGGCACCCCTTAATTTTATAGTAAGTTATAAACCCAAAGTTTGTGAAAACCTGTAACATTTTTAAGAGCTTCTAAAACAATTCTTATTTAGTTTAATTCGCAAACGTTGCACGACAAACAGAACAAAAAAATGTAATTCTTTTTTAAAAGAGTGAAACGAACTCAATGATTATTTCCAAAAAAAAAAGTCTACAAACAATAATTTGCCATTAAAATGAGCTTATTTTTACTTAACACAAGTGAGAATTAAGTAAAAGGAAATTTATTAAATATAAATCTACACGATAATCATTTTTCAAGTTCCGTTTTTCGGCTCAATACAAGTACATACACACATACTCACAGTCATTTATAATTTTTAGGTATTTTTTATTATTGTTTATATTAGTTTACGTACAACAACAGTTTTCAAGGCTTTCAAAAACTTTACATTGAGCATTTTGCCCAAAGTTCTTAACATTTAATGATTTTAACAAATATGCACATACCTACATACATACATTAGGGGGTCACCTATTTTGGGAAAAAATAAAATTTCTAGATATGCGACTCTTTCTTTTAATTTCATTTGATCTGAAAAGCATATGGCAGGTACAAAATTTAAACCCGGCGCATACTATCCTTTATGTCCATTCATTTAATTCTATCCATCTGTTATCTGCAAATATTTTACCTTAAACATTATTAAGAATTAAAAGCATAAATTAATCTCAGATACGCATTTATGTTTGTTAGGTATTGTGAACACTATTTAACCCTGTTAAAAATATTACCTCCATCCCACCGACCAGTTGTTCAAATATTATAAAAGGGAAATCGTATGTATGTATATAACTTCTAATCTATGACACAATTTTTCACTTTTTTAAGGTATATAGTCCCTCCAGAGAATCTCTGTTGTAACTCTAATGCTATTTATGCTGCAATGGCGACATAAGTATGGGTGTACACTAGTTTAGGGCAATCCCTAAATTCCGTTAAAGGCAGATACTTGAAATTTTATGTAGTACCAAGCTTAAGTATGTAGTACAAGTTTAAATAGTAAAATTGAAAATTAAATGGCATCCACACAGGGCAATTTTTCCATGTATATGACCTTCTCTTTTACGCAGAGCGTGCCCTTTGTAATAGCAAATATAAAAAATAACACTAAAAACGGAGTGGGCATTCATCTAGAAGATCTTGTCTTTTAAAACATCAAAGACAAACTTTTAAATTTTTAGCAACAAATTTAACAAACATAATATTCATAATCAAAGAGTGGTCCAAACGTGATACGAAGCCCTTGTGTGTGAACTTTATTTTTTACCTAAGAGATACAGCACAAATTAGCTGCACCCTAATATACACATAAATATATATGTATGTATGGCTTAATTGTTAAGTTTTTACTTTGTTCAAATTGCTTTGTTATAACAAAAGTTAGTGATTACGACTGTTAAAAATGTTGACAAACACAATCATTGATTTTAGGTTTTTAACGTACACAGAGAAAACAGATTCGTTATGATAACCGAATTTGTTTCAAATCGAATTTTGTCGGTTAAGAGCATTATCTGAAGTTCGGTTAACATGACTAAATTAATGAGGTACTCCGAACTGTTTTAAAAAATTATTCGAGAAGGAGGACTAATACCAATGTAAAATATTATTGTGAATTGAAAAAAAAATGTTTTCGATTTAACATTTATTTAAAAATTAGTTTACAAGAATATGATTATTTTTAATAAATTTCATGATACAAAACGTGAACTTCATCCCCAGCACTACGATTCCTTATTTCGTCCGGATTTCTTACTTTTCACTTAAAGCCATCCACTTTCCATTTCAACCGAAAATACGATATGTTTGTACAATCCTAAATAAAACAAACTTTTCAAATATTTTTCTGCATAAAGTCCTTTTTAATTTATCGTGAACTTACCCTTCAATAAAATTTTCAAATTTTTGCTCCCATAAATTTTTTCATTTTAAAACTAAAATATTTTTTACCTTTTAAATGTACAAATTTTATTATTATTATTTATGTCAAAACTATTTTGATTTTCAGTGATACGGTTGATTTTATGATTCTAACTACCAACATTCAGGTATTAGAAGAAATTTGTTGAACAAGTTTAGTTGCTTTACCCAATTAACAGAATATATTTTAGTGAAGACACAAATCCGTCAGGTAAACTTTGTTAACAGTAATTGCAACCAACTTTTAATATCCAATATCGCTTGTTAGTTTTCAATATGAAAAATCTGTCGAGATTATATTTTATATATAATAATAATTAAATAATGATATTAATAGTTAAATTTTAAATATACTAACAGATTTTTTACCAATCCTTTTTCTGTGTGTATTATTAAAACAAGAGTACTATATTCGGCTGTGCCGTATCTTTTATACACTTTACCAAAACAATTGTGGATTTATTTTCTCAAAATGTAGGTTTTTTGCCGAAGTGAAGAAGATTGTGATAAGCTTGGCTGAGTTCCAGAAGATCCACGGTTCAGTGAAACTTCGGACTTGGTTTTTGGAGCCGCTGTTTTCATCCACCAAATTAACTTGGCTAATAGCAGAAGGCAAAGAAGCTGTTGGTAGGGTTCTTGGTACGACCTTTCGTATTGCCATGTAAGGCTTTGTGAGAGATATTCCAAGCTCGCGCAGAAAAACACGACATGCCATTGGCTTATATTTTTCTTAATTTGGATTAATGTCTTTGAGTATAATGCACGACTTAAAGCTGAAATATCAATGATGTTTGAGAAAACAGCAACCGGCCAACGAAAAATTTTTCTTTTTTAACTATAAGAAGATAACATTTTGTCTACTGCATCTGAGCCATCTATAAGATAGAGTTTTAAAGCTAAAGAAAATAAAAATAAATAAAACGAGCCTTTTGTTTTGCTTTTTACATCAGATCCAACGTCACTCGAATGATGCAAAGTACTTTGCACTTATAGGCAGTTATCCTTTCTGCCGACATATGGTGGTATTTTTATTTTTGCGCATAGTACCATCCATTGTTAGTCCTTAGGAGAGCAATTTTTGTCCAAGTTGGTAGGATGAGAAAAGATTTTCCATTGTTATAGTTTGACTATCTCCAAAACAACACATGTTTCGGAGCAAGCCAAGACCAAAACTTAATACCATATCTTTCAGGCTTAGAAGTATATATTGCCTACACTTGCATCTTTTACAAAATCCAAATTGTTTGTCAACTGTTACACAAACAGACGGATTGCAATAATGAGGTAATAACTTAGTAATAACATACATTATCGCTCTAAATATGGGACGCTTATATTTACCTTCGAACAAATCCAACATAGATATAGTTAACAATGTCAAGAAATATCTTTAGTATACTCCAGCTATGCTTTAGTTTATCGCATAAAAAGGATTTGTATTGTGTGGTTTTTCACACAAGGGTGATTTAAATGTTATTTATTTTTTATGTATTTTCAGTTTTAGCAAAGTTTAATATTTTTGGTGAAATGGTTTTAGGATTTATGGTTGTTTCCTGAAATTTCGATTTTTAACACAATAAATAAAAAAATAACAATATCCAGCAAATATAGCGCAAGTGTATCTGAAAATAAACATACATATCTCCCCCAATGATGCTAAATTTTAAAGCTATATCTGAGAGAATTGTGGTCATAAATTTTCTGTAGCACATTTGGGGACGTGCAAAACTGATTGCAACCCGATTAAGAACAAAAGCACATATGGACATATATCGCTAAATCGACTCTCGATTTTATATATATTTTATATTCCTGACGAAATATGTAATTTTTGTCATTTTATTACAATTATGAATTCTTCAATTTTTGTTTTCTTCTTCTTTTATACTTAAGCTCAAATTTCAAAAGCAAATATATTGTAAAGCTTTTACGGCTATCTGACCTTACCTCGTGGTTTTCATTAATATGTCAACCCCAATAATAAATGAAAACCAATCTACATTCTACCATGGACTACTAGAAAAATATTGCATTACTTTTACAGCGAATAATAGTCAATCTACAACATCTGCTATTTGACATACAAGGATCTCATAACATATAATATCTGATATCCGTAATTATTATATAAAATCGCCAAAAAGAAAGCGTCTAAAGTGGATGCCTAGCTACGCGGGCATAAAAGGTAACGAGACAGCCGATAGAGTTGCAGGTTCTGCTTAACAATCGCCATTACTACTGTTCCATACACAGGAGACCAAAGACTTCAAATCTCATATATTAAAGCATATGTATACAATTAATCATAATGATTAGGAAGTAGTATACAATCACGGTAATAAAGCAATCAACATCAAGGGCGAGCAAATTATCTACCCACCAACAGCTTTCTGCAATGAAGCCCAACTTTTTTTCAGACTGAGACTTGGTCATACCATTACTACACACTTATATTTATTACCAAAAGGAAGACAAACCAATATACAGTTCATATAATGCCTTACAATCTGTAAATCATAGCCTGGACCGAAGTCAACTTTTTACCAAGGAAAGATTAGCTGCTCAGAGTGTCAACTTTTAAATATTCTGTAAAAGTAGTAAAATGTTTATAAGAATACAAATCTGGTTGGCCAGGGTTCAACCCCTGCGGCAATCCAAAAAATGTTTCTTTTTTTCGTTTAATAGTATGAATACATATTCAGAATTAACATTACAAACATGCAGACTTCTCAAGACCCAACTATAATGTGCATAAAATAACTTAAACAAACTTAAATAACTATGCAAATAACTTAAATTATAAGTGGTAAACTATAATGTACATAAGACAACTTTTCGTCAAGTTTCGTTAAATGTCATTTCACACCGTTGCATTTTTTAGTATGGTTGGCCACAAACACAAAACAGAAAATAACTTGTAATATTTTTTATGAAAATTTATCTTAGAACATGAACCGAAAAATGTAAATGTGTAAATATATAAAATATCTTCTTAATAGCCTTTTTGTTTTAAATTTTTGTTTATTTATACAGAAGTTATTTTTGGCAAAAGTACGAATTAAACATAAATGTACAACTGTAGCAAATAAGTTACTAAATTTATGTAAGTGCATTGTAGTAACCTACATTTCTTTTATATAGAACCTAAGCATTTGACAGGCTTTTCATTGGATTTTTGACTTAAGCTAAAGTTAGCTTAAGCACATAGGAGTTGGGCCTTAAGTCGGTACTTCTTTATAGCATATTCGCCGGCGTAGTAAAATAACTCATAAAATTGCTATATTTTTGTCTTTTCACACGATGTTTTTTTTAACAAAAGTAACATTCAAGCAATTATGGTTTTAATTTTTTTTTTCTTTTTTTTCTTTTGTTTTGTTTTTTTTTTTTTTTTTTTTTTTTTTTGATGTAGTACAATTACGAAGCTTAGTGCCAGTTTAGATTGGACAATTTTTGTAGTTGCAATTTTTCTCGTTTCTTCTTTAAAATCGCATTTGCTTCTACATTGTACAATTTTTATTGCAGCAATTTTTATAGAAGTACACACCAGAGAACTGCAAGAGTGTCTGTTTTTAATACTCTAAGTATACTCATCTTAAATGCGGTTGCGGTGTGATCGCCACCGCATTTCTTAAGTGCGAGTATTTACTATACCCATTCCATTTGAGTATAAGTGTCTACCATACTCAAGTAAAATGTTTGCGATGCTGGCTTTACTTTATTCGTACTCATGAATCAAGAAAACAAGATTGCGCATTGCGCAGGTCCGTTAGTTTGTTGTCTCTTTTGTGTGACGTAGAAATAGACTATTTGTATGGAAAGTTAAAGTAAGAGAGCCAAAAAACTCTTATATTTTTACAACAAACACACGTTATAGGTCTGTTGTGACGATGTGTGTGAAGATAAATTTTAAAATTTTTAGCTTTGCCACAAACCTTATAGTTTAACAGAGCTCTGTTAGAAAGATAACATAGCCCTGTTAAAGGAATAAAAATTCGGTTTATGCATCTAAACAGTAAATTTTATGGAAAAACTGAAATATGGAAAAACCAAAATGAATGGGATTTGCTTGCGAGGTGTCCTTCTATAGTTCTCCGTACTTAAAATATTTAAAAGCCCGTGTTGGAACGGGTTTGGGCACTTATACTTTTAAAATTTGAGTTTCTCTATGGGATGAGCCCATTTTTATGGAAACAACAAAAGATGGCAAAATTGTAATAATACAGAAATGTGCATGAGGAAGTCTTCTTTCATTGTCCATACTTGGAATTTTTAACAGCGTGAGTTGGAACGGGTTTTGTGTACTTTTAAATTTTTAAAATTTGGGTTTCTCTAAGGGATGAGCCCATTTTTATGGAAACAACAAAAGATGGCAAAATTGTAATAATATAGAAATGTGCATGAGGTAGTCTTCTTTCATTGTCCATACTTGGAATTTTTAACAGGGCGAGTTGGAACGGGTTTTGGGCACTTTTAAATTTTTAAAATTTGGGTTTCTCTAAGGGATGAGCCCATTTTTATGGAAACAACAAAAGATGGCAAAATTGTAATAATATAGAAATGTGCATGAGGAAGTCTTCTTTCATTGTCCATACTTGGAATTTTTAACAGCGCGAGTTGGAACGGGTTTTGGGCACTTTTAAATTTTTAAAATTTGGGTTTCTCTAAGGGATGAGCCCATTTTTATGGAAACAACAAAAGATGGCAAAATTGTAATAATACAGAAATGTGCATGAGGAAGTCTTCTTTCATTGTCCATACTTGGAATTTTTAACAGCGCGAGTTGGAACGGGTTTTGTGTACTTTTAAATTTTTAAAATTTGGGTTTCTCTAAGGGATGAGCCCATTTTTATGGAAACAACAAAAGATGGCAAAATTGTAATAATATAGAAATGTGCATGAGGTAGTCTTCTTTCATTGTCCATACTTGGAATTTTTAACAGGGCGAGTTGGAACGGGTTTTGGGCACTTTTAAATTTTTAAAATTTGGGTTTCTCTAAGGGATGAGCCCATTTTTATGGAAACAACAAAAGATGGCAAAATTGTAATAATACAGAAATGTGCATGAGGTAGTCTTCTTTCATTGTCCATACTTGGAATTTTTAACAGGGCGAGTTGGAACGGGTTTTGGGCACTTTTAAATTTTTAAAATTTGGGTTTCTCTAAGGGATGAGCCCATTTTTATGGAAACAACAAAAGATGGCAAAATTGTAATAATACAGAAATGTGCATGAGGAAGTCTTCTTTCATTGTCCATACTTGGAATTTTTAACAGCGCGAGTTGGAACGGGTTTTGTGTACTTTTAAATTTTTAAAATTTGGGTTTCTCTAAGGGATGAGCCCATTTTTATGGAAACAACAAAAGATGGCAAAATTGTAATAATATAGAAATGTGCATGAGGTAGTCTTCTTTCATTGTCCATACTTGGAATTTTTAACAGGGCGAGTTGGAACGGGTTTTGGGCACTTTTAAATTTTTAAAATTTGGGTTTCTCTAAGGGATGAGCCCATTTTTATGGAAACAACAAAAGATGGCAAAATTGTAATAATATAGAAATGTGCATTAGGAAGTCTTCTTTCATTGTCCATACTTGGAATTTTTAACAGCGCGAGTTGGAACGGGTTTTGTGTACTTTTAAATTTTTAAAATTTGGGTTTCTCTAAGGGATGAGCCCATTTTTATGGAAACAACAAAAGATGGCAAAATTGTAATAATACAGAAATGTGCATGAGGTAGTCTTCTTTCATTGTCCATACTTGGAATTTTTAACAGCGCGAGTTTTGCGCACTTTTAAATTTTTAAAATTTGGGTTTCTCTAAGGGATGAGCCCATTTTTATGGAAACAACAAAAGATGGCAAAATTGTAATAATACAGAAATGTGCATGAGGAAGTCTTCTTTCATTGTCCATACTTGGAATTTTTAACAGCGCGAGTTGGAACGGGTTTTGTGTACTTTTAAATTTTTAAAATTTGGGTTTCTCTAAGGGATGAGCCCATTTTTATGGAAACAACAAAAGATGGCAAAATTGTAATAATACAGAAATGTGCATGAGGTAGTCTTCTTTCATTGTCTATACTTGGAATTTTTAACAGCGCGAGTTGGAACGGGTTTTGGGCACTTTTAAATTTTTAAAATTTGGGCTTCTCTAAGGGATGAGCCCATTTTTATGGAAACAACAAAAGATGGCAAAATTGTAATAATACAGAAATGTGCATGAGGTAGTCTTCTTTCATTGTCCATACTTGGAATTTTTAACAGCGCGAGTTGGAACGGGTTTTGTGTACTTTTAAATTTTTAAAATTTGGGTTTCTCTAAGGGATGAGCCCATTTTTATGGAAACAACAAAAGATGGCAAAATTGTAATAATATAGAAATGTGCATGAGGTAGTCTTCTTTCATTGTCCATACTTGGAATTTTTAACAGGGCGAGTTGGAACGGGTTTTGGGCACTTTTAAATTTTTAAAATTTGGGTTTCTCTAAGGGATGAGCCCATTTTTATGGAAACAACAAAAGATGGCAAAATTGTAATAATATAGAAATGTGCATTAGGAAGTCTTCTTTCATTGTCCATACTTGGAATTTTTAACAGCGCGAGTTGGAACGGGTTTTGTGTACTTTTAAATTTTTAAAATTTGGGTTTCTCTAAGGGATGAGCCCATTTTTATGGAAACAACAAAAGATGGCAAAATTGTAATAATACAGAAATGTGCATGAGGTAGTCTTCTTTCATTGTCCATACTTGGAATTTTTAACAGCGCGAGTTTTGCGCACTTTTAAATTTTTAAAATTTGGGTTTCTCTAAGGGATGAGCCCATTTTTATGGAAACAACAAAAGATGGCAAAATTGTAATAATACAGAAATGTGCATGAGGAAGTCTTCTTTCATTGTCCATACTTGGAATTTTTAACAGCGCGAGTTGGAACGGGTTTTGTGTACTTTTAAATTTTTAAAATTTGGGTTTCTCTAAGGGATGAGCCCATTTTTATGGAAACAACAAAAGATGGCAAAATTGTAATAATACAGAAATGTGCATGAGGTAGTCTTCTTTCATTGTCCATACTTGGAATTTTTAACAGCGCGAGTTGGAACGTATTATTACGTATTATTACAATTTTGCCATCTTTTGTTGTTTCCATAAAAATGGGCTCATCCCTTAGAGAAGCCCAAATTTTAAAAATTTAAAAGTGCCCAAAACCCGTTCCAACTCGCGCTGTTAAAAATTCCAAGTATGGACAATGAAAGAAGACTACCTCATGCACATTTCTGTATTATTACAATTTTGCCATCTTTTCTTGTTTCCATAAAAATGGGCTCATCCCTTAGAGAAACCCAAATTTTAAAAATTTAAAAGTGCACAAAACCCGTTCCAACTCGCGCTGTTAAAAATTCCAAGTATGGACAATGAAAGAAGACTACCTCATGCACATTTCTGTATTATTACAATTTTGCCATCTTTTGTTGTTTCCATAAAAATGGGCTCATCCCTTAGAGAAGCCCAAATTTTAAAAATTTAAAAGTGCCCAAAACCCGTTCCAACTCGCGGTGTTAAAAATTCCAAGTATGGACAATGAAAGAAGACTACCTCATGCACATTTCTGTATTATTACAATTTTGCCATCTTTTGTTGTTTCCATAAAAATGGGCTCATCCCTTAGAGAAACCCAAATTTTAAAAATTTAAAAGTGCCCAAAACCCGTTCCAACTCGCGCTGTTAAAAATTCCAAGTATGGACAATGAAAGAAGACTACCTCATGCACATTTCTGTATTATTACAATTTTGCCATCTTTTGTTGTTTCCATAAAAATGGGCTCATCCCTTAGAGAAACCCAAATTTTAAAAATTTAAGTGCCCAAAACCCGTTCCAACTCGCCCTGTTAAAAATTCCAAGTATGGACAATGAAAAAAAGACTACCTCATGCACATTTCTATATTATTACAATTTTGCCATCTTTTGTTGTTTCCATAAAAATGGGCTCATATCTTAGAGAAACCCAAATTTTAAAAATTTAAAAGTGCACAAAACCCGTTCCAACTCGCGCTGTTAAAAATTCCAAGTATGGACAATGAAAGAAGACTTCCTAATGCACATTTCTATATTATTACAATTTTGCCATCTTTTGTTGTTTCCATAAAAATGGGCTCATCCCTTAGAGAAACCCAAATTTTAAAAATTTAAAAGTGCCCAAAACCCGTTCCAACTCGCCCTGTTAAAAATTCCAAGTATGGACAATGAAAGAAGACTACCTCATGCACATTTCTGTATTATTACAATTTTGCCATCTTTTGTTGTTTCCATAAAAATGGGCTCATCCCTTAGAGAAGCCCAAATTTTAAAAATTTAAAAGTGCCCAAAACCCGTTCCAACTCGCGCTGTTAAAAATTCCAAGTATGGACAATGAAAGAAGACTACCTCATGCAAATTTCTGTATTATTACAATTTTGCCATCTTTTGTTGTTTCCATAAAAATGGGCTCATCCCTTAGAGAAACCCAAATTTTAAAAATTTAAAAGTGCACAAAACCCGTTCCAACTCGCGCTGTTAAAAATTCCAAGTATGGACAATGAAAGAAGACTACCTCATGCACATTTCTGTATTATTACAATTTTGCCATCTTTTGTTGTTTCCATAAAAATGGGCTCATCCCTTAGAGAAACCCAAATTTTAAAAATTTAAAAGTGCACAAAACCCGTTCCAACTCGCGCTGTTAAAAATTCCAAGTATGGACAATGAAAGAAGACTACCTCATGCACATTTCTGTATTATTACAATTTTGCCATCTTTTGTTGTTTCCATAAAAATGGGCTCATCCCTTAGAGAAACCCAAATTTTAAAAATTTAAAAGTGCCCAAAACCCGTTCCAACTCGCGCTGTTAAAAATTCCAAGTATGGACAATGAAAGAAGGCTACCTCATGCACATTTCTGTATTATTACAATTTTGCCATCTTTTGTTGTTTCCATAAAAATGGGCTCATCCCTTAGAGAAACCCAAATTTTAAAAATTTAAAAGTGCACAAAACCCGTTCCAACTCGCGCTGTTAAAAATTCCAAGTATGGACAATGAAAGAAGACTACCTCATGCACATTTCTGTATTATTACAATTTTGCCATCTTTTGTTGTTTCCATAAAAATGGGCTCATCCCTTAGAGAAACCCAAATTTTAAAAATTTAAAAGTGCCCAAAACCCGTTCCAACTCGCGCTGTTAAAAATTCCAAGTATGGACAATGAAAGAAGACTACCTCATGCACATTTCTGTATTATTACAATTTTGCCATCTTTTGTTGTTTCCATAAAAATGGGCTCATCCCTTAGAGAAGCCCAAATTTTAAAAATTTAAAAGTGCACAAAACCCGTTCCAACTCGCGCTGTTAAAAATTCCAAGTATGGACAATGAAAGAAGACTACCTCATGCACATTTCTGTATTATTACAATTTTGCCATCTTTTGTTGTTTCCATAAAAATGGGCTCATCCCTTAGAGAAACCCAAATTTTAAAAATTTAAAAGTGCCCAAAACCCGTTCCAACTCGCGCTGTTAAAAATTCCAAGTATGGACAATGAAAGAAGGCTACCTCATGCACATTTCTGTATTATTACAATTTTGCCATCTTTTGTTGTTTCCATAAAAATGGGCTCATCCCTTAGAGAAGCCCAAATTTTAAAAATTTAAAAGTGCCCAAAACCCGTTCCAACTCGCGCTGTTAAAAATTCCAAGTATGGACAATGAAAGAAGACTACCTCATGCACATTTCTGTATTATTACAATTTTGCCATCTTTTGTTGTTTCCATAAAAATGGGCTCATCCCTTAGAGAAACCCAAATTTTAAAAATTTAAAAGAGCCCAAAACCCGTTCCAACTCGCGCTGTTAAAAATTCCAAGTATGGACAATGAAAGAAGACTACCTCATGCACATTTCTGTATTATTACAATTTTGCCATCTTTTGTTGTTTCCATAAAAATGGGCTCATCCCTTAGAGAAACCCAAATTTTAAAAATTTAAAAGTGCACAAAACCCGTTCCAACTCGCGCTGTTAAAAATTCCAAGTATGGACAATGAAAGAAGACTACCTCATGCACATTTCTGTATTATTACAATTTTGCCATCTTTTGTTGTTTCCATAAAAATGGGCTCATCCCTTAGAGAAACCCAAATTTTAAAAATTTAAAAGTGCCCAAAACCCGTTCCAACTCGCGCTGTTAAAAATTCCAAGTATGGACAATGAAAGAAGGCTACCTCATGCACATTTCTGTATTATTACAATTTTGCCATCTTTTGTTGTTTCCATAAAAATGGGCTCATCCCTTAGAGAAACCCAAATTTTAAAAATTTAAAAGTGCACAAAACCCGTTCCAACTCGCGCTGTTAAAAATTCCAAGTATGGACAATGAAAGAAGACTACCTCATGCACATTTCTGTATTATTACAATTTTGCCATCTTTTGTTGTTTCCATAAAAATGGGCTCATCCCTTAGAGAAACCCAAATTTTAAAAATTTAAAAGTGCCCAAAACCCGTTCCAACTCGCGCTGTTAAAAATTCCAAGTATGGACAATGAAAGAAGACTACCTCATGCACATTTCTGTATTATTACAATTTTGCCATCTTTTGTTGTTTCCATAAAAATGGGCTCATCCCTTAGAGAAGCCCAAATTTTAAAAATTTAAAAGTGCACAAAACCCGTTCCAACTCGCGCTGTTAAAAATTCCAAGTATGGACAATGAAAGAAGACTACCTCATGCACATTTCTGTATTATTACAATTTTGCCATCTTTTGTTGTTTCCATAAAAATGGGCTCATCCCTTAGAGAAACCCAAATTTTAAAAATTTAAAAGTGCCCAAAACCCGTTCCAACTCGCGCTGTTAAAAATTCCAAGTATGGACAATGAAAGAAGGCTACCTCATGCACATTTCTGTATTATTACAATTTTGCCATCTTTTGTTGTTTCCATAAAAATGGGCTCATCCCTTAGAGAAGCCCAAATTTTAAAAATTTAAAAGTGCCCAAAACCCGTTCCAACTCGCGCTGTTAAAAATTCCAAGTATGGACAATGAAAGAAGACTACCTCATGCACATTTCTGTATTATTACAATTTTGCCATCTTTTGTTGTTTCCATAAAAATGGGCTCATCCCTTAGAGAAACCCAAATTTTAAAAATTTAAAAGAGCCCAAAACCCGTTCCAACTCGCGCTGTTAAAAATTCCAAGTATGGACAATGAAAGAAGACTACCTCATGCACATTTCTGTATTATTACAATTTTGCCATCTTTTGTTGTTTCCATAAAAATGGGCTCATCCCTTAGAGAAACCCAAATTTTAAAAATTTAAAAGTGCACAAAACCCGTTCCAACTCGCGCTGTTAAAAATTCCAAGTATGGACAATGAAAGAAGACTACCTCATGCACATTTCTGTATTATTACAATTTTGCCATCTTTTGTTGTTTCCATAAAAATGGGCTCATCCCTTAGAGAAACCCAAATTTTAAAAATTTAAAAGTGCCCAAAACCCGTTCCAACTCGCGCTGTTAAAAATTCCAAGTATGGACAATGAAAGAAGGCTACCTCATGCACATTTCTGTATTATTACAATTTTGCCATCTTTTGTTGTTTCCATAAAAATGGGCTCATCCCTTAGAGAAACCCAAATTTTAAAAATTTAAAAGTGCACAAAACCCGTTCCAACTCGCGCTGTTAAAAATTCCAAGTATGGACAATGAAAGAAGACTACCTCATGCACATTTCTGTATTATTACAATTTTGCCATCTTTTGTTGTTTCCATAAAAATGGGCTCATCCCTTAGAGAAACCCAAATTTTAAAAATTTAAAAGTGCCCAAAACCCGTTCCAACTCGCGCTGTTAAAAATTCCAAGTATGGACAATGAAAGAAGACTACCTCATGCACATTTCTGTATTATTACAATTTTGCCATCTTTTGTTGTTTCCATAAAAATGGGGTCATCCCTTAGAGAAGCCCAAATTTTAAAAATTTAAAAGTGCCCAAAACCCGTTCCAACTCGCGCTGTTAAAAATTCCAAGTATGGACAATGAAAGAAGACTACCTCATGCACATTTCTGTATTATTACAATTTTGCCATCTTTTGTTGTTTCCATAAAAATGGGCTCATCCCTTAGAGAAACCCAAATTTTAAAAATGTAAAAGTGCCCAAAACCGGTTCCAACTCGCGCTGTTAAAAATTCCAAGTATGGACAATGAAAGAAGACTACCTCATGCACATTTCTGTATTATTACAATTTTGCCATCTTTTGTTGTTTCCATAAAAATGGGCTCATCCCTTAGAGAAACCCAATTTTAAAAATTTAAAAGTGCACAAAACCCGTTCCAACTCGCGCTGTTAAAAATTCCAAGTATGGACAATGAAAAAAGACTACCTCATGCACATTTCTCTATTATTACAATTTTGCCATCTTTTGTTGTTTCCATAAAAATGGGCTCATCCCTTAGAGAAACCCAAATTTTAAAAATTTAAAAGTGCCCAAAACCCGTTCCAACTTGCGCTGTTAAAAATTCCAAGTATGGACAATGAAAGAAGGCTACCTCATGCACATTTCTGTATTATTACAATTTTGCCATCTTTTGTTGTTTCCATAAAAATGGGCTCATCCCTTAGAGAAGCCCAAATTTTAAAAATTTAAAAGTGCCCAAAACCGGTTCCAACTCGCGCTGTTAAAAATTCCAGGTATGGACAATGAAAGAAGACTACCTCATGCACATTTCTGTATTATTACAATTTTGCCATCTTTTGTTGTTTCCATAAAAATGGGCTCATCCCTTAGAGAAACCCAAATTTTAAAAATTTAAAAGTGCCCAAAACCGGTTCCAACTCGCGCTGTTAAAAATTCCAAGTATGGACAATGAAAGAAGACTACCTCATGCACATTTCTGTATTATTACAATTTTGCCATCTTTTGTTGTTTCCATAAAAATGGGCTCATTCCTTAGAGAAACCCAAATTTTAAAAATTTAAAAGTGCCCAAAACCCGTTCCAACTCGCGCTGTTAAAAATTCCAATTATGGACAATGAAAGAAAACTACCTCATGCACATTCCTGTATTATTACAATTTTGCCATCTTTTGTTGTTTCCATAAAAATGGGCTCATCCCTTAGAGAAACTCAAATTTTAAAAGTATAAGTGCCCAAACCCGTTCCAACACGGGCTTTTAAATATTTTAAGTACGGAGAACTATAGAAGGACACCTCGCAAGCAAATCCCATTCATTTTGGTTTTTCTATATTTCGGTTTTTCCATAAAATTTACTGTTTGGATGCATAAACCGAATTTTTATTCCTTTAACAGGGCTATGTTATCTTTCTAACAGAGCTCTGTTAAATTAAAAGGTTTGTGGCAAAGCTTAAAATTTTAAAATTTATCTTCACACACATGTTGTGACGTAGATGCGCAGTAGAAATATTTTTTGAACGGCTGAATGCGCAATCTTGTTTTCTTGATTCATGATTCGTACTCATACTCACAACAAACACCAAGAGAGAGATTTTAACGTGTGTAGTGAGAGGAAAACAGAGTTATCAGATCAGAATTATTAAATCAAACACAATATCAAAAGTCGCCAATGTCTAAATTAGCTAACATACATACTTCTTTGAAATTATGAAAGTTTATTTAATATGTAACAGAAAATAAATTTAATAGAACCCGTAAAATTCGCCATATTTTCATTTGTTAAAAACACAACAAAAGTTTACTGATAACTCAAGAATAGTTCATTGTTTATTATATTACGTTTTTGTTAGGGTTTTTTTTTAAGTTACACAGGATAGAAATTTAAAAATTCTATTCGTTAAGCAAATAGATTTTTAAAATGAACAAATAGTTATAAAAGCAATAATTAAATTTAACAAAATAAAATATGTAAACTAAAAACTTTATTTTATTTATTATTATTTATGAGGTCTATGTCTATTCAGTTAAAACTAAAAAATTAAGTAATTTTCCTTTTATTCACGGATTTATTTTATCATTTTGTTTTCCTAAATACCGTTAGTAGCACGTTTATGACAACAAGGCGTATAAACTGAAAATATTTGTACATAAAAAGCAGCAATAAAATAAGTATACCTGCTTTAAATAGTGTACAAAAGCTGTGCCTTTCAGCGGTTTTTATTGCATTTTATTAATTTAATATGTGTTGTATTCATACCTATGAAAACGGTTGTTGTCTGTTTTTCTGCTTAGAATGTTTAAGCAATGGATTTGATCAAATTTTGTTTTTTTTATTGTTTATAAATAGATCTGCATACAATGCAGTATTTCATAAAACGGCAGTAAAAAACTTTAATAGGGTAAAAATGTGGCAACGTTGTTTACAAATAAAGAGAATTAAAAAATTCTGGCGTACGAGTATAAAAAATACTTAAAATTCTGATTGCGATATTTTTGATACTCGTTTTTACAAGAATGGGTAAAATAAACACCGCAACTTTTTATTGCGGTGTTTATAATACTCGAGTATGAAAAGTATAGAGTATGTATAGAGTAAGTGTACTCAGGTGTACTCCTGAGTTGCGGTGTACTCGTGCAGTTCACACGTTAGTTAGGATAATGATCAAATCTGGCACAATGGGAAGATAATGCAGTTTTTTGTGAATTATTAACGTTCCTGTATCTTTGATCAGACTTATGTCCAGCTATTCTAGTCTGATCAAAGATACAGGGACGTTAATAATTCACAAAAAACTGCATTATCTTCCCATTGTGCCAGATTTGATCATTATCCTAACTTTGAAGATGCATCTGTTTTAAATATAGAAAATAATTATAAGCGTCGGTATATGTTAGAGATGTTACAAATAATTAAAATACCAGCAACAAAAAGAATAAACTTTAAGGCTGATACTGATAATGTTGCGCAATGTTATAGACATTTAGTGCATAAAAAATAATTAACATTTGAGAGTATATGATTGCTTGTAACATTTCTATCGTGAAAGTTTATGTTAATGTATTTGTATTAAGTTTTTTAAAATTTTTAAATAATTTAAATGTTTTCTGTTTTTTAAATTTTTATAAGAATGTAATACCCTGTTCAGACATACGTTTTAATTGCGCAATAAAGGAATTTACGCAATTAAGTCCCTAATTGAATTTAATTTACCATATAAGAAATTAATTAAAAAATTTTTCACTTAGCACTTAATTAAGTCGATAATTGAAAAGGTTTCCTCCAACAACCCCTGTGAAGTGTGTTCAGTTAGAGAAAATTTTATACAATGACAAAAGTAAATGCCATAAAAATGAAAAATAAAATATTTTCAAATTATATGAAATGAAAAGTTTTTGAAAATTTTATGGAAATTCAAAGCTAGCGTGCAGTCAAAACTTGATCGTACAAACTGGAAGAGTTCCATATTTCAAATAAAAACAAGCAAACTTTCTTTTAAAGCCGAACTTCTCTTCATTCTTCCAAATTTACCAACACAAATTTCTAATGTAAAAATTAGGTCTGTTCAATAAATTTCCGGCAGAAACTAGCAACGATAGAGTAAAATAAAAATTTACAAAATTACTATTCCAAATAAAAAAAAGGAATAAACGCATCTTTGGAAAAAAAAAAAGAAAAGTAAAGGCGAACTTACCATAATAAGAAAAAACCATAACAAAAAATTTGTATCTAAAACAGCAAAAAAAGCGGTGTTCGTTGCTTAAATCATTTTGTATTGCAACAGTTAGCATTTGCAAGAGCTTTGTCATCGATTGTGTGCAAATTGCCAAAAATTTTCTGTCTTTTTTGTAAAACTTTTAGTTTAGTTTATTTTATTCTATTTCTTTTGTTTATTATTTTATTAACCTGGCGTTTACTTGTACATAGTTTCCTCAGCTTTCTTCTAAATATTATACAAACATTAGCTTCAATTCAAATATTTTGTATTTAAAACCGAAAACTATAAATGTTATGTATATTTTTTGCTGTGTGGTTGTAAAAAATTTCAGCGTAGATATTCGGTTTTAAAATCGCCATATAAATTATGGCAAAAAACCACAACGATGTGATGTAAATATTTTCGTGGAGAGTGCTAATAAACACTTTCAGTTCAAAGTATTTAATATTCATTAACTTATTTTATAAAACAGAACAAGAATCAGCTGTTCTGTTCTTGGCAGTAACAAAAGTAGTAACAAATTTATTAACATTCACATCTTATACTCTTTTTTACTCTTTCGCTGCTTCTTTTGAAGTACTGAAGTAAACACTTTCCAATAACAATTAGTAACAACTTCTTGTTATTGAACAGAACTATATTCTACTGTCAAATTTTAATTAAGTAAATTAAATTGGATATGTGTGAACACCAAAATTAATTACTCAATTAAAATTTTAATTGTATAAATTAAAACGTATGTCTGAACAGGGTATAAATGTTTAAAATTTTTGAGTTATTTTACTTGAATGTTTTTTGAGTTTTAAATTTATAAGAATGTAAATTTTAAATATTTGAGTTTTTTGTCGTTTGGTTTTTGATTTTTCTGTTTTTGTTTAAAAAAATAATTTCATTTTAATTTTGTTTTTTTGAAAAAAAAAAAGAAAATCTAATTTTTTGTTTCCTGTTTCCTGATGATGCCACCCAAAGGTGTGGCGAAATATTGAAAATATAAATAAAAAATTTTTATTATTTATAAAACTGACCTAGTGCTTAATAAATTAGAAAAGAAAAACTATTTAAAAAGGTCAAAAAAACATTTATATAAAATAAATTTATTTAATTCGCATTTTTTTTAGCGAATTTGATGCATTTTTCATCTTATTCGAACAAAGTTTTGTTAACGTATGAAATTTCGTAAAAAATAAACGTTCATTTATACGATAACGTATGTTATAATCTGCATTATTGTGAATTATCATCCGTTAACGTATGTCATAATCCGAAAAACGTATTTTGACGATACGTGTTGTACGTTCACGGATGTGACGATTCCACTCCTGGTTGTATTTGATACAACATACTATTTACAGTAGGCTGTGAATTGAATAATTATATTAATTTTATGTTACATTTTTATATATTTTTCTTTTCTGTTTTTTTCCTTTATTTTCCACATAAAATATAATAAATAGTATTTAACCCTTTTCCTTTATACACTAATCCAAACATTAAGTCTACCTTAAAATTGTGTAAATGGGTGAGTGTTTATTGAAGTGTTATTGTGCTGCGGGGAGGTTGTATGAAAATTGAATAAAGTAACAAAATTCATTATGTTAAATTAATTTTGCAGAAAAAAGTCGTAAATAAATAAAATTCTTTTCACATTTTATTCAGAAGTGACACATTCACACAAAGTATGTGTGGATTTTTAAGACACACACTTGCGTAAATTTCTATGCTGTGTGATATTAATTTATTTTATGATTATTATTGTTGTGGGTTTGTTTACATACAACCAAAATAATAATGTTTACTTACATTTTTTCATATAAGTGGCTGTGTGTGTTTACTATATTAATTAATTTTAAAAATATGTATATATATTTATTTCCTTTTACTAAACGAGTTCTAGTCATAGTAGCTTTGCCGTAATATTTGGAGAGAAAATGCTCTTTACTTTTAGTAGTGTAAGATGAAAAAGACACATATATTTGTTTTTATTTTTTATTATTATTTTTTACTTTGTTGTATGCCACTTAGCTACACTTGTTATTAAAGCAAAACGACCACAAAAAATTATCCAAAATATCCACAGCCATTCAGATTAATCTAAACATTAAATGGGAAGGAAACTCATGTTTTACCTTTGAGTCTGAATTAAGTTGGCAGGAAAATATTTGTAATTGTTATTGATTGATATGTTTAAAATTATTTATTTTTTAAAAAACCTATTGATTAACAACAAAATATTACTTATTCATAATAGACAGAAAAAATATGTTACCATTTAATGACAATTTTTTTAAATTGTGATTTAATTTAAATTTTGATTTAATTTAAAATGATTTAGTTAAATAAATAATACAGTAGCGAAAAACTGGCTGGATTGGAACAGCCTTATATCTTACGAATGGCCCGTGTGATATTAACTTTACGGCTGTGGATCGCAAAGTAAAGGGGTAAAATCGCAGTACGATGAAGGCAATTGATACCGCCAAGACGGCTAATAATAGAGTAACCGAAAGTAGTGCGCAAAACGTCGATTGTTTGAGAAGCTGTGTGACATGGTGCGCCATCCAAACCAACCAATGATGATCCAATTTCATAACTTACTTTTTAGGGCATTAAAAGTCCATATTACCAGAAGAATTTTTAGAAAAAAAAAAATGGGTCAACGATACAATACTCCAAATTCCACAGAAAGCTGTCACTCCGGCATTAGTGGGTTCTTACATTCAGTATGCAATGATTTAAATCAAATGTCCACACTAAATAATTTTATAATAAAATCTAAAAATTCTAAACTGCAATTGTACACGGTATAGTGTATTATATGGCATTAGCTATTTTTCGTGAAATTTCTTATTCTTGTTTGCGTGATTCAAAAAAAAAAAACGCGTGAGTAAAAGTCGTGTTGAGTCATCGCTAGTTATAAAATATCAAAATTTATACCGGTATCACATAAGTTGAGTTTTCTTTCAGAAAGTCTGCTTTTGTGGAAGAAAACGAGTGCAACAGGACGTTCTTTTTCTCTATCACAATTATCAGGCTTGCTTCAAGAAAACTTGACGCGTATAAGCCACGTGTTATTTTTATAAATCGTGCAGTTTGTAAAAATTTTGTTCGGTGCATTTTTTAAATTAAAAACAAATTTTAAAAATAGTTATAGAAACAAATTTAAAGATTCCTTCCCAAATGCTGCCGCATAAAATATCATTTTGTATTGTACGAGCGTCAGTTAACTATTTGACTTGTGAGCATTTTAAAACGCATTCAATAACCAGTATTACAGCTCTATGCTCGTAACAAGCACACTAACGAAAGCACACAGTAGAGACCAGTTTTTTTTCTGTCAGCCAGCCAGTCAAGTCAGTCAGTATTGTGTCCATATGACAAATATATTTATTAAATTTATGTTTATTTTTTCGTTTTGCAAATAAAACACATTGTTGATCTTCTCTCGTGTGTTTGTTGTATTGTTTTAAAATTATTGCTGCAGGTTTTGTTATTATTTTGGGAAAACTAGTATTAAAAAATTGTTTTTAAGTCAGTATCTCAAAAGCTTTTAACTTGAATACAAGTTAAATAAATGAAGAAAATCGAGAAAAATATAGAAGAAAATCGAGAAAAATATAGAAGAAGCAAAACAGACGGCTTTAAAATATAATAAAAAGAGTTCTGTAATTGTATGTTAACAACAACTTAAGTTACGGTAGTTTTACGAATTAATGCGATTACGACTAGGCGCGCACATTTACACACACACATGTAAACACATGTTACGCTAATGATTATGGCTTTGTTTTAAAGTGTTGTTCCTATGTTTTAATTGACGGCGGTATTGTTACAACAAATAAAATTAAAACAGTTGAATTTAAACTTAATTCTAGTTATTTCTGTATTGTTGCATATTTTTTATATAACAATTGTAATATAAAATTGATTCATTGGTTGTGCTAAGTTTGCTTCCATTTTTTTTTGCTGACAGCAGGTATCGATTTACAAAACATAAATATTAAAACAAAAGAAATAATTTAAAAAAGAAACAAATTAAATACAAAATCGAAAAAAAAAACAATTATCGACATTAATTAAAAATAAGTGTAAAAAAACAATTAAAAAAATTTATATTAATTATTACAAATATGATGTCATTTTTTGTTAATTTGTTTAAACACATAAATTTCAAATGAATATTTTTGTCAAATGTGTTATGGTTTTTTCGAATTTTTGTTTCTTGATTTTGTTAATTTTTAAAGAAAAAAGAGACTGACTGCTTTTGTTTGATAACCTTTTAGAGACGAACATGCTAAGCTGTCTAGATTTTTGCTAAAAGTAAAAAACAAAATAATTACCAATTAATTGTGTTTAAAATTATTAAAAAATAAAATAAAAAAACACTTTTTGCAGTCTCAGCATTAGTTTCATATTTTTAGTGTTTTTTTATTATTTATTTCTCTACAATGGGAAAATTATCACTAGCGGTGAGTTTATTTATTTGTTTCATATTTCTTTTTATTTACTATGTTATGTTTATACTCATTTTTTTTGTTATGAAAACATTTTTATAAATCTATTATAGACATTTTGTTCAATGAATTGATAAAACGCTTTCGGTTTTATCACGATAGTCAACTGGGTGTGAAAATTTAAATATTATATATTAAATTTCTTTCTTATTGTTCACTGGAAGGTCAAATAAGTACATATATATAACGAGGGTGTTACTTTTGTAGGGTAACTTCACCTAAGAAATACAGAAATTTTGTTTTGAAAATGAAAATTATTTTTTTTTTTTTTTTGTTTTACATGAAATATTAATTTATATTCGCTGAAAGGCAATAATGTGAGTAAAAGATTAGATAATGCACTACGCTCTCCCTAAGGAATAAAAATGTACTATTTGATTCAAGCTCGTGAATTATCATAAAAAATAATTATTTTTTTCAACGATTGTTGCATGAAAAAATTTTCATTTTTATTCAGAATTTTTAAATTATATAAATATTATATGACATCTTCATTTGTTAATGATTTTTAAAATGCAAATGAAAATTTAAGTTTTAAACTACAGAAGAAAAGTATTTTACAGCTCTAAATTATAATTTAATTATAATTATTCATTCAAGTTAGAGGCAACATATGAAAATGGAAAAAAAAATTCGAACATAAATTAAACAAAATCTAAAAGACAAAGAAAAAAAATGGAACAAAATAATTTTTCGAATTAAAGTAAATTTAATCAGTAAATTATATATACATATTTCAATTTTTGAGTCAGATTCTAAACAAAAAACATAAAAAATTCAAGTGACGCATAATTAAAAATTAATATAAAAAATACTCTCATGCATCACTACCACGACAACACAATTATCATTTAATTCTTAAAGTGTGGGCTGTATTTCCTTTGTTGTTTTATATTAATATTTTTTTTGTCAATTTTTGTTAAGTTGGCTGATGCCAAAATTTGTTTTATAAATTTTATTTTTTTTTTAGCAATAATTTTTTTTCATAAAGTGTTTCATATTGGAGCAGAAAGTATCTGCCAGAAACTACATATTTTCGAAATAAAGCCGAAATTTTTGAACGGTTAATCCGATCAAAACATTTATTTTACATTATAATAGAACAGGAGTATAAGAGTATACGATTTCTAGATTTTTCAGGAGCGACGCATTAGATTCCAAAATATCACTTTTTTGGTTTATTAACAGATTGAAAAACGTACGGGCTTATGATCCATGACAATGGATTAAAACTTAAATATAAAACAAAAAGGTCTACAATTTTTAAGTAAATAAGATACATGTGTGTATCTATGCTTTTTGTCAAAATTTAGTTTTTACAAATTTTTTTTAAAAATTTTTAAGTGAGTGACGCATTCAAGGTCAATAAATATATTTTCCACTTTATTTTCAAAGGCACATTTAAATTTTTTACATATTTTTTGTTTATTTCTGTGGTCATTGACATTAAAGAAACAATTTAAAAATAAATATGTAAAGCACAGCAGTAAGAAACAAATGTGTTCGCCAACTTACGAAATAAAAAAATTTGTTCATTATAACTTGACCAGAGAGCAAAAACTATTCATGTTTAATTAACAATACACATAGCAATACGTGTGGAGGGCGATATTGCCTTACCACTAATATGCCATTAACATTTAAAATGCTGCACGTGACTCTCATCACCTTTCATGAAATGTCATCCACATTTAATATACTGGTGCTCGTAACTTTCACCTTATCAAATCATGGAACTTCAGATTTTTTTAATTAATTAATAGCCGGAGTACAGTGTCTGCCAGTTTTCAGAGTAGGAACAGTTTCTCCCTAATTGATCTAATATTTTAGATATCTGCCAGACCGCACTGCATTTATACGGCTTTAATTCCCTTCTAGTAAACCGCTTTACCGAACTGTGAAGGCAAACAAAGCAATATGTTATGCTATGTTGAAAGATATCCCGAAGAAGCCCAGATAAATATAGTCATAAGTATTGTTACATTTCAATATGTCTGCAAAGTTTTACAGATTCGGAATGCGAAGAAATGATGCTGCATTCATGAAGAGTGTCAATGCCGTATTTTCCTCACCTCGATTCTAAGGCCACAATTATAGACATATTTGTTCGATCGGATTGCGTTTAATTTTCTTGTAGGGTTCCTTAAACAGAAACATGCCAAAAGTTATTTTTATTAGATGTCACTTTATTTACGCAGTTTTGTTCAGAAATTCTCAAAAAAAAAAAAAAAAATACACATTTTGCTTAATACTGCCGTACCGATCGTAACTACGATTTTTATTTATAAGCGAGTTAAAACGTCTTGATTTTTCTAATGTGGAAAAATTAGCCAATCAACATCAACTACAGCGTACAACTTACGGTGCGTATTGTATGTGAATAAGCAAGTTTTGTTATTATCGACTTTTATAAAGAGTTTTTTATATCAGTTGTGCAAAGATATTAAATCTACTTTTGTAATTTATTTTTCCATATATTTTTCATTTCATACATATGTACGAGTATGATAATAAAATTTGCCTTGATTTAAAAAATAATACATTCAAATTCTTAGATTATGATTAAAATTATGAAATTTTTCATGAAAGCGGCATGAAATTTTTGATTCGAGGTAATGCAAGAAGGGTAAGCAGTATGGCTTGGCTTGAATTTTGATGGGATGTTATTGTTGCTATGTTCATAACAACGCATATCGCAGCAACCAAAAAAGAGAATTGAAAAAAATTGCATTAAAAAAATGGCATGGTATATTTTTCAATTTTGAAAATTTTTTAAAATATTTTTTCAATGTTTTTCACTCTCTTCAATCTGTTTCAAAACAAGGTAAAAAAGTTTTAAAACTGCGTCTTAATTCTTTTTTAAAAAATTAATCCAAATTTCTGAGTCATTTTCTCTAAATAAAATGCCATAAAAGAAACAAATCTAACAGGAAGAAAGTTAATTTTTTAAAGTTAATAACTTTTTCTCTTCCAGTACTAATGCACATTCAATTTTCTAAATTAAATCGCAATTTTATTTTGCACACAAAAAAAACTGGTTATTAAATATAATTTTCCTTAAATGGCAACTAATACTAAGGTGATTAAAAAGTTTGAAGAAATTAAGTTTTGATTATACATTCTTTAACGTAACACCGTCACTTACTTTTGTTATTTAATTGCAATTTTTAAAAACATTTAATTTTAGTATGGTACAAATAATTGTAAGACATCCAGTAAACGAACAAGCTTAATTACAATAAAAGCATCAACAATAATACAAAATCATAATGAAAACTCTATACATAAATGCTGTTGGACGGGAAACTATAAAATAAAATGTAATGTATGAAAGAATCCCCTAAACATTGGCTGTTGGTTCATTCATTTTTCATTCATTCATTCGTTTATTAATATTCAGACATATTTCTGTAAAAAACAATCTATAATAGGTATTAAAAATGTAAAAAGAAAAAAAAATATCTTTTGTTAAAAGCTACGACTGACTTATTTGGACTGGACTGACTTGTCATGCGTTTTGTTTTTTAGTTGCACTGTTTAATGAGTTAATGAACTTGAAGTGTTAATATGGGTTGGACGCCTGTTTAATGATGATAATAATTAGTGGTGCTGATGGCATATGAACTTCTTCGTCTTCTTGGTATACTTGTCTGGTCTTCTTGCTCTTTGTAACCACTGAAGTGCGTTGGTGTAACAATATGTTAAATAATATTATTTTTTTATTTTGTTGTATAATAAAGTTTTTTTTGTTTTTGTTTTTGTTTTCGTTTTCATTTTTTTAAGCATTAACCATATTGATTTTTTCTTTTCTGTTTAATGAATCCAAAAAACGTTTATTTGCAATTAACACAACAGCATTGTTATTGCTATTAACCCCTACTGGAATATCGGATAGACTTGTGTTCATCCAGGTGTTGTTAATTTAGAAGTTTTAACATGAGCCGTCTGAAATTTAAAAAAGAAAAACATAATTATAAATTTATTAATAAAAATTATTATAAATAACAGGGATTTTTAAAGAAAAATAATAAAACGATATTATTTGTTTACAATGACTTTTATCAAACACTTTAGAAATGAATTTAAAGGCATCCACAGATCAACAAATTATGAGCACCGTTTCTGACTTTAAGCTTAGAACCTTCTTTAAGCCACCATCGATAAGACATACGATACAAATTTAGTGACTGAAGAGTTTAAGAGCGCCAACTACTTGAGTGCACGTATATATCACGTGCAGAGTTGCCATGATCAAAAGAATTTTATAACCAAAATGTGGGGAAAAATACCCAAAATTTATTCAAGCAATTTAAATGAAAAATGTAAAAAGATACATAAATCCTTGCCAAGAAGTTGCAACAGGCTATTTATTTTTTCGAAACCCAGACTCATAGGGTAGATACAAGGAAAACGATACTAAATTGATTTCAGATATTGAATCTATGTACATATGTAGACAAAAAATGGGAAAGTGAAAATTTGTCTTTGTGCACCTTTGATAATTGACTTTGTACACCGCTCCTGAAAAGTGATGCTGTTTCAGAGATCTTAAATTTAGAAATAACATTTTCGATATCAAAAATGGCTTCTGCTGTGTTTGAAGTAGAGCTACATGTTACAAAAAAGCCCATTAGCAATAAAATCATGATTTCTCAAATACATTTAATTCGTTTTCAATTGGCATTTCGTGGCTAAGACGAATTAATATCCAAAGTGTTCAAAGGATTGTTTAACATAGTCCAGATTTACACTATGAAATTTTTTGAGGCATTTTTTTCTCAATTTTCTATTTAAGTTACAGCGTTATGTGTTATCTAAAAGAGAACATTAGCAGCAGTAACATCCTCTCAAAACTTAAGCAATACTATATTGCTTACTCCTACTGTTTCACAAGCAAACAAAAATTTCTTGCTAGTTTCATGAAAAATTGCATAGTGTAAATGGCGTAATACATAAATTGAAAAGTGAATTAAAATTAGATATTTTTTTAAAACAAACTTTTAGCGACGACATATGCATCTGCTTTAATATCACAACGATAATGTATTCACTCAAAATATTTATTTTCACTTTTGAAAAAACTTCACATTTAGTTTTCGTATCTACCCACTGTAAAAATTTATTGTAGTTTTGTCGTCTCTTTTTACGAGGGCTGCTATATATATTTCTGGCCTGGCAACACTGAGTGCTGCCAAGTGCAATCTGACATTTCGATTGGAAAGTTTGTCATTTTTAAGCATAATCGTACTCAAAACGTTTTGACGTACGACCATTATTTGTGTTGTTTACAGTGACTTGAAAAAATTAATATAGAAAAAATGGAATTAACTCGTGAACATTTTCGTGCCATCATTTTTCACAACTTTCGACGTGAATTATCACAACAAGAGTGCATTGATGAACTTAAATCTTTGTATGGCGATGAAGCACCATCCTATAGCACTGTGAAAAATTGGTATAATGAATTTAATCGTGGCCGAAGCTCGCTCAAAGACGAATTCCGTGAATTTCGTCCAAAAACGGCTGTTGTGCCAGAGAACATTGATGCCGTGCGTGAACTCATCTTGCAAGATCGACATGCGACATACCGAGAGATAGAGACATCCTTGGACATTTCTTCCACCAGCATACATTCGATACTGCATGAACACCTGGCCGTAAAAAAGGTTTGTTCTCGTTGGATCCCGCACAATTTGAAAGTCGCTCAAAAGAAGGCTCGTGTCGATTGGTGCAAAGAAATGTTGCAAAAATACGATTGCGGTGCTTCAAAAGACGTTTATAAGATCGTCACAGGTGACGAATCATGGATATATGTGTATGAGCCCGAAACGAAACAACAATCGACCGTGTGGGTCTTCAAAGACGAGCAAAATCCAACGAAAGTTGTTCGTGGAAGAAGCACTTCGAAGCAAAGTGCGTGAAGTGAGTGGTACACTACAATTTGTTTGCCTGAAGTCATCGGAGAAATTCGAAAAACCAACAAAAGAAGACGAATCATTGTTCACCATGACATCGGCTCAAACCAGAGCGTTTTTGACCGTCCAAAACGTCGAATTAATGGGTCATCCGCCGTACAGCCCTGACTTGGCACCTAATGACTTCTTCTTGTTTCCGCACATCAAGAAAAAAGTGCGTGGTCAACGATTTTCGTCGCCAGAAGAAGCTGTTGAAGTGTTCAAAAACCATGTTTTAGAGGTGTCTCAATCGGAGTGGAAAAAGTGCTTCGACAACTGGTTTGAGCGCATGCAAAAGTGTATAAATCATGCTGGAGAATACTTTGAAAAACAATAAAACCATTTTTGATTATAAATATTCGCATTTTCACTATTAGGCCAGAAATATATAAAGCAGCTCTCGTAGAAACATCGATCACTTAGATTTTCTTCCCATCTACCTTAAACGTAAAATCCATAACGCATTTGTGCAACATGTTGCATAGAGCCCTATATGGAAAATAAGAGTATTGTCCTTGGTGGCACAACTGGTGCTTTCTTTACAACTTAAGTTTTTCATTATCTTTATTTTTAAGAAATTGCCTATGGGAAAAACCATGACCGCATTAAGCAGGAGAAGAAAACTGTTTTTTAACAAGAAAAGTTATTAAAAGAGAATACAAAAAATTAAGAGGAGATTTAATTTCTTTACAATGTGTCATTTGATGCATAAATTTGTTTTGTTTGTAATTAGAAGTGAGTAGACTTAACGATGATACTATTCCCCTGCACACTGTTCTTTTCAAGTACGTTTTATTTATTTAAGACAAGTTTATATATGACGTATTATATAAATAGTACATACTTACAATTTTTTTTTATTTATTTATTTTTTTTTTTTGTAAAGAGAATAACTACTTTGTTTGTAACCGTGCTACATTCTTTAGGAAAGGAATAGTTGAGAGAGAAGACAGGTGGTGAAAGGAGATAGATATAGCCATTTTATTAATTATTTTACTTCGCCGGAGAATATGAAGAAGTACCGACGAAGCAATTAAGGTTCTAAAATGAGCAAGTTTTAAAAAAAAACAAATCCGCCACTTTTTTTAAATAATTTTTAGAGATAGAAAAGAAAGCAAAGAAAAGTCCAAAGGAACTAATTGATCATCTGCACACTGTTTGAAACAAAAAAAAAAAAATTAAACATGCTTTACAAATGGTGGACTTCGCCAATAAATAATTGATGAAGTAATCGAGATTTGAGCGTTCGGGTTTATCACAACTGCTGATCGTTTTTAGATTCAACTCTAGGCACCATAAATGAAACAACAGTATTATATATATGGCGATTATTAAAGATGACAACGAAAAAAAGCATGATTACGAATTTTTTTATTTGTTAAAATAATTAATTTAAGGGATGATGTTTACAATCCAGACAACGCTGCCGTAGAGTCTGCTATTGTCTAAATTTAGAAATTAAAATATACATGAACTGAAGCCACATTCAGATTATTTATTTGTCATAACAATAAAATAGTTAGATTAAAAGTTTCAAAAATTAAAAAAAAAAATAGCTAAAATTGCCTATTGCTTTCGTTTACGCTCAGCTCCACTAATTTGCTCTAATATTTAAAATTTTCGTCAACGAAATGAGAAATATGGATACAGATATTAATATAAGTAAACGTCGCAGCTGAGGTATAAAATCAATTAGCAATAGTAGATAATAATAGACCACTTATGCTCCTTCTTGGTTTAACCAAGAAGAAAGCACTTGCCTGCTTTAGTCGGCAGTTTAGCTACCGCTTTCACAGTGACCGATAAGCTTCTAACAATAGAGCGCTACGAGCCGTGCAGATGTATTTTTGAAATGATTTAGCAACCGTTTTAAAAACGCTTGAGTCTTTTGTAAATTTTTTTTGCTTTCCAGCGATTAGGAAAGCTGTAAAATTTATTAGGAAATCAACTTGTAACCTTCCCTGTAAATAGGGAAAGACTCATGTGGGCTCTGAATAGTTTTGACCCGTTTAAATCAACGGGACCGGATGGTATTATACCGCCTGATCTTCAGCACAATGTGAATATTGTTATACTATGGTTGATTCGGATATACACAGCATGCATTGCATGGTCGTATATTCTGCAGCAGTGAACTTTTTGCTACGTGGCCTTCATTCCCAAGGGAGGGAAGACTACGCATACTGTGCCGAAGGACTTTAGACCTGTAAGTCTATTCTCATTCCTCTTAAAAACATTTGAACGGATAATTGACCTCCATCTGAGGGCAACAATAAATCCGGATCGACTCTCCGCCTCTCAACATGCGATAATCAGCTTTGTATGAAATCTTCTGACCAATAGGGTCATTACTTCCCGTTTGGTAGCTAAGCGAGGTACTCCACTAAGGGGAATTATCACCTCTTCTCTGGAACCTCATCATGAACACATTGCTGGCAAAAATGGACTCCAAGATGTTTAGGACTGTGGTACATGCGGATATACGCTATATCAATGTCTGCAATCATCGCTGACCTGTGTCAGTAGATGGTATATCGAGAGTGGGCTTAGCGCGAACGCTCAGATGTCGATACTTGTGCTCTTTATGAGGAGAAACAAGATTCCTAGCTTTCCGTTACCACTACTCAATGGAGTGGAGCTTGGGTTATCTGAAAAGGCCAAATATCTTGGTATCATCCTGGACTCCAAACTGTCATCGAACCCTAATGTACGATTTCGTAAAGGCGGCCAAACAACTGGCCAAGAACTCGGCAGTTAGCCTAAACGCAGCTGTGGCATAGAGGCCAAGGGACTATGGCCATGCGTCCATCTTGGGATGCACCTCGGCTATTCCTGACAATATTTATTATTGCTCGCCCACCCCCATGTCTGAAAATTAATTCGTAGTATCAATGTCAGGCTCGTCAAATATGATTCGCATGGATCATCGGAGACATGTGCTTGATTTCTATACAGATGGGTCAAATGCAGACACTGGGGTTGGGTCCTAGTTTTCAGATCTGGATAAAGTTTACGCTACAGGACCAATGTATCGGGTTCAGGCTGAAATCTCAGACATTAGAAGGGCGGTTTGCTGGATGAGGTACCACAGGATATACGAAGAAGATATCCGGATCTGTACTGACAGCAAGGACGCGATAAACTCATTATCGGGTTTCTACACGACATCCAGATTGGTCTGTGAATGCCGGACATCTCTAGATGAGATGGCGAGACATTCCAACCAGGTACTTTTTTTGGTGCCGGCACATACGGGCATACCCGGGAACATAGTTGTGGACGAACTCGCTAGTTCTGGACCTAGACCGGGAGACAGTTCCACTAGTGGGAGTCCCGTTAAGCTGCTGTTGGACTTTATTTCAGGGGGATAATTTTGGGGCCGCGCAGACTAGATGGTCTGACGAGGTCACCTGCACGGTTTCGAGGACATTATGGGCTTAGTATGATAGTAGGGAATCTGCAAATCTCCTCGAGGAAGACTGGACATGTTGGTGGCTGTGCTGACAGGGCACTGTGTTATCGGTACACCATTACTACTGTAGAAGTTGTCAGGATAAGAAAGAAGAAAAAACGGTGGAGCATTTGCTTTGCTATTGCACAGCTCATTCTGGAAACAGAGTAGCCCTTTTCAGCAGTCCGAGACTGCATGGTCTTGCGGACCTATCGGTCTGTGATGTCGTTAGGATAAAGTCGTTTATCCGATCTTCAAGGTGAATTGATCCTTTGCACATCCTTGTTCAGGCAACACAACGGGACCATTTAGGACCCAAGAGAGTCGATTTTCTCATGCCGGCAGCCTGCGTAACCTAACCTAACCTTACTTGTAACCAAGGCGAATTCGTAGCATGTGACTGACTGCATTACTCATAGGCAATTTGCCCATGCGAAATTCGATACATTTGTCAAACAGTTACAGTACAAAAGTAGGCAATTTTGAAAAATTAAAAAAAAGCAATCATCTGTAGGCCACATGATTTAATGCATTCGTCTGTTATTGATTAGTGTTGCTTGTAACTTTTTAACGCAAACGTCGTTAATTTGCATGTGTAAATAAATTGACATATTTTGTTTCATTTTAAATAATTTATTAGTGGAAATAAGAAACCATTCAATAAACAATAAATAAATACGGCTCCGCTCCGACTGAATGAGTACGTGCTGAATTAAACACATGTCACGCATAAAATTAATTTTTAATTTTGTTTCTGTGGTACAGGAAAAAAAACAAGCAAAATATATTGTACAAAAACACATAAAATTTATAGATCAGACAAATTACATTTTTGTTATTAACAAATATAATTCAGTGTGTCACAAAAATAAAAGGTTATTCGAAAAACAAGATATCATGTAGTTCAATAAAACATTTGAGATCTTTTTTTTGGATTAGACATATGAGAACGAAAACTCCAACCAAAAAAAGTCAAATTTTGGGGGTGACAGAGAAAAATAAGAAAACCATTAAGTACTATATAAAATTTTTTATAAAAATGTACCGGCTCTTAATGGGTTAAGCAATTTTAAAAAATTTGCATTTCCTAAATGATCTCTTCAAAAGATTTTTAATGATACCCATATTGATATCTTAATAATATGGTGCACAATCGTACTTTTCTATGAAAGTTTCAGAGGCCTACAACTCGGAAAATATGGGCGAGCGCCAATTTTTTCACTTAATATTTTTATCTTGTTTTTTAATTCTCTTCCGCCTTATATGTTTGTTGAGTTCATCGAAATTGGTTCACTAAACTAGATTTGTTCCAAATAATATGGACAAATTGGAGGCAGGCGTGGTGTTTTACCCGCTACCTTGAAGGACAATGACCAATGTTTCTGATTTTCAGTGGCAAAATTTTCGAAACTATGTCTGATCGATTGGCGTATTTATTTTTTCTCTAGCTCATTTAGTGCCTTGGAAAAGTTATTTTCAACACTAACACGGACAGACGGACATCGATCAATAGACTTCGCTATGCATAAGGGAGATATCACGCCCACTTTCACAATCCATCCAGTATTATTTCTCGACTATGCAAGTTTTTAGTATAAAAATTCTACATGTTATACTTCTCTAGATACACGATGATATTTTTCGCTTTGTATGGGAATTACCGCGCCTACTGTTTTAATTCAGACAATTTTTTTCCACCTATACTAATTAACAGCAGAGTTACTTGCTAAAGATCAGAGTAAGTAGAGGAAGAGTCACTCTTACGTGAAATATGAAAAAATAACCTATTTTACTTGCCGCATATCAAAGAATAAATTGTGAAAATTCCAGGAAGATCGGTCCACTGGTGTATGCAGCTATAGCTTTCCGACAAGTAAACACATTTTGTACTTTTTATATACAGACTGCCCGCCTCAGTACCTACATTTTGAAACATAAATCGCAAACAACACTTAAAATTTAGGGGTGTGGCATCTATAATTACAGATGGTTACACTACAGTGTAGCAATACATTGTATGTGTGTGTGTGTTAAAAATTTTGGTCATATCAATAAAACTTACAATTTAATTACTTTTACAGTAATTTTTGCAGGCATAATTTTTCAAAACAAAAACAAAAACCATTAAAGCATGTTTAAATCTATTTAGCCTGTATTTTCAGTAAATAATGTATACTTTATTCTACCTTTTTCTATTTATTGATTGCCAGTTTATTCTTAAAGAAGGAGGCTTCTAAGCTCGTCTCAGCGAATGTTATTGTGTGTCGCCCATCTTTCCTAAGTATTTATACAGCACGATATGTTTAGATGTAAAATCGTATTTGAATTTCTTTAATACTTCTTAACGTATCCTGTACATATACATATGTACACACAGAAAACAGATAGGTATAAATTCGATTATTATGTTCAAAATTTAATTGCTAATATAATAATTTGATTTATAATATCAATAATTAATCATTTTGATTCATTTTTTACATTAAAAGCCAACAAATGATATTTGTCTCCAAATGTTGGTTGTAACACCTCTTGAAGAAGTTAACCTGACCGATTTGTATGTTTACTAAAATCTATTCTATTAAATAGAAGATGCAACTAAACTTATTCAGCATATTATTACTGAAAACCAAATTTTGGTAGTTAGAATCATAAAAATCGATTATGTAGTCTAAAATCGAAAAATATTTGACATAATAAAAAGGAATTTGTACAAATTACACAAAAAATAATCAATATTTTAGAATAAAAATACAAGATATATTGTTAGTGGTAAAAAGTTCCCCAATATTGTTTGTAAATTTGTAAATTAAAAAAACTCTTAAATGTTTAATGCATTTCTACAGCAAGACGTGCGGTATGGGATGAAAAAACTATGTGGAGGAGAAGAATCATGATGATGAAAGGAGTAGGCTGAAATTGATGGCTCGAGACATGAAATGTAATTTGTAATCGTATTCCTATAATTTAATTTTAAAATAAAAATAAACATTCAAATATTTTATTGTTTTATTTAATTCACAATAATATTTTATAATCACACAAGAATCATTTTTTAAAATAGTTGTGACTGCTATATTTATTCAGTTACTACAACCGAATTCAAGATAATACACACAACCGACAAAATTCGATTGGCAACAAATTCGGTTCTCATAACGAATTTCTTTTCTCTGTGTATGTATATAATTTGAAAGGTCACTAAAACATTGGTTAACAAGCAAAAACATTGGACAAAGAATAATCGATCTAATAAGTAAATAATACTATAACTAAAAGCAGTTATAAATAAGCCGAATAGGCAGAAGATTGTAGCAACGGCTTTGACTAACAACCAAATGCAATATAAAATATATATACCAAAATAAAATGTTGCTATCGGATTGAATTTAGAACACCGGTCAAACTAACAAATATAAATTAAAAGGAACCAAAAAGAAATTCAAAGAACAATCAAAGCAGCTTCCAGATCAAGACAATTTTAGTACAGTGCTTGTTACTGATTATCAGTCCAAAAAATTTAGGTATCTGTTAAGTCTCAGTATATAAATTACTGGACCCACAGTCACTTCTCGACCCGTGTTGCTCTTTCGATATATTCAGCGGCCAAAAATAAATACCCTACAAAAGGAAATATTCTAATATTTTATACCCTTTACCACAAAAAGTAAAAAAAGGGTATAAAGGTATATATATAAAGTATATATATTTTGAGTTCTTATGCATAGTGAAGTCGAAGTGTTAGTGTTGTAATTAAGTTTGCCAAGGCTCTAGATCAGCTAGAAAAAATTTAAATACGCCAATTGATCAGACAGACAAAACTATTGGGGCTTAATTTATAATTTTGAAAATTTATTCTTGTTATTATAACGATAATAGTAATCGGTATTGTGTTAAATTTGTAAGCGTTTGTCTATAAAGGTTCAAAAGATAGGCTCATATAGGTCAATTTGAGTCACTTATGGGAACACCTTTTAATTTGTAGATTTATTTTTCTATTATTTTTACTATTGGAAGTTATTAGGAGCCCTCACGGTCCATAATACACATAAGAAACATATATGTTGAAAGGAAACACCCTTTAATTTTTAAAATTATAAACTGTTTTAAAACAGGACCAATTTTTAAACATATCCTTTTAATAAAGAAAACATTTTAAAATCTGATCAGAATAGACTGAGTTATGCAGGCACAAACATAAAAAAGCAACATTTAGCGAATTGATAACCTCCTTCTTTTTTGAAGTCGGTTAAAAATTTCGGCTTTTACAGATCTTTTTTTATAACTTTGAGAAATTTGCCTACTTAAAAAAATTAGTCTTTATTATTTTTAGTATGAGTAAACGCATTTAATATTTCTTTGACTTCTTGGTTAAGGATAGAAAGTTAGTTTTAAGTATCCCCCGTATTTTTGGGGATTTTTTCCACACAGTGAACACCCAACAGTACAAATTAAATATTGTCAAGCCTATTTGTATTATTTTCTATTACAATTAAATTCTATGTTTGTTAATAAAGTCATACATATCGCACTTGATCAACGAGAGGGTATTAACTCAAAATTTTAAAATTTTCAGTAGAGTCAAAAAACTGTTTGTGGCCACATTTTAACAGAATTTAAAAATTCAAATATACCATAGGAAGCAAATTCTATTTAAAAATATATTTACATCGTTTTTTCTAGAAATCTGTGAAACAAATTTTATCAACAAGACAGTATCAACTCAAAATAAAACCAAATTGAAAAGAGACTCAACTCAAAATAATACCTTTTTTATGAAAATTTACGAATCAGTTCCATGTTAACTTTTGTATTAACTCGAAATAATACCTTTTTGTTGAAATAAAGGTAATCACTACATTATCATGAATATGGTCTCAAAAATGGTGTTCGAGATGAAAGACTAAACGGAATACGTTGAAATTTTAACAGTAGATAGATATTGATGTTGTTAGCTGATTTCTTGTATAAAGTGATATTTCAAAAATTTTGAGTTAATACCCTATTGTTGATCAAGTGCGATATGTTCTTTGGACAAAGAAAGTTTCTCTCTATATTCTTTCAATTAAGTGAGTCAACCATTACGAGTACTAAGATTCACTACAATTGACAAACACTTTCTTGGCTAAAGCTGAAGCAAAAACTTTTCTTTATGCATAGAAAAAATAAAAAATTCTTGCAAAAAATACTACTCGTACTATTGAGCAGGAAAATTGTCGATTTGTTCGTATTTCTATAACAATCAATACAAAAAATGTTGCTTGTCGCACTATTGGACGTTAGTTATGGAAAGTGTACGTACTATTAAGCATTAACTGTAATTGATTAATTTTTCTTTACTCTTATTCTACCAAACCTTACCAAGAAATATGGAATCACATCTTTAATTTAATAGTAAGATTTTCTCGCTAGATATTTAAAAAATTACATGCTGAAAGAGTATGATAGTGAGGATTCAGAATGCAAATTTAATTTTTCTTTTCTAGTTTAATAATGATTATTTGACCCTTTTTTATTAAATTATTTTCTATTTTCTTAAGCTTTGGGTCCTTATATTTTTTAATAATATTTTATTTCAATATTTCGGTACTTTCTGCGTACCTTCTTCAGGAAAACAAAATTAATATATAACCAAAATAACAAAATTAATTAACAATTGAAAAATTTTTTTGTCATAATGAAGTTAAAAAACAATGTTTCAAAAAATTTTCAAAAAACAAAAATATAAAAAAGTGTTTTGTGTTACATACATATATTAAGAACAAAAACATTTATGTTATTTTGTGAATTAAGTGTCTGTATATATGAGCGACATTATCTGTATCTGCTTTAAAATTAATTCTTTTAGTCAATGGAGTATTTACAATGTGTAACATTTCCAAAATATACCGTCTCTTATAATTTTTTTCAATACTAAGAACTGAAGCATTTTCAAAGTTAGGATAGTGACCTAAGTCAAAACAATGAGTGGATAATGCTGTTTTTTGTGAATTAACATATCTTAAGTCCGACTTATGTCTATGAAATACCTTGTAAAGGTAGTGATCAGGAGATTTGCAATAAGGTATATATTGGTACAACAAAAAATAAACTAAAGACTAGAATTTCTGGACATAAGTCGGACTTAAGATATGTTAATTCACAAAAAACAGCATTATCCACTCATTGTTTTGACTTAGGTCACTATCCTAACTTTGAAAATGCTTCAGTTCTTAGTATTGAAAAAAATTATAAGAGACGGTATATTTTGGAAATGTTACACATTGTAAATACTCCATTGACTAAAAGAATTAATTTTAAAGCAGATACAGATAATGTCGCTCATATATACAGACACTTAATTCACAAAATAACATAAATGTTTTTGTTCTTAATATATGTATGTAACACAAAACACTTTTTTATATTTTTGTTTTTTGAAAATTTTTTGAAACATTGTTTTTTAACTTCATTATGACAAAAAATTTTTTCAATTGTTAATTAATTTTGTTATTTTGGTTATATATTAATTTTGTTTTCCTGAAGAAGGTACGCAGAAAGTACCGAAATATTGAAATAAAATATTATTAAAAAATATAAGGACCCAAAGCTTAAGAAAATAGAAAATAATTTTTCTTTTCTTTTACTAAATTTCGAAAAATAATACATAGTTTCTATGTGACCAGAATGGCATTTTTAAAAATTGTATGCTGCCATTGTGAAGGATAGATAGTAAATCACCGCCCTAAGTACGTAAAAGCTAAGCAGATCCTTACAGATCAAAAATACCCTTCTGCCATCGTAGGCAGTTTTTGTAAAGCACCTTAAAATGCCGTATCTTTATTTAAACGAACATAATATTTTAATAGAGAGTAAGTGGTGTTTCCTTTAACAGAGATTTTTACCAATTATCTTTATTTAGTAGAAAGTATAATTTTTCTTTAACTTTCATTAAGTGAAATTAGGTTAATACTATTACTAAGATTTTTTTGTTTAATTTTGTCACAAATGCAACATTTGATTTGAATTGATTTTTAAATAAAAAAAAAAAAAAACAAAAATGATATAAATCGAAATGTATGTTGGCTTACAAAAATTAAAAAGTTGAATTACATTCTTTAAATTTCAAATGACTTGTTAATTTTCTGCACTCAGTTTAAGAAAATCGAAAAAAGGACAAATGAAGGGGAAAAGAAATGCAAAAAAAATTAAGTGAACAGCAACCATGAAAATAAAATGCGCAATTTAACAGAAACATTTTAATATTCTCCAAACGAATAGAAGTGCACACAGCACCTGAGATTTGTTGGCAAATGTGTGTCAAGGATGGAAAATGTGTAAACCTTTTTGTTTTTAAAGAAAAAGTTATTTTTTATATTTTAAAACTAAATATTTACGGCTGTCAATTTTTTAACGTCGAAACTACACACCATTAAAAAACTACTTATTGAAACTGTTCTGGAACTATTTCTTCTGTTTCTCTCTTACTTAGTGATTGACACACAACGCTCAAATAGTTCACATGGAAAATTTTGAAAAATCGTTAACCTATAAGAATTTCTAAAAAAATTGTGTTAAGGGTTTAGTTATGAATTTTAAAATCTTTTCACTTTCATCACAAGTTTTATTTCTCTAAAACTTTTGATTTTATGTTGACATCATTTCTCTTAATTTAAAAAAGTAATTTTTGAGCTTGTTAAAAATATATATGCTAAAGTGAAAGAAAAGACATATATTTTGAAATATCTCAATTTTTATTAGAATTAAATGTCACCATCTTGATTGAAAAACTTGAGCATTTTTTATTTAAAGTTTTGAAAAAGTGAATTTTCCATCTCTGAATTTATGTATCTCTTAAAATCTCTTGCATCCATAAACCTCATTTGTAGCTGCACAAAACACAGCAGAACAGAAAAACAATTAATTTCATTTTGGCCACCAACCACATACGTATGTGACAGGAAGGAAGAATAATATGGGTCAATGTCATTGTCATATCCAACAAAAAAACAAAAACGTATAGTGACAAATCAGTGCGTATTTTTTATAATCAAATATACGTAGAAAAGGATTCGAGAAATCAAATTAACAAAAGTGATATAAAACTTGAACGCTACAACTTATTGTGTTCTTACTGTCTTTATTTACGTATTTTTTTATTATTTATTTTTTTATTGCAATAAATAAATAAAGCATGTTCTTTTTTAATTGAAATATAAGAAAACTTTCTAAATGTCTGCCAACAATTTGAACACATAAAATAATCTACTTTAAGCCCTTCCAAAAGAAAAATATATAAAAAAATTAGACAAAGAATATTTGTAAAAAAAGGTCAACACAATTTTACATAAAATGTTCTTCCCATAATTAAATACACAATTTACTATTACACCTAATTCTGTTTTTACATGGTAGATTGTTGCCAGAAAAAAAACGTATAAAAAACACGTTGATCGTGTGAAAAAAAGGTGATTGTTCCTTGTTTCTAAAACTTTTTTAAAATAAGTGAAAAACAAGTGAGAGTTCTTTATTCGGCTATGCCGAATCTTAACCCTTCACAATATATGTAAATCAAGTTTTTTATTAAACAATAAGAAAGAAAAAATAAAGTACTATATTTAATTTTACATCAAAATGTCTTCGGTTCTTAAGGGGTTAAGCATTTGTAAAAAAACTTTGGCATTTCTTAAAGAATGTCTTCAAAAGCTTATAAATGATACCCGTATTGATATCTCAAAGGTTAAGAGGCCCATGACTCGGAAAAATCGGCGAGTGCCAATTTTTTCTCTTGATGTTTTTTTTTTCTATTTTTCTATTTTAAAATGTTTTATTTTTTTTTAATTTATTTTTTTTTATTGAAGTTGCTTCACAAACTAGATCTGCTTCAAGTGATAAGGAAAAAATAGAGGCAGGAATGCTGTTTCGCCCACTGTCTCTAAGGACATGGGCCGCTCTTGCTGATAGCAAAATTTTCGAGACTATGTCTGATAGATTGACTTGTTCAAATTTTCTCTAGCTCGTCTAGTGCCTTGGCAAAGTTGATTTCAACCTGACTACGGGCGAACAGAAGGACGTCGGTCAATCGACTTTGTTATTCATAAGGACGACTCAGTCAATCTGACCATAATTTTGCTCATACCTACAAATAGAGAATTGATATGAATTTGTACTATTGATCTAAGCAGAAAATTTGCTTGTATCCACATAAAGAGAATACCCTTAATTTGTGATATTAACATATGTATCTTGCAAAGATTTATTTTGGTACAATTAATATTCAAGCTCAAAAATTTTAAGCCGTGTAAATGGAAAAAATTCGTGAAAACATTTTAAAATTACCATTTACTAAACCGTGTTAAATCAAAACCGCGTAAAAACAGAATTACGTGTATATACATTTATACTTAAGTAGTTATGTGTATGTGTGTACGTATAAAGGACAATAACGACAACTATAAATAGTCTACAACAAAATAGATATATATGTGAAAATAATGGCCCATATTCATAGTTAAAATAAAGTATACTTTAAGGGAACTAAAGTCGGTTTTACTTTAGAATTGACTCTAACTCATTCATAGACAATTTAAAATATACTTTTGGCAAGAAAGTCAACTCTAAATTTTAAAACTACCTCAAGCTGTTTTTAACTCATTTTTTCAAAATTATTTTATTTGGTTTAAGAACACAATACTCTTTATCTGATTTTTATACCAAAGTGAACGAAATAAACACAAGGTTACTTTTTTCTAATGTTTTTTTAGAAATTGTATGAAAACATTTATCAAATTGCAGTTGCCACCCAGTGGAAGGTGGCTAAACTTAAAGTATACTTTATTCTTGACTATGAAAGCAAAAAAGATAATAAGAGCTTTTTATTTTAGAGTATACATTAGCAAGAGTCGACTTTTTTCTATGACTATGAATTTGGGCCAATATTTTTACTCGTACTATCTATCTTCTTGCTACAAAGATATTTTTTATATTGTTTGTAATAAAATGTTTAAAGTTGACATCACTCAAGGCTCTTTAAATGTTTTTCTTAGGTTTTTTTTTTTTTAATTCAAACAAAAAATCTTAGAGAGACAAGAACAGTAACAAGAAGAAAAATCTAATAAAAGAAAATAACAAGAGGGTGAAGATGCAGAACAATATCAGCATGATGCCAATAGCATTAAACTCTTTTGGAACCATGCCCAATTTTTTAATGATACACAAGAGACTGCTTCCTTCCATACAGCCACACAAAAGCACAGAAACAAAAAACAACAAAGCTAACTTAAGTCCTTACGGACAAAAAGACTACTATGTCAATAGTAATGTAAATATAAATATAACAAATATAAATAATGATGCTAAACATATTTATTGAGATATATGTATGTACATACATACACACATATTTATTGCAGGAAATAATTGCTCACGAAACAATTATGTTAGTTGAACGGCAGGCACACTATCGAACAAAGAATGTTCTAAATAATGCATGTTTGTGGATGAATGTGCATACATTTGTATGCTGATAGTCGAAAGCAATCTAATTCTGCAATCATATTCTATCGAAAAACGTTACTTCACAACGTTGAAATGTGTTGCAGATAATATCTATTGAATTCTGACTTATTGGTATCTCTACAACTTAAAAGAAACTATTTTGCCTCCTTAAAAAGGATTAAAATCGGGCATTCTGGTAAAGCTTAATATTTGTGTTAAAAGTATCGAATAATATCTACAAGTAAGGAAATTCTTCTTTATAAAAATGGAAAGTGTTAATTTTAACGTGATAGAAAAGTTTAAAGATAGAAAACCTTAATTTACATTAAAGAATTTGGAAAACTAATATGCATCTACGAAATATAAATTAATAAAATTCAGGCCTACAGCATAATTTATGTTAACAAGTTATATAAGTATTCTAACAGCTTTTTATAAGTTTAATTTCATTAATTTGTTGTTTTGTATTTTATTTAAAATTTTTTTTTAAAGACGAAATTAATGTATTTCTATATCTTTAACATTAACTAATTCATTCATACTAGAGTCGAAGTTGCGACCGAACTTAAGAAGTAAATAATAATTTCACAAATGTAAATGTAAATGAAACATTAAAAATTTTATGTTGTTTTTAATGTTCAAAGTAGAAACAATTGTTTTATTTTTCTCATACATGGGAGTAATTGAATGATAAATAATGCTGATGATTTTTAAGCATTACCATTATTTTTACTAATTGTAATGCTTTTTAATGAAAAGGTTTCATTGATTATTAGTTTAAAAATAGTTATTATCGTCGAGTAATAATTTAATGGTTTCAACGCATTACCATTAATAAAACTCTTGCCTTGTCTTCGTACAGTAAATAAACATCTTAAAGTATAGTAAAGTATTATTTTAAAATGCCTTCTTCTTGTTAGTAATCGATAAGGAATACAAAACACTTATGTTTGGAATTTTTGTCTGTCTGTCTGTGTTCGCATAACTTAAAAACTACTGGATAGATTTGAAAAAAATTTGGTAAGGAGGTCCCTTAGAATCTTGATTCTAATATAGAGTACTTTTTTTCGTAAAAATAGGTAATTTCGTGACGAAATAGAGATACAATTATGAAAGCATCTAATTTTGGCGGTATAATGGTACTAAAACAGTTGTCAGCACTTTTTATATTTGTAAAAGGAAAATTTTTAACACTGTCTACAGCACTCTGAAATAAATATTTAAATTTGAATTTTAAGAAAATTAGAAATAACAGGCAGACGAAGTCGTGGGCACTGCTAGTTATCACGAAAATTTGGTGAAGTATATACATACGTTTAAATATTCTCAAGAAAAAGAGCTATGTACTACATAAACAAATTTTTGTTTTCGTGTAAGTACTAAGATCAGCTAGCTAGGATGACTCTAGATCTCTTTCTTTCTCACTGAAAATTAAAAATAATTTAATTTTTTAATTTATATAAATCCATAAAAGGGTTTTAAGGTTTAATTGCATAGTTCTTTTTGAAGATTCTGCTATTATACATTTATGTTTTTCCAATTGTAATTGGAAATCTGCTTCATTGAAATTGCAACGCCATTAGTAAAAGCAATTATACATAATTATATTGAAATCATAATTTTTACAACTCTTGTTTACTTCCATCTAATATACATATAGTACACCTAGTTTAAAAGTGACACAACTCAAAATTTTAACTTTTCAGAAATCAGAAAAAAGTGTTTTTGACCTGCATAAAAATGGTTAAAAACAAAAACTTTTGACTATTTAGTAGAAAATCCATACCGATTATGATATAAAAAGCTCTTTTTATTTGTTTAATATTTATATACTAGATAATGAACAATTTAATTAAATATTGAGTTCAGTCACTTTTGAACTATGTGTGCGATATGTTACTAGCACATTTCAAACGCTTATAACTAGTCCGCCATCTAAAGTTTTTTTTTTTAACTAGTGCTTATTTCGTAAATAGTAACACTAAGCTCATGTCTGATTTGAAAGATAATTAGTTTTATCCTTCCGCTGAACGAATATGTGTATAAGTTTGAAGCCGAAGCTACGCTCTCGTTTTGCTCTCTGTTTTTGAAGATCGCATTATCAGCCGCAGAGCTGATGTCATTTGGCCACCTTGGAGCTGCGATTTGACACCGTTGGACTATTATTTGTAGGCTGCCATCAAAGATAACTGTTACGCCGACAAGCCAGAGACAATTGACGCTCTAAAGGACAATATTCGTGAAGCCATTGGTAAAATACAGCTGCACACAATCGATAATGTGCTTAAAAATTGGAAAGATCGTGTAGGCTATTGCATGGCCAGCCGAGGCAGCCATTGGAATGAAATTATTTTCCATTATTAACCGGAAGGATTGTACTTCCAAATAAAAAAGGAATTTGAGAAAATATTCAGTAGTTTTTTTATGTGTTGCATTTAAAAAAAAAGTTAGATGATGCTGGCATAATTAAGTGATTTATTAAACAGAAAATCATGTTGTCTAATAACTATCTCGATTTCATGTATTAAAATACTACATACCGATGTCGATATGCATGCAAACATACATGTGTACAAATATAATAAAAAAAAGCAGGGTACAGTTTCCTGTTAGTATCATTTGCTCTAGTTCAGTCCAGTTGACCTGATTATATAAACTTATGTTGTAACAAGTTGGAACGGATGCTTTTCAAACTTTTGTGTTTTCTACAAATGATTATTTTAAACGAATTAATTACCAGTATTCATTTCATTTACTTAAGTGAATAACTTCTCCCATAAAACTTTTACAGTCATCTTGTTTCACACAGTGTAAGCTAGAATTAATCATGAACTTTGTTAAAACTTTAATAATAAGAGGTACTTTGGAATGCCGACAGAACTTTAAATTGTAAAAAAAGATAAGAAATTAAATTTTAATAAAAAAAAAAATTAATGAAATTAACGAGAGGTGTCGAATCACAAGATATTCAATATTGATTTCGAGAAATGACTGAGCAGGTTCTGATTTCAATAAGTCTATTGCTGCAGTCGCAGTGTTGAAACTACATCACGCCATCACGTTCAAACTACATCTTGCCTAGATATATATCATCCATGTTTTTAACCAAAAAATAATTTGCCATAGTGCGGTAACGTTCTCCAGGTCCAGTAATGCCACCAATGTGTAAACTCACAAATGGTAGATTGTTTCCACTTTACAGGTGACATTTTTTATTTAACAAACTCGTTAAGCCAAAAGTTACTCCAGTTTTGCGTCTATAAGTTTCTCAAATTTATAACTGATTATCAAAGTAAATCTGGATAATTTGGTAACTGAATTTGGATTTGGATTAACTCGAGCACAATTGATTTACCAAGAATATGTAACGCTTTTTCATTAGAATTTAATAATTAATTTTAGTAATTTATTTTTTCTTAATTATGCGTGTTGTTATTAGCACTATTGTCAGTAACGACTGCCTTAAAATTGTCTTTGCTAAAAGAAAGTTTTGATAATGAATTTATTAAAGCTTAAAAGATGTTCTCACCTGTTAGAGCGGGGCTTCACTCAGTTTAAAAACGTGGATTGTTCAGTATAGCTGTTAACCTTTAAAGAAACCATGAATATTCACGCTAAACATGTATCGTAACCATATTTGTGATAAATGCCACTTATCTCATTATGTTTTGGCGTCACAGTTTAGTTTTCATTGCTGCTAGATGATGCCTAATAGGCAGTAAAAACTCATTAACCAGATACTTCTTTTATTGTCCCTTTTAATTTTTTTCTACACTACAATGTTAAAAATAAAAGGTATAGCAGACTAAAAAGAAAACTTTACATGCAATTGATTAGTTTTCAATACTAAAGTTACGTTTGCATGTTGTGATGGTTGTTTTTAGGCGCTTAGGTGTTAAAAAAATGTTTTACTGTAATCTTTTTACTATTTATACCCATGAATCAAAAAACAAGATCCGCAGCTCCGTTAGTTTCTTGTGTAGCGATCACTTGTTTGTGTGACGTAGACATAGAATGTTTTGTGTAAACAAAGTATATTTTTGTATGGAAAGTGCTAAAAAAATAGAGTAAAAACTGTGAAAATTTTATTAAAAATAAAAATGGAATGTGCAGTTACTAAATGTAATAATAAATACAATTCTGAAACACAAATTTTGTAAAAATTAAATTAAACAGACTAATCATATTAAATATGATGAAAAAGGAAAAAACTATTTTATTTTGAAAAACAAATTTGCTGCATAGAAAGATTTACTTTAGTTTCAGTTATTTAGCATTAAGTTCGGAAATAATTATTATATTTCTTTTACTAAAATATTAATTTACAACAGCTAATGAAATACCTTCTGAAATAAATAATACTTTATAAGAATTTGTATATAAACCCGAAATAGCTCTTCTTTAGATAGCTACAAGCCCAAATTCAAAAGTTTTACTCGACTTCATCTCTTTTCTTTCCAATTAAAATATTGTTCAAATCGATGCTTACACTTTTTATAACAAACACTAATTTTTATTCTATGATGTGCTAAATGCGCAGTAAAAAATTGTTTGTACGGCTGAATGGGCAATCGTGCCTTCATGAATCATATTAAGTTTCTCTCATTGGCGCGTATATAAAAACATGTATAAGAAAAAAAATTCAAGTTGCCAGAGCTTTAAATAGTATAACATTCTATACGTTTTAACTCGACTATAAATAGAGTTGGGAGCGTTTGGCAGTATTGAAAAAATCATCGATCATACACGCAAAGAAAAAACATGTTTGAGGTAACCATAATCTAAGAGCAACATACTATGGTTATATTATATAGTTGTTAGCTAAACATAGTATTATTACATTTAGTAGTAATATTGCTGATCTTGCAACCATATTGTTGTCTATTTTAGCAATAACATGGTAAAGTGTAAACATAACTATTTTTAAACAAAAACATTAAATGGATCAATATAAACATCAAATGATTAAATTAAAATATCATAGTATGGTTGAAAATGTCATGCTATATAATTGAATGCAAAGCTTTACTGATATAATAAACTTATTATTATTTATTATTTTCTAAACATTTACATAAATTCACAAAAAATCGTTTATGTATTTGTTATTAGTAAGTAATAATTAAAAGGCTTTGACGCTTAGGCTATAAGAACAATTTATACAAAAAATATAGTTTATAAGCCCAAATAATGGCATCATATCTTCATACATTCCTATGTAAACATCCATTTATGGAATAAACGATATAATCTCATATTGACATTAACACGTTAATCTGGCATGTGCGGTTATAAATGTTGTTACACAATAGAAATTATTATCGATGAATAATATGACAGTTTTAATTCAAAAATATGTAAATGGTTTCAAAATTGTACCTAAAACAAATATATAAATAATTATTTAAATTACAACTATGTTGAAATGTTTTACTTAACTTTTATTTGTTTCATATTTTGTATATAATTTTTTTATATTTTGTATAAAAATATTTAATTTTTTATTTTCTCTAATAATAAAAAACATTTATAATCTTAAGCTAACAAAACAATTACTAAACAGATAAAACATCACTGTCAAAACCTAGAACAAAATATTTTTAATTACAAACATATTTTGTTTGCTTTTAATCATATTTTCATTAATAATAATATAATGTTGTAGTTCGAATTTTTTAAAGTTAAAACCGTGCATTATTGTGCGCAGTAACCACTTAATGGTTGAATGTTAACAAAAAAATGTTTGTCGTGACTGAAGTTTTGTTGAGAACAACTATAATTTGTTCTTCGTAACTATACATTATTAAAAAAAAGACCATAATATGGTTGTTGGGACCATATCACAACCATGTTTTTTCTCTGCGTGTACTAAGATTACCAGGAAAAAAATGTGTTTCATTGACATATAGGATTTTTTTGTTTATGTATTTTTTCGAAAGACAATTTTCAATTCTAAAAAGAAATACTTTACCTACCGGTATCTTTGCTTATTTTTAATGAATTTTGGGGATAAATGTATCCATGTCAAATAGAGCATGAAGAGGAGGAAACCCAGAATTTGTTTTGAAAATCGCATATTAATATTATATTACATGTATTTTAATAGAACTTCCGAACTGGATTTATAAAAATTTTAGGCCTTTTTGTATTCTTTGCACACTGTATAAGTGTCGCTGAAATCTAAATAACTCTTTAATTTTTAATCAGTGAACAAACAGTTTGTTACTTCAACAGGGCCTTATATAAAATAAGTTAGAATACGTAAAATCCGGATTTTTATTTTAGAAACTTTTCAAAATAAATTTTACTTTCTTTCTATTACAAGTGCCAATATTTGTCAGTTTTTCAAGAAGAGTCTACACAAGTGTATGTGGATGTTATTACATGATTGAAATTTGATTGTAAACTTCCCACGATTGACATGAGATTGATTGAATGTTTTTTCCTTTAAGTTTTTTATGTGTTAATAATGTGCAAATTTTCCATAAGTACTTGTGCATAAAGAATACTAAATTAGAAGCTTTTAACAATATCGAGAAAAGCAGATATACATAATAGATACACAAAAATTTAAAGGGTGTTTTTTAAGTGCATTGAAAAGTAGTGGGTGAGATTATAAATACGTATCTGCAAATTTATTAGAATTTATTAACTAGACCTTTTGACACTTCAGAATACTTTGGCAGATGATCATAATTAGACTGACGTTTGAATAATGCTACCAAGTTATACAGATGTACTTTAAAAATCAGTCGTCAACAATGGGTTTGTTATTAAACAAAATAGTCGCATATGGAGTGAAACCAATTCACAACAGACCCCACAGCCTCTATTACATCTAGAAAAATGTTTGATGCTTAACGCGCTTTATGAACGACAGAGATCGTAACCACACCAAGAACAAAGAACTTTTTGATCCGGGCGAGATGTAATCTCAACAGAATAGTAATACGTGCCATTCAGCGACTGACACCATCGACTTTTGGAGATAAGTTGTTTTAGAATAATGGACCTCTAAATTGGCTTTTAAGGTCGTACGATTGTTACCGCTCTATTAATTCTATTGGCGCCTGATTTGTGTTATTACAGCAGTAATAAGTGATGCCTTAAAGGCCAACATTATTCATGTTATTCTTGTTATACGGCCCAAAATTGAACGTCCGCATTGAGCTTCGTTCTGAACACCCGCGATAAACATATAAAATCATATCGTTTTTAAATGTTAACCTACCTTTCGAATAAATATTTTTTTTTGTTAAAATTTAATTTTTCGTGTTATTTTTTACAGTTTAAAGTTCTATCGAGCCCAATATGTCGCCTATTTTACTTTACTAGGCTATGTTGAGCAAGACATGTTTACGACGGGGCGTTTCGACCCATAATGCTGTTTGGAAACCTTCAACTGGCTAAGATTCTCTATAAACCTTTATTTAGATTTCTCCAAATTCTATTAGACAATCAATCAACGAATCGCTCTGGCAGTTCAGGAAAAACTTAACCTCAATATATAAAACTTTTTTTTAATAAATGTGTTTTTTTAATTCTCTTCTTTAATTTTCTAATATCATAAAAACTCACCCTTTTATATAAACGAACACAAACAAGGCAGCGCAAAAACTCTAATTTGTAATTGACATAATTTTACGATGATGAAAAAATTGTTGGAATTTAATAGAGTAGAACGAACATTTACAGGCATAAAATATGTTGTTTTATTCTGTGAACTTTTACAAAGTTTTATTATAAATAATAAAATACTTAAAGCAAAAACTTAAATGAAAACAAGTAAGAGTGCTATATTCTTATATACCCTTCACATATATTTTTTTGCCAGAGTATTAAAAAATAAGAAAACTAAAAACAAATACTATATATAATTTTATATAAAAATTATCATCGGCTCTTAATGGGTTAAGCATTTAAAAAAAAATATATCCTTAAAGATCTTTTCAAAAGCTTTGAAATGATACCCATATTGGCATTTTCAAAAATATTGTGCACAATTGTACTTTTTCATGAAAAATTCAAATTTATTGGAGTTATTTCACTAAACTAGATTTCTTCTAAATGATGTGGAGAATTAGAGGCAGGCGTGTTGTTTTGAATATAATTTAAAAATGTAACAGCACACTTATTCCTCAAAATCTTGCAATTGAATAAAATATTTGAAATAAATTTTTATAAAAAACTTCGTGCTATTTTTAATTATCCCGATTAAATAGCCATTTCGTTACCGCTTACTTAACTCTTCAGGAAACTTCTGACAAACATTTTAAATAAACTAAAGATTTTTGTCCAAACAATAAAGCAAAGACCAAAATTAAAGTTCAAGCAAAAACAACAATAACCAACAGTAATTCAATTTTTCCTTCTCCACTGTATACGGCTGAATTTTTTTCGGCTCTTTTATACAGTTGAAAAAGGATGAAAAATAAAATATCAAAGAACACTACGATAATCTATTTCTATGCACAGGTAGTTTGCAAATTATTAATTTAAAAACACGGGAATATTCTTTAATTTATTTAATTTTTATAAAAAACTTCGTGCTATTTTGAAATTATCCCGATTAAATTGATTACCGATATTGGTTATTGAGGGTCAAAGCACGTCTCGATGACCATTTCATTACCGCTTACTTAACTCTTGCCAGAATAGGTATATTTTCACTTTACTAGGACGCTACGATCGACGTATAAGCGGTCTATTTGATGCAGAGTTGGTTAAATTGTATTAATTTATCAGGGAATACAATTTGGTTCAACTCTCTCTTTGCAACCAAATCACGCACCGCTCGTCTTTCCTAATATCTTTTTAACTTCTTCTCCCATTTCGATTTTTCTTTTTTCTGTCAATCTTCTTTTATTACAGCCATCACAAAGATACTAAATCCCAACTGCCTACCTGTAAACGTCGCCAAACAATACGAAAAAAAGAATATTTACTTTTTCGAGCATAATTGTGTACTTTTATAAAGGTACGTAGCTTAAAACAACGCTTTTCAAAAAAGCGTAACTATTAAAAACAATCTTCTGAATAAAAAATTGTTGTAATGAAAATGAGCAATAATCAATTAAATATTAGCTGAGATATTGACGATAGACGACAACGACAATTGTCCCGTGTCAGAAGTGGATGAGAACGTTGGTGAAACAGAACGAGTTGGTTTGCCAACTACCAATTTCGTCTGATTTAGATTTAGAAAACTTAAAAGTTATTTGAATAGAAAAAATAGCAAAGCATACGAAGTAGCTTAATAATAAAGTATCTTGTTAAACTGAAAGCTTTTTTTATTAAAAACTTATTTAGTTACGTAAGCGCTTTTTTAATTCATACTCTATATTATTTGCTGCATCTAAAAACAGTGAGGTCAGAAATCAATTGAGATTAAAGTGTTGTAGCAAAAACGAATATTAAATCTTTCTCTAAACTTGTTTGCATAAATTTCTTTCAATGCTCGTACATAAAAAAACATATCATCATCATGTGGAGGAAACTTATAATAAATGTCACTTGTTATTTATTAAAAATTTAAGTATCAGCAGCGATTCCGTACGAGTGCGTACACTTCGACTTAAGACACACATATACAATATTATTTCAGAATTTCATGCTGGCTTCTCACCAAGGCAAAAGAATATTTTTGATTATGTTTTCAAAACATTGAATTTGTAGGAGTTTTTATTAATGCGGGTGCCAGCACTATAATTTTTAATTTTGTTGTTGCACAGATTGCAATTAAAAAGGGCTTTGCAGAATCATAAAATTAATTCTGATCATAATTGGAATATGCGTGAAAACGTTAAAACGTTTGTCAAAACGAACTAGTAATTAAAAAATGAAGTGTTATGGAAAATTTAAAGTTTATTTAGTACCATTTAATGGAATCAGCAAAACTACTTGAAGAAATAATATTTCCGCAAAGTAAAATTTCAGAATTCTACAAATATGCCTTTTATTGCAAATATTATTTCCTGCTACGATTTTACTATTTTTTCCGAGATGCCAATTTCTTTGTTATACCCTTCACCGCAGGTAGAAAGTTATAAGTTCGTCATCCTGTTTGTAATTTCTACAATATTCGTTTTCGACCCCATGAAGTATATATATTCTGGTGATTTTACATAAAGAAAGTAGAATATCAATGCGTCTGTCTGTAACCGGGTTTTAATCAGTTTTGCCACGTGACCAGATGACCATTTTCTCAGACATAGTTTCGAAAAAGGTGTTACTGAAATTTAGCAACGTCGGTCCATAAGTGGTGGAAATATATTATTAAAAAGGCTATTATTGTATTGAAAACTGAAATTTTCAAAAAAAAAATATAATTTACCAGGTAATTGGGATATCACTAAACAAAATTTTTACCAACATTTCACCAATAATATTAAACTTTGCTAAAAAAAAACGTTTTTGCAATTAAGAATTAGACATTTCTTAAACCGAAAATATTCATTTTCCTGAAAATTTCTATTCCATTTTCATAAAATTATACTTGCAATAAAAAATTTAAAATTTCACTTAAAACCGAAAATATACAAAAAATAACTAAAAATTATCATCTATTTAAAATTTTCCCCAAATATCTTCATTGTATCAAAAACCTATATTTTAAGAAAATACAGAATATATAGATTCGGCGTAGTCGAATGAAGCACTCTTACTTGTCTAATTTTAAGACAGGCAACATCACGTTACCTTAAAAATTTGCAAAACTTGGTAGCATGTTGTAGTTAAAGCTAGATTTCAAAATTAACCAAATGAAAAAAATTAGGATTGGGACGACGAAATACACGTTGCATTTAAACAGACAAATAGTTCCACGCTTTTTGAGTTTTGTTCATTTTATTGCTTCGTGTAAATAAATCTTCTAAATGCCAAAGCTCCTGAGAGGATATGATATTACTTCTGCGCTACCCTTCACCACAGGTGGAAAAATGATACATCTAAGTTTGTCATTCTGTGTGTTATTTTTACAATATTTATTTCCGACCCCATAAAGTACATATATTCTGACTTCTTATACATAGCGAGGTCGATTGAGCGATGTCCGTGTACACTAGATGAGCCAGAGAAAATCTAAATACGCCAATCCATCAGACATAGACTCCAATAAAAAAAAAAACAAATATATGGGGCGATAGAGAGTTAAAAAATAAGAAAAATACATCAAGTAAAAATATTTGTGCTCGTCCATATTTTCAGAGTTATAGACCCCTGAACTTTTCATAGAACAGTACGATTGTGTACCATATTTTTAAGATATAAATATGAGTATCATTTAAGAGCTTTTTAATAGATCTTTAAGGAAATACAATTTTTTTTTTAAATGCTTAACAAATTAAGAACCGATAACATTTTTATATAAAATTTTCAGGCATTTCAGAGAACGCCATTCCGATCGAAAGTGGTTTCCGTTTCGCAAATTGGTTCTTTTAAATTTTAATAAGGAATTGAATTTCTTTAAAATTTTGTTATGTGCGGTTTTTCAATTTACTTTTACTATATATCTTTACTTACATTAGCCTTGTTGTTTACTTTGGTGTGTGCATTATTGCCAGATTTAAATTAAAAAGTGGAGAATAAATATTTTTTCGAAGTATAAGAAATAGATCAGACTCTGAAGAAGATATAACAAAATAGACGGGAATTGTTAATACGTAATTAAAACCATTCCGATTGGAATGTGTGACATGCCTCCTGTATCGTATACTCGTACAAAGTACTTAATTTTTTTTCTTATTTTTTAATTCTCTGTCCCTCTAATATTTGTTTTTTGATAGTTACTTCACTAAACTAGATTTACATGTATGGTTTAGAGTATATAAAATTCGGCATAGCCGAATATATAGCACTCTTACTTGTTTAATTTTAATTTCATTTTTGCGATCTCTGCTTAAAATTTACAATCCGATATCGGCTTCGTTATTAACCGTATTTTAATTTCGGAGACTGTATCCCTGGCTATTTTTGGTCAGATTTGTTTTCGATGCGAATAAAAAACTTATTCCATTTTTTCCCAACATTTAGTCGGTTTTTTTTTCGACTTCTTCAGGGGAGTATTTTTATTATTTACTATTATAGTGACAAATTACAAGAAAGAGTTTATATTTTAATTATGATTTTAATCCTTATGATTTTACTTACAACTTGTTTTATTTTACATTATTGAATACATGAATAGGTGATGAAATTTGAAAAATTAATGTGTAATAACAATAATAAATTATGGACAGCACGACACATTTAAATATGTATATAAATTAGTCAACGAAAAAATAATAGTATCACAGAACAGAAAAGAAAGTTTTTTAGTCAAACAAATATCACAGAACTTTAGTTTTAAATTATTGCTAGGGAATATTGATGTTTGGTATTTTAATTTCTTTGACAAGCTTTTTTCTCTTTTTGCGGTAAAGGGTATAAAAAGAAAGATTTCGAGCCTGTTTTGAAAATTATTAAATTTATCATAAAATCCAATAAATTATTTAATATCAACTTCTTTTATATTTTTCTTCTAAGTGCGTTTTATTAAATTATAAAAACTCTTAATTCGTTCGCTTCTTTTGTTGTACGATTACTTACAGTCTTGAGTCAACTTCATGTTCTATCAACATCATCATTTAAACTCTGTAGTGTCGGTATTTCTGCAAGAACGTCCGCCTGATTGTCGGCTTACAAGTTTATGCCTTTGTTTGGTGCAATATCCGTATTTTTATTACTATTTTCTTATATTTGTATATTATAATGATTATTTTATACTTAAAATAGTTCTATTTGTTTACCTATTATGCAAATGTTGTAAAGACACAAACAATAAAAAGCACACTATGGCCTTTAAGCCCTTATAAATATATTACTTTTTCACCGTTCGCTGTTGTTGTAACTTGGTGTCTTAAAATGCCAATGACTTTTTAGGTGATTCCCTTACATAGTTTTGCTTTACATGTTTCGTGGCAACAATAAGTCGTTGTAGTAACATAAACAACATTAAAAGGGATTTTCTGTTAAAAGAATAATAATTTTATTTTGCTTTTAATAATAGAAATAAATTATTTATGCAGCAAAGAACATTTGCAAACAGTATTAAGTTCGTTTCCTCTATTAACTTTTAATTGCATTATGTAAAAATCAGATTTTTCCTTTCGTCTTGCTTGAGTCATTTATACTTAATGTAACTTAATGTAATAATACCGCAAAATACTACCGACTTGCCGACTTGAATTCTGTATTTTCCTCTGACTATGACTACATATTAATACTTTTATTACGATTTCATTTTCAGCTTCTTATTTTTTTGATGAATTATTAATTATTATTTTAAATCACTTTTTACGAAAGACTTTACACTTTATTTTCGAAGAAATATAGTTAAAGGCTTTCTAATATTTTTTTCATGTTAATGTTGCAAAAATAGATTTCATCTGTCTGTCTATAACGGTTTAAAAGTATGGCCACATACATCAAACTACATAACCTATTGGGACACCCTATAATCTATCTCCGAACTTTATACTTGACATAGCAGACTTAGCACTACAGTCCTTGTTAATTTCAACAGTCTGTCTACAACTGTTCAACAGTTTGGCAATATACACCAAATTACAGCAACTATAGGGGTACCCTTGCTGCTTTAGTATACTTATTATATCAACAATTGTAACACTTTTTAATTTATAATCTAAAATGTTAATACTTCTTACTATATCAAGCAAAGTAATAGACATTTTGTCTAATTTTCAAGTGTTTGTCTATAATGGTTCAAAAGATAGGCTCATATAGGTAAATTTACATCGATTATGGGAACACCCTTTAGTTTCTAAATTGAAATTATAAACTTGTTAATATAGCGGACTTACATATGTGCTGTTTCTGCATTACAGGCAATCAACTTGTCTGGAAAATATATATGGAAATAACTCAAAAAACTGAATGCTTTTCATACAAATTTTTCAGACGAATTGATCACTTGTAATATAGAAATAGTACCTTAGTATTACAGGTCCCTTGTAAGTTTCACCGGTTCAAAAGTTTAATTAATTTAATTTAATTCCAAATCCAAGTTTTATACTTTTTATAGCGGAATTAGTACTCGTACAGCTTCGTTATAAATTTCTAGCGTCAAAAATATGGACATAACATTAAATTAAGTAAAGTGGTTCCCTTACGGTTCACGAGGCACCCTTTAATTTTTAAGATTATGTTTTTAAAACTGGAACAATCTGTATGCATAACCTTTCAAAGAAAGAAAAAAATTTCAAAATCGACCCAGAAATGACGAAATGAGTTATGGAGGCACAAATAAATAAAAAAGCAACATTCAGTCGAATTGATAGCCTCCATCTTTTTTTAAAGTCGGTTAAAAAAAAACTTGATAGTTTTTTATGTTATGATAACAATCTCAACCTCTCGGCGATATTATATAAAAAATTTAAATAATAAAATTTGCAATACATATTTGTGGATTAACTTACAAAAAGGGGGAAAGCGGAAACAAAATAAAAATTAATTGAGTTTAAAAAGCTCTCACAAAAAGTAACAGACCGCCAGGAAAAGGTCAAATTGCGAGTTAAGTCGACGAACAGTAATTAAAATAACATGAATGGCTTCTAGTTTGACTACTACAGTGTCTATTAAATTAAATGCCTGCGATTTATAAAAAAATTACAAAAAAATAAAATAACAATTTGATAAAAAAAAATTTAAACTTCTATGTCGCTGTAAATATACTTATATTAAAATGTTAGTTATTTATAAATTTGAAAACAGATAAAATTTTTAGGAGATTATTTAGGACCTGAAATTTCATATTTTAAATTTCGTTTTATAAACTCTTGAAATTTTAATTAAAGCTTACTTATTATATTTTCTAATGTTTTGTTATTATTTAAAAATTTACTCTTAGAAGCTTTATATTTGGCACTTTAACAAATACCTATTCGACATTTCCAGAATATCCGCTTTTAATATTTTTTGGAGTTACTAAATAGTTTCCCATTAGAGCTAAATTCGATGTTGCTAATTTTATATAATTATAAGATAATAAAGAAAAAAATAAATAAATAAGTTTCCCAATAATTGTGTCACTGTTGTTTCAAGTTCGTTTCCAGTTGAGGATATTAAGTATATCAAAATTCGATATCATAACCAACACATTTCAACGCCATGTAGTAAAATATAGTAGCATCAATTATGTATAAAATATATTGATGTTGTCACATTAATACGGTGTTGCTCAAAAATAAAAATTTAGTTATAGTAGTGAGAACAATAGGTTGCACTGGGAGAAAAACTTAGTCTTTTACAAAAAAACCTAAAATATAGCAAAAATTTTAAAGTTGTGAATAACTTAAATCAAAAAGCCAACAGAACTTTTTGGTGAGTTAGTTCGAAAAATTATATGGGTAACTCTAATTGAAGAAGAACAATAGAAAAACAGGATACCAAAATATTAAATGAAAGTTAAAAAATATTCTGCTGAAATAAAATTATGGCACAGTGCTGAGTTACGAAAAATTTTAATCTGCTACAACTTAATTAAATTATTAATAATTAAATAATGCTTTCATTTTTAGTTTTTATTTTTTAACTTTGCTGCAGTAGACCGATATATTTCGAATTTTAAGTTTGTTATCAGATATTCGGTTGGTATAATAAAGTACTTCCTTTTTAGATATTTCCTGTGGGCGTAGTACTTTCCATACAAAGTAAATATTTATCATCGTGTAACTTGGTAACTGGAATAGGTACATCTTTTTTTTGTTCAAAAATTCTCCTATTTAAATAAATACTGTACCAAAAATCTGGCCAGATTGGAGTAATGGACGTTGTACCTCCCATACAAAGTATTAATAGGTAGACACGAAGAACAATTACGAGTATTTACTTCTATTTCATTTCACACATTTTTTAAAGAACCTTTAAATACAATATAAAATTTTGGCACTTTAAGTATCATAACTGCTAGGATGCCGCTTATAATCATAATTATCTTTAAAACGCCCAATCTATCTGACAAAAATTCTCATATACATACAAAATGTATGAAGCAAGCCATAAATAAAAGCGCGGCGTCAAAGCTTAGCAAAATGGGAAAGCCGATTTTTACAGTGCGTTAGGAAATGAAGTTGGCTTCTTGTTTGTTTTGTTTTATTATTGTTAAAAAGTAATGACAATTTAGTTGTTTTCAAGGCATTACATTACTGTTAAAGACACAAAGTTGACGCTCTTTATAGACAGGTAGGCAGTGTGACCAGATCCAAAAAAATTTTGGAGCTAAATTGTCACCAAAAAAATGCTAAAAAGTGCTAAAAAAATGTTTTAAGTGCTAAAACATAGTGCCAAAATTTAAATGTCTTATTTTTAAGCAAATATTTTCTTGGAGAGTTCAAAGTTTTATCATTTATTTATGTTACCTTAGAAATATTTATTTGCATTAAAAAAAACCAAATTTCTTAAAACAATAAATCATTTTTTAAACATAAAGAGTCTTAAAAACACAATAAAAATAAAATTTCAGTAATTAAATTAAATATCACCTACACCAGTGATTAAAAATACTTGGCTATTTTTAATGTAGTTGTTTAACTGTTGCTGTGGAAAAATGTGCAGCAAAGGCAAAAAGCAAATGCAAAAAAGGAAGAATATCATTTGCTTTAGCTGACTATGTGTTTGTTTCTGCTGCAAAGCAATCGGCAAAGCAATTACTTTGAAAACGTATAATATGTACGTAGGCAAATTTATTCTAGGTATCCGCAGTAGGATTTGAACATATAACTTTTTAATTTAGAGATATCAAAAAGTGCTATTATTGCAATTGTTACACGCGAAAAGTAGTGTTTTGCAGAAAAGTGCATTAATTACTTTGTGGAACATTTTGTAAATTGAATTAATTACAAGTGCTTAAAATGCTAAATAAAGAGATGGTAAGTACTAAAAAGAGTGCTAAGTGCTAAATCGGTTATTTTGCTGCTAAATCAATAAAAGAAGTGCTGAATCTAGCACCGAAAGTGCTAAAATGGTCACGCTACAGGTATGACGTTTAAGCGCAAAAGCTAATACTATGTTTCCACGGAGCCCATTATTCTTGCTTCGCTCTCTCATTCGTGATTCACAGCCCAATCACAAGCGAATCAACGTGCTTCGTCATATAAAATCTTGAGAGCGAAGCATGTTATTTTGAGACGATTCAAGTTGAATGTACTTGCGAAGCATGAAAAATTTCTGTCTTCCCTAATTTTTATCGCTAGTTTATCTGAACTAGCTATATATTAATTTGAACAAAAAAGGAAAACAACATTTAAAGTGGTGTGTGAAAATGTGTTAATATAAAAAAAATTATTTATTCATGTCTTAAAGTTTTATAAATTACAAACACAAAAATTTAAACAAAAAATGAAATTTTATAACAGAAATCAAAGCGAAGCATGTAGTATGTGCCGTGGAAACGGTATGCTTCGCAATCGTGATTCAAAGAGTGAGTTTTGCCGTGTAAACATGCTATAAGCATCAGATTGATTTGCGTCTGACGAGCGAATTAAGGTTTAGCTGTTAGAAGAGCAGAGATTTCTTAGAAATTTGTATTTTATATTGTTTTTAATATTATTGCAATTTGATTATCATTTCAACAATTTAAATTTGTACAAATTAATTTATTTCAAGTTGAAATATTTAAAAAAATATAATTTTTTGTACTGTTGACTTTTAAGTTAACAGCAAGTACAACTTTATTTCATAAACTCACAAAACTGACTGCAACTACTTTACAATATTTAATAATTTATTTAAACAATAATTGCTGACTTGACGGTTCCCACATTCATGTGCTGGTTTGTTGACTCGTCGTTTCCCACATCAAGCCATTGCATTCTTGGGTTCCGGTTACTGTCTGGGAATCTTCACCTTGATAGTGGTTGTTTAGAATATGTTGATTATGCTGACTTGCGAGTATGTGCTCTTGCTGTTGTTGTTATTGTCTTGTATGTTTGGTTTGATGAATTATGGTGTTTGTTTTAGTTGTTGTTGTAGTAAGTGTTAACTCCTCCCCCTTTAGATTCATACGTCCTCGTATGAATACGTAGTGTTAAAAAAATGGAAGGTTGTGGATTTTCTGATTTTTTGAACCTGCTGGTGGAAATGATAAGGAAACATTGGTAGTTTCGTGTGAATTATCATTTTCTACAGATGTCACATTTGTTTTCAAATTTTTCTGTTGTTCTATTTTTTCCAAATGCATTTGTTGTGTTTTCTTAGTTCCATTCCTCTTTTTTCTGATTACGCCAATGATAATAACCAATATTGTTATGGCCATTATTAGTCCACAATTCACGGATAGGTTGATTTTGTTCTGGACCTGTAATTTTTCAATTAAGTGCGAATTGTTGACGTTAATGGCTCCCATTCTTTCCAATGTCATAACTTGTTCTTCAAAACTTGCATTACTTGGCTGCAATAACGCAGGTAATGGTTTCGTAAGAGATATTTGAGTTGTAACATACGTCTGGTTTCCAATTCGCACCGTGGAATTGAGGTGGTGAATTATGAAGGTGCCATCTATGTTGATTGTTGAGTTATCTATTTCAATTTTTCCTTTAAATTGGTTAAGCAAAACGATGTTTTCATCTATTTTTTCCACTACTGCCACATGCTCGTCATTGATTGTTGTACATCGAGATGGTTTACTCCTCAGAAGATTTGGGATGCACTCTGATTCACTTATGTCAACAATATTGTCAGTTTCACAAATACTTAGTTTATTATAGTCTTTGCAGTCATTCTTAATTCCAAATATTTTATTGTAACATTTTAGTATTTGCTTAAAGTTTATCTTAATTACTACATTATTTCTTTTAACTGGTCTAATCATAAAATTTTCACAAGATTCCTTACTGGTTGTTGGGATATTAACTATGTAAACTATTTCTCTGTCATTTGATGCAACTTTAATTTTGGAAAAATTTAACAATTCATCTATATTGCCAAATGGAATGTTATCATTATAAAAAATATTTCTTAATACATCGATTTCAATGTTGGAAAAAATAATTGAATTCACAATATTAGATTTAGCCCAATGAATGGCATATTCAATATTATACAATTCCTCTTTAATGATTTCCAGTTTATACTTAAAGTCTAACAAATTTTGTTCCTTATTCTTATTTTCTAAAAATTTAGAAATATTATTGGTTATTGCTGAGAGTTGGTTTACTTTGTCTATTGTTAATTGATTAATTACGATCTGATTATTATTGTTTACTAGGACATTATTCATTTTGTTCTGTATTATTTCGAAATCGTGGTGATCCGGGCTACCGGCCAACCATTTCCAAGCGCTGCCAATAAAGTCAAGAGACCTCTTTGTCTTCGTCTTGGATTTCAGTCTAGATAAACAGGATTTCATCTGGGATATGGTAAAAGCTAGGTAAGGTAACAGTGTGTTGTCAGATCTGTTACGTAGGTCAATTCCCCTCTCTAAATTCCCTATTAAGTCTTCGTACTTTCCCAAGTCAATTGTATGAACAAGTTTGAACACACCGGTTTGAATCTTCGCTGATCCTGTTTTGATCACGATCAATCTAGAATTTGAGTAATCCATTATTTGGAACTCACCCATAGAAGATCCAAGCAACAAAAACAACCTGTAAATACACCAAAAATTTTAAATTTAGTTTCTTATATGTTTCTTGTGGACAATTCTCCCGCTCTCGGTTACTACGGTGGATTGTCTATTTTCTTTTACCAGTTCGCGTTTATATTTATCTGTTAATTTCGTACCAAGTCTCTTGTTTATTTTAACGAAAATTTCTTGACCAGGTATGTATTGTTTAATCTCCTTTTTATTTCTGTTGTGATATTCCAAATCCTTTTCCTGTTTCCTTTTCAGCATTGCAATGTTACTTTCCCTGGTTCTCTCATAGCTTCCGGGGGAAAAATCCACAGTCCTCCCGAAAAACATATCCACTGGTTTCCTACCTATCGTAGAGTGTATGGAGTGATTATATTCATTTACCGATTGTTCCAAGAGTTCTTCGAAGTTTCTGCAAATTCCTTCGTCTTTTAGACATCTTAAAATTTCAGCCAATGTTGAGTGAAACCTTTCGATTTGACCGTTGGCCTCACTTCTGTACGGTGGTGTTGTAAATACATCTATGCCCAATTCATCCCTCATCATAAAAAGGATAGTTGCAGAATTCAGGGATTTTTCATTATCGAGGACAACCGTTTTAGGTACTCCATAAAAGAATAAGATCTCTCTCAATGGTCTTCTAACATCCTCTATTGATTTCCCCTGCAGTATTCTTGTCTGAGCGTATTTTGAGAACTTATCTATGGCAGTTAATACCAATTTTCGATCAGTTGAAAATATATCGATATGGATGATCTGACCAGGATAGCTAGGTATTGGTGTAATATTTAGTTTTGGTTGGTTAGGGTGTCTCTCATATTTATTTTTCTTGCATGTTGAACAAAGTTTTACTATTCCTTTTATTTTAGCGAACATACTAGGGAAATATGATTTTTCTAAGATTTGAGCCTTATTCTCTAGAGGATTTCTGTGAGCGCGTTTATGAGTTTCTATAATAAGGTTCTCTTGATCAGAATCTGACAAGATATCTTCGACAAAATTCTGAGTGAATCTGATTTTAATGGTTTTAAAATGGTGTGGGTATATTTCCTGAATTCTACCCATTACACATTCTGGAGTCTTGATACAATTTATAACGGATGGATTCAGGTATCTTTTTAATAAAGAAATAAGTTTATTTTCATCGTAGTTTTGTTCTGTTATCAAATGTCTGTGATAACCTGGAAATATTATCTTAAATTGATATTTTGAATTGTCTGCAATTTGAAGGAAAATTTGATTTTTAAACGCGTTAATAGGCGCTTCCACACTAGGAATCAATTCTTCAGAGGAGCTTTCTCCACTATGTACTGTACCCGTTAATGAATTAATGTTCGTGCCAGGAGGTCGGGAAAGTGCATCAGCTACTACATTGTTTCTTCCCGGCTTGTACTGTATTTCATGATTATATTCTTCCAATATTGCTTTCCAACGTTTCATTTTCGCATTGTTGTTTTTGTTGCTAAGGGCATAAGTCAGTGGTTGATGATCGGTAAAAATTATGACTTTGGCTGACCCATATAGGTAATTTCTCAGATTTGTCAATGACCAAATAATTGCCAACATTTCCTTTTCGTTGGCCGCATAATTTTCCTCGGATTCTGTTAGTGTTCTTGAGATAAAAGCTATGGGCTTGTTATCCTGACTTAACACGGCTCCTATCGCTACGTTAGATGCGTCCGTAGTCAAATGAAATTCCTTTCTGAAATTTGGGTATGACAACATTACATCTTGTGATATTAAGGCATTTTTTAAATTGTCTATTGCTCGTTTTCCTTCGTCATCAAGTTCTATTTTTCTCCTACCCGATTCTCCTTTCGATATCCTACCTCCATCTCCTCTTAGAAGTTTGGTCAGTGGTTTAGCGATGTCCGCATAACCCCTTATAAATCTTCTGTAGTAACCAGAAAGACCCAGGAAGGACCCAAGCTCCTTAATATTGTTAGGGTAAGGAAATTTTACAATCGATTCCACTTTTTCAGGATTGGCCTTTATTCCCTTGCAAGAAACAATGAAGCCCAGGAATTCCACTTCTTCCCTAAAGAACTCACACTTGTCTAATTGGACTTTCATGTTCGCTACTTTAAGGGTCTTAAAAATATCGTTCAGGTGGTTAAAATGATCTTCAATGCTCTTACTAAAGATGATAATGTCATCAATATAAACATAGCATATTTTGCCAATGTGATCCCTAAGGATATCGTCAAGGGCACGCTGGAATATTGATGGGGCATTCTTTAGGCCGAATGGAAGTCTGGTAAATTCATATTTACCATTATTGACAGAGAAAGCCGTTTTTTCTACATCATCTTCTTTAAGTGGTATTTGGTGGAAACCGCTTTTTAAATCTATAACCGAAAAATATTTATTGCCTCCCAATTGTGAAAGAACATCGTTAATCTCAGGAATTGGGTATCTATCGGGTATAGTAACTAAATTCAATTTCCTGAAATCTATAACTAATCTGAACTTTTCTTTGCCCGACGCATCCCGTTTTTTTGGAACGACCCAAACAGGAGAGTTGTACGGAGATCGAGACGGTCTTATGATACCGTCTCGTAGAAGTCTATTAATTTCCTTCTCCACGACATCTTTTAAAGCCATAGGGTATGGGTAGCTTTTCGTGTAGATAGGTGTTGTATTTTCTGTTCTTATTTCACCCATCACTACAGTAGAATACGTTAGTTTTTCGTCCGGTTCAGCAAACAATTGGCTATGTTGCTCCACGATATTTTCAAGATGCATTTTCTGTTTTTCGTTTAAATGTTGTGTTCGTAATTGGATGGTATTTACGTACTGTGAGGTTTTTTGTTTGATATTAATTCTTCTAATTCTTTCTCCACTTCCAATTGTGAAATAATTCTCGGAAGTATGAATAACGGCAGAAAGTCCCTTCAAACTATCGTTGCCCAATATGGCATCGAATGAGTCGAAACCCGGTAATAAGTAAAATTTAAGAGGAGTATCTTCAACTCCCAAAAAATTCAAAAAAGTATGTTGTGATATTTTTATTTCCCCGGTGGCAGATTTGGCATAAAAAACCTTGTTATTTTCCTTTGGTCTCCTCACCAACTCTGGCTTAATATAATTCTTATTGCTACCTGTATCCAATAGAAATGAAACTATGTCTCCGTTCCTCGTTCTTGCTTGAAAGTATGGTAACGAGGAACAATTTAATCTAAAAAATTAAGTACAAGCTGGACGTCGTCTGCTTGACCTTCCTGATTTTCTTCAGCAGCATCATGCTCCTCAGGAATTTGCTGAAAATAATGCTGAACATAGTCCGGTTCACCATTTGGATTTGGTTCGTCGACTTCACTACCCTCAGGTGGATAGCATGTCCACTCGTACCATGTATCCTCGGGAACGTAATCGGCGTTTATGTGGTAGTTTCGTTGTATTTTATTAGATGGTCCTTGAAATGAGGTTCCGCCAGGTCTCTTAGAAACTTTATTGACTGGTGACACTACTTGTCTATTCATGTAGTTCATCTGTCTGGACTGAAAAGATTTATCCACGTCCATAGGTTCTATTCCGGATGGTTTTTGATAGTTTGGAGATTGATTTGAGTACTTGAGCTGATCATTTTGGTTCGAAAACCTGTTCTGATATCCAGAATTCTGTTGCAAATGTGGACGAACATTAGAGTTTTAATAATTAGAATTTATTTGATTTGAAGTATTATAACGATGTGGTAGAGGTGATCTGGTTGGCCTCATTCCACCCACATGGGCAAGTTCCGGGTAGAATTTTCCATTCATCAAAGGTGGTCTGGTCATACCGATTCTATCCCTCTGCATACTTGATCTCGGTATCTGTCCGTGGGCGTAGTTCATACGGAATGTCATGTTATCCAGTTTAAGGCAGATATGCAGTGCTTGGGGTAAGGATGTTGGTTCACGGACACTTAATAATCGTGGTAGATCTCCATTTAGGCCTCTGACAAAAGTGTCTAAGGCCTTGTCCCTATAATTATTTGTCATGGTACGCAGGCTGCCCTCATCTAAATCCAAGCAGGATACTTTATCTATTATTAAGGAAAGATGCTGGTATACTACTTGGTAGAACTCATTTATTGTGCGATTTCCTTGACACAATACGGTCATCTGATACTCAAGCGTTCCGATGTCCCTCTTATCGGAGTAATGCATCATAAGACATTTCCTTATTCTGCTCCAATCCAATGGCGTTCTGTATGATTCCAGGACGGCATCAGCATCACTTGTGATTTTTGTACGAATCGTGTGTAATATCGCGTAGTATCTCCCAGTTCCCTTGACTGATTCATACAAGTGCAAAACCCTGTCAACTGATTTACGCCATGAGTTAAATTCACCTGGTCTACCACTAAATTCCCTTAGAGATTTAACTAATTCTGGAACCTTATCCAGTTCCTCCAATCTGGTCGTTACTGCACCCACAGGATGATCGAGTCCCTCTTCTGATAAAGAATCAGTAGGTGACATCAGGGCTTCGTTAATCATGGAGGTTATCTGTTGCCTCTGCAACTCAGTCAAACCCCCTGTTTTCCCGCTCGGTTGTGTCATAGTGAGAGTTTGGTTCAATCTGTCAGTCAGTTCGTCAATGGTCTCGTTAGGCATACCGGAAAAAATTCAATTAGAGCAAAACCGAAATAATGACCAATTTTTAAAAAGAAAAATTTAACTGAATTAGGAAACAACAAAAATACGCAGAAATCACCTGTTAATTATCTTGGGGGATGTAGTAAAAAGATTTAATTTTTTTCTCTTTTTAGAAAAATTTTAATTCTACTCAAGATCGTAAATAATCGATTCGACCAGCAAAAAATTTTTTAAAAACAATTTAACAAGGATAAGACAAAATTATGGAATCAAATATAAAATTATTCAAAATAGTATACTTAAAAAAAAACTTAGTATAATCTTACATTAGGGCTGCTGCGGTCATCTTTAGATTGTTGAAAGTTGTAGTTCGGTGGCTGGTGTCGTGTAGATTGTCTCAATTTTTAATCGTCACTTTTTTATTTTTCTTTAATTAAATTTGTTTAGTCTTTCAATTACACAAAAAGTATGTTTTTTTCGTAATATTATTTAATTTCAGTGCATAAGATTTAAATAGTCCTTCAAAAAAATATATATTTTTTTTTATTTATTTAATTTAATTATATTTGATAACTTTTAATTATAGTCCTTTAGCTTCATTTAGCTTTTCAACTTTTAATTTTATTTACTGCACTTGATTACTTATTGTCAGTTATTAAAACTTTTATTAAATTTAACACTTTTATCTATTATTAAATTTATCCAATTTTATTTTTATTGTTATATTTTTTAACTGTCTATTTTTTCACTTTTATTTTTTATATCTGTTATTTATTATCTACGTTGTTTTTATTTTTTTATCACGGCCGCTGGTCTTTTTTATGACCTCCCGTTTATCTCCTTGAGGAGATTACTAAGGCGCTTCGTTTCCGCGATCTATATACTGTTCACTTTTAACGAAAAAAGGACTCCTCTTTATCTTTGCTTAAAGAGGGTCCCTGCTCGGGCGCCAATTAATTTATTTCAAGTTGAAATATTTAAAAAAATATAATTTTTTGTACTGTTGACTTTTAAGTTAACAGCAAGTACAACTTTATTTCATAAACTCACAAAACTGACTGCAACTACTTTACAATATTTAATAATTTATTTAAACAATAATTGCTGACTTGACGGTTCCCACATTCATGTGCTGGTTTGTTGACTCGTCGTTTCCCACATCAAGCCATTGCATTCTTGGGTTCCGGTTACTGTCTGGGAATCTTCACCTTGATAGTGGTTGTTTAGAATATGTTGATTATGCTGACTTGCGAGTATGTGCTCTTGCTGTTGTTGTTATTGTCTTGTATGTTTGGTTTGATGAATTATGGTGTTTGTTTTAGTTGTTGTTGTAGTAAGTGTTAACTTACATATGTATAAAAGCTTTATGGAACCTTACAGAATTGGTGTTGACTCGACTTTTTGGAAAAAGAGATTTTTCGCACAATAAATAAAAATAATTTTAAAAATATTTTTTTAATTACTTTATTATTTTTTTTTTTAATAAACGGCAACTCTTTTTAACTCTAGAAATATGTACCAAGGAATACATATAAAATCAATTACAATAAAATTGTAGCACAGCTATGTGAATGCTGAAATAGATTTTTATAACACTTTTAATTCGTGGTAGAATTTTAGTGATAAAATAAACGGGTTGGGGATTCGACTTAAAAGAATCCGAGAGCCGTGAATCTAAATTCAGGTTTTCATTTTCTTTAAAACATTATATTTTCTATTATCAAATTGCGTTTAAAATAATGGTTGTAGTAAAAATATATTATTTTCAGGAGGGAGTTTTTGGGATAAAAATTCGTTATTAGGAATCTTTTGGAATAAAAACTTTATATATGGAGGCTTGATTCAAAACAAATCTAGGAATCCTAATAACTTTGTATCGAAAGACCTCTTTCATTATCCGCTTCTGCAAATTTCTCTTTCAAATTTTAGTAGACGTTCGAGTTTTTTCCTTTAAACTGTGTGCGGTTGAAATATGTATGTGCGTTTAAGTTTGTAAGTGCATATTTTAAATTAAACTTACATTTAAAATTAGTGATATAAAATGATCTTTTTACTATTTACGACTCCAGACTTAAGCACACAACCAGCGTTGCCACACAAGAAATTGACTTCCTACCAATAATTTTCAAAAATCCTACCAAAATCGTTCACAGCCTACCAAAAATTTAAAAATGCGTTTCTTGCACATAAACTCTGTTATACTCACTTTGTTTTTTTCCCGTAATTGTTGAGATGAAAGTTTGTCTTTTGGTGATTTTAAAATGAGTGTTATGATTTAAAATAGTTTTAGAGTATACTATGCAGAATGAACACCCATCCCTTTCCTGGAGCTAATCAAATTCGCTCAACCATTCGGTTCTAAGTTTTCTTTTGACTGTTTCTTTACAATGTTCACTAATAGTATTATATTATTTAAAAATGTTTAAAAACAAGAACTTTAAGAGTGGTTCTACCTGGTTGATGGAATATCGTTTTATGAAATTATATTATTTCATTTAATTTTGGAGTTTTTGATAAAAATCTGAATAAAAATACATGCAATATTAATCAATATTTATGTAATTAATAGGTATATATTTACAATTAAAAAAGTATTTTACTTTTCCATTTTGTCTGTTAATTTTTTTAATACATACTCGTACACTTGAAAATAAACCTTCACTCAAAAATATTTTTATTTTCAATTTCATAATATTGTTTGCGTTTCTTAAACCAGAGATGGTTATAGCTTTAATCATCTCTATGCAAAAAAGCAGAGATGTTTTTTATTACATCTAAAACAGTTTTTAAAAACAGTGGTAACACTATTCAAAGTTATTGTTTATTTAATTCAAAGTTACATTATTTTATTTTATGTTCTGAATTTTTAAGGTGAAAAATTTACTATTGCTTAAAAATTGCTAAAGGATGAAAACCTACCAAAAACTTAAAAAAATGCAACAAACCAACCAAACTACCAAACTGTTTTTTAAAAACGAAAAACTACCAAGTTTGGTCCGATTGGACCAAAGCGGCAACGCTGCACACAACGTAAATATTTTTTGTCATATTTAATTTGATCACATCCTTAAAGGACCAATTTTTATGTATAGTCTTTAATATGATTAATTAAAGCTCTTTAATACTCTTTGGAATTTTAATTTATAGCATTTATAACTGCTTGTAATAGGTCAAGGTTGTCTTTGAACATTATTATATGAAACTGACTGACCTGGTATTAATGTATTTGTACATGTAACAACATTTATCACCAATTTTGCTTTCATAATTAAAAACGGTGTCAATTGTTAATCAATATCCTTTAATAATGAATACAATGCTAAGAATAATAAAGACAGCAAAGACAGTTTTGTAATAAAAGATAGCGACCAAATAGAAGAGAAATAACTACATAGTTAGTAAAAAGGCTGTGAGTTAAAACCCTTAGGATCTACATTTTTGCTTATTGACATTTTGCCTTGCTGAAGCCATACATCGTTATTATTTATCAGGCATTTTAAATAATTGTATATTTAATTTGTGTTAGGAGTTCTTTTATATAACAGATGGAGGAACTTCAAATATTATATAAGGACATTGCCAGGTATTGAGTTTGACTAGGGCGGTACATCTCTCAAATAATAAGGGAGGTGTCCCTAAATGCTGACTTGATTACGGTGTTCAGTACACACAGGGACAGCAAAAGCTCGGCTCGTCGATCCTTTTGGTTTAAGAAGTTTTTAACAGGAAGTGTCAGAAAAGTTACCACTGTCTTGTGGCGGCGAAGCGTTCATAGCGACGTCGCTTTTTCAAGGTGTGCCGAAATGTTGGAGAGCCTCATCGCTGTTCAGTGATGATTGTCGTTTACTTAGTAATATTTTTTCTGCTGTCTTTCATTTATTTGCTTTTTTTAACAACTCATCAACCAGCAATACGAGGGCTGCTCTATATATTTCTGGCCTAATAGTGAAAATACGAATATTTATAATCAAAAATGGCTTTGACTTCAGGCAAACAAATTGTAGTGTACCAACCAGAAGTGACCGTCCTACGTTGCTCAAGCGGGACAGTCGCCACATGACCAGTTTTGCCGAAGAAACAGGCGACCATTTGCTTCGAAGTGCTTCTTCCATGAACAACTTTTGTTGGATTTTGCTCGTCTTTGAAGACCCACACGGTCGATTGTTGTTTCGCTTCGGGCTCATACGCATAGATCCATGATTCGTCCCCTGTGACGATCTTATAAACGTCTTTTGAAGCACCGCAATCGTACTTTTGCAACATTTCTTTGCACCAATCGACACGAGCCTTTTTTGAGCGACTTTCAAATTGTGCGGGATCCAACTAGAACAAACCTTTTTTACGGCCAGGTGTTCATGTATGCTGGTAGAAGAAATGCCCAAGGAAGTTTCTATCTCTCGGTATGTCGCATGTCGATCTTGCGTTATGAGTTCACGCACGGCATCAATGTTCTCTGGCACAACAGCCGTTTTTGGACGACCTTCACGGAATTCGTCTTTGAGCGAGCTTCGGCCACGATTTACAAAGATTTAAGTTCATCAATGCACTCTTGTCGTGATAATCCACGTCGAAATTTGTGAAAAATTATGGCACGAAAATGTTCACGAGTTAATTCCATTTTTTTTCTATATTAATTTTTTCAAGTCAAATAATGGTCGTACGTCAAAATGTTTTAAGTACGATTATGCTTAAAAATGACAAACTTTCCAATGGAAATGTCAGATTGCACTTGGCAGCACTCAGTGTTGCCAGGCCAGAAATATATATAGCAGCCCTCGTATTTTTTTTCTTAATACCCACTTAACGCTAGAAATCTAAACCATACAGATATTTTAGCGAGACTTAATTATAAACCTTCTGGAATGACCAAAACTGAACTTTACAATACCTTATTGAAACAGATATTTGTACGGATATATAATAGGTAGAATAAAATTTTATAAAGTACTTACATTCGAATTAAAAAAAAAACTAATGATTTTCGGTTTGGGGTTTCAAGTAAACTACCCAAAAACTCTACAGCTCTCAATCTTCATAATAAAAGGCAAATACTGTATTTTATTTTGACGTGTCGAACGGTATGACCTGTAGAGCGTTCACAAAAATAGTTGTAAGCACACCCATTTGTCCGCCCAAAGACGTCATCCTAAAAATTGCAAAAAAAGGATTCAAAACTTAAAGACCCGTTTAAATCCCGACACATATTTTTTACGATTACTATCGAATATAATAAAAACATCACTGCACATAGAGAAATGTGATAAAAACTGATGACCCCCCAAACCTCTTTTATTAGTGGACAAACATAGTAAAATGTTTTAGTTTTGGTAGATATTTTCAATAGAATTTTAAATGCGACATACACGTATACATTAACCCTTTCGGGATTACTGGGATAATACGTCCCAGCAATTTTCAAACTGCTTTTTTTTTCAACGCAATCGCCAGGGAGGTAGAACTGCCAAGTACAGCAAGAGAAGCGTTGTCGCTGTGTCCGCTGTTCTTCACTTGGCATAGAAAAGCGAACAAAGATGATATGCTCAGATTGTAACAACGCCTTATGTTAAAAGTGTTTTGGGCCATTCCACAAATAAATACCTAATTACATTCCTAAAATGTTAAAAATAAATGTAAACTTTTATCTCAATCTAATAATATATATATTTTAGTGGTCTTTTTAATTTCGAATCGCTCTTCGAGAACACTGATTGTGATTTTATGTCCGATGAAAACACTTGTTGGGATTATATGTCCCAGGATAAAAGGACGAATTTAAAATTTTTAAGTATGGAGAACATAATACTTTTATCATACCTTTTAGAATATGAAAAAAATTTTACCATACATAATTTGGTTTGCAAAATAAAACTCCGTCCCGAAAGGGTTAATATAGGTAATCCTAATATAATATTTAATGAAACTTTAAGTTAAATTAAATTATGAATGTAGACCGATCGCAAAAGTAGTTTCAACACGACCACCCACCCAACGACATCATCATGAAAATAGTAAAAACGAATAAGGGAGACCTCAAAACGTAAAAATCGCTTAAAACCCATAAACATAATTCGGTATCTCATGAACCACTTAAGATATCGTAATGAAATTTTACAGAATCAAAGCCTTCCGGTTAGACCACTAATATTTGGGTACGATTTTTTGGAAATTTAATTAGACCTTTGAAATATCTATAAAAAATGCGCTTACATATGTAGGTTATCAGTTTTAATTTGGGGAAAAATTGGCTTACATTTTTTTTAACTTTGGCCGACCTTAACTAAGTATTTTTGACGTAGTGCACTTATTAATGATCATCTATATATATAAACAAGTAAGAGTGCTATATTTGGCTATGCCGAATATTATATACCCTTCACCATCGAAAGCAAATATTGGGTTGACAGATAAAATAAAACAAAAAAAAATTTTGGTACTGCATACAGCGTTACCGCACAAGAAATTTACTTTCTACCAATAATTTTCAAAAATCCTACCAAAATCGTTCACAACCTACCAAAAATTTAAAAATGCATTTCTTGCACATAAACTCTGTTATACTTGGTTTTTCCCCCTTAGTTGTTGAGATGATAGTTTGTCTTTTGGCGATTTTTGAGATGGGTGTTATGATTTAAAATAGTTTTAGAGCATACTAAGCAGAATGAACACCCATCTCTTTCCTGGAGCCAATCAAATTCGCTCAACCATTCGGTTCTAAATTTTCTTTTGACTGTTTCTTTACATGCAATATTAGTAAATATTTATGTAATAAATAGGTATATATTTACAATTAAAAAAGTTTACTTTCTTTTCCATTATGTCTGTTAGTTTTTTTAATACATATACTTGAAAATAAAACTTCACTCAAAAATATTGTGTAATTTCAATTTCATAATATTGTTCGCTTTTCCTAAACCAGAGATGGTTATAGCTTTAATTATCGCTATGCAAAAAAGTAGATATGTTTTTTATTACACCTAAAACAGTTTTTGAAAACAGTGATAACACTATTCAAAGTTATTGTTTATTAATTCAAAGTTACATTTCTTTTTATTTTATGTTCTGAAATTTTAAGGTGAAAAATTTACTATTCTAAAAAATTGCTAGAGGAGGAAAACCTACCAAAAACTAAATAAAATGCAACAAACCAACCAAACTACCAAACTGTTTTTAAAAAACGAAAAACTACCAAGTTTGGTCCGATTGGACCAAAGCGGCAACGCTGACTGCATATATATTATTTTTACATAACAATGTCATAAGCTCTTAATGGGTAAAGCATCTTTTTAAAATTTTAGTATTTCCGGAAAGATCTCTTCAAAAGCACATTGATATTTCAAAAAATTTTAACTCGAAAAATATTTTTAATTCTCTATCGCCCCATATATTTTTTTTATTAGAGTTACTTTATTGTTCCAAATAACATGAAATAATTAGGAAATGGATATTGTAGAAATTACATTATAGAATGACAAGCTTAGAAACACCCTTTTTCAACTTTTTGTGACGAAGGGTATACAAACGCAATTAAATTTTGCTCAAAAAGTTAAATATGTCCCAAATATAAAACAAATTTATCTATTAACAATCGTTAAAATCGCTTTTAAAGATCATATTACGCTTGAGGATTACTCTATAGATCTGTCAAGAATTAAATGTCTGTCCAAAAGGTAGAACAGTATGTATTAAAATAAAAACTGTGACAGATTTCTTGACAGGTCTGTCCTATTTGCTAATCTCTTAAAAAATTTCGTAATACGAACAGAGTTCACATTCATTTGCATCTTTCTTGTGCGACACCTTAACACACTTGATATTGTGATTTCTCCAAGTAGGACAGAATTTAATCAGATTTTCTTGTGAATGTATCGTACGAGAGTAAGTTGATTAACTATTTATGCCAATTTGCTCTTGTGTTAATCAGTTTTTTTTTTATATATCTTTTAAAACTGTCCACATGTGTTAAGAAATAGACAGTTTATGTTGTACGATTTAAAAAATACGAATAACGCTAATTACGAATAACACTGACAGCTTCAAATCTCGTTTGAATCAGCCTAAAACAAGAAAGCTATCAAATACCAATTCCACGAAAATTTACACAAAAGTGAGGTTCAAGCTTTAGGTTCATCGATTTCTTGGTTTGGAACACATTAAGAGGCTTGTTTTTATATCTAAACTCCTTTGTTTGCATTTTTTTCTTTAAAAACAAACGACAGAACTTTTCCTAAAACCCAATAGTTGCGTGGGTGACATCAAATAAAAAAATTCTGTATGTACTGCTGTATTTCTTAATAAATTTATACTAAGTATATAATTTAACCAATTAATGTCCTTTACACTCAATAGAACCTACATATGCATGTATGTGGGTTAGGAAGTTTTTACTTTTTTTTTATATAATAAATACTTTGGCCACAACAATCCACAATACGTATGCGTGTTAAGAATAATTTACTCCACAACCATTTGGCATATGATTTTTCTAAGTCGTGTTATTATAACTTTTGTTGCACTTGACCTTATTTAATTATTTATTGATTTATTGTTTTGTGTATTTTTCTTACAGAACTGCCAGAAGATTATACGACTACGTTCATTAAATGCTAAAACAGATCCTGCAGCACTTGCACGTGAAGTTGTGGACAAATGTGATTTAATACACAAGTCACAGTTGGCCGATGTAGAACAAATAATATTTTATTTAAAAAATCGCAAAGATAATGCTGGTGGCGTAGGTGGGTAGTTTGAACACTTACAGCCGTATGCATCACAAAAACTTAGAATGAAATTGGCATGAGTGAGGAAATTGATAAGGCTTCCAGTGTGTTTTGCCATACGGCCTGCCACTTAAAATCATTGCAGATTGTTGCCGTGACCAATATCTTTATGACTATTTTTGGTGTCAAAATGTGGGGAGACCATTGCAGAGACTCTGCTTAATTTCGTTACTTATGCTAACCTCATGCTAAATTTTTGTTATGGATAGGGCCATTAAAAATCAAATTAATGTACACACATACAACATGTAAATAAATAAATAAATACATTCTTTCTTTGATTTTATTTCTTAGACACACACGACAGCAATATGGGCCATCAGCGTTCGGCTATAGTCTCACATAGGTCCTCAGCTAGACCTCACACTACCATGAGTTCTAGCATGTCATCTTCAACACATTCGAAATCTTCAGATTCCTCAGATGTTTCCATTAATCACATAGACGAATATGTAGAATTGTTGTACGAAGATTTATCCGAGCGCATACGAGGCTCAGCCATGATACTGCAAGTAGCACGTAATCCCGATAATTTAGAAGAATTAGAAAAAAATGGTTGGAAATTTAAGTTTTTATATTCATTATCAATTCATTTATTTAGTTATCTTTTGCAGAATCTTGTTTAAGTGCTCTGTCGCGAGTTTTGCGTGAAGACTGGCGCAAAAGTTTAGATTTATCTACGAATATTATATACATATTCTTTTGTTTTTCTACATATACGAAATTTCATTCAGTTATAGTTCAATATAAGGTAAGTGATAAACTTAGTCATAACTAACGCAATTTTATAAAAAACAATTTATGCAGTTCTGTCTATTTTGGAATACGCCTCGACAGCGAAATTTAAATTATATCAATAAAATTTTTTTATTGTGTTTTATGTAATACATAAATAAATAAAAATAAATTAATAACATTGCATTTTTATGAAAATTAAAATTTGAGGTTATGTGCTGCTTTTCATTCCGATTAATAAAGCTTACCTCCTGAATTATGGGGAAGTTTCGGGCGGTGCCGGAAGAAAACAAACCACTGCTCGTACTTAAAAAAGTATCAGCTACGTTATAGCGTTTAAAATGCAAATCTTTACGTGGCACACCAGCACTGGTATTATACCTGCGCTCTTTGACAATAGCATATCTATCACACAACCTTCTTCACTGATTTTTTTTTTTTTGACCAGTACTCATGAGATAACCCTTGCTACGACAATTCATTGTCCCGCAACTAGGAAAATAGGTTATGAGAAGGAGAATGGAGGAAGTAGAGTTTGTGGATAATCGATTGGACCTTTCAATAGTAAAAGTGACGGTAATATTTTTTGCAACAAATTCATCCTAATATGCAAACTGTTAGACATGTTAGATAAATAATAAATAAGGTAGGTAAAGAAGAACGAAACCTTACGGTTCCTCTAATTTTTTTTTAAACTCGTTTCATGGATCCTATCTATAACGGCTCGCATAGTGCTATTCCTAAGAAAGATCATAAAAATGGACTCCAAAGCAATTAATTTTAATAGGATTGCACCAAGCCACACTGTATCAATAGCATAAAAAATATCTAGAGCCTGGGTTGAAAATTACGGCTCAATTTTCTACGAATTTTTTAAGTGATATAAAGTCAAATAGCTTAATTAACGGCATCTAATGCGGGCTTAACTGGCGAACGCTCTTTGAAATACTTTCCACCTTTCGTTTTGGAGAAATGATGTCAGTTTAGTAAGATTAGATATTCCCAAAGAGCTTGATAGTTCGAATAGTAGCTTCTACGAGTAAAGATTATTGTCTAATGTCTTCTTAGTTTCACTAAATTCGGAGTCGCTGCTGCAAAATTCCTTGGCTTTCTATTTTAAATCGATTTCCATAGAATGGAGCGTTAAGTTTACTACTTGCATTTGCGTTTCTCGATTAAAGAAGGCAATCAAAATTCAAACCAATATCGAACGGTCATGATCCTAATGAGTCTTTTTAGAGATTTTGAGAGAAAGGTGGTAGCCATTCTGCAGCTATCATTTAATTTTCTATTAGTAAAGTGTTTCGTAACTATTGTAGAAATGCTGATACCCACCAACAATAAAAATAATTCTCTTTAAACTTAGTTGTTAACTAATGTTAAACAATTTTATATTTTCTTGGTTATTATAGATTGGTTCTTTATGTATGGATGTTATCGATTACGAATTACGTCGTTACGAAAGTATGCGTAATGAATTGGATATTCGTAAAAATCCTAGTGGTTCGGCCCCCTTATCCGCTAAGGCCAGTAAAGAGAAATTGAACAATAGTACCGATGATTTTCTGGATCTCATGAATGTGGAAAAACCTAAAGAGGTAAAAATGTTTTATATTTCCGATTTATTAAACAAATTTGTTCTAAAACTCATTTAGATGGAACCACCTCGTCGTCGTATACCCGAATTGAAACAACGTCCCAAATCGGGTAACTGGTCTAGTTTTCATAGTTCCATGTCCTCATCTTTAATAAAAAGTCAAATTCTAAATAGTAGTTATCATGAAGCTCTTTCAGCTGGAGCTCAAACTCCTGACTCAGGTATTTCTACAAATGGTGACATGAAAGCCACCAGCAATGAGGCTCTCGATCGCAATGATCCCAAAGTTAAAAAAGAGGAAATCGATCGTCTCAATAAACAATTAAAACTCTTTGCCAAAAAGCAGGAGCAATTACTAAGGGTCGCCTTTTATTTGCTGCTCAACATGGCCGAGAATGTCAAACTTGAGGAAAAGATGAGACGCAAAAACATTGTCAAGATGTTGGTTAAAGCTTTGGACCGTCAAAATATCGATTTGCTAATGTTGGTCACCACATTCCTAAAAAAGCTTTCAATTGTTGGCGATAACAAGGATGACATGAGCGAACTAAATATTGTATCAAAACTACCAAGACTCTTCCAAAGTGGTCATACTGATCTTGTGCAAGTTACCTTAAAGTTGGTCTTTAATTTATCGTTTGATGGTCAGATACGAAGGAAAATGATTGTTGCCGGTTATTTACCGCTCTTGGTCATGTTTATAAATGATGAAAAACATCATGGAATTGTTGTAAAAATTTTGTATCACATGAGTTTGGATGATAAGGTTTGTAATTAAATAATACATAATTTAAAAAAAGCAAGAGATTTAAAAACAAAAATTTATTTTAAAAAATCTTACAGGTTAAAGCCATGTTTACTCATACCGAATGCGTGCAAATGGCCACAGATGCTATTATTTTGAATCTAAATTCAAAAGTCGATTTGGACCTGATATCTCTTTGCATTAATCTTTCGCTTAATCGTCGTAATGCTCAAATTATGGTCGAAGGCAATCGTCTACACAGTCTTATGGATCGTGCTTTTAAATATCAAGACGCGTTACTCATTAAACTGCTACGCAATCTATCCCAGCATGAATCCCTACAGCCGCTTTTCATTGATTATGTGGGCGATTTGGCACGAATACTTACAATTTGTGACGATGAGTCTTTTATGGTGGAGTGTTTAGGCATTTTGGGCAATCTATCTTTGGCCGACTTGGACTATTCACAAATTTTACAAAATTTTCAATTAATACCCTGGATAAGAAATATCTTAATACCCGGCGCAAAGTTGGACGATCTCGTTTTAGATACCATTGTGTATTTGGGTACATGTGGCCGTGATGAATTGTGTGCTTTGCTGTTTTGTCGCGCCAACGTTGTGCTGTCTTTAATCGAATTATTAAAGGCGAAACAGGAGGATGATGAAATTGTTCTGCAAATTATTTTTGTATTCCAACAGATTTTAAGGCATGAAAGTACACGCGAGTATATGATTAAGGAGACTGAATCACCGGCGTATCTTATTGATTTAATGCATGATAAAAATTCTGAGATACGTAAAGTATGTGATTATTGCTTAGATATTATTGCCATTAGCGATACCGAGTGGGCAAAACGTATTAAGGTACGTATCATGGAATTGATAAAAAGATAAAGAAAATTAAAAAAGATATTTTAAAAGGAACATTTTATAAATATAATTTTTTTTAAAGGATTCTTTTTTTTAAATTTACTTTTTTCAAAACTTCTAAATTTTAAGAAAGTTACCATTTTATAGAGTAAATTTTATACCCTGTTCAGACATACGCTTTAATTGGGCAATGAAGGAATTTATGCAATTAAGGCCTTAACTGAGCTCAATTTACCATATAAGAAGTCAATTAATAAATTGAGCAATTAGTATTTAATTGCATCACTAATTGAATAAATGCGAAATTCAACCCTTGCCAACAAGTATGTTTGCTCTGGGAACTACGTTCAGTGAGAAGAAAAAATTCATTCAATTGACAAGCTGCAAGTAAAAAATATAAACAAAGAAATAAAAAGAAAATGGCAGGTAACACGAAAATTGCTTTTGACACTTCCAACTTCAACGCAACAACAAAAAGCCATGTTGTTTTTATAATAAAAAGAGAAATCAACTGGCCGAATGACACTACCTAGTAAAAAAAAAAATGCCATTTGCTAATTGAATAAGCTTAATTGAGCATGTGTGAACACCAAATTAAATTGAGCAATTAAAATTAAATTAACTCAATTAATTATAATATTATATTTCAAAGAGGGAATCCTTAAAAGAATTCAAAGTGACTTAAGTCCCATTAAGACAGTTTTATATCTAGAGTTTATATTTTCGTTTTGCCATGAAGTCATATTTTTTGCAAAGACAGTAGTTTACCACTATTGAACCATTCTGCATGGATCGAAAAACGAATATTCTGAGTTTCAAGTAAAAGTCTCTTCGTTTTAGTTTCCTTTGAATCTCATGTCATGAATTTGGGAATAGGATTGAAAAAATTATAATTCATTTATTTGTTTCTTTTTAAAAAGTTAAGGTTCAATTAGACGTACCATCACCATATAATACTGTTCAAACCAGTCTTATGGGAAACACTGTATATGATTATTGGTAAAATCCCATAATGCCATAATAAACGTAACCATAGATATTAATTTAATTTAGATTTTTTACCATAACCACATAGAGTTGTCTATTAAATTTAGATATTAACTGTTTGTTTTTATACCCTTCACTACAGGTGGAAAAAGGGTGGTATATCGAAGTTTGTCATTCCGTGCGTAATTTCTACAATTTCCATTTCCTTCTGAGTTCTTATGAATAGCGAAGTCGGATGAGCGATGTCCATGTGTGTTCGGGTTGAAATCAGCTTTGCCAAAGCACTAAATGAGCTAGAGAAAAGTTAAATGCGCCAATCGATCAGACATTAATCTTTTAAGAGCCGATGACATTTTTATGTAAAATTGTATATAGTACTTATTTTTTGATCTTATTTTTAAATTTTCTGTCACCCCAATATTTTATTTTTTTGATTGGTGTTACTTCACTTCAAACTAGATTTACATATAGGGTGAAGGGTCTATAAGTTTCGGCATAGCCGTGCTGGTGAGTTGTAATTTTTATTTTTCGTTGGGCTTCTTTTTAACAGACGGCAACACAAATAAACGCTGATTATGGTTGTGGTTGCCAGTATTCGCTGGCAGTAAAAATGATTACTGTTATGGCCATGGTTACGCCTATGGCGTTATTAAACCTTTACTCTTTTAAAAATATAATTTTATGTTAAATTGAAACAATTGTTTTTTTTTTAATTACGGTTTCAAACAACTATTATGTAAATGGTGCTTTTCAAAAAAATAATTTTTAAATGTTCCTTTTTAAACACAGATTTTTTAAAAGTTTAACTGCCTGCCACCGATATCACAGAAGTTCGTTCTCCCATTTTTTATTTTTAGGTCACTTTTTAAAAATTACATTTTAAGGCCAGAATTCACTATCATACTCAATCGTACGATCTGTCAAAAATTGTATGTGTGCTCAAAAAGTATGATAGTGTGGATTAAAAGTGTATGTATATGTGTGACAGACTTTTTGACAGTTCTTTACGGTTTTATAATCTTTTGAAATAATTCATAAAATATTTTTCCCATGCGATTAAGGTTGATTTTTTTAAGACGTTAAGGAGAAAACACAACAAAATATTAAAACCGTATCGCTCATTTACTTCAAGACCGTCATAACTCAAAAAAAAAACATCTCGAGATAATCGCAGTTTAAGTTTTTGACTCGTTCTCGCTATCGATAAAAATATCAGACTGCTTAAGTTCCCACCACAATAAGTAAAATCATTCATAATTAAAAACCCATTTAAGAAAACTTTCATCAATTATATATTAAAGGGAGCGTCTTGGACAAACTATGTGGGATGTTTGAATTATGACATTATTGCTATAAAAATATATTTTCGATACTGTGTCGTAAACTAAAATATGTCGTTATTTATGAAAAGAAAAACTGAGTTTCACTTTATATTTTTCATCAACACAGTCATAATTAAAAATAATACATTATATGCGAAAATACGTACGATGTTTTAGAAAGCGATATGATCGTTACGTTATGAAGTTTACTCCGCAACTCAAAATGTGTCGATCTTATTGACAAACAAAGTTTCCAAACTATGAAATGAAATAACGACTTATTCTCTTAAAACGTGGAAAGTGCAAAAGACATAAAGATGAAACTTATTAGTGTTTCAACTGCAACGCCATTTTGAAACGATTTTTAAAGTACATAGGACAGAATTCTGTCAGATTTTTGTGTGATTAAATCGTACGATTGTGTATGATAGTGGATCCTGGTTTAATAGCACTTTTTGTATGGTTGTGTTAACTTCTGCTCAGTTTTTCAATCATTTTAAAGTTTTAACTCTAATATAATTGAAATAATTTTAGTTGGAAAAATTCCGTAATCATAACTCGCAATGGTTGTGCATGGTGGAATCACAACAGCATGAAGACAATAACGAAAGCTATAATGATGACGAGGACGAAGAACACAATTTGGACAATTACTTACGAGGTGAATATTTTGACAATTGCGATCTCTACAATACTAATAACAACAGTAAGGAGAACGAAGATAACGATAGTAACAATAGCAATAATAATCCCGCTAGCCCTGCCAATTCAACATACAGTCGTCCAGTGAGCAGGTAATAAAAATATTTTGTTTTATTTAAGAAGAATAAAAACGAAAAATAATTATGATCACTTTTTTTAGTTTTAGGCGCAGCCAAGATCTTGATGATATTTATAATATGACACTTAGCGCCAAATCTCAAAACTCAAGCCAGGGAGACTCCAATTATATGTTTAAATCCAATAAATCTTTAGATTCTGAAGAACTACATGAAGAATTATTATTGGCTTAAAGTGTTTGAAGCAGCTCTTTTTAAATTATTCGTAAAAAATTGTGCTTAAATGAAAAGTTAAAAAGTAGATCGGAAGAAGAAGAAAAAGAAGAAAAGAGCATTTAAACAAAAACGTAGTTGTAGTTTAATTTTAATTGCGAGAACAAGAATGTTTTGCATTTGACGAAAGTTATTTAATTTTCTGTTGCTTGTAGCTTTCAAAACGGCAAAACTATAAATATTTAGAAATTTCTTTACTTAGCGCACATAATTTAATTTATTTGTAAGTATAACGATTGATTGTTTTTTTTTTATTTTAGTATTACTTAAGTTGCGACATTTTTTATAATATTGTTTTTAAATTAGAGAGAGAAAAAACCAAAACGAAGCTAGTCCTTGTTTTTTACCACAAATGAAACAAAAAACGAAACAAATTACCATAAAAATACATGCTGTATGTGTGTTTAATTTAATAAATTAAAAAAAATATTTTTACTTTATGTTTTTATATGTTTAAGTTTTTTTTAATTCAATTTCTTTTTATTTGCGAAATGTATGTGATATTTAACTTTCCTTTAAACAAAAATACAATATAAAAAAACTTTTAAAATATAAACGAAAAATAACAAAACGAACGAACAAATCCCTAGAAAATGAAATTATCAAACCGACCAGTTATTTATTTTTAATTATTGTGTTTGTTTCTTTTCAATTTTATTAAAAAAACTATTATTTTGTTATTGAAATAAAGTAGTTTTAATGTTTCGCTTGCTTTAAATTAAATTAACACAAAAAAATATTTCTTGCGAAAATATTCAAAACAAATTTTTGGTCAATTAAATATAAAGCATTAACCAACCAGCAGCCATTATTATTGAAACTCATTTTAGAAAATGACTCATAATTTTATGTTAATCGTCTAACTTTTTTAAATAGTTTTAAGTGCTGTTTTCATATTACAAACGATCAACTCGTCTGACAAATTTGTATGAAAAGCACTCAGTTTTTTGAGTCATTTCCTTACAAATTTTTCAGACGAGTTGAACGCTTGTAATACAGAAACAGCACATTAATTTATTATTAAATAATCTATAACTTTAAAAAAATTAATGTGCTGTTTCTGTATTACAGGCGATGAACTCGTCTAAAAAATTTATATGAAAAGCACTCAGTTTTTTTAGTTATTTCCATATAAATTTTTCAGACGAGTTGATCGTCTGTAATATAGAAACAGCACTTAAAGCTTAACGTACAAAACTGACTTCATTATTTTTGCTTTTAATTTTAATGCTCGATCAAATTGGCCTAAAATAGTTAAATTATAATAATGCAAAATTCCTTGTAGAAGACTCCTTCCTCAATAACATTTTAAATGTAATAAGTTAATGTATGTATGTATGTACAAATAAATGCATGTACCTATGTCCTCATACAATTTTCTTAAGCTTAAAAATTATTTAAAAAAAGACATTTAATAAAAAATAAATATTAAATTAAAATGTCCAGAGAAAACCAAAATATGTACTCGTATGTTTATGCATGTATCTGTGTATATGATTAAGGAAAATAAATGGGCCTATATTGAAAAATAAACTTATTATTGCGACATTTATATTCTATACAAAAAAGAAAATACTGGATATTTAATTTTCCTTAAATAAAAAATGTGTCATTAGGAAGTATAATTTTCTTAAAGTTTTAAAGAAAGAAATTATAATAAATATAAAGAAAAACAATAAAAAATATATGTATGTAAACATATTACAAGTAAAAAAACTACATTTTTTTTATTTAAATAGTCTTCTCAAAATAAAAATAAATTTTGAAAAAATAGTTTTCGGAAAAAGCATGGTATTAAAATAGAAGGTTATATCTATCTACCTTCCCTTCTCTTTTCTTTTTCTTTTTATTTACTTTAAACACCCGAAAGCTATTTGGTTAATGATATTTCTGATAAAATTGTATAATTGTTAATTTATTCAGCGCAATCATGAATATTCCCATGGAGTTTCTTTCCCACGGAAAAATTTTTTCTCGAGAAAAGATTCCTCCAACTACAAAATCCGTGAAAACAAAATAATAAAAAAGTGGCATCATCGTTATTTTGTTTTTTTTTTTACATATAAATTTTCTTTTATAATTGAAAATACCTACTTTTTTCCCGAATGTTTTCACTTTCCGCAGTTAATCAGAAGGGGGAAAATTTATAATGGGAGAAAAGTAAAAAAAAAACTTTCACGGAATTTTTGTTTATATGTAATTGCGCTGAATATGTCACCTTTTTTCATTGCAATAGCCAGATTACTTTAAAATCAATGAAGAATCATCTCAACATCAGCTAAAAGATTTTATTTAAGCACTTAAAGGATCGAAATAGCTAAAAGTTGTTTTTTATTACTAATAAATTACCGGAACGTCTGTCCATTCGTGTTGGAGTTGATCTCAACTTTGCCAAGGTACTACCTAAGCTAGAAATATTTAAATACGCTAGTCGATCGATAGTTACGAAAACTTTGCTTTTGAAAATCAACAAGATCGGTCCATGTCCTTCGAGGTAGCAGGCAGAACATCACGCCTGCCTCTAATTGTCCATATTTTTTCATTTTTTGTATGTTTTCCTGCAGGTGGTTATTATTTATGATAAAAACTTGGTGAGTTTTCTCCTGATACAGCAACCTTTTCATTTACTAAGTTAAGACAATAACCCTAAGCCCCTATTTTCGTTCCCAACTTAACTCAGTTTGATTGTTTACAAGTCTACCCAACTTTCACACCTCTTTCACCAACTATGTAAATCTAGTTTAGTGAAATAATTCCAATCAAAAAAGGAAATATTGGGGTGACAGAGAATTAAAAAATTTAAATAAATTTTGGTATTGCATATATATGTATGTAATTTTACATAAAAATGCCATCGGCTTTTAAATGATATTGATATTTTAAAAATTTGAAAAGTTCAGAGGCCCGTAACTCGGAAAATATGGGCGAGCGCCATTTTTTTCACTTGCTGTTTTTTTTTTTCTTATCTTTTAACCGACTTCAAAAAAGGAAGGAGGTTATCAATACGACTTAATGTTGCTTTTTTATGTTTGTACCTGCAGAACTAAATCATTTCTAAACCGATTTTAAATTTTTTTTGTAATATTTAAAATTATTTTTACAGATTGGTTTAGTTTTAAAAACAGTTCATAATCTTAAAAATTAAAGGGTGTCGCCATACAACATACATATTTTTTAAGCGTATTATCAACTGAAAAAGGCACTTCTGTATAATTTATACAAAAATAAATCTCAAATTAAAGGGTGCCCCCTTTAATGAGTATTAATATTAAAAATTATAAATTAAAGGGTGCGCCAATAGTTCATTTAATTTGATGTATATGGCCATACTTTTGAACAGTTGTAGACAGACCCTTGAAATTTACAAAGAACCTGTACTGCTAAGTCCGCTATAACAACAAGTATAAAATTTAAATTTGGAAGTTAAAGGGTGTCCCAATAGTTAATGTAATTTCAAGTATGTGGCCAAACTTTTGAACCGTTATAGACAGACGGATGAAATTTACGTGAAATTTAAAAGGGACCTGTATTTCTAAGCCCTCTGTGTCAACGAGTTTATAATTTGAATTTATAAAGTCAAGAGTGTTCCCAAAATTAATGTACTTTGACCTATGGCCAAACTGTTGAATCGTTATGGATAGACGGATAAAATTAACACAGAACCTGATTGCTAAATCTACTACAACAGCAAGTATATAATTTTAATTTGAAAATTAAAGGGTGCCCCTATAGCTGCTGTAATTTGATGTATATTGCCAAGCTATTGAACAGTTGAACAAGTATAAAGTTTGGAGATATAAGGGTGCCCCAATAGTTAATGTAATCTAATGAATGTAGCCATACTCTTGAGCCGTTATAGGCAGACAGATGAAATCTGTTTTGAAGTCGGTGTTTTTTGCAAGAATTATTAAACCTCTATCGCCCCATATATTTGTTATTTGGATTGGAGTTACTTCATATACATACATATATTCTAACTTATGCATAACGAATTCGATTAAGCGATGGCCGACTGTCCGTCCGTCTTACTGCTGAAATCAAGTTTGCCAAGGCTCAATATCAGCTTGAGAAAATTTAAATACGCCAATCGATCAAACATGGCCTTATCTTTTGAACGCAATAAACTAAAAACAAAAGTTTTAACAGGTTTTTTTTTTTTTTTGCTATGGTTACTACAACAAAAAATACATGTCGAAAACGTGTACCAGGTGGTGGCAATGAGAAATCTGTAATTTTCGAGGTTGCTGCATGTATAAAAGTCAGTGCCAATATTTTTACATGCACTTTTAAATTCGGAGCACCTGGTTTTCGCAATAGAAAAGTATGTATGTATATAAAACTTAAATTTAAAGGCTGTCCGAGCTATTCGTTCTTTTGACATTATTGCACATTTCTTTTCACCCGTAAGAGGAATAGTTGAGAAATTTTCAAAAAGTGTGTGAATATGAGAGCTATGCCTTCATTTAAATTTTTAATATTGATTTAATGAAATTTTTATATTAAGAAAACTTTTTTTTCGCAAAAGCCTAATCTTTTTTAGTAGTTTTTATAATTTATTTTATACCCTTCATCACAGGTGAAAAAAGGTTTGTCAATCCGTGCGTAATTTCTACAATTTCCATTTCCGATTGAATAAAGTAAGTGTTTGGGTTGAAATCAACTTTTCAAAGGCACTAGATGAGCTAGGGAAAATTTAAATACATCAATCGATCAATTCGAAAATTTTGCTATTGAAATAAAAATATCATTTGGAACAAATCTAGTTTAGTGATGTAACTTTAATAAAAAAAAACAAATATATTGGACAAAAGAGAATTAAAAACAAGAAAAAAACATTAATTAAAAAATTTGGCGTTCGCCAATATTTTTTGAGTTATGGGCCTCTGAAAAGTGCTAAATACATCATTTAAAAGCTTTTAAACAGATCATTCAGGAAATATTAAAGTTTTTATAAAAATACTTAATCCATTAGAGCCGATGATACTGATTTTTTTATTTGTAAATTTTCTGTCACTACAATATATGTTTTTTTTTATTGAAGGCATAGCCGAATGTAGCACTCTTACCCAGTTAGCATTTGGAAGATTGTTTTTACAAAAATCACCAAAGTGAGTCTTTTAAGACTACCCAAGAAGACTTAAAACTGATTAATCAGTTGTTCGTTTAAAAAGAGAAAAAACAAAAAGTATAAAAAGAAAATGCTTGAAATTCGATTGTTTTTAGAATTACCTTAGAGACATATTAAACGCAGCCTAACGATGAAAAATGATTCAAATACATACATATTTAATTTTTATTGTTTAATTTTCGTAAAAATATGTCACTTTGTAAAGAAAATAGAGATACAAATGTAAAATTTTAAAATTCCTTTTTCTAAATTTGAATTTTAAGATATTTAGAAATAACATGCTAACAAATGTAAAGAAAAAAATAAGCAATGTTTGATTTTGAGAAAATATAATTAGAAATGTGCGTATAATATGATTCGAAAAAGACTCGCATACGGCGAGTAATATGATCAAAAATTGACTCGAAAAAGTATCGTATTTGTTTATATGTACGATTAAAAACAGTTGGAAAATGAGTCAAAAATGCGAGTCATAAGGGACTCGTTCAGAAGAATTGCGGCTAGGGTACCATTTTCTATCGACAAAACAAATAATTTCGACTCTTAAACGAGCGCATAAACGGTTGATTTAATCGTTTAGAAGAGTCAAAAAAGACTCGAATATAATCAATAATTCAAAAAAATGTTAACTGTGTACTTGTTTTTTTTTACATATACATTTTTTATGTTAACAAGTGCTTGTTTTTATTTGTTCGAGCGTATTCTTGAAAAATAGCAACTTGGAACACTAGAATTAGCATCGTGTGGAGTTTGTTCTCTAACTATGCTATTTCAAATATTTTTTTCTACACTAATACAACGCAGAACTCGTACCGAAATTTGTCTTTGAAACACTTAAATCTGAGTGAAAAAATTCTATTATCTGCAACTTTTAACACATCTTTAAGTCTACGTATCATTTAATAATGTGTGTGCAGGAGTTCGAAGGAGGAACATCTGTGTGCGAGCAGATTTTCCTCTTTTTAAAAAGCGAGGTTATAATCTAGGATGCAGCGAGCACATTTTTTTCAACTGGCTTTAAAAAAATGCCATCGTGTTAACAAATAGCTAATCAAGATAATTATTTACACATACTTCAATATCCTGTTCAGGATTTATCACTTCTTATACTTGATTTGCTCAAATCAAGTGCTTTGCAACTTGATATTTTGTCGAACTTATTTTGCCCTTACAACACTGTGTTCTGTCTAGGATATTCAAGTTTAACTCCGTTCTGTCTATTCATATTGGATGTTTTTATAAAAAAAAATGACAATTACTTAAAATTTTTTTAAAGCAATATTTGTTTTTTGTTACAAAAAACAAATGTTTAAGAACAAAAACATGTAAAAACAAAAATATGTAAAAACAAAAATTTATTTAACAATAAAAACGATTTTTTACAAAAAATAACATATTTTTTTTCATTTTCGCAAAAAGTGTCAGTGTTACTTCACAAATTCGAATTTACAAAACACTTCAGCTCAATGGAAACATTTCGAAGTGTTTTTCTTAAAACTAGTTGATTTCAAGTCAATGGAAACGCACTGTTAGACAAAATCACGTCAATGGAAACGCACTATTATTTAACTTTTTTCAAAAAAGAAAATCCATTTTTTTTGTCTGACCTGCCTTTTTAAGGTGTCTCTTACTTTATCTCGAAGGGGGAACGCCTGTGTGCGAGCAGATTTTCCTTTTTCAAAAAAGTGAGGTTATAATTAAAGACTCAATGCGCACAGTTTTTCTCAACTGGCTTTTACTAAAATGCCATCGTGTGTATTAAATAAAATAACAATATTAATATAATCATTTATACTATAATATCCTGTTCAGGATTTATCACTTCCTATACGAAGTAAAGGTCGATGTGCCGTTCTTGGAGAGACTAATTACATATTTCTGAAAATTTGTGGGATACCCTGGCTCTGTGGTTATTTACCCCGCCATTTAAATTTAAATTAAAAAAAAAATAAGATATAAAAAAACAAAAAAAAACTTGTTTAAAAAAAGAACTTGCACGACGAAGTTCGTCGTGGAAATAAAACGAGCGGCTGCTGCAAGACCTTTGCGTGCAACCACCTTTCTGACGATTAGAAGGGTAAGTTTTCTATTATATTTATGCTTGTTAAATATTCTGATCTCGACCTGACTGATATCCCTTAATGTTCGTTATTGGAATCGTGAATATTTTGGTTAGACGAAAAAAGATGTGTTCAGACTACTGAAGCGTTCCATCCATACTTAATATTGGCTATCTTAAGGATCGTGTTTAAAAGGTCGTTACAATTAACCAGAATTAGTCAAATCACTTCAAGTTTTTTGGCATCAACATTTGGCTTAAACGATTAAAGTTGCTGTTACAACTGCTGATTTGGGGTTTGCTGCTGAGAGAGAGAAGATGTAAACTAAATAGACGACTTAGATGTTAATGATGTCGATGACGTTGAAGGACAGCTTTGCTGGTTAAATAATTATTAGACTAAAGATAGGGAAACTTGGTTTTATTACATTCAACATTTAATACCGTAAATGGCTTAAATAGAAACAAAAGTTCAAATTCGCAAAAGAACTGATTTTCTAAATATTGATGGGAAAATAGTTTTTTAATGTTTTGAATTCTTGAATTCCTCCCGTGTTACGGGAAAAAAGGCGTGTCAGAAAAATATCCGTGTTTTTTTGGTATTGCAGAATTGGCAATCCTTAGTCCTTTTCTTATTGAATCGATTGTCGTTGGAACATAGTGCAGGGCAGTATATGTACAATGATGTAAATGATCTAAAATTGTAGAACCAAACATGAAAAGAACATATTGAAAATATTAAATAGATTAAATAAAACACTAAAAAAATCTTTAAGTTCACTGTTTATATTTTATTTTAAGATTATTAATTTATAAAGAGATTAGAAAAAATTTTAAACCTGTCTTAAAACACAATAAAAAAAAAATTTTGTAATGAGTCAATTCATGTTTTAGGTTGTGATGGTTTTTCTATGTAACTACATACATATTTAAGTAGATTGTTTAATACCTATTTATTTTCATTTTAAATGGCCCTGCCACAAATGTAAAAAAGTAAAAAAGATAATTTTATAACTTTACTTAACGACAAGATTATTTAAATTCTACATAAAAAGTTTTGAATAATAATAATAAAACAATGATAATACAAAACAGTTATATCTGCGTTAAAATATTAGATTAAGATCAAATTTCTTTTTTTTATACAAATAAAATTATTTCAAAAAGTCATAAATAAAATAACTTAAAAAATTTTAATATATTTTTGTTAAGTATCGCTTTATTCTTTTCAGAACAAAGGAGATTCTTTCAATACTTTGTTTAAGACGCTTTTTCAGTAATTTAAAAAAAAAACCGTCATCTTATGATTAAAAGATAGATTCAGCAAGAATTGTATTTTTGTATTTCTATTTCTTAACATATTTACAATTACTTTTTAAGAAGAAAAAAGAGATAAGAAGTTTTTATTTTTTTTATATAAAAAAGTACAAAATAATTTATTTTATTTTTAATAAATTGTTAATTTACATCCCATAAAAGGACATAACGAAGTCGTCACGTTCTCGCGGTACATAAAAAGCTGCACAAGTGCATTCCCAAACTTCTGTCGGATATTCCCATTCAACATTGAATGACCACTGTTTGGTGTCTAAATCATAGCATTGGACTGCTGAGGTAGCACGATTTATTGTGTTTGTCGATAGCAGACCTCCAATAAAGTAAATGCGCCTTTTAACTGCTGCCACCCCAGTATAATATTTTGGCATTGGATTTTTTGTTTCGGTGGACCATGTATCTGTTTTGACATCATAAACATCTATCGTTTCCGCTAATACTCTTGATTCGGTTATAGAATCTTCATACCAGCCACCACAAGCGTAGATATTTTGCTCAAATGCAATAAGTATATGATCAGCTCTAGGCGTTGGCATTGGACATAATTTAGTCCACTTTTCGACTTTTGCATCAAAACTCCAAAGAGACTCCAAGACCATATGACGATCAATGCCACCTGTCATAAAAAAGGAATTATATATATATATATATATATATATATATATATATATATATATATACACCTATATATATATTTTGTTTACACAAATCTAATTTAATATACATCTATATAAAAAATTGTTGCAAGTGTGTTGTGACTTTATAACTCACGAACGGATCAAACCGAATTCAATTAAATTTTTAGAATTTGTTCGCATGGTCGTGTAGATGGTTTATCTAAACTTTGCGCGAAATCGGTTTGATAGTGAGTTATGACTAAAACTGCTGCACCGTAAAAAAAATATTTAAAACAGAGATAGATATTTACTTAGAAGTTGCAAGAAGGTATGCTTATTCAAAAAGGAAACAGTACGGGTAAGTGGGGAAGAGGAAAATCGCGCAAAATCGATTTTAACAAAATTCATAAGGTCCAATAGGCAGAAGGAAATCTGTTATAACTTCCACATTAATCAAATAAAAAACTAGCTTGGAAGAGTGATCGTGGTACGATTATTCTCATGGGGAAGCGAAGCGCCCCGGGAACTCTAGTGTATTATAAATCTTTGTAAGTTTGTTTACGCGTGCGTCAATCACAACTAAACGACTGAGCCCATTTTAATGAAATTTGAAACTCAGGTAGATATGTGTCCTTATAGGAAAATAGCGTATTTATATTTTCAAATAGCGGGCCAGCAGGGAAGAAAAGGGTGAAGCGGGCCTTTTTACGCTTCTGAATCAATTTTAACAAAGCCTCGGCTAATCGATTTTAATGAAGTTCGAAACATAGATAGGTCCTTATCTATCTGTTTTCAGAGCTAGGACCTAGATGAGAGACAAAGGGGCAAAACTTGCATTTACGTCTGTATCGATTACAATAACATATTAAGCATAGTTACATATTTATGTAAAAGGTTAAGGAGGGAGCATGCTAGAGAGGTAGCAAACAAGGCTATAAAATATTATACAGTGCCTATAAATGCCTTTAAATTAGACCTAAGCAACGCTGGGTACAATAAGCTAGTAAATAAAATAAAACAAATTGTTTTTCTTTTATTATTTATTATATTATGCTAATATCCCATAACATTTTTAAATAAAAATGCAATTTATTTGTTGGTTGGAAAAGCAGGTATCTATACGTATTTCGCCGGTTGCTTAAGCCAGCTCATCAGGAAACCTTTATCCAAATTTTTAGAAAAACCAGAAACATTTCCTTTAAGTATAAAAACTTCAAAAACAACATGAGAGTTATTTAAGAAGCCAATCACTGTTGTTTTTTTTTTCTTTTTCTTGAGAAATTAAAAAATAACTGTGTTGTTTTTATTTTTAATATGCCTTACGTCTGCACTAAGAGTTGGCATATAACCAACCTAACGCAGAAGGGAATGTAAGCAAAAATAAAAACGGGAAATACCTGCTTTTCCAACCAACAAATAAATTGCATTTTTATTTAAAAATGTGTTGGGATATTAGCTTAATATAATAAATAATATTTTAAAAATTTCCAAAATAATTTTTAAAATAAAGTTTTTCTTTTAAATTGATGAAACAAAGTGGAAAAGATACATGCAACATTTACCTGATATATATAACTTATCACCTAAAACAACACCAGCATGTTGACTACGATTTTCCGATAAAGCGGGCAAATATTCCCAACGATCAACACTGGCATTGTAACGTTCACAGTTCGATGTTGCCATTTCATTGCCATAATGGTCACCATCAATATCGTTAAGCTCACAAACTCCACCAACGGCGTATAAAAAATGATTACCCATGGCATTTAAAGAGAACCGGCAGCGATCGGCTTGAATTGGTGCAATTGTTTTCCACTTATCCTTGGTGGGACAATAGCGAAAACCAAATGGATGTATATACTCCTTTAAACAAACGTCATATGATCCTCCGACGATATAGAGATCATTGCCCAAGACTGCTGTGCCATAATTGCCTAAATCACAATAAATTTTTTTTAATGAAATTATAAATAATTTTAAAAATATAACATTATTTTTTTTAAAAATTAATTAATATAAATAATTATATCAAAATTAATTAATTTACTTTGAAATAAAAAAAAAACTTACATTGTTCTATGTGTGGAATCACAGTTAGATCTTCCCATTTACCTACAGATGGCAAATAGCAACTTATTTGATTTGTTAAGCCGTTCGTCTCAAAGCCTCCGATTTTAACTAGGGCCAATTCCATGCCACGCGAATTAGTTAAGACACTTAAAGATATCACTTCTTCACTTTCGGGATTATGTTTTTTAATTTTATTTTGCTTTACAATTTCGGTCTTTATAATATCTATGTACTGGTTTGAACCTTCTTCGGCTGATTCGGTATTTGATAGCAAAGTGTTCAGAGCATTTACATCAATCTGATTGAAACGGACATTAGTGAAAAGCATTCTGCTCAATTCATGTTTAAGACTTGTCTCCAAACAATATTGCAGTGTTATTTGTAAGACTCTCTCCTCAGAACAATCAACGGGATAGTTGCACGACAAAATATACTCTAACTGATCCCATGTAAGATTGATTAAATCAGGCGTTTGGGAAAACTCATCGAGCCGCGCACATATAAAACGATACGTTTTTCGTTTGAGAACATCTAATGCGTACAGATCGGCTAAAGCTGCTATAGCTACACAATTTTCTAAATCAATTTGAGATTCTAAATAATTTGAACAGGCTTCTATGACTGCTTTCATTTGAACATGTGTCGAAACGGAGAGTACATCTTGTATATTGTTGCGATCTAATTCAAGTTTAGAGGTGTACGCATATTCGATCAACAACTCAATGCCACGAGCATTAACTCCATTTAATTTTATTTCGGATTGCCGTGCTTCTCGCATAGCATCTGTAAACATAGCGCAAAAGTAATCGCTACATGCTGCTAATACTACTCGATGGGCCTAAAATTTGAAATAATAAAATTAGAACACTAGAATAACGTAAGCGAATATACAGCATTTGCATTTATGTGGTGAAGTATTAAATTTTCTCTCTTTGAAACTATATGTGGCCTTCTCAAATCTTGTATACCCGACACTAAGGCGAATTTATACCTGGTGGCAGCAGCGCTACAACAATACAACAACAAGAAAAACAGTCTCTTACGTGTATGGGAAACTTCAAAATATAATAAATTATTTATTTCTCTTGTTCTTGCCGTTTTTAAAAACGTTTTATTAAGCTTTATTGTTTAAATTGATTTAAAGATTTTGTTACATCTCTATTTTAGACAATATAAAAAACATTTTGCAATACATAATGATAAACTTTTGACAGTTGCTCTACACACAATAAAGTTAAGCAAAAAATAGTCCGCTGCCGCAACGATACCACCTGATGAAATTAATTCGCCTTGACCGTCACCATACTGATTCAAGACATGTTGATATTGTTAAACTTCGTTAGAACAATGTGAGCATATAATAAATATGACTCCAAGAGAATTCACATTATACGGCAATGAAATTTTTGATTGTTGGCGAAGCAGGAGGAGTAAGCAATATGGTATTGCTTGAGTTTTTGCTAATGTTTACTTTATGGTATCGCATAACGCTGTAACTTAAATTGAAAATTGAGAAAAAAAAGTGCCTCAAAAAATTGCATAGTGTAAATCTGGACTTAATATAAAAATCAGTTTTTTTTAAATTCTGTTAAATTTTTCCTTTTTGGTTAAATTTAGATTTATTGGTCAAATAAATCTATTGTTTACCAAATCTCGATTTTTGTTGGGAGGTGAAGGGATCGTGAATTTTAGGTCTTTCTGCGACTGTTTAATTTTTTACTGATACTGTAATTTTTCGTTAAATTATATTTTATGAAATTATAATCTTTTGGATAATTTTTGATCATTTTAAATTTTCGGATTTAAGTAAAATTTCGAAGTTTTTGTTGATACTGGGAATTTTTAAAACTGTTTTTTGTTAAATATTTTTTATTCACATGATTTTTTATTTTAGATAACAATATATTTCTTTTTTGTCTCTTTTTTTTTTTGTTTTTTTCTTTTCGCAAATAAATATTAAAAGTGAAATTTACAGAATTTTCAAACTTCGTTCCTTGACTTTTAATTTTCCGTTCTATATTTGTAATTTTTTTTCGATTACACAGGGATTTCTCCATTTTTAATAAAATGTTGACTTTTTTAACGATATTAAATTTTTTGCCATTTTTTATTTTTTTGTTTTTTTGGTAAATTTCGGTATTTTTTATTGTTTGTTTGTTTGATTTTAAAGTTACTCCATAAGGCCACTAGTGAAGATTTATTTGGCGTCGAAAATTTCTTAGAGCCACCACAAATATATGACGCAACCCATTAAAAAAAGGAAAAATATATATCCACATTTTTACTAAATTCTTGTTATAATACCAAATGGGTTCCTCAAATAAAAAACCAATTGTTTGATTGAGAAATATATTATATGACAGGGGTAATTTAAAAATCCAGATTTATTAGTTTTATCTATTGAATCAATAAATTTCGCCAGAATAATGCATTTAATCTATTCTATTACTAAGAAATCAGTCAAGTTGTTATAACGAGAAATTAAAGGAAATTGTCTGCTTCTCTGGCTGAACCACCCACAATTGAAAATTACATACGACGCTCCTCACTGGCGTTACATTTCGTGCAAAGATCCTGTCAAGTAATACCAATTCTAAAAAGAGTAACCTTGCAAAAGTATGTCCCGATAAGATTCTGTTAATTATTTGAATACGTGTTAATCCATGGTCCCCAAGGCGAGGGAAATTTTACAAAACCATGGCGACTTGATAATCGACGGAAAAAAGCCTCAATAAAAAAATCTTGTCTCATCTTTGTAAGTAATAATCTCTTTGCCAGTCATTAGTGCACACAGTCTCAATTCGCCTAATAACATCGTGAAAGGACGTCCACGCAAATACCGCAGGTATGTACCTCTTTGGCCACTCTATCCACTTTCTCAGATATAGATACGTGACTGGGTATGTAGTGAAATTCAAATTAAAAAATGTCAGTCAATGCTATCTTGTTTCTTATGTTGCAATAGTATACCATCGCAACATAAGAACCATGATGTTTGTACAAAAAGAAATTACAGCACCCAGTCTAGTTTTAATTGGTCTAATTTTAATTATTTATCACCTTTGGGTTACATAAATGAGCTTCTTCTTTCTTTTAATATAAATAAATCAATTCGGTGTGAATTTTATGGTAGTGCTACTACTCCTGGCACTCATAGGAGTTAACAATATATTTTGTTAATTTTGTTTTGGAAGCAAAAGCGAATTAACTTTCCAACACATCTTTTAATTCAATTTTTATTTAACTACTTTCCGGAAAGCTTGATGCTTTTTCCATTTCTGTTAATTAAGATATTACTTTTTAGTCTTAAGTTTTTCTCCTAATAATGTAAAATAATAGTTTGTACATATGTATAAAGAAATGAAAAAAGGCTGAATAAAATGTAAATTTAAAAGTTTCAGATTTTGGGACAAATTTTCTTCTTTTAGGAATTTTTAAAATAACCATTTTTACGTGGATAAAATGCATGATTATTAGGCCATTAAACTTATCTACGGACATCAGTTTACAGAAGACTTCATTACTACAAGACATATATTTTCAATATCATTCAAACAAAAACATAAAAACGTATAAATTCATTGTAAAGCTAAATAGCATTACAGAATATTTTTATTTGAAGATTGAAAACAATCAAGTGCTGATTTTTAGAAACATAGTATTTTTTCTACAAGGATTTAAGCCATAAAACTTATTTCTTTATTGAAGGAACAAATCTAGTTTACGGACGCAGCTTAAAAATTAAAAAAAAGTTGACTACGGTAGATATTTAAATTACCTTTTTAATGATATACATATTGCCCCATTCCACCACAAAATACTCGATATATTCCTTATTGTACATAAAAACTTTGGAGGCCCGTAACTCAGAAACTAAGGGTCAGCCCCAAATTTGTCACTTTACATTTTTTGCTTAAATTAAATTTTACACCCCGTAGGTAACTTTTTTTTTAATTTTTAAGCTGCGTCCGTAAACTAGATTTAAGCCCAAAAGAATATCAAAAAAGTGTATTTTTAGAAAAAACATTTTGGAGTGATATATAATAGATAATATTGAAAACATTAATTCGGTTTACCTTAAAGGTTTTTCCCTCTACAATAAGTGTGACATCAAATAATTTATCTGAGCATCTTAGTGCGTTAAGACCCTGAAGTAGAGCTTCCGAATGTGAGGTTAACATAAAATTTGGCTGTTGTGTGCGCGAGTAAGGAGTTGTGGAGTTAATATCTCCATTAATTGTAGCCGAGGAATTGTTACGTTGTTCGGAATTATTACGTAATACTGATGCAGCACCTCCCGCCATTATAGCCAATGAAAAAAATTAAGCTAAATAAACACAGTTATTTAAATCATGTGCTGGCTTTTTGGACACTCTTCACCTAAAAACGGAGTAACAGAAGTTTAAAAGCATGAAATGTAATGAAAATATACAAAATAATATTTCTCTTATCTCAACTACTTGCCTTTCGTTTTAATTTTCAAGGTTAGGAATACCCCAATGACGCTAATGGCGTTAGAAAATATAGTACTGACCTAGTTTGAAGAAATACGATTTGTTTATTTCTTTATCAATTTCGTAAAGGCAGGTCAATAATCCCACACTACTTCGTTGAGTATTGTTTAAGCTGCTGTAATTTAATATATTTGTTTGTTGTAGCTGCACAATATTCTGCAAAAATTATTTGTAACATCGATTTACATAGTTAATTTTAATATTGAAGGTTTATATCTGTTTTTCTATATACTTGTAATTTTAAAAATTAGTATAACTAGTCAATTTTAACAAAAAACGTTCTATTAATTTTCCAGTGTATCTTCCATATTTTATTAAACAACTAGATACAATTTAATTCGTTGAAAACTGCTTTGGAGATTTTGCAAAAATGGCAGTTTTTCTGGCCAACCTGTATACAATTTATAATTAACACTTTCTGTTATTAAACTTTAACTTTTTTGATCTTTTTATATACACGAATTCATAAATTTAATGCCAAATTATTGTACGAAAATTAAAAAATTGTCTAGCGATTCTACATGAGAAAATTTTGACATTTCTTTCTATACCATAGAAAAAACCAAAAGAATTTTAGGAAAGATAAAAAGACGATACAAACAGTGAAGTAGAAAAAAACAAAGAATATAAAAAACAGAGCTGTCATTTCTGGATATCTTAATATTAATGATAATATCAATGGTTTCAAGTGATTAATAAGCTTGTTTTTTCACTATTTGAATAAAAGTAACACCAGGATAAAATTACCTTTAAATCATTATACTTCAACTTTTAAAACATCCAATAATAAAAACAACCAAGACTGCTATATTCGGCTATGCCGAATCTTTTATACCCTTCACCATCTATGTAAACATACTTCAGTGAAGTAACTCCAGTCAGGAAGCAAATATTTAATAGGTTAAGAATTTTTTAAAAAAATTTAGTATTTCCTTAAAGATCTCTTCAAAAGCTTTAAAGTAATACCCATATTGATATTTAAAAAAATTTTTATATTTCAGAGCCCTGTAACTCGGAAAATATGGGCGAACGCCAATTTTTTCACTTGATGGTTTTTTCTTATTTTTTAGCTCTCTAATTGGCGCTCGCCCATATTTTCCGAGTTACGGGGCTCTGAAATTTTGCAATTTTTATAAATATCAATATGGATATCATTTTATTTTTTAAAGAGATCTTTAATGAATACTAAAATTTAAAAAATTTTTTGTTTAACCCATTGAGAGCCGATGTCATTATACCCCATAAAGTATATATATACTGACTTGTTATGCGAAGCGAAGTCGATTGAGCGACGTCCGTCTGTCCGTCAGTCCTTCCGTGTTAGTGTGCTATTGGAAATCAGCATGATCGGTCTATGTCTATCGAGGCAGCAGGCAAAACACCACGCCTACCTCTAATTTTTTCATGTCATTTGGAACAATACAGTAACTCCAATTAAAAAAGTAAATATGTATATGGGGTGATAGAAAATTAAAAAATAAGAAAACAAAGCATCAAGTAAAAAAAATTAGCGCTCGCCCATATTTTCGAGTTGGGGGTCTGAAATTTAAAAGTTGCTTTAAATATCAATATGGGTATCATTTAAAAGCTTTTGAAGATATCTCTAAGGAAATATTAAAAAATTTTAAAAATGCTTAACCCCTTAAGAGCCGATGTCATTTTTATGTTAAGTTATAAATATGCAGTACAATTTTGTTTTTGCATTTTGTAATTCTCTGTCCTTTCAATATTTGCTCTTTTGATTGCAGTTACTTCACTAAACAACATTTACTTGTTTTTATACCCTTCACCACAAAAAGTGGAGAAAGGGTATATCTAAGTTTGTGATTCCATGTATAATTTCTACTGTATCCATTTCCAACCACATAGAGTGTACTTATATAATCTGACTTCTTATGCATAGCGAAGTCGATTGTGCGATGTCCGTCTGTCCGTCCACGTTAGCGTTGATTTCACAAAAAAGTAAATATGTTAATCGAACAAACTTACAGACGAAAAAGGTGCTATTGTATCTCAGCTTGATCGGTCCATGTCCTTCGAGGCAGCAGGAAAAACACCACGCCTACCTCTAATTTTTAATGTCATTTGCAACAATAAAGTAAGTCCAATCAAAAAAAAAAAAATACCAAGTGAACAAATTTGCGCTGTCTCATATTTTCCGAGTTACAGGGTTCTGACATTTTCAAATTTTTTAAAATATCAATATGGGCATCATTTTAAAGCTTTTGAAGGGATCTTTAAGGAAATACTAATGTAACTTTTAAGTAAAATTATATATATGCAGTACCAATTTTTTTTTTTATTTTTAATTTTCTGTCACCGCAATATTTGCTTTTTTGATTGGAGTTACTTTACTAAACTAGATTTATATAGATGGTTTTATATATCGGCATAGCCAAATATAGCACTCCTACTTGCTTTTTTTTTTTTTGTTTTTAATTAAAATAAAAGATATAAATTAACGATGTTTTAATTTTTTTCGCCATTAGTTTTTGAAAGTTTAGAAATTGTCAAGCAGATAAAAAATTGAATGAATAAATGATAATTATTTGGCCTTTTATATTTTCATAAGAGCTTTGTTATTTGGCACGTCGCTCAGAACAATAAAAATATATAAATACACATCATATTTCATGAGAATATCATAAAACATTTATATTTAAAGGAATCAAGCACGATTACGAGGGGTGCTATATATATTTCTGGCCTGGCAACACTGAGTGCTGCCAAGTGCAATCTGACATTTCTATTGGAAAGTTTGTCATTTTTAAGCATAATCGTACTCAAAAAGTTTTGACGTACGACCATTATTTGTGTTTTTTACTGTGACTTGAAAAAATTAATATAGAAAAAAATGGAATTAACTCGTGAACATTTTCGTGCCATCATTTTTCACAACTTTCGACGTGGATTATCACGACAAGAGTGCATTGATGAACTTAAATCTTTGTATGGCGATGAAGCACCATCCTATAGCACTGTTAAAAATTGGTATAATTAATTTAATCGTGGCCGAAGCTCGCTCAAAGACGAATTCCGTTAAGGTCGTCCAAAAACTGCTGTTGTGCCAGAGAACATTGATGCCGTGCGTGAACTCATAATGCAAGATCGACATGCGACATACCGAGAGATAGAGACATCCTTGGACATATCTTACACCAGCATACATTCGATACTGCATGAACACCTGGCCGTAAAAAAGGTTTGTTCTCGTTGGATCCCGCACAATTTAAAAGTCGCTCAAAAAAAGGCTCGTGTCGAATGGTGCAAAGAAATATTGCAAAAATACGATTGCGGTGCTTCAAAAGACGTTTATAAGATCGTCACAGGTGACGAATCATGGATCTATATGTATGAGCCCGAAACGAAACAACAATCGACCGTGTGGGTCTTCAAAGACGAGCAAAATTCAACGAAAGTTGTTCGTGGAAGAAGCACTTCGAAGCAAATGGTCGCCTGTTTCTTCGGCAAAACTGGTCATGTGGCGACTGTTCCGCTTGAGCAACGTAGGACGGTCACTTCTGAGTGGTACACTACAATTTGTTTGCCTGAAGTCATCCGAGAAATTCGAAAAACCAACAAGAGAAGACGAATCATTGTTCACCATGACAATGCGAGCTCTCACACTTCGGCTCAAACCAGAGCGTTTTTGACCGGCCAAAACGTCGAATTAATGGGTCATCCGCCGAACAGCCCTGACTTGGCACCTTCTTGTTTCTTCTTGTTTCCGCACATCGAGAAAAAAATGCGTGGTCAACGATTTTCATCGCCAGAAGAAGCTGTTGAAGTGTTCAAAAACCATGTTTTAGAGGTGTCTCAATCGGAGTGGAAAAAGTGCTTCGACAACTGGTTTGAGCGCATGCAAAAGTGTATAAATCATGCTGGAGAATACTTTGAAAAACAATAAAACCATTTTTGATTATAAATATTCGCATTTTCACTATTAGGCCAGAAATATATAGAGCAACCCTCGTAAAGTAAATTAACATAAAAAAGATTCCGAATAATAAGTTTTCATATTGATGTATTTGCATGTGCACATTGCTTATTTGTAAAAATTGTTAACAATTTTTATTTTTTTTTTGCTAAATCCTTTAAATACTAAGAAAAAATAAAAATAGCTACTAATTGTTCTCATTTAATCAATTTTACTTTTGATATAAGATTCTTAGGTTTTCTATAAAAAATTTTGGTTAAATCTACTGGATGGCCACATAGTTTTGCTTTCCCTGCAGTAATATATTTCATTTTGTAGTTTTAATAATAAATATTTATATATGAAGGAATCAAGCACGGTTAGAGTAAATAAACATAAACAAGTAAGAGTGTTATATTCGGCTATGCCGAATCTTATATACCCTTCACCATCTATGTAATTCTAGTTTAGTGAAAAAACTCTATTAAGAAAGCAAATATTGTGGTGACATTCCAGCGTGGGGCGTTGACAGAGGAGGTGTTCCACCGTCTCTTCTTCCTCATCATCCTAATTAATTCTTCAGAAGTCGTTAAAAGGGATACCCATTCTCTTAGCATGGGTCCCAAATAGATAGTGCCCAGTGACCGCAGCCAACAAGTCACGTAGACGAACCCTCGGTAACTGCAGTAATGCAGCCGCCCTATCCCGATCCAAAGAACGCTAGATTGTTCTAGCGGTCAAACATTTCGACTCGTTAGACCATATGCTCTGGGCCAGTTCGTAGAGAGCAGCGTCAATACGCTGTCCGCAAGCAGAAAGGGTTTGCCACAGAATATGTCAATGACACCCTCGTCAATCATTGTCCTCTTCTTCGCCAATTTATCAGCAACGAGGTTGCCCAAAACGGTCCCATGTCCTCTCAACCATTTTTGGGTGACTGTCGAAACCTTCGCCATCCCGGGATATCCGGCATTTAAAGACAAGTTTAGATGTGGCGAACACACCTTTGAGGGACGCAATTGCGGCTCTGCTATCGATACAGATAAAAATAACTCTGTTGGACATGTTATACTACCTCAACCAGCACACCGCCCTTCTAATAGCAGATATTTTCGTTTAAAAATACTACAGTCATTTGGGAGTCTGAAAATCATCCTTATCCCAAATTCCTCAAAGTAAGCCTCACTCTCAACTCTCGTCCCTCTTGTGGAGTGTATACACAGAATGCTCAAGAGAGTGACCCTCCGTCAGGTCAAAGAGAAACTCCTTCTGAGGGAGGGTTTTGGGATGCAGTAATCCACAAGATCAGGAATTACATCCGTAATGCATAGTACGCTAGCATGTCCCCATGATCTATGGTTCCATGCGCCTATAACATTCATTCTAACTGCCGTCCTCAGTGCCACCCTCATGGCCAGAAGATCCACGGGCAGCCAGTTGAGCATGGCGAAAAGCGCCTTTGTGGGCGTTGATCAATTTGCCCCAGTCAGTAAAATCACCATTCTGCGCAGCACCTTCTCCAAGATAGAAACATTTGAGTCCAGTGGCTTCCACTAGACAAAAGCTCCGTAGAGCAACATCGGCCTAGTCACTGCTTCAAAAAGCCAACTTACACCCGTTGGGATGATGCCCAGGTTTCGCCAATTACTAAGCATTTTTAAATTTTAGTATTTATTTAAGGCCAGGATTCACTATCATACTCAGTCGTAAGATCTGTCAAAAATTGCATGTGTGCTCAAAAAGTATGATAGTGTGGATTCAAATTGTATATTTGTGACAGAGTTTTTGACAGATCTGTACGATTTTATAATTTTTTGAAATAATTCATAAAATATTTTTCTCTATGCAATCAGGGTTAATTTTTTTTAAGATGATGAGGAGAAAAAACAACAAAATATTAAAACCATATGTTTTTGCATCTTTTTTGTATAATAGTGTGGCACATACGACGCCATTTTGAAACTCTATTAAGAAAGCAAATATTGTGGTGACATTCCAGCGTGGGGCGTTGACAGAGGAGGTGTTCCACCGTCTCTTCTTCCTCATCATCCTAATTAATTCTTCAGAAGTCGTTAAAAGGGATACCCATTCTCTTAGCATGGGTCCCAAATAGATAGTGCCCAGTGACCGCAGCCAACAAGTCACGTAGTCGAACCCTCGGTAACTGCAGTAATGCAGCCTCCCTATCCCGATCCAAAGAACGCTAGATTGTTCTAGCGGTCAAACATTTCGACTCGTTAGACCATCTGCTCTGGGCCAGTTCGTAGAGAGCAGCGTCGATACGCTGTCCGCAAGCAGAAAGGGTATGCCACAGAATATGTCAATGACACCCTCGTCAAGCATTGTCCCCTTCTTCGCCAGTTTATCGGCAACGAGGTTGCCCAAAACGGTCCCATGTCCCCTCAACCATTTTTGGGTGACTGTCGAAACCTTCGCCATCCCGGGATGTCCGGCATTTAGAGACAAGTTTAGATGTGGCGAACACACCTTTGAGGGGCGTAATTGCGGCTCTGCTATCGATACAGATAAAAATAACTCTGTTGGATATGTTATACTACCTCAACCTTCTAATAGCAGATATTTCCGTTTAAAAATACTACAGTCATTTGGGAGTCTAAAAATCATCCTTATCCCAAATTCCTCAAAGTAAACCTTACTCTCAACTCTCGTCCCTCTCGGCCTAGTCACCGCTTCAAGAAGCCAATTTACACCCGCTGGGATGATGCCCAGGTTTCGCCAATTGCCCTCCTGAACACATACATTGTCGTAATGGCCTTTGACTCCTTAGGGATGAAGACCACGTTCCAGCTCTTCTATTGAATTGGAATATAGGACCAGGAGAGGCAGGCCCCGTACAATGGTAATAGTCATGGGGTGACCAGATCCAAATTATTCAGAAGATCGGCCGGAATTACGGACAGAGAATAAACAAATTCAAAAAAAATGGTACTCCATACTTTACATAAAAATGACATCGCCTTTTAATGGGCTAAGCATTTTTTGAAATTTTAGTATTTCCTTAAGGCCAGGATTCACTATCATACTCAGTCGTACGATCTGTCAAAAATTGCATGTGTGCTCAAAAAGTATGATAGTGTGGATTCAAATTGTATGTTTGGGACAGAGTTTTTGACAGATCTGTACGACTTTATAATCTTTTGAAATAATTCATGAAATATTTTTCTCTATGCGATCAGGGTTAATTTTTTTTAAGATGATGAGGAGAAAAAACAACAAAATATTAAAACCATATGTTTTTGCATCTTTTTTGTATAATAGTGTGGCACATACGACGCCATTTTGGAACGATTTTTAAAGTAGGACAAAATTCTGTCAGATTTTTGTGTACGATTGTGTGTGATAGAGAATTATGGCCTTTAAAATGATATCCATATTAATATTTTAAAAGCGCCAATTTTTTTACTTGATGTTTTTTTTTCTTATTTTTAAATTTTAATAAATATAGATCTCATTTGACATTTATCAGTCTACGTTAGTTTTTATTATATTATAGGCTTTATATTAAGAAATAAATGAACTAATAAATAAATAATTTTAATTTTTGATCTCTGTTTTGAAACGTATCGTTTTATATCAAGCATATAGTGTTATATCATACGATAATTTGTATAATTGCTTATTAAAACAATACAATAATATTTTAAATTTTTACATCCATGTCATCAAATGCAGATGCCAAAATAACCTAAATTTCAAAATGCTCAATAAAAAAATAGTGCTATATTCGGTAATGCCGAATCTTATATACCCTTCACCATCTATGTAAATCTAGTTCAGTGAAGTAACTCCAATTAAAAAAGCAAATATTGGGGTGACAGAATTAAAAAATAAAAAAAATTGGTACTGCATATATTTAATTTTACAAAAAAAATTACACCGGCATCACCAGTATTTCCCTGTTCAGACATACGCTTTGTTTGCGCGATTAAGGATTTTACGCAATTAAGGCCTTAATTGAGCTTAATTTGCTATATAAGAAGCCAATCAATAAATTGTTCAATTAGTAGTTAATAGCATCACTAATTGAATAAGATGCGAATTGCAACCCTTATCGACAAGTATGTTTACTGTGGGAACTATTTTTAGTGAGAAGAAAAAACTCTTAAATTGACAAGCCACAAGTAAAAAATATAAACAAAGAAATAAGAAGAACATGGCGGGTCATACGAAAATGGGTTTTGAGACTTCCAACTACAAGGCAAACACAAAAAGCCATGTTGTTTTTGTAATAAAAAGGGAAATCAGCTGGGCGGACGACACTACCTAGTAAAATTATTTAAATTGAGCATTTGAACTAAATTGACTCAATTGCGCAATTAAAACTAAATGTCTGAACAGGTTATTATTACATATCCATGTTATCTAATGCAGATGCCAATTTAACCTAAATGTTAAAAGGCTTAAAAAAATCTGAATTCAATCTTCCATCATGCAAATATAGTTTGTTTACGTTTTTTTAAAAGCATATATGGTTTATATAGACTTCTCTGGTAATAATACCTTTTTTGCAACTCTGTTGGCAAGTATTCTGTTTCGTTCATGGCCACCACAGATAAAAAACCAAATAAGTCACGAAAAATTCAGTGTGGCCAGATTCCAGCTTTTGTTATAGAGGGATAGTAACAGTTCTTGCTTTTTTATATTAATACCTCTTTCTGATTATAGCTGGAATTTGACATATTATTTATTTACAAAAATTGTAAATATTGTGGTATTGTGATTGATATTGTGTCCAAAGTTTGATAATTTATTCATAATTAAAGTGATTCATTTTATTTTAATGTGGATAATATAATTAATTAATAAAATTATTAATTATATTATCCATCTGTGATGGATTATATTATTATTATATTATATATTAATCTTATTATATTATTAATCTGTGATGGCCACGGCGTATTAACATAGCGAAATAATAATTCGCCTTGGTATCTCTCTACGTAATTCTGGCTACAGACAACGCAATTTGTTTCTGCAACACGTTTCACATTCAGGTTTCATGTTTTGACACAAATACTAAAAGCAACAGTGAAATCATAAACGCAATCTCAATTCTGTTATTTTATATTATAACTTTAACATCGCGCGGAAAAGAGGATGCAAAATTTAATTCTGTTTTTAACTTTTTTTCAATGCTTGCGTTTATATCAATATTCAATATTTATATTCAATTAATAGTTTTTCAAATGCTGCTGCTTTTATAATGTACCACGAATTCAGACTACGCAATCTGTAATGAAATTAAGCAGATTTCAGAAAAACATTGCGTTGTCTGTAGTCAGCTTTATATACCGAACACTATCGAACGAAAAAGGCAGGTTAAATATCTCGCTCATTTCGTTCAATTAAGTCATCCGTTGAATTTATCCCATACACTATTGAACGAAAAGACCTGAATTAAATGACTGGAGCCTTACGTTCACTTGATTGATTCGATCATTTTAACCCGTTCTTTCGCGAACGACACAGCTCTAACAAAACTTTTGCTATAAACATAATCATGTCCACCGACCATCGACTACAAGATGTCAAAAATAGAATACATGCGTGCTTATGAGAATAAATATTTAGCAGCTACACGACTACCGACTACACGGCTACTTTTGTAGCCCGTAGCCAACTTAGGCTAATTTCTATTTTTCTTGGCTACAAAAAACAGATTAGTGGTGCCAATACAATAAATGCATGAAATGGTGTTTTTAAAAACGCAATACATTAAATATCGCTATTAAAAACGCGAAAAACTTTTATAGTGGCACCATTGAAAAATAATAATCATCTGTTAATTTGTTTACATTTTTCATCAGTTTATTACTTTATCTCGAAGGGGGAACATCTGCGCGCGAGAAGATTTTTTTAAAAAAAGTGAAGTTATAATTGAAGTCGTAACGCGCACAGTTTTTATTCAACAGGATTTTCCTCTTCCAATACGAAGGTATAGGTTGATGTGCAGTTCCTGGAGAGACTAGTAATATCAAAATACTTGTGGGATACCCTGGCGCTGTAGTTATATACCCTTGCCATTATTAAATTAAGATTTAAAAAAAAATACATTTTTCATTTACTTTTTGTTTGTGAAATTTTCCATTTAGTTCTTTTTTCATAAATTTCTAATTTGTTTCATTTATATTTATTTTTTGGGTTTTTTATTCAAATTGATAAGTATATAATAGTAACTTTTACTGTTTATATACATTTATTAAATTGTTTAATGTAAATGTTTAGTTCAATTTACATGCAAATATGGACGTGGACACTCCATACACTGAAGTCTTTGTTTCCACTATTTTAGCAATAGTATTTATAAAGTTAATTAAATTTTCTTGAGACATTTAAATTTTTTTTTACACAAATTCACTTAAAAAAATCAAGTTTGTTTTGTTTTGGTTAACTTCAATATATACATGTATGTCAAAACAGATGTTTTTTTTTGTAGTTAGTGGTCGATGGTCGTTAAAAAAATTAAGTAGCTGGCAACTTGGCTATTTTTGTAGCCAGCTACTTTTGTAGTCGGTAGTCGATGGTCGGTAGCCTTTGATTGTGTTTATAGCATTTGCGTGTCTTACCAAGGCAACAAATTCGCCTTGGTAATAAATAAACATAAACTGGGTTTTGCCGGCAACTTGGCATAAATTAGAAGTAATCTTTAGGACCTTTTGTGTACACATTAAATGTAAAAAAATAAAGTTTAACATGGTTTCTCTGCAGAACATGTTTCAAATGCATTCTCATGATTCTACACCAATGTGTGAAAGAGTTGGTCGCCTGTGTACATTGCCACAACGAGTAATTCAAGAAAATTTTTCTGTGGTAATATAATTGCACTTTATTTGGTAAATTACTATATAGAAGTTTTTAAATTAATTAGCTTGAATATTATCCTGAAATCAATTTAAACTGCGATGCACTCAGTAGCACTTCAATAGCTGGTTCTTCTTTGTCTAATAAATGTACTGATTCTTGGCGCAACGTTATGGTGCCTGTCAACGAAGGCGTCTTAAAACGAATAATACGCACATATTTTGAAAGTGGATTTAGTGAAGCTTTAAATGAGGCCAGAGATAGTCAAACGGCCAATTGCTGTCCTATGATCTCCTCAGTGGCCGAGTTTACTTTTCAAACTATAGATTTTTTAAAACGTTTAAAGTCAAAAATATTTCCTCACACGAAAGAACTTGGTGTCGCTACCATAGCCAAACATTCGGAGACTAGGTAATCAATGAGCCAAGGCTCCAAAAAAGTTAAAAGTTTTCTTTGGAATAGAAGAAGTAATTTTCTAATAAAACATTTAAAATTGGAGATGCTAGCTAAAACAAGATATAGAACTAATTTAAGTAGTCATCTTTTTTTCCTTTAGAAATTGGATAAGATCGTACATTCGGTGCATTGTTTGGCATCCAAATTGTTTTAAAATCGCTATTGCTGGTCTCGATGACATTGTTCGAATTTACACGGATGAACCTGCTATAGTACCAGTGTTAAAGGTAAGCAGTTGACGTAGTCATAGTAAATTTAATAAACTTTTTTCAACTAATATAACTCTTGCTCGGTTGTATATATCAGAGAGTTATCTTATATTTTGGCTTTATATTAATTTAAATATCCGCGTTTTTTTTTATTCTTTCCCTATAATATTAAAGGTTTTACGTGATAAATATTAATCAAATCTAATTGTAGAGTTCTTCACAAAAATGGATTTCTTCGATGGCTTGGCGTCCCTTCAGCTCATCCGAACTAGCAGTTGGTTGTCAACAAGGCATTTGCCTCTGGACTATGGATAACAATTTAAATATAACACGTTCAGCCTTGCAGGAGATGTTATTAAAAAGGTACGTACGTATATGGCTAAAAAACGACAATTGCTTATAATTTCGTAACCTTTAGTCCAAATCATTGCCCAATTACTTCTTTACAATGGAATTCTGACGGAACGCTTTTGGCATCGGCCTCTATTAGTGATACAGACGTTCTAATATGGAATGTGGACAAGATGCAGAATACGCCACTTAAGAGAGTAGGACCACCCTGTTCGCTCCTGAAATGGTCTCCCAACGGTTCTTGTCTATTTTCGTCCACAGTGGGCAATGTATTTCGTGTTTGGTCTTGCGAAAAAAAATGGCAGCCGGAAAGATGGACCATAACAGCTGGTATCATACAATCGGCTTGTTGGTCACCATGCGGTAATTTTCTATTGTTTGTTACTTCTGAGGAGCCCATATTATATCGTTTACAATTTTTCGATGAACAATTGTTTCAAAGTAAGTAATTTAATAAGTGATTTTATATCGTTGAAAAATTTAAGCAGTAGGAATCTGTATCACTTGTTTTAAATGTAAACATTTTGAACAATTTCTTTAAATTTTTAATGAAAACTGCTTAAAAAAAATGTATTCAATAAGGCAAGCTACAGGTAAATTTTAGCTAAAGTATCGCTAAATATTTGTATAATGCTGCCGACAACTCTTAGTAGATATATTTTCTTGTATATTAATTTTATTTGTCGAGATTTTTTTAAAATGAATATGTAAAACATTTTCTTCGTTTCAGCGGATTCTGCCCCTAAACAGGCTTTACCTGTGGCAGACTTAACAAAAATTTCGGTAGGAGAACGGGAAATTGGTGGACATCCTCAGTTTCTGGCCTGGGACCCAAATGGTCTCTATTTGGCCATTAACTTTAAAGATTCGAATTGTATAGCGATTTTCTCTACATGTATACAAAAATTCAACCTGAGTATATCGCCTTCTTGTTTTTTAACTGGTATGGGCGATGAGTATCCTTCGTACATTTGCTTTCAAAGTAAAAATCGTAAAAATTTAGATTCGGTTTTGACCATAGGCTGGTCTAGTGGGCGAATACAATACTTTCCTTTTATAAATATGTAAATTAATATATATGGTAACTTTGAATATCCCAACAACAAATAAAAAAAAAACTGTAACTGAAACTTTAGTTAAGGTGTGTATGACAAAAATTATTATTATTATTTTTTTTTTTTTTTTTTGTTTTGCTGACAAATATCTCATTTTATTTTATTTATCAGAAACACATTCACATTTTTATCATTTTATTAAATTTTTAGGAAACATAACAAATTAGTTGATTTTAAAGCAAAGGTAAAGTGAGAACAGGGGCACATTGCGGTGTTTTTAAGATTTCACATATATCAAAACAAATTATATTGTTTTGTAGTTTTTCATCAAGTATTTTTGTAATTTCAATAAATATATAATAATAGTTTTCTAGTTAAAAGCTAAAAATACAATAATAATAATAATTCATACATAAGATTCTTCTTAAAAGAATTCAATAATAATTGGGAAATACAACAACACATATACATATATCCATAGTTAAACTACTTCAATGGAAATTTTTAATAAGTTTGGCATAATTCAAGTCCATTAAATAACAAAAATAAAACTTTTTGGTATTCATTTAAATATCGCCAAAGAAATAACCTAATGCAGTTGCCGCTTTAACTCTCACAAAGTGATTGTCATCCTTAAGAAGCACAGCTATTTTGTTGCCAACTGCTTCAGTTTGCGTATTACGTTCGGCAAGGAAGTTATGTAAAATGCCTGAAATGACAGCATTAAAAAATGAAATGAATATGTTTATTTTAGTAAAAAATTTTAGAAGAAAACTTAATGTACGGTCAAGTATGTTAAGTCTTGATCAAAAAAACGTAAACATTAACTTCTGGAAAGAAATTTTTATTCTTCTCAAATACTTATTAAGAAATATAAGATGCTTCTGATTGTTAAAGGTATCACATTTATTATATTATAAATCGTTATTCGTAATGATACGTGTCAGGAAAGATTTAATAAAAATAGTGGTTTAACTGACTTAAAGAAAAGGAGGTTATCAATTCGTCTGAATGTTGTTTTTTATACCTCACCACAAAAAGTGGAAAAATGGTGTAACTAAGTTTGTCATTCTGTTTGTAATTTCAACAATATCTATTTCCAACCCCATAAAGTATATACTTATATTCTGAGTTCTTATGCATAGCGAAGTCAATTTAGCGATGTCCGTCTGTCCGTACGTATTAGTGTTGATATCAAGTTTGCAAGCTTGAATTCAGCAAAAATTTAAATACGCCAATCGACATAGTGTCAAAAGAGGTGCTGTTGGAAATCAGCAAGATCGGTCCATGTCCTTAGACGAAGCGGGCAAAACACCACGCCTACCTCTAATTTTCTATACTATATTATAATAAAAAAATGAAGTAACTCTAATCAAAAAACAAATATATAGGGCAATAGAGAATAAAAAAATAAGAAAAAACATCAAGTGAAAAAATTGGCGATCGCCTATATTTTCCAAATTACGGGTCTCTGAATTAATTTTTTTAAATATCATTTAAAAGCTTTAGAAGAGATCTTTAAAAATTTAAAAAATGCCGATGACATTTTTATGTAAAATTATATATACGTAGTACTTAATTTTTTTCTTATTTTTTAATTCTCTGTCACTAAACTAGATTTACATAGATGTTGAAGGGTATACAAGATAGCATTCTTACTTATAATAATATTCAAACATTTTATTACTAAATAACAGCAACATAAAAGCATTACATTAAAATCTTACGCGTTCGCAGTGTATTGTGTTGGCCACTTAAGGGTTGGAAAAACACTTTTTACTACAAAGCACATCCTTACAGAATGGTCAGTTTCGAAAATGGGTTCACATTTAAGTAATATTCTGCACTGCACCACTCAGAAAAATATGGAACAGGTTTCTACATCATTACAAAATCTAATTTCATTATTGTAATTTAAATTTATTTATTTATTTACAATATACTTAAAAAAAAATTAATTTAAAAAAGTAAATAAAGAAGGCGCCTGTTGAGAATGAATGAAAGTAATTTTCAATATTCCACTGTGTGTTTATTTTACTTGTTTATACTTTTAGATATTTGAAATAATCTAGTTTACTGAGTTTGTAATTTCCTATTATTTTTATTTTTTCTGACGTCTTGTGAATAAATTCAAACTAACAGGTTATGGGCCGCATGTCGCGCAAGTAAAAAAAAAAAACTTTCTTGAAATCGTATATCTTTTTCCGTGAATTTTGTCTTAAAATGTCGAATCTTCCAGTGAGTTTTTCGTTAGAACGTCTTAGAGGACGTGAAAATTTTGATATCTGGAAGAGGCAAGCGAAGTCTTGTCATCAAAGATTGTTGGAAAATTGTCCACGCCGGTGTAGTTGATGACGGTGACACTACTTTAAATGAGCGAGCTTTGGCGGAAATTACTTTGATGGTGGATCCATGTAATTATGGGCATATTGCGACAGCCAAGACTGCTAAAGAAGCCTGGGATGCGCTGATGAGCGCATATGAGGATAAAGGCCTTACGAGAAAAGTGGAACTACTCAAGCAATTGGTGAACATAAAATTACGGGACTATAGTTCAATCCAAGAGTACGTCAATGAGTTGGTGATGATTGCCTTGAAGGTCAAGAATGCAGGTCTTAACATAGACGACGAACTTACAGCATCGTCTGACGATTTCAAGCCGTTGGTGATGGCCGTGGAAAATTCCAAGGAAAAGCTGACAGTGGATATGGTAAAAAACCTCCTTTTGCAAGACGCTAAATTTGATGTTCAAAGTTTGGAAAAAGAGGCGGCGCTGTACACTAATAATTACAAGAAAAAAGAGAAAAAAACAATTCAGTGCTACAACTGTAAGGAATATGGTCATATTTCCAAGAAGTGGTAAGTCAAATAAGAAAAATGAAAAGAGAGAGGTTTCGTCTACTCTCATCGCAACAAGTATGAGCATGAATGTTGCTGCAGAAGCATTCTTGGGGTACAACAATAACAACAACGTTATGCACTGGTATGTTGATAGTGGCGCTAGCAACCATCTGATAAACAACAACCCTTACATGTACAACGTACATAATGTAGACAACAAAAAGGTGGTAGTTGCTAACAAAAGTCAAATGAATGTTGACTGCGCAGGCGACGTCGACTTAAATATTCTTCCTCGTGGGCAGAAAAAAGTCTAACGATTAAAAACGTTGAATATGTACCAGATTTATGCTCAAATCTTCTTTCCGTAAGACAAATTACTAAGGATGAAAAAAAGGTGATTTTCAAAGGGAACACATGCCGAATTCTTAATAAAGACAATACGTTAGTTATTTCTGCTACTGCGTGTAACGCATTATATCGCATAGATAGTGAAGCTGTATCAAAACCAAGTAATGTTATTGTTGCTAAGAAAGATGTTAGCTTATGGCATAGAAGAATGGGACACATTTGTGACAAAAATTTGGTCGAGGTTAAAAAATCTTCTTCTGGTATCAATTTTGATGGTGAAAGTAAGAATCCTTGTATAGTGTGTGTAAAGGGAAAACAAACTAGACGACCAATAAGAGAAGATGGTACAAGAGCAACAAAACTTTTGGAATTGGTGCACTCTGATGTTGTTGGGCCGCTTAAAGTGAATTCTTTTTCTGGTGCTCGTTTCCTGGTAACTTTTGTGGACGGTTTTTCGAGAAAATTGTTCGTGTACCCAATAAAAAGAAAATCTGACGTTTTCGAAAAATTTGTGGAGTTTAAGAAAATGACTGAAACCCAGTGTTCTATAAAAATTAAATTCCTTAGAACGGACAACGGGCGTGAGTATGTCAATAAAAATTTTGAAAATTTTTTACGGAACAGTGGAGTGATACATCAGAAGACGTGTCCTTATTCTCCTGAACAAAATGGTACAGCAGAGAGAATAAATCGAACCCTGATGGAACGAGTAAGATTCATGCTTATTGACAGCGGTTTAGACCATCGTTTTTGGGCTGAAGCTGCCAACACAGCCTGTTATTTAATTAACCAAATCCCTTGCCGTGGTGAAGACAAATCTCCTGAGTTTTTGGGTGCCCTGCTCTGGTACACATAGCCAAAGAAAAAATAAGTAAGCTGGATTCCAAATCTGTAGAATGCATCATGGTGGGATACAGCACTGAAAGCAAAGGGTATAGACTATTCAACCCTGAGGATAATGGCATAATCATAAGCCGTGATGTGGTGTTTCTAGAAGATAGTAAAGTAAACATGAACGTAGGCGATGATTTCTATTACCCGGATTTGCTACAAAACTATGAAAGTGTTAATTCAGGGGAGAGTAGTTGTGAAATCGAATCAACACCAGAAGTTGGAACTCAAAGTGTGCATTCCGAAGAGATTATCGAAGAATCCGATGAAGTGAGCACGATGAATCAGTCGAATGGTCATCTCCCTTGCCCTCACCCGTTGTTGTTGATGAGGACGAATGGTCTCCAAGTTCGTATGAGGTACAAAATATGCCTGAAGAGTCTACCATCCGTCGTTCTGATCGAATAGCAAATAGAAATCAACAGGCGCATAACTTTTGTGCTATGAGTTATGCATCAGACGATCCAATCAGTGTTGAAGATGCGATGTCGTCGAGGTATTCGGACGAGTGGAAAGCTGCCATGAAAGAGGAAATTAAATCATTGATGAAAAATCAAACATGGGTGCTGACAGACTTACCGCCTGGTTAAAAAACAATAAAAACGAAATGGGTCTTCAAAACCAAACGGGACGAAAATGGCAATACCATACGTTGGAAGGCTAGACTGGTTTCCAAGGGTTTTTCTTAGCGTGAAGGAATCGACTATAACGAAACCTTTGCACCGGTTGTCAGATACGATTCAATCCGGTATCTACTTGCGATGGCAGTTAAATATGATATGCATGTACACCAAATGGATGCAGTCAGTGCAAATTTGAAAATGGTTCTAGAAAAGTATGTAGGCTGCAGAAATCGATTTATGGTCTGAAGCAGTCTTGACGTGTCTGGAACGAAAGCATCAACATCGAATTGCTCAAATTGGGTCTAGTGAGAGGTGAAGTTGATCAATGTGTTTACCACAAAGTAGAAGGTAGACAAATGATGTATGTCGCTTTATACGTTGACGACGTTTTGATCTTTTCCAACAATCTTAAGGCTATCGAATCGTTGAAAATCAAGCTGGCAAAGAGGTTCAAAATGAAAGATATGGGAGAGGTATCATCAGTACTTGGTACAAAAATCACCAGAGGTAAAGACTTCATCAAGATAGATCAAGCGCGTTACATATCAGATGTCTTGGTGCGATTTGGGATGATCGAGTGTAATCCTAGTTCAACTCCAATGGACTACAATCAGAAATTGTCGGATAGCATGTGTCCCAAAAATAACGAAGAAAAACGAGAGATGTCAAAAGTTTCCTATATGCAGGCAATTGGGTGCTTACTGTTTGCTGCTCAAATTACTCGGCCAGATATTTGTTACGCAGTAAACATTTTGAGTCGATTTGGAACTAATCCTGGAAAGCCGCACTGGGAAGCAGTGAAACGTGTAATGAGGTACTTAAGAGGTTCAACCGACAAAGGAATTGTTTACAGAAAACAAAAGGATGATAATATTAAAGGCTACTGTGATGCTGATTGGGCCGGAGATGTATATGACCGCAGGTCTACAACAGGCTACGTTTTTACATATCAGGCTGGTGCTATCTCATGGGCAACAAAGAAGCAAAGGACAGTGGCATTGTCTTCGGCGGAGGCCGAGCTCATGTCACTTACTGCTGCAATTCAGTAGTCAGTTTGGTTGAAACGTCTTGAAGCTGAATTTAATCCAGGAAACAACAAAAGTATGTTGTAATGTTGCGACAACAAGGGTGCCTTGCAAGTTGCCCTAAATAACAATTATTCGCCAAGAACCAAACATGTGGACATAAAAGCTTATTCAACAAAAAATTGATGACAAAGAAATTGTTTTACAATACCTTAATACTGATGAGATGGTTGCTGATATTTTAACCAAACCTGTAACCCCTCAAAAGATAAAATATTTTTCAGAAAGTTTTGGTCTTCTTTAGTTTTATTGAGTATTATTGAATTTATTAAAAAAAATTGTCATTCAAATGTAATTTTGTGGTGAATAAGCTGTCATAGTTATTTGTTCATTTGTTTTATTGAAAATTCACCATTCAGGGAGAGTGTTGAGAATGAATGAAAGTAATTTTCAATATTCCACTGTGTTTATTTTACTTGTTTACACTTTTAGATATTTGTAATAATCTAGTTTACTGAGTTTGTAATTTCCTATTATTTTTATTTTTTCTGACGTCTTGTAAATAAATTCAAACTAACAGCGCCGGATAGCAGGACCACATGCGCGCATTTTAAAAGTAAACTTAAACCGAAAAAAAAACAAACATTAACAAAGCAGATTTGAAAAATACCTAACGATTTGAGAAAATAATAAATAAAATGTAAAATTAAAAACAATATTAAACATCTTGAATGCAGTGTTTCTGCAAACAATTTTTTGTGGATACTAGATAATTGTTCGTAGTTCTTTTTAATGTTTGCGTATGCATATGGTTTAGCTAGCCGGCGCCTGTACCGCATACTTTATAAATTTAGTATATGTATAATTGGCCTTTTGAGCTTCCTTTGTATGGATATTAAATAAATAAATATAAATAAAATAAATATATAACAACAATATAAAAGGGTTAACCGTATGGTTTAATTCGGATATTGCTAAATTATTTTTTCTGAGGCAAAAGGCATGGAAAACTTTTAAAAGGATTCGTAATAATGATAAGGTAATTGATTATAAAAGATTATGTGTAAAAATAAAAAGGTAATGTAAAATCGCTAAGAGGAAAACATGGGAACACTTTCTTAACTCCCTTAATCCGGCAAACGATGTTCGAGTTCTTTGGGGTATAGTCAATAAATTAAGGGCAAATCGTATTCAAAGTTTTCCTAACATATATATAGATGATAACAGCATAACACATCCCTTGAAAATTGCTGCGGAATTTGCACGTTTTTGGTCCTCCCTTAGCTCAGATGCAGCTTTCGATCCTGAGGTCATAGCTACGAAATATAATTTTAATATTAAAAATCTTCAACCAACAAATTAAGAGCTTATAGCAATGACCCAAAAAATAAGATTGCCTGAACTAAATGATGTAATGAAAACTTTAAAAGGATCGACATGTTTTGTTGTGGGGCTAACAAAGGGTGGGTAAATGTATGTTTTACTCGAAACATTACTATTAGAAAACTGATCCCCCAAGATGCTTTAATTGTAATGTTTTACTTGATGTTCCTCATTTGCTTACAACGTGTCCAGTATCGGGGGATAGAACAATCGCTGGAAGAGATAGTAGATTGTGCGACTACCAAAAACATCATGAAGATAAAAAGAAGTCTGCAACAACACAACGTTCAGATTGTCTTGGTAAAAATTTCATTAATTTTTTTTTTTGTAGTTGTATTTCAATTTTATTCATTACTTTTAATAGATTAATTTTTTAATTTTATCAAAATGTATGTATGTATATACATATCTATGTATATTTTTTTCGGTATATCTTTTGTAATACGAGCGCATATGGTCTTGTCACCGGCGCCTTTTTTCCAATATTTGATGAATTTATTTTGTAAAATATTATGTAAATAAATAAAAGGATTAAAGTAAAAGCTTTTTTTTACTTAGCTTATCGTAAAAGGCATAAAAAGGTTTTAAAAGTTAGTTAGACTTTTTTCAACTAAGGAGTTTTCCGAACTTACCTATTACTATGGCAGCACTCCCTCTAACTTCTGGCCATTGGCTACGCAGTTTAGGTATGCAAGAATCTATGAAATCTTGAATGTGGTCTGTTAGTTCAGTGGCCTAATAAAAGTAATTAAAATAAAATTAGATAATTAACCAACATAAAATTAACGTATCCTAAAATACATACAATAACTTTAACAAAATCCACTATAAAAATGTTATAATTCAATTGGCCATGATCTAATAAGTGACACTGAGCCATATCATTGACTTTAATGGAGTGCAGTAAACTGCACACTTTGCGTAAAGTGCCCTTGCAAGCCTAAAGGAAATCAAATATTTTTGTATTAGTAATAAAAAGTAAATTAATAAATTGATATTAATTACCCTTATGATGGTTGCTTCCCCTTCGCTAAGATGTAAAAGCAGAGGAAACAGATTTGCAATTAATTGTTCTCTTAAAGCTTCGTTCGAGGAATTAGGTGAGATTGCGCCATCGTTAAGTGACAATTTCGATTGACATAAATCACCAAAGAGTATAATGGCAGCTTCACGTATTTCCAAAGAATAACTGCCAAAGAATGGACGTATACGTATGGCCAAGGAAACATGAAAAGATTCCACACGATCACTGGGTAAATTTTGCAAAATGCGTGATAAACCACGCATACTTTCAAGGGGTATGTTTATTAAGCACTCACTTGAGAAACAAAAAAGAAAAAAATACATAAATAAAAAGTTTAGAAAAAATAAGTATAGGTTGTTTAAGAACACACCTTACTGTATCATCAATGCCCTTAAGTAACGCTGTTATAGCAGTCTCATCGTATTTTTCTATGTCATCTTCGGCCAAGTTACCTACATAACCCATTCCTTGTATACTTAAACCCCGAACAACTGCATTTGGATCACTTAAAGCAGATGTCAAGTGACTCATTATAATCGAAGATACCTCACCAATTGGTTTAAGGGGTACCAGTCGAGAAAATAATCCCACTGCTGCTACGCGTTGACCATCGTACGGCGATGATACATATTTACTTAAAGTAGTTACAACATTCATCATTTGATTTGAATGAACATCAATTTGGTTCGATAGTCCTATGGCCATTGGTGTTAGTAATTCAATGAAATTCTTGAGATCTGTACTAGAGGCTAAATGAGTGTGCACGGTAAGTACAGTAGAAATTTGTTCCATTCCTAAGCTGTCCAAAAATTGTTGAAATGTTTCCAATATAATTTGACAAGGATTAAGCTTAACTGATTCTTTGTTGGGCACAAAGCCGAATTTCACTTTTGCGGCCGATGTCTGTGAATTACTTGAACTGGAAGTTATAGTGGGCGAATTGCTTCGTACGCCTGTATGCATGGGAGCTGCTAAATTCGTATACGAGGCTAAAGAAGTTAATAGCATGGTAAACAATTCCGGAAATTTCAATTTCAATTGCTATAATTGTGGTCATTTAAAAACACATGGTTAAAATTAAGTTAATAAAAAATAAATAAGTAATAAACAACGGATACACACCTCCTTTGAATCCTGACAAGGCATCATTTTATGAAGAGCACAAAATATTGCAAATGGCTGAACACTGGCAATTTTTTGTCTTTCTACGCAGGGTTCATTGGGCTCATATAAACACGATGAGGAAAGAATTTGTAAGAAATGATCGAGTAAAATTCCAGTTAACTCATTATCCGTGCATATTAAATGCCAATATTCCACAACGTTTCTGAAATAATTATGAGCATTATTGAATTCGGTATTCAAATTAAAAAATTCTTTTGTTCTCACTCTTCAAAAGGTAATTGCTGTGCTAGCATTTCACATGACACTAATTTCGGATGGTGTTTGGTTAAAGCTACCAAAGCTTTAAGTACGCCAGATTTGGCACGGTTTACATCACAGCCATGAATAGCCTAGAGTACAAAACTAAGCCACTTAAGAAACTGCATCGTCATCATCTTAAAAACAATGACGTAAGGAATATACATACGTACCGCTAAACACTCTTTAACAAGGTCTGGTATTGCGTGAAACAACTCGGAACCTTTTTGTTGAATAAAAAATTTCAAAACCACTGAGGCGCCTATGGCCGAGCTCTGTTCCGGATCTTTCAAACTGTGCAACAAAGTTTTACTGAAAAATCACCAAATACGAAGAAATATGTTAAATTGAAAATACTTTCAAGGGTTTCACTGCTTACCAAAATTGCAAATATTGAAAGTTGGAAATACGTAAAGAAATTATTTTAGCAATCTCGCCAGCAAGATTATAAATTTGTTTTGGATCATCAGTTATAATTTGGTCTTTAACCACTTCGATTTCCTTGATCCAATCTGTCGAACTATCGGCAATAGTTAAGGTCTCATAAATGCAGGCAATTTCAAGTGTTTTTTGCAATATATCTACTGAAACCTGGCGTACAGTACCATTCGAATCGATGCAACGTGGAACAATTTTTCCCAACATTTGACCAGTTTGATTAAATTTTGAAGGCGCCTCACAGCCAATCTTCATTGCCTTGATGTAGACCTCCAATGTGTTATTGTAGACATGACTAGCACATATGCGTACTTCTGAGTTTTTATCTCTTATCCAGGTCTCGAGTATTGTTATAATCAAATCTAGTGTTGACGGTGAAGGATCCTGCTCAATTATAACTTTCACTAATTGATTAAGTTCTGGCAGCGATTCATTTAAGTATTTAGCCAAAAAACTATTACATTCATCTTCCTCCTGAGATTCGAATTTCATTTTTAAATTTTGAGCGCAGGAAAAAAAATTTTTACAGGCTATTTCAAATATGACAGCACCATCAACAGATTCGACAGCTTCTTCGCCTCCTATGCGAATGAAGTCTGTTCCCAACTTCAAAATTATGGGCAACAATGGCAAATCATTAAACGGCTTTTCTATCGGTATACTAAAAACGGCTTCCATTATTTGTTTGCGATATTTTAAAGGAGATGACATTTTTTCCTTTGTATTTATCATTTGATTACAAATACTTAGCAGAGTTTTTAATATGGCTGACATTACGCATTGATCTTTGGTATTTGTCAGTTGAAGAATCAAAAAATTCAATATAGTGTCATCTAAATTGCTTAATGATTCTTGAGGATCGGCTTCATCCATTATATGACCGAATGCCTTTATCACTAACAAATTAATCTTAAAGTTTTCCAATTCCTTGTGGGTGTCCTTAATAAAATGCAGATTTGAAAAGAATCCAGTAGAGTGTTTTCTACCACCAATATGAGCCAATTCTGCTAGTTTCTTTATTAAAATACTAAGATGTTTACGGGAGATGTAACCGATAGCTAAAGCGCATGGAACTATTTTTTCTTCATATTCTGTGTGTTTTGTATGTTTATCCAGCTTTTCTTGACGCGCCGTGTTAATAATTAAATCTATTTTAGCGCTGACAATTTGGGAATCACTAACTTGGCATAGAGTCAAAGCAATGGCTTTGATTAGCATTCCTCTCTCAGCGGTTAAAGTTGGCATAACGAATTCATTGTGTGGCAACACCAAAGGATAAATGTTCATTTGTTCTGACATTTTATTTGCCAACCTTTCAGCAAAATGTTCATCATGTTTAGTTAGGAATTCATTGGTTTCAGTAATGAATAATGTCAATTTTGTAAAGTATAAGCTTTCTTTGTTAATATTCAATAGCAAATCTGGAATACTTTTGTGCCATAGCTTGGCTAATTCTGGATTTAAATGAGGGTAATAATATTTAAGAAAGGATAATATATTGGTGGCCCTTTTAATGCAATGGTAATTGCCCAACAAGGCTAAACATCTGGCATATATTGTTTCCGAAGACGGCACTACAATTTTTCCACTTTTCGAAAAATTTGGTGCTGGCGATTTTACTGCATTTTCCTCTGCACCTGCAGCACCCTCTTTTTTGTCTGGTTCCTCTTCCTCTGGTGCCAACTCGAATTCTATATTCGGCGATTTAGCGAACAGACTAGCTAAGCATTTTGCCAAATTAGAGCATATATCGGTATAGTCTAGTAAAACGAAATAATTTAATAATTCTCTTTTTAACAATTCATCCATTGTGCCCACGGTGGAAGCTAACATGAATAGAGAATTCTCACAGGAAAGTACAAAATTGGCATGTTCCTCTAAGGAGCCATATTCCTGATTGACCTTGGCAAATTTGCAACTATAGCGCACTATAAACCAGACGAATTCTTTGTCCTTGATTAAGGACTTTTGTGCTAGGGCTACTATGCACTTCAATAAAGTTAATTTCATCTTAACACTTTTCTCGCTTGTGATCATTTGCTTTAAACACTCCATGAATGATTGTAGTTTGTTTTCAATATTAACCGTAGACGTGTTAAGCAGATGTGTCAATATTAATAAACTTTTTATACGTTCTCGCTCGCTGTTGTTTCTTAAATGCATTAGCAAAGTTTCCATTATTTTGATGGCATAAACGCTGGACAGCAAATGAAAACATCTTAAGACTTCATAGTGGCCCTTAACGGTTTGAGGCTTTTCATAATCAGGATAGACGCAAACCAAGTCGAACAGATTCGATATTAACTGGTCAGCTACTGAATCCAATACGGAGGGCTGAAGAGAAATATTGGTTTTTAATACGGCTGACAGAAATTGTGTTACTGAATTTCTTTCTATTGATCGTCGGTATAAACCTAATATTTGTGGAATTAGACGAGGTGTACGATCCTGAATTTTATCTACTGGCAGAAGTGGAAACATTGAAGAAAGTGCTTGTAAGATTTCCACACAAACTTTTGGTTCTCTGGACTGCAACCATTGATTGAAAAGGACATCATAAGCTACCGAAATTTCGGTAGAGCAATTCAATAAAGCTTCTACTTCAGCAGCAGTAGGTGACTTAACTTGATCGCTTTCATCAGTTTTCGATGTTGCGTTAGCTGAAGAATGTTCCAGCAAAGCTTCACTAAAGCGACCAATAGCTGAAAAGATAAAAATAATCAACAAATCATCCAATTTTTGTGTTGGATTAACTGAAATACCAAAAGCATGAGCTTGTTTAACATGATCCGATTTAATACCATTCATACTAGGTAGAGTCGAAGACAATATGGGTTTAATAAAAGGCACCACGCCGGGTATATTCGTAGAGGCTAAGTGACCTAAGCACTGCATTACCATAAAATGTGCTGTAGCACCCTCCTTTGTACGACCCATAAGAGCTTCCATAACCATCTTACAATCATCGCTTCGACCAATAGCAACCAAAATGGCTAAAGCATGATTTTGTATATTTGGAACGTGTTCTGACGAACGTGTCAATTCATCTAAAGTGAAAGTGATGAGTTTTTTATGAGCCTCCGAAGGCACTGGGATCTCCGAATCTACAAATTTTTCAATGGCTCTATATAATGATACGAAAATAATTTTAATAAGACATAATTGTAGTTCAAAAGTTAATTTTTTAATAGACGAACTTTAGAATAATGGTCATAGTTTGTTCGGACATTTTGGGATGCTTTTCTTTGTATTCTACTAGAATATCTGTCGCTCTTTGCGGATGTGTCTCAAAAATTTTAACCAAGGCCGATTGAATCGATAGCCGCACTGTCTCATCTTTATCCAATAAGCCATCGAACAAATTGTTTAAAATTCCTATAAATAAGAAATTAAAATGAGTTTGTTAAAATAAAAGAAAGCTTTTTAAGCGCCATTATTACAACTTGTCGTTAGTTAAAAACTTTCATTTATTATAATTATTAATAATATAAAAATTTAATGGATAAATAATGGATAACAAGTGAATGGTTAATGACGAAAGCCATTTATCGCTCCAACAATATCCTGCCTGTAATAATGGCCCTAAGAAACATTAAAAGCAAATAATAAGTGTACACTTTATACATATTTTGTTGGTCAAGAATTTACCGTTCACTTTTAACCGAAGAAGGGTGATATCAATTAGTTCGTTATGTTTGTGCCTGCAGAACTCAGTCATTTCAGAACCGATTTTAAAAAATTTTCTTTTCGTTATTTTCTTTATTTGAAATATTATGCTTACAGACTGGTCTTGTTTTAAAAACAGTTCATAGTACTGTCTATTCAAGTGTTTCCTACTTCGGGCGGCTTAGTGACCGTTAAGTGAGTAGAAATATTTTGGAGATATTTGACACTCTTTTATTTATGTGTATGGTTCAGGCAATAACGCTAGCTACACTGTGTCGATAATAGTTACTACGCTACATTGCATATTCAAATTGGAACTGTGTCTTTTCTACGAACATTGTAAAACAGCTAATATTTTATAAAATTTTAAAGGTTTTTACATGTAAAGCTTTTTCGTTTTTCTTTACAAGGCATCTTAACTGTAGGAGCACTGTAGAAGATGGGCAAATAAAAAATTGATGGATTTTTTATAATTTTATCCTTTTATGATTCCTAGCACTTTGTAACTATAGAAAATGGAATTTTGATAGAAATTTTTTAAGTATTCTAAATTTTCATTTTTGAGGATGAACTTCATGAAAACGGTACAAGATGGACGGAGAAGAATTGATGGATTTAATAGAATTAATACCCTTTCATGATTCCTAGTTCTTCAAAGTGCTAGAAATCGTTAAATAAATGTTGTTACTTGCTTTAAGAAACAACAAACTCAGAATCGGCTCTTACATTTATTGTAGGTTTGCTATGCTTTTGTATTTGTGTAGAGAGAGCGAATATTTTTTTAGGGAATTCTACCGCTATTAAAGAAAAATACTGTGTCGGTGATGGTAAAGTTATTACATTTTCAAATTTGAAATTACACTGATAAAATTGTATGTTTGTTTTATATTTAGAAATTGATTTTATTGAAAAGAAGAAGAGAAATTTTATGTTATTTTTTTATTAGGTCTGTCTGCGTACACACATTTTGCATCATTTTCTGCAAAATTTTGCAAAATCTTGCAAAATGTTGTCTGCGTACTCCAAATTTGTTTCAGCGAGAGAGCCAAAAAGAGAATTTTTTGACAGTTGGCAGTTAGAGAACTTGCAAAATGTTACTGGAGAAATTTCTTCTTGCAAGATTTTGCAACTAGTTTGAACAGCTGTTTTTATTTACTTTTTGAATGAAATAATTTTTGTGAAAAAAATAAAAATTGAAATTTAACAATGGCATAGGTAAGTAGTTAGAATTGTGTTGATTTTTAATGTTTATAATAAATTATAATAAACAAAACATTTTTAAGTATACTACAAAGTAGATGCATAGGCAATGATATATTTTCCAGTCTAAAGCCTTTTCTTATGAAGCCAAAAGAAAGAAGTTGTGTAAAGCTGTATGTGGAAGAAATAGTGCCTAATTACTGCAAAGAGGAATTTCGAAGACATTTCCGGATATCGAGGTTACTGTTTAAAATCCTATGGGATCGGTTTTCAATTTAATTTTGCGTAAATCTTTTGCTTTGTTATTTCAATTGTTTACACACCGATCAGCTGTTTTCTTGCAAAATTTTACTGGATGCTGTCTGCGTACTTTTTGATATATTTTCAGCCGACAGAGTAAAATTGGTCTTACTCTCGCAAAAAAATTTACTGAGTATTAGCTACTGGAAAAGTACCCAGACAGACCTATTGATATATTACTGTGTCCAAGATTATAATGTCCATGGACTTTATGTCGCACTCAAAAGTGGCATAATGTCCATGAACATTACGTCTCTTTGAGAAACGTCATAGACATAGTGCCGTTTTTCTGCATAGCCGTCCTTCAGCGGCTTGCTTGCCAAAAATTTTCTTCAAGCCAGTTTATAAAAACGTTGCATCTTTCTTACATATATAATATTCATGGACTTAACTTACTTATGTATGAATTCCACTGTAAAAATCAAAGTGAACAAAACAATGAAAAAATTCCACATTTCACACAAAAAGAAAACATTCGTGATAAGGTGAAATGTAAAATAATTTCATGTGGAAAATATTTCGCGATAGGGATGATTATGTCCAAAATCCACTGATGAGCTATTTGAGCAGTAGTGAAATGGCCATATGGATATGCTTTCCCCGCAGTAATACATTTCATTTTGTAGTTTAGTTTAAAATAATAAATATTTCATGAGAATATCATGAAATATTTATATTTGAAAGAATCAAGCACGAATGAAGAATTAAATTGTTTCTTGTTTTATGTGTAGTGAAATGCTAGCGATGCAATATTTGAGTAAAACATTGAGTGCAATTCAAACCTGACTCATTATAATTGACCAAATATTAATGTAAATATAAACCTCATACTACCAAATAAGACAGAAATATATTAAAGTAAACTAAAAAAATGAAATGTATTACTGCGGATTTTACCCAAATTTTGTATAGAAAACTAGAAAGTCTCATATCAAAAGCCAAATTGATTAAATGAGAACTCCATTGAATCAATAAGACAAAAGACAATAACAACTCAAAAATGTTTTATACAAAAACACAGCAAACATTCAGTAACTATTTTTATTTTTTCTTTCATATTTATATAATAAAGTAAGTTAGAAAGGCTAAGATTAATTCTCAAAAGTAGTATATAAGTTGATACAAATTTAAATAAAATTAGACTTTTGATTTGATAAGCCCATAGCCTGTCAAGAAAGACAAATTTATCGCCACAGCAAAACGCCACTTTCCACCGACAATCGTTGTGATCATGTCAACATCGACATCGTTGGACCCCTACCACCATTAACCGGAATTCGCTACTGCTTGACGATGATTTTTTGAAAGTTTTTGTATGTTAGAGAGATATTTATCCTCAAAAGCTTTTAAATGATACCCATATTGATATTTTAAAAAATTTGAAAATTTCAGAGGACCGTAACTTGGACAATATGGGCTGGCGCCAATTTTTTCACTTGAATTTTTAATTCTCTATCGCCCCATACATTTGTTTTTTTATTTGAGTTACTTCATTGTATCAAATGATATGGAAAAATTAGAGGTAGGTCCGCTGCCTCGAATGACATGGACACTATGTCTGATCGATTGGCGTATTTAAATTTTCTCTGTCACGGACGGAGAGATGGACATCGCTTAATCGACTTCGCTATGCATATGAAGTGAGAATATATATATATATATATATATATATATATATATATATATATATATATATATATATATATATATAATGGGGTCGGAAATGGATATTGTATATATTACAAACGGAATGACAAACTTAGTTTTCCACTTTTTGTGGTGAAGGGTATAAAATAATTAGAATAAAAGAGAAATGCTACAAAAATTATACCAACGTAATCGTTGTTACCCGGACTACCTTGATTTTTATATATTTAAGTTTAATTAACAAAAATTAAATTTTGAAGTTATTCTAAGTTCTATTTTTCACTTGAAAAGTGACTTTTGTTTTTGGACTTTAACTTTTTCGAGATTTATTTTTTGCTTAAAAATTGCTATACTAACTTCAGCGTTTTCAGTGAAAACTCAAAGAACAACAAGTTAAATAATTTTATATTTTTTAACAGTCTTATTCACAAAAATTTCTTATAGTAAGCCTAATGTGTACTTTAGTTATTAAACACTTTTTGTTTTATTAACCATTAATAAGAATTTTTATTCACAAACGTTTATTAACGCAAAATTAACTATTAAACGATTTTAATAATATTGTAGTTTTATGTTGGCAACATCATGTCATATTAAATGTCAATTTACGTTTAGTGATGCATACAACAATGAACCAAATACCTGAATAATAAATAAAAATAATTAAATCAGCAATAATAATATTTGATATAACTTAAATTATCATTATTTTATTATTATTTATTGTTTCACATCAAAAAAATTTTAAAATAATATAAAAAATTGTGTTAAACCTATTTTTATACAATGATTTACTGAACGAGTAGAAAAAAGTACCCAAATACCGAGCTCGGCATTACTGTTTGTACATCACTATATTATTTTATTTATTTTTAATACAAATTTGTGAATTTATTTTATTATTTAATTATTCAAATCAATAAAACCACAATGCTTTAATTATAAAAGGACAATTAATTAAATTATGATATTTTCTCTATTCTTAACAAAATTTTTAAAATATTAATAGTTAATTTGATATTTATTACCTGGAAACGTATCGTTTATTTAATTGCAATATTGTACAAAACAGATAAAGTGATAACTGAATTTTTCGAATTTGGAAAACTAATTGTAAGTCCAACGCTGCTTCCCAACCCCAAAATAATTTCGGCGTTATTGTATTTGATTTCATTTGCGTCTTTAAAACGTTGCTTGATAACTGAATTATTAAAGATTCGACAATCATACGCACTGCCTCTCCATCTTGCCACTAAACATAAAATGTGTTTTGTAAGTAACTACAACTATTTGCCTCGCATACTTACCTCTTTTCGGCCCCAACAACGCAAAGCTACCAAAACCTGTAACTTGGCTGAAGTATCACAGCCTCTTTTATCTAATTCTATCGAATCCTTGGCCATGTTTATAATTTTTGAGCCGTTTCCTTATTAAACCTATATCTTGAATTAAATAGATGGTCAGATAATTGGCCATTAAAAGTTTTAGGACACTTAAGACATTTTGGGCAAGAGTGTCTGCAATAATTTTCCATTTTATGAAATATTTGCATTTATATATAAGTATGTTTCAAGAACTTACCTATTGTATAAATTTTTTATATTCATTGTATATTTTTATTAATAGTTTTTCACATTTTTTCACAAATTTTACGGGAAAATCCTTTTCAAAACAGATATACCGACTTATTAAGGTTTAAAGAAGGGTAACTGCTACATTAAATATTTGAAATTTATTAATGATTAATAACAGCGTAATAGTGCTATTAAGCATTTGTGAATACTACTTTAGCGATTTTTTCTTATTAACCTCTTATTAAGCAGTTTAAAATTTTTGTGAATAAGACTGTAAATATTTATGCTGCTGATATTGGGTTCCACGGTAACCTGGCTCAGATTTTATTTCAGAATATAATTTTAAAACATTTGTAAAAAACACCAAGAAATTTGCAATTTTCTTTATCAATAAATACACATGTACATGTGTTAACACTTATGAATATATATACAAAAATATGTAGTATATGAGCTATTATTTACATTGACATCTATCGATGTCTACCTTGCTATAGAAGCCATAGTAATACATATTTAAAACTGACTATCAATTGTTGTTTCGGTGTTAATCATAGAACACTGAAGTTTAGTATTGCTTTTAACCTAAATATTAAAATACAAAGCAGCATAAATTACAACAATAACAATAAGTTAACTAAGCAACAAGTTTATACAGTGATGGTCGAAATATTTACGGCATATTTTCATATTTACTTAAAAAGTATTCTGAAGAACAAAGTAAGCAGTAGCGAAATGGCCATCAAGACTTGCTTACACCCTCAATAATCAATATCATTGATTTAAAAATTTAAAAAAAATTATACAGTATATTGATTATTGAGGGTCAAGTAAGCGGTAACGAAATGGCCATCGAGACGTGCTTTGACCCTCAATAATCAATATCGGTAATTAATTTAATCGGGATAATTTAAAAACAGCACAATGTTTTTTATGAAAACTACATTATTTAAAAAAATATTATCGTGTCTTAAATTTATTAATCAAATTTTCATCAGCATCTTTTAGCATAAAAAACAATAAAAAACGTGTATTGGCTTCTAAAATAAATTAAATAACTCTCATGTTGCATTACATTAAACAACGTGTTTTTCGTGTTGTTTTTGAAGTTTTTATACTTAAAGGAAATGTTTTTGGCTTTTCTAAAAATTTGAATAAATGTTTCCTGATGAGCTGGCTTTAGCAACCAGCGAAATACGTATAGATACCTGCTATTCCAAACCAACAAATAAATTGTTATGGGATATTAGCATAATATAATAAATAATATTATAAAAATTCCCAAAATAATTTTACAAATAAAATTTTATTAACAGATTTAGATAATAAATAAATAAAAAGTGCATATTTTCAAAAAATGTCATCACAAAGCTTTTTATATTTATTTATTCGTATATGACTGGAAAGCACAAGTTTGTTAAGGCCGTGTCAGATAAAACTTTGTCGCTTTGCGTGACGTTTCAAACTTTGAAAAAAAAGCGTAAAACGCAAGAGGTATGTCACAATAAAAACTTTAACAGCGCTTAATTACTGTTTGTTTACGTAAAAAGTGGATAGTAGTTCATTGCATCTGTAAGTTTTTCTTCCATAATTTTCTAAAGAAAAAATAATAAAGGAATAATATTTAATAAAAAAGAATATTTTAAAATACTTCTTTTACGTTCGATTTTGCCAAAAATAATATACAAATGTATAGCAGCTGATTGTCAAAGCGCGCTAAAAGATGGGTGTTGCCCAACTTTGCGCTTTGCTTTGCGTTAAAAGTGCTTTATGTGATATATTTCATATGAGTTCGTGCATTTTATCTTAGATGTCAAAGCGAATTTGCAACGCAAAGCAAATGTTTTATCTGACACGGCCTTTTAGGTAAATAAAGTTTTTTCTAAAAGGAATATAAAAGGAATATGGTTAACAGCGAAGTTCCACAGGGCTCTGTTATAGGGCCATTAATGTTTAATTTTTATATTAATAAAATTTTTTTGTATTTGATGGGTTTTCATATGCAATTTTCATTTCTGCCGATGAAATTCGGTTATTATTTTTTTTTCAGGCGAACCTTAATTTAGGGATTTTGTATAACGTGTTGTTAACTTGTGTTATTACAAATTGTCAGCTCGATGTCTGAGTGAAGGCAATGATGTTTGGTTTACCTAGGTGCTTACCAATGATTTTAATTCATATTCAAGGTGTTATTGATGATGAGTATATGTCTTGGAGTCACAATTGAGCATAAACTTAATTTTGGTAATTATTAGAGCTGTGTCGTTCGCGAACGAACGGATTAAATTGACCGAATCAATCAAGTGAACGGAGTGATCCGGTCATTTAAGTCCGGTCTTTTCGTTCAATAGTGTACGGGTTAAATTGAACGGATGACTTAATTGAACGAAATGACCCAGATATTTAACCCCCTCCTTTCGTTCAAACTGACCGATTGAACGAAATGAACGAACGAATAGGTCTTTGATAATTAACCGAAAAAGACAAACGACCGGGCACATGTCTAGTAATTATATAAATTGCTCCAAAATTAATTTTACTTTGAGACAATTGTATTGGCTTAACCTTTATTTGTTTTACTTATGTCGAATATTTCACACTGTAGTTCGTATTGTTTATCGTTGAAGGTTCGTACCTGTTATGTTGATTTTTTTATGCTCTTTTAATAGTTTTATGCACATACATATTGTTACATTTTTTAGATTGATCATTTTTTGTTTTCTAGCTTCTTTAGAAGTACAAAGATCCTATATCCACGTATAAGAGGTTCTCCTCTTGAATTATCGTTTCAGGTAGGGGTGGCTAGAATTTAAAGTGTATTGTCTCTTTTGCTCATTATGCTGACGTATTAAAAAAATTTTTAAAATGCTCGATTTTATAATATTTAAAATTTATTTAAACAACGTTAATGTTAAACATTTTACATTTTTATTATTTTCAATCTTATAAATTGTAATCTCTATTATATTTATTTAAAATTGTAACTTCACTTTTTTTTAATTAGTTATTTGCTAGAAACTTGTTTACACTAGCAAACGTGTTAAATTGTAATTTTAGCAATATCAATAATGTGATTAGATTTAAAACCATTAATATTTAGTTATGTGTGTAAAGTTAAGTTTTAAAATTTATAACCCTTGCCACATTCTGTTACGATAACAGAGGTATGTTAATTACTTAACATAACCAAATTTAATAAAAAAAAAAGGAATATAAGATTTCTGATCGATATTTAAAAATTAATTAAAATAGGAAAAAACAATTATTGGAGAAGACTTCTGTAGTGTGTCTTTATTAAACTTCAATAGTCAAATATATTAACATTAAGTTTTTTAAAAAATTATGGAATTTTTCCAAAAACATGAATTTGCAATCTGCTATTTTTTAAACTTAGAAGTTTTTAAAATGTTACCATTCGCCTATTTTTTTGGACAAGAGTGTTTTTTGAGAGTATCTAAAAGATTTTTGCAAATTTATTTGCACATTTACCCCATCTACAGTGATGTGCAATAAAATAGAGCCACCTGATCCCCAACACTTTTACCCCTTATAAATCCCTCATATAAAAAAGTAGGCATTAAAGACTTGTTCCACTAATTTAACTCATCTCTTACAAATGTAAATAAATGAACTCAAGCCAAAAATAATTTCGATTCATTCTAAATTTTATTAAAAAATTTTGGAGAAAATCCTGAAAAACGGTATTTTTTTACTGCTATCAAAACATTCTAAATTTTATAAAAAATGCAGCAAATGTCTTAAAATAATAATCCGATAATTAATTAGCGTACTACGCCAAAAATACTTAGTTAAGGTCGGCTAAAATAAACAAAAAAAGTTGTTGGCCAATTTTTTCCCAAACTAAGAGAGATAACCTTTAGATGAGGGCACATTTATGGTAGATATTTTTAAGGTCTAAATTAATTTAAAAATCTTAACATTTGAGTTAAAAATAAACCTTTTATAACATTTTGAAAAAACTATGCCGAAGTACACAACTTTTGAGGCCTACCCAGAAGCCCCCTTTACTATTGGGGTTGACCATTCGCAGATCTACTCAAGAACACCTCTCCTTTGCCTTTGTGAAATTTTATTAAATAAAATAAATCGTTTTCAAACTACTATGAGTAAAAATTTATCAATTATTATAATTGAATGCTAAATAATAACATTCTGTTTTTTTAATAAAAGCATTTTGTTGTTGACCCTGGAGTTAATGTCGACGTCGTTGACGGCGTCAAATGTCAAAAAAAAAGTTGAATCGTATGAAATTGTATGAGAGCAGTTAATCTCAACGCGTTAAACGCCGTAAAAGTTCAATCTGTTTCAACTTTTTCGGCGTTGAAACGCCGTCAACGACGTCGACATTAACTCCAGGGTGAAAACAAAAAATAAAAATAAATAAATTAAAATATTATAAAATAAAATTATTACCTCTCTGCAGTAAATAAATGTCCTAAAGTATGGTAAAGCGCATTATTTTAAAATGGAATTCTTATCATAAGAATTTCCTTTAACATTTATGAAGTATTCTTTTAAAAGAACTGATTTGTAGACGAGAAACAATTTTTTACATGTGAATATTGATCAAATCAAGGCTATATGCTTTGGTTTACAAAATAAGTCACTGTAAAATTTAAAATGCATAATATAGATGTTGAGATGGTTGATAAAAGTGCTGCTTCTATTTTGAACGAGAAATTCACTTTTAATAAACAAATTAACCCTGTAAAATTCATAGTATTTCTTGTTTTAAAGAGATTGTATAGTTTGAGCCTCATATTCCTACTATTAGACTTACGGTTGCTAAATCATTAGTTCTTTTTATTTTTAGCTATGGCATTGAAATTTATGCGTCAACTAGTCGTACAACTTTAAAGGAAGCCAACATAATAGTCAACAGAATTGTAAGGTAAACTTAAAGATTGCGGACACGAGTTCACGTTTCGTCTTACGTCGAACGTTTTTTTTTTTTTTTTTTTTGTCAAGTACGTTAATTTAAGTGTTTTATAATGTTGTTTTTTTGTAATTCAGATATTTGTACAACAGCTTTTCGCATTTAGTTCTTCGTCTATTTATGAGCATTATTTCGTTATTAGAATCGCACGAATCTGGAATATTCTCCTAAGCAATCTGAAGGTATTCTCTTTTGCTACACCTTAAGCGAAATTTATTTTCCGCGAGTTTTTTGCATCTCAGTAACTAGTTTACATATCGCACTTGATCAACAAGAGGGTATTAACTCAAAATTTTTAAAATTTCATGTTTTGCAAGAAATCCACTAAAAGCATCAGTATCTGTCTACTGTAAAAATTTTAACGCATTTTAATAACTCTTTCATATCTAAAACAACATTTGATACCGTTTTCATGATTATGTAGTGATTACCTTCTTATAAACCTAAAGGTATTATTTTGACTTAATACAAAAGATAAAGTAGAAATGAATCGTACATTTCGATAAAAAATAGGTATTTTTACTTAAGCCTTTTTTCAAAATGAAAATAATCAAATTGTTTTGTTTAAAGTTGTTTTTATTTTGAGTTAATACTATTTTGTTGATAAAATTTGTTTCACTTATGAACGAAAAATTTTAGAAAAATGGTATTAACTCAAAAATATATTTTCTTGCAATACATGAACAGCTTTAAAAGAAAAACAAACAAAATATATTTTCTATTGCTATTTGCTTACTATGATGTATTCGGATTTTAAGTTCTCTTAAAATGTAACCACAAACAGTTGTTCACCTCTACTGAAAATTTTAAAATTTTGAGTTAATACCCTCTTGTTGATCAACATATATGTATGTATGTACATATGTACATATTTTACAGGCTTGGTTAAATAAATAAATATAACTTTTTTATTTCATTGGTTACTAGCACTTTCTTCAATAAACTCAGCGATATATTTTGGTTTTAATAACGAAACAAACAATATATTTTAAACCATTTCATGTTTGCCAAGCACGCAAACAAGTTTTTATTTTTTATAACATTAAAAACTACAAATAGAAACATTTTTTCTTACATTACATACATATTTTTACTTAAAACAGGTTAACAAACCTAAAATAAGCAATGCTGATAAAGCTATATTCATAAAAAGTTCCTATTTTAGGTTTTAAATTTACAATAGTTTTAGTTTAATAAATCATTTTTAAAAATTTGTATTAAAAAACACACAATAAAAGTTTAATAGCTAATTTACACTTTAAGCCAGTGTTGCCAGCAAAAGACAGAAAAAAGTTACGTTTTTCGTTAAAAAAAAGTTACATTTTTTGATTAGAAGTAACATTTTGAAACTTTTCTTAAATAATATAAAGGAAAATAACAAGGCATCAAATTCATTTACTGAACAAAAAAATGAAAATAAACAAATAAAAAAACGTATACAAAAATTTTAGCCCGAGGATACTCATGAGTATTTAAATCAGGACTCTCACCATTCAATAAAATAAGTAGATTTTTTAAATAAATCCTTTCAACATTTTTCTTTGAAATATTAAGCTTCGATGGAATTTACTACTTTAATTATTTTAAAAATACTAACACATATCCAGAAATCATATTTAAAGTAGTAACTTTCTAAACAGAAACTAAAAATAGTTAATAAATAGTTATAACTTTTATTCAACAGCGCAACAGCGCAACAGCTACTTCCAGCTGATAAAAGAAGTACAACCATGTGTATTGGCACTTAGAGAAAATAAATAAAACAATAAAATTAATTAATAATCTTATGAAACTACTAAAAAATTAAATTTGTTCTTTAAAATATGCATACAAATTGTGAAAAATTTATTATTTAGTTATAAAAAATTTATTCCATAGAATTTTGGGCTTAAATCAAGTTAAGTGAAGTAACTCCGATAAAAAAACAGAGAATTAAAAAATAAGAAGAAAAATTAAGTAAAAAAGGGCACTCGACCATATTTTTCGAGTTATGAGCCTCTGTAATTTTCGTAAAAAAGTACAATTATGATATGATATTTATTAAAGGTTTATAAAAGGTTTAGTAGACTATTAAACTCTTTTGTTGACTTTTGTTTATTAGAGACTGTTATAGTCTCGAAAACCTTTAGTAAACAATTTTTAAAATTAAAAATTTTATTGATGAATTTACCCTTCTATTAACCAAAAATAAAATGAGTATTATTACTTAGATATTTTGTTTATAAAACAAGAGGTTGCCCTGGAGAAGAAAAAGTAGTAGCAAACAATATTTTCAAAGTTACGGATCTTTACAGTTTTTATAAATATATTGTAAGATCTGAAGCACTTTATATTAGTATGGGCCAATTTGGGTATCATACGAGAATTTATAAAAATTCCTATCAAGAGCGTTGCACATCACAAAAAGATTGTTAACCCGTTATGAACTAGTAAGCTTCTCAAAAAATAAATATAGAAAAGTCGCCATTAAATATTATTTTAGCAAGTACTCCGGAACAAATACATGTGCATATATGTATATAACAAAATGATTTTATTACAAAAAAAGCAAATAATACTAAAAGTTCAATAACATTTAATCGGTTTCTAATAGGCTAAAATTTTTTCAACATATTTTAGTAAGGATTCTGGTAGTTTATTTAAAAAGTGCTTCTATGATACCCATATTGGCCTATTCCGCCAAAGAATACTTCAAATGTTGCATTATTTTTATATAAAAACATTAAGGATCCCTAACTCTGAAAATATAAGGTTTCGCAAGATTTATCATATTAAACTTTTTCCTTTAAGATACTTTTTCTGGATCCCGGACAATTTTTTATTTCAAATTACGCAACCAGGCTCAAATAGATTCATTCTATGAAATAAAAATTAATTTAAACGAATTTATTTCAATAGTGAAGTATATAAAACGTAAACAGCTCATTATAGAACTCTTTATTTGAATACTTTGCGTAAAATAAATATGAAGAGAAAACAATATTCGGATTTCGGGTTAATTTAAAATTGGTTTTAAGGCCATGATTCTCTATCTATCTATCTATTTTTTTTTTTTAATAAAATCAATCAAAAAAGTCTGTCACACACATACACTTTTAATAATCCACACTATAATAATTTTTGAGCAAACATGCAATTTTTGACAGATCGTACGATTGAGTATGATAATGAATATTAATAATAATAGGAGTTGAATGGTATAAACATTAGATTGCTTAAAGTGTAGATTAGCTATTGGACTATTATTGTTATTTAGATACAAATTTAAAAAATGGATTATTCAAGGCAAAGTGTTTTACAACTATTGTAAACTTTAATCCTAATATAGGAACTTTTTATAAATCCAGCTTTTAGTCTTATATAAAATATCTTAGAGCAGCTTAATGTAATAATGAAACATTCTTACGGCAGAATAAGAAGTAATGACAATTTCCTTTTCTCTTTTTAAACTTTAACAGCTTTAAAATGCGCATTTAAGATTAAGCTATTATCAACAAAATAATGACGCTTTTTTAAAAGTCATGCCAATTTGAAATACAAAGAACGTGTAGGAAAATGATCGATTAAAACTGGCGTTTACAATTATAAATGGCAAAAGTAATGTCTGTAAATCACAGAACTGATACATTTTAGCACAATTGAACTATGAGGCGAAAATCTTAGAAAACATTTTAAATAAAATTTAGCGTTTTGTTATAAAAAACGTTTTTCAGGATATGGACATATATTTTCCCATATTTTTTAACCATTTCTTATACATCTACTTGTTTCCCTACACTTATCATAAAATTTAAATATTTGTTTTAATTTCAGTTGTTTTAATTGCCACAACGTTTCCTATTAGTATTCCCTGAAAATTTTGTTTCATTTTATTAACCAATTGCTAAAATGTGTAAGGAATGAATCATTTTCTTATTTGAAATATTTCGCTATTTTGTTGTTTTTTTTTTTGCATGATTATAATATTACCGACAGAATAGCGAGATTAATTGTTTCTTTTGTTGCTGATATAATATTGTTCTTCTGACTAATTTTTTATAGAAATTAAAAAAATTACATTGTTTAATTTTTTATATCAAATAACATTTGAACAGCTAAATTTTATTGAGCTTGTGTATAATATTAACACTTTATTTTAAAAGTAGGGTAAGTCCAAATTTTGTTATTTCGAGGCTTAAAAATACTTGCAGCTATTCTAACTCAATTTTTTTTTGCTTTGTGGTAATAAGTTGCGGATTGTATTTAATATAGTTTAATTAAAAACATCATATGTAATTTGTCTGTATTCTGTTAAAATAAATGACGTTTTTTTCGGAAACTACTTGATCTTTGGATAAAATCGATCATTCATACCACAGGTTTCTTCCTTTTAGTAACCGCATTCTCCAAAAAATGGATTGTATTATTGGCGTTTAATTTTATCTTCTTAATATTTATTATGTTTTTGAGAATTATCTTCCCAATTAACGTTTTTTTTGGAAACTCTTTTCTTATCGTCGTCTCACTGCAGCAGGATTAAAAGGATTTTGAGGTAATAATAATTTTATATGGCTATCGCCTTTTGCAGAAGTCTTTCAAGGTACCGTAAAAAACAATGGGATCCCTTATGTAGAAAAATGAAAGAAAAAATAAAAATAGTTACTGAATGTTTGCTGTGTTTTTTATATAAAACATTTTTGAGTTTTTATTGTCTTTTGTCTTATTGATGCAATGGAGTTCTCATTTAATCAATTTGGCTTTTGATATAAAACTTTCTAGTTTTCTATACAAAATTTGGGTAAAATCCACTGATGAATTATTTGAGCAGTAGTGAAATGGCCATATGAATATGCTTTCCCCGCAGTAATACATTTAATTTTTAGTTTAGTTTAAATTAATAAATATTTCATGAGAATATCATGAAATATTTATATTTTAAGGAATCAAGCACGAATAAAGTAAATTAAGTATTAAAACTTTTTCCACTTTTTGTGGATGTGGAAATTTAAATTAACGCTAACAGCAATGAAGTGCTTAGAATAAATAATGAGCGAATAGGAAAAGTTAATGAAATAAAATATCTAGGCTTCGTTATTGATTAAGATTTGAACTTTAACAATCACATAGACTATATCTGTAAAAAAATCGGCAAAAAGTTTTTTCAAACGAATAAGAAAACAAATATCTACTATAACTGCAATTAATATTAATAATACAACAATAAAACCTCAATTTGAAAAGTTGCAAAACAAAGCAATGTGAAGAATATTGAAATTTAACAGATACATCTCAATAAACTTGATGCTGAAAACTCTTAAATGGCTTAACGTAAAACAAAGGCTTCAGCTAAATAATATATTAAATAAATATCCTACGTAAGAGAGGAGAGAAATACTGAACTTTTCAGGATCGAAAGGCAATACACAAGTGCTATGCAACGATCACTGCTTTATAAGGGTCTTCAGCTTTACAACACTATGTCTAATCACATTAAAACTGTAACTAATATGCATAAATCAATTCAGAAGACTTATTGTTAATTTTTTAAAACTAAATGTGTAAAACATTATTAAATAGATATCAGTTATTTAAAGTATTTTAAATGCTAATAAATAAACAAATAATAATGATAACAATTTCTGTTCTAAGTTATATTGTAATCAAATATGGCCTCATGGGCTTAATTATAACACATTAACGAAAAAACTCCCTACGTTCAAATTTAGGGGTGTAGGTGTTTAGACTTGTTTCTTAGACTGTACACAAATATAAAGAATAAGTCTAATTCTGGTGAACAACTAGAAAAATTATCAAAATAGGTACTCTTGAAAGAAAAATTAAAGAAACTACTGAGACACTAGGAGTTAACTTCGAAACTAAGAGTTGGCCCCAAATTTTTCACTTTACATTTTTTGCTTAATATTGCATTTTACACTCCGCAGGCAACTTTCTTATTTTTGAATTGTGCTACAAAACTAGATTTGTTCCAAAATTACTTAAGTAAACATTCTGATGATAAATGTTAAAAAGATAAATAAACTGTAAATACCTTCTAAAATAGACGGTTTATCAGGAGTTGACGTACCACCAACGCCTCCCCCTCCCTTATTAAAATGATCCATGCGTTTGGTAGAGGAGCGAGTTCTTTTCCACTTCTCCAGTTTTAAAACAAAAACTTTTTTATTTCTTTTTTTAATATTATTTTTAAGGCGTTAACTTAATTTCACAACTATTTCTATAAAATTTTACTCTTTTCTTTGTTAATGAATGGCTTCCAATAGATGTATGTAGGTATACCACGTAATAATATTTTCTTATCTCTTTAGCTTAATTTTACGAAGAAAGTTTACATGGTTGTTGTTTTAAGCCTGGCTTAAAACTGATTCTTTAGATTTTCTTTTAATTTTCACTTTTTGCTTTAAATATTCTTTTACTTAATATATACATTCACTGTACAAAGTTCTCAATCAACTGGTTTTATATTTTAATATTAAAAATTTTACAATAGACACTAAAATAACAATTACTAACAACGACAAAAGAGAAACAGTTATTTGTTTGCAATTTTGGGTATTTATTCTAATTTTAATATCAATTATTATATAAATTATTTTACTATTTGCTTATATTTTATTATTAATTTACAGCAGCAAAATAATTTTTCAACTCTTGTCAATACACTATACAATTTGCAAACAACACAAACAAATCTCCACTAAGAGAAATAAGTACGTATATGACAGCAGTGTTGTCACATTTTGAAACGTAAAACAAACAAATTAAAAAAATATATATTATAAAACTGACATAGTTGTATACAACTGATTAATGCGACGAATTAGTTAAAGTATGGTGAGTTTTTATAATATCTGAAAATGTTTATTTATACTAGTCATTACTCAACCGCAACGTATGTATTTAAAACTCAGAAAATGTTCTAGTCTCATATAAATTATCAAATTTTTTTTAACATGTTAGTTCTTTCAATGAAAACGGTAAAAGTCAAATACTGCTTTAAGGTTTAATTAGACGTGCCGTACCCATGACCATATTTACTGCCAACTCACCAATGTAATGCAGTGAATGTAAAAAATAAGGACAAAATAAAAAAACAGACAGTGAATACCCAAGTTTAATAATCAACTGTATATGGGTATAGTAATAAAATTTATATAGTAGATAAGGTAACGGTAAGGTATTTAAAAAAACAATTTCTATAGTATTTTAAATTCTACCACAAAAAACTGTCCCTCAGATAAACTTTACAAGTTAAAAACGACACAAATCTATTAAAGAAATATAAAAATATGTAAACATATATATTTTTCATACAAATTTGTTCTAAAATATATTTCAAATCCGTTTTGATTTTCTATGAATACGGCAGATATTAGTATTTATTAACAACTAGCTTACTGTACCATTCGTTGTCTGGGTCGAATTTTAGGGCTCTCTAGGCACTGTAAAAATATTATAGCCGTATAGAGTAATTTCGGAGATAAAATTTAAAAATCTCAAAATAGGCTTCACGTATCAGATCTAAGCTATTAATTCTGCAGCCAAACAAACGCAAATACAATATTCGATTGGATTTGCACGTTCAAAAACAGTCACACAGTCATTTTTATCAAGTTATTCGTTATATTTTTGTTCGGTCATTGAAGCTGTGTTTTTTTCATCAAAAGTTTTTCACCCTGGTATTTGTGTTGTTCGGTTCTTTTACTCATTTTGCAAACAATTTTGTTCTGCAACCACGCATATCAACATGACCTATTATAAACTATTAAGTTATTCACACAATTTACTGTCATGTACGTAAACAATATTTCAAGACAGGATTTTACTTCAGTTATCGGGTATTGTATAAACGCAGGTCGTAATGTATATCACAGATAATTATTAAAGTCTTTGGTTACAAGGTACTGAATGTTTTATTATTTGATACAATAATGTCATTATAACATGAGTGTGATTTTTCCTTCTAAAGGCATCACAGTTATATAGAAAAACAATTATCAAACGAATATTCAGAAGTGACATCCTGAAATTTGAAGGCACCTTAAATTTTGAACTCAATTCGAATAAAACGATTACTGTAATTGATCCTGGTCCGCTATTGAAAATATAATATATTTTACCATGAGGAGAAATATCTACACGCGTTTCAAATTTTATTAAAATCGACTAACTCCTTTAACTATTTAGCATTAACAAAAAATGTATATATATAACATGTATATTAAAAAGAAAAAAAAATATTTTAACAAAGTATGAAATAAGGCGCGGGTTGCAAGACCATATGGATGAATTTAAGAAGTAAACTTAAATGGTAATCATTAACAAACATATATATTAACTGGCGTATTTATAGAAAATCAAAATCACAGATAACTAACTGTGATCAAAATAGATTTGATATATTTTAGGACAAATTTGTATGAAAAATTTGTCATAAAACATATTTCAAAGTTATTTTATTTTCTATGAATACGGCAGCAAAAAAATTAAGTTCCTACATTAAAATAGGAATTTACCAATATTTTAGAATGTCGGATTGACATCATTAAAAATTATTCTTCTCATCAACTTAATAACTTAAAAGCGGCATAAATCTATATAAAAGAAATTGAATATGCATATGTAAACATATATATTAGGAAAATTTATTTGTTACATTCAAATGGGAGTCTGATAGTATTTTACAATGTTTTAACGAATCTGACATCATTTAAAAAATATTCTTATGAAATATTTTACTGCAAAATGAATTAAATGAATTGTGACACAATTTTTGGTTCTTCTGCACATTTAGCATGTAGTCTGACAACCTCGAAAAATCATAGCTGCCAACATTGCAGTGGCTATGTAAATTATTAACAGCTGATGCCGTAGAAAACTCTGCGTTAGAAGTAGAAGAAGCATATTTTTCTAAAGAAAGAAGTAGGATTAAAAAATAAAACTAAAGAAGCTTATAACAAATTCGGTAAACAAATTGAGTTAAGCGGTCTTTCCGGCATTTGTTTCTAAATAAAATAAAATGGCGTCTGTGGAAATGGGTTAGTAATGTTTGTGCCTTTAATATATGTATTTTACCTTGAACTAGAGGTTAGGTATCGTAATTTATCCAAAATATGTACTTTGCAATTACAGGCCAAGTTGATGAAACGAAATCGCACGTAGATACCATCACTAAAAGTGATCAACCCGATTACTCTTCTGCAGAGAAAGTACGGAATTCTAGAAGTCGAAGTAAATCTGTTTCGCCTGAGGTTGAGACCAAAATATCTAAAGAAACAAGATTTAGTAAATCACGCTCTCCAAGCCCCGAGACAAATATTTTAAAAAATAAAGATAGATCTAGTAAATCAAGGACTAGGTCTCGTTCCGCAAGTTTAAATGAAGATCTAACACCATCCAATGCAACGGAAGTAATAGATAAAAATAATGGCGGTATAATTTTAAAGTCACGAAGTTGTAGTGAAAGTCCTCAGAAAAATGGAAATTTTTTTAAAAGTCGTAGCCATAGTCGAGAACGAGATCGTAGCAATTCGAGATCTAAAAGTCGTAGCGTGTCGCGAGGTTCCATAGGTGGTGGCTCACATGGCAGCCGTTCTCGGTCTTCGCGTTCTAGAAGTCGATCGAAAATAAATCAACCAGACATTAGATCGCGTAGTCGTTCTAATTCAGTATCGGAAAAGTTTAAAACGGACCCAAGATTATCTAGGTCAGGTTCTCAGGAATCAAGAGGTGGTTCTCCAAGATCACGCACAGGTTCTCCTATGTCTAAATCAGGCTCGAGGCGTTCGCGCTCAGGTTCGAGGAGATCACATTCTGGTTCAAGACGTTCACGCTCAGGTTCGATGAGATCACGTTCTGGTTCAAGACGCTCCCGTTCAGGTTCAATGCGATCCCGTTCAGGTTCAAGGCGATCTCGTTCTGGTTCTAGACGCTCCCATTCGGGTTCAAGACGATCCCTTTCGGGTTCAAGACGTTCCCATTCGGGCTCAAGATCACGCAGTCGCTCTAAATCTGGTTCCCGGTCACGCAGCGGCTCAAGGCGATCGCAAAGTGGTTCCAGAAGCTCACGAAGTGGTTCTAGACGATCAGGATCTAGGCTTAGTCGCAGAGGCAGCAGCTCTCGATCACGCTCACGCAGTGGCTCCCGTCGTCGGTCAAGATCTGGTAGCAGACGATCCCGCACGGGGTCTGCTGCATCAGGTTCTAGATCACGCTCACGAAGTGGGTCAGTATCATCAAGATCTAGGTCTCGAAATAAATCTGTTAGCAGATCTCAGTCTCGCTCTATATCGAGGTCTCGGTCAAGGTCAAAATCAAGATCGCGTAGTGTTTCTATATCTCCCACATCGAAAGCTAAAAAAGCACATAAACGCAACGTTTTAAGTGACTCTGAGGGTACGTATTCTTTTTTATTTTGACAAAAAAAAAAACCCACAAAAAATAATTTAATACAGGAGAAGGCGATCCCTCTTTGGCTCAAAAGAAACGACCAAAAATTACAGATACTGACAACGAGGACGACGATGATGATAAAACTGATAAAGAAGTCGATGGAGGTACTCAGGCCGATAGTCAAAAAGTGGTGGATAGCTCAGATGATGAGAACATACCGATAGACCATGACAGAGGGTAAATACCAACTCAATAGTTATGCATTATTCTACCTATATAATCTAATTTTATGTATGGTTTCAGGAATGATAATTTCATGTCTGATTTTGATGCCATGTTATTACGCAAAAAAGAAGAAAAACGATTTAAGCGTCGCAAACGTGACATTGATTTAATAAATGACAATGATGATCTTATCGATCAGCTTATAATGAATATGAAAAGTGCTTCGGATGAAGATCGTCAATTAAATTTAGAGGGTAAACCAGCCACAAAAAAGATAGCAATTTTAAAGCAATGCATGTCACAATTGATTAAGAAAGATTTGCAGTTGGCCTTCTTGGAACACAACATCCTAAATGTGCTTACTGATTGGTTGGCACCACTACCTAACAAAAGTTTGCCGTGCCTACAAATAAGAGAAAGTATAATAAAATTATTGGCTGATGTAGGTATAAAGTTTAAAAATAAAAAACAAATATTAATTTAGGAGGCGCGGTTAATTTTCATTACAGTTTCCACCCATTGACAAAAGTTATCTTAAACAGTCGGGTATTGGAAAAGCTGTCATGTACTTGTATAAACATCCAAAAGAAACAAAGCAAAATCGTGACAGAGCTGGTCGTTTAATATCGGAATGGGCCCGTCCCATTTTCAACCTAAGTTGTGATTTCAAGGCCATGTCTAAAGAAGAACGACAAGAAAGGGACATGCGCCAAATTCAAAATACTCGTAAGAAAACACCTGAACCAGAACCATCAACATCTAAGAAACGTAAAGGCCTCCATTCTGCCCTCACAACAAGCGAGGAAAAGCCTTTAGGTCCAGGAGATCCTGGTTGGGTAGCCCGCGCTCGTGTACCATTGCCATCAAATAAAGATTATTTGGTTCGACCCAAGTCAACGGTGGAAGGTACGGTGTCAGAAACACAAAAACGAAAACCAAATCGTTTTGAAAAGCATATGAAAAAGTTCCTGGATCAGAAAAGACTAAAGGGTGGATCACGCAGAGCTGTAGAGATTTCAATAGAGGGCCGCAAAATGGCTTTGTAAATAGTTTGAAAAATAAAAAACAAATTATTAATGTCCCAATTTAGAATTGTAATAATTTTTCATGTGTAATAATTTTTAATTTTTTTAACTTTATTTTAAACTAAGTTTTTAAAAGAGAACTCGTTTTTTCTTTTAACTATAAAATTAGTAAATACATTTAGTCGTATATGCTATTGTCTCATTATACTTCTCAAACTTTTATCTTTATATATAAAAGCTCTTATATATAATCAATAAATAAGTAAATGAGCATAAAGGTGTGATTCACCACAAAAAGCGGAATAAGGGTATATCTAGTTTGTCATTCCGTGTTTAATTTCTACATTATCCATTTCCGACCCAATAAAGTATATCAGGCATGTTCTGAATTCCACACGAATTTTTCACTTCAAATTTTTCAAAGCATTGTTTTTGTAAAAAATAATTTTATAGCAACAATGCTTTGAAAAATTTGAAGTGCAAAAGGGCCCGTTCGTAAATGCATCAGTGCTCTGCATAATATGATTATTCTGCACTGCCACTGCTAATCAGCTGTTGCGTATGCTTTGTTTTGCTCATTTTAGTGTTTGCATTTACGAACGAAGAAATACTGTGAAAATAGAAAAATTAATAATAAACTCGATTTGTCAACTAGATGATATAAAAATGATAAAAATTTTTGTAACATACTAAAAAAAAGAAGGTTAAAGAATAAAAAACTAAATTTAATTCTATAAAAATTATTTAACAGAAAAAGACGTTCATTGCATCAGCCATTTTTATGATTAGTTTATTGCTTTTATTTGCGCATAATATACTTCAGTGATGCATTTACGAACAGACGACATTTGCATTGCTGCCACTTTTTGCATTTACGAACGTACTGCGCATCATATGCAGTGCAGTGATGCATTTACGAACAGGCCCAAATTCGTGTGGAATTCAGAACATGCCTGTATGTGTGTGAAGATAAATACGTATTTAAGTTGTGGAGACAAAAACCAGTTTTTTAACATTGCTGTTTTTACAGTTAACAGTGTACTGTTAGCCACTTAACAGTCGTTCTGTTTATGGATTCCTTTTCTCTGAAGGACAATTTAAGTAAAAAAACACAAGTTCTTATAAATATAATTTATAGAAATGTTGCTTCAAGGGATATATTATGAAACTATAATAGTTTGCTATCAGAAAAATGTTTAGAAAAGTATTAAAATGGGTTATAATTAAACACTCATTTTGCATCATTTCTTGAGAAGAAGAAATTACCATTTTGGACAAATATAGAATGGTCGGAAGGGTCCATAATAAGGCACTATTAGTCCAATATCTGAAATAATTTTAGGATTTGAGAAAATTTGGTTTTGAAAAAATGCTTTTTCAGCGAAAATTCTTGAGAAGATAAATTACCATTTTGGTCAAATATGGAATGGCACATATACTACACCCTATACACATGGTGGTATGAAGGGTCTATACTAAGGCGCTATTAGTCCAATGTCTGAAATAATTTTGTGATTTGAGAAAATTAGCTTTTAAAAAAATTCTTTTTCATTTTTTTTTTAAATCTGGGGGGTTACTCTCTATTGCGATGGGAAAGAAAAATGTCACGTAATCAAACAATTGGTACCCTCTATTGCGTTTAAGTATTTTCTTTCGCATCTAATTTTATTCTCTTTCGCAAATATGGTATCACTGCACTCAGTAATACGAAAGCTTATGTCAAAATCGTTCGTTATACGCAAATATCTTGCGCTAACAAATTATCAAACGCAACGGTAAAGAATCATGTAAGTAAGCATAAATAAAATTTTATATTTATATCTAAATTTTAATTTTTTTTAGGGAAATGCCAAAAAGGTTACAGACTCGGCAACGGCAGTTCGAAATTTGATTTTATAATGCAGCACAGCGGTTTGGCGAAGGGACAATTGCAGTGCGGGAATGCCAAACAACGCATCAAAAAACTGACGGACGGCCTTAAATATAATGGACTTCCTATAAGAGATGAAGAGGGTAGGAAACAAGTAATGTATTTTGATAAATATGAAACTTATGCAGTATAAATATTTATTTATGCGGTAGAACAAGGTAAGCATTTCTAGTAAGGGTGGTTGGATTTACAATATTGCATTGCACGATGAAGGAGTAGATAATCAAATGCTTTGGCGCAAGTATAAATGCTACCCAACATGTTACAGCAAACAAAAAGCCTGCAGAAGATGTTTTGCTATATTTGCAAAATGGTAATTACATTTTAAATCTTATGTTTATTTTCCGTCTCCATCCATAATGCCACTGAATCCATCACTATTTTTTATTTGTTAATAAAAAAAACACACAAAATTATAACATTTTCTTCGTCAAAGATCTTTTTGTAATCTACATTAAATGTTTGTAATTAATAATATTTTGCATTGGACGCGAGCCTTATGTATTATTTAATAAAATAAATGTTTTTGTTTACAAATTTTGACATTTCATTTTGTCATTCTTCTCTATTGTTTATTTTGTTTTGCCAGAGTTGCTTCTTTTTTAAATTATTTTGCGAAGGCGTTTGAGTAAACATTACGGAGTATCAAATTGTACTCTTATCGCATCGAACTTGCTTTCACATCGCAATAAAGAGTAACCCCCCTGAAATGTTCAAATTTCTTAAAATATCAGTATGAGTATCATTTTAAAGCTTTTAAAGAAATTTTTAAGGAAATACTAAAATTTTTTATAAATGCTTAACCCATTAAGAACCGATGTCATTTTTATTTAGAATTATATATATGCAGTACCAAAATATCTTTTATTCTCTGTCATCCCAATTTTTGCTTTTTTGATTGGAGTAACTTCACTAAATCAGATTTACATAGATGGCATAGCCGAATATATCACACCCATATTAACCCATATATATTTATCTGCAGTATGTGGAAAGCCTGCAAGGCAAATAATACATGTATTTATAGTATAATCCATATCAACTTTCAAGATAAAATTTAAATAGCATAAATGAATGAAAACTGACTTCTTTTCGGCTTTTGGTTCATTTTTAACCGACTTCAAAAAAGAAGGAGGTTATACAATTCGGCTGAATGTTGCTTTTTTATATTTGTGCCTCCAGAACTCAGTCATTTCTGATACGATTTTGAAAATATTTGGTAATATGATAGATTATGCTTACATATTGGTCCCGTTTTAAAAACAGGTCATAATCTCAAAAATTAAAAGGTGTCCCCATACAACATACATAATTTTTACGTGTATTATGAATTGTAAAGGGCACTTCTGTAAAATTTAAAATGACGGTGTATTACTATAGCTCCCAATAACAAAAAGTTATACAAAAATAAATCTAAAAATTAAAGGGTGCCCCCATAATTGATGTTAATTTACTTATATGGGTCTATCTTTTGAACCGTTATAGACAAACGCTTGTAAATTGGACAGAATGTCGATTGCTATGGCCGTTATAGTAACAAGTATTAATATTACAAATTATAAATTAAAGGGTGCACCAATAGTTCATTAAATTTGGTATTTGAAGACGATTGAAATTTACAAAAACAAGTATAAAATTGGATTTGGAAATAAGCGGGTGTCCCAATAGTTGATATAATATGGTGTATGTGGCTGGACTTTTGAACCGTTATAGACAGACAGCTAAAATTTACAAGGGGCATGTTTTGCTTAGTCCGCTATAACAAGAAGCTAATAATTTGCATTTAGAAAGTAAAGGGTGTTCCCAAAATTAATGTAATTTGTTCTATATGGCCGTTTTTTTTTGAACCGTTGTATACAAACACTTTAATTTTAGACTAAATGTCCACTACTTTATTTGGTATAATAAGAAGTATAAAAATGTTATATTATAAATTAAATAGTTGATATAATGTGATGTATTTGTGCGAACTGTTGAACCGTTATTGACAGACGGTTGAAATTTGCACAGAACCTGATTGCTAAATCTACTACAACAGCAAGTATATAATTTAAATTTGGAAATTAAAGACTGACCCTATTGTTAGGTTAGGTTGCACAGGCCGTCGGCGTAAAAGACCGACCTACTTGGGTCCCAAAGGTCCCGTTGTGTTACCTAGAAACAGGATATGCAGGGGATCAGATTCAGGCCACTACGGCACCATCAAAGATCCCAATCCAAACCACCCGAAGACCAGATAAACAAGTTTATCCTAGCAACGTCGCAGACAGATAAGTCTGCAAGACCATGCAGTCTCGGATTGCCGAAGATGGCCGCTCTATTCTCAGAAAGAGCTGGGCTGTGGCAGAGCAGATGCTCTACCATTTCTTCCTCAACTTGACAACTTCTACAGTAGTAATGATGAGGAAGATGTAATCTCCTAGCATGGGTACCAATGACACAGTGCCCCGTCAGCATCACCACCAGTGTGCCCAGCTACCCCCGAGGAAACCTCAGTAGATTTGCGGTTCTCCCACTATCGTACTGAGGCCACAGTGTCCTAGAGACCCTGCAGGTAACCTCCCTCCTCATACCATCTAGACTGTGCAGCTCTGAGGAGTTCCTGCTAAAGTAAAGCTCTACAGCAACTTAATGGGATTCCCACCAGTGGATCTGTATCCCGGTCTCCCAACCGGGTTCCCAATCTGGCGTGTTCGTCCGCGATTATATTTCCGATATGCCCGAGTGAGCCGGTACCCAAAACAGTTCCAGGTTGGAATGTCTCGCCATCTCGTTAAGAGATGTCCGGCATTCACGAACCAATCTGGATGTCGTATAGACACCCGATAAGGAGTTAATCGCGGCCTTGCTGTCAGTACAGATCCGGATATCCTCTCCGTATATCCTTTGGTACCTCATCCAGCAAGCCGCCCTTCTGATGGAGAAATCTCAGCCTGTACCACGCTACATTGATCCCGTAGCCTAAACTTCATCCTGATCCGAAATCTAGGAATGAAGACGCACCCCCCTCTATTGCTCCATATATTTATTTTTTTTTTTTTTTGATTGGAGTTACTTTATTGTTCCAAATGACATGAATAATTAAGAGGTACACCTGGTGTTTTGCCTGCTGCTTCGAAGGACATTGACCGATTGATACATTGATTTTTTCTAACACGGACGGACATCGCTCAATCGACTTCGCCATGCATAAGAAGTCCGAATATAAATACTTTATGGGGTCAGAAATTGATATTGTAGAAATTACACACGGAATGACAAATTTATATATACCCTTTTCCCAGTTTTTGTGGTGAAGGGTATAAAAACTGTAAATGGTGTTTATATTAAGCGTAAAACAGCTCTCATATTTAGCGCCATGTTTTTTTTTCTTTCGATTTTTTTACAATACAGAAAAAAATCGCTCACACTTAGATGTTTTAAACCATATTATTAATACTTAAGTCTGGTATGAAGCGTGAATTCCGCTAAAAGTATAAATATTGATTTAACCCTTATCGGTCGTAAGTCACCTCTGACGTGACAACAGTACTTTTCTGCAACGGTCGTATGGCACGTGTGAAGTGACAAGGCGAATTATGTCGAAACATACTGTCTACCAAGGCGAATCAATTACCAGGTGGCAGCGTAGGCGAATTCATTCATTTTCGCCGTGTACACTACTGTCAAACTCCATATATAAAAAATCTGTTTACCATTTTTTTTATATGAAGTTTGACATTCGTTTCACCAGCAAAAAATAATAATTTTGTTGTCTGTTTTTTGGCCAATTAAATTCAATGTTTTTCTGTTTCAATTTTAAGCTTGTTGGGCCTAACGTTCTCCATGTCAATAAAAATGCACTTTTTATTACATATTTTTTCCCGACGTTTCGTGAATTTTTGTTCACTTCTTCAGGGGGTTGTCTATTTTTTTAAAACATTTATTTAAAAAACATCAGTATATTACAAATATTATTACCTATACATACGGTAAAAACTTACATTTTACTTATATTGTAGACATGATTTTAGAGAATAATTTTTCCTAGTTTTTTAAACTTGAACGAAAATTTTTTTGGTTTTTATTTGTTTCTAATGACAACACTGTATATCGCGCTTAAATTGTCTGTATCTTCCTTTTTGTTCATAGTTCTGTTTATTTTTTCTTGTATTCGTAAACTTTCTGTTGTGTATCGTTTTCTTTCATTGCTTTCCTTGTTTAATATTTTTATGTTGTCAAAATCTGGTACATGTTTTGTTTGTGTTATGTGCTTTGATAATGCAGTACTTTCTTTGTTTTTATTTATGTCTGCTTTATGTTCATACATTCTCGTTTCCAAACTTCTTTTAGTTGTACCAATGTAAACAAGATTACAGCTGTTATTATTACTACCTTTGCATGGGATTTCGTATACTACATTATTTTGTTGTAATTTGTCGATTGGGGTTTTTGTATTTGTAAAAATCGTACTTAATGTTCTATTTGGTTTATATGCCAGGTTAATGGTACTTTTGTTTATTATGTTTTTTATATTATTATTGTCGGTCAGGCCAGGTACATATTTAATGCTGTAAAATTGTTCTTCTTTCTTGTTGTGATTGTCATTGTTGATATTTTGTTTATGTTTATAGGTTTTTAGTAATGAATTAATTAAGAATATGGGAAAACTGTTGTCTTTTAATATTCTTATAATTTTTTTAATATTTGTATTATGGAATTGTGGGTCACTTATTTCAAGCACTCTACTTATAAAATTTTTTGCTGTATTTATTATTTGTGATTTTGGTTGTGTAGTGTTATAGTTTATGATTCGGCCTGATGATATATCTTTTGTATACCAATCAATAATTATTCTATTGTTTTTTCTATGTAATATTGTGTCAAGATATGCAATTTTGTTTTCTTTTTCCGTTTCAATTGTAAACTTAATTTTCGGATGATATCCATTTAGTGTGTTTAGAATCTCATCTTTGTCGTTAATGTTAATTACAGCTAAAAAGTCATCTACGTATTTTATAACGTATTTTATTTTGATATTTTTGTTATTTAGTTCAGCCAATGCTTCGTCCAATAAGTTGTCTAGTACAATGTTAGCAATAGTGGGTGAGAGAGGGTTTCCCATAGGCATACCGAATATTTGATTATAAATATTGTTGTTGTACATAAAATAATTGTTGTCATATAGGCAGAATTTAAGAATGTCCAGAAACTTTGAACGCGGTATGGTGGTATTGTTTCTTATAATGCTCCATTTTTCCATTATATTTTTGATAGCTGTGTGAATTGGAATATTTGTAAATAATGAGACAACATCAAATGAAACTAAGGTATCGCTCGAAACCAGGGTTAAATTTTTTAGTTGATTTTTTAGTTCTATTGAGTTTTTTATATTATATTTTTCCGATACTATGCTCTTTAGTATTCGTCCTATGTGTTTGCTGAGTTGGTAACAGGGGACTTTAACCGATGATACTATAGGTCTTAAGGGAACATTGTCTTTATGTATCTTTGGTAGTCCATAAATTCTCGGCGCATTTGCAGCAGAGCAGGTAAGCATACGTTTTTGCCTGTAGTCTATATGTTCATTTTTGTACAAATCTGTTACAATATTGTTATTTATTTTAATTAACTTAGTGGTGGGGTCTGTTCTATTTATCCTATAAGTGCTTTTATCGTCAAGTAGTTTTTCCATTTTGTTGTCATATTCATTTTTATACATTGCGACTGTTTTATTGCCTTTGTCTGAATGTGTCACAATTATGTTCTTATGTTTTTTCAAAAATTTTTCAGTTCTCTCAAAAACCGTGAGAATAAATTTCTCCTTGGCAGTATTCTTTAAGTTTCTCTTAAATAGAGAGATTTTGTTTGCAAGCTTTGTCCTCGCCACCACTTTTTCATTGTCATCATTATCGTCACCTAATTTTTGAATGCATTGTTCTGCGTCGGCTATTATCTCCAGAGGTGAAAAACTACGTCGATTTATAGGCAATGCAAACTTTTTTCCCAAAGACAATAACCATCTGCTTTCCCACGATATCTCTATGTCTGTTCTGTTCTCAAACCAGCTTTCGTTAAAATAAAACCCAAATTTTTAAAGAGATTTTCCTTAAGAAAATTTAATTTTTTAACTTGCTTTTCTTTTATTTTTGATGTTAAGTATTTTGCCCTTTCAGTTTGAGTTTTTGTGAATGCTTCAAAGTCAGCCGTTGTCACAAAATTTTGTATACCTAGTCTCAAATGATAAAGTTTCCTCTTGATTGATTTTATATCAACATTTGTTTGCGATATTTCTAAATTGACATGGAGAACGTTAGGCCCAACAAGCTTAAAATTGAAACAGAAAAACAAAAAATAATAAATTTTCTAACGCTGCCACCTGATAATTGATTCGCCTTGCTGTCTACAAGTATATAAATAAGCAAGGCGAATTGAATACTAGGTAATCGCATGAGGACAAAAACAAAAAACGCATGTATTTTGTTTGTGTAAATTTACTTGTACTTGTCAGTTAACAACTGACGAAAAATATAAAAAAAACAGAAAAAAAAACAAATGTATTAAAGTTTTTGTATATATGGAACAAATCTAGTTTACGGACGCAACTTTAAACTAAAAAAAGGTTGCCTACGGTGTGTAGAATTTAATTTTAAGCAAAAAATGTTAAGTGATAAATTTAAGGCTGACCCTTAGTTTTCGAGTTACTGGCCTCCAAAGTTTGTATGTACAATATGAAATATATCGAGTATTTTTTGGTGAAATAAGACAATATGGGTATCATTGGAAAGGTAATTTCAATATCTTTTCAATTTAAAAGGAAAATATTAAAAAAAAATTTGTATATGAAAGTTTTTTGGACAGCTCTTACTTTTAGCTTCGCTTACTAAAGATTTTCTGCGTAGCCGGCCTTCGACCGGGCGCAAAACTTTTCTCCTCTATGGTATGAACAACACCGGCTTCGCTTGCTAAAGATTTTTTATCACTTTTCGTATGGTATTGTCACTAAACTTAATTTATTTAATATATATATATATTTTTTTTTGGTCGTTATCTGTTTTTATTGTATTTTTTTACTATTTTCCTTTTCAATTGAAAAGTTATTGTCTTATTTCACCAAAAATACTCGATATATTCCATATTGTACATACGAACTTTGAAGGCATAAAATTAAATTTTACACCCCGTAGAATTTTTTTCTTTAATTTTTAAGCTGCGTCCGTAAACTAGATTTAAGGCGTATATATTTGTACACTGTGGTGTCCAATGAAATGAAAAATATGTAGGTAAGTTGTTTATTATCACTGGCATGTTAGACATATACGCGCCGCTGCAGAAAAATTGATTCCACAAATGCTACTCCATTTCACTTTTCTTTTAGTGTCCTTTGGCATATCGAACAAAGTTCCACACCCGCGTACGTAATTTGTCTTGCCAACCGCACAATAACACATTTTTAAAAATGTATATTTTGTTTAAAATGTTTTTAATTTACAAATGTTTTATAAAGAAACGTTTTCTTTTTTAGTAAGTTTTTTGTTCTTTTTTTTATATTCCTATAGCACTTTTTAGCACACACACTTTTCACTTTTTAAACAACGTTTTTTTGCACATTTACTTTTTTCAAATTAATTATTCAATTTTATTTTCAAATTCATTATTTTTTAGTTTTTTTAAATGGCGCGTCACGAAAATGTAAATAAATTTTGACGTTAGCTCGGAGAAATGTGTAAAGCGAATTCGATCACCTGCGCTACTAGTTTTACCTAGTATTCAATTTGCCTTGATAAATAAGTATATAAATAATTATCAGAAACTCAGACATGTAGTAGTTGTACAAAAAATAAATAATTTGTAACAAAACTGAAAAGAAATGAATATAAATGTATAATAACATACTATTGTTTTTTTTTTCATATTTGTTAAAAATAACTACAACCTGGTGAGAATCAAACGTGTGAAAAGTCGCGTCCGATAAAGGTTAAAAAAGGAAAAAATGTTCAGCTTTGTGATGGAAATCAATTTTTTATTTTGTTATCGTTTTTTAAGGCATGTTTTAACATATAATTTTTTTTCGTTTGGTGTTTTGATTCGATCGAAAATAATTAGACCTTTTAAAAACAGTAGTTTTTGAATCGATCGATTTTTTATACACACCTGGGGGTAAATTATGGCACTCGATATCGTTTGAAATTTCAATTGAATTTGAATGTATATTTGGATCGATATCGAATGCCGTAATTTGCCCCCTGCTGACTATTTAAATAATAAAACCGAATTAAATTACTGCAACACAAACTCTAACAAATTTCAATCGATTTGGAATCAAATTCAAAAATTTATTCAGCAAATGCTTATAAAATTAAAAGAATTTTATAATGCGATTAATTATTCGCTTTATATTTTATGTTAAAAAAACTTTCTGCTTATGAAATTACTTTTTTCAGTTTTAAGTTTTTTTATATAGAGTAATGATTACGCCATTATTATGACATGTTAGTTTGATTCGTCTAAATTTTAGGTTATGTATTTTTCTTTATTTGGATACTACTCAGACTGTTAATATTGCTTTACAAAAATAAACCAATATACATTAAAAGTGATGCGTTTTTTTATTCAGCCTTCAATAGATCCAACTTTGACATAAACACGACAATTTAAGTCATGTTTGTTCGGTTCTTTTTTATCAGGAGTATTTGTAACGGTATTGACATACGTATATAAAAGATTGAAACCAACATATACATCTTCACCTGATTTCAAATCATCATTAGGAGTAAATTTTAATCGCAGTAATACCTTATTAGACTTGCGCCAAATAATAAAACTGCAAATAAAAAAATACAATTAAAAAAGTAAATCGCACGAGAATCAAAAACTAACTTTGGTTCTTCCTTATGGGACGATGGAGGTTCCTCATCAAATTCTTTAGAATCATCACGCAAATTTAAAGTAAAAATCGTTTCTAATGGTTCTAATGTTGAATTCACTTTTAACTTAACAACTCTGGGTTCTTCATGTATGAAAGCTTGTCGCACCAACGATGTATTAGTTAAACTATTTGAACCCGTTAAACTTGGATAACCACTAAGAGATTTCAAGGAATCCATTGCAGTTGTAGCTGTCAAAGCAACATCCTTTAAGGTGCAAGAACGTTTAAAATCCTCAATCATTTGCAATTCATTCTCCAACGAAGGTAATTCCACAATCTTGACATCCATATCATGCATAGTGGGATTACTTAGTTTTAGAGTGAAGGAATTTAATTGGCCAGCTTTTAGTGGTTTGTCACAATTGACCAAAAGTACATCAGGCACATGGTAACTAGCAAATAACTGAATTCGATACTTAACCGAAGTTGGATGATACTCCGGCTTAATAACATTATGCTCACATTGCCTGCAACGTAAGGAACGTTTAATCCACATGCAACGTCTTTGCGGATAAAGTTTGTTAATGGTAAATGGTTGTTCACAAGGTTGATTATGACGTTGTTTAACAGTGGTAACTATAAAAATTAAAAGTGTCTTAAATATTGCTTAAACTAGCGATTTTACTCACTATTCCGTAAATTTATATTTTGGGTAAAAATACCGTCTGGTAATTCCCCAACATCTTCAGTTTCCAGTGCCGGTGCTATATTCACTGGTTTAGCTTTTTGTGTATTCTTATCAGACCAACCCATCTGACGGCGTATTATGGATACGGTTAGGCCAGTACGATCGGTCAAACTGGGAAATTTGTGGGCCTTAGGAGTTTTACGTCTTAAATATTCTTGCCGTTCTTGTTTATCTTGTTGCACAACCGCTTGGTAATATTCGGCCAAAGCATTAAAACGTGTCTGATAGGCACATTCATTGTCAGGCCAGGCGCCCGTAGCTAGAAAAATAAGAACAAATTTTAAACTAGTTGAACTAACAACAAAAGCATTAGGACTGGATGAAGAAATCAAAGATTAATAAAAGTTAGATGTGGGTAAAAATAATAGTTAAAATATTAATAGTAGAGTCCTAGTTATATTTTTATACAGCAATAACAAATTACAAAATAAAACAAGAGTTTGATAAAATATTTGCGCCTGCGTTGTAAGCCATTCTAAGTTAAGACTTATTTTTTGTCAACATTTATTATTTAATTTATACCAATTCTTATATACCCTTCACCATATATGAAAATATAGTTTAAAGAAGTAACTTCAATCAAAAGACAAATATTGGGATGAGAGAGTATTAAAAAATAAAAAGAAGAAAATTAAATACTATACATAATTTTATATAAAAATGTCACCGGCTATTAATGGGTTAAGCAGGTTTAAAGAGCTTTAGTATTTCCTTTAGGATCTCTTCTAAATCTTTAAAATGAAACCAATATTGATATCTTAAACAAGATAGTGTACAATCTATGAAAAGTTCAGAGGCCCATAACTCGGAAAATATGGACAAGTGCCAATTTTTTCACTTGATATTTTTTTTTCTTATTTTTATACCCTTCACCAAAAAAGTGGAAAAAGGGTATAACTAATGCTGGCAACACAATTGGGACGAACGACGAATATTTCGTTGTGAATATTCGCCGTCAGAATTAAAAGACATTGGTGCATACGAAAATTAACACAACACCGCCGTCGACGAAATTTGTAGTGCGTGACGAACTCTCCGATGGATTTATTTCTATTTCCTACGCCGACGAACGGCGAACAAACTAGTACAGGGTTGTCGTTTCTCTTTTTAGTTTTTAAATATATTAGTAAATAAAGTTATTTTCGCCCTAATTATTGTTTATTTCTTAATTAAGCTAAACATCCACAAATTTTTTTCCATAAAATTGCCTTCTAATGGCTTTTTCTTTATGTTTAATTTTTAGTATAATTATTTTATTTTCTTATTTTATTCTATGGTAACACTATCAGCTGTCATATGCAAAACAAATTTAAATATGGACAAAAGTTAACATGATGTTTATTATTTTAATATTTGAATGAAAATTGACTTATTTTCGGCTTTTTGGTTCATTTTTAATTTAATTTCTAAACATTTTTAGCAAGAAAAATTATTTACAAATGCATGCGGGCGTTTTCCAAAGAAAATATGAAAAATTAGACGCTAGCAGAATGAAATGCAGCATTTTCTGGACCGCAACATCCTTCATCAGCATTCTTCGCATCTATCTACCTTATGTTATGTACATCGTAAACATCATCTATTTAACCAACTAATCTTAATGTTAATTTGGTGAGACGAAGTTCACACACAACTTAAAGCATTTCTTTGTCGTTCTCTTTTCTTTCTAAAATTGTTTAGAAATGCAATTAAAAATGAACCAAAAAGCCAAAATAAGTAAATTTTCATTCATTTATAAGATCGATTGTTCAAATCCTGATTGGGAAAACATTAAAAATTATTACGAGGGCTGCTATATATATTTCTGGCCTGGCAACACTGAGTGCTGCCAAGTGCAATCTGACATTTCCATTGGAAAGTTTGTCATTTTTAAGCATAATCGTACTCAAAACGTTTTGACGTACGACCATTATTTGTGTTGTTAACAGTGACTTGAAAAAATTAATATAGAAAAAAAATGGAATTAACTCGTGAACATTTTCGTGCCATCATTTTTCACAACTTTCGACGTGGATTATCACGACAAGAGTGCATTGATGAACTTAAATCTTTGTATGGCGATGAAGCACCATCCTATAGCACTGTGAAAAATTGGTATAATGAATTTAATCACGGCCGAAGCTCGCTCAAAGACGAATTCCGTGAAGGTCGTTCAAAAACGGCTGTTGTGCCAGAGGACATTGATGCCGTGCGTGAACTCATAATGCAAGATCGACATGCGACATACCGAGAGATAGAGACATCCTTGGACATTTCTTCCACCAGCATACATTCGATACTGCATGAACACCTGGCCGTAAGAAAGGTTTGTTCTCGTTGCATCCCGCACAATTTGAAAGTCGCTCAAACAAAGGCTCATGTCGATTGGTGCAAAGAAATGTTGCAAAACTGCGATTGCGGTGCTTCAAAAGACGTTTATAAGATCGTCACAGGTGACGAATCATGGATCTATGCGTATGAGCCCGAAACGAAACAACAATCGACCGTGTGGGTCTTTAAAGACGAGCAAAATCCAACGAAAGTTGTTCGTGGAAGAAGCACTTCGAAGCAAATGACTGTTCCGCTTGAGCAACGTAGGACGGTCACTTGTGAGTGGTACACCACAATTTGTTTGCCTGAAGTCATCGGAGAAATTCGAAAAACCAAGAAGAGAAGACGAATCATTATTCACCATGACAATGCTAGCTCTCACACATCGGCTCAAACCAGAGCGTTTTTGACCGGCCAAAACGTCGAATTAATGGGTCATCCGCCGTACAGCCCTGACTTGGCAGCTAATGACTTCTTCTTGTTTCCGCATATCAAGAAAAAAATGCGTGGTCAACGATTTTTGTCGCCAGAAGAAGCTGTTGAAGTGTTCAAAAACCATGTTTTAGAGGTGTCTCAATCGGAGTGGAAACTGGTTTGAGCGCATACAAAAGTGTATAAATCATGCTGGAGAATAATTTGAAAAACAATAAAACCATTTTTGATTATAAACATTCGCATTTTCACTATTAGGCCAGAAATATATAGAGCAGCCCTCGTATTTTCACAAAACTCAAAATTTTATGCCCCATTGTTTTTAAATGTTTACTTTTATGGTCATAGGCAGTAAACAATTTTGTTGATCATAAATGCTGTAAATTTTTCATCCTAATTGTGACCCACTTTGCGAATTTACACAGCGAACTTTTACAGACGAATTCGTCATGCTGAAATAAAATAAATATGTCAATCGATCAGATATAGTGTCGAAAGAGGTGCTATTGGAAATCAGTATGATCGGTCGATGTTCTTCGAGGCAGGAGACAAAACACCACGCCTACCTCTAATTTCTTCATGTCACTTATTTTTACGAAAAGAAGGGTATTCTATATTTGAAGCAAGGTTCTAATCGACCTGCTCACAAAATTTTATTCAAATCCATTAAGCTGTTTTTACGTGACGCGCACAGCAACACAAGCAAAAATTCCAAAAATAGGTGTTTTGTATTCCATAGTAATCGATCTATCTACACCAGCACGAACATTTTTTTTTAATTTTGAACCAGTTACAGTTTTGCTACATGTATAGGTTAAAACAAAAAATGTTATTACTAGACGATCAAACTTGGAATGTCCGCATGGCCTGATGAGACAAAGTGTTGTGCTATTAAACAATTATGCCAAATTTGTCAAAAATCAGTATGCAAGCAGATACTGAATAGTAAAGTTCGTATTTGTTATGGCGCGTGAATTAGTTGCTGCATTGGTATTAATGACGTGATTAAATAAAAAAAAAAAAAGTCTTTGGACTAAAAAATGGTGTACACAAAATTATTACGGCACTCGATATCGATCGAAATTTCAATAGCAATTAATATAATTTTCAATCGATATCGACTGCCATAATTTGCCCCCCAGGTCAGAATTATGTCTCTGTAAGTCAATTGTGTTTAACCTTTATTGTTGTCATACCTTTCGGTGAAGATCGTCGTTACTGGCTATTTGTTCGGTAGGTTTAGCGAGCGCTTTCGATATGAGCACATTATTTTAAAGCCACCTTTTGATTTGTTTTGGTATTTGTTTAAATAGTGGTGGGTTCAGGTAATTTTGTCCGTTAGGGCAATGTCTATTTAAATGGTATTTAATTTAATTTAATTTATTTATTTACAAGTTTAAATACATAATTAATTATGTAAATAAAAACAAAAAAGAGATAAGGTACTAACAACAGCGGCTTTTAAATTTAAATGAACTAAAGGTTAGATATGATATGTTACAGTGTTTAAGAATTATATTTGTGCTTTTTATATTTTTGATAGTAATTGTCTTCAATACTTCGGCTAGGACTATTTTTCCAAATAAATGTGCTTGTTTGATGTAGAAGCAGTTGAAAATAAGGTGATTAGTATGCATAGGAGTATTATTGTTTGGAATGGTACCATTAAAAATATGTTGATGAGTAATTAAGGCATGTCCTAATCTCAGGCGACTAAATGTTTGAATATCACATTTTGAAATTTCTTTAGGAAAAAGAGGTGGACTTCTGTGGGGATTGAAAATTTTATACTGGTGTTGATAATTTGTCCAACTTTGGATTGCTTTTTCTTTAATCTTTTTAAGAATAGTACGTTTATTGTCTTTTTTATTTGAAAAGGGATGTCTCATAATTGGTGCAAATGTAGCGTACTTAGCTGCCAAGGAGTTACCTTATTTTATTAAAAGATCTCTAATTTTGGATGGCTGTAATGGGAGATTTGGAATCTGAAAATCCTTAGTATTTACCAGCAAGGTTTTTGTATTTGGTTAGGCAGTAAAAAATCGTTGACTATTGCGAAAGAGGTGAAAAATGATCTTTTATTGTAGGAAGACCAGATTCTGCAATTGAATTTGTAATATGTTTAGATTTGAGGGCTCCAATCGCAAGTTAATGGCTTGATTATAGACTGGAAGTAATTTTTTTTAACTGAGAGTTGGAAGTTTTGCCGTAGATGTTAGGACCATACTCTATTTTTGATTGTATAGTGCTTCAGACAATATTTAAGGAGGTATTTGGGTGGGAGGAGAAGAGATTCTACTCGTAATATATTTGATAAGCTGTAAACTTTTAAGTAGGTTTATTTTCAGGTATTCGATGTGGTTGAACCATGTGTAGGAACTGGTGATGATTATTCTTAATATTTTTATCGACTCAACTTTCTCAATATGGTTTCCTACTCGTAGCATGACTGTATTGGTTACTGCAAGATCGTTTTTACATAAATGAAGAACATTGTTTTTATTGAGAGATATTTTGGCGCCAGAACTATTGAACCAATTGTTTAAATGTGTATGAAGCGAGATGATTTCAAATTGAAAGTTTGAATTTTTATTGTGTTTGTACAATAAATATAAATCATCTGCGTACATCACATGTTTGAAGTAACAGCCATACCTAAATAATAACGGAAAGTGGAATGTTTTCTTCCGCATAGCTTTGACGCTGAAATGCCATACCTAAACAAAAGCGGCAACGGTTTGTCAAAATGATAAAAAACAGGGTTATTAAAAACATTAAGGCTTAAGTCTAGTTAACGGACCCACCTCAAAAATAATATAAAGCTGTCTACGGGGTGTAAATGAAAATCTAAGCAAAAAATTACCTTTCCTATGAATCCCATATTGTCCCATTCCCCCTTTAAATACTCGATATGCACTATATTATACATACAAACGTTAGAGGTCCGTAACTCCGAAGTTAAAGGTCGACTCCAAAATTTTGACTTAAAATTTTACACCCCGGACACAATTGTTTCATTTCTGCACTAGATTTTTTCCAAAAATATATATAATTTCCCTAAATATTTTAAAAAGAATAACAATTCTGCTGTTTATGTTGTGTAAATTGAAAATTTTATAAAAAAAAACCCAAATTTGTTTTGTTTTTGTTTATTTTTAATTTTTTTTTTTATTATTAAACGCCTTGTCAAAATCGGATTTTCCAATTGCAAAGCGTTGCCGCCGCGTTATTTCGGTATGCTCCATACAAAATGTACTAGCATGAGAACTTTTGACAGCAAAAAAACGCTTTCCGCTCTTGTTTAGGTATGGCTGTAAGTGTTGTTTTGAATTATTGTGTTTAGTTTATTTGTGTCAATATGAAACAGCACTACGGATAAAGGAGAGCCTTGTGGAATTCTGTTGTACAGTGGCTTGACATAATTTAAAATATTATTCCCAAATTTCCATTCTTTAAGTTAAGATATGATCGTATAGACACTCACACGGTCAAAAGCCTTTTCAAAGTCAATAGATGTAATGGATATATGATTGTAATGTGAAAGGGCTGAGGCTGAAAGGTAATCGATTTGCAAGTTTACTTTTGAATTTAAACAACGCGTTTGCTTTTTTATGGTTGAATGTTTTTTAAATTTGTTAAAGAGCTGTTGTTTAATAGTACGAAGACTTTGTAATTCATTTGACCACCAATATGCATATTTATGTCTTTTATTGTTATTGAAATGTGGAATAGAGGAGTAAGCAGCATATTTTGTTTTTAGATACCAGGCAGCTTCCTTGTTGGGGTTGCCTGATAATTTTTTTTAAGGTAATTTAAATGATTAAATATTTAACTGGTGAAACTTATATTCTTATTTTGTTTAATTTATCTATTTTTTTGGCATATTTATCTTGATGAACGCTGCCATGTAACTGGTTGTCGGTACTCCATGTTGAGAAATGTGATAAGTCTGGAGAGATTAAGGTGTGAAAAGTGGGTTGGTCTGCCATCGTTTAAAAGAATTAGGTTAGAATTAGTGATCAAATTTTCTATTACGGAGCCTCTTAGGTTTGTTAAAGGAGAACCCCATAGTTTAGAGTAAGAGTTGAAATCGCCTAAGAATATTGTGTTAGAGGATAAAACTGTTGAGAATTCTGTGATTGGTAGTGGTTCTGAAGGGTTTACATAGATTCAATGGGGTTGAAAGATCAATTATAAATCCATGTCGGAGAGTGAGGAGTCCAATTCAGGTCTCCTATTGATGATTTTGGATGGGTTTTGCTTACAAGGTATATTTGATTTATCAGATGTTTTTGCATTGATTGATTTATCTTTATTTTGTTGTTTAGTAGATGAATAGGTTTTATTGATTTGTATAGATGCCTTTTTGTTGCTTGATTGGGTTGAAGTACTTGAAATTTGCGGTTGATCTGTTTTGTTTGATTGTGAAGTGATTTGAGTGTTGTGTGATTATTGTTTCTTTTAGGTTTGTATTTGTTGTATTATTATTTTCGTTTGGTGTAAAGTTAACGGTGTTATTGATTGTTTTTGTTTGTTTTTTCTTTGTTCTATAGCTGTTGATAAATCTTCTGTTGGAATGTCACAGTTTTGTGTATTTGGTATTTGCGTAGACCCCCTTTATATTAAATATTTTTATTAGTTTTTATTTTGAGGATTTCTTTACGTTTTTTTTAAGAAAGGCAATTTTTGTTTGTAAAGCGGTGGGCGTGATTACTGTTGATAGATTTTGGTACAAGGTGTAGGATCGTGTATCGCTACCGCGCAAATCTCTCAAATATCAATGCCGTTGCAATATTTCCTTGTGTGACCAAATTTGTAAGATTTTTTGCATTAAATTGGGTTAGGTATACTTATATGATTCCACCTTGCAATTAAGGAAACCAATTTTAATTTCAAAAGGGAGTTTTTAGAGAGTAAAACTTTGCTTTAAAGTACTACAAATTTCGTGCACTGTTGTTTGGAGTGGTTCACTGATTTTACGCCGATTTAGGGAAGTCAAGGCTATTGTTGAGATTAATATGAGTATTATTTTGTGATTGTCGGGGTCCAGAACAGCAAAGAAGTTTCCTCCAGAGGAGGAAGCCATGTTTTATTGTTTTATACTATAAAAAATGTAATTATTTTAGATACCACGTGAATTTTTTTTTTTTTTTTTTAATTTGAGAAAGCAAAAAGAAGCAAAAATATGTATGAAGCTTTGTAAAAGTAAAGACCAAAAAACAGTCTCGAGAACAGAAAAATTAAACTGTATTCATTGAGCACTTGATGTAAACTGGTTAATGGTATTATTCAGGTAGTTTGCTTGATATCTGTCGTATTTATCGGAGGTATTTAGTTTTCCTATTTCATTACTATTAGAGTGTTTTAATAATTTTAGTGGTGCCTCCGTTAAAAGATGGTGTTTTGTAGATTTCCATGTTTTCAAAAATGTTTAGTCTTGGTGTTTTATATTAGGATGTAGTATTATCATACATTCATCTATTTTCCTTGACTCGTGTCTATGTGTGCTAAGATGTATTGCAAAGTTGAGTCTTCTCTTTTCCGTTTGTATGATCGTATGCGTTCTGTGAACCTAGTTTTTAATGTTCGTCCAGTTTACCTTATGTATTTATGGTTGCAGGTGCAAGAAGTCTTTATACTCTGCTGGTATTAAATTTATCGGTTGTTGTTGTTGTAACAGCTCTGCTGCTGTCGAGTTTTTCTCTGAAAAGATATAAAACAAACTAAAATACTCAATTATGTGTATCATCAGGTGGTATTGGAAGGTGGAGAAATTGCACAGGTCCTTAGGGTGTAAATTCGTGGGTCGTAAGGGCTTTGGAGACAGGCTGGGCAACGGTTGAAAGTGCCGGGAACTATCCGATCATTGTAGCAGTTGAAAATACTGCAACATCCGGCTTTTAAAACTGATCTCGTTTGCCTGGGCAGAAGCCCCTCATTGTAGATGGAATAATATCCCGTATGTCATTACGATAACGCCTAAAGTCCTGCCGGATGTGTCGGAGTGGGGGATCTTGTATTTTATATGGTGACTTGCCAGGTGACAAGCCACTAGGAATTGCTTGGACAGTAGTTCATTATGTTGCCTGACCGGAAGCATTCTAGTCTCTTCATGGAGGTAATCTATGTTTGTCATTTTGACACATCCTGTGGAGATTCTGAGCGCATTGTTTTGTGTAGTCTATAAGACTCGCCATTTAGTAGTCCAAATCGGGGCAGCATAATTAAGGAGGGAGCGGCCAATTGCCTTGCATGTTGCCACTATCGTTTTCTTAGCCATTTCCCAGGAGGTGCCTGCAAGTGCTTTTAGGACTTTGTTCCGAGTTTTCACTTTGTGGTGGATGTAGGTTGCGTGCGATGAGAAGTTATGGAGGCTGTCGAAGACTACGCAGGAGGGTTCTGTACCGTAGAGATACGGCGGCCTTCTACCAAGATGTCCAATTCCATTCTTATTTCTTTAGTCCACGGAGTAAAAAGAGAAGACTTTGAAGGTGATAGCTGAAGTCTACGTTCGTGAAAATATTCTGTGATGGTGGCCAAGTATTGTGAGATTTTGGCACTTATGTCGTCAATTTTAATACAGATGAGTAGATTGTACAGTGATCTGCGTACGACACCATCTTGACATCTTGGGGCGGAGCAGGAAATTTCGAAAGATACGTATTAAAGTGTATAGGTGGCAGTACTCCTCCTTGTGGCACACCTATTTGTATCTTGCAGAGTTTTGACTTCTGGCCTCTGAACTCAACAAACGCTTGTCTATCACTTAAGTAGTTGTGGTTCTATGAGATTCCCTGAAGCCATGTTGGTGTGTGGCGGGGAAGAGATGTTGTTTTAGGGTGATAAAAGGGAGATTGGGCGGTAATACCCCTCCATTGTAGCGGGTAAGGGAAATATCCAGGCAACCTTCCAGATATCCGAAATCACCAATTGGCGAATCGAAAATTCTAGAAGGCGCGTCAGATGCTCAAGCGATACTGGACCAAGTTTTTTCAACATTAGCATTGAGATGCCATCAAGACCAAGGGCTTTTGAGGGTTTTGATTTGGAGATATTTTTCACATCAGCGGGACTGAAAGAAATGGGCACCGAATCTCGTTTTAGATTCTTGGTTCTCCGGACTATGTCTCTTTTATCCCTATTCTGCGAGGTGGAGTGTTCGACAAACTGTTGGAAGGATAATTTTGTGCATTTCTTTGCATCTGCATGCTGAATGTCATGGAATCCTATAGCGGCGAGGTTTTTGTTGCAGTTTGAGCCAGATAGACTTTAATTAGTAGACCAGAGCTTTTTCGAGATAATTGAACAATTGTTAAGAGAGAGAAGAGTTTGCCTGAAAACTTTCTCTCCCTTCCTGGCACAAGTAGGGTGGGGTAATTAACAAAGAGAGTCATCAATAAATTCTGAAAAACCCTGCCAGTTGGCTTTATTATAGTTAATATTAGTGCGCTTATCAGTCTCAACGAAGTCACTTGGCTTCTCAACAGTGACCACAATGGCGATGTGGTTCAAGTTAAATGCAACTTGGTTTTGCCAGCTTGAATAGGCAAGTAGTGATGAACCGACAATGGAGATGTCTGGTTAGCTTACACATCTTGCAGTAACTCTTGTTCGGAAGACTTCGTTTATTGTGGCAAAGTCCAATTTGTCTATCTGTTCTGAAAATTGAGTACCGTGAGAATACCAACTTTCATGATAAGCATTGAAATCACCTAGTAATATTCTATTATCACCTTGCAAGAGATGGGATATGCTCGGGTGATAATTAGCCCCAATGCTGTTAACGGGCGGGATATAAACATTGCTGATTTATATTTCTGTGCCGTCAGTGTCCACTGAAATGCCCATAACCTCCAAGGGACAGGAGGGATTGTCAGTTTGTAGCTGACATTTCGTTCAATGATGAACGCCAGTACTCCGCCATGATCCCTATTCCTGTCACTCCTAATGATGTTGAAATTGCCGGAGGCTGAGAGTGTACAATTACCAGTTAGCTTTGTTTCCTGTATAGCGGCTATAAGTATATTGTTATTGTGTATATGTTTGGTGATCGCCGAGACCTTATTCCTGAGGCCATTGCAATTTAATTGCATGATATGGAAAGATCTACGGGGACCAGTACTTTGCACTAGCCGCTGAGTGAGAAGACGTGGCGATGTGATAATCTGGGGTGGTGTTGTCGGTGTCGGTCGCTGTAGTTAGGGTTAGTTCTGTACAATTGGTGGGGTATTACGAGCAGGTGTAGGTTGCGCGGTTAAGTTTAAGGCGGTGCTGGCAACTGAGGTGGTTGCCGCATGCGGCTAAGAAATTAGCATTCCAATGCCTGTGTGATCTCAAATTTGTACATCGCCTCATACCATTTTTTGCAACCGTTGCACTGTACTGATGTTATATTCCTCCGAATCATCGTGTTACACATGTACACTAATGAATTTCGTTGCGGCTCACAGATAGGGATGGTATTTGAGCCTGTGGTGTTGATTGGGAGGTGCAGTGCTAATGTTAGGTGGTTGATTACTACAGCAACTCGCCACAAAGCTTTGTGACAATTCATGGTGGATAGTGAGACCTGAGCATCTTTTTAGATGGCACCAATTAAAACAAAATAAGCACCTGACTGATGTGACGCTACGCGTTATTCTGTTGTGACACACTGAGAAAAATCAAATCTGTTGACCTGGGTTTTGTTTAATACCAGCTATAATGAGTAATATTTTGCTAACCTGAGGAAAAAACTTTCGGTTTGTACAGCTGTTGCTGGGTCGACAATCTTTGGCTGAGATAGACTCGGGTCGTGGGAACGAAATTTATCGGTTGTTTCTGTTGATGTCTTGAGAATGTTTCGTATAGTGGTGCTCGTTTTTAGTGTTGTCTGTAAAACTACTTTCTGAAAAATGTTAGTTAATCTGTATATTTCTGGTCCCGTGTAAGTAAAAACGTATCGTCGTGTTGTATCGATTGTCTCTTTGTCTTAAGTGCATTTGTAAACCTTATTATTAGCTATAGTGTAAATTGTGTCGAGTTCTTTGTTTTATTTATCTGGAGCAGGTGGGACTATCTTGAGTCTGTAAATCATATATCTAAATGCTGCGAGTTTATGTTGGGTAGGATGGTTTGAGAAACTGAACTAATGAAGATGGTCGGATATTTTTTAATCTCTTCGTGAATATTACAACCAGGGTTACCCAAAGACAAAATATATTTCTACCAAAAAGTTTCTTGAAATGTATCAAAACCAACTATCGCGAATCTTTTTGACACCATCCTTTTTTTTTGTTTGTTTTATTTTCTTACCAAAGACTTAGAAATTTTAGCAAAGCATACAACAAAACTTTCATACACTTTGTTTGGGTAGTGTCAAACGGCAGACGTAATAGCAACAAAAAATTTATGTGTGGAACAAAAATATAATTTGGTAGCTTACTAGCTTTCAACAAAGTAGGACTGTATGGTACTTTTTACGTTTTAAAGATACTAAATAGAGCTTTTCTCTGCGTGAATACCCCTGGTTTATTGTATGTTTTTCTATACACGACACATGTTCATTCTTGCCGAACACCTGTTCGTGTAACAACCAAATATTAAAAAACAACACAAACATACATTTTCGGCAACATACATAATTTAGTAACACTCATAACTCTGCAAGCATTTTCTGTTATAAGTAACTAATTTGCTAACAAAAATCTACTTATAACTACAAATAACTTTTTGTTTTATTTTTATCAATTTATTTTTTTGTAATTTGTTATAACATATTTTATAAAGCACAAGCACTTAATATAACCGAACACTGCATAAGTCGTAGAGTTGAGTCATAGTAGAGTTGAAGTTGTGACCTATAAAACATCAATATTCGATACCTATGCAATTTGTTTTTGTGATTTTTCAGCAATCAACTTATTATTATCTAGTAGTTGATAAAAACTAACTCTTAAGATAAAAAAATTTAAGGGGAAGTGTTTTCGTATTGATACAACTGGTCTTTTTATCCAACGAACTTCTGGTAGATACAAAATAGTGTTTGTTAGGAGATCTTTATTCGACAATATTTTGTAAAATTAAGTTTTTAATCTAAAGAATAAAGAAGGAATGCACTGTAAAATGCATTTATTGATTATTCTTAAAACTCAAATTTAGAAAAATGTGTTTTCACAAAATTTTATTCAAATTCATCCAGCAGTTTTTACACAGACAAAAATTCCAAAATAGGTGTTTTGTATTCCATATCGATTACTCTCTACACCAGCAGTTTTACTAGTTGTATGTATAGATTACTTGTGTAAATACATTTCTTCGTGAATAATTGCATTGCATTATATTATAATCTACTTTTTTTTCAATTTAATTTAACTACATTTTATAACTTTAATAAGTTATTGCATGTTCAGTTCTTTACTGATCGCTGATTTAGTTTTTGTTTCATTTATTTCAACAATACACTAGAGGCTCCAAAATTCGGCCCAGCAATGCCGGGCACAAAAAACTAGTCTGTTTTGCTTGATACCATATTAGTTCTTCGTGTTGCGAAGCACTGGAATTTTCTGTATGTACTTTGGGCTGCTGTTTTACCGTTTTTTTTTTTTTTTTTTTGTAAAATAGTTCGATTGGCCAATAGATGCATACATAACATATATAAGACTGTTAGTAACAAACAAGATAATAATTAGGCATACTTATACCATCCTCATATATTTATAGGATTAAAAACTGTTTGAATTTATTTTGTATAATTACCTACTGACTGATCAGGAATACCAACATCTCTTGAGGTCCAACGACAAGCTAAACATGACAAATAATACATTTTCTTGGTTATAATCTTTGATGAATCCGGTTTCGAGTCTTCTCCTTCTTTAACAACTTCATCATGCTTTCTAAAAATATGCAAACAAATCCCATTGAAATAGCTGTACAATTATTTAGGCTTAATTTAAGTTTAGCAAAGCAACATACAAAGTAAAAAAAAGAACCCACGGTGGTAGAACATTAAAAAAAAGATAAAGTACAAACATCGGCCGTCGCCATATTTTCCAAATTAGTCTCTGAATTTTTCATTTAAAATTGCGATTTTGCATGCCATTTCTTTACACGTATCAGGTCAATATGGATGAAGGCAATTTTTAATTCCTTTATATTTTTTCTCATTTTTAGTTTTCTATCACCTTGGGTATTTTTTTTTTATTGGAGTAGCTTCGCTAAATTAAATTTGTTTGTTCTATATATAATAAAATAAGTACTTTTGGACAATTACTGTTGTAGCACGAGCCGACAATGTGTGTTGACAGCAGGGACAGTCAAAACAATTGGCGCAGCAATTCTTTTTATGACGAACTTCGGATGAAGGAATGTTTTCCAAACAGTTTGAACAGAAATGTGAGTCAACCTTTAAAGAAGGAAATAAGTATAAATTGTTGACTGAATAACAATTACTTACTTCGTGGCATACGCAGAAGCCACACCTCAGCTTAGGGCAATGACGACAAAAGAAAAGTTTGCCGATAGGATTTAAAATGCCACAGGAACAAGCATACTTAACAACACTGTCTTGCATAAAATTTGCCATATTTTATAATTTCTTATTTTTTAATAATTTAGGCAAATAAAAAATTCAATTTTCTTAGCCTAATGAATCATTTACAGAACAGCTGTTTAAACTTTGCAATGCGTATTGTTGGTACTGCTTTTCCAGCGGTTTATTTATCATGAAGTATCAATTACAGTGTTAAAGGCAAATCAATTACCAGATGGCAGCGTAGGTGAATTCATTAATTTTCGCCGTGAACACTACTGCCAAACCCCATATCTAAAAAAAATCTGTGTATATTTTTTATATATGAATTTTGACAGTGCTTTTTACCAACAAAAAATAATGAATTTGCCTACGCTGCCACCTGGTAATTGATTCGCCTTGACTGTGTTTTAATACACAAGCGAATCCATAAAGGTGAAAGCATTGGCAAAGGAATTTTTAGCAAAGTTATACCAGGCGAACTCATTGTTTCTTACTGGATCGAGTATGTAAGAAAAGCAGACTAATGTACAAAGAAAAAAGAAATAAAAGCAAAATAAAATTTACGTTTTCAGACAAAAAATAAAATAAACTGCTGGGGTAATAGTTATACTGTTATAATTTCGCCGTGACATATGCTCTTAAAGCAACTCACCTTTGCAATATTGGGTTCAGTTATCAATCAGTTACATTATAAAACAAGCTATTTTAATACTTGTAAAGTAAAAAATAATCATCTGTAGGCCGTCAGATGTTAATAAATGACCTTGTTGCTAATTCATTTTATACCCTGTTCAGACATACGTTTTAATTGCGCAATAAAGGAATTTACGCAATTAAGTCCCTAATTGAATTTAATTTACCATATAAGAAATTAATTAAAAAATTTTTCAATTAGCACTTAATTAAGTCGATAATTGAAAAGGTTTCCTCCAACAACCCCTGTGCAGTGTGTTCAGTTAGAGAAAATTTTATACAATGACAAAAGTAAATGCCATAAAAATGAAAAATAAAATATTTTCAAATTATATGAAATGACAAGTTTTTGAAAATTTTATGGAAATTCAAAGCTAGCGTGCAGTCAAAACTTGATCGTACAAACTGGAAGAGTTCCATATTTCAAATAAAAACAAGCAAACTTTCTTTTAAAGCCGAACTTCTCTTCATTCTTCCAAATTTACCAACACAAATTTCTAATGTAAAAATTAGGTCTGTTCAATAAATTTCCGGCAGAAACTAGCAACGATAGAGTAAAATAAAAATTTACAAAATTACTATTCCAAATAAAAAAAGGAATAAACGCATCTTTGGAAAAAAAAGAAAAGTAAAGCCGAACTTACCATAATACCAAAAAACCATAACAAAAAATTTGTATCTAAAACAGCAAAAAAAGCGGTGTTCGTTGCTTAAATCATTTTGTATTGCAACAGTTAGCATTTGCAAGAGCTTTGTCATCGATTGTGTGCAAATTGCCAAAAATTTTCTGTCTTTTTTGTAAAAATTTTAGTTTATTTTATTCTATTTCTTTTGTTTATTGTTTTATTAACCTGGCGTTTACTTGTACATAGTTTCCTCAGCTTTCTTCTAACTATTATACAAACATTAGCTTCAATTCAAATATTTTGTATTTAAAACCGAAAACTATAAATGTTATGTATATTTTTTGCTGTGTGGTTGTAAAAAATTTCAGCGTAGATATTCGGTTTTAAAATCGCCATATAAATTATGGCAAAAAACCACAACGATGTGATGTAAATATTTTCGTGGAGAGTGCTAATAAACACTTTCAGTTCAAAGTATTTAATATTCATTAACTTATTTTGTAAAACAGAACAAGAATCAGCTGTTCTGTTCTTGACAGTAACAAAAGTAGTAACAAATTTATTAACATTCACATCTTATACTCTTTTTTACTCTTTCGCTGCTTCTTTTGAAGTACTGAAGTAAACACTTTCCAATAACAATTAGTAACAACTTCTTGTTATTGAACAGAACTAAATTCTATTGTCAAATTTTAATTAAGTAAATAAAATTGGATATGTGTGAACACCAAAATTAATTATTCAATTAAAATTTTAATTGTATAAATTAAAACGTATGTCTGAACAGGGTATTACATATATTTAATATATACAAAATTATTATTCTTCAGTAAGGATATTGTGTACTGTTAAATGTGATTAATTGTTTCTTAAGAACAGTCGAAAGTAGTAGAAACAGTTTCACACACTTTTTGAAACTGGATTTTATTTAAAAATTTTAGGCCTCGCCTCCTCATGATTTTAAAATGAGCAAATTTTATATGTAAAAACTAAGAAGTTTGGTAAAAAATGTGTTTATACACATATTTGTTTTTTACATATAAAAAAATAAGCGAGGTTTAGGAAGCTCCTCTAGCTTAAATAACTGCTCGATATACATGTAAGTAGCATCAAAGGAAAGCTTATGACACCTAGATTAATAATATTGTAATAATTTTTTTCGGTGGTGGTTTTTTGAGAAATTAAATATCATAACTCATCGGGCTATTTCTACAAAATTTTGATGTGATATAGCTAAAAGAGTTTTTAATCAAATGGTGAAATAAAATTAAATTTTTTTTGCATTAACATATCAATTCCCACAACGGGGAAAATGTCCCAAAAAATTAAAAAAAATTGTTTTTTTTTACAAAAGAGGCCTTAATTAATCACGGGGCTGTCAAATCCTTTTTGGAGTATGTATGGAGACTTACCGTTTACCTTTTTTAATCAGTGCTTTGCACTCCGAGGAGTTTTACAATAATTTTAAAATTTTGTTCCAAAATTAGCAATGTTGGAAAGGGCTGGAGGGGGAACAGTTATAATAGTTAAACTAATTTTGCTTTTTGCGCAAAATCCCTAAAAAACGAAATTCTTTCACAAGTCAGAGGCTTGTAACTTTTTCACGAAAAGCACTTTCAGGACAAAGCTTTAAAATTTTTTATTTTAAATCTTATTAAGAATATAGCAAATGTCTTAAAGTAATAATCCGATACTAAGTTAAGATTGGCTAAAATTAACAAAACAAAAAAATTGTAAGCCAATTTTCTCCCTGTACATTTAAGCATATTTTTATAGATATTTTCAAGGTCCGACGTACCTAAATTTGGGGCCCTACCCAGAAGCCCTTCTTTACGCTAGGAGCCTGACCGTCCGTAGATACACTGAGAAACATCTGAGCCCGGTCTCTGTAAAATTTTGTTGAGATACCTATATTGAGTTGTAAGATACCGAATTTTGTCAGAAAAAATTGTTTTCAAAGTACTGTGCGTCAGTTGATTTGACATCTGAAAATTTATTTTACAAAAATAAAATACATGTTTTAATTTACTTTATTCGTGCTTGTTTCCTTCAAATATAAATATTTCATGATATGCTCATGAAATATTTTTTTTAAAACTACAAATTCAATGTATTACTGCGGGGAAAGCATATCCATATGGCCATTGCACTACTGCTCAAATAGCTCATCAGTGGATTTTACCAAAATTTTTTATAGAAAACTTGAAAGTCTTATATCAAAAGCCAAATTGATTAAATGAGAACTCTATTGAATCAATAAGACAAAAGACAACAACTCAAAAATGTTTTATACAAAAACACAGCAGTAATACATTTGTTGAGAATATCATGAAATATTTATATTTAAAGGAATCAAGCACGAATAAAGTAAGTTAAAATAAAAAAGATTCCGAATAATAAATTTTGATATCAAAATACGTGTTGTTTACTTATTGTAGTAGCTGTTTTAGAACTGTTATTACCTGTAAAATTAATGTGCCTTGTTCACTTTTAAATTAATTAGCGCTTATCTAATCTAATAAAAATCTCTTATTGACCACACTGATTTTTATACCTTTTCCCTGTATTTTTTGTGACAGGTAAAAGATTTTTATATGTATATACCGCTTGATTTTTAAAAGGACTTCTGAAATTTTTAGCTTAAAACATAGCTGCATTACATACTTTATCAAAAATTTTACAAAAGATGTGTGATCTTAGTTGTGTAAATTTAATAGATTTAAGTTTGGAAGATATAATTGCAGTTAATGACGCACAAAGCAAAAATAACAGTGGCTCTCCGCAGTGCTCCACCACCTGCCGCACACGCGAAAGTTTGGTTAATAATCCTTTTGACCAAGTTGAAAAACTTTCAGATTATTTAAGTGATCCGTTTAATATTGTAGAAAAGGCAGCTTGTCGAATGGCCCAGCAAACTAACAATCCAACACTTGAAGTAAAACTTGGAAATCTTTTGTCCCTGAGTGATGATAATTTACTAGATGATAATAAAATTGTAGAAACTCCCTCCTTGGTTACAGAAGAAATATGTCGTGTCGATGAAAAGAAAATAGATTATGAAAGTCCTCCAGTTTTATTTAACGAAAAACAACCTCCTGATAGTGTAAGTGGGCCTGATACCGACTCTAACCCTAATAGTAGTACTGAAGTTTCCACTTCAGCAAAGTTAAAAAAAAATATGGAACACCGTAAGAGATTATTAAAATATAGCATTTCCAATGCGTCAGTTAGTTCACCGATATCTGGAAAGCAGTCCTTGGACTCAGACAATATATTAGGCACGCCAGTTTCTTCAACGTTAAATAGAGATGCAGACCTGGAAGAACATTTATTATCTGCAGAATCACCCTTAAAGTTATTAGAAGACGAGGATTTAATATCTGACAACACACAAGTTTTAATAGACTCTGAAAAAAATTTTGAGGCTGACTTGGAAATGCTGAAAATTCCTATTTTAAGTGAGTTACCTTCTCCAGCTGTTGAGCAAACTTCAATAAAAACAACTGAAACTTCAATAGTTGCGGAAGATCTAACTTCAGTCACCCTGGAAAATACTTTATCTAACATAGACGCAATTAGGGCCAAATTAAAAGCAAAAAAAGAAGCAATCAATAACAGTCAACAACAGGAAATATTAACTCTCATACATAGCCTCAAATATTTAATTTCAAAAGGCGAAATGGCAGATAAGAGCAAAACACAAAAGGCCAATGCACTTTTAGAATCTCTTAGTTCGACCTTGAAATCGGTTAATGTAGAAGAGTCGGTAAAACCTTTGAATTTGCTTTTAACAGCTCCACAAACCATTAAACGACAAGGTACTTTCAACGTAGAACTGCAAGAGGAAAAGGAAACCAAAGGCGATGATCAGCCTTTAGTACAAGAAATGCCTAACTGTATGGTAAGTTCATCGGCCACATATGACGGAGAATCAACCGAAGAAAAGCAACATTTAAATTTACCTGAAATTACACCTATAACACCACAGTCTCCACCACATTCAGTTAACAACCTGAACAGCAATAAAAGTGAAAATGAACATCATTTGCAGACTGATGTTAACGATATAATGGAACAGTTAAGCAAGCTAATAATCAACAACTCTGAGAATAATCCATTAAACAATAATAATCCCACTTTTATAGTTGTAATGAATGCCAATCAATTTAACCAATCAAACCTACATAATTCCAATAAAAATGATAATAATTTAGAAAACTCTGTTAATGATGAATCGCCAGACGTAACAAAAGTCAAACCACGTCGTCGTTCACAGTCACTGTCAATTCATGATAAAGTCAAAATTATACAGTTACCATTACAGCAACTTACACCACGTCCTTCACAAAAACCAAACAGCGATCATTTAAATTCGCCACCTATAACACCGATGTCTGATCAGAATGAAATGACCGATATTAAGACACCATCGCGAATTGTGAGACGTAATTCGTATTCAAGCGGTAGTCCATATACATCTCGCCCAGGATTTGGGTAGGTTTGAAGAAATTGTGTAAAAATATGTATTCATAAAAAATACAAAAACTAATATTTGACTATGTTTTTTAACTTGTACTCATAGATACGAAAGTAAAACTTTATCACAAATGCGAAGAACCAAGACCCTTGATACCCATCACGAAGGTCAACATCAAGCTATTGTCAGGCCTTTGTCTATGCCGTCCAATAATTTAGCAACATTTAAGCCTGATCTGAAGAAAAAGTCCAAACACGTTTCAGAATCCATAATAAAATCATCGGCTCCCTTAAAAGCCACAATACCGATGAAGAAAGTTGCTCCTATGGTTAAAACATGCCCACCCACTCCTGAAAAAAAACTCCACAATGTGTCTTTGCAAAGTAAGTCGAAAATAACTAAGCTGCCTAGTACACCTCTGCAAGTAAAAAAAAGTTCTACCTTGGGTGTTGGAACTGCCTATCCAAATGCTTGCTCTACTCCAGCTGCCTTAACTTCACCGTTAAAACGTTTAACAGGGCCAGTGAACAAACCACGACATTCCTACATATCTACTACTCCTAATTCTAAATCGCCGGTAGCAAAATCTGCTACCTCAGCGAGTATAAAAAGACGTACGATTGCCGAACTTAAATCTAAGTCTCCGCTTAAAGCACGAGTTAGTGCTGTAGGCTTAAAGGCAACTACCACTGCAACTGGAAGTTCACGATTATCCACCTCAGCTGGAGCTAGAATTTCTAAGACCCCCGTCAAGACAGTTACCGCTAGTAAAGCTTCTGTCAAACCGGTACAGTTTATTTAACTTTAAAATTTTTATATATTATATATATTTTTTTAATTTTTAGACAAGTCGCTTGAGTTATCGTGTTTCCGTTGGTGGTTCTGTATCGACCGGAAATAAGGAAAACAAACGTCCATAATTTAATTAAATTTTGATCTTATTTATTTTAGCGTTTATATCTTTTTCTGTTGATTCAAGTAATGCTTTTATTATTTTAAAAATTGTTAATTTGTTCTATTTTTTTAATCAATTTAAAAAAAAAATGTACTTAAAATAATAAATTTACTTCTTTGGTTATATATTTATTTTTCCTAATTTAAGATTTTCTGTGCTGAATAAAAAACATGTATTTACATCTTCATAAAATTATACTTAGAATTAGTAAAAATCACCGACCCTTGTGTTAATATTAACTGCATAAAAATTATTTAATAAATTCCTATAAACTTTTTCATTGAAACACAAATGTCGATAAGATTTTTTACATTATTATTTTTAACAATTAAACATGACCACAAAAATTATAAAAGAAGAGTGTATAATAAAAAAATTAAATTCATAAAATAATTGGATGGCAAGAAACATAATTTTTAGTTGAAAATTCTTCACGAAAAATATAAATCAATTTTTATAATTCGAAAAGTAAATTTTCCAAATGTATGTATATAAAAACAAACCTTTAGCATTTCGTACTAAGATCTTTAGATATTCGCAAATTATTTCTGTAACCGTTACTTAACCTAAATTTGAAAATAGTCACAGTGACAAATTAAATACTGGGAAAAAGCTACAAGATTATTAAACCCCTATTAACATATGAGAATAAACTAAACACACATACTACTAATAAACAACGAAACAGCTGATTGTTTTAAAATAATGGTAATAAAAACTGTATACACTTGTCAAAATTTGTTACAAACAATGGCTGATATCGAAAGTGAAGAGGTGAAGAACCTTGTAAGTGTTTAATAAAAATTAAATTGTTCTTTTAAAAATTTAAAAATAGCTATCAAAACCTGGATTAGATGAATTATTACATTACAAAGCTAGTGAATAATAAAATGTTCAAGTTATATATAAGTGTGTGAAGTTTAAAATTAAATTTGAAATTACTAAGAAAAATGCAGACCTAAATAAAATAAAAAAATCCAAACAAAAAAATCAATAATTTGAAGAACAAAAAAAAAAAAAAATACCGAACAAGAACAATTACAACAACCACTATTAATGTATTTGGACAAAACACAAATAACATTTACACTAATACATGCACGAAAACTTTAGGAATAAAACACTGGCACCAATACTAAATTAACTAAAAATAAGAACAACAAAATAATTTATTATTATCAGATATATAAAGTGTGTTGTTGTTATTAACAAACGAAGGCACTATTTAGTTCAAATGTTTATTTTTTTAGATTATTTACGTTAATCATACCTGATTCCTTCGAAATAATAAATTTTGTTTTGATTTATTTTATATTTACCAAAAAAAAAAAAATTGTACTTAATTAACTTTTTTGTTTTAAGCAAATTGAATTTGAATGGGTAATGCGAGATGAGGTTCACTCTATTTTAAAAAAATTAAAAGAAATATTAGTGGTAAGTGTTGGTCACACTTTCAGTTTTTCAATTAATTTTATTAAACTATTTTCAAACGTTTATTAGGAATGTGCTCGTCGTTTTCCTGTTCCGCTGTATGATAACGAAGGCAAACGTACAGAAAAATTTCATTTAACAGCAGCTCAGGATCAGTTGAAATGTTCTGTTACATTGACTGGCGATAGTATTACACAAGCGGTAGGTGCTGTTTTCATAAGTTCTTTGATAAATTTTTATTGTAATTTTGTTTTTCTTTTTTGCAAACTAAGGACATAAGCTTCAAGCTAAAACGATCATCTAGCCAAGTTCAACGTACTGCTATAACTTCTGATGCCCCTTGGAAATTGCAACAAGTTCAAGATGCTGCAAACCATTTGCAATATGCAATTAATCACATTGATAATGTTGACGAAAATTATAAATTTCGGTAAGTTTGTTGTTGTAAATAACATATTTGCGATTTTTTCATTACCATTGAAATTTAAAGGGCATTATTTGAAATAATGTAACTACCATTTGATGCTACTGATTTTTTTTATTGTTTTTGTAAAACTCAAATTAATGATATTAAAAGCTTCTAAAAACTATAGATATGATAAATAAATCTTAACCCTTTTCTAGATGGACCTTCATTTGAAAATTTATATAATATTCTGATATTAAGTAACACAAGTGTAAAACTCGGTGTTTAAAACTTAAAGTCTCCTAACATACTAGCTAGCAGCTTTTATAACTTAGAGCCATTTTTCATGAAGCTAGTTGTAGTGAAACAGGCGGGGCCTAAATGGCATGGTTTGAATTTTGAGGGGATGTGTTTACACTTGATTTGTGTACGCTCGCTGTATACGTTTTTTCGTTCGTGAAACATTTTATAGTATAGGGACGCGATGAAACTCGTTTAAACTTTTAAAGTGAATAAAAACAAGTCATAGTGATTTATTCGGCTATGCCAAATCTTATATTCCCTTTACCATCTATGTAAACTAGTTTAGTGAAGTAACTCCAATAAAAAAAGTAAATATTGGAGCGACGGAGAATTAAAAAATAAATACATATAATTTTACATAAAAATGACATCGGCTGTTAATGGGTTAAGCATTTTTTAAAAAAAAATTAGTAGTTCTTTTAAGATATTTTCAAAAATTTAAAAATTTCAGAGCCCCGTAACTCGGAAAATTCGCGCGACCGCCAATTTTTTCACTTCATGTTTTTTTTCCTTATTTTTTAATTCTCTACGCCCCATATTTTATTTTTTAATGCCTGCTGCATTGAAGGGCATGCACCGATCATGCTGATTTCCAAGCACCTCTTTCGACTATATCTGATCGATTGACATATTTTGCTACTTTTTGGTGAAGGGTTTAAAAATGGCATGCTGTATATGTATGTGTATGAACTTATAATAAATAATTAAATAGGCCCGTTTCTTTACTCCAATTTGCACGAAAATTGTTTTCTAACTTCAAAATTGGGTAAATGGGAGCGGTTTTGAGAGTATAAAGTTCTTCTTCTTCTTGCACGAAACAGCCCAAAATTTTTTCTTCGTGCAAGTTATTTATACTTGTGCAACAGCTTAAAAAAAACACCAACAAAATATAAAATAAATTATTCAGGTATGTGATGGAAATCGATCGATTTGAAAACGATTCGTTTTGAGATAAATTTTAAACAAAAGTAAAGAAGTTACTCCAAAGTACATAATTGTAAAAACTGAATGGAGAGTCATTGAAATATATATTGAAGGTATTAAAAAAAATGAAAATAGTAAGGAGTTACGGTTTTAAGTCGTCTCGATTTCGAAATTGATTTCCATCATATACCCAAGGCGAATTAATACAGGTGACCGCACGGCTACAACAATCCAACAACACAAAAAACAACAGGCAATTTGTTGCTACAAAATTATGTATGTTGTCAAAAAAATATTGTAAAAAAACAAACAAAATAAAAAAATATACATACATATTTGATGAAAAAAAAGTGGTTGTAATTATCAGAATAAGAAAATTATAAAAATTAAGTTACATAAAAATAAAAATACAGGAAAAGTGACCAAAATTCTTTTGTACCACTAGTTTGCCCATATAACATGCATCGTTCCATTCTTGCACGTTACCAAGGCGAATTAAATACAAGGTGATAGCGGTGGCGAATTCAATTCTTTTCCCTGGTATTCTAACTGTCAAACTCCATATATAAAAAATCTGTATAACAGTTAGATAAATTTTTTATATATGGAGTTTGACAGTTAGTATACATGGTAAAAGAATTGAATTCGCCACCGCTATCACCTTGTATTTAATTCGCCTTGCACGTTACCATTTGAAGACTAACATATCTTCCACAAAAAAAACCAAGAAATTATAAATGTGTTAACAATAATTTCACTATCTTTTTACGCATATTTTGATTATACACATTAGGAACTGCAAATACGTTTCTATGTTGTGGTAGTTTTCTCTAGGAATTTCAATTGTTTGTTTTATATAAGCAATGAAAAAAAATTAAATTAAAAAAAATTTAACAAATTATTTATTTTTGAAAAATTTTTTTGACAACTGTAATGTATACAGCTGATGGGCTTTTTCGCCCGTGCGTTCACCTGTATTATTTCGCCATGCATATACCTGTACCTCGTTTCTGTATTTCTCGCATCGTAAAAGTTTTCACATCAAGTGTGAAACAAAAAATTTCATCGTTTCTCGATTTGCGAGTAAAAAGTGTTTCTGGTTCTTAATGCGAAAACAGACAACATTGATTCTGTTTTTACTGGAATAATTCCAGTACTAGTGTCAAATAAAAACAAAACGTCAAAATAAAGATATAAATTATCAAACAATATAAAAGTTAATAAATAAAATAAGTTTTAAATAATATAGCGAAAAAAATGTATAGTGCGGCCTTATTAATAGCTGAACAGAATGATCGGCGAAATATTATTAAATTTTCAATTTTGTAAATAAAAAGATATAAAACATAAATAAACGCATGAATACTTATTGATAATACTTTTTTATTTTTGAGTTAAATTGCTTTTTACCTTTTCGTCTGAATTAGACTCCATGTTTACACAAATTTAAAAATATATTTTTAATCTTACTTGTTTTCGCACTGTTTTTAAATGTGAGTTGTTTTGACAGTTCTTGCGTAAAACTTTTCACAAAATATTGGTACAGAAACACTTTTTCTCGCATACTTCCAATAACTGTTGGAAAATAACTTAAATGACATATAGTTCTCGCATTTTAAAGATACAGAAACACCTGTGTGAGAAAACCCATTTTTTGTTTCAATTTACATCGTTTTTCTAAAAATTTAGTTGTTTCATGCGAAAACTTTTACGATTCGAGAAATACAGAAACGAGGTACTGATTATTTCATTTTGTTGATTTATTGAAATTAATTTTTTTACTAAAACAGCGAAAATACTTTTGTGTTTAAAATTTAAATTTGTGTTCCCGTACTTTTATATAATTTTGCCTCTTTATGAGAGAAAACAATACATGCGCTCATTTTCATGAACTTAACTCAAAAATTAAAGAAACAGACCTAATATGTTCATGTAGTATTACATTTTTCAGGGTGTTTATTTAGCCTAAAATGAAAAGAAATTGCGTTAGAAATGGTAATGCTTTGAAACCATTTAGACATTAGTTAATGATAATGGTTTTGTTTTTTAAATAATTATAATGAAACCTTATAATTAATAATTATTGAAAGTAATTGCAATACTAAAAACATTAGCATAACGAATTGAAATTAATTTTTAAGATCATTTTTGAATTCCTAAAAACCTTTTTTAGAAAGAAAAATTATTTTTACCAATGTTTGCAGACGTTTTCCAAAGAAAACAAGAAAAATTAGAATTTTTTCTTCATTATCTGGACCGCTACATCCTTCATCAGCATTCTTCGCATCTATCTACCTTAGTTGTGTAATTGTATACATCATTTATTTACTCAACTATGTAAATAAGAACACGAGTAGTAGGACCAATAAGGCAGAAAAAGGGAAAGTGGACATTTTTATGCGTGTAAATACATTTTACGAAGTATTGGCTAATCGATTTTAATGAAATTCGATACATAGATAGGTGAGAGAAAGAGGGGAAAAACGGGCACTTACGTCTGTACCGATTACAATAAAATCTTAAACATAGTTAGATATTTATATGCAGGTCTCTTCCTTCTGCATAGGCTTTTGGCAGAGGATGCTTCATTACATCCTCTAACGACCTGCCCATTTCATCTACACAGATGTCAATCTTAGTCACGTTCTTGTCAAGTGGAAGTCTACATGTTGCAAGATTCGTAGACAGTCTTTGTGAAAATCTCCATTTGTATAGGCTCCCCAAGTCACCTAGTAGACCGTTCTTCTGTTAGGCGGAGATTCATAGAAAATATCATCCCAACTGCCTTGTAATCAGATTCATAAAAGTCAATGTGGGGGGGTTATACATGGGTACTTGGTCCGTCAGTTTACCATATTTCCAAGTCCGGGTTCGAAAGCGAAAATTCTTGGAGGTTTCGTTCGTCCACATTTGTATATAGACCTCCCCACTATGGATGCCTTGCATTGAGATCAGCACCAATCACAACGCTGTAATTTCGTGACGCCCCTACACTATTTCAAAATCTGAAGAAGCGAAATGGGATTGGGGTCTGAGGAACATTGAGATAAAACTTAATTCAGAAGTATTCGACCTCTAAATACGGACACAGGCATCCTCAATACATCCTCTATTAAGAATAGAGTCTTCACAAGGCGACACATCCCTAATAAGGGCAGCTGCACTTCCACCTCGTCCATTTTATTGATCACCTCTAAAAATTTTATATCCTGTGATGTCCAGTTTGTGGCGAGCACTAAGACCGTGCTCAACAACAAGTAGTACATCTGGTTCATGTTTACTCAAGAACAAAAAAAAAATTTTTGGAATAAAAAAAATGTATTTGTCATTTGTTGCAAAGTCATTAACAGTCCAAGCAACGCACGGGATCTTTCCTCGTCACTGTTCAGCTCACGGTACTAAGCCGCAAAACAATCAATCTTATCCAAACATTTCAGAAAACCTCCACCGAAGAAACGTGTGCAGTCTGGCAAACAAACTCTACTCAAAACCTGACTAGTTACAGGCTCAGTAAGCAAAGTCTCTTGCATATTTTCCCTCTTGGCACTTTACACACCTATAAAGCATCCGACAATTTGACCATAGCGCATAGAGTTAAAGCACTGCGTTACTCCAGTCTGCCTTCACTTCCTTTTATTTACTTTACAACGCAACATACGATACGTATGTCATATATTTTTTATGTCACAATTTCTGTTAAATCTGAGAATCCACTTAACTCCGCCCAACCTGGGGTGGAATCGTTACATCCGTGTTCGTATTGACAATCGTACGAAAAAAATTACGTGATACGTTAATCGTATGAACTAAATGGCATTATGACATACGATTGTAAACGGATCGTAATATTTTGAATGATTCACAATAGTTCTGAAATTAAAAAATTCTAGAGCTAAAGAAAGAGTATTCAGGCTGGTTAGTTTTTCAAATTTTGTTGTTTCCAAAGGACAAAACCGGTTTTTTGCCTATATCGCTCGATTCAAGGACTGCTGCTTTAATTAACATTTCTTCACTTGGCAGCAGCAGCTTTTCTTCATAAAGGCCTCCTTCATTTTGGTTTTGCAATTTAAAATAAAAAACTTTTTTCTTTGCTTAATACCTATTTTTGATCAGCCTTAAGCACAAAATTATAAATATAAATATTTTCTTGCAAAAATATAAATTTCATATTTTAAAATTATAACATCATTAACTGGCTATACTAGTGCGTTCATACATTTGGAAAGCTCATCCATAGTCCGTTAGCAGTAGATTTTAATATGCCCAATTAGGAAGCATGTTTTTTGCCAAATTTTTGTGTTCTTTCATGAATCTTAGTTTCAACTTATTGAATAATACTTTTATCATAAACTAAAATTAAATTTGTTTAATTCGCACTTTTTTTTAGCGAATTTGTTGCATTTTTCATCTTATTCGAACTAAGTTTTGTTAACGTATGCCTGTTCGTAAAAAATGTACGTTCAACGTATGTTATATTCTGCGTTATTGTTAATTACAATCCGTTAACGTTTGTCATAATCCGAAAAACGTATTTTTACGATACGTGTTGTACGTTCTCGGATGTAACGATTCCACCCCTGATCAGTCCTGAAATATTAATACTTATCTAAAGACTGTTTAAATAATCAAAAATTTCCTCAGATGGAAATGAATCTAGAAGCCCCTCTACAACAAGTGTGAAAGACTGAAGACCCTAATATATAAGGTTAACCTTTTCGAACTCTAGCAATGACTTAACTTTCTAGAAATCCTCCAGAGTGCAGACCTCTACGTTAGCAACATGCCTACCCAAAATTTTAATATTAAAATTTTTGTGGCCTAAATATTTATCTATGATAGGTAACATTTTCTTTACGTCCATGTCGTAAGCAGTAATAACTTGAATAAACTTATTCTCAGATTCATTCGTTAATTTTCTTGCACTTTGGAATATTGTTTTTCACACTGACCACATTAGCTTTTGCCTTTACACACTCTACATTTTTTAACTTAATTGACCGCATAACCTCCTTATGCTTGTGCTAAACCCTTATACGGATCTCTTTCACATCCTCTAGCGAAGAAACGCTATTGGCAACTTCCATTTTTATCATTAGCTTTGCATTTAGCTTGACTATCGCATTAATATCCGTTTTTCAAACAGCTGTTGCTGCCTCCCTTCTTCAACTTGCCTCTTTTGGCCAGAGGGGAAAGCATCCTCTTCGTCTATCGGTAAAATATCCCAAAGAGCATAAATTTTTTTGAAAAGTTTTCTATAGGCTTCTCAAACATTTAATATTTTTAATGAAATGTTCAAATTTTTTTTACAAAGTCATACGTTATACTTTGTCTTTTTTAACTGACAAGTAAGTTAAGTTGTTTCTTATGAGTGTGTCATAATCAGTATGTCTCCGTCTACGTAAAGGGCGAAAGTTAGGTAACTTTTGACGTACGTTAAACACTTTGACAGCTATCGTTGATTGAATACTTTGACTGCTTCCTCTTGTTTCGTTTTCGCTCTTGCTGTGTTTTAATGATTTTTTGTCCATCAACAAAGTATTCATTGTGTCAACCTCATCCGCCAATAATTTATTTGCAGTTGAGTACGTTAAATTATAACATATGAAGGATTTTATGTACATAAATATATTTTTTTGTATAATATACATTGTATATAAACATTGTATAATATTGAAACAATAATGCTGAACTATAACTTTTGGAAACTGCACCTAAAAGAGAATATCTAATATTCTTTTGAGCTTTTGATACAAACATTAATAAAATCGTTTTGTTGCCACTGATTTTCACAACATTAACAGTTTTTGGTTTACCTACTTCAACTGAATTTAAGCGTTTTGAAGTGCATTTGTAATTTTTTCACTTGATGTTTTAAAGAATACAATTAAAATTTGTTTAATTAAAAGAAATGATGATTGCCTAGTTACAATTACTTTTACTTTATAATTAAAAATTTTTAATTTAAATAACATGTTATGTGTGATTGAAAATGTCCAATTACAACTTACAATTGTAATGGAATATTTTTTTTAATTAAAATTACATATAATTGTAATTGATATTAAATTAATTGGATTACCGAAAATTATAACAACAATTGTAATTGACAGTTTCTTGTAATTTGTAATTGAATATTTTAAATTACATGTAATTTTAATTGAAACCCCCATGTCTGATCTACAGGCATGTCACAGAACTAAATTCCCATCGAAAGAGGTTTCAATTCCGCAAATTGGTTCTTCAGAAAACTAGAAACAAAAAATTTCTTCGCAATGAAACCACTTTTAAAACTCAAAGTGCAATTTAGTTTCTTTGAAATTTTAATATTTGCGGTTTTCAAATTTACTTTTAATTTGTGTCCTTATTTAGATTAGCATTGTTGTTTACTTTGGTGTGCGCAATATTGCTACATTTAAATAAAAAAATGTAAGAGTATGCATTTTTTAGATGTAAAAAAACTCGATCGGAATCTCTAAAAGGTAAAACGAAATCGATAGGAGCTGTTAATACGGAATTAAAACTATTGCGATCGGAATTTGTGACATGCCTGATAGAATGTAAAATTTAAACTAATTTTAAGATATGTAAAGGAGTACAAACACGTGTAATTGAGAGTAACGATTACAACATTTTTCTTACAACTATCGTAATTAAAAGTAACGTAACAGCCAGAACTCGCCACTATTTATACAACAAATACCCAACACTATCTCTGTAGTACTAATCAAAACGTGAAATGAAAATGATGTTCTCACATCGAAAGTGACGACGCACAGTGGTCAATTTCGCGAGATAGCGGTCAAAACTCTATAACTTTTGACCGGATTGGTATTTTTTTACGCAATTTGATTTGTTCAATAGGAGGGACTTCAAGCTTCAATTTGCGTGTTCAAACGTAAAAGTCAACTGATAGAAACGTAAGTAATGTGGAGTTAAAAATGCATTTTAATTTTTTGTTGAGTTTCCATGTAAAAGTTGAATATTTTGACATTTTAAATAGGTATTTTTTTATAATTTTTTATTATCTTCAATCGTATTTTACAACCAATACTTATTTATTATTCCTAAACTTAATTTTTGTCAGAAAATGCCAACATTTGGCCCCTGACATTTATTTAGTTTCAATATTCACAGTGGCCAAAGGTTGGTTTTTTTGGAAGAAAGCTAATTCTTGTGAGGATTACACTGAAAAATAACACTGAAATTCCCAACAATATCAATACCATTTGGATATATTATATACAGAACACAACATCGATAAAATTTTAAGTAAACTTTTGCTATTGATTTAAAGTGCACATATATTTTATTTAAATGTATTAATAAAAATTTATACAAAAATTAGAAACAAATTATAATCTTTAATCTAGTATTAATTAAACAATATTAGTAAAAATTTCTTCCAAATAGCTTTGATTCTCATTTTGCAGTAGTTGTTTAGCTTCTTCATCTAACTCTAATGAGGTTGATTTCCATTTTTGTCGAATACTGGACATATATGGGTCTGATGTGCACAACAAAATATTAATAAGATCTTTATTAGTACAATATCTGGAAATTTTTCTTGTATTGTGCTCGCAAAAGAATCTGTAGTCTTTGTTCCTTTTTTCTTGCGCTTCTTGTGAGAGATCTCCAATTGGAAGCATATTGTGCTGAATTATTAGTTCCCCATTGGAACAAAATTTTGTGAACTGTGGTTGGCATATGTCTCCAAGAATATTTTTGGTTAAAAAGGGTTGCTGTCTCATTAGCATACTGACCAAATTTTTTTGCATCTATCTTTTTGCTACTTGCTATAACTTCTAATATGATTTGGAATCGTCGTATTAAATCATATTCTACTCCAGTTATAGAAGCTGCAGTTTCTGGTTCGGAAAAAAATCTCCTTGCTGTGTTCCCATCATTAGAATTTCCTTCTCCTTGCTTTGGCTGGTCAATTATAAGGCCTATCTCACGGTATTTCTTTTTTTTGCTTTCTTTTTTCCAAATTTTCTTTGTTGTTTCTTACTCTTTCGCCAAACGGGCCAAATTCCAAACCGTATCCCAATTTAAGAATATGCTCCATAAAACGAATTCTAGCATAAAGAGGTGACATTCCAAATTTATATGCTTCATTAAAACTATCGTCTTGTGTTGGTGGTTGGCTAAATTGACTTGATGTTTTTTGGCATATGGTGCAGCTTGACGAAGACTTTGTTTCGGTTAAAGCTTGTGCAACTTTTCCATCGATCATTGTAAGTGACATTTTAAAGTTAACTTCAATGCATTGGACATTAAATTCAAATATCACTGGTTGAAGTTCTTTAATTTCATCTCTTATCTTGCCAACTTCTTCAGTTATGACATCCTTAGTTTCTTTTTTGTAAGCAAACTTTATTGGTCTACAAAATTTTGTTGACGAGGAAATTTCATTCTTCCATACATCTATCTCTGCAGCTTTACTAGTTGACGGCTCTGAATCAATATAAGTTTTTGTTAAACGTAATGGAAAGAAAGAAATCATGAATAAATTGGCATCTGATGAATTTTCCTCATTACATTGTTTGTATTGTTTGTGGCCAGAGGACCCATTACATCGCTATTTAGAAAGGTCATGCTGCAATTTTTAAAGTTCTTTAAATAGTCAGCATCAAATGTCTTTAATAATCGTTCTGCAGTGGGTTCAAGAAGATCCTTAGTTTCTGCTGATTAGTTTCTGCTGAACTTGAAGTTACACTAATAGCAGTTGGTGAAGTTAAACAGTCTTTTTTGGCAGAAACTATATCTCGATATGATGGAAAAATTCCTCAATTTTTTTCATTGGTTCGCTTCCGCAATTCTGTATTGGTTTTTAGTCATTTTCAAATCCAAAAATAGTGCAAATACTTCTTCTGGAGTAAACTTATTTTCTTCAGTTGGTGTCGGCATACTTTCTAAAATCCTTTTTGTGCGTCTGTGGCTTGCTTCCACTATTTTTTTAATGATAGCAATTTTACTCTTTTTAGTTTTCGATGGTTGAATTTGATGCAGAAATGAATCCTTTATGATGCTTCAAGAAACTTCTTCATTGATATGTTTAAGCTTGCGTCTTCGTGATCTTTCACTACAATTATCAATTGGCTTTGCTGGTCAATAACAACTCATGCACAAAATTTCATCAAAATATATGCATAATAGCCACTTTCACATACAAATAACTTCTCAAAAAATATGACGTGCATTTGTACCGAATATCTTACCTTGGGTCAGAAAAATTGCTGTAGCTCAAAAAGTGCAGTCCCGATGCATGGACATGTATATATAGGAATGTAGGGGAGAGTTAGGACTACAAAATAGTAAATTTGTGTTTTGACTCAGCTTGACTCACAGGAGTTGTGCTCTATAAAGTAGGAAATTTGACCTTTTTTAAAAAAAATATTTAAATTGTTCTGAAAACAGTAGAACTTCAATTTTTTTTACCAGTAATAGGAAATAAGTTAAGTTACAACGCAAAATTTATTTCGTCCAAAAATCTTGAAAAACAAAAAAGTTATGATCATTTAAACTTTAAAATTAACTAAAAATATCATAAATTTACTAAATTCTGAAAAAGGCCACCTGGAAAAGGACCACCCTGTTCTCAGTGAAATAGTTGAAATAGAGTTCTAATTTTTTGCCTCCCGAGGTTTACTACTGTCTACTTTCATATGAGTCTAATAACTTTAAAATCCGAGAACAAAAACCAAAAGTAGTTTTAGCCGCTATCTCAAAATATTGACCACAGTGCGACGGTCTTCACCGAAATGTATGACAATAACAAATTATTTACTGGCGGAATAAATCCAATTAACTTTATAACCAATTAAATTATTTTGTTACGTCTAAACAATTCTGTTAAAAATCTCACAAAAAATTTAGAATTTAAATTTTTTACTTTTAATTTTTACTGAATACTTATAAAAATGAAGTTTCCAACTTCAATACAAATATCATAATAACAATGGTGAAGGGCATATTTCATTATAGCACTGTTAATTGTTTATATTAGATAACAAAATAAAAAATCCCCTGTCAATTATTTATTATTAAATTTTAGTTTTTTTAGACGATAAAAAGCTTAAAAATCTTGTATTTTATTTTACGAGTTACAAACATTTGAATTTGTTTTGCCGGCCTTCGCAAAAAGTGATCTTTAAAAAAGTAATAACTTACATAAATTAATTGTTAGTTTCTTTCACTAAATAATATCGTCAATGTCAATAAAATAAAGTTTTCTAAAATACCCACTATAAATATTTATACAAATTTTAAAATATTTTTTTATTGATTTTTTTTTTAAATCACCGGGCATTTCATAAAAAATCTAATAAACGTCGAAACTTAGTACATTACAACGCATTTGGTTAAAAAACTAATCTCTTTTATAATTGTTCTAGTAAAAGTTCAAAAACTAAATAAATAAAAGTAATAATAACTTAAAAATCCGTTGATAATTTTTCCTTAAACTATAATATATTTTTAAAGCTTCCCAGTTAACATTTTCTTGAATTATTGATAATATTCGAGTCTTTTTTGACTCTTATTCACGGTTGAAATAATCGTTTATGCGCTCGTTTTAGAGTCAAAAATGATTGTTTTGCCGGGAGAAAATGGTACCCTAGCCGCAACTCTTCTGGACGAGTCCCATATGACTCGCGTTTTTGACTTCTTTTCGATACTGTTTTCAGTCGTTCTTATAATCAAATACGAGACTTTTTTGAGTCATTTTTTGATCATATTACTAGCCATTCGCGTCGTCTTCGAATTATATTATGCCCACACTTCTAATTGTATCTTCTGAAAATCTTCTTTATTACATTCGTTAGCGTTATTTTTAACTTTTCTAAAATTCAAATGAAAAATTAATTAAAAAAATTCATTTCACATTTGTATCTTAATTTTCTTTACAAAATGACATATTTTTACGAAAAATAAAAAAAAAATATTTGAATACTTTTTTCATCGCTAGGCTGCGCTAAAAATGTCTCTAAAATAATTGTAAAAACAGTCGAATTTCAAACATTTGCTTTCTGTACCAAATTTTCTTTGTTGTTTCTTACTCTTTCGCCAAACGGGCCAAATTCCAAACCGTATCCCAATTTAAGAATATGCTCCATAAAACGAATTCTAGCATAAAGAGGTGACATTCCAAATTTATATGCTTCATTAAAACTATCGTCTTGTGTTGGTGGTTGGCTAAATTGACTTGATGTTTTTTGGCATATGGTGCAGCTTGACGAAGACTTTGTTTCGGTTAAAGCTTGTGCAACTTTTCCATCGATCATTGTAAGTGACATTTTAAAGTTAACTTCAATGCATTGGACATTAAATTCAAATATCACTGGTTGAAGTTCTTTAATTTCATCTCTTATCTTGCCAACTTCTTCAGTTATGACATCCTTAGTTTCTTTTTTGTAAGCAAACTTTATTGGTCTACAAAATTTTGTTGACGAGGAAATTTCATTCTTCCATACATCTATCTCTGCAGCTTTACTAGTTGACGGCTCTGAATCAATATAAGTTTTTGTTAAACGTAATGGAAAGAAAGAAATCATGAATAAATTGGCATCTGATGAATTTTCCTCATTACATTGTTTGTATTGTTTGTGGCCAGAGGACCCATTACATCGCTATTTAGAAAGGTCATGCTGCAATTTTTAAAGTTCTTTAAATAGTCAGCATCAAATGTCTTTAATAATCGTTCTGCAGTGGGTTCAAGAAGATCCTTAGTTTCTGCTGATTAGTTTCTGCTGAACTTGAAGTTACACTAATAGCAGTTGGTGAAGTTAAACAGTCTTTTTTGGCAGAAACTATATCTCGATATGATGGAAAAATTCCTCAATTTTTTTCATTGGTTCGCTTCCGCAATTCTGTATTGGTTTTTAGTCATTTTCAAATCCAAAAATAGTGCAAATACTTCTTCTGGAGTAAACTTATTTTCTTCAGTTGGTGTCGGCATACTTTCTAAAATCCTTTTTGTGCGTCTGTGGCTTGCTTCCACTATTTTTTTAATGATAGCAATTTTACTCTTTTTAGTTTTCGATGGTTGAATTTGATGCAGAAATGAATCCTTTATGATGCTTCAAGAAACTTCTTCATTGATATGTTTAAGCTTGCGTCTTCGTGATCTTTCACTACAATTATCAATTGGCTTTGCTGGTCAATAACAACTCATGCACAAAATTTCATCAAAATATATGCATAATAGCCACTTTCACATACAAATAACTTCTCAAAAAATATGACGTGCATTTGTACCGAATATCTTACCTTGGGTCAGAAAAATTGCTGTAGCTCAAAAAGTGCAGTCCCGATGCATGGACATGTATATATAGGAATGTAGGGGAGAGTTAGGACTACAAAATAGTAAATTTGTGTTTTGACTCAGCTTGACTCACAGGAGTTGTGCTCTATAAAGTAGGAAATTTGACCTTTTTTAAAAAAAATATTTAAATTGTTCTGAAAACAGTAGAACTTCAATTTTTTTTACCAGTAATAGGAAATAAGTTAAGTTACAACGCAAAATTTATTTCGTCCAAAAATCTTGAAAAACAAAAAAGTTATGATCATTTAAACTTTAAAATTAACTAAAAATATCATAAATTTACTAAATTCTGAAAAAGGCCACCTGGAAAAGGACCACCCTGTTCTCAGTGAAATAGTTGAAATAGAGTTCTAATTTTTTGCCTCCCGAGGTTTACTACTGTCTACTTTCATATGAGTCTAATAACTTTAAAATCCGAGAACAAAAACCAAAAGTAGTTTTAGCCGCTATCTCAAAATATTGACCACAGTGCGACGGTCTTCACCGAAATGTATGACAATAACAAATTATTTACTGGCGGAATAAATCCAATTAACTTTATAACCAATTAAATTATTTTGTTACGTCTAAACAATTCTGTTAAAAATCTCACAAAAAATTTAGAATTTAAATTTTTTACTTTTAATTTTTACTGAATACTTATAAAAATGAAGTTTCCAACTTCAATACAAATATCATAATAACAATGGTGAAGGGCATATTTCATTATAGCACTGTTAATTGTTTATATTAGATAACAAAATAAAAAATCCCCTGTCAATTATTTATTATTAAATTTTAGTTTTTTTAGACGATAAAAAGCTTAAAAATCTTGTATTTTATTTTACGAGTTACAAACATTTGAATTTGTTTTGCCGGCCTTCGCAAAAAGTGATCTTTAAAAAAGTAATAACTTACATAAATTAATTGTTAGTTTCTTTCACTAAATAATATCGTCAATGTCAATAAAATAAAGTTTTCTAAAATACCCACTATAAATATTTATACAAATTTTAAAATATTTTTTTATTGATTTTTTTTTTAAATCACCGGGCATTTCATAAAAAATCTAATAAACGTCGAAACTTAGTACATTACAACGCATTTGGTTAAAAAACTAATCTCTTTTATAATTGTTCTAGTAAAAGTTCAAAAACTAAATAAATAAAAGTAATAATAACTTAAAAATCCGTTGATAATTTTTCCTTAAACTATAATATATTTTTAAAGCTTCCCAGTTAACATTTTCTTGAATTATTGATAATATTCGAGTCTTTTTTGACTCTTATTCACGGTTGAAATAATCGTTTATGCGCTCGTTTTAGAGTCAAAAATGATTGTTTTGCCGGGAGAAAATGGTACCCTAGCCGCAACTCTTCTGGACGAGTCCCATATGACTCGCGTTTTTGACTTCTTTTCGATACTGTTTTCAGTCGTTCTTATAATCAAATACGAGACTTTTTTGAGTCATTTTTTGATCATATTACTAGCCATTCGCGTCGTCTTCGAATTATATTATGCCCACACTTCTAATTGTATCTTCTGAAAATCTTCTTTATTACATTCGTTAGCGTTATTTTTAACTTTTCTAAAATTCAAATGAAAAATTAATTAAAAAAATTCATTTCACATTTGTATCTTAATTTTCTTTACAAAATGACATATTTTTACGAAAAATAAAAAAAAAATATTTGAATACTTTTTTCATCGCTAGGCTGCGCTAAAAATGTCTCTAAAATAATTGTAAAAACAGTCGAATTTCAAACATTTGCTTTCTGTACTTTTTGCTTTTTTAAACAAGTCGCTTTCCTAGCGTTTGTCGGAATTATATTCGAGTCTCTTTTTAAGCGTACAACTGATTAATCAGTTTTAAGTCATTTTGGGTAGTCCTGAAAGACTCACTTTGGTGACTTTGGTAAAAACCATCTTCCAAATGCTAACTGGGTTTGTATTTCATTACAAACAGGCACATTAATTTTAGAGTTAATAGCAGTTCTAAAACAACTACAACAATAAGTAACAACATGCATTTTGTTTTTGTAAAATATATTTTCAGACGTCAAATTAACTGAGGCACAGTGGTTTGAAACGAATTTTTTTTTTTAACATAATTCGGTATATTATGAACTAGGCAGGGCAAAGATGTTTCCTAGTGAATGTACGGACGGTCAGACCCCTAGGGTGAAGAGGGGCTTCTGGGTAGAGCACCAAATTTGGGTACCCCGGACATATAATTTTTTAAAAATGTCAAAACAGTTTATTTTTAACTCAAATGTTAAGATTTGGTAATTTAATGAGACCTTGAAAAAATCTATAAAAATGTGCTTAAATGTGCAATGAGAAAATGGGCTTACAATTTTTTTTTTGTTAATTTTGGCCAACCTTAACTTATTTTTGGCGTAGTACGCTTATTAATTATCGGATTATTACTTTAAGACACTTGCTATATTCTTAATAAAATTTAGAATAAACAAGTTTAAAGTTTTGTTCTGATAGCGCTATTCGTTAAAAAGTTACAAGTCTCTGAATTGAGAAAATGTAAAAATACCGTTTTTTAAGGATTTTCGCCAAAAAGGTGGTATTCTTTTTTTTCTTATGTAATTTAAATTTACTTCAGTACTAGCAAATTTGTTTAAGACATTTTTAATACAACCTATAGCAAATGTGAATAAAAGAAAAGTTAGGTCCACAATCATAACGGTTTTTCCCTGTTCCGGGAATTTATGTGTTAAAACAATAAAACTAAATTTTATTTCATCATTTGATTAAAAACTCTTTTCGCTATATAACTTCAAAATTATGTAGAAATAGTTTGATGCGTTATGATTTTGTGGCAATTTTAAGCCCATATTTAATTTCTCGAAAAACCACATTAACATGATTTTTTCATTTTTTGAAAATGTAGCGTAAAAAAATAATTACAATATTATTAATCTAGATGTCATAAGCTTTCCTTTGATGCTACTTGCATGTATATCGAGCGTATGTTTAAGCTAACGGAGCTTCCTAAATCTCGCCTCTTCGTGATTTTGTTTGTTTATTTTTTATATGTAAAAACCAAGAAAGAATGTGTATAAAGTTTATACACACAAGTTTATACTATAAACACATTTTGTACCAAACTTTTTGGTTTTTACATATAAAATGAGCAAAAAAAAAAAAAATTATGCGAAGGCGAGGCCTACAATTTAAAAAAATCCAGTTTCAACAAGTGTGTGAAACTTTTTTGTTTTATGAAAATTTTAAACACCACAACACCACTGTAAGAAAAAAATAATTAGTGTAAACAAAATTTGACATCTGAAAACGTAAATAAGAAAGTCAACTGATCTACTGCCACTACCCAGTATATAAATGTGCCTTGATTGCAAAAAAAACAACTAATATATAAACTCAAAATGTTTACTAATTCTCAGAGTTCAGAAAAGTACACTCACTGTACAAAATTCTCGTACATAAATTGAAAACACACAGCTAAAACCAACCCGAACATTTTTTTCGTAATAATTATGTGTGTCTCTAAATTTAGAAATTTTCCCTACACATCCATGAATGTGTTTTATTTAAATATTTATTTGCGTACACGTACGTGAATCTACGACTGTATATATTGTTAGTGTACGTGTACTCTATTTTCAGTACAAAAAAGTACACGAAAAAATTAAAATAAATCCGTGTACGAAAAAAACGTACATGGAAAAATAAAATTAACTGCGTGTACTTGCGGCAAAAAAGGACATGTACGATAGACAAAATAAAATTACAAATTTTATTGTTGTTATTGATCTTTTTATTTAAAATTGGTTTTGATTATAGGTAAGTAGTGTAGTTCCTTGAAAATTCAAGAAAATATAATGGCTCATTAATAAAAATGTGCAATAAGTAGTGTTATAAAAATTAAGGAATAAGGGTAATAATTTGCTTATCTTTAACATTATTGTAATTATACCAAGGAATGGAATTTTGGATGTTTTTTTCCATGTTTTTTTCCGTACACGTACTGTAAACAGAGTACATGTACACAAACAATAGCTACAGTCGTACATTCACGTACGTGTACGCAAATAAATATTTTAATAAAACACACACACAAATGTTATGATAAAAAAAATATGTACAGTTTGGTTTTGAACAGAACATTGTGTATACGATGAGTGTACTTTCTGAACTCTGAAGAAGAATTTTTCTTCTCTCGGAAAAATGAGACTTAAGTCAGATTTTCTATCATGGAACAAAGAGAGTCAAACGACTTAAAACTGGTTTGAATGCTACAATACGCTCTTTCTTACCGCGCATTTCAAACACTGAAAACCCCCTTTTTTGGAAATCTTTAAAACTTTTCTTTGTCAATTTATGAAAATGTAACATTTTTAAAGAAATTATGTTACATTACACAGTGGAGCCGAACGGTACAAAATTTAAATAAATTGGCTGAAAATTGTATCCAATATTTTGGCAAAAACTGGACCAGAGTATCGAAAAATCAAAAATTTTAATTTTAAAATACTGGCAATTCTAAAATTTTTAATCATAAACATGTGGATGAAAGTACCATTTTGTAGGTATTGACGAGGCCTTTAGGACCATGCATAATTTTAAGCGTTAGAAAAGTTATCGGCTATGCCGAATCTTATATACCCTTCACCATCTATGTTAACTTAGTTTAGTGAAGTATGTTCAATCAAGAAAGCAAAAATTGGAGTGACAGAGAATAAAAAAAAAAAATTATAATAATTGGTACTGCACATTTCCTTAAAGATGTAAGATGAATTATACTTATTATATATGGGAAAAACATCAAGTGAAAAAATAGGTGCTCGTTCATATTTTCCGAGTTACGGGCCTCTGAAAAAATTTTTCAAATTTTTTAAATCAATATGGTACTATTTAAAAGCTTTTGAAAGACTAAAGTTTTTTAGAAATGCTTAACCCATTAAGAGCCGATGACATTTTTATGTAGAATTATATATAGTACTTAAATTGTTTTTCCTATTTTAATTGAATTACTTCACTAAACTAGATTTATATATTTATATGATGATACTCTTCAAGATTTGGCATAGCCGAATATAGCACTCTAACTTGTTAATATTTTAAGTTGAAAAAATAAATAAAAATAACTTTGACTTGATTTGGATGTCAACCTTTTCACTTAAAGTTTAACGTTACGTTGCACAGTGGCTTGAAAACGATTTATTTTGGACATAATTCGGTAACTCATGAACCACTGAAAATAATTCTTTTTCAAACCACTGAGCATTGTTTTTAATGATTAAGGATCACGAAATACAACCTTTTCATTAAATAATCATTTATTTATTGGTATTTATTATTTTTACGTTTAAGAAAAACTGTGTTTTAAATTCATATTTTACTTTTTAGCATACATATAATTTTAATAGATAACCCAAGGCACATTAATTTTACAGGTAATAGCAGTTCTAAAACAACTACAACAATAAGTAAAGAACATGTATTTCGTTTTTATAAAATATATTTTCAGATGTCACATTAACTGACGCACAGTGGTTTGAAAACGATTTTTTTTTTACAAAATTCGGTATCCTATGAACCACTCAATATATCTCAACGAAATTTTACAGAGGCAGGGCAGATGTGTTTCTCAATGAATTTACGGACGGTCAGACTCTTAGGGTGAAGGAGGGCTTCTAAGAAGGGCCCCAAATTGTCATAAAGTTTTTTTTTTAACTCAAATGTTAAGATTTTTTAAATTTAATTAGTTCTTGAAAATATGTTTAAATGTACAGGGAGAAAATCGGCTTACATTTTATTTTTTTTGTTAATTTTGGCCAATCTTAACTTAGTCTTTTGGCGTAGTACGCTTATTAATTATCGGCTTATTACTTTAAGACTTTTGCTATATTCTTAATAAAATTTAAAATAAAAAAAAATTAAGTGTTTTTCTGATAGCGCTTGTCGTTAAAAAGTGACAAGCCTCTGAATTGAGAAAATGTAAAAATATAGTTTTTAAGGATTTTCCACAAAAAGATGATATTCTTTTTTTTAAATACTCCAAAAAGGATTTGACAGCCCCGTGATTAATTAAGGCCTCTTTTGTAAAAAAAAACAATTTTTTGGGGCATTTTTCCCCTTTCCGGAAATTTATATGTTGAAACAAAAAAATTTTAATTTTATTTCACCATTTGATTAAAAAGTCTTTTAGCTTTATCACTTCAAAATTTGTTAGGAATAGCCCGATGCGTTATGATATTTAATTTCTTAAAATACCATCTTAACATGATTTTTTTCAGTTCTCGAAAATATAACGCGATAAAATAATTACATATTAATAATCTAGATGTCATAAGCTTTTCTTTGATGCTACTTACATGTAAATCTAGCATATATTTAAGCTAAAGTAGCTTCCTAAACCTCGCCTCCTCGTGATTTTGTTTGCTTTTTTTTATGTGAAAAAAACAAAAATGTGTATAAGCACATTTTGTACCAAACTTCTTGGTTTAAACATTTAAAATGAGCAAACAAAATCATGAGGAGTTGAGGCCTATAATTTTAAAATAAAATCCAGTTTGGAAGTTTTTTGTTTTATGAAAGTTTTAAACATATTTCCACAACACCACTGTAAAAAATTTTTTTTTTAGGAAAAATCATAATAAGTGTAAACAAAATTTGACATCTGAAAACAAAAACAAGAAGGTCAACTGATCTACTGCCACTACCTAGTATATTAATCTGCCTTGAGATAACTTTTTAAAATATTTATAAACTTAATTATGGTTATTTTTAATTACTAACCCTAAAATCATATTTACAGATCATCTGAGGAAGTTTTGCAAATTATAAGCGAACTGATAGGAGCACTACAACGTGGCCGTACTAGTCTAATAATACCAAAGAAAAAATCAATAGAGGATTTAATGAAGGGTCGAAATATGGTGAGTTATTTTTGTTTGCAACTTGTTTTCATTTATTATAATTCTGTTAATTAAAATAAATTCAGAGATCCCTAACGCCAAATTTACCAGAAGATCAAGCAATATCGTTTTTCTTACAATGTCACAAATTGATAATAGCCGTCTATCAACTGCTTAACGTCCAGGGTACAATGAAAATGGAAGCAACACAAGCTGAATGTTCGGTAGGTTGGCTTAATGATGTTTTAGTATTATTTACCGTAGGATTGACACTATGTCAGCAACTCAAGGATAAAATGAATGCATTTAAAATGGATATAATGAGTTAGTAATATTTTTACTTATAAACAAACATCCAAAAAAGTATTTTTTTCTGTTTAAAAAATTTTATTATATAGAAAATATATAAGTAATTAGTTAAAACAAACTTACCTGTGTGTGAACGTATTAATAATGTACTTAAGATCCTAAAACAAAACTAGTTACTAAGTTAGTAAAACTATTAAGTTGAATTTAAATGAAAATGTTTTTTGCTCGAAGTACTTTTCTCTACTTATTATTTTATTTAAGACTTAATTAATAACTTTCTTTGTTTTATTTTTAGAAAACATACTTAAAAAATCCTAAATATATATATAAATATTTAATAATATTTAAAATGCATTGATAATAAATGGGTTAGTAACAGAACTCTTTGAATGCATATAATAATGACAATAACACTTAAGCAAAAATAGTTAAATAACGTTGAATCCAAACAAAAGCTGTAATAAATAAATTGATGTTAAATTTGTATTTTAAGAATACAAAACTTAAGTTCAAAATGCTTTTGAATATAAATTAAATAAATTAACACTGTTCTTCATTAAATTTTAAAGGTACGAATACATATTTCTTTTGCTTTTGTAAGTATTTAAATCATGATACAATTAATTCCAGTAAAACATTACGCCATTTTAAACTCTGACTGACCCCTTTTAAGTAATTAGCTTTCAAAATTGGTGTCAACATCAGAGGTATTGCATGTGACTTTTTTTACGTGATATCACGATTGTTTGTTTTATAAATTTTATATTTTGAAGATGTTTGTTTTAAAACCTTTTGCTTTTTGAGAGTTTTCTGACATCACTCCTTTTTTTTATATACAGTGGCTCTCTGCTTATTTTATGCAGTGCATAAATTGATCTTTTACATTCTGTAACAATAATACCAGTAGGAATTAAAAAAAAACAAATTGGTATCATTTAACAGAGAAAAGGGCATAGTTTTACAAAAAAACTTTATTTATTTAAAAAATTAAATATTAAAGTAATTAAAAAACAAGAAAAGTAAAATATACAGCTTTTTCGTCTTACAGCTTATTTTATGCATTCACCTCTTTTGGTAACGATACTTTCAAACCTTATTTTACTTTTCGATATAACTGGCACTTAATTTATGGTCATATTTTTTCAGTAATTTGGTTAGTTTCGAGAAAATTTAAAATGGGTCCACGCACAACATTAGTGCAGAGAGAATAGGTAGTAAATCATTTTAAAAACGGTCAATAGACGTCGCAAAAAATTATCGAGTGCTTCGTTCGCGAAAATTGTTTAACTAACAATTGTAGAGAAGCACCAAATAAAATTATAATTAAACATGATTAGGGTTATATTGTGAGAAAAACTTAAGGCAAATACAAGGCTCTCAGCCCCAAACTGACTTTCGATATTCAATATGACCTGGACAAACAATCCTGCGTCGAAAATTTAGGGTGCGTTCTTCGTCACCATCATTTTAATGGTCGAGTTGCACGCAAGAAGGCTTTCATTAACACCAAAATCAAAATATGCAGGCTCAACTTCGCTATAGAACACGACTCCAAAGACTTATCGATTTGGAGTGCAGTTATTTAACCGATGAATCCAAATTTAATATTTAATAAAAATTCCGCTCGGATGGTAAATCCGAAAACCTAATGGCAAAAACCTAACATCGAGCTTAATAAAGAATATTTAAAGGCAACAGTTACGCATGGTGGTGGCAGTGTTATGTTTTGGGCCTGTATGTCGACTGCTGGTACTATGAGTTTAGAGTTTATTGAAACAATCGTGGACAAAAATAAGTATCTTCAAATTTTAAAGGACACTTTTTTGCAGAGTGCAAAGAATCTGGGTATAAGATCAAACTTTCGATTTTATCTGGATAACTATCCGAAACATAAATCGGGAAGTGTAAAGTCTTGGTCAATTTATAATTGCCCTCACTTGATGATTACGCCCCCTCAGTCACCAAGCCTCAATGTCATTAAAAATCTATGGTCCATTTTGAAAAAAAAAGGATTTGGAGTGGGAGAATATTTCGCCTAATTCATCGCGAAAACTAGTTGCATCTATACCAAACGGTCTCAAGTCTGTTACAGACAATAAAATGTACCAGACAAAGTATTAAAAATATAAATAAGCAAACACAACTTGAAAGTTTTCAATACTAAAGGTAACCGCTTAAAATAAGCTGTGAGTTGAAAAACGCTGTATTTTTTATTTTTTTACTTTTAGGATATTTAAATGTTAAATTTTAAAATAATTGAAGTTTTCTTGTTAAATTAAGCCCTTTTCTCTATTAAATAATACCAATTTGTTTTTTTAATTCCTACTGGTTTTATTGTTACATAGCTTAAAAAATTCTATTATGCAGTGAATAAAATAAGCTGCGAGCTTAAGTTAAGGTAATGATGGACTACGAGACTTAGTCGTTAGATACATCCAAAATGCCATGTGTGACCAAGAAGCGATAGATTTTTTTAACAGTTCTGTTTAATTTGCTAATCTTTTAAAAATTTTCATAAAATAATAAATTTAGTATGAGCAGAGTAGCATTTTGACTCGCATCTTTCTGACTGTGGCACCTAAAAACATTTTTTTTGTGTTGTTCAAGCTGGACAGATTTCCTCAGATTTTCTAACTAAAAAACTAAAAATAAGTTTTCAGATTTTTTTTGCAGGATTATAGTTAATTAAATGCAATCAGAACTCATGATTCAATTTAAGCATTTTGAGCAAAATTAAACAAATTGTCTCAGAGATAACTTTACAATATCTTCTTAATTTCTTTAACATTTGTATTCATAGACTTCACATCGCTTAAATTGTTCCATTTTTGTTTGTTTTTTGACGCCCAGGTTTAAAGTTCTTTCTGACTTTATTAATTCTTATTCTCTAATATGGATCGATATATGGTATCTTTGCTACTTCATACGATGCATCGTATGTTCGCATAAAATGGATGGAGTGCATATTTCCTATTGCCTTCAACAAACCATTTGAAAGATGGTCGGCGTTCAAGAACGAACACAAAAGTCTTAAACTGGAAAATAAACTTCGAAATCAGATGGCCTTAAAGGAACAGATGGGTATACAAGTGGATGCAGTTCAACAAGGTATTGTGTCTACTAACGATAGAAATATGTCCAGACGTTTCTTTTCTAGCCCCGCACTTGTGGCCGATGTGACTGGGGTAGAGAATCAACTAATTGATCGATTTCGCATTACACTACAAATAATAATTGTTGGTAAAAAAGTTAGTTCCGTGAAGTTCAACAATTTTTCTCAAGATACAGCAAAAATTTTTGTTGAAAAATATAGGTGGTAATATATGCCAGCAACAGTACACAACAGTACACGGAAAGGATATAATGGATGAGGAAATACTTCCTATTGGCATGATTGCTGAAGAAGCCAGAAATAAATATTATAGAAATTAAAGATTAAGGTTATCCAGAAATTGTAATTGAGTTGCAATAAATACAGATTTTTTTCATCGACTTCAAGTATCGTCAGATCCTTTTATAAGCAGCATTAGATGTCAAGCCCGTAAACAGGTTCTGGAACTAGATGATATAGTTACAGAAATGAAAAATGATTAACAAAAGTCTATATTTAAATGCATGTATTAAAATTTATTTATAAAATAATTAGTTTTGGTAAAGAAACCAGAATTGTGGGAAAAAATATAATATGGGTTATACGGGCGGTGGGTTGTGGGGGTGACCAATTTGAATGAAACTTTATTTTATTCTTAATTGAGCTAACCAAAGGGTCAGGCAAAATTTCAACATTTTATGAGCACTCCAACATAAAGCAAGAACCGGCAAGTAAAAGGAATGATTTTTTTATTTAAAAAAAATATTACAAAATAGATGTTATTTATTTTAGTAATATATTATTAGATTGCATAAAATAAAAATAATAATTTTAAATCCGTTAAAGTTCAGAATACATAAACAAAAAACTATTTATAGATATCCAAGCTAATGAATTAGCTATAAGCCAGAAATTATAATTCCCATGAATACTTATATGCATCGTCAGCTTTGATAAGACATATTTCTCATATTTTTCTATTTTTTTGTTTGCCGTTTTAAAGCTATAAGTTCTTAAAATCTCTAAATCCTTTTTGTGAATTATTCACAGTGATGTCATAAAATATAAAAACTAAATAATAAACTCATAATCAAATCAACTGCGTTATGGATTTCTTTTAATTTTTGTGCACTTTGCAATTTTTAAATAAAAAATTAATTTATCTCTTATTAATTCACATACATATAAAAATTAGCTTGTAAAATGGTTAATGTTCAATAAGCAAATAATTTAAACATGTATATTTATTACCAATTCTCAAAAAGGCATTATTAAAATAAATGTCCATCAGCAATAAACCGTAAACAAATATATGTTCTATAAGATATTGCAATTATCTTTTATTTCTCTTTCTGTTTTTGGCGTTTCCAAATAAAAAGCCATGTTGTTTTTGCCAATGTTGTATTTGTTGTACAGCCGCTACTACCTAGTAAAATGAATGTGCCTTGGCGAAATCGTTAATTTCTGTGAGCGCTTATTTGTGATCAAGTATTAAAAGTAAACTCGTTAGTTAAATTTTGTCGTTTAAAAACGAAAAAGCAAATAGTCTGCGAAAGGAGTGGAACCACAAGTATTTTGAACACTTGTGGTAGCACTCCTTTCACAAAGCATAAGAACTTAAAAGCTTCAATTAAAAAAGAACTAAAGTGATTTCATTATATTAAATTGAAAAACAACTAAAATTTCAATGTTAGATAATGACACAGGTCATAAATACCAATAAATCACCTATCGATTGCGGCGTTAGCAAGGTTTCGTTTAAAATAAAACTTCTAAGAAAAAGTAGTTTTTATGATATGTTGTTGTTTTTGTTGTTTATGCTAACAAAAATAAATGTATAACAGTGCAGTCACACGGTCAAATTTATGTTCAATTCTCTTTCAACAAATTTACACATACTGCTTGTCAAAATTCACAAAAAATGTAACCTGTGACGTAGGCTGCACGCAATTTTAAAGCAAGTTTTTAAGCAAGATGTCGTCAAATAATTCTTGCGAAAAAAAACCGACTTCAAAACAGATTTCATCTGTCTGCCTATAACAGCTCAAGTGTATGGCCACATAAATCAGGTTACATTAACTATTGGGAAACACTTATATCTCCAAACTTTATACTCTTCAAACTGTTCAATAGTTTGGCAATGTACATCATATTGCAGCAACTGTAGGATCACTCTCTAATTTCCAAATTCAAAATATATACTTGCTGTTGTAGTAGATTAACAATCAGGTTCTGTGAAAATTTCAACCATCTGTCTGTAACGGTTCAACAGTTTGCCCATATACATCAGATTATATTAACTATTTAATTTATAACATAATATTTTTATACTTCTTATTATACCAAATAAAGTAGTGGACATTCTGTTATAGCGGACTAAGCCAAACATGTCCCTTGTAAATTTCAGCTGTCTGTCTATAACGGTTCAAAAGTCCGGCAACCAACACCATATTATATCAACTATTGGGACACCCGTTTATTTCCAAATCCAAATTTTTTACTTGTTGTTATAGAGGAGTTAATAATACAGGTTCTTTATAAATTTCAATCGTCTGTTTACAACTGTTTAAAAGTATGGCCGTATACCAAATTAAATGAACTATTGGTGCACCCTTTAATTTTTAATTTTATATATTATCAGCTGTTACTATAAATGCCATAGCAATCGACATTGCGTCAAATTTACAAGCGTTTGTCTATAACGGTTCAAAAGATAGTCCTACATAAGTAAATCTACAGTAATTATGGGACACCCTTTAATTTCTAAATTCAAATTATAAACTCGTTAATATAGCGGACTTAAAAATACAGGTCACTTTTAAATTTCATCGTTCTGTCTATAACGGTTCAAAAGTACGGCCACAGACTTGATATTACATTAACTATTGAAACACCCTTTAACTTCTAAATCCATATTTTATACTTGTTGTTATAGCGGAGTTACCAATACAGGTTCATTGTAAATTCCAAGCGTCTGTCTATTACTGTTAAAAAGTATGGCAAGATACATTAAATGAAATGAACTATTGGCGCACCCTTTAATTTATAATTCTTAGTATTAATACTTGTTACTATAACGGCCATATCAGTCGACAATCTGTCCAATTTGCAAGCGTTTATCTATAATGGTTCAAAAGATAGGCTCATCTAAGTAAATCTTCATCAGTTATGGGACACCCTTTAATTTCTAAATGCAAGTTATTAATTCGTTGATATAGCGGATTGAGCATTACAGGTCCCATTTAAGTTTCAGCGTTCTGTCTATAACGGTTCAAAGGTTTGCTCACTTACATAAAATTACATTAACTATTGGAACACCCTTTAACTTCCAAATCCAAATTTTATGCTTTTTGTTATAGCGGACTTAGCAATACAGGTATGTTGTAAATTTCAAGCGTCTGTCTACAACTGTTTAAAAGTATGGCCATATACATAAATTTTAATAAACTATTGGCGCACCCTTTAATTTATAATTTAATATTAAATATTAATACTTGTTACTATAACGGCCATAGCAATTTACATTCTGTCCAATTTGCAAGCGTTTGTCTATAACAGTTCAAAAGATAGGCCCATATAAGCAAATTTACATCAATTATGGGGGCACCCTTTAATTTTTATTTATTTTTTTATAATTTTTTTCTTTTGGGAGCCATAGTAATCGCAGCCATTTTAAATTTTACAGAATCGCACTTTACCGTTCATATTACACGTAAAAAATATGTATGTTGTATGGGAACACCCTTTAATTTTTAAGATTGTGAACCGTTTTTAAAACGGGACCAATCTGTAAGCATAATCTATCATATTACCATCGGTTAAAAAACAAATAAAATTTATTCGGAGGAAAAAACTTCAATCAGCTGTTTTCTTGAATGTAATTTGAAACACTCAATTGAACGAAAACTTGAAACCAAATTCTCAGCAAATATTTAAAGTGTGAGTGTATTGGTAAAAAAAATGAGAGAAATTTGAAAAATTGAATGAAAACCTGATCGTCTGCACCCTAATAAATAAACCTTAAAACAACTGAAACAAAAGAGTTTAAGCAATGACAAATTTTTATAAAATTGAATGTTTCACTATGGAGCAGATTCGTTCAATTGCACACGATCGGGTGCTTTGACTATGTGGGTGCTTTATTCGAGATATCTGACGTATTATAGATTAAGAATTCTATTTGTTTTAGCGTAAGTTTTTGAAATAAATTTTTTCACCTTAATCTATTAATATATTTTTACCCCCGTATGTACAACAAAAACAAAGTATAGGGTAAGCATAAGTGCCGAAACTGACAAATTGTTACTAAAAAAAAGCCACAGGAAAAATTATGGATAATAAAATGCATACTGTGAACTACGGACACATTTTTAAAGTAAATTTCTATTTTTTTAAACAGATTTTAAGCTTAATACAAAATTTTAAATGTACTTGCATCTATTTAACTTGTTTATGTTTAAGAACTCATTAAATTAATGTTATAAAAGTTAAACTAAATGAAACTAAATAAGATAATGAATTAGTAGTAGCTAGTAAGAGTTTTGAATAAAATTAAAATTGTTTCTATTGATAAAGTGTTCAGCGATATTAAATTATTTACTTAAAAACTTTACTTCAGAAAATGTCAAATATTAAAGCACTTTTAAACAAATACCTAACACAAACAAAACATACAAAACTAAAAAAACGAAATAAAAAGTAAAACACATAGCTGTTATTATTGTTTAATAATTAATTGTTTACAATAAAATAATATAAAAGAAAAATTTAATGTTGCAATAAAGAGAAAAGAACTGAAAAAATAATTAGTTTTTCTTATTCAACTTCTGTTTCAATATGCTCAATTGAGTCAAGCAGTTATCACGATAGTTTCTACGTTCAGCCAATTTGTCCAAGGGTACCATTTGATCCAACTGTTTAGCAATTGATTCAGCTGTAGATCCTTCCATTTTTGGTGTGGGTTTAAAAGTTTTACTAACAGCATAAATTGTATTTGCGTAACGTTCAAAATAATTAGTCATGCCTTCAGCATTTAAATGAGCAGTTTCCAGTGGTCCCAAAAAGGCATAACGCATACCCAAACCGTTTGACATAACGCTATCAATATCTTGGACATCTAACAAGCCATCGTTAACTAAATGCCAACATTCATTGAGTATGGCATATTGTATCCGATTGAGAGCAAAGCCTTCAATTTCACGGCTCAATGTTACCGGTTTTTGGCCAATTTCTTCCATTAATGCACGAGTTTTAGTAACAACTTCAGGTTTCGTCCATGGTGCTGGCACTATTTCAACCAATGGCACGTAATAAGGTGGATTTACAGGATGTGAAACGAGAACCTATAAAGAAAAAATAATAAACAAAGTTTTTTTTACACTTTACATTGACATATAAATCCGCAATTTAATTTTAAAGAGCCTTAAATATAAATAACATTATTTTTTTTATTTAAAAGAGAGTTAAATTATCATTATTTGCAAAAGGCTTAAATATTCTTCTTCAATGTTAAAGGAATTATTTGATAAAAACTCTTGTTAAAAAGAATAAATAAGTAACTTAGTGGAATTAATTTAAGCAAGTCAGAGTGCTATATTCGACTATGCCGAATTTTTTATACCCTTAATCATATTTGTATATAAGTTAACACAATAAACATTTTTTGTAATTTCCCTTAGTTAACACAATAAATATTTCGCAATTTCCCTTCTTATATTTTGATAACCTACTTTGGTAAGAACTGCAAGTTCAACGTCTGCAATATTGCAATTGCAACAACTGCAATTCTCACTAAATTTGTTTGTTAAGTTTAACAGGAAATATTATCACGCCACTTCATTAATTAGGTCATTTACAATATTATAAAATCAATAATTTGTAAATTTAGTTTTAGTTTTTAATTTGAACTCTTTAATAAAAGGTCGTAAAGACCGAAAATAAAATAAATTGTGTTTTTTTTAAATTTTGCAATTAGCAAAATCTTAACTGGCGCCCGAGCAAATTTTTAAAAGCCTGTTTCGGTAACTAGGCTCCGGAGTAGTGTTAAACAAAACGGGGGTATTATGTGCCAGCCTGTCCGACGGCTCTAAAAACAGTGAATCCGTAAAGGATAATAATAAACAGTGAATCCGTAAAGGATAAAAATAAAAAGTGAATCCGTAGAGGATAATAAAAAACAGTGAATCCGTAAAGGATAATAATAAACAGTGAATCCGTAAAGGATAAAAATAAAAAGTGAATCCGTAAAGGATAATAATAAACAGTGAATCCGTAAAGGATAAAAATAAAAAGTGAATCCGTTAAGGATAACAATAAACAGTGAATTCGTGAAGGAAAGCCGTAAAGGATAAAAATAAAAAGTAAATCCGTTAAGGATAACAATAAATAGTGAATCTGTGAAGGATAACAGCAATCCGTGAAGGAAAATAAATCCACAGAAAAAGTAAATCCATGAAGGATATTAATAAATAAAAGCTAGTGACAATAACATTAAATAAAAATAATTGTTCAAGAAATCCTTTTTAAATAAGAAACTGTGAAATTAACGTTTATCTTTGAAAAACTGTGGCGTAAATAATTATATTCAAGAAACTTTGAAATTAATATTTATCCGTGGCTATGAAATTCATTATCACCCTTGAGGAAACTGGAACAACTATATTGAAGAAACTGCTATAAATATTTCGAAGAAGCTGTGAATAGTGAAGTGACTTGTAGAAGAAACCTATCACCCTTGAGGAAACTGGAATAACTATATTGAAGAAACTGCTATAAATATCTCGAAGAAGCTGTGAATAGTGAAGTGACCTGTAGAAGAAACCTATCACCCCTGAAGAAACTGAGTTGAAGCCGTAACCCAATCTACAAATAAAATAAGGTAGATTAATACTTTTTCTCTTTTATACGGTATTTCCAAAAGATATTTGTAATACTTTACCTTAGTTTAAGATATTTTGTTATTGGAAAAATTGTTATAAATAATAAAAGTGTAGAAATTCCATAAATATTTCATAATGTCAAACCCTAGCAATTTAGTTCGACCGGCGGTCCTTGACGACCCGGCTGCTCCTGTAGCAGGCAGCTAAGCATAGAGGACTTAACCTCTTTAATAAACTCTGTAGCTTCAAATCTGTTAAGACAGCAAGGACCACAAATCATACAAGAAGTTTTAAATCCTAATACTAACTTCCTCAATGTGACAGATCAGGTAATAGAAGATAGACACAGGAACAATTTAACCGACTTAGACAAAATTCCTGACATTGTTAAATGTCTTAAAGAATTTTCAGGACAAATAGGGGAATTTAGCTCTTGGAAGAAGAGCGTAGATAGGATATTATCAATTTATGAAACATTAAAAGGCACGCCAAAATACTATGGTATACACATCTATCCCTAATGTTAAACAAGCTAGGTTGTTCGCAAATGAGCAACGAGGCATTACACATGTTAACCGAGTCATACCGTAACAAGGCTCTCGATACTTTTATTAGGGGTCTTAACGGTGAATTACCAAAGTTGCTCGGAATTAAAGAACCTGTGGATCTCCCTCAAGCATTACAGCTCTGTATGAAGCTGGAAAATCAGCAATGGCGAACGTCGCATAGTCATAGAAAACCGCAAACGACACAAAGAGAAAATATAGGGCAGAGAAAACACCCTTTTTACCCGCAATTAACCTACATGCCACATGCAATTCAGCCAACATGGCAGCATAGACCAAATTTTAATTTTAATAGGGGACAACAACATCAATTTAATACCCCGCCAAGGCCTCCGAAGCCTCAGAATCGTCCGCATAAACTATATGAATAGGCCAACAACAAAAATTACTGGGGAAATCAGAACTACAACGAATACTCCGGTTTACACGAGATTTTACCCATACCCTTCATCATTGAAAGCGGAGGTCGAAAAGCAAGTGAAGGCACTTTTGCACGATGGGATTATAAGACCATCTAGATCGCCGTACAATTCACCGGTGTGGATCGTACCGAAAAAGCCAGATTCTGCGGGAAACAAGCAATACCGCCTGGTAATCGACTATAGGAAACTAAATGCGGTTACAATCGCGGATAGATATCCGATTCCGGAGATAACGGAAGTAATATCGCATCTTGGAAACAGCAAGTTTTTTTCGGTACTAGACTTAAAAAGTGGATTCCATCAGATTCCACTAAAAAAATCTGATATTGAGAAGACAGCTTTTTCAATTAATAACGGTAAGTATGAATTTACTCGCTTACCGTTCGGCCTAAAAAACGCCCCGTCAATCTTCCAACGCGCTCTCGACGACATTTTAAGAGAATTTATCGGGGTATGTTGTTATGTCTACATTGATGACATTATAATATTTAGCCAAACGGAAGAGGATCATTTCAAACATATTAGAAAAATTTTTAAAACTTTAGAAGATGCAAATATGAAGATACAACTTGATAAGTGCAAATTTTTTGAAGAAAGCGTAGAATTTTTGGGCTATGTAATATCCCGAGATGGTGTAAAAACCAATCGCGCAAAAGTGGATGCGATTGCAAACTTTCCCCAGCCTGGTACGTTAAAACAACTTAGAAGCTTTTTAGGTATGTCAGGGTACTACCGGCGCTTCATTAGGGATTACGCAAAGATAGCAAAACCCTTGACATCCCTTTTAAGAGGGGAAGGAGGACGTGTCCCAAAAACAAAGTCGTCAAATATTAAAGTTTCTTTAAACACAGACGCAGTAGAAGCATTCAAGAAAATAAAAAATTCTCTTATATCTGAGGACGTTATTCTCGCCTACCCAGATTTTGATAAAGATTTTGAACTGGTAACTGACGCCTCTAATTTTGCAATTGGTGCTGTTCTCTCTCAAAACGACAGGCCTATAGCGTTCATATCTAGAACGTTAAATAAAGCGGAAGAACATTACGCCGCCAACAAAAAAGAAATGTTGGCCATAATATGGGCCTTAAACTCATTTAGAAATTATCTGTACGGATCGGCTAATGTTAAGATCTTCACGGATCACCAGCCGCTTACGTATGCGCTCAGTAACAAGAATCATAACAGTAAAATGAAAAGATGGAAGGCGATTCTGGAAGAGTACAACTACACATTGTTTTATAAACCTGGTAAAACAAACGTTGTTGCTGATGCTTTGTCCAGAATGCCCTCGCAAGAATCACCCTTGCATACGTTATCAATAGCCACACACTCGGATGAGAGCTCATCCCATGGATTGATACTTAGCGTAGAAGCTCCTATAAATGCATTTAAAAATCAGATATTTTTGAAAACGGACGTAGCTTCAACATATCAATTTAAAATCGTGTTTCCAACGTATCATCGGCATGTGATTACCGAGCCAGACTATTCAGAAGAAATAATAACCACAATCTTAAGGCGTTACCTTAATCCCTCGGTTATAAACTGTATCAAAACCGATGAGGGAACAATGGGAAAAATACAGGAGGTGTACGCCTTGCATTTTAGCAGATACAAGATAAGGTTCACTCAGGTTGAAGTCGAAGATATAGTAGACAATCAACACCAGGAGGATATAATGGTTAGGTTCCATAATAGAGCTCATAGAAACGCAAAAGAAAATAGAACCCAAATCTTAGAAAAATATTATTTTCCCGCAATGGCAAACAAGTTAAAAACAATTATAAAAAGTTGTAAAATTTGTAAACTTAACAAGTATGATCGGCACCCACCAAAAATGCAAATACAATCAACGCCTATTCCTCAATATCCAGGACAACTGGTCCATTTGGATATACTATTGATGGGAAAAACATTAGTACTGACAGCTGTAGATAAGTTTTCAAAATATGGTATGGCAAAACTAATTAATTCAAGAGCAACAGTTGACATAAGGCAACCACTAAGGGACATCCTTTTTGCCATGATACCTGAATCTATAGTATTTGATAATGAGAAAGCTTTTAATTCTGATTCAATAAATTTCATGATAGAAAATGAATTAGGCATCTCTGTTTATAGAACCCCTCCATATACGAGTTGTTCTAATGGGCAGGTGGAACGATTTCATTCCACATTGCAATAGATAATGCGTTGCCTTCAAAATGACAAAACCCACCACTCATTTCAGGAACTTTTGGATAGATCGGTGAAAGAATACAATTTCTCCGTTCACTCAGTTACAGGAAAGAAGCCCATAGAAATATTTTTTGGTCGGCGTGTAAGTAGTGATCCCCAACTATTGGAAAAATTTAGGAACGAGACAATTAAAAAACTTTCAGAAAAACAGAGAGCCGACCTTACTTATCATAATGCACATCGACAACCGCCAAAGGAATACAAGCAAGGAGAAGAAATTTTTATTAAAGTAAATAGGAGAATAGGAGATAAGCTATCTGCTAGATATAGGAAAGAGATTGTAGCAGAAAACTATAATACGACTGTTAAAACACAATCTGGAAGAATTGTGCACAAAAATAATATTAGGCAGACTTAGTAATATTGCATTTTTTTTTTCTAACTATTTCCCTGCGGTGCAAAATGCGGACTATAATGTTTATCTTAGCCTGGGCCACTGTAATAAATACGCAACAGTTTCATATACACGACTTCAATAACAACAACGGATACATTCCTATAAAAGTAGGAGAGGTAAGGACAATAGGAAGTTATGACAAGGTGCTGCATTTTATTAACATGACGCTATACGACGAGACTCTACTCCTAATTTCTGAAAACATAAAGACCCTGAAGACCACGACATATGAGGACAAACGACTTTTGGAGACTATTAATAAAAACCTCATTCTATTAAAAGCGAAAATAAACAGCCTGCATGTACACTCAAAGCAAAAGCGCGGACTGATTAACATTTTGGGAAAGGGACTAAAATACATAGCGGGATCGATGGACAGTGACGACGAGATAGCAATAAATGAAGCAATAGCAGACATTCGAAATAACGAACAAGGTAACAACATGACACTAAACAGTTTAATACATATTAATAATGGCATGGCTGAGGAGATTGGAAATATCACTACCCACATTAATAAACAACAGACATTTATTAGCAGTTACATAAACAAATTTAAGGACGAATCTCTAAACAGGATAAGAACCTTAGAAGACGAAGTGGGATTTATCGAACAGACCTACAGAATCGACAACGATATAACCCTCTTACAAAACCATATCGACGCCATTGGACAGATCATATTTTCTTGTAAATTGGGAATTATTCCTTCTGACATACTAACAGATAAAGAACTTAACTTAATCAGTGATTTTGACAGCTACAGCATAATGAAAATCGCGGTTGTTTTCGAAGATAATAATATTATTCTAACCTTATTAATACCCCGATTTTCCACTAATACTCTATCTCAAATAAAATTTGTTCCAATCCCTAATGCAATGAATAAATCTTTAATCTTAAACCAATATGAAGTATTGATGGATAATAGCACTAATATTTTTAGCAAGAATGTAAAAGATGATTTGGAAAAAAATTTAGTGAAAATAGAAAACAAATGTATTGAAAGTATTTTGAAGTTCCAAGAGGCACATTGTGAATTAGAGACAGTGCAAGTATCCACTGTAGTAGAAGTGATGCCTGGAATACTAATATTCAAACATTTTTATGAAAATATTAACCAAAATTGTAACCAATTAAAATTAAGGAACATTCCTCATTAAGTTTGAAAATTGTAAAATTAGAATACTAAATGCAACTTACACAAACACGAAAATTAGAATTCATGAAACCTTTATTTTGCCTAACCTAATAACCAAAATTAAGGAAAAGAAAACTGTCAATAAACTAGATTTAAAATTAGAAAGCCTATATGTAAACCAATTAAGCACTCAAGACAACATAAAATTGTTAATTGATAAGAATAAAAATACACACTTAATAAGTTTAAGCTCAGACATGGTAATTGTGACTATTATTATTATAACTATATTAATTTTTTATTATATTGTCAATTATAAGCAAAAGGTTTATATTTCATCTCAACTACGGGATAATGTTGCTAGTAACGCATGCTCAGATGGGCCATATCTTCAATTGGTATCATCTCAACTCACCAACACACCTTGTAAACCTCCCCGATTGAGGACAATCGACTTAAGAGGGGAAGAGTTAACACAATAAACATTTTTTGTAATTTCCCTTAGTTAACACAATAAATATTTCGCAATTTCCCTTCTTATATTTTGATAACCTACTTTGGTAAGAACTGCAAGTTCAACGTCTGCAATATTGCAATTGCGACAACTGCAATTCTCACTAAATTTGTTTGTTAAGTTTAACAGGAAATATTATCACGCCACTTCATTAATTAGGTCATTTACAATATTATAAAATCAATAATTTGTAAATTTAGTTTTAGTTTTTAATTTGAACTCTTTAATAAAGACCGAAAATAAAATAAATTGTGTTTTTTTTAGATTTTGCAATTAGCAAAATCTTAACTTATATAAACAAATGCACCACACTGCAGATGGTGTCATGTCATAGTGTCCATTATGTCGCTTTAAAAAACGTCTAATGCCCATAAACATTGTGTTGTTTTTAATATGGACATATGGTCACTTATGAAAGTCTCAAAATGTCCGCACTTTAAAGAACAACGGCTTCGCTTACCAAAGATTTCCTGCATAGCCGGCCCTCGGCCAGGCACAAGAATTTTCTTCTCTATTGTATAACCAACATCGGCTTCGATTACCAAGGACTTATTGCTTTTGGCCAGGCGCAAGTATTTTCTTCTCTATTGTATAACCAACACCGGCTTAACCTACTTAAAATTTTCTGCAAGCAAGTTCATAAGAACGTTTTTCATTATTTTTTTTTTGCTACAAACGAAAGTTGAAAAAAATTTATGGAAAAATTAGGGGCAGCCGTGGTGTTTTGCCTGCTGCCTTCAAGGACATGGCGTATTTAAATTTTATATTTTCAATACGAGCATGGACGGACCGACGGACGTCGCTCAGAATATAAATACTTTATGTGGGGAAGGGTATAAACAGAAAAAAGAAGACTTTACAACAACACACGTAGGTAGTCAAAAATAAGGAAACCAAAAATAACAGGTTTTTTAAGTCGTTTTTTTAAGAACGGACTGTAGTACGTATTATTGAAATTAAGATGAAAATGTTTAAACTTTTAATTAATTTTTAAACTGATTTAATTTTTATGTAAATGGTTTTATTTGTTTACTTTTCTCCTTCTAAGGTTTCAAGTTTATTATACCATGGCTATCTTGTTAGAAGCTGTTGTTTAGTAAATTATTGTATCCTTATCTTATCCGGTTATTGCCATATAAACAAGCACTGAATATATAGCTGTTGGTTTCCAGTAAAAGAAAACAGATCTAACTTATTGATATTAATATTGATAGTTAAAATGAAGGAAAGAAATTAGGATTCGTTGAAGAGTTAATGCGTAAGAAACAGTTTATTGTTTGGACAAAAATCTTTAGTTTATATAAAATGTTTGTGAGAAGTTTCCTGAAGAGTTAAGTAAGCGGTAGTATAATGGCCATCGAGACTTGCTTTCATCATCAATAATCAATATCAATAGCACGATATTTTTTTTAAAAGAAATTCGTTTTTATTTTTACATTCCCACACGGCCTTGAAAAATACAATTTTCCATATAAAATAGTCGGACGCGTCTTAAACAAAAAAAAAAGAAAAAAATGTGTGTTGCAAATAATCTAATCAGGTTATTTCGTAAACCCGAAATATAAATTATAATGTGTGCGAAAACGAAATAACGTTTTATAAACAAATTTTATTGATAACATTTAATAAAACATTTGATAAAAATAATAGTGAATATAAATAAAGTCTTGTCGCAAAAAGTTATTTAAACGTTAATATTGTTTTTGTTACTATTTCTGCATTTTGATAATACAACAGTATCGAATTAATGAATTTTTTTACGACTGAATGTTGTTTTTTTATATTTGTGCCTGCAAAACTCAGTGATTTCTGGATCGATTTTAAAAATTTCTTTTTTATTTGAAAGGTGATACTTACAGAATTGTCAACAACGCACATGTTTTTTACTTGTATTATGAATCGTAAAGAACACCCCGTTTAAAACAAAAAAAAAAACTGCTTATCACTATAGCTCCTAATTGCAAAAAGTAATACAAAAAATAAATCTAAGAATTAAATGTTGTCCCTATAGGTGACATAAATTGACCCCTATGGGCCTATCTCTTGAACCGTTATAAACAAACGCTTGCAAATTGGACAGAATGTCGATTGCTATGACCGTTATAGTAAAAAGTATTAATATTCAAAATTATAAGTTAAAGGGTGTGCCAATCGTTCATTTCATTTTATGTATATAGCGAACCTGTATAGCTAACTCTGCTATAAAAACAAGTATAAAATTTGGATTTGGATATTAAAGGGTGTCACAATAGTTGATGTAATTTGATGTATGTCGCCAAACTTTTGAAACGTTATAGACAGACAGCTGAAACTTTCAAGGGAGCTGTATTATTTAGCCGGCTATATCAACAAGCTTATAATTTAAATTTAAAAGTTTATAGATGTTTCCGAAAAAAAAATAATTAAATCAATTAAATATTTAATCAAATGTCAATCTGATAAAACAGTTCATAGGTGCAAAAACTTTCTTCTGTGTACAGTAAACTCAAATAATATAAAAATCGCCAAAGTAACTGTGCCGAATCTTATATGCCGTTCACCATCCATGTTAATCTAGTAAAGTAACTCTAATCAAAAAAACAAATACTGCGGTGAGAGAGAATATTAATATAAAAAAAATTTGGTACTTCATACACATAATTTTACATAAAAATTCAATCGGCTCTTAAATTTTTGCATTTCCTTAAAGATCTCGTCAAAATCTTTTAAATGATATCCATATTGATATTTTAAACAATTTGAAAATTTCAGAGCCCCGCAATTCGGAAAATATGGGCGAGCACCTATTTTTTACTTGATGTTTTTTTTCTTATTTTCTTATTCTCTATCACCCCATGTACTTATTTTTTGATTGGAGTTACTTTATTGTTCTAAATGATATGAAAAAATTAGAGGTAGGCGTGGTGTTTTGCCCGCTGCCTCGAAGGACATGGGCGGATCATGCTGATTTCCAATAGCACCTTTTTCGACACTATGACTGATCGTTTGCAAAGGCAAACATGATTTCAACACTAACACGGGCGGACAGACGGGCAGACGGTCATCGCTTAATCGACTTCCTATGCATAAAAAGTCAGAATATATGTACATATATATTTTTTGGCGTCGGAAATGAATATTGAAGAAATAACAATCGGAATGAAAAACTTAGTTATACCCTTTTTTCACTTTCTGTGACAAAGGGTGTAAAAAGTGAGTCTATATTTATAAAATGACAGTATCTTCTAAAATAACTAACAAAACAAGGAAGATTAAATGAATTGTGTTGCGTTTTTATTTAATCTATTGTAAATGAAATTTGTAGGTGCAATTTAATGTAAAAAGCGTTTCAAGTAAATAGTGTATGCGTCTATAGTTGTGATACACAATGTAGTTTCTATGGAAAAAAATTTCTTGTGCTACAAAGTTTTAAATTCAATTCAAAGTTTATTATGAAAATTTAATTTATGTTAAATAATTCTGCTTCTTAAATAAATATGTATAAATAAATACAAATGTAAGTGGTTCTATTCATCTGAAGCTTTTATAAAATAACCTTTAAATGTTAATCATTCGATTGTTAAATATGACATTTGTTATAAAAAATATGATTATGGCCCTTATTATGAGTTGCATTCGATTTTCGATCTTCGCTGGCTAACGAAAATCGAATATCGATTGTCAAATTCGTATTATGAGTTGGTAGCACTGTCGAAAATTTCGTTGTGCAACGAATTTTCAATCGAACACAATTTTGCTTTCGATGGTTTGTGTTATTTTGTAAAAATTATTGAATTTGTTTTTTTTTGCAAATGGTGGCAATAAATTATATTAATTACATGCAGGTCTAAGGTTGTAAGTACAAAACAATTGGAAAAGCTCAAAGCACAGAAGTTCAAGCGGCAAAAAAATGGGAAGAAATTACACAGGAACTAAATTGTATAGGACCAACTGTTAGAACAACAGCAATCGAACCAAAATTCCGTGGTAGTCATTTCAATTAATAATTATTTTAATTTTTCGTTTATAAATTAGTAAAACAATATTTCTTTAGAGTCACAGCTGATAAACGTGTACTATTGTGAATAATCCAATTTAGTAAAATTCACAATAGCACTATTTTATCGAATGTGCGCCATAATACCAAATGAAAATTCGTTCGATCAGCCCTTTCGACTACAGTCGAAGATCGAAAGTTGCTCATAATAAGCACCTATATTTTTAAGTGCACTTGATATATTGTCACTGTCGTTGATTGCTGATAATTAGGAATCGCTTTTTCTATTTGCAATGATTTTAAATGTTATTTTTTCCTCTATCTAGGTTATTTACTTTGGGTGCATTATTTATTTTTTGATTAATTTATTTGTGATTATAAATACGCTTGTTACATAGGCAACAGAGATATTTTTAATGGAGATAAGATAATACATTCTACACCATATTGCATAAATATCTTTAATTTGTAACAATCTTTAACTTGAAAATTAACAACGATGTAAGCTTTTCAAATTGGAAATATTGTACCAAGACCATTATTCCAATACAGCCAATTTCTTATTTATATAAAAGTTTCTTGTAGGAAATTTTAGATTCCTTTGCCTTACAGTTCTCTGGTTAAACTGCATCAACTTTTTACTTTGTATGTCAGCTACCACGTTCACTGCGTCTCAATCCATCCAGTATCTCGCTAGACAATGCACATTAATAAGAATGTTTCTGGTACAAAAAATTTTACATGTTATAATTCGCTAGATACACAAGTATAGGAGGTACTACGCCTAATGTTTCAATGCAAACAATTTATTTTTACCTTTTATGCGAGTTAACAGCAGAATTACTTGTACGAAATTTCAAGACTCTACCTGTTGTAATTCTCTACGTACACGATAATAATTAATCACTTTGTATGAAAAGTACCACGCCCACTATTTAGACCCAGTTTGGGTTTCGCTTAACTTACTGGTACAAAGTTTCAATTGTTAACCTACTGCAGTTCACTAGCTACACGGTACGTTGTGCATATTAAAAAAAAATTATTTGAACAAAATTTCAAAGCGAGACCTCTTGCAGTTGCCACATAACATGATAACAAATATTTACTTAGTATGCAATGCGCCACGGTTATGCGTTATACCAAAAAATAAGTATCCTATTTTACCAACCGCATATCTAACAAGTAAGAGTGCTATATTCGGATATGCCGAATCTTATATACTCCATCATCTATGTAAATCTAGTTTAGTGAAGTAACTCCAATCAAAAAAGCAAATATTAAGGTAATAGAGAATTAAGAAATAAAAAAAAAATAACTGCACGTAAACAATTTTAAATAAAAACTACGCAGGCTCTTTACGGGTTAAGTATTTTTAAAAAATTTTAGTATTTCCTTAACGATCTCTTTAAAAGCTTTAAAATGATAGCCATATTGATATTTAAAAACATCGGTTGACTATTTATTATTTTTTTTTTGTAGTTTCAACACTAACACGGACGGACAGACGGACATCGCTCAATCGACTTCGCTATGCATAAAAGTCAGAATATATTTATATTTAATATATTTACTTTATGGGCTCGGAAATGGATATTGTAGAAATTACACACGGAATGACAAACTTATATATACCCTTATTTCACTTTTTGTGGTGAAGGGTATAATAACAAACTGTGAAAATTTTAGGACATAGGCAATTTTGGTGTAGGCAGTTATAGCCTTCCGACAAACAAACTTTTATCAATTAATCTTTATTGTATTAGCAAAAACACGGTGTATTGCAAGTAACGATTATATAACAAAAAAAATTCAATATAAAAACATAAGGCAACTCAGATAACTCAGTTTTCCTCGTTTTGAATATATGAAATAAAAGTAGGCTGTACTACTCTCTGCAATTGAAAATTTTCTGTTATACATATAATATTTCAACGCTGTCATTCTGTTTCAGTTGTGAGTTGTGTTTTGTGCAATGTTTTTAAATTCCCAGTACCAGGATTAGTAACTTTAAATAAATTAAAAATCAATATGAGGAAAATTGACAAAGAAACAGAAAACAGCATAATAATATTGACTGAAAGTGGACACTCATCCCGAGAAATTGCTGATAAGTTAAAAGTGAGTCAACGAAGCGTGATTGTTGTAAGAAACCGGCGAAATGTAGCTTTTATGCTGAATACTGGAGGTCGTCCCAGACTGTTAAAAGATTCAGACGCTCGATGAATGAAAAAGATTGGTTCGAAAACACCTAAGCTGGCTGCTAATGCTATAAATAAAGACGTAAGTGAATGGACAGCTAGAAGAGCACTTCAAAGAATAGGTTTTGTGGCAGCAGTCCGATAAAAATATAAGAGCACGCCTATAGTTCTGCCGAATTCATGAGCATTGGCCTGTAGATGACTGTAAACGAGTCATTTGGTCGGACGAGACTAAAATTAACTGATTCCAGTCCGACGAGAAGAAATATTTTTGGAGCAGACCACACGAAACTATTCAGAAGCATCATGTAAAACAAACAGTCAAACATGACGGAGGTATTTTGATGGTTAGGGGTTGTTTTACTTCGTGGCATTTAGGACCTTTAATTAGAATAAATGGAATCATGAAGAAAGAAGATTACCTCCAAATTATTCAAAGCCATTTACCCGATTTTGCTGAACGCAGCGCCTATTCTGAGGACGAGGTTATTTTCCAAAACGATGGAGACCCCAAACACACGGCGAAAGTTGTCCAAAGTTGGTTGTCCGGCCAAAAATTTCATGTAATGAAATGACTTGCGCAAAGTCCAGATCTGAATCCTATAGAGAATTTGTTGTCTATATTGAAGAGACGATTGGGACAACACAATCGAGCGCCAACCAGCATAGAGGAGATTTGGAACTGTGTTGAGAGCGAATAGAAGGCTATTCCAAGTGAATTCAAGAAAAACTTGGTGGAAAGTATGCCGAAGCGTATGAAAAGCGTTATAAAAAACAAGGGGTTATGAATACCATACTAAGAAAAACGGATTTAATGAATCGTGCAAAACTGAGTTAATTGAGTTGCTTTATGTTTTTATATCGAATTTTTTTGTTTTTGTTATATAATCATTACTTGCAATACACCATGCTTTTGCTTATACAATAAAGATATGGAATTTCTATAGTTAAATTCACAGAAGTAACTGCTTAAAGATGCGTAAATTATTATCGCATCTAAAATGTACTGTAATGTAATAGTACTCATGCCCAAATTTTTGTCATTTTAGGCTATGAAAAACGGCTTCCAATTAAATTTCCATTGTTTAATGAATTCTATAACTCCCGATAATACAGACAATAATACTGATTACGAAAGCTAGTTGTAATACTAAATAATTTTGAATAATAATTCTTAATTTTATGTTTTTTTTATGTCGCAAATTATAATTTTTTTAACCACATTAAAGATCAATGCATTAACAATTTTAATAAAAAGTGGTTCATTTTCTTATTCGGTGTATAAATGTAAAGTAAATTTGCTGAAAATTGTGGAAATCGCTCATTATGCAAACTAATATATAAAAAACGTTCAAAAAGCACCTGTATACAAAAAGCTTTTAAGTATATTTTTTTTATTATTTAATACTCACATTTTCTTTATGAATTAAGTCTTTGCTAAACAATGAAGGCAAAAATGTACTTGTTGAACTCGAAATAATTGTCTGGCTTTCCACAACCTGATCCAATTGTTTATAAAGATTTTGTTTCATATCTAAACGTTCAGGTATACACTCCTGTATAAAAATGGCATCCTTAACAAGTTCTTTTAAATCGGTGGTACCCGATAGGCAGGCATATTGCTGTTTTGCATTTAATTTACCACGCAATAGTCCCTTAGTCTCTAGACTCTTTAATTCTTTTTCGGTTTCTCTTAAAGCGGTTTGAACTTGTTCAGTTAGAATATCAAACAGTGTTACCTGGTAGCCTACCGAAGCAAATAACATGGACCAGGAACGTCCAATTAGACCACTAAAAGTAAAGAAATGAGTTCCATTTTCTAATAAAGTTATACTTTAAGAAATCAAGCACAATTTAAAGTAAATTAATGTTTAATTAAAATTTACAATACCAGTTTGTAAACACGTTAACATATGAATGTATTTGTTTTCTTAGTAGGTCACTATTTTTTTATTTAAGTTTACATTTAGTACTACTTCACTTACCTTCCCACTATACCAATTTTCTCTCTTTTACCGGTTGCTGCTGCCATTGTTTTGCGTTTTTTGGGCTTTGGTGAATTAATGTTGCTTATATTTTTACTACTTAAATAAAACTTAACAATAATTTTATGTGCGTCTGTTAATAACCGCTCTGTTGTGTTCAACGGCCACTAAACTTTTGATTGGAAATTTGCCGCTTTTCGATTATCTGCTAAATAAAATGTTTGTGTAAGAAAAGCTCTCTCTTCTCTCTATCTACCTCTTTGAATATTTCAAATAGAGCAATAACAAAAAGAATACAAACAAACATAAGCGCAGCAAACTGACGATTTTTGTTTGGATTATTCAAAGTTATTCTGGCAACACTGAAATTTAATTTATAACTTTTAGTTAGCAAAGACTTTATGTTTGCGGTGTGATTTTTAATTTAAGCTACAAAGCAAATTAAACTATTACGATTAGATTGCTTGTGTAATAATAGTATCACCTATTCATTATTTTACAGCACTGCTTAGAAATATTTAACTATGTTAGAAACTTTAAAAAGTTTGGATTTTAGTTTCTTAATAATTTTTAAATAAAATAATTGGTAACGTCTACGTTTTTTTAAAAGCTTTTTCACATGTTAAATAAAAAATAACGTTGATTTAAATTTTTTTGCCTACTTTATACAAAAAAATCGAATAACACCTAGGAATTTTTAAGGGGCGTGGCATATAATAAAGCAGATATATGAATTTATAAATTGCATCATAACTCCTTCGAGGCAGCGGGCAACTTTTTTCTTTCGTTTGTATTCCCTAAGCAAAACTTATAATTTTCGACGCTATTTTTAAACAGAAAAACTTAGTGGAAGGAAAGTATTTCTTATGCCGTTTTATACAGCCGAATATATCAGTCTTACTTGTTATACCCTTCACCACAAAAAGTGGAATAAGGGTATATATAAGTTTGTCATTCCGTGTGTAATATCTATAATATCCAATTCCGACCCCATAAAGTATTTATATTTTGACTTCTTATGCATAGCGAAGTCAACTGAGCGAAAAACCACGCCTACCTCTTATTTTTTCCTATTTAGGCGATAGAGAATTAAAAAATAAAAAATCAACATGTAAAAAAATATGCGCTCACCAATATTTTCGAGAAACGGGGCTTTGAATTCAGAACCAAATGGGTTCCCATAATTGATTTAGTTTGACCTATATAGGACCATATTTGAACGAATGTGTACAAACACTTGAAAATTACACAGAAAGTCCACTAATTTGTATGGTATAATAAGAAGTAGAAATACCTATTTAAAATTATAAATAAAAGGGTGTTACAACAAGAAACATGATTATTAGTTTGTCTGTGTTAATGTCGATTTTTTTGCAAAAATTATTTTGTCTAAGACTATAAGAGAAGAAATATTTCTTTTATATTACCAAATCCACCATCGGCTGTTGCTATCGCGACATTTTTAAGTCCCGCTACTTTAAATTTGTTTATTGTAAAAACTTGCGTTATCGGAACAATTCAAAAACTTAGTAATCAACTTAGTAAATTTTTGGGAGGGCTATAGCCAGGGTTGTTGTTGCGAAAATATTTTGGGGATTTTTTTAAATTTTGTTTTGGTTATTGTAATTTTACTAATATTTAAATAATTTTACTTTTTTGCCGTGTACAAGTTTCCTAGTATAGTAAAGCGAAAAATTATTAAAAATTATGACATGTATGTTTCTCCGTAAATTTGAAAACGAATTTGCCTTTTTTCAACAATGAAAATCAAAATAAGAAATAAAGTGCATAACGAGCTGCTAAATACTTTGTTGTGGCACTCTTCTTTCATTTTCAGAAATGCTTCAAATGTTTAAATCCAAAAAAAAAATGTACCAAATTTTCTTTTAGACAAGGAGAAAAACATTTTGATTCAGAACTTTTTGATTTGTTAATCAACTTAACTAATATATATATTTATGTATACATTAGTTACATTAGTTATATATATATATATATATATATATATATATATATATATATATATATATATATATATATATATATATATATATATATAAAGAGCTTGTGTAAGTTCAATATTAAAAAACGTATTTTAATACTTAAATTTCAAAATAACACTTAAAGTTAAAAACAAATAGTATTATTTGTATTGGGTGGTAAAATGTATCTAATTAGGGATACCACTCGAAAAAATCTGGGAACCCTGGCTATAGCCCTTAAATAAAGAGAATAATGTGTCGTATGCTAGAAATTCTATAAGAAACAATTTCTATAGAGGTTTTGGCTAACAAGGAAAAGCTAACAAATTTATATGTATGTTTAAGACTGCTAACATAATATATCGAGTGAAATGTTCTTTTAAACATTAATATCGTTGGTCTCACGTTGTAGTTTTGCAAGAGAAACATAATAGGAACTGTTATTAAAGTGTAATATGTAATAATAAAATGTAATATGTAAAATAAAAATGCTTGCAAAACCGTTATTTTAGATATACTTTCATTAAAGTTGTGTGTCAATGTGTATTTGTATGAAACCTATTCGAATTACAAATAAATTTAATTTCGAAAAAATTAGATTTGGGACCTTTCAACATGAGACTAACGATAGAAATGCTCAAAAGATTAAAAAAGCTTGTTTAAAAAGGTTAAAAATTTATGAAAACAATTATAACTGACAGTAATTAAAAAAAAAAAAAAAAATAGAAAAGGATCGCAGCTTAATTAAATTGCTATCCATATGTAATTTGTTGTGTATGTCAAAATCTGTGTTTAACATACGGTATATAATTATAATGTTCAAATTTCATATGTTACGTACATACTTATGACATAACCTCTAGTTGTTGAAAAGAAAACTTAAATGCTTAAAGCTGTGATGTCAACTATTATTTTTTTTAGCAATAACTATTTAAAAATAACAACGACAAGCACAAACCATGCCATTTAAATTTTAAAAAAGCAAATTGGAGGAAATTTAAAAACTGCTTATTAAATGATACAAATGAAAGCATAATAGTACCAAACGACAGAAACTTAACAAACCCCGAAATAGATTTTTATTTAAATAAGTTAGATCAATTAATAAAAATTATTAAAATTAAAAAAAAATTATTAAAAAATTGCATTCTAAAAAGAGTAAATTAGTCACAATATTAAAGCGATCTAACAGATTAGAATATTTTTTAACACAAGCAGAAGTTAATTTTCTTAAAACCAAATTGAAGCTTATTAGAAAAATGATAACTTTAAAATTTTAGTTAATACGCACTTCCAAAACAAGTTCAAGGAAATGAACCCAGAAAACCCTAAGAAAATGTTTAGCGATATCAAAAACCAAAGTAGAACTTTATATCCGCTTGAATTAAAAAGGTTTTTAACCTGATTGATATGAAACCGAATCCCTAATTAGAAATGCAGGCATAGACCCTTAACTTCAGGGCCGGAAGGTCTAGAAAAGCAAGAGGATAGTAATAATTTTATGATTTACGATCCTATTTAGAATCACTTCACTCTCATAAGGAGATTGACCTAGATAATAGTTTGCATGAAGTTAATAACCGTTTCACTGAATTTTTGGAAGAAAAAAAGCGGTACGAAAACCGAAATTTAACTAAAACAATATTCTCTGTGTCCAAAAGGGCAAATGATTTAAATGAAGCCAAATTAGATAACACAATTGTGCGAAAGGACACAGTCACATTAATTTTTAAAAACTTAAAACCAAAACTATCAAGTGGAGTCAATAATATCTTAAACATAGTTCCACGTAACATGCCAGAGGTCATTATATATAAATATTGTATACTTTTCAATAATATAATTAATAACAGCTATTTCCCTCATGCTTGGAAATTAGCCAAAGTTATCGTATTGCCAAAAAAGGATAAAAACACCGATAATCCTAATAATATTCGTGCAATTAGCTTATTACCAAATATAAGCAAGATTTTTGAAGCTTGTATAAACAATATAATGATAAAATATTGTCTTAAAAATAAGATAATAAATAAAAAATAGCACGAAGTTTTTTGTGAAAATGAAAGAAAATTTGGGTTTACATTTAAATATTCGACAACTCATGCAATTAATTTGGTCATTTCAAATATTCACTGGAATCTAAACAAATCATCATACACCGGAGCGTATTTAATAGACTTTGCAAAAGCCTTCGACAACATATGGATACCAGGATTAATATATAAGTTAAAACAGTATGGTAAACAATAGAACTTTTTTCATATTTAATAACAGCAGCAGTAGTAAAAAAAAATTTACAATAGTTAACGGTTTACAGCAAGGCACAGTGAATTCTCCTTTTTTGTTTAATTTATACTGTTCGAAACCTAAGCAACTTTTCCCCAGTAAATACTCATAGTCGTATATATTCTCTTTTAAATAGATTAATGAAAAATTTCCCTTTTATTTATTATTATACATTTAGTCTAGATACTAATAATAACAAGAAAAAATACATTTTATGTCTTTGGAAGAATTTATAAAACAAAAACAAAATTAACTTAAAAACTCGGTGTCCGAAACCTAAGCAACTTTTACATTATTGCATTTGTTGCGAAATATTAACTAAAACAACAACAACAATTTTAAACAAAAATTTTAGTCCCGTTATGACTACTATTGAAAAAAATAATTTTGTTTGATTTTATGCATTTAAGTAGTACCAATTCTTTAGAAGTGCAACCATAACGCGAACACGTTATGGATCAGCTTTTAAGCTAAAGATTATTGAACTTTTTAATAACGGTAAATCCCAAATTGCTATAGCAAACCAATTGAATATTATTAAATCAATAGTTTCCCGACTTATAAAAAAGTATAAAGCTACTGGGAAAGTAGAGAAATCCAATAGCGATGGGAGACCTCGAAAAACTACTGAGCGAACAGACCAGAAAATTTTCCGTCTAGTTAAAGAAAATCCATTTATTTCGTCGAAAGACATAGTGAATGAGCTTGAACTTCAGATTAGTTATTCCACAGTAAGAAAACGTTTATTGGAACAAAACTTAAGGAGCTTCATGCCATCTAAGAAGCCTATGTTGACTAAGAAGCATTTAAAAAAAAGGTTTGTTTGATTGATTGCAACGTAGTCTATGATTTTCTCAGGTTTTTGGTGGTTTTAGGTTGGATTTTGATAGAGCACATTAGGATTGGACTATATCCAAATGGATAACTATTTTGTTTAGTGATAAATCTAAATTTAACTTACTAAATTCAGATGGAGTTTGCCACGTGAGAAGACCAAAAGAAAAGCGGCTACATCCTCAGTACTCAAAAGCCACAATAAAGCATGGGGGTGGAAATGTGATGGTTTGGACTTGTTTTTCGGCCAGTGGTGTTGGTCCCCTTGTAGAAATTTAAACTAAAATAGACCGTTTTGTTTACAGAGACATTTTAGCAACTCACATGCTTAATTATGCTGAGTGGGAAATGCCACTTCCATGGGTGTTTCAACATGACAATGACCCAAAACACTCATCGAAGTTAGTCAAAGATTGGTTATCAGCTAATAGGGTTTAAGTTTTGGATTGGCCACCTCAATCTGCAGACTTGAATCCCATAGAGAACCTCGTTGGAATTTTAAAACGGAGAGTTGGAACTCGACGCTTTAAAAATAAACAGGAGTTGATGAACTGTCTAAAATCTTAGTGGGAAGCTATACCAACATCTATTCTATCGAATCTTATTGAATCTATGCCCAAAAGATGCGCTGAGATCGTAAGAAACAAAGGATATTATACCAAATATTAAAAGTTGCTTAGGTTTTGCACAGCGAATTTTTAAGTTAATTTTGTTTTTATTTTATTACAACTTCCAAAGACATGGAATTTAATTTTTGTTGTTATTTTAAGGTTATAGACACATTGTTTAGTAGTAAATAAAAAAATTATTTTCTATAAATTTATTTAAAGAAAAGATATGAGTCTATTATTACTTAGTGGGAAAAAGTTGCTTAGGTTTCGAACAATACTGTATACGATCTTTTAAATAAAATCGTATATGGGAATAAAATTGAAAATATTAGTGTAGGCTTTCAAGAAAAATTCTCTATAATTGAATAGTACTCAACAGACTGGCACATGAAAATTAATTTCAACAAATGCGAGTGTATTCTATTTCGGCTCGCAGTTAACAACTGCAATAGCAACATTAGGAAGAACTAGAAATCGTTTGATATAAAATCTAATAGCAACATAAATATTCCAATAAAAACGACTGTAAAATTGCTAGGAATCCATTTAGATAAATTTTTGTATTTTAACAACAATATACACCAACAATTTATTACAGCAAGAAATGCATTTATAAAATGCAGGTATAAAAATCTATTTCTTTCTAAAACCCTACAACCTAAGGTTAAAATAATCATGCACAAATCCCTAATAATAAATCCCTATTTTATCATACGGATGTCAAATATGGTTCAATATATCATATATATAATATAATTATTTATACAATAAATCCAAAATTACTATAATATATAACTTTTTTAATTTTTCCCTAACTCGTCTTGTATATTTGTTGTTTTTTTGTGCTAGCAATTTGATAGCCACAAATGCAACTTTTTTTTTAATTTTTAATTATTCATACTTGTTTGCTCACAACATTATAGACACTGTTTCAGTATCATATTGACTTTTATAAGTTAAGTATGAATGTAAATACGCGGTGCCTAGCGTTTGTTTTAATTCTTTAATTTTTCCCTGCCTGTCTGTGTTCGCATCACGTTAAAACTACTGCATGGATTTGATCAAAATTTTGTAAGCGGCTCCCTTAAAACCTTAGTTCAATATAAAATACCCTTTTTTTTTGTAAAAATAGGTTATTTCGTAGACAAAATAGAGATATAATTGTGAAAGCACCTAATTTTACCGTTATAATGGTACTAAAACAGTTGTCAGCAGTTTTTTTGTAGATGGAATATTTTTAACACTGTCTAAAAAACTCTGGAAGAAATAGTTAAATTTGAATTTTAAGAAAATAAGAAGTTGTGGGCACTGCTAGTACGTATATAAAAATCCCTCCTAGTTGGTTTAAGGGAAAGAATTAACACAATAATGAAGTTATGGATTTTAGGATTGTAGGTGATGATTAATGAATTTAGACTTTAAATAGTCTATGTTTCAAATATAATTATAATTTGATCTGCCATTTAATTCTGTCATGTCGATATTCAGCAAATAAATCACCAATTGAAAAAGAACAACCATTCTCTTTTTAAAAAAAAATTATGAAAAAATCAGCCCACTCATAAATATTCTCTCGGAATTTCTTTTCCATATTAAATTTTTAAATATTTTATTGAAGTTAAATGAATCAGATAAATTCTATTTAAAATTATAAGAACACTTAACATGTACATAGCATTAGAGTCTATTGGAGTGGTTAATCTTGCAAGAATTCAATTGGACTCTTCAAAACCTTTATACAGGTTGAAGAGAGGGACGAAGAATAAATTATGACTGATTTCATATGATGCATTTTTTCACCTTTTCAGTTACTTTTTTCAATCAATTTTATTTTTTCCTTTTCAATTATTTTTTTCAATTTCGTATATAAAATTTTTTAGTTATATTTATTCCTGAAGTTTTGTTCTATTTTTATTAAATAATGTGCCTTGCTATTATTGTGAATTCAAATGCTTATAAAATACAAATATTTCTGAAAATATGTGGCAATATTGTTAGGAAGGTGAGAGACTGAATGTGAGAGAATAATAAAAACCGTCAAGAAAATAATATACAATTTATCTCAGCGGCATTGTCGTTTAACGATAACTTATGTAAAATTTATATGAAACTATCCTTACCGTCGAGAAAATTGTATATAAAACCCGTTTGTCGTTTTTACCCATTCCAATCAGGAATTTCCAAGTTTTTGGCATATGAGCCAAACTCATAATACGCTCACTATTTTTATTTGAAAATATTTTGGAAATGTACAATAAAATTCTAATGTTTTTTCGTAATATACACTAATTGTTTAATCATTAATTGTAGGTCATTATATATAAATATTGTATACTTTTCAATAATATAATTAATAACAGCTATTTCCCTCATGCTTGGAAATTAGCCAAAGTTATCGTATTGCCAAAAAAGGATAAAAACACCGATAATCCTAATAATATTCGTGCAATTAGCTTATTACCAAATATAAGCAAGATTTTTGAAGCTTGTATAAACAATATAATGATAAAATATTGTCTTAAAAATAAGATAATAAATAAAAAATAGCACGAAGTTTTTTGTGAAAATGAAAGAAAATTTGGGTTTACATTTAAATATTCGACAACTCATGCAATTAATTTGGTCATTTCAAATATTCACTGGAATCTAAACAAATCATCATACACCGGAGCGTATTTAATAGACTTTGCAAAAGCCTTCGACAACATATGGATACCAGGATTAATATATAAGTTAAAACAGTATGGTAAACAATAGAACTTTTTTCATATTTAATAACAGCAGCAGTAGTAAAAAAAAATTTACAATAGTTAACGGTTTACAGCAAGGCACAGTGAATTCTCCTTTTTTGTTTAATTTATACTGTTCGAAACCTAAGCAACTTTTCCCCAGTAAATACTCATAGTCGTATATATTCTCTTTTAAATAGATTAATGAAAAATTTCCCTTTTATTTATTATTATACATTTAGTCTAGATACTAATAATAACAAGAAAAAATACATTTTATGTCTTTGGAAGAATTTATAAAACAAAAACAAAATTAACTTAAAAACTCGGTGTCCGAAACCTAAGCAACTTTTACATTATTGCATTTGTTGCGAAATATTAACTAAAACAACAACAACAATTTTAAACAAAAATTTTAGTCCCGTTATGACTACTATTGAAAAAAATAATTTTGTTTGATTTTATGCATTTAAGTAGTACCAATTCTTTAGAAGTGCAACCATAACGCGAACACGTTATGGATCAGCTTTTAAGCTAAAGATTATTGAACTTTTTAATAACGGTAAATCCCAAATTGCTATAGCAAACCAATTGAATATTATTAAATCAATAGTTTCCCGACTTATAAAAAAGTATAAAGCTACTGGGAAAGTAGAGAAATCCAATAGCGATGGGAGACCTCGAAAAACTACTGAGCGAACAGACCAGAAAATTTTCCGTCTAGTTAAAGAAAATCCATTTATTTCGTCGAAAGACATAGTGAATGAGCTTGAACTTCAGATTAGTTATTCCACAGTAAGAAAACGTTTATTGGAACAAAACTTAAGGAGCTTCATGCCATCTAAGAAGCCTATGTTGACTAAGAAGCATTTAAAAAAAAGGTTTGTTTGATTGATTGCAACGTAGTCTATGATTTTCTCAGGTTTTTGGTGGTTTTAGGTTGGATTTTGATAGAGCACATTAGGATTGGACTATATCCAAATGGATAACTATTTTGTTTAGTGATAAATCTAAATTTAACTTACTAAATTCAGATGGAGTTTGCCACGTGAGAAGACCAAAAGAAAAGCGGCTACATCCTCAGTACTCAAAAGCCACAATAAAGCATGGGGGTGGAAATGTGATGGTTTGGACTTGTTTTTCGGCCAGTGGTGTTGGTCCCCTTGTAGAAATTTAAACTAAAATAGACCGTTTTGTTTACAGAGACATTTTAGCAACTCACATGCTTAATTATGCTGAGTGGGAAATGCCACTTCCATGGGTGTTTCAACATGACAATGACCCAAAACACTCATCGAAGTTAGTCAAAGATTGGTTATCAGCTAATAGGGTTTAAGTTTTGGATTGGCCACCTCAATCTGCAGACTTGAATCCCATAGAGAACCTCGTTGGAATTTTAAAACGGAGAGTTGGAACTCGACGCTTTAAAAATAAACAGGAGTTGATGAACTGTCTAAAATCTTAGTGGGAAGCTATACCAACATCTATTCTATCGAATCTTATTGAATCTATGCCCAAAAGATGCGCTGAGATCGTAAGAAACAAAGGATATTATACCAAATATTAAAAGTTGCTTAGGTTTTGCACAGCGAATTTTTAAGTTAATTTTGTTTTTATTTTATTACAACTTCCAAAGACATGGAATTTAATTTTTGTTGTTATTTTAAGGTTATAGACACATTGTTTAGTAGTAAATAAAAAAATTATTTTCTATAAATTTATTTAAAGAAAAGATATGAGTCTATTATTACTTAGTGGGAAAAAGTTGCTTAGGTTTCGAACAATACTGTATACGATCTTTTAAATAAAATCGTATATGGGAATAAAATTGAAAATATTAGTGTAGGCTTTCAAGAAAAATTCTCTATAATTGAATAGTACTCAACAGACTGGCACATGAAAATTAATTTCAACAAATGCGAGTGTATTCTATTTCGGCTCGCAGTTAACAACTGCAATAGCAACATTAGGAAGAACTAGAAATCGTTTGATATAAAATCTAATAGCAACATAAATATTCCAATAAAAACGACTGTAAAATTGCTAGGAATCCATTTAGATAAATTTTTGTATTTTAACAACAATATACACCAACAATTTATTACAGCAAGAAATGCATTTATAAAATGCAGGTATAAAAATCTATTTCTTTCTAAAACCCTACAACCTAAGGTTAAAATAATCATGCACAAATCCCTAATAATAAATCCCTATTTTATCATACGGATGTCAAATATGGTTCAATATATCATATATATAATATAATTATTTATACAATAAATCCAAAATTACTATAATATATAACTTTTTTAATTTTTCCCTAACTCGTCTTGTATATTTGTTGTTTTTTTGTGCTAGCAATTTGATAGCCACAAATGCAACTTTTTTTTTAATTTTTAATTATTCATACTTGTTTGCTCACAACATTATAGACACTGTTTCAGTATCATATTGACTTTTATAAGTTAAGTATGAATGTAAATACGCGGTGCCTAGCGTTTGTTTTAATTCTTTAATTTTTCCCTGCCTGTCTGTGTTCGCATCACGTTAAAACTACTGCATGGATTTGATCAAAATTTTGTAAGCGGCTCCCTTAAAACCTTAGTTCAATATAAAATACCCTTTTTTTTTGTAAAAATAGGTTATTTCGTAGACAAAATAGAGATATAATTGTGAAAGCACCTAATTTTACCGTTATAATGGTACTAAAACAGTTGTCAGCAGTTTTTTTGTAGATGGAATATTTTTAACACTGTCTAAAAAACTCTGGAAGAAATAGTTAAATTTGAATTTTAAGAAAATAAGAAGTTGTGGGCACTGCTAGTACGTATATAAAAATCCCTCCTAGTTGGTTTAAGGGAAAGAATTAACACAATAATGAAGTTATGGATTTTAGGATTGTAGGTGATGATTAATGAATTTAGACTTTAAATAGTCTATGTTTCAAATATAATTATAATTTGATCTGCCATTTAATTCTGTCATGTCGATATTCAGCAAATAAATCACCAATTGAAAAAGAACAACCATTCTCTTTTTAAAAAAAAATTATGAAAAAATCAGCCCACTCATAAATATTCTCTCGGAATTTCTTTTCCATATTAAATTTTTAAATATTTTATTGCAGTTAAATGAATCAGATAAATTCTATTTAAAATTATAAGAACACTTAACATGTACATAGCATTAGAGTCTATTGGAGTGGTTAATCTTGCAAGAATTCAATTGGACTCTTCAAAACCTTTATACAGGTTGAAGAGAGGGACGAAGAATAAATTATGACTGATTTCATATGATGCATTTTTTCACCTTTTCAGTTACTTTTTTCAATCAATTTTATTTTTTCCTTTTCAATTATTTTTTTCAATTTCGTATATAAAATTTTTTAGTTATATTTATTCCTGAAGTTTTGTTCTATTTTTATTAAATAATGTGCCTTGCTATTATTGTGAATTCAAATGCTTATAAAATACAAATATTTCTGAAAATATGTGGCAATATTGTTAGGAAGGTGAGAGACTGAATGTGAGAGAATAATAAAAACCGTCAAGAAAATAATATACAATTTATCTCAGCGGCATTGTCGTTTAACGATAACTTATGTAAAATTTATATGAAACTATCCTTACCGTCGAGAAAATTGTATATAAAACCCGTTTGTCGTTTTTACCCATTCCAATCAGGAATTTCCAAGTTTTTGGCATATGAGCCAAACTCATAATACGCTCACTATTTTTATTTGAAAATATTTTGGAAATGTACAATAAAATTCTAATGTTTTTTCGTAATATACACTAATTGTTTAATCATTGCAAAATTTTCTTTTAATACTTAAGGTTAATTTATAGTTGTAATATAAGTATGTAGGCATGAACACCTTTCTTAATTATCACTAGCCAAGCTAGGCGGTTTAAAAAAATATCAAAAATGCCTGATTTTGCAACTAATACATTGGTTTTTTTTTTTTGGTTTAAATAAAATGTTTCTTAATATTCTTAATTAGCTATTTGGTGAAATTTTTTTGTTACTTAAAACTAAATAGATAAAAAAATATTTTCTTAAAATAGCACGACTTAAATATAGGGTGATGTAAAATAAAGTGCATTATCTGGTATCTTGAACATCACATTTTTTAGAACTTTGTGACTCAGATATGGGACGTGGTAAGAATAGTATAAAAAGGGCACATGACATCATAGCAAAACATGCAACATAAAATGTCATTTCACAGTAAGAGGCCAAAAATGCACCCACTAAGTTTGTGCCAACCACACTGCCAATGCGACCCATCATCAAAGAAACACATATGGCCATGGCTCTAAAAGAAAACGAAAAAAGTTTATAAAATTACAAAATAATATAAAGACGTTAGTTGCAAATGTACCTTAATTGAGTTGGATATAGTTCCACAGTAGCTCCTCCCAAAACATTAATACAAACACCAACTAAAAATAACAAAACATAAAAAATAGCTGCGATGGAGGTATATGGAAGCCAAATCGCCAATAAACCACAACAACTGAAAAATACAATGCAAGTAACTGGAACAGATAAAAAAATTTGTGATTAAAATTATTTCTTCAAAAAACGGAGGCATGAATTTGAGCCTACATAATATTAAGGTTTTGCCTAGGCGATTTATAATCACTCCAATTAAAGCAAACGATGATGCATATAATATTTCCATTAGTAGTGAATACATATATGTTGTGGTCTCCAATTTATCAGGACAATCCATGACCTACCATGAACAGAAGCATTAATCAAGTGTTACATATTTAATATACAACTGTTGTACTTACTCCCTCTGTTTGATTTTCATGTTTGGCGTAAACAATTTGACATAATTTGACATTGCTATTCGGGTTGTTTCTCATAAACTCTCCCATTGCATTAATAATGTAGGGAAACCACATGTACAGACCATTTGTTATAACGTAAAGCCAAAACTGTGTATTGCACACAATCAGAGTACTGCGCAAATATTTGCGACGAAACAGTGGCACAGTTTGATTCCACATGGTCAGCAACAGTTTGAGACAAAAATTCATATTTTTATTTTGTATAGTCGAAATTTCATTACAATCTTCTTCAGGTAGTATGTGAGCAATCTAGTAAAGAAAAAAAATCAAAATGATTTAATTTTAACTCCTTATTATTTAATATCATAAGTTTTAAACCTCCAATTTATCCTTTCCACCATTCATTCTATACATCGTTTGTAAAACTTCAATTGCTTCATCCTCCTTGTGAATGGATAGTAAAAATTTCGGACTTTCTGGAAGAAAATATAAGGAAATCCCTGCTAAGAAACCGGGAAAACCGCAAACTACTGCAAACAAGCGCCAGGGTTTATATGTGATGCCCAAAAATGGCAGCGGCAAACGCCAATCTTGATTAATAACTATAAACGACAGGAAGGGCATTAACATGGCACCCAAGCCGAATATAAAAGCTGAGATCATAATGGCTCTAGAACGCGTCCGATCAATATGGAACTCTCCCAAATAAGCGTAAACCGTAGCAGAGGCACCGGAAACACTAAAATATTAAGAAGCGAAGTATTTATATTATTATTTTTTCTTTGTAAATTACATCATAAAGCTTTGACAATATTTAGAACTTTAAAAAATTATGTTTTCAATAGGATTTTGAGAACTGTGTGACTTTTTGAATTTCCATTGTGGTTAACTTTAAATTAAATCTGTCCCTGCTACCTTGAATTTGTTTAAATTATTACGTAAATAAAAGTTGAAAACAATTGAAATATCTTTAAAAATAGTTTAGAATTTAAAATGTTGTTTGTTGTATTGTGCCTTAATAATTGTTAGTCGTGGAAATGTTAGCTAGAGGTGTATGTAGAGCTGTCTGCCTGTTGTAAACTAAAGGTTTAAGTCCCATCATCGCTATGAATATAGAGACAAATAATTTTTGTTGAGTACCCACGATAAACGGAGAAGTTATGTTTAGGTGCGTAGGTACAGCTGTCTGCTTGTTATAAATCTAAAGATCCCGAGTAAAGAGTTCAACTTTTATTATTGCCATGCATATAGACGAAGTAATTGTTGTTAAGCATCTACAATGGTTTACTTGGTCAAAACTCAAATTAATGTAAAACAGCAGTTTAAACTTTTTGGAATCTTAAGGGTTTCGCGCGTATAATAACAGGTAATAGTGCTATATTAGGCTATGTCGAATCTTATATACGCTTCACCATCTATGTAAATCTAGTTTAGTGAAGTAACTCAAATCAAAAAAGCAAATATTTGGGTGGCAGATTTAAAAAAAAAATAAAATTGGTACTGCATATATATTATTTTACATAAAAATACCATTGGTTCTTAATGGGTTAAGCATTTTTTAAAAAATTTGAGCATTTTCTAAAAGAGCTCTTCAAAAGCTTTTAAATGATACCCGTATTGATATCTTAAAAAATTTTAAAATTTCTGAGCCCCGTAACTCCGAAAATATGGTTTAGCGCCAAATTTTTCACATACATTTTTTTTTGTTTGATTGTTCCAGGCGTGGTGTTTTGCCTGCTACTCTGAAGCATATGGACCGATCCTGCTGATTTCCAATAGCACCTCTTTTGACTCTATGTATATCTGATTGATTGAGATATTTATTTTTGTTTGTGAAATCAAGTTCGACAGACGGACATCGCTCAATCGACTTCGCTATGCATAAGAAGTCAAAATATATGTCTATTCTTTATGGGGTCGGAAATGGATATTGTAGAAATACACACGGAATGACAAACTTATTTATCCACTTTTTGTAGTAAAGGGTATAAAAACTGCATGTTTGCTAAACAAGATATTGAGTAGTTCGAGTTTCGCCAAAATAACATTGTCTTGTAACGTAGACAGCTGCATAAGTTTGTGCATGTTAAGTTAACAAGAGATCGTTAGCACAATTTCATACAAAGACACAGCGAAAGATAAGTTTTTTTTTTCGTTAAGTTTTATGTTAATGCAAATCGAGGAACTTTATTTGTTATTAAAATCATCACAGAGGTCAAACATCAAACGTTTCATAAATACTTTTAGTAAGTTGAGATAATAATTTTTATGGTGAAACTCATTTTATTTTATAAAACCCGCTGTATAAGAATAAAGAAGATATAAAACCGATAGATTGCCTTGAAAATAACTAAATTGTCTTTACTTTTCCACCATACCAAAACAAAACAAACTAACAAGCAGCCAACTTCACTTCCTAACGCAATACCAAAATTGGATTTTACCAATTGCTAAGCGTTGACGGCGTGCTATTTAGGGATGCACATGAGAAATTTTGCCATATCTTGCGTTTTACGCGCTTATTAACGGATGGCAGTAATTTAGGTTTGGCTGTAAAAAGTAAACACATGCATGTGTTTGAATTCATTGCTTGAATTCACATTTTTTTACTCTTCTCTTTAATGTTTTTCGTTAATTTTGTTGAGAGAGATGCTACTCAATTTCAAATATGTCTATTATTGTTAGGCTGAAGCAAGGCGAATTAATTTAAAGGTGGTTTTAATAGCTCAGCTCGTTTTTTTTTCAAATAATTTGAAAAAGTAAAAAAATTAAAATTTTTCAAATTAAATTTCAAAACCAAAAAATGAAATATGAGGTATTGCTGCACTTGAAGGAGAAGGAAACCTACTGTTACAACTTCATTAAAAGCACCAAATGATGATAAAAGGACAAATTAAATTTGGCTTCCTCTTGTTTAGTCAGCTATTTTTGACATCAACGTGGTGCTCTGCAACAACAAAAATTACATTAGGTTTTTGTTTTTGTAGCCGTGCGGCCACCTAGTATTTAATTCGCCTTGGGCTGAAGTTAGTGAATCATTTAAACAGAAAATGTCGAAAAATATAAAGATTATCGTATTGTTTTAAGTTAGTGAATTGCAACACAGGAAATCACTTTAAATAAGTGTGTTGAAATATTTACTAATAATCATTTAAAAATAAGTTAAATAATCTTTGCGATCACTGTATTTATACCATTTTTACAGAAAAGTTTTATTAATTCAAAAAGTCACAGATTTGTAAAAGCTCCTTCCTATCTACATATTTAATAGTAATTTAATTGACTAAAACTATTTTTTACAGGTACAACTATTGCTCGAATGCTTCAATTACCAAAGCCAAATTGAATGTTTTTGTTCAAAACGAATTGCTGTAACAATGGGTATTTGAATTTTAAGTTCATCATTTGAAAAGAATTTAAAAAACGATTAATCAGACGTGTCTAGAACATTCAGATCGGAACAGTCTTAATTCTTTCTTTTACCTTCTTCATGTCCCGCTCAATTTTATTTTATTTGTATGTGGCATAATTGAGCAATATTGAGGATACGTAGTAGAAATAAATTTAAAAATCGCAAAAATTAAATTACACTTTGAAATGTAGATATGGTTTCATTTGGAAAAAAAATTTTATTTCACGTTTTCCTGAATTAAAACAATTTCGATCGGAATTGAGTTCTGTGACATGCATGTACTAATATATATATATATATATATATATATATATATATATATATATATATATATATATATATATATATATATATATATATATATATAAAGGGTGTTTTTTATAGACGTATAGAACTTTAAGTTGGCATCACTTTTTTAACTGGCGGCCATTTTGTCAGCTGTCAAGTGATTAATATTTAGTTTGGTTTGCCATTTCATCATGAATAGGTTGACAAAAGAACAACGCTTGCAAATCGTGCAAATTTATTTCGAAAATAATGGTTCAGTTCGCGAAGTTTACCGCAAGCTCCGTCCATTTTATGGTCGACATAATCGGCCATCAGAGCAATTAATTCGGTTAACCATGGATCGTTTTCGCACTACGTTTACTCTATGTGATAATACGCATCCGCAGAGACGTCGAACAGTGCGCACCGAAGAAACAATTGCCGCTGTAGAGCAAAGTGTTGAAGAGGACCCGAATGAATCGATTCGCCACCGTGCACAGCAATTAGAGCTTTGTCCATCAACTTTATGGAAGATTTTGCGCAAAGATCTTGGCTTGCGACCTTACAAGATCCAGCTTGTGCAAGAATTAAAGCCGCGAGACCATGCAATGCGTCGTGATTTTGGTGTATGGGCCGAAAATGAGATTGATCTCGATGCTGATTTTCATAGCAAAATTTTGTTCAGTGATGAGGCTCATTTTTGGTTGAATGGCTACGTCAACAAGCAAAATTGCCGCATTTGGAGTGAAGGGAATCCACATGAGACCCTTGAAACGCCATTACATGCACAAAAACTGACTGTTTGGTGTGCTCTATGGGCTGGTGGAGTCATTGGACCATACTTCTTCCGAAATAATGCTGGAGAGTCAGTTACCGTTAATGGAGACCGGTATAGAGCCATGATAACCGACTATTTTGTTCCCCAATTGGATGGCATGAATGTGCATGAGTTGTGGTTCCAACAAGACGGCGCTACATGCCACACAGCGCACGTTACAATCGATTTATTGAAGGAAACATTCGATGAGCGCATAATTTCGCGGAATGGACCTGTCAATTGGCCACCAAGATCGTGCGATTTGACACCATTGGATTATTTTCTTTGGGGATATGTGAAGTCGCTCGTCTACGCCAACAAACCAGAAACGTTAGGGGACTTGGAAGCCAACATTCGTGGCGTTATTGCCAACATACGGCCCCACATGCTCAAAAAAGTGGTTGAAAATTGGACCTGTAGAATTGACTTTATTCGAGCCAGCCGCGGCGGCCACATGCCCGAAATCATATTTAAACATTAATGGCATAAAATTATCCTTCCAATAAAGCCAAATTGATGGACATTAAAACGATTTTCTTGTGTTTTATTTCAATTCGAAGTTCTATACGTCTATAAAAAACACCCTGTATATATATATATATATGTAAGTATATATATATATATATATATATATATATATATATATATATATATATATATATATATATATATATATGTATATATATATACATACATATACTTTTCTCTAATCATTTTCTGTGAACTTTTCATTTGGCATTTGAAGCATAAACATAATGCTTCTCCGGTTGGAATGTAACATTTTATCTTACAAACTACTTGAAATGAGTACTTTAGAGTTGATTCTTTTCAAAACACTTTCATTTATAGGTTCAAAAATAATAGTGTCAATACTGTGAATACCCTTAATATACTTACAATATACCGTTAATAAATCGTAAAATCAACATCATCCAAAAGTTTGTCGCAAAACTTGAAAACACAGTTACGATAAAGGCCCACAATAATGTCGGCCTCATTACAAGTCTGCGACCCTTGGTATCTGCAAGAAATCCCCATAAATGGGAACTTATTATCATGCCGACATAACCGACCGCACTAAGTAGACCCTTTCGAAAATTGGTCAATTGGAGATCACAATGTGCTACTGGCATATAAAATGCCACCGCTGAAGTTTCCAACAAAACATTTGCCAATATTATGCCTGAACTTATTATAAGAAAATAATTAAAGAAACCAAATTCTAAAAAGTAATAGAAATTATTAGGTAAACAATTTACTTATGCTGTGTGAAACATTGTGTCACGCATTTTAAAAATTAGTTTCAGGCATAATAAAAAATTATCATTGGAATTTTGTTTAACAATAGTAAAATATATTTAAGCACATTTAATATTAAGAGAACCAAAACAATTTTAATTTAAAATTATAAAATAATTAAAAAAATATAATACTTTGTGACATGCCTTACTATTTCTAATTTTAACGTGAGACAATGTTAATTAAATAATTATCTTACTGGTTTTCTCTAATGCCTCGGAAAATGGTATCGCTTCTTCAAAATCTTTGAATTTTCCATTTGTTATGTGATTTGAATCCTGAGATTTGTTATTTGGAAGTACTAGAAATAAAATAAAATAAAATAATACGAGAATCATATTATTATTGCGTGATAAATGCATATAAAGTATTTTATATAATTAGCATTTTATCTTAACTTTTATATCGTTAACTACTTTGTGATTGTGCATTAATTTATGGTCTACAGGAATAACACTTAATCTTGTTTTTTAGATTCAAAAAATACCTCAAAGTTTAAGTCTCTCCAAAAACAAAGTATCAAGTACGAGGGCTGCCGTATATATTTCTGGCCTAATAGTGAAAATGAGAATATTTATAATCAAAAATGGTTTTATGGTTTTTCAAAGTATTCTCCAGCATGATTTATACACTTTTGCATGCGCTCAAACCAGTTATCGAAGCACTTTTCCCACTCCGATTGAGACACCTATAAAACATGGTTTTTGAACACTTCAACAGCTTCTTCTGTCGGCGAAAATCAGCCAAGCCAGGGCTGTACGGCGGATGACCCATTAATTCGACGTTTTGGCCGGTCAAAAACGCTCTGGTTTGAGCTGATGTGTGAGAGCTCGCATTGTCATGGTGAACAATGATTCGTCTTCTCAATGATTCGTCTTCTTGGTTGGTTGTTTGCTTCGAAGTGCTTCTTCGACGAACAACTTTCGTTGGATTTTGCTCGTCTTTGAAGACGCACACTGTCCATTGTTGTTTCGTTTCGGGCTCATACGCATAGCTCCATGATTCGTCACCTGTGACGATCTTAAAAACGTCTTTTGAAGCACCGCAATCGAATTTTTGCAACATTTCTTTGCACCAGTCCACACGAGCCTTTTTTTGAGCGACTTTCAAATTGTGCGGGATCCAACGAGAACAAACCTTTTTTACGGCCAGGTGTTCATGCAGTATCGAATGTATGCTGGTGGCAGAAATGTCCAAGGATGTCTCTATCTCTCGGTATGTTGCATGTCGATCTTGAATTATGAGTTCACGCACGGCATCAATGTTCTGTGGCACAACAGCCGTTTTTGGACGACCTTCACGGAATTCATATTTGAGCGAGCTTCGGCCACGATTAAATTCATTATACCAATTTTTCACAGTGCTATAGGATGGTGCTTCATCGCCATATAAAGATTTAAGTTCATCAATGCACTCTTGTCGTGATAATCCACGTCGAAAGTTGTGAAAAATGATGGCACGAAAATGTTCACGAGTTAATTCTATATTTTTCTATATTAATTTTTTCAAGTCACTGTAAGCAACACAAATAATGGTCGCACGTCAAAACGTTTTGAGTACGATTATGCTTAAAAATGACAAACTTTCCAATGGAAATGTCAGATTGCACTTGGCAGCATTCAGTGTTGTAGGGCCAGAAATATAAATAGCAGCCCTCGTAAGTAATGGGAAATAGATAAATAACATAATGAGAAATAGATGAACTCCATACAATTTATGTTCGTGTGCTTTTGATTATACCTGAAGAGTTGTACGAGTATAGCGTATTTTATTAAATATAAGCAGTGCCCACGACTTCGCCCGCGTGTCATTTCTCATTTTCTTAAAATTCAAATTAAGCAAAATATGTTTTTTAATATTTATTGTAGAGTTCTGTAAGTGTTAAAAATTTGCAATCTACAAAACTAAAGTGCTGACAAGTGTTTTACTACTATTATACCGATAAAATATGGTGCTTTCACATTTGTATCTCCATTTTTTCTACGAAATGACTTATTTTTGCAAATAATTATTCTTTTGTGATTGAACACAAAATTTTATTCAAATCTGTTCAGAAGCTTTTACGTGATGCGAACACATACAGACAGACAAAAATTCCGAAAATAGGTGCTTTGTATTTCATATCCACTCTACACTCCACACTAACAACAAAACTTTCAAAAAATATTTAATGTACAGAAATGATCTTGTTACAGTTTTATTATGGGTAAAGTCTATACTGAATGCTGCTTTAACAATTAAATGAAGTTTTTTGCGTACACGATATGCAAACCGCAAAATTTTATTAGCATTATCTGACACTCTTGCGCTTTGACATATTTGGAAATTGTATTCAACAGAGAAATATTTGTTTTAATTTAACAAAACAAAAAAAGTTATAGAGACTATTTTTCATTATAGGTGGCCTCCAGGAAATACCATGGTTCTCTTCGGATCTATGGGTTAACATACGTTCGTAGGTCGTTTTTTTCTTATTTACTGGCTCCCTCTTGATTACATTTACCGCTCTCTACGATACATATTTTCTCTCTGGGGTTAACTGTACGTTTACCATCATCGTTTTTAAATTATACCAAGGATAAAATGAATTAAGAAATAATAAAAATCAAAACAATATTTGATCCTCCTAAGGGCCAGATAGAAACGCTGATGCCTATTGGCTTTCTGATGCCTATTGCCTACCTGTAGACCACAAGATGTAATCGAGCCAATCTTGAGTTCAGTTTTTGCGGTTGTTATGGGTTCATTTTTTACAGTAATCAATGGACTTCTAACGGAATCAGAATGGCTCCTACGGAGATGAAAATTCAAAACTATAGTTTTGCACGGAGGTGGTCAATGCTGCTTAAGCGCCGCCTAATAGAACGTCAGGTAGCAAAAAGTGCTTTATGGCCAATGGAATTGATATTTTAAGAATAATGAAGATGACTACGATTCCCTTCAGTAGAATACATATACATATATGCACATACATGTGTACATGACCCACAATATCGGAAAAATATATAATTAAGAAGTTTAGTAGCACAACATTTTTTTAAGGGTTTCAGTAGCATGCTAGACACTTTGCGTTGCAAAAATATAAAACAATTTCTTAAGATGCTTAGAGGAAAAAACAAAAATAAAAAGTAATAAAACGTACCATTTTAAAGTTACGATAAGATTGAAAAATTCCAGAATCAGATATTTGCTAACATTAAATGAATATTAAATAAAGCGTTCTTCAGATTCCGATCGATTTTATTTTAAACGTGGCAATATTGAGCGTACTAAACAACAAGGCTAATATACGTAAGGACACGTGGGAAAATTAAATTTTAAAACTACAAACAAAAAAACTTGAAAGAAACTGGGGTGGAATCGTTACATCCGCGTTCGTGTCGACGATCGTACGAAAAAAAATTACGTGATACGTTAATCGTATGAACTAAATGGCATTATGACATACGATTGTAAACGGATCGTAATTTTTTGAATGATTCACAATAGTTTTGAAATTAAAAAATTCTAAAGCTAAAGAAAGAGTATTCAGGCTGTTTAGTTTTTCAAAATTTTGTTGTTTCAAAGGGCAAAACCGATTTTTGGCCTATAGCGCTCGATTCAAGGACTGCTGCTTCAATTAACACTTCTTCACTTGGCACCAGCAGCTTTTCTTTATAAAGGCTTCCTTCATTCTGGTTTTTCAAATTAAAAAAAAAAACTTTTTTCTTTTAAATGTGGTTTCATTCCAAAAAAAAATTTTTTGTTTCACGTTTTCTAAAGAACCAACTTCCGGAATCAAATCAATTTCGATCGGAATAGAGTTCTGAGATATGTCTGTATATGTATATACATATACTTAAAAAAAAAAACAAAAATTGTACCAAACTAGAAGTGTTGCGTTTTCAAATCGAATACCACAATAAAGAATAAAATTTAATTCTTCAAGTCTGTTTTTAAGGTTAGGAAATCTTTCCAATTGCTTTTCTTTCTTCGAAAACAAGTGCCTGCTGTTACAAAACACCCAGTTGGTTAGAGAATTTCTTTGGAGTTCCTCTTGGTAACATTAACCTGATAATGTTCTAAAGGTAACTGAAATGTAATTCCGAATTTAACACAACACAACAATCTTGGACAAATAGTCTGGCAGCGTAGCGTTTGCAAAATTGAATAGTATATTTTTACTTCATACCAACAAAATGTACAACACTTGAAACCAATAGTTTATATTTACTGTTATTTTACAATATTAGATTACAAACCAACAACTGACAGTCTGTGAACGAAGTCTATCGGATTTATCCTCATTCATTGCTGTCAAAACATTATTTGGCCAAATATTTGATTTACGTATTGAGCTAGAAAATCCTCGACGGCACCTCACATCAGCCAAATTTTTTGCCACTTTATCACAAAATTTGCCTCAACTGCTTCATTATTACTTTCCATGGATATAATATCTTTACCAGTTTCAACTGTTAAATAATCAACTAATTGTTCTTTAAAGCTTTTTTAAATTTGGAAGAAGCATTGCAAAAAATCAAAGAGGTAATTCAGAATCGATAGAAATATTTACAATTGTAATTTGCCAAAATTAATAACATCTTACGTATTTTTAACTTATTGGTTATCCACACAAAGCCATATTTAAAACTGATTTTAAAGTTTCCACCTAGCAATGCTTGCTAAAATGCTTACTTACGTTTAAGTAGAAAATGAATTATGTACTTAATCCACTTTTACAACCAACCGCTTTTTACACATTTAATAAGAGCTTTTGATTTTTTATCTTTCAAGCTGCCTTTTTTGCAACATTTGTTTTTTTTTTTGATATATTTTATTTAAAACAAAATACAAAAACTTGTTGTGGTAAAAAATGCATATGGAAACATGGTATATTAATTTGTATACCTGTAAATAAATAACTTGTTGCCATTAGCAATATAAATGTTTTATTTTTGTTCTTTTTTTTGTTTACTTACGTACATATATACATACATAAATGTTTAAATTTTTTCTCTATTAGATAAATATATCCCCACAATCACTATCACAACTGATCAGCAAGTGGGTATTTACGCATAATTTTTTTAAATTTCACTATTTGCAAGAAATCCACTAACAACATCAATATTACATCAATATACTGCAAAAATTTCAACGCATTCCGATAACTCTTTTATCTCTTAAACAACATTTGAGACCATTTTCGTGATTTTGTAGTGAACAAAAAGGTATTATTTTGAGTTAATACAAAAGTTCAAATCGAAATGCATCATATATTTTTATAAAAAAGGCATAATTTTGAATTGATTTTTTTGTAATACTTGCACAGATTTAAAGGAAAAGCAATGTAAATGTATTTTCTTGGAATACGCTTATTATGATGTACATATTCGAATTTTCAAATTCTCTTGAAATGTAACCACATTTCTCTACTGAAAATTTTAAGTTAATGCTTTCTTGTTGATCAAGTTAATTTGATTAACAAAATCGAAATGTTCGGAATCAAAATGCTTTATCTCGTTGCCTAAAGACATTTTTTGCTACATATTTTTAAAGTTAAACATTTGAAGCATTTTTTTAAAATAGGAACAAAAGTTTCACAACAAATTGTATTATTTTTAATATGTGTATTAATTCTCAATAAAATTCGAGCAGCTCGTATTGCCTTTTATTTCTTATTTTGATTTTCATAGTGTTCATTACTGTAAAAGGCAATTCATTTTTTTAAATTTACGGAGCGACTTACATATGTACATGTCATAATTTTTAACAATGTATTGTTTTACCATACTAAGAAACTTGTACGTAGCATAAAAGTAAAATATTTAATAATAGTAAAGTTACAATAACCAAAAACGGAATTTTAAAAAATCCACAAAAAACTTCTTAAATCCCCAAAAACGCAAAACATATCCTCAAAGATTTCCTCAATTCCCATACTGAAACTTTCATCCCCAACTTAAAAAAAATTTCCCGATTTGGGGATAAATCCCATTATCTGACAACACTGAATTGAGTATCGTGTCTGTTTTTACAAACAAACAAACAAACAAATTTAATTTATTAATAATGAGCGGAACAGAAATCAAATTTAAATATGAACTCCCATTGTTTTAAATTTTAAAATTTTGCACATTTTCGGTTAAAAATTTGAGTTTTCAAAATTATCAAAATAAAATATTCTTTGAAATAAGCGAACATATTCATACATACATACATACAATCTAAGAGTCACTGGAGATAAGAGAACTAATTTGTCCGAAACAAAAGAGACTTAGTCACTACTAAGTAAAAAAAGTACATATTATTAAATTAGTTTCTAGAATGATTTTTAGAGATATTTGTATTGGTAGCAACCTGCTTCGAGACCTTTTTAGTCGCTATGCTTTCAGAGAAAATATCATAAAGTGAGCGTTTTTTATTAATTTTTTTACGATAAAATTTGCAAAATTCTACATATGGGTGGAATAAGTTAAGCAAGGGCTCCAATAGTCTAAGCACTTAACGAAAGGAAGGAATGTGCAGTGCCATGAATAAGTTCCTTAAAGGTTCTAAAGATTTTTGAGTGTTGAAATTTAAAAGGATGTGTTTCGTGCCAACACATTAAAAGCTTTCAATCCCTCCATACTTAAAATACTTAACAGCGCAACTAAATTGCGTATTATTGCGTATCAAACATGAATCTGTATAAAAGGAAACGGTTACTATTTATTTTATTACTTATAATTAGATGTAGATTGATGAAAAATTTTGGTGTCTCATGAAAAGTAAAAGAAAGTTTTCCGAGCAGGTCTTTTGTGGTACAAAAAAATAAATCATAAAATACCAGACATATTGATCCACATGATATTTAAAGGAAAAGAAAGTCATTCTGAGCTTTATTTTCACAAAGTAAGATTTGGGATGGTCGTCATATTAGGCTTTTGCTGCAGAGATCGATCAGCTTGTTCATTTGTATTTAATATTTTCTAAACTTGATGTAGAAAAATTTGATGCAAAAGCAACTCGTAGCTTAAACTGTATTGTGTTACAATTATATAATATTGCCTTTTTTACCCGACTCAATTTGTAAAAACGATTGCCTTATTTTTCACATATAGTAGTTTTGCCAACAGTTATGTGTCGGTTAGAAATTCATTAGGGTCGCGTTTACACTTTTAATCGGGTACTTTTAATTGTAAGTCGATTTTGTAATTAATTTAATTTAATTTTTACAAAAATTATTAAGATTTTATAAAAAGTTTTAGGATATTAAAATTCGAGCTAGTTGTTAAACCTGTTTTGCCTAAAATTCTTAGTGTTTGGTTTGACTGGCGTAGGTTGTGAAATACTGTCGACAAAAACACACGTGATGTTATAAAGTCTGCTTAAGAAACCTTGAAAATAATAAAAAACACTCGGCGTACGACTAAGCAACAAGATATCAAGAACATAAAACAATTAAACAATTCAATTGAATGTTAATGTCCATGACAACTGAATTAATATACTTAATTACAACTTCGTACAAATTTTGTAATGAAAATCCAAAGACAACTTTGAAAATATAAAACTTGATTGAATAAACATAAAAATGATACTGTAAACAGATTCATATTGTTGTTGTTCATTCTCAAATTGGTTTCGTCATTATGTTTGAGACGGAGTTTTAAAAAAAAGTTAAGAAGAAAACTATTTTTGTTTTAATTATATTACATATGAACAGCTAAATAAAAAACAGTAAGTAGAAGTAGATAAAGTGTTTACATTATTTTTGTTATTGCTTTGTTTATCAGAATAATGTGAATATAAGTCTAATTGAGTTAAAACTGTTGTGCGATAAGATTAGTTTTAGACATCTTAAATATGTACATATATTAATTTGTTTGATAAAGCGATAAGGTCTGCTGACTTCCAGCAGAAATCCGCTTCCTGGTTTCTTTATTACAACCGGAGCATTCGCAAGCATGTCAGTTCCGCTTTTGTGACCTCACCATGTACATAATTACAAGAAGTCTTTGTATTCCATTTCCTTTATGCGTCACATAAATTTGGTTTGAATTCTTGAGTTACCTTTTCGTTAAGAACATTTTCCAAATTTTAAATTAAGAATATTTTTTTATTGAAGAAAAAAGTAAAAAAAGTACTTATGACAACTTTGATAATCAATGGAGGCTTTTACAACTTTTTTATTATTTGTTATCACTATTTTTAAAGACGTTATTTTGCTTGGGCTTTTGCTGCCAACTTACAACTTAAAAAATTTCAAATGAAAAAAAAACAATAACAAATTTTTAATATTTAATTGCTTTTGCACATTCCCCCATTGTATTCTTTAGTTGTTCTAGTAACAATAAATATATTTAAGTACAAAACTTTTGCTTTTACGTCAAAATTATCTATTAGTAAGAAAAAGCCTTAAAAATAACGGTTTTAATATACAATTTCCTGGCAAACATATTTTAAAATGTATTCCAACAATAAATACAAAGATTAATATAAGAAAATCCAAGGTTATAGAATTTATTAAAAAAGTGTTCATTGGTACGTCACCCACTGTGCAAATGCTAACAAATACATAATACACATTTATTCCTTAAGTGTGTTTATCAAACAACAAATAACTGTCTTAAGATAAACAGAAACTTTTAACTATGAAAAAAATTAGAATTGGGCACTACAGCTTCCTTTGAGGTTGCCAGGAATTTAACCCCAGTGAGGCTTTTAGGTATTGTTCAATTTACAACTGCATTGGATAATTTCTTAATGCTTGGCACAACGATTATCCAATTCACAACGCCTTTTTAAAGTTGTATAGATTTTAGTATTGTGTTGTAATACAACAGTTTAACCTTTTTCTTTGTAATTTTTGTCTAAAAATTTGCTACTGAAAAATTTAAGCCGCACCTGGAACTTGCTAACTTATTTCACAAACTTAAAAGCCTAATAAGTCAAGAAGATTGAATTTCTAGTTATCAGTATATGAATTTTACTTTATTTATAATTGTAAACTTTAGTCATACACTTAAAATTTACATAGTTTATTTTATATTACATGAAAATTGCTGACACATTGTGATGAGCTAAAAGTTCCCAAGCATCATAATTCAATTTCTAGTTATCAATATATTGTTTAGTATTCCTTAACTTTTAGCAACACAACTATACAAGTGATCCATTAAACTGACTATTTACCACCAATCATTTAAATAGACAATACATAACCAAAGGAGAGCTTGTAAATTATACAAGTAGGACAAAATGACTCCTTCATACATTAATTTGACAAAACTTTCACTACGTTTTACAACTGTTGTATTCCAGTTGATGCTATCAATCTCTTTAGATTGTCAACTTCTAGCACAATGTGCAGCTGTCACTGCCTATTGCAGGCACCACCTTAAATAGCTTTGAGCTATTCCAGTAATCTACGCATATAATAAAACTGTGATGTGGTCATTTCGGTACATGAAATATATTTTGAAAATTTTTTTGTTGGTGTATTTTGTTGTAAATTTATTTTTCTTAAAAATAAGTTATTTTATAGACAAAATTGAGATACAATTGGGAAAACACCCAATTTTACCGGTGTAATGGTACTAAAACAGTTATCACCACTTTTAATTTTTGTAGATGAAAAATATTTAAAGCGTTCTAGAGATCTCTAGAATAATTAGTTATATTTGAATTTTAAGAAAATTAGAAATGACACGCAGACGAAGTTGTGGACACGGGTAGCATTTAAATATGTCTTTTGTTGTCATTTTCTAAGGCCCAAAAATTAAAAAAAAAACAAGATGACATTAAAAAAATAAAATATTTATTTCAAGTCAAAATCTAAATTTTTTACATACTTTACAGAATAATATCCTGCATCCGTTTATTTAAAAGAGGAAATATCTGTCTAGAAATCATGCAGTTGACTCTTGAGTGGTGCATATTTTCAACACATACGACAACAATGTTTGAAGAGGCTTGATAGTGTTATTCGTTCAAACAGACTTTGCTTCTTTTTAATTGGGTCATTTCTGGCCGTAAATAAAGATATTGAAAAATTCTTAGCAACAAAATATTTGCAATGTCCCAACCCTGTGCATATAATTTTACCATTTATTCCCAAAATTAAAAACAGTATTCTCAATAGAAACAAATATTTGATCATGCTTTTACAATGAAAGATGACAAAGGATGATTGACTTGGAAAAGATAATAGAAAGAAGACACACATTTCATAGATAATAGCGAGTTAAAACGGCTTAATGCCCTCAAAAAACAAACAAAAAAAAAAAACAAGATTACGTATGGTCGCCTTACATCGTAATAAGGGCCTGTTGATGAGGAAAGCCTATCTAGGGAGGACTAAGCCACCTCCAGGCAAATTGCTGCAACAAAGTTTTTTGTTTCTTTTTTTTAATTTGGAAAACATGACATTGTTTCGTTCTTCGTTAAAGGGCTAGTTACATTTACTAGAACAGTAGGATTCGTTCTTAAATGCAGTGACGAAAAGGCATCGATCGATGTTAAGTATAAGTTTACGATGAGGAAACGATGCTACGAAATGCGGCCGTTGTCATAAAAATGGAAGGAAAGCAGCAAACAAAAGCTCTCGAAAATGATGGAGGAGGTTATTTTGGAATTTACGAAAAGCTTTCCATCAGAAATCAATTGTCTGGTAGGAGCAGCCACTATGCTAAGTGAGTCTTCTCCTGTTTAAAAATCGAAACGGGCAAAAAGTTCAACGCATATAATGTTCAATTTGATTAACTTAGGCAACTTAGGTGTATTTTTAGAACGTGCAAAATGCCAGGATGTAAATCAGAAACGCAAACATTTTGTAAAACATGTAACAAAAAAAATTTTTCAGATTTCCTAATATCTCTTAAAATATTAAAAGGAAGGCAATATCATTTAGCAATTAATTTCAATCCTCAAAATGAATGAAAATTGACTTATTTTCGGCTTTTTGGTTCATTTTAAATTTAATTTTTTTCATTCATTTACAAGATCCACGGTTTAAACCCTAATGGGGAAAAATTAAAACCCACAACCAACTCCACCTCAAGGCGGTCCTCTTACAGGTCAACGAGTACCCAAGGAAAAATCTAAATTCAGATTTATACTTTTCAACCTAACGTTAACGTTTTGAAGTCAAGCAAAAACTGTTGCATTTGAGGATTTATTTAAATTTTAAAACTACACTTCAAAGAAGGGTGTTGATGATCTAAAGTATGCTGGCCAACTCTATTAAGTTCGTCTGCTCAATATTTATTTGTTTTAAAAGCAATAAGATTTTTTTATCTTCGTTTAATAAACAAAATGTAGCAATTGATTGAAAAATTGTCGCAACACAACAATTTATTTGTTTATTTGTTTTAATTGTTTTTCATATAAAGATTTCAATACATTTAACATATATGTATAACGCTCAGCAAAGAGAATCATACATCTGTGATCGATACAACTTGTCGTGCGGTTTTGGTTGTTTTCATTGGTACGAAAAAACGTGATTAATTAGCATTTAGACAACTTAAGCATTTAAAGTTATTAAAGTTTATACTTAATTATTATTTAATTGGCACTGATTTTATGGTTTTCTGTTAGATTTAATTCATGACTGTTATATAAAAAATATATATTAATTTAATATAGAATATTAATATTTAAGTTTTTATTAAGTTGATTTGTATTACTTTTTAATACACTCTTTATTTCTGATAGTAAACTTACAATTTTCACTAGCACCATCTGCAATTTCATTTATTTTTAAAGTACTCATAATTTCTTAAAAATATATATTTTAATTATTCTGTTTAAAATAAGTTAAAATTTGTTTCTTTGTTTGATATTTTTTATGTAACCGTTAAAACAATTAATTCATTCTATATGCGATTTAAACTTTTCCGTCTTGTATTGCTGCTTTTATGAGCGATATTTGTGAACTGATTGGTGTTCGAAACCAAAATATTTTAATTGTACATGGTTTTTGTTTGAGTTTAATGACAGTAACAGACAAAAGTGTTTATAAAGTAATTTAGTAATTCATTAACCCAATAAAAATATAATTTTTGAAATTGCGTACACAAAGTGTAAAAACGTAACCCTATTAGACTCGCTACAATGCTTGTCCGTCTATTACAGCTTTCTATATCTTACGGCTTTTTTCACGGTTTTTGTTTGAGTTGCCTGTTTTACACATTTAAGGTTACAACTAGCAGTAAACGTCTAAAAATAATTATTTTTTATATCTTAAAAAATTAACACAAAAAGTAAGAAATACGTAAATTTAAAACGGATTATTTTATTTTTATAATCTCTCAGGTTTGCAATAGAGCTGTGTCGTTCGCGAACGAACGGGTTAAATTGACCGAATCAATCAAGTGCACGGAATGATCCGGTCATTTAAATCCGGTTTTTTCGTTCAATAGTGTACGGGTTAAATTGAACGGATGCTTAATTGAACGAAATGAGGCATACAGTTCAAATTGACCGATTGAACGAACGAATCAGTCTTTGATAATTGACCGAAAAAACCGGTCACTGAAACGAACGACCGGGCACATGTCTAGTTTGCAACGCAATAAATTTTGTTTGTTTTTGATATTATTGTTAACTGATGCCTAATTTTATCAGACTTTAAATAAAACTATCACTCTTTTTTAAGAAATGTTAATAAATACCTAAAGACTTTCTAATAATCTGGCTTGATTAGAGCTGTAAATGAATCTTTCTTTTTTGAAAAAGAATTGAAATTTGTTTCAATTCAAACGAATAATCAATTTATTCTACAAATTTATTTGAATTAGAAACGAATTGCAATACATTTTAAATAAATTCATTTGAATTGCCTCAAATTTTATTCAATTCATTTTTTATGTAAAAAGAGTTATTCAAAAATTCAGTGCATGAATTATTCGCGGATTATTTAAAAATGAATGGGTAATTTACGGCTCTGGACTTGATTACCTAAGTACAAGTACACATTGACAAGCTTATTTACCTACAATTAAATATTAGTCTTTAAAATCTTTAAAACTTTTTGAGTCTATTTTGCTTAAATTGATTAATTAGAATTCCTTTTTTATTAATTTAATAAAATATTCATTCTTCTTACAAATAAAAGGCCTATTTCACAATATCGAATGAATTAAAATTGACGATATACTTATAACTTTTTTGTTCAATTTTTTAAACATTTCTTAAAAAATACATTTTTTAATAATTTAGTTTTGGGAAGACGGAGTATTTTGTATGTCGTATTCTAATGCACGAAAAAAATAGAGGCTTATCTTTCAGGTTAATGGAAGCCGGGCGAGTTTTTACTGACTGGACACCATACAAAGGAAGCCCTAGCTGTTTTGATGTTTTGAAAGTAGGAACGTGGCTTAAGTTTTAAGAAAACGTGACAATGAGCTTGTTTTATCCTACAGTTTTTGTGAAAATAAAAAAAATCAAGTTATTAACCCACCTTAGTTCAGTAGTATCTCAAAAAACCAATTTTATTAACTTGACATTATAATTCCGTTGGTGTTTTAATTTCGGATTAAATTGATTATTCCCCTTTTTCAAAAATAGAATTAATAATGAAAAATATTGTGATTTTTTTTTATCATCTTCTTGACTCCTCTTAAATCAACAGCAAATCGCCATAGTTATTTAAATACTATATGCGAGAGGATGATTTTAAGCCTTTATAATTTGGCTCGCAAGAGGCAACACAGTGATAACAACGAAAACGGAGAATGATCTTTTTGAATAGCAAAATATAATTTAATATTTAATTCACACAAGATGTTCTGAAATTTATAATATTAACGGACAATTTTTATTTATTTTTATTATATATAAAAGAAACTATCATAAAGTTAAAATTTTTGCAATATAAACAAAGATTATATATATTATATATATTAATACCAACAGTTAATTGAGTTGTTCTTCAAACACCTAAACCATTGAATATGTTACAATAAAACCTTGAATTAATTCTTACACTTAATACATGGATAAATGTTCCAGTCAATGGATAGAAAATTTTTCAATAAAAGAACTAAGAGCATGAAAATAACAAAGTATAAAATATTGTGTAACTGGATCGTAATTTTACTACTAAATGTTTTAAATTACAAATAACCAATTAATACAAAATATATTTTGAGTGTATGATTCACTTTTGTTTTCCACTGTTTAATAAACTCTTCTAACATCACTCTCAGCACGGTATGTGTTGTATTCTCTAATATGTTTGTATGAATGTATATGTAGGTTTGTTTTTATAATGTACATTTTGTTTGTAATATTTTTGTTTACTGTGTAAAAATTATATCACTTCAACTAAATAAACCTTGGTGATTTTTGTTTTATTTTACTTCTTAGGGAAAAATAAAAAACACTGACGTACATTTTTGTACTTTGGGTTGACATTTTATTATGTTAAAACGGCAATCAATAATTAATTAAGTTAATCGATAAAAATTTGGCTAAAAATATTTTGTTTTGGAAGTCTGAACTCATGGAATCAATGTTGCCATATTTAACAAATTGTCGCCATCTTGACGATGAATAAAGCCTTAAACGTTTTGACGGTTATTAACTCGAAAGGTACAATTATTTTTAATAGCGAGTTTAGTTATTATTTGCACTTAGTGTTAAAAAAATTTTTTAAGTTCAACTAGTAATTTAATAAAAATTAAATGAAAAATTAATTTAAAATTAGTTTTTATAAATTTTGACCATTAACGGAAAGCAGTTTTAAGCCGTTGGTCTAATATTTTTTATTTTTTAAGATTATTGCGAAATCCTGTAATCTTTGTGTCGTCTTTAAAAATATGTATTGCTAAATATATCTTAAACTTATTTTTATTAAATTAATGTTTTTAAAAATAATTTTTATTTAAGTATTAAAAAATTGTTACCCAACCAGCAAAAATTAGTTGGAATGACTGATTTATTAAAAGTTTTATACATTTTATATTGCGTTAAACATTTCTCGATAAATATGTTAATTAAGATGTTATGAATAAGTTGAACAGGAAGTGATTAAAAATATAAAATAATATAATAATATTTTTATATCAAAGACCGATTGCAAAAAAAATATTTAATTAAAATTATATATGAGGCTTATTATACGAATTACACTTATACTGCTTGTCTTCTAAGCGCCTCATATATTTAATTTGATATTGAAGAAGTTTTGACGACTTAAGGCCCAACTATAATGAGCATAAAATAACTTAAGCAAACTTAAATAACTGTGCAAATACGTTTAATTATATGTGGTACATAAGATAACTTTTCGTCAATTTTCGTTAAATGTCATTTCTTTAAACAAGGTACGAAACTGATCGCACTTTCCATATGGAAACAGCTGATTCTGATTTGTGTTATACATTCATATAGAAAAATTGCAATGAGCACTTGCAGTATTAAATTTTTAGTTAATAGAAAAAATAGATTTTTTTTTAATTTTGTCCATTTTAAGAAACACAATAATTTAAATTAAATTTTTATTTGTATATGATTAAACTTATGTACACCGTTGCATATTTTAGTATGGTTGGTACCAGAAACAAAAACAGAAAAAAACTTTTAATTTTTTTTATTGAATTTATCTTAGAACATGAACAAAAAATATAAAGATGTACATATGTATACGAATGTTAATAAATATATAAAATATGTTCTTTAAATGTCTTTTTGTTTTAAAAATTTGTTTATTTATAAAGAAATTATTTTTGGCACAAGTACGTAGTACCCCAAAATGTGCAACTGTGGCAAAAAAGTTACTAAGATTATGTTAAATTGTAATCATTTAAAATTCTTATCTAAGCATTTGACACAAGCTTAAACTAGCTTATGAATATTATAGTTGGACCCTTAGAAGTTATTTCAATTTCTTCCATCTGGCAACTACTTCTGTGCATGTTGTACTCAATATAATAAAGGGTGTTTTTTGTAAAGGAAGAACTTTGAAGGTACTTATGTATGCACACTTATGTATGTATGTTACCCATTTACTAAGGCGGCCGACTTGACTGTTTTTGAATATATTAGGGTTAGTTTATTTGACAATTTACGATAAAGTAAAGTTTTTTTTTTTTAACATGGATTTGCTTTATTGATGAGAACAGTTTTTTGTAAATAGCTGCATAAGTATGTATGTATGTATGTATGTATGTATGTATGTACATATACATGTCCAGAAGATATTAAAACATCAAAAAAAAATATATCGTTTGGGCTGTTGAAATCATTAATCTGTAGTCATTAACTATGGCAACAGACTAACATTCAACGTTAAAAAAATTCAAAGTTACTATTTTTTTTTGTTCCTTGATTGAGAGATATTGCTGTTGTACACGTGGTATTAGCTGCATTACATTACATGCATTACATTACATGTAGATTTTTACAACAAAACTTAGCTATGAATAGTGTTTACAAGGCTACGGCATGTTCACACTAGCTGGACATGTCTGAAATTTAATTCAAGCATTAATTCCATTAAGTAACATTTCGAAGCAGATTTTTTAAAGATACATTAAAGATTTTGTATTTCGTGTTAGTTAAGGAATTTCTTAAAAAAATATCCTCTACTCTAAATATTTGTCGTTCTTACAACATAAAAAACATAATTGGGTAACTTAGGCATTTGGTTACATTCATGCAAGAAGGGGCCGCAGTTCCAGAATTCTTTGTTTTTTTTTAAACGTTTTTTAAAGTTAAGAGGAAACATTAGGCACCAGCAAAAAGTAAAGCAACATTTTCTGGATGGCTATATTTTTATAAGCATTCTTCTATCTACTTAAGCCGAATTATTTACTTCATTTATTTTAATATTAGCTTGAAAAATTTATTTCTTTTGAGGCAAACATTTTGAGTCGTTTCGTCGACGAAAGCATTACATAGGGAAACTAGGAATACAAATGAAAGGCACCCAATTTTACCAATAGAATAGCACTTAAGCAGTTGTCAACACATTTTATTTTTTTAAATAAAAAATTTGTAACACTGTTTGCAGAACTCTGAAATAAAAGTTAAAAACACAATTTTCTTAACTTGGATTTTAAGAAACTCAGAAATGACCCGCAGACAAAGTCGGGGGCAATGCTAGTGTCAAATAAAGTTAGAACACACCAAAACTGGCGTTTTCACCAAAAAGTATCAGGCTAAAGAATGAACCTAAATCTAATTTTTCGCTTAATTTTATTTATCCGGAAGAAAGAGAAAAGGGAGTATTGGATCTCTACTTTCCAACAAAACACATTTTTTATCGTCTATAAATCATATTATTATCAAAAATTTACAAAAAATAAATTGCAATTAAAAAAATAAACGACTCCAATAAAACGATTTAAAAAAAATCTATAAATAAACTTGCGTTTCAAATAAGCTATGTTTTTTCTAAAATAGATAATTAACAAATAATACGTTTATACGTACGCTGCCACATTTTTTTTTTTTTTTTTGTTTAAGTATCTTTGCCTATTTGGACTCACAAAAAAATTAAAAAGTTAAATTTTGAGAAAAAAAATATTTTTTTAAAACAAAAAATTGTGCATAAATAATTTTTGAATATATAAACTTGAGCGAAAAATATTTTGATGGGTATAATTATTAAGTGCTCAAATGTTTTTACCAGTTAAATATAGAGTTGCTATCCGGCACCACTTAACAGTCTAAAATATTCTTGTGTGCAAGTTGCCTTATGCTATCTTTCCGCGAAGTCTAATATTCTTGCTTCGCTCTCTCATTCATGATTCGCAGCCCAATCATGTGCGAATTAACGTGCTTTTCCTACAATATCCTGAGAGCGAAGCATGTTATTATGAGACGATTCAGTTTTAATCTACTGCGAAACATGAAAAACTTCTGTGTTCTCAAATTTTTTCGCAAGTTTATCTGATCTAGCTATATATAAATGTAAAGAAAAAAAAAATTAAAAAAAAATATTAAAAGTGAAGTGTGAAGTGAATATGTGTAAATTTAAAAGCAATTAATTTAATTACAATTTTTAATTTAATAAACTACAAAAAAAAACTGAAACGAAACATAAACTTTTAGAGCAAACTATTTGCATATTGTTTCAGTTTTTGTGCATGTCGTGTTAACGGCATGCTTCATAATCATGATGCAGTTAGTGAGTTAAGTATTCAGAAATAATTTTTATTTGCAAATAGGGTGCGTATAAACGTAGTAGAATTTAACTCTATTACTACGTTAAATCCGAATATTAAGACAGAAAATAATTCTCGACCATCACTAGCGTGTTCGCCAAAATAGAAAATTAAAAAGAAATATAATATTTCCAATATGTCGAATTATAATCAAAAATTTAACTAAACTCAAGTTTTTTGTTTATTTTATTTAAACGTTATTTATAAAAAAAATATGGCAGCACAAATTAACCAAATTCACCCAAACTTCGGCAAGTCAATATGAAGACTAATAAAGAAATAAAACAATAGATTTTATTAGTTTATAATGATGTATTGATAAAATATTTTACAAGACGAATTCGCCTTGATATTTTATGTAGTTTATTGACATTTGTTTGTTGATATAAACAGAAGAAATAAACTATACGACGCAATCTCAATATACAATATCAAGGACGACCAAAGCGAAAATGATTACAACAAAAACCATTGTTTTAATTATCTATCACAACACGATCTAAACGAAAATTGTCAATTATTGCGAATTTTAAGAATTTTACTTAATTTTCATTATACATTGCTTATTTTATTTGCAGTATATCAATCTTTAAAATAAATAATAATTACATTACTTGTTTCGATAAACTTTTTTACTTTACCGAAAAATATTGTTTCCCTGATTTCTTTGAGAAAAACTTAAAATTGTTTGCACATACATACATATTTACACTCGTATTCAAGTATTTAAAAAAAATTGGATATGTGTCGAAAAAACGCTTTTTTTGGTTGGTTGCAAAAATCTAAATTGTTTTTGTTTTTAAATCTCCTAAGATTATTTTGTATAATTTGTTATTTAATTAATCACCAAATTCCAAAAACACGCGCTTTTTTAATTAATTATTTTGATTATTTAGAGGATTTTTTGAACAACCAAATTAAACTGATAAGGGAAAAATGTTTAGTATTGTGATAATAAACATACCCAAGAATTAAAAAATAATTAATAAGCACACTGACAGTCAAACTTTGAAGATATTTCCTTACTAATCAAAAACATAACACAATTTTTTGCTAATGATTTCTAAAAAACCAAATTTTAAACTTTTTTCGAAATCGAAGTGGAACCACACTAAGGTAATGCATCATTAAAGTACCGAGCGGGAAAGTATAAATTTCTTACATGATAATTCATTCCTTTGGAATGGAGAAGATTAATTCACCAGGGATCGCAAATAATGATTATTCAAAAAAGTTGAATCAAAAAAATCATAATGAAAGAGAAATGCTCCAACGTAATCGTTGTTACCTTTGCCTGCGTTGATTTTTATTAATTAAATTTTAAAGTTATTTCCCAAGTTCCATTTGTTACTTTTATTTTACAAGTTTTGTTTTTTGATTAAAAAATATTTTTTTTTGAGTTTAATATTTTTGTTAAAAAATAAAAGTTATAGTTCAAGTTTTAATATTTTTTTTTTTTTTTTGAAAAATTACAGCTCAAGTTAATTTAGAAAGAGCGCTTTCCTCCCCAAAACTAATATTACGGTCACAAATATCCCCAGAGTCCGTAAAAAAATTCTTATTTGTTTAATTAACGATCGCTGAATATAAATCTAGTTTTACCTAAAACTAGCAAATCTTAAGTTTAACCCTTTCGGGACGGAGTTTTATTTTGCAAACCAAATTATGTATGGTAAATTTTTTTTCATATTCTAAAAGGTATAATAAAAGTATTATGTTCTCCATACCTCCCTGGCGATTGCGTTGAAAATAAAGAAAAAAGACAGTTTGAAAATTGCTGGGACGTATTATCCCAGTAGTCCCGAAAGGGTTAAACTAGTTTTGAGGTGAATAAAATTTTCAGATAAAGCTAGTGCTTTTTGTTGCCTAATTCAAACTAGTTTATCCAGTTTGCTGAAAATATGTGTGAATAAAAACTAGTAAGTACTTAAAACTACTAGTTTTAACTTGAACTTTTGTAAGCATGTTATTGAGGTGCTGGAAATACATTTATATGGCAAAACGTGCATTGTCGTTTGTTATACCCTTCATCACAGGTGAAAAAAGGTTAAATCTAAGTTTGTCATTCCGTCTGTTATTTCTGCAATATCCATTTCCGACCCCACAAAGTATATAATCCAATTAATCCAATTAATTTAAGTATATATATAATCTGACTTCTTGTGCATAGTGAAGTCGATTGTGCGAGGTCCGCCTATCCGTTTGTCCGACCGTGTTAGCGTTGAAATCAACTTTGCTAAGGCACTAGATCAGCTAACGAAAATCGATCAGACATAGTTTCGAAAATTTTGCTATTGAAAATCATCATAATCCATGTCTTTCGAGACAGCGGGCAAAACACCAGGCCTTTTTTTTTGCCATATCATTTGGAACAAATCTAGTTAGGTGAAGTAATTCTAATCAAAAAATATATGGGGCGAGAGCATTGAAATATAAGGAAAACACATCAAGTAAAGAAATTGCCGCTCGCCCATATTTTCCAAGTTAAATATAACTTCCTGCCTTTGGATCATATCAAATTTTTGGCACCTATCGTAGTAATAAATAATCAAAGCAAACTTATAGTTAATTGGGTTGATTCCGCCAGTATATAACAACAAACTTATAGTGTTACCAAAATATTTTACTACAAGTTTTGCTTAGAATATATAAGAAAAACTGTTTTTTTTTTAAACAGAGGCAATACTCAAATGTTTTTATTTTTCAGTACTAGCTACCTGGTAGAAGCAAAGATTTATTCACACTTTATATAGTTTATATTTTTCAGCCTTGCTAGTACTGAAAAGTTTAAGATAGTGGTAGTACTAGGTACTATTTAGTACAAACTACATTTTTGTTCACTCTACCCAATAATTCAACATCATTACCACGTGTGCATATTTTTACATTCGCAGAAGAAATATAGTGTTATTTCAGAGGGTGAAAATTAAAGGCGGTTCTACGTTTCCCTTATCATGGTGGATGGAATGCCGAAACCATTTATAGCCTGTTTTCATATTTGAAAGAAACAAAAACAACTGCTTTGTTTACATAATACTTTTTATTGCTTTAATAACTTTTAAATTATTTTTATGTCATATAACACATGACACACAGCAAACATTTTTCGATCTACCAATACAAATATATTTTCACCTTTGCGTTTGATTTTGTTTCTTCAATTGAAGAAAATCTTTAGATCTTAACGTCTTTATGTTGCTTTGTAATCCTCTACATAATTTGTCTACTTAATGTTTTGACAATTGAACTATACTTGCCGTGTGAGTATGAAATATGGATCTAAAAGTGTACCTAAAGGGTTAAAGTTTTTGTAAGGAGAACGATTAAATACAAAGGTTTGTAAAGTAAGTCAAATCTCTAAACAGTTTTGTGGAATCTGCCGAGTTACTTTAAAAAATCTGTTCACTATTTGAAATTGTTTTAACACTCGTTTAAGAAATTCAAATTATTTGTTCTAACAATTAGTAAATACAAGGTCTAATTGGTATTGCATGTATGTATTTAAAAAAGGTAGAATATTAAAAGCCAAATTAATTTTTAAGGCTAAAAACTTCTAATGGCTTAATTCAAATTTTAATTTAAACATCGTTCTGTATTTATGATATTGCTTTTATTATTCTTGAAAAGTTATTTTTGTTATAAATTCCTATCAAAAACTTAAGATAAAGAAGTAAGAGTGCTATATTCGACTTTGCCGACTCTTATATACTCTTCACCATATATGTATATATAACCACATGTACATCTCAATTGAGATAGGAAATTCTTTTTTATCATAAAGTTATTCTGTTCAAAAAGAGTTTTTTTAGACAATTTTATACAAACAGAATATGTTAACGTGAGTCTCAATAACGACCTTGACATTGAAAACACATAACGAAGAAGTCTATCTGGTTGTTTTTGTTAAACAAAAGATTTTTAGCTCAAAGCTCGCTGCAAATGAAAAAAATGAATTTATTGAAAATTGAGTGGCATTTTACATTGAGTTATGTAAACAAATATTAAAACGAATTAATTATAACGATACGCTTTTAAAGGCCTCTCATGTCTTGACCCTTTGAAAATTATAAATAGAAAAATTAATTCTCTAACAGGCTTAATAGACAATTTTCCAAATTTAAATAGTGAAAAGGATATTCAAAATTTAGATAAAGAATTTAGAGACCTCCGTTTTATAAAATTCAATGATCATTTTAGCTATGAGGAATTTTGGTCAAAAGTTTCAGAAATAACTCGTGCTGACAACACTCCAGCTTTTCCGGTGTAGTCAAAATTTGCTCAAAACTTAATAAGTCTTCCCATTTCTTCAGTAAATGTCGAATGAATATTCGCAATAGTCAATTTAAACAAAACTAAATAAAGAAATAGATTAAACAACAGCACTTTCGAAGGTATCTTATACGCAGAAGATTACTCAGCGCTAAGAAACTGTTCCTGCTATAATTTAAAAATTAACCAAGATATTATAGTTAAAGTTCTTCGTAAAACTTCGTACACTCTTAACAATAATAAGTTAAATATATACAATGTATGGTAATATATGTATTTTAATAATAAATGATGATTTTGTTCCAAAAAATATGATTTTTTTTGCATATGATGATTTTTTTCTTAAAGCTTCTAGCAACGCTGGTACAGTTGGTAAATTGCACTTTCATAGTACATTACTAAAGCAATGAGTCATTGGCATAAATGTAGGAACATTCCATTTCCGTTTTTTTCAAATATGAGAAGTGCTGCTTTCCATTCTACTATTTTATGTGGCTCTTAATGTAAATGAAATGAAAATTTACAAATAAAACTTCAATAAAAATTTATTTTTTAAGGGTCTTAGATGACAAAAATGTGTTTAGCAAATTTAAGGAACCTAATTGATACAACCTAAAACATTTATTTATCAACAATGGATCTGATGGACTTTAAAAATACAGCTGATTAACAAGTTAAAAAGTGTTGAGCAAACAATTTTTTTTTGATAAAATAATCAGAAAAGCATTGCCAAAAAGCGAAAAAAGTAAAGATTACATAAAGTAAAATTTGTTAAACCACCTGTGGGCAAAATTTTAATAATTCTTGCAAAAAAAACCGACTTTAAACAAGATTTCATCTGCCTGACTATAACTGTTCAAGAGTATAGCCACATAAATTGGATTACATTAACTATTGGGACACCCTTATATTTCAAAACATTATACTTGTTCAACTGTTCAATAGTTTGGCAATATACATCAAATTACAGCAACTATAGGGTCACCCTTTATATTCAAAATTATATACTTGCTGTAGTAGATTTACCAATCAGGTTATGTGTAAATTTCAACCGTCTGTCTATAACGGTTCAACGGTTTCGCCATATACATCAGATTATATCAACTTTTGTAAAACCCTTTAACTTATAATTTAAAATTTTTATACTTCTTAACATGCGAAACAAATAAGTTGACATTCTGTCTAAAATCCAGGTGTTTGTATATAAAAAATACGGCCATAGAGAACAAATTACATTAATTTTGGGAACACCCTTTAATTTCTAAATTCAAATTCTAAGTTTCTTGCTATAGCAGACTTAGCAAAACAGGTACCTTGTAAATTTCAGCTGTCTGTCTATAACGGTTCAAAAGTTTGGCCAGATACACCAAATTACATCATCTATTGGGACACCCGTTTATTTCCAAGTAATAGTAATACAGGTTCTTTGTAAATTTCAATCGTCTGTCTACAACTGTTTAAAATTATGGCCATATACATTAAATTAAATGAACTATTGCGACACCCTTTAATTTAAAATGTTAAATATCAATACTTGTTACTATAACGACCATATCACTCGATATTATGTCAAATTTCCAAGCGTTTGTCTATAACGGTTCAAAAGATAGGCCCATATAAGTAAACCTACATCAATTATGGGGCACCCTGCAATTTCTAAATTTAAAATTGGTTGCAAAAATAGAGGAGAAAAGTGGCTCAAAGTTTTGTCTTTACTCATTTATATATAAATAATGACGGCTAGTATTAATCGTCCAGACGACAAGTACGACAGAATTAACACAAATATTTTTAATTTAACGTTATTTTCGCGAAAATAAACTAGTTCAGCCGCAGAAGTATGGTTTTCTATTTTGCTTGTTTGGCCAAGACATATGTTGATTTTATGTCATAAACATAACATAATGTAATCCGACACCTAACTAACGCAGAAGTGATCGAGTACGCTTTTGTTTCGAATTAAATTTCTTAACATATCGAATAAACAATTTTTCTTTTTTTAATAGCTCATGTATCGAAATTTATATGTATAAATTGTACAAGATAATTGCTTGCCTAAAAAGAACATATGTTGTGGAAAAACATGCAACAAAGAAAATTCAAATTAATTTGATGTGTTTGTCACCTCCTGACCCTGCAGACGATTTTAATACTAGTAACAATATTCTTTAAGTTTTTTGTTAGTCCACTATTACAGTTGCATCGAGTTTTATATTCGGTTTAACAGTACAGTTAATGATGACATCGGATTTTGTATATTTCGCTTTTCTTTTGATATTCGTTATTGTAGGTAGTAGTGTCATTTTGAACAATATAGAAGCAACAGAAAATATACGTCGAACGCACACAAAACATCTCTTCAAAATAAAGACCATACTATTTTTATTAACCGTGTTACTTCTCTTCACCTCTTGCCCACAAACAAGATTTCATGCAACAATTTCATGAGAAATTTCATGGTTAAGGCTCCATGAATCAAGAAAACAAGATTGCGCACTCAGTCGTACAAAAAAAATTTCTACTGCGCATCTATGTACTTAATCATAGAATAAAAATAAGTCTAAAAGAATTTTGGCGCGAAATTAGAAATAAACGGGTGCATCGATTTACACAATAGGGAAAAAGAGATGTAGTCGAGTATAAATTTTGAGTTTCGGCTTGAAGCTATTCAAAGAAGTACTACTTCGGGCTACCAAACTTTTAAATTTTGGCTTATAAGGAAAATTTATATAAGCAATTATTTATTTTAGCAGTTCTTTTAGTAGTTATTGTAAATTAATATTTCTATAAAGGAAATATATAGCAATTATTAACAACCTTAATGCTAAATAACTAAAAGTAAAATAACCCTTTCCATGCAGCAAATTTGTTAATATAAATATTCCAGTAGAGCGTAGAGCTCATGTAAAAGTAACTAAAACGGTAACGCTGTTCGTATACCTGCAAAAATCAGTTGCGTCCAAAGTTTGCCTTGTAGTTACATACATACATACGTACATATCATTTAATATCTAATTTTTGTAAAATTACTTCAATCATAAATAAATTTTGACCCTTTTAAGCTTTTTGTACAGGGTCGCTGATTTTATCATATTCTTGACCTTATTATGATTTGAAGATTTTTCGCCTGAATGAATATATTTTTTTGTATTTCAATGCTTTGCCGTTTTTCCAAAATAATTTTAAAATATATTACAACATTAAAAAAGATTTGAAATGTATTGGGTAGTAATAAGTTTTAAACATCAACGATTTTCACGGGCTGGTTGTTTCGTTTACATAATTAAAAATTATAAGTGAAAAATAGATGGGAACAATTTTTAATTTTTAGTATCTCAAGGGCCAAATAAATTGCAAGATTGGTTCACAGAGAATACACATCAGAGAACTTAAAAAATTACATTTTTGTTGATTTGTATATAATCAAAAGTTTTTACTTAAATCCTTCACAACACTCAAACTATGGCGAAATCATGCACCATGTGATGGATTTATTTTGTGTTCGCTTATATGTGCAAGCCGAATTCATAAAAGGTGGCCGTGATAGCCCAGCAGCCTATTCTGTAAGCCGCTAAAGCTAAATCTCCATCGCTAAAAATCTAAAGAAATCTGTAGCGATTTTTGGCTACAAATTCTATTCTGTAGAGCTTTTTGCGGTAATTTATCTTCAGCGTTTTAGCGATCGAGATTTAGATTCAGATACGAGTATTACAGACTAAGACTGCTAGTCACTTTTTTTGCGCTTGCGATTTTTCATTTTTCGAGTGTCAGAAGTTATAATCTTCTATTGTACTTCTTTGTGTTTGACAGTCGAAGCCGTTTTGTACAAAAACAAAATTAACATATATCTTTCGCAGTGTTGTATTCATTGTCGCGTGAGTATACTAGTTATAGCATGTTTACACAGCAAAATGAAGCACTTGCCTTGCTTGCAGAATCTTTATTGCGCAGCATGCCGTTTGCACCACACATATCACTTGCTTCGTTTTGACTTCTGCACAAAACCTTAAATAAAATGCAAAAAGTTTATTTTTCGTTTAAATTTTTTTTTATAGTTTATTTAAATTAAAATTGTAATTAAATTATTTGCTTTTGCATTTTCACGTATTCACAGTCCACTTTTAACATTGTTTTACTCTTTTCGTTTACATTTATATACAGTTCAGATAAAATTGCGATAAAAATTAGAGAAGACAGATATTTTTCATGCTTCGCAAGTAGATTTAAATCGTCTCTAAATAATAGCATGTTTAAACCATTCCCACGACGTATAATACATGCTTCGCATTGACTACGGTTCTAAAATTTTATTTTTCGTTTAATTGTTTGTGTTTTTAATTAATTAAATTTCAAATTAAAAGATATTATTTGTTTTTATATTAACACATATTTACACAGCACTTTTAATATTGGTATACTTGTTTCGTTTACATTGTATACAGCTAGTTTAGATAAACTTGAGATAAAAATTAGGGAAGACAGAAATTGTTTATGCTTCGGAAGTAGATTCAAACTGAAGCGTCTCAAAATAACATACCTCGCTCTCAAGCTCGAAGCAAAAATATTGTGCTCCGTGGAAACATAATATAACATGCTTCCAGTATTGCCGTTTGGTTACACTTTTTATAACTTTTGAAAGGTTCCACGAAACATGTATAACTTTGTTATATTCGGCCAAATTTTGTTAATAAAACTAAAAAAGTACTTTATTCATTATTTCACAGAAGAACTACCAATCTCTGTTAGCCGTTTTTCGTAACATAACAAATTTACTAACAAGGGTTACAAATGTTGCCAAAATTCCATTAAAAAAAAAAAATTAAAATAAACAAAAAAGTAATGTTTCTAAAGTTATACTCGGTTCAATTTGCGAAAAGTCACGAAATGTTTGTTGCTTTATGTTTAACAACAGCAAAATGTTTCTGGCCACTATTTTTTTCCAATTGCTAAATAATATTAGCAGCAGTTATTACGTGCGAAAAACTTAGTGTTCTGTTCAAACTTCTGAAAATTGGTAGCAACTTTACTTATTCCGCTTAAACATTTTGAAAACTCGCTAGTGGCGCCAGTACTGCGGTTTAGAAGAGAGCCTTCGTTAATTTGCCTTGAAATATGTCAAAATTGTCTACTGTTTTTACCATTCCGCAAAACGTTACATTTAGATTTAAAAGAAATGCCGAAAGAAATATAAACTTAAAGTAGGGCATTTTTTTTAATAAATGGGTTAGGTTAGGTCAGGCAGGTAGCAGTGTTACCACAGCTCACTTGGGGTCCCTTGATTGGTTCTTTTGTATTTAATAAATGGGTTGAATTTCTTTCTTTAAAAGATTGAGCTTCGACAGAAAATACTATTTGAATTGCGAAAGATTGTAGTTGGCAACCACGGAATATTAAGGTTAAGTCCCGACTTAAGTTCTCACAAATTTTAAGTTATACTAGGTTTAATTTTATACTTCCATTTGTAATGGGTGTGTGGAGAAAATATTTAGTTAACTGAAACTTACAAGGAGTGACCATCTTACCCAGTTGAATACTGATACAATAGCTGCGTTAATTATGGCTAAAAAAGAATAATAAAGACCTTTAAAACTATGAGTCGATTATGTTCAATAGCAATATTTTAGTATGAGAAGTTAAATGAATATGTTAAAATTTATTTGAATTTTTAGCATCGTGCCGTTTTTATACATTTCATATACATTTATCTATGTCACTTTAAATTAAAGAGCTGAAAATTTAAAACCCTAAGCAATCATTGTTCTTTAGATAGATCATGATGCGCGCTATGGTTTATTCCGCCCATTTTAATATGGTTGGATGGATGTATATTTTATTTATTACCAAAAAAATTTTATGATTTAAGAAAAGGCTTGGGTTTTTTCCATAAGGAATCATTTTCAGCTTCTAGAAATTATTTGAAAAAAAAAATATTAGATAAATCCTCTAAAGTTATGGCTTTACTAACGAACTTTTATCTACAACTTTTATTTACATATACATTATATCTGCTATTGATATTACCCTTGAAAAATCGCTTAAAGTTTTAATATAAAAGTTTTGATTATAAAAACGCCAATTAATTTGCTTCTTATTTGTCATTTTTTAATACTCACAAAAAAGGCCTTCCTAAAAATTTACTATATTTTTTAAGATTAAGAATATTTAACAGCATTTTCTTTCACTTTATATTCTTCTTTTTTAAATAATATTTCTTTAAAAAAAACTATTTTTAAAATTTTTTTATTATTTTTTTTATCATCCTCAAAATATGCCACAGAAAATGTGCTACTAAAAAATATAAAAACAATAAAACAACCAAAAGCTTGACGCAGCACATTAAGAAAATGAAAATAAACTATTCGGTTATGCCGAATCTTATATACCCTTCACTATTGATGTAAATCTAGTTTAGTGAGGTAACTCCAATTGTAAAGACTAATATTGGGGTGACAGAGAATTAAAACATAATAAAAAAAAATAAAAATGAAGTAATTTTACATAAAAATGTCATATATGTTTTTTGATTGATTGGAATAATGGAAAACGTTTTAAAATCACTAGAATATGTTTTGAACGGACTTTTTAGCATTAACTGTTTGTACAAAATTTACTATTTGTTTATTTCAAAATATTTATTTTCTTTTAAAAATCCATATTGTGTTTTCTAAAGAAATTATCTATATCAGCATTTTTAGCTCGGCATTGCTTTCGTTTTAAATTAAAATTATTTATTTTAAACCTTACATGTTTTGTTTTAAGAGGATTTAAAAAGAGTTTATTTTTGCGAACATATCTTAAAATAATGAAGCATCCTTCTCCAAATAGGATTTTTTTCAATTTTTTTTTTCAAGTATATTTCAAAGAAGTAAAGATTAGCTTACAAATACAGAATATTTAGGAGATTAAGAAAATTCAAGTTCATGATCATGTGGAATTAATATAATACAATCGTCAACAAAACGATTTATCATTAAATCTGACAGCAGTGCAGCAGACATATCTTACATACAACTTATACGAGTAGTTAGTAAAAAAACAAGTTTTTGGCGCACTTTACTACGTTATTTTGAATATAGAAAAATTATTATCAATCTGAAAACGATTGGTGAATAAATTTTGTGTGTTAACGTTAAAGTAAAATGATAAAAAAAAACTATTTTGCAAGTTAAACATTATTTGCGAACGAAGTGCAGAATTACATTATGCAACTCTTGTCTATTACGTAGTGCAATTTTTATAGCAGTGACTACAGCTAACTTCACGTTCAAAACTATGAAACGAGTTTAAGGAATGCATGTAGTAGAAATTAAAATTTGGATCTCAGATGTACTGAACAAAAGTCCAGTGTAAAATCAATATGAAAAATGCAAATTTAAAGCCAATAAAAAAATATTTATATAATTAGCTTTGAGTGTTTTTCATATTTAATCAATAAACATCAGTAGGGATATTTACTTTGAATTGTTGTTTTAATTTTAAAGACTTAAACTGATTTTTTATGAAATAAAAGTACATACGCAACTTGTTTTACCTTATATCTCAATAATTTTATAGGTACCGCGAGTTTTAAAATAGAATCCTGGTGGAAAGCTTGCAAATGCATTTATATCTTTTCCTTATTAACAATGATAAAATGTATCTTAGAAATAAACGTTTATAAACTTTATGCTAGAAACACAACTGGGACGAACATCGACTTTCGCCCAACAAGTCGAATTCGCCGTAAAAAGTTCGTTGTGTTGTGTTTTGACCGTATAAAAAATATTAGAAACTAGAAATCAAATGCCATAACTCTTCAACAATTAAAAACAAAACAAACTAAGAAGCGGCCAACTTCAGTTCCTAACGACAGCGCAGATAATTATTTTGGTTTGGCTATAGGAAATCTGCATTAAATTTTTTTATATGAAGTTTGATATTTGTGGCAACGGCAACAAATTTGCCTTCGTTATCCACCTGGTATAGAAAAATCTTCATTCGTCGAAAAAACATCTTAATTAAAAAAAAAGCTGTTTAAGGTTGTGTCGGTTAAGTCAAATCGGTTTATTATCTGTTTACTGAAATCAATGTAAAAGGCAACACAATTATGAATAAATTTATTTAATTCAGTAGCATTAAGCTGTGTCGGAAATTTTAAATTCTACAAATACATACATATACCTGGGTAAATGTCATTTGCTTTTGCATTTTTATTTATTAGAGGCATTGAGAAATTTTTTTCAGATTATTAATTTACAAAAAAATTGTTTTATACATTTAAAAAAAAATTAGCACAAAGTGTTTTTTTGGAAATAAAAATAATTTACTAATATTCCCGTGCCTTTAATTTAATAAATTGCAATTTGGATAAAGAGAAATAGAATTATTGTTTGGTTATTGTTGTTTTTGCTTAAACTTTGATTTTTATCTTTACTTTAACGTTTGGACAAACATTTTTAGTTTATTTAAATGTTTGTGAGAAGTTTTCTGAAGAGCTAAGTAAACGGTAGCGAAATGGCCATCGACACGTGCTTTGACCCTTAATAATCAATATCGGAAATTAATTTTATCGGGATAAACATAAAAAATTTACACAAAGTGTTTTTTGAACATAAAAAAAAAATATTAATTTACAGAAAAATATCTTCAAATCTGGTATTTTAGCATTGCTGACCTGGTACATGATTTCGCCAAAATATTAGAATTTTTCTTTTATTAACACTTTACTGTACTCCAATAATGAAAAGATTACAAATTTTAAATTCCGTAGAAAGTTTCTTGATCATTTTTTTGGGTTTTCTGAAGAAATCTTATCTTACTTAAAAAATATGATGAAAAAACTTAAAACGTTGCTGTTTTAATTTTTAAGAACTCATAAAAAAACGAAAAAGAAAATAAATTGTGCGATATATGTATGTTTGTGTGTATAATTAACAAATGTTAACTTTATATAAATCTTAGTGAAGGTACATGATTTTGATAACAATTTTTGAATGTATTGCTTTATAATGGGTAATTAAACTCAGTGAATTAAACAAAGATTTTGTTATACAAATTTATCAAAATCAACCCGTATTTTGTGCTGTGCTTTTAAAAATGTATAATTAAATAAATTTAGTGATAAGCAATGAAATTTAAGTCGAAAATTTTTATTAGATTTAAGTTGAAAAAATATTTAAAACAGATTAAAAATCATGGCAACAATGATAAAGATTGATGATTTAATCAACTGTTTTCCTTTCGAAAGCTATTACTTGCGCAACCCAGCTATTATCTTGAAACATTTTTTTTCAATAAAATTATCTTTGGCATCCTAGTTCGTAAATTACATATAACCTAAATTTATCCAAAGCAAATAATAAAAAATACGGACTATAAATTTATACCGGGAATTTGTCTTCCTATTCTATGAGAAATTTTAAAATTATGTACATATGACTACACATGCCTTAATTTTTGAGGACAACATGATTCTTAAAAGATTTTCTTCTTGAACAAGTTCCTTTTTTTTAATATTATTTTACCATAACTTGTTTTTTTTTCATAATATTCAACTCTATACATTAATTACACTTACAAAAACAAAAAATTTAAATATTGTTTTCTAATTTTTTAAGCACTAGGTCAGTTTATAAATTATAAAAACTTTTATTTATATTTTCAATATTCCGCCACACCGTTGGGTGGCATCATCAGGAAACAGGAAACAAAAAATATTAATAATTAGATTTTCTTTTTTTGAATAACAAAAGGTCAAAAAAACATTGATATATCAAATAATTTAAATATTAATTTAATGAAAATGAAATAAAGTATTAAATAAGTATTAAAGCTTACAAAATAAAATTTATCATGAAAAAAGTGATTTTTTTTAACCTTGAAAGTAATTTTGCTATTTTAGCAAATGAACTTAAAATTAATAAGATAAAACTTTTTCCTATTTTTTTTCTTTTCGTGTAGTTTCATTCATCATAAAATGACAGCAGTTATTTAAGATGGCAGGCGCACACCTGTATTTAGTTTTCATGTTCTGCAAGGTTATTATTTTAGCACTTTATCAGTTTTGTTGATTTTTTATATAAAATAATATACAAATTATCATCTAATTTAAAGGATTTTCAGCTTCATTTGTACAAGTACGATATACCTTTTATACCCTTTATAAAAGAAGCGCACAACGGGCCTAGTTTTTGTACTTAAAAATCGTTTAGGTATTTTATATGAATAACAATAACATTATTTGAGTTTGTTATTGTTAATGTAAGTTAGCTAATTTTTCGTTAAAAAAAAAAATTAGAAATTAAATAAAGAAAAGAGAAAAATAAAATCAATAAAATTAAGTGAGTGGTAGTAAAATGGCTATCGAAACGTGCCTTCACCTGCAATAATCAATATTAGCGAATTTAAATTGTTCACCGCAAATTCAGCACGCTTATTTTAAATTAAAAATTTGATAACTTTTTTTATAAATGCTCTTTCCACCTGTGTTTGCGGGTATAATAAAAAGATATGACAACAACTTTCTAAGGCAAAATATTTTATTTGCTGCAACATCGTCACAACTGAAAAAAACGATCATTTCGAGTCAACTTCAATAATGCATAATAAATAAAATGTTAATTGGCGTTAAATCGTTACAGCAGCATTCTTTCCTACAACTGGCAAGGCATTTTTGTGATCATCACCGTTATTTTACCCAAAAAGTTATTTGATCAAACTTCATTTTATTTAATATTTGCAAAGTACCAAAGTGCATATAAATAAAATTAATGTAGTGTTTTGTGATATTTTATTTTTCATCCTCTTTAAACTGTATAAAAGAGCCGATAAAAATTCAGCCGTATACAGCGGAAAAAGAAAAATAGAATTACTGTCGGTTATTGTTGTTTTTGCTTAAACTTTGATTTTTGTTTTTGCTTTATTGTTTGGACAAAAAATCTTTAGTTTATTTATAATGTTTGTCAGAAGTATCCTGAAGAGTTAAGTAAGCGGTAACGAAATGGCCATCGAGACGTGTGTTGGCCCTCAATAATCAATATCAGTAATTTAAAAATTTAATCGGTATAAGAGCAAATAGCACGAAAAAAATATTTTATTTTGAAAATTAATTTGTGCAAATTTAACGTCTCCTGAAAAATTACAGTTTTCGAGTTATGATGGCATTGCAGTAAATGAACTATATCAATTCTGAAAGGGCGAACAATGTTTTTAAATATTTATAATTTAATTCAACGAATGCTTAATTCAAATAAGCTTTTATATACATTTTCATTTAAAAATATTTTATATCTTTAGACCTTGCGACCATAATTTAAAAATTAATTTTTATTACCAAATGTGACATGTTTTTATTAAACGACTGTAAACTTCAAATCAACAAAGTCTTATAAAATCAAAGCTATCTTCTTTATCGCTGCAACAGCAGATAAATCACGCATGCAGTCATGCCTATTTAAAAGTTCTAATTCGGATTTTGTTTTTTATTAAAATACTTTTTGTAATCTGATAAACACATTCATCGGATGCAGTGTTTACAGAAATAAAATGTAAAATTGCTTCCGCAACGAGATTAAAAAACTGCTTTTTGTTTTGTAAAAATCATGACGAGCGCTTTCCAATTTTGGATCACTTTTTCAAGTACTGCTGGCTGTATTTCAGGAATAACACCTACAATTTTACCTCCAAAGCGTCAATTGTTTCTGGTTTATCAGCATGAACTAGTGACTTCACATGGCCCCACAGGACATAATAATAAGTTTTCTTAGGAAAAAAAATAAATAAGAAACGTGTTTTGCTAATTTTAATTTCATTTTTATATTTCTTTAAATCTTTGAAGAAACGTACGGATTCTTTTGATTGCAAATACCACTGTGGCTCATTTTAAATTCTGTATTCTTTACTTTGTGGCTTTCTCTGGCTATACTTCCTGATCCTACCGGTCTCGTATTTACTAAACATTCGTTATTATTACAAACGCAGCCATCCACGCTACACTACTGTGTTACTCCGGCGAGGCATGAACTCCTCGATGCCTTGTTTAGTAACCTTAACCATCCACAGACAACTCCACTACGCCTTTTTTATCCAAGCCTGCCATCCCCTTTAATCCAATAGCCACAACACACGTCTGCCATACACTGTTGTCACTTCCCTGCGTTAACCGCTACCATTCTTACTTTTTTATTATAAAGGGCTTCTTGACAATTATCTGTTACTCTTATATTAAATTGGACCATGGCAGATAATTGAGTAGAGAGGTTTGTACTGCTGCTTTCTTTTATTTAATTGAATTATAACAATTTTTATTTTCCGTTGTACGCATGTCCGAAGGCGGGATCGAACTTACGCACCTCTACCAACGCAACCTTTGAGGTTGCTCAGCTTTTGTTAGCTAATTGTAGTATTATTCTATACACACACCATTAGTTGAAGTAACTTTATTCACAACTCTCATACTGTTTACAAAAACAAGGGTTGCTAGATTTTATTTTCGTAACAATATGTTTGTTGCTTTGTTCAGTAATCTATTAAAAAACTATAATACGAAAAAAAATTACTATTCGAAACAAATATTTTGGCATTTTTGAAAGCTAACTTTTAGAATCTTCTGTAATATCAACAATTGCAGAAGTAGCATTAGCAGTGCCTACAGCCCGATTATCGGTGGAAAAATCTGTTAAAACTTAGTACAATTCTAATTGACAAATTAACGATTTAGTTGCTAATATCATTTAAGGTTCAATTAGACGTGCTGTACCATAATGCCATAGCCGTAACTATGGCCATAACCGTAATCATATTTACTACCAGCAAAGATGGTACATTACAAATATATACAAATATATAAAGTAAAATATATATTTTTTTGTACTCATTGTTTTTTATTTTTGGGATAAAAACTTAAAATTTTTGGTTTTCCGTTTTTAATTTCTGATACCGCTACAATAGACATTCTACATGAACGATTAAGGAATATAGTAGCTTCTAGATGTTGATCAAATTTGTTTAATTTGACCAATTTGTCTTCTTGTTGTGAGAGTTTCTAAAGTCGAACATTCGAATCTATGCTACCATTTAAAGCTTAAAGACTTCTTTCGTGATCCTTATACATAGGGGCGTCTGTCTATACGTAATCGGATTGAAATCAGTTTTTTCACGTCGCCACATGAGCTACAGAAAATAAATAATCACCTTTTTCTATGACAGTTTCGAAAGAGGTCTATAAATGGTGGAGATATAATAAAAAACGGCGAGCGCTTCTACTTTCCTTACGTTTTTCAGATTTAGTTGTGCATTTTTTGTTGGTTATTGTTGTTTTTTGCTTCCTTTTATTTAAAACCGAAATTTATAAAAAAAAAACTGTAAATTAGCATGTATACATATATGTACATAGTTAGAATATCGCAAAACCATCTAAGTTTCAAAAATTTAAGATTTTTATAACCACTTAACGAAAAATATTAAACTTTGCTTAAAAAAAATAGGGAATTTTATTAAAATCAGAAAATTCAATAAAAAAAAACAGAAATTGGGAATTTCAGCAAAATTTTAGGCTTTCCAAAAAATTGTATTTCAATAAAAAATTTTAAATTTCAATAAAAAAAAAAACAACTTAAAACTCTCAACAATTCAAAAGTTTCTAAAAGACCCCAATTAAAAAAAAAAAACATATTTAGACTATTGAGTAATTTTTGTATATTATAACTGTACGAGGGAAGCTTAAAACCAGATATCTGGCATGTTTGGAATATTCCTTTCAGCAAAAGCTCGGCTTAATAGCAGCCCAAATTCACGACCATACGAACAAACCCTAAAAATTTAATCGAATTCGGTTTTACCGTTCTTGAGTTATAAAGTCACAACACACTTGCAACAATTTTTTATATATTTATATAAATATATAAAAATGCTATATTTTAAGCGAAAAAATACACAATTCTATTAATGAAGGTTACATAAGTTTCTACACAGCCGAATATGACAAAAATAACTTATATTGACTTATTTCATTTCAATCTAGTGCAGTCTTGAGCTGTGGCTAAGAAAACACACGTTCACTGTCAAGTTAAGATTTTTCTTTTTTCATACTTTCAAAATCCTTTTTTTTTATTGTAAGAAATGTTGAAAACACAATTTGTTTTTTACTTACTGTCTATGTTGCCATCTTTGCCATTGGGTTCACACATTTTAAAATATTTTTATTTTTTTCTTTATTAAAAACTGAAATATTTGAATATTAGACTGTTTTAAGTTTTGCAAGATTCTTTTTTCTTATTAACCGCTTTTATTAAACATAAAACAAAAACAAATAATTTTTATTTTTTACAAATTAATAATAAAAGAAATGCTAATTTGAATATTTTCTATTTTAATTAAACCGCACTGGCTTTTGTTCACATTTTAACTAACTGATCTTTCCAGAGACAAGTGATGCATTTTTATATATTTTAAACATAGACAACTGGCAGTTTTTTTTCTATTTTTTTCTAATTAGTTTGTTAAAACAACAATTAGTAATAAAAATATTAAAATATAAGATACGAATAACGGAGATATATTACCTACTTGCTCTTAACAGTACGATAACAAAAATACTTGTTATTGCGTATAAACTTATACACCCTACAACAAGTATTTTGTTATTTATTTTATCAAAAAAAACTAAATAACAGAAATGTGTAACTAAAAAATTGTTTACGTTTTTATTGCTCACTTGTGGATGTTAAATTAGGTTGTAAATATTTTTATGTAGCTCTTTATTCCACGTGCCTTAGTTATCGACTGGTAAGTCAATATTATGCTTGTTTTCTCTCCCCCATATTTCAAGGTTTTTTAAATATAATAATCAAATAAGACTTTTTAAATGTTACAGCAAACGAAAATAAAAATACTAATAAAAAACTATTTTATGAAAATAGTAAAATAGTTATAGTTTTATTTTATAAATTTTATATTTATTTCTATCGCCCATGTTCTGACAAACGCAAATCGCTTTAAATTGTCGATAACAATTTTAAAAGACAAAATAAGGGTTCATAAATCGTAATCGCTAGATATCTGGCTGCTCAAACCGTAAATAAATTTCAGGATGAACTGCTACAATTCGGTACAATCGAACTCTAAGGCTTAAATTTTCGGACACTTGCTTAAATAAAACAAGCGTTTTTTCGATTTGAAAATGCACGTTCATCAGAACATACATTATTGTACTATTGTACCCAGCGAAAACTTCACTTACCTAAGTTAAGTTGTAATTAGTTAATAACTATCGATGGATCCTTCATTCAAACGAGCTTAATTAAATGAAGCTGATAAACTGGTTATTCGCCTGCTCACCAACACCTTACAAATAACATTGTTGTAAGAATAGCAAGTAATCTTAAAGCTAATACTGTCCTATAAAAAAATTTCAATTATTTCTTTACTAAGAGAAAACGGAGCTAAATAAGTTTTTACTTCCACCACAAACAACTGTGACGTATTTGAACGGAATAAAAGGAAAATCTAGCTTATACATGTTGCCCAGCAGCCATGATTGCGTTGATAAAAATGTCTGCAAATAAACGATACCCAGCGTCCCAAAAATTAAAAAAAATAACTGTTTAAAAGGCAATTAATGAACAACAGCAGTTCAGGACTCCTTGACTCTCAACTTGAAAAGAAGAAAAATGTTGTGCAGCTGTGGTATACGTAATGCTTTGACGTCAGTGAAGCCCTAACTTGACGGTGGTCTTAACACTGAGTGAAGTACAACGCGTCGAATAGCGCCCTTCAAGCGTAGCCAACGAAGTTGCAAATCTAACAACATGTTAGGACCACCCCTTGCTTGAGAGTTAGAGACTATCCTACCTCGTCTGCTGAAAGCACACTTAGTCGGCACCGTACCTTTCCTGCAGACACCAATCTTTACAACACCCATCACGTAAACCTCGAAGAGACGTTTCCCATAACTAGCCACAGAGATAGGCAGATCTCTGAATGGGCTACCGGTTTAACTAAGGCTACTAGCAACTGATTCGATAAGCACTCAACTGGCCTATTCCGATTGGGTGCCTACACATCAGGGGACTGGTGACCCTTATACCCCGAAAGCATTTCGTCTGAACCTAGGTTACCTCAGTCAGACTCTTAGTACCCCCAGGGTACCTGGCAGTGTGGGCCCTAAACTGACGGTGGTCTTACCACTGAGTAAAATACAAAGCGTCGACTAGCGGCCTCCACTGCCGTAGCCAACGAAGTTCCAATTTCAAGAACATAGCTAGCAGCATCATGAACTATCCCTTGCTTGAGTGTTGGAGACTATCCAACCCTGTCTGTTGAGAGTGCAATAGCACACTTCCATTTATTCCGCACCATCCCTGCAGACATAGACTTTTAACTACAGCCGCCATACACCCCCAAGGGACCTAAACAATAACCGGCTGCAGAGATGGGCGGAGCTTTGTATAGGCTACCAATGCCCGTGGTGCCAGTATAACTAAGGACAATGGTGAGTCCTTCGACAGCACCCTGCCGTCTATCCAGATTTAGTGCTTGCTCACTGTGGGACTGGTTCCCTCTATAACCCGAGAGCACTTCGTCTGAACCTAGTCTAGCTCAGCCAGACTCTTAGTACCGCCGGGGGGAGTGTAGCTGGGATATATGAGATGGTAAGTGTGTCTGTTAAAAAGATGGTTAAGCCACCTGTGTAGTAAATTAAGCATATCAAGATTTGCCGTTTGAACCGAGCGTTAGTAAGAAAGGAAATAACAACGTAACAGTATTGCAGCAGTTGTGCAATTAGATAATTTCAAGAGCTTAGTTGCTCAAACAAGGCCTTCTGCATTAGAGTCTGGCAGGAGCCACAACATTTTTGTGGTCTGAATGGCCGCGCTGGTTAAATGCGCTGTGCAAGTAAGCCTAACAAGTGTTATCGGATTCAATAAATGTTGTAACACAATTCTCTAAATCTAAATATCGGTCGCTAAAAAGCTGAAAATAAATTACGGCAAAAAGTATTACAGAATAGCGTTTGTAGCCAAAAATAGCTAAATAGATTTATATAGGTTTTTAGCGATGGAGATTAAGCTGCATGAAGGTCTGCGAAAAAATACGTTTGAAAAATTGTTTTAATTATGAAAAGTAATTTTAATGAATATTTAGCTCTGGTTTCAATTATGAATTCAGTTTTTTGCCGTCACGTATTCATTTTTTCTGACCAAAAATTAAGTAGTAAAACAAATTAGCTTAAATCTAGATTAATTGCATTAAAAAATGTCATCGATTCTTATTGGGTTAAACATTAAAAAAGTTACCACCTCCTGAATGATACATATCTTCAAAAGCTTTTAAATTATATCCATGTTGACCTAATGTCGTCCAAAATGCATTGCATAATCGTACTTTTCTATGAAAAGTTCATAGGCCGATAACTCTGAAAATATGTACGAGTGCAAATTTTTCTCTTCATTCGGTTTTCTTATATTTTATTTCTCTACATTATTGTTATTGAAATTACCTTATTAAATTAGATTTGTTCCTGATAGACAGTTGCCCAATGTTTCGTTACATTTTAAAACATCTTCGGGAGCTGCATTGTGTAGAATCTAATTTTAATTTTATAAAGCATACCGGTAACTTAAATATTGTTTTTTAATTAAGTTTTTATTAAAACTAAATAAAGTATTTTTGTATTTTTTAATTTTTTCAAGCACTAGGTCAGTTTTTTAAATAAAAATATTATTTTTTGAATATTTCGCTACAACGCTGGGTGGCATCCTTATAAAACAGGAAACAAAAATATTAGTGACTTTCTCCCTTAATGTTGTGAAACGATTTACAAGACCTCTCGTTTGTTGATTTCTTTTAAAAAGTTATAACTCATTGTTATAACATTTCTGCGTGCTCACTTTGTAATTAAATACTTTGAACTATTGAAAAAATAATAAATAAAAAATATTATTTTTATATTAAAAACTGGCCTAGTGCTTAAAAACCTAAAAACGATAACTAATTATTAAGGTAAAAAAATAATATTTAAAATATTTTTGTAAACATCAATACGAAAATTTATTATTCGGAATCTTTTTTATGTTAATTTATTTTAATCGTGCTTGATTACTTTAAATATAAAAATTTCATGATATTCTGATGAAATATTACTGCGGGGAAAGCATATTCATATGGCAATTGCGCTACTGCTCATATAGCTCATCAGTATGCTTTATAACAGCGTAGAAATTATATCGATCAGAATTAAAGTAGAATACTTTATAACAAATAGAAATAGAAAAAGACTAAACAACACAACTGACACTAGACAGCCACGGTATATAATTGACTTAAGCTTTAAATAATATAACTATAGTTTTCGTTTAAATCGCATGTATTAACCAAAAAACACTAATTTAAGGCAATTTTTTCAACAAAGACCTGTGTAATTTAAGTTACTGAAGATTTAAAGCGCATCAGCACAAGCAGATCACATAGCTAAGTCTGAAGTCAATTGTTCACAAAAAGTTGGTGTTTGGCCATATTTCTTAAAAATTTAAATTCAACATATAAATAAACAATTTTAAATCAATTGTTAAAAATATAAAAAATTGCATTTATTCAAACGTCCCTAATGTTTTAAAAATTTGTTTAGGAATGTAATAATTTTTACATCCTTGACCTCTTCTAGGCTTGGAAAATTATAAGAAATTCTTTTGTACTGAATTTGTATATTCTTCATTTTTAAAAAATAAAGTTTTATAATTTTTTTCGAAGCGGTATTTTAAATGATTTTTTATTTAATATCAGTTTTTTTAAATTGTGAAAATCCTCACGAAACAGTTGGGCATTAAATCTCTCAACAAGATGGTTGCCATGTTTAATACTCATGATCTGATGGCTGCTGCAATATCTGACTTAGATCTGCTTTGTCTAGTATGTGATAAATTTATAGTTTTTAGTAGAAGATTGTTTCATCACATTACCACAAAAATTTAATCAATGGGACTTTAGCAATTAAAGGCTTGCTTGAAAAGAAAAAAAAAAAAAAGTCAGTCAAGTTCACTGGCAAGGTGTTAAATACAACTTAATAAGATATATGTACATCGAATTTTTATGTATTTGTTATGACGCATTCAATTTTTCTTTATATAAGTCAATTCTTAAAAAACATCAGCTTACTTTTCTATTTCCTAGTTACGTTATAACGCAATTAGTTATAAAGTAGTAATTGTAATAAAATAATTGGCCTCACACTAGTTTGAAGTGACCAACAATCTTTTTAGTTGCATGTTATATCCAACCCAAACCATTTAATGGAAATTATGGAATAGACAATGATCACCGATTACCAAGTAATGATTAAAATATATACTTTTCAGTACTATAAAATTTCGAAAGAGACTAAACTTTTACACAAATGTTTCCAAGCATCTTAAGAAAAGTACTTTATTTCTACAAGGCCTCAGATACAGTTCTGTGTTTTTCAGCAATTTTAACCTCAAAGAACTTTCTTATAAAATATTTACTCAATAATTTCTACGAATATCAGCTCTTCATCATATTCTTTATACCGAATATTTTTGTTTATTTAAACTTATTTTTTTTTTTTCTTTTTATCTACATATAAATATATTTTTTGAGAAAGATAAAGTTTACATAAGATTCGTTATACCTTATCACAGCATTGTGACTTTGTATAATTATATTAACGTTTTTTAAGATGCTATATTTTTTAAGCCCTAAAAATCTTTAAATACAAATTATAATCATCATTAACTTGTCATTTACAATTAAGAATTTTAGATTGATGTTCAAACATACATATATACATATATGAATATTAGGGTGTCCCTTAAATTCCAATTTCAATATATTTTTACGCATACCTTATAAACAATAACCCGTGCCGACTTTACTTTTTAACTTGTCCATATAAGTTGCGCGGCTGCAGCGCTGTGACCTGTTGCTGCGAGTTTTAATTTTCATTTTATACGTTATTTCTAACATTATTTATTTATCGGACTGCCAAGCCACCAGATAAATGGTGCAAAATTACAATCTAATAGACGAGTTCTCACCGTTTTATTTTACACTATTCGTGAAGTCAAGATGATTTTTAGTGAAAGTGCGAATCTTGTTATAAGAGCGAGCATCACATTTCGAAAAAAAAGGCAGAATTCTTACGAAGGCATTGCCTAACTGCGTAAAGAAACTTGTTGATTTATATCATGTTTAGAGGGAGCTGCAAAAAACTGTTTAAAAACTCAGGTAACTTTCAAGAACCGTGAAAATAATTTTGTAAAAGACCTTGATAACTTATTTGATATTGCACATGCTGATGCCTTCGACAGAATGAAATTAAAGAAAGACAAAGAATTTTTAAGGAAACAGAGAGAGCCAGGTCGACGGCGATGCTTAGGTGGAATTGACAAAAAATTGGCGGAGAATGAAGAACGAGTTAGGCAAAGACGATTGGAAGAAGAGGAAAGAAAGGTAAAACAAAGAGAGTTATTGGCTGTTGCATCTACTTCTTCGATAGATAGCTTGGAATATCTTGAGAATTCGGAAGAGGAACAGATTTCGAACGATGAACTTAGTACTCAGATTGCTTGCCCTACAAAAAAGAAGGCACGGAAAGTTTCATAACTCCCAACAGCAATACCTAAACAAGGGAGGAAAGCGATTTTTTGTTGTCAAAAGTTCTCATGCCTATATATTTCGTATGGAGCACACCGAAATAACGCGGCGGCAACAATTGGAAAATCCGATTTTGACAAGGCTTTTAATAATAATTAAAAATAAACAAAAACAAAACAAACTTTTGTTTTTTTAATAAAATTTTCAATTTACACAACACACACACAGGAGTAGTTATTCTTTTTAAAATAATAAGGGAAGTTATATATATTTTGGGAAAGGTTCTAGTTCAGAAATCATGTAAAATTTCAAGCAAAAATTTTAAGTGAAAATTTTGGGGCTGACCTTTAGTTTCGGAGTTACGGATCTCCACCGTTTGTATGTATAATATGGCATAAGTCGATTATTTTATGGGAATCATTAGAAAGGTTATTTTTTTTCTTAGAATTCCAATTTACACCCTGTAGACGAGTTTTTTTTATTTTTGAGCTAAGTCCGTTAACTAGACTTAAGCCTTAATTTTTTTAATAACCTTGTTTTTTATTATTTTCACATAGCGTTGGCGCTTTGGATTAGGTATGGCATATTAGCGTTAAAGCTATGAAAAAGAAAACATTCCGCTTTCTGCTTTACTTTAGGTATGGCTGTAAGCTTAGTTTACATTCTCCATGCGGTTATAGAAGCGCTTGGTCTGAACAGCGATGATTTCCGTATTAACAAATCCTCCATTCAGCGAATTCGTACTCAGGCTAGAAAATACTGGCCGTTTCAGTGGAGCTTGTTCTTTTTTGTAGCAGGCTTTAGAAAGGGAATTGGTACTTTTTGCTTGTCGTCATCATATTTATGAGTTGGTCCCTCTTAACAAAGTTAAGAGATAATTGGAAAATATTAACACCGATAACATTGAGCCACGTTTCAATTTCGTTAAAACACATATTGCTGAGACAAACATTACATCTTTGTTAACTTTTTATAAGACTAAACTGGAAAAACCTTTTATTAGAGACGATTACCGCGAATTGGTTGAACTATGCGTTGTGTTCTTAGGAGGATAAACAGAGAATAAACTAAAACTCACGTCCCCCTGAGCTTTGCATCAAGCGCGAAGGATGGTGAGAGCGATCTATTCTATAAAAATTTGTTTGCTTCAATTGTGTCTTTTGAAAGCTCTAAAAGAATATGAAAAAGCAGACGCGACAAGTTCCAAGGCATTCAAAAGCGAGTTTGTGCATTATTTACGGTATTTGTGTGAAGAAACAGTCATGTTATCACTCTTTAAGGGAGAAGTTGATAACAAAACCAAGACAAAAATAATAAATTATTTAAACAAAGATGAAAATTCAGTTTCCGCTAAACGCTATCTCCCATCTCTTTTTAAAGATTCGTGGCTTAGTTTTTGTTTATTTAAAGTGTTTTTTTCTGTCTTTTAGATATGACGCTGGATGATTTTGTGACTCAAAGAAGCAAACAACTTCTATCTCGACTGCAGATCGGCAACAGTTTTCTTCGGGAAGATGTATCTTCTTGGTGTGACAATCTTACTTCTTGGAAGGTAGAAGACGAATAAGTCATTAGTGCAAGATTTTAATGGACTTATTATGGCTGAAGAAGAGCACGAACAGTTTTTTTGCGTTGTGTTGGCAACATAGAAATCTGTATCCAGACTGTAAAAAATCCACACAAAAGAGAAGTTACCCTAATTAATTATTATTATAATTTGTATTTTAATAATAATATTTAATTTTTATTAATATTTACTTTATTTGTTGCATTTTAATAAGTTTTGGATCAAACCAGAATGTTAGGCCATGATGTTTTTAATAAATTTTAGAGCTCACTCGGCACGGGTTGCAATTATGCACATCTTATATATATATATATATATATATATATTAAATTAAAAATTTAGTTGCCATCAAGAAAGTTTTAACTTCCCAACTGAGATTTGGTTGATTAATTTGTTTGTCGCAATAAATCTTATCTCACTATGTAGCTGTTATTAGTCGCCTCTATTATTGCTTTGTCATTTCTATAAGAATAGATTAGTTGTAATACATACATATACATTATATTTTTCCTATTAAAGATGATGAAATATTTTTGTGTTTAAAAATAACTAAATAACATTTTACCTGTTTCTCATCTTCTTAAAATTAATTTCTAACACTAGAAGTTAAGGTTTTTTTAGGACCAAAAAAGGAAAATAATTAAGGAACTTTTATTTCCTTTTACTGATCCGAACAATCCGTTCTGCATTATAAATGTGAAAAATTGGTATCGCATAACATTTGGATTACAAAAAGATCTTAATATGAATTGAAATATAGAATTTTGAATTGAATTGAATTTTATTGAGACTTCTTATTTTTTTATATTACACGGTTTGTCAAAATACACTTTTGAGGGGAACTTAAAACTATTAAGTATTATTTTAATTACATAACTATATATTTGCACATGCGTCTTGCTTATCTAGATTAAGATACATCAACTATAAAAAAATTAACACATATTAGTGTTGAAAGAAACAGTGCTCGCTCCCGGCACTTATACCATGTTCACATTACAATTCGAATGACTTTATTCGCTCTCTGAATGACTTGTGGTATTTTGAGTGTTCATATTGCATCTAAGTAATTGGGTTTGGCAGTTGTTTGTAGTCGTAGAAAACACGTTGGACTGCAAAAAAGTTTTGCCAATTTATTTTAAACAACAACAACAATCATTTTATTTTAAAACAACTATTTTGTTTATTTTTTTTTTTTGTCTCTTCCAATACTCTAGCCGTATCTAGTAGACGCCTTGACATTACAATTTTTTATGGTATTTTTCTTTTCCATATTTATTTAAATTTTTAATGTCCTATATAACCTTTCACTCTTTTCTTTGTTTACTTTTAATTATTTTGACAGTTGTTCAGGTAAAACTTCGATAAAAATTAGAGGTGACACTGATTTTATAGTAATTGGCCTGGTAATTCAAATTCAATTACCTACAAAATTGGTGATTTGCTCTCAAAAATTTGTATGGGGAATTACGTTATTCTGCTGAATTATGAATGGGAGAGCGAATTAAGAAAAAACGCTGTAATGTGAGCATGGTATTACAATTACCAGTAGAGTTAGATCAACCCTTAATAAACTTATAAACTTAATCCTAAAACTAAAACTTAAGCCAACACAAAATAATAAAAATACATAAATTAAAATAAAACAAAATAAAAAAAAATTACCCCCTCCGGATGCCGAGAGTAGTACTTGAATAGAAGTTCTGAACAGAAATATGATTAAATTGTTCCTTTAAAATTCCAACAGTAGAAATATATGGAGGGTTCGACCAACTAAAATTTTACTCTCTCGACAAAATATTTTGGATTTCGTTGCCTTCAATATTCGACAACCTTTCCAGAAAACTCATCATTAAAATGAGAGCGTCAAAAGATATAGAAGATAGTTTTGACTTTTCGTAAATGTATTCATTTGAAAAGCTTTTATTAAGAAATTTGTAATTCTTCTCTATGCATCTCTGAACAATATGACGTTCAAAAATTTCAAATTTTTTCGTCATTTTTTTAGAAATAGTGAACCATATTGGAAATTTAAGATATAGATATTCACCCCTATTCAGCGTTTCGATTCGAATCGAAATTTTCTCCGTCTAGCATCTTTGGTATTCTGCGTTTCGATTCCGCTCAGTTTCTTTCGATTGTATGTATTCTGCATTACGATCGGAGCTCCGTTTTTCTCCGTTGTTTTTATGTTAACGGAGGGGTTTTGTTTATTTGTATTTTTTAGTTAAAAAGTTAAAAATTGAAAAAATAGTAAATAGAAAATGACATAAAATGTTCAGACACGATTAAAAAAACAATTAAAATTATTTTGAATTATTTTATTTAATTAAATTATTTTTTTTTTAATTGTTGACTTTTGTATTACAAGTCAAAAACAATAACACCAGAACAGTATGAAAAACTGGCAAATTAATTGGCATCTAAAGCAGACATTCCAAAATTAAAATCTGCTCCATCTCCGCTTTGGAAGCTGCCTTCTGCAACGAATCCTAAAGCGGCCACAACTCGGTCAAGCGGTGAAGAAAAAGCCAAAGAATTTTTCTGCAGCTCATGAGCAAAAATGCCTAAAACATATTTTAACGCGTCTTTATTTAAACGAAATTACTTTTTAAATCTGCAAAATAAAATGATTTTACAATATTTTATCATTTTACTTTCACAAATGGATTGCAACTGTCTCTTTTTCTTTCTATGTTTAATAACAACACTTTTAATTATATACCTTTATCTTCACAAGATTCTTTGCACTGTAATATATTTATGAACAACTAATTTTTATTTTGTTTTTACATTTTTTATTTAATTTAATTATTTGTTTATTATATTTCATCAAGAATTTATTTTTAATTAGGAATACATACAACTTTTTGTATTAAACTTGACATTTGTTTACAAAAATGATAGCAAACTTGCTTATTTTGCTATTTCATTTCCACATTCCACAGTGATGTTATTAATTGTGTAAACATTGCTGTCTTCTTCTTTTTCTTTCGATTCCGTTTTTCTGCAGAATACCAATTTTCGATCGCAACGGAACTGAATGCGGAGACTTAATCGAAACGCAGAATAGGGGCGATTACTAATTATTTGAATCTCGTAATGGGTAAAAAGTAAATGTAAGCATACTTTCAGGCATAAGAAGTAAAAATATTTCAGATAAAAAATTCAACGTCAGCTGCCGATCAAATTATATATATATTTTTAAATGTCTGGAACAAGGCACATTAATTTTACAGGTAATAGCAGTTCTAAAACAAATACAACAATAAGTAAAAAATATGTATATGTATTTTGTAAAATATATTCTCAGACATCAAATTAACCGACGCACAGTGGTTTGAAAACGATGTTTTTAAAACATCTCAACGAAATTTTACAGAGGCAGGGCAGAGGTGTTTCTTAGTGAATCTAAAGACGGACAGGCTCTTAGGTGAAGGAGGGCTTCTGGGTAGTGCCCCAAATTTAGGTACCTCGGATATATAATTTTTTTTAAATGGTCATAAAAAGTTTATTTTTAACTAAAATGTTAAGATTTTTTAAATTTAATCAGATCTTGAAAATATCTTTAAAAATATGTTTAAATGTGACGGGAAAAAATTGGCTTAAAATTATTTTTGTTTTGTTAATTTTGGCCAATCTTAACTTAGTATTTTTGGCTTAGTATGCTTAATAATTATCGGATTATTAATTCAGAACATTTGAGCTTTTCGTTAAAAAGTTACAAGCCTCTGAATTGAGAAAATGTAAAAAATATCGTTTTCTTAAGGATTTTCCGCAAAAAGGTGGTATTTTCCCCTTTTCAGAAATATATATGTAAAACAAAAAAATTTAATTTTTATTTCACCATTTGATTAAAAAGTCTTTTAGCTATATTACTTCAAAATTTTGTAGGAATAGCCCGATGCGTTACGATATTTAATTTCTCAAAAAAACCACCTTAATATTAATTTAGATGTCATACGATTTCCTTTGATGCTACTTAAGGCCAGGATTCACTATCTGACAGAATTCTGACCTACTTCAAAAATATTTTATGAATATATTTCAAAAGATTATAAAATCGTACAGATCTGTCAAAAACTCTGTCACACACATACAATTTTAATCCACACTATCATACTTTTTGAGCACACATGAAATTTTTGACAGATCGTACGACTGAGTATGATAGTGAATCCTGGCCTTTAAGGCCGTGTCAGATAAAACTTTATCGCTTTGCGTGACGTTTCAAACTTTGAAAAAAAGCGTATAACGCAAGAGGTATGTCACAATAAAAACTTTAACAGCGCCTAATTATTGTTTGTTTTTATTAGTTTTTCTCCATAATTTTCTAAAAAAAATAATAAAGGAAGAATATATAATAAAAAAATAATATTTTAAAATTCTTAACTCTTTTACGTTCGATTTTGCCAAAAGTAATATACAAATGTATAGCAGCTAATTGTCAAAGCGCGCAAAAAGATGAGTGTTGCCCAACTTTGCGCTTTGCTTTGCGTTAAAAGTGCTTTATGTGACATACTTCATATAAGTTCGTGCATTTTATCTTAGATGTCAAAGCGAATTTGCAACGCAACGCAAAGCAAAAGTTTTATCTGACACGGTCTTTACATGCATATATTTAAGCCAGAGCAGCTTCCTAAACCTCGCATCCTCGTGATTATGTTAGCTTATTTTTTTATATGTAAAAACCAAAAATGTCTATAACTCGTTTTGTACCAAACTTCTTGGTTTTAACATATAAAATAAGCAAACAAAATCATGAGGAGGCGAGGCCTAAAATGTTTAAATAAAATCCAGTTTTAAAACGTTTGTGAAACTTTTTTGTTTAATAAAAATTTTAAATATATCTCCACAATACCACTGTATGAAAAAAACTTTTGTAGGAAAAAATATAATAAGTGTAAACAAAATTTGACATCTGAAAACATAAACAAGAAAGTCAACTGATCTACTGCCACTACCTAGTATATTAATCTGCCTTGGTCTGGAATATTAAAATACAAAGCAGTGTTGCCGTTTGGTTTAATTTTTTAAATTTTTTGAAACTTTTGAAACATGTATAATTTTGTTATATTTGCCAAATTTTCGTAACTTTTGGTACAGACATGAAATAAAGTATTATTACTGAAAAAGTACTTTTTGAGGTAAGAATCTCTTTAACATATCAATAAAATCCAATTGATTTGTCAACAATATTAGGTTAAAATAAACAAAAAAAAAAGCAAGTAAGAGTGCTATATTCGGCTATGCCGAATCTTATATACCCTTCACCATCTATGTAAATCTAGGTTAGTGAAGTAACTCCAATGATAAAGCGCAAACATTGGGTTAAAGAAAATTAAAAAATAAAAAAAATTTGGTACTGCATACATAATTTTACATAAAAATGACATCGGCCCTTAATGGATTAAGTATTTTAAAACAATTTTAGTATTTCCTTTAAGATCTCTTCAAAAGCTTTAAAATCATTACCATATTAATACTTTAAAAAATTGTTAAATTTCAGAGCCCCGCACCTCTGATCGTTTAACATATTTATTTTTGTTTTGTGAATTCAACACGGACGGACATAGCTCCATCGACTTCGCTATGCATAAGAAATCAGAAGATATACATTATGGGGTTGGAAATGGGTATTGTAGAGATTATACACGGAATAACAAACTTATTGTGAAAGGCCAATGTAAGCGGCAAGCCGAAGCGGGCGGCATTCAGCTATTCTTTTTGCTGTTTGAATTTATTTTACATAAGTAGCCAAATGAACACGGCTTCTTGAAACTTGTAAAAAATATATAAAATGTTTTCAATTTCTTGACGCAGAAATAAATAAATTTAAATGCTAAAAATTTTAAAAGGAAAATTAATTTAAATGAACAACGATTTAGTGAAAAAAAAAACACAAAAAGAAGGAAAAGTTGAACTAAATTTAACATTTCCGCTCGGCCGCTTTTGACGGCATTGTCAAATTAAATTAAATGCAACGTGTTAAAAATTTTGTATGAATATTTATATTAAAAAATATTTTTTTCAAATAGGTAATACTGTTGCCACATGCCGATTGCATTGGCCTTTCACCATTAGATATACCATTTTTCCCTTTTTTGTAGTGACGGGTATAAGAATAAAAAACATTGCAATATTAATTACTTTTAAGAATAATTTGACTTACATATGTATGCATTTGTATGTGCCTAATTTTTAAAAACAATTTTTTGTTCTTTAAAAAACGATAATTTGTTTAAGGGCAAAACACAAATTTAATAATAAAAAATATAAAAATATTACAGTAAATTAATCCTAAAATCACCGCTCTTTTCACTAGAGTAATATTATAGTTATTGTAATTTGCATTTAGTTTGTCCCTACTCTCTTTTTTGTTTGTTGCATTTTCAGTATTAAAATTTATCAGGCATGTTACACATTCCGATCAGAATACTTTAATTCCGTATTACCCATTCCGATCGAATTTGTTTAACCGTCTTCAGATTACGATCGATTTTGTATATTAATAAAAAATGCTGATTCTCAACTTTTTAATTTTAATATCGCTGATCACACCAAAGTAAGAAACAGGCTCATCTAATAAGGACACAAAATAAAAGTAATTGATAAATCACAAAAATAAAATTTGGAAAAATAAATCAATTCCACTTTAGAATTTAATAGTAGTTTCATTCCAAAGAAACTTTTCGTTTTCTGAAAACCAATTTACGGAATTCGAGCCACCTTTGATCGAAATTGAGTTCTGTGATGATGCCTGTCTATATATTTAAAATGAATTACCTTAACACAAGAACTCGAATTCGAAAGGTTGATTTGGCAACATCGAACTATACAGCTGCTTAAAAATTTTGTTCTCTAAAATTTGTTTCTTTTATTTTGCAATTTTTTATTTAATTAATTTATTGCCGAAGATTATTGACCGGTTTTGTTCCAACAATAACTGTGAGTCAAAAATTTCATAAATTAAACCTCCCTTGAGGATGGAGAAATACATTGAGATCTGTGACAATGGCAGCCAAATAATGATTGGCGATAACCAAATTGTGGATACTGCTATTAAGAGCAAGAGGCTAAATGGTACTAATTCTCCAACTAATATTGACGTCTCCAAACTAATTGGAAAACAAAATTTAAGTGATGATCCCAGCCGTAGAAACAGATTTTCTGTCCTTGCAGAATTAGAGACAGAAAATGAACGCCCTGGTACAAGCAATGAACCTAAAAACAACAAGACCTTTAAAAATGGCACCACTGTGACAAACAAGCAACTCAAATCTGCTGGCACAAAATTTTGTCCGTCAATATTTCTCTACAGTGTCAACATTAAAAGTCTTTGCGAACAGCTTGAGGAAAAAACCCCAAAAATGCGTTTTAAAATTAAAAACATTAATAGTCACAAGAGCAAGTTATACCTTTCAGGTGCAGCGGTTCATGCAGAAATGACGAACCTATTGAGATTAAGAAAATTAATTCATATTCTTTTACACCCAAGAAGCACAAGCAAATATCACTAGTAGTACGTGGTATTTATCATAGTCAGAAGAAATCAAAAATGAATTTGATAAAATGTCCCCGGGAACTGTTTTTAAAGTCTCAAAATTTACAATGCCGCACTCTAGGTTTGTTTCTTGTAACCTTAATGCCTAGAAAGAGACTGGTAGACTTTACCAACATTAAATATGTATTAAACTAGTGAGTGGTGTGGGAAAAGCCGAAAAGAAAAAGCGGAGAAATTCAGTGCCATAGGTTACAACATTGGGGGTACATATCATGAAAGTGTAACTTAGAATTCAAGTGCGTCAAATGCAACTAAACTCATGAACCAGGAGCTTCTCCGCGAAACAATTGTAAAGAATCTGAGCCATGTTTTGTCAATTGTGGAGAAAGTGGTCATCCAGCTAACTGGAAAGGCTGACGTGTATATAAAAATATGTGTTAAGCAAGCAAGAAAAAATAAATCAAGCACGTGGAGTAAAATATTCTGCAATAATGTAATAAATTCTTCCTTAACCGCACCAAATAAAACATTTGCAAGTTTGTTTCAAAGTCAAACAGCTCAAAAGAAAAAATCTCGCGTCATCGAAGAGCTCTTAAAGCTCACCAACTACTTTTTAGAACCAGAAGAGATAACTCTGGAAAAAGAAATAAACAATTTTATTAGTGAGTATAAAAATATTCCTGCAGCTGATGCCGAGGTCGAATTCTTTCGCCTACTTACCAAAGTAAAATATATCTATGGACCGTAGACGTCTGAACTTTTTAACATTTAACGTCAGATTACTTGTTGATCTTAGTCGCCGGGTGGAGCTTATGATTGATATTGTTTTTGTACAGGAGTGCCATGTGAGTGAGAGAAACAATTTAGATTTTTTTGGATACAATTTTATTTACGATCACTCAGCAATTAGTATTGCTATTTTAATAAAAAAAATAACATTTCCTACAGCAGGGCGAATATACAAAATATTGGATTCAATGTAAATTTAATTCAAGTTGGTTTTGAAAAAGATAACCAAAGAAAATTTTTTATTGGCTCTATATACATCCCGTGCAATATGAATACCTCTCAGTTGTATGATGGAATGGAATAGCCTCTAACTATGATGTGTTTGCATTTGATGGTGACCGTAATTCTAAAAACATTGTATGGGGAGATTCAATTGATAATGGTAATGTTTTATACAACTGGTTACTGGATCACAACATAGACACAATTAGACTCTGTGACAGCATACCATCCTTTCCTTTCTTTTGAGTCCAAATCTTATTAACACATCGTATCCCAACTTCATAATTTCGTCACTACCTACTTTTTCAGACCATTTTCCTTTAAAAATGGAACTTGTATTCATTTAAACTCATTACACAAAGCCCACGTATATTAACATCCTACAAAAATACAAATTGGCCTTATTTTCAAAGTGAAATGGAATTTTCCTCTCACAACTTAATGCCATCTAAAAGCACAAACTAAGTATTACAAACTAAGTATTACAAACTAAGTATTACAGCACAAATCTAAGTACTACAGAAATTGATAGCCTCCTAGATGAATTCTGCTCTAGGTTAATTTTGGTACATAACATCCACTCTCAACAAATAGAGGTTAAGCAAAATAAATTTCCTGTTTCTGAAAACATAAAAAGGTTTTTTATGGTTAAATACGGATGGCAAAAAAAGTTTAAAAAAATGCTTAATCGATCAGGTAACAGACAAAGCCAGGAATATAAAACATTTTCTACTCAAATCAAGCTTTTAAGAATATTATAAGTGAGCTGGTTAACATAGAAAATGCAAAGATATTTAATAGCAGACTTGAGAAAATTAAACCAAGCCCGCCAGCCTTCCGTCAAGTCTACCAAGTCTTGGGTAAGAAAAAATCGCCCTTTTGTTACGAAATATGTGTTAACAACAACAAAGTTTCTAATAGAGCCGACATTGTCGAAATTTTCCGAGAAAACTACTCGTCAGTCTACAAGGTAATTGTTCCGGATTCGCCTATAGACAGTATAGATAATCGTCTTGCATTATGTCTTGATGTAGTTCCCCAACGAGTATATTCCTTTGATCAGAATTTCAACTTCTTAAATAATGGTGATGAGTATCACTTTACATCTGTCTCTGCAATTAAGGAAATAATAAACAAAATTAATAACAAAGAGTCTTACGGTCTTGTTAAAATATCAAACTTTTTATTGAAAAAATTGCCTGAAAGCTCTTTGAAACTACTTGCTATTATCTTCAATAATTGTCTAAACAAATATTATTTTCCAGCAGCTTGTAAATCTGCGAAAATAATTCCAATAAAAAAGAAAGAAAATAGTACATTGATGGAGGAATTTCGTCCCATATCACTTTTATCCAATCTTGAAAAACTTTTTGAGCATATTTTGAGGTGCAAAATTGAGAATGAGCTTCTAGTAGACCCGATATCATCATTTCAATTTGGCTTTAGAAAACATTTTTCAACACAACATGCATTGCTAAAAGTCCACAATGATGTGACACAAAAACTACGAGAGAAGATATGTATGTACTGTAGTTATGTCATTGGATATTGCGAAAGCATTTGATTCTACGTGGCACAAAGGTATTTTGTATAAGCTGATAGATCTTGGCATTGATCCTTTTTTAGTAAAATTGTTACAAAGTTACTTTTCCGATAGAACACTTTGTGTGCAAATTGATGACTATTTTTCTAACTTCGATATTATGAAAAGTGGTGATCCTCAGGGAAGTGTTTTGGGAAAAATTCTACTGCTGTTTTATATGCTGACGACTGTATTATATATTTACACGATAAATCTCCAATTCAGGCTCTACAAAACGCAGCACAACATTTTGGAACCATAAACACCTACTACAAACGATGGGGAATAAAAATAAATGTCTCAAAATCCGAGGCAATATGTCTGAGAAATGCCTCTGGTAAATGTTGCAGTTCTCTTGAAGGACCTGATATTTCATTTAAGCCAAGCATTAAGTATTTAGGTGTTAGTTTTGACAAGCTAATGAAATTCAATCAACATGGCAGGGAAATCTTAACTTAGGCAAAGCGGATAGCCGGAATTTTCTCTAGTCTAATCAACAAAAAATATCTTTCAAAATAACGAAAATTTTATAATATAAAGTTACTATCAGATCCGTTATGGTCTATGCTTTTCCAATTTGGTTTTTAATTTCCCCTATGGCAGCAAAGGAGTTTAAATTTTTGAAAGGAAAATATTAAAAAAGTGCATTGATTAAAATTTCCAGAATTTCAATCACCGATATTCTAATAAAGTTATCTACACAGAAGCAGAAATTGAACCATTATGCAGATATGCCCAGGGACTCCACAAGAAATTTGTCTACAATCTTGAACTTCATGATATTTTTCTAATAAATGAGATTTTTAACCAAGAAAAAAATATTGATTGGACAAGCAGTGCCTACCTATCTTCAGTTGGAATAATTACTGCGCCAGATGTTGACAACACTGACCCCTTTAGTCTACCGAATTTCTATCGAAAATCCCTACCTGGATCTCATAGGGGCTAAGCGATACGTATATGTATATATATATATGTATATATTTATCTCTTTGTTGTTTTATACAATTGCCGTATTCACAAGCTCTGCTAAGGTGTAAGTAGTATTGCATACTACCTTTTGTTTACTTCTTTGTGAACAACCATTGTATCAGTGTGCCATTGTACATTGTACTTCATACGTCAAAAAGTAAATAAGAAGAAGAAAAGTGCTATTCATCATTTGTTATTTATAAGCCAAATGGGGGAGAAGACAGAAAAAAGTAAATTAATAAATCTTTTGTGTGAGGATGAAATTCAAGACATTTTTAGGATGAACCTAATGTACTTGCTCTCCAGTCGCAGAATTATACATTTAGGGCTACCAAAATCATCATTATGGCATAATCGGGTTTTAAGGTATTTTGATGAAAACAGATTTCTTCATATGATACGACTACGGCCAGAGGAATTTGCCTATATATTCAACCTTATAAAAAATGACGATGTTTTTCACACAATTGGCGAAAGGCTCCAACTACGCATTGACTTGCAGCTTAAAATTGTACTTTACTGCTTGGGATCTTCAGGAAATGGTGCTTATGTTCGTAAGGTAGCATCTCTTTTTGGTATAGGTGATGGCGGTACCATACAAAATATTAGAAATCGAGTCATTAAAGCAATATAAAATCTTAAAGAACAGTTTTTATATTGGCAACTTTCAACTTCAACTTTCTAATAAATCAGTCAAATCAATAAATTAAATAAATAAAACTAATAAAAATATCTTCTAATTCAATTTAATTTAATATAATTCACACATGAAACCAAAAATAATAATTCATTTAAACATAAAACATTTAAACAAATACAACGTTTGAAAAACATATGAAAAAAAGTACTAAGTGTTGTATCGCATGTTTGCATGAAAATTACCAACAACACAGCTAGCACCGTTGTATTTTGTTAGCACTTAGCACCTACTAGGGGTTTGTGAATAGGGCAAATATATTATACTTTACATAAATTTTACATATATTAAATATTTTATTTTCTTTACAATATATTATATACAAATGTATAAACATCATAAATATGTTTTGATACCACCAAACCAATGAGTTAGACTTTAATTTTTTAATTGTATTTTGTACAAACATTCTAGTTTTCAACAATAGTTCTGTGATAAATGTATATATGTTCTAATGTTGATTTCGCTTCAACAATTGTTAGCATTAAGTGTTATCTAGTTGTTTTATAGATTTTGTTAAACAGACTTAGCTCTGTAAGCCAACGTTAACGCCGGAAGCAAGCGTTTTTTACATTTTAGTTTTACAGTATTCTGTATAATTATTTTCTTTATTTTGAGCATGTTGCTTATTCAATTGAACCCATTAGAACAAAACAAATATAGTTCTAAGATTTATAGAATATATTGTCGATTTTTTTAATTTAATTTATGTAAGAAAAACAAAAGATGAAAAGAAAGTCTCAATTAAAAATTCACTTACTTCACTTACTTACCTTTACACAACTGAAACAAAAACAATATTTTTTACGATATAAGAAAAATCTCTCATGCTCATAATAAAATTAATTTAGTTAATCAGAAATAAAATTTACTAGAAAATCTTGTAAAAGTTTCATCATTCTGCCAAAATAAATTAACTTAGTAAATAAAATTAAAAATATTTAGAAAGTGTGGCGCTTCCACTGCCATCATTATGTCAGATCAATAACGTCTGATGAACGTTATTCCTGAATTCGTTTAATAAATTTCTAGCAATTACAAAGTTTAAATTACATATGTACATTTACAGACCTTACCAAAAGTATTAACAATACCGAAATTTTTTTCACGCATCACCTAAACATCCCTTAGTAGTTGCTGCTAGAAGTAAATTGGTGAAAAAAGTTTGCCTTTCTTTTTTTTCTACAATTTGTATACCCTTCACCACAAAAATTGAAAAAATTTTGTTATTCCGTGTGTAATTTCTAAAATATCCATATCCGACCCTATAAAGTATAAATATATTCTGACTTCTTATGCATAGCGAAGTGGATTTAGCGATGTCCGTCTGTCCGTCCGTACTTGCCTTACAAAAAAATATGTCAATCGATCAGATATAGTGTCGAAAGAGGTGCTATTGGAAATCAGCATATTCAGTCCATGTCCTTCGAGGCAGCAGGCAAAACACCACCCCTACTTCTAATTTTTACTGTCATTTGAAACAATAAAGTAACTCCAATCAAAAAATTAATATATGCGGCGATAGAGAATTAAAAAGCAAGATAAAAAACATGAAGTGAATAAATTGGCGCTCGCCTATATTTTTCGAGTTACGGGGTTTGGAAATTTTCAAATTTTTTTAAATATCAATATTGGTATCATTTTCAATAGCAAAATTAACGAAGCTATGTCCGATCGATTGGCTTATTTAATTTTCTCTAGCTCAACTAGTGCCTTGGCAAAAATGATTTCAATACGAACACGGGCCGTCAGACGGACATCGCTCAATCGACTTCGCTATGCATAAGAAGTCAAAATATACATATATTCTTTGTAGGGTCGGAAATGGATATTGTAGAAATTACACATAGAATGACAAACTTAGATATACCCTTTTTTCAGCTGTTGTGAAGGGTATAAAAAAAGCTTACAATTTTTATAATTAAAGGGTGTCCCGACACAACATACATGTTTTTTACTTGTACTGTATACCGTAAAGGGCACCAATTTCAAATTTTAAAAAATTTCATATTGCTATAGCTCCCAATAGCAAAAAGTAATTTAAAAATTAGTTTAAATATTAAAGGGTGTTCCAATAGGTGACATAAGTTGACCTTATAGGCCTATCTTTTGAATTGTTTTAGACAAACGCATGAAAATTGGACAGAATGGCGATTGCTATAACCGTTGCAATAACAATTTTAAGTATTCAGACTTATAAATTAAAAGGTGCCCCAATAGTTAATTTAATTTTGGAAACACCATGAAAATTCACAAACAATCTGTAATGTGAAGTTCGCCATAACAGCAAGTATAAAATTTTGATTTTGAAATTAATGTTTGTCCCAATAGTTGATGTAATTTGATGTACGTAGCGAAACTTTTGAACCGTTAAAGACAGATGGTCTATAACAAGTATAAAATTTGGAATCGGGTGTCCTAGTAGGTAATGTAATTTAATGTATGTGATGAAACCTTTGAATCGTTATAGACATACAGCTGAAATTGGCAAGGAATATGTATTACTAAGCCTGCTATAACAGCAAGTAAACCATTTGAATTTATAAATTAAAAATAAAATTTGTTTTGAACTGTTGTGTACAAACACTTGAAAATTAGTCAGAGTGTCCACTACTTTGTCTGGTATAATAAAAAGTGTAAATATTTTTAATACACGTTAAACAGGCGGTTGACATTTACAAACAGTCTGATGGTTAACTGCGCTCCAACAGCAATTATAAAAATAGAATTTGGAAATTGAAGGGTGTCACTACATTCATTGTAATTAAATGTATGTTGCCATACTTTTGCACCGTTATATACAGATAGATGAAATCTGTTTTTAAGTCGGTTGTTTTTTTTAAAGTTATTCCATATTTTTTTATACCCTTCTTCCCAAAAAGTGGAATACTCCTTGTATATCTAACTTTGTCATTAAGTTTGTAACTTCTACAATATCCATTTCCGACGTATATAGCGAAGTCAATTGAGCGATGTCCGTCTGTCGGCCCGTGTACGTATTGAAATCATTCTTGCCAAGACACTAGATGAGCTAGAGAAAATTTAAATAATCCAATCGATCAGACATAGTTTCGTAAATTTTACTATTGACTTCTGACTTCTTATGCATAGCGATGTCGATTGAGCGATGTCCGTCAGTGTTAGTGTTGAAATAAAGTTTGCCGTGGCACTAGATCAGCTAGAGAAAAATTAAAAACGCTAATCGATAGTAAAGGTGCTTTTGGAATTCAGAACAGACAAAACACCATGCCTACCTCTAATTTTTCCATGTTATTTGGAACAATGAAGTAACTCCAATCAAAAAAATAAATATATAGGGCGATAAAGAATTACAAAAAAAGAAAAAAAGAAAACATCAAGTGAAAAAATAGGGGCCTCTGAATTCTTCAAATTGTTTAAAATATCAATTTCCTTAATATCTTTAAGGAAATACTTTTTTTAATTCTCTTTCACCACAATATTTGCTTTTTTATTGGAGTTGCTTCACTAAACTAAAATTAAATAGATAGTGAAGGATACATAAGATTCGGCATAGCCGAATATAGCACTCTTACTCATGAAAGACTTTTAAATGTCTAAGGCATTAGAAAAATATATTTTCATATATTGAACAATATTTCAATAATTTTGGGTGGTAGCAACGCAATGCTACAAACCTAAAAAAAATTACTAATCGCAGGTAGTGGGCCGAAAAATCAAACATTTACATGGACCTAAAAGTAGAACGTGTAAAAGAAATCATAAAAAGAATTTAAACATTGAATAAAACTGATGGTCTTAGTGCAATTATAGCTTAATGACTTAAAAAATAAAAAACTTTTAATGCACAAAAAATTTTTGTTCATGCCTAACTACAAGACAATCAGTAAGAAAGTACTTTATTTATCCTTTTTAAAATGTTTCTAGATAAATACATATTTCTTTTAAAATTTTCTGCCTTTTTTAATGTTTTCAAATTGTCATTTGATTTTGCTTATTCGCACCTTTGATTTTTAATGAATGTAGAAGTATTATAATATTTTTTAGCACACACCAAAGTTATAAAACTGAAACAAACAACACACAGCAGTTATTTTCCATTTAAAAACATTTTCATATCACAAAATAAATATTGACATTAAAACGAAACAAAAATATTTATGTGTTAATAAAAGTAATAATATTATGCGAAAGCCAAATATATAAAAACTAATATTAAATAATTTTATAACTTCGCCCTTTGAGTTGAAATTAAGAAATTAAAAATATATATTGAGAAAAACAAATTGGTTTTGAGAAAATACAAATTGAAATTGTGAAATTAAATTTAATAACTGAAGAGGTTATTTTAAAACTAGATTATTTCACTTTTTGTATTTTTCACAACTTAACAAAAAGAATTTGGCTGAGTTTATTTTCGCTGATTTTTCATTGTTGCCAAACAAGAAAAAAACTAAATAAAAATCGAATCTTTCGAAAAAAATAATTATTTAATTAACATTAAGAAATTCCGTAGTTACCAGGCCGATCGAACTAACAGCCAGTCACAACAGTATTTTATTTAATGACGAAACTAATCCCTTAAATTTATTATGCCAGAACGATGTTAATTTGAAAAAATATTAGTTAGAAACAACTATCAAATTTTATTTAATGCTAAAAAATAAGTAAAAAGTCTACTAAATTGCAATTTTAGTTAACAAGTGTTAAAAGTATCCGCTCAAGTTTTAAACAAAGGTTTTAAAATATTCTTCAAACTGTGGGAAACAAAGAAGAGTAATATATACGGCTATGCCGAATCTCATATACCCTTGACCATACATGTATGTATAATAACCTCATGTACTATACCGCAGATTTCCTATTGAATAGCTTATTTAAAAATTGGTGCAAGAAATTCTTTTCTACCATAAAGTTTTTCTGTTTAAAAAAGCTTTTTTTTCTTTTTGTTAAAATTTTAAGTTTTGCTAAGGACTATTTCCACAACTTTGTAAATGAAAAGTTTACTGTGTCAGGCGAAAGCTCACCAATTATTCTTACCATTTCCAGCTTTACAGGCAGAATTTTTGATAAAAAGGTTTAAAGGGTTCAGTGTAACAAAGATATTAGTAATACTCTTATGCTAAGTTCTAACCCAGTATTTACTATTATAAAAACCCACTCCGGGTTAAGAAAAAGGGCACGTATAATCATATATCAAAAAATCACAAAATTTTTTGATTTATTTCAATAGTCTACCTGTTGCGATTCCAAAGATACAGATAAAATTGTATAAATAATTTCACATGTATCGGTATGACATTTTAGTTTTTACAGAAAAAAAAACTTTTTGTGTATTAAATGTGGCCACAAATGTAACATAACAAAAAAAGGTTCGAAAAACAATAAAAACTTAAAAAAAACAACTGTATTCTAGTGACCTGCACTTCGATCGATGTTTTCTCCATCAGAAGTGAATAAATTGAAAAATACTTTAAAAATTACAAAAACAAAAAAGTAAAATACATGATTGGATTTTCAATTCCTACTCGTATTTAAATATTGAAATTATTGATATAGTTTTTTTTATGGTTTTATTCTTGTTTGTGCTTTTTCAAGAAACCTTTTAAAACTTTTGGTGCTATTCCAAGAAAACTTTCAAGAATTAAAATAGGATAATAATAAACAAAATAATATCGTTTAATTTTTATGAAAAACTTAAACAAATTTAATTTTTAACCTATTGCATAAATAAGTAAATATAATGACGCTTACCGAGGGAAATTTGTAAAATCTAAAATTTCTGATAAAAAGTTTAATGCTACTGAATTTAATGCATTCATTGATCATTTTGTTGCCGATTACATTGAGTCCGGTAAACAAATAACAAAACGATTTGACTTTAAGGACACGATCTTAAAAATATTTCTTATATGGAAAAACGTTATTAAAAAAATGTCTTTACTTAATGACGAATTTAAGGAACTCCGCTGCATAGACCTTAATTAATAAATTTAAAATTTAGAAAATGAGTCAGTGTTTCCACCTTTGTCAAAGTTTGCATTAATATTGATATGGCTCATTGTTTATCTGCAAACTTTAAACGGATTTATCTAAAAGCAAACTTAAATATAGGGAAATACTGAAATAGATTAGCAAAAATCACATAGAAGGACATTTTAAGATTCGCGCTAAAAATGGGAAAATATGGGCGAGCACCAACTTTTTCCACTTGTTTTTTTTTCTTATTTTTTAATTCTCTATCGCCCCATATATTTAGTTTTTTTATTGGAGTTACTTTATTGTTCCAAATGACATAAAAAATTAGAGGTAGGCGTGGTATTTTGCCTACTGCATCGAAGAACATGGACCGATCATACTGATTTTCAATAGCTCCCCTTTCTACGCTGTGTCTGATCGATTGAAATATTTTTTTTTCTAGCTAAGGTAGTGCCTCGGCAAACTTTGTTTCAACACTGGTTCAACACGGACGGACACACGGACATCGCTCAATCGACTTTGCTATGCATAGGAAGTCAGAATTTTATGGTGTAGAAATTACACACGAAATAATATACTTATATAAAACCCTTTTTCCACTTGTTGAGGTGAAGGGTATAAAAATCATAACATGATGTAAGAACTGTATTTAACAAGAACTTTATATTCTCTTCATACTGTACTATCAGCCTTATATGGCAAACTTAGGGCTCTGTTAATTGAAGAAAAATAATATATAAAAAATTATATAAAAACTTAAAATAAAATAGATTTATATGATTTAAATTTTCAAATAAATCCTCTAAGTGTGAGTGGACTTACACACAAAGGGTTCTGTACAATGTATAGTTTACTCTTTAATTTTAATTTTTAGTAAAAATAGTTACAGCGTACATGTTAACAAATACTTCGGTTAAGTTAAAATAATAACTTGTAAAACTGTCGTTCTGAAAGTGATGTGATATGCATAAAAATATTGTTAAAAATATATAAGACTTTAATTTAAAGGGTGTCCTTATTATGTGTCAATTTTTAAGTATGTTGTCCTGAGATTTAACCGCAATAGGCAGACACTTTAAACTTAAGTATTTTTGTGTCTGCTTTAAAAAAATTAAAAAAAAAAACTAAAACTAAAACATAAAGGGTGGTCCTAAAGTAGCGTTTAAACAGGTATATTAATTTAGTTTCTTAACCGTAATAGACATTTTTTAGAATTTACACAGAGTGTATTCAAATATGGCCTTATAAACTTAAAGCCTTGATGCTATATTAAACTTATTGTTAAGTTAAAATATTACTTTTTCTTCTTTATTTTATTTCTTTGCTTTTTATATTTTCAAAGATCTGTAAATATAATTTATTAACGAGATAACTAATTTATAATTTATTTATAATTAATGTCAAACAGATTGTTTGCCTTTTTATAACAACAAACCGCATAAATATATATAAAATTTTCATATTTTATTGTTGTAAAAATTGTTATTCTTCATGATTCTAGTGTTGTACAAATATAATTTTCATTTTTATATTTATAAGATATTTGCGTTCTTTGAAACTAATAAATGGCATTTTAGCATTATTTAATATTTTGAACCTTAGATTTCTCATTTTTTTGTGATTCTGAAACAGAACGTGGTAAGAATAGTATAAGAAAGGCACAAGCCATCGTAGCAAGGCTGGCTACGTAAAATGTCGTCTCACAGTACGTGGATAAAAATGCACCAACTATATTTGTGGCAACAACGCTGCCAATGCGTCCCATCATCAAAGAAATACAAATGGCCATAGCTCTGAAAGAGATAAGAGTTATTATTCACACTATAGCTTAAAATAATGGTTACAGCCACACAACCATTGACAAACTACTCAGACAATACCACACCAAAAACAAGAAGAAAGAAGACAAGGAAACAGTCGATACAACACGACGACACATCTTTACTTACACAGGATCAGAAATATATAGATTAACTAACCTTTTCCACAAAGAAGGTTTACAGACAACACTTAAAACGAGCAACACTCTACGTAACAATCTCCAGACATCAATAGAAACAACCGATAAATTTAGCACCAGCGGAGTATACAGTATTACTTGTCCCTGAAACCATACATACATCGAACAAACTGGACGAACATTAAAAACAAGGTTTACAGAACACTTCCCATCATATAAAAGGAAAAGGGAAGACTCCTACTTCGCAATACACATTAACTCACATGGACATGAACCAAGGCAAATAGATGAATGTATGACAGTATTACACCCAAGTAAAAAAGGACGAAGACTAGACATTGAAAACATGGAAATCTACAAAACGCGAACGTTTAACGGAGACATTAATAACGAACTGGTAAACAGAACCTCTGACACGATCTTTACACCACTAAAATTATTAAAACACTCTTACAAACGAAAAACACCCACAGATGGTCACACTTACCTATCCAATAATAAAAGACGGAAATATTAAACTATTTACCACAATAAACAGGACAGATATCAGGCAATCTACCTGCATAATACCATTTAAACGGACAAATTACCTAAACCCACCACCTTTTATTCTTAACACTATCTATTTTTAACACTATTGCCGTATTCACAAGCACTGCTAAGGTGTAGGTAGTATTGCATACTACCTTTTGTTTACTTCTTTGTGAACAACCATTGTATCAATGTGCCATTGTACATTGTACTTCATACGTCAAAAACTAAATAAGAAGAAGAAAAGTGCTATTCATCATTTGTTATTTATAAGCCAAATTGGGGGAGAAAACAGAAAAAAGTAAATTAATAAATTTTTTGTGTGAAAAATATAGTTTCGATATATTAATGGTTGACTCAAGTAAGTTATAACCGTTTTCCTTATTTTGTTTACATATTTTAAATGAAAAAAATTAATACAGGTGATGAAGAAGATGAGGATGAAATTCAAGACATTTTTAGGATGAACCTAATGTACCTGCTCTCCAGTCGGAGAAGTATACATTTAGGGCCACCAAAATCATCATTATGGCATAATCGAGTTTTAAGATATTTTGATGAAAACAGATTTCTTTATATGATACGACTACGGCCAGAGGAATTTGCCTATATATTTAACCTTATAAAAAATGACGATGTTTTTTACACAATTGTCGAAAGGCTCCAACTACGCATTGACTTGCAGCATCTCTTTTTGGTATAGGTGATGGCGGTACCATACAAAATATTAGAAATCGAATCATTAAAGGAATATTAAATCTTAAAGAACAGTTTTTATATTGGCAGAGAACAAACGTTAACATATGTTTCCAATATACCCACTCCTACTATATACAACAGAAATCACTTATTCCACTTTCTAATAAATCAGTCAAATCAATAAATTAAATAAATAAAACTAATAAAAATATCTTTTAATTCAATTTAATTTAATATAATTCACACATGAACACAAAAATAATAATTCATTTAAACATAAAACATTTAAACAAATACAACGTTTGAAAAACATATGAAAAAAAGTACTAAGTGTTGTATCGCATGTTTGCATGAAAATTACCAACAACACAGCTAGCACCGTTGTATTTTGTTAGCACTTAGCACGTACTAGGGGGCTTGTGAATAGGGCATATCTCTTCAGTACTAACAAACACGTGGCTTGAAAATGATGTTATCACATTGAAAGCGCTCGCCAAACGTACCAAGTATACAGCTAGAGGCTACGGTTTTCACCGAAAAAAACAGTTAATTTTTACTGGCGGAGCCAACCCAATTAACTTAATAAAAGTTATAAACATTGTAAAATAATAAAAAATATTTTTTGGAAGACTAGTTACACTATTCTTTGAGTTTGACATATGGCGTTTAATACTAAGCTCGAAAAATTAACTAAAATCAAACACATAAAGAAAAATCTTTTTCTAAATTTACGTAAATTATTTTTAATTTTTACCGAAATTGTACTTAAGAATTTGCACGCGATTCACACTAAAATGCTCTCAAATGAAGCGCAAGAAAGCGAATCAGAACTATTTACAATAATCCTTTGATTTTCATTGAGTTTCTATTAAGGGATTGATAATTGTCTTTTTATACGAGTATGCAAACAGATGGCACCTCTGTAACCGCTTACATTAAAAATGCTAACAAAAAGTTCACACTATAGACTTTAATAATTTCATGAATCATCCTTTTAATAGTTTTAAATGCTAATATTTGTGATTAAAGTTAAACCAAAATTTGCCAATTAATACTTTTAAAAATACTGTCGGGTAGAAACAAAAAAACTTATTTGCGGTTTCTGTATTACATAATACAAAATTTTCTAGACGAGTCGCTCGCTTGCAATACCAAAACCGCACATTAGTCTCAAAAACGCTGAACTTGTAAAACTGGATAATAATTGATTGAAGCATAATTTGTTGCAAATTTTTGCATCGTAAAAATCATCATGGTTTGGTATCTAAATCAAGAGCTATTTATTAATAAAATATCGACATTGCTTGGAGTTTTTTAAAAACTATATTTAAAGATTGATATTTTCTGGAGAAAAGTATCTGTGATGGCTCTAGAGGAAACTAGACACATTCATGTTACATAGCTTGTTGTTTAATATTATAAAAACCAAAACTTTAATATCAGCGGTCAACAAATACAACGCTCATTCTAAACTTTATTAAACATTATTATAACTAAAGTGCAATCCTTTCTTGAAATATTATTTATATTATACTTGTATGCGGAATTGCAAAATAAAATTCCTTTAAAAGAATTTAAGAATGAAAAAATATAACGAAAAAAAATCAACTGATGTTTTGATATTTTACAGTGCGTAGAAAGGCCCTAAAGATTGTACTAGCTAGTAATAAAACTAAATATCGTAGGCGAGCTTTCACTTTAGTCGAACCAGTAACATCACCTTCTATAATTTCCTAAATAAAAAAAAACTATAAAATTTTTCATTAAAATATTTGGAAAATTTTATCAATTTAACAAGTAAATTCCTAACCAATACAGTGTGAACTCACCTAATATGTATAATTAAGCTTTTGGTTAATACTTACCTTAATTGTGTGGGATATAGTTCAACAGTTGCTCCACCTAAAACGTTAATATTCACGCCAGTCAGGAAAAACAAACTATAAAATATCGCTGACACGGAAGTAAAAGGAAGCCAAACGGCCAATAAACCACAAGAGCAGAACATGATAATGCAATTGACTGGAATTTTTTAATATAAAATTTAAAAAGCAAGAGAAAAACAAGAGCAAAATGTTATCACTCACATAATATAAAAGTTTTCCCTGTACAATTTATTATCACTCCTACTAATGCCAACGCTACAACATACGATGTTTCCATAAATAGTGAGTAAAAATATGTTGTGTTTTCCAACTTATCCGGACAAGCAACGGCCTACAAAGAAAACGTATGTAAATTAAATGTTTGAAGGTTTTTTGATCTTTACCATAAACTTTCTTATCTATTTCTTTTAAGCTTAAAGTTTATTTTTAATAAAAATTACTTAAATATTTTATGTTATGTTTAAGTAATTTACAGTGAAATTCTGGATTGAACGACAAGTATGTTTTAGTGGTAGTAAAAACATTTATGAAACGCAAAACAAGTTTTACTATTCTGGGTTTCGAAAAAAACATAAAAAAGATTCCGAATAATAAATTTTATATTGATATGTTTAGTTCAAAATTATATTTGGTCTATTACAATAACAAGAAATGAATGATAACTGTGATGAATTCGAAAATAGCACTGTTAATATAACAATAGTTTGCCTTTTAATTTAATTATTGATATTTTGCTACTCCTTTTTGTTTGCAAATATTTATTCTGCAGAATTTCTATTGAACTGTTCCCGTTCTACAAGTTTGGGTAGAAAAGAGAGCTTTTGAGAGAATAATATTCTTCTTCTTTCTGCACGAAACAGCCCAGACTTTTTCTTTAGGTAGATTGTGTAAACTGAAAACAATCAGCTGATTGAGAAGTAAACAGTAGGAAATATAAAATATAAAGTTTAAATTATAAAATTACTTTGTTTCATTCACGCAAATGTCTATAAAAAGTGTTATTTACAAGTTTTATATCAAAAAGATAATTAAATAAACTTAAGAACATGGAAAATATTTGTGTGAACAACTGCATATATTTTTTGTTTGACAACTTGTTTTGGGATAGAAGTTTGTTTTTCTTTCATTCTTGTCTTCAATTGGGAATAATTTATGTTTACTCTTATTCTACCGAGCTTCACCCAAAAGGTAATGGAACGGAGCTAAAATCGGCGTACGAAATTTTTCTTAGGGTTGTTGTCCCAGCTTAGTAAACGAAAAAGTTTTTACATCTGATGCTAGTATAATTTAAAGCTCGCCAATTGTTTTACCTTTTTTTATTAATTTTTTATCACAAACACAACTACCCGCAGGACTACAAACTAAAGTTGATGAAAGATTTGAAAAAATTAGAGGCATACCTCAAAGAACATGAAACGATCTTGCTGATTTTCGGAATGCAAACTAAGATGTACCCTTTTCCACCTGTGGTGAAGGGTATAAAAACAATAATAACATGAAAAATTGCAACATCATCAGGAAAGAAAAAAAATGAAACAGATTCCACATATGATGGACATTTCTTCATGTTTTATTTTTTATTACTGGTTATTTTAAATTTTTATAACCTTTACGACATAAAATAGATAAAGAGTGTATCTAAGTTTGTCATTCTGTGTGTAATTTCTACAATATCCATTTCCGATCCCATAAAGTATATATATATTCTGAATTCTTATGCATAGCGAAGTCGATTAAACGATGTCCGTGTTAGTGTTGAAATAAAGGATGCCGAGGAAAACTTGATTTCACAAAAAAATAAATATATCAATCGGTCAGATATAGTGTCGAAAGATGTGCTATTGGAAATCAGCATGATCGGTCCATGTTCTTCGAGGCAGCATGTCGTTTGGAGTAATCAAAAAAATAAGTACATGCGCGATAGAAAATTAAAAAATAAGAAAAAACACATCAAGTGAAAAAATTGGCGCTCGCCCATCTTTTCCGCATTACGGGGCTCTGAAATTTTCAAATTTTTTTATATATCAATATGGGTATCATTTGAAAGCTTTGAAAGAGATCTTTAAAGAATACTAAAATATTTTATGGAATTTTTATGTAAAATATACGCATGCAGTACCAAATTTTCTTTTTATTTTTCAATTCTTTGTCACCCCAATATTTGTTTTTTTAATTGGAGTTACTTCACTAAATTATATTTGCATAGATCGTGAAGGGTATATAAGATTCGGCATAGCACTCTTCCTTATTATTGGTTATTTTTAATTTTTTATATATGTATCTTTTTTATTTTCTGTTTCCTGATGGTAATGCTACCCAATTGAGTAGCGAAATATTGAAAACAACAAAAAAATAAAACTTTTTTTAAAGGACTTTAAGCGTAAAACAAATAGGTTAATAAATAAAGTTTAATTTGTTTCTAGCAAAATTATACTCACTCCGTTTGCTTGAATTTCATTTTTGGCATAAACAATTTCACATAATCTTTCATTGCTTTCAGGATTGGATCTCATGAACTCTCCCATTGCATTTATAATGTAGGGATACCACATGAACATACCGTTTGTGATTACATACAACCAAAATTGTGTCATGCATATAATCATAGTCCTGCGCAAATACTTTTGATGAAATAGCGGCGCAGTTTGATTCCACATTGTCAGTAACAGTTTTAAACAAAAACTCATATCTTTATCGTTTATGGCTGAGACCACTTTGCAGTCTTCCTCATCAGGTAGTATGTGGAATATCTAGTAGTGAGGGAAAGGAAGAAAAGAAAACAAGAACTTTTATTAGAAACTCTTTTTGTTGTTGGTACAAAGAAAAAACCTTTAATTCTTCTTTGCCGCCATTAATTTTGTACATTTTTTGTAAAACTTTAATAGCTTCATCTTCTTTGTGGATGGAAAGTAGAAATTTTGGACTTTCCGGCAGGAAATATAAAGAAATCCCCGCTAAGAACCCGGGTAAGCCACAAACTACTGCAAACAAACGCCAGGGCTTGTAAGTGATGCCCAAAAATGGTATCGGCCAGCGCCATTCCTTATTAATAATCATTAGTCCGAGAGCAGGCATAAACAACGCACCACAACCGTATATAAAAGCTGATATCATAATGGCTCTTGATCGTATACGATGAATATGAAATTCGCCCAGATAGGCGTAGACCGTCGCAGAACCACCCGAAACACTGAAGTATAGAACAAAAAAGTTTTAAATAAGAAAATAATACAAGTAACTTAAATAACAGTGAATAAACAATAATAAAAGAATATCCATATCGATTTAAAAATAACCTGTCAACCGTAATTCAATATCTGAAGTTTTGAGGCGCTTAAAGTCCCCAGAAGACCTACAGAAATTTTAACCCGCCAAACTATCAAATATACTTTAGAAATTACATGCTGATGAAAATCTTTTATATATATATATATATATATATATATATATATATATATATATATATTTGGCACTTTTCTTTACAAAGAAGGACGGTCAATGAACTCACAGTGTGGCAATAAATCCCTCTCTCAAGCGGTCATTTAAACTCCACAGTGGGAAATGTTGAGTCGTAATTTTTAGTTTTATGCTTTATTTTGATTTAAAAAGTGTAAAAGATAACTAAGTTATAATAGAGGGTCAAGCTACGACATAAGGCGCTAATTTTGCAAACTTTCGCAGATAGTGGACGTGAGCGTGCCATTAGATAGGCAATAGCGGAGACAAATATTAAGTTTTTTATTTTCAAGTTATTCTACTTAATTTTTCTTTGAAAGATCATAGTGAGCACCCATTAGTTGTGGGGTACTAACAGGCTGTAAGAGGGAAATAGCTATTCAATAGGGGCTTTGTTTATTTCCTGTTGTTTAGGTTATTTTGATTTAATATGCATAAAGTTTGTTGGAAGAAAGAAGAAACATCAGTAGGCGCCCAGTGGACCACAGGGAGCGTATCAAAGAAGCTATATAAATATAATGAAACTTAAGGAGGGCAGCGAATGAATTCCAGCAGGAGGCAGTAAATATCAGAGGAAGTCTACTGGGCTAAAGAGGACTAATAGAACTCAAGGAGACGACCTTTAGATTTCCACAGAGCCAAGAAAACTAACGAAAAACGTGCGGGTTCAATGTTGTTTATTTTTCTTTTCATGTTGTTGTTTTTATGTTTTATAGGACCAGCATTTAGGGGATAACCCCAACTAGGAAATCAGGTTATGGAAAACGGATGAAGGGATCAGTGCTTGTGGACACTTGATTTAAATCTTTGCACACTGAAAGCGACAAGAAAGATACGAACGGTTTGGCTAAAGAAGAGCTTTCTCTGTATTAAAGAGTGCAATTCACTGTCACCGATGAGCTTCTCCGCTCTCTCCTGCACGCGGTCGAGTACATTTAAAGTTCTTTTTGAAGCGCTGACCCACACATGAGCGTTTTACTCCAATTTCAGTTTGATAAAAGCAACGTAGATAGTGAGGCGATCAGATGGAGTGAAGTATTTCACAGGCCTTTTACCTGTTCGAAAGTACACAACATGGGTTCGTTTTACGAGCATTAAATTGAACCCTGTTTGCAAGACCTCAGTCGGAGGTTACGATTACGGGTATCAATTATGTGCTTTCGCAAAGCCCAAATTTCCAGATTGCTTTCCCTTTTGCGAAATGAATATGAACAGTATATGCTACTGTCATCTGCGAAAGATATAAAAACTTGCCATAAAAGGTCATTAAAAAATAAGAAATAGGGTAGGAGAAAGGATGGAACCTTGCGGTAGGCCTGAATTTATCATGAACTCGTTTAATAAGATCCTATCCATTAGAAATCGTATAGTGCAATCCCTGAGAAAGCTCGATATAAATCGAGAGAAGCTATTACCGATACGAGTGCACTATGATGACTTTATCAAACGCCTTGGAAATATCTGAAGCCACCAACTAGTTTCGCCGGAATGGTAAATGGATTGATACTATTTTTCTTTTGGACTCCAGATATTTTACAAGATGAAATGATGAAAGTTGATTTTGTATTTACTCTTGAATAAATGAGGAAGCATTACAAAAAGGAAAAATTCGATTAAAATATTGAGATATTTTAGTAAAATTTAAATATTCTGATAAAACCTCTTTAGTTTTTTAACCGGCTTCAAAAAAAGAATTAGGTTATCAATTCGGCTGAATGCTGCTTTTTATGTTTGTGCCTGTAGAACTCAGTCATTTCTGGTCCGATTTTGAAAATTTTTAGTTATATCATAGATTATGCTTACAGATTGACAGAAACAGTTTATAATCTTAAAAATTAAAGGGTGTCCCCATACAACATACATATTTTTTAAGTGAACTGAAATGGGCACTTCTGTAAAATTTAAAATGACTGCTTATTGCTATAGCTCATAATAACAAAAATTTATATAAAAATAAACCTAAAAATTAAAAGGTGTCCCCATAATTGATTTAAATTTACTTATATGAGCCTATCTTTTGAATTTTATAGGTAAACGCTTGCAAATTGGACAGAATGTCGATTACTATGGCCAATATAGTAACAAGTATTAATATTAAAAATTATAAATTAAAGGGTGCCCCAATAGTCAATTTAAATTAATGTTTATGGCCAACTTTTTAGCAGTTGTAAACAGGCGCTTGAAATTTACAACGAACCTGTATTGCTGAGTCCGCTATAACAACAAGTATAAAATTTGGATTTGGAAGTTAAAGGGTGACATAATAGTTGATGTAATTTCATGTACGTGGCCGAACTTTTGAACCGTCATAGACAGAACGCTGAAACTTAAAATGGACCTGTATTTTTAAGCCCGTCATGTCAGAAAGTTTATAATTCTAATTTAGAAATTAAAAGGTGTCCCATAAGTGATGTAGATTTAATTAAATGGGCCTATCGTTTGAACCGTTATAGACAAACGCTTGCAAAATGGACAGAATATCGATTGCTATGGCTGTTATAGTAAGAGGTATTAATATTTAAAATTATATATGAAAGAGTGCCCTAATAGTGCATTTAATTTGACGTATATGTCCATACTTCTAAACAGTAGCAGACAGACGATTGAAATTTACAAAGAACCTGTATTACTAATTCCGCTATAACAGCAAGTATTAAATTTGTTTTGAAATAAACGGGTGTCCCAATAGTTGATTTAATTTGGTGTATATGTCCGAACTTTTAAACCGTTATAGACAGACAGCTGAAATTTAAAAGGTACCTGTTTTGCTAAGTCCACCATAACAAGAAGCTTATAATTTGAATTTAGAAACTAAAGGGTGTTCACAAAATTAATGTAATTTGTTCCATATGGCCGAATTTTTTAATTTTAGATATAAACACCTGAATTTTAGACAGAATATCCACTACTTTGTTTGGTATAATAAGAAATATAAAAATTTTAAATTATTAATTAAAGGGTTTTACAATAGTTGATATAACCTGATACATATGTATGTATATGTTGAACCATTATAGACAGACTGTTGAAATTTACACAGAACCTGATTGCTAAATCTACTACAACTGCAAGTGTATAATTTGTAAATTAAAGGGTGACCCTTAAGTTGCAGTATTTTGATGTATATTGCCAAACTATTGAACAGTTGAACAAGTATAAAGTTTGGGGGTGGAATATAAGGCTGTCCCAATAGTTAATGTAATCTAATTTATGTGGCTATACTCTTGAACCGTTATAGGCAGACAGATGAAGTCTGTTTTGAAGTCGGTTTTTTCGCAAATATTATTCTTAATACCTTGATATTTTGCCAGCTGTAAGCTTTTTGTGAATTTTTGCGAGAAAATTTCCGCTAATAGTGATCCCATTTTTATGATTACACTAGCTTACTATATCCGGCGTTACCTAGGTCTAATTTTAAGGCCTTTCTAGGCACTTTTAATATATTGTAGCCTTGTTTGTAATAGGAATCTACTCCGAACACGTAAGAAATTCATCAAATCGGTTAAGATATAATAGATCAGGAGATATCTATATTTCAAATGTTTTGGGAATCTTAATTCATTAAGATCGGTTAATATTCATAAACTTGCTAATATTTCCTCTCCCCCACTGCCACTTCTATTCCCTTTTTTTTTCAAAATAAACAAAGAATATTCTATGCTTTAAATAAATATCTAACTGTGTTTGAAAATTTATTGGTACAGACGAAAATGTCTGGTTCCCCCTTCGTCTCTTATCTAGCTCCTAGCCTTGGAAGCACATGTAGATGAGGACCTATCCATGTTTCGAATTTTATTAAAATCGACTAGCCGACACTTTGTTAAAATTGATTTATTCGTATTAAAATTCCCGCTTTCCCCTTTTCTCCTCTACTATTTCACTATTTAAAATTACAAGTACACTATTTTATCGTGTTTAAAATTTCTTTAAATTCGGCTTAGTCATTTCTCCGTAATTGGCGCACACATAATCAAACATATAAACAAGCAAAGAGATTTATAAAATATATTAGATTTATTTCAGCCCGAAGGCGTTTAGTGAACAGTCTTTTGCTTAAGAAGCGTGTTAAATGTTTAACCTAAAGTGTGTTTATTTGATTATTCAAGCTACGTTTTCTTTTTCAATTTATACAAGATTTATTCAACTTAAAGAAATTGTACAGTTCCTTTTTATTAGTGTTTTAAAGTTTATAATTTTATCAAAAATTATCAAACCTCTAACTTAGAAAATTTATATAACCGTGGTGAAATGAATTTAAAGCGTAACTTATACCTGTAACGAATGAAAAAAAAAACTACTCTAACAATACTGTTTATTATACCCTTCACCATAAAAAGTGGAAAAAGGGTATAAATAAGTTTTTCATTCCGTTTGTAATTTCTACAATATCCATTTCCAACCCCATAAAGTATAAATATTCTGTGTTCTTATGCATAGCGAAATCTATTGAGCGATGTCCGACTGATCCCCTGTCCCAACTCTAGTATTTGAATTTTTATTAGCTGATCTAGACCTTTGGAAAACTTAATTTCAATTTAATTTCCGTGTTAGTGTTGAAATTAAGTTTTCCAAAGGACTAGATCAGCTAATAAAAATTCAAATACTAGAGTTGGGTTTATCAGCTCTTTATAGGCAGCGCTCTTTTCGCTCAGCTCACTAGAACGAACTAGTTCGTTCATTTAGTTCAGGGCTCACTTAGTGAGCTTAAACAAATGATCAAATTCAGTTGACATGTTTAGCTCAATTGCTTTTAGTTCAATTGCTCAATCAGTAAGCAGAAAACAATCGAGCAAATCCAGTTAATTTGTGTAGCTCACACAATTTTTAGTGTACTGTGATAAATTTTTCAGAAATTAAAATCATATTCACACATACTGATGAAAAATTGTGCAACTGAAAGAGAATCTAAAGATTAACTATATGAAAGTATGCACTTTTATCTGACTTTATTTTTGTAAACCTTTAAAACCAAAAAGAATATTGGTTCATAATAATATATTTTCTGATTACAAAAGGATGTTTTTCCTTAATTTGTACCAAAACAATTTTTAAGGTTTCACTCAAGTTGTAATTTTATATTTGTTTTCGTATTAATAATGATAAGCTATTAAATGCGCTTAGTAACTGAGCTAAAGAGCTCAGTAAAAAGAGCGCTCCATATAGTTCAATTGAGTGAGAGATTAAATTGAACTAGGTCGTTCACGAACTACACAACTCTATTAAATACGCCAATCGATCAGATATAGTGTCGAAAGTGGTGCTTTTGGAAATCAGCAAGATCGGTCCATATTCTTCCAGGCAGCGGGAAAATCATCACGCCTACCTCTATTTTTTACTTATCATGTGGAAGAATGAAGTAATTCCAATCAAAAAAAAGATAATTAAAAAAATACAATAAAACATCACGTGGCAAAATTGGCGCTCGCCCATATTTTCCGAGTTATGGGGCTCTGAACTTTTCAAATTTTTTAAAATATCGAAAGATATCTTTAAAAAAATACTAAAATTTTTTAAAATTTCTTACCCCAATAAAAGCCGATGACATTTTTATGTAAAATTATATGTAATTTTATTTTTTTATTGCTTTTTTTAATTGGAGTTACTTCACTAAACTAGATTTACATAGATGGTAAAGGATGTTTAAGATTCGGCATAGCCGAATATAGTACACTTATTTGTTTTTTTTTTTTTTTTTTGTAATTTAGGCAAGTATAAAATTTACTACGTACTATATTTATGACTTATTATTTACAAACTCATTTACTTACAGTACACCGTTAATAAAACGCAAAACCAGCATTGTCCAGAAATCTGCAGCGAAGCTGGAAAATACAGTGACAACAAAAGCCAATAATAATGTTGGCCTCATTACAAGTCTGCGACCTTTGGTATCAGCTAGAAATCCCCATAAGTGAGAACTAACAATTATGCCCACATAACCGACCGCACTAAGTAGACCCTTGCGGTAATTAGTCAAGTTCAGATCACAATGAGCTACCGGCATATAATATGCTACCGCTGAAGTTTCCAACAAAACATTGGCTAATATAACGCCTGAACTAATTATCAAAAAGTAATTGAAAACGCCAAATTCTAAAAAATTAAAGAAATTAGTCTGAGAAGCATTAACTTCAGGTTTTTAAATTTATTTTTGAAAACTATTTTAAAGTGTGGTGTAAATATGAAATTTATTCTTTTTTAACAATTTTTCTTTTAGCAAAATTTGTATAAATACATATATGTATATTTTCATATATTTAAATTTTTTTTAGAAGAAATTATACACATTTTTGTATTGCTCATCTAGTAACGTGTTATTTTGAAGCCCAGTTTTTGACATTTATGATCAGTATACACTGTCAAATCAAGCTGTGAATAAACAAAATTGCGCATTTGAAGTGAAAGCCAATCTCAGCGCACCCTAAGGACTTTATTACATCTAGAAAAAGGTGCCGTTTGATACGGTTTACACGTGGTATTACTGCACTTTCCTCAAAACTGAAGCCGCGTTATGTTCGCACTACATTTGATACAGTTCGTGCCGCACCATCATTACTGCACTGTTGGGCCTTAAAAAGCACTAATAACATTTATTTCGCATTAACCAAGTAAATTTATTTTTTAAAGAAAAATTATGTCTTGAAGTATTTTAAACTAAAAGAAAACATATTTAATTACCAGATTAATTGTTAACTTGCATTTAATTTCACTCAGTATTAAATGAAAATAAGTGTTGCCAGATAAAAAAAAACTGCTTCTAAGCTTTAAATTATTGTGTGTTTTAAATATAATTTTTTAATGTATTTTTATGAATATGGTCGCAATTTGTTTATATTTTCTGGCCCTATCGAATTCAAGCCTGACTAAACTTTTTTTTTAATTTTACAATCTGTACAAAAAAGTAGCTAAAATATGAAGTTTTTCACCTGCGTCACGAAAAACTACCTTCAATTTTTATTATCATGTTCTGTTTTTGTTTATGGGAAATGACAAATAATGCCATTTCTTGCCAATCGACCAACAAAAATCTGTAATGCGGCAGAAGAATTTTTTCTTTCCAATGATCTGTCAGGTACATTTTCCCCCCTGCAGTTGAACTTGCAGCTTGTGGACAATTTTTGCTTTTAGAACGATGAAGGCAGTGACGATGAAAGTAGTAAGTAGCTACTGTGGCAATTTATTGATAAAATTTTGGCAATATATTCCTAAATAGAATTTGGGCGATTATTATTTTCGATATTAAGCCAGTTTCAATTAATTAATGAAATGAAATAATGAAAAAATGGTTATTTTTCTAATTTTAAATTTCAAATTTAGAATGGTATCTTTGTGCTGTCAATTTCCAAATAACTTATAAAAAATTATTAAAAAGTCTTACTTGTTTTTTCTAAAGCCTCCGAAAATTGTATCACCTCTCCTAAACCTTGAAAAAAGGAAACAATATAAAATTAATAATTAAATAAAAGTAGTTATTTATTATTGTTGTTATTTTTGGCCACCAAATTTCTATTTATGTATAATCTGATTAGCTTAAATATAAGATTATACATAGCTTAAAATATAAGATATTGGAAATTCGTTCGTTTGTATATCTACGAACTGACAACAATAGCAGAATAAGAGATAGAAACAAGAATTTTTTTTATTCTGTTCTTTAAAATATCTAATTTATAATGCTCTTTCGTAGACCCAGTACGTAGTAGTTTTCTAAAAAATCAACAGTTGACACAAAGTTAGTTCTTTATTTTAAAAAAATATTAAAATTAGTAAAAAAAAATAATAATAGTTTATATTGTTATATTTTCAAAATTACAAAAGCTCGTTAGATTTTCTATAAAAGTTGCTAGAAAGATAATTTATCTCTTAATGTTCGCTGCTACCTACGTTATTTAAATATTAAAATTATTCTTACAACAGCATTTTTTCTAACAGCGACTTCAAAATAAATGTTTAAAAGTTAATAATATGTCTAAGTTCTTACTTTCGTATCATTTTTAATTTTTTATACATTAGAAGAGTTTTATCTAAGTATTGGACAAAGAAAAGAACTATTATAAGATTTCCTGGACTTAATTGAGCAACTCAACATCCCGCGGAAGTTTTAACATGAATGTACTTAACTTTTTTTTGCTTTAATAAAAATAAATATTAAAAAAATTTTCCACTTTTTTTCTTGACTGACGCTTTTCTCCTCTAGAGAGGATATAATAAATTTTAAGTTCAAAAAGCAATTTACCATCCTACTTTATGTAAAAACGAGTAAGAGTGCTATATTGGTCTATAAATGAATCTTATATACCCATCACCTATGAAAATCCAATTAGTGAAGTAACTCCAATCAAAAAAGCAATTATTGGGGTGGTAAAGAATTAAAAACTAAAAAAAAAAATTTGGCACTGTATATAAATATATAATTTTACACAAAAATGACATCGGGTTAAGAATTTTTTTTTAATTTTGGTATTTCCTTAAAGATCTTTTTAAAAGCTTTAAAATGATACCCATCTTGATTATTTAAAAAATTTTAAAATTTCAAAATTTTTTTCTTATTTTTTAATTTTCTAGCGTTCCATATATTTATTTTTTTTTTTTTATTGGAGTTACTTTTATTGTTCCAAATGACGAAAAAATTAGCGGTAGGGTGGTGTTTTGGCTGTTGCCTCGAAGGACATGTGCCGATTGTGATGATTTCCAATAGCACCTCCTTCGACACTATATCTGATCGATTGACATATTTACTCTAACACGAACAGACAGACAGACGGACTTCGGTCAATCAAATTCGCTATGCATAAGATATAGCCTTTCTCCACTTTTTGTGGAGAAAGGTACAAAAATATATTTTTTATTAAAATAAAACTGTTATATACAACTTTGTTCTAGGCAACACTGCATGATCTATAAAGCTTAGACTCAAACTGGACCATTTAATTATTTGTCATCTTGTCTTCATGAAAGATGTTAGCCTATAAGGTGGCTATTAGTTTATTTAACACACGTAAGGCAAAATAAGGGGAGTTAGATCCCTTTGATTTTTTTTATTTTTTGCGAGGTCTATAAAACACTAAAAATATTTTGTATAACTTTTTATTTCGAATATAAACATAAAACACAATTTGTTACTTTCTTACAATTCCCATTAGCATCTTTGTTTTCAAGTTCACTCATATTATAATTTTTTTTTATTTAATAATTTTATTTTAATGTACAAAAAAATATACTTTTAAATAATAATACTTTAATTATTATTTTTGTAATATTTTTTAGCTTCTTTACAGAGTATTTGTTTTATTTTCGCTGTGAAGCAAATCTTATTGTGTTATTTTCTCTTTTTAAATTTAAACTTGCTGCTTCCTCATATTCTTTCTAACTAAACTCTCTAAAACAAACGTAACAGTTAAATATTCCTGCAACTAAATTTTTTTCCTATTGAATTTTGTTGGTTACATTTACTAACACAAAATTCTATAAAAATTCTTAAAAAAAAAAGAATTCTGTAGAATTGCATTCTGTAACTGAATTAATTATAATCAGAGATAATATAATTTGCAACACTTAAAATAAAAATAAAAATTAATATTTCCTTCCGAATAAATGAAAAATATAATTAAAGTCAACATTATTATATACTTTTTTTATTTTGACTCAGAGGTTAGTTAACGATAAAGATTAATATAAATTAGATTAAATTTTTTTAGTAAGTTAATTTTCAGAAGATTATTCGAAACATTTAAGATTGTGCTTCTGTTCTGTGAAAATTTATTGTGACAAATCTCATATACCCCTCATTAAAGTGATGTTAGATTTTGTCCACGCAGTTACACCTCCTAATTTCAAAGCAGTATTCAGTTTTCGGTTTTTACTCGAACGGCTTCAACCTTCATTTTTACAATTTTAATTTAATAAAGTTAAATAATATTATTAACAATATTGGCATAGAAAGTTCAGAAGTTATTACTACTTATGGGTACTCTCCAATTTCATTATAGGGCTTTAGCCCCTCAAGAAAAATTCTCTAGTTACGCTTAAAAATTCTACCATTAACTTCAAGTGAGTCGTTGATTAAAAAAAAACTAAAAATAAATGCAAAACTAACCATGTTAAAAAAAGTATATATTTTACAGATAGGGATCAAACTCGGGCCTACGAAAATTTCTTTGATTTTTGGTTTTACTTAAAAATTGTAATTTAAACAAATTGAAGTACTATTTTCGTCCATGCCGAAAATAGTACGATATTAGATTATTGCCATACTCTGTAATGCAACAGTATAAGTTCGATTTTTACTCTTACGGTTTCATACTTTATTATACCCTTCACCACAAAAAGTGGAAAAAGGGTATATATAAGTTGTTTGTAATTTCTACAATATCCATTCCGACCCCATAAAGTATATATATTCTGTGTTCTTATGCATAGCGAAGTCGATTGAGCTATGTCCATCTGCGTTAGTGTTGAAATAAAGTTTGCCTCGGCAGTCGAACAAATATAGTGTCGAAAGAGGTGATATTGGAAATCAGCATGATCGGTCCATGTCCTTCGAGGCAGCAGGCAAAATACCACGCCTACCTGTACTTTTCTCATGCCATTTGAAACAATAAGGTAACTCCAATCAAAAAAATAAATATATGGGGCGACGGAGAATTAAAAACTAAAAAAAATTGGCGCTCACACATATTTTCCGAGTTACGGGTTTCTGAAAATTTCAAATTTTTTAAAATATCAATATGAATATCATTTTAAAGCTTTTGAAAAGATCTTTAAGGAAATATTTCATTTTTTGTAAATTCTTAATCCTTTAAGAGCCGATGGCATTTTTATGTACAGTTTTTTTTTTTTTTATTTAAGTTTTGGTCACACCAATAGTTTCTTTTTTGATTGGAGTTACTTCACTAAACTAGATTTACATGGGTGTTGAAGGGTATATAAGATTTGACATAGCCGAGTATAGCACTCTTACTTGTTTTTAAAGTTATATGAAAATTACAAAACACGTTCACTTTCAATTTATAAATTTAATGAAAAAAATGAATTTTTAAAAATGAATTAGTATAGTATAGCACTCTTACTTGTTTTTAAAGTTATATGAAAATTACAAAACACGTTCACCTTTAATTTATAAATTTAATGAAAAAAATGAATTTTTAAAAATGAATTAATAGCCGATTGCTTTAGTGAGATAAATATTTCTGTTAAAAAACACTAAGAATAAATTAGAAAGTGATATCAACCCAAAAAGCCATGTTAGCATAATGATGTTTCGTTTATAATTTAAACATTTGGTAATTTTTGAGTGAAAGTATGAGTAGCAAGTTTAGAAATTATCGACAGTTTATAGTTCAAAGTGTATCTATAACAAGTACATGCAGGAGTTCAGCTGATAGTTTTATATGTGTGCGTGTTTATCAGTTTTTGTGTCAAAATTTCTTAAAATTTTTTTTTAATTTTTATTTTGCTCTTGTTTGTTCACGTTTTTCTTTTAATTTTTATTGTTTTATCAGTGATGGGAAACGAAATCTATAAATACACTGTTTCAGCTTTTTTTTTAATAATAATTAAGTAAAATTCATATTAATTTTTTAGTTAGAAAAATGATAAAATGTTACCCACTTTGCCATCTCTAAACTGTTTTTTGACATAATACATGATTTTACACAACCAAAATGCCTGTTGTTGTTCTAATGTTGTATTTATTGTAGACTTGCATGTACTTGCTATAGATGTACTTTGTTATAGTTTTTTCATTTTTCGGTTTTTAATAAAACAAATTTTTTTATTTCGAAAATGGAATATAGTGGAGAATTTTCAGTTGTTGAGTAAAATTCCAATTTCCTGGTAGTTAGAGTTTTTATTTTTCTCTTATTTTTCGGTGTACAATACAAAAAAGCAAAAAACATTAATAATAACAGAAAACAAGCAACAATAACATGAGAAAAACGTAACGAACATAGAGGCGCTCGCTTTCTTCGTTTATAGCTTCCAATGTACAAGGATCAAGAATATATATACCTCATGGAGTAGTAAAAATTACAAACGAATTAACAAACTTCTATGCCTAAAACTTAAACTTAAAACTTGACTGCCTGTACTAAAGGTTTTAATAAATTTATCAAATATATTTTTTAGATCAGATGGCGGTGTTGCTCTGCAGATATAAAGCCTTTGTATTGTAGTGAATCTGTTTTTCCATGAGATATCCAAATGTTGCAATACCCTGTTCTATTATTCTATTGCTAAAAATAAAATTGGTTTCCTTTTATAAAGGCAAGTACGATGATTTTATTTTAAGAGTTTTTATTTGCATATTTTATGACTGACAAGTCATATGTAAAAAGCGGTGGCATGTCATAACGTCCAATTACGTAATGTCCATCAGCTTAAGGTTATAACGTCCATGGATATTATAGGTATATTTTATGATATCCTATGTAAGGAAGGTGCAACCTTTTTACAAACTGGCTTGCAGAAAATCTTTGCGAAGCGAAGTCGAAATGCAAACATTATGACACTTTCATAAGTGACACTATGTTCATACTAAAAACGACGCAATGTCACTTTTGAGTGCAACATAAATTCCATGGACATTATGTCCTTGAGCACAATGATATGCCACCTTTACGGTGGCATGCATAGCATGGATATCGATAACAGGAGGGGCTCTAAAGGCATCATTGCTACATCTAATTGCCAGGTAATATGAAACTTGAATATTTGCACAAATTTTCCATCCATGGTATCCATTGTCAAGAGAATATCGTTTTAAGCCTTTGAGCGGTGAGATCCTTTGATACGCTGTTACAAAAGAGTAAAACCAGATTAACGAAACAAAGAAAAAAAATGTCTATGGAGCAAAGGATTTGTTTTTATTTATTTGCAGGGCAACTACAAAATGGCTGAACTTGGTGAGTTTTTTAGAGCCAGGCTTAGTGATTATTTAAGATATCTAATGGCTACAAATTGGAGCTAAGAAAAACCCATTCAGATAACATCAAAATTTATTAATTAAGACGCCATAGAAAGGTTTTATGAAAAAAATTAATGGTTTCAGAAAGCAAAAATAACTGTATATGACGATTTTCACAGGGAACAACGAAGAAACGCCCTGGGACATCGTCTTACTAAATTAATATTGATTGATTATGAACATTTCTCGTATTTTTATGTATAAAAATGAGTTGTTTAAATACATGATATTTACAATGCTGATGACGGAAGTAGTGATTCAGTAAATTCTGCATTACATTCTGCTGGTGTCTAATTTATCCTGTTATCATTAGAAAATTTTCGCATACATTTGTAAATATTTTTCTTTCTAAAAAAAATTGAGAAATTAAAATTAAAATAAACTTAAGCCAAAATTAATTTTATCTATTTGGTTTTCCGTACAAATATACATAACTGTACATAAAATAGATATTTGAAAAATTAAAAATTTTTGATTCGAGAAAAAGTTGCAAAAAAACGGTACGAATACAAAAGTTAATGTTAATAATCTTAGAATAATGAATAAGGCCATGAGATTTTAGATAAAAAATACACGTTCGCCTAAAGTTCAAGATGGAGCAATTCATAAAACTCTCCCGTTTAACAACGGTATACAAAAATCATTATACATATAGAAACAATTGTATTTGTAAGCTATTGTCTGTAAAATGCGTATCAAAATTAATGCTAGAATTCTCTACTGGGAGCCTACGTTAAATTTCTATAGTTTTACTATTGTTGTTCTCTATATACTATATTACTAGTTATTCGCTGCCACAATCGAAATAATCATACCACGACCACTCTTCTTATTTGATTATGATACACGATAACAATTATTCACATTGTATGGCAGCAACACGCCTACTATTTTAGTTCAGACAATTTTTTCCCAGCTTTTGATTGCAAATACCACTGTGGCTAATTATAACTTCTGTATTCAAACTTTATGGCTTATTCTGGCTATACTTCTTGATCCTACCGGTCTTGTGAATCTCATGGTCTCGTTTTTACTAAACATGCGTTATTATTACAAACGCAGCCATCCACGTTACACTACTGTGTTACTCCGGCGAGACATGAACTACTCGATGCCTTGTTTAGTAACCTTAACCATCCGCAGACATCTGCACTACTCCTTTTATCCAAGCCAGTCGTACTCTTTAATCCAATAGCCACAACTTACGTCTGCCATACACTGTTGTCACTTCCCTGCGTTAACCGCTACTGTTCTCACTTTTTATTATAAAGGGCTTCTTGACAATTATCAGTTACTCTTATATTAAATTGGATATCTTCGCTAAATTATCTGCCATGGTTTTACACAATAATTGTCTTTTGAATCTCGGGAGGTGTGTACTGCTGCTTCTTAATTATTAATTGCTTTATAATAATTATTATTTTCCTGTATTTTAGGTGGTAAGCACGTTGACTACAAATCTGGCTGTTCTGGGTTCAACCCTTGCGGCAGTCAAAAAATAAAAATGTTTTTTTCTGTTTAATGGTATAAATACATAATCAAAATTAACATAAAAACATGCAGCCTCCTTCATCGGTACTTCTTCATAGCATATTCGCCGGCGAAGTAAAATAATTAATAAAATGGCTATATCTATCTCCTTTCACCACCTGTCTTCTCTCTCATCTATCCCTTCCCTAAAGAATGTAGCACGGTTAAAAACTAAGTAGGTATTAATTCCTGAAGTGCTACTTCTCTTTAAAAAAAATTAATTGTGATATTCTGAGAAGCAATTTCTTTTGCTTGTAAAGCAGAGATGGACATTACACATAACACAAATATAATGTGTTCTATTCTCTATAAGCTTTTTAGCGCAGTTTACACATCTCTTCATTTGACCGGTCTTTTGCATATTGTGCGCTGGTAAACTGTGCTTCATACTAATTTTTGATTTACTTATGAATAGGTCTTGCTCTCTGTCTAGATGTAAAGCTATTTATTAATTTTCGTGCGACAACCTGCCGATACTCCAAACTGTTCAAAAGTGATCCCTCAACGCGTTTATTTTTATGCAGTTTTGTATATACCACATACGCGTTGTTCATTGCTATGTCCATAATATAAAAGAACAATCGTAAATAGTATTTTATTTTTGCTTTGCGATCTACCTCATAACATACTTTTCACTGATCCACGAGATCCACTCCGCCCATATATTTATTTTATTTTACGATCATTTCAGGACAAAGTACAGTTTATTTTTAAGCTGATTTTGCTTGCCTCCTATTTACAAAAGTCGTTTGCTCTGGAGATAAAAAATTGGTAAGCATGTGAACCGATTTTTTGTCCATCCATTTCACGAAAGAGATACCTTGAAAGTTTGCGCAATAACTGTCACCTCGTTTCATTGTTTTGTCCATCGGTAGGTTTTTGGGGATATTTTTTCTATTTAAGCGAACAATGCCGCAAGCCTTTAAATTTTGCATCATTAGTTTATATTGTAAGCTAGGAGAATTGACGAAATTATCAAAATAAAGTTCGCACCCAAGGCCATTCAACTTTTGGCTCAAGTTAAGTCCAACGGATTCGCCCAAACCGACTTCTGGATTAGTTTTTTTTCCCCGTGTATAAATCAAACTCAAATAGATAATCTGTCGAAGAATCACATCTTCACCACATTTTTAAGCCCCATTTGATAGGCTTGTTTTTAATGTACTGCTTCATCACGTTGTGCCCTTTAAATTTTATCATGTGCTCGTCAATTGATTGCCTCTTCAAGTTGTTTAAGGCATTTTGAAAACAATAGTTAAAATGATCAAATACTGGTCTTATTTTATAAGCTCTATCAGAAGTAGATGACTTACAATCGTTATTTTAGAAGTACAGATTTTGTCGTATTTGCTCAAATCTCGTGCGAGTCATAATGTTAGCAATGTAAGGAACACCCATATCTTCATCAGTAGACCAGTAACTTCAAAGACTTGTTAAAACTTTAACTTTAACTCATTACAAAATTCATTCCTAAAAACGCTTTCATTTCGTCTTCTTTAATACTAAAAGATCTTCCATTTTGTTCAGCATACCTTGTACTTGTACTCCGGTATGACAATATGTGACAAAAACAAATTCAACTTGGTCACTTCAGAAAAAATGTCCATTGGTGTCACCATATCTCGCCTATCAGAAAAAATGTTTACGCAATCAAATTCGTTACCACTTTCGTAATATGTAATGTATAAAAGCCATTTGCCCATCTAAAAACAAGTTGAAGCTCCGTTTGAGGGACTATGTTTTTGTCGGCTTCTTGAACATCATTTTCGATTTCAACCACATCTGCAGCTTCTTCAACGTCGTTTTCTAAAAAGCCTTGATCTTCTTCATCGAGACAGAGATCGTCTTCGTCATCTCTATTATCCGCCATTAGCAGTTGCAATATTTCGTCTTCGCGTAAATGAAACTCTCTTCACCCTTTGTTAGCCATAACTGTAAACAAAATTTTATGTTGTGAACATGTACAGATGGCTCAATATCAATGGACAAGTTGCATATAATTTCCCTTTTGGTCCATACGGATAAATGTTTCCCATGGAATAAATGTACAAAATTAAGACACTGTTTGTAACTTATCCAATTTTGACTTTTTATGTTTTAGTTTTCTATACTTACCACGTAATAATTTTCAGTAGAAAACGTCAGACCTTACAGTTGGAAAAGTATGGGATTTCCCTTTTCTTATTACAAAACTACACATATTAAAGTATTGCCAACTTTAAGCTTTTATTTACAATAAATCATCACTGTTTTACGACACTTAAGGCCCAACTATAATGTGCATAAGCTAGCTTTAGCTTATGTCAAAAACTCAACGAAAAGCCTGTCAAATGCTTAGGTAACTTATTAATGAGATTTATGTGGCTATAATATACCTACATAAATTTAGTAACTTATTTGCCACAGTTGCACATTTATGTTTGATTCGTACTTTTGCCAAAAACAATTTCCATATAAATGAACAAATTTTAAAACGAAAAGGCTTTAAAGAAGATATTTTATATATTTAATAACATTCACATACACATTTATATATTTTGGTTCATGTTCTAAGAAAAAGTTAAAAAAAAATTATTACAAGTTATTTTCTGTTTTGTTTTTGTGGCCAACCGTACTAAAAAATGCAACAATGTTCATCGCTTACATATGTGTGTATCGTATACATATGTGTGTATAAATACAAATTTTATTTAAATATTTATATTATATTCATAAAAAATTAGCCATAAAGAAAAATGTTGTTTTTTCTACATTTTCTATTGAATTAAAAATTTAACAATTTAGGTCTTAGTTAAAGTTTTTCCCTACCAATGTATAACACAAGGCAGAATCAGCTGTTTCCGTACGGAAAGTGCGATCAGTTTCGTACCTTGCATAAAGAAATGAAATTTAACGAAACTTGACGAAAAGTTATCTTATTCACATTATAGTTTACCACATATAATTTAATGTATTTGCACAGTTGTATAAGTTGGCATAAGCTAGTTTATGCACATTATAGTTGGGCCTTTAAGGTCCAACTATAATGTGCATAAGCTAGCTTTAGCTTATGTCAAAAATTCAACGAAAAGCCTGTCAAATGCTTAGGTAACTTATCAAAGAAATTTATGTGGCTACAATGTACATATATAAATTTAGTAACTTATTTGCCACAGTTGCACATTTATGTTTATTTCGTACTTTTGCCAAAAATAATTTCTATATAAATCAACAAAATTTTAAAACTAAAAGGCTTTAAAGAAAATATTTTATATATTTAATAACATTCACAAACACATTTACATATTTTGGTTTATGTTCTTAGAAAATGTAAAAAAAAAAATTATTACAAATTATTTTCTGTTTTGTGTTTGTGGCCAACCGTACTAAAAAATGCAACGATGTTAATCGTTTATATGGTATACATATGTGTGTATAAATACAAATTTAATTTAAATAAATTATAATTGTAAAAAATTGGCGGCCATAAAGAAATATGTTGTTTTTTTCTACATTTTTTATTGAATTCAAAACTAAAAAATTTAACAATTTAGGTCTTAATTAGAAAATTTCTTTATTAATGTATAAACCAAAGCACAATCAGCTGTTTCCGTACGGAAAGTGCGATCAGTTTCGTACCTTGCATAAAGAAATGAAATTTAACGAAACTTGACGAAAAGTTATCTTAATCACATTATAGTTTACCACATATAATTTAATGTATTTGCACAGTTGTATAAGTTGGCATAAGCTAGTTTATGCACATTATAGTTAGGCCTTTAGTCGGTAAAATTATTATTAAGAATAAATTCGTTATTAAAATTACCAATTTAAATTTTGGGAAATATGTTTCCCATTGACGTGAAGGGGTTAACTTTATATATATAAAGCGGGTATTAGACGCTAAATTTGTCATGTGAGAATTAATTATTAATTCCGTTTTGGTGTTGCCAATAATTCAAGAAAAACAATTTAGTGCGTCGTTTTAAAACAGTGCAAACATACAAATAGGGAAACTAACAAACACAAAAAACACAGATCATTTCTTTATGTATATGATGATGTAAGTGCTATATTTGGCTATGCCGAATACTATATACTCTTTACCATATATGTAAACCATATAAATAAAAAAAATATTGGTACTGCACATATATAATTTTACATAAAAATTGCATCGGCTCTTAATAGGTTAATCATGTTTTTTTTTTCAAAATATTAGTATTCCCTTAAATACCTCTTCTAAAGCTTTTAAATGATACCCATATTGATAATTTAAGAATTTGAGCTCTATTTTTCACTGGATGCTTTTTTCTTATTTTTTTATTCTCTATCGCCCCAAATAGTTGTTTTTTTGATTGGAGTTACTTTAGTGTTCCAAATAAATTGGAAAAAAGAGGTAGGCGTGGTGTTTTACTTTTTATAGAGTCGGAAATAGATATTGCAGAAATTACAAACGAAATGACAAACTTAGTTATACCCTTTTTCCACTTTTTGTGGTGAAGGGTATAATAAATAAATTCGCCAAGTACGAATTGGACTCATACACGAAGGCTTCCGTACCATACATGGGATTACCTTTAATTTTTAATTTTATATTTTAAACTTGTAAAAATAACGTAACTATGGGGAGACCTTTTAATTCTAGTTTTATATAACTGCATTTATAGCTAACTAGCAATAACGTTAAAAACATATTGCTATAGGAATACCCTTTTAGTTTTATTTTTAATTATTTGTACTTTTTCTTACAGCGGACATAAATACACCTAAACTTCAAGTGTTTCTCTATTGTAAGTAAAAAACAGGGCTACGTACGTGCAAATCACGCCAGTATGCGACACTATTAAAAATCTTTTACACTCTACAGTGGTTTGATATAAAGTTCTTATACACATATAGCAGTTCGAAGTAATTTTATAAGTTAATTAATTCGATTATAAATTAATTCGAAATACTAATAAGTATTTAAATTCTAAATGTAAAAACTATGCTCTGTGTTTGACTGAAAAAATTCTCTCTCTTTATAGTGAAGTGTAACCACGATCGTTTAAAATGTTGCCGGTTACGGGGTTCGAATATGCTCAAACTACACATTTTATGATTCCGATTTTTAACAACCCCGTCTTTGTAGATTTTTTATAGAATTTTACTTTGGCTCCTTTGAGTATTTGAAATGGGGCCAATGCTTCATAAAAATATTCGCATTATTAGGGAATAATTTGCAGTCTATGCTAATTGTTGGGTTTCTGTCAATAGGTCAGTTAATTTGAATTGATTTTTAATTTCATATGCGTCAGATTTGTTTCTATGTGGTTTTTAAAAGATAAGTTATGGTATTATTTGAATATTTATTTTAACAATTTGGCCAGATTATTTATCTTTATTCTTCATTTTTTCAACAACTGCAAATATCTAAATATTACATGAGGGCTTTTACATATGGTGAACCTCGGCTTCAATCGATAAGGGCAGACTTAGAAAATCTCCTTTAAGTATAAACGCTTTAATAATGCTTTAATAATGCTGTGTTATCATCTAAATCCCAATTGATGAATTATAATACATCCTTTTTTGCTCATAGCAAGGTTCAGCTTGTTAATTAAAAACGGATTGAATACCTTTGATATATCTGATGAAAGGCTGACTCTACTCTTGTGTGATCTATTCCTGGCTTTGTTAACATGGTAACCAAGGGAGCAGGACGGTGTTTAAAATAAGAATATTTTGACCTTAAGCCTCCTATTACTTTTTTTAGTTCAGTTGTTTAGTAGCTAAATAGATTACCTATGCCGGTCGATATATTTGCGATAAAAGTAACCTTTAAATGTTTATAATAAAGTTTGAATCACGGGAATATTAAATTTATTAAATCGCAAATCACCGATATTGATTATTGAGGGTGAAAGAACGTCTCGATGGCCATTTCGTTACCGCTTACTTAGCTCTATTTCAAATAAACTAAAGAGTTTTGTCTAAACAATAAAGTAAAGACAAAAATCATAGTTTAATCAAAAACGAGAATAATCAACACTGATTTTATCTTCTCTTATCCACTATATACGGCTGACTTTTTTTTGGCTCTTTTAAAATTAAAACAACAAATAAAATATCACAAAACAATATGATAATTTATTTATGTTTAATGCACGGACACTTGCAAATTAATAATTAAGTTTAAATCACGGAAACTTTAACTTTAACTTTTTACATTCCCAGCAGATCTTGGAATAGAAAAGAAAAAGATTGCTGTTGTTGAGTAGCCACGGTAGATTGGTTATTAAAAGGTCTACAACAATAAAAAGCAGTTATAGACCTACCCAGAGCCTTGATTATAAAAGAAAATCTATTTTTGTCTAGCCCTGGTGGATGAATTCATTAAGGCTCCCGTGTAGTGAGCGGAAGATCGTAAGTTTTACATTTCATCGCAGTCTTAGAGAGGAAAAGAACGATATAACAGTGTGTGGCAGTCGTGACTATTCTGCAAGTTTAACGCATATATTTGCCAAACAAGAAAGATTCGCGGTTAAATTGTGACTAACTGTAAATTGTCGATTAAGTTGGGTGTAGATTGCGGTATGTTTGTAAAACCGTAACAATGTAATTTTAAAAAATGTCAAATGTTAATGTTATACGGCAGTATGTGAAATTTGTTGCGACAAATTAATAATCATTAATAATCAATTATAAATAAAAGTGATGTAGATTTGTTATATTTATATATTACTATAGATACATATGTATGTATAGCATACATGGGAGTAATTATTCTGCTAACGTCTATTTTTTCTTGTTTTCCTTGGAAAACGTCTGCTTACATTTGTAAATAAAGGAACCCAAGGTTTAAGTCCTACTACTTTGTAAAGCCCATTTCAACACAACCTCGCTTAATCGACTATCCGATGTATATGTTTATGTTTTATGTGGTAGTAAATTAATATTGTAGAAATTACAAAGGGAATAACAAACTCATGTACCTTCATACATATGTGTGTATAAATCTATTTGTTTTGTAGTGAAGGATATAAAATTCTATTAATAAAATAGTTCGTCTTTAAGTTTATCTTGTTCACAAATCTTATATTGTATAATTTATAAAATACATATAATGCAGACTTATTGATTACATAAGGCGATCAGGTAATTATGATAAAATCAGACTTTAAGATTACTTAACACTACTTAAGACTACGTTTACAAAACAATGCGACATCAACTACAACAATTAAAAGGATAAAAATTTACGTTTGCAACAAAATATATAAATATACATTCTAAATAAAACTCTGATTAATTCCCTGTCATAGAGACGAGACTGGTACGTCGGGAAGAACTGACAACAACCTTTGGATTTTTAACAATCAAAAAGCCCAAAAGTCCAGCAATAATTAGAGAAATGCCCGATGACAAAAAGACTGACTCACAGTAATCTGTTATGAGAGCGCCTACCAGATTAGCACCCACGACACTGCCTAAACGTCCCATCATAAGAGAAATACAAACAGCCATTGCCCTGAAAGTGTTTATATAAAAAGTTTGTTAAGTTATTATAAGTCATAAATAAAACATTACTATTGTTACCTTAGGCGGGTGGGATAAAGGTCAACTGTAGCAGCACTTAAGACATTAATGGCCAAACCGCACAGTAAAAGTACAACATACAAATAAATAGCCAGCATTGGTATATCAATATAAATAACAGCTACACCACAAATGCCACAAATAGCCAAGCAAATAACTGCAAGAATAACAATATAATTAATATCAACTATAAAATTAAATAACCGACTGCAAAATACTTACAAAGTATGATGCGTTTGCCTATTTTATTGATTATGACACCAATCAAAGCAAAGCCCACTGTGTACAAGACTTCCAATGCTAAGGAATGCTTAAATGTACTTATTTCCAATTTTTCAGTACATTCTACATTTAAATGTTCCATGGTATCATTTTGGGCCATTTGCAATTCCAGCATAAGCTGCTGTTTGTCATAGACAACATCACATATGTAAGTTTTATTACCCGGATTTTCAGACATAAACTCAGCAACACTATTTAAAATGTATGGAAACCACATGTACATGCCATTGGAGGTAATAAAGATGCTAAATTGTATGAAACATATAAGTATAGTATTTCGTATATATTCACGACTAAAAAGTGGTTGAGTTTGAGACCACATCGATTTCAGTAGTACGATTGCACCATTACTGTTTTCCTCGCTTACAATCACACGAGGTCTCGTATTATTATCCCAGTCCTCGGTAACACGAGAAACCTAAAAAGTACAATTAACATTTAAGTTTAAGTTAAGCAGCAAACAATTAAGATGAATTGTATTTTGAGGGACATCGCTCAATTGAATTCGCTATGCATAAGAACCCAGAATATATATTCATACTTTATGGGGTCGAAAATGGACATTGTAACATTACAAATGGAATGACAAACTTAGATATATCTCTTTCAACCTGTGGTTAAAGGTATAAAAAAGTTATTTGAGTTTATGGTTTCAGTAATTGAATATGAATTTTATTTTTTTCTGTGTAAAGACTTAATCAACTTTTGTAAAAGTAATTTAAATCACGCTTAAGCTAATAGTTGCCTCTACTACTACTACTACTACTCTAATACACTAATTTTTGAATAAAAAATTATTTATCCAGTCATAATAACTCAAGATAAAAGTTCATGTTTGTTTAATATGGGTTAAAAGATGTTTTCTAGAGTCTACTTTTCTTAACGATTTCATGTATCTTAAATCTGTAATTTGCCAATAAATCTCCTACTTAAAAGCACACTATGCTCGATATATATGTGGAATCAAAGGAATGACTTCTATATTAACAATATTATAATGCTTTCTCGCGCTTAAATTTTCAAATAATATTAACCTTAAAAACTGAAAAATTCACGTAAAGGAGGTTTTTTAAGAAATAAAATATATGTATAATCAGTGATTAAAAATGCTTAATATGTAGTTGCTTAATTGTTGCTGTGAAAAAATGTGCAGCAAAAGCAAATGCACAAATGTGCAAATGTGTTTCTTTCTGGAGCAAAGCAATTAATTTGAAAACGTTTGCTGTTGCTTTAGCAATCAGTTTTTCTTTATTTTTATTTATGCTTTTGCTTAACTCTTTACTATAAAGTTGTGGCTGACTACGATTGCTGTTTCTTGCTGTAACTCGTTGCTTTTCATCCCTTTTAAATTGAAAACGTATTTATGTATTTATTACTTACAAAACGTAAGAAAATACATACAATACAAATACACACGTTGTTTTTATTACACGATTAAATAGAGTTTCTTTTTCTTTTTTGCTTAAGAAGCAACAGCAAAAAAAGAAACAAACATCAACTTATTACTTAAGTAACGGCAAACGTTTTTGAAATAAATGCTTTGCTGCAAAAAGAAATACAGTCAGCTGAAGCAAGTGCGTTTATTTTTTTCATTTGCTTTTTGCTACGTTTACTATTACTACTGTTACTATTTTTAAGCAAGCAATTTAAACACTGTGTATAATTTGAACAGCCACAATTTCGAAATGCATCGAGATAGAGCTTTTAATAAAATAGTGAAATAAAATTTAAATTTTGTTTATTTTAACATATAAATTCCCAGAACGGCCAAAAAATATCCCATAAAAATGTTTGTAGCTGCTCGGCCTTTATTAATTTTGTGGCTATCAAATCCTTTTTAAAGTATGTAGCCAACAATTGAAAATTTGAAATTTCGTTTACGATTTTTTTTTCGGCAAGTTAGTTTTTTTTTATTCGCATTTGGTATACATTGTCTTTAAAATGGCTTAAAAACATTTGTTGGTACCAACGGAAATTTTAATTTTATAAGCAAAAAAAAAAAAACAATACCACATTCCGAATTTAAAGGCTTAAAACGTTTTAAAGAAAAACCAAATGCCTTAAAGTAATAATCTAATCATTAGTAAATAAGCCATGCCCTAAATACCATATTAAGGTTGGCCAATATTAAAAAAAAATTATAAGCCTTTTATAGATATTTTCAATGTCTAATTAAATTTATAAATCTTAACATTTAAGTTAAAATTAACTTTTTACGACATTTTCTAAAAATTGACCATTTTATGTGGCCAGTCCTGAAGCCTCGCTTTACCGTAGAGGGCTGACCGTTCCCAGATCTACACAGAAATACCTCTAATTTGTCTCATTAAAATATCTCCTGTGCATTAAATAAATATTTTATTTCAAATAACAAATTTAAAATTTTAAATATTATATAAACTAATTTAGTAATTTAAGAAATTTTATCATAAAAAAGTACTTTTTCGACTTTTGGCCATCACAAATATTTATTCTTTGCTCATTTACGCCGTGAACATTATCTTTCAGGAAGAAGGTTTTCATTATGTCACTCTGTTCAATTTTTATTTTTTATTAAGTGACACAAAAAAGTCATTAGCTTTTATACTTAAGCTTTTGAAAAAGAAAGCATTACGTTTCAAAAACCTGCAACTCGGTTCTGTAATGAAATGAGAAATTTTCCACGTGAAAATATTATATTTATTTTGTCTTACATGGGACTCGGCTATAGGTTATCATTGACTTTACAATTCATGATAAACTCCAGCCCAACCCCCATTCCCATTTCGGACATATCTCACTTAACCGAACCAAATCACTAAATCTTTTCTTCTTTTATACTTCTAAATCAAATTATTTTAATTTTGTTTTTTAATAATATTGGGCCTATGATCTGAGTACTATTGGTTTTATAGATAGTTTTTTTTTTTAATAAACTTTCCCTTGGACTTACCGGAAACGAATTTTTAGGCTTGCCCGTATTTATATGATATATGTCTCTTAAAATTTGCAAAGATTTCTCCTCCTGTCCTTGGCTCAAAAAGTACTTGGGACTTTCGGGAATTTTGAAGAGACTTAAACCACAAATAAAACCAGGAATACCGCAAATCACCATAAAAAGTCTCCAGGGTTTGTAGGTGATACCCAAGAATGGTATGGGAAAACGCCATTCTTGATTAATGAACAACCAGGCAATGGCAGGCATTAACATGGCACCCATGCCAAATATAAAAGCAGCACCCATAATGGCACGTGAGCGATTCTTTTGTGTATGAAATTCACCCAAATAAGCGTACACAGTAGCCGAGCCACCCGAAATACTGTAAAATACAAAAAAAAAATTACCTAAAAGAAATAATAAAAATTGTGACAGAAAATTATTTCAAACTTACAAAAGACCATTTAGAAATCTAAAAATGACCAGAGTCCAAAAATCATTTGAAAAACTAGAGAGTACAGTTATGAAAAAACCTGCCAACAAAGTAGGTCTTATAATTTTTCTTCTGCCTCTGGTATCAGCCAGAAAGCCCCATAAATGGGAGCTTACGATTATACCCCCAAAACCAATAGCACTCATAATACCACGTTCTTGAATCGAAAGATTTATGTCGCACTGTGACACTGGCAATACAAAACTAATAGCCAAGGTCTCCAATAAAACGTTCGCCAATATAAGGCCCGAAATGAATATGAGAATATAATTAAATTTTCCAAAAGCTAAAACGAGAAAGAGTAAGGTAAAAATGTGCGCAGCTTTTGCTATAAAATAAACTTACTTGTTAATTCCAAAGCCTTTTCAAAATACTCAGTGCCTTTACTTAATTCCGGTTGACCGGCTACAACATTGGCGCCTTCTATAGTTGCAACTGTAGCTTTTATTTTTCCTGCTGCAATAAAAAAAAACACACGAAAACAAAACACTAATTAAAAATAGTGTAACAAAAAAAAAACAAATGTTGATGTGTAACTAAGTTAATTAATTTTACTTGTAAATATTTGCAAATTAAATGGAACATTAGTGTAAAAAAAATGTAACTTTTATTTCTGAACTTTTAGAAACACTTCAAATGTTAAAAATAAAAACGCGTCATTATTTTCTACTGACAAACTCTCAAAGATAAGAGCTTGTGAGAAAAAAAAAACACTAAAATTAAAGGACAAATATTGTTTACATTTTCGTTTTAACATAATATTTTTAGCAAAAAATTAAAACTGGTGATGTATTACTGATTATCATCAGTAATAAGTTTTGGTTACAATACCATCCCGAATCTTTAGCGGTTGTTAACTTAGTTTTAATACTGGATAGTTTAAAGAAGCAGATAATATCACATCTGTTTCACCTTGTCAGATTATCTTAACTTCGAGAATTGTATTTAAACATTTCTGCATTCCAAAAATAATATATGTAAGTGCATATGAATGTACCTCCTTCAATACGTGCAGTTAGGACAATCACTTTTGACTTCATGATTAAAATCTACGATATTGCTTTGTGTGACCGAGGAATTTAAGTAAACAAATTGGTTGAAGCCACGGGCATATAAAATAGGTAATTTGACTGCACAAATTTACATAAAAAATTGTGTATTAATAACTTGTTTTCAATATGGTTACCGCATTGGCTGACAATTGAATTCGCCGCTAAAAACAAAAGCACGGATTTTAAGACTTAATAGATAAATTAAGATCTCGGTGTTTTTTTGGAATGTGCATGGAATAATTTAAAACACCTGATTTTGTCTCTTATTCACTACTATTGATGATAGAATAACATAGGAAAAAACCGCCCACTTAAATAATTAAACAACGCTTGGCTGCCCTTTTTTAATGTTTTGAAGGTAATAATATATAAAATGGATTTCGACTCGTTGCCTAATGCCTTCTATAAATTTGACTCCTAACCTTTTTTCTGTGGGTATAAAGGTGAAAGCTGACTGTGAAGTTCATCTCTGCAATCTGACTTCCTTTAAAATCATTCTGAAATCTTTTCTTGCTTACGGTTTGCAAAGACATCTGGGCTTTTGCTTTCATATGAAAATTAAGTTGTTAAAAACAATTTATTATTTAAAAGAAATTTTATTTTTTTAAATAAGAAGAAGTGGAAACTTGCTTGTAAAACATTGTTGTGCGTGTACGCGGCTTTAGTACTTTTTCAAACATAAATAGAAGAAAAATTTAATTAGATTATCATATTGATACACAACTTATTATGAAAACTTTAACAAGATTTTTTTGTTGCTATTGTAATTTAATTAGGAAAGAGTAACCTTGATAACGATCAAGTATAGAAATATTAAAACATAAGAAAAGAGACAAGCAAATAAAGAAGCAAATACATACATACATTTTTAATTCCTTCATATTTATAATACATTTCTATATTCATTTCTTTTTTTTTTTTTTTTTTTTTGTTAACCCTAGAAATCAATAGTATGAAAAAAATTATAAAAAGAGAAATCGTTAGTTGTTTTTTTAAGAGAAATAATTCTCAGGCAGAGATTAGAAGAGACATATAGTGAAGAAGAATCATTGAATGAAAGCTTCAATTATCACAATCCTGTAATTGCACGTTTTTTGAACAGTGTTACAGCTCTCTAAAGCTAAATAACCGCATTATAGTTTTTGAAGATGGTACAGCCATATTCTTTACTTTCAATCTCGCCAACAATTTAAAGCTGTAAAAAAATAGCGGCGACAGAGTACTCTGTTATATACCAGTAAAACCTTTGTACATTTTAGATAAATTTAAGTTATTAAAATAAGCAGCGACTGGAATACGAATCCAAGCCACCAAACCAATCAGTTGTTTTTAGTCAAAAATTTATGCTTTAAAATGAAAAAACTCCTTGGTCACTCACAATGGCAATTTCATTAAACTTAACAGAGCTTAACGATGAAACAGTACTAGAGCATAACGTATTTTTTTCATACTCGTCGAAGAAATCAGTCGTAAGATACAACCTATTTTGATTTGAAAATGTTTTGTTTTATTGATAAATATGTATGCATTTTCTCAACAATGCAACAGTACTTTTAACAAAACACAATTGTCAATTTAAAAGAAGTTTTTGATGTTGCTTAAATTATTATTATTATTATTATTATTATTATTATTATTATTTTTATAGCAGCGAAATAATTTTTTGCATACATAAAAAACACAGCAGTTTCTTATGTTTAGAGTTTAATATTTTAAACCAAGGAACGGCAATTTTGGCACAGCAATACAAATTCGCTCGCCAAAAATCTTTGCGTAAATTCATTGGCTAAAATTCAATTAGTATTAGTTGATAAAGTGACCATGTATTTCAAAACAAAAGCAGTAATTGAATATAACAACAAGTAAAAGTGCTATATTCGGCTATGCTGAATCTTATATACCTTTCACCATATACAAGTTAACGAACCTGTCGATATACTTTTTTCGTTGACTGTTTTGAATGTTTAATATTTTAGTTTTGCTTTGTTGCTAAGTCGATTTTTTTTATTGAATAATTGTTACTTCTAGTAATTGTAAGAACTTAAGTAAATGAAATCCGTTACAGTACTCTTTAAAGTTAAAACTCCAATGTACTCTCCAAATGTTTTTTTTTACTCATTCGTATAATCATGCTCAGCCTAATTATTATTTTGGGTAATTGTAAAAAAATAAGTAAATGTAAACCGTTACAGTACTCTTTAAGACTATAATTCATTCATATTCTCATACTGAGCTTCATTCATTCAAAAAATAGAATACTTATTCATTAATAATTCTGATCTTGATTGAATTGCTCCTACGTTTAGTAAAAATATTCCTTAAACTTAAAAATGAAAACTTGGAAATAAAAATTGAAAAAAATGTTAAATCCTTAAATAAATCAGTTTAAAGTTGGAAATTTTAAAAGTCGAAAAGGACATTTGGAAAATAAAAAGAATAATAAACCGCTAAAATTAGATACTAAAAAGTGTAATAAGATGTAAAAAATTAAATTAAATTAATTTTAAAACGAAATGTCTGTTTAATGAAATTTCTACATAGTAGAATCAAAATAATCTTAAATTTCAAAAACTTTATAACATTTAAACAAAAACTATAAGATGACATTAAAATTTAATGGAGCTTAATTCGGATGTGAAATATTTAAAATTTTACATAGTAGAAAAGAATATAAAAATATTAAAAACGAAAAAATAAAAACTGAATATTTTCATGAGAGCTAATTGTATGTAAAATATTTAAAATTCTACATAGTAGAAAAGATTATAAAAAAATTAAAAACGAAAAAATTAAAAACTGAATAATTTTATAAGTAAAGATCATTAACTAAGAACTCTCTTTAAAACAAAAATTAATAAATAGACAATTATTTAAGTGTTTTTCCAAAAAGTAACAGAAAGTTTAAGCTTAATAAATAAACGAATAAAACAGAAAACAAAGGTCAATGGAACGATTGAAATAAAAAATAATTTGAACTATAAAATTTAATTAAAATAAAAATACAATATCTCGAAAAATATAGAAATATTTTTGTAAACTAAAAACTTACTCTTATTTTAAATAAAATAAAATCAATTCAAAATTAAAGCTATTTTACTTCACTTGGAAATAAATTGTGATTATTAATTGGCGCCCAACAAGGTAACCCATGCTTCGGATTTTTACGAGTCTTACAACGGTAAATTGCTGATGCTTGATAAAAACTTTGATTTATATAAAAATTATGACGGAATAAGCATTTGAAGCAGCGGAGATTCCATCATTAACTTTAAATCAGCTTAAGCAGAAAATATATGCCGAAAATATTAAGGTACAATTTATGTAATTTAAATTTGTTGATATATTAAAAGGTATTTAAAAATTTCGCCTGTATTATTTATTTTAAATGAAGTATTAAAATTGAGATATTATCATAAGCCTGTTAATTATTTTTTTTGTAATGCGAATGCAGTTATGAGTTTAGAAAGCTTAATCGGAAGTTTGGATAATTTGAGTTTTGAACGCGACCAAGGAACAAATATGGATTCCCAAACCGTACAAGCTTTGATAACGACTGCTATCAGAGAGGCGACTGAAAATACTCATCAACAATTTCAGACTTATGTTAATGACTTAGAACGTAGGTTAGCTATATTGGAAACACCAGCAATTGTAGAGGAATTTAGGGAAATTGGAATAGTCGAAGGAATTGAATGCTGCGAGACCTTAGACGTTATTAAATCTATACCAGAATTTAATGGCGATGCGTCTAGATACGTTTCTTGGCGCCAGGCAGCAGTGACTGCTCACAAGATTTACGAAAAATATAACGGAAGTTCGAAATATTATCAGGCGGTAGCCATTCTACGGAATAAGATAACGGGTAAGGCTGACACAGTGCTGAGTTCTTACAATACCGTTTTAAATTTTTATGCAATATTGGACCGTCTTGATTTCGCTTATGCGGACAAAAGATCTATTTTCTCTCTCGAGCAGGAGCTTTCTACCCTTACTCAGGGATCTAGAACTATAATGGACTTCTATAATGTTGTAGAGGAAAAGCTTAATCTAATTATTAATAAAACAATTATGAGCTATGGTGGAGAACTAAATTTGATAGCATCTTTGAACAAGAAGTATAGGCAGGATGCGCTCCGCGTATTTATATCGGGTCTACGGAAGCCTTTGTGCGATGTTATCTTTTCTTGTAATCCCCCTAATATGCCATCGGCATTGTCTCTGGCACAGGAAATGGCGGCAAATCAGAGCAGGTATAATTTTGCAAGGAGCTTTAATGAAAATTTGGGTAGGCAGGTGCACAATAATTTTCCTAGACCTGCAGCAAATCATACTGGTTCAAGATATCCTTTTCCTAATCAATCAATTCGAAATAATCCTGCTATATTCGGGTCTCAACCTCAACAAGTGCCATTTTCTTCAAATTTTCAAAATGCTAAGGTAAATCGAAGCGGTGCTCGTTGGCCAGCCTCTGCGGGGTTTCAACCCCAACCTTATAGCTATGTGAGGCCCTCGCAAACTTTTTTACAGAGCAACAATTTTAATGCACAGTCACTGGATACAGATGTAAGCATGAGAACAGTAGGTACTACTCAGAATAATTCTTTCGGACAAAGGAAGACAATTGGTAATGAAAGGGGTCAGGGTATTTCACAACATGTTAACCACTTGACAGGAGATCAGGGCGACAGTTTCCCCTCATCCGAGAAAAATAATTCCGAAATTTTTGAGGATCAGATTAATTTTTTAGATGTAGGTCCCTCTTACCTTATGTCGAGAGGGAATACAATGGAAGAAAACTAAAATTTCTAATAGATACTGGATCTTCAAACAATTATATTAAAGACCTAGATTTCTTAACTGATATTACCAACGTTAGGAATCCAATTTTAGTTAGGTCCATTCATGGAGAAAATTTAGTTTGTCGAAAGACAGCAATAAAATTATTTAACAAAGTCTCTGATTTTTTTATACTTTCTTGCCTCATTTTATTCGACGGAATAGTAGGTTTTAATCATCTTAATGAAATAAAAGCACATTTAGATACGGAGAATGGAGTTTTAAGCTACGAGGGTGGTGTAGAGAAGTTGTTGTTTTCTTATTATAATGGAATGAATCATATCTCCGTCGATTCGGTAGATGTACCGGAAACAGTTCGGACGCAATTTATAGAGCTACTAGAAAACTACAAAGGAGTTTTTGCGGGACCAGATGAATCGCTGCCGTGTAATACCAATGTTGTTGCCAGTATAAGAACAAGAGATGAAGAACCGGTCTATTCACGTTATTATTCATATTCCATGGCAATGGTAGACTTTGTAAACAAGGAAATAGCGGACTTATTAGCAAACGGAATCATAAGACCATCTCGATCGCCGTACAATAACCCCCTTTGGGTCGTAGATAAAAAGGGTTATGATGAGAATGGAAGACCGAAAAAGCGTTTGGTTATTGATTTTCGAAAATTAAATTCAAAAACAGTTAGCGATAGGTACCCAATACCAGAAAGTTGTGTCATATTGGCAAACCTTGGTAAAGCCAAATATTTTACAACTTTGGACTTAAAATCAGGGTTTCATCAGATTAACTTGAAGGAGCAGGACAGGGAGAAAACTGCTTTTAGCGTTAACAACGGTAAATTTGAATTTTGTAGGCTTCCATTTGGTTTGAAAAACGCACCTAGCATTTTCCAACGTGCTATAGACGATATATTACGTGAGGAAATTGGTAAGTGTTGTCACGTCTACATTGACGACATCATAATATTTTCTGATTCAGAGCAGAAACACATTGATGACATTGGCAAAATACTCCAGAAATTATTTGATGCTAACATGAGAGTTTCAGTGGAGAAATCAAAATTTTTTAAAACAAAGGTCGAATTTTTAGGTTTTACAATTTCACCAAGTGGTATTAAAACTTGTCCTGACAAAATAAAAGCTATAGTCGATTTTCCAGTACCATCAACTCTGCGAAGCTTGCGATCTTTTCTTGGTCTTTCTGGCTATTACAGAAGATTCGTAAAGGATTACGCCGCTATAGCGAAACCGTTGACGAAGTACCTTAGAGGTGAAAACGGTCATATTGGTGCCCGACAGTCAAGAAACTTTAAAATTACTTTGGATAACGAAGCATTGCAATCCTTTAACAAAATAAAGAAAATACTCGCATCAGAGGAAGTTTTGCTTCTCTACCCAGATTTCTCGATTCCATTTGACCTTACCACAGATGCGTCTGCACACGCAATTGGGGCCGTTTTATCGCAAGGTGGTCGTCCGATAACAATGATCTCTAGAACCTTGTCTCCAGCAGAGGAAGGTTACGCGGTAAATGAGAGAGAGCTATTAGCTATTGTCTGGGCTATTAAAAGTCTTCGAAACTACTGCAAATCAGAGCAGGTATAATTTTGCAAGGAGCTTTAATGAAAATTTGGGTAGGCAGGTGCACAATAATTTTCCTAGACCTGCAGCAAATCATACTGGTTCAAGATATCCTTTTCCTAATCAATCAATTCGAAATAATCCTGCTATATTCGGGTCTCAACCTCAACAAGTGCCATTTTCTTCAAATTTTCAAAATGCTAAGGTAAATCGAAGCGGTGCTCGTTGGCCAGCCTCTGCGGGGTTTCAACCCCAACCTTATAGCTATGTGAGGCCCTCGCAAACTTTTTTACAGAGCAACAATTTTAATGCACAGTCACTGGATACAGATGTAAGCATGAGAACAGTAGGTACTACTCAGAATAATTCTTTCGGACAAAGGAAGACAATTGGTAATGAAAGGGGTCAGGGTATTTCACAACATGTTAACCACTTGACAGGAGATCAGGGCGACAGTTTCCCCTCATCCGAGAAAAATAATTCCGAAATTTTTGAGGATCAGATTAATTTTTTAGATGTAGGTCCCTCTTACCTTATGTCGAGAGGGAATACAATGGAAGAAAACTAAAATTTCTAATAGATACTGGATCTTCAAACAATTATATTAAAGACCTAGATTTCTTAACTGATATTACCAACGTTAGGAATCCAATTTTAGTTAGGTCCATTCATGGAGAAAATTTAGTTTGTCGAAAGACAGCAATAAAATTATTTAACAAAGTCTCTGATTTTTTTATACTTTCTTGCCTCATTTTATTCGACGGAATAGTAGGTTTTAATCATCTTAATGAAATAAAAGCACATTTAGATACGGAGAATGGAGTTTTAAGCTACGAGGGTGGTGTAGAGAAGTTGTTGTTTTCTTATTATAATGGAATGAATCATATCTCCGTCGATTCGGTAGATGTACCGGAAACAGTTCGGACGCAATTTATAGAGCTACTAGAAAACTACAAAGGAGTTTTTGCGGGACCAGATGAATCGCTGCCGTGTAATACCAATGTTGTTGCCAGTATAAGAACAAGAGATGAAGAACCGGTCTATTCACGTTATTATTCATATTCCATGGCAATGGTAGACTTTGTAAACAAGGAAATAGCGGACTTATTAGCAAACGGAATCATAAGACCATCTCGATCGCCGTACAATAACCCCCTTTGGGTCGTAGATAAAAAGGGTTATGATGAGAATGGAAGACCGAAAAAGCGTTTGGTTATTGATTTTCGAAAATTAAATTCAAAAACAGTTAGCGATAGGTACCCAATACCAGAAAGTTGTGTCATATTGGCAAACCTTGGTAAAGCCAAATATTTTACAACTTTGGACTTAAAATCAGGGTTTCATCAGATTAACTTGAAGGAGCAGGACAGGGAGAAAACTGCTTTTAGCGTTAACAACGGTAAATTTGAATTTTGTAGGCTTCCATTTGGTTTGAAAAACGCACCTAGCATTTTCCAACGTGCTATAGACGATATATTACGTGAGGAAATTGGTAAGTGTTGTCACGTCTACATTGACGACATCATAATATTTTCTGATTCAGAGCAGAAACACATTGATGACATTGGCAAAATACTCCAGAAATTATTTGATGCTAACATGAGAGTTTCAGTGGAGAAATCAAAATTTTTTAAAACAAAGGTCGAATTTTTAGGTTTTACAATTTCACCAAGTGGTATTAAAACTTGTCCTGACAAAATAAAAGCTATAGTCGATTTTCCAGTACCATCAACTCTGCGAAGCTTGCGATCTTTTCTTGGTCTTTCTGGCTATTACAGAAGATTCGTAAAGGATTACGCCGCTATAGCGAAACCGTTGACGAAGTACCTTAGAGGTGAAAACGGTCATATTGGTGCCCGACAGTCAAGAAACTTTAAAATTACTTTGGATAACGAAGCATTGCAATCCTTTAACAAAATAAAGAAAATACTCGCATCAGAGGAAGTTTTGCTTCTCTACCCAGATTTCTCGATTCCATTTGACCTTACCACAGATGCGTCTGCACACGCAATTGGGGCCGTTTTATCGCAAGGTGGTCGTCCGATAACAATGATCTCTAGAACCTTGTCTCCAGCAGAGGAAGGTTACGCGGTAAATGAGAGAGAGCTATTAGCTATTGTCTGGGCTATTAAAAGTCTTCGAAACTACCTTTACGGTGCAAAAAAACTTAACATATTTACAGACCATCAGCCTCTTATATTTGCAGTGTCAGAAAAAAACGCAAATTCAAAAATTAAAAGATGGAAAGCATTCATCGAAGAATATGCACCAACGTATCATTATAAACCTGGTAAAGATAATGTTGTTGCTGACGCGCTTTCCAGGCAGTACAACAACATGATTTTTCACATTTCTTCCAGTTCGTCTCTGGAGACTCAAAAAAGTGAGATATCCCATACCGAGGTAATACCAACAGTCGAAAATCCACTGAATTGTTTTCGAAATCAGATAATTCTAACTCCTGGACTAGAAAATAGGGAACAAACTAAAATTGTTTTTAAAGATCGGATACGTCATACCATAACTTTTTCCAATTTTGAAAAACTTTTAAAAAATTTGAAACAGGTTGTCAATCCCAACGTTGTAAATGCTATTTATAGTGATTTGCCAACATTAGCCCAGATACAACACTTTATGGTTACTACATACCCATCCGTCAAATTTCGACACACCGATAAGTTTGTTACCGACATATTTAGCTCAGATGATCAATTGGAAATTCTGAACAACGAGCATAATAGAGCCCATCGCGGACTAACTGAAAATGTTAAACAAATTTTACGCAATTATTTTTTTCCAAATATTCGAAAAAAAACTGAGAGACATAATTCGGAATTGTAAAATCTGCCACCAGGCAAAATACAATCGGCATCCTAGGAAACAAGAAATAATGCAAACTCCTATTCCTTCATATCCAGGCGAAATATTACATATGGATATTTATTCCACGGGTGGGAAATTTTTTTTAACATGCCTGGATAAGTTTTCGAAGTTCGCCATAGTAATGCCCATATCCTCAAGATCTATAGTTGACGTAAAACCTGCATTGCAGTCAATCTTGAATACTTTTAATAATACCAAAACTTTAGTTTGCGATAATGAAAAGTCTTTAAACTCTGAATCAATTAAGAGTTTGTTGAGGAATTTCTATGGAGCAGAGGTTATTGCTGTTCCTCCTTTACACAGTACATCAAATGGTCAGGTTGAGAAATTTCACAGCACGCTTTCAGAAATAGCTAGATGCATAAAATTAGAATATTCTATAGATGATATTACAGATCTTTTACTTTTGTCTGTTTTTAAATACAATAAAACTATACACTCAGTGGTCAAGCACAAACCAATAGATTTACTTCACTCAATACCGGACCAACTTAGAATCTTTGTTAAGAACCAATTAATAGAGAAACAGAAGAAGGATTTAGAATTCCATAACAGATCTAGATGCACACGAACTTTTCGGCCAGGACAAAAAGTTTTTGTCAAAACTAATAAAAGATTAGGCAACAAATTAAGCAAAGTGTACCTTGAGAAGGAAATACAAAAGGACTTGGGTTCCACAGTCCAAATTGATAACAGGATTGTTCACAAGGACAATATACGTTGAGTTGCAAGCTGTAGCTAAATAGAAATTCAAAATTTAATTAAACTTTCGATTCAGCTTTAAATTTTATTTTTAAAAGTTTTTCCAATTTAAATTAAAACTAAATTAAAATTAAACATACTTATGATATTTTGAAATTTACAGTCTTATTCAGCAACAATTTTGATAATAGAATTTTTGTATTTCTTAACATATGATTTCACAGTCATAAACAAAACTGAATTGACAATTGACAATTTATTATTTCATAATTTCATTATTATTATTATTATTATTATTATTATTATTAATATTATCATTATTTTTATTATTTCATTGTTAAATCGAAGAAAGTATATTTTTCTATTTTTGAGATTTATTTATTTTGCCAGTCGAGGACGACTGTTTTGAATAGCGGGAGAAGTTAACGAACCTGTCGATATACTTTTTTCGTTGACTGTTTTGAATGTTTAATATTTTAGTTTTGCTTTGTTGCTAAGTCGATTTTTTTTATTGAATAATTGTTACTTCTAGTAATTGTAAGAACTTAAGTAAATGAAATCCGTTACAGTACTCTTTAAAGTTAAAACTCCAATGTACTCTCCAAATGTTTTTTTTTACTCATTCGTATAATCATGCTCAGCCTAATTATTATTTTGGGTAATTGTAAAAAAATAAGTAAATGTAAACCGTTACAGTACTCTTTAAGACTATAATTCATTCATATTCTCATACTGAGCTTCATTCATTCAAAAAATAGAATACTTATTCATTAATAATTCTGATCTTGATTGAATTGCTCCTACGTTTAGTAAAAATATTCCTTAAACTTAAAAATGAAAACTTGGAAATAAAAATTGAAAAAAATGTTAAATCCTTAAATAAATCAGTTTAAAGTTGGAAATTTTAAAAGTCGAAAAGGACATTTGGAAAATAAAAAGAATAATAAACCGCTAAAATTAGATACTAAAAAGTGTAATAAGATGTAAAAAATTAAATTAAATTAATTTTAAAACGAAATGTCTGTTTAATGAAATTTCTACATAGTAGAATCAAAATAATCTTAAATTTCAAAAACTTTATAACATTTAAACAAAAACTATAAGATGACATTAAAATTTAATGGAGCTTAATTCGGATGTGAAATATTTAAAATTTTACATAGTAGAAAAGAATATAAAAATATTAAAAACGAAAAAATAAAAACTGAATATTTTCATGAGAGCTAATTGTATGTAAAATATTTAAAATTCTACATAGTAGAAAAGATTATAAAAAAATTAAAAACGAAAAAATTAAAAACTGAATAATTTTATAAGTAAAGATCATTAACTAAGAACTCTCTTTAAAACAAAAGTTAATAAATAGACAATTATTTAAGTGTTTTTCCAAAAAGTAACAGAAAGTTTAAGCTTAATAAATAAACGAATAAAACAGAAAACAAAGGTCAATGGAACGATTGAAATAAAAAATAATTTGAACTATAAAATTTAATTAAAATAAAAATACAATATCTCGAAAAATATAGAAATATTTTTGTAAACTAAAAACTTACTCTTATTTTAAATAAAATAAAATCAATTCAAAATTAAAGCTATTTTACTTCACTTGGAAATAAATCGTGATTATTAATTTACATATGTAAATATAGTTTAGTAAAGTAACTTCAATCAAAAAAGCAAATATTGGGGTGACAAGAAATTAAAAAAAAAAATTAAGTGCCACATATATATAATTTTACATAAAAATGTCACCGGCTCTTAGTGGGTTAGGCATTTTTAAAAAATGTTAGTATGATATGATATGACGTGATACCCATATTGATATTTTAAAAAAATTAAATTAAAAGTAACTCGAAAAATATGGACGAGCGCCAATTAATTCACTTGATGTTTTTTTTTCTTATTTTTAAATTCTCTATCGCCCCATATGTTTGTTTTTTTTTATTACTGGAGTTACTTCATCGTTCCAAATGATGTGAAAAAATTAGAGGTAGGCGTGGTGTTTTGCCCGCTGTCTTGAAGGACAATGACCGATCATGCTGATTTCCAATAGCACCTCTTTCTACACTATACCTGATCGATTAGCGTATTTAATTTTTTGTTGAAATCAAGTTTGCCTTTGCAGAAATTACAAACGGAATGACAAACTTAGTTATACCCTTCTTCCACTTTTTGCAGTAAAGGGTATTAACAGGATTTAAAATTAATATATTCATATATGTGTTACAAAAAAAGGAAAAAAATTGTAAGTGAAAATTAAAAAGTTTAAAAAAATAAATAGGAAAACGATCAATCTGAACTGAAATATTCGTCGTTCGTCTACGTGTAAAATAAAAAAAGACTCTATCACAGAGTTCGCTACGCATAACGCATTAATTGTGAGCGCTTTCATAGGCGCAAATGTGCATTATTTCTGAAGACAGATATCCGCAACGAAAAATTCGACGTTCGCCCTAAATTTGGATATTAATTAAGAATTCGACTGACGATGTCAACCCTTAATAAATTTTAAAAATCTTTTATAACTAAAACTTTGTACTTAAAAAAATTTGTAAAAATAAATAAATATTTTTTTTATTATATTCCTTCATATTTTTTCATACATATTTTATCATATTCATGCGATGCAAAAGCAATTAAAATCATCTTCCGTATTTTTGTTTTTTTATTGCATGCAATCGAATTATTAAATAATAATTGATAAAATGTATAACAGTCACATCGCAATAAATAAGTATGTGGACTTAAAAAAATATAATGAATATAAATATGATTCGTTTATCAAAACAACTGAAGATGAAAACAGAGAGACAATTTTGCTGCAAAAAAGTAGGACCGCTGTAGAAAAACAAATTAATATGTTGACGATTTTCTTTTATTATTTAAATTTTTGCAATTGGAAAGGAAATTAATGGAAATGACTAAAAGATTATAAAAAATAGAATTTCAAAAACTTTTTATTTATCAATGTTGCTATAGAATATCAACCGAAATTTTGGTTGATAAAAATCTAAAATCTTAATCGTTATACAAAATTCTTTCAAAAAAAGCTTTTTTTGAAAATAGTCAGTTTTAGGCAGGGTTGTTGCCTCAGCTTAGTGCCGAAAGTAGTTAGTGGTGAAAAGCTCACCCATTTTTTTTTACCTTTTTCCACTAAATTTGTCATATATAAAATCACCTACAAAAATAAAAACGAAAGTTAAAATAAGTAAGAGTGCTATATTCGGCTATGCCGAATCTTATATACCCTTCACCCTATATGTAAATCTATTTTAATGAAGCAAATATTGGGGTGATACAGATTAAAAAGATTTTGGTACTGCATATATATTATTTTACATAAAAATTACATCGGCTCGGTTAAGCATTTTAAAAAAATTTTAGTATTTCCTTAAAGATCTCTTCAAAAGCTTTAAAATGACACCCATATTGATATTTAAAAAAATTTTAAAACTTCAGAGCCCCGTAATTCGGAAAATATGGGTGAGCGCCAAATTTTACACTTCATGTTTTTTCTTGTTTTTTAATTCTCTATCTCCCCATATATTTATTAATTAATTTATTTTTTTTTTTTCTTATTGGAGTTATTTTATTGTTCCAAATGACATGAAAAAATTAGAGGTAGGCGTGGTGTTTTGCCTGCTGTCTCGGAGGGTATTAGCCAATCATGCTAAATTCCAACAGCACCTCTTTCGACACTATATCCGATATATTGCCGAGGCAAACGTAATTTCAACTCTAACACGGACGGACAGACAGACAGACGGACATCGCTCAATCGACATCGCCATGCATAAGAAGTCAGAATATATATACTTTATGGGGTCGGAAATAGATATTCTAGAAATTACAAACGGAAGGACAAACTCAGATATACCCTTTTCCACCTGGGGAAAACTTAAAGAGTATCCCCATAGAAGACCTCAGTCATATCAAAGTACATTGTCTTTCCTGTGAACCACAATAGACAGGCGCTTTAAATTTTCAAAACATAAAATTTTAAATTAAAGTGGTATGGAGCCTTACTATATGAGCCCAACTTGCATTTGGTGGATTAGCGTGTTTAATTTTTCTTACGACATAATAATTTATTTATCAGGATCCGCAATTTTTGTTCGATATTTATTTAGCTAACTATTTAATTTGATGCCTTTAACAGAAAATATGTACATGTACGTTTGTGTGTGTCAAATACAACAACTTAAAGATTTAACAGTAATAGATATCTTAATATTTATTAGAGCTGTGTCGTTCGCGAACGAACGGGTTAAATTGACCGAATCAATCAAGTGAACGGAATAATCCGGTCATTTAAATCCGGTCTTTTCGTACAATAGTGTACGGGTTAAATTGAACGGATGACTTAATTGAACGAAATGAGCCAGATATTTAACCGGCTCCTTTCATTCAAATTGACCGATTGAACAAATTGAACGAACGAATTAGTCTTTGATAATTGACCGAAAAAGACCGGTCACTGAAACGAACGACCGGGCACATGTCTAATATTTATTGATTACATAATGTTTTCAAATTTATTAATTGAAAAAGTTTTTATTTCCTAATTTTCCGGATTAAGTAAAATGTTTTAATAATAATTAAAACATATTCGAGTTCCAATTTGTTCCACACAACACTGAGACACATTCTAAAATTTTCTCATTGCATCAGCTGATTCAAGGCACATGTTGCTAATAAAACAAATCGATTTTTACTTCGCAAATCACTTTTTATTTGTAAAAATTGTGATGTTAAAAAAATGTTTAAAATTATACTTATATTTTAAAATAAATTTAAAACAATTTTTGCAGGATATTTATTTATTTTTTTTTTTTATTTTCTTACTTTGATCTTCCATTTGACACTATTTTATTAGCAATTTAATTTAAAACGAATTCATTAATTTTGTATCAATAATATATTTTTTATTTTTTTAATGAATTAAATTTTGTATTAATAAAAACGCTTAACTTCAGTTGCTTTAACTTGTAATATTGAGAATCAAGTGATTATTGTGTCAATTTATTTATATGTGATAACATTTTATTATTATTTTTTTAATTCTTAATTCAACTCAGAAATTCAATCTCTTACGTTCTTTAATTTACATATGTCATTGCTCTTATTATTTTTGGGAATATTGAGAAAAAATATAACCTAAAATTACAAGAAATATTATGTAATATAAATATTTTAAAAGTATGAATATATTTCACTTTAAAGTATTTTAGGTCTACAAAAATCATGGACCTAATACCCCCACAATTCATTCTTAAGGCCATTTAACAGAATCGTGTTTATTGACAGAATTTATTTTACAACTATTTACAAATTACTTATGAGTTGTCAAAGTTTCAAATTTTTATTTATAGTTTATTTAAAACTCATACTTATGGCATTATGAGATGTTGTATAGGTGGGATCGCATCTTTCTTCTACTTTTTTCTATTTTATTTTTTTTTTTAATGATTTTATTTTTTTTACTTCCAACATCCTCTGCCCTTTTGCAGTTGACAGCACTGCTTAATAATCGGAGACGACTACTAAATAAACAACCCTTATGGATTGTTTCCGTCTCAAATGAAGCATTCATTTATGTGAAATAGCGTAAGAGATCTGCCTTTTAATTATATCACCTATTTATATGTATTGAAAGCATAAAATCATTTAATAAACAACACAGTACAGTAACTCAGCCATTTTTTAAGGGCTAGAGGAGTATTTGAGCACAAAAGACTGGATACCATCCACTTTCCATGGATGGCGATATGCACGTAACAATAATATTGAGGAGATTATTTTTTGATTTGATAAAAAGATACGTCAACCATATTCATATGCATAAAAAATAATAAAATAACAATTTAATATTTGCTACTGATCTCTGTAAACTTCGAACTTTGAAACGATCCAGTTCGAGAAAAGCAAAAATATTAAATATCCAATAAAATTTAAAAAAATAAAGATTTTCAAGTAAACTTTTCTGTGCACTAAGGTAATGGATATCCCACGATTCTCAAAATAAAGACAAAAATACCCAAATTTAAAATTTGTGCTATTTTGACCATTAAGTCCACATATGAAGTAGGGCTCATGAAATACTTTTAACAACAATTCGGAGTATATATAGCTTTTTTATAGTAGTCTTCCTTTTCCCATCCCAGCTTTGGTTTTTAAAAAAATATACGGTAAAGTCATATTTTCGGTAGGTTTGAATAGGGCTGGAGGGAGAACCGTTATAGGTTTTGACCTTATTTTTCTTTTATTCGTATTTGCTATAGATTGTCTTTAAATAGGTTAAAAGGCTTTGCTTGTAGCGAAGTAAATTTAAATTACATAAACAACAAAAGTTACGACCTACACATATAAGGATATTTTTTATAGATAATTTCCAAAATTATTTGATAGCCTACCCAGAAGCCCTGCTTCACCCTAGGGGGAAGAGAAACATTTCTGCTTGCCTCTGCGAAATTTCTTTACGATATCTTAAGTCGTTCATGAGATACCGAATTTTGTCAAAAATAAATCGTTTTCAAACCACTGTGCTATGTTTCTTGTAGGAACTACAGGACATAAGGTATCTTTTTAAGTCAATAAATATTCAATTTATCGCCATACATACACACAAACATAAAGTAACACTTCGACCTTTAACCCTTTTGAGTGCGAATAAAGAAATAAATTCGAGTTTAAAGGATTCGAGTTTAATGGATAAGTTATAACCTTAAGGGTTACAAAGAGATAGTTTTGACTTTTATGAAGTTTATCTTACTATGCTTTTTTTTTGTCTTATTTCTTTTTTGAACTTCTTAAAATTATACTAAAGGCCTTCCTTACTTTATAAGTACAACTTAAGCCCTCTTTTGAATTAAAATAAAAATTTTATAAGGTTCTAGTTTATTTATTATTTAATTATTAACACACATAGAATGTATATTGTTTTATTTTCATGTTTTCAATATTTTGCTACACCGTTGGGTGGCCTCTTCAGAAAACTGGAAACCATACATTCAATAATTCATTCATTACAATGCAATACAACATCTTTAACAAACAAACAAAAATCTAACTTGATAAATTCTTTGTGCTTCTCTTTAAACTCATGTTTATTTGGTAACACTTGTCCTTTCAACGTTAAATTCACTTTATAAATATAGAAAATCTTTATTAACTTACCAGCTACGCTTTTTGGATTGTCTTTACATTCGCACATTTTAAAAAGAAAAATTATTTAATTTTATTATTTTTTTATTTTTATAATGAATATTGTTTTTATTTAAAAAAATAGCCTCTTTAGTTATACAATAGTTTCGTTTCCTTTTATTTAATTCGTGCAAAAATTTAACCACTCATCCTTTTACAAATTTTATTCTAAAATTTTTAGACGACGAAAAAAGTTAAAACACTTATTATCTTTAATATGATACTTAAGTTACACTCTTTGATTGTTCAGATCTAAACTCACTGATCTCCAGAGCAACAAATAAGTGAGTTTTATAGTCCATTTGTTGTAGAAAGCAAAATTGTTTGTTGTTGTTTTCTTTTTTGCAAACAAAATGAAAATCACACAGAAACAAATATTGAAGCGTAAGCGTCTTACACTTGACAGTGGAAGTAGAATAGAACAAAAAAATGTTAACAGCAAATATACATACGAGTACTAACGTACATACAACAGTGTAAATATTAAAATTTTAGATATGAATGTATGTAAGTAAGTATAAGTTCATTTCAATGTATGTATATATGCCAACGTATTCTTAAAAGCATAACCAGAGTCAAATAATTAGATTAACACTTTTTAAATTGTTTTCCCTACGACGATGTTGAATTATACTTGACAAAAAAGGGCTAAAAAGGGAATTAATGTAAAATTATCCATTGAAAGAAGGATACAGCTCTTCCATACTTTTTTAGAGTTCTACATGTTAGATGTCTTTCAGAAGGTTTATTTTTCGGCTATATTTTTTTAATCTCAGACCTAGAAGAAAGATGAGGAGGAAAAACGGCTCTGTAGGTATAAAACTGTTATATTTACATGTTAAACCCCTTAAGTGGCGAACCTATTTTAACACTATATACCGAAATCGAAATCAGTCAATTAACTCGGTTTTTGAAACATAAAAAAACAAGTATAAAACAAGCTATATTCAGCTATGCCGAATCTTATATACGCTTCACCTTATATGTTAATCTAGTTTACTAAAGTAACTCCAATCAAAAAAGCAAGATTGGGGTGACAGAGAATTAAACAAAAATTTTAAGCACAACATATCGCACTTGATCAACAATAGGGTATTAACTCAAAATTTTTGAAATATCACTTTTTTCAAGAAATCAGCTAACAACATCAATATCTATCTACTGTAAAAATTACAACGTATTCCGTTTACTCTTTCATCTCGAAAACCACTTTTGAGACCATATTCATGATAATGTAATGATTACCTTTATTTCAACAAAAAGGTATTATTTCGAGTTAATACAAAAGTTAACATGGAATTGATTCGTAAATTTTCATAAAAAAGGTATTATTTTGAATTGAGTCTCTTTTCAATTTGGTTTTATTTTGAGTTGATACTGTCTTGTTGATAATATTTGTTTCATTTATGATCAAAAAATTTCAGAAAAATGGTATTAATTCAAAAAATTGATTATTTTTTGCAATACTTGCACAGATTTCTAGGAAAAACGATGTAAATATATTTCTTAATGGAATTTTCTTCCTATGGTATATTTGAATTTTTAAATTCTGTTAAAATGTGGCCACAAACAGTTTTTTGACTCTACTGAAAATTTTAAAATTTTGAGTTAATACCCTCTTGTTGATCAAGTGCGATATATATAATATTTTCTTAAAGATCTCATCAAAAGCTTTTAAATGATACCCATATTGATATTTAAAAAAATTAAATTTCAGAGGCCCGTAACTCGGAAAATATAGGCGAGGTGTTATGCCCGCCGCGTCTAAGGATATGAACCGATCTTGCTGATTTCAAATGGCAGCTCTTTCGACATTTTGTCTGATCGATCGGCGTATTTAAATGTTTGTTGCCTTTGCAAACTTTATTTCAACATTAACACGGATGGACAGACGGACATCGCTCAATCGACTTCGCTATGCCTAAGAAGTCAGAATATATATACTTCATGGGATCGGAAATGGATATTGTAGAAATTATAAACGAAATGACAAACCCTTTTTCCACTTCTTGTGGTAAAGGGTATACAAAACAAAAAAAGTACTACGATATAGGAGACTGTGTCTTGTCTTATGATTCAATTACTGAATTTGACCTTTATGTTATAAAATTTAGCGCACAACATGAGTCTTTTAACGTAAAATTTATACATCATCTCAATTTTTTCTTCTTAAAAATGACTGAAAGGCAATAAAAACGCAGTGTTTTTAAACGTATAATAACTGAGAAGTGTAGCAGGTTATTTAAAATTCCAAAAATACTTAATAGAAATATAACCAAAAAAAAAAGCAAAGCAATAAAACAATTTTGATTATTTTCCAGAAACTTCTTAAATGTTATTCCTAACACTTTCTTAACTTTTAAAACTCTTTATTTACAACAAGTTGTACAAAATTATTAGAAACATCATAAACCCAGCTAAATATTTTCGAATTTATTTATTCATTTAACAGTGATTCTTATCATACCTGTGTACAGTAAAACTACTAGAACTAATATCTATGCACATGTGTATTGTTAGACGTTTTCTTTATTTTCTCTTCAACAACAAAAACAGCAAAATTAAAACCACTTTACACCCTCTGGCAAAGTCCCTAATGCCAATGTTAATAACACGAGCACATCTGTATGTAGGTTCATATGTATGTATGTGCTATAGTTTGTTTGTATGGCAGCGAGATAAGAGAACAAGATGTTGTTTACCTTAAACGTATATACATTTCATTCATTAGGAATTTGGGGAGACAACTCGGCTTTATCATTTTCTTTTATTTTGCTTGCTATTGCAAGTCTCGAGACTTATTTTTTGCTGTTTTTTACGTTTAACAATATTTTTTTATTTCCTACAATATGATACGTTATGATGATGTATATAGATGGCGCTCCCCCTTAAATAAATAAATTTTATACCAAGATTTTAGGTTAAAAATTTACTTTACAAAAACAATTTAGTTTTTTTTATAAAATTATTTATGATATGATTTCGAAATTCTCACGGAATGCGGGTCTAGTGTTTTAGTGCACAGTTCTGTGAAGTTATATTAAGTATTTTTTTTTTTTTTGAGCTGACAATTTTAGAAATATCGGTTGTTCATAAAGAAGCCTTCTTTTAAAGCTTTTTCAATTATCTGACTAATTTTCGAAATTATTATATTCATTTATTCAATTTATTAATTAAATTACTTTATATTGTTTGATATTTTACTTGGTAATTATTATAGTTAGAAATACATTGATGCTTAGACTAAGGTTCGTATTTTATATTTTTATTTCTTTTTTTTTTTTTTTTTTTTTTTGAGAAAAAAAATATCTTTAATATTTAAGAAGAACAAGACTAAAGATCGATTAAACAGCTGCACCAAAAAAAAAACTAAAACACAAAAACTTTCGACCACAGAAGAGCAGCAACAACAACAACCCATTGAATTGAAAAGAATTTCGAAAAATTAATGACAAATTCGCGATTACTTTGTTATAATAAAGTTCACATGCCCCCGAACTTTTTTTGCTTTGTAAATAAAACCACAAACTTGAGTCTGATTAAAAATCGTTTTGTGAGATTTGATATTATTATTTTTTTAATATTATTATTACTGTTCTTGGCATAACTATAACCCCTAGAAAAACCAAAATTTATTCCAAAAATATAATTTTGAATAACAAAAGATAAACGATTATTAATATGAAAAATTTATCACACGCAAATTTCAAAATCTTTTATGTGTTTTTACTCTGTTATTTAAATCACTTTTTTAATTGTTTTAAACCTTTCATTGCTATAGAAGCACATAAAAGCAATAAGCAGTTATTATTATTAATTTCACTTTTTTAATTATTTTAAGTTTTACTTAATTATAAGAAACAGAACTGTTTACTATTTTTTTTTTCACTTTTATTCTAATGTTAATGTCATATATTCTTTTACTAAAATATTTATTTAATTAATTAGAATAAAAAAATATTAAGTTATCAACCACACACTTTAATCAAAATAATATAATTCAAAAGTTAATATTCTTTTACAATATTGTACAAATAATTTTTTAAATATTGATTTAAATACTTAACATATTGAAGTCATGATACCATTACGAGCATACGAGCATGTAAGTATGTATACAACATATTAAAAATAACGTATGAGTAATTTCCTACAATAAGATTAGATATTAATACGCGTATGAGTGATAATTAAATCATACATTGCATCCCACTTCCACAATTTTAAGCACACCAGCAAATAGTATTATCCCACGTTTCTAAATATTTAATATAATTAACTGAACCAGATCTGATATAAAACGAATTTTTCCATTTAGTATCTCTGACGTGTTCAACCAAAGAAAACTATAGCCCGCCTTTTTAGTCGAGTGTAACCACAATCATTTAAATCGTGTCATGCTAGCAGCTTCAGACACGTTGCAATTTCTTCTTTTAACAATGAATTTCACGCTTAAAACTTTGTAAGGGGATCTTTTGATTAGAAATACCAGCAAGTCAGCTTTTATTTGAAACATCTGTGGCATTTTCTTTGTGTTGAGTGTTACTTAATTTTTACTCTACTCTTAAGCTCTAGCTTTATTTGTTTCCACGGTCTCTTGTTTACATAAAAACATGCACTTTTATAAAGTATGTAACCATCCGTGACATCTTCTCGTATTTCTCATCTGCTCTTTTAATGTATAAGCGCCTTGAACCTTCATACCGTTGCTTTCATACTTTTATTTATAGACTCTGTCACCAACTTCTCAATAACAAATAAAATATTTCTAGCAGCATTATTTCCAACTGGAAATGTTTGTGGCAACACTTTGTCAATTGCAAAACATTTTCTTCTATGTTGTGGTCACTGTGAAATTAGGTCTGTTCCAGATGCATAACAAAATAGTCTGGTCTTTTGAGAGTAAAAAGAAAATTACTCTCTGAATGTGACAAAGTTGTCCGAAATTACTGAAACGCAAAAAACCACAATTAAACATCCTTAAATACTAATGGTACTGACTGACTTAAATAAATTTATTTTAGTGATTTTAGACGTTTAAAATAAAAAATATTTTAAAAACAAAGCATTTTTATCATTGCCAACAGCTGTAAAAAGTGATTATAAATTAACCAGTTATTATTTAGAAATTTATTTATAATTTCTTGCAAAATGGAAAGCCAAGTAACTATTGTTTGTTCTCATTTCTTTACTTTCTTCAAATATTTTACACAAGTTAAAATACAACTGTTTAAAAACTCTAAAATATTTCCTAAATTCGTCCTCTGTGTATTGAGACTCCACATCTTCGAAATAGTTATTAATGCTGTTTCCTTTTTCCACTTCAAAAGCAGTAAGAACTTCAACAAAAATTTCTCCTTATCAGAATCTACAGCAATTAAGTCCAAAATGTAGTCTTGACCAGACTCACTTGATGTGTCCATGACTTCTTCAATGATCTATAAAAGCATATTTTATTAAAGAAAGTGATAAATATCCATAAATATCTGTACAAAAACTTACACCTACAAGTTTGCTTGAAAAATCGTCAATTTTGCCTTTTAAGTAATTTTAAGTAAAACCTTTGTATTTATTTAAAAATTATTTGATTTTTGAAGTAAACAAAAAACAGCTGATAATTTAATTCTAGTTCGAACTTACCCAAAGAAAAAGTTCGTACAACTTTGTACAGAAATGAAAATTGTTATCTTAAACGCGTTTTGACAAATTTTTACGAGTTCGGACTGTTTTGTTATGCATCTGGAACAAACCTTTTATATACATACTTCGTGAAAACTTTCAAAGTTAAAAAAAATAAATAGTAAAAATTATATTAAATTTATTTAAGAATTTGTTTCACAAGTTTGATTTTGAATTTGTGACATTAATTTTTTTCTTTCTATTTAAGTATGATTTTTTAGACCACTCAGTCCATAAATATAACGATATCGTTATTTGTTTTTTGTGTGTTTGGAAAACTCAAAATTTTTTTAATATCTTGCGCAAATTTGCAGTTTTAAGGAAATAAGTGGAAAAAGTAGTTTTAAGTCTATTTTAATGTTAAAGTCACAAATTTGATTAAAAATTTCCATTTTTCTTTGTATTTTGATCTACTTTTTACAATACTCAGTCCAGAAAAGAACAATGAATGCGCCTTACATACACCTTGTTAAATGTGCCTTGATTCAGAAGAAGCAATAAATTCGCCTTACACCTTTTTAAATACGCCTTGATCGTGGTATTAATTTCACTAACAGCTAATTGCTAAATATCTTAAGTTGCTCAGCATTTTTCGCTAATTTTAACAGAGTACCTTTCTTTATTTTATAAGAAACTTTCTAAAACACCGGAAATATGTTTTAAATAAATATATAACTACATACATCAACTTGATTTATTTATGTTTTCTTATACAAAAATTGCCGTCTGTCTCAACATATTTATATATTAGTAAAAGCAGTCGTTATATATTCTTAAATAAAATTGTCAGGTAAAAGCACATCCATTATTGTTGTCAGATCACTCAAGTTATTTGTTTATTGCCCGAAAACAACTTCTGTCATCCCCCTCCCCCTATTAATCGGCGGATCATTTGCGTTTTGATCACGACAAATCTCGAGTATATTTCCACTTAAATTTTTTTAATGCTTTTTTATATTTCTTTTTGTGTTTTTTTCATGATAATTTGTATTTTGTTCATTTAAATAAAGATAGAGTCTATTGTTTAGCTTCATTTGATATAATTTTATTTTAATTTAAGAGAAGAGATTATTTTGACATATAAAATACAAAGACGAGATGCGCAGTGTGGCACATTTTAACGCGTCAAAAAAATAGAATCTGCTTTATAAAAATGAGCAATAACAACCCACATCAATTAAAAAAATCCCAAAATAAATAAAAATTTATTTATTTGAAATTTAACATATAAAAATAGCAAAACATTTTAATATTATCACAGTGTGTTATGAAGTTTTATTATGTGATTTATGAAAGTTATAATGATTCCTTTGTACTTGGTTAAAATTTGTTTAAATGTCGTTGCAAATTTTTTATTTTTTATTTTTTTTTTTTTTGTGTCACATTATCTGCTTTCATACTAAAGATAAACTTTTAAACGTTATGCTTTATTACTTGGCTCCATCTTGGCACCTTAACAAATGATAAACGACAAGTATAGATTGTCGAAAAAATATTAATATTTTTTTGTTCTTAGTTGGTTCTTAAAGCAATATTTCATTGTTTAATTGGAGACTTATAAAACTTTTTACGTAATTTGGTAGACAAAAAATCTAAGAAATGTAATTCATGTAATTATATATATTATAACTACATGTTACAATTGCGTTAGTAGGCTTTAAAATTTATTATGAAATATGTTTTATTACTTCTTACTTTTATCGCAATTATACACCCACTAAGCATGCTGTGGCTAAAGACAACTTTCTGCAATCATTTGCTATTGCATAAGCCTTTTTCTTTTTATGTTAGAAGCTATCTTCCGTTAACATTAACTATTTCCCGTGAAAGTAATAAATGACTCGAAAAAGTAACTAAAAAAAGTCTTGCCTTCTACCATAGTGCCGTAAAAGCGTATTCCTAGTGTCACGTAACTATACTACAAGAGAAAACGTCTTAGTGACCTCTTGAAAAATCAAAAACAATAATATTGGAAGTGTCGTAATGGTATCTTCCTGACCCCTCCATTTTAACAACACAAAAAAATATTTGCAAAAAACTATGTTTAGAGTATTTTTTTCGTTTATACATTTAATTTAACTTTAAATAAATTTTTTAAAAATTTTTAAATTATATCTTTTTTAATATTTTAAATATTTTTATTTTTAATTTTCGCCTGTCTCTATTAAATCCTAATTAATCACAGTTCTTAATTTCAGATTTCTTAAAAGGAAATTTAATATAATTTGCTTTTAAGGATTAAATATACTGAATGAAAATTTACCTATTTTCGGCTTTTTGGTTCTTTTTTTAATTTAATTTCTAAACATTTTTAGAAAAAAAAAAATTATTTACAAATGTATGCGGACGCTAGCAGAATGAAATCATCTTTTTAACCAACTAATCTTTATGTTAATTTGGTGAGACGAAGTATTCCTATTATTAAAAAAATAAAGAAATTCTTCGTGGTCTTGTTCAACCCTTTTCTACATATTTTCCGAATTTAAACTTTATTTCATTGCTTCAGAAACTTCAAACTTAAAGTAGCAGTGTTTGTAATTATTTAAATGGGATATTATTCTTATTAGTGATTTCAACATTCTTACTGCAACTTTATAGTCCATGAATATTTTAAAAATTTTATTCACTGAATCAAATTCATTTCCGTTTTTAACATTTTTAAACTGTAAATTTTTGAAGAGTTCGTAGCTTTCCATATTTTCGGGAAATCTTTTAAGTATTGCGTTTGCTAGTACGATAAAGCAAACAAATTTCTTTACGAGTATTGTGGCTTTAAAAATTTTGAACAAATTGACATCAAATGAACAATAAATGCTCATATTCAGAATATATGTCGATCAATATTATCGCCTTTAAATGATAATTTGACCGCATTTACTTAATTTATAATTGGAAATAAAAAATTAAATACAACTTATTAGAATTGATATTAAGCTCAGCCGACAAATGTTGTGTCATATAATCATTGACACTTGTAGCTATTATTTGAAAATGTTGTAACTCAATCCATTGCCGCCAGACAACACAGCCATCTGGTATTTGATAATTGCTCAAATTAAAAAAATTTATTTGAATCTGCACCTAAATTAATTAAATCGAATACTTGTTTATACTTTATTGTTCGCAATGGAGAGTTCGAGAAATGGTTATACAGTTCCTTCACAAGAAACTCGACAGAGTTGGGAATTGATTTTACTGCATCCGAGCTGCATAAGTTTACTGAATGACAAACGCATTTAACTAATTGAATAGAACTATTTTCCTTTTTAAGCAAAACATAAAGATATTTTTTTCCATCACACATATTGCTTGCACTGTCTGTTCTAATGGCAGCTAAATTAATATGTACAAAAATATTTAAACCACTACACATACAAATTTATATCATGCTTGTAATATCCCAGCAAAAAATTCCACGAAAGGTAAGCGAGTAGATAATTAAGCATAATTGAAGGAACTGGTTACTAATTGCATTACCAAATCGATTATTTTTACAAGGCGTGAGACTAAAGTAATGTGTTTTTTGTAACGAAGCAATCAAGTAGTTAGTTTTATTTTTATGGAATTATTATTTTTTTTTTTTTAATTCCAAGAACTAGTTTTTAAATTTGAACCAAAAGCTATTCCTGTCTCTATCGTAAGAACTAGTTTTAAAAAAAGACTAAAAATTAATTCTATTTTCATTTTTTCCCCCAACCAGGATTTGAACCATCGATCTTATAAATGAATGAAATTCGACTAATGAAGGATATGGCGGTCCAGAAAATGCTGTATTTCATTCTGCTAGCGTCTAATTTTTCTTGTTTTCTTTGGAAAACGTCTGCATACATTTGTAAATAATTTTTCTTTCTAAAAATGCTTAGAAATTAAATTAAAAAGAACCAAAAAGCCGAAAATAAGTCAAATTTCAATTAATTCTATTTTTATATTTGGAACTAGTTCTAAAAACAAAATAAGAAATAATTCAATTTTTTAATTAAAAATTAAATCTTTTTTTATTTAGAACTGGTTACAATTACGCTTTAAGAACTAATTTCCAACAATTTGGAACTAGTTCTAATTTTAATATTAGAATTAGTTTTTTTAATGGAAATAAGTGTTAATAGTTTTCAAACAAATTACATATTTACATAAAAAAAAACAAAAATTGTAAAATAAATATAAGAAAGAAATTTTATTTTTACAAAATTTTAAAACATAATAATAACCAAAATGCATTTATATATGAATTTGTATTTGTATCTACATAAGTAAAAATTAACATTATTTATAAAAATTAAATTCAAAAAAGAGTGTAGGGCAAAATCAGTTCGAGGAATCGCTTTCATTTTCCAATTTTTTGCGTTTTAAGCATTCAGATTTAAAATATTTGTTTTTTGCAGTTTTCTCTCCTTAAAAGTCAATCTCTGTACTACCTCCTGAAGACGTTGCAACTAAAATCAAAAAATTATATATAAACATGTTAATTTTACATTTGTTTGTTATTAAAGTAAAAAGTCATTAAGAACAGTACTTATGTAATAATATATGTACGAGTATTAATTACTTTCTTAAAGTCAAGCAGCCGTTTTTTTCCTTGTATTCCTCTAATATTATATTTAGAATTATATCCCTTGGTTCCTAAAAGTCGCTTCACCGAAGATACCTACAAAAGTAAATCAATTTAAAGTTGTATTGAAATTAAAAAAAAATCATGTAAATATATTAATTATATATAAGCATTTTGATACTTACGATTTCACTTTTCTTTTTTGAATTTATAATATTTTCCAAATTGGTAAGTTCATCTTCAGAAGATATTGGAAACAATATTGTTACAAGTTTTCAAATTTATGTGCTGATATGCTATTTTTAAGTTATCGAAATCATTTGCTGGCTGAACTAAATGTAGTAAGTTATTGACATTGTAGAAAACACTAGAAGGTCTATAGTATTCAGGAAATTTTAAAACAAATTTTTTCAACATACCATTAATTTTAGACAAATTTTGATGACTTTTATGTAAAGATAATAGCATTCTATAGGCACAATGTAAAAGTAAGAAATTGTTATAAGCATTTTTAGGAACAAACTGTTTTAACACTACAATACCCGTATAAAAAATGAATTGGCGAAACTCTGTTGCTTTCCATCTACACAATTCATTGAAGCTCCTAGGTTTTTGAGCAAATTCTTTCGTAATAAATAGAGACAATGAAAGATGAACTGCACACATTTCTAATTTTTGCTAGTTCGATAATTTAAATGTAGCTTTTTTATCAAAAATATAATTAAACATTTTTTAGTAACTCCAAGGTCAACTAGGTGCATTGGCTCTACCAGGAATTGAGAAATCACTTTTATTCCTATGTTCTCCATTTCAGACTTAAAAGCCTAGGTAAAAGGTTTATGAAAATTATAATCACTTCTTTGATAAAACTCTTCATCTGTTCTCTTCAAACCTCTTTTAGTACTAAATGTATTTACATTGCCCACGCCAGAGCTTTTGAATAAAGGTAGACCATTTATTCCAATGTCAATATAAATTTCGTGAAGATTAGCGAAACAATTTAGTAGTTTTTTTAGTTGAACCTCAAGTCCTATGTGGACATACTGTCCGGGTGTAACCGTTCTAATTATACACATTTTTTTGGACTGTAGTAAAGTGCTAACACTTAAAGGTACATCTAAATTTTCCTCTCTTAAGATCTGAAATAATCTTCTGCAACTTAATACAGTGGGATGAATTCTTGTTTAAACTTAGTTTTTTGTCTGGCTTGCTGTTGTTACACACTTCGTTTTTATCATTTTCAATTGCTTATTGTTCTTTCATTATTTGTTCTTTCAAAATCTGTTGGCATATTTAGTAATTTTTTTAGTTTTTCTTTTTTAATATTTTTATAAAATTGTGACTTACTTGCCATATTTGCTTCATTATATTAACACATTGAGTGCCAAGCCGTTTTGACAAAAAACTTCGCAGAGTGCCAAACACTTTTTTTGTAAGAAATGCGTGTAATAGTGTTAAAAAATAATATCTGTGACCTGTGACGTTCTCGTTCTATCTTATTGTTTATTTTAGATTTTATGACTGCTTTTATGTGTCGTACCTTTTCGGACGACATGACACTCAACGTCTAAATAGAATTCGTAAACATCAGTGTCAGACAAAAATGTACGACGCTAGCTTTTGCACTAGGATATTTTTTATTTCGGCTTTGGTTTTCTATTTACTTTTCAGTTTTCCTTTTCTAGCTATTTTCAGTATTAATTAAAAATATATTTTAAAAATGTCGAAACGGAAGCTAAACCAAGTTGAAACCAATCTATATGGCTGCCAAGTGATTCTGAGTCTGAAAACGATATTGAGCCTGTGAATGACGACGATGCTGCACACCTTGATGCCGTGTAATTTGATGCTGTAGATCTTGATGCTGCAGATCTTGATGATACTGGAGCTAATGATTATACTTTGGATAATGATGATAATCTAAATATGGCCGATGGTGATGGCAATGGAGTGATTTTTCATCACGACAAAAAATCTTTACATTCACTGGGAAATCAGGTCTCCAACAAAATATCGCATCGAATATTTCCTGTTTGGATGCATATTTGCTGTTTGCGGACAATGAAGTTATTGATATGATTGTTGAAGAAACCAATAAATACGCAAAACAATATTTAGAAAAGTTTACTTTAACCCGATCTTCACGAAAAAAGGACTGGGTACCAAGCCATGAATTTAAAAAGTTTCTGGGCCTCCTCTTGTGGATGGGTCTGGAAAATTACTGGTCTAAAAATTCCATGTATAACTTCTTAATTCCTGGACGAACGATCGTTTTCAAGTTATACTGGCTTATATGTACTTTGCAGACAATAAGACGATTATTCCAGGCAATCGTCTAGGTAAAATACAACCCTTACTAGATATGCTCCAAACGCGATTCCAACAAGTTTTTTCACTGGGAGAAAATATAGTGGTTGACGAAAGGCTCATTCCTTGGAGAGGTAGACTTTCCTTCCGTCAGTATATTCCAAATAAAGCCCATCCTTATGGTATAAAGTTATTTAAACTCTGTTCAACAGAAGGCATCACCTGGTCTGTCAAAATGTATTCCGGAAAACCATCTACTGGAATTAGAGAAGTTGGTTTGGCAAAAAGGGTTTGTGAAGAATTCATCGAGAAATTAAAAAATCAGGGTCGAACATTATATTTTGATAATTATTATATCAGCAATGCTAAATCAAAAAACACATCTTGTTGGCACCTTACGAGCTAACAAGAAATATTTTCCAAAGGAAATAATGCACGCAGTATTAAAAAGAGGCGAGTTTGTGTCCACTGAAGATGAAAACGGCATAGTTGTCCTGAAATGGAAAGACACGAGTGATGTTCTAATCCTTTCAACCAAGCATGCTCCAATATTGGTATCCACCTGATTACCTGCTTGAGAGAAAACGCAGTTTGGATTTCAAATTGAATACTTTTTTAAAAAATTTAATCGAGTTTAAAGCCTTGCTGGATTCTTTAAATTGCCTCTTTAGTTTTTATTTTTTTTTTTTTTTTGTCTTAAGTTTTTCGTTTTCAGTTTTATTTATCTTTTACTCGCTTATTTCAATTTCTTATCAAGCTTCTTAATTTTTTAAAAGGAAGTGAGTTTGAGTGCAAACAATAAAATTGTTTCGGTTTTTAAATGTTTCTCATTTATTTTTGAAGTAATCAGGCATGTTCTGACAATCGCAGATCGCTTAAAACTGGCGATGCGAGTTGAAATCGCATGAAAGGTGTTCTGTAGTTCACAATCGCAATAAATTTGGCGACTTCAAATCGCACGCACATACTGAAGTGAAGTTGCAAATTTTACTTAAAATAAACTTTAAAGCAACAATAAAACTATACACAAATGAAAATTAATATGTTCTCTTTAATTTTTAATAGAAATTATTTTAATTTTTACACAATTAAAGTCGCAAATAATTAATTTAAAATCTGTTGTTTGTTCTATCAATTGTTTGTTTTGATTGTTCTCTTGAGTACCGGCGATTTCATACAAACAGCTGTTATAATTGATGTTCGAAAATATACTTGTACTAGTGCGGTTGAACGTATAGTCGGTAGTCAAAAAAATATGTGGTTATTTTAATTTTCAATTCTTATTAAATATTCGGTGCTTGTAAAATGTGCGATTAAAGTGTTAAGGGACATTAAAAAATTTATTTAAATTACTTTTTGGACGATATGAGTTCCAAACGTGCATGTTATAACTAACAAAATAAACAAAAATACTTATCAAGTACTGATTACTTACAACGTAAGTAACCTTTTACATCAAAGATGCTAAATGCAATATCACTAATAAAAATTCATTTGTTGCCAAAATATTTCTTGGCTTGGATTATTTTTTAAATAAATAAATATACATTGGATTGAAGTATCGATTGAATTGTTACAATCTCTAAGCATCCGCTTTTTAATTCGTTCTTTTTTTAATTGCATATTTTTTTTAAAGAAATGAAACTAAGCTAGGCAGCTGCAGGCAGTATGTTGTAATTTTCTTTTGTTTATTTATGTTTTGCACCGTAAAAACATATGTTTTTCTTTTCGAACATAAGTTTGAAAAAGAGCAAATCGCAAGCAAAACGCGTGAGTTTCAGAACATGTAAAACAAAAGTTGGCGTTTTTGAAATCACATGCGACTTTAAAAACTTGCGAGTGTCAGAACATGCCTGAATAAAGTAATATTGTTTTTCACTTACATTTTAGTAAAAACAGAATTTAGTGAAAACCCCTAATGAAAATAGTTATAAATAATATAGACGTGTTTTTAGTTTATCCTATTTAATGTTAGCTTGAAACACACTTATAATTAATTTTATTTTTAAAATACGAATGTGTTTATTTTGCTGACCATAAATAAATATTTTCTCTACTGCCAGTTGCTAATGCAGCAAAAATTCCCAACTAGATTACCAACCTAAAGTTTTAATAAGGCATGAGACTGTTATAATCAATTACTAAGAATTGATTACAATAATTATTGTAGGAAATAATGATGATCATTGGTACGTATTTTGAAGTATTCTCTTTTAACTTAAAGAACAAGTTCAGTTAGTGCTTCCTTTTCTTGCAAACTAACGTAATGTGTTTTGTAAGCGAGTAACAAAATATGGTAATCACAAAACTACTTTTTACGGTAATGTCTAATTTTTTGCTGGGATGTGACCCTAAAAAGTGGCTTATGACTCAAAAAATTATTTTTCACTTTTTTTTGGTTCGGAAAGTTTTAGAGACGCTCTTTAAAATGGCGAAATGCAGAAAGTCCTAACTTAGAAGTGTACTAAAATGTAGAGAAAGAAGAGCACAAATAAAAGAAAAACAGTATTTTTTTATAATTTACTTTAAGTGTGCTTGATTCCTTCAAATATAAATATTTCATGATATTCTCATGAAATGTTAATTTTTTTAAACTAAAACTAAAAAATGAAATGTATTACTGCGGGCAAAGCATATCCATATGGTCATTTCGCTACTGCTTATATATAGCTCATCAGTGGATTCTACCCAAATTTTTTAAGAAAAACCTCAGAGTCGTATATTTAAGCCAAATGGATTAAAAGAGAACTCCATTGAATCAATAAGGCAAAAAGCCATAAAAAACTCAAAAAATTTAATACAAAAACACAGTAAACACCATTGAGTAAATATTTTTTTTTTTTTCTTTAATTTTTTTACAAAAAACGTCTTCGGCCCCATTAAAAATTTTAAAACATAATCACATAGAAAAATGTGATTATGTTTTAAAATTAGGGAATACAGGGTCTTAATGTGAAGGTCGACGGAAGAAATGACCAATTAACCTCAAACGATTATAGAGGTTAAATAGACCTTTGGGTTTGGTGGTTTACTATGAATAAAGAACCATTACAAGAGCAAAGAATCCCAGCAGATTTTAGGGAGTGAAGAGCGCAACCCAAGACTTCAAATAATAAACGACGCAAGTACCGAACCATCACCAAAAGCATAGTCAATGGAACACATGTGGCCTCTTGGCCAATACGAATATGTCACAAGTATAAGATGACTTAAGTATGAAATAAAATATATGATTAAATGAAGGAAAACGTCTCAACAACCCCAATCAGGCAATTATAAACTATTATTTGATTTTAAGAAAGGTAAAAGTATTAATTGACAAAAAAGTAAATTGCAAAAAGCAGCACGTACAAGGAATGACTCCTCATAAATCACATAGAATATGCGTGGTATAATTATTCGAGGATTTCTCACAGATGTAGTGAAAGAAATTATTTGGACAATATGTAAAGGCCTTGGAACTTAACAGTTCTAAAAAAAGGAAAAAGCCAGAATTTTAAGTAATCATCAAATATAAGATTAAGGAAACTTTTGGTATAGTTTTATACATAAGCTCTTAGTCGAAAGGGTTATACACGTCTTTAATTGACTATTTTTTAATTTCGAATACTGAACTTGTTGCGCATCACTGTCAGTTTCAGATACCTGCATTGAATTCATATCATTCAGCTATTTTCATTTCATATTGTGTTCATTCATTGTGTTCATGTTTTTTCTAGATCGCATTATTACAGGCTTTTTAATATTGATAATTGTATCCTTTAGCTCAGTCCGAGAATTTTTGCAATTTTACACCAACATTGACATTAATGACAACGTAGATTGCTTCAACTCGATAATTCACAGGGTTTATGATACTCATGTGCCGGTGCGTAGGTTTGTGGTTTATAATCGGTCCATGTGCCGGTGCGTAGGTTTGTGGTTTATAATCGGTCTATGTGGCTTCGGGACAGACGAATTGTTGATGCAAAGCGTAGCAGGGATCTTGCATTCAGGGCGTACAGAGAAAATGGCTCACGTGAGCAGTTCCGCACTTATTGTAGGTTTAGGAACAAACTCAAATCCACTATACGTAAAGTTCGTAGGTGCTACTGTGCTAATTTTTTTTGCAAATTGTGATCAAAAGCAGTTATGGGGGATAGTTAGGGATGTGGGTGTTACTGCATCGTTGGATTACACTCAAGGTAACTTTGACCTTAATGAGTTCAATGAATTCTCGCGATTGCCGATAATAGATAATGAGCAGGTGGCTCGCTTACCAAGAACTGAGGGATTTTCCTTTCATAATGTAACTGATGATGACGTTTTCATGGCCATGTGCATGATAAAATCACAGGCAGTTGGTCCTGACAATATTCATATTAAATTTTTGAGACTAATTTTCCCAATGATATCGACATACTTAACCTTTATTATAAACAGAATTTTAACTTCTTCCACTATTCCTGACATCTGAAAGATTGAATTATTGCAATGCCTAGATTAAGACCCCACTACATGCTCTGATTATCGTCCCATCAGTATCTTGTCGGTATGCTCTAAAGTGTTGAAGATACTAATAAGGGAACAAATGTTGGATTATTTGAATGGTGGTGGCCTGATTCATTCTAATAAATTGGGGTATTTCCGTAAGGCGTTTGATACCATTAGTCGTAGAACTTTGGTGTCTAAATTGTAAGGGTTGTTTGGCTTTAGTTCTAGTAGCTGTAGGCTTATTTCGTCTTTCTTGTCTGGGCGTAGCTAATTGGTTCAATTTGATCAGGAAGTTTTACATGTTTTGCCATTATTTCGTGGTGTTCCCCGAGTTTTCTGTTTTGGTACCCTTTCTTTCGTCTTTCTTGTCTGGGCGTAGAGAATTTGTTCAATTTGATCAGGAAGTTTCACATGTTTTGCCATTATTTCGAGGAGCTCCCCAAAGTTCTGTTTTGGGTCCCTAGTTTTTTTGTTGTATATAAATTATATATTTGATAAAATTGATTTTTTAAATGCGTTCACTTATGCTGATGACATTCAGCTTCTAGCCACTTGTGATTTGACTTGCTTACATATTGCTGGCAGGAAGATAAATGCAGAACTTAGGGAAATTAAGAAGTGGTCACACGAAAATTTTTTACAATTAAATCCGGATAAGTGCAAGGTTGTGATTTTTTCTAGGCAGCCTATCACACATAATATATTTATTGCAGACAGATTGGTGGAAGTTGTTCCTTACTGTAAAGTTCTTAGTGTTATCTTAGATGAAAAACCAACGTTTAACAACCATATAAATTTTGTTGTTGCGCGTATTGGTTGGATGCACTGTAGGTTGTATAGTGTGGCTTATTATCTGCCGTTTGATGTTAGGCGTAGGGTCGCCATATCTTTATGTTTACCGATTATGAATTACGGTATTGAAGTTTATTCTCTTACCTCTGCTTTGAACACGGAAAGGTTAAGGATCTGTTTCAATAGGATCGAGCGATCCTATATATTTTTAAAATTCGTCCTAAGGAACATGTCTCATGGCATCACGTAAGTATAATTGGCTGAGATTTTACTAATTATGTTAAACTCTAATAGAACGTATTCTTTCATTTGCCCTGCACATTAACTGATCTCGCCTACTGCTAACTTTATTTATCTATTGTTTATATAGATATGCTTCGATATTAGGTAATTGAGCAATAAGCAGTGTTTTTTTTCTTTCTTTTTTGCGGGGGATTTATTTCTACATTTTATTTTATATTATTTATTATTTTACAAAAAAACACATATTTATAAAGAAATTGTAGGGTATATATGAATTTATTTTTTTCTCCTTTTGAAAACTTGCTAATAAATATTTATAAAAAAAAATTTCGAATGTATTTTTGTAGTTATAAGATCTTAATGTGAAATTTGAAATATGTGAAATATTGTATACTAGTCAGTCTGGCCCTATGGGCTTGCGACATTAAATGAAATAAATAAAAATATGCAAATTTACACAAATCTTAAAAAAGCGCTATTATTTATTTTTTTATTTTATTTATTTACGTAAGTAATACCAATTCTAAAATATCTATTACATAGTTATAATTACAAGCCTAAGTATTTCAAAAATATCATAAATCTTAAACTAACATTTAATTCATTAAATTTCATTTACGATAATATTTATAACGAAAATAATTTTGTCTATACTAATTACTAAAAATCATCAACAAGTTGTGAGAATAACAATTGAAATTATGAAACCTTAAGCAACTGAGGATAGATATATTAAGAGTTTCACTTTAAATGCATTATTAGTATGCGAAAAAGTTCGGAGTTCTAATTGAAGACAATTCCAGAGTCGTGATATTCTAACAACAAATGAACAAGTACCTAAATGAAGATGAGGGTTTCTATTTAAATTTAGTTACAGGTCTACAGGCCTGCCACTTTTCATGACCGTATGAAAGAAACAAAAGCTACTAACATTTAAAAATTCACCAAAAGAAAAAAAGAAGCTCAAAAACGAAAAAAGTCTGATATATGATATCTTTTACGTATGTTGTAAACAAATCTTACAATAGAATTCAATAGTTCTGAACTTAGTTACTACAAAACCATTCGCTCCCGAAAATAACTTAAGTCCATAGAGTAGTTGCAACATTAGCATATCATGTGCTAGCCTTATTCTCGCATGAAGAGGAAGAGATATGCTCTAAAAATCTTACGAATAGAAACCCAACTCTACCATATAAGCGGTCTAAATGGGCATTTAAAGATAAGGTATCGTCTTAGGTAATGCCCAAACATTTATATGGGTCAACAAACTGAACTACATCATTATTAGGTACAATATTTGAATTAGTAAAAAAAAAACGTGAAATAGTGCCAAGCATCATGGATTCTAAGGATAATTTGTCATCAAATGAAACCTTGAGACATTTTATGCTGTTTAGAATTTCAATAGAAGAGCCGATCCGATTCAAATAAAATAAAGGTTATGAACATCTGTAGGAGTGTAATTTGTTGAACAAAACCGCCTTTACTATTAATTACACATATTCTATTATATACAGGCATGTCACAAATTCCGATCGGAATGGTTTTAATTCCATATTAACAATTCCGATCGATTTTGTTTTACCTTCTTCAGATTCCGATCGATTTTGCTTATTTCTAAAAAATGCTTAATCACCCCACCCCCTTTTTAATTAAATGTGGCAATATTGCGCAAAGATTTGCTCCTCTATGGTATGACCAACACGGCTTCGCTTTCTATAGATTTCCTACGGAGCAAACATTTTTTCTTGCATGGTATGTCTAACACCGGCTTCGCTTTCTAAAAATTTCCTGCGTAGTCGATATATGTCACATTATACGTAAAAAATTTGGAGGTTCCTACTCAGAAAAAAAGGGTTTTCCCGATAATTATCACTTAATATTTTTTTTTTTTTTTAATTACAAATTTGAATGTTACAAGGCATACAACATCTACAGGTAACTTACTCTTCCAAACAATAATAATTAAAGGCAATGAAGAACTTTATATAACAAATATTTATAAAGAAAATAATGTTAATGTAACTGCATCAATTGTACAAAACATATATATTAACGAAAGTGCTCATAATATATTGCTTGGAGACTTTAACTCTCAGAATACATTATGGGGTTCGTCTTCAATTTCCCCAAGTGGTAGAATTTTTGAAGAATTTGCCAATAATAACAATTTGGTAGTATTAAATGATGGATCACCCACCCTACTTAACACAAGAAATACTCTAACCGCTGTGGATGTACCTGTCATCCATTGATTTAGCTCCTAGCTTGACCTGGACTTGTCTGCCAATTCCAGAGGTTGCAGATCACTTTCCTATTAAGTTAACGAATAATATCGAAATGGTTAATACAAAATTTTCACCACGTTTTATGGATAGAAAAGCTGACTGGTCCCTTTTTGAAAGAAGTGCAGCTATAGTTGAAAAGCAGTTTGAAGGATCGTCGAACATTAACAAAGAGGCAGCATAGTTAAAACGCATTTTGAGAAAAGCAGCGAATGAGTCCATCCCCTTTAGCCGAAAACCTAAAGATAGAAATAACCCCGTATGGTTTAATTCGGATATTGCAAAATTAATTTTTCTGAGGCATAAGGCATGGAAAGCTTTTAAAAGGATTCGTAATAATGATAAGGTAATTGATTATAAAAGAATATGTGCAAAAATTAAAAGGGAATGTAAAATCGCTAAAAGAAAAACATGGGAACACTTTCTTAACTCCCTTAATCCTGCAATGGATGTTCGAGTTCTTTGGGGCAAAGTCAATAAATTAAGGTCAAATCGTATTCAAAGTTTTCCTAACATATATGTAGATGATAACAGCTTAGCACATCCCTTGGACATTGCTGAGGAATTTGCACGTTTTTGGTCCTCCCTTAGCTCAGATGCAGCTTTTGATCCTGAGGTCATAGCTACGAAATATAATTTTAACATTAAAAATCTTCTACCAATAAATCAACAGCTTTTAGTGATGACCCAAAAAATAAGATTGTCTGAAATAAATGATGTAATGAAGACTTTAAAAGGATCGACTCCAGCACGTGATAAAATAACTTATGCCATGATTAAAAATGCTCCAGTTAGTATAAAAATACGCCTTTGTGAACTTTATAGCAACATACTATCTGCTGGTATATTCCCGCACGATTGGAAGACTGCTGTGCTATCGCCCATACCAAAGCCCGGAAAAGACCCAAACAGTCTTGAAGGTTATAGGCCGATTTCCTTGTTGCCAGTTTTATCTAAGATACTTGAAAAAATTTTGGCCAGACGCTTTTGGAAGTATACAAAACAAAATTTGTCAAACTTACAACACGGCTTTAGACCAAGACATGGGGTTCATAGCATATGTCACCAGCTTGAGGAAGTTTTGCGCCGAAATTTAAAGAATGGTACGCATAATTTGATCCTTTCAGAAGATATTGAAAAGGCTTTTGACCGGGTAGTATCCACTTTTATCATAATGGAGCTTAATCAATGGGGTATCCCAATTGGTATCCTAAAATTATTAGATTCGTTTCTCAATAACCGCAAGATAGCTGTTAAGGTAGATGGTTTTTTCTCAATGAAGCGTTCGCTGGATAATGGAGTGCCTCAGGGTTCCCCTTTATCTGTGGTTTTATACTCGGTCTATGCAAACTCTTTGGCTAAAGCTGTTGAAAACTTACCAGGAATCGACATTGGCATTTATGCTGACAATGTTTTTGCAGTGGCTTCGGGTAATCCGGAAGTAGTTCGTTTAAATTTAAACAATCTTGATTTGAAAATGCATCAGTGGGCCAAGAGCAGGGGTGCGATTTTGCCACCTCATAAATCTGAAATTCTCCATGTTTGTAGAAAGAGGGACTGTGTGTGCAACACAATTTCTATAAGAGACGTTAATATTCAAATTTCAGACCAACTACGAATTTTGGGTTTAAGTTTTACCAAAAACCTTCTTTGGAACAAGCATGTTAAACAGTTAAGTTATAAACTGAGTAAAATTAATAATCTACTTAAGCTCATTTGTTCAAGAAATAAAGGTCCACATATAGAAACAGCCCTTAACATCTGTCGATCATTAACAATCGGAACAATTATGCATGGTATAACCATTTATGGCTGGACTTCAAAAAATAATGTGGATAAAATTAATACCTCAATGAATAACTGCTTCAGAACAGCCTCTGGTCTGCTTCGTACAACGCCGCTTGATAAATTGAGAACCGAGGCTAATTTCACGGATTTTCGTACTCTTTTGATAAAAACTGCTGTTAACTTAGCGTCCAGAGCGATTACTATATCATCTCATGGCTTACATAAATCTTTTTGGACAAATATTAACTCTGCAACAATCTGTTCACCATCTGCCACTGATAATATTATCTCTATTTTGAGAAATTCAAACATTTCGTTGCCACAGAAGCCTAAGTCACTTAGTTGTTCAAATGCTTTTGTTCAGGCAGATGATAGTTTGAGTCACTTCGTCAAAAACAATACTGTTCCAACGTGTTTCAAAAGAATGTTTTCTCAGAAATTGTCATCTTTTTCTCCACATGTGATTTACTTTACATATGGTTCTTTTCATAATTGTGTAACGTCTTATGCCATTGTTAGGCAACTTTCATCCACAGAATTTGAGATTATTAAACAGTCTCGATTACCAGATCATACGGGTATTTTTACTGCAGAGTTTGCAGCTATAAAAACAGCCATTAGTCTTTCCACACAGCATTGTAGTAAAACTTTAATTTGTACCGACAGTTTAAGTGCTACCCGGGCTATAATTAAAAATCGCAATGGTATATATGACGATATATTGCAGTTGGAGAATAGTACTTGTCAAATTTTGATACTATGGATTCTATCGCACATTGGTATTCAAGGCAATGAAGTAGCTGATGTTTGTGCTAAAAGGGCTCTGAGTTTACCCCATATTACAGAAACCCCATGTTTCTCAAAAGCCATAGCAAATCCATTAAGGGCTACCCTAGGTCTACAGGACATATCTTTAACCAGACTAAGGTACAGCAGCAATTTAACAAGATCAGAATGTGCTATATTAGCCCGTCTAAGGGTGGGTAAATGTATGTTTAACTCGAAACACTACTATGAAAAAACTGATCCCCCAAGATGCTTTAATTGTAATGTTTTACTTGATGTTCCTCATTTGTTTACAACGTGTCCAGTATCGGGGATAGGACAATCTTTGGAAGAGATACTCGATTGTGCGACTACCAAAAACATCATGAAGATAAAAAGAAGTCTGCAACAACACAACATTCAGGATGTCTAGGTCAAAATTTCATTAATTTTTTCTTTTCTGTTTTTTGTAATTGTATTAAATTTCATTCATTACTTTTTAATAGTTTCGTTTTTTAACTTTATCAAAATGTAAATATCTATGCATTTTTTTTCGCGATATCTTTTGTAATACGAGCGCATATGGTCTTGTCACCGGCGCCTTTTTTCCAATATTTTATGAATTTATTTTGTAAAATATTATGTAAATAAATAAATAAATAAATTACATTTTACACACTTCGTATAATTTTTTTTTAAGTTTAGTACAGTTACGTTTAAATGAAAAAAAACCTATTTTGGTCTTTAGCCGATCTTTTATATTCTTTTTTCTTTTTATTTTTTCCTGTTTAATTAGATAGCCGCTTAAATTACCTTTCCAATGATATCCATATTGTCCCATTCTGCCATTAAATACTCGATATATGCCATAATAAATATAAAAACTTCGGAGGCCCGTAACTCCGGAACTAAGGGTTGGCTCCAAATTTTTCACTTTACATTTTTTGCTTAGAATTGCATTTTACACAGCTCATTATCATTACTACAGTTATTTATTTAATTATGAGAGTCAGCATTGGCAGCATAGGCCATCAGTTCCCTAATGCACATTATTCCAATTAAAATCTAGAAAATTATTTTTTTAATATAAAGCAATAATAAACAAATTTGTTAATAATATATTGCTTTGTAAATAACAATTACAAGTAATATGTTTTATTATACCAAATCTGGTTTTCTTTAAAAAGTTTAAATTAACAAACTTAGCCAAGCAAGTATTAAACAAGTGCCGCCAATGGGAGCCATACGGGCAAACGGTGGCTTATTATTGGTGAAGGCGCGGTAATACAGTGTTCCGCTAAAACATAACATACCTAGGGCCATTAATACGCCAGACTAAAAACAAAAAACATTTCTTAATATGATCTGTTAAACAGTAATAAAACAATACTCACCACCATAGGGTATTTGGCTAAAGGCATACCTAACAAAGCAATAGAGTGGAAGAAATGAAAATGATTCGCTGTCTCAAATATATTACGAAGTTCGGGTTTTTCTTGGATATTAAGGCGATGACTTCCAATGGCACCTAGCACAACAGCTGATGCGCCACTTAAACCTGCCAAGCGCACAAAATTATAGTTATGTCCAGCCAATTTCCACAAGGGTGGAATAATCATGTTCTTGACCATGTTTGAAGATTTTCCAGTTGCCATCTGTTAGTAAATCATTTCTATAGTTTTATAATTCCATTGATTTAACATTTTACCTGAGAGCCTTTGGAAAGTAATGAGGAAGCAGTGCCAATTACTGTCTTGCTCACTGGATTTCCGACTGTCAAGTAATAAAGGCTATCTCCAACTGTCATTTCTTTGTTTTTTGGACTTGCAAAATACCGGCTTTTTTCATATACTATATTTTGAAGTTGTTTTTTTAACAAAAACTTTTGCCGTTTTACTTTAGCTTTTAACAAACAATTAAACAAAAAATTACCTTTTATTCCTAATTGTGTTTTACAAAATAATAAAAAGATTTTTAAATTTGGTTTTCTGTCATTAAACTAAATGCACATTTATTCATGAAAAGTAATTATTTAAGGCTGCCAAGTCTAGGGTTGCAACCATTTAATTGGGAGTTTTTTGTTGGCAAAAATACCACTTTACAAATACAAAATTTGCACACCGTTTACATTTGACAATACTGTCATGACAAAAAATTAACAAGTATTATGGCGGTGTACATTATACTCGGTGGTTTACGCTACGTTTACATTAGACAATGCTGTCATGACAATGAAATAATACGCATTAGTTGTTAAAAATACTGACAATAGCTTCTGTGGTGTAGGCGTCCAGACAATAATTATGACAATTCATTATGAGCACGTTCCCAGAAAATTTAAAATAGCTTTAGAGTTTCTTCCTGCTATTTTTCCATTTCTATTGTTATATGCAAAGAAAATTTTAGTAACTAAAATAATAATTTAATTAAAATTTCATTTAGTTAAAGCAATTATAAAAAAATTTGTCGGCATACGTCAAATGACTGTCTTGTTTACTGTCTTCAAAATATTCAAGACAGTAATTCAGACAATTGAAATGTGTACATGTATTAGTGAAAAAATGTGCATGTATTGTTATTGTAATGACAGCATTGTCTAATGTAAACAGGGGGTTACATGGTCACAGAAGTCTTGCGAAATATCAAATTTTTGTGCACAGTAGTACCAGTGGGTTCGTCTAAACAAAATACCAGAATAAGTAAATGCGCAGCGCAGAGCAGCACTTTTCTGCTCTTTTGGCTCCTGTTATTGCGCATTGCTCTGCACCAATATGTTAAGCTGAAAGTCCATACCACGCGTTCTATGCGTACACGCGTTATACGCGTCTGTCAAAAAAGTAGAATTAATGTAAATATATGTGACAAGCTACACAGCACAAAGCGAAGAAAGCATGAACGCGTAGAACGCAAGAAGTTTGTTTACTTTCTACTTTTCTACGCTTCTCAAGCGTCATGAAAAAATGTCAGCTGTTTTTGATATCTAAGGATGGTAAATTATATTTTATTATCAATGGTATCGATAAATATTGTTGTGTTAATGATTACTTTTTTCTGTTTTTGTTTGTTTTAAAAAGTCTTTTTAATAAAAAAAACTATTTTTTAGTAAAGTTTAGCAAAAAATTCAGAAAAAATACGTAAATATTAATAATTTACAACAACTCTTTCATTAATAAAACTAATGTTTTTGCTATCGATTACTTTTATGTACTTAGTTTCATCCCTAATGAATATATTTAATTTAAAAAGTTTTTAATACAAATGCAAAAACCGTTCTCTTTTCTTTTGAAGATTTTTATAGGTCCTTGTTACATAAAAAACTATGTGCATAAACTCAATATATGCCATCAATTCTTTAAACATTACACTTTCCATTTTTCCAAAAATGATTTCTTTAGATAAAAATATTTACACCACAGCTGATCAAAACAAAAACTTGGCGCATAAAAAGCGTTGCATGTAACTTGACGCTTAAGAAGTGTAGAAATCATAAAAAGTATGAAAAGCGTAAAAAGCGTGTACGCATAGAACGCGTTGTATGGACTTTCAGCTTTAGCTCTGCGTCTTAAAGAGGCAGTTTGCATTAAGGGCATTGTATCAACAGAAGTTTTTAGGCAAAAGGTGTAGAGAAGCTTAGAGGCAGTTTACATTGAGGGCCGAATAAAGGCTTGTATTATTACAGAACTTGAACTAAATAAAAAAAAAAAAAAAAAAAAAAAATAACGAATAAGAAAGCAAAACGAATTGAACGAGTACATCAGCTTGTGTACTCGTTTCTTTTCCTCTTGTCGCCCTCACCAACAAGCAAAAGGGATAAGCCGATAAGAATTGCCTAGTGAAAATTGGGACTCATAGAAAAAAAATTACTTTGAAATATGTTTTATGACAAAATTTTCATATAAATTTGTCATAAAATATATTTCAAATCTATTTTGATTTTCTATGAATACGGCAATTAATATTTTATTTTACTTTCAACCTTGCAAAAGAATTTCAGTGTAATAATTTGTCGATACATATTATCATTTTTTTTAATTTTTCCCTGACCAGGATTCGAACCATCGATTTTATAAATTAATGAAATTTTACTTTATTTTCGGCTTTCTGGTTCTTTTTAATTAATTTTCTAAACATTTTTAGAAAGAAAATTTATTTACAAATGTATGCGGACGTTTTCCAAAGAAAACAAGAAAAATTAGACGCTAGCAGAATGAAATGCAACATTTTCTGGACCGCCACATCCTTCATCAGCATTCTTCGCAACTATCTACCTTATGTTATGTACATCGTAAACATCATTAGCCGTATTCATAGAAAATAAAATAAGTTTGAAATGCGTTTTATGACAAATTTTCTATACAAATTTGTCCTAAAATATATTTTAAATCTATTTTAATATTCTATGAATACCGCAGCATCCATTTAACCAACTAATCTTAATGTTTATTTGGCGAGACGAAGTTCACACACAACTTAAAGCTTTTTTCTTTGTCGTTCTCTTTGTAACTCGTCTTATACATTTGTTGTTGCTTTTTGTGCTAGCAATTTGATAGCCACAAATACAACTTTTTATTTTTAATTATTCATACTTGTTTGCTCACAACATTATAGACGCTGTTTCAGTATCATATTGACTTTTATGAGTTAAGTATGAATCTAAATACGCGGTGCCTAGCATTTGTTTTAATTTTTCCCTGACCAGGATTCAAACCATCGATTTTATAAATTAATGAAATTTTACTTTATTTTCGGCTTTTTGGTTCTTTTTAATTAATTTTCTAAACATTTTTAGAAAGAAAATTTATTTACAAATGTATGCGGACGTTTTCCAAAGAAAACAAGAAAAATTAGACGCTAGCAGAATGAAATGCAGCATTTTCTGGACCGCCACATCCTTCATCAGCATTCTTTGCATCTATCTACCTTATGTTATGTACATCGTAAACATCATCTATTTAACCAACTAATCTTAATGTTAATTTGGTGAGACGAAGTTCACACACAACTTAAAGCTTTTTTCTTTGTCGTTCTCTTTGTAACTCGTCTTATACATTTGTTGTTGCTTTTTGTGCTAGCAATTTGATAGCCACAAATGCAACTTTTTATTTTTAATTATTCATACTTGTTTGCTCACAACATTATAGACACTCTTTCAGTATCATATTCACTTTTATGAGTTAAGTATGAATGTAAATACGCGGTGCCTAGCGTTTGTTTTAATTTTTTAATTTTTCCCTGACCAGGATTCGAACCATCGATTTTATAAATTAATGAAATTTTACTTTATATATATATATATATATATATATATATATATATATATATAATATGCTGCATTTCATTCTGCTAGCGTCTAATTTTTCTTGTTTTCTTTGGAAAACGTCCGCAAGTTTTTGTTCAATTCTCTTTCAAGAAATTTACACATACTACTTGTCAAAATTCAAAAAAAAAAGCTGTGACGTAGGCTGCACGCAATTTCAAAGCAAGTTTTAAGTAAGATGTCGTAAAGAAACCAAAAAAAATTTTATTTGAAGGAAAAAACTTCAATCACTTGCTCTCTTGAATGAAATTTGAAAGACTCAATTGAACGAAAATTTGAAAGCAAATTCTCAGCAAGATTTTAAAGTGAGAGTATATTGGTAAAAAAAATGAGAGAAATTATAAAAATTGAATGAAAACTTGAGGCCCAACTATAATGTGCATAAGCTAGCTTTAGCTTATGTCAAAAATTCAACGAAAAGCCTGTCAAATGCTTAGGTAACTTATCAAAGAAATTTATGTGACTACAACGTACATATATAAATTTAGTAACTTATTTGCCTCAGTTGCACATTTTGTTTATTTCGTACTTTTGCCAAAAATAATTTCTATATAAATCAACAAAATTTTAAAACTAAAAGGCTTTAAAGAAAATATTTTATATATTTAATAACATTCACAAACACATTTACATATTTTGGTTTATGTTCTAAGAAAATGTAAAAAAAAATTATTACAAATTATTTTCTGTTTTGTGTTTGTGGCCAACCGTACTAAAAAATGCAACGATGTTCATCGTTTATAAGGTATACATATGTGTGTATAAATACAAATTTAATTTAAATATATTATAATTGTAAAAAATTTGCCATAAAGAAAAATGTTGTTTTTTCTACATTTTTTATTGAATTAAAAACTAAAAAATTTAACAATTTAGGTCTTAATTAGAAAATTTCTTTATTAATGTATAAACCAAAGCACAATCAGCTGTTTCCGTACGGAAAGTGCGATCAGTTTCGTACCTTGCATAAAGAAATGAAATTTAACAAAACTTGACGAAAGTTATCTTATAGCATGTTTAAGGCCCAACTATAATGTGCATAAACTAGCTTATGTCAACTTATACAACTGTGCAAATACATTAAATTATATGTGGTAAACTATAATGTGATTAAGACAACTTTTCGTCAAGTTTCGTTAAATCTCATTTCTTTATGCAAGGTACGAAACTGATTGCACTTTCCGTACGGAAACAGCTGATTGTGCTTTGGTTTATACATTAATAAAGAAATTTTCTAATTAAGACCTAAATTGTTAAGTTTTTTAGTTTTAAATTCAATAAAAAATGTAGAAAAAAACAACATATTTCTTTATGGCCAATTTTTTACAATTATAATATATTTAAATTAAATTTGTATTTATACACACATATGTATACCATATAAACGATGAACATCGTTGCATTTTTTAGTACAGTTGGCCACAAAAACAAAACAGAAAATTATTTGTAATAATTTGTTTTTACGTTTTCTTAGAACATAAACCAAAATATGTAAATGTGTTTGTGAATGTTATTAAATATATAAAATATTTTCTTTAAAGCCTTTTAGTTTTAAAATTTTGTTGATTTATATAGAAATTATTTTTGGCAAAAGTACGAAATAAACATAAATGTGCAACTGTGGCAAATAAGTTACTAATTTTACATATGTACATTGTAGCCACATAAATTTCTTTGATAAGTTACCTAAGCATTTGACAGGCTTTTCGTTGAATTTTTGACATAAGCTAAAGCTAGCTTATGCACATTATAGTTGGGCCTTTACACGGCAATGTGAAGCACTTGCTTCGCTCTCTGAATCATGATTGCGAAGCATGCCGTTTCCACGACACATACTACATGCTTCACATTGACTTCTGTTTTAAAATTTTGTTTTTTGGTTTCAATTTTAGTGTTTGTAATTAATAAAATTTTAAATTATAATATAATTATTTGTTTTTATATTAACACATATTCACACAGCACTTTTAATATTGCTTTACTTTTTTTATTTACATTTATATACAGCTAGTTCAGATAAACTTGCGATAAAAATTAGGGAAGACAGAAATTTTTCATGCTTCGCAAGTAGATTCAAGCTGAATCGTCTCAAAACAAAATGCTTCGCTCTCAAAATTTTATATGGCGAAGCACGTTGATTCGGTCGTGATTGAGCTTTGAATCATGAAAAGAGAGCGAAGCAAGAATATTGGGCTCCGTGGAAACATAGTATTATTCACATTATAGTTTACCACATATAATTTAATGTATTTGCACAGTTGTATATGTTGGCATAAGCTAGTTTATGCACATTATAGTTGGGCCTTTGATCGTCTGACACCCTAGTTAAGTAAATGCAAGTCTACAACAAGTACAAATTTCATGTATTATGTCAAAAAACAGTTCAGAGATGGCAAAGTAGGTAACATTTTATAGTTTTTCTAACTAAAAAATTAATATAAATTTTACTTAATTATTATAAAAAAAGTAAGAGAATGACCCTTTAACGACTATATTAATGTAAATTTAAACAAGAACTCAATAAAAGGATATTTAATGCAACTTGAATTGTAAAAGTGTGAAAAGAAACACGTAAAAAATAAGAGAAATGTATAGCAAAATAAAAATTTAAATAAATGTAAACAAATTTTGACACAAAACATGATAAACACGCACACCAATAAAACTATCAGCTGAATTCCTGCATCTGAATTTGCCTCGGTGAAGAGTGTAAAAATAAATTGTTCAAGAAAATTCTAAGCGGTTTATGTCGGCGTTTTTTTTTCGACTACTTAGCGGTTTCTAGCGTTTTTAAAGTAATATCTAGCGGGAATTGGTTCAATAGTTTTGGCAACACTGGACTCTTTTCAGTTTTTTTTCTCATTCCTCTTTCTCTCTCTCGTTTTTTGCAGTTCTATGCTTGAGCGGTGTTACCAAAATGGCTTCTATCATGGCGAAAATATACCAGGTGGCCGCAATGGCGAATTCATGAATTTCGCCGTAAACTCTAAATGTCAAACTCCATATATAAAAAATATGTATAACAGTTTATTGTATGGAGTTTGACATTTCACGTTTGCGGCAAAAATTATGAATTCGCCATTGCGACAACCTGGTATTATTTCACCATGGTTTCTATATTGTTCAAAAATTGTTGAAAAATTATTACGTTTAGTTTATGGCAACAGTTGAAAAATTGGTTGATGAAACATCATAAAATTCTATCTCTTGCTACAAAAGAATCAAGGCAGCGTAGGCGAATTCATTAATTTTCGCCGTGAACACTACTGTCAACCTCCATGAATCAAATAATAAGATTACGCAAAAAGCAGTCCCTTTATTTTTTATTAAAACCGTGAGAGTAAAATTCTCTCTCGTGACGTCATAAAATATATTTCAAATAGCACCACACCTAAGAAAAAAACGCGTATTTTTCAAAGGGATCACTAAAATTAAAATACGGTTATTTTTTTCATCATTGTAAATTGTGCTTAAAAGTAGAAAAGTTAAATATTGTTGTTATAATTTTCGGTAATAATTCAATTAATTTAAGTTAAATATTATTGAAGTTAAAAAAAAGTCTAAAAATGAAATGTGCAGTGTATAATTGTGGAAATACTAAAAATAAAAACGCAAGCTTAAGTTTTTTTTATTTCCCAAAAGAATAAAAACTTAGAAAAGAATGCTTAATATTTTGTCGTTTAGAAGAAAAAAATTTAATGATCTGTACTTATTACATAAAAAAACATTTATGGCCAGTTTTTGACTTCATATTTAAATACGCATTTAGTTAGTTTGCATTTAAATTTAAGTATTATTTAAATACAGTTTTAGTATTTCAGTCATTTATGGTCGTTCTTACTTAACTACGATGAAAATATGGCAGGATTACGAAATATCAACATAAATCTCCATTGTTTATGAAAAACCGCTGCTAACAAACGCAATGAATTGCAAATTTTGTGAAAAATGTTTTAAATAAATTAAAAAAGGTCAGCGATACCTATGTATTCAGCATCTAAACTTATTTTATTTGTTAATTTAACTTTATAATTAATATTTTCATTAAGAAATGTGTGCAAAACATAAAATATTGTTCTATCAATGGCTAAAATGTTTGTTTACCTTTAATTAGTTTTGCGAAACAACAACAAAAAATGCCATAACCATATGGTAAAACTGTATAATTTAAATGGACTTTAATTGCCCAAGGTTGGTCATTTAAGTTTCATTTGAGTGTGCTTTGAAAAACTGAATTTTGTACTTAAATATAAATGACATTTAAATACGACGTCAAAAACTGGCCCTTAGACGAGTCAAATTTAATAAATGTAGACGTTAAGGCAAAAACACTTTTCTTCCATGCGCGAATGTTTTTCCAAATAAGAAGGCTTAACCAAATAATAGCAGATGACAAATCCAAGCGAAAACGTAAATATTCCAAAATAATTGTATAATATAAATATGCATATTAATGTGCTGTTTCTGTATTACAAGCGAGCGACTCGTCTAGAAAATTTGTATAGGAATCATTTAAAAAATTGAGTGCTTTTCATACAAATTTTTTAGACGAGTCGCTCGCTTGATGTGCAGCAACAGCACATTAGAATTCTTTTTTTTTAATTACTTATTTACAAATTAAAAAATAAATTTAAAAAAGCACTTAAAACAGTGCCGATTGCACTTAGTAGACATCATTGCATTTTTACACAAAGACTTATTTTTATTACGTCATGAACAGAGAAAGAGAGAGTCTTTGCGTAATCTTCTTATTTGATTCATGGGATCGTAGGGTAATACAAGAATGTAAAAGAAGTGTTGGTTACAAAGCGAATTAAGTATTAGGTGGCCGCACGGCTACAAAAAGCTAATGTAATTTTATAGATGTAGAGCACCAAGTTGATGTCAAAAATAGCTGACTAAACAAAAGGAAGCCGAATACTATTTATCCTTCTGTCAGCATTTGGTACTTTAAATGAGGTTGACCGGTTAGTTTCTTTTTCCTGCATATGCAACAATACTTCACATTTGGCGCATAATCGCTAATAATACAATTAATTTTTAGAAAAAAATATAGTATATAAATTAAAATGGATGCTTTAAAATAAAGTACAATAAGAAAATTTTGAAAAGTTTTAAGAGTATTTCGATCCAAAATTGGTCTATACATACAGAGCTCATTAATTCTTGTTCTATTCAAGCTCATTTAAAATAGAAAAATCTAACACTATTAATAAATTAAGGACACGGGAATATTCTTTAAATTATTTAATCTTCATAAAAAAACTCCGTGCTATATTTTAATTATACCGATTAAATTAATTACCAATATTATTACTAGGGTGAAAGCACGTCTCGATGGCCATTTCGTTACCGCTTACTTAACCCTTCAGAAAACTTCTGACAAACATTTAAAAAAAACTAAAAATCTTTTTCCAAATATTGAAGCAAAGACAAAAATCAAAGTTTAAGCAAAAACAACAATAACCAACAGTAATTCTATTTTACTATCTCTACTGTATCTGCAGTTGAAAAATAAAATATAAAAAAACACTACGATAACTTATTTTTGTGCACAGGCACCTTACAAATTATTAAATTAAAGATAGGGGAATATTCTTTAAATTATTTAATCTTCATAAAAAACTCCGTGCTATTTTTTAATTTATCCCAATTAAATTAATTACCGATATTGTTACTATTACTTTCTCCAAATTTACACGTGCGATTATTTCACGCCATTTTTTTAATTTTTAAGAGAAGTAACACTTCAAGAAACAATAATTTTTTAACCGACTTAAAAAAAATAAGGAGGTTATCAATTCAACTAAATGCTGATTTTTTTATAGTTGAACTTGCAAACTCAGTAATTTCAGAACTCTGTGACGACACGTTACCGCTGATTGCTGGGGCAGAACTGAGCGGCGTCCAGGGTCGTCGTCGTTGATAGTAAAACACGTTATGGTTCGGTTCTGATATACGTTTTTACAAAAGAAAAGAGCACTTAATCAATTGCTGCTGACCAAGGCTCAGGCGTGTGACTCGACCAACAACAGACAAATGACCACCCTCGGAGGAGTTGGTAATGAGGACAATCAATCACTACCACTTCCTTCTACTGCCTGGATATGAGCAACAGTCTAGCGTGTAAATCACTACTAAACTACCGGTCTTACCCAAAGGCCAGCCGGAAATCAAGTGTCTCGATACAGGCAGATTGATCGCCCGTCGGCTGGCCACACATACAGGCTGGCTGCGACTGTGGTAGTGTTTGCTTGTAACTCCAAAAATACATTTGATTACACTACGTAGGCTAAATGGGTGAACATCAACCAACGCTTGCTTGGTTGTTGTCGTGGGTGTAGTTGTAAATATAAAAAAACAAACAGAAAGCCTGTTTGTGATACAAACAATGAAACAGAAATACTTGGTTTTGCTTGTTACGACATTAACACAGCATGGGTAGACCGTTTCACAAAGAAAACAAACGCATTAAAATATGATCTTCAAAAATAGGAAAGAAAATTATAAAACGAATACAGAATTCAGTGGTAAAAATAAAATAATACAGAATTTAGGTTCTTATATACTAGATATAACATATAAGGATAATAAGGTATAATATGCTACCACGGAGATGTGTACGTGGAAACTAGCTTCGGGACTTGCACCGTCACACTACCCTTTCCTCTCCCCGGGTTCTGTGGTAGGCGGCAGCAAGCGGATAACCGTTGGTGTGGTTTTTGACCAGGTAAAGTTGCTTTTCAGCCTGGACGCGGAAACGTGTCCGGTAGATGCCCTTTGCCTTTCCGGCGGCTATTGCCTCTCGCAATATCTGTGGGGCTTGATGCTCGGGGATGATGTGGAAACTGCCGCGTGGGGAGGTTGTCCTATTCACGGCGGGTTGAAGCAAGAGAACGTTGGCCGGGGGTGCTATGGCGGGTGTTAGAATGACCGGGCTTGTGGTGGTGCGTGTGGCTGTCGTTATTGTCGCTGCTGCTGTTGGTATTTGCCATGAGACAGCTGTCGGTGCTGACGATGACGACGGAGATGATGAGTCTGATGATGAAGATGATGGAAGCGATGTCTTTCGCTGGCGGGGTTTGTGTCTGAACCCGGTTGCTTTAGATCCTTGTTGGCTTCGACTGAGTACTTCGTCTTCATTAAAAAAATATGGTTCCACCTCCAATTTGTGTCGGAACCTCTGGCTGGTTTCTTGAAACCTCTTTTCTTCGGCCGAGTTGGTAGGTGGAGAGGGTCGCTTTCTTTGAAGCGGCTGTATTTTACTCTTAGTTTTTCTTTTATTTCTTTTCTGCGTCGATCTGCAGAGAGAGAAAGAAGAGGGGTTAGTAGATGGTGAATGACAAGGTTTCAGTTCACTAAGGTCGCTATTACTAGTTTCCACAATAACGGGGGATATAAAGTTCCTCACAGGGGCCCAGGTATTTTGGGGCTAGCTTGGCCGCAAAACTGTCGATGGACCGCGATAGCGGATGCGCGCGTACCAGGACTTGGACTCCTATGTTGGACCGCCATGGACGGCGTTATAGTGTTGTTGTTGCTTCTTGGCTGCTTTCTTTACATTTCGCCCTACGAACTTGAAGATCTCCGACAATTCCTCTGCTCTGTCTTTCGGGCTTAACTAGCGTGCTCCAGTACCAATGGTTACTTCATCGTAGAGCGTGCTGGGCAGGCGTGGCTCTCTACCCTGGGTAAGGAAAGCGGGGGTGTAGCCCGTGGACTGGGATGTGGCAGTATTGATAGCCAGCATGATTTCCGGTAACATTTCGTCCCATGTTTTGTCTTGTCTGGCCAACTGAGCTAGCATTATCTTTATAGTTTGGTTGGCTTTTTTTCACTAGGTTTTTCTGCGGGGTATAGGGTGCGGTGAATTGTTGTTTAATTCCCATTTCCCTAAGGTATCGACAAAAAATGTGGCCTGTGAACTGAGTGCCGCTGTCCGTAAGGGCCATCTTTGGGATTCCATAACGTGCAATGATCCGCTCACACAATGCCTTTACGGCGCCTTCGGCAGTGGCGTTTCGTAACGCAACGAGTTCCCACGATTTCGAGAAGCTGTCGAACAATACTAACAACGTCGTATTACCGTGTCTCATTAAGCCTTGGAGTGCCAACACGTAATCCCGGAAAGGTTCCCGCGGTCGCTGCACTCGTTTACGGACCTCGTCGTCCAACTCTTCGAAGTACCGCGGCGGTAGGAAAAACGTAGCAAGGTCATTCTTAAATTCTGACCACTGGCCCCATGATCGGGCGTTATTGCGGTATCAACACAGAGCCTTGTCGCGCAATAATTTCGGCATGCCGCGTAGCACTTCCCTCAAGTCTACGTCGTACAGTACGGCCAATTCCTCTATTCTCTCGAGGAAATCAAGGGGTCCTTGCCGCCGTCGTATTTAAGGCCCAATTTCCGGTTGGTGTCCAAGTGGTGCATACGGACGTCGTTCGGCGGACGCTCTGTGCCGGCGGCAGTTTTGTGTGACAGCGAACCTTTAATTTTCGTTGGTGAGGCTGCGTCGCCCGTCATAGTTGGCGGTGGCAGCTGTAGGTGGTCATAGGTCACGCTGGTGGTGAATTTCTTCTCATGGTCGGCTTGCAGTTCTAAAAGTCGCTGCTGTTGTGCCTCTGGATGATATGCCGTGATGAACCTGGAGAACCTCTTTCGTAAACTGTAACTGCGGTAGTTAGTAGGTGGGTAAATTGGATTTGTCCCTGCTCGGGCACTAATGTGACGACACGTTACCGCTGGTTGCTGGGGCAGAACTCAGCGGCGTCCAGGGTTGCCGTCGTTGATAGTAAAACACGGTATGGTTTGGGGTACGATAGCGTGTTTTATTCTGATACACGTTTTCACAAAAGAAAAAACTACTTAATCAATTGCTACTGACCAAGACTCAGGCGTGTGAGCGCCACTTGTCGCTTAGCTGATATGAGCGTGTAACTCACTACTCGTACAGCTTGGGAAGAACACAGGCGCGTAAGTCGCAACCGATGCAAGCCCCAATATGACAGTGGACTAACAAAAGACAAATGACCACTCTCAGAGGAGTTGGTAATGAGGACAATCAATCACTACCACTTCCTTCCACTGCCTGGATATGAGCAACAGTCTAGCGTGTAAATCACTACTAAACTACAGGTCTTACCCAAAGGCCAGCCGGCAATCAACTGTCTCGATATAGGCAGATTGATCGCAAGGAAAACAAACGCATTAAAATATGATCTTCAAAAATAGGAAAAAAAATAATAAAACGAATACAGAATTCAATGGTAAAAATAAAATAATACAGAATTCAGGTTCTTATATACTAGACACAACATATAAGGATAACAGGGTATATTATTCTACCATGGAGATGTGTACGTGGAAACGAGCTTCGGGACTTCTACCGTCACAACTGAATTTGAAAATTTTTTGTAACTTGATAGATTATGTTTACAGATTTGTCCTGTTGTTAAAAACAGTTTTTAATCTTTAGAATTAAAGGGTGTCCCCATATACAATACATGTTTTTTAAGTGTATTATGAACTGTAAAGGGCACTTCTTTTAAATTTAAAATAACTGCGTATTACTATAGCTCCCAATAGCAAAAAATAATACAAAATTAAATCTAAAATTAAGGGTGCCCCAATAGATGACGTAAATTTACTTATATGGACCTATCTTTTGAACCGTTATAGACAAACGCTTTTAAATTGGTCAGAATGTAGATTGCTATGGCCGTTGTAGTAAGACGTATTAATATAAAAAGTAAGAAAATAAAGGGTGCCCCAATAGTTCATTTAATTTTATGTATATGGCCATACTTTTGAACAGTTTTAGACAGACGATTGAGTTTTACAAAGAGCCTGTATTACTAATAGAAAGTTTTTGACTTCATATTTAAATACGCATTTACCTAATTTGCATTTAAACTTAAGTAGTATTTAAAAACAGTTTAAGTTTTTCAGTCGTTAATGATCGTTCTCATTTAAATATGGGAGCATTACGAAATAAATATAATATAAATCTCCATTGTTTATGAAAAACAGCTGCTAAGAAGCACAATGAATTGCAAGTGTTGTTAAAAATATTAAAAAATGTCCGCGATACTCATGTATTCACCACCTAAACTTATTTTATTCATTAATTTAACTTTTTAATTAATATTTTTATTAAGAAATGTGTGCAAAACATAAAATATTGTTTGCGAAACAACAAAAAATGCCATAACCATATGATAAAACTGTATTATTTAAATGGACTTTAAGTGCGCAAGATTGGTCATTTAAGTGTGCATTGAAAAACTGAATTTTGTACTTAAATAGAACTTAAATATAAATGACATTTAAATACGAAGTCAAAAACTGGCCCTAACTCCGCTATTACAACTAGTATAAAATTTTAATTTAGAAATTAAAGGGTGTCCCTAAAATTAAGGTAATTTAGCCTATATGGCCGTATTTTTTGAACCGTTATATTTAAACACCTGAAAATTAGACAGAATGTCCACTACATTGTTTGGTATTAAAGGAAGTATAAAAATTTTAAAGTATAAATTAAAGAGTTTACAATAGTTGATATAATCTGATGTATATGGCCAAACCTTCGAACCGTTATAGACAGACAGTTGAAATTTACAAATGTAATTTTATGTATACTGCCAAACTATTGAAAAAGTATAAAGTTTGGAGATATAAGGGTTTCCCAGTAGTTAATGTAATCTATTGTATGTGGTATGACCACTCTTGAACCGTTATAGACAGACAGATGAAATCTGTTTTGAAGTCGGTTTTTTTTGCAAGAATTATTATTTTTTTTAATGAAAGTTCTGAATATGTATTTATACCATTAACAGAAAAAATCATTTTTATTTTTTGATTGCCGCAGCTAGTTAAATAGTAAATAATTCTTGCGAAAAAAAAACCGACCTCAAAACAAATTTCATCTGTCTGCCTATAACAGCTCAAGTGTATGGCCACATAAATTAGGTTACATTAACTATTGGGACACACTTATATCTCTTAACTTTATACTTTTTCAACTATTTAATAGTTTGGCAATATACATCAAATTCCAGCAACTATAGGGTCACTCTTTAATTTCCAAATTCAAATTATATACTTGCTGTTGTAGTAGATTGTCAAGAATGATCCAATTAAAACTTTTTCTATTTTATTTTATAATTAATTTTTTTATTCAATGACAGTTTTTGTCAACCTCCTCTGACATCCTAATTTTCAGAAATCATAAATTGGAAAAAGTAATAAATGTATGTAAACTAGATTAGTTTAAAAGAATAAAGTAAAGTTAATAAACACAAAGTGAATTAGAATATAAATGGTTATAACAACTCGGCCCTTCCTGACTTAATTAAATTTAAATTCTCCTCATTCTTCTTCTTCATCGCCATAATCGTAATCGATTTCAGGGAAGAGTGCACACCATGGCTTCAACTTGTCGCTACTTGCCACTGTTTGATAACGACGTTGTTTCAACTGTAACCCACTGATATCTCCAATAACATAACGGTCATGCAAAACTTTTTTCACGATATATGGGCCACAATACTGGGGATCTAGTTTTGTGACTCACCAGTACTTGGTAGAGCACTTTCAAGTAAAAGAAGATCACCCTCGCTATAATGTTTAGGCGTTTTATGTTTAGCATCAAAACGAGCTTTCCAAATCTTCCGTGCCGATTCAATATTCTTAATTGCTTCTTCTCGTTTAGTTGTTATGAACTTTCTTTCCAGATCGACGTTATCATCATGAAGAGCGGCGATAATTTTATTACCACTTATATCTCTGATAGGAAAATCAAAAATTAATTCTATTGGTTTGTATTTCGTTGTGGTGTTTACAGTAGTATTAATGGTCCATTGCAAATTTCGAAGCTCGGCATCCCAAAGGTTTGCCTTGTTAACTGATGCTTTAAGGAAACAAAGAATTGATGAATTAACTCGTTCTGCTAACCCATTGGCTCGAGGTGTACGGACAGCCACTTTAATATGTTGGATGTTGTTTTGATGGCAATATTCAGCAAATGCACTAGACGTGAACGCAGTTCCTCTATCTGTGACAACTCTTTTAGGCATTCCAAAGAATGCCGTTAAGTGATTAAATGCACCAATGACAGGTTTAGCTTTAGTTGACTTAACAGCACAAATAACTGTGTACCTAGTCAAAGCATCAACAAAAACCAGTATATATTCATTTCCTTGATTGGAACGAACGAATGGACCAAGATGATCTATATGAAGTACTTCAAATGGAACTGTGGGTATATCCATTTCATATAACTTACATTCTTTTATGTACCCCTTGATAAAATTACGACATCTTGGAAACCAGAAATGCTATAAAATGCGCTTTACAGTTCCATCAACTCCCGAATGACCAGAATCATCATGGCATAATTTTGCAATGTGCCATCAAATACCCTTTGGTACCAGCAATAAAATATTGTCACCACCATTTTTCTTATATACGCGATTATTTTTTACTAAAAATTCAGATTCAAGTTTCTTCTTCTGATCAGATGTTGAATGTCCAGTTAATATTTTAGCAATTTCTTGAATTTTAGGGTCTTTGAGTTGCATTGTGTATAGCCAATCTGGTGTCGATATGCTCATTACACACGAACTGACATCATTTGGTACAATTAGTTGTTCTGCTGGAGCTCGGCTCATAGCATCTACATGTTTCATGGACAATCCAGGTCGATGTATAGTATCATAATTGTACTCCAACAGTTTCATGAACCATCTTACTATCCTTGGAAGTAATAGCTTTGACGATTTTAAACTTGATATTGCTGAACAATCTGTAACTATTGTAAATTCTTTTCAAGAATATACATTTTAAAATGTTCATAGGACTCAACCACCGCCATTACTTCAAGTTCATATGCATGATATTTACTTTGTACTTCGGTACAAATATGTCTAAAATATGCAATCGGCTTCCAACACTGCTTGCGTCAGTGTGAACTTGATGATCCTTATTCATATCGTAAACAGCTAAAATTGGTTCGTTAGCAAGTAGATAAATGAGTTGCCGGTAAGCTTCCTCACATTCCTTAGACCAAGTGAATTCTACATTCTTTCTCGTGAGTCTGGTTAAAAGAGCGGTAATCAGCGAGTACTTTTCGATGAATTTACGGAAAAACCCAGTAAGACCTAGGAATCGTCTTACATTAGCAGAGATTTTTTGGAATCTGAAAATCTTCCACAGCCTTTGTTTTTATTTTTCCAGGTTTCAAACCTGTTTTTCTCATAAACGTACACTTCGACATTCGTAAAGTTAATCCTTCCGATTTAATAACCTTAAGAAAATCCTCCAGATTGCATAGACCTTGTTCGAAAGTATCTGAAGCAATAATAACTTCATCAACATAATTAACCACATTATCCCTGATTGGTTCAACGATTTTAGTCATCATCTTCTGAAACGCACATGGAGCATTTTTTAAACCGAAAGGCATACGATTAAACTCATAATGACCATTATGAGTCACAAATCCCGTATATTGCTTTGACTCCTCACCTATTTCAATTTGATAATAACCAGACATGAGATCAAGGGTAGAAAAAAAGTCCTTCTTACCTTTCAGCGACGACAGCACTCCGTCGACAGTTGGCATTGGCCATGGCTGTTGTTCGGTTAATGAATTTAATTCCCGATAATCAACGCATAAACGATGTTCTCCATTTGGCTTACGCACCACTACTATCGGAGAAGCATATAACGACTCTGATCGGCGTATAATATCTAAATCCAATAACTCACTTATAATGCTGTCCACAATTTGTTGTTTCCACATTTCCTAAGTTCTCTTAAATTTTCTCCAAAACATTTATTATAATTGTTTAATAATTTTTTAATTTCATCTTTCACTGTTAGATCTTCAAAGCACACAAATTCTCTCTTATCGACCGACATTATTGCGCATTCTCCATTCTCGATAATTACACGAGCCTTAGATAGAACATCGGTACCGATTATTACATCATATACCATTATATTTTCGTCTACAACTAAAAACTCACTTTCATAGTTCTGGTTATCGATGTTCACCTTTGCTAAAATTTTCTCCTGACAATTTAGTAATCCGCCCGTGAAGCCATGCAAATTTTCATCACATTTTAAAATTTCACTCGCACATCTTCTAACAACTCTGCGATTAATTATTGACTTACAACTGCCACTATCTATAAGTGCCACATATTTAAAGCCATTGATGAATATATTCTTTGTTATCTCAGCTTTCTTTGCACTTTCAATAGCATTTTCACTAGCTGACTTACAATCTTTAGTTTCATGATTTGTTCCACTGCACAATTGGCACCTTGATTTCTTCTGCGGCTTCTGGCAATTTCTCGAAATATGTCCTCATTCGCGACAATTGTAGCATGTTGGTCCCAATTTACCACTATCATTATTATCGTTACTAATTTTGTTTTCTTTCATATTACCCAAATCTGGCTTTTGCCCACTGAAACTGTTAGAATGAAGAATATTGCGTTTTGTACTTGAAGTTAAACTAAATAACGTTTTTAATAAGTCCGAGCATTTCAAAAAGTTCTTCTTCGCAATGCTTCATCACTTAAACCGTTTATAATATACATATCTTATGATCGCATTATCGTACGATTGACCCCGACGACCAATTGATAACATTTTATAATAGTATTCGTTTAGCGATTCAGTTCTGACCATCCGCAGTTGCATCATTTGCATATGTACATCAGCTGTATTGACTATGCATGGGAAATCCGTCAGAAAACACGCCACAAAGCTTGACCACTCTTGGAAAACCATTTGTAAATATATATCCACCATTTTGCTGGTCCTTTCAGTTTACCCTGCATAGCATATAGCACCAACTTTTCACTCCACCCATATGCTGACTTTAATTGCTCTATACGGTCAATAAATTGATTTGAAGATATATCCCCTTTGCATGGGTCAAATTCAGGCAAGATTTGAAAAATCTCACTCACATTATTCTGTGGGAGAATTACAGAATTGTTTTCCTCATTTTGATTTTCTTGTATCCAAGTAGGAGGTTGCGATAAATTAAATGCACTACGCTGAGAACCATTTACATTCCTCATAATTGGCTTTGTCGACAATTCGTTGTTACAGTATGCGTAAAATTAACAACGCCACTCTGAAAACTTTTTCATTGGTAAAAGCATCAATGAATTGTTCATTTCATATTGATCATCTCTTAAGTTCGGTGGCTTACATGCTGTTTTATTTTATAATAAATTTTTTTATTCAATGACAGTTTTCGTCAACCTCCTCTGACATCCTTATTTTCAGAAATCATAAATTGGAAAAAGTAATAAATGTATGTTAACTAGATTAGTTTAAAATAATAAAGTTAATAAACACAAAGTGAATTGGAATATAAATGGTTATGACAAGATTTAGCAATCAGGTTCTGTGAAAATTTCAACCATCTGTCTGTAACGGTTTAACAGTTTGCCCATACATGTACATCCGATTACATCAACTATTTAATTTATAATATAACATTTTTATACTTCTTATTATACCAAATAAAGTAGTGAACATTCTGTCTAAAATTAAGGTGTTTGTATACAACGGTTCAAAAAATACGGCCATATAGAACAAATTACATTAAGTTTTAGACCACCATTTACTTTCTAAATTCAAATTATAAGCTTCTTGTTATAGCGGACTTAGCAAAACATGTCCCTTGTAAATTTCAGCTGTCAGTCTATAACGGTTCAAAAATCCGGCCACATACACCATATTATATCAACTATTGGGACACCCGTTTATTTCCAAATCCAAATTTAATACTTGCTGTTATAGTAATACAGGTTCTTTGTAAATTTCAATCCTCTGTCTATAACTCTTAAAAAGTAACGCAATATACTTTAAATTAAATGAACTATTGGCGCACCCTATAATTTGGAATTCTTAATATTAATACTTGTTACTATAACGGTCATAGCAATCGATGTTCTGTCCAATTTGCAAGCGTTTGTCTATAACGGTTCAAGAGATAGGCTAATATAAGTAAATCTTCATCAATTATGGGAAACCCTTTAATTTCTAAATACAAATTATAAACTTGTTGATATAGCGAATTTAGCAATACAGGTCCATTTTAAGTTTCAGCGTTCTGTCTATAGCGGCTCAAAAGTACGGCCACACACTTGAAATTACATCTACTATTGGAACATCCTTTAACTTCTAAATCGATATTTTATACTTGTTGTTGTAGCGGACTTACCAATATAGGTTCGTTTTAAGTTCCAAGCGTCTGTCTTTAACTGTTAAAAGTATGGCAATATACATCAAATTAAATGAACTATTGGCGGACCCTTTAATTTATAATTCTTAATATTCATACTTGTTACTATAACGACCATAGCAATCGACATTCTGTCCAATTTGCAAGCGTTTGTCTATAAAGGTTCAAAAGATAGGCTCAAATAAGTAAATCTTCATCAATTATGGGACACCCTTTAATTTCTAAATTCAAATTATAAACTCGTTGATATTGCGGATTTAGCAACACAGGTCCCTTTTAAGTTTTAGCGTTCTGTCTATAACGGTTCAACGGTTTGTTCACATATTCAAAATAACTTTAACTATTGGAACACCATTTAAATTCCAAATCCAAATTTTATACTATTTGTTACAGCGGACTTAGCAATACAGGTTCGTTGTAAATTTCAAGCGTCTGTCTACAACTGTTCAAAAGTATGGCTATGTACATCAAATTTAATGAACTATTGGCGCACCCTTTAATTTATAATTTGTAATATTAATACTTGTTACTATAACGGCCATAGCAATCGAGTTTGTTTATAACGGTTCAAAATATAGGCCCATATAAGTAATTTTACATCAATTATGGGGACACCCTTTAATTTTTTTATTTATTTTTATAGGTTTTCGTTATTGGGAGCTAAAGTAATACGCAGTCATTTTAAATTTTACAGAAGTGCCCTTTACAGTTCATAATACACTAAAAAAAATTTTATGTTAATTTTTAAGATTATGAACTGTTTTTAAAACGTGACCAATCTGTAAGCATAGTCTATCATATTACCAAAAATTTTCAAAATCGGATCAGAAATGACTGCGTTCTGGAGGCACAAATATAAAAAAAGCAACATTCAGCCGAATTGCAAACCCCCTTTTTGAAGTCGGTTAAAAACAAAATCTACATGTTTCAATCGCAGTGTTGTATTTATTTTCGCCGTAAGTATAACTGTTATTAATTCGCCTTGGTTACTTCATACATTAAAAATATAAATATATTTTTATATGTGGAATTTGACAGCAGTGTTCACGGCGAAAAAATTGAATTCGCCTACGCTGCCACCTGGTAATTGATTCGCCTTGCCACAAGCTATCTAAGAACCAGTTTACATTAAGGGCATTGTAGCTGACTTTTATATTGTTTTCTCTTTTGGAAAATCTCCGTAAGTCTTCAAGCGTTTACATTATGACTCTTTTGTAGCAAGTGAGAGAATCTTATGATGTTTTATCAACTAATTTTTCAAGTGTTGCCATAAACTAAACATATTAATTTTTCAACAATTTTTGAACAATATAGGAAAAAACAACCACTTTGGTAACACCACTCAAGCATAGAACTGCAAAAAACGAAAGAGAGAAACAGGAATGAGAGAAAAAACTGAAAAGAGTCATGAATATTCATTTCGTGCTACTTTTGCTACCCCGCAAGCTTCTCTACACCTCATGCCAACTTTTGTAGCTGATACAATGCCCTTAATGTAAACTCCCTCTAATTAGTATGAACATGATATTCACACATGAATTCGCTTAATGTAGGCTCTCAATTTTAATATTTCGTGCATATGCAATCATCGTTGGTATAACATTTGACTGAGTAATGATGTTCGCCATCAAATATGACTTTTAATACAATATCTCCATTTCGAATTAATGTTATCTACTGATTTACATATTTTTTTTTTCTTCTTGTTATTTTTCGTCTTCGATGCAGTTTAACTTATTACATTCGTAATAAATTTAGTTTGCAATAAATAAATAATTGCATATGTATCTTGCCCAATAAACATTTGTAATTGAAATTAAAAACAATTTAAACTTTTAAATTGTTCTTCGCCGTGTGTTCGATTTCATGGGAAACATTTTATAAATTTCGTAAAGTATCGCAAATATACGTGTGTTCGAATTCACGTCAATCTAGATTAGTAAAGTAATTCCAGTAAAAAAAATAGTGGGGTGACAAGAATTAAAAAATATGAAAAAAATAAGTACTATATATAATTATACATAAAAATATCATCGGCTTAAAAAAATTTAAGTATATCCTTAGCCCCTTTTAAAAAGTAGAAATTGATGGGCAGACACTTTTCTCATTCCCTTTTAAACTTGCCTGAACCTTTTAGAACCTGAAATAACTAGGCAGACAGGAATTGTTTTATCGTTTTTTCTCGCTGTTGATTTTTTTTTCCATTCTTTGCAATAGCGTCAGTAATACTGAAATGATATTGAAACGAGAAAATGTTATGAAGCAATAACATAAAAGTTACGAAGAGTCGAAAAGAGAAACAAAAAATGTCTAGTACAAATGGTCGTGTACTATACACTCTACCTCTTAAGCCCCTCGCCATCAAACTTCGTCTGTCTTCCATTCAATTTCTACATTGTAAAAGGGGACTTAAGCGGTCTATCCACGATCAAAATATTCGTCAAGCATCCCAGTTAGTATTTGGAAGATTGTTTTAACAAAAATCACTAAAGTAAGTCCTTTAAGAATACTCATGATGAACTTAAACTGATCAATCAGTTGTGCGTTTAAAAAGCGACTCGAATATAATTCTGACAAACGCAAAGAAAGCGACTTAAAACACAAAAGGTACAGAAAGCAAATGTTTGAAAGCCGACTGTTTTCAGAATTTTTAAGAGACATATTTAGCATAGCCTAACGATGTAAAAATGTTTAAAATATTTTATTTTTCGTAAAAGTATATGATTTCGTAAAGAAACTAGAGATACAAATATGAAATAAATTTTATCGAAATTCATTTTCTAAATTTGAATTTTAAGAAAATTAGAAATAACACGCTAACGAAAATAATAAACAAAAAGCAAAATGTTATCTGCTATAATTGATTTTGAGGAACACCATTAGAAATGTTCGTATAATATTTTTTGAAGAAATGACTCGAAAAATTTTCTTATTTGAATATAAGTACGATTGAAACAGTATCGAAAAGGAGTCAAAAATGCGAGTCATTAATGACTCATCGCGGCTAGGGTACCATTTTCTCCCGACAAAACAATAATTTTCGACTGTAAAACAAATGCATAAATGATTATTATGATTCGATTGCCAAATGCTAAGAGAATTAAAAACTGTTCTTGGATTAATCGGCAAACAGTTTAAGTACTTTGCAGCAAACTGAGATGTTTGCAAAAAAATAACAAACGTAATTTCTGATGATAGTTTACTGAAAAAAAGTGTTGATATCCTCCTCCGCAGAGAATCCTAAAGAATACACACAGTTTGTGCACGTTAACTAGAATTTTGCATAACAACTTGGAAATTATTAGTCCCAAAATATTAAAATAATATTCCATCAAGCAAAAATAAAATGTAATAGTTAGATTCATTTTTCTAATTACAAATTAATGTCTTTAAAAATATCTTTGTATGTAATTACTTTGTTTACGCTTTTTGACACGACGCTTAATTTTTCATTTTCTGCCATTAAAAACCGTCTTCAACAACTGAACACACTTGACGAGCATATCTGAACCCTGAATTTGAAGTGTTTAAATAAAAAAAAATCATAAATTTCAAGTGGTTTGCACGACAAGTAAATATATGGGAAAACACAAGGCAGATTTATTTTACTAGGTAGTGTCGTCCGGCCAGCTGGTTTGTAGTTGGAAATGTCAAAAGTTTGTATATTTTCCTTTGTTTGTTTACGAATTTCAAAAAACACTAACAACAAGCGTTTGCGAGACAAAGCAAGCATGTTTATGGAGAGCAATTATCTTTTATTTCTCTTTGTGTTTTTGACGTTTCCAACACACAAAACAACAATAAAAAGGCATGTTGTTTTTGTAAATGTTGTATTTGTTGTATTACCGCTACTACCTAGTAAAAGAAATCTGCCTTGGGAAAACAGTTCTAAAACCGCTTGTTTTGGATTTAAACACTTAAACTGGTAAAACCATGTGTGAACGAAATATTAGGAAGTGTTTAAACATCAATTTACATGTGTAAACAGTAAATTCATCCCGCCGCCGTTAAAAATGCTTCGACTTTGTTCGGCAGGCAGGTTAATGGGAATACGAGACATGGCTCGTTCATTCGGTTTCTTACCTTCACCGTTTTAACTTGAATAATCATACTACAAGTAAGTGCATGTAATATTAAGTGTTGTGAAATAAAAATCTTAAAAGTGAAATTGAAATAAATAGATTCGCCGTGTGAAATAAATCCAGAAATTTTAACATGGATAGATGACTATGATCAGAATATTTGACAGTATTATAATTTAAAAAATGTTTTTGCTGTGACCACGTGTTCAAGATGGCGTCAGAAAGTTAATGTATATTTTGTTTTTTGATTAAATGATGATGCTCATTAATATTCCTTTTGCGGTTTCCACCAGAAGGTCAATTTGCAACAGCATGGTTTTTGACTTAAAGATGGTTAAAGGTGTCTGATAATAAAAAGCTTTATCCAACATTTCTTAAATCATTTCTTTAATCCTAGTATAATAATGGTTGCAAATCATTTTTTTACTTTATTATAGAATGGCGGACGCAGCTCCAGCCCGTGGTGGTTTCCGTGGAGGATTTGGTTCTCGAGGTGGTCGTGGTGGACGAGGTCGCGGCCGTGGTCGGGGACGTGGTGGTCGTGGCCGTGGGGGCAAGGAAGACTCCAAGGAATGGGTTCCAGTTACCAAATTGGGTCGCTTAGTTCGTGATGGCAAAATTAACTCTTTGGAAGAAATTTACTTGTACTCCTTGCCCATCAAAGAATTTGAAATAATTGATTTCTTCTTGGGTTCTGCATTAAAAGATGAAGTCCTGAAGATCATGCCTGTGCAAAAACAAACGCGTGCTGGTCAACGTACTCGTTTTAAGGCTTTTGTTGCGATTGGTGACAACAATGGTCATATTGGGTTAGGTGTCAAGTGCAGCAAGGAAGTTGCTACTGCTATTCGAGGCGCTATTATATTGGCTAAATTGTCTGTGGTACCTGTACGTCGGGGTTACTGGGGTAATAAAATTGGTAAACCCCACACTGTACCCTGCAAAGTAACAGGCAAATGTGGCTCCGTTTCAGTACGTCTAATTCCTGCTCCTCGTGGTACCGGTATTGTATCCGCGCCTGTGCCCAAAAAATTGTTGACTATGGCTGGTATTCAAGATTGCTATACCTCTGCCCGTGGATCTACTGGTACCCTAGGTAACTTCGCTAAAGCTACATATGCTGCTATTGCAAAGACCTATGCTTATTTGACTCCCGATTTGTGGAAGGAAATGCCTTTGGGTGCCACTCCTTATCAACAATATGCTGATTTCTTGGCCGACAAACCTGGCTCCCGTCACATTGAAGCTTAAAATCTAATGTTGAAGAAAACTTCTAAATAAATTTTGGGCTTTCACAAACAGCATTACAAGACTTTGATTTGTTTTTGTTAAATATTTAACTAAAATACGTAACTAAATTATATAAACACTTTTATAAAATCGTCAGTGATACGAGTACTGAATATACAGAGCCTGACAAAATCACTTAGCCAACAATTATATAATTAGGACCAGTTTTTGACCTGTCAATTAAGTTCCAATTAAAAACGAAATTCAATTATTCAAGACAAATGGCCAATCTCGTGCATTTGCGTCTATTCAAATAATTCTTGCGAAAAATAACAGATTTCATATGTCTGCCTATAACAGCTCAAGTGTATAGCCACATAAATTAGGTTACATTAACTGTTGGGGCACATATCTCCAAACTTAATACTTTTTCAACTGTTCAATAGCTTGGCGATATACATCAAATTGCAGCAACTATAGGGTCACTCTTTAATTTTCAAATTATATACTTGCTGTTGCAGTAGATTTGGCAATCAGGTTCTATGTAAATTTCAACCGTCTGTAACGGTTCAACTAATTAATTTGTAAAAATTATGAACGGATATAAAATGTGAATGCTTCATCATTTTTAGAGGCCTTTTGCTAAATGAAAAAAAAACCGTCATTGCTGTTGCATGTATAAATTGTCCTGTGTCCTTTTTAAAGAAACTGCAGCATTTTAAAAATTATTAATATATTACAACAATACAAAATCAATCTACCTGGTGTTAACAAAATCCCACACTTAAGAGGTTTCCGTTAGTGTTTTGTACATTTATTACATATGGTTTTTTTACATTAGGCAGTGTACGTTCTTCTTTTTTGGAGTGTTCTTTCTTTTTCTTTGGTAAAATTGATTTACTTAAAGGGACCAAGAGCTCACATAGTATGTTACTAATTTTACATAAAGCGAAGAAAAAACATTGTACTGCCTTTGCATTAAATGAATATTAAAGAGCTACCTACATCCATTTCGTGTAAGTTTTCTCGAAAATACCAGTTGGTAATAATCTCATTTATTAATTAGAAGACATTAAATTTTTTCTTTATAATTATCTTAATTCAATTTAAATCTGCACAAAAGTTTTTTCAGTAATAAAGTCATTTTAAATTCAAACTGTTTTATTCATGATATATTAAAATAGATTTGAAATGTATTTTAGATAAAATTTATATGGAAAATTTGTCAAAAACATTTCAAAGTTATTTTATTTTTTATGAATATGGCAGTTATTTTTTTCTGCTGTATACTACAAAATGAATTATGAGAAAAAAGGCAAGGAATATTTATTTGCTTGACCATTAAGCTAGGTAGTAAAATTGCGGATCAGCGGCGGTTACTTTCAGCCCAATTATGAATATTCTCACGGAACTTTTTTTTCCCACGGAAAAGAATTTTCTCGTTAAAAGATTCCCCCAATTATGAATTCCGTGGGAATAAAATAATAATAAAAAAGTGGCATCATCGTAATCTGAAGGGAGTTTTTGTTTATTTACATATAACCACAGATAATCTGTGCATATAACATTCAGCCCAATTATAAACAAAAATTCCGTGCGAGTTTTTTCCCTTTTCTCCAATTATAAATTTTTTCCCCTTTCGATTGAATGCGGAAAGGGAAAAAAATTGGGGGGAACAAAGTAGGTATTATGAATAATAAAATAAAAATTATATGAAAATAAAAAAAAACTCTCTTTAAATTACGATGATACCACATTTTCATTACGATGATACCACATTCCCACGGAATTCATAATTGGAAGAATCTTTTCTCGAGAAAATTTTTTTCCGTGGGAAAGATATTCCGTGAGAATATTCATAATTGGGCTGATTAATTTTATAATTCATAATACCTACTTTTTTACGCCAATTTTTTTTACTTTCCGCAGTCAACTAAATGGTGAAAAATTTATAATGGAATTTAATAATAACAATTATGGCAATTTAGACTTTATTATAGTTGTAAACAAAATTCGCGAAAGAAAAACATAAATTTTAGATTTTTTAAAAGGCGAAAATAACGTATTTTATGGAATGTTAATCCTTTCATTAGTTACTCTTAAAGTCAAAACCGATAAATTAATAAATGGACATCTTACATTTTTACAACAAGCTACAAAATTGCTTGAAGAAAGCCTTTTTAAACGATTTCAGCAATGAAAATTTTCAATTACACAATCGATTTCAATTACAAATATGAAATGTAATTGTAATTGAAAAATTCAATTACAATTACATGTAATTGAGTAATTGCATGTGTAATTAATTACAAAATGTAATTGACATACCCAGGTCTGCTGTCTACAACTATTTAAAAGTATGGCCATATACCAAATTAAATGAACTATTGGTGCGTCCTTTAATTTATAATTCTTAATATTAATACTTGTTACTATAACGGCCATAGCAATCGACATTCTGTCCAATTTGCAAGCTTTTGTCTATAACGGTTTAAAAGATAGGCTCATATAAGTAAATCTTCATCAATTATGGGGCACCCTTTAATTTCTAAATTCAAATTATAAACTCGTCGATATAGTGGATTTAGCAATACAGGTACCTGTAAAATTTCACGTTCTGTCTATAACGGTTCAAAATTTGGTCACATACACAATATTACATTACCTATTGGAACACCCTTTAACTTCCAAATCCAAATTTTATACTTGTTATAGCGGACTAAGCAATACAGGTTCGATGTAAATTTCAAGCGTCTGTCCACAACTGTTCACAAGTATGGCCATATACATCAAATTTAATGATTTATTGACGCACCCTTTAATTTATAATTTGTAATATTAATACTTGTTACTATAACGGCCATAACAATCGACATTTTGTCCAATTTGCAAGCGTATGTCTATAACGGTTCTAAAGATAGGCCCATAAAGGTAAATTTACATCAATTAAAGGGACACCCTTTAATTTTTAGATTTTTTTGTATAATTTTTTGTTTTTGGGAGCTATAGTAACGCAGTCATTTTAAATTTTACAGAAGTGCTCTTTACAGTTCATAATACACTTTAAAAATATGTATGTTGTATGGGGACACCCTTTAATTTTTAAGATTATGAACTGTTTTTAAAGTCGTATCAGAAATGACTGAGTTCTCGAGGCACAAATATAAAAAAGCAACATTCAGCCGAATTGTATAACCTCAATTCGCCTTGAATCAAATTTATTAAATAAGACAAATGTCAAAAATATTTCATTAATTCGCAAACGGATACTTGGCTGGAGCATATCCTGCAGATTTCGACGAACTTCGTTTTTTCTTGCGGCTAGGTAAAATTAAAAATTCTTTGTGTCAAATTTATTTCATATTTAACTACATCAGAACTTTACTAATTTTCTGCGATGATGCTTGAGATATCATCACAATAGCAATGCGGATTCAAAAACAACGACCAAATTATTTCATAAGTTGTCAACCGCAATAGAGGCATTCAGGAATGTGATAGAAATCGATAGATTTGAAAACGATTCGTTTAGATATTTTTATTCGACCTAAATCCAGTTTACGGGTACCATTTGGCGCCAACCCTTAGTTCCGGGCCTCCGAAGATGTTATGTTAATATGGCATATATCGAGTATTTGTTGGCAAAATGGGACAATATGGATATCATTGAAAATGTTAAATTACATTTTCAAGCGGCTATCTAATTAAACAGTAAAAATATAAAAGATCGACCAAAATACGATTTTTTTCATTTAAACGTAACTTTACTTAAATTAGTTCTTTGGTCTTCAACAGATTTTGTTGCCTTTTTATGTTTAATTGGATAGCCGCTTAAATTACCTTTCCAATATCCATATTCACCCCTATCGTGAACAAAAAGAGAAATTTTGTTCCCATGAAATTTTCATTCCCCATGAAGGAAAAATTGCTATCGTGACTTTCATGGGAACATTTGTTCCCGCTATCAATTCGTACTGAATACAAATTAGAAAGAAGAAAAAATAAATTGGGAAAAACATATTCCAAATTTTTTAAAGTTATAAAAAATTTAGAAATGTTTATGATTGGTGCTATTGTGTTGTTGCAAGGGAAGGAGATACTACAACAGAGAACAATTTTATTTCAAGAACATGGCGTACAAGACGCTTAAAAGCCCTTGAAGTTACCCTAGACGCAAAAGGACCCAAGTGGGCTGTGGCAACACGGCTTCCCGCTAACCTACTCTAAACATTGGTACTGACCCATTTCAATGAAATAAATTTTTATATCTGATTTTTTCTATCTCCATTTTTCATTTAAAAATATTTTTAATAAAAAATCTTCGTAAATTTATAACCAATAGATGGCCGACTTCCTAAACGCAAGTTGCAATGCATATTTACAATGCATACACTTCGTAAACGCATATCTAAACTTTTTGGCAAGGTACAATGTTCCTAATCGTTTGGCAACTCACTTTAATGAGTATCAGAAGTCAAAATCACGCATCATTTTTATTTTGTATGCAAACATTTTAAAAATGTTATTTTTAAAGTGAAATGTGAATAAAAAATGCCATCATCCATTAATTCAATGAATTCTTAAAAAAATAATTATTTTTGATCACTTATTTCCGGGATTTTTATTGTCCTTAATAAAGTTGTCTCTTCTTTTTAATAGGTTTCTATAGCAAATCAATATTTTTTGGAAGATTTGTCCTGAGATAATTCCTCAGCACTTGTCAACAAAATGGATAAATAATTTTGTGTAACCTCTATTTTCCAAAAAAAAATTATTTAATTTTATACCATGTTTTTGACATTTGCTTTACGTATGAGCTGCATAGCGACGTTCCTAAATGCCGATAAAATGCAAAAAATGTCTCTGCAACGCAAGTTTGCGTTTAAAACATGTTTAGCATTGCGTACGCATTTTTTTAAATTGTGCATTGCAACAGGCGTTTAGAATGTCGGCCGATCTCTTTGTTTTGCATCTTGACGAGCACAATGTCAGTCTGCACTTCAGTAACTGATATCGAATTAAAAAAATGTGTTATTGATGTAAATATTCTAATGAAAACATAAAAACTGGCATAATGCACTTCCCCAGCAAAATGAAAGTGAACAAATCTAAGGGAAAAAATTTCGAAGGAAAAAAATTATTTACGATAAGGGAATTTTTGTTTACGTGAATTATTTACGATTGCAATTTAGTGAAAAAATTTCAAGTGAAAATATATTTATGATTCTGCCATATTAAACAAAAAAAACTTCAAGAGGCCCGTAACTAAGGGCTGGCGCCAAATTTTTTACTTGGATTTGCATTTTACACACCGTAGGCAATTTTTTTCTTTTGGAGCGGTACCCGTAAGCTGGACTTGGTCCTTATTTCTACTGCTTAACCGATGCATTTACGAAAATGGCCGATTCTTTTGTTGTAAATAAAATACATTGAAAGATTTCAAATAAAACTATTTTTATTGGCAACTTATTTATTTAGTACAAATATAATTATAACAAAGTTAATATCCTTCCGCCATCTGAAAATAAATAAAAAAAAAATGAGATTACTGGATTTGTAAAAGAAAATATTTAAAAGAAATAGCATTCAAGTTTCAGACGCATAAGCCGTCATTAGCAAACTTCCGGTGGAAACCGCAAAAGGAGTATAATTAACTTCATCATATAAAAAATAACTTAAAATAATAAAATAACTAAATAAATTACTTATAATTTCAAAAAATACACACCATTTAAAGTATTCACCCATTGTTGCACCAGACAACTCTCATATATGTAATACATAACAGTTGTTTACTTCCTCTCAGGGGTTTAATGCTAAATAAAAACATTTCTGTAATTGAAATTAAAAATGTATGTAGCCTGAATATGTTAATAGATATTGTATACAATATAAAAAAATCAGACAATCCAAGAACCATCATTAGCAAAAAGCTTCCGGTGGAAACCGCAAAAGGAAATTTTTAGGTTATCATCATTAAATTAAAAAAACTCTAAAATTAAATTTCTACTAACCTTAAAAAGCAAATGTTTAGAAGTGAACGTGTGGCATTTATTGAAAATCTGGAAAAATAAAAAAAAAAACAGTAGATCTCATAATTGCTATTTCTTTTTAAACTGCATTGCTTGAAGTAAATTCAGAAGATTAAATTTCTTTCAATGAATATTTAGTACAGGTCTGTGTTTTCTCATCATTATTTTATGTATATTTTAAATGTAAGGAAAACAGCGCCTTTACCTGTTGTATCTGCATAGAATTTCAGCAATTGAAAAATAGTTTCCTGAAACAAAAAATAAAACAGTAGTGTGATAATTCAGTTTTATCTTCATACTGCAAAATTAAACACGTCTATTTCAGAATAATGTAATTCTTTCAATGAATATTTAGTACAGGTCTGTGTTTTTGCATCATTAAATAAAAAATAATTTTTAATATAAGACAATCTTTACCTTTCAAGATCTCTTTTTGTGGTGGCCATTTTATGTTGCAAGCACGTGTTTTCCTCTTTCAACCCTTTGCATATGGCGTGTGTTGAAAATAAACCTGAGGAAAATGTGTTTAAAAAACGTAACGCGGTTATTGGGAGCATACATTTATTATAAAAAATTCAAGATTTTATAGTTCAGCCTGCCGTGACATCTTAGTTCTATAAATTTACATGTAAATCCTTGTGAAAAATACACTAAATCTACAAGCAAATTACAACTCAGTCTCGTCATCAGTATCATCATTACAAAAAATAATTATTTGCAAACAGTGATATTTACTTACCATTTTAATTTCAAACATCTTCCGAACCAACTTTTTACGTGCGTCCTTTTCAACAAAAAATTAGTAAAGAACCATATACTTGGTTTAACTTGACGTACTCGAATCTATGAGAATGTGGTAGTTCTAAATTTCAGTGTTGTCAGACTACGGGTTTCATCCCCAAATCTGGGATTTTGCTTTTAAAATGGGGATGAAAATTTCAATTTGGGAATTGAGAAATTCTTTGAGGGTATATTTAACGTTTTGGGGATTTAAGGTGGGATTTTTCTTTTAAGTCTGCTTTTGTTATTTTACTTTGACTATTATTTTATGATTTTTACCTTTTCAAAGCACATACATACTCGGTGTAAAGAACCATATACTTGGTTTAACTTGACGTACTCGAACAAGGCGAATCAATTACCAGGTGGCAGCGTAGGCGAATTCATTAATTTTCGCCGTGTACACTACTGTCAAACTCCATATATAAAAAATCTGTTTACCATTTTTTTTATATGAAGTTTGACATTCGTTTCACCAGCAAAAAATAATAAATTTTCTAACGCTGCCACCTGATAATTGATTCGCCTTGTACTCGAATCTATGAGAATGTGGTAGTTCTAATTTTCAGTGCTGTCAGACTACGGGCTTCATCACCAAATCTGGGATTTTGCATATAAAATGGCGATGAAAATTTCAATTTGGGAATTGAGAAATTCTTTGAGGGTATATTTAACGTTTTGGGGATTTAAGATGGGATTTTTTTTAAAGTCTGCTTTTGGTTATTTTACTTTGACTATTATTTTATGATTTTTACCTTTTCAAAGCACAAGCTTCCTAGTATGGTTGTTAAAAATTATGACTCGTAATAATCAACTTTTACCTTTTTTTAGATATGAACTCAACAAGGCAAATTAACAACAGGTTGCCTTAACAGCCCAGGTGACTATTGTGATTTTTCCTTCTTTGAGTGTCAAAAAACTATTTGTACAATAACAAAATGTACGTGCAAGGCGAATCAATTACCAGGTGGCAGCGTAGGCGAATTCATTTATTTTTGAACACTACTGTCAAACTCCATATATAAAAAATCTGTGTATATTTTTTTATATGAATTTTGACAGTAGTTTTCACCAGCAAAAAATAATGAATTCGCCTACGCTGCCACCTGGTATTAGATTCGCCTTTTGAACTCAATGAAAATCAAAATGAGGAATAAAATGCAATACGAGCTGCTCGAATCTTTATTGAGAGTTAATACACATTTTCAAAATAATACAAGTTATTGTTGCACTTTTGTTCCATCTTTAGGAATGCTTCAAATGTTTAACTAAAATTTTTTTTCCAAAAATTGCTTTAGACAACGAGATGGAACATATTTTTATATATGGAGTTTGACATTTAGCGTTTACGGCGAAATTAATGAATTCGTCATCGAGGCGTTATATCTGTGATCGAGACCACCAAGGCGAATTAATTATAAGGTGATAGCGGTGGCGAATTCATTTATTTTCGTCTGTTATACAGATTTTTTATATATGGAGTTTGAGTTCTGGAAAGGGAAAAAATGTCATAAAAAATTGTTTTTTTTTTTTTGCAAAAGAGGCCTTTATTAATCACGGGGCTGTCAAATCCGTTTTGGAGTATGTAGCCAAAATTTGGAGCTTAATGTTATCCTTTTTTAATCGGTGCTTTGCACTTCGAGGAATTTTACAATAATTTTAAACTTTTGTTCCAAAATTGGCAATGTTGGAGAGGGCTGGAGGGGGAACCGTTATAATTGTTGACCTAATTTTCCTTTTATTCGCATTTGCTATAGTTTGTCTTTAAAATCGTTATACAAATTTGCTAGTACTTAAGTAAATTTAAAAAAAAGAATACCACCTTTTTGGATAATTCTTAAAAAAAACATTTTCTCAATTCAGAGGCTTGTAACTTTTTAAGGAAAAGCGCTATCAGAACTAAACTTTAAACTCGTTTATTCAAAATTTTATTAAGAATATAGCAAATGGCTTAGAGTAATAAGTTAAGGTTGGCCAAAATTAACAAAACAAAAAAAATTTAAGTCCATTTTCTCCCTGCACATTTAGGCACATTTTTACAGATATTTTTAGGTCTGATTAAATTACCAAATCTTAAGTTAAAAAAAAAACTATATGTTCGAGGTACCTAAATTTGGGGCCCTACCCAGAAGCCCCTCTTCATCCTAGGGGTGTGACTGTCTGTAGATTCACTGAGAAACATCTCGTTAAGATATATTGAGTGGTTCATAATATACCGAAAGTTGTAATCGTTTTCAAACCACATCTGAGGCAGTTGATTTGACATCTGAAAATATATTTTACAAAAATTAAATACTTATTGTTGTAGTTGTCTTAGAACTGCTATTGTAAAATTAATGCGCCTTGCCTGTATTATTTCGCCATGACCAGGTGGCAGCGTAGGCGAATTCATTATTTTTTCTGGTAGAAATTACTGTCAAACTTCATATAAAAAAAATATACAGAGATTTTTTACGTATGAAGTCAACGCGAATTGAATACTAGGTAATCGCATGAGGACAAAAACAAAACAACGCATATATTTTGTTAGTGTAAATTTACGCGTACGTGTTTCTCAACAGAGAGGAAAAATATAAAAAAAAATACAGACGAAAAAGAAATTTCATAAAAAGTAAATTTACATATAATAATTTGCACACCATAGACTCCAATTAGTGAAAAAATTTTAGGTACGTTGTTTATTGTCGCAAGCCGCACAATAAAAAAGTTTCAGATATTTTTTTATAAACTTTTAAAAGTGTTTCTCAAAGAAACATTTTCTTTTTTAGAAAAGTTGAGTTATGATTATTTTATATTATATTTATATGCACTTCTTGGACACACACACACACTTTTCGCATAACGTTTAATTCGCAAATTCACTGTTTTATCAACAAATTAATTATTTTATAATATTTTCTCGATTTTGAAATTGAAAATTTTTCCGGTTTTTAAATTGCGCGTCAACAAAACATCGTAGGCGAATTCATTAATTTTCGCTGTGAATCCTACTGTCAAACTCAATACATAAAAAATCTGTGTACTGTTTTTTATATATGAAGTTTGACATTCGTTTCTGCCAGCAAAAAATAATAAATTCTCTAACGCTGCCACCTGGTAATTGATTCGCCTTGGGTAAAACTAATAGCGCAGGTGATTAAATTCGCTTTACAAATTTCTCCGAACCAACGACAAAATTTGTTTACATTTTGTTGACGCGCGTTTAATTTTAAAATCAAGAATATATTTTTGAATAATAAATTTGTTAATAAATCAGTGAATGTGCGAATAAAACGTTGTGCGAAAAGTGAAAAGAGTGTGTGTGCCCAAAAAGTGCAGATAAATATAAAATATAACAAACAAAAAACAACATTAAAAAACAAAATGTGTCTTTGAAAAAAATTTTTTTACTTTTTTTAACAAATTATATGTGAAAAAAGAAAATTTATTATTTGGAATCTTTTAAAATTTAATTAAGTAAATTAATCAAATTATATGTACATGAAAAAAAATATGTGAACAATTTTTTGAGCGGTTTAAAAAAAGTAAATTCTGATGATAACAAACTACTTTCCTGCATATTTTTTCCATTCATTGGATTCTATTGTGTAAAAATTATTATTTTTTTATTTTTCCTTACTGTTTACTAATACGTAGACGTAAATTTACACTAACAAAATACAGACGTTTTTTGTTTTTGTTTTCATGCGACTACCTAGTAATCAAATCGCCTTGCTGGCTTGACTGCGATCAAGGCGAATCAATTATCAGGTGGCAGCGTAGGTGAATTCATTATTTTTTGCTGGTAAAAAGTACTGTCAAACTTCATATATAACAAAATTATACACAGATTTTTTATATATGGAGTTTGACATTAGTGTTCACTGCGAAAATTAATGAATTCGCCTACGCTGCCAATTAGAAACATGTTAATTCGTCTTGGGTTGTACTCGTTGGTTTTGTTCAGTGTTGCCACGAAAAAAGAACTTTACTAGCGTTTTTTTCATGATAACGCGTCTGCGCGGTTAATTTTGCTATGGCCCCTTACAGATTAGGCAACTTAACTTGCGCAATTATAATTTTTATTTAGGCCCCTTTCACATTAGGCAAGTTTACTTGCGCAAGTCTTGTGTTTGTTGGTGTGAGAGGAAAGGTCGGTTTGAAGGGGAAAGGCTTGCCGAGATTTGAGTACCGACTTGCTTGTACTTGGCAATTCTGCTTCTGCTGTCATTCTTGTCTTGGATTATTTATTAGTTTTTTACATTGTCTTTTATTTCTTTTTCGGCGTGTTGTTAAAATACATTCCAAAACATGAAGAAATTTATGGTTTACAAAAACGTCAACATAAGAAAATTAAACTTGCTCAACAAACTTGCCGAATGTGAACATAAAAGCAAGTTCAAGAGAAAATAAACAAAAGTGAAAATTATACTTGCGCAAGTAAACTTGCATAATCTGAAAGGGGCCTTACTTTCTTTTAAACTTGCTTTTATGTCCATATTCAGCAACTTAGTTTTCTTATGCTCGAATTTTCTTAATTTGTTGACCTTTTGTTTCATTAACAAATAAAAAACTTTCTTAATACATCGAAGAAGAAATAAAAGAAATTGTCAAAAACAAATTAATATCCCAAGATTGAAAGCAAAAACTGAATTGCCAAACACAAGCAAGTCTGTACTCACGTCTCGGCAATTCGTTTCCCTTCATAACGACCTTTCCTCTCACACCCACAAACACAAGACTTGCGCAAGTAAGTCACCTTTTACAATGTAGAAATTGAAAGGCACACAGTCGAAGTTACTTAGCGAGGGGTTTAAGAGGTAGAGTTATTAGTACACGACCATCTGTTCTAAACATTTTTTGTTTCTCTTTTCGACTCTTTGTAACTTTCATGTTGTTGCTTCATATCATTTTTCTCATTTCAATATCATTCACTGACACTATTGGAAAGAATAAAACAAAATCAACAGCGTGAAGGAAAGATAAAAGAAAACAAATAATTTCTGTCTGTCTAACAATTTCGCGGTTAGAGAATTTCAAAAGAGAATTAGAAAAATGTCTGCCCATCAATTTCTAAATTGTAAATATGACTAAAGTTGCCTTATATCATGGCGAAATAATGCAGGTGAACGCACGGGCGAATTAACAACAGGTGGCCTTAACAGCCCAGGTGACTATTGCGATTTTTCCTTCTTCGAGTGTCAAAAGTTATAATATCCCTTGCTTTTGACAGCCAAAAACTATTTGTACAAAAAAAATTGCAGTGTTGTATTTATTTTCGCCGTGAGTATTCCTGTGGAATAAGACAGTATGGGTATCATTGGAAAGGTAATTTTAATATCTATTCAATTTAAAAGGAAAATAGTAAAAAATAAAAAAATAAAGTTTTTTATTTTTCTGTTTCAATTTTAAGCTTGTTGGGCCTAACGTTCTCCATGTCAATAAAAATGCACTTTTTATTACATATTTTCTCCCGACGTTTCGACGTTTCGATTTAAGCGCGATATACAGTGTTGTCATTAGAAACAAATAAAAACCAAAAAAATTTTCGTTGAAGTTTTAAAAAACTAGGAAAAATTATTCTCTAAAATCATGTCTACAATATAAGTAAAATACAACCCCCTGAAGAAGTGAACAAAAATTCACGAAACGTCGGGAGAAAATATGTAATAAAAAGTGCATTTTTATTGACATGGAGAACGTTAGGCCCAACAAGCTTAAAATTGAAACAGAAAAACATTGAATTTAATTGGCCAAAAAACAGACAACAAAAATAAAGTTTTTTATATGAAAGTTTTTTGGGCAGCTCTTAGTTTTAGCTTCGCTTAATAAAGATTTTCTGCGTAGCCGGCCTTCGGCCATACGCAAGGCTTTTCTCCTCTATGGTATGAACAACTCCGGCTTCGCCTGCTAAAGATTTTTTGAGTAGCTGGCCTTCGGCCGGGAGCAAAGATTTTCTTCTCTATTGTATGACCAACACCGGCTTCGCTTACTAAAGGTTTTCTGCGAAGCCAGCCTTCGGCCGGCCGCAAAGATTTTATCCTCTATGGTATGACCGGCTTCGCTTACTAAAGATTTTCTGCGTAGCCGGCCTTCGGACAGGCGCAAGGATTTTCTCGTCTATGGTATGAACAATACCGGCTTCGCTTGCTAAAGTTTTTTTATATCTTTTTTCGTATAGTATTGTCACTAAACTTAATTTATTTGATATACATAGGTACTTATGTTTATGTGAAAAAGCTTTTTTTTGGTCTTTAACTGTTTTTATTGTATTTTTTCACTATTTTCCATTGAAAAGATATTTTAATTACCTTTTCAATGATATCTATATTGCCTCATTCCACCACAAAATACTCGATATATTCCATATTGTACATACAAACTTTGGAGGCCCGTAACTCGGAAAGTAAGGGTCAGCTCCAAATTTGTCACTTAACATAGGTAACTTTTCTTTTTAATTTTTAAGCTGCGTCCGTAAACTAGATTTAAGCCCTAAGTTTTTTTTAAAAATGCAACCTCATTAACGGCCGATATCATTTTTATGTAAAATTATATATTTTCTCTTCCACCGCAATATACTATACTAAAGTAACTACTATACTAAAGTAACTACACAAAACTACATGGTGAATGGTATATAAAATTCGGCATAGAAGTAGCACTCTTACTTGTTTTAATTTCTTAACTGCCTTTGGAGTATCGGAAATACTTTACCAATGATTAGTAGATCACTATTAAAGGTCGAAACTAATATTATTTCATTTCGCTGTAACACTGAGCTAGATTTTAGTCAATTTGATTATAGCCAATAATTTTTGAAAGCATTTGTTTCAATAATCCTTCCCCAAGTGTATGCAGCACAGATAATATAATCTGTGGTATGCAATATGTATGGGAAAGTAAGTACGGCATCTCTTATTTTGGCTATATAAACAGAGATGCTTTTTTATTTATATTTTACTTCGGTAATTTTATTCATTCATTACTGTATTAACTCAAACAATAATATTCTTACTTTTATCATATTTATTAATATGGGTTTACTATAAAGTTGTTTTAAAAATCATAAATATATAAATTAAAAATAAAATGGTTAACAAAGAAGAATCTGTTTTGGGTGCAATAACATTTTTTGCAAAAGTCCATCCCGGCGAAGTTTGTGGAAGTAATGGGTTGCCCTTAACTCCAAATTCCATAGCTATATTGGGTAGATCTCAGAAGCTAAAGGAACTTAGGCATCCAAATTTATGTCAATACATAGATGTCATCAGGGGCAAGCATGGTAAATTTGTCAAAAATTTCAACGACACCCCTTTATTTCAGGAGACTAAAAAAAATAGCAAACTCTTTTGTCTAATAAAATTTTTGGATGAAAGTATTTACATATATACTTATGTTATATGAAAAAAGTCTGCTAAAATCTAGGTCAGTGTTAAAGCCAAGTAAAGTAATATTAGTTTTGGCCCTTAATAGGGATCTACTAAACATTGGTAAAGTATTTAAGATACTCTAAAGGCAGTTAAGAAATTAAATAAATTAAAATAAAGAGTTAATAATTTTCAGTAACTAATTACTGAGATATGATATGTGATTAATTATAAAGAACACAGGAAATGTTAGATGCTAATTCTGCATTGCTAAATCCTTTTTTAGCATTCTTCGTAGTTGATCCATTTTATGGAACTCCGAAAATAAGCGTCAGCCCCAAATTTTTAATTTTACATTTTTTCTGAAAATTTAATTTTACACCACATGGACAACTTTTTTTTCATTTTTGAGCTGCGTTCGTAAACTAGATTTGTTCCAAAATAGCTGTTCTATATCAGAACGATAAACTGAGAGGTGGAATATCAATATCAGGTATATCAATCTGAATGCTGCGTGCTAGAGGTTTATATTCACTAAAATATACGTGGTCTCTCATAACTTTATAGAAGTAGGGTGGAAGGTGAAAACTAACTCGTAAACAAGATCAGGTTCACACATTTTAACATCTAAGTAATATCTATACATGCATATAATAAAACTGTAACGGGGACATTTCTGTACATGACATATTTTTTGAAAATTTTGATGTAGTTAGTACTCGATATGGAATACAAAAAACTTATTTTTGGTATTTTTCTCTGTCTGTCTGTGTTCGCATCACGTAAAAACTACTAGATGCATTTTTACAAAATTTTGTAAGGTGGTCCCTTAGAACCTTGATTTTCATAAAAATGAGTCATTTCGTAGAGAAAATAGAGATACGAATGTAAAAGCACCAATTTTACCGGTATAACGATACTAAAACAGTTGTATGCACATTTTATTTTTGTAAATGGAAATTTTTAACACTGTCTGCAATACTCTGGAATACATATCTAAAAATAAATTTTACTAAATTTTAATTTTAAGTAAATTAGAAATGACACGCAGACAAAGACGTGGGCACTGCTAGTCATAAATATAACGAAAAACTTTTTCACAGTTTTCTTTACGCTTCGAACATTATATGACCATATTGGAATTTAATTCTACACAGTTAAGGTTCATACTGGTTAAGGATTTTATATAACTGTTTAGTAATGTGACTGTTTAGTAATGAATTAACAGTTTAACATTTTTATAGGTTTTTTTTAATATGATTTATATTTTTAATAATAAAATTTTGTTTCCTTAAATAAAAATGTTTCAGAAAGAACTATTGTCGTCTCGGAATATAGAGGGTCTACTTTACTGAGTAAAAGTAATACATCTCTGAACTTAGCCATTACTCTACGCATATTTTTTCAAATAGCTTTAGCTTTGGGTGAACTTGATGCCCGAAATATTGTAGTTCATAATTTAGAACCAAAAAATATACTCTTAGACCAAAACGATAATATTAAACTATTTAATTACGGCCTTTATTATATGACAAAAGATGGTGAATATGTTGCCTTTCCAATAGGAAACATTAAATATATGCCACCCGAACGATTACTGGGTGCAAAAAATAATATTAAAAGTGATATTTGGTCCTTGGGTATAATCATAGCAGAACTCTTATTGCAATCATCGTTTTGGCCAAATTTAAAAATTTCTGCTATATCTCGTAAAATTCTATCCTTTTGCCAATCTAATAACGTTTTCGAAAAAATTGCTCGAGAACATAATAAACTTGAAGTATATCAGAAATTAGATGACGATATACGTGAGCTAATAGAACAATGTTTAGCTGTAAAGCCAACGGAAAGGCCATTACCAAAGGAACTTTCAACTAATACAATATTTTCGAAGAATCTTAACTCGTATCAGAATACACCCTTAGAGAAATCGACCACACTATTACTGCGTATGCCACTGGATCAAATATATTATTGGTGGCAGTTGGCAGGTGGAGATGTGCAATCAGAATTGAAAAAAGAGGGGCTAATACGTAGCGAGGCTCCGATTTTATCCATACCACAAGTTGTTTGTCTTAATGGATCTATTGTGGGTCCAAAACGTAGTCAATCATATTTGATGGATGATCGTGTGGTAATTTTAAAGTTACAGAATCTAATAGACCGTTTAAAACAAATACCAGCTATGGCTTATTATCCACTCATTCATTCTCCAAAATTTCCCTATAATTTTGGTTTAGGCATGGATCAGCTACCGCTAGTAATACGAGAAAAAGATATTGAATACCAATTTTATAGAGTAAGAGTTTTTTCGCGTCTGCTTAAGGTTTGTCTTTAACTCATTTGTCAAAAAGCGTTTTAATGGATATTTTGGGTTTTTAAAGGGTTATCCGTATACTTCAGATCTTATACGTAAGGAGGCTAGCATTGATGTGCCTCCGTTGCTAAGGGGTCCAATATGGGCATGCCTATTAGATGTTATACCAAATGGTAGCTATGAAAAAATTGATAAATTTACATCAACGTCAACAGATCGACAGGTAATTTTGATAAGAAAAAATTAACCCAAAATGGCAATAAACCTTATTTAAATAGCGATTCGAGAGATAATTATGATTTTCCTTTTAGATAGAAGTTGATATACCACGTTGCCATCAATACGATGAATTATTATCATCGCCTGAAGGTCACATCAAATTAAAGAGACTCTTAAAAGCGTGGGTTACAGCTCATCCTCACTATGTTTACTGGCAAGGCTTAGATTCTCTGACAGCACCATTTCTCTATTTGAATTTTAATGATGAGGAGTTAGCATTTCACAGTGTTTATAATTTTATACCTAAATACTTGCAATGGTTTTTCCTTAAAGACAACTCTGCCGTAATCAAAGAATATTTAAGTAAATTTTCCCAGCTAACAGCCTTTCATGAACCATTGTTGGCAAAACATTTAGCGAATATTAATTTTATACCAGAACTGTTTGCAATACCTTGGTTTCTAACAATGTTTTCACGTAAGTAAAATAATAATAATAATAAGCAAATGACGTAATGTGTTACAGATGTATTTCCTTTGCATAAAATCTTACATTTATGGGATAAATTAATGCTTGGCGATAATTCGTATCCTCTCTACATTGGCATTTCTATCTTAAAACAATTAAAATCAACTTTGCTTGCGTCTGGCTTCAATGAGTGTATATTGCTTTTTTCTGATTTGCCGGATATTGTAATGGAAAGCTGCGTTGTAGAATCGCAAAAAATGTATGAGAATACACCCAAAAGTGTCTCCCACCGATGTCATGTTTTAAGAGACCATGAACTAGGACCGTTTGTAAGTTCTCTTTTTTATGAAAATAATATACATATAAAATCTTTTCATGTTCACTTTTTAAAATAAAGGATATTATACCAGATGTTACTTTGGCACATTTGCAAAAGGAAATGTGTCCTCGCATTAGTGCTAATGACTTAACTTATCTCCTAAAACATAAACCGAATGAAATATTATGCTTGGATATACGGAGTACTTCAGACTATAATCGTGTTCATTTACCGAATAGCATTAATATACCTTACACCAATTTACTTTTTGAAGAAAAATCATTGGAGTCTTTAAACGTGCCGCAAATTGAAGAAAGTCTAAAAAATCGTGTTATTATTTGCATAAGCAATATTCATGAAAACGCTGTAGATGTAAGTGCTTCATTGAAAATTACATTAAATTTATTTGAAAAACTCTCTTTTCTAGTTTTCAAAATTTTTGGTAGAATGTGGCATACCGCTCGTGTGTGTACTACATCAAGGATTTAATATTTTACATTCAATAGAGCCTAATATCTTAATATCTAATTAATTGAATAGTGAGAAGAAATAATCATGTTTATAACTTTAAATGTATTTTATGAACTTTGAGAAACATTTTTAATAGTTGTTTTTTTTACATATTTGTTTATTAAATTAAATATTAAAATTTCCAAGTTTAATTTTGAATTTCCTTATGGTTTTCATCACGCATCGGGGGTTCAGTGGAAGAATGCTCGAAAGCCACACGAGCGACCCGGGTTCCAGTCCCGACCGATACAACGTTTTTATGCCCTTCACCGCAAAAAGTGGAAAATTTTGTAATGTCGTTTGTAATTTCTACAGTATCCATTTTCGACACCATTAAATTATGTAGGCCATATTAGTGTTGAAATTAAGTTTTCTAAGTCGAGAGAGATGAAATCAGCAAGATCGGTCTATATTCTTCGAGGCAGTGGGCAAAACACCACGCCTATTTCTAATATTTGGAACAATGAAGTAACTCCAATCAAAACAAGTAACAGTGCTATATTCGGCTATGTGGAATCTTTTATACCCTTCACCATCTATGTAGATCTAGTGAATTTACTTCAAATAAAAAAGCAAATATTGGGGTTATAGAGAATTAAAAAAAAAAAACTTAAATGATACCCATATTGAATATATCAGAGGCCCGTAACTCGCAAAATATCAGCGGGTGCCAATTTTTTTACCTGATGATTTTATTTTTAATTTTTAACTCTATCGCCCCATATATTTGGTTTTGCGCCCTTCACCATAGAAAGTGGAAAAAGGTTATAAATGAGTTTGTCATTCCGTGCGTGTAGAATGCAAAAAATTTTTTTAAGCATTTTAATATTGGAAAAGAAATATTTTTTAAAAGGAAACAATATTTGTTTTTTCAAAACCACGGAAGTAACTCGTTTTAAAAATAAAGCAATCAATTATGTCTGCTCAGATGTAGATGGGTGTGAAATTATTTTTTTTTTAGTTCTTCAGGATTAAATTTAAATATTAAAAAAATTTATTGTGCGTTGGCCGGGAATCGAACCCGGATCAACTGCTTGGAAGGCAACTATGCTGACCATTACACCACCAACGCCCTGTTTGGTGTTTTAAACCAGGATGCATATGCCATTCAAGAAAATTTAAATATTTAAAAATTTCTATAATAATTTAAGCCAGTCATTTCATATAGGCATTTGAAGCATCGGTGGTTCAGTGGTAGAATGCTCGCCTGCCACGCGGGCGGCCCGGGTTCGATTCCCGGCCGATGCAATATTACTTTATAAAATTTTTTTAGTTCACTGGAGAAATCATAATTTTGTTATTATTTATTATTATTATTTATTGAGACTTAAAAAAATTAATACAAAGATTTGAATAACACATAATATTGAAAACTTAAAATTATAAAGTAATGTTTTAATTGATATAACGATGAAAAAAAGCAACATGCATAAACAAATAAGAGTCATAAATTACAATAATTTGCAAATAAATTATAAAAAGAAGTAAAACAGTGCTTGCTCCCGACACCTACATTTAATTATAGAGTTATATCTATGAAAAATAAACTTAAAACTAATCTTAAATAAGTAAAACCTATAACTAGACCTTAAAACTAAAAACCAAACTAAATAATATGTTATCCTCTATGGATACCTGGTGTAACGCTTTTATAAAAATTTTGTCCAGAAATATTCTCCGCAAAATACCAATTGCAGATAGATAATTTGTATTTGACCAGTTAAATTCGTTTTCGCTAGATAAAATATCTTGCATTAAAATAAGTTAGTTTATCAATAAATCGTTTCATTAAATTAAGTACGTATTCAGAGATTGGTATTACCGAAGCCTTTTCGTAGATGAAATCATTTGAAAATCTTTTCAAACGCGTTTTATAATTTCTACCTACACACTTCCGTAAAAAATGTCTTTCAAATATTTCCAATTTCTTCATAAAAGTTGGCGATAAAGAAAACCAAATTGGAAACGCATATAACAGTATTGGTCTTATACTGACTTTGTATATGAGCAATTTTGTTTTTGATGATAAAGATTTGTTATTGAACAACTTTGAAAAAGCCCCTTTAACTTTATTAGCTTTTTCCAGAGTAAAAGCAACATGCTTATTAAATTTTAATAACTTGGTGAAATTTACTCCAAGATATTTAAAATTGTCTTTAAACAAAATTTCATCTCCATTTAAAAATAGTTGTAAAATTTTGCTTTCTGGGACAACCTTATAATTGCATTTTCCTGAACAATTTCGTAAGCACATTGCATTACTCTTTGAAACATTAATTTTAATACCCCAAAAAGAATAGAAATCATTAACGTGATTTAGATGGGAGGACACACGCTGCAGAGCAACTAATGGTGATTCATCATGAGCATATAAAAGACAATCATCTGCATAAAGGATACCTAGGGAATTATTAAAAGTGTGAGGGAAATCCGATATAAATATATTATATAAATGCGGCGCCAAAATTGAACCTTGTGGCACTCCACATGTAACAGATCCTAGCTGTGAAATAGCATTATCAAATTCAATGCAAAACCTTCTATTTTCAAAGAAACTCTTAAAAAGTTTTACCAAAGCTGCTTTAAAACCCAACGAAGTCAACTTAAACAAAATGCCATTATGATATGCTCTGTCGAACGCTTTTTCAATATCAAGTGAAATTGCAACCGTGCACTGCCGTTTCCTGAGATGCTGCACTACGTCGTTGTGAAATTTTAATAGTGCGTGAGTGGTAGAGTTTCCTTTTTTAAATCCGAACTGATATTGAGAAATATATGGCTCTGATAAATCCAAATCCATTTTTTCACGTATAATTTTTTCAAAAAGTTTTCCCAAATTAGATAAAAGTGAAATAGGCCTTAAGTTTTTTATATCACAACTTTGTTTCTGTTTAGGTATGGGAATGATTTTTGCACTTTTCCACTCTTTAGGAAAATAACAATTATTTAAACAATTGTTAAAAATTATTGTTAAATATTTTAAAGCTTTTTTTTTGGAAATTTCCTTATTAAATAATTTGATTTAATTTCGATTTTTTGTTATTTATTAATTTAGAATGTTCTACAACAGCACTAAGAGAAGTAAAATTCGGATTGTCTTGAATATTTAGTGAAGACAAACAGCTATCAATATTTACAAGATACTCAGGAACTTGTGAGCAAATATCGTGAATTGTTCGCTCAATATTCGTCGTGTCTCTATTTAAAGAAACACTTTGGTAAATAGAGGAGAAGTGCTCCTTTAAAATATTTAATTTTTGACTAGTATTCCTAATAATTGCACCATTAACAGATAAATCTTTAACATATGATTGGTTTTTCTTTCCCAAAAATTTAAAAATTTCCTTAAAAGCAAATGGGCCCGGTCTAATTTTCTTAAGTTTTTCAGAAAACATTTCTGCCTGCTCTATTTCTATTCTTTCCTTAATAATAATTTTAATTAAATCTATCTGCTTTGAGATGAGCAAATAATCTGGATGCTTTCTATTAAAAGTACGACAAAATATTCTCTTTAGATCCTTCTGCCAATTATATTTTATTTTCAAAAGTTTCGCAATAGTTTCCGATAATATAAACTTTCGATCTGGGTTTTTTAAATTAAACATAAAATTGACTGTAGTCACAAATTCATCAATAAAATAATCGATTTCATCATTAGATAAGTTTCTGTTGTCGGGAGGGAAGTGGTTCAGCAAAGTAGAACTTATATCAAATTTGAACGAATTCCAGTTCGTATTTTTATAAGAAACAAAATATTCCGGAATGTTAAACAAAAAGTTAAAATCATTAAATTTTATTTGTAATTTCAGTGGAATGTGATCTGAGAATGTTGGAAGTGTGTAAGTGCTATAATTTCCAACATCAGAACTAAAAAAATTTTTACTTATTATAAAATGATCAAGGTGAGAAGAACCTCCTGGAAAGGTAGGATAAGAATCACAAATCCTTGTAAGTGAAAATGATTCATTTTGAAGCCAGTTTAATAAGACTTCACCATTGAAATTATTTATTGAATCTCCCTAAGAGATATTTTTTGAATTTAGATCTCCACCTATGATCAAACTATCATAGTTTTCCGAAAAATTTAAAATTGTTGTCAGGCCGGAACTAATAACATGACGAGCACAGTTGCTTGGAAAATATATAGATCCGCAAAGAATCTTCTTCATGCTACCATTTATAGAAATATCAATTTCAACAAAAACATTTTGGAACCTTAAATTTAAAATATCTACCCTTGAATACGAAATAGATTTTTTTAAAGCCAAACCCACTCCTAGTGTGCTATCGTCTTTTAAAACTATAAAGTTATCCAAAGAAATATGTACATTTCTTGGTACATGCAATTCTTGCAAAAACGCTATATCAATATCAAATTGATTCAATAATTTGCTAAGTTCAATTCTCCTGCTTATATTTACAAGAGATCCTACGTTAAATGTCAACAAATTCATACATCTACGGACCATATACATTTTGAACGTCCTTCATTATACTCAAGCACTCCTGTTTAGCCTGATCCACTGACATAGCCTTAAAATGTTTTAAAAAACACTTTATTCTATTTTCCAGAGTAATAGGTTCAGGTTCACATAATAATTTAGCAACTTCTAAAAACTCTTCAATAATGGCAGGTTTTTTCTGTAGATTTTGTAGCAAAGGCTCCTTTAAACCTTTTAAGACATTAGCAAACGTTCCTTTTGTGGTAACGAAATTGCGTGAATTCAATGCCTTTTCTACATTGTCAGCCGCTAAGCTTTTCCGAAATTTTCTTTCCTTCATAGATTTTTCCCTTAACTAATCGTCTTTAAAGTTTAATACTAGGTTTTGTGTGTGACGTTTGCTTTGCTTTGGCTTTTTTAATATGTTTTAAATTAAAAACTTTTACCGCAATTATTGAAGCTTTCGCTATTTCAGCATATGGGCATCGGTGGTTCAGTGGTAGAATGCTCGCCTGCCACGCGGGCGGCCCGGGTTCGATTCCCGGCCGATGCAATCTGGCCTATGGCTCGAGTTTTTTTAACCTTGAGTTAATATATAATACACGTTATAAATATAATTAATGAATATATTTATAGCAGAGTTGCCAGAGAAAAACAGGAAAAAGTTACGCTTTCTTTCAAAAAAGTATAATTTTTTCACTAAAATGGGATTTGATCTTTTTCTTTAAAGGATTGATTAATTATTTTATATAATTATTTTAAAATTACCGTATTAAAGACAATTTTGGGTCTTATTTGCTTAAAACTATAACATTAAATTACTGAAAATTTTTCCGTAATATTATCCGGCACTTTTCAATGAAATTAAAAGACAACTCTTTCTTAAGTCGAGGTATTAGTATGGTACCACTAACAACATCTCACTTTTTAAGCGGAAAAAATAAAGTTGCTAATAATGTTTAGTTTTCCACACGAAATGCGGCTAATATTATTTCCCATTTGGAAAAAATTTGTTGTTGTTACGAAAATTTGACCAAGCATAAAAAAATTATACATGTTACATGAGTCTTCAAAATGTAAAAAATGTAACCAAACGGATACACTGATTTGTAAGGTCTATCAAATTTATACACTTTTCTCTTAATTTTGTATTTTTCTTGTATTTATCTTGTGTATTGTAAGGTGTGTATAGAATTATATTAATAAGAATATACACAAATAAAATAAAAGAGGCCTTTAACAGGTTCCCTGTCCACATACAAAAATTATTTTTTAATGGTATACGTCCCACATATATTTTTGTAATTTTAATGTTATAGGCAGCGTTGCCACACAAGAAATTGACTTCCTACCAATAATTTTCAAAAATCCTACCAAAATCGTTTAGAGCCTACCAAAAATTTAAAAATGCGTTTCTTGCACATAAACTCTGTTATACTCACTTGGTTTTTTTCCTTAATTGTTGAGGTGGAAATTTGTCGCTTGGTGATTTTTAAGATAAGTGTTATGATTTAAAATAGTTTTAGAGCATATTATGCAGAATGAACACCCTTCCCTTTCCTGGAGCCAATCTAATTCGCTCAACCATTCGGTTCTAAATTTTTTTTACTGTTTCTTTACATGCAATATTAGTAAATATTTATGCAATTAATAGGTACATATATACAATTAAAAAAGTTTACTTACTTTTCCATTTTGTCTGTTAATTTTTTTAATACAAACACTTGTAAATAAGACTTCACTCAAAAATATTGTTAATTTCAATTTCAAAATATTGTTCGCGTTTCTTAAACCAGAGATGGTTATAGCTTTAATCATCTTTATGCAAAAAAGCAGAGATGTTTTTTATTACACCTAAAACAGTTTTTGAAAACAGTGGTAAAACTATTCACGGTTATTGTTTATTTAATTCAAAGTTACATTTTTTTATTTTATATTCTGAATTTTTAAGGTAAAAAATTTACTATTGCTAAAAATTTGCTACAGTAGGAAAACCTACCAAAAATTAAAAAAAATGCAACAAACCAACCAAACTACCAAACTGTTTTTTAAAAACGAAAAACTACCAAGTTTGGTCCGATTGGACCAAAGCGGCAACGCTGGTTATAGGTATTTTTCGAGGTTACTAATGTGTTTTTTAATTAGCCATACGAATATTTACTGGATTTATAACGGTAAAAATATATGTATCAAATATGCTACATGAACTTGTCGTTTTGAAATTAGATCCCATACGTTGCATGTATCATATGTGATATGTATCACTAATGATTCATTGAGGGTATCATGTATCATATGGACATGGACTTTGTAATCATGGTACAAAAAAATATTTTTGTATCACATTTGATACATCGGACAGGGAACCTGTTAATAATTTTAATTTAAAATTGCAAGAAATCGTTAATAAAAATAGCCATTATTTTTAGAACCCAGATCTGGCAGCATGCTTATGCTTGCTTGTACATACATACGTACAGATACACATATTAACCTACAAATGTTTTATAAATACAACTATACAACAGTATTGCCAGGGGAGACAGGAAAAAGTTACGCATAACCTTTAAAAATTGCATTTTTTCATTAAAAGATACATTTTCAAAGTTTCCTTGAATAAACTGTAATTTAATGAAATTTATTTAAAATATTAATATATATATGAAATATGAATTAAAAACTTTTATTTCATATTTCAGGGAAACCAGGTAACAAATTCATTTACTAAAAAAAAAAACGTATGAAAAAAAATTTCAGCTCGATGAAGCTCAGGAGTATTTAAGTGCGGGATGGAAAAGTGCATGCTCTTGCCATTTATAAAGTTAGTTAAAGTTTGATTTTTTTTTTAACAAATTCGTTTGACCTTTTTATTCGAAAGATTGAGGTTCAATAGAATTTACTAAATTTATTATTTTAAAATACCATTATTTAAGAAAAATTTACTTTTTATGCTTTTATATGATTAAAAGTTTAATATTAAATAACTGACAATTTTTTTGTAATATAATCCGGCACATCTTTTAAGGAAAGTAAAAGACAACTCTCTTCTCAATAGAAATAATTAAGTTGCTAATAATGTTCGCAAGTTTAAACAGAATACTTAATTTTCCGCACGAAATGCAGCTTATATTATATCACAGTTGTTCCCAAGTTGTTGCCTCTAAACATGAAGCAATTATCATTTCGTGATTTCTCACTAATATAACAGAGTAAGTTTTACAATAACGTTATATTTTGTTTATTTCAAACTAATTTTTTATGTGGAATTTTAATGACAATTGCAGGTAACCTTTGTTAATTAAAACGGATTGATATGCTAAGAAAGGTAATATTACTTTGTTTTGTGTCTGTTCCAAAAGTTAAAAAAAAATTTGACCAAATAAAACAAAATTATACATGTTACGTGCAGCCTTCAAAAGTTAAAAAAAATGTAACCACACGGCAACACTGCTACACACGCCACTAGTCTGTCTTTTTGTTATTACTTGGTGCTTAGTTGCTTTAGTAGCTGTACGTTGTTTTTTTCTTCAAAATTCTCATTTAATTTATCTTTATTTGCATTTAAACTGTTGTAGTTTTGCATGTAGAACTTAAGACTATACTTCACAGGATCATTTCTGTAGTCAGTCTTCATCTATTTTCATTGCAAAATGAAAAACACCACATCCACGATGAGGAGGGATATCGTTTTATCTGTAGCGTGAGGTTTTGATCGTTGCCTTTAGTTTTCGTCTGAACGGCGGAGTTAAGGTTGCGTTCTTCGATGATCGCTTAGAAACGGGTAAAACGATTTCTGAGTGGCTTAAAGTAAATACATGTTATAATTTGGGGACTTTTAAGATTGGTTATAAAGTGCGCGCAGGGTTGTCAGATTAGGGGACTCATCCCCAAATCGGTAATTTTATTTTCAGGCATGTTCTGACAATCGCAAGTTTTTAAAGTCGCATGCAGTGCTACCACAACCAAAAAATTTTTACAACCAAAATTTGCTTTAAAAGTTACCAAATGAAAAAAAAAACAAATTTCAATATGTAGTATTTTTATTAAATAACATTTAAAATGGATACATTATTAGAATGTAACTTATTTGATTTAAATTCAGTTATAATAATAATAACAAAAATAAAATTCTTTTACCTACATATGGATGTATGTAATGAGTAACGATTGTACACGTATGTTTAAAAAGATAAAAGTTTGTTTAAAACAAAGTAAACAAAACTTGCAGTTTACCGTATAATAGTTTGAGACCATAGATTTACTTATTAAAAGTTCATTGCATTTTGAAGTGAAATTTTACATTTAGCAAAATTAAAAGCTGTTGACAGTGTTGTAAAAGAAAAGTATTATAAGCAAGTGAGTAGCAATATTATTTTCAGTTGTCTTGGTAGCAATTCGAAAAGTTAAAGAATATAAAAGCTTAAAAAGTATAACATAAAAAATATGTACATGTGTATTATTATTTTGGAGAAAAAATAACCAAAAATGAGAAAAATATTCACATCTCCACATTAAAGAAAAAAATAACCACTTTTGGTTAGAAATAACCAAAAACGGCAGCCCTGGTCGCATGTGATTTCAAAAACGCCAACTTTTGTTTTACATGTTCTGAAACTCACGCGTTTTGCTTGCGATTTGCTCTTTTTCAAACTTATGTTCGAAAAGAAAAACATATGTTTTTACGGTGCAAAACATAAATAAACAAAAGAAAATTACAATATACTGCCTGCAGCTGCCTAGCTGAGTTTCATTTCTTTAAAAAAAATATGCAATTAAAAAAAGAAGAAATTAAAAAGCGGATGTTTAGAGATTGTAACAATTCAATGGATACTTCAATCCAATGTATATTTAATTTTTAAAAAATAATCCAAGCCAAGAAATATTTTGGCGACAAATGAATTTTCTATTAGTGATATTGCATTTAGCATCTTTGATGTAAACGGTTACTTACGTTGTAAGTAATCAGTACTTGATAAGTATTTTTGTTTATTTTGTTAGTTACAACATGCACGTTTGGAACTCGTATCGTCCAAAAAGTAATTTAAATAAATTTTTTAATGTCCCTTAACACTTTAATCGCACATTTTATAAGCACCGAATATTTTATAAGAATTGAAAATTAAAATAACCACATATTTTTTTGACTACCGACTATACGTTCAACCGCACTAGTACAAGTATATTTTCGAACATAAATTATAACAGCTGTTTGTATGAAATCGCCAGTACTCAAGAAAACAATCAAAACAAACAATTGATAGAACAAATAACAGATTTTAAATTAATTATTTGCGACTTTAATTGTGTAAAAATTAAAATAATTTCTATTAAAAATTAAAGAGAACATATTAATTTTCATTTGTGTATAATTTTATTGTTGCTTTAAAGTTTATTTTAAGTAAAATTTGCAACTTCACTTCAGTATGTGCTTGCGATTTGAAGTCGCCAAATTTCTTGCGATTGTGAACTACAAACAGCGTTACCACACAAGAAATTTACTTTCTACCAATAATTTTCAAAAATCCTACCAAAATGCTTCACAGCCTACCAAAAATTTAAAAATGCATTTCTTGCACATAAACTCTGTTATACTCACTTGGTTTTTTCCCCCGTAGTTGTTGAGATGGTAGTTTGTCTTTTGGTGACTTTTGAGATGGGTGTTATGATTTAAAATAGTTTTAGAGCATACTATGCAGAATGAACACCCATCTCTTTCCTGGAGTCAATCAAATTCGCTCAACCATTCGGTTCTAAATTTTCTTTTGACTGTTTCTTTACATGCAATATTAGTAAATATTTATGTAATAAATAGGTACATATTTACAATTAAAAAAGTTTACTTTATTTTCCATTATGTCCGTTAATTTTTTTAATACGTACACTTAAAAATAAAACTTCACTCAAAAATTATGTTAATTTCAATTTCATAATATTGTTCGCGTTTCTTAAACCACAGATGGTTATAGCTTTAATCATCTCTATGCAAAAAAGCAGATATGTTTTTTATTACACGTAAAACAGTTTTTGAAAGCAGTGATAACACTATTCAAAGTTATTGTTTATTTAATTCAAAGTTACGTTTCTTTTTATTTTATGGTCTGAAATTTTAAGGTGAAAAATTTACTATTGCTAAAAAATTGCTCGAGAAGGAAAACCTACCAAAAATTAAAAAAAATGCAACAAACCAACCAAACTACCAAATTGTTTTTTAAAAACGAAAAACTACCAAGTTTGGTCCGATTGGACCAAAGCGGCAACGCTGACTACAAAACACCTTTCATGCGATTTCAACTCGCATCGCCAGTTTTAAGCGATTTGCAATTGTCACAACATGCCTGTTTGAAAATTTCAGTTTGGGGATTTATTTTAGTCATGCAAAATCACGAATTCAATATCAAAAAATTTGTTCGAGATTATTTTTTTTTTATCCGAATGGTATAAAATTTTTAACTAACGAAAATTACATGAATATAAAATCAAAAAAAGCATATGGTGTGTGTATCAAATTATAAATAACATGTGAAACAAAACATTTTTTATAAAAACTAACAAAATACGATATTCACAACAAAAACATAAACAACTTTAATATTCGTTAAAACATATGTATGTATGTTTTTATAATTTTCGGTAAAGTTTAATATATTTTGGCGAAATTAATACAATTAATTTAATATGTATTAGTGAAGGGAAATGATATTTTCATTTCGGTATCAAAAAATTTTTCTGAGAGTACTTTTTTAACTTCAAGAGTAAAAAATCGTTAACTTTTTTTAATTTTTATTAAACAGAAAAAATATCTTAATGAAAAAGAAAAGCTAAAAAAACCATAAATATTAATAGTTCATTTTACCTATAAACAAAGAAGTTTTTAAATTTACTTTGAACTTTTTAAGGTAATATCACTTTAAACTGAAATAGCCCCTAGATAAATAGCGCCCATAGAATGGATTGGTGCTTATTTCAAAAATATTTTCTCCTACATTTTGAGACCATTTCCGAAAAACTTCCTTAAAGACAAAGTCATTGGGTATTATCCTTCAAATAAGCTCAAATCTATACCAAATGAATATTGCATTTCCCATCACTGAAATGCAGAACCAAATTCTATTATTTTTTAATTATCTGTCACCATAATATTTGCTTTTATGATTGGAGTTTCTTCACTAAACTAGATTTACATATGTACATAGATAGTGAAGGGTATATAAGATATGGCATAGCCGAATATAGCACTCTTACTTGTTTGTATTAAGATGTACAATTCTATCAAAAGAAACACAAAAAACGTAACAGCTAGGGCCAAATAACCGGATTGCGGCATTCGATGGCGTTCGAATCGAGTTGCCATTTTCGTAAACTATAAGTGATAAAGGGGAAATGCTAAAACAGATGAATTTAAGAAAACCAATGGTTTTAAATTGTAGACGTATCACTGAGAGTATCAAATGTTACAGAGGAGTAACAAATCAAATAGTATCAATGAATGAGTGCCTACGCGAGTTAATTTCCAATTATAGGAAATGAGTAAAAAATATATATTTTCTTTTTTCTGCACCAAAAAATGTGCGTTTTTTTATTAAATATATTCTTAAGACTATCTATCATATTTTTCTTAGCACCTATTTACATATATTAATAATTATGTTTAATGTTTCTTTGTCCTAACTCAAAATATGTTTTTCTTAGTTTAGGTTACTAGTACCTTTTTTTTTTTATCAGTAAAACATGTTTTGAGTTATTTGTATTAAGTTAGAAAAGAAAGAATGTGTTTCTTATCGTTACAATAGTTGTATTTATGATGTTTGTCTTATCTCTAGCTTAGAATAGTTATATTTGAGTTTATGGATTTATCATCTTTTATTACTATCTTAGTTATATTTGAATTTATGGATTTGTTTAAAATTTTTGAGTTATTTTACTTGAATGTTTTTTTGAGTTTTAAATTTATAAGAATGTAAATTTTAAATATTTGAGTTTTTTGTCGTTTGGTTTTTGATTTTTCTGTTTTTGTTTAAAAAAATAATTTCATTTTAAATTTGTTATTTTAAAAAAAGAAAATTTAATTTTTGTTTCCTGTTTCCTGATGATGCCACCCAAAGGTGTGGCGAAATATTGAAAATATAAATAAACATTTGTTATTATTTATAAACTGACCTAGTGCTTAAAAAATTAGAAAACAAAAGTTTCCTAGATAATTTTTACATTTTTCGATACTTGTAAATTTATTATTGCATTTTGCTATTCTAGAGTCTAGTAATAGTTTTCCGTGCTTAAATGCTAGTGGATACAAATTAAATAGCTTACATTTCGTTTTTAATAATGGGTATTTATAGGTATTTACAATTGTGTGATGAAAATAAAAAACATTAATATCGGCATATTCTAATATATTTATTATAGGTAGATCTAACGCTTCATTAGACACTAATTGTTGAATATCTTTTAAATTTAAAGTTCCGGAATAAAAGTTTTCGTCTTTTGCGAAATTAATCATTGTAGCGATAGAATGTAGTTCGTTGTATACTTCGGTAAGTATTAAATCTTCTGAAATAGATTCGGGGCTAATTCTTTCTAATATTTTTTCAAATTCAGAGTTTCTTTTCTTTTGTTTATTATTATTTTCTATTAGCATATTCAATCCTGTCTTGATTTCGATTAGGTCATCGTGGTTAGGTGTTCCTGTAATAAGTTTGAGGGCTGATCCTAGAAAATTAAGTGAACGTTTAGTTCTGGAGATTCTAGGAAGTAGTTGTGACTTCAGATTTTCTATTTTAGTTATCAACAAATATTCTGCAGAGTTTTGTTCTAAATTATATGCAAATCGTACTATATTTTCGTAGGGTGTCAAGATTCTAGAAGATAAGAACGCTGTGTCCTGGAAAACGTATACAGGGTCAGTCTCTTAGTCAGTCTATTAGTCTGTTACCGAATGCGACGGATATATATAATAATATTATTATTCTTTGCATGTTTGTACTCGTATATTATCCTTATGTATAACAATATTTTTGTTTGTAATTATTGTGTAACCTTTATCTTCCTTTACAATGTGTTTTGAGTATTTCCTTACGTTTTTATTGCGTCGGTGCGTTTTGGAGTATATAACGTCCCCTGCTTGGTATGTGATGTTCTTTTCTTTAATATCAGGATGTGCTCCCCGGTTAAAAAACACGTTCTCGGGTTTCTATCCAATGACTGAGTGTATTGTTTTGTTGTATTGTCGAACGGCATTAAAGATTTCGTCTCCTGGTGAAGAATTGTGTTCTTGAGCTAGGACTCTAGTGAGTTCGATCAGCGTGCTATGAGTGCGTTCCACTTGACCGTTTGTTGTTAAATGGTATGTTGGCGTTAGCGTGTGCTCAATATGTAGTTTTTCATAAACCTGTTTTACGCATATACTTGATAATGCTGCTTCGTTGTCAGTCATTATGAATCTAGCATTTGGATAGATTTGCGATAGTATTTCTTCGATGTATTTGTGTATGTTTTTCTTATTTGGAATTTCTCGTATATAGCAATATTTTGAGTACTTATCAGTTGTGGTGATGTATGTGTTTCCGTTCATATAAAATAAATCTAAGTGTATGTGTTCTCCCACGTGATTTGGAATCGGTGTTGCTCCAATTGGTTGTTTATTTGGTCTTCTTTCGTATTTGTTTGTAAGACAAATTTCACAGTCTTGTGCTACTTTTTTACACATGGTGCGTATGGTTGGCCAAAAATACGTTGTCTGTATTTCTTGAGCGTTATTTTTGTAATTTCTGTGTGCTCGTCTATGTGCTAGTGCTACGATTTCTTTTTGTTTATCTATGTTTTCTATATCTTCTGTCATTTTCTGAGCTACTACAACTTTTACATTTGGAAAAGAAGAAATGATATTATCTTCGACGTGGAATAGAGTTTCTCCCTCTATTTTTATAGCATTTGTTACTTTTGGGTTTATCATTTGTTCTAATCTGTCTAATAATTCGTCCTTGGTTGAATAGAAAAGTGTGTGTCGTGCATATGAGAAAATATTTTGTGAAGATATTTGCACTAAGTTATCTGTGTTATAGTGAATAATTATTTGATTCTTAAATGCATTTAATGGTTGTTTCACGCGTTTCAATTTTTCGATTGGCGAACTTTGTGCTGAATGTTGTGAACAACTCGAAGTATTATTAATCTGTTGACGTGACAATGCGTCAGCGACGACGTTTTGATTTCCTGGTTTATATACTAATTTAGCGCCATATTCTTCGATGAAATTTTTCCATCATTTCAATTTAGTGTTGGGATTTCTATCAGATATAGAAAAATGAGTGACTGGTGGTCCGTGTAAATGGTTAAGTCTGCTACACCGTAAAGGTAATTTCTTAATTTTTGAAGTGACCAAACGATCGCAAGAAGCTCTTTTTCGTTTGTGCTACAGTTTTGTTCGGTTTGGTTAAGGGTTCTAGATATAAATGAAATAGGTTTCTTATTCTGAGAAAGTACAGCACCTATTGCAAAGTTGCTTGCATCAGTTGTTAGTTCGAAGGGCTTGTTAAAATCTGGTTGAAATAATTCGACTTGTGCTTGTAACATATCTTTAATTTTCTCTATCGCTTCGAGTGCTGGTTTATCTAGATTAATTAATACTTTTGTGCTTTGCTTTTTGTTTACACCGCCATTGTCTCCGCGTAAGAATGTAGTAAGGCGTTTTACTATTGAAGCGAAGTTTTGTACAAATTTCCTATAATAATTAGCTAGTCCTAAAAATGACCTTAATTCTTTTAAATTTTTAGGTATTGGGTAATCCTTTATTGTTTGGATCTTACTAGGATCTACAGTTATTTTATTGTGTTTGATTACGTGACCAAGATATTCTACTGAGTCTTGGAAAAAATGTGATTTATCGTCAGAAATTTTCATATTTGCATTATGTAATGCGTTTATTATTATTCGAATGTGCTCCATGTGTTCTTCAGGCGAAGAAGAATATATAAGCACGTCGTCGATATAAACGTAAGCGAACTTACCAATATGTGGGCGCAGAATATCATCTATACATCGCTGAAATATAGAAGCTGCGTTCTTTAAGCCGAATGGCATTCTAAGAAATTCGTATTTTGCTCCATTCACACTGAATGCAGTCTTTTCTCTGTCTGATTTTTTTTATCAAGATTTGGTGAAATCCTGACTCTAAGTCTAGTGTTGTAAAGACTTTTGCTTTTCCTAAATTTTGAATAGTCATTGCTACATCTGGGATAGGGTACCTGTCGGTTATAGTCTGAGCATTAAGCTTTTGAAAATCTATTACCATACGTTTTTTTGGTTTCCCTTCCTCATCTGTGCCTTTTTTCGCAACGGTCCATACTGGAGAGTTGTATGGGCTTTTGGTAGGTTGTATTATTTGGTTGTCTAATAATGTTTGAATTTCTTTATTTATAAATTCATTGTCTGCTATTGGATACGGTTACTGTTTCACCCAAATAGGATCTTCTGATTTTGTCCTAATTGTAGCTTGTACAGTGGTTGTAAAGGGCAGAATTTCGTTGGTTTCGTCATTTATTCTCATTATATTTTCAATTTCATTTTTATATTTGTCATTATTGACTGTGTAATTAACTTTTTGTTCGCTAATTCCTTCTTTTCTTTTAAATTTATACGTGATTTTATACTCAAATAAGTTAATTTCTGCTTTTATGGCTCTGAGACAATGTTCCCCGAGAAGCATATCGAACTCTTCTAAGGCTTCAGTTTCGAAAAATACTAAATTGTGGCCTAATAGTGTAATAATTTTTTTTGCTTTCGTTAAAGAGTATCCGTGAAGTGTTTTTACCTTAACTGGTTTTATTGGAATAGATTTTCCTATGTTGCACTTAGAACTAATATAATTGTTTGTCGCACCTGTGTCGATTAATATTTTAACAGATTTACCTGTTGTTTGGCAGTGCCTCTGTAGACATGGCAATCCGTTTATTCGCCTAAAAAAGCGCTGCCGGTTTCGTAAGTATCTTCGGTGTGTGGAACAAGTGATTGTATATCTTCATCTCTCGTCTGGTTTACTCGTTGAACTTTATTCGGATTATAATTTTTTGATGAAGGCATTCTATCCCTTTTTGTTGGTTGTTGCTCCCTTCTGAGTGGGTTGTATTGCTGCTGTGGAGAATATTGTGTTGAACGTCTAAATTGTTGTGAACTATCCACTTCCATGGGTTCCTGCCGTGGTTGATGATTAAATTGAGCTTCTACATTGGGATTGTACCTCCTTCTATCTTCGTATCGTTGTGGTCCGAAGTTTGGTTTTTGGTTGTATAATTGTGTTGTAGCCAGTGTGTCGAACTGCATATTTGCGATGTCATGGTATATGGTGCTTGCCATTGCAAATGCAGTTTCTAGGTTCTTTGGATGATGGCTATATAATGCACCGCTTGTGTATTTACTGTTGAGTCCTGTGATGAATGTACGGACTGCTTCCTGATTTGCATATTCCGCCATGGATGCAGATTCCTTATCACCTGACATCTCTATTTTCGAAAGTGCGAGGTTCAGTGCTTTGCTGATTTTGCTGTGGAATTCTGAGAGTGTTTGTCTTCCCTGTTTATGTTTCTTCATTTCCTCGAGAAGTACGTATAATGGTCGTTGATCTGCGTAAGTGTAGTCAAGCCTGTTAATTATAGAATAAAAGTTCATCTTGGTGTTGTGGTTGATGAGGATGTCTGCTGCTTCTCTAACAATTTTTGAATGCAGTATCGTGAATGCTGTGTAGTAATTTGGGTGGTTGGAACATTGTTTGATATTTTCCATGAATGTCCATGCCCCTTTCCGCCAGGATCTATATTGGTTTTTATCCCCACTGAAGCACGGTATAGCTTCGAATGTTTTTAAATTTATCTGAGTTGCATCCTTTATATTTGGTGTGAAGTCACTATGTTGTTCCTGCGTAGTGATTGTATGGGGAGATCGTTCCGCCTCCAGTGTATTTACCTTCAATTGAGTATTCTGTAGAGTTTGTGTGAGTACCTCTATTTGTGGTCGTGTCGTTGTCTTTTCCTATAGATCGTAGGGAATTGAATATTTTCTGCCGTTTCTGACGTTGGCCCAGCGTGGTAATTTCTCACTTTTTCAGAGATTGGTTTGCTTTTCTTCAAAGCCGTGGAATTTTTATTTAAATATCTTGAATGTCAAGAATATTTAGCTGTGGTCAAGAGTTTAGACCGGCTTGAGCCCCCAGTTATTTTCCAATTATAGGAAATGAGTAAAAAAATATATTTTCTTTTTTCTGCACCAAAAAATGTGCGTTTCTTTATTAAATATATTCTTAAGACTATCTATCCTATTTTTCTTAGCATCTATTTATATTAATAATTATGTTTAATGTTTCTTTGTCCTAACTCAAAATATGTTTTTCTTTGTTTAGGTTACTAGTACCTTTTTTTTTATCAGTAAAACAAGTTTTGAGTTATTTGTATTAAGTTAGAAAAGAAAGAATGTGTTTCTTATCGTTACAATAGTTGTATTTATGATGTTTGTCTTATCTCTAGCTTAGAATAGTTATATTTGAGTTTATGGATTTATCATCTTTTATTACTATCTTAGTTATATTTGAATTTATGGATTTGTTATTACTATCTTAAAATAAGAGATGTTAACTCGCGCTTTCATAGTTAAAAAAAATTTGAAGGGCTCTTGTCGCTTCGCTTTGGAACATTTTATTAAAGGTATTAATAATACCAAGAATGTACTATAGAAAGATAAATATGTTTTATTAATATCATTTAGGTTATATAATATGAATTTTACATTTTCGATTTGCTTGATATTAGCAACAAATAAAAAATCAATTCTTAAACATTAATATAATTCTAATAAGCCACTTAGTTTACTTTTTAAAATTTGGGCAACGGAATGTTTTTTGCCTGTGATGACAGCAGCTCATTGACGATAAAATATTTACTGTCGTATTCATGGAAAATAAAAATAGATTTGAAATATACTTACATAGTTTAGAACAAATTTGTATAAAAAATTTGTTATAAAACACATTTCAGTTATTTTTAAACTTAAAGCGTAATTCTACAAATTTTAAAATCTATGCATTATGACTTTTTATTTGAAAGGTCGTTTTTTAAAAATTAAAAAAAAGCACAGATTAATTGTCCTATATTTATATTTGTTGACAACAATTGTATTTATTTTTATATTACTAATAAATAAACTAATAAAAAACAATAAAACCGCACAAAAAATTCCAAAGCAAATGAGTCTAGGCAACTAAAAAAGTGAAAATTATTAATTTTTCACCATCGTATCAAGAAAAAGTAAATCATGGTAACAAAAAAGATTAAATATAAAAAAATTACAAAGTAAAAACTCTTTATTTAATTTAATCTTACAAAAGAATCAGGAAAAACATTAAATATTGTATGTACGAGATACTCTAACACAAATATTTTAGTCATTTATTAATAATTTCAATTAATTAATTAATAACAACAGTAGAAAAAATTAAACTATGATTATAATAATATATAAAAAAGGTGTGTATAAAATCAAAAGAATTAAGCCTAACTAAGTACATACATATATGCATATGTCTTGTAACATTACAAAAATTTTACCAAAAATTTCTTTTTTACAAAGAAATCAAAAATATAATATTGTCAATTGTTTTAGGTTCCAGCCGGCTTCTTTTTTCGGTTATTATATTTCCAGCTCAGGAAAAAACTCGTTCTGATGCTGCGCTACTTTCAATAACTGGTATTCTCCACAATTAATTTTTCTTTAAATTTCGTCTTTGTTCTCCTTACTATGAATTTAAATAACTTAATGAATGTTAAATAGTTAAAGTATTAAAAATTGCTTTATGGTTTCGTTCTAAAATATATTATTTTTTAAATTTTTTATTTAATTTTTTATTTTATAAAGCGTACTTTCACGAATCTAGTAAGCAACTCGGCATATATAAGATAGTTAGTTTATCTTGTGTTTTTTATACTGGTTCGCCATGCCAAATTCAGGTAAAGCTAAGCACGGTAATAAAAAATTTGTCAATTATTTAGTACATTTTGGAAATATAATTTGCACTTCTAAGAAAAAAAACTCACTACCTGTTCATTAATATTTAGAAAAAATATGAGCAAAATTTGTTCATTTACAACTTTTAAAGTATTGCAATTTTTTTAAAATAAAAAAAAAAGGGTTAATAAATTTTTTTATTTGCTGTAAACATTTAAGTAAATGCCATAACAGATAAAAAACACCAAATCAACAAAGGTACTTTTCGTACTTATAGATAGTTTTAATAATTAATTATTCATTAAGTATTTCTTAGAATTTATGTCGTTTAAACGTATAGTTTTAACGAGAATTTTTTAGTAAAATTAAAATAAAAAACAGATAGTAATGATGAAAAATATATAAATATTTAACTGACAATTGAATAAATATAAAACATTTAATTTAAATTTAATCGTTTCATCCTAATAAAAAAAACTAATTTAGATTTTCTATTTAATTTCTTCTACCTTTTTTATCCATCTTTTGCTATTGTTCAGTTATAATCAAAATGTTGAACATTCTACACATTTTTATATACTAGACATCTGCAACGAGTAACTTTTTTGTGCATATGTGAAACTCGCTCCCAAACATCGTTTCTCTCAGTGAGATCAAAAGCAGTGAAGAGTAGTGATTGTTTGTTCGACAAGAACGAATATGCAATAAGCCGAAGTTAAGATGTTCTGAAAAAACTAGCATATAAGAATGCAAGTACCAAAAAATGAAGTACCTAAAAAAATATGTTCACTTCATATGGTACTGCAAGTATTTTTTGCCTTCTTTATAGTGAAGCTTAAACTAATATTTTAATGTTTTTGTCGTTAACATAGAAGTATAAGAAATACAAACCATGAAAATTAAAAAAAATTATTTTTATTAAATAAAAAACGAAGTAATAAATTTGCTTTATATTCATTTATTTTAAGCTGTGTTATTGTTTTCTGTTTCTATATATTGTATATATGTATATATACATACGTATCATTAGTATATAATTTTTTATTTTATTTAATTTTAACATAGTTATAAAAACTAAATAATAAAAAAATAAACTAAATTATTAACTTACCTCATTTATTTCTTTTTTTGGCAGTTTAGCAGATCAAAAGAGAAAGATTCCAAACAAATGAATTTAATTAACATATTTGCCAAACTTCACCTAGTACTGCGAGTATCAAGTGAAGTTTGACTGTCGCATGATACTCGACATGTTCGTAGAAAACATTTGCAAGTAAGAGAAAAAAAGAACATGTACTCACCTAACACACTCTCAGTCGAGTACAACCAATAGTTACTCAATGATTTTGATGTTCTCAAAAACATGTTTATCGTTTTTAAAATAACCTCAAGCAAGTGTTCCATGTTTTGCAAATCATATGTACTTTTTAATAGCAAAGGCATTTGTGCAGGGGACTATTATAAACATAGTTCCTTTAAGTACTTATTTTACTTATAAGTATTTCAACTACTCTATGAGTATTTTAACTACTTTGCCATACTTATGCTATAAACATAATCATGTCCACCGACCATCGACTACAAGATGTCAAAATTAGAATACATGCGTGCTTATGAGAATAAATTTTTAGCAGCTACACGACTACCGACTACACGGCTACTTTTGTAGCCCGTAGCCAACTTAGGCTAATTTCTATTTTTCTTGGCTACAAAAAACAGATTAGTGGTGCCAATACAATAAATGCATGAAATGGTGTTTTTAAAAACGCAATACATTAAATATCGCTATTAAAACCGCGAACAACTTTTATAGTGGCACCATTGAAAAATAATAATCATCTGTTAATTTGTTTACATTTTTCATCAGTTTATTACTTTATCTCGAAGGGGGAACATCTGCGCGCGAGCAGATTTTTTTAAAAAAAGTGAAGTTATAATTGAAGTCGCAACGCGCACAGTTTTTATTCAACAGGATTTTCCACTTCCTATACGAAGGTATAGGTTGATGTGCAGTTCCTGGAGAGACTAGTAATATCAAAATACTTGTGGGATACCTTGGCGCTGTAGTTATATACCCCTGCCATTATTAAATTAAGATTTCAAAAAAAAAAAAAAAAAAATACATTTTTCATTTACTTTTTGTTTGTGAAATTTTCCATTTAGTTCGTTTTTCATAAATTTCTAATTTGTTTCATTTATATTTATTTTTTGGGTTTTTTATTGAAATTGATAAGTATATAATAGTAATTTTTACTGTTTATATACATTTATTATATTGTTTAATGTAAATGTTTAGTTCAATTTACATGCAAATATGGACGTGGACACTTCATACACTGAAGTCTTTGTTTCCACTATTTTAGCAATAGTATTTATAAAGTTAATTAAATTTTCTTGAGACATTTAAATTTTTTTTTACACAAATTCACTTAAAAAATCAAGTTTGTTTTGTTTTGGTTAACTTAAATACATACATGTATGTCAAAACAGATGTTTATTTTTTGTAGTTAGTGGTCGATGGCCGTTAAAAGAATTAAGTAGCTGGCAACTTGGCTATTTTTGTAGCCAGCTACTTTTGTAGTCGGTAGTCGATGGTCGGTAGCCTTTGATTGTGTTTATAGCATTATGAGTATTATGTAGTTATAAGTATGGGTATGGCAGATACCCAACACATTATACACTCATAACTAGTTGTATTCATACTTTCATTTCATTTATATTTTTAAGTTCGATGTGTAAAATAATGTGTGCTATGGGTATTGAGTATACTCATACTTGTTTGATAGCAAATAAGTAGATGTAAGTATTTGCTGTATTACAAGTATGAGTATACTCAATACTCTTAAATATGAGTAAATAATTAAGTGTATCTTCTTCATAAGTACTTATTGTCATTCTCTGTTGTGCATTCGTCGATGTTTAATCAATAGAGCTGTGTCGTTGGCGAACGAACGGGTTAAATTGACCGAATCAATCAAGTGAACGGAATGATCAGGTCATTTAAATTCGGTCTTTTCGTTCAATAGTGTACGGGTTAAATTGAACGGATGACTTAATTGAACGAAATGAGCCAGATAATTAACCGGCTACATTCGTTTAAATTGACCGATTGAACGAACGAATCAGTCTTTGATAATTGACCGAAAAAGACCGGTCACTGAAACGAACGACCGGGCACATGTCTATTAATTAACGACTAAACAAAAGAGCATAAGAATGTGTGTAAATTATATTTCCACAATTGTGGTATGGCTTGCGCTTCACTGCTTTACAGCTTTGTTAGTGCTTGTGTTTTAAAACAGAGTAGAACATCTAAACAAAAAGCGAAAATAAAGTAAAAACGGTAAATCATAGTAGAAACATCGAGTGCACTAGACAATATACAAAAAATGCTTAAGAAAATAAAGCAGTGTTGTTAAATAATGAGATTTAAGCCTGTTGAAAGAAAATACTTTTATAAAAAGAAATGATATGCAAACATACAATTTTTTTTTATTACAGGCTGTTTTATTGTTATATTTTTAATATGAAATTATAGAACTTCTGATAAAAAAATAAATTTTTAAAAAATATTTTTGCAAAAGGATTAATACTGAACAACGTGTTATTAATTTTAAAACCTTACTACCTATTAACTGCTAAATGCTCTAAACACATTCGAGACAGCAGCTACCGACTGCAAAATGTCAGAATTAGAATGCATGTGTTTATATGAGAATGATTAATTTGTTGCAGCAAGGCAACACGGCGGCAGGTTGTTGTCTGGCTGAATTCGCCGCTGCAGTCAAATTAAACTAATTTCTATTTTTATTGGCGACAGTAAAAAGTTTAGTGATGTCAGTACTATGAAACATGTAAAATAATAAGTGCTTAAAATCTCTTAAGTCTATAATAAAACTGTAACAGGATAATTTCAGTTCATGAAATATTTAAGAAAAATAGTGTTGCTGGTGAAGACAACAATTGATTTGGAATACAAAAAACCTATTTATTGAATTCTTATCTGTCTCACGTAAGTGCTGCTGGTTCAACCATGGATTTTTTTTGTTGTAGAAAAATAGAGAAACCAATGTAAAATCACCCACTTTTACCGGTATAATGGTACTTAAACAGTTGTCAGCACATTTTAGTTTTGTACATAGAAACATTTTAACACTTTTTACACACTTTTCGATATTTTAATTTAAAAAAAAAAAACTAGAAATGCCACACCGACGAATTAAAAATACTACAATTGACATGGCGAAAATGTACGAAGAATAATTGTAAAAATTTTTGAGGAATGTATTAAGATGTACATAAAACTAAAATTCCTTTTTTGTGTGGACAAGATTTAGTTAAAAATTTACTTCTGTCCTTAGTACTTGCTGGTTGAAGTACTTATATTAATTTCAATTGTCGTATGGGATATCTGTAAATATATAACACGATTGGTTTTAATAGATATCAAAAACTGTTGTTTTTAGTATTTTTTATTTTAGTGGACAAGAAACTACGTGACACACACTAATGTACTTATTATTGCTTCTGAGAAATACTTCTATATATTTTCTATCTTAAAGACAATCCAAACGAATTATTCTACTCTTTAAATATCCTCTTACAAAATAGTTAAAACATTTTTTTAATTATAAATCGGAGCTGCTTCTTTAAAAATCGCTTAAGTAACATCCTGAAATACAGTTAATTCGTATTTTTGTTATGTAGCTGCTGCCTTCAAAAAAATTATGTAGCTACGTACAAGGCGACAAATGTTGCTAGCGTCATTTGCTGTCGTGTGTTCGTGTATCTTGGTGTGGCGAATGTGTTTACACCTTAAGACATGTAAAATAATAAGTGCTTAAAATCACTTATTATGAAAAAAGAAAAGAACAATAAAAATTATTTATTTAAAGATTTAAGTGTAAATCTATAATAAAACTGTAACAGTATAATTTTAGTACATGAAATATTTAAGGAAATTGTTGCTGGTGAAGTATAATAATTGATTTGGAATAAAAAATACCTATCTATTGAATTTTTATCTGTCTCACGTAAGTGCTGCTGGATAGATTTGAGTAAAATTTTTTAAAGAGATCCTTTAGAACCTTGGTTCAAAAATGGATTTATTTTCGTAGAAAATTAGAGAAACAAATATAAAATCACTCAATTTTACCGGTATAATTATACTTAAACAGTTGTCGGCACATTTTAGTTTTGTATAGAGAAAAATTTTAACCTTTTCAATAATTACTTAAAATATATTTTTCGAAATTTAAAATAATTAGAAATGCCACACCGACGCATTGTCATGGCGGAAGTATACGAAGAATAATTGTAAAAATTTCAAAAGAATGTATTAAGGTGTATATAAAACTAAAATTCCTTTTTGTGTGGACAACATTTAGTTAAAAATTTACTTCTGTTCTTAGTAATTGCTGGTTGAAGTATTTATATAAATTTTAATTTTCGTATGGGACATCTGTAAATATTTAACAGGATTGATTTTAATCGATATCATAGAACTGTTGTTTTTTGTATTTTTTATTTAAGTGGACAAGCAACCACGTGTTATTTATACTGACATTATTATTGCTTCTACAAAATACTTCAATATATTTTCAATTTTAAAGACAATCCAAGCGAAAAATCTACGTAACCCTTAAAAGTATTATTTTACTCTTCTAATAATAATAGTTCAAATATATATTAATTTTAAATTCGATTTGCTTCTTTAAAAACTGCTAAAGTGACATCACTGAAATACAAAAAAATCATATTTTATTATGTAGCTGCTGCCTTCAAAATAATTATTTAGCTGCGTACAAGGCGACAAATGTTGCTAGCGTCATTTGCTGTCGTGTGTTCGTGTATCTTGCTGCGGCGAATGAGTTTACAGCTAAACTCTTTTTAAAAACTTTTGTATAGAGCTTATGAAAAAAATATTTATTCTGATGGAATACAGGCAAATTTGTTTTTTTTATTTTTGTTAAGTTTTATTACTATTTTTTTTTTTGAAAACCCTGAAATGTCAACGACAATTTTACTATTATATATTTAATATAAAGATATTAAAATTGTTTTGGAAAAAACAATTCAAGTAATGGTTTTCCCCTATTTTGTGCGTTATAAAATTTTAATGTTGACGACACTGTAGCTAGGACGGTTTATTTTGATACTTTTCATATTAAAATTTCTCTTTAACCGAATTCTGCTATCAAAAACTTCAAGCATGTTTTGAATGAACTAAACACATTCGAGACAGCAGCTTCCGACGGCAAAATGTCAGAATTAGAATGCATGTGTTTATATGAGAATGATTATTTTGTTGACAGCAGGGCAACAAGGCGGCAGGTTGTTGTCTGGCTAAATTCGCCGCTGCAGTCGAATTAAGCTAATTTCTATTTTTGTTAGCGACAATAAACATTTAAGTGATGTCAGTACTATAAAGCATGTAAAGTAATAAGTGCTTAAAATCTCTTATTATGCTCTGAACTCATTCGCAACAGCAAGATACACGAACACACAACAGCAAATGACGCTAGCAACATTTGTCGCCTTGTACCCAGCTACATAATTATTTTGAAGGCAGCAGCTACATAATAAAAATACGAATTATGCTCTGAACACATTCGCCACAGCAAGATACACGAACACACGACAGCAAATGATGCTAGCAACATTTGTCGCCTTGTACGCAGCTACATAATTATTTTGAAGGCAGCAGCTACATAACAAAAATATGAATTAACTGTATTTCAGTGATGTTATTTAAGCGATTTTTAAAGAAGCAGCTCCGATTTATAATTAAAAAAATATTTTAACTATTTTGTAAGAGGCTATTTAAAGAGTAGAATAATTCGTTTTGATTGTCTTTAAGATTGAAAATATATAGAAGTATTTCTCAGAAGCAATAATAAGTACACTAGTGTGTGTAACGTAGTTTCTTGTCTACTAAAATAAAAAATACTAAAAACAACAGTTTTTGATATCTATTAAAACCAATCGTGTTTTGTATTTACAGATATCCCATACGACAATTGAAATTAATAAATTCAACCAGCAAATACTAAGAACAGAAGTAAATTTTTAACTAAATGTTGTACACACAAAAAAGGAATTTTAGTTTTATGTACATCTTAATACATTACTCTGAAATTTTTACAATTATTTTTCGTACACTTTCGCCATGACAATTGTAGTATTTTTAATTCGTCGGTGTGGCATTTCTAGTTTTTTTTTAAATTCAAATTTCGAAAAATATGTTTTAATCAATTATTGAAAAGTATGTTAAAAGTGTTAAAATTTTTCTATATACAGAACTAAAATGTGCTGACAACTGTTTAAGTACAATTATTCCGGTAAAATTGGTGATTTTACATTGGTTTCTCTATTTTTCTACGAAAAAAGAAAATATGTGTTTGAGCCAAGGTCCTAAAGGATCTCCTCATAAAATTTTACTCAAATCTATCCAACTGCACTTACGTGAGACAGATAAGAATTTAACAAATGGTATTTTGTATTCCAAATCAATTATTGTCTTCACCAGCAACACTATTTTCCTTAAATATTTCATGAACTGAAATTATTCTGTTACAGTTTTATTATAGATTTACACTTAAATCTTTAAAAAAAATAATTTTTATTTTATATTTTAATAAGAGATTTTAAGCGCTTATTATTTTACATGTCTTATAGTACTGACATCACTTAAATGTTTATTGTCGCCAATAAAAATAGAAATTAGTTTAATTTGACAGCAGCAGCGAATTCAGCCCAGACAACAACCTGCCGCCTTGCTGCCTTGCTGTCAACAAAATAATCATTCACATATAAACATATGCATTCTAACTTTGACATTTTGTAGTCGGTAGCTGCTGTGTCGAATGTGTTTACAGCTTTAACTGTATTTAAGTGATGTTATTTAAGCGATTTTTAAAGAAGCAGCTCAGATTTATAATTAAAAAAAATGTTTTAACTATTTTGTAAGAGGCTATTTAAAGAGTAAATAATTCGTTTGGATTGTCTTTAAAATTGAAAATATATAGAAGTAATTCTAAAAAGCAATAATAAGTACAGTAGTGTGTGTCACGTAGTTTCTTGTCCACTTAAATAAAAATTACTAAAAACAACAGTTTTTGATATGTATTAGAACCAATCGTGTTATGTATTTACAGATATCCCATACGACAATTGAAATTAATATAAGTACTTCAACCAGCAAGTACTAAGAACAGAAGTAAATTTTTAACTAAATGTTGTCCACACAAAAAAGGAATTTTAGTTTTATGTACAACTTAATACATTCCTCAGAAATTTTTACAATTATTCTTCGTACACTTTCGCCATGACAATTGTAGTATTTTTAATTCGTCAGTGTGGCACTTCAAGTTTTTTTTTTTAAATTCAAATTTCGAAAAATATGTTTTAAGCAATTATTGAAAAGAATGTAAAAAGTGTTAAAATTTTTCTATATACAAAACTAAAATGTGCTGACAACTGTTTAAGTACAATTATACCGGTAAAATTGGTTTCTCTATTTTTCTACGAAAAAAAAAATCCGTGTTTGAACCAAGGTTCTAAAGGATCTCCTCACAAAATTTTACTCAAATCTATACAGCACTTACGTGAGACAGATAAGAATTCAATAAATAGGTATTTTGTATTCCAAATCAATTATTGTCTTCACCAGCAACACTATTTTCCTTAAATATTTCATGTACTGAAATTATCCTGTTACAGTTCTATTATAGACTTACACTTAAATCTTTAAATAAATAATTTTTATTTTATATTTTTATTGTTCTTTTCGTTTTTCATAATAAGAGATTTTAAGCACTTATTATTTTACATGTCTTATAGTACTGACATCACTAAACTGTTTATTGTCGCCAATAAAAATAGAAATTAGTTTAATTTGACTGCAGCGGCGAATTCAGCCCAGACAACAACCTGCCGCCTTGTTGCCTTGCTGTCACAAATTAATCATTCTCATATAAACATATGCGTTCTAATTCTGACGTTTTGCAGTCGGTAGCTGCTGTCTCGAATGTGTTCAGAGCATTATGAAAAAGAAAAGAACAATAATAATTTAATATTAAAATTTTTTATTTAAAGATTTAAGTGTATATCTATAATAAAACTGTAACTGGACCATTTCTGTTCATTAAATATTTTAGGAAAATATTGTTGCTGGGAAAGATAATAATTGATTTGGAATACAAAATACCTGTTTAATGAATTCTTATCTGTATCACGTAAGTGTTAATGGATAGATTTGAGTAAAATTTTGTGAGGAGACCCTTTAGAACCTTGGTTCAAACATGGATTTTTTTTTCGTAGAAAAATAGAGAAACAAATGTAAAATCACCAAATTTTACTGGTATAATTGTACTTAAACAGTTGTCAGCACATTTTAGTTTTGTATATAGAAAAATGTTAACACTTTTTACATACTTTTTAATAATTGCTTAAAACATATTTTTTGAAATTTGAATTTAAAAAAAAAAACTAGAAATGCCACACCGACGAATTAAAAATACTACAATTGTCATGGCTAAAGTGTACGAAGAATAATTGTAAAAATTTCAAAGGAATGTATTAAGATGTACATAAAACTGAAATTCTTTTTTTGTGTGAACAACATTTAGTTAAAAATTTACTTCTGTTCTTAGTACTTGCTTGTTGAAGTGCTTATATTAATTTCAATTGTCGTATGGGATATCTGTAAATACACAATACGATTGGTTTTAATAGATATCAAAAACTGTTGTTTTTAGTATTTTTCATTTTAGTGGACAAGAAACTACGTGACACACAGTACTGTACTTATTATTGCTTCTGAGAAATACTTCTATATATTTTCTATCTTAAAGACAATCCAAACGAATTATTCTACTCTTTAAATATCCTCTTACAAAATAGTTAAAACATTTTTTTAATTATAAATCGGAACTGCTTCTTTAAAAATCGCTTAAGTAACATCACTGAAATACAGTTAATTCGTATTTTTATTATGTAGCTGCTGCCCTTAAAATAATAATTTAGCTTCGTACAAGGCGACAAATGTTGCTAGCGTCATTTGCTGTCGTGTGTTCGTGTATCTTGCTGTAGCGAATGTGTTTACTGCATCAGTTTTGATATTCTATATCATTTTTGTTTTTTAGTTCCTTTTTTGTTTGAATCTTGTTCTAAAACTCTTTTGTTTTCTTATTCTCTATTTGTGTTTGGAAGTATGTGTTTGAAAATGAGAGTCCCAGTAAAAAATAGGACATCCAAAGAGTAATCTTGGAGCGCTCCTTTGCGAGTAATGGATTACTGCATAAAACTCCGAAACTCATTGGATTTTTAACACAGCATGTCCGCAGACATGAGTACTCCTTTTAAGCTCCTTATGGAGAACTCTCTCTTGAAAATAACGACAGAGGGAGTCGTTTTTGCCTCCCAAAAGAGCCTAAAGGGAGTAATCGTTTTTGTCTCCTAATAAACTTTCATATAAAATACAAATTTGGTTATTTTTTACAAAAACAAGAAAATATTCATTTTTTTTTAAATTTTTTCAAAAATGTTATTTTTTTATTGTTACATTTGACGAGGTCGTAGTTTTTGACAATTAGGTCTGTCGGTAAACAGTTGCTTTACATTTACGAAATGCCACCTTGAAAGATTTTTGTATTCCGGGTATGTTGGATACGTACCTTTAAGTGCTTCTGCAAGAAAATTTAGGAAAATATAACACGTAATATATTATTTAAAACATGATATTAAAAATTCAGCTATTATCGAAATAGAAAAGTTAATCAATTTGTATTTGTTTATGGCTATCATATTTTTTGATCCATCCCAATTTAATTTAAGTAACATATTTTTGCCGATCATTTTGCGTAGTGCTTTTTCAATTTAAATTTTGTCAAACCTCAGTTTAATATAAGAAATCTGAAATAAATTAAAATAAAAGAGAATTTTGAATACTTGTTTAACTGATTGCATTAAAAAAAACAGCAAGGAGGCTCTATATATTTACCTGTTACATTAATCGAAGACCTGGTTATAGTTTCCGGCGTAAAAATTGGCTGCGTTTGGAATATGTTCGCCTTGAAACTCATGATTCATGAATCAAATATGAATCCGAATTGATCACTAGTTTTGTTCCAACTTATTTATTTTCTTTTTTTTTAATTTTCTTTTACTGAATTTCAAGTTTTTTTTTTAAAGACAATTTAATTTTTCTAATCAAAAATTATTTTACATAAAGACAATAAAACCAAAAACGAACTGATACATCCCCCATTGATCCATTTGGAGTATTAAGCGAGGCATAAACAAAAAAAATTTCGATAGCTCGCTTATTACTCCAAATGGATGAACAAGTAATTACTCCTTTATTGCTCGATTATGGGTTAATCCATATATTTTTTACTGGGGTGTTCTATACACACGCTACTTGAAATTTACGTAATTGCATAGAGGGAGTTTACATTAAGGGCATTGTATCTTGATGGCAAGAGGTGCAGAGAAGCTTACGGGGGAGCAAAAGTAGCACGAAATGAATATTCATGATTTTTTTCAGTTTTTTCTCACATTTCTGTTTCTCTCTTTCGTTTTTTGCAGTTCTATGCTTGAGCGGTGTTACCAAAGGGCTGTTTTTTTCTATATGGTTCAAAAATTGTTGAAAAATTAATGCATTTAGTTTATGACAACACTTGAAAAATTGATTGATAAAACATCCTAAAATTCTCCCAATTGCTACAAAAGAGTCATATTGTAAACGCTTGATGACTAACGGAGATTCTCCAAAAGAGAAAACAATAAAAAAGTCAGCTACAATGCCCTTAATGTGAACTGGCTCTTAGACATTTTTCTTATGTTTGTGCAGCCCTTTTCAAGAAGTATATACTATATACTTCTTGATTTCACAAAATAATAAATATGTAAATCGATCAGATATAGTGTCGAAAAAGGTGCTATTAGAAATCAGCATGATCGGTCGACGTCTTTCGAGGCAGCAGGTAAAATACCAAGGCTACCTCTAAATTTTTCATGTCATTTGCAACAATAAAGTAACTCCAATTAAAAAAATATATGGGGCAATAGAGAATTCAAAAAATAAGAATAAGAACATCAAGTGAAAAAATTGGCCCATATATTCCGAGTTACGGGACTCTGAAATTTTCAAATTTTTTAAAATATTAATATGGATATAATTTTAAAGCCTTTCAAGAGATCTTTAAGGAGATACTAAAATTTTTTAAAAATGCTTAGCCCGTTAAGAATCTATGGCATTTTTAGGTAAAATTATTTATACTCAGTACTAAAATAAAATCTGGGAACCCTTCCAAAAAAGGGATATAAAAGTGTTGCTAGAACTTTAATGTGTAAAATCTGCGAAATCCAACAATATTTCGCGGGAAAATCTGCACATTTTTTAAAAAATCTTCAATAAATCTTCAAATGCCTTTTTCTTTTATTTTAAAAAAGACAATTTATTTCTATACAATATATCCTTATGCTCAATTTGTGTTCTTATATAAACCTTAAATTTAACTTATTATAAAAATAATTTTATCATAAACTAAAATTAATTTATAGCCCATTTGTTGCACGTTTCAAGTTATTCGAACTAATACTATAAACACAATCATGTCCACCGACCATCGACTACAAGATGTCAAAAAAAGAATACATGCGTGCTTATGAGAATAATTCTTCTGGCCGCTACACGACTACCGACTACACGGCTACTTTTGTAGCCCGTAGCCAACTTAGGCTAATTTCTACTTTTCTTGGCTAAAAAAACAGATTAGTGCTGCCAATTCAATAAATGCATGAAATGGTGGTTTTAAAAACGCATTACATTAAATATCGCTATTAAAAACTCGAAAAACTTTTATAGTGGCACCATTGAAAAATAATAATCATTTGTTCATTTGTTTACATTTTTCATTTGTTTTTTATTTGGCGCATTTTTCATTTACTTTTTATTTGTCAAATTTTCCCTTTAATTCTTTTTTCATTTATATTTATTTTTTGGTCTTTTTATTGAAATTGGTAAGTATATAATAGTAATTTTTATGTTTATATGTATTTATTATATTGTTTATGTAAATGTTTTGTTCAACTTACATGCAAATATGGACGTGGACACTTCATACACTGAAGTCGTTGTTTCCACTATTTTAGCAATACGAGTAGTACTTATAGAGTTAATTAAATTTTCTTGAGACATTTGAATTTTTTTTTTTTTTACACAAATTCACTTCAAAAAATTAAGTTTGTTTTGTTTTGATTAACTTTAATACATATGTCAAAACAGATGTTTATTTTTTGTAGTAAGTGGTCGATAGTCGTTAAAAGAATTAATTAGCTGGCGACTTGGCTATTTTTGTAGCCAGCTACTTTTGTCAAAATCGTACGTTCAGTCATGCGATAACGATAATCTCCAAAATCGTGAATTATCATCAGTTAACGTATGTCATAAACTGGAAAACGTATTTTTACTATACGTGTTGTACGTTCTCTAATGTAACGATTTCTCCCCTGATTTTTATTTTCTAATAAAAAATCTTTCGGAAATTTTTAGCTAAGTCTCAAACTAATTTTGTGTCACCATTTATATTAAATTTGGGCTAATACGCCTAGCGATTTCATTATATTATAAATAACAATAATGCAATATAAATTTTAAAACAATCGTTAACTATTTTGTTTATATCGCACTGGCCAAGATTTGCCCTTAAAACTATTTTAGCTGCATGAATGCCTAGATCTTCGCTTTCATAATTAAGAAAATTTAAAGAGCTCTTGTAATCTGCAGCAAAAATATCAGTAGTTTTTATTAAATGTTGCTTTAAAAAGTTCCTCATTACAATTTTTAATAGTTTTGTCATCTGATAATATAAAATGTGAATGGAACATTTTATTAAAATTATTAATAATACCATATATGTATGTAGTTTACAAAGTTAAATATATTTTAGTATCATTAAGGTTATTTAATATAATTTGTCTTTTAATAAATTTGTATTTTATGGAATTGGTTATGATATTTTGGACCGTTCGACAAATAATTATATACATCTTTAGCTAGCGTCTTCACAGCAGATATAAATTTGAGTTATGCATACGATGCACATAATACCAGTGAGTGACATATTTATTCAATTTATAATAAAAAAATTTGATAGGTATTTGACTTTTTAAAATTTGGGCAATGGAATGTTTTTTTTGCTGTCATGACAGCAGCTCCATCTGCTGCAAATCCAACCATGTTCTTTTTATAGTCAACATCATTGTCGATAAAATATTTAACAATAAATTTGTGTAAGGAAAAAGCCTCGCATTGGTCTACTTTTACCATACCAAAAAAGCAGATTTGAAAATCTATGCAGACCCGAGCAGTCATGTATAAGAATTTTTTATTTGAAAGGTCGTTTTTAATGTAATTTATTATAAATGAATTGAAATTGATTTTGGTTTAAGTTCATTTTCTTAATTTCTAAAAACCTTTTTATGAAAGAAAAATTATTTTACCAATGTATGCAGACGTTTTACAAAGAAAAGAAGAAAAATTAGTCAACATAATAAATAGCAGTTGCCAAAAATTTTCAAATTTGGTTTTTGGCAATTTGAGGGGCTAAAATCTGCAAAATACAGATAAATCTGCACTTGTGGCAACAGCAAGTATGAATGCTATATTCGGCTATGCCGAATGTTGTTATTGTATTTTGTATCCTTACTGCACTACATTTCATTTGTGTTAAATCAACTTAACATATTGTTACGTTTATTTAAATTATAAACGTTTTATTTATGAGTTCTTTATTTGCAAAATAATTACACACACAACTTTTAGAGTTTTAATTAAATTACACTTTATTTACTTAATTATTTGACGATTTAACTATTCGCGATTAATAACACACGCTGGCAACTTTAATGGTTGTACCACAAGATCTTAACTAGATGACGCTTACAATACGAATCAATCAGCACGTATTGGCGTTGCTTTAATATACCCTATTTCTAGGCGTTCTTGAATATTCGAGAATTTCTACCGCCATCTACTGCGTAGTTGAAAATGCCGCGTTGCCACTTTTATCTCAGACACATTAGTAAGCATTGTTATTTACATCTAGAACCTTCAATCATTATTTAAAAATACATGTTGTGTATTTTTATTTAGTTGTTATACAATGCAGGTGTGTGTATGTTTGCGTATTGTGTTTGATTAGTCATCGCTTTGTAATAGGTTTTTTTGTTTTGCAATAAAGATGATTTATAGAAACTTCTAGCTCTGAAAACAAACACAATAGGTCATTTCGTTTCACTTTCTTGGCGTCAATTATTTTTACATCTTTTTATGATTTTAATTAAGCATCTTTGTAACAATATCTTCCATAGCACAGTGGCGTGAAATTCAAAGCAATGGAATAAAAGCCTGTCACTTCTAAACTATTCACCCGATTTTCATAAAAAAAAGTGCGATTTATAGAGGAGGAGGTAATCTTAGCGTCTACTGTATTTGGATACACCCTTTTTCAGTACAGGGTAGTACCACAGTGCGTCAAAGTAGGTAACCTCTAATTTGAATTATGTTTCAGAGCTTATAACTTTATCAAAAGTGAACCCATTTCAAAAATGGAATTTGCCTAGTATCTTTAATACTTTTAGAGAAAATCCAATTTTAAATTTAAAAAATAAGAAAAAATATTAAGTGAAAAAATTGGCGCTCGCCGATTTCCAAGTTACGGGGCTCTGATTTTCAAATTTTTTAAAGTATCATTTTTAAGCTTTTGAAGAGACCTAATACTAAAATTGTTGAAAAATGCTTATCCCATTAAAATCCGATGGTATTTTTATATAAATTACATGTATGCAGCACCAATTTTTTTTTTACTCGGTCACATCAATATTAGGTTTTTTTTTTATTGGAGTTACTTCACAAAAGTAGATTTACACAGATTGTGAAGGGTATATAAGATTTGGCATAGCCGAATATAGCACTCTTACTTATGTATTTATATTTCGGTTTATTTATTAACTAAATGATACAAAAATAATGCGAAAAATCATAAAAATGTGGAAGTTCAAAACTTTAAAAAAAATTTATCCATTAAATTTTTACAAGTTATCAAGTCTGTGCATAAAAATAAAAAAATAAAAAATTTAGTCAATTTTTTTTGTTTACTGACTGGATTTTTTCTCATTTATGATTTTTTCTTTACCTCAGTACTTCGTGGAATAACCCTAATTTTTATAACGTCTGAGCATCGTTTTGGTATTGAGTCCACAAGCTTTTGGCAGGTTTCTGCAGTAATTTTTTTCCACGCATCCTGATTTAAAGTCCAAAGTTCGTCATTATTGGATAGTTTTTTTTCCTCGAAGACATATTTTTACTATTTGTCTTAAGTTCTCAATAGGATTTAAGTCTGCAGACTGCGCCGGCCAGCTTCAAAGCAGTCTTTTGGCCGCTTCGATGTGTGTTTCGGGTCATTGTCTTGTTGAAACACCCTTCGAAGCGGCGTTTCCAATTCGGCATAAGCCATCATAGTGTCATTAAGAATATTTATATAATAAGCGTCATTCATTCTACCATCAATCCGAAATAAAGGCCCAACCAACACCATAATACGAAAAACATTCCCATACCATTATGTTTCCGCCTCCGTTTTTAATGGTTTTTGTGGTGAATTGTGGACGGAATTCGGTGTTGGTATCTTCGTACAGGAAGATTGCTTCTGTCTGAATTAGATAAATTAACTTTCGTTTCGTCAGACCATAGAATATTTCTTCATTTGCTTACAGGCCAATAAAAATAAAATTGGGCAAATTCTAATCTTTTCTTTAAGTGCTTTTTACTTATAGGTATGGGACCTTTCTACTTCTTCTAGCCTTCAAATTATTTCTAATAAGAACCCTTCTTATGGTTGAGGCAGAAACATCTAGATTAGGCTACTTTTTAAGGATGGAAGAGGTGACAAAAGGATCTTTTTTTACATGATGCATAATTTTTCGTTCCTCTAGATTTTCGACGGTCTTTCTATTGCTTTTATATTTGACGGCGTTTTCCACCATTTGTTAAGAGCATCCAATTATTTCGTCAATTTTTCTATAACTTTTTTCTTTATAATGGATTTTTTTATTGTCTCCCGGCTCTCAAAGGTGCAATGTTCTCCTCGGCCCATTGCATATTAAAATGTGAGATTCCTTTCGAATTGTACTTAAAAAACACTAAGCTTACCTTTTTATATACTTTAAAATAAAAAAGATGATAATTTTAAAAGTTAATTATTTTTCAAAACTCTCTGTTATATTGCACATCACGACATGAAAAAATTAGAGGTAGGCGTGGTGTTTGCCTGCTGCCTCGAAGGACTTAGGCCAATCATGCTGATTTACAATAGCACCTATTTCGACACTATATCTGATCGATTGACATATTTAAATTCAACACTAACACGGACAGACGGACATCGCTCAATCGACTTTGATATGCATAAAAATTCAGAATATATATATGTACATACCTTAAGGGTTCGGAAATGGATATTGTAGAAATTACACACGGAATGACAAATTAATATATACCCTTTTTTCCACTTTTTGTGGTGACGGGTATAATTATACATATTTTTTATATAAGTATAGAGTTTGATATTTAGGGTTTCGGCGAAAATTAATCGATGACATATTTTTACGAAAAAAACTTATTTTATACTGGAACCAAGGTTCCGTCCAGCAGTTTTTACGTAGTGCGAACACAGACAGACAGACAAAAATTCCAAAAATAGTTTTTTTTATTCTAAAAATATTTCTTTTATTTAGTTCCACTAATAATGAATTTCTAGTTAAACTTTTTTAATATTTTCAAATGATTTTGACTAGCGCTAACAAGTTTTAAATATTTCGAAAAATTAAATCTATCTGGCCTGTCAATTTCGCAAACTGTTTCTTCAGAAAATGAAAGTGATTTTAGTTGTTTTTAAAATATTGTTATATGCGGTTTTAAATTTACTTTTATTATGTGTCTTTACTTAGTTTAGTCTTTTTGTTTACTTTGGTGTGCGCAATATTGCCACATTTAAATTAATAAGTGGATATTCAGCATTTTTTAGGAATAAGCAAAATCGATCGGAATCTGAAGAAGGTATAAAAAAATTCATCTCAATGGCTAATACAATAAAACTATTCCGATAGGAATGTGTGACATGTCTGGTGTTGCTGTTTTAAAGGATTTTTCAATTAGCACGATTGGGTTTTGACACCACATGGCTATTATGTTGTTTAAATTTTTATTAATTCTTTTGGTTTTTATTTTTCATACAGCATTTGATAGCCAACGGACTTATCTCCATAAATCTCCAGATCATTTGTTAACTTCACTGTTATGTTTTTAAATATAAGGAATAATTTATCATCACTTACTTTATAAATAAGTGCTCTAAACATTTACTGAGTGCCCGTAGATCGATGGAACTTGACAGAAAATTCTGCTATAATCATAGGCTGTTAAAGCTAGTTAACAAGAAATATCGGACTAAGCTAAAAAGTTTCCCTTAGAAGAACTAATCCTACCTCTGAAAAATGCAAGTGTTTTTTTTAATTTCCTGTTTTTTTGTTTAGCAATTACAACTTTTAAGGTCAAAGAATGTCCAAAACCTTAAAGTTGTTCTCAAGAGATTCTAAAATGCTATTTTCAGCCTCGCCCGTTCAAATATTAGTTGAAAAAATAATGTAATTAGTAAAAGAAAAGCATTACATACGCTAAAAAACATAAAATAATTTTTTAGGTAGTGGAAGAATTCCCAAATCCATTCCCAAAACGTCGCTGTGAAAAAAATGTTTTTTGGTAACGAATGGCCTTTTTTGGAGTGGGTCTTATACCAGTAATTAGTTTGTCAGAAATTGGCAAAAGTCTATAATTAATATCTATGTTAGACTAAACCCTTAAACACTTTCTAGCAACATTCTGCCTGTAAAGCCGGAAATTTAGGTTTCATGCCTCAGCAGCCCAATAGGCGATAATAATAAAAATAACAGTGTTAGAGTATAATGATTTAAAAAAAAAATTAGGGATGAGCGATCCCGTGAATTTTGAGGAATCATTGTTCTATTAAATAGTTACCGTGATCACCGTTTGCAGTTTCATGTTTATATAGAAATTATATAACACTAAATAATATTTTATGCAAACAGTAATCATAAGTAAAAAGGTATTTTGATCTCTACATTAAAAGCAGGTGTAATTAAATTTGCCCAGAGATATAGAATTCGGAACAAATAAAAAAAGCACACAACATTTTTTTGTTTTTTGCTACATATGTATGTATACATATGAAATAAATATCTGCAATGAATGTCTTAAATGGCATATCAAGACATTCACTTTAATAGTGAATGCGTAAAATATTATGCAAGCCATACACGATGCGACCTGTTGTACAACTTTGCTAGAATCAAGTTGGGTGTTTTGCCTACAAATTATACAACTTCCGTGCAATCGCGCAGCACAACTTCATTTTATATAGAAGCCATTACAGTAAAGATGTTTTCCGATATTGTTGCGTATGTTGTAATCGATGAAGTGTTTGACCAAGAAGAAAGAGAATGCAAACAAAAGTTAGGAAACAAAATATTGTACAATCATCTTTAACTTTTTTGTATTCATTTAATAAAAATTAATTGTAAATTTTATTGCAAATGTTTGTATTTTTATAATATTCATTTCTGCAGTTCCACAATTGCCTTTATTTATATATTTATTTTTCTTTAAATGTATAGAATACTTTTGCGCTGTGTTTTGCTATGTTGCTACTACGAAAATGAAAAGTAAAATGGAATAATGTTGTGCGACATGTCCACTAATGTTGCGACTGAGTTGTACAACTTGCTAAAAAATCAAAACTTTTTGATCTTTCGTACAACCAACACGCAACTTTATACAACTACACCACAAACATTGCAATCTGTTGTACAACCTTCTCAAGTTGTACAACAGGTCGCAACGTGTATGGCTTGCATTACATTCGCTACCAATAAAACAAACCAGTAATTCTACGATCATTCATTTCGAAACAAAACATCAAGTCATCAAAACATTTTATAAGTAAAACAAAAGTACTTCCTTTCAGAGTACACTGAAATGAGTACTCATTGCTGTTTCAAATGCAAAAAAACTCATTGGTTATGTTTGTGTGTGTATAGGCTAGTTGTGTACATACATTAGGGCGCCTCACACATATTGAAAGTACTTAGGTCTACATGGATCAGAATCACAAATTTTAGAAAACCTTTTAATTTTTGCAACAAAAAACATTTATTTTTCAATACGTCATTTATATAAACATAATATAAATCCATGAAGAAAAGCAAAACTAAAATACGATTTAATCTATATAAATTAACTCTTTTTTTAATTCATTTTTATCTATGTTTGAATGTAAAAACATTATTTGATTTATGGAAGTATTATTTGTAGCAATGCTACATCTTTTATCTGAAATTAAATTGCGGGAAATGGAAAATGTCCTTTCAGAGGATGCACTAGTTGCGGGAGCTGCTAGTATTTTGCAGCAGGTTTTATATAATAAAGGAAACTCATTTTTATGTTGTTCCCACCACTGCAAAATGTTAAAATCATCATGTAGCATTACTATAACAGTTTCGTACATATGTATTTCACTGTTGATTTTGTCACGAGCATTTATATTATCATCCTGTAACACAAAATCATAAAATTTATGGTAAATTGTTCAGTTGACCATTACAACTGTATCCAAATAACCGCTCAATTTAACTTTCAAATTTTTAATTATTAACAAATCTTCCGAACTTTCAGCACATGCTTTCCTCAAGTTATGAATATGAACAATAACCAGATGTAGCGTTGCATAATTCTCTCCTTCGAATTTCTTGAAAGATTCTTGAAATGGTTCCAAAAGTTTAATAATGGCGCTTACTTCATTTAAATTAATGTTACTTATTCTGTTCATTTGCTGTTTTTCTTGCAAAATTTGTACTATTGCGGCCCAATTTTTTTTTCAATTGAAACAAATAAAAAGTACACTGTGTTCCAACGTGTCGGAGAAAAACTCTTCAATGTAATCAGAGCGTTGAATTTAGTCCCGATTTTTTAAAATATTTTACTAGTTTGCAGCATGCTTGGCATAAATTTTTAACTTCATTTACTTCCTCAATTGATTTTTGCAATGAATTGTGGATTAAGTGATTAACATAATTTATATGATTATACTCTCGAAAGGCAGCAATCATGTTTAAACCTCTATCTGTGACAATAATAACATTATCATTGAGGTCACAGTTAAACTCCTTTAATAATTTTTAAAATAATTTTATCTTCTGAAAATTAAGAAAATCCTCATATATATGGTTCATATATTGTATTAATAAAATACCTACGTGTACATTTCTGACCCTCCATAGACTTCATTCCAAGCAGTCTTACAACTAAATTTCCATCCTTTATATAGTGAATTGTCAACGATAAAAAGCTTTTGCGAATATAATTAGCAGTCCAAATGTCAGAAGTGAGCCCAAATCCAATATTTTTGATTGATGATATTTCGGATGAAACTTTTTGAAAATATGTTTGGTACAATTTATTAATGTTTCTTGACACAGTCGTTGGGTGCGGAAGTGTGCTGTTAATATCAACATTTTTCCCATGTTTTGCACCTAGGGATATGAAAAATTCACCTACTTTTTTAATCCGGAGTCTTCAACTATTCGAAAAGGTCTGCAATTTACAATAGTCCATTCAGTGAAAATTTGTACTGCTTTATTTTTAGTTTCGGCGTCTACTTAAATTTTACAACTACTACTACTTTCTTCTGTAATAAAATGTAGCACATATGTTTGACTAAATTCGATGTTGACTTTTTATTGAATTTATAAACATTTAAAAATTTCCGGCAACCAACAATATTATTAATCTCCTGTCCCAATTCGTTTTCAATTTTCCCAAAAATGTTCCACACATTGCTCCTGCCTCTTTTGTTATTAAATTTGTACTCCCCAGTCAAAAGCCTAGATTTAACAGTGGAATTACTAAACAAGCATTCATTTGATTCATCCGCGTCAGTAGAACCGTTTATTGATACCTGTTCAAATAAATACATATGCAAGGTAACACAATTTTTGTGCATTGCCCTAATAAATGTTTTTTTTTATTTCAAAAGAAAAAAACTTAGGCTGTATTCAGTCATAGCGAAACTCAAATTGTTGTTGTATTAACAAACGAAAAAAATTGCCACACTCCTTCTTCATTAAGAACTGGTTAGCTACTGAATTGATTGAAAGCTACAGAACATACGAGTACATGTGTGAATTTTTGATGTTATTATGGTTACCGTTTGAACAATGACAATGCAGTGACGATTCAATGAAATAAAAAAAGTATATTTTGCTTGGCGTACTTGGTGTACTTCAAAACATTTGTAGAAAGCAAACAGAGTTTATAATTCATTGCGAAATAGCAGGTAGAGTATTGTGTTGGTTTGCTATATATCAAGTGGAGTATTGTGCTTGGTTTTATTGTTGGAATACTCATTCTTTTATTAGTCATTGCAAAAAGCACTACGTAATAGAGTGCAATGAAATAAAACAAATGCGGAGACGCATAAATGAATGTCTTGATGCAGCCATTTAATATGAAAGAATGAAAGAGTCAAAAGTACTTATATTTCTCTTTCACAAAGTAAAATTAAATTTAAGTTTGTGTGCAAATATAAAAGAACGTTCTTACTCGGAACTGTTATGTGATCAACTCAGTCACTGTAGTGACCAGTGATTTTTTAATCACAGTGATTTAATCACAGGTACTGATATATCGCTCATCTCTAGCTTCAATTATTAAAAACCAAAACATTTAATGAATAAATAAAGGTTTCTTGCTCGTATTGCCTATGCAATATTAGAAAAAACAGAAAAAGGTGAACTTTTCCAAAAATCGCAAGAAAAAATGGCGGAAAAATCGCACGTACAAAAAACTAGAGATCGTAAACTTTATTGTGATATGTAACATTTTTAGGATTGCGATAAAGATCACTTGCAAAACTTTTTCATTTGTAATATTCGAGCTTACTTTCACTTTCATTTTTTTTTTTTTAAATTTAATACAAGAAAAAACTTTTTAATGAACAAAAGTTTTCTAAAAATTAATGTAAGTAGCTGTAAACATAGCCTTTCATAGAAAAAAATTAATACAAAATATTAGTTTAGCCCAAAAAAAAAAAATATATTGCAAACCTTTCAAAATCGAATAAAGTCAATAAAAACTTATTCTGATTTTAACAGTGTCCGAAAACGACAAATCTCAAGCCTTGAAAAGTCACTATAAAGAATTTTGTTATCTGTCATGCTGCATACTTTATGTTTTAAACTTCTCAAAGTTAGTTTTTGGCCTACTTTTCAAAACACCCCCTCTGTGCAGCGTCAGAACTAAATACTTTCGTCTAAATAATAAAGTAAAGACAAAAATCAAAGTTCAAGCAAAAACAACAATATTCAACTTTGATATTACATTTCTTTATCCACTGTGTACGGCTGACTTTTTTCAGCTCTTTTATACAGTTTAAAGATGTTGTAAAATAAAAAGCAAAGTTAATTTGTTTTTGCTTTATGCACGGGCACTTTAATTTAATAATTAAAAATTTATTTATTTTTTATTTTTTTTATTGATTTCCAATAGCGACTCTTTCGACACTATATATGATTGATTGGCATGTTTATTTTTCTGTGTAATTCAACACTAACACGGACGGACAGAAGGACATCGCTCAATCGACTTCGCTATGCATTAGAACTCAGGGGGCAAATTACGGCATTCGATATCGATCGAAATTTCAATAGAATTTAAATGTAAATTTCGATCGATATCGAATGCCGTAATTTGCCCCCAGAATATATATATATATACAGTATTGGACAATACATATTGGACTAAATTCTAACATTTAAACAATCCCAGAAATCTATGAAAGTCTCAATGATTCCTATGAGCAGTTTAACTTAAATTGTAATAAAATAGCAGAGTTAAAAAAAAATAACAAGGTTGCCTTCTATAGTTATTTTAAGCTCAAAATTTATTAAAAGAAAAACCAAAAGTCGAAAATTTAAATGACAAAACATTTTGGACTAAATAGAATTATTAATATTTTGTGGAGTACCCTTTGTTTTTAAGCAAGGCCTTGCATCTTTTTGGCATAGAGGCAATAAGGTTATCTATTATCTGTGTGTCTATGCTTTTCCAAGCATCCGATATGGCTCCGAATAGTTTATTTTTATCTCCACCCACACTTTCGCGATTTATCCTCTTGTTTACAATTCCCCAAAGATTCTCGATTGGGTTAAGATCAGGGGACTGTTCCGGCCACTCCATAACGTTGATGTCTTCTGTTCGAAACCAATCTTTGATACATCTCGCAGTGTGTTTCGGGTCATTATCTTGCTGAAATTGCCATGAGAGGGGCATATTCCACTCAGCGTATGGCAATATGATGTTTTGCAAAATGTCTTGGTACATGAACCTGTCAATAATTCCATTAATTTTATAGAGTGGACCGACGCCTGCACCAGAAAAACATCCCCAGACCATTACATTTCCGCCTCCATGTTTTACAGTCCCCTTACAGTACAAGGGGTCTAATCTTTTATTAATTGGTCTACGTATTCGAATATTTCCATCCGAATGTTTTAAATTAAATTTCGATTCGTCCGAAAACAAAACTGTTTTTCATTTGTTTACGGACCAGTTGATGTGCTCTTTAGCAAATTTTATGCGTGCGACTCGATTTTTCTTGGATATGAAGGGCTTTTTCGTAGCACGGTTACTTTTTAGTCCAGCATCACAAGCCCTTCTTTGAACTGTCCTACTACTTATTTTTAGGTTAAGTGCGTTAACAACATCAACTGCCGACTTTTCTGGATGCTTCTTTAGTTCTCTTATAATTCTTGAGTCTTCTTTGGCTGTTGTGCATTTTGGTCGGTCACCACTGTGGATGGTTTCAACTTTGCCCGAGGTTACAAAAGTTTTTATTATAAAACTGACTGTTTGTTTTGGTAATGAAAACTTTTTACAAATTTGTTTTTGAGATAAACCATTTTGAAAATTCTTAATTAATAACTATTTTTATTATTATATATTATTTTATTACTCGCAGTTATTCTCCTCCAACATTATTTTTAATTTAAAATTATAACGGTACATATACCGTTCGATTTTATAAACATTGTATTGAGTACAATATGTTTTGTCGCGGACATTTTTCACCACATAATATATATGACATTGTTCTGGGAAGATAAAACAAAAACAAAATACCAAATGATATGTTTTTGTTGACTTTAATTCTGAAGGTCAAGATTTGTTGTCGGAAATATGATAATGAGATATGATACTGATAATTTTTATCAATATTTGTGAGAAATTAGTTATTTTTTTCCAGTCCAATATGTATTGTCCAACACTGTATATACTTTATGGAGTCGGAAATGGATATTGTAGAAATTACAAACTTATACCCTTTTTCCACTTTTTGTGGTGAAGGGTATAAAAAAGCTATTTAATAAATTTTGAAGAACTTAGGCGCTATAATATCAAACTAGCTTAACCCAAATCTTATAGTTAAAAAACTTTTTTTTTAAGGAGTGTGTGTGTGAATAAAATTTTATTATTATTTATTTATTATTATTTGCCTTCTAGTTTGTTTTGTTTTTATAGCCTGAATTTTTTAATAGTTTTACATATGTATATTGTCTAGCCACATTTGAAAATGAAAAAGTTTTGTGTTTTTTTTATTTTAAGTGTGTGATGTTTTATTACTATTTTCTAACAAAATTAAAAGTATTTTCACAATAAAATATACAATTGTTCGGATTCTTTTTAAAACTTAATTGGACGTTAAATAAAATAAAAACAGAATGATTCTTTCATAAAAAATAAATAAATAAAAAATAAACAGAAAAGAGTTTTTATAAATATGCGAAAAAACCAATAAAATAATAAGACAATTTATTAACAAATTACTTAGTCATTAAATAATTAATATTGCAATTTTTCTTCATGATTCATACTTACAAAAATATTCAGAAGCTTATTTTCATACGAAAACACTTTTAATAATAATATATTTAGTAAATCACTTGCAAACAAAATACAAAAAAAAAAAAAAAAATAATAATAATAATAATAATTAACAAATATAACACAACTGTTTTATTTAGCTGTCTGGCTACGTTTCTTAACACAAAGCTTTCGTTCGAAATTAAAAAAGACTGTTAACAAATAATTCGAAATTTCTTAGTTGTTTAAAAATTTAAAAGTTTTATTTTATAATATGTAAAAGAATTACTGTCAAATTAACGACCAAATTGCAGTTTATCAGGCATGACACAAATTCCGATCGGAATGTTTTGAATTCCGTATTAACAATTCCGATCGATTTTGTTTTACCTCCTTATATTCCAATCGATTTTGCTTATTTCTAAAAAACGTTTAATCTTCACCTTTTTACTTAAATGTGGCAATATTGCGCACACCAAAGTAAATAACAAAGCTAATCTAAATAAGGACACATAATAAAAGTAAATTTGAAAACCGAAAATAAGAAAATTTTAAAGAAACTAAATTCCACTTTGAAATTCAAAAGCGGTTCCACACCGAAATAATTTTTCGTTTTCTAAAGAAACAATTTGCGGAATTGAAACCACTTTCGATCGGAATTGAGTTCTGTGATATGCCTGTATATCGCATTTCTGTTTTAGAGCAAATTTATACTTATTTTCGGAACGTTGTATGTTTGCTTTAATTAAATGATTTCTATCAAAAACTGACTGCACTCAAACGAAGGATTAGATTGTTTAGAAAATGGCAATTTTTTTAACACAAGATTAATATGCTGCCAGAACGATGGAAAACGATATTTTGAATAAAAAGTTGACTTGAATTTTTAAAAAAACCTTTAAAAGCTTCTCCTAAAATATCATTTATTTTTAAATTGAATGCATTTTTGGTCTGCTTAAGTTATACGATATTTGGACCTTATCTTGAAAATAACACGAAATTGTCATAATTATGAATATACTTTTAAAATCTGCAAATGTGAATTTTACTCCCTCGAACATAAATTTATTAATAGTCTCTGTCGCTCTTCCAACTGCTTTTTCTAATCTCTAGCCTTGGCAGTCTGAAAAACTAGCTTCGTATATTTTGGTTGACCGCGAATCCTTTTCTCATTGCCGAATAAAAAGTCTTTACAGCACTGCCTATGGGAAGTCCATAAATTCCCCCTCACGGTGTCCACCGAAATATAACTTAATATTTTTTAAACTACGCATTTACATGCTTGACTTGACGACTCAAAACTAATGTCCGTAATTATTTTAAAAAAGTATCGAATACACAGATAGAATGCGAGTGCTTTTTTACCCCTTGAAATTTTATTTATAAAAGTAACAGTTGCATGCCATTGTTGTCAACTGCAAAAATGTATTAAAACAAAAATAATTCAGTCCAAAATTTAAATATTTAAAACGTCAAATTTTGCGAAAATAAAATTCATAAAATCGTCAACATGCCATTTCTAGCACCCATGTGCATTTTATGTAAGAGCAACAACAACTCGTCTAAAAAATTTGTATAAAAAGCACTCAGTTTATTGAGTTATTTCAACACGCTTGTATTGTATACTTAAACAGCACATTAAATTGCATAAATAACTGTAAATTATCAAAAATGACAGCTATGGACTGGCATGGAAGTTTTAAGAATGATATTTTTTATCTCGTTTTTTCTTATGCTTTCATTAACAACTCGTTTAAACGTTTTTTTTTTATAAAATACATATTATTTTTTCAGAGACCATTAGTTTTTCAAACACGGATAAGCAAGAGGAATGAATGACTTGTTTTATAGTAAAGTGATTGTTCAAGTTTCTTGAGCTGTGTCCTTTAGATTTTCGAGTTCTAATATTGTCACTTTGCATTTTAAATTTGTTTTGGATGCGTGATTTAGTGGCTTAGCAATTTTTTGGCTCCGTTCGAAACGTTGATTCGAATAAAATTTCTGATCTCACTTTGAGTAGGGGAACATTTTTATATGCATGTAAGTGGTACAAAACAATTTCCTAACTTTTCACTAAATGTGAAACTTTGACTAACTTAGAAGAAGATCGCACGTTATGTAAGCAATGCAAAATAGAAAATCATTATTGATATTGTAAAAGGACAAATGTGCCTGCCAGTAGACACTTTATCGCTTTATATTAATTACTTCACCAAAATAATATCGCTTTAATGCCTCAGCTAACAAGCCTGCCGGTCTTGGTTCCATGCGTCCATTTCCCGTTCCGAAAATTGAAATAATTAAAGAAAGAAGATTCTTAAAAGCTCTGGTACAAGTTTACTTTATTGGAGGGGGATTAGTTTCAGGGGAAGACGTGGTGTTGGCAATTCAAATGCCTTTAAGGTTTTTTAGATTCCGTTTATATTGTTTATTTCGAGAAAATCAAAATTTAATTCAAATAAAAAAAAAATTAATTGCACCAAGAAAAAGTAAATTAAATATCATTAAACAGGGCTAATAAAAACAGAACGACACGAAAGCTTTTGATAAGTCACTATATTGACGACTGTAGTGAGTAGTTTTTTTGACAGCTCTGTTAAAAATTTCTATTTTTTTAATTTAGTTAATTGTAATTAATATTAGTTAAATAATTATTAAATAATTTGTAGATATATGCATGATATATTTTTTTTACTTTTACAACTTATTAATTAAAAAAAAATATTTTTATTTATGTATGTATATATGTATGTTTACTACTTTAAATGATTTTCTTTAAATATATATGTATATAGATGTTTATATATATTTATATTATGTTTGTATACAGTTAATGTAAAATAGTTTAATTAAGTGTCCTTGTTTTTAATTAATTATTTTATTTTAGATAAATACATTTATTACATTTTATTTTTTAATATATATTTTTGTTTGTTCTTATTGGCGAGATTCCTTAGAAATGTTTTTTTTATATATTTGTAAACATAAATATTAATGTGTATATTTCGAGTTGGATTCATTAATTAGTTATTTCATGTCAAATTAATTGTTAAATTAAATATTTATATTTTAATGCAAACATTATAGTTTTGGAAAAAACCTTGGCAATTTAATTAAGCTCAGAAATTATTAAAGATATTAAAAAATCTTAATTTCTTTTTAAGTTTTATGTGCTTTATTACTTAATTTAAATTACAAAGTTTATTGTTAAAATAATTTGCTATTAAATTTAAAATATTTCTTCGTTCTAGTAATGGCTTAAAAAATTTTTTTTTACTTCTATGACTCTAATATCAGCAATTGTCAAGGTTTGAATACTTTTACAAAAACAAAAGCATGTGCATGCATACATATGCATATCAACAATAAAGAAAAAAAGTTTAAAAGCGTTTTTTATTGTATAAAGTGCCCTTCGCACTGTAGGTTTACATGCCTGACTCTGCGATGCCCTCATCATCTGAAAGAGAATTTTTTATTATGTTTAGTAAATGTGTTATTAAAGATTTAAAACAGAAGTAAAAAGATACAATTAGCTGTGATGCCTCTTTTATACCTTTCACCAAAAATTTGCATCAATGTTACAATAATATTTTTTTAATTAAGTAAAAGCGTTAGAAACATATTTGTAGGTTTATCAGCCCTTAAAAGATTTTTACAAATGTTACAACTGGCTAAATACAACTTGTAGTAGTACACGGCGACTATCTAAACTCCTGAACTACCTTTACTGGCATTCTGTTATAATATATATATATATATATATATATATATATATATATATATATATATTTATATATAGATTTATATATAGATTTATCTCGGCTTTAATATAATCAGGTCAATCATGAATTTCTCACGGAATTTCTTTTCCACGGAAAAAAGTATTCTCGAGAAAAGATTCCTCCGACTTCAAAAAAGGAGGAGGCTATTAATTCGACTGAATCCTGTTTTTTATGTTTGAACTTGCAGGACTCAGTCATTTCTGAACTGACTTTGAAAATTTTTTGTAATTTGATAGATTATACTTACAGATTGGTATCGTTTTAAAAACATTTCATAATCTTAAAAGCTAAAGGGTGTCCCAATACAACATACATGTTTCTTTAGTGTATTATGAACTGTTAAGGGCACTTCTTTAAAATTTAAAATGACTGCGTGTTACTATGGCTTCCAAAAACAAAAAATTTTACAAAAATTAATCTAAAAATTAAAGGGTGCTCCCATAATTAATGTAATGGGCCCATCTTTTAAACCGTTATAGACAAACACTTGCAAATTGGACAGAATGTCGATTGCTATGGTCGTTATAGTAACAACTATTAATATTACAAATTATAAATTAAAGGGTGCGCCAATAGTTCATTAAATTTTATGTATATGGCCATACTTTTGAACAGTTGTAGACAGACGCTTGAAATTTACAACGAACCTGTCTTACTAAGTCTGCTATAACAACAAGTATAAAATTTGGATTTGGAAGTTAAAGGGTGTTCCAATAGTTAATGTATTTTTGTATGTGACCAAACTTTTGAAGCGTTATAGACAAACCGCTGAAACTTAAAATAGACCTGTATTGCTAAATCCGCTATATCAGCGAGTTTATAATTTGAATTTAGAAATTAAAGGGTATCCCATAATTGATGAAGATATACTTATACTACTTGCAAATTGGACAGAATGTCGATTGCTATGGTAACAAGTATTAATATTATGAATTATAAATTAAAGGGTGCGTTAATAGTTCATTAAATTTTATGTATATGGCCATACTTTGGAACCGTTATAGACAGACAGCTGCGGTAAGCAGACGGACATATTTAAATTAACTCCTTTTTTTTAACAAACGATATGATAAACCTACAGATACAGACTATATTTTTGGTGAAAAAAGGGTATACAATATTATAATATTATAAAAGTAATTAATGACAAATAAGACAAAAATAAAAAAATCTAATAAATATAAAAATTTCTAACTGTTAATAAAAAAAATCCAAACTTATACATACGTACTTACATATGTACATATGTATGAAGGCTCTGAGCTTTTTCTAGATTTTTTTAATAGAAATTTTATTAGGCTTAAGACTGACTTTAAAGTTTAAACTTCTTAGTGAAAACAATCAAAAATAAAATTATATTAAAATTTTGTTTGGAGGTGAGTATAAGACAAATTATGAAAAGTATAAGACAAATTATGAAAATGTTAAAAATTATTAAAACTTCGTAAAATTATTAGAATAAGTATTTTAAGTCACTTCACCGTTGTTATTAATTTTTGTAATAAAAAGACCCAATTAAAGTATTCAACAGGCGTTAGTTACAATTTTAAAGAGATCGTCCGAATATTAATAGAGTTGATAAAAAATAAATAATTAATTTAATAGTTTTAAGTTACAAAAAAAAATATATACATACGAGGGCTGCTATATATATTTCTGGCCTGGCAACACTGAGTGCTGCCAAGTGCAATCTGACATTTCCATTGGAAAGTTTGTCATTTTTAGCATAATCGTACTCAAAACGTTTTGACGTACGACCATTATTTGTGTTGTTTACAGTGACTTGAAAAAATTAATATAGAAAAATGGAATTAACTCGTGAACATTTTCGTGCCGTCATTTTTCACAACTTTCGACGTGGATTATCACGACAAGAGTGCATTGATGAACTTAAATCTATGTATGGCGATGAAGCACCATCCTATAGCACTGTGAAAAATTGGTATAATGAATTTAACCGTGGCCGAAGCTCGCTCAAAGACGAATTCCGTGAAGGTCGTCCAAAAACGGCTGTTGTGCCAGAGAATATTGATGCCGTGCGTGAACTCATAATGCAAGATCGACATGCGACATACCGAGAGATAGAGACATCCCTGGACATTTCTTCCACCAGCATACGTTCGATGCTGCATGAACACCTGGCCGTAAAAAAGGTTTGTTCTCGTTGGATCCCGCACAATTTGAAAGTCGCTCAAAAAAAGGATCGTGTCGATTGGTGCAAAGAAATGTTGCAAAAATACGATTGCGGTGCTTCAAAAGACGTTTATAAGATCATCACAGGTGACAAATCATGGGTCTATGCGTATGAGCCCGAAACGAAACAACAATCGACCGTGTGGGTCTTCAGAACGAGCAAAATCCAATGAAAGTTGGTTGTGGAAGAAGCACTTCGAAGCAAATGGTCGCCTGTTTCTTCGGCAAAACTGGTCATTTGGCGACTGTTCCGCTTGAGCAACGTAGGACGGAAACTTCTGAGGGGTACACTACAATTTGTTTGCCTGAAGTCATCGGAGAAATTCGAAAAACCAACAAGAGAAGACGAATCATTGTTCACGATGACAATGCGAGCTCTGACACATCGGCTCAAACCAAAGCGTTTTTGACCGGCCAAAACGTCGAATTAATGGGTCATCCGCCGTATAGCCCTGACTTGGCACCTAATGACTTCTTCATGTTTCCGCACATCAAGAAAAAAATGCGTGGTCAACGATTTTCGTCGCCAGAAGAAGCTGTTGAAGTGTTCAAAAACCATGTTTTAGAGGTGTCTCAATCGGAGTGGAAAAAGTGCTTCGACAACTGGTTTGAGCGCATGCAGAAGTGTATAAATCATCCTGGAGAATACTTTGAAAAACAATAAAACCATTTTTGATTATAAATATTCGCATTTTCACTATTAAGCTAGAAATATATAGAGCAGCCCTCGTATATATAATTTTTTCATTGGAGTATTATAACATTTCCAATGAAAAGTGGAAATGTTTTTCTAAATTGAAGGTAGAGTAAAGATTCTTCACTGAAGAATATTTTTTTTAAAACGAATTAGAAAGTTTTTTTTAATACATTTTGTTTCCAAAATTAATCTAATATTTTTCGTTTAAGTTCAATTCAAATAAAATATTCATGATGATGGTAGAAGAACATTGAGGTTAAGGAAATTCTTAAAACATAAGGAAATTTATTAATTATTGCTCAACATGAAAACCCATTTACATACTTAGTACGTAGGTAAATATAATTTGAATATAGAATTAAATAATAAAGTATTAACTACTAAAAGGAAATTAATTATAATTGATATAAATTTTTTCTACAAACCCATAAATGGATTGGCATAAATAATGCCACCATTTTCACCAATACCACCACTACCATTAACCACACCATACGAACCACCACCATTTAGAGTCGTTTTCATAGGATGTTTAGAAAATTTTGTATAATTTTCACCATCTGTCATAATGCTAGCAATTTCATCATCATTGCGCGTATTGCAACTGCTTCCCAACAACTGATCATAACAGCTGACATCAGTACTTATTACATCCACATCAATGTCGTCGTCATCTTTTTCGAAGCTATTGCGATTACTGTCAGCAAGGGAACTGTGCAAAGCATGAGAATCTTCATAGCTGCCACCGCCGCTATCATCGTTGGCATTATAAGATTTGTTTTCGATATGTGTACCGTATTCTTCGTTGTATAGAGCCTCTTGGGCTTCTTCGTCTACCTCCAGGGAATGGCGGCGGAAAACATCATCTTCAAGTTCGTTATTATGGCCACCAACTGATTCACAACCACTTCCAGAACCCGTACCAGAACCGGATAGAGAACCACTTTGATGCTGGTGGTGGCTGTGATGTTGCTTTTGTTGTTGTAGCTGCTGCAGCTGACCATTTTGCGGTATAATCATTATATCCTCTTCTGCGAAACTTAAACGATTATTTGCATGAATTTGTGTATTACTGCCCATGCTGCCAACAATACTTCCCCGCCCATTGTTGCTGGGGCCATTTGAATTGTTATTGACCAAAATTATTTCATGGCTAAGACTATTTTTAATATCACAGGATGATGCACTAAATGTTATTAATTGTGATTTACGTCTGTGTTGTAATGTGTTGTGACCATTTATTATTGTAGCACCACTATGATGCATTTGTTGCGAATTGGCACTGTTGTTACTTGTATTACCACCACTACTTTTGCCGATGCTAATCACATCGATGGAACCTTCCTTACAGATCATCGAACTAGGTTTGTTATCAACCAGAACGATAACCACGGAATTGTTATTATCGTTCTGATTGGCCGTATGTCATCTGTCCATAGAATCGGTGCTGTAGATTTGTGCAACGTTGCCAAATGAACTCATTGAAGTGCTGTGCACAGCCGCTCCTCCAAAACCCGTTAGAGGTTGCTGATCATCGTGTATAATCGCAGCATTTTCATTATCTATAGCTTCGGCATCTTCAGGTTGCAGGGTGTCATGCATTTCATTGTGACCTTCTATGGTGGCAATAAGTTCACCATTTTCATCGTATTGAGGTTGTTGACCTAATTTTGTATTGCGAGCGTTGTAGTTATGTGCATATAATGATTTTGTGTGCGAGAATTTTGTTATTATTTTCAAATAGAAGCAAGATTGATTTTTGAGTTGAGGATGAGATAAAAAGAGAAGAATAGTTGTTTGTGTTATGTTAGTTACAATTTTTAACCCAACACCATAAAAGGCTTAAAAACCAGCAGCATAAAAATGTTAATGAGTCAATGTAAAAAAATGTGTAAAATGTATGTAAGTTTAAAATTTTGCTTCAGCTTACAAACTTAATGTTGGTAGTTAATAAAAATTTATCAAACGTTTTAAGTTTCGCCGTCTTACATTTTTTCAAAGCGTTCACAATCAAAATGGAATTGAAACTTTGCCTTAAAATTTAATTTGAATATTCAATGCTCGTAAAAACAATATATATAGCATCTAGAACTAACTTATTATCATATCACCTTAAAGCTTTTAATAAACATATTCTAAGCCTTTGTTCGATCCAAAGAATATTTTGATAATGTATTTAAAATAAAATGTTGAACATTATTCGATTAAAAATATTTTTTCTTAATTAACTTTTTGTACTTGAACCAGCATTCAGGGATAGCCCCTTAGAAAAAAAATGATACACCACAAACTCGTTTGATTCCATTCATAAATTTTGCAAGATTTATGTTTTAGATAATATTTTATGCCAAATTTTATTTTTAGATACAACAATAAGAGTGGTATATTCGGCTATGCTTTAGTGAAGTACATAATTCCAATCAAAACGACAAATATTGGGGTTAGCTGTCAAAATAAGAAAAATAAAATAATGTCGGAAATACATATATGTATATTGTAGAAATTGCAAACGGAATGACAAACTTAGATATCCTTTTTTCCACATACAAAAACAAAAATTTCAAAATAAAAACTTTCAGGCCCATTTTTCTTTTTCAATGCTCATGAGTATATAAATCAGGACTAAATCCTAGTATTCCGCGGTTGAAAGGTGTGTGGTTACCATTAAATAAAAGCAAACTAGTTAAAGGTAGGAAATATTTTAACAAAAAATCAGATTAATCTTTTTCTTTGTAATATTGAGAGGCATTTATTCACGCATATGTATACGATATAAGCGATGAACATCGTTGCATCTTTGGTACGGTTGGCCACAAACACAAAACAACTTGTAATAATTTTTTTTTACTGTTTCTAAGAACATAAACCAAAATATGTAAATGTTTATGTGAATGGTGTTAAATATATAAAAAAATCTTCTTTAAAATTTTGTTTATTTATATAGAAATTATATTTGGCAAAAGTACGAATTAAACATAAAAGTGCAACTGTGGCAAATAAGTTACTAAATTTATGCAAGTACATTGTAGCCACATAAATTTCTTTAATAAGTTACCTAAGCATTTGACAGGCTTTTCGTTGGATTTTTGACATAAGCTCAAGCTAGCTTATGCACATTAAAGTTAGGCCTTTGATCGTCTGACACCCTAGTAAGAATAAATAGGCAAATGTAAACACATATATACATACATATCAGTGATGGAAAAGTTGTTACGATTGTACTTTTATTGATACTATTTGATTTGAAAAAATACCGTGTTACTCCTCTGTAACCTTTAATACTCTCAGTGATACGTCTACAATTTAAAAACCATTGGTTTTCTTAAATTCATCTGTTTTAGCATTTCCCCTTTATCACTTATAGTTTACGAAAATGGCAACTCGATTCAAACGCCATCGAATGCCGCAATCCGGTTATTCGATACGTCACGAAATTTTACTCGATACGAAACCTCTCTCGATCACGAATGCGACAATTTGGCCCCAGCTGTTACGTTTTTTGTGTTTCTTTTGATAGAATTGTACATCTTAATACAAACAAGTAAGAGTGCTATATTCGGCTATGCCATATCTTATATACCCTTCACCATCTACATATGTAAATCTAGTTAGTGAAGAAACTCCAATCATAAAAGCAAATATTATGGTGACAGATAATTAAAAAATAATAAAATTTGGTTCTGCATTTCAGTGATGGGAAATGCAATATTCAGTTGGTATAGATTTGAGCTTATTTGAAGGATAATACCCAATGACTTTGTCTTTAATGTGATAAAGGAAGTTTTTCGGAAATGGTCTCAAAATGTAGGAGAAAATATTTTTGAAATAAGCACCAATCCATTTTATGGGCGCTATTTATCTAGGGGCTATTTCAGTTTAAAGTGATATTACCTTAAAAAGTTCAAAGTAAATTTAAAAACTTCTTTGTTTATAGGTAAAATGAACTATTAATATTTATGGTTTTTTTAGCTTTAAAAAAAATTAACGATTTGTTACTCTTGAAGTTAAAAAAGTACTCTCAGAAAAATTTTTTGATACCGAAATGAAAATATCATTTCTCTTCACTGATACATATTAAATTAATTGGATTAATTTCCTCAAAATATATTAAACTTTACCGAAATTATAACAACATACATACATACGTATGTTTAATCGAATATTAAAGTTGTTTATGTTTTTGTTGTAAATATCGTATTTTGTTAGTTTTTATAAAAAATGTTTTGTTTCACATGTTATTTATAATTTGATACACACACATATGCTTTTTTTGATTTTATATTCATGTAATTTTCGTTAGTTAAAAATTTTATACCATTGGGGTAAAAAAAATAATCTCGAACAAATTTTTGATACCGAAATGAATTCGTGATTTTGCATCACTAAAATAAATCCCCAAACTGAAATTTTCAAAATAAAATTACCGATTTGTGGATGAGTCCAGCGTTACCATATTTTTTTTCAAAAAACTTGCCTTTCCAGAAAAAAAAACTTTTTTTTTTAAAAAAAACTTTTTTTTTTCATAAATAAATAAATAAATATAATAATAAAAATAAATAAATAATAAATAAAATGCAAAATTAGATTTCATTTTTATTTAAAATATTTTATAAAAAATACATAGTTTTTCTAACCAAAGTAAAAAATAACATAAGATAAAAATAAAAAGCATTACATATATAATATATATGTATATTAAACGTTAAATTAAGGGCCAGTTTTTGACTTCGTATTTAAATGTCATTTAAATTTAAGTTCTATTTAAGTACAATATTCAGTTTTTCAATGCACACTTAAATGAAACTTAAATAACCAATCTTGCGCTTTTAAAGTCCATTTAAATAATACAGTTTTACCATATGGTTATGGCATTTTTTGTTGTTGTTTCGCAAAACTAAACAAACATTTTAGCCATTGATAGAACAATATTTTATGTTTTGCATACATTTCTTAATGAAAATATTAATTAAAAAGTTAAATCAATAAATAAAATAAGTTCAGGTGGTGAATACATGAGTATCGCTGACATTTTTTAATATATTTAAAATATTTTCGCAAAATTTGCAATTCATTGTGTTTATTAGTAGCTGTTTCTCATAAACAATGGAGATTTATTTTGATATTTCGTAATGCTACCATATTTTTGTGATATTTAAATGAGAACTTGAATAAGAACTGAAAAAATGAAACTGCATTTAAATACAACTTAAATTTAAATGAAAATTAACTAAATGCGTATTTAAATACGAACTCAAAAATTTGCCCTAATAATAGTTAAACAAAATTAATTTCATTTTTGGAGATCTAATTTCTCGTTTAGAAGAAATTTTAAATATTTGCTAAAGTTTTTAAAAGTTATGAGTTTTTAATACATTCCTTTTAGATTATTCTATAATGTTATGTAATATTATATAATATCATATACACGTATTTATTTTATTATTTGTACATATGTACAAGGTTTTATTAAACTTCAAAACCATTTCTTTTGATTGCTTAAAGTTTGTACAATCACTGTTATTTTTTTTCAAAAAGTCTTTTGCTCTTAAAAGTGGGAATTTCTAATTTATTTCTAATATAACTTTTGTTTAAATTAATTTTTGAAAAAATTCGTTTTACGTTTGCTGTAGATATAGGTAACGACAAAATTGAATAAACTATTTAACTATTTTTTTTTAAATAAGGATAAACTTCGGACTCATCGCAACGTCTTAATTAAAATACAGTTTCCAAAAATCTTCAATATTTTTCGCTTCACATAAATTAAATTCTGAAAAATTTAAATGAAGTAGCTCACGCCACTCATTATCAAGTTCTTGAATATCAGTAAAATCTACTACATTTGGTAAAAGACCACATAATTGAGAAATACTTTTTTCGTTGATTTGGTTGAAGTTTGTGTATTTGTGGGCTTTCATTTTGAAATAACAGGTTCAACTTATTTTCATAATTCAAAATAAATTTTAAAAATAATAAATGCAGTTCGAATTTTCGTTTTTGTAATATATCTATGATTCTTTCCTTAGCATTAAATTTTTCCAAGTCCTCGTAAAGAAAAAATAGTTTTAAAACATCTAATTGGCTTAAAAGATGTTTAACGGTGGCTTCGATAGAAAGCCAAGTATTTATTTATGTTCTTTAAAGAAAACTCCAGTTCAATTTTGTACACAACGAATAAGTTGTAAACTATCAATTTATAATAACAGCGTCGTTAATTTTGTGGGAGTAAAACCAAATCAACATTGGTGTATAAAAAGGGAGCGAAAAATATATGGTCGTTTCATTGTATAATGTGCATTTTATCGTCATTCATAAAATATATTCCAGACTTTAAGTAATAAAAACTGTATACATTTAAAAAAAATTGTTTTTTCAGCCAGTTAATTAAAAACTTTTTTGCATTTCAAAAAACTTGGCAAATGGCAACGCTGGAAGAGTCCCCTAATCTGACAATTCTGCGCGAGGCTTTACAACCAATCTTAAAGCCCCCAAATTATAAGATGTATTTACTTTAAGCCACTCAGAAATCGTTTTACCCGTTTATTAAGCGATCATCGAAGAAACATTACCTTAATTTCGCCTTTATGACGAAAACTAAAGGCAACGATCAAAACCTCACGCTACAGGTAAAACGATATCTCTCCTCATCGTGGATGTGGTGTTTTTCATTTTGCAATGAAAATAGATGAAGACTGACTACAGAAATGATCCTGTGAAGTATAGTCTTAAATTTGACATTCTAAACAAGAACTATTTCAACGAAAGTAAAGATAAATTAAATGAGAATTTTAAGAAATATTATCAAATCAAATACCGCCACTAAACTCGCCACCAACTACACAAGTGATAAGAAACAAAACAAAATAAAGCCCAATACTTTGTAGTTGTATTCGTAAAAACATTTGTTGGTTAATATGTGTATATGTATGTACACATAAGCATAGCATTGCTGCCAGATCTGGGGTTTTTTTTTTGCAATATTAAATTAACGATTTTCTGAAAGGCTTATTTTATCGATAGTTGAAATTAAATTCTTCATGGTAACTAGCAAATAATAATAATGTACCAACAAAAGTGCGTTATATATATGCTTATTACAGTTTACAGTGTGTGGTATATAATACCTATATTATATCAAATTCTTATTAATTTGTTAGTGGCCATTAACATCTACAGATATATGATATTTGAAACATACTAAACATTATTTATATTATTTTGTTATAGATAAAAATAAAATTTAGTGTTACAATTATATAAGGTCAAAGCGAATTAATTTTCAGGTGGTTTTAATAGCCCAGATGATATTTGTTTATGTTCGACGTTGTTGTGATAATTTTAAAATAATTTTAAAATAACATATTTTCAAATAATTTGAAAAAGTAAAAAAAAAAAATAATTTTATAAAATTAAATTTCAAAACAAAAGAATTATATGTGTATTCCTTAAATCCATTTGCACAAATTATGATTGGTTTATTAGTAAGGTCTACTTAGAAATTAACAAAATAACCTATGAATAAATAAAAACTTCGTTTTTTTATACCAAATTACCGTTAATAAAATGTTACGGACTTATAGCGCCACAATTAAAAATTTCATATAAATAACATCTGGTAACTTAGGCAACTACGTTAAACTTTTATAAAAAAGATACCAATGCGAACATACAATTTTTAGTCAAGGTTGCCAAATTTAGTTTAAAAAAAATTATTAACTGATGTAAAAAATGCTGAACATTAACACAAATAGATAGAAATAGTTTCTTTAATATATATCGCACTTGATGGATTTCATTCTTTGCAAGAAATCCACTAACAACATGAGTATCTATCTACTGTAAAAGTTTCAACATAGTCCGATAACTCTTTCATCTCTAAAGCAACATTTGAGACTATTTTCGTGATTATGTAGTGACTACCTTCATATCAACAAAAAGGTATTATTTTATGTTAATACTAAAGTTAACATGGAACTGATTCGTAAATTTTCATAAAAAATGTATTATTTTGAGTTGAGTCTCTTTTCAATTTGGTTTTATTTTGAGTTGATACTGTCTTGTTGATAAAATTTATTTCATTTATGATGGAAAAATTTCAGAAAAATGGTATTAACTCAAAAAAATGATTTTTTTTTTGCAATACTTGCACAGGTTTCTAGGAAAACGATGTAAATATATTTTCTAATGGAATTTGCTTACTATGATAAATTCGGATTTTAAAATTCTCTTAAAATGTAACCACAAATAGTTTTTCACCACTACTGAAAATTTTAATATTTTGAGTTAACACCCTCTTGTTGATTAAGTGCGATATGTAGGTTAAAAAGCAAAAAACAATTTATTAGTTTTAATAAAAAATTATTGTCATTAATATTAATTATTTTAAATATTGTATTTACATAACATTTTTATATTTACCTTTATTATTTTAAGCGCAAAGTATTATAAAATATTAGAAACAAAAATTAAATTTTTATAAACGAAAACTTGTGCTTAAAAATAGAATTATCACATAATTATACCAGTTGAAAATAAACCAAAATAGTTCTGCTCTATATTAATATGTCGTGCATTTATATAAAAAATAAAATATTGTATTAAAATTTACAAAAATACAATGTTTTGTTTAACCTACAAATCTTTTGAGAAAAAGAAAGTACTATTATTGAGCATGCTAGCAAAATGGACAAAATTTTAGACGCCAAATAAAAATTTAGGAAGGCAAAACTTTTTGAAAATCGTGTAGATTGACAACCCTGTTTCTAATGTATTAATAGAGCTTCACATCAGTGTTGGCATTTGCAATACGAAAAACAAACTGCTTCATACATTATCACCTTTTTCATTTTAATGTTAAGTACGTAAAAATAAATTATCAAATCAAATAAAAATTAGCAATAATAATTACAATTTACTCATAAAATATATTAAAAATGTGTGTAAAGTAGATTTATATTAAAAAATTTTTTATTAAAAATTCATTGATACAAAATTAAAACGTTGTGATTTTAAATTGTGTGGCAGTAAAATAACACAATGTAAGAATTGCCAAAGTAAAAGAATAAAACTAAAACAATTCTCTCACATAAGACGAAAAATATTTAGATTTCTTAAAATTTTATATTTTCACTTAATGAAACTAATTTCGTTTTTATTTTTATATGAAATATCACAACATTAAAAGCGAATATGTCTTTGTAATGCACAGCTTTTGAAATGTTAATGTGGTCGACACGAATAGATCCACTTATTCATTTTCATTAATTTCAGTTATTAGAATTTTACACATAGTCCGGTGTCATAGCAACCAGAAAATACATTATCTCAACCGAATCCCGGAAGTAATAAAAAAATGTTTAACAACTTTTTAATGTTACCCAAAACGCATTCTCCTAAGAATTGAAAGACTTTTGGCTTGTTAATTTTTTTTTTTTACCAGTTTTCAAAAAATTATATTGGTTATATTCTTGCTACTAGTGTATTTTTTAGTAGTTTTGACTTTTAAATGCCAGTGGATTTGGTGTCTCACCAGTAACATTGCAGCAAACAACCAGGATGATCCTTACGCTACAAGCCTACGTCCTAATGTAGATTTTCCTTACCATAAACTTGTGAAAATTCAGTAACGGGTTTTATAATGATCGCTTGATATTGGTTAAGGGGGGTTTAGACGGTACGACTTTACGTAGGTAAAACCCAAGAGAAAATATTATCAAATTCCATCCGTATTTTAAAACTGAGAGTAAAAATCTTACGACAGATTATTTTTGCGTTTACACAATTGGTATGGGTAAAACACACCAAAACTAAATTAGCTGTTTGCAGAAAAATACATCCCTGATCTAATGATTTGTACTTGTCTTTTGAAAATTTCCAAAAAACAAAGAGAGCCATACGACTGTCAAATTTTCATCCGTATTTTCTCTCAATTTGTGCAGATTCATTACTTTTTTTGTTTAGAAGATCCCACTGCTACTATTCTGCACAAAAATTTGGTATGTCGTAAGACTTCTGTGATCATGTAAACCGCCCTTTAGACATGTGCCCGGTCGTTCGTTTCAGTGACCGGTCTTTTTCAGTCAATTATCAAAGACTGATTTGTTCGTTCAATTCGTTCAACCGGTCAATTTGAACGAAAGGAGCCGGTTAAATATTTGGCTCATTTCGTTTACTTAAGTCATCCGTTCAAATTAACCCGTACACTATTGAACGAAAAGACCGGATTTAAATGACCGGATAATTTCGTTCACTTGATTGATTCGGTCAATTTAACCCGTTCGTTCCCGAACGGGAATTTTTGTTCTATACAGAGATTAACATTTTTTTTCAGCCATTAATTCTTTGTTTCAGAACTACGCATAGTTTTCCTTCACGGCATTTCAAAAATGTCTGCAAACACACTCATTTTGGTTTGAATTATAAAAATACTTTCGTAAATTTACCGGTCGATTTAAAATTGATTTCATTTAATATATTTTTCTGCCTGTCAACAAACTGACTTTCTTTTTGTTGCATTAGGTAAAGTCTGATGTACAGAGTCTATAAGGGTTGTAATATTAACAAAAAATATTTTGCGTTAATCATAGAGACATATCAGAAGACAATACTAATAATAAAAATAAACAATATTAGTTTGATTCTCTAATAAAGCAGGCGTTAGGCCTCAGTTAGATTTAAAAAAAACTGCTCATATTGAAATAACTAGTTATTTATAAATTAAATAAAAGAAACAAGATAAACAATTAGCTGTTACTATTTTATTAACAACAATATCATTTTGGTACTAAGTTTAAACTTTTTGACACTTTTATGACAATAACAAAAATTCAAATTCCATCACTGGTGTATATTGCTGGTCTCATGTAGAAAGGCCCTAACTCGTATATACAGCGATGGACATATAAATGGAACACATTTGAATAAGTTTTTTCTTAGGCTAAAATATCGCGAATACTATTAATCAAAAACAAATTTTTGGATTAATCCAAAGGTTTATTATTTGTATTTAAGAATGATATAAACTTAAGTTGAAATTCATTAATTAACAAAAAATATACATAATTTTTAAAAGGAACACTGAATTGAGCTGGACACATAAATGGCACAAACTTAAAAAAGTCATTTTAATACTGCATTTGTTGATTTTTTGGTATGTACAAATGCTCTACCATTAATATTTTGTGCTGTAGCCTTTGTTTTGGATGACAGCTTCGCATCTACGACCCATACTTTCCACAAGTTTTTGGCATTTTGTTTTGGGTATGGCATACCAAGCTTCCTGAACGGCTGACCATAAATCGTCCATATTTTTATAACTTTTTTTTTGCGATTTCAACCTTGACTTCTTTCCAGAGGTTTTCAATAGGATTTAAGTCAGGGCTCTGGGCTGGCCAATCCAAAACCGGAATCTGTTCCGAACGAAACCAATTTTTTACTAGGTTTGACGAGTGTTTGGGGTCATTATCTTGCAAGAATTTCCACTTAATTGGCATAGAATCGAAAGCGAATGGTTCCATATGGTTTTTTAGAATATCTATATATTGAAACTTGTCCATTTTCCCATTGATTTTTACAAGTGGACCTACGCCATGCCAAGAAAATGCACCCCAAACCATAATGCTACCACCGCCGTGTTTTACCGTCTTCTGCGTGAACTGAGGATTACATTCTTGGCATCTGGGACGACGAACAAAAGTTCTGCCATCTGGTCCAATTCTATTAATTTTTGTCTCATCACTTCATAAGACGTTTTTCCAAAAATTAATAGGATTGTCCTTATGGGTTCTGGCGAAGGCTAAAAGGTTTGAAACATTTCTTTTTGAGAGCAATGGTTTTTTCCTGGAAATGCGCCCAAACAAATTTGCCTCGTTTAATCTTCTTCTGACAAGCCTGCTAGATATTTCCAAGCCAAAAGATTCATTAATATCAGACGCTATCTCCCGTGAAGACTTGAATGGATCAATTTTTGCCATTCTTACCATTGCTGCATCTGTACGAAAGTTTGTTTTTCGAGGTCTTGGCTTCCGACTTTTGCCCTTAATCAATACTTCGGGATTCTCTTCACATGATTTAATAACATTGTAAACTTTTTTTCTTGAAACTTGCAGTTCTTTAGCAATTTCCGAGACTCTTTTCCCATTTTCATTCATTTTCCATATGATCCGCCTCTCCTCGGTTGTTGTATGCCTGCCTGATCCCATTTTGAAAAAATTTTTCTTTATACTTGTTTTTTTGATTTTTTTTTAAACTCTTTAACAAAGTATCAAGTGATCTGTATGAAATCTACGCGTGTAATAACTATTTTTAATAAATTGTGCCATTTACATGTCCACTTAAAATCAGCTTTGTTTACGCACAAATAATAACGGTAAATAATAAGCAGAATATAACGGAATATTTGAGTGCTGCTGAAACAAAAATTCTTAAAGCAACAATCTTAAGAGATAATTGTAGCATTTTATAAAATTTCTAGTTGACAAAACATAAGTTTTTTTCTTAATTAAAATGTGTGCCATTTATATGTCCATAGCTGTATGTAACTTTACAGGAGAAGGTAAAAACATAATGGAAAATGTATTTATCACAATGTAATATTAAAAACGCAAATGCTTAGAAAACCGTTATTTTTGATACTATTGCATTAAAATTTTGTGACAAGGTGTATCTGTATGAAATGTATTGGAATCACAAAAAAATTCAATTTCGTAAAAATTCGAGTTAAGGCCTTTCTACATGAGACCAGCGATATAAACTTCAAGAATTAATTCGAATGGTTTTGTTAGAAGTAATTTTTGGTGTTCTCATAACTTTTGGTGCAAACCGTCGTGTCCGGCTGCTTGTTTGTTACCAGGTGGCAGCGTAGGTGAATTCGTTATTTTTTGCTGGTAAAAACTACTGTCAAACTTCATATAAAAAAATATACACAGATTTTTTACATGTATATGGAGTTTGACAGTAATGTTCACGGCAAAAATAAATGAATTCTCCTACGCTGCCACCTGGTAATTGGTACGCCTAGTTTGGTACGTTTAGCGATCGCTTTCCATGCGAGAACATCATTGTATGTCAGGTATTTCAACAGTATAATAATTACTGGCGGAACAAACCCAATTAACCAAAAAAAAAATTAAATAAATAAATAAATAAAGCCTGATTTATTCTTTCTTGTAATTTTTATTAAAGTGACGTAGTTTTCTTAAATCTTATAAAAATATATTTATGTACATATATGCATACACACACGCTATGTACATATGTAAAAATTTATTAGATTAATCAATAAATTTATTCCTAAAAAAACTAGCTACAAAAGAATGGTGATTAAAAGTTAATAGCTCATACATATGTATTTATGTAAATATCTGATATCATATGTACTAAATATCTGAATCATTTAAATACATAAGATATTAAAGGCCTTGATATTAAAGGTAACATTTTTGACTTAAAATATTTTTATTAACAAAATAAAAATTAAATCTAAAAACCCAGGCGAATTTATAAGAGACGGCAGCTCCGCTACGAGCAAATGGGGATATCACGTACCAGGCGGTGGCAGTGGCGAATTTATATATTTTTGCCGTTGAAGGAAATGTCAAACTTTATATAGAAAAAAAATTTGACGCTGATTTTTAATGTATAAAGTTTGACATTTCTAGCAACGGTGAAAATGAAGTCAAAATCTTAAAACTAAATGATTTTCAAAGCTCAAGGCAAATTCATAAAAGGTATACTCACGGCGAAAATAAATACAACACTGCGATAGAAACATGTACATTTTGTTTTGGCTGTCATAAGCAAAGGAGATTATAACTTTTGACAATCGAAGAAGGAAAAATCACAATAGTCACCTGGGCTGTTAAGGCCACCTGTTGTTAATTTGCCTTGGCAAGAGCTCGCTTCGTATTTTTATTATGATATACATACATACGTCAACATTTGTTTACATTTTCTATAGCACCGTTTTCTTTATTAAAAAAAAAAAAATTGTGTGCTCGCAAGCAAAATGTGTTGTGCAGTTAAAAGTGATTGAAATCAGAAAATTTGTTTGTGAAATAATAATTTTTTTAAATAGTCACATGTTTCTTTTAATTTTTACTTTTTGTTTTTAAGTGTTAAGCGCTGTCTGCATTTGCAGAGAATTCGTTTACTTCTCACGACTAAAAACTTAATTTTACAAAAACAAAATACATTTTTCTACTTCTTAAAATTTAAATTAAGGCTATCTTTCAGCTTTTTCATTATGTTAAACAGCTAAACTTAAATTTGCGTGTAAGACGCATTCTATCTGTTATAAATTCTCCCAATAGATATAATACCATAAAAAGGCGGCGATTACGCTGAGAACTTTGAAAATCCGAATTTGACATTGTGTTAGGAAGTGAAGTTGGCTGCTTCTTATATTGTTTTTTTTTATTGTTGAATAGTAATGACAATTTAGTTATTTTCAGGGCAACCTAGCTGTTTTTACTTTTTTGTATTTATTTCTATACAGTGAGTTTTATAAATTAAAATGAATTAAGATTATTGTTCAAGACACAAAGTTGACACTCTTAGTTAGGTATGACATTTCAGCGCAATAGCTATGGGGTAGATTACTTTGCGGCTTACGCGCTTATTTATGTTTGACAGAAAGTTAACACTCAAGGCATATTTATTTTACTAGGTAGTGTCGTCCGCCCAGCTGGTTTGTAGTTGGAAACGTAAAAAGTTGTTTGTATTTTACTACGTTTGTTTACGAATAGCAAAAAACACTAACAACAAGCATTTGCAAAACAAAGAAGGCATTTGTACTGAGAGCAATTATCTTTTACTTCTCTTTCTGTTTTTGACATTTCCAACGCACAAAACAACAATAAAAAGCCATGTTGTTTTTGCCAATGTTGTATTTGTTTTAGAGCCGCTACTACCTAGTAAAATGAATGTTCCTTGGTTAACACTTATAAAGATAAGTTTGTTGCTTCCAGAAGTTATCTATTTGACATTTCAAATATAAGGTCTGTCTGCGTACACATATTTTGCATCATTTTCTGTAAAATGTTGCAAAATGTTGTCTGCGTACTCCAAATCTGTTGCAGCGAGTGAGCCCACAAGAAAATTTTTAACACTTGGCAGTTAGAGAACTTACAAAATGTTGCTGGAGAAATTTCTGCTTGCAAGATTTTGCAATTAATTTGAAAAGCTTTTAATGAAATAATTTTTGTGAAAAAAATTTAAAAATTGAAATTTAACAATGGCAGAGGTAAGTAGTTAGAATTGTGTTAATTTTTAATGTCTATAATAAACAAATTAATTTTAGGTATACTACTAAATAATAGGCAATGATATATTTTTCAGTCTAAAGTCTTTTCTTATGAAGCCAAAAGAAAGAAATTGTGTAAAGCTGTATATGGAAGAAATAGTGCCCAGTTTCTGCGAAGAGGAATTTCGAAGACATTTCCGGATATCGAGGCAACTGTTTGAAATCCTATGCGATCGGTTTTCAATTCAATTTTGCGTAGTTCTTTTGCTTTAATATTTCAATTGTTTACGCACCGATCAGCTGTTTTCATGCGAGATTTTACTGGATACTGTCTGCGTACTTTTTGATATATTTTCAGACGACAGAGTAAAATTGGTCTTACTTTTCCAAAAAAATTTACTGAGTATTAGCTACTGGAAAAGTACCCAGACAGACCTATACTTATACTTTTTTTACACTTCTTACACACATATTTCCAAAACTACCAAAGGTAAACTAAAAAATCCCATCAGAAATTTTGTAAGGGATTTAATTGCTTTAAGGCAACAACAATCGTACACGATTTATCCATAAATATGATGAAATTGTAACATAAAATATTTTTTGAAAATTTTCTTGTTGGTTAGTTAGTACTTGATATATAATATATAAAACAAATAATATGTCATTTCGTAGAGAAAATAGAGATAAAATTTTAAAAGAGGTTGCCCTAGGGTAAAAAAAGTAATTTTAAGGGGAAAATATAAAATTAAAAAACCGTCGGCAGCCTATATTTTCCAAGTTACGGACCTTAACAGTTTTTATAAATATATTGTGATATTGATACGGCAGAATTGGTCAATTTAGGTATCATAGGAGAACTTATCAAAATTCCTTTTAAGCGCGTTACATATCACAAACAAATTGTTAGCCCGTAATGAGTTAGTAAGCTTCTCAGGAAATAAATATAGAAAAGTGGCCATTAAATATAATTTTAGCAAGTACCAGGGAACATGGACATACCTAAGTATGTACATAAATATAATAAAATGTTTTTATTACAAAAACAGCAAATTTTGTTTAACAAAGAGAAAATTCTCAATATAATAAAAGTTCAATAATATTTACCGGTTTCTAATGGACTAAAATTTTTTAAACATATTTTTTAAAGGATCGTGATAGTTTATTTAAAATGCCCTCTTACGACAGGCCCATTACTCCAAAGAATATTTAAATAAAATAAAACTATATTAAAACAAATTAATTTGAACAGCGAAGTATTTAAAACGTAAACAGCTCGGTATAGAACTCGTTAATCGAATACTTTTCATTTTATCTATGACCAAAATAAACAAACATATAATTATGTATATAATCGTAACACTAAGTAGAACATATATTTTTAGATTCCTTTTTTGAGTAAAATAAATACATATAAAGAGAAAACCATATTCGGTTTTCGGGTAATTGAAAATTGGTTTTTAAAAGTACTAAGTATTAAATAATAAGAGGAGTTGCAGGTAAAAACGTTAAATTGTCAAAAGCAAAAACAATAAATTTAAGATTTTGGGCTTCCAAACTGTATCAGTAGTATTAAATTAATTGGGTTGATTCCGCCAGTATATAATAAACTGTTGTTATAATTTTCGGTAATAACCGTCGTCACTGGCTGTGTCACAGCCAGTGACGACGGTTATTACCGAAAATTATAACAACAGTGTATCAGTAGTGTTTATAATTGAGAGAATGTAACTCATTGGGGAGTAACATAACAAAATAAGAATAAGTAATTAGCAAAAATATGTACGTAGAAACCAGTGATGCCGTTATGTTACACTTTTTACTTTTTTTGATGCTTTTAAGCGCTGCACGTAACATGTAACTTTTGGTACAGACACGAAAAAAAGTAATATTACTAAGAAGTTGTACAAAAAGCTCTTTGATAGCCGTTTTCTTAACATGTCAATTCGATTTTAGTAACAAAGGTTACACACTTGCAAATGCTGTAAAAATCCCACAAATAAATTTAGTTCAAAATAAATTATTCGGCTATGCCTAATCTATGTTAAATAAGTTTAGCGAAGTAACTGCAATCAAAAAAGCAAATATTTGGGTGACAGAAAATTACGAAATATATACAGTATTGGGCAAAACCTAAGAAACATTGCCCAATATTAGCTTCTGAGTCAAATTATGTTTAAACGAACATATTTCAATTCAATGTTTTAATGCAGTTTTATTAGTTTATGTGTCATACAATATTACAAAAAAAAAAAAATGTAATTATCTCTCACCTAACGGTTCTTTTAGTACAACAACAAAAATGACTCAAAAATTCATTGGGCAAAACCTAAGAAACTTTTTGCTTTTGTACAATAAATTTGTTTTTTTTCAAGATAACGGTAACTTCTTATTTTTTTCGATGATTTCTTATGAAAAAGTGATCTAGTATGCATTTAAAAGCGTTTAACGAATAAATTTCGCATTTAAAATTAAAATAAAATGCAACGTAAAAAATATTGTGAAGCATTTAAATTGAATGCTATAACGCATTATAATGCAGGCAAATCACAGGCTGAAATTGCAAATTTGTTAAAAGTAAGCAAAGCAATGGTTTCCAAATGGATAAACCTTTATAAAGATAAAGGAACTGTACTCAATATTAATCCTGGAGGAAGACCTCGTAAAACATCAGTTCGTGATGATAGAAATATCAAGAAAATAATAAAAAAACCCCTTCATCTCGTCAAAAAAATTGTGTCAGAATTAGGCTTAAGTGTTGATGCCAGCACAGTCCGCAGACGGGCGAGAGAGGCTGGATTGAAAAGTTATAAAGCTTCCAAAAAACCTCTTCTTACAAAACGTCACGCAAAAAAACGGTAAGTATTTTTAAGCTTACAAGTCAACCATTAATGCCTGATTTTTTAGGCTCGAATTTGCAGAAAAATATCTTGATTGGCCAGTTAAAAAGTGGAAAAGTGTGCTCTTTAGCGACGAAAGCAAATTTAATTTGTTCAACTCGGATGGCATATGTCGTGTGAGACGCAATACTGGTGAAAGGCTTAAACCCCGATATTGTAAAAAATCTGTCAAGCATGGGGGTGGCAATGTGATGGTGTGGACGTGTTTTTCAGGTCATGGTCTAGGGCCGTTCCACAGAATTTCTACCAAAATGGACAGATTTGTGTATAGGGACATTTTAGAAAATAAGATGTTGCCATATGCATGGTGTTTCAACATGATAACGATCCGAAACACTCATCGAAGTTGGTAAAGGACTGGATACAATCGAAAGGGATTCAATTGCTTGATTGGCCGGCCCAATCGCCCGATTTGAACCCAATCGAAAATTTATTTTCCATACTGAAGAGGAATGTTGGATCGAAACGATTCTCCAACAGAGACGATTTATTTTCGTGTCTGGAAGATGAATGGATACGCATAGATCCAAAAATAATTGATAATTTAATCAAATCTACGCCGCGTCGGTGCGCCGCAGTAACAAAAAAATAAGGGTTATTATACAAAATATTAAAAGTTTCTTAGGTTTTGCCCAATGAATTTTTGAGTAATTTTTGTTGTTGTACTAAAAGAACCGTTAGGTGAGAGATAATTACAAATTTTTTTTTTGTAATATTGTATGACACAGAAACTAATAAAACTGCATTAAAACATTGAATTGAAATATGTTCGTTTAAACATAATTTGACTCAGAAGCTAATATTGGACAACGTTTCTTAGGTTTTGCCCAATACTGTATACACCGAATATATATAAGTTTACATAAAAATGACATTGGATCTTAACGGGTTAAGCATTTTTTAAAAATTTTAGTATTTTCTCCAAGATCTTTTCAAAAGCTTTAAAATGATACACATATTGATTTCAGAGCCGTGGAGTTCGGATATATGGGCGAAAGCCTATTTTTCACTTGATGTTTTTTTCTAACTTTTTAATTCTTTATCGCCCTGTGTATTTATATTTTGATTGGGGTTACTATAATGTTCCAAATTATATGAAAAAACTAGAGGTAGGCGTGGCGTTTTGCCTGCTAATGATCTAATCATGTCGATTTCCAATAGCGCCTCTAAATCTGATCGATTGACACATTTATTTTTTATAACACGGACGGACAGGCTGACATCGCTCAAACGACTTGGCTATGCATAAGAAGTCCGAATGTATATACTTAATGGGATCGGAAATGGATATTGTAGAAATTACACACTGAATGACAAACATATGTACCCTTTTTCCACTTTTTGTGGCTAAGGGTATAAAAAATCAAGTAAGAGTGTTATATTCGGCTATGCCGAATTTTATATACCCTTCACCATCTCTGTGAATCTAGTTTAGCAAAGCAACTCCAATTAAAAAAGCAAATATTTGGGTGACAGAGAATTAAAAAAATTTGGTACCGGCATATATATAATATTACATAAAAATGTCATCGGCTCTTAATGGAATAAGTATTATCAAAAGCTTTTAAATGATGACAGATTTAATAGTCGATTGTTTATGGTTATGGTAAAAGATCAAAATTGACCAATAAAATGCTACCAATAATCAAATACAGTATTTCCCATAAGGTTGGTTTTAACAGCTGTTTAAATGGTTATTGAATTTTAATAAAGCTTTTTAACGGCTTTACATTTTTTGCGCCAATCCTGTTAAAATTTTATTCTATTCCATTGAAAATGCTATATTTATTTGGTGGTTAATGTAGAAATTGAATTCCACTCTTCTATCAATACCTTTTAAAAGTGGGTTTCATTCCTTTTCCTAATGATGTGTTAAAGGTGATCTCATAAATGTTAAAAGAAAGCGTATACGCATATGCATTTATACACTTTTCCTAATACTGGCTATACTAACATATTAAAAGTTTTCAAAGTAATAACTGGACAAATATTATATTAAAAAATAAATTCTAAAAATTAATATAATTTAGTACGTACGTAAAGGTCTTAGATATGGTTGCATTATACTATTTCATTTTTGTTGACACGAATAATTTAAAACTTATAAATTATCCTTTTTTACTAACTAAAAAATCTAGCATATTCTTTGATTCTGTAAAATATAATTCCTTAATAATCATAGCAATTTTTAAAGCCGTAAATCACCAATATTTTTCTGAAGCAAAATTTTAAACTACTTTACACTTTTTGTTGTTGATTTAATTTACACCCAAAAACCAATTTAAGTAAAAAAAGGAATTATACATACCTTCGTAGCCTTCATTATCGTGTATTTCTCTAGGAGGTCCCACAATATTTTCTTTACCCTCTAACACAGCCAATAGACATTGATGAATGCATATATACTGCTGTTCCGTTTGAACCATCCAAACGCGTTCTGGAATAATTTAAGATTTTTTGTGAATACGAAAAGAAATAAAACTAAATGTTTTGTAATAACCTTTTCTCATGGCATAGACAATACCAAAGATATCCACAAAATCGGATGTGTTGATCTGTAGTAATATGCGATCCAGTGTTATAAAAGTACCCGAACGTCCAACACCAGCACTACAATGTACGACAATTGGACGCTGTTCAGTACCAATCCGATCACGGAAGGCTCTTACAAAACGTACTAAAGTTTGAGGTGGATTCGGCACGCCAAAATCGGGCCAAGTGGTAAAATGAAAGTGACGCATTATTCTTTGTTCGCTGCCCTAAAATTTAAAAGTGTTTTTTGTTTTGTTTTAATTTTAATATTGTATTTTTTTGAATATTTTTAACTTACTCTGCACACCATAAACTCTGTCATTATCCAGTCTGGATAGTGACTATCATTTAATATTTGAACTTTAATATCACCATAAAATACTGGTACAGTATCGTTTGGCCAATATTGATCACACTTTTCGCGACCCTTCTCAAAACATCTTGTCAGCATAACGATGGCCCTTGAATTACTTTCCCAACACATACGCCAAAAATCATCACGTGTAGAATGTAGGGGTCCTTGAGTCACTATGAATTCTCTAGGACTATTATGACCTGGCACATAATTTGCATTTATATAGTCAGATCCTTCATCATCATCTACTGGCTGCAGCTTAAAACGTGAGTGATCGTATGGCAAAATATTAGTAAAACGATTTTTTGGTCGATTGCAAGGCAAATCGGCAAATGTACAGGGTTGATCGCGTCCTACATGTTTTAGTTCATCAAACTCTTCTGAAAAACGAAAATCTGAATCAGCTGACATCATGCGATAATGTTCGGCAAAGTTTTTGATCAATATTGGTCGGTTCTGTTCGATTACGCTGTCTGGTAGAGACATGTTGTCATTGGCGCGAGAGTCTTTAGTTGCTTTCCGGCAGTTATTTCGCCGCCTCTTATAGAAAACTAATGTTACCAGAAGTATCAGAATAATAGTCAATGGCACTGTGACAGCTACAATCAAGGATGTGTTGTCTTGATCTGTTTAAAGAAGGAAAGTCAAAAAATTATAAAAAATTTTTTTAAATTAAAAGACGAAAATGAAAATTAATTAATTCCTGTCGTATCTAAACTTACCAGGTGATGTTAACAAATCTTTTATTTTTAAGCAAGACATAAAAAATTTTTGGGGAAAAATTTTAAAGACATAATTACAAAATACATAAATTAAAAAATAATTAAATATTTATTATTAATGAACTGTCTACAGTGTCCTCTTGTTTAGATTTATACTACAAAATTCAACAAAAAGCTGGGGAGCGACCCATGCTCGGCAGTATCTCCTCTGCATCTATTGCGCGCACAATCTTACACATGTCTCTCTTCTTACATCCTGGTTTTCCTTTTCTTTTCTTTTTCTGCTAGCAGTTAATACAAAGGGACCAAAAATGAATAGAAATGGGCTGTGGCAACATGCCTGCCCGGTTAACCTAACCTAACCTACAGCTGCAAAAGTTGACTCTTTTTTCATGAGGCTCCGTTAATAATTTGGGAATCATATTTTCTATTTTTCTTATTTTTCAACACTTTTTTCATTATTCACCGTTCATCATTGGAAATAATATTTTCTACTTAGTTATTTAAATTTTTAATTCCAGAATATTTTCATATTGAAAAATAAAATAAACATATACGCAACCATATTCTAAGTAGCCATCATTACTTTCACAGAACGAGGAGTTTTGTTTCATCTTTTTCACTTGAAGATTCATTCTGACAAATAGTAAATAGTTTACCAAAATTAATCACTATTCTGTTTATTATTATGTTAAATTTTAATTATTACTTTTATTATGAAAAAAAGGCGTGGCATCTAATTTTCATTTGTACTTACCGGTTTGTATGGGAAAACTGTAAGCAGTATCAGTAAATTTATCGGGAGCAGTAAAGGCACGAACTTTCACACGATACGTAGTACCAGACTTTAACGGACCATTACAATATCCGCTTTTGCGATTATCGCAATTCTCAGTGCCGATAGTAAAATCTTCAACAGAACGATTTTCGAAAGGGTAATACGGTTCAACTGCTTGATATGGCAACCAAACACTATAAGACTGAACGTCATGCCAACTGGGCATTTCTAAGCCTGAAGCATTTTTGGTATCATCTTCGGCCACAATGATTGTGTACATGCGCACCTAAAAAATAAACGAATGGAATTTTTATTATTTGTATTATTTACTATTAAATTAACGATTACCGGTCCATTTTGATCTGAGAAATAATTTTTCCTAAATCTTATTTGTATTGTAGACGAGCTGCGATAAACTTCGGTGGGTACTACCTGTGTAGCTGGTCTTGGTGGCGCTAATATGGGCATAGTTTGCTTATATTCTCTTTCTGGACCGTAACCAATAGACGTTTTAGCCTGTATTTTGAAAACATAAGTTTCGCCAGGTTTTAAATTCTTGATAGAACCTGTTGATTCCGATGAATCAAAGTCTAAAGTTTTCCTTTCAGTCACGTTATTAACATTCATATAAGTAATGGAAAATTGCCTTATAATACCATTCGCCTCACTTTGAGGCAACAACCATTCGAATAGAATTTCACTAGGTTCAACATTGATGGGATGGAATCTTTCAACTTTTCCCGGTACAGCTTCATTTGTACTAAAGCTGGCTGATAAAGGAGAACTATTACGCAGTACTGATGATTCAGTGCCAGACCTCACTACCACTGTAAATGTATAATTACGATGCGGTTTAAGATCACTTATAGTTATATAATTTTTGTTCGTTATATTCTGTGCCAGTATATTGTCCGCTGTTAAATATTGCACATCGAAATCATTAAATTCTCCTTTTGGTGTGTCCCATTTCAGAGAAATCTCAACATCCGTGATGTTCGTTGCATGCAATTGGGTTATAGGTTCGGGGAATAATCTATCTTGCCGTTGTATTGGTAAACTAGAAACTCCACCACTTACCGTCCAAACGGTAATATTGTAAAGCCTACCGGGAACTAAACCAGTAAATGTGACTTTGCGATCTGTATCATTAGCTAATTTCTCTTTATCTTTAATTTCTGGATCGCCTAATGAAAAACGGTAGATGTCGAATTTTGAAGACGATTGCGGAGTTGGTGTATAGGATAGCGTTATGGTATCCCGCTCATCCTCCTGTTTATCATTGACAACAACAACTTCTGATTGTATAAGAGGCATTGTGCGTGTAGATAGGTGAGTTGTACCTGAGAAAATCCCATAAGAAGTAGTTTGTATGTCAAATTTATACTGAACACCTGGCATTAGATCGCCAATAAGAACTCGTACCGTGGAAATGTCATCGGCTGTTAAATACAAATGTTAGATTAAATTACCAAATTGTAATTTTTAAATAAAATTTAAAATAAAAAAGAAAAATAGTTTTAATGTTTTAATGTTGTCTTATTGCCACTCACTTTCTTATTACTTTTTAAATTTTATTCAATTCACAACATGTTGTATGGGTGCTATGTTGACAAACACTACAAAAGTTGTAAAATTGTTGTTGGCAGGTTTGCTACAGTAATTACAATACGAGGGCTGCTATTTATATTTCTGGCCTGGCAACACTGAGTGCTGCCAAGTGCAATCTGACATTTCCATTGAAAAGTTTGTCATTTTTAAGCATAATCGTACTCAAAACGTTTTGACCTACGACCATTATTTGTGCTGTTTACAGTGACTTGAAAAAATTAATATAGAAAAAAATGGAATTAACTCGTGAACATTTTCGTGCCATTATTTTTCACAACTTTCGACGTGGATTATCACGACAAGAGTGCATTGATGAACTTAAATCTTTGTATGGCGATGAAGCACCATCCTATAGCACTGTGAAAAATTGGTATAATGAATTTAACCGTGGCCGAAGCTCGCTCAAAGACGAATTCCGTGAAGGTCGTCCAAAAACGGCTGTTGTGCCAGAGAACATTGATGCCGTGCGTGAACTCATAATGCAAGATCGACATGCGACATACCGAGAGATAGAGAAATCCTTGGACATTTCTTCCACCAGCATACATTCGATACTGCATGAACACCTGTTCGTAAAAAAGGTTTGTTCTCGTTGGATCCCGCACAATTTGAAAGTCGCTCAAAAAAAGGCTCGTGTCGATTGGTGCAAAGAAATGTTGCAAAAATACGATTGCGGTGCTTCAAAAAACGTTTATAAGATCGTCACTGGTGACGAATCATGGATCTATGCGTATGAGCCCGAAACGAAAGAACAATCGAACGTGTGGGTCTTTAAAGACGAGGAAAATCTAACGAAAGTTGTTCGTGGAAAAAGGACTTCGAATGAAATGGTCGCCTGCTTCTTCGGCAAAACTGGTCATGTGGCGACTGTTTCGCTTGAGCAACGTAGGACGGTCACTTCTGAGTGGTACACTACAATTTGTTTGCCTGAAGTCATCGGAGAAATTCGAAAAACCAACAAGAGAAGACGAATCATTGTTCACCATGACAATGCGAGCTCTCACACGTCGGCTCAAATCAGAGCGTTTTTGAACGGCTAAAACGTCGTACAGCCGTACAGCCCTGACTTGGCACCTAATGACTTCTTCTTATTTCCGCACATCAAGAAAAAAATGCGTGGTCAACGATTTTCGTCGCCAGAAGAAGCTGTTGAAGTGTTCAAAAACCATGTTTTAGAGGTGTCTCAATCGGAGTGGAAAAAGTGCTTCGACAACTGGTTTGAACGCATGCAAAAGTGTATAAATTATGCTGGAGAATACTTTGAAAAACAATAAAACCATTTTTGATTATAAATATTCGCATTTTCACTATTAGGCTAGAAATATATAGAGCAGCCCTCGTATTTGTAATTTTTATTTGAATTATTTTTCTTTTATAGTAGTCTAACGACAGAAACTTACAACATGTTTGTAATTACATGTTTGTAATTACATATAAGTTACAAAAGGTGGAGAATGGTTTTTTTGCGTTCTACGCTCTTTCTTTGTGTCGATAATTTTTTTTAACTTTCTGTTCCTTTTTAATTAATTTGATCAATTTATAGAATTAAGAAAAGTCGGTGCCTTTTAAATGCATTACCAGAGCCGTCAGTCAAACTTTTTTGTTAATAATATTGTTAATCTCTTGGCAGCTGTAAATTTACCTTTGGATATCTTTTTAATACATTCAGCACGGTTTTCCCTCAACGCTTAATTCGTGAAGCTTTAACTCATCAAAAACTTCAACAATACGGCGGACTTTACCTATGATTTCGGAATTTATCTAAACCAGACGTTTTGAACGATGTTCATAATTTGTATGTGTACGGTTATATTTTAATTCTTTTGTTTAATTGTAAATAGTTTTAAACACTATTGCAGATACATATTTTGACTTTAAGTAGAAAATATTGTTGTCAGCACAAAAGCAGACATCAAGTCCTTTGAAACTTGACATTATGCTGCAAGTGCTACTTTAAAGGACTTTTCAACAACAGTTTGTATTTTTACCGCTTCCCTTATTTAATTCTGTTGGGTTTTCGACAAGCGTGAATTGGTAATGAAAGTTAATATTTTTGAAAATTATAAAAACTCAACAATTAAATGACACATGATATGCGGGCAGAGCATTGATAGTAAAAAATATTAATAGCTACCTTGCAGTTCCTTGCTTATCTTAAGACTCTACTTCAAAAAGAGTTCGAATGTGTAAATTTGGGAATAAAACAAAAAAAAAAAAAAAATCCACAAATCGGTACCATATTTTTTATAGACTATTCATCTGTGAGTTAAATAAACCATTTAAAAACTTAACAACCTTTGATAATGCTGAATTTGGATGCAGCCTAATTAGCATGTCAACTTTATATTAAAGAACCTTTTACAAAGTTTGACGCCTTAAAAAGTTAAAATTATTAAACTCAGGATTTTATCTTAGAAAAAAAAAAGAAAAAAGTACCCCAATGAACACCCAATTTTAAACCTTTGATTTTTGTCTTCTTAATACTTACTTGATTTATTTTCAGAGACATTTTTCGTTTGTGTTTTTGATGGATTATCGGTGGGCCACCACTTAAGAATATAAGATTCAACTCTTCCCTCCGGTTTGGGCCATTCTAATGTTATATTACGTGAATCAACCAGAGGGATAATATTCGATACCGGATTGGGAGGTACGGTGGTATTGACTTCTTGTGGCGTAGGACTTTCCACGTTAAAGCTAACGCTATTAACTTGTATTGTGTATTTTTCGCCTTTGGTCATATCGGTTATTTCAGCTTCGGTGGTTCGTACACTTGGCAAACGTACCCACTGTTGTTCCGATTCAGTGCGATACCGTATGGTATATTCAGAGAAATCACTATTTTCCGGTGGAGCCCAGTGAGCCAAAACAGAATTACTGCGTACAGTTTCGATTGTTAAATTACGAGGTGGATTGGGATCTAAAGGAAGAGAGAAATTCACAGTATAAACTATAATTTAATAATTAAATTCACAAGTACTTACACACAGCCTGGAAATATGCATGAGGTTCACTTCTTAAATTATGACTTACAGCAAACACTTTTACTTCATAGCCAGCTCCCGGATGAAGATTCTTTATAACTAAACGGGATTCTTTAGTAAAAACGGTACGTACTTCTGAGGTGCCATTGCGGGAGTACAAGACCTCATATTGATCCTGTTTTGAATTTACATCACTCTTCCAACTGATATTTAAGCCCATTTTTATTGATTTTAAGTCTTCTATTATTGGTGATGAGGGTTTAGTCACCACATATATGATGGTTTCATTTGATTCCATTTTCTTTGATAAGGCCTGAACTGAAACGGAATAGTTACGACCCGGTAATAAAGATTCTAAGCTAAATCTAGTCCTTTCTGTGGATAGGGTACTGGTATCACCATTAAATGTTTCCAATTCGTGATAAACAATACGATATTCATCCTGAGTTGAGGCTGGATCAGGTTCCCAGGTTATAATCATTGTATTGCTTTTATCATCTGCAAAAGAACGTAAATTTCTGACGGGCAGAGGACGTAAGGTTACATCTCCGGTAGCTGGCCAAGAGGTTACTTTACCGGAAACTGTTTTGACTATAACATTAAATGTTTTGCCCGGTTCAGGTATATCACGAAAATCAAAATATGCTATCGGATCATCAGATCTGGTAACAGTAGGCTGCCGCCTTGAAGCCGCATAAGTAACTTGATATTTGTCAAACTCTGAAACACCTTTAGGCGCCTCCCACAGTACTCGAAATGAATTTGATGTTATATAGTCCTTATCAAATGTTACGTTTAACGGTCGCAATGGCACTGTGCGATACTGGGCGGTGGTGGGTAACGATATCTCATCCTCAGACATTGTTTGCACTGATATATTATAAGCTCTACCGGGCACTAGGCCCTTAAATGCCGCTTGAGCCGGTCCTGGTGGCTCCCCTTCCTTTTCCACATACAATACACTTTCCAGGGCATCTGGTGGTTCTATAGACACTTTGTAATGTGTATAAATGCCCGCAGGATATGGCGGCTGCCAAAGGACGAGCAATGTGGTTTCATTACGAAACCAAACTATAAATTTACCCGGTGTATTGGGCTCTATTGGGTTGCAATTGGTGTTGTTTTCATTGCATGTGAATAAAGATAATGTCGTTATGATGTTGAGTAGAAATGGTTGATGTTGCATGGTGCAACATTATGTCAACAGCACAAAAAGGAGATGTGTCAATAAACAAAATGTGGGCGGGCAAGCGAGCAAGATGAGTTTGTTGATTTAATGTGTTGCATGGCAGGAAAGTGCACACGAAAAGGAAAAACGATAAAGTTGTGGCGAGTATTTGTCAATGTTTTAACATGGAAGTAAAATGGCAGGAAAAAAAATACAAAAATATTTCATATGAGTTTTTAATTCTGGCAATAATTCTGTATATGATTAATAAATTAAAATATTCAAAGATAAAGAAAGTTAAATTTCCTTTATTGCATTCATAAAAATATACAGCAAGCAAGCTGGTCCCTTTGAATCGACCAAATCGAATTATAATGTACACTCCACAAATGATCGAGTATTCTTCACAAAATTGGTTAATATCAATCAGACAACAAGCTTTCTTGACAGGAAATGTACTGCAGGTTACATGAAGTTTAATTGTTTTCAACTTCTTTAGGTTTTAATTTGGCATAAATGCTTCAGTTTGGTTACTTAGAAAATGTTTCTACCAAATTCTATTGAATTTTTTAGTTCCACTATTTGGTGTTATTATGGAGTATACCCAGTTAGCATTTTTTGAACTATTGATATTATTCGAGTCTTTTTTGACTCTTCTACACGATTAAAATAATTGTTTATGCGCTCGTTTAAGAGTCGAAGAGCCGCGACTCCTCTGAACGAGTCTCTTATGACTCGCATTTTGACTCATTTTCAAACTGTTTTCAATCGTACATATAATCAAATACGATACTTTTTCGAGTCAATTTTTGATCATATTACTAGCCGTATGCGAGTCTTTTTCGAATCATATTATACTTACATTTCGAATTGGTTTTCTCAAAGCCAAACATGGCAAATAACATTTTGCTTATTTTTTTATTACATTCGATAGCATGTTATTTCTTATTTTCTTAAAATATATTTTTCTAAATTTGAAAACATAAAATTCATTAAAAAATTTTTTTTACATTTGTATCTCTATTTTCTTTACGAATGGACATATTTTGATGAAAAATAAAAAAATAAAAATTAAATATTTAAATCATTTTTTCATCGTTAGGCTGCGTTAAATATGTCCCTAAAATAATTCTAAAAACAGTCGAATTTCAAGCATTTGCTTTTTGTACTTTTTGTTTTTTATACAAGTCGCATTCTTTGCTTTTGTCGGAATTATATTCGAGTCTCGTTTTAAACGCACAACTGATTAATCAGTTTTAAGTCATCTTGGGTACTCTTAAAAGACTCACATTATTGATTTTTTTAAAAACAATCTTCCAAGTGCTAACTGGGTATATATGTATATATTTTAGTAACCTCTTTATATACAAGGACTTTTTTTTTCTAAAATTTTAGATCAATGAATGCAGGCAATTTATAAAAAAAATCCTTACACATACAGACTAAAATTTTATTTTTAAAACTTTATGCATGCTATAAATTTACATATTTATAAATGTATATATATATATATATATATATATATATATATATATATATATATATATATATATATATATATATATATATATATATATATATTAGAGTAAATTTTAAAAATTTGATTTGCGGATATCATCATTTTTTTGAAGGTTTTTGGACAAATAAAAATAATGGCGGTCTTTTTTTTGCGAAAATTGTCACTCCTTGGGGTGATTCAACCCACCCAAAAACGCGGAATTTAAGCTCGTTTTTCCGCAGAGCAAAAACGGTTTAATATATGTAAAATCTGATTTCAGCAACCGATTCTGCAGCAAAAATTATAACAATAAATGTTTTTTGAATCCTCAAAACAGTTCCAAAAACCCTCAACACAGGGCGTAAATGTCATTAACAACATTTTTTTTTAGGTTTTTGTAAACATGCACCAAGAAGAAGCATTTTAAACTAGCAAAACGGTACCAATATAATATTTTTATCACAACCCGTTAAAAAGTTATGAGACTTCAAAATTATTTCATAAAAAAAAACAAATAATTGATAAAAAAAAATTTTTTTTAACATTTTTCTAACAACTTATTATTTAGCCTTAACAAAAAATGTTAAACTTTTTAAGAGGTTGTGATAAAAATAAAATATTGGTACCGTTTTGCTTAGTTTTAAATGTCTTTTCATCATACATGCATAATGACATTTGCGCCCTCTGTTGTGTGTTTTTGGAACTTTTTTAAGGATTCAAGGAGTGAAAATTTTCCCAAAAAAAAGACCGCCGTTATTTTTATTTAGGTAAAACCCTTAAAAAAAATGATAACCGAAAAACAAATCAGGTGACCTGGTCGCCAAACGAACTCTAATATATAAACATGTGTGTGAATGTATTTTTATTTTTAAACTTACCTATAAAAATTGTTAGTATTAAAGAAAGTTTAAAATTTTCATTTGTAAAAAAAATTAAAAGCATTTACAAGATAATTTTATAAAATATAACGTTATTTACATAAATAAATAAAAACAATTAAAATTAAATATATGTATATAAATACCATACTTGGGATTTTTTCATTAACATTGAAATTAAATTGGAATTGTTTAAAATAATGACAATGAAATGAATTTAACTATTATTTAATGCTAAAGGATTAATTAAACAGTAATGTTTCTACTAATGGTAATGACTCTGTGTAACTACTAATTACAAGTAAAAAAATATTTTTTTAATGAAAAATAAATTCAAATTAACAGAAACTTAGAAATGAACTAAGCATAAAACAAAATAAACCTCAAATCTTTTGTAGATGGATCTATATTAAAAAAAATTAATAATCAATTTTAAATGAACTAGATGTAAACTGTCTGATGTCTGCAATCTAAAGTCACCTTACAGAGCTTATTACTTGCACGAAAACAATAAAATAGTTGCAATATTGTGTCATTTAGCCTGAGCATGTGAAAACTTTTATACTTCACAAAATTATTGTAATAAAAATCCCATCTTTAAATATCGTTTATTATACTTTATGTTGTTTATTCAGTGTACAAAGACAAGGAATGACGTTTTTTATTGGAAATGTTTTACATCAATTAAGAACCAATGATTTTATTTTATAACTAATTATCAACAAAACCATTAGTAAAAATAATGGTAATGCCAAAAACCATTAGCATTAGTTAGCATTCAATGCTAATGAAATTAGCGAATAATAAGTCCACCTAATTAATAACTACCATGTAACGTTAATACGACATTATAATTTTAATAGTTCCCAAGTTTTACAAAGCCAATAATGTGCGAATAATTAATGAAGTCACACATACATTTAGTGTAGTATTATAATTACATCAATATAACTTTCTTGATTGTTATATTTTATAATTAGAAATAATTATTACAGCAAAACTGTTTCGTGAATTTTTCCAAATAAAATACCAATATGAAATTCGAGCTTTATAACTATAGAAGTTTTTGTTGTGAAATGCGTTCTTGACACGTGAGTCAATACAATCTAGGTTTTATGTTTTATTAGGCACTTATTGCACAATTTAAAAACACAATACAAAATGCTAATGTACAGTAAAATTCCTGGTCATATTAAAAATTTCTACTAACTTCATAATTTGAACCGAAGCAATTAAATTTTATTAAAATGAAATTAGATCGGAAAAATCTGTATTTTCTTGCCAAAAGTTGTTGGATTTTTATTTTATTTGTTTATTCCATAACTAATGGACTTGTTTTCCTAAACCTGGTTTTCTAAATTTGTAAATTGATCCTTCGAACCATTTACAATAGGCTTGTTTTGTGTAGTTTTCTTAAAAAAAATTGAGAGACCCTTTGCTAATCTTCGATTTGATTTTATGAAATTACTATAATATTATTTTTAGACTTTTGTTAAACAATAAAGTTATGGATGTGCAATGATATAAATAAATTACAAAGGACTTGCCTATTTTTGAAACTTGGGTAAAATAAATATAGTATTAAAATATAATTATAATTAAGGATGTAAATAAAAAGAAAAAGTTTAAAAGATATTAATATAAATAATAATAGAGTCTTTAAAAAACTATTTCAACTTTAATTCAGAGTGCTCAAAAACTATAAGTTATTACATTCAAGTGTTTATTTGTTTTATCAGGATATAATAAGAAATTAAGAATGACAGAAAGAAAACCCATTTTACCTCTTAGAATTTTTATATCCAGTAAATCTTTATGTCTGGTTCTCCGTACTTTCGTTTTAGTTTTGTAAATGGCGTGGTTTTAAATGTGAGTGTTTTTTTTTTGTTTCAGTAGCAAGATAATTATTATTATGTTTAAAAAGATAATACACGTATATTCATTATTAGTTACATTTTAATAGAAATAACTTAAACAATAGATTATTTATGAAAAAAAGGCATTAACTCCCTCAGACAACCAATTAAACCATAAAACAGAAAGAAAACCGTAAAAAAATTAACCAAACCAAACAATACATAAATTGAACAAATCAATATTGATAAAACAACTTAAAAAACAAACAAATTATTAATAAAAAATTAATTAAATTAATAAAAACATTTATTTGGTCGTTTCGTGGCATTGTGTTGGCTTGACTTACTTGTTGTAAAATTTCGACTTGTATATGCAACCGATTCTTTACCATCATAAATGGTATAGGCTTGCACCTGATATGTTGCACCCGGCGTTAACTCTTTAGCACTGACTTGGAATGTTGAGTCATTAACTGGGAATACTCTATTGTAAGAGCTGGAAGCTTCAGATAAACCAAGAACTTTTATTTTAAATGCTGTGTAATTTCCTTGAGTTGGTGGTGACCATTGGATTATAGCATTCTTACTGCTACGCACCTGAACAGATAGATTTGAGGGAGGATCAGGAGCTGAAAAGATAATGCAATAAAATTAATTAGATTTAAGATACAAAGTTTTTGACAAACAATCATATAACGTTTTGGTGTTAATAAGGAAAGTGTTTCTTAAAGCCAAAAATAATCTCTCGAGCTTAACCTATGCTTTACAAAAAATGTCATATTGATTGACTTATTGAGTAGCTAGCATTTTAAGAATTTTAATAGCGTTTTCTTAAGTTTGAGCGACATATATGCCTTTTTTTTATGGGGTCCATTTCCGACTTTATTTTTATGCATAGCAAAATCGATTGAGCAATATTCGCCTGTTCGTCCGTGATAGTCTTGAAATCAAGTTTGCAAAGACAAAAAAGAGGTGCTATTAGAAATCAGTAAGATCGGTCGATGTCCTTAGACGCATCGAGCAAGCAGCACGCAGCACTAATCAATAGCGAATTAAAAAACTAGAAAAAAACATCCAGAGAAAAAATTGGCGGTCGCCCATATTTTCCGAGTTACGGTCCTCTGAAATTTAATTTTTTTTTTATTTTTTAATTCTCTGTCACTTCAATATTTGCTTTTTGGATTGGAGTTACTTCACTAAACTAGATTTACATAGGTGGAGAAGGTTATATAAAATTCAGCTTAGCCAAATATAGCAGCACTCTTACTTGTTAAATTTTGTTTTTCATTTAAGTTTTTAAAATGTATTTTAAACTTATTGAATTAATTAGATGGACTAAACATTTTTAATATAAGAGTTCTTTTTCAAGGCATTCGCCTCGTTCTAAATTGTTTCTTTTAAAAAAAATTCATTATTACACCGTCAAAGGGCAATTAAAAATTAATTGGATTTAGCAGTGTTTTCGACAGTACTTTCGCTTTGCATTCACCTTAAAGACAGTTTATATTATAAAGAAAGTCTTACAATATGGTAAATTTTGTATATAAGAATACGAATGGTATCGTATTTATATAATACGCCATTAAAATTTTTTCACAAAACCTGGCACCATAGAAGATCATTGATGCCAACTTTTCTAAATGAATTGTGAATTAAAAAATCTTATACTTACACGATTTTTATGTTTTGACGACTGGTAGCAGGTAATGTTATGTTCTCTTATTCTGTAATTCTCCTAAGCTAAATTGCTTAAATGTTGAACTTATCCATGTTTATTTTCTCTAATTAATGGGTATCTGTAAGTCTATTTCAATAAATAAGAGGGTGTTAAGTAAAGGGTTATATGTTCCAATGTCGTATTTGTAGCAAAACACTGCTTTGTCAAAATTAAATAATTTTAGAGATTGCGATTTAGCTTAAGCAACTTACAGAATAAGGCTGCAGTAATTTTTTGCATGTTCGTAATATCTAAGGCGAATTCCTAACTATCAGATCAGCAGTTTAGTTGATTTTTTTTTATGTTTAGTCAACATTTTTTTCAGTCCAGCAAAACAAAAAAAAAAAAAAAAAAAAATTATTCGTCTTGCATATATCTGTTTCTTATGCCTTAGTTAAAGAAAAATCAGGTGATGACAATGGAAAATTTATTAATTATTGACGTTGGTCGAAATGCCAAACTCCATGTATAAAAAATTTGCTTTAAATTTTTTTGTATAAAGTTTGTCATATCAAGCAACGGCAGTAAGAATAAACCTGCTACTCATTTGTTTCATCATTTTGCCAGAAGAATTAGTTGAAAATTTGTTTTTAATTTTAAAATGTTGTCGAAGCAAAAAGTTGCAAAAATCGCTATAAATGAAACACTAGAGAAGGGAGAAACAGTAAAATTCCATTTACTTCTGGCGCAATGAACAAAAAGGTGCAATTGTTAGCCATTGAAATCTTGATATAGAATTGCAACTGATGATTTCATCCAATTATTGAAAATATGTGAGTAGAAACTTTCTTTTTTTTAAAGAACTTGTGGCTCCATTTGTAAATAAATTACCTTTTCTTGTTAAAGAGCATGCGTATGAGTCAGAATTTTATTAGAATTGTTTTACATTGGTAAAAATGTTTAATAAAAAATGTTAACAAGAAGATGCAATATTAGGCGTTAAGCAACTAATTAAAAAAAAATCTTAATTTCGGAAAAAAATATCTTCAAAACTTATTTTGATTAAAAAAAACCTTTATAATTAAGGTATAATCTTAATTCCAACATCGCTCTGTTCATTATAAAAGATTTAAAATTAAAGCAATGTTTGATTTTTTTGTTTTCAAAATTAAGCTGCACATCAGCATCGGTGGTTCAGTGGTAGAATGCTCGCCTGCCACGCGGGCGGCCCGGGTTCGATTCCCGGCCGATGCATTGCATTATTTTATAATAATAACCCAGCGCGGCTGTATAACGGTATTTTACTTATCACCCGCCAGTTTCTAATTTTTCAAAAGGAATAACTAATCCGCATTCTTTTTTAAGTATTACTAAGTACTGATATAAAAAAATATTTTGCATTCATAAATAATGTCCATAAATTCCATATGTAAATAAATATTTATTGCTAAAACAAGTAAGAATGCTATATTCGGCTATACCGAATCTTGTATATCCATCACCATATACATATGTAAATCTACTTCAGTGTAGTAACTTTAATAAAAAAAAAAAAACAAAACAAATTGGAGCTGGGCTGCTCCAATTATTGGTGTGAAACAAAACTAAAAAAAATATTTACATATAATTTTACATAAAAATGTCATCGGCTCCTAATGCGGTATTTAAATTTTTTGACTTCAACACAAACACGGACGGACATCGCTCAATCGACTTCGCTATACATAAGAACTCAGAATATATTCTTTATGGGACAGCTGAAATTTACCATGCGTTTGTTATCTGAGCTTAAAAAAGGTCTCACAAAAAAGGGCAAAATTAAGACTTAAGTTAACGAAGCGTTACCGTTTTCTTTCGCACTAGTTTTGGTACGATTTGTCATATGTCTCGCTAAATTAGTTTAGCTTTCAAAATTTTATAGAAGTGGTGTCTTATATTAGTAGTATTATTAAAAAATTACTTGTATTAAAAAACGTAATAACTAATATATATTTAACTTAAAAAGCAATAATCTTAACAAATGAAATCCTGAGCATCGGTGGTTCAGTGGTAGAATGCTCGCCTGCCACGCGGGCGGCCCGGGTTCGATTCCCGGCCGATGCAAAATTTTTTGTTTCATTTTTAATCTGCAACTTTTTTATTTCTTAATATCAATATTTCAGGGAATGTTTACGGATATGATAAATTAAAAATAAGTATAAAAGGCTTGCTAGTCAGCTCCTTACTAAAGTTCATTTTGCAATTTCATGTTTTACATTTTTATACCTACTGACTAAAATTATACATTTGTAAATAATTTTTTTATTTTATCCATTATTTATAGTAAAATATGTGGATTAAAATTCAATAAATTTACATTTCCTAAAAATGTGAAATAATACTTTTTATTTGCTTATAGGGTCAGTATGAAAAGAAATTTTGTTAGCACACAACAAATTAATATTACAACTCAAAAATAGATGAAAAATATAACAAATAGAAAGGCGAAACATAAATACGACATCCCTGCATTTAATAGCAAACGTCAAACGTGTTATTTTTTATCAGCGCTCAGAAAGTACACTCATCATACACACAATGTGTTGTTCAACACCAACCCATACATATTCTTCTTTTCATAACAATTATGTGTGTCTCTAAATTTAGAAATTTTCCGTACTCATCCACGAATGTACACGTACCTAAATGTACAACTGTTGCTATTGTTTGTGTACGTTTACTTTATTTTCAGTACGTGTACGAAAAAAAGGACATGAAAAATTAAAATAAATCCGTTTACGAAAAAAAAAACAACTGTGTGTACGAAAAAAACGTACGATAGACAAAATGTAATTAAATTTTTTTATTGTTTTTATTATTGTTGTTCTTTTGTTTAGTTAAAATTTAAATCTACCTTTAAAATTCAAGGGAGGGTCATATGAATGGCTCATTTATAAAAATGTGCAATAAGTAGTGTTATAAAGAGTAGGGATTAAGGTTAAAAATTTACTTATTTTAACATTATTGCAATTATACCTAGGGAAGTAATTATTGATGTTTACTGTTATCATAAAATAATTATTTTTATTTGGGTTTTTGTGTGTCCAATTGTTTTTCTGCTTTTAATTTGCATGTGTTACTTGTTGTTGTGGTTTTCAAAACAGCAAATGTCCTTGGCTTATGTTTTAGGTATGGGATGTTTACTTGTGCATTTGTTATTGTTTCATTATTATCTTCGTTATAGCTTGTTGCGTCCTAGGGTTAATCATATTCCCAAATAAGGGAAGTTGCTCCAATTAAATGATAATAAATGCCCTAAGGTATAAGCAAAAAGTTGAATCCTGTGGTAGGAAGCGAGTTGGTGACAACCCTTAATAGTAAAAATCTCTTTACTACAGCTACGGAGCTTAAAAACATTAGAAGTGCCGGCGAGCGTGAAAATTATTCGCCGCAGACTTTGAGACAACAGCGTCAATGCTTGTAGTCTTTGAAAAGTGTCGCTCCTTTAATCTAAGCATGTTGCTAAACGGATAACTTTTGCTTAAGCACATCTAAATTGGCCAAAGGAAAAGTGGAGAAATGTGCTGTGGACTGACGAATACAAAATTGTTTTTTTTTGGTAGAAAGCGTTTTGTCCGTAGGCTACCTAACAGCGAATACAAGCCTATATATTGGATCAAAACCGTTATGGATTCATCGGTTTATGAAAAAATCTTTGATGCAATTATGCTGCCGTATGCTTTCTACGAAATGCTGCTGGTGTGGGTCTTCCAGCAAGACAATGATCCCATACACACTAGCAAAATGGAAAAAAAATGGTTCAAAGATAGCTCTATCAATGTAATGAAGTGGCCTGCACAGTCCCCAGATCTGAACCCTATCGAAAATCTGTGGAAAGACATAAAGCAGGATGTATTTACAATAAAACCAACAAGCTTTAAAGGGCTCTGGGAGGCTGTGCAGAAAATTTGGAGTTACATCAAATTTGAAAGATGACAGCCTTTAGTGGATTCCATGGAAGGGCGTTGTGCCGCAGTAATAGCAAAAACGGGCACCCGACAAAGTATTGAAACCATACAATTAATTTATCTACAAGATATCTGAGTAAAATTTTTGATTTATTTTAAGAAGAACTAATAGTTTTTAAGTTTCTTGTTTATATTAATTAGCGTATTATAAACTGTTGAAAAACCCGAATTATTATGATAATAAACTATTAACATTAAAGAATTTATTATTTTGTTTTGAGTTGAATCTGCCCAACAGTTAAACAGATGTAAACGGACTCGTTATAAACTTGTTCGTGCTGCTATTGTTTTGACTGCAGCTGCATATTTACCTATGTAATAATTTATCTATATGTACAAAAAGTAATTACTCTCTTTCGGATATTAAACATTTACATTTTTTTTACATATTTATGAAGAAAATGTAGAAACGATCTAATTTTTTTTTGCATTAATGGAAACAAAATAAAAAAATTTATTTTTACAAACAATCACCCTTATTCTGTTTGGCAATGTCAATACAAAACAACGTCGTTTTTCTTCGTTTGTTGTAAATAGGTATTCCCGTTGTCAATATTGTCATTAATCGATGACTGTCGCCATATGTTTGGTATTTTCTAAGAACAATTGATATTGATGTTGCCGTTTAGTTTGTCGTCGCCATTTTTGATGTTGAGTTGTGTAGTATGCTAGAGCTGTGTCGTTCGCGAACGAACGGGTTAAATTGATCGAATCAATCAAGTGAACGAATTGACCCGATCATTTAAATCCGGTCTTTTCGTTCAATAGTGTACGGGTTGAACTGAACGGATGACTTAATTGAACGAAATGAGCCAAATATTTAACCGGCTCCTTTCGTTCAAATTGACCGATTGAACGAATTGAACGAACGAATCAGTCTTTGATAATTGACCGAAAAAGACGAGTCACTGAAACGAACGACCGGGCACATGTCTTTTGTAATACAAATAATAATACATACATAATACATACATTGTATGTACGCAACTAGCCTATTCACACACAAACATAACCAAAGAGTTTTTTTCATTTGAAACAGCAATGAGTACTCATTTCAGTATACTCTGAAAGGTAGTACTTTTGTTTTGCTTATAAAATGTTTTGATGCCTTGATGTTTTGTTTGGAAATGAATGATCGTAGAAGTACTAGTTTGTTTTATTGGTAGTGAATGTAATATTTTACGCATTCACTATTAAAGTGAATGTCTTGGTATGCCATTCAAGACATTTATTGCAGATATTTATTTTGTATGCAAAGGTAAATTAAAAAAAAACATGAAAAAGTATACAGCAATGTTAAAATATCAAAGTAAGAAATATAAAACATAACAAAAAAGAAATAGAAAAACTAAAATTACCATCTTCTGCCAATTTGAAAAATTAGTGGAAGAGTTAGAAAGAATCCATCCCAATGATAAAAGGCAGTTAGTAAAGGCAGGATTTTGTCGGACCGACAAATGTACAAACAAACTAAAAAACGTTACTTATTATTATTTTTTTAATAGTTTATTTATTATTATTATTAATAATAATATCAATAAAAGTTGGAAATTTTAATAATATAAAGTTATTTATTAGGCAGACAAAATCCTGCCTTTAACTAACGACAAGTTGTAATAATGGCCCTTTGACTATTTATTTTAATTGTTTTGCTTATTTTATTGTTTTACAAAATTTGAATTTTCCACAACTCTTACTTAACACAATAGAAAACAAATTGAATCAACTGACTCAAATATTAGATATGTGTGTTTTATTTTTTTATATTATCGATAAATCATCAACGTCGTCATTAGATTGTTAGGGAATACCAAATTAGCATTGATGTTGTGTTAAGTTGATGGTGTCTCAAAATTGACGACGATGTTGACAACGCCAAACGGAATAAGGGTGAATATCATGAACTCTGTTCTGAGTGCCAATAATTTGGTAAATAATAAAATAAATATGTCAATAGATCAGATATAGTGTCGAAAGAGGTGCTATTGGAAATCAGCATGATCGGTCCATGTCCTTCAAGGCAGCAGGCAAAACACCACGCCTATCGCTAATTTTTTCGTCATTTGGAACAATAAAGTAACTCCAATAAAAAAATAAATATATGGGGCGAAAGAGAATTGAAAACTAAGAAAAAAACATCAAGTGCAAAAACTGGCGCTCGCCTATATTTTCCGAGTTACTGGACTTCTAATTTTTTAAAATATCAATATGTATATCGTTTTAAGGGTTTTAAAGAGATCTTTAAGGAAGTAATTAAATTTTTGCAAAATGCTTACGCCGATGACATTTTTATGTAAAACAATACACATATACATATGTGTGCTTAATTTTTTTTTTCTTATTTCTCACTTCTCTGTCACCCCAATATTTGCTTTTATGATTGGAGTTATTTCACTAAACTAGATTTACATAGATGGTGAAGGGTATATAAAATTCTGCAAAGCGGAATATAGCATTCTTACTTGTTTTTTGATTGAAGTTAATTTACAGCTAGCAATCTTACTTTCTTAATTATATTTTTGTTCTGTCATTAAAGCTGTATGATTGTATGTAAGATGTTTTTTTTGTTAAACAGTATTTATTGCATCTACATATAACCAGTGTACGAGTTTTTTTACTTTTACTTTTAATACCCTTTGCCACAGGTGGAAAAAGGCTATATTTAAGTTTGTATTCCATTTGTAATTTCTAGAAGATCAATTTCTAACCCCATAAAGTATATATGTATATTCAGAGTTCTTATGCATAGCGAAGACGATTGAGCGATGTCTGTCTGTCTATAATCGTGTTGAAATCAACATTGCCAAGACACCAGAAGAGCTAAAGAAAATTTAAATCAATCAAGTAAATCAGACATAAGAAGGCTGCTCTATATATTTCTGGCCTAATAGTGAAAATGCGAATATTTATAATCAAAAAAGGTTTTATTGTTTTTCAAAGTATTCTCCAGCATGATTTATACACTCTTGCATGCGCTCAAACCAGTTGTCGAAGCACTTTTTCCACTCCGATTGAGACACCTCTAAAACATGGTTTTTGAACACTTCAACAGCTTCTTCTGGCGACGAAAATCGTTGACCACGCATTTTTTTCTTGATGTGCGGAAACAAGAAGAAGTCATTAGGTGCCAAGTCAGGGCTGTACGGCGGATGACCCATTAATTCGACGTTTTGGCCGGTCAAAAACGCTCTGGTTTGAGCCGATGTGTGAGAGCTCGCATTGTCATGGTGAACAATGATTCGTCTTCTCTTGTTGGTTTTTCGAATTTCTCCGATGACTTCAGGCAAACAAATTGTAGTGTACAACTCAGACGTGACCGTCCTACGTTGCTCAAGCGGAACAGTCACCACATGACAAGTTTTGCCGAAGAAACAGGCGACCATTTGCTTCGAAGTGCTTCTTCCACGAACAACTTTCGTTGGATTTTGCTCGTCTTTGAAGACCCACATGGTCGACTGTTGTTTCGGGCTCATACGCGCAGATCTATGATTCGTCACCTGTGACGATCTTATAAACGTCTTTTGAAGCACCGCAATCGTATTTTTGCAACATTTCTTTGCACCAATCGACACGAGCCTTTTTTTGAGCCACTTTCAAATTGTGCGGGATCCAACGAGAACAAACCTTTTTTACGGCCAGGTGTTCATGCAGTATCGAATGTATGCTGGTGGAAGAAATGTCCAAGGATGTCTCTATCTCTCGGTATGTCGCATGTCGATCTTGCATTATGAGTTCACGCACGGCATCAATGTTCTCTGGCACAACAGCCGTTTTTGGACGACCTTCACGGAATTCGTCTTTGAGCGAGCTTCGGCCACGATTAAATTTATTATAACAATTTTTCACAGTGCTATAGGATGGTGCTTCATCGCCATACAAAGATTTAAGTTCATCAATGCACTCTTGTCGTGATAATCCACGTCGAAAGTTGTGAAAAATGATGGCGTGAAAATGTTCACGAGTTAATTCCATTTTTTTCTATATTAATTTTTTCAAGTCACTGTAAACAACACAAATAATGGTCGTACGTCAAAACGTTTTGAGTACGATTATGCTTAAAAATGACAAACTTTCCAATGGAAATGTCAGATTGCACTTGGCGGCACTCAGTGTTGCCAGGCCAGAAATATATATAGCAGCCCTCATAGTTTTAGTTTGTTTTAAAAAAAGAAACAGTCGTACTTCAAAGGTATTTAAAAAAACTAAACAAAAAAGGTTTTGAATGCGTTTACGACAACAGATTTAAGAAACTACAATTTTATTAAATTCCGTCTTTTTATGTTAATTGAATGATATTTAATTTATTTTACAGGATGACTTTAAAGTTACTTTTCTATACTAAAAAATTATTCTCTTACGAAAAAGCTAACCTTAATTTAAAAACAAATTAAATTTTTTGGTCCAAACAAAAAGCACCAAAAAAAAAAATCGGAATCAACCTTAATATCTACTTTTAAGTACGATTAATCGCTTGAGAAAAGAAATTTACGATCGAAAAATTTACAATTGATGTTTGGCTTTGAATGTTGTTCAGAAGTTACTATCAAATATTCTGAAGATCCTGAAAGTTTCTGAAAATGCTTTCGAGTTTCTAAAGTAAAAACGGTAGTTTTGATTATCTAAGTTTTTAACTTACAGCCATCTTTAGCTTAACTAAAATGTGGTTAAAGGTTCCTTGATAACTTGAAATAAGCAATCAACTAAATGGTAACGGGAATTTCATCATCTTTTAACTGTATGAAAGAGCCGAAAAAAAGTCAGCCGTATACAGTGAAGAAAGAAAAATGAAATCATTGTTGATTATTGTTGTTTTTTGCCTAAACTTTGATTTTTGTCTTTACTTTATTGTTTGGAAAAGATTCTTTGCTTTATTTAAAATGTTTGTGCGAACTTTCCTGAAGAGCTAAATAAGCGGTAGCGCAATGGCCATCGAGATGTCAATAATTAATATCGGGGATTTAATTACTTAATCAGGATAAAAAATAGCGCATTTTTATAAAAAATAATTTGTTTAAGAAAAGATTCCCGTGATTGAATTTAATTCAATAAATTTGTTTTACAGTAATATTACGATAATTAGCACGCTAAGAGGTAAACGACGTAATACAAGGATGTTTTTGTTGTCTTTGAAAAGTTATAATCTAATTATTTTCTTAAAATATCTGAACAATATTAATTTAATGCTGGTAACACTTTTGCAGCATTTTATTGAAAATAATAGAAAACTATTACTATTGCATCATCATCATACTTGTGATTGTTATTAACGTCTCTCATTAAAATAAACTTCCTTATTTACGTTTCTATTTGCATTGTAGCATAATCTATGGTTCTAATTTAAAAATTACTTTTTTAAAGAATTATTTCTGTATTCTCTTAGGACATCTTATTCAATTAATACTCTTTAAATCCCTTGTAAAAAGAATGCACAAAAAAAAAAATAAGCAAAACAATCATAATACAAATTTCCTTGTCAAAGCTGCCAGAATAATAAACCCTTAATAAAATGCACATTTAGGAAACTGCCTGGGTCAAATTTGGGTGAGGTTCTTTAAAATCTATGTATATAAACAACCACACAAACGTGTATATTTGGTTAATGTAAAAGAGCAATTCCTAATAAAGAATATTTATTATTAAGAACCATCAAGCAAAATTTCCTTTAAGCACCGGAAGACAGTGACGCAGTAGATTAATATTTCAGTTTGAGTTGTAGAAAAGTGTAAACATTTGCTTGCGTGTGCTGCTTCTTAACTCCTATACTTTGCGAGTTATTTGCATTAGGAAACACAAAACCATAACTTTTCAAATTCTTCACACGATTTTTTTAATATCAGACACAAATTTTAAATGAATTGATCAAGAATTTTCTGACTAAAAAAATACACAACTTTTCGTTAGTTAAACTTAAGTTTGCTAAATAATTGAAATTAACCGATGTAATTATTTTAAGCAAAATCAAAAGCCCGTAGCGATGGATGTGATGCTGTCATGAAAGTACTGCATTAAAATCTGCTAGTTTCCAAATTTTCCTGCTTCTTTAAAAATTAACACAAAATTTTGTAAATAATTTGTCTTTGTTAAGAAGTTTAAAATTAATTTATGGGTTAACATAAGCCAGATTAAAGTAATTCAATTTTGTTATTATATTTTATTTATAAAAAGCTTGTTATGAGGAGGAGTTAGTAATTTATTAATATGGATTTTGCGTTGACTGGGAGTTTCGTCTGTGTGAACATAAGTCCCCTTTCACACACATCAAGTTTGACTCGTCAAGTCTTCAGTTTTTGGGAGAAAGAGGAGAAGAGAATAGAAAGAGGTACAAACCTGACCGTACCATCAAGTTTAAGAAAATTTTATAGGCTACAGAATAGAAGTTGCAGAAGTTGATAGCAAAGAAAACGAAACTTGATGAAAATACTTGACGGCGTGTGTGAACACGAATGCAGGTTCAAAAGAAAATTAATTAAAAACTGATCAAGTTAACTTGATGTGTGTAAAAGAGGACTAAGTGCAGGTATTCGCACTACACACAGAAAAAATATTGGTAAAAATTCGCTTGATATGTTTAAAATTCAATTACTAATGAGTAAACAAGTAAGAATGACTTAAAAACAAAATTTGCATTCGTGTTCAATCGATGATTGAAACAAAGCAAAAACAAAATTAACAAGACGAAATACAGAGAGAACAGTAAAGAAATACATTGGTTTGTGTGTAAAGAAAGAAGAAGGCAGAATTCAAAAGCAAATATTAAAATATTTTATTGTTTTATTTAATTCACAAAAATATTTTATAGTCACCCAAGAATAATTTTTTTAAATAGTTGTGAGTGCTATATTAATTCAGTTATTACAACCGAATTCAAGATAATACACACAGAAAAAAGATTGGTAAAAATTCGATTGATATGTTTAAAATTTAATTACTAATATAATTATTTGATTTTTAATATAAATAATTTATAATTTTAACTTATTTTTAATATTAAAAACTAACAAATGATATTTGCGTTCAAATGTTGGTTGTGACTATTATCTTGACCGATTTGTGTCTTTACTAAAATCTATTCTCTCAAATGGATGATGCAACTAAACTTATTCAGCACATTACTACTGAAACCCAAATTTTGGTAGTAAGAGTCATAAAAATCGATTACGTCTTCTGAAATCGAAAAATGTTTGACATAATAAAAATTAATTTTTACACATTACAAAAAAATATAAATGTATATCAATATTTGAGTTTAAAAATACAAAGATATATTGTTAGTTGTGAAAAGTTCTCCAATATTGTTGAAAGGTAAGTACAAAATTAATATTAGAAAAACGTTTGGAAATAAAAAAAATTCTAAAAAGTTTAATTCACTTTGCAGCAACAAAACGTGAGTTATGGGATGGAAAGTTGGAGAAACTATGTGGAAAAGATGAATCATGATGTAAAGAAAGGAGTAGGCTAAATTCGATGCGTCGAAATGTAAAACTTATAATGTAGAATCTCATTTCTATAATTTATTTTTAAAATAAAAGTGAATATTAAAATAAATTATTGTTTTATTTAATTCACAATAATACTTTAAAGTCACCCAAGACTCATTTTTTTTAAATAGTTGTGGGTGCTATATTCATTCAGTTATTACAACCGAATTCAAGATAATAACCACAACCGACAAAATTCGATTGGAAACAAATTCGGTTCTTATAACGAATTTCTTTCCTCTGTGTACTTTACGAAAAGTGGCGTTGGCATTCTGCACATGAAAGGCATTTCTTTGAATCGATCAGAAGGCAAAAGACCCCGTGAATTTGAGAGACTACGCCTATTCTGGATGGCAACATACACAATAAACTTATGGCAGAGTGGCAGGGGATAATTAATTGAAAGATAATCTAATTTGCATTTGATGCCTAGAAAGGTCTGTTTACCAGGCAGAGATGCTTAAACTCCAGCATTGATTGGAACAATTATATAAAGTTCCGGTATGATAGATCGTGCTGGACAATCAATTGGTGATAAGCTGATGTGGTAAGCGAACGTGAATTTACAATAGCTACTATAATAAGTCCAATCACAGTAACAGTTATATGATTTAAGTGCAAAGCAAGGTCCAACGTCTGCAGTTTTTTTGGCTCCAAACGAAGAAGTGTTTTTTGAAATCTTTAAATAACGGTTAAATTCGATAGTGAGAATGTGAATAGGATTAGTTAACTGTTTTGGATAAATTAACTGACTAACTTTGCTGTAGCTTTAGGTATTATCTGTACAAGATGCCAGTCGAGGTCAAAATGCCCAAAAATAGTAACTAGAAAAAGCTAAGACGGAGCATACTTTGCTTATGAATGTATGGTACTGGCAAGCATGATACAGAAAATACCTTTGAAAGAGATATCGTAAATGTGAAGATCAAAAGACAACTAGACAGCCTTTTGTAAAAGATTCTTGCTGGGGGTAGAAAAGAAACCCACAGTAGTAGCGGCCTGCTTTGGCCCTAGCCTCCAAACCATATATAAGCTTCTCTTTAATCACTAAGTTCTGCGTAATTACTAGCATTTGCTTTAGGCATGGGGTTTTCACGGTATCTACATCTAATATGCTTCTTTCTGTACTTCTTCTATTTCAGTAACAGATGCTTAAAAATCGATGTGCAGTGAAAAAAGAGCTGTTTTAGATACCGAGTCTTAATTAGGGATACGTGACTACACTGAGAGCTTTATTTTAATAAAGTTTAAAAGTAGAAATATTATTAATGGGATGGAGTTAGTCTTATTCAAATCTTAACTAACACAATTATTGTTCCAATAAAGGTTTAACGCATTGCGTCTGTTCGTAAATACATGGCTGAGTTGCATCATATAAGCAAACGTGACTGATGTGTATCTGCTACAGCTTTTTATTGCTGCAGTGTGTTTTATAATGCCTTTTGAGTAATATTTTTAGAAATAGGGCCATAAAAATTGTGGCTCACTGTAATATTGTTGTGCGAAAAGATGTGAACAAAACACTAAAATCAAAAATAGGTTGTACAAGCTTGTGATATTCCAATTTTGTTGTAAAATAAAGTTTTTGTAAAATCGGCATTTTCCGAAGATTTTCTGAACTTGGCTGCCTCTATGGGTGAAAAACGAGGCTATTGAAATAATCAGGACAGGTTGTAAGTTGCAAATGTTCTGGGAGCTGGAATTGAGAGTTATTTTATATAAACTTTAATTATTTTTTATTTTAACCCTAAGAGCAAAAAAAAAAATGCATGCAAATGTTTTGAACACCACTGTAATGATTAAAGAATTACGAAAATTTAGCTTTAATTGACATTTATTATTTTTAGGAAGACGTTTATAAATAGCAAATTATATATTTTTAGTTTCGTGCACGAGTGCGTGTATATTTATTATTTTTTGAGTAGGGGAAAGTGATACAGCAGTGCATGCACCTATTTAACGTGTTAAATTGAAATAGAAGCTGCAAGCTAAATTTGTTCATATTTAAATATTTTTACTTTATTGCGGACTCTTTTATGAACTTTATTTGAACAACAAATGGTTATTTTACATTTTACATTTAACAAGTTGCTTACAGAAAATGAAATTTGTTTTTTTTTTCTTACAAACAAGCAACTTTGAGTGACTAAAGTTAAAAGCACTTGCATGCCTTATGATTGCTTTTGTAAAGGTTTGCTTGTTTATTTGTTTTGTTTGTTTAATATTTCCTATTCCAAAAACAAAAAAAAACAAAAAATAAATCAACAAAGGTGTATTTTAAAATTGCTATAACCATGACATTGGCCTAAAAACATAAACAAACTTAATTGTATTTAATGACATTTAATTCCCCAAATAATAATTAATACTTAGACTTTCTCTTTACTTAAAAAAATATTTTTAAGTGGTTTCGTGGCAAAAACAGTTTAGTGATGATGCTCGCATTCAATGACGTAATGGTCATTTGTTAATTATAAATGAAAATAATATTTTGTTTCTTCATTGCATGATCTCATTCCAAAGGAAATGTTGTTGGATAGATAATAGCGGTTTGTAGATTTGATAATTTACGGAGAGGAATCACTAGTCTTTGTAATAGTATTTGTTATGTTTAAGCTTGTGGGCTTCAGTTAATATTTTAAAGAGTAGAAAGCCAATGTAAAAGTTTACCTAAAAGATCCTACCTATTCAAAAGATTTTTTTTTACGATATCTAAATTTCGAAATTTGGCAGCAAAAATTCGATTTTTGCGCCTAATATTTGAAAAAAAAAAATATGACGTTTAACCAAGTTGAAAGTTGAAAACCACACTACATACAAAAACACTGATATATTTAATTTTTTTCTAATTCGTTTTATCATTCGTAAAGTAATATAATTTTTATTAAATAATGGTTTTCCAAAATATACTTTCAATAAAATAAATCTTTGACTATGTATTTTGTAAAAGTTTGTCTTTAGCAATATATTTTTACTAGGTCATGTTTTCTCTCAATAGTGCTTTCATCTTCTGTTGAGTAGAACTTTTGTGGATAACAACCGATTATGCAGTTTCTTCGTGGCAAACTTAGGTTTAATGTCATATATATGAATATATATATATATATATTTTTTTGCAAATAGTTGCAAGCTCGCGAGATTTAATAATTTTTAAATAAATAATGAAACTATTTCCGTTTCTACTTTTGGTTAGACAACAAATTATATAAAAAGCCAGAATTTATATGAAATTGATATATGAGAAGGAAATCGTCCTCTGAAGTTAATTGCATAATGTAATAATATGTAGCGAAAAATTGTTTAGGCAATATGAAAGGAAACAGCGCGAAACATTTTTTTACACTTTTTTTTTTACATTTTTGAAAACCTCCCTTATTGGCAAACAACTACAAAAAAAGGGGGCGTGGATCACTCATTTTCGCAGATCGAATAATTTGACAATGCAGCAAAAAATATTTCCCGCCAAGCCATTGGCAAAATAAGATTTTTATATAAAATGGGTTTGTAACAAATTTACGCCTTCTATGGGGACACCTTTTATTTTTATATGCATTTTGTTTAATCAGATAAATGGTACACACTCTGTTTCATAAACTAAGTGTCAACATCAAATTCTATTCAAATTAATTGGTCGAAGCAAACGGTCATATACGCAAATTTTCGCGTTTATTAGGTCAATCTTTAATTTTTAATTTAATTTTCTTTGTTTTTTGTTAATATGTTCCCTGCCATGCTGTTTATGAGAAGGTGTAATTTCTAGGCCACCTGTACCATTTTCGGCGCACGGTAACCACTTTAATAGTAGCGGTAGCGAAATGGCCATCGGGACGTGGTTTCACCCTCAATAATGAATATCAGTAATTTTATTAATTAATCAAAATAATAGCAAATAGCACGAAAAAAAGATTTTTTTTTTGGAAAATTAATCAATCTAATGGAATTTAATTTACTTTTATTTTTAATTTGATGTGTTTATTTGTTGTTGTTGCCGTAGTAATACACACTCTACTTTAATTTCAAAGGTTTGTCCAAAATTAATATTAACACCAAGTTATTTTCTTATTACAGTTTAAATACCAAAAATAGCTGGATCACCCTTTGCGTTGCAAAAAGTGAGGTTATAAAAGCTTGCATTTAGTTACTAATGTAAATATTATCAAACATGGAAAAGGTATTCAAATCAGTTTAGCCAATGAAGGAGTGAGACACAAGGCTCTTAAAGGCGGAAAACAATGCTCAAATTGTTTATCATTCAAAACCACTTAGTGATACTGACAACATAAGCTTTCACTAAAACAATTTTTAAATGTCATTATCGTATTGTCAACTGTTTAATTTTAAATTAAATCATGACTTAAATCGGCTGGTTTATGCTATAAATATCATTTCCTTTTTATTTAAATATTAAACTGCAAATTGCAAATGACAGGTACACCAAAGTGCAATAAAACCATTAACGGCCGGAATAAGAGAAAATGGGAATACAATATTAATACTTTATTGTAAATGTCAATAACAAAGTTATAAAATATAACATCGTTAATGCATGGGTGTGCTCAGGTAAACGTATACATTTATAAATTTAATGTATATTATAAATATCTTTGTAAGTTTATTTGTTTGTTTGCTTGTGCGTCCGTCAATCACGGCTAAACGACTGAACCCATTTGAATGCAATTTGAAGCACGGTTAAATATTTGTCCTCATGGTAAAATAGTGTACGAGGGCTGCTCTATATATTTCTGGCCTAATAGTAAAAATGTGAATATTTACAATCAAAAATGGTTTTATTGTTTTTCAAAGTATTCTCCAGCATGATTTATACACTTTTGCATGCGCTCAAACCAGTTGTCGAAGCACTTTTTCCACTCCGATTGAGACACCTCTAAAACATGGTTTTTGAACACTTCAACAGCTTCTTCTGGCGACGAAAATCGTTGACCATGAATTTTTTTCTTGATGTGCGGAAACAAGAAGAAGTCATTAGGTGCCAAGTCAGGGCTGTACGGCGGATGACCCATTAATTCGACGTTTTGGCCGCTCAAAAACGCTCTGGTTTGAGCCGATGTGTGAGAGCTCGCATTGTCATGGTGAACAATGATTCGTCTTCTCTTGTTGGTTTTTCGAATTTCTCCGATGACTTCAGGCAAACAAATTGTAGTGTACCACTCAGAAGTGACCGTCCTACGTTGCTCAAGCGGAACAGTCGCCACATGGCTAGTTTTGCCGAAGAAATAGGCGACCATTTGGTTCGAAGTGCTTCTTCTACGAACAACTTTCGTTGGATTTTGCTCGTCTTTGAAGACCCACACGGTCGATTGTTGTTTCGTTTCGGGCTCATACGCATAGATCCAAGATTCGTCACCTATGACGATCTTATAAACGTCTTTTAAAGCACCGCAATCGTATTTTTGCAACATTTCTTTGCACCAATTGACACGAGCCTTTTATTGAGCGACTTTCAAATTGTGCGGGATCCAACGAGAACAAACCTTTTTTACGGCCAGGTGTTCATGCAGTATCGAATGTATGCTGATGGAAGAAATGTCCAAGGATGTCTCTATCTCTCGGTATGTCGCATGTCGATCATGCATTATGAGTTCACGCACGGCATCAATGTTCTCTGGCACAACAGCCGTTTTTGGACGACCTTCACGGAATTCGTCTTTGAGCGAGCTTCGGCCACGATTAAATACATTATACCAATTTTTTACAGTGCTATAGGATGGTGCTTCATCGCCATACAAAGATTTGAGTTCATCAATGCACTCTTGTCGTGATAATCCACGTCGAAAGTTGTGAAAAATGATGGCACGAAAATGTTCACAAGTTAATTCCATTTTTTTCTATATTAATGTTTATGCTTAAAAATGACAAACTTTCCAATGGAAATGTCAGATTGCACTTGGCAGCACTCAGTGTTGCCAGGCCAGAAATATATATAGCAGCCCTGGTTTTTATATTTTCAATAGCGGACTTGGACCAATTACAATAATCATTTTAGTCTGAATGAGTACAAATTTTAAGCTGCTTTTTATTTCTATTAAGTGATTGAAAAAAGTTATTCCATATAAAAATGCTAACAGAAAGTTCGCACTATAGATTTTAATAATTTCATGGCTAATCGTTTTAATAGTCGTAAAAACTAATAATCACTTGTGAATGAAGTTTAACCAAAATTTGCCTTTTAAAACTTTTGAAAATACTACAGTGTAAAATTAACGTGTTGCATCGCAAACGCTGAACTGGTAATACTGGCATGAAATTATTAACCCTTTCAGACATTTTGTCCAATATATTGGACATTTCTGTTTCTCTTTTTGTAGTCATTTACTGTTGAAGAAAATAAACAAATTTTTACCGTTAATATCGTTGTCAAAAGAGTGTTTGCTAGTTTGTATGCACATGTGATTTAAGCATCAAATTGTTCATAACTGTTTGTAAAATTAAGTCATTTTTATACGTGCGTTCACTCCGTAAGACATAGTGATATTCTGTGCTAGTTTAAAGTGATTATAACATTATTGTAAGCTATAAAAAAAATTTGTAAGTATTAAATTAGTATTTTTTAAGCTTTTTGTATATTTATTTCAATAAATTTCATAATTCTATACCTTTACAAACGTATTTTAATGCATGTCCGTATATTGGACAAATTTACTTTGCGGGTGTAGTTTTTGGATTTTGCAAAGGAACATTTACTTACGAATATTGCTGCATCATTTCATGAAATGGCTTCTAAACGACAACTAAGTGAAGAAGAAATCTTGAAACACTTAGAAGAGAGCTCAGATTTAAGCGATGCAGAAGACGATGAGGTTGAATCTCAGTTTCCTTCTATACAGTTGCCTGAGCAAGTGGTGCAAGTTAATAGCCACGAAATATTGATGGAAGGTATTGAAGATGAAGAAGTTTTAGATGAGATTGAGGTCTCTAATCTTTCGGAAATAGAATTTAATATTAATGTTTTAGAAACGCCATTTCAATATTTCCAAAATTATTTCGATGATGAATTTTATAACAAAGCTGCATATTATACGAATTTATATGCTGTTCAGCAAGGCAATTTATCCTTCAAACAAACCAACGCGGCCGAAATGCGTATATTCTTCGGTCTTCATATTATGATGAGCTGTTTAAAATTTCCTTGAGTTCGTATGTACTTTGATAAACGTTGGGGAATGCCATTGTTTTATGAAAATATGACAGTCAATAGCTTTTTTTATTACGAAACAATCTTCATGTATCAGATATTTCAGCACGACCAAAGGAATGTAAGGATAGGATGTACAAAGTAAGGCCTGCAATTGAACAGGTGCGTCGTCGGCTTCACGAACTGCCTTTGGAGGAAAATCTCTTCATCGATAAGCAAATTATTCCATTTAAAGGAAAATATACTGGGCTGCAATATATAAAAGGCAAGCCATGCCCTTGGGGTATCAAGGTGTTTTTTGTGCGGTAAAAGTGGAATGCCCTATGATTTTATTATTTACCTAGGTTCTACAACACAACTTAACGAAATAGTTGTCAAGACTGTAGAAAGTGGATCAGCGGTTGTACTGTAATTAGCAAAGCGCATTCCAATGGAATCTCAGGGACATAAATTATATTTTTATAATTACTTTCCGTCTTTTCAACTCTTTGAAATTCTACTGGATAGAGGAATTTATGCAGCAAGAACTGTTCGAAGCAATAGATTTAGCAATCCACCCTTGCCGGATCAAAAAGCTTTGAGTAACCGTGGACGAGGTTCTGCTTCGGAATGTTACAGTGCGAACGGAAAAGTTATATTTACAAGGTTGATTTTAAAACCCAATCTTAAGTTTGTTTATAGATATTTATTATTTAATTTTCAGGTGGTTTGACAACAAAGTAATAAACCTAGCTTTGAACTTTGTGGGAACTGAGTTATCAGATACGGCGAAGAGGTGGGACAAAAAAACATCAAAATATTTGAAGTAAATCGCCCCGAAGTTGCGCGCTTATACAATGAAAATATAGGTGGAGTGGACCTATTAGATCAAATGCTACAGTACTATAGAATAAACATTCGTACTTCAAAATGGACCGTGCGTGTAATAATGCATTTTGTTGATTTGGAGCTCACTGCTTCATGGATGGAGTATAAAAAAGCGTGTGAATTGAATGGAGTTCCACAAAAAATATATTAGATTCTCTGAATTTTCGTGCTGACGTAGCAAACGTTCTAATCAAATTGCAGAAAAGGGATAAAGATATTGATATACCCCGTAAAGGCAGACCATCCCGAACTCCTACATGTGCTTCAGAAACCACTCCACAAAGCAGCAATTCGCTGATTCAAAATTAGCTGTTGGAAAATACACTCAAACGCAAAAAAACTAGTCAAGCTGCTCCAGCTAAAGAAGTTCGACTCGATAATCACAACCACTTACCAGAATTTTCGGAAAACCCTAACCCAGGACGATGCAAAATGGATGGTTGTTCGAAAAAAACATTTATAATTTGCAAAAAATGTGAGGTATATCTCTGCGTAAAACGCGAAATTAATTGCTTTGTAAATTTTCATACAAAATAATGCTTTTTACTATATTTGTCTCATTTAATTACACACGTTGACTTAAAATTTATTTACAAGAAACATTTCACCAAGTACCTTTGTCCAATATATTGGACAACACGTGGCGGCCAGGGGAAACGCCTAACCCCTAATTTGACTTAAGATTCTTAATCAGCACCCTCAAATTTGCTTACACAGAAACTTTCAGATTTTTATCTCAACTAATTCTCTTTAATGTCTGAAAGGGTTAAAGTCAAAAGTGTAAACTATTAGAGTAAAATAAAATCATTAAGCATAACCGTCTAAATAAAAATGCTGGTTAAGTATCTAAATCAAGAGCTATTTATTAATAAAACATCGACCCATATATGAATAGATTATTTTTATATCTTTATTACACGATATTTCTTGAAGTTACTTAAAAGTTATATTTAAAAATCTGCTTTTACGAACATTGAATTAAATTTTATTTACTTACATGAAATTTATTTTAAATCGGCCGCTACTAATTTAATTATCCTTCCTGCAACACTTTTGTAAATGTTCGTATTCATTAAGTATTAAAACAGGGGTGGAATCGTTACATCCGTGTTCGTATCGACAATCGTACGAAAAAAAAAATTACGTGATACGTTAATCGTATGAACTAAATGGCATTATGATATACGATTGTAAACGGATCTTAATTTTTTGAATGATTCACAATAGTTTTGAAATTAAAAAATTCTAAAGCTAAAGAAAGAGTATTCAGACTGGTCAGTTTTTCAAATTTGTTGTTTCCAAAGGTCAAAACCGATTTTTTTCCTATAGCGCTCGATTCAAGGACTGCAGCTTTAATTAACACTTCACTTGGCACCAGCAGCTTTTCTTCATAAAGGCTTCCTTCATTCTGGTTTTTCAATTTAAAAAAAAAAAACTTTTTTCTTTGCTTGATACCTATTTTTGTTCAGCCTTAAGCACAAAATTATAAATATAAATATTTTCTTGCAAAAATATAAATTGCGAATTTCATATTTTAAAATTATAACATCATTAACTGGTGGTACTAGTGCGTTCATACACTTGGAAAGCTCATCCCATAGTCTGTTAGCAGTAGATTTTAATATGCCCAATTAGGAAGCATGTTTTTTGCCAAATTTTTGTGTTCATTCATGAGTCTTAGATTTAACTTATTGTAATAATAAATTTATCATAAACTAAAATTAAATTTGTTTAATTCGCACTTTTTTTTAGCGAATTTGTTGCATTTTTCATCTTATTCGAACTAAGTTTTGTTAACGTATGACAGTTCGTAAAAATGTACGTTCATGTATACGATAACGTATGTTATAATCTGCGTTATTGTTAATTACCATCCGTTAACGTATGTCATAATCCGAAAAACGTATCTTTACGATACGTGTTGTATGTTCACGGATGTAACGATTCCACGCCAGATTTAAAATATATTTTATGACAAATTTGTATAGAAAATGTGTCATAATACACATTTCAAAATTATTTTAATTTTTATGAATATGGCAGTTAATAATTTTACTTTAGTCTTGATTTATTATTTTTTTTATTTTTTCAATATTTCGTGTAGTAATGAAAAAATAAAAATTAAAAGATCTTGTGCTTTGATAATAAATTAAAAAATAAATAAATAAAAGGTCAAATAAAAAACTATATTAATAAAACATAACATTAATCTAAACGAGACAATCAGTCTAACAAAACTCTAGTGTAAACGCCTTTTATTATAACTCTACATTCATTTATCAAGTTGCTGCCGCAACAACCTACGTTTATACAATTAATACCTACTGACTGAAGTAGTAAAATCTTGTCTTGAAATATTATTTAGGTGGGTGAAAGTAAATTGAATGAATTACTAAATAGTTTATAATAAAATTAGTTAAAATTTAAGGACTGAGCAATACAAATACCAAGGTAAAAAGCTTTCGACGAAGAAAAGATACAGATTTAATGACAGAACAAAAATTAAAAAAATCAACTAATAATTTAAAAAAATATTAAAAAAAGCGTAAACTACTTTTGAACGCGTAAAATGCAATCAAGTTCTGTGTTTTCGTACTCTTGGTCACAGATTTTTAATATTTTATCTTCGAAATTACTCTTTCGATTACAAAATAATAATAATAATAATAAAAAAAAAAAAAAAAAAAAAAAAAAACTTAGATAAACTTCACTAAATAGTGAAGAGTTAATGTTTTATAAATTAGTGTTTTATTAACATTTTTAATTATTAACATTTTAAAGCTTTTACGCATAGAAAAATAAATACGTTTTGAGACTTGAGATTTGAATCAATATTATCATTTCTTAAAACCGAAATTATTTATGTAGTTGAGTGTTGAACCTTCTAGCCAGAGATGGGATGACCTACATATTTAAACAATAACTATATTTTACGATTACTGTTTTGAAAATTACGGAATTGTCAAAAGGGGAGAAAGTAAAATTCCGAAGTGATCTTTAAAACGCTGCTTTACGTTTTTTTTTCTCTGAACTTCTCTACCAGATGATTCTCACCGTAATTTTTTTCATGTTGTACCATGTACTTAGATTTAATTTTTATATTCTGCAAATAAACCTATTCGAGAAATAAAAAAAAATAAAGTAAAGTAAAACATATTTAAATTATTGTTAATGTTATTATAAGTTGCAATAACATTATTATTTTACTCTTTCGGTATGGCAACGAAAGCATATACTTAAGATAAAAACATAAAATTAATAAGTCTTGCAATGAAATTTGATTCATCGTACTTGTGTTTAGATTACATGGATTTCTGTTATAACTGTATAAACCACAAAGTCGATTTAAATAACAAATAGTTTTAAAATATTTTGAAAAATTTACACGAATTAAAAATCAAAATCATTTTATTTTTATAAAAAAAAACTTTATCCCGATTAAATTAATTACCGATATTGATTATTGAGGGTCAAAGCACGTCTCGATGCCATTTCGTCACCGCTTACTTAACTCTTCAGGAAACTTCTGACAAACATTTTAAATAAACTGAAGATTTTTGTCCAAACAATAAAGCAAAGAAAAAATCTAAGTTTAAGCAAAAACAACCATTACCAACAGTAATTCTATTTTTCTTTCTCCACTGTACACGGCTGACTTTTTTCGGCTCTTTCATACAGTTGACCTATGCTTTGACCCTCAATATTCAATTCGGTAATTAATTTACTCGAAATAATTTAAAAAATAGCACAGTTTTTTTTTAATGACAATTAAATAATTTAAAAAATATTCCCGTGTCTTTAATTTAAAAACAAAATCATTTCAAGATCTGAAAGAATTATTGTTGACTCTATTTTGTGTACGTAAGAGCAATGCTTGTGCCCAAAGAATTTTATCTGCTATAAACTCAAGTTAGATCAAAATTACTAACTAAATTAGAATTGCGGAAAGATAGATTTGGCATCAAAAACTTTTTGATTTTGTAAATCAAATTATGAATCATTAAAAATATGTAAAAGTACGGTATATTAAAAAAAAATTATATTTACCACAAAACAAGTACATTTATGCATATAGTAATGCGTAAGTTTAAATAGAATTACATCCATTATGAGATTTTTGAGGACTCGTCTAGACAACATTTAAACGTTTTTTTTTTTTTTTAACACAGTTGCGACAATTCCATAACACAAGAAATAATTCTTTGGAATTTATAATTCTTGAGGACAAAAAAGGGCACATAAATACTAAAACTAAAAATACATAAAGATCCTAATGTTAATATATAAATTGAATATTGATATTTATGAACAAAAGATTTTGATTATAATGACACGAGTATGAATCGTTATGTATTTTCTGTAACTGTATGATTAATTTTTTATTAAAGTCGAAAAATCTTTGATTTTATGAGAATTATAAAAGTAAAATATAAAACACAAGACCAATTATCAGGTTATCATTATTTAATCGTGTTAAAAAACTTATCAGTTTAGCAATTGCTTTTTCTTTTCTTTTTAAGGCTTTACTAATAAAACCTTTGACATATGAATTAAGTGAATTTAAGTACTTAACATATCTTTATATGTGGGATTTTTTTGATTTACGTGAGAAGGACTTTAAATATTTCTCTGAGTGTAAATGTTAAATAAAACACTTTAATATGGCATAAACAAACATAAACTACACGTAAATAATTTACGAAGAAAAAAAATTTTCAAAACTTACCTGTTGTTATGGACACTGTCCACGTCAGCCAATCGTGATGTGTAAAATTTGTATAATACAACCAAAAATTATATTTGGTACCGGGCAAAGCACGCGAAAATTGTATTTCATCGCCAATTTCATTTGAGGCAATGGTTGTATTTGGTTCTGGATAACCATATGGCGGACTATAGTCTAGACGATAATAGGCATCGTCCATCCCTTGATTATTGGGTATGCTTATGGCTAAATCGGCACAGTTAACATGCTGTAAAGAGAATGGAAGAATTTTAATTATTAATTTGTTTGTTATTTTTTCAATATAATTTTAATAGCATGCATATAAAATGTTTTTTTTTTTTAACAAAACAGTAAAACACTAATGCTTTTGTTCAAGGAAAATAAAGTTTATATGAAGTGTACTTTAAAACAAAAGGGTAATTGTTTCAGTTATCGACATTTTTTAACGCAAAATATTAAAAATAGTTTTAAGACTAAAAATCAAAATGAGCTATTAATAAAATAATTGAATATATGAATGTAAGATATTATTCAATAAATACTTTCTGCAGCAATACCTATTTATTGCATACTTATAGACAGCCAAAGCTTTTTAATTTAATTAAAATTCATTATTTAATAAAACGAAAGTTGTTTTTACTAGAGTATAAGAAGGAGTTTACAGAATACTATTCTCTTCATATAGAAGCTGCAATAATTGAAAACCATAGCAATATGAATGCAAAAGTTGCCGTTCGTTTTATTCATTCATCTTCTTCAGATATATCATCTAAAGAAGATACTTCAATATGTAACACTGGCAGTCTAATTTTTACGGCCCTTTAAAATCCATTAAAGAAAAGATACAAATTATTCGCTCACATGTGTTTTTAAAGTACACACGACATGTTGTTTATTTTGATTTTAAAGATTTTACAAATTAATACAACTGGCTTGGAAAACCTTTCGCTCCAAATAACTTTCGTGTATATGCAACCATTTAAAAGATTTTTACTCTTTCTATTTCAATATGACAATATTCACTTTTAAAGCTTTAAGAGTTACAAAATTATGAATTTAGCTCTTTATACCCTTCATAACAGTTGCAAAAGGGTATATGGGCATTTCCAAAGTGGCGTGATGTGACGTTGTACGACAAAAAGCTAAAGAAAGTAATAAAAGAAATCAAATTTGTAAAAAGTTTTTTATATTTGCAAATTAATTAGGTAGCACTATATTTAGTAAAAATTTAAAACAATCGATCATAAGAATTTGAAGATATAAGTAAAAATATATGCAGGCGTGATGTTACAAAAAAAAAAAAACAACTTGCAGTGATCAGTGATCAGTTTTTTCCAAAGAATCACCTCTAACTCATCTAAAGTCAGCTATTATAGGAAACTATTACGTCCGACAGAAATATTTTTCTATACTACTGCTTTTCGTTTAGTTTTACAAAAACTTGTATTATCAAATGGTTAAAAGCCTTGTGCTTTTTCATAAAAGAAGACGTAGTTTCCTTTCCATTGATATACAACTTGTCTTCCTTCTTTCTAGAATTGAAATTTGTAACTCTCTTTTAAATCTGTTCGTTGTTATGAAAAATAAAAAGAGAGAAAACCTAACTGCTCGTATAATCTCTAACGGTACCTGGGCGGAAGCTTAAATAAGTTGTTTATCATTTATTTTGCGATCAGCCCATTGTGTGATCAGCCCATCGTGTACAAAAATATATACTTTTGAATGTGTTCTGTGTTCATCTGGTAAAATATATTAAATTTTAAATCTTTAATCTTTAACACTCTTATACAAATGTTTTTCGATACAAAACAAAATGTACTAAAAAGTAGCCAAACTTAAAAAGGACACAAATATAAACATCCACTATTTTATCTGCATGCAGCTGTAAAAGAACATTACTAGATATTGGATATTTCAGTCTTAAAATATGCAAATAAAACTTTGAAGCATTTTATTAAAAACAACTATATTCCGCTATGCCGAATCTTAAGTACCCTTCTCCATATATATTACCTCATGTATCATACTGCAGATTTCCCATTTAATAGTTTAAATAAAAATCGGCATAAGAATTTATTTTCTATCATAAAGTTTTTCTATTAAAAAAAAGTTTTTTTCCCCGAATATTGTAATTTTTCCTTAGGGTTGTTGTCTGAATATAATTTCATCAATTTTTTATCATAAACAACAACCACCTGCAGGAAATCAAACAAAATTAAAAAAAAGCTATTTAAATATTAAAGGTAGGCGTGGAATTTTGCCCGCTGCTTTGAAGGTCATGGACCGATCTGACTTGCAATAGCAAAAACTATGTCTGATTGGCTTATTTAAATTATCTCTAGCTCATCTAGTGCCTTGGCAAGTTAATTTCAATACGAACACGGACGGACAGATTGAGAGGCAGACAGAGGGACATCGCTTAATCTACTTCGCTATGCATAAGAACTCAGAATATATATACTTTAAGGGGTCATAAATGGATATTGTAGAAATTACAAACGGAATGACAAACTTAGATATACCATTTTCCACCTGTGGTGAAGCGGTTGAAAAGAACCGAAATAAACGGAAAACCACCAGACGAATACAAAGAGAAAATGCAAAACAGTCATAATCAACAACCTACAACAGTGAAGAAGACTTACCAGAATAAAATGCATGTATGTATCAGCATTTAAGCAAACAATGGACTAAAACCTTTAATGGCCTGTTCTGGCTGTTGAACAGTTTATATTATATGGGTATTTGAAAGGGTGGTTGATGTGGTGGTATGCTTTTTATTTGCAAGTTAAATTTGTACACAAACACTAAGCCACACCTTCAATAACTCCCTTTTAAAGGAGCCTAATGTTTGCATGTATGTTTGTGTAAATAAAAACACTGACACATACCTAAGGAACAACTATTTTCCTTTGTGGTCCCAGCACAACCGATACAATTCTGTGTTTATGAAAGGTTTAAAAGTTAAAAATTATATTTTTTTTTGTTATATTTGGAAATTAGTAAAAATTGTAAATTTTAATTATTTAAGAAAAATTTGTAGAACTTAATCACTAACGCTACAGCATTAATATCTAGGGCTAGCATACTTCTACATTTTCTGAACTTGTTCCAAATGATATGGAAAAATTAAAGGCAGGCGTGGTGTTTTGTGCGCTACCTCGATCGACATTAACCGATCTTCCAGTTTTTCAATAGCAAAATTTTCGAAACTATGTCTGATCGATTGGCGCATTTAAATTTTCTCTAGCTCATCTAGTGCCTTAGCAAAGTTGATTTCAACCCAATGAACAGACGGGGCGGGAAATGGATATTGTAGAAATTACACACGGAATGACTAACTTAGATATACCCTTTTTCCACCTGTGGTGAAGGGTATACTAATAATATTTAATGGGTATAAAAATAATATGTAAAGCTTTCATAATGCAAAGCCATTTATGAGCCCAACAAAATCCTGCCTTAACTAACGGCAAGTTGTAATAATGGCCCTAAGTATTATAAAATCAACCAATCAAGTATTATGACCAGAAATGGTTGTTATTCGTTGCTGAACCTAAAAAGAGTATTCGCATTTAGACGCCGCACCAGCACCAGATGCAGCGACGTTATTTTAAAAAACGACATGATGAGTCGTGAGGGAACCTTGTAAAAGATACAACAGGACAATAATCTTGCTGTACATTGGTTATAATAATAATTATAATAACAACATATCAGTGTAATAATAATTAAAGTAATTTGTTTAAAAGTTTGGCGCATTTGTTAAAATAATTTTGATTTGTTTATTTCATTTCTATAAACTTCTTTCAAGGCGATCAACTCGTTTAGAAAATTTATATGGAAATAACTCAAAAAACTGAGTGCTTTTCATATAATTTTTTCAGACGGTCTGCAATACAGAAAGAAGCACATTAATTCGTTTGCTTGTTGATTGTTTTAGTTTTGTATAGTTTAATTGAATGAAAATTAAACAGATTTTAATAAATTAAAATCTATAAATAAATATACACATGTAAATATTTGATAACGTAACTAAAATCACAACCTTCATACATAAGCAGGATTTAATTTAAATACTATTTTTAATTTTTATCTTAAATGTTGATTTAGCTATAAATCTGACAGAAAAAATGTTGAATTACATAAATAGTAATTGTTGCAATGTAAGTTAATACTTTTAATGAAAAATAAATTGTAAATGATATTTTAAAGATGAAAAATATTTTGTAAAATATAAATAATAAATCATGGTAATCATTGATTTTACAAACATTTAGAAGAAGCATGGTATGAGAAATTAATTTTTTTAACCTTTTAGTTTTGTACAAAACTATATATGATTTTTTTTTGTTAAATACAAATTATTTCCATACATGGTGCTAATCACAATAAATAAATATTTTTTTAACCCTATCCGAAAAAAATATTTCATTTGTAAGAGTAGCTCGCATAAAAAATAAGTTAAATAAACTATAAAAAATACGCCTAGTGTGAGCTTGACGACGACGTATTTTTAAACTGCCAATAACTATGACTTAAGTCATACCAAACACACATTTTTAATAAATGTAAATAAATGGCAGTATAAATAGTATAATAAGTATAAATAAAAAACACGTTTACTTTAATTCATACATAAAAAATGATTTTTTTTAACTTTATTATTCTAATTCATTGTATGTTGCACATATTTTTCAGACCATAAAAAAGGAATTAGAGATTATAGTAAAAAACTTAAAAAAAAGAGTAAGAACTTAAAAAAATAACAAGTACTCGTAAACAAATTTTAATATCATTTTGAGAAAGAGTCCCAAAGTTCAACTTTGTACTCTCCTCAGCTTGGTTTTTCGCATTTCTTACATTTTGATTATATTATTCGGCGTTTTTGTGAGGGTATGATCTGCTCATACTTCGTTTGTTCTCGTTTCGTTTGGTTCAATTTTAGCATTGAACATTATATGTTCAATTACAAAGCTGTTTAATGAATAGCTGATAAATTCTATACTAAGGATACCGTAAAATAAAACACGTGAGTACTAACCTTCACCGACTCGACAAGTATAAAACAAAAAAAAAAAAAAAAAAAAGGAAAGTTCCAGTAAAGTACAATAAACAACACGGTTACTTACAGCAAATGTCTACCGTCTACTAACAGCATATTTAAAAGTAAATAAGATAAATTAGAGTTAACCAACTAATTTTGTCCCTAAGAATATGCGGAATGTTCATAATTAACGAATATTAATTTGGTTAGACGAAGTCCACACACCACCCAACGATGTTTTTCGGTGTTCTCTCTGTAAATCGGCAGAAAAATTTTCTTGCTTTTTGCTAGCCTACGGTATAGCCAGGCATACAATTTTTTTCATTCTTTTTATATACACCTCCTAAGGTAGATAGATGAAGAATGCTGAAAACGGATGTAGCGATTTATAACATGCTAAATTACATTCTGCTGGTTTTAATACTTCCTCTTATCTTTATAAAAAACCGCAAACATTCTTCACTTATTCTTTTTAAAATTTCTTTTAGAAATTAACCCATAAATGAACTTAAGCCGATACTAATTAATTCATTTGTTATATCAAATAGATAAACTAATTTTTTGTGATATCTTATTTGTTATTTTTATTTTTTATCATTTTTTTAACTGCATAAAAGAGCAGAAAAAAAGTCAGCCATATACAGTCGATAAAGAAAAATAAAATCCGGTATTAAGTTAATTGGGTTTGTTCCGCCAGTAAATATTATACCGAATATTATACCGAAAGATATAAAAACAAAAATAAAATCATTCTTAGTTATAGTTGTTTTTGGCTTAAACTTTGAGTTTTGTCCTTAAGGCCCAACTATAATGTGCATATACTAGCTTATGCCAACTTATACAACTGTGCAAATACATTAAATTATATGTGGTAAACTATAATGTGAATAAGATAACTTTTCGTCAAGTTTCGTTAAATTTCATTTCTTTATGCAAGGTACGAAACTGATCGCACTTTCCGTACGGAAACAGCTGATTGTGCTTTGGTTTATACATTAATAAAGAAATATTCTAATTAAGACCTAAATTGTTAATTTTTTTAGTTTTTAATTCAATAAAAAATGTTAGAAAAAATAACATTTTTCTTTATGGCTAATTTTTTACAATTATAATATATTTTTAATTAAATTTGTATTTATATACACATATGTATACCATATAAACGATTAACATCGTTGCGTTTTTTAGTACATTTGGCCACAAACACAAAACAGAAAATAATTTGTAATAATTTTTTTTTTACATTTTCTTAGAACATAAACCAAAAAATGTAAATGTGTTTGTGAATGTTATTAAATATATAAAATATTTTCTTTAAAGCCTTTTAGTTTTAAAATTTTGTTGATTTATATAGAAATTATTTTTGGCAAAAGTACGAAATAAACATAAATGTGCAACTGTGGCAAATAAGTTACTAAATTTATATATGTACATTGTAGCCACATAAATTTCTTTGATAAGTTACCTAAGCATTTGACAGGCTTTTCGTTGAATTTTTGACATAAGCTAAAGCTAAAAATTTTTAGTTTATTTAAAATGTTTGTCAGAAGTTTCCTGAAGAGAACAGCGGTAGCGAAATGGCAATCGAGACGTGCTCTCACCCGGTGATTTGATAATCCGGTCGGCTTGATATGTTTTAAAGTTAATTTAGATAAACTAACAATTTTATAAAAATAACAAATAATATATAAATTTTGAATTAAAAAAATTATTACAAAAACTTAGTATTCAAGTGAAAGCTTATACTGGTTTTTTTTTCATTAGTTATCAGTTTTTTTTTACTATCAACCAACAACTATTAAGGTACGGTCAGATAAGTCAAATATTTGACCAAAAAGACGTAACCACTAAATTATGGAAATAAATTTTTCCTTCTCAAACAAACCCAAGTGACTATTAAAGGTAAGACATCACATTCACTTTATTATAAACCGTCACTCGTAATAACACGTGTAAGGAAAGAATGAACAATCATTTGTAAAAATAGTGGTTATGCTTTTTTGATCAAATATTTGACATATCTGACCGCACCTTTACATTGTGTTTTTATATATAATAAATCATTTACCTGTCTTTCGGTTAAACGAATAAAAATAAATATTTAAACCGAATAATGATAAATCGAAAGAGTATATTATATCTAAATATACAGTTGATCTATTTATTTATATTAAATGAATGAATTGTCCTTTTCTAGGTATTTAATCGAAGCTAGTTTTATTTTTTAATTGAAAATACCAAATTTTGCAGAAAATGTACTTCCCGATTTTGTATTTCAAAAATCGACGCATTTTCATCCGCGCTATCTTGACGCATGTTCTGGTGAAACTTATCACACATAACACATTAAATTTATTAATTAAGAACGAATAGCTTATGACGTGAAAAATCATCCATAAACAGTTTTTTTAGGATAAAACGAGGCTGTGACAATTAAAACCACAATTTCTATGAATTGTACAGTCAAGAAGCTACAGATTTAAAGTCTGCTATTCAAAAGAATAAAGTTAATTTAAAGTAAAACATGAACGTTAATTTGTTTCTAAAATAATTGTATGCTAGTTAAAATTTCAATACATATCTACTTTAATTTATAAAATGTATACCTTCTCTTCTTTTAAATCACACTCTTTTTTCAAACACTTTCAAAAGCTTAGCTACGTTAACAAGTTACATCAAAACAATTACAAAATATTCAATTTGTAATGCCTAGACAATGTCTACTTATCGGTATTAGTTTTGTCTTCCACTTATTCGCTTTTGTCTCATGCAAAAATAATCCGACTTCAACAAAAACAACAACAGAAGTTCTTGCTTTGGAAACTTTCTTGCATGTATTTGACATGTGCTCAAAAAACTCTTTTTACATAAAGCACCAGGTATATTGACAGCTTTAGTTATGTGTGCATGTGTGTGTAGAAGTGTAATAGATCCCTAAGTACAAATATAACGATTTGTTTTAATTGTTTTAAAATATCTTTCGTTTCATATGCTTTTATATTCATTTTAAATACAATAAAATAAGTACACCTACACATTGGTTTACTCAAACGTACATATGCTCAGCTTCAGGGATGTATAAACGAAATTATAATAAGAAAATAAACGATTTTTAATACTAAATTTAATTGGATAATATATGATAATGAAATGGAAATGTTTAACCAGCTGACTGACAACCTCAACCAGACCACTTTTAATCTCCATAAGGGTAAATGTTTGATACTCTGGCTCTTTTTAGACACCTTATATTTCCAAACAAGCCCGTAGCTGGGTTTCTATTTAGCAATCGCTAACACCCAAAGCCGTATATAATGGCTATTTCATTTCCAGCTTTAAGGCGAAAAGCGTCACTAACAGTTTCCTGAATCGAGGCCTTAACGGTGATCTTTGAATGCGTCTCTAAATCTCTGAATTTTACCACACACCCAGTTCACGATTTTAATAATTATAATTATTAAGTCTGAAAATAAGCATATTCAAATGCCTCAGCTTTTTAAAAAAGTATATTCACTGTCAGGTTAGGGTATCAAACGCTGCTGACTCACTGCAGTATCGGGCAGAGTATATGAGTAGCACTGTTTTAATATAACCACACTGAAAGATGTTCTAATTAATGTAAGCATTATGGTAAATTCAAATCTAATGTCCACAAAAACTGCTCCTCTTTCCTCGTTCGTACTAAATGTTTTGGTAGTTCTAAAAATTGTATCGCATACGTAAGTAGGCATTATCACCTGAGTACTGGTCCCTTTTTAGGAAGAGAATTAAAGAATTAGAATTAAAATTCCTGGTTATTACAACTAATTTAATTATTTATGCCAGTTAGAGCTACTAAATAACTTTCCTTTTTTGTTTTACATACAATAGTTTCGATATTTTTACACAAATGAAACAATTGAAAGTACTGTTGTTGTATCATTCCTCATAGATCATATCAGCACTAACATAAAAACATGTAAAGAAAAAACAAGTAGAATAAGCTGCCAGATATTTCGATAATAGAACAGTTATAACGTTTTAACTCGTGGTGTTTTTAACAGTGCTGATAACTGACTTTGTGTCAGGAAGATCTTTTGAAATGATCAAAAGTATTAATCATATACAACATTTTTGACCTTGAGCCTCAAAAAGAATTTTCAATGAGTATTACGTTAAAAAATAATTACTAAATATGTTAACAAAAGTGCGCTTGCTGCAACCAATAAACATGAAATTATTTTGTTTATAATTGTCAATTCAGCTACAGTGGCTGCATTGCTTAAGATGTTTGCTTGGCTGAAAAACAGAAAAAATGTCGTGAGTTTAAATCCCAACAGAACACAGTATTAACTGTAATCAAAAATATTTTTTGTTGAATATTCGTGATGGGTGAGTCATTTAGAAGGCAAATAAGCCTCCGAAGAATCAATTATGAAAGGAGTCTCAGTCGCACTATGTAAGTTGGTGCACAGCGAATAAGATGGTTATTAAACTCCGAAAATTGCTTACAAAATTTTAACGTAGCTTTAGTTAGAGAGGAAAGTAACAAAAGTGTGTATGCCAGTCGAGGATGAGTTGGTTTAAAAGGCCTAATTATTAAACAAGAGATCATGAAAATTAATCGCGCCAGAGCTACTGAATGGCTATGGTTATAGGCGCATTTGGCTAGACATTAAATCAAGTAGTTTTAATTTGCATAAGTTTATTTAAAAGCGCATCTTTAGTAAGAAAAGATATCGTGTAATTAAAACAATAGTGAGAGCCACAGAGTAAGAAGACAAGATGTAGAAGAAAAAAAGAAAATACGAGATTGTATTTGCAATCAAAAGAAGCTTTACGTCTGAAAGGTGAGAAAACGTAACAGTATATTCGTTCTATAACGTACATCTTTCTGCCTTAGAACCATAAAAACTTGAATTAATAAGTATTTATTTTTAACATGGCAACGATTAACGCAATGTCTGATCTTGGCACTAAGCCAGTGTATTAATCAGGTATGTGATGAAAAACGATTCAGACACAAAAGCGATTTGAAAACGATAAAAGGTGTGATGTATTTTTTTGAATCGTTTTGTCATATCAATTTCAAATTCCAATTTGTTTCAAAGAAAAAAGTATCATTTTGCTATGTGATGAAAAACGATAATATCAATTTGAAATTGCTTTCAAAACAACATGACTTCATCTGTTTTTTTTTTAATGTTTGAGTAACTTAAAAAATGTCTGCTTTAAGGGAAAACATAAAAACTCACGCTAATTGAGTTTATGCAAACTCATTGGGATATAGCCAAAGAACTCAAAATAGGTGATGAGACTTACGTAAAAACTCAATGAAAGGGTTTAGTTTCTGAACTAAATATCTTGGGTCCCCCAATTCACGACATAAGTGGTTGGAAATGTGCAACTTAAAAAAAAATGTTATATTAAAAATGTGAATATATTTTATACCAGTTTTTTTACAAAAAGAAAAAAGAAGCTCTTGCAACAGGTGGTGCTCCATACAACCAAGTATATATCTCAAAACAAGTGGAGGCTGTATGAAAAATATCAGAAATGTACGCACATGTGGATGGCGTTAAAAATGCAAATTCTGTAGATTTATTCTAAAATGTTTACTTATATGCTCCTCGGCCAGTAAAATTAACGATGCGGCACAATAAACGCCATTGCTGATATATATAATATATAGTTTAATAAAGTTTGTTTTTCCTTTTTCTTTAAATGATTAAATTTAGTAAACAAAAGCGGTGTTTCAAGGCGTATTTATGCAGGTGGTTTGTTTTTATTCTGTGATTTTCCCTTATTTCTACAGGAACGGCCCCTACTTGCCCCAGCATGAACTCCAATTCATCTAACGTCAATTTTTCACCTCGTAGCGGTAAGAGATCTATGAACTGTTTCTTCATTTTCCTTCATAACAAATAAATATGGAAGGCAGTTTTTTTCTGGAAAATTTGATATACAAGTGGTGCCTATTGAAGGCATGAATTTCGTTTGCTAATTGTTGTATATGATGATGTTTTAGGGCACACTAAGGAGCTCCATTAGCATACAAATGTAAAACCACCCATATACCCTCACCAGCATTGTTTACCTCATCAATATATTCTTGACCAGAAATTTCTCTAATTGTCTTAAGTTTAGCCTTTTCGGCAAAAGCTTTCATTTCGGCAATACGCTGTTGGCGGTAACGTTTCAAAACTTCTTTATCTTCTAAGTCTTCTAGTTTATCAAGCTCATCCAAGCTCCTCATTTACATACATATATCGCTACGTTTTTCAATAGCTGCTGCTACAATGAACGCCATTTTAACTTTTTTGTTTTTATTTTAAACACTTTTATCAGGCGCGTGGACTTTTATTTAAAAATATTTATAAAATGTAAATGTTTATGTATTTTTTAATTTGTCGTAAACAAATGCAGAGTTGTATTTTTTAGGTATTGTTGTAGCATTTAAAAAAAAAATAAAATGGATTGAAACAAAAATTGGAATCTGAAACCAATTAAAATTCATCACATTTATATCGTTTTCAGAATTGATTTGCTTTTTTAAAACGATCGTTTTTCATCACACACCTGAATATGTGGAATGGAATATTTGAGTGTTCTTTTTTCCCAAGACATGACATCAAAGCTATAAAATACGAATCCGAATTTTCAGAAAAAAAAAAAAAACGAAAACCCAAGTGTGTTAACAGATAAGTCTCTGTAATTTCCTGTAGGCCTGAATCGTTTGGATGCATGTATGTATGTGGATTTTAAAATTATCTAGTTGTATTTGTTTGCATTTCAAGTATTTCTGTAGGTGGTGTTAAGTGTTATTGTTGTTGATGTTTTATTTTTATTCACATTGCAATTACACATAAAAAATAGTATTTTTCCTATAATCAGAAACAATAGAAATTTGTGTTTTTTTGCCATTCTCCCTCTTAAAATAATTGTTGCAATGTTTAATTCATTTAACCCACCAAATCTTTGCCTACGATAAGGATTTGTTGGAAATATAATATTTTTTTTTGGAATGTGTGCGCACATGTGTATGTTAAGTTTCATTTGTGTGTGTTACAATAAGGAAATAATTGATATAAAAGTTGAAGTTATAAAACTGCGTTAAACATAACGTTTCCTATTTGTTTGTGAAAGAAATATTTACTTTTGAAACATATAAGTTACTTTTTTATGGAATGATTTTAACTTGTTAACAACCTTTGGTTGTGTATCTTGAAGGTGCATTAAACATGTTTTGAAAATATTAATTTGCTTCCTTCTTTAGATGTGAAAATAATCCTGACTGTCGTTCTGAATGGAGAAAAGTTTTAATTAAGAATGCTTAAAAAAGATGTCATTCTCTTTGGCAGAAGGAATAATAAGGGAGTTAAGTGGTCACTCTTTGCCTAAAGGCCACCATGAAAGAAAAAAAATCATTACCGCTGGAAGTCGCACGTTACTGAAGAGGGATTTTCCATGTTGTTTATAACCGACATAACTTTTTCCTTTTAGTTTTCTTAAACGATCAAAACTATAATAAAAATAGATGTGAATTTATTCTCGTTTAATCAACCAACTTATTGCCCTACTGATTGGAAAAACAAAATACCTGATGCTATTAATTTTTATCCCTAACAGGTATTTTTATCTAAATGATAAAAACTTAATCTTCATTAGACTTATTTTCACGTCATTTACAGAATATCCCAAGGATTTAGCACCTACGCAATAACTTCAATGAACTGATTAAAAAGTAAGATTGCTATTTTCGGCTATGCCGAATGTAATATACCCTTCACGATAAATGTACCATACTGCAGATTTCATATTTAATAGTTTAAATAAAAATCGGCATAAGAAACTCTTTTCTGATATTGTAAGTTTTGCTTAGAGTTGTTGTCTCAGCATAGCAAAGTGAAACGGTTGCTATAGCAGTTAAAAGCTAGCATTTTTTCTTACCTTTCTCAGTATTCATTAATTTTTTTATCATAAAAAACAACTATCTGCAAAATATAAACGAAAATTCAAGAGAAGATATGGACAATTTAGAGGCAGGCGTGGAGTTTTGCGCACTGCCTCAAGGGATATAGACCGATCTTGCGGGTTTCAATAGTAAAATTTTCGTAACTATGTCTGGTGGATTAGCGTCTATTTAAATGTTCTCTTGCTGATCTAGTGCCTTAACAAACTTGATTTCTATACAATCGACTTCGAACTTACAACTCATAATATATATGTATATACTTTATGAGGTCGATATGAATATTGTAGAAATAACTAATGGAATGACAAACTAGATATACCCTTTTCTACCTGTGGTAAAGGGTATAAAAATACCTAAGCCCTTACTATTCAATGGTCATAGCAAATGAATGTCAGAGGATGTAGAACTTTCGCTTCGTGAGTGTAATAGAAATCTAAACTTTGATGTCCAACATGCAACCAGAATTTCATGATATATCGGGTTTAAATATACAAGTTTTTTAATAACTTTATAAGAAATAATTCCCTTAAACTAAAAAAGAGAAACTAAGGAAAAAGAAAACTAAAAATAGAGAAATATTTTATAGAAAAAGATTTCTTTCAAATACTTGTCTAATGTGACAATGACGACGACCGCGATTATTGTTTAAACACAGTTAAGAAAATAAATAGTTTAATTTGTTTGTAAGTTATTCCAACAGAAAACTTATAATGGTAAGAAATGTTTTAAAGTTGGGGTAAAAATAGTTGACAAAATAATAAAACTAAAAGTTTTAATGGGTTAAAGTTTAAACCGAAAAATTTTACAACCAAGAAGTTATTAAAGAAAACTAAATAATTTAATACTGTTCAAGTTAATGTATATTTTTATTTCTAAGCAACAAAATTATTTAAACATAGTAAATAGCTTTAAAGTTGTTCGACTCATAAAATTTAAAAAAATTAAACTACTAAATTAGACACAATACATCGTGCATTCATATTCCCTTCGCAACAATCAGTTCGATAGACTAGAAGAGAAGAAAATATTGTGATAAAATAAAAAAATTGCATTTGACACTATACCGACGATTAGCAGAAATTAAGAACAAAAAATAACAGCAAAAGTTTTGGGACCAGTGTTGCCAAAAAAAAAAGTTACGCTTTTCCTTTAATGAAGTTACATTTTTTCATTAAAAGTTACATTTTGAAATTTTCCTTAATTAGATTGTAATTTAATGTATTTTATATAAAATATAGTTAACATTCTATTTCATTATATATGAATGTTTTTTTGACCTTTTTTAGTTAATTTTTGTTTTCTAATTTTTTAAGCACTAGGTCAGTTTATAAATAATAACAAATGTTTATTTATATTTTCAATATTTCGCCACACCTTTGGGTGGCATCATCAGGAAACAGGAAACAAAAATTAAATTTTCTTTTTTTTTTCTTTTTGAAAAAAGAAAATTTAATTTTTTGTTTCCTGTTTCCTGATGATGCCACCCAAAGGTGTGGCGAAATATTGAAAATATAAATAAACATTTGTTATTATTTATAAACTGACCTAGTGCTTAAAAAATTAGAAAACAAAAACATTCTATTTCATATTTTAGGGGAAATAACAACACAACAAATTAATTCACTTAACAAAAACAAAACGAAAAGAAAAAAACGTATGAAAAAAATTTTAGCCCGATGATACTCATGAGGATTTAAATTAGGACTCAATACGAATATTTCGATATGGAAAGTGCATGCTCTCAATAAAATTAGTTCAAGTAGGATTTTTTTTAATAAATCCGTTTGACCTCTCTCTTTAAAAGATTGAGCTTCGATAGAATATAATACACGCAGAGAAAAAACATGGTTGTGATATGGTCCCAATAACCATATTATGTTCATTGTAATAGTGTATAGTTACAAGGAACAAATTAAAGTTGTTTTCAACAAAACTTCAGTAACAAAAAACATTTTTTTTGTTAATATTTAACCATTAAGTGGTTACTGCTCACAATAATGCAACATGGTTGGTTTTAACTTAAAGAAATTCGAACCACAACCAAAGTTTTTTTTACTTATTAAAAATAAAATAATAAGTATAACCATAATATATTGTTATTAATCAAAATATGATTAAAGGCAAACAAACAAATGTTTGTGTTTAAATAAATTTTGTTCTAGGTTTTGACTGAATGCTTTTCTATCAGTTTAGTAATATATCACCGCAGATGCCAGATTGACGTGTTAGAAGTTGTGGATAAATGTGGGGTCAGTATTTTATTTTCAATATGAGATTATATCGTTTACTCCATAAGTGGATGTTCACATAGGAATGTATGAAGATAAGATGAATTTATTTGTTAATGGAACAATAAATAGTTATGTCCATTATATCAGTAAATATTTGCATTCAATTATATAAGAAGACATTTTCAACCATTTTATGATATTTCATTTTAACCATTTGTTGTTTATATTGAACCATTTAGTGTTTTTATTCAAACATTATTATGTTCACACTTTACCATGTTGTTGTAAAGCTATTGTAAAACTATGGTTGCAAGATTAAATGTAACAATACTATGTTTTGCTAACAACTATATAATACAGGGTGTTTTTTATAGACGTATAGAACTTCGAATTGAAATAAAACACAAGAAAATCGTTTTAATGTCCATCAATTTGGCTTTATTGGAAGGATAATTTTATGCCATTAATGTTTAAATATGATTTCGGGCATGTGGCCGCCGCGGCTGGCTCGAATAAAGTCAATTCTACAGGTCCAATTTTCAACCACTTTTTTGAGCATGTGGGGCCGTATGTTGGCAATAACGCCACGAATGTTGGCTTCCAAGTCCCCTAACGTTTCTGGTTTGTTGGCGTAGACGAGCGACTTCACATATCCCCAAAGAAAATAATCCAATGGTGTCAAATCGCACGATCTTGGTGGCCAATTGACAGGTCCATTCCGCGAAATTATGCGCTCATCGAATGTTTCCTTCAATAAATCGATTGTAACGTGCGCTGTGTGGCATGTAGCGCCGTCTTGTTGGAACCACAACTCATGCACATTCATGCCATCTAATTGGGGAACAAAATAGTCGGTTATCATGGCTCTATACCGGTCTCCATTAACGGTAACTGACTCTCCAGCATTATTTCGGAAGAAGTATGGCCCAATGACTCCACCAGCCCATAGAGCACACCAAACAGTCAGTTTTTGTGCATGTAATGGCGTTTCAAGGGTCTCATGTGGATTCCCTTCACTCCAAATGCGGCAATTTTGCTTGTTGACGTAGCCATTCAACCAAAAATGAGCCTCATCACTGAACAAAATTTTGCTATGAAAATCAGCATCGAGACCAATCTCATTTTCGGCCCATACACCAAAATCACGACGCATTGCATGGTCTCGCGGCTTTAATTCTTGCACAAGCTGGATCTTGTAAGGTCGCAAGCCAAGATCTTTGCGCAAAATCTTCCATAAAGTTGATGGACAAAGCTCTAATTGCTGTGCACGGTGGCGAATCGATTCATTCGGGTCCTCTTCAACACTTTGCTCTACAGCGGCAATTGTTTCTTCGGTGCGCACTGTTCGACGTCTCTGCGGATGCGTATTATCACATAGAGTAAACGTAGTGCGAAAACGATCCATGGTTAACCGAATTAATTGCTCTGATGGCCGATTATGTCGACCATAAAATGGACGGAGCTTGCGGTAAACTTCGCGAACTGAACCATTATTTTCGAAATAAATTTGCACGATTTGCAAGCGTTGTTCTTTTGTCAACCTATTCATGATGAAATGGCAAACCAAACTAAATATTAATCACTTGACAGCTGACAAAATGGCCGCCAGTTAAAAAAGTGATGCCAACTTAAAGTTCTATACGTCTATAAAAAACACCCTTTACAACTACAGTATGTTGCTCTTAGATTTTGGTTACCTCAACCATGTTTTGTCTCTGCTTGTACACAAATAATTTTTAAAATACAGTTATGAAAGATAAATTTAAGCCTTTTTGCTTATTTGTTGCCAAAAACATTTTGCTGTTTCCAAACATGAAGCAGGGAACAATTCGTGATTTCTCACTTATTGAACAGAGTTAAACCTCAGTAATCTTATTTTCCGTTTAATTCATATTAATTTTTTATGTGCGATTTTTATTGCATTTACAGGAAAACTTTGTTATTAAAGTCGAATTGATATGTGGTTAATATGTTAAGAGAAATTCTTACCTCAAATAATGAAACAAGTACTTTTAAGTGATATTCAGGCATGTGCTGGCACTCGCATGTTTTTGAAATCACAAGTGACTTCAAAAACGCCAACTTTTGTTTTACATGTTCTGAAACTCACGCGTTTTGCTTGCGATTTGCTCTTTTTCAAACTTATGTTCGAAAAGAAAAACATATGATTTTACTGCCTTGCAATAAAAAAAAGGAACGAATTAAAAAACGAACGCTTAGAGACTATGGGAATCCAAAGAATGTTCCAATCCAATGTATATTTATTAATTTTAAAAAATAACAAAAGCCAAGAAATTTTTTGCCGACAAATAGATTTTCTATTAGTGATATTGCATTTAGCATATTTGATGAAAAATATTACTTACGTTGGAAGTAATCAGTACTTAAAAAGTATTTTTGTTTATTTTGTTAATTATAACGTTCGGAACTCATATCATTCAAAAAGTTATTTAAATAAATTTTTTAAGGTCCTTGAATCGCACATTTAATAAGCACCGAATATTTTATAAGAACTGAAATTTAAAATAACCACATATTTTTTTGACTACCGACAGTATACTAGTATACATACTATATGACTACCGCACTAATACTAGTATATTTTCGAACATTAATTAAAACAGCTGTTTCTATGAAATTTCCAGTACTCAAGAAAACTATCAAAACAAACAATTGATAAAACAAGTAACATATTTTCAATTAACTTTTTGCGACTTTATTGTCTAAAAATTAAAATAAATTTTGTTAAAAATACAAGAGAACATATTAATTTTCATTTGTGTACGAGGGCTGCTCTATATATTTCTGGTCTAATAGTGAAAATGCGAATATTTATAATCAAAAATGGTTTTATTGTTTTTCAAAGTATTCTCCAGCATGATTTATACACTTTTGCATGCGCTCAAACCAGTTGTCGAAGCACTTTTTCCACTCCGATTGAGACACCTCTAAAACATGGTTTTTGAACACTTCAACAGCTTCTTCTGGCGACGAAAATCGTTGACCATGAATTTTTTTCTTGATGTGCGGGAACAAGAAGAAGTCATTAGGTGCCAAGTCAGGGCTGTACGGCAGATGACCAATTAATTCGACGTTTTGGCCGGTCAAAAACGCTCTGGTTTAAGCCGATGTGTGAGAGCTCGCATTGTCATGGTGAACAATGATTCGTCTTCTCTTGTTGGTTTTTCGAATTTCTCCGATGACTTCAAGCAAACAAATTGTAGTGTACCACTCAGAAGTGACCGTCCTACGTTGCTCAAGCGGAACAGTCGCCACATGACCAGTTTTGCCGAAGAAACAGGCGACCATTTGCTTCGAAGTTCTTCTTCCACGAACAACTTTCGTTGGATTTTACTCGTCTTTGAAGACCCACACGGTCGATTGTTGTTTCGTTTCGGGCTCATACGCATAGATCCATGATTCGTCACCTGTGAAGATCTTATAAACGTCTTTTGAAGCACCGCAATCGTATTTTTGCAACATTTCTTTGCACCAATCGACACGAGCCTTTTTTTGAGCGACTTTCAAATTGTGCGGGATCCAACTAGAACAAACCTTTTTTACGGCCAGGTGTTCATGCAGTATCGAATGTATGCTGGTGGAAGAAATGTCCAAGGATGTCTCTATCTCTCGGTATGTCGCATGTCGATCTTGCATTATGAGTTCACGCACGGCATCAATGTTCTCTGGCACAACAGCCGTTTTTGGACGACCTTCACGGAATTTGTCTTTGAGCGAGCTTCGGCCACGATTAGATTCATTATACCAATTTTTCACAGTGCTATAGGATGGTGCTTCATCGCCATACAAAGATTTAAGTTCATCAATGCACTCTTGTCGTGATAATTCACGTCGAAAGTTGTGAAAAATGATGGCACGAAAATGTTCACGAGTTAATTCCATTTTTTTCTATATTAATTTTTTCAAGTCACTGTAAACAACACAAATAATGGTCGTACGTCAAAACGTTTTGAGTACGATTATGCTTAAAAATGACAAACTTTCCAATGGAAATGTCAGATTGCACTTGGCAGCACTCAGTGTTGCCAGGCCAGAAATATATATAGCAGCCCTCGTATAAGTTTTTGTTGCTTTAAAGTTTATTTTATATAAAATTCGTAACTTCACTTCAGTACGTGCTTGCGATTTGAAGTCGCCAAATTTCTGGCGATTGTGAACTACAGAACACCTTTCATGCGACTTCTACTCGCATCGCCAGTTTTAAGCGATTTGCGATTGTCAGAACATGCCTGATTACTTTATTTTGTGTCTCTACCAAAATTAACGAAAATTTGGCTATATGTAACAAAATTATACATGTTACGTGAAGCCTTCAAAAGTTACAGAAAATGTAAAAAATGTAACCGAACGGCAGCACTGATGTGGACTTCATTAATTGATTGCTAGGTATTTTTCGTATTTTAATTTAATACATTTTTGGTTACATAGATGACTATTACACTAAACAAAACACAAAGTAGGTAGAGGAAAAGAGTTCTGCTAGAGGAAAAGAGTTCTGCTGTAGACACCTTTTCCCCTTTTCTCTTAAAATTTAAAACGAATAATTGTAAATAATTTTTTTCCTAATAAAGTTGAAACTACAATATACAAGAATTTAAGTTGAATTAAAATGATTAATTTGGTTACAGTAATAAATCAGTTCGATCAAAAAAAAAAAAATTAAACAAAATTTATTTAAAGCACAACATTTTTGAATTAAATCAATAAAGTATTTTCAATTTTCCATTGATAAATTGTAAAATATTTGCTATCGCAAATTATGTCTTTTTTATACAGGTTTTGTTGCTCACAGGAATATTTTATTAGAACAGCAGCCATAATACGAGTACGTGCCTCAATTGTTTCTTTTTTGTCTGTTTTAAATGGTTTCAACAGCAAAAAAATTTCCTTAAAATTTATGTTTACAGGGAAACAATTCATGTTTTATTATTTGCTTACAACGATTTAATATTTTTGTTTCATATTTTTTTTTCTTTTGAAAAAGATAAATATAATAAAAGTTTTTTGTGACAACAATTTATTCTAGTCACGAAAAATGTTAAGCAGTTAACTATATATATAAAGAGATGAGGTATTATAAGTATAATGACACAGATCTAAGATAAATCGTTTTCATTAGGGCATAACCAGGACTTTCTTAAAATTTCAAGTAACAGGAGTCCATTATAGAAGTTCTTAAGTTACATTTACATTAAAACATATTTTTATTGAATGTTCTGTTTTTATCTAGTAAAGTGGATGAAAATTAAAAAAAATTTATTTTAATTTAAAAAAAATCTAAATAAAAATTCCTTTAATGTAGAGGATAGTCCCCTATTCTTATATTATTGGTTTGCGTACATCATTTCATTCCGATTCTGTATTTTCGTATTGAACAATGCATATTTTTTTATTCGTTTCATTGTTTTTGAAAGGTTTTTGTCCAAACAATAAAGTAATGACAAAATCAAAGTTTAAGCAAAAAACAAAACAATAATCAACAATCATTTTAATTTTTTTATCCATTGTATGCGGCTGACTTTTTGTTGGCTCTTTCAATTTACACGATGCATTTTTGTACAATCCTAAAATTAAAATTTTGATTGAGCCTGTCTCATCATTCATTGCAATTAAGCATTCTTCAGTCAAAATAAAGATTTAATAAACTTAACAAAGACTTCTCCCAATTTAAGGGAACCGGCCTTCTCTTTTAATATTTCGGAAATTTTATATCATGCAATATAATTGCTTATTATCTTAATCTAGAGAATTTCAATAGTGGGGCTACTAAGAAGCTCATCAGTGGCAGTAGGGTATCCAGCTCATTGTATCACTGGAGCATCCACGCAATATGAGATATGTTTCACTCTTTTGTTGTTACTACAACGGAATGTGCTCTTATGAAATCAGGGAGCTTGTTCCTGAAAACTATAATTTCGTACGCGCAACGCGCTCTGCATCAAGAGCGCAACACTTTGTGGTCTATTGGCCAGTAAACCGCACTTTGTTTTTTTTTTATTTATTTATATAATCTAGCACTACAAGATAAATATCTTATGAAATAAGTGCTAGTTAAATATACCATAACAAATTTAACAAAAACAGATGTAAAATATAGAAATAACTTATTAAGAAAGAAACAAAAATACAAAAAAAAAAATAATAAAATAATAGTAAAATATAGTCATAAAACATTAACATATGAAAATACGTTTTACAAGCAGTTTTCTATTCTTAAATAATTTTGTGGTTATTACGTATGTAAAAAGACACATTAGGAAAAATATTTAAATAACTCCTTTTTAAACAGATTTACATTGCCTAAATTTTGAATATAGTTTGGCAAGGAATTCCAGAGACTTGTCGTAGAAATAAAAAATTGTCTTTGAGATAAAAGGCTCTGATATCGTTTTTGAATAATCTTTTTACCACGGTTGGATCTAGCAAATTTAATTCTATTAAACAAATATATTGGCTACTTGGATATGAGTACTTTGTGTAAAAATATCAAGCACTTTACTTTTAAAAGATTGTCAAATTTAATATTAAATATCTGGTATGAGAAAATCGAAATATGGTCCCTTCGTCTTTTCATGAAAACATATCTAGCAATATTGTTGTAAGCAATGTTAATTTTCAGTTTATCCTCACTGTCACAATTCGCAAAGATTTTACACCCGTATAAAAGAGAAAATTCATTTTTTTTTGCCGAAAAGTTCGTATGTCAAATAAACTCTTTCCGGAGGTCTTTCTTGACTTGACAAATCAAATGTCCACAAGCACTACTCCTTCAATCCTCCTTACCTAGGTTATTTCCTAGTTCTGGCACAATGCGTTGTATAAGTAGGGGTCATCCCCTGACTAAGGCCCTATGTATATAAAATTTAAAAAAGTATAATTTTATGGAAAAAAAATATTGTTTAAAAGCAAAAAATTAACAAGTAAATATAAAATTGCTATCCGGTACCACTGAAATATAGAGAATATTCTTGGGTGCAAATTGCCTTATAAACAGTAAGTTAAATAACTAGAAATAAAATTTTTCTGCAAATAGGGTGCGTATAAACGTAGTAATAGACTTCTTCTAGTGTAACAATGTCGAAGAAAAGTCTGGCAGTTTATGATCGGTAAGCAGCAGGTACACCCCATACAGTAAGCAACTCTAAGAAAACTATGCGTTTTCTACTTAAAAATTACGGCATGAGAGAGAGAGAGAGAGAGTGGGACGTGGGAACAGTAAGCAAATAAAAATTTGTTTATTAAGGATGGTGTTACTTTTGCCGAAAATAGCGGAAACTGCTACTAAAACCATTGCAAATGTTTCAGGCTTAGCACATATGCTACAATAAAAAAAGTAAGCTATCCTGCACCTTAGCAAATTTGTAATGCCCAAAACCATTGCATATTTTAAAATGAAACTAAAACAGCTGCTTTCTACTACAGTTAAAACGATTAACACGCTGTCAAATTTTTACGTCTGAAGCAGCCGTCACAAAAAGTTCCTGTGTCAACCCTCAAATGAATCTTATACTTTTTAATAATTTTGCCAAACATCGAAAAAGAGCTACTTACCCTTGGCGGCAAAACATTTTATTGCATATTTTCTACAAAGAGAGTTCCGCTACTGCAAAATTTTTATGTTCAAATTTCAGTGACGAAAACGCCCAAATTCGGCAAAATTGCCGGCCTGGGATAGTGTATTTTCGAATTATTTTCTCATTTAATATATGACATAATAATAATATGAATCGGTTCCACTAACAGAATATTGATTGAAAATAGAAAGACCTCCCTAATCTTTTTTTTCACAGATGGATACATACAAGTAATAGAACGTAAGAAACACATTACATTTTTATAGTTTTCTTGTGAATCATGTAGAGAATAATTAATCACGTTAAAGATGCAAAACCATAAAGAACATTCAAGAAATGGGTGCTACTAAATTCGCAGAAGATTTTATTTTTTTCATCTGGGTACTTAAACATGAATTTACAAGCTAATAGTGCGAAGTTTTGGTGTTTTTATTTTTGAGCCATACTTAAACCGATAGGAAGGGACCCACAGATCGCGCATGCTTTTCTCTTTATGATATTATTCGAACGCTGTGCAATCAGTGCATAGTTAAGTCCCAAAGAAACAGATAACTTAATGATTGGATAATTAACCCCTTACTGTGTCGCTAAATTTTTAGTTTAAAATATATTCGAAAACGGATTATTTGAACTACATAGTCCAGCAATTTTTTTTCTTAAAAAAAATAAATAAGCAACTTCTTGAAAGTAAAGCAACATTGGAAGAAATAAGAGAATAATAAAAATCTATCTCTAAATAGAACCACTTGCTAGGATAACAATTTGCAAAATTGCATGGAAAAATTTTTGATCGAACTAATGAAATGAAAAATTAAAATTCAGGGGTGAGTGAAAATGTCTGTACAAAATGTAATAAGAGTTTAAGAAAGTCAGTTCTAAAAAACAACAAAACAAAGTACTAATCATCATTAAGAATTTTTTTTTTTTAATGAAAAATCACTTCTGTTTGAAAAACAAGAATCTAAATTAATTAAAGACTGTTTACACAAAGTTCAGGGCTCATTTAAGCCAGCATGAAGGAGAAATTACAGTTGGCTGCTTTGCAAATCATCGTTAAAGTCTCTAAGTTCAAGTGATTGGAATTCTGTCTTAAAAAATGGACAGAAAAAATATTTCCAAGCTGGATGCAGCCGATGATCGTATGACTTTATAAGACTAAAGAAGAAAAAGCAGTCAATAAAATCAATTCTACCAAAATATTCTGTCTGAAGAAAGACAAGATAGTAAAAGAAGCGAAAAAACTTGCTAAAAGCCATGGCTAAATAAATGAAATTAGGTCGACGCTTACAGGCTTCAGTAGAAAGATAATGTTTAACAAGAAAATATGGATTTGGGGACGAAATTAAAAGTATGATTTATAATTCAAATCGGGATATTTAGAAATAAGTACAATTTTTTAAAAATTAATTTATTTAACAAATATTTCTCATTTTTTTTAATTTAATAATTTAATTACAAAGTGCCTGTGCGTAGAAATAAATTATCGTGGTAAATTAAATAAATAAAGATCCGAAAAAAGTCAGCCGTATACAGTGGAAAAAAAAATGGAATCATTGTTGGTATTGTTGTTTTTGCTAAAACTATGATTTTTGTCTTTACTTTAATTTATTTGAAATGTTTGCGAGAAGTTTCCTGACGAGCTAAGCAAGCGGTAGCGAAATGGCCATCGAGACATCATGCCAATAATCAATATGGGTGGTTTATAATTCAAATCGAAATATTTAGAAATTAGCACAATAATTTTTAAAAAATTAATTTATTTAAAATGCGTGAAATTTAAACAAGAGAATTTTTTTGAATATAGTCTTAAAATTTTGTATGAAATGCACGTAGATTGTCCAATACTTAAGTGCAAGAGAACAGCCATCTTTCATACAAGATAAATGATATTTATCGCATTTGTGAACGGTAATGAGGCACCGGATTTTAGCTAGAAATATTAATGTTAAGTGTATGTAAATATTGATTTTTTTTTGCTTTTGTACTTAAAAACTGCATTAAATTTAATTTACAACTGTTCTTGCGCGTTTAAAAGTCAGAATCATATTTTATAGTTGGTTTTAAGAACCATTAAAAATTAAAAAAAAGTAAATAATTTTTTATGTAGTAAACTTTATAGCTGATATTTATTTTTGTATAATGAATTAAACCCTTAAAGTAGTCAATAAATATTCATAGTTTAGCACACCTAAAGATATGCAAGATAACTTAATCTAGAAATAATATTTGGACAAAAACTAGCAACTAATAATTTTTATCAATGCAAGTTGAAGATTTGCTGTATAAATACAATTCAATGCCTGCTATGAAGCGTTAAGAAAAAAAGGATGATATAGTCTTCTTTAACACACTGTATACATACATAAATAGCTAAAATGAAGCAGAAAATTAAATAAACAGTTACAAAATAAAACAGCTTCATTTCTTTTAAGGTAATGTTTACTTATAGAGTTCAAGTGAGGATTTTTTAAGCACTTACTTCCAGTGATGTTTTTTTTAGTCTTTTTAAAAGAAAATGTACATGAATTATAAGAACAGCAATTTTCAAACTTAAGTTGAATGACGTCCACTTGAACTATAAACTCTTGAATAACTACTGTTTTATAATCATGTATTATACGGAATAGAAAACATTTTTGTAGGCCTTAAGGTTAGAGCAGTAATATTTCTTATGTCTGGGGTTGTTCTTATTGCAAAATAAAAAAATTTACCTGTTGAATTAGTAAAAGACAGCTTTTGAAAAGTTTATATGGAATTTCTTTTTCTTTGAGAGTTTCTCTTTGTTTTGTTTTTGTTGTTTAAGAAAATTTTTCTTAGTTTTGTTTAAAGAATGTTTAAAAAACAGCAATGACGTTGAACTTTCTCAGTTTGAACTTCTTTTTTCGTACATTTTAAGTTTTTCTTTAGTACTCATATACTTAAGTATGTGTGTCACATTTATAACGCTGAGTCTGCGTGACAATTTGTCTGGCAGTCTAGCTGTCAAGTGACTTTTTTCTACATCTTGAGTTTATAACGAAACAACTAGAGTGGCTTGACAAAGGAAAAAGTAACAGAAATTGTTAAAGAATTTCCTCTCTGTTTTTTCTAGGGTTTTAAATTAGCTTATCTTAAGAGTAATCTCCTCAGAAATAACACTTTAAGTAAAAAAAACTTAAAAAGTTTATTGTATAAACTTGAGAAATGAGTAAAATTTTTTTGAATGCAAGAAATGTTTTTATAAAACGTCTTTTGTTTAAATATTACCTTAAAACAAAGGCGTTCATTGTGTAAAATCTTGAGTTCAACTTTTATTTTATTAGAAAATGCAAGAATATTTACCTTTAGCAATGCTAAACATATTACCAAACATTAGACCTACTTTTATACAGCAACACACTTTAAATCTTAGTTCACATTGTCCATAAATCAAAACTGAAATCAAGAAATAATTAGAAACATCAATTTGTTTTGTTAAAAGGATGCAATTTTAAAATTTTATGCATTTAAATCTGACCATTAAAATAAGCAAAATTTAAATCCCTAAAAACCGATAAACGAAATAATTATTAAATTTTTATTAAATTAGGATTATTTTGACTTTGGTTCATTTATAAATTCACAGTTCAAATCCTAATTTAATAAAAATTAAATTAAAAACACGCACGGCACAGCGTACGTACATTCATGTTAAACTCATAACAATTAATATGATACTGAAACAGCATCTATAATCTTGTGAGTAAATAAGTAAGAATGACTTAAAATAAAAATTGAATTCGTGTTCAATCGATGATTGGAACAAAGGCAAAAACAAATGTACACGACAATATACAGAGAGAACAGTTAAGAAATACTTTGGTTTGTTTGTAAATTTCGTCTAACCAAATTAATATTGATATGAATATATCTCGTATTCTTACTTACAAAGTTAATTGGTTAAATTGATGATGTTTACAATTACACAACTGAGGTAGATAGATGCGAAGAATGCTGATGAAGGATGTAGCGGTCCACAAAGTGCAGCATTTCATTCTGCTAGCGTCTAATTTTTCTTGTTTTCTTTGGAAAAAGTTCGCATACATTTGTAAAATAAATTTTCTTTCTAAAAAGATTTTTGAAAATTAATATAAATGAGCTAAAGCCGAAATAATTATTATTTGCGTTAATTGTGCTTGATTCCTTAAAATATAAAATATTTGATGAAATATTTTTCATTTAAATTTACAAAATCAAACGTGTTACTGCGGAGGCTTTGAGGTTTCTTATTTTGTTTTACATTTTATTTGTTTCAAGACTGGAGCTGGAAGTGTGCTTTGCCAATGATCCTGTGAGCACCAGCCTTGCAACGTTTTAGATGAGATATGCCTAATGTGTCTAAAAATAAAATCTATCTTTGGATTAGCTTTGGCATGTTGCAATAAACGGTCATGGAAAACATTCATGGAAAACATTTCACACGGTCAGTCTTTCTTTTAATAAAGAACTATATTGATCTGTTTCCTAAACTTATTAATCTATTTTACTTTTTATCTGGTCCCAATATATTTAGAAGCTTAATTTTTATTTAAAAAAACTATTTACTGAAAATTCTAAATATTAATATATATGAAATAGGTGACAATGCACAGGTCCTTGGTTTTTGTAGATACGACATCATTTCACTTGAGCCTTAAAAATCCTTATGTGACGCCTGAGATAGTTGGAAAAATCCCATTATCCTCTCAAGTCCACACTAAGAGCATAACCACTATTGAGCCCATGTAAATGAATTTATTTAACAGATCTGAAGTATACTAAAGCTGCCACTTCACTAAAAATGGCTACATTTGGTCTCGAGGGGCATTCAGCACTCTAAGTTTTCTGGCAGGCAGAACACAACAGCCTTAAAAATATGTTGCTGTGCTCGTTAAACCATAAATTGCAGTTTAAAATTTGGAAGTCAACATATTAGATATCACGGTCTCTTAGAATGGTTTTAGATATAACAAGTTCGTCCATAAAGATGGTTTGGGGGTACCACGGTGCCGAGAAGAGCTGAGTGAAGATCTGGATATCTTAACAGTATATATCGTTGATGTTCACCTGTCAACACGCCGAGACCGCAATTATACTTTTATACTCCAATGATACTAAATACTCCAACAGTAAGAACGGATTTGTTCTATCCAAATTTAATTTTATATTTGTTAACTCTCTACCAGCCTTCATATTTTGAAAACAGGTTTTTTTTTTGCGAAAATACGAAAAAACTACTAAAAACTATTTTATACACTCCTTAAACTATTTGAGTTAATAGAAATATCCCAAGCGAGTATTACATTCCAAAACGAATTCGAGGCTTTAAATTGAACAATTTAGTTTATTGTTGTTTGCAAGGATTAGGCTTTCTTAAAAAATGAATGAATTGAAAACAGAAAATTAATCAGACCTAAAATATAAATTAAGGCAGGTAACGGACACCAGCATAACTATGTTCATGATGGAAGTCTCAAAAAGAAGAAGGACTTACATAAGTTAATGTCCTAAAACATTAATGATAGTACATTTGTCTTATTTTTTTTTTTTTTGACAAAAGTGTTAAAAAATTTTTTGTGAAATTAGTTTGATTAAGTTTTCAATGTCTGCACTTGAACAAAGTTTTTTAAACTTCACATAAACTTGCTATTCAATTCTTCGCTGGCATAAAAGAATCCTGCAGTAAAGAGATTTTTTACTCTTAAATTTTTAAAAGATGAAATAATAATTAAAAGTATTGCACATGTTTGGGGATAAAACCTAAATGCGGCAAAGAAACCCCGCTGTTCCAAAAAGTTGTAATCTAAACGTCTAGACAAATTTTATTTTCTACACTTCTTTTCATTTCTAGTGTATTTGCGCTACAAAACTAATAAATAATTTTATTGTATTCACAATTTATGAAAAAAAAGTAAGAGTTCAAAATGTACACAAGTATAAAACTTTAATTACAATTTAAAATAATGTTCAAATTAATATTTATTATTGTGTTTATATTTACGAGATTGTAAAAATAAATACATTTTTGTAAATATATTATTTATTGTTATTTCTATAAATTTAATAACAATGGTGTTTAAATGAAGTGACTACAACTTAATGTTCAAGTCAAAATATTGTGATTTTTGTGATTTTAAGTAATTTTTCATTTTTAATTTTTTTGTTCAAGTTTTTTTTTTTAATTAACTTTGACAATGTGTTAAAAACAGTGGTCGCTAAAAGGAGAGGGCTAGTATAATAAAATAATGAAAGCTTTTGGTAATATAAAAAGATTTGATATGGTGGCTCATTATTGAATTTCAAAGTATATTTCACAATGATTCACAACCTAAATTAAATATATGCGAAGAATGCTGATTACGGATGTAGCGATCTAGAAAATGCTACATACATTTTGCTGGTGTCAAATTTTTCCAATTTTAGAAATACAAACTCACACCTTTGGAAATAATTTTTTTTTTAAATTTATAGAAATTAAAATAAAATTTACCTTAAGCCGAATTAATTAATTCATTTATTATAAAATGTTTAGGTAAAAATAAGTTTTTGGCGAGACTATAACTAACTAACATTTGTTATAATGTAAAACAGCTCATTTAATAGTTTTATTAACAAAAAAAAAAAAAAAAAAAAAAAAAAAAATTAAATTAAAATTTTATTACAAAAAAAAAACAAAAATAAAAATCATCTGTTAAAAAAAGTGATTTTTCTAGCAACCTGGGTGCGGCAAAGTGGATTTATGGTGATTAAATTAATTAATTAATTTCTTTTTAAAAACTAATAATTCTCTTGAAAAGACCGCTATTAAATCTTTTTATATATTTTTATAATATTTATTATATAAGTAAACGTTTTAAGCTTTTTATTTTGCACACTTCAATTAAATGACAGTATAGTTTTGAAACTATAAAGTAATATCGCTTTATAGTGTTAATGACTGTAGCAAGCTGCTTTAATGACAGTTATATTTACAGTTTGCCAAACAAGATACACCAAAAACTGAGCTTTATCACGAATCCTTCAAAAATTCGCTTGCCTTTGAAAGTACCAACTTCTCCGAGCACTCCCACTATTTAGTCCGGTTATGGCCTTTTCAGCAAGTATATAATTTTCCCATTATTATTCTGTTTAATTATAGTCACAACTTAAATAACATACTTTAAGGCTTTTAAAAAAAATGTTGTTTCTTGTATAATATTGAATGATCGCCCATATTCTTGTTGAGTTTAAGTTGAGTCTTTGTCAATGCCTTGTTGTCTGATGTCTTCAGTCTATAATACGGGGTTTCCCCCGACACTTTAAACTGACATTTTATTTTGCAGCCTACAAGTATTCATTGTTTAATATCTGTATTACTTTTATTGAGTTAGTTATCTAATAAACACTTATTCGTTTAAAATAGCAAAATATTATGCATCAGATAACTTTTGATTGAAAAATTCGAATTTTCAATTTTCTGAGAAAAGAGTGCCTATAATAGGAAATACATTTCTATTGTTTTAGGTTTCATTTATTCTTCATTACGAGAAAATAAAAAATATGGCGTGAGGCGCGGTTAGAAAATACATAGCATAATGGATGGTTGGAAAACCTATCTATATGGTCATTTCCCTATCGCTTGCCTCATTATGAAACACGTGTTAAAAAAGTACAAGAATTTCCATTTTTATTTATTTTCAAATGTGTAATTTTTACTTAACTAAATCGGTTGTTAAAGAAAACTGAAAAAACGGTTTTAAAAAAAAGTTTTGCAGTCGTCGTTTAAAACTTAAAGTTCACTAGTTTTAAATTCTTCTTCTTTTCGTTAAATAAGTAAATTAGCTAATTATTATTTGAAGAAATATTCTCTCTCTCTCTCTCTTTCTCGAGCATAGTCTTTATAAAAATCAGTTTTGCTAACTCATAGTAATTTTTTCAAAAAATTATGTATTTTAATTTTTTCTTCACATTTTTTACGTCATACGGTCGGCGACGAATAAGTGACAGATATGATGAATTTTCCTTGACATTTCGACCTTAACTACAAAAATGTTCTTTTCAGTTGCAGTAATTTGCAAAAGTAGTTAGAGCATAAAAAAGTCAGCAAGTATCTTACATTCGTGCCTTTTTTACATTTTCATTATTTCCTGTACATTTTTTTTTAATTTTTGCGGTTTACTAACAATGCTGCTTAACCATCATCACAAACACGATAATAATGAGGATAGGAATGTAAAATGAAAACTTGCAAAAAATTTTAAAATTTTAAAAGAGAAAAGTTGTTTAAATGGTCAATACTTATGAACCAAAAAATGTGTGTGTTTCTATTATCCTGAATGGATCGAAAGCGAAGGCATAACTTCGTTTTGCAGTGCGTAACATGTTTTTCATTTAAAATAAAAATCGTGTCAGCAGTTAATTACGCAACACAATTCGAGTCAGAAGAATTAACTATTCTCTTTAAATTCAATTCCATTCCATTCTATTTTATTACAGTTTAATCTTTTCCTATTCTACATTTATTGATACATAAAAAAATTATGTATTCAACAAGTGAAAATTGCTTAATTTATTTCAACTTAGGACGTTCCTTTCAAGTCCTTTCAAAAACAACAATTGTTAAATTGTCCAGTGACTACGGCTTACGGTTTCAGAGATAGAAATCTGTGAGAGACGAACAGGCATCACGGCGGAATCCTCAAGAAAGAAAGCTTTTAAAGTAAGCTTATGTGAATACAAGATAATTTAAAATTCTTTTCGAAACAAGTTAACATAAGTCAACAGGTAAAAATCATATAAGTTTTGGGCGCGCGTATGTAAAACGAAATTCAGGTGTCGTTTCACATGCTATGCACTAAATAACTGTTTCTAAACATTAAACTTAAAATGCAACAGACAAATACCGTTCAAATAATGTAAGCACATGCGGTTTGTTTAGTGAATTCAAATTGTTTTTTAAAACTTAGTTTGAGGAAAGCGTGCAAATGCAAAATAAGTCTTTATTTTTTTTTGTACGGTATCACCTCCTTTAATTGGCATTAGCTTTAATTTTACTAAAACTTAGTATTGTTTTTAGTTGCAAGAAAAAAAATTATTATTTGGGTTAATAATACAAAGTAGGTTGGTTGTGTTATCTTTTGCCTTTAAACATTAAATGCGTCTTTGTTATTGTTGCGTTTAATTGCAGGTTACCACAGATAATTGCTAATTTTGTGGTTTCAGCATATCTTTGCTTCAACGCGTTTCTAATGTTTTTCTTTCTGCTTTACACCTTAATGCTATTATTTAAGAGCCTACCTTAAAACTCAAATAGTGTTTTTTTTTTTTATTTTATTTATTTTTAATTCTTAAGTAGTTTTAGTGTGGTTTTCCTTTGTCGAAACTTAGATGATTGTGGTGTTGCTTTTATGTTTACACCCTATACAGCAGGTAGGAAAGAGTATATCTAAGTTTGTCATTCCGTTTGCAATTTCTACAATATCCATTTCCCAACCCATTTTCGGAGTTCTTATGCATTGCGAAATGAAAACTTTGCCAAGGCACTAGATTAGTAAGAGAAAATTTTAATACGCCAATATGTCAGGCAATATTTGAAAATCTTGCTATTGAAAATCAGCAAGATCAGTCCATGTCCTTTAAGGCATCGGGCAGAACACCACGCCCGCCTCCAGTCTTTCCATAGCTTTTTTTCAACTTTCGTTTGCATTCCTGCAATACTTATTCACCACAACAACCTAAGCAAATCTTATGCCGATTTGTATGTACATGTGAATATACATAAAGAGTGATACCCTTCACACTAAGATTCGGCATAGCAGATTAAAGCACTCTTACTTGTTACTATTCAGTTTAAGTTGGATTAACTAATTTTTACATAATGCTCTTTAAACATTTAAAACAACGTAATAATTTTTGGTGGTTTTTTGTTTTTTTTCCTCACCCAAAAAAAATAATTTTATTGTTATTTTATACAATTTTAAATTAAATAAAAAAAATTTTGTTTATTGCTACAAGCCAACGGAGTGTAAAATTGCATTCATTTTATGTAGAATTTAAATTTTTAATACAAAAGAAAATTATTGTTTTAATGATGTTGTTATTTTGATTACGTGCAAATTTATTTAATAATGAGAATTATTATTTAATATTTAATTATAAAAAATGAAAAACTTGAATAGTGGAATTACCAGAAAATATTGTAAAGTAAGCTGTTATTGAAAAAAGAGATGAGCAATATTTCAGTACTTGTGATAAATAACTTTGATTAAAAAATCACTGATCACTACAGTGAATGAGTTTAAGACCGTTTTTTTTTGTATTTGTACACGTATTTTGTGCAGAAGTATGTTAGTAGTTTGAACTCTTTCCTTCTTTTATATGTCAAAGCAGCTTTATGCTTATTAACGACAGCTATTCTTTTTCCAAACTTTAAACATATTTTGTGTTTTTTTTTATTTCAACTTATAATCAACTTTATTTCTGGTCAAATTTAATTGCAGCTGCTTTAAATGAAAAGATCAAAATATTTTTTGTATTATGGTTAGTTTTTGCATAATATATTATTTAACATGTGTACTATTCACTTCCTATATAAACTAGAATAAAAAATAAAAGAACGATAACTATTTAAAAGAACGGCGATTTGAAATTCACGTTCACTGGTAACGAGGTTCCTCCCAAATCACGGGAATCATCTCGAATTGAAATGCAATTAATTGTTTTATTTTTGCTTAAGTTAAGGGTGAACAGCTTTTACCTATATAAAAAAATATATATATTGCTACGTTTTTCCCTTTTAGAACAAACGTACGGATTCTTTTGTATTCTTACTTTGTAGCTTTATCTTGCTATACTTCTTGATCCTACCGGTCTTGTGAATCCTACGGTCTCGTATTTACTAAACATGTGTTATTATTGCAAACGCAGCCATCCACGCTACACTACTGTGTTGTTCCGGTGAGACATGAACTACTCTATGCCTTGTTTAGTAACCTTAACCATCTACAGACAACTCCACTACGCCCTTATATCCAAGCCAGTCATCCGCTTTATCTAATAGCCACAACACACGTCTGCCATACACTGTTGTTACACTTCCCTTCGTTCACCGCTACCGTTCTTAGTTTTTGTTATAAAGGGTGTCTTGACAATTATCTGTTACTCTTATATATTAAATAAGACGTCTCCACTAAATTGTCTAACATGGCTTCACACAATAAATGTCTTTTGCCTCTCGAGAGGTTTGTGCTGCTGCTTTTTATTTTTAATTGCATTATAACAATTATTATTTTCCTTTGTATGCATGTCCGAAAGCGGGATCGAACCCTCAATCTTCTGTTTTACAGAACGCATCTATACCAACACAACCATCGAGGTTTCTCAGCTTTTGTTAGCTAATTGTGGTATTATTCTATACACACCATTAGTTGAATTAACTTATTCACAACGCTCATACGGATAACAACAACATGGGTTGCCAGATCTTATTTTCGTAACAATATAGTTAAATTTTTTTAAACCGCCTGAATTTCTTAGTGAGGAAAACACTCCGAAATTAGTAAGAAAGGTTTTAAGTAAAACAAGCAAGAGTACATTATTCGGCTATGCCGAATCTTATACACTCCTCACCATCTATGTAAATCTAGTTTAGTGAAGTAGCTCCAATTAAAAAAAGAAATTTTTGGGGTTACAGAAAATTAAAATATAAAATTTTAAAATTTCAGAGCCCCGTAACTCGAAAATTATGGGCGAGCGCCCATGTTTCCACTTGGTGTTTTTTTCTTATTTTTAAATTCTCTATCGACCCATCTTTTATTTTTTTATGATTGGAGTTACTTTATTACTTCAAATGACGTAAAAAAGTTTAGGTAGGCGTGGTGCTTTTCCTGCTGGCTCAAAGGACATGGACCGATCATGCTCATTTCCAATAGCACTCCTTTCGACATTATATCTGATCGATTCAAATATTTTTTTTTCGTGAAATCAAGTTTGCCTCAACAAGTTTCAACACTAATACGGACGGACAGGTGGATATCGCTCAATCGACTTCGCTATGCAGTCAGAATATATATACTTTGTGTGATCGGAAATGGATATTGTAGAAATTACACACGGAATGACAAAATTAAAATCTTTAAAATCTTAAATTTAAAATTTAAAATCTTTAAATTATTTAAAAATTTAAAAAAAAATTAAAATCTTTATATTAAAAGAATCTGTAAACTTTAAAATTAAAATAATTCTTCTATGAGACGCTTCTCAATTTTATATACTTTTTTTATCTGGCATAGTTATACACATTCTATGGAATTACTTAATTAATACTGATCAAGAGATAATGCTTGATTCGCAGTGGATGTAGTGACGTACATTCTGTATAAATTTTAAAGTTAATCGGCACACCCTTAATTTATTTTTTTATTTTATTCTTTTATTGCCTTTCTATGAAAATTTACAGTCTATCAGTTACACTTTAAAAGATGAGTAAATATTACATGTGTTTATGGGGACACCCCTCAGCAACATTTAAAAAAAAATACGAATTGATAACTTTTTTTCAAAGTCGGTTAAGAAGTTAAAAAAAAATTATAAGAAAAAAATGAAGTGAATAGCAAAATTATTTGAATAAAAAAAAGTAAAAACAAAAGCTATAAGCTGAATGAATGCATATATATATATATATATATATTTGTAACAATTGATAGACTTCGAGAGGTCATTTACCACTTTTGGTACCGATTGAAAAGTGCTTTGTAATTGTGAGAATGATTTGAAGCGATACTTTAAATAAAGAAATATTTGTGAAATTGGTAAATAAATTCAAGCAGGATTGTAATAGTTTTAGATTGACTTTACCAGTAATCATGGAAAAAATTGCAGGAAAATTTGATCTCAAAATTTAATAAATGTACACACATTTAAAATTAGTTATTTTTATTTTTATTAGGTATGCAATCGGAGAAGCAATGAAGAAGTAAAACGTTGAATATTTTTATGAAAACCATTTTATTTGCTGTTCTATTGATTAGATTAAATCAAAACAATGACGGCGAATCTGGTTCTACAATAAAAACTTCAATAATTTCGACGTCGCGCAACGGGGGAAATTAAAAAAAAATATAACTAATTTTTTGAACGACAAACTCTATTAAGCCATATTGGCTTTTAAAGAGATGAAGTCGAACCTAAGTTTTGGTTTAAGTGACTTTATTCTGCGACGATAGCTCTGACAGATTCGTACTTACTTCAATTCAGTTATTTTTAACTTTAACGTTGCATCTTCCTTACATAGAAAACCATAAAATATACCTACAATATCCGTGGACGTTTGACTCTAATTTGATGGACATTTCAACGGCATGCAAATAAAAGATATATTTTTTTAATGTAAATCCATTATGTCCATGAAAGAGAGATAATCTTGTTAAAGGTTTACCTTATAATATCGGGAGTAAGAGATAATTTACTTGTTTTAATTTACGTAGTAATTTTCAGAAATTATCAACAACGGGCTATGTGAGGCCACCTTCCGATGCACTATATCGCAATAAAAAACTCAAGATCTTCAATAGCTCTACAACATTACAGCAATAACATTTGACGTTTAAAACTACAGATTTATATTTTTATTTTTATAAATCCCCACTGTGCGCCTGGAAATAGATTTAAATTATTACAAGAACTCAATATCATTTTAAGTTAAAATAAATGCATGCATTTATAAAATAAACACACTACCAACAGATAATTAAAGTTAATAAAAGCGTATATAAAATGAAAAAACACTCCAAAAGAGCTTCCGACAGGAAAAGTCACAAAACAAAAAAAAAAAAAACCAATTTTTAACACAAACTTGCTTTTAATTACAATATAAAATATTATTTTTTTTTGCTTTGCACTAACATTTTTTGATTTTGTTGAAGTCTGTTTGCACTAACCAAAAATTTACAAACAACTGTGCTCTAGCAATTGTGAGACTTTTTTTTAATAGTGCAGCAATTAAAAATTGAATTGCAACCTTCTGCAAACAATTTGGTGATAAAAGTTGCGGAGATTAGCCAACTACCAAATATGAATGAGGTTGCCGTTGTTGCCAGTGTTAAAGAAACAATATAAAAAAGAAAAATATATACGATATGCGTTCACTGTACTCGTAACACAATCAATTCTACAAACTGTGAATATAATATTTTTTCACTGTTTACGATTTATTCAGGCGTCTAGAAATAATGATGCAATGACAGACATATACACGAATATAAATAATCCTGTTTGCCTCAAAGTGAGCTTTCAAAAAGGGAATTTGTACACGATTATAATTATTTCAGCAAAAAAATTTCTCTTCTTAAAATCTACTCATCTACTACTCTATCTGTATACGGGTATGTGTGTATTTTTGTATGTTTGAAGTCTGTAGGTGGTTGAACGGCTCGACCTATTATCTTGAGACTTTGACAGTATTTTCCTATATGTCTGGAAGGCACTACAGACTATTTTATTTTAACTGCAAATGCTCGAGTTTTAAAATTGGGCGCGGTACCTAAATTAATTTATGTTAAATGAAGGCAAATACAGCGGATGGAGGTTAGTCTAGTAATTAAATACTAAATTAAGTTTTAAAAAAGGATTAGGCTTAGGATTACAACAATAAACTTTGAAATAAAAAGTAAGAGTGCAATATTTGGCAATGCCGAATCTTATATACTATTCACCATACATGTATTATACTGCAGATTTCCCATTGGATAGTTTGAACAAAAATCGCCATAAGAAATTTTTTCCTACCATAAAGTTTTTGTGTTTTCAAAAAAATTCTTTTTTTTCTTTTTTTAAATTTTAAGTTTTGCTTACGACGACCCAACTTCGTAAACTCACAGTTTTTTTTTACCTTTTTCATTAGTTTTTTTATTTGTTAACAATAACCGCCTGCATGAGTACAATAGCAACATTTTCGAAACTTTGTCTGATCCATTAGTGTATTTAAATTTCCTGTAGCTCATCTAGTGCCTTGGCAAAGTTTCAACACAATTTCAATACGAACACGGACAAACAGACGGGCATCGCTCAATCGAATTCGCTGTATATAAGAATATACATACCTTATGGGGGTCGGAACTTAAACATACCTTTTTCTAACTGTGGTGAAAGGTATACAAAAACGCAAATAAAGTTATCTTTTACATTTAAGCAAAGTAAATATAATCTGTTTAATTTAATTTATTTTATTTACTTACATTCAAGTATTTTTTTTTTTATTTTATTTTGCAATTGCATTTTGCGCTTTTTTCAGGTCCAACTTTTTCAGACTAACTAAAAACGTTCATATTAAATTGGTTTTGATTTATGTGATTTTCTAAAAATTTTGCATTTGTATATTAATTACATGAAAAACTGATTCTACCTTTTTAAGGCAATGCTGCATGATGCGTTATTATTTAATTTTTCCAAATAAAACGAACATACCTAAAACGAGAAAAAAAAGGAAACTAACATTTACAAGTTCTTTATATAAAAAATTTATTAACCCTTAAATGCATGAGGTCAACACCTAGAATGGAAACTTAGTTACCCTAATGTAAAAATGGTCGATTATCATGAATCAGGCATTAATTTTTCAAAAAAATGTATAGTTTTCCTAGAAAATCGGAAAAACACAATTTTTGGTTGCGTACCATATATGGTACACTATGCATTTGTAATGAAAAGTCTTTTTTAATTATTTTTAACGTATCAATATTTTATTAGCATAAAAAAGTATAAAAAAATTATTTTTTTTTAATTTTAGATTTATGAAGTGTGATAGTCGGTAAAACAATTACGTTTTTCATTCAAGCAGAGGTGAACATTACATTTTTGACACTTGAAAACGGAACGGTTGTTTACTTTTTTGTCTTCAACACATTTCTGGTTTTTACACCGAGCTCTACCTTCAACAATTGGAAGATGATTTATGCCATCAAATCGCAAACTGTTCGAAGGGTTATATTCATTTTGGGCACGTGGAAGAAGTAAATTATGTTGATTAGCTCTCTTTTGTACCATATTTGTTAAAAGTTGGGATACTTCCAAACGGAACGCCTTTTGGGTAATCGTAACTGATGGATTTGCTCTTTTAAAAAGTAACCAAGCTTTTACCATGGAAATGTCGAGTAAATGATAAAATAACCTGATATACCATTTAGGACTTTTTAATCCGATTTTAAGGCGACCCAAGAAAGAATCCATAAGATCTACACCGCCCATATGTAGGTTGTATTCTTTTATAATTTGGGGGTAAGTAATTGTTTCCACTCTGTGCTCCTTCTTATTCCAACGCTCAACAGTGGATATATTAGTATTATCATTATTTTTGGAAAGAAAAGGTTTTGTACCAACAAAAGTGGATTAACAACTCTGTTATCTTTCCAGCTAATTGATGTTAAATCAATACCTTGAATATTAGCAGTAAACTCTGATGAAACACCCTGCATCATTTTCATCATAGCCTTCGCATCAGGAAGCTTACAATTTTTTATGCGATTTCTATTGATAGTTCCGATGCTATGAATGCCCTGCGTTCGAAGATAAATCAATAATGGTATAATTTTGAAACCGCGGAACTTCACGAGTCATACGTACTACAATATTCGCCGATGCCTTCAAATTAGGTTCTCCCGGCCGTAGGTGATATTGTTCTCCAGTATAAATTTCAAATTTATACATAAAACCGGTTGTGTCGCAAAGAGCAAATAATTTGAATCCCCATTTTTTCGGTTTGTTTGGTAGGTATTGTTTCATATAGTGCCCAACTTTTGTTGAGCACATCTGTTCATCTATTGATAAACGTGGCTTCATGGGAATTGTTTGAAAACGTTCATTGAGAATGTCCACTATTAGCCTTATTTTAAACAAACGATCTGGATTTTCAGCATCATACTCAAGGTTATTGTTTATGTGGAGGTATTCCCTGATTTTCTCAAACCTGTTGACCGTCATTACGTTACGCACCGCATCAAATCCATACTTTGTATTCCAATAATCTCTTACACATGGAAGTTTGTGATAAGACATGTAGTAGATAATGCCAATGTATTTTCGAAATTCCAGGGCATCTAAAAAGAAATTTTGATCGTTTTTTTCCACTTTTGCGTAATTTATACTCTCCTTAACTATTTTCTCTATTAGATCATCCGTAAAAAAAATATTTGAAGCATGCGTAAGGAGTTGCTAAATGATCTTGTGTTTCTGGATCCAAGTTAAAACTTCCAAGAAAAGTAATTTGTTCCTCAGATAACTGCAGGTTTCCTTTTTTCCAACGTACTCTTTCAAAACTGTCTGAAGTCAAGTCAACAACAACGTCCTTGTACTTCATACATTCGTCGCGTGCTTGGATAAACTGAACATTTTGGTCAGTTGAAGAATTTTTAGCTGAATTTTCATAATTTCTATTATCTGCATGAGTTGAGGTCATTATAATTTTTTTCCTTGGTAACATAGGCGGGCTCTGCTCTACAATAGATAAATCTGCTGCTATTACTGAACCAATATCAGGAACAGAAATTCCGGAAGCTTGAACAACAGATATATCCAGTTCTTCTGCATTTAAAATTACACATTCATCTTGTATGGCATAATTAGTTTCGGCTCGATTTCTCACACGTTGTGGTATTTGGGTTTCGTGATTTAGTTCATCTGTTTCTAAATTTCCGCCTTCGTCTTCATTTTCGGAGCAATCACCATTATCAGGTATTCCCACCACTTCGCTATCGTCGAAATCATAAAACATTTCCGCCACTTCATCAGCGTTGTACCTTTTTCCATCTATAATAATGCTATCCATGCTAAATACGTAATAATGGTAATGAAATAATTAAATAAATAAAACAAGTTGAAAATTTACTTGCATCTTACACATAATAAAATATATGTGCAAATGCATGCCGTACCATATAAGGTACTTGTAAAAATAGTTAAAAAACCTTTCTTTATATAAAATTACCTAATAATAACTTATTTTTACTAAGAAAAATAGAATATTTTATTTCTTATAACTTACCTCTTCTCAATATATAAACGGTATAATTTTTTATTCAAAGTCAAAATTCACTTTTAAAGTTATCTCAAAAAAATACATACATCAACTTCGACAGCTTACTGAAAACTAAAATAAAATAAAAGCAATCAACAACAACGTTGGAAAGAACCGTTATACTGTCTACTTTTGTGTAAATCACATTATTCTACTTTTATGTTGAATTTCTTAGAATATGGCATCATAAAAGGCCGGTACCATATATGGTACGGTATGCATTTAAGGGTTAAAAGAAAAAAATATGTGTATATGATTAATATTTCAAATTTGAAAGTTTTGATGTTTATTGCTCAATCACGCCTCAACGACCAAACTAATTTTGATAAAATTTGGATCAAAGATATGTATTAATACATAGAATACTTTAGCAATAAAATAATTTTATATATATAAGTAAATAGCAGAAGAAGCTCAATTCTATATTAATAAACTTTCGTATGGAAACGATAATTAAAAACATTTTTTTTCAGAAAACAAGATTTGAAACCATTTAAATATTTGTAATAAAAAAAGTTAAATGCTTGTGTTGTTGTTGTTTCCGTTAAAATTTTTTAACAGTAATGACATGAATAGAATAGCAAGAAACCGAATATTTAAATGTCTTTGCAGATACACCGCATATTGTGCTGAGATTGGCAGCTCTTTAAATATTTAACAACAAATTCTTAGTTTGAGTTTCGCCAAAGTCATAAATTAATAGAGAAGTGTAAGTACAAATAAAACCAAAGCTGCAATCACATACAACTAACCACCCCTAGCTTCGAAAAGTAAGAAACGTAACAACCTTCTTTTAAAAATGTCTCCCAGAAATGCAGCATTATTTGACATGAAAACTGCAGAAAAAAGTTGCGGGTGCTGTTAACTCTTAAGAGGCAGAATCTTAAAATTTACACAATAACGCTTTTGCTAAAAGTAAATAAAAGCCTAACTGGAATTACACGCACTGTAAATACAAATCTTTTAACTATTTTTGAACATAAATAATAAAAATTGCTTATACGCCTTAAACACTCATGACGGATGAATGTTACTAATCGTAAATTATCACATAACTCATACGTTTCACATTAGGCCGATTGTTAAAATGGTTAGCAATTATATGTACGTTCGTTTCATTTTGTTTCTTTGTAATCTAAACTCCAGGTGATATTTCAGTCGTTTTCTCTATTTCTGTGCAATTATAGTCACTGCTAATTGCCGTTTTCTTTAGTTAGACTCAAATAACGAACACTAAATGGCTCATTTACTACTTAAACACATCTGTAAAATGCTTTATTACCATTTTTTGTTGTGTTTGCTAATTTGTTGCAGTTTTTCACTTTAGCTTTTTTCATCTTTTTCAAACCATTAGTCAGTCATTTTAAATTCTAATTCCTTTTTTTCCGATATTTTCTTTTGAATTTTTTTTTTGCTGGTTTTATATTTCAAATTCGTTGGCTCTTTTTTTAAGGATTTAATTTTCTGTTATTTATTTTAACTCATTTTCCAGTTGTTTTAACAACTAAGCCAGTTAACAATAGAGTTGTTGGGTTAAATGTTCATGCTATTTACTTTACTATCCATCTTTGCTTTCAAGTATTTAAAATTGTTATTTTAGTTTATATGTTAATTAAACATTTGCAGTGTTATTGTTGTTGCTATATTCACGTTGCAGTGCAGTTGTTAATTTTTTTTTTCAAATTTTGTCTTTCTATAGTACAAAGATAGAGATAGTGATACGAAATTACTGCCAAATAAAGCTTAAGCTAAGACAGAGTAATAAAAATGGATTCAAGTGGAATTAATTAAATTTTAAAATAACAAAAGGAAAAAGTAAATAAAACTTTGAATAGTTTTATTGGATTTTGATATTACGTTGCAGTATAATTAAATTTAAATAAGAGTGGTCAAGACAAAGATTAGCAGAAAATAAAAAAGGAATATATTTAACTAAAAAGAAAAATGTCTATTAAATAAATTAAACTGGCTGCTGCAAAATTTATAATACTACTGATTAAAAGTATAAAAATACACAAAAACTGGATTATAATTGTGTTTTTAAAATTTAAAGTTAAAGTGCATCATTTATAACGGATTTTTCAACAGGAATGCTACAAAACTAGAGCGACAGAGACAGCAAACGTTGCCATATATTTTGCCGCTCTCCTGAAATTTTTTCTTAGTAAGGTTTGCTTTTCATGATGAAAAGATATACGAGCAACCAACGAGCCGAAATTATTAAAATTTACTACCGAAATTCGGATTCAGTGGCCTCAACGTTAAGAGCGCTTATTTCTGGCCGAATGGCTTCGTCAATAAACAAAATAAGCGTTATTGATCAGGCAGTAATTAACACGTACTCCATTAGTCATCATTGCATTCTGAAAAAATTACGTTTTGGTGTGGTCTATGGGCCGGCGGCGTCATTGGGCCGTTCTTCTTCCGTGATGATCAAGACCGGCACGTTACTGTGAATGGGAATCACTACCGTTCAATGATAACCGAATATTTTTGGCCCCAATTGGATGATATGGACTTGGAGGACATGTGGTTCGAACAGGACGGCGCCACAATCCACATAGCGAATGTCACAATCAATTTATTGTAAACCAAATTTGGAGAACGTGTTATTTCACGAGACGGTCCAGTCGATCGGCCGCCTCGGTCGTGCGGTTTAACGCCTATTTTCTGTAGGGCTACGTTAACTCTATGGTCTATGTCAACAAGCCAGCGACGATTAATGAACTTCGTACGGATATCGAACGTGAAATCGCAGCAGTATCGGCCGATTTATGCTTGAAAACAGTCGAAAATTGGGTTCAGCGTATAGACTTATGCAAGCATGCCCGTGGTAGCCATGCTAAAGAAATTGAGTTCCATACATAACGGCATCGAACGTACTTTCACAGGAATAAAAAATTTCATATCCAAACCCGTTTCTGTTTTATTTAAAAAAACTTTTGTATCGCTCTTATTGAAAAATCCTGTATATTCTAATTTCTTATGATAGCGAAGTCGAATGTGTGATGTTCGTCTGACCGTCAGTGTTCGTGTTAAAACCGACTTTCCTAAGGAAAAAAGAAGAGCTAAAGAAAATTTAAATACACCAATCGATCAGAGATAGTTTCGAAAAAATTTCTATTAAAAACTAACAAGATCGGTCCATGTCCTTCGAGACAGCAAGAAAACACCACGCCAGTTCGTGGGACAACAACAACAAGTGAAACTTAAAATTTTCGATGAAAAACTTAATAGTAGGAAAGAATTTCTTTTGCTGATTTATATGCACATGTGCTATAGTTATATGGTGTATGGAAGGCATGTAAGATTTCGCATAGCCGTGCTAAATTCTATTAGTTGTAGTAGTGTAAAATATTGCAGGAACATGTAAATTAATACGGTGCATCAGAATAAATAAAAAAGTCGGTTTTAAATTTTTTCTAACTGAAAGCATTTTCTAAGTCGATTTTTTTCATGTTTTTGTTATTTACTAAACCAAGGATAAAAATTCATTTCTTTAAAAACCAATTAAAAACAATACTGGAATATAAACAATGATATCTTTATTAAATATTTATATTAAGGTATACTTCATAGCCAGTGCTAACATTAAGCTAATTTATATCTCGGGTAATTAAAATTTGTTAAAAATCCTATAGAAATTTTTAACAAGCGTAAAGAATTTTAATCTTCTTAGTGTAAAGAGATAATTGCATAATCCGATAAACAGTATTTAAAATTATTAAGAAAACGTTTTTCTTTTGCATTTTGTTTTTAAATAAGAATGAGTCTCACCATAATAAAGACTTCTTGTTAGATGGTATCCTACTAAGTAATCGTTACAAAATGTTGACACTTAATCTTGTAGCTCTTCTTTTAATACGATCAGCACTAAGGAGATGTATTCTACTTGTGCAACGCATTGTGCCAGAACTAGGAAACTAGCTTATGGGAACGTTTACTGCGATTAACTGGCCAATCGACCATTAAGGGAGACGCTCTTCATGAATTACGTGTAGGGCGTACGAAATTCTGGCTTTTAGAACTAGTTTCCTGATTTCATCAGAACATCTTCTGTTGAAGTAACGACAGTGAAACACATCCCAAATGGTGTCGATACCCCATTAAGTAAATAACACTGGATACCCAACTGTCACCGCTGATTTTGTTCCCTCTCTTGCACGCGATCGACTAACTCCAAATAGTTCTTGAAGTATCGGCCCATACTTGAGAGAATTATTCCATTTTCAGTCTGATAAAGGTGTCATAGACAGCGAGGTGATCAAATGGAGTGAAATATCAGTTGCACCGTTTTCGAAAACTAAGGCACTTAAATGCTTTTTTTGCGACTTGAAAAATATGCTTATTCCACCTGAAATCGTACTAAGTAATATCGAGAGATATTTAAATAAAAATTACATTATACCGTGAGTACCGTGGACTCCAACAAAATTTGTAAAAGCTATACTCAGGATACCTAAATTAAATTAAGAGAGGCTCATGTTATGGTAAGATTTAAGATTTTTTAAAATCAATTTTAAGGGAGGTATCCTTTTTCACCCTTCTATACCACCAGGCTGTTGCTTGAAAACTTCAACAACAAATTCAACGAGAGTAGTTATGTGCAGATATATTATAATAAAAAAATTCTTTTGCATAAGGAAATTGTCTCTACAGCTTGATTGAACATTTTGCCTTCTTACGTTAATTTTTCTAAAAGCGAAAGCTTGAAATGGGAACAACAAAAAAAAAAAAAGATAAAAATTTTAATGGGTAAGAAAAGCTCTTCTTTTCAGCTAAAATAAAATTTGAGAACATTTAAAATCGGGCTTTAGGGTGCGTTTAAGAAGTGGGTCAAACGTCAGTTAAGGGTATAGAGCTAAACAAAAACCGTGTTGATAAATAAACGATTTGTTCGCATTATTCACGAAACTATGCAATAGTTTCTTATTTATAGCCTCAGCCCTAAAGTAGGCATAAAATATGCAGTAAAAGTAAAATAATTAATAAAATTAAATAAAACATAAAAACAATTTATTTGTTCGATATAAAACAATAAGTAAGCATAATTTATTGCCTTATAACTAAATTGTATAATAAAAATGTATTTGACTAAGTAATTTATACACAAAGACAAGTTTTCCGTTTCAAACAAATTATTCTGAAATTTTAGTTATTTATTGTGTTAAAGTTTCTCTTCAACAACGATTAAAAATAGATTACAAAAAAACTATTCTGTATTTATAAACTTTTTCACATATGGACAAAATATGCATTTGTTTTTAATCTAGAATTTAACCTTAAAGTATGCAACAAATATTATTTACTATAATAAGAGTATAATAATACTGATACAAGTCATAATTAATATTTATTAGAAGCATGCACACATATTCGGGAAATTTCAGTTTTTATTGCCAACTGTAATTTTAATATTAAAGTTTTTGAACTAAAATGCCATTAAGAAAAATTATATATGTTCTTTCTACACATAACACTTGGCAATAAGCTAAAGTATATATTTAGATTTAAGATGTCGAAAAAAAATTTAATAGATTCAAAAAGGTAACACAACTTGAGGCATTTGATTTTTAGGGGTTTGTAGGCACCGACATCATTCTAAAGATTCGTCAATTGCACAATCTTCAAAAGCAACAATTTCAATAAAATAAAATAGCACATCATGAAAAATAAATTTAAAAATGAATTTATAAAGGCCTTTAGCAGACATTCAAAGAGAAGCTACTTACCAAACGTAAATAAAAAAAACAACATCAAAGCCATCACAGGCAAAAGGAAAAAATGACGTTGCCATAGAGATAGCAGTTCATAATGATTGTAGATGTAATTTTTAGAAATAAAAAAAAAAAAATAAAAAATGTGTAATTTTTTCTGCTTCAAAATTTTACAAAACAGTTTTCATATTTTGAATGACAAACTGTCTGTCGTGTGTTTTTCTGCACTTGAAGTTTTAGTTTGTGAAAGAGTTATGTTAGTTTTTAGCCTGATGCTGCGATTTGTGCAAAGTTAAGTGTAATGTTAGTTCCTGTCTGTGAAGCTGTCCATTATTTTAACATTTTGACAAGTGTCCAGTTACACAAATACACGCTATTTAAGGGCCGACTAAACAGCAACACTGTCTGGATAGTTTGGAAACCATTTTTTCTAAGTAGGAAATATTCGCTACAATGAACTAGTCTGTGTGTATTTTTTTTACTTTGCTGTCTGCGATGGCTTCCTTTTTTCAGTGAAGAATAATATGACGGAGAATACTTGTGTTTAAACTTTGCAATATTTTTTTATCTTTTATTAAAACAAGTGCAAGTTATTAAAGAGTTAATAAAATAGTTATTAAACATAAAATATAGGTTTGATTTCCTTACTCTACAAGTCAGTTGTATTTTAGGTGGAAGTTTTCGTTGTATCAGCAAAGGAGTTGGGAATTATTTTATTGTAATTTGGATGCAAAGGTTAGCTATTCATCTTATAGGGTCTAATTCCAGCACTATTCTTAGTTTTATATATTTGTGGCATCTTAACGTAGGACGCATGTGCAATATGGTAATAATAACAATTTTCAACTTCATATATCTCCGGTCTGAAGCAAATTCTAAATAAAAACTCATATTTTCTGAAAGTAAGTGTTACCTGCTTTGACATCATTTACCTCCTTGCAAAATGTGTATGTGAAGTGGTCAAGGAATAATTTCGAATTTTAAAAAATTTTTTATGCTACAAATATCTTGAAATTATACAGTGTTTCTACATTACAGAAGAGTAAATTAATAATGCAAATTATGAATTTGTAGCGAGCATGATTTAATTTGGGCGAACTCACACTTAAAAGCCTTATATTGATTTCAAAATTAATGTAATAGAAAGATATTTTTAAAATCATTCTAAAGTTGTTGGTAATTTTAAATAAATTGAAATTATGTTGGCTTAAGTTCATTTTATTTTTAATTTCAAAAATCTTTTTTAGAAAGAAAACTTATTTTACAAATATATGCGGACGTTTTCCAAAGAAAACAAGAAAAATTAGACGCTAGCAGAATGAAATGCTGCACTTTCTGGACCACTACGACCTTCATCAGCATTCTTTCCATCTATCTACCTAGTTGTGTATTTTATAAACATCATCTATTTAACCAACCAACTTTATAAATTAGAATACGAGAATATTCATATCAACATTAATATGGTTAGACGAAATTTACACAAAAACCAACGTAATTTCTTTACTGTTCTCTCTGTATTTCGTCTTGTACATTTGATTTTGCTTTGTTTCAATCATCGATTGAAGACAAATGCAAATTTTGCTTTTAAGTCATTCATACTTGTTAACTCATAACATTATAAATGCTGTTTCAGTATCATCACTAAGTACTCGATGGTATCATTTTGATTGTTATGAGGTAAGTATGAATGCGCGCTGTGCCGAGCGTGCTTATAATATAATTTTTATTTAATTATTATTTGAACTGTGAATATTATAAATGAGTTGAATTGTTGGTAATTTTAATACTTCGCTTTAAGTCGTGTCTTATTTTCTATATAGAAAACACATCTGAATGGCTGTAGTGTGTGTATTTTTTACAGTTGTTGGATATAAATGATATTGGGAATTGGTTGAGAAAGAAGGTTAATCCAAATAATCGCCACCGTGCTCTAGAAATGCTCACTCCTAAGGCGAAATTAACGCAGTCGCCAAATTTTAACGATATGGTTAAATAGAACAGTATTAGAATTCTTTGCCATTCGTGACACCCGAGCTAGTTAGATGCGGCTTTACTTCTATCTTTGCGGACTTGTAGAACATTTGCCTTCTTGTCGGCTAAGCCAAAAAAGTGCAGCCTTAGTTTAATGTAGGAAGAAACATATCCGTAATGGTATCAGTTATGATCGGATATTGTCACATCGGAGTGCACTTGTATAATGATTTCTCTTATACCCGTGGTAAAACTTCTTTAGCCATTATCCTATACTAAAAGAAAATCGAAAGAATATTTTTAAACCGAAGTTTCGTGTTATCGAAATTAATTTATAAGTCTAATATGTTCCTAATGCAGTGTATAATCATAACTTTTCTATTCTTTTCAACACTAATTGACAAATTTATATTTCAGAGGCGAAGCAATGCACTTAATTAAAAACTAAATCCTGAAAACAAAATAGAAAAATACAACGTTAATAATAATAAGTTTCAAGAGCTGCTTATACGCAACTATCAGTAAATCTACCTTAATATTTTTATAAAAGATATTTAAAAACAAAACTATGAACCAAATGCATCCTGTCATAAAAATATCATTCTTAAATAATGTATTCATGCCAAAAAAAAAAAAAAAAATAAAAAAAAAATAAAATAAAAAGTAGACAAATAGAAACTGCAACTGAACAACAAAACATAAAAAATGTTAACAATCATTTTTATTAAACAAACTGTTGCATTTGTATATAATTCCTAAGAAAATATTAGAACAAAATACACTGCAAGCAAATTGAAAATGTCTTAAATTGGGAAAACTATTAACTCTTATAGGACCAGCCCTACTTATGCAACGCACTTTACCATAAGTAGGAAATTAGGTTGTGATTAGATATAGGAATATAGGAAGTAGTGCACTGAAAGTGACAGGAGAATCATACGGAGGATATTTATTCCGTATACGAAAGAACGTGTTGCAGGTACGAAATTACGGTTTTCCGGAATAAGTTCCCAGAATTCATCAGAGTACATTCCATTTTAGTAACGATAAAATAGTGAAACACAATCTACATTTCGTCGATACTCCATGGAGTCAATAGAGCTGAATACACTATTGCTCCCGATGAGTTTCTTTGCTCTCTCCTGCACGCAGTCGAGCAACTGCAAAATTGTCTTTGAAGCCACGGCCCATACATGAGAGTTGTATTCAATTTACGGTCTGATAAAGTTGTCATAGATAGTGAGAAGAACGGATGGCAAAACCAAGGCACTTGAACGCTTCTTTTGCTACTTGAAAAATATATTCTTCCACCGTATATCGAATTGAAACACACGTTTAACAGAATACCAGGAGTACTCATAAATCAGTTTAATTAAGTTTATACACATGGAGGCATGTCACACATTCCTATAGGAAGGGTTTTAGTTCCGTATTAACCATTTCGATCGATTTTGTTTTACCGTCTTCACATTCCGATAGATTTTTAACCTTCTCTTTTTACTTTAAATATGGTAATATTGCACACACTAAAAAATAACCGCAAAACTAATCTAAATACGGACAAAGGTAAGAATAAGAGTAAGAACAAGAATAAGAATAAAAGCAAGTTTAAAAACCACAAATAAAATAATTTCAAAAAAATTTAATTCCACTTTGAAATTTAAACGTGGTTTCAATCCGACGTTTGTTTTGTTTTTCACTTTCAAAAGAAACAATGGCCCATATACATAGTTAAAATAATAATATAAGGGAAATAAAGTCGGTTTTACTTTAGAGTCGACTCTAACTTATTCATAGACAATTTAAAATATACTTTTGGCGTTAAAGTCAACTCTAAATTTAAAACTACCTAAAGCTGTTTTTAACTCATTTTTTCAATATTATTTTATTTGGTTTAAGAACACAATACTCTATATCTGATTTTTATACCAAAATGAATAAAATAAAAACAAGGTTACTTTTTTCTAATGTTTGCTTGGAAATTGTATGAAAACATTTATCAAGTTACAGTTGACACCCAGTGGAAGTCGGATAAACTTAAAGTATACTTTACTCTTGAATATGAAAGAAAAAACATAATAAGAGCCCTTTATTTTGGAGTATACTTTAACAAGAGTCGACTTTAGTCTATAACTATGAATATAGGTCAATATTTTTAAGTCTACACCCACCACGAGATATGATTGTGCTAATCGCCTACACTGACTTGCTACAACTTGCAGTAATACGCAATGTGTTGAATGGTCTACTTTTTATCTTCGCACATCCTGCAGAAATCTGATGTGCTGTCTACGAACCTACTGATCATAGCCCTGAGGAAAAAGTGAACAATGACCAAACACTTAGAGCCTTTTTGTTCAAACAAAGAAGTAGTTTTGAGCTGCTCATGTCTACAGTATACTAAATACCCCGTCACACCGTGAACAACCAGTTTTGCATATTTTAATAATGATTAATCAGAAGCTTTACTGACACTACACACCTCTTAGTGTTGTTCTTCGAACAAAGCCTTGCAAGTTCGTCAACGACTTCATTGCCTGAACTTGTTCACTAGCTTCGACTTAATGTCTCTGCAGAGCCGCCTGGCCGTCTATGGGTGGCGTCTGGTTGTCAATGTACAGAGTGTCTTTCTTCCCTTACGCCAACCGAATTCCAACCAAAAACCGAAGCCCTAAAGATCCCTGAGTGAGTTAAATTGTATTTACTTCACAGCATTATTATGAAAAATATAAATAAGTAAAAGGCTTTTAATATTTTATTAACTGTGTGATATAAAAATTTAATTCTGTCTTGTGTAAGTGAGTACCCAGGTACTCTGCCAGAAAATATCACCAATTAGACCCTCTGATAACAATTAAATGATAAAAAATACATTTAATAACGAAAGAAATAAAAAATTATTATGACTCAAAAGGTTTCAGGCCTTAGAAATGATTTAGATACGATTAAGTAGCATATTGTAGCATTTCTGGCTTGATGATTCGCATTCATTTCATTTGTCAGAAATTAAACAGCAGCCAATAAAGGAGATTTTGCTCATAGTACCATCCACTATTTAGATGAATAAATAGAAACAGATAAGTAATTATTAGGCCAATTTAACAAAAATTATCAAGAAACGCAATAACTGGACTATGTTGAAAATAAAAAAGAGTTAACACTCAAAATCTAATTTCTATGATTTTTTTAAAACTTGGTTACTTGCCTTTGTACAAAATTGTTAGATTTAGCACTTCAGCACATTGTGAGGCGTCTTACGTATTCCTTTCAAAGACACTGAACCCCAATGATGTCATATTCAATTGAGCGCCAGTGTATCTATGTTCCTACATTTAAGCAAAAACAACAATAAAATATTTAATATAAAAAAATCTTTTAACAGTGTGGAATTCGTTTTAAAAAACACTATTGTCACATACAATATATTTAAAATTTTAAGGATTCTACTCACTCGTCTCAACGATAAAACACTTTTGACAACAATAAAGTCTGAGTTCTACTAAACTTTATTGTTGTTGTTGTTGTTATTTATGTTGGATGTGACGCATTGTCCTCCTTTTTTTCATCTAAAATAGTAAAATGTCAGAAACTGACATTTCTTGCTAACAAAAATGAACAACAAATAATTAAATGTTAGAGTTTTGTTAAAAAAATATATGGTTTTGTTTTATTTACGATTTAAAAATGAATGCATGATTTATGTAATATTTAACGTAAATAATTCTTTAATAAACCGACTTCAAAATAGGCAGAGGCGAATATGAAATAAAAATACGAATATGAAAAAATAATTAATAAAATTGTAATAAATACTTTGTTAAAAATTTAATTGTCAATATTAATCAAATAGCATCGGCTATGAAGACATCCTTTAATTTCTAATTTTGTACTTGTTGTTTAATAGCGTATAGAGCAACACATCTTCTGTAAAAATTTTGTTTTCATCTTTAATGGTTGAGAAGACAAGGTCATATAGTCAAACTAAGTTACCTATTGGGACAGCCTTTAACATTTATTTTGGGTATAGAAAAATAAAATCATTCTTAATTATTGCTGTTGTTTGCTCAAACTTTGATAATTGTCTTTACTTAATTGTTTGGACAAAAATCTTTAGTTTATTTAAAATATTTATGGGAAGTTTCCCGGATAGATAAGTAAGTGGTAGCGAAATGGCGACCGAGACGTGCTTTTATTCTCAATAATCAATATCGGGGATTTAATAATTAAATCAGGATAAAAAACAGTACGATATTTTGTTAAAATTAATTTTTTTATTTTATTTTTCCTTCTGTTATATCGGACATAGAAATAACTAGTCTGTGTAAATTTCAGGCGTCTATCTATAAAAGTTCAAATGATAATATTTAATTTTAAATTTTGTACTTGTTATAGCGAGCTAAGCTGTACACGTCACACGTCAATTTCATAAGATGATGCTAAACACTTCAAATAACATCATCTTTGGGGACACCTATTAGTGGATGGCTACTTTTGTCATGAGCATTTTTCGCATATATCTACATTAGGTTGTGTACGTTGTTTAATATCATTTATTTAACTAACAAATTTGTGAAATTAGAATATGAGGAATAACTCAGAATCAATCAATAAGTTAGACAAGCCAAAGATTTTTTGTACATTCTCTAAACTCGGTTTCTCAACGAATGCTGTTTATTTATTGCGTACCGTTTTTTTTTTTTTTGGGAATAAGGATGTGTTTTTAACTCATATTTTGGATTAAAAACCTTTTCGTGGTCTTTTTTATTTTTTAAACGATAACAGTAGAAAATTCTATTAAAATTCCAACAAAGGAACGTAATAAGAACTTTACCAGCTTATATTGCTATTTTTGAAACTTTTGTTTTCGTTTTTTCTACACGCAGAGAAAAACAGGGTTTTGATGTGGTCGCAATAACCATATTATGTTGTTTGTAACATTGTATAGTTGTGGTTGGTTTATGTAAAAAAAATTAAACCACGACCAAAGCTTTATAATTTATTAAAAATAATATATTTAACCATAATATATTTATATTAATCAGAGTATGATTAAATGCAAACAAAATAATGTTTGCGCTTTAAAATATTTTGATCCAGGTCTTGACAGAACGCTTTTCTATCAGTTTAGTAAGTTTTTGTTAGCTTAAAGTTGAAATTGTTTTTATTGTTAGAGAAAATGAAAAATATAAAAATGTATGTACAAAATAAATATTTAAAAAAAATATACAAAATATAAAAACAAATAAAAAGGTAAGTTCTTGTTTAGCTCGACAACAATATGGTTGCAAGACCAGCTATATTATTATTAAATGTAACAATACTGGCCCATATTCATAGTTATAGAATAAAGTCGACTCTTGCTAAAGTATACTCTAAAATAAAAAGCTTTTATTATCTTTTTTGCTTTCATAGTCAAGAATAAAGTATACTTTAAGTTTAGCCGCCTTCCACTGGGTGTCAACTGTAATTTGATAAATGTTTTAATACAATTTCTAAACAAATATTTGAAAGTATTTCAAGTTTCAAGTTTACTTTCCAAATATTTACAAATTAAATTTTAACAATTAATTTAAAAACAAACAATCAAAAACAAAATTTCTTACATACTAGGATATTTTTCAAGAACTTCCTACTTCTAAACTAAAAGTGCGTATTCTCTTGCACATCTATCAAATTAAAAATTAAAAACAATTCACAAAACTTCCAAAAAAAGGGGAAAAAAGGAGGCGCTCAAAAATGTACTTAAAAATAAAAATGCTTACAAACTAAAACTTAAAAAACTAAATAACAATAACAGAGAACAACAACAAGAATAAAAAAAACTAAACAAAACAAAACAAATTCATATCAAACAAAAAACATGAATTTACAATCATTATAAAAATTTAGTTTATTTAAAAAGAACAAAAAACTAATTCATATTAATATGTATATAAAAAAATATAAAAAATAAAAAAAGAAATACAAAATAAACTATTGAACAGTATTGTATACAGTGATCCCTATATAAAATGAGCGCAGCCTCCTATGGTAGAACATGAGGTCTGCATCCTCGTACGGAAGGCCAGCTGCCCTAAGAGTCAATAGGTCTACAGGAGAAAGATACCTTGACATTTGAACGGTCTCCAAATCACCTACTCTGGAGAAGTACTCCCTTACCACGGAGTTCTCTGAGGTTCGTGCGCCTTCTAGAAATTTCACAGCCATTGTCACCATGTAGGCATCTACGCGATCAAAATCAATCGCGCTGTAGATTGACCTACATGATGGCCTGCGAAATTCACCATTTGGTCCTAAATATGGCCTTAAGCCGAGGCAAGCGACCAAAACCCTTCTCTCCCATCTCCTAAGCGTCTCCATCTGGTTAGAAGAAATTCCAAACCAAGCAGGAAAGGCGTAGGAGATGACAGGGCGAATTACTTGGCGATATACCAAGAGACGCACTTTCCTGTCCAAACCTCCAGTACGCTTCAATACGCCCTGGTAAGAAGAGTAGATTCTCTTGGCTCTTACGAGAATATCATCAATATGTCGATAGAATTCAGAATTCTCGTGAAAGGTGACACCTAGGTACTAAAGCTTGTCCGAAGTCCCAATCCGTTCTTGTCCAATAGTCAAACATGGAATGTATTGTCTACAATTTGGGTAAATATATTTTCGCCTTCCCTTAAACATTACGGCTACGGTCTTCGCAATATTCAAGGTAAGACACCATTTTGCAAAATAGTCCGTCAGTAATGCCAGATATCGGTTCAGTCGGTCGTTTGTGGTCCTTGCTCTTGCACCTAAAGAGGCAATGAGAATATCATCGGAATAGATAATTAAAAGATCCTCCTGTGACGGCTGTGGTATGACGGACATAAATATATTGTAAAACACAGGGCCTAGCAAAGAGCCCTGCGGCACTCCAGCAGAAATCGCTTCCTCGCCAGACCTATCATCACCCAAACGTACCCTGAAGGATCGGTCTCTTAGGAAACTGTCCACGATACGGCAAATGCCAACACCAAATCCCATACTTATCATCTTGATCATAAGCCCATCATGCCAAACCGTGTCAAAAGCCTTCGCAAAGTCCAAACTGGCAGCTATCGTGGGGCATCTTCTGTTCAATCCCCTGGCAATGAAGTCTGTCAATACCGTCAGAGCGTGCGTTGTCGAAAGTCCACTTCTAAATCCAAATTGAAAGTCCTTTAAAATGTTTTTGTCAATTACAATGTCATTAATCTTTGCCAGGAGAAAGAATTCAAATAGCTTTCCAAAAGCTGATAGCAGGGAAATGGGTCTATAGCTTCCGCACACTTCAGGATCTGACCTGGGTTTCAATATAGGAACAACGAGAGCCGATTTCAACGCTTTTGGAAAATAACCAATATTATAGCAATGATTAAAAACTATGGCTAGAACTCTCCATGCTATAACATTGGTTCTTTTCAATACAACATCAGCTATTCCATATATACCACAGGATCTCTTATTTGGCCTACGCCTCAACGCATTGCCTACAGATGCAGACTTAATGAAACCAAATCCGTCCTCATTCACCAGAGTTGATATAAATCTTCTTTAAAATGTTGGTCCTAATCATCCATTTAAACTTAAAAAGATACTCTATTTACGCCTTTTATTTATCCTACATAAAAGTGATCATTCTACCTTTCATTGCTGTTTTATAAGTTTTTCTACTTTTGTTTTGAAGATCTGGGAATAAATTTTCAAATAGAAAACGATTTTTCTTAAACAGCAAAACAATTATAAAAAGCATTTCCATTATATTGAGAACTTCTAAAACAAAAGTGACATTAAATTTATTTTTATTTAAATAAAAAAATGTCTTTGCTGCGTAGAGAAGTAAAAATGATTATTGTTGTTCTGTTTTAATTTTTATATTTTTTGCTACCGGAAATTTATATTTCTTAAGGGAAAATATTATAACTTTAAGCAGATCGATAAAACAACCAACACAAAAGAAAGAAAAGCATAAAACAGAAATATTTTTTTACTCATAAATATTTTCTACACCTAACTCGCACTTGAAATGAAGTAGTTGAAGAAAAAAGAGTACAACATTGATGGCAACAACTGCAGCGGTAGCAACAATATTAATATGATGGCAACAACAGAGAAAAAAGTGCAAGTAAAATTGCAGTATTTTGTTACTTCCTAATGAAATGAGAAAAACAAAGTTGCAGACATAAAACACTGCAAATGCATTTACTAAATGAAACATTTACAAACCATAAAACGCTACCGGTTACCATTAAAAAAAAGTTTCCATAAATAATAAAATAAGATTTATAAAAAACGAAAGAACAACCAACAATTTTATTTTCATAAAAAAGAATCCATAAAACAAAAAACATGCTGCAGCAGCGAAAACTTTAGCTGTTGTTGGTTGGTTGTTGCACCAGAGAAAAAAACACTTTAAATACGCATTCCACCAGTGAAATGAAAAAAAAAATGATTGCTGCTGCAACCCCCTGCACCTTTTGGTTGTTCTTTTTCAAACAGCCATTTGCATGTCACATTCATCATAAACGTTTTAGCAAGAGGTTGTTAGCAGGGAAAGAAAGTTATCAAAATAAAAAATGACCTAAATTGTTCTGTAGTCTTCTTTTTAAGTTTTTTATTGTATTTTCTATTTGCAAACATGTTTTCATTTTCATTCCAGTGATAACAAAAATGGTAAACTACATTTTCCATTCTTGTTTTTTTTTTTTTTTTGTTTTTAGAAAATTTGTCATGAAGTACTTGATTACTATGCGTTGTATGATTTTGCCATTTGTCGCAATTTCTTGCCAATATATTACAAAATCGTTTTGCCTAAAAATTACTGTGTATTAATGCCTGCGATACGTTTCAAATACGTTTAAGAAAATGAATCTTTTGTCATTAAGTCGTATGTTGTCATGGATAAGATAGTGTTTTACGATTAAAAAATCTTTAGATTTCAAAAAGGAATTCCTAGAGAATTTATGAGAAACAAATGTTAAAGCAGCACAAATTGGGGCGCATTAAAAATTTTAGAAAGAATCTAAGAATCTTTTTAAACAATAAAATTCCTCAATAAATCGTTTTTTTCAAAATTTTTCACTAAATATTTGCACAAGATCTATAATTAATTTTCCTACTGAAAAAAATTTTTTTATGACTGCGGAACTATTTCTTAATTTAGTTTTCGCGTGCTAATCCTAAAAAAAAAGAAAAACAATTTAGAAAACTGTCAAATTTTTAATTTCTAGCTTTCATTATTTTTTGGAATGCTTTTATATATATATTTTTTTAATTTTTTATGTGCAACGTCGAATCTTATATACCCTTCACATCTATGTAAATCTAGCTTTGTGAAGTAACTCCAATCAGAAAAGCAAATATTGGGGTGACAAAGAATTAAATAAGAAAAATTTTGGTACTGCATATCAGGTATTAAAATCGGAAAACCCAAAATTTTTTTATTTTTTTTTTTAAACACATGGGCACAAAAATAATATTTTTTTTACTGAGTTTAAAAACAGAACAAAAAAATCTTTGCAATATATATATTTGTAATGTACAATATAATTTTGAACATACAAGAAGAAAATAAGCAAAAAACGTTTTTATGTACTTTATTTATTTATTTTTTTTAAGGAGTGAAGTTTTTTAAAAGATTTTTTAGTTAAAGTGACAACAAATAAATGATATCAGCAACTGAATAGTCAATTTATCAGTTAGTCTTGTATCAAGTTTTAGCAGTAATAAGTTTGTGAATATATTGCGTTTAAATTTCGCCGGTTCTTCATCATAATAATAGGAAAAGCGCAAAAAGATCTTTCCACCGATACTTGGGTTGCAGGCACTGCTAATGCTACTTCTGCAATTGTTGATGTTGCAGTATATTCAAAATTTTACCTTGAAAAATGCAAAAATATTTTTTCCAAATGTTATAAAATAGTTTTTCAATAGATTCCTAAACAGCGCAACATATATAACCTGAAAGACTTAAAAAAATATAAAATTTTTATTTGGAATACAATTAGCAAAACTAAACGTTTCTTAATTATTTCTTTTTCTCAAGAATACTTTTTTTTCAAGAAATTTATTTTTTTTTCAAACTTAAGAGATATTTATATAAATTTGTTTTTTATATTATATTGTATTTTTGTAGGTAAAGTTTTAAATATTTATTGAATTCGAATGATAAATATTTTTGTTACAAACAAAATAAAAAAAACTTTTTCTGGTCCCTGCTGCATTTATAGAATTTTACATAAAAATGACATCGGCTCTAAATGGTTTAAGCACTTTAAAAAAGTTTGTATTTCCTTAAAGACCTCTTCAAAAGCTTTAAAATAATACCCATAATGATACAGTAGAATCTTACAAAAGTTAACTCGCGTAAAAGTTAAACACTCGGATAAGTTAACAGTGTTTCAGAATCAACGTGCACCTCTAAAAAGTTAACCTTTCAGTTAACTTTTCAGAGCGTGTAGATTTTCTTTAAATAAACAGCTTTTTCAGTAATAATAGTGGCAATTTGACCACAATTATGGTATTCCCCAAACTTTCTTTTTATTTTGAGCTGCAAAAAAGTTTAACCATCTTCAACAACATTGTGTTAGTCGTTAGTGTTAAGCTTGTGAGTTGTGTGGTGTTTATTTACAAAAATCAGAATTTGCAGCAGCAAGTAGAGATTTCAGAAAAGCTTGAACAAGGTATTTACGGATAACGATTGGCGTTGAATTATGGTGTATCTAAAGTAGCCATTTCAAAAATAAAGAAAAAACGTAACGTAAATCTAACAAGAAAACACTTTATAAAGCGGAATATGCTGAACTTAAGGCAAGGTTGTACCCAATGACTTTTAAACCAACGGCAGCGTAACTGTGCAATAACTGCACTCTGGAAAAAATTTGAGGCCTGAGATGGATGGCTAGCGGTTTTCAAGAGGAGATACGGTATTTCTTATCAATAAAAAATTTAATATATTATATCCAACAAAAACGATGTTTATTCAATTATTTACTTCTTTTTGTCAATTTAAAAAAACGCTTAGAAAAGTTATAAGTTCGAAAAAGTTAATAGCCCTTGGAACATTTTAGTTAACTTTTGTGAGATTCTACTGTATTTTAAAAATATCAAAATTTTAGAAGCCCGTAACTTAGAAAATATGGGCGACCGCTAATATTTTCTTATTTTTTTTCTTATTTTTTAATTTTCTATCTCCCCATATATTTATATTTTTTATTGGTTTTACAACAATAAATGTTCCAAATGACATGAAAAAATTAGGGGTAGCCATGGTGTTTTGCCTGCTGCCTCGAAGCACATGGACCGATCATTCTAATTTTTAATAGCACCTCTTTCGACACTATATCTGATCGATTGACATATTTACTTTTTTCGTGAAATCAAGTTTGCTTTTTTCCACTTGTTGTAGTGAAGGGTATAAAAATCATATCGTTGCGTTAATTTTGAAAGAAAACAAAAACATAACTAAGATTTTCCTAAAAATTTAATAGAGCAAAGTACACCTGATTCCTTTAAAATATTTTAATTTTATTAAACACTTCACAGCAGGTGGAAAACGCTATATCTAAGATTGTTATAGTGTTTGTAATTTCTACAATATCCATTTCCGAACCCATAAAGTACATATATTCTGAGTTCTTATGTATAGCGAAATCGATTGAGCAATGTCCGTCTGTTTATGCGTCCCTCCGTGTTCGGGTTGAAACCAAGGTACTAGATGAGCTAGAGAAAATTTAAATACGCCAATAGTTTAGGCAAAGTTTCGAAAATTCTGTTATGGAAAATCAGCAAGATCGGTCCTTCGAGGCAGTAGGCAAAACACTACGCGTGCCTCTGTTTTTTCTAAATTTTTTTTTAATATTTTTCGTATTCCTACAGATGATAGTGTTTTTTACTATATTCACCTCTTTACCACAATTATGCTAGCTGGGACAACAACCCTAAGTAAAACACACAATATTTGACGATTCTTTTTTAATAGAGAAACTTAATGGTAGGAAAGAATTTGTTATGTAGAATAATATGTACAATATGGTTAAGACATAAATACATCATTATATTTTTATAAAATATATTTTCAGAAATCAAGAACAATTAAATTCAACTCTCATTTTTTTAATTTAATTAAGTATTAAAAAAAATCCAAAGTTCACACTGCCCACTGTTCCAGTTTAGTTTGTAATTTACCAGACTAAAAAAACTAATATCTAAGTTTCTTGTGCAACATTTCGAGACTATATCTATTATAGTTCTCTAGGTGCACGATAATAATTATTCGCTTTGTTTAGAGGGTACCACGCCCACTTTTCCAATCCACTTTTTGTTTTGCTAAACTGAACAACATTTCAAGGTGCTACCTATTACAGTTACCAAGTATCACGATGGAAGTGCTACGCCCATGTGAAATATCACAAAAATAAGTACCAAATATTTTACCCACTGCAAATCTAATAACAATTTGCGAAGATCGGTTCACTGGTGTAGGCAGCTATAGCTTTTCCACAAACAAACTGACAAACACATTTTGTGATGGTCCAGAGTTCAGATCTTTATTATTCGAACAAGTAAGACAATGTACCTCTTTCTTAGTCGAGTATAAGAATGTTTTTTTGGATGTGCATTACGCTTCTCTGCATCTTTATATTCGGGAATGTTCAAATTTTTATGGACTATAGGGAAATATCGATAAAAATAGTAAATACTGAAATAGACAAAAAACAAAATAAATAATATTATTTAGAAAATGGAATATTAAAACATCACAACTGGGCCAATTAAGTTAAGATTTGATGATAAAAACAGTGAAAAAGTTGAATAATTTTCGAAAATAAAATCAACAGTTTTTTAACTACAACAACTATTAGAATGTAATCCTCAACTTTTTTATTTGTTTTCTGTAAATGAAGAAGACATTATTTAGTAGAATACAGGTGGCCATTGCCATTAAAAATTTGAAGTGATAATATCAGCTTCAAAGACTAAAAAACTGATAGGAAAAGGTAATACGAGTATGAATTGTGGAACAATTATTAGAGAAAAAAAGTGACTTTAATGGAACTTCCACAATCAGCGTAATAATTAGAGGTACGTAAGGTAGATTTAAAATGTTAACAGTTTTTTGAGCTTAAACAACTTCTAATAAATTTATTTACGTGACTTTTATAACACCAAAGAAACTATTTTAACTTATAAAATCAGAAATCCTGCAAAATGACGAACTTTTATCCTCCTCCTCGGTAAAATTGGTAAACTAGCAAGAAATAATATAAAAAAGCCAAGTAAAATAAAAAATTATTTCACGTAAAAGGTTTCGCAAAATTTATGCAAGATTACAAAATTAACAAAAAAAAAAATGTGTACTGCATATATATAATTTTATATAAAAATGACATCGGCTCTTAAAGGGTTAAGCATTTTAAAAAACGAATAGAAATTATTTTGGCTTAAGTTCATTTGTTTTTAATTTCTAAAAATCTTTTTTAGAAATAAATTTTATTTTACAAATGTATGCGGACGTTTTCCAAAGAAAACAAGAAAAATTAGGCGCTAGCAGAATCAAATGCTGCACTTTCTGGACCGCTACGACCTTCATCAGCATTCTTCGCATCTATCTACCTTAGTTGTTATTTTATAAACATCATCTATTTAACCAACTAACTCTGTAAATAAGAATACGGGAATATTCATATTCTTATCAATTAAATAAAAAATAGCACGAAGTTTTTGTGAAAATTAAATTTTAAAAAAATATTCCCGTGTCTTTAATTAATTAATTTGGTTAGACGAAATTTACACACAAACCAACGTATTTCTTTTCTGTTCTCTCTGTATTTCGTCTTGTACATTTGTTTTTGCTTTGTTTCAATCATCGATTGAACACGAATGCAAATTTGTTTATAGTCATTGTTACTTGTTTACTCACAACATTATAAATACTGTTTCAGTATCATTTTGATTGTTATGATGTAAGCATGAATGCTCGCTGTGCCTTGCGTGCTTATAATTTAATTTTTATTAAATTATTATTTGAACTTTGAATATTATATAAATGAACCAAATTAATGTTGATAAGAATATGAATATTCTCGTATTCTTATTTACAGAGTTAGTTGGTTAAATAGATGATGTTTATAAAATACACAACTAAGGTAGATAGATGCGAAGAATGCAGATGACGGTCGTAGCGGTCCAGAAAGTGCAGCATTTCATTCTGCTAGCGTCTAATTTTTCTTGTTTTCTTTGGAAAACGTCCAAATACATTTAAAAAACTTTTGGTACCACGAACAGTCAGACGGACATCGCTCAATCGACTTGAGAATTTAGAATATACTCGTATACACTTTAGGAGGTAGGAAATGGCCATTCTAGAAATTACACGGAATGACAAATTTAGATATACTCTTTTTCCACTTTTTGGGGTGAAGGGTATAAAAACGCACTATTTATCGTGTAGTGATTGATTTCGAAGAAAGATGGTCTGTAGGTTATAGGCCCACGCACAAGGCACTGCAATATCAGCTGAAAACATAACTGCTGCTCAAGAAAGTGTTTAAAACAATCCATCAGGCTCAATTCGGGCTCAAAAGCTTGGTCTTCACTTTGTCCACAATTTTGCAAAAGGATTTGCAGGATTTGTCTTTCACAAGACCATTTACGCCGCCGTACATATGACAATATTTATTTATTTGGATAAAAATGTAAATAAACAGAATAGGTGGTTCTGGGCAATGGAAATCCCTCAAATTATTTATCAGTGTATTTGTATTTGTGAAAAAATTTCTGCCTTGAAAATTAAAATATAAATTAACTGAGGCCGTATTTACATTATTCATCTGGTTGAAAGACGATTAAATTTTTTTTAACGTCATTACAAAAAAAAAAAACAACTTATAAATCCATAAGGTGTCATTATTAGGGACACACCTCAAGCTAAAGGCGTCATTGAAACAATTTTTTTCGAAAAGGAAGCCTATCTTGCAGTGATGCTGGCTTTTGCCAAACGCTAACAAAGCTGTTCCTGGGTAAAACAATTCAACTAGTTTAGAAGAGATTTCCACAATCGTGTAATGTGGCACAATTGCATTTTTTATGGTGTTTATGGAAGCTGAACGTCGAAGGAAATTGAAAGCTATCAACAGAGTTTAGTGATATTTATCAAAAATGATCCTTATATGTCAATGCAGACTCCAGAGTCATAAACGTGCAATGCTATTTCATACATAATCCCATACTGTTTACCTCAAAATTCAAACGATAGCTGTATCTTATTAAGTTTTATGTAAATTTTGGTAAACTCTCTATTTAATGACTTCGCAAAATAAACTACATCTAACACCTAAAGATTAATTAAAAGCTGTTTTTCTTAAGTGCTTTTATTTTCTGTGACTTAAGAAAAGAATTTCTACTTTTTGCAACAAGAATTCATTATTGGCTTCTTTTAATCACTTACAAGTAGAACACGTTAAGTCGAGGATTTTTTTTACCAACATAGCAATTTTCTTATTAAAACACACAATAAACCTTTTTAGCTAAAGAAATAACAATCTAAAAACCTATTTTTAGATTTAATGGAAAAAAATAAGAACTCCTGCTATCACAAAGACACCACGTTGACCAACAGAGTTTGGAACATCATAAAAACAAATCTACAAACATGTTGCCAAAGTATGAATAAATTAAAGCCATGTCAAACATTGTATTCTAAACCCACTTCTATTTTTTAGAAGTCTTTTAAGTTCAACTTTCAGAATTTAACTCACAGCAACTATAAATAGAAATTAAAATCCCAAGCCAAACAAAAAGACAGGTAAGTTTTATTATACAGAAAGCATAGGATACTTTTTAGGTTTTTATGGTGGTAAACGCCTTTTTAAAAATATAAACAAATAAACCAAGTTCTTCTTACAATTTAAAGGAAAGTTTACTTGTGCTAAATTCTGCCATCGTTTAACTTTTTGTGGAACTTTTATAACTGTCCCTCTTTTTTATTTTTCTAAGCAAAAACCAATTTAAAACTGAATAGAGAATATAGACAAAACCTAGAAATAATAAAAAGGATCTAAATTGAATCTCTTTGAAAAGATATTATGAATAGATTTGTACAAAAATAGAGAAAAACAAACACGCTGACAGGTTGCTCAGGCAAAAAAATCTTTTATAGACACACAATTTTTTAAACAAAAAGCGACTTTAAATTATAAAAGAGTCATAAATAGTTGTCATGTGATATTATTTCTAATTTAACAGACATAAAGAAATAGTGAAATAGTTTGAAAAAATGCACATAGAAAAATATTATTTTTATTAATTTTCGTTTTACCAACTTGTTAAATTGCCCTACATTCGAAGTCGAAGGTATTTTTAAGTATATTCCGTGTACAGTCCCCTATAAACATGCAATTAAAGGGTTTTACAATGTGAAAATATATGATGCCGAATAGTTTGGTAAGATTTGTTGAAACTTTTGCATATAAAAAAATAATAATTTCATTAATTTCGGATTAAGTTCAGTTTTTTTAAAGAGAAAAATGATTTACAATATCGTTATTCTCGGTGCGCTTCGCTACCCCAATGTGAATGTCGTACAACGACCACTCTTCCAAGAAAGTTTTGTTTTTTTAAACAAATTATGCATATTAATATGGAAGTTACAACAGATTTTTTCCTGCCTGTTGGATATTATTTTCAAATATCTTTAAAAACGCTCCAGCTCTGTTTAATATTTAATTAAAATCGGTGCAGCCGTAAATGCCTGTTTTTTCTCTCCTGGGACATAACTTTGAAAGCAGATATTGCGCATTCAAATATCTTTAAAATAGATTTTATTACAACTTTCACCTCAAAAAGTGGAAAAAGAGTATATATAAGTTTGTCATTCCGTGTGTAATTTCTACAATATCCATTTCCGACCCCATAAGATATATATATATATATATATATATATATATATATATATATATATATATATATATATATATATATATATTCTGATTTCTTATGTATAGCGAAGTCCATTGAGCGATGTCCGTCTATCCGTCAATCGATCAGACATAGTATCGAAAGAGGTGCTATTGGAAATCAGCATGATCGGTCCATGTCCGCTGAGGCAGCAGGCAAAACACCACGCCTACCTCTAATTTTTTCGTCTTTTTAATAGCATAATTTTGGAAAGCTGATTTATATATAACACACACAGAAAAAAGATCAGTAAAAAATCAGTTAAAATATTCAAAATTCAATTGCTAACATCATAATTTAATTTGTATAATAAATAAAACATAATCTTGACAGATTTTTTTTACTATGAACTAACAAACTATATTAGATCTTAAATGTTGGTCGCAAAAACAGTTAACAAAGTTTACCTGCTCAATTTGTGTCTGTACTAAAACCTATTCTGATTATTGGGTGATGCAACGAAACTTACTCAGCACTTTAGTACCGAAACCCTAATATTGGAAGTTAGAATTTCAAATATCGATTGCGTTCTTACTTCTTAGTTTTTTGACACAATAAAAATAAAATTTATATACAAAATATTAAATTTTGAAAAATATTAAAATTTATTACAAAGTATACATTAAGATTTATTGAAAGTTTCGAAAATTTCTCCAATAACGTTAAGAGGTGAGTTCAAGACATGAGTAAATAAAATAGGTTTTCAAAAGTTGTATTTACCTTGCAGAAGAAAAGCGTGCAGAGTGGAATGTAAGACAGAAGACAATGGAGTCAAAATTGTAAAGGATGAAAGCGTGAGGAAGTGGGAGTGCTTGGGTAATTGATATTATATTATATTCTAAATAAAGACAAATGTAAAAAATATCGTTGTTTAATTTAATTCACAATAATACTTTTTATCGACTATCGAATTAATTTTTAAAATAATTGGAAGTACCGTATTTATTCAGTCCTCTTAACCGAATTAATAATAATAATAATAACTACAACCGACCAAATTCGATTGGCAACAAATTCGGTTCTCACGACGAATCTCTTTTCTCTGTGCAGATTTGTCAAGCGGACATATATATATGTAGTTCATCACTCTCGCTATTAACGTTTTTATTAATACAAAAGGAAGCAATTAATGCTGCTTTGTGGTAACAAGTGAGTTACCTGAAAAATATAAAGGCATTTTAAAGCACGGTCCAATCCACTCGAATCGCTAGTTTATTAGAACATTAATAAATAAATAAAAATAAACAAAATAATGTACACTGAAACTTAAAAATTAATTTAAAAAAAAAAATCTTTTTTTCGTGCTATTTTTCCGATTAATTATTTAAATCACCGATATTGATTATTGATTGTCAAAGCACAACTCGATGGCCATTTCGTTATCGCTTACTTAACTCTTTAGGAAACTTCTGACAAACTTTTAAATAAACTAAAGATTTTTGTCCAAACAATAAAGCAAAGACAAAAATCAAAGTTTAAGCAAAAACAACAATAACCAAGAGTAATTCTATTTTCCTTTCTCCGCTGTATACCTAAAAAGCAGCTCTTAGTATTTTTTTAAGTTTTAAGTTATATTAAACAACGGGAATTTTTTTATTATATGCTCATTGAGACGTGCTTTGACCCTCAATAATTAATATCTGTGATTTAAATAATTAATCGGGAAAATAGCACGAAAAAATTTTTTTTTTGGAAAATTAATTTTTAAGTTTTGATGTACATTATTTTGTTTATTTTTATTTATTTATTAATGTTCTAATAAACTAGCGATTCGAGTGGATTGGACAGTGCTTTAAAATGCCTTTATATTTTTCAGGTAACTCACTTGTTACCACAAAGCAGCATTAATTGCTTCCTTTTGTATTAATAAAAACGTTAATAGCGAGAGTGATGAACTACATCTCTAAACGGAAAATAATATGTAGCCAGCTGCCATAGCAATACCAATGTTGCAGCCCACAGTGGGGTGTTTAGGCAAAAGAAAAAAAAAAATGGAAATTGAATTGTAATGAAATTTTTCTTCCAAAAAAAAAAAAAGAAACAGACTTCAACATAAACTATTGTCACACCCTTTAACTTATAATTTTACATATTTATAATTCTTGTTATATCAGGCGACGTTAACAGTGTTATTAGGTTAGGGATTTATACCCAACTCGGAGATTTTATTTTTGAAATGGGGATGAAAATTTCCCTTTGGGGATTAAGGAATTCTTTGACGATATGTTTTACCTTTTGGAGATTTAGAAAGGTTTTTTTTTGGGAATTTTTTAAATTATGTTTTTGGTTATTGTAATTTCACTATTATGAAATAAATTTTACTTTTTTGCTACGTACGAGATTCAAAAACAAAACACATTGTTAAAAATTATGTCTCTCCGAAAAATTAAAAAAAATATATATATATATATAAGTTCATATTACATCAATTATTGGAACACATTTTAATTTCTAAATTCAAATTGTATACTTGGTTTCATAGCTGTTTGTCTAAAACGCTTTAGAAGTTTGGCCAAATCCATTAATAGACTATTAAAGCATCCTTTAATTTATAATTTTAAATATTTACACTGGTTATTACAACGGTCACAGTAGTCGACATTCTGTCCAATTTTTAAGTGTTTGTCTATAAAAGTTCAAAAGATAGACCTATATAGATCTATTCATGATATTAGAAAATCGGTTCAAAAATGATTGAGTTTTGAGAGCACAAACATAAAAAAGCGACACTCAAATAAATTGATAACCTTCTTCTTTTTTGGGAGAGGGTTAAAAATACCCTGACTTGATCGAAATTGCACATTACTATAGTGTTCTGAAATTTGATGCTTATGGGCTTTGGAAAATAGTCGTCACTTTATGTAACAGTAAGACATCACGGGTGTATGAAAAAATGTCATGAATTTACGTATTTTATTGCAGTTGTAGTTAAAAAAATTAAATAAAACAATGCCGAATCTTGTATACCCTTTACCATCTATGTAAATCTAGTGATATAAATCCAATCAAAGAAGCAAATACTGGCGTGACAGGGAATTAAAAAATAAAAAAATTTGGTACTGCATATATGTGTATAATTTTATATAAAAATGACATCGACTCTTAACGGATTAAGCATTTTTAAAAAAATTTAGCACTTCCCTGAAGATTTCTTCAAAAGCTTTAAAATGATGCCCATATTGATATTTTAAAAGATTTGAAAATTTCAGAGACCCATAACTCGGAAAATATGGGTGAGCGCAAATTCTCTCAATGGTTTTTCTTATTTTTTAATTCTATACCGCCCATATATTTATTTATTTGATATAAGTTACTTTATTGTTCCATATGACATGAACAAATTAGAGGTAGGAGTAGTGTTTTGCCTGCTGCTTCAACGGACATGTACCGATCATGCTAATTTCCAATAGCATATCGTTCGACACTATATCTGATCGATGGACACATTTTTTTTTTGTGAAATCAAGTTTGCCTCGGCAATAACACTAACACGGACGGACAGACGGACATCGCTCAATCGACTTTGCTACGCAAGTCAGAATATATATACCTTATGGGGTCGGAAATATATACCCTTTTTACACTTTTTGTGATAAAGAGTATAAAAATCGGGAACTGTTGCGGGAGTTTTGTTACTGAAAATAAAAAATTAAAACAAGGAGCTCTTAACAAATAACCCACATGTGGTGCACAGTTTTTTATACTACTGAACAAGGATAATCGATTGAAATAGAATGCGAAGAACTTTCTAAGCCGCGGGAAATATTAATAAGATGACACCTTTTAAAAAAATATTTAGCCAAATTCAAAATTCAAGCACTTAGAAACCTCTTGAGCAGCTGCATCATTTAGAAAACTACAGATTAGTTTACGGATTAAGTTTTTTTTTTAATCCCCTATTGTGCAGCAGTTATATTTATACTAAAAAAAAATACAGTTTGCTATGCAAACATATGCAAAGCTAGCGGCAGGAAAATGCAAATACTTATAAACTTTTATATGTATTTCTTCTGCATCTCATGACATATTCCGTTGTATTTAAAGTTTTGCTACGTTTTTTGTACCCGCCTCCCTTTCCGCTACACTAGATTTTATGATTATGTATAATAGTTAAAGAAAATCCGCTGTGTTTGCAAGCAAATGTTTTTGACATTGAATATTCGTGAAAAATTATTTGGTTCAGCCCCAATATTCATATTTAAGTTTTTTCTTCTCTTAAATTTTACCTCTTAAAAATGTTAAATTGTATTTAAGCACAAAATCTGTACTTGACTTGTGGATTCAGTTCAACGTTAGATTATTCATATGGTTAAGTTCACTTTCAAATAGTATTTTTTTATGCTGTTGACTTAAAATCGTTAAATTTTATTTACTTACGCTTCGGTGTCATGTTTTTAAATAAAAACGCTTGATAACCTTTTTTATATAAGACCAAGTAATCAAGATGAAAACGTACCTGAAATGATAAAAGAAGAAATTAAGAAATCTATTGCAGTAAAACGTTCATAAAGTTAGAATTTAAATTAAAATATTTTTTTTCTAAAAATTTGAACCAAAGCCGAAAACAATTAAATTTGAATTCATTTGAAAGTAAAATAATTAAAATTAGTAGATTATCCCAGGATGTCACACAAATTCGTTCATCCGCATTAATAGGACAGATGATAAAATTATTACAGTTTTTTTATACTCTTCACCACAAAAAGTAGAAAAAGGGTATAACTGAGTTTGTAATTCCGTTCGTAATTTCTACAATATCCATTTTCGACGCCATAAAGTATTTATATTCGGACTTTTTTGCATATAAGTAAATATGTCAATAGATCAGATATAGTGTCGAAATAGGTGCTATTGGAAATCAGCATGATCGGTCCATATCCTTCGAGATGGCAGGCAAAACACAACGCCTACCTCTAATTTTTTCTTGTTATTTGAAACAATAAAGTAACTCCAATCAAAAAAATAAATACATGGGGCCATAGAGAATTAAAAAATAAAAAAAAAATATCATGTGAAAAATTGGCGCTCGCTCATATTTTCCAAGTTACAGGCTTCTGAAATTTTGATATTTTTAAAAATATCAATATGGGTATCATTTAAAAGATTTTGATGAGATCTTTAAGGAAATACGGAAATTAAAAAAAATGCTTAACCCATTAAGAGCCGATTACATTTTTATGTAAAATTATATATATGCAGTACCCACATTTTTTTTTAATTCTCTATTACGCCAATATATGCTTTTTTTCGATTGCAGTTACTTCACAAAGCTAGCCTTACGTATATGGTGAAGGGTATATAAGATTCGGCATAGCCTAATATAGCACTCTTACTTATATATGTTATTAAATGTCAATTATAATAAATTTGTAGTCCTTGGTTGATTAATATGTAGGGAAATGTGTTTTCTTATTTTGCTATGACTCATTACGTGGGGAACAAAAGAGAGAAATTGATAAAAATTTACAGACTTATAGAAACGTTGTACTTACTTAACATTTATAACTTATGTCTCCAAAAGCAATAAGGTTTCTTTATATGCAGTAACATATTTTTTTTTAGGCCATCTTCAGACTAAGGACTTTCGTAATATCTCAGGTCTTATGGAGGTAATAATTGTGGATTCTATTTAATCTGCAAGTAGAAAAGGTGGCCCATCTGCTTGTCATGGCGTTAATCAAGAACATCGGTTTAGTTGCTGTGTTTTTAGAGAGACTAGTTTTAAAATTTCTGAGGGGGTCGTAAATTCCTTTAAATTTAATTTCTTCGATAGCACAGTTAGAAGCCACTTAAAAATGATTTAAAAAATGTTTTTTTATGCAAAATTCTACTGATGAATTGAAGATTTCAGAATCACAACTTGATAAACATAAACATACAAATACGACAGTCTGAAAGGAAACCTGAAATATGAAGATGTTATGCTTTAGATCTGTTTCTCAAATAATGGAATTGTTCTTTTTTTTTTGAGATGAACTGGAGTTCAAATACGCTACCATATAAAAAGTGGAGTAGGCAATGTATTCAAGTGTGCTACAAAGGTTTTATTTTTTATTGTATTATTTATAACTGAACTAACAACTAATATTCATATCCTCAAGTCTAAACTAAAACTAATACGTCTCTCTAGGATCCGACCAAGAAATGATTATATGTGTAGCAATCATTAACGATGTTTCAAACTGTGGTGGTGTGGATATACTTCCAGCTCTTTTAAATATGCTGTCGGTTTTGTCACACATCTGCTTTTACTAATGGCATATTTAAATCCCATGACATTATGCTGTTTTAGAATAGAAATAACACGTAGTAGTTTACTTTCACTTAGATACTAGTGCCCAGCAAAAAATTTTTGAAAAGGTGATCGAGTGTGGAATTAAGCATTTTTGGCAGAAGTACTTCCCAACTAGATTGCCAACTTAATGATTTTAACAAGGCATGAGACTTTTATAATCAATTACTGAGAATCGATTACATTTTTTACTGTTGGAAATAATGAGTACTATTAGTACGGTAGTCTCTTTTAACATAAAGAACTAGTTCCATTACTACTTCCTTTTTTAGAAACTAATGTAATGTGATTTGTAATCGAGTAACAAAATATGGCAATCACAAAAGTAAGTCATTATATGGCGAGTACTTTTTAAGGTAATGTCTAATTTTTTGCTGGGTGGTGCCTCTGTGATAGCCGCAGGTCATACTGTAGATGCCTGCGGTTATATATTCATCCACTGTACCCAGAGAAAATATTATACCATTCCTGTACAAAGAGACGACAACGATAGCGTTGCTGAATTGACAACATATGTGTACAATGTGACACCGTATCGGTGCCAAAAAAGGCCTATAGTGGTGTCGAACTGACACCGCACCGGTGTTAAACTACCACCACAACGGTGTCGAACTGATAACATATCGATGTCAAATTAACACCGTAATGCACGCAAAAAAAAGATATGGTTGAGGTAACCATAATCTAAGAGCAACATACTATGGTTGCTTAATTGGTTGCTAATAAAACATAGTATTGTTACATTTGCAACCATATTGTTGTCCAAAGTATAAATTTTAATTTCAATTAAATTCATTAACTATGTTCAAATTTAAACATTAAATGCTGTAAGCATACATACATACATAGATGCATATTTACTTCAACTTTTTTTAAATATTGTAGTTCCTTTTTTTTTATTATTTATTTTGTATATGAACTTTTATTTTTTTTTCACTTTCTTCAACAATAAAAAACAATTTCAAATTTTAGATACCAGAAAAATTACTAAACTGTCAAGTATTAGAACAAAATATTTTTTAGCGCAAGCATTATTCTGTTGCTTTTAACCATACTTTGATTGATTATAATATATTATGGTTAAATATTTTATATTATTTTTAATAAGTTATAAAGCTTTGGTTGTGGTTAGAATTTTTTTAAAATAAAACCAACCATGTTGCATTTTTGGTGTACAGTAACCATATAATCGTTAAAAGTTAAGAAAAAATATTTATCGTGACTAAAGTTTTGTTGAAAACAACTATAATTGGTTCTCCGCAACCATACATTGTTACAAAGAACATAATATGGTTATTGTGACCATTTCACAACCATGTTTTTTTTCTGCGTGTGGTGTCGAACGAATAACATATCGGTGTCAAATTGGCAATGCGGTGTCGAATTGACACCATACCGGTGTCGATTATACACTACTCGTTACTAGCCTGTTTCCCAATTGACCACATAAATAAAAACAAATACAATAAGTTGTTCGCTTACAAATCAAGTTAAATATACTTAAATCTAAAATAAATTTTCCCATTATTCATAGGGAATACATGAAATGGAACTGTTACAAAATCAAGAATTGTTGTATTCATGTCTAGTAAACCAATTTTATAAGATTGTAAATGTAGATCAAAATTTTTAATTTCAACTTCATTGCACAAAACATTAATATTTTGGTTTTCAATTATAAAATTTTTAATTTTTTAAAAGTTCAATAACCGTTACATTCGTACACAGATAATAATTTTTTGTGTACCGTGTTCCCTTAAACACTATTTCGTCAAATACGTTACAATTTTTAAAATTTAGAATAGGTTTATTTAACTCAAAACGATAATCCTCTTTTAATAAATTCTGTAAATTTGCTTTTTGAGAGAGTAAAGTGAAATTAGGTTCTAAATTATCTTCGATTTAATAAAAAAATCGAAAATTTTAGTCCGGCTTTTATGGACATAGAATAGCATGGGCTTACTCCTGCTTGGCTTCAAACCGCATACACCAAAGGTACCTTAGGGGGCCACATTTTTTAATGGCAGTTGGGTAATGGACAAGAAAGTGGTGTTTTGGTTTTAAGGAACCATACAAATTGACATAAAGTAAATGGTGCTTTTTAATCAAACCTTCTAGTTTTAGTAAATCGTGTTCATTGTAACTTGGTTTTAAAATCAAATCAATTATTTGTAGTAAAATTATTAGAACCTCCCAATATGCGTTGCCATGAGATATTAAATCACCAATCATTAATGGTAAAAAATTAATAAAGCAAATAGAGTTTCACTTGCAGTCCTTTTTAAGTTATAGGTTTTTTAGTCTGTAAGAGTCTAGATGTACCGAATTGTTTCCAAATTCAATTTCCCCAAATTGAAACAAAGTTTTTCTACTATTAACACTATTTAATGTTACAATATCTTCATTAATCAATGCGACCAGTACATTACATATGTCGCAAACACAAACGCTTTCATATACATCGTGCATAATATCAAAACAAAAATGTTTTACAACATTAAAATAAGGTAAAGATTCAAATATGCAATTATTTTTAATACCAGTTTCTCGAACATTATTTTCTAATACATCTTGTTTATAATTAGTTGCATTCCTTTAACAATCTAAATATTCAGTTGCATCACATTGCGTTTCAGATTTGGTTCTTGTACAGGCACGACAGAATCTTTTAGAATTAAACGATTGAACAAAACCTAGTAAACTATTAACTGGTAGATTATCACCAACAATTAATCCTAAAATAAAGTGTAATTTACGCATATTACTCTCAATTAAAATATTTATTCCGCCTTCCAATTTTTTTAGCTCTTCCACTAAGTGGTAAAATGTTTTGTCATATCCGTGCATTTTCAGATCTGTCGGTGTTTTAAATCAGTAAAAATATAATCTAGTTTTGACAATAAACATTGAGGCCCAGAGGGAAAATTAATATAACAACCACATATTGAAAATGTATGGCTTCCAAGACGATTATTTATTTGGAAATCATCTAAATAAAGAATGTAGGGAATAATTAAATCACAGTTGTATTGAAAAATTACTTAATATATTGAATTCAGAAAAGTTCTTGTGTTTTTCTAAGTTAAATCGAAGAGATTTTGAATTTTGAAGATGGTCTCAAACATAAATTGTAATGCCATTAAATAAACGGTTGATACTTTCGATCCCAAACTAGGATCACCGTTAACAACGATTTCTGAAATCGGTTAGTTAACCCTTATCGGACGCGACTTTTCACACGTTTGATTCTCACCAGGTTGTAGTTATTTTTAACAAATATGAAAAAAAACAATAGTATGTTATTATACATTTATATTCATTTCTTTTCAGTTTTGTTACAAATTATTTATTTTTTGTACAACTACTACATGTCTGAGTTTCTGATAATCATCATCACCATCATTCTCGACTTCAATCCAATCATCATCTGAGTTATCAACTTCTGATTCTGTATCATTTTCTTCTTCACTTGAGTATTGTATAGGAACTATAACTCTTGTTTTCTTAGAAAATAACGAAGCGTTATTGCTAAACTCATCACTAGAGCTAAAATCACTTTCAGAAATTTCTTTGATATTTATAATATTTTCTTTATTCATTTTATGGGCAAAAAATAAATTCAGACATTAAAAAAAAGAATTGAAAGTTTATTGCACAAGTTAAATGCTCTGCTGATAACGACAAACTGAAAAGATTCTTATGCTCAAACGGTAATGGTAAATACGTATTTTCAAATGGTAACGGTAAATTGAAGAAATGAATGCATTTTGAAAACAAATCTCATCAATAGACAGTATGTTTCGACATAATTCGCCTTGTCACTTCACACGTGCCACACGACCGTTGCAGAAAAGTACTGTTGTCACGTCAGAGGTGACTTACGACCGATAAGGGTTAATTATTAACCTTTTTTGGTGCTTCATTTAAGTTGAGTTCTTTCCAAATTTTTAAAATTCTACATTCCGTTTTAACTTCCTCAAATGAATTTATCCTTCTTTTGTGCACTCTGAAAGTTATCTCAAGAAACATGACAGCATCTTAAAAAGTTGTATTGGAGGTTAAGTCAACTGGAAAGTGCTATAAAACCCACAAAAGAGCCAATCTGATTCTGAGAAGTCCATATTTCAACTTCGGTTTTTAGTGGACTTTTAAATTTTAGCACCAAAATTAAAATTTCGGTTGTTGCGGCATTATTTGGTTATTTCTCTGAACAGGAAGGCATGATTTTTTACGTAATGGATACAATGTTGCGCATTAATTTCGAATTCTCTATTTTATCTTATAAAAATAATATTGTTAGAAATTAAGATTTGTGAAATCCTTACATCTGAAGGTACAAAAGCTTATATTGTTTGTTAGAAATTTTAGATAAATTCTTTTTAGCTACTTTTATTATTTCGCTAGCTAGTGGTACCACGATTAGATAAGGAAATTATGAGGGCGAAAAAAAAATGTTTAAGATATGAAACGGTCGGCAGGCATAAAATTATACTCGTAGTTCGCCGTAACTTAGTGTGCTCATAGAATTTCAACTTATATCTCCTCGTGGTAATGGCCAGTAAAAGGTTTCCAGTTAAGGCTTTTCTCTACTAGGACTCTGCTTAATTAAATCGAGCAAAATGTTGATGCCTGTTAATCTCCACTATGCGGATATGGGTCTCTGTGTGGGTGTACGTATTTTTTCCTTCCCTGGAAATTCCAATTTTGTGACCATTATGATCCGACCCATTCCATCCCACTTCTGGTAGAAAGCCTACAAAAGGTGCTTAGGTATGATCGAGGTATCTTAGCTTAAAGTATCATCTGTTTAGATGAAAGTGATACATATTAAAACAGCAGATGGAAGGAGCCTGAAATTGGGGAATAGCAACTAAGAATCCCACTTTTGTAAGGATTTGGTGAAGGATTAATGTAAAAAAACAACGGAAGCATAGTCCAAACTCTAGAGGATCGGGATCACTAAGGACACAGTGCATTTCGATCTAAGTAAATTTAAATACCCAATTTTTCCTAGAGTAGTTCGAGTCTTACCGGAATATAACATTGGTGTAGCATGAGTGGCTGCGTAAGACTTAAAAAGCGCATGCTTAGTTAACAATAACAAATAGAAAAATAGGAAAAATTAAAGTGATAAAAAAGAGTTAACAAATTAACTTCCTGGCATTTGCAATTAATTAAATCCTACATTTGAAGAGGAAAAAGTCGTAAACACACAATTCAAGTCTTTGTGTACCCGACTCAAGACTTGAGTTTCACTGAGAACTTCTTTGGAAAAAAATATATCTAGATTGAACAGGCTTCAAAATAAATGTGAAATCTTCTCAACGCTGAAATCGATCATTTATAATTAATAAGGTTTTTAATTCATAACTCTTTTGATGCGAAGGCATTAGTAGAAATGAACATTAATCTGCAAAACTTTCGACTAAATTAATCTGTTTAGTATCTTTTAATTGCATAGTTTACAGTTGAATAGTTTACAAAGGCTAGATAAAAAAAAATAAATCGATTATTAACTTTCTTTGGTTTTGTTGGTTGCCAAATTTGACATTAAATATTGACTTTAAGCTAAAAAACTTAAATTATCTAAGCAGAATTCTTAAAAATATGTATGAACGAAGTTTAAGATTTATTTTTAAAAATACATTTGGGAGCAAAATATCATTAAATAAAATTCGCAATATTTTTATAAATTATATTCAAAATTTACGGATTAAAAACATGATTAATTGAACAAGTTTGCGGAGAAACCGCATTAACGAAATACAAAGAAAAACGTGATAAAGCTAAATAGCAGCTTATTCATATTTTTGTTTATCTTTAACAACAAACGAGTGTATTTATATTAACAAAACACTTTTCAACTGTCACCTACAATCAGATATTCGTAAGACATCTGAGTCATTGTCCTGTCATTTGGGACAAAAATCATGTTCGCGCATTAATAACTTTTTATTAAATCAAATAATCTTGCGCGATGAATAAAATTAAAACAAAAAATAATTGCAACAAATAAAACAGGTTAACAACCAAACGTAAAGAGAATATAAAAAAAATTCACATTAATAAAAATCCTTTAATTCAAATAACAAAATTATGAATTTGCATAAGTATTAGTTTGTGTGTTCTTTTTGTAAACATTCAACTTTTTTAAGATTATTTTGTACTCAGACGATTAAAAACGTTTTGTTCTATGAGTAGGATTTAATTATTTTCCGTTTTTGTTCTTAAGTTTTTTCTATGCATTTTATTTTCAACCTCGAGCTACAATTTGTTATTAAAACATATTCAGGTCCTTGCACTCACACACATACATACCAATATTGTGTAAGAGTAGTTGTTGAACTAAGGAAATACATGTAGAGGAATTGTAAAACACAACTACTTTTTTGTTCGTTTGCCTTTAAAATTTCAAAAGTAGATGTGTGTAAATAAAATAAAACGTGCATTTGTTGCACACAAACTCTCTTTCATGCACGTATGCGTTTTGTTTTTTGTTGCCACTTTGTAAACTTTTATCTACGATATTGCTAACAAATTTATATTTTATTTCTTGTTTGTTTTTTGTTCATGCCTTGTTGCGTTTATTTGCAAAAACGCATACAACTAAAATTTAGTAGTTGATAAAAAGAGCTGATTGGTTTAAAACAAAATAACAGCATCCAATGTTCTCTAACGTGATAGAATGACATTTTAAACCCAGTAATGGTTTTTCAGTTTCTGTTCTTTAAATTAGTAAATATGCTTAAGTTCACAGTTTTAGGAAAATGCAGATCCTGCTTAACTATCAGAGAATATTTTTTTATTAAATAGATTTTCTTCGAAAGCCTGGCATATAGTCAGCGAAAAGAAAATTTAAACAGTGCATGTCCTTAATGGAAAGCATATTTCTTCCAGTATTTTTTACAAAACTAATCTTCAGATAGTTGTTCAACATTTGTTTAAGGCTTAACGTACAGTTAGATAAGTCAAATATATGACTAAACAGACGTATCCACTAAATTGTGAAAAAAAATTTTCATTCTCACATACTTATTAAGAAATATAAGATCCTACTAAATATAACAGATAAGATAACACTTATTAGTAATGATACGCGTCAGGAAAGATTAAACAAATATTTGTGAAAGTTTTGGTTACGCTGTTTTGGTCAAATATTTGACTTATTTGACCGCACCTTTAGTAATACAAATCGTATGCAGTTTATCATGATAATTAAAAAAATTTGAAGTTATGACAGTTTTCCGAACTATAGTTCCTTAAATTTAAGCCACCCTCTTTTTCATAACTATAATAATTTTACAGTATGGCTAATTTGACTTTGGTTCAAAAGTCATCACCGTCAATTTTGCTTTGATATTTGTGATGTGAATAAATAACAAATGGCAACGTAACATAAATCAGATTATGCCTCAAGGGCTATTTCGACCACGTTGTCCTAACTATCTGACGCCCACTGCATTAACGTTCTGGTGTTTAGCCACTCGCCTTAGGACAACCCTAAATACTGCCAGGTCTAGTCGCCGAGTGCTGCAAAGCTTTGCTCAACAACTTTGGCTATGATACTTCCAAAGTCTGCAATGAGATTATCTATCAAGAGTGCAAAAATGTCGGAAGTTATATGAAAAAAGATAACAAATATAAAAATGCCATAAATTCAGCACATTAGGACATCATTCTGACAACAGCCACTAAGCCGCTATCCAAATCTCGACTATAAAAGTTTAAATTTAAGACATCAAATAAATATAGCAATCAGTATGAAAATGTTTTTATTTATAAAAAGAATTACAGCCACAGAAAATAGGCTGACAAGTATTTCGTCACCTTGCACATACAATAAATTTAATAACTTTAAGTAATAACTCCTAAATAAACTTGAACTTTCTGCAGATCTTAACCTAAAATTTGTTGTAAAAAATATTCGCAAATATTTAGAAATAGAAATGGTTAACAAGAAGGAATTTGTTAGAAAGAAGTGAAACCACTAGTTGGATCAGCAGAGTTATAACTGATACTTCGGCTAATGCCTTAGTGAAGCTATATAAAGAAAAAATTTGAGATAATTACCCTTATTGTGTTTGACGTTTTCGTAGCAAGAACTCAGCGTTTTTTTTAAGTTTTTTAATACATTAAAGATATCTCATAACAGTTATCATTAATCTATTACAAAATTATCGTAGTCAAAATACGCCTATGCCAAATATGATAGGCTGCATATGAGACACCATGGGCTAATTATATGAATTAAACAAAAAAGAAATACTAAAAATAAACACAGACGAGGAAAAAGTGTTTTTTTTTTATTATAAAAGATTTGTGTAATTTATATTGTATTTTAATTATTACTCGAATTAATTTAGTATTATAACAAATGAATATTTTTAATTGAGCTAAAGTTCACGTAACATTCGTTTCTAAATTTATTTTAAAAATAAAATTAAATTAAACAACGGGAATTTTTCATTAAAATAAGTAATTAAAACAAATTTAATTTAGTTTATAATTTGCAAAGTGCCCGTGCATAGAAATAAAATATCGTAGTGTTTTGTGATATTTTTCGTCACCTTAAAATGTATAAAAGGCAGCCGTATACAGTAGATCAGGCAACACAACAAAACTAAGAAAAATTATATTCTTTTGTCTTGTATTAAAACAACAATAAAAACAGTCTCTAAAAATCGTAACAAAAAAAATTACGGTAAAAATAGTTACGAAAAATAATATATAAGTATTTTTATATTTGCTTTGCATCAAGAATTTGAAGAAAGATTAATGATTTTCAGCAATATAGATCGCTATTTTGATGTATTTTCAATTTCATATTTGTTAACCGATGTGACCGAAATTCCCAAGAATTTGAAGTTGGAAATAATTAAACTGCGAAAAAGAAAGAATATTAAAATGAAATTTATGGAATTATCAGAACTTAAATTTTATAAAAATTTAGATGTTCACATATTTCGGAAATTAATTAATAATGCAAAAAAAAATATTTTACTGCTTAATAGCACATATAAATGCGAACAGGTTTTTTGTTTTGAAAATTCCTTTTTTTAAATCAAAATATAGAATTACAGGCAAGAATTTAGAAAGTAGTAGTAGCAATAGTAGTAGTTCTACTTTTAAAATTGAAGCAGACATAAGTACCTAATCCATAAATAAGCAGTGGCAAGTGTCTCATTAATATAATTATACTACTTATTATTAATTTTTTGTAATGTTACGGGGGCTGCTCTATATATTTCTGGCCTAATAGTGAAAATGCGAATATTTATAATCAATAATGGTTTTATTGTTTTTCAAAGTATTCTCCAGCATGATTTATACACTTTTGCATGCGCTCAAACCAGTTGTCGAAGCACTTTTTCCACTCCGATTGAGACACCTCTAAAACATGGTTTTTGAACACTTCAACAGCTTCTTCTGGCAACGAAAATCGTTGACCACGCATTTTTTTCTTGATGTGCGGAAACAAGAAGAATACATTAGGTGCCAAGTCAGGGCTGTACGGCGGATGACCCATTAATTCGACGTTTTGACCGGTCAAAAACGCTCTGGTTTGAGCCGATATGTGAGAGCTCGCGTTGTCATGGTGAACAATGATTCGTCTTCTCTTGTTGGTTTTTCGAATTTCTCCGATGACTTCAGGCAAACAAATTGTAGTGTATCACTCAGAAGTGACCGTCCTACGTTTCTCAAGCGGAACAGTCGCCACATGACCAGTTTTGCCGAAGAAACAGGCGACCATTTGCTTCGAAGTGCTTCTTTCACGAACAACTTTCGTTGGATTTTGCTTGTCTTTGAAGACCCACACGGTCGATTGTTGTTTCGTTTTGGGCTCATACGCATAGATCCATGATTCGTCACCTGTGACGATCTTATAAACGTCTTTTGAAGCACCGCAATCGTATTTTTGCATGATTTCTTTGCACCAATCGACACGAGCCTTTTTTTGAGCGACTTTCAAATTGTGCGGGATCCAACGAGAACAAACCTTTTTTACGGCCAGGTGTTCATGCACTATCGAATGTATGCTGGTGGAAGAAATGTCCAAGGATGTCTCTATCTCTCGGTATGTCGCATGTCGATCTTGCATTAGGAGTTCACGCACGGCATCAATGTTCTCTGGCACAACAGCCGTTTTTGGACGACCTTCACGGAATTCGTCTTTGAGCGAGCTTCGGCCACGGTTAAATTCATTATACCAATTTTTCACAGTGCTATAGGATGGTGCTTCATCGCCATACAAAGATTTAAGTTCATCAATGCACTCTTGTCGTGATAATCCACGTCGAAAGTTGTGAGTTAATTCCATTTTTTTCTATAATAATTTTTTTTAATTCACTGTAAACAACACAAATAATGGTCGTACGTCAAAACGTTTTGAGTACGATTATGCTTAAAAATGGCGAACTTTCCAATGGAAATGTCAGATTGCACTTGGCAGCACTCAGTGTTGCCAGGCCAGAAATATATATAGCAGCCCTCGTAATAAAAAGTATTTCAAATATGTTTTCAGAAATATTTTATTTTTGTTTAACTTCTATAAATTTTCTTCACAGTTTTATGAAAACATAACTTTAATTTACCTACAAAACTAATGTTAATGGCTCGCTTAAGTTTGGTTGTTTTAAATTTTGACCCCCATCCCTGCAGCAGTTAAAAGACAAATTAAATCATAGTTGATTATTGTTGTTTTTACTTAAACTTTTATTTTTGTCTTTCCTTTATTGTTTAAATGTTTGTGATTTGTGTGTTTCCTGAAGAATTAAGTAAGCGGTAGCGAAATGGCCATCGAGACGTGCTCTCACCCTCAATAATCAATATTGCTGATCATAAAATTTGGTCACATTTTGTTTACTGGATAATAATTTTTAAATTATTCTGCCTTAGAAGGTTTCTTATGTATTTATATGCTGGTCATGACTTTTGCCGTGTTCAAGTTTTTTCTGTTTCTATTGTGTTTTTTCTTCCTTTAAGTTATTTTTTACAAGCAAACTGTCACAATATAAAGAAAAATGAAAATAAATATATAACTATAACAATAATACAAATAAATTTATTTTAAAGGAAATTAATGACATTTGAAACAACATTAAATTTAATCTGTTGAATTAAAACAAAACCTTTATTTCTTCTCTTTTACACAATAGAATCAAGTGCAATAAAATTAAAGGTTTTATATTACAAGGAAGGTCATTTTCTTCTTTTTTAACTTATTTTATGTTATTTGTTTCCTTTCTTTCTCCGACATGTTACTTTTTTTTGTGCCAAAATATACTTTTTGCTTAAAGCCGTTTTTCGAAAAGGAAAACAATTGCTGTTAAATTGTCTAAGTTTTACATTTATAATTTTATTTTTTGTGGTTAAACAAAATGTCAAAAGTAATCTGATTACGAATTTATTATGAATTATAATTTCTTTTGTTTTTTTTATTACACTTCAACAAAAATGTTGTTTTGATGTCAACGATAAAAATTGTTCTTTAGGGATTTATAATCCTTTTAGGCCAAGCTGTTAATGTGTGTTTCCCTTTAACATGTTGTATCGTTATTTATTGCCAGCAAAGGAACCACACCTGGTTTCGAAAGTACTTTAGCTTTGCCAATAAAAGAAAAACGTCAAATATTTCTTTTAACTGGAATCTGAGTTTTTTGAATCATTCATTCACTTTTAATATAATCGTTTTGAAATTAATTTAAATTTATTATTTCGCTAATAGTCCAGTTCTGATGATTATTAGATAAAAAAAAAAATTACGCTTAAGTCAGTTAGTTGATTAAGCTAAGGAATATGCTTAAATTCAAAATAACAACGATAAACATGGAAGGCGTTGCACCTTGAATCTAAGGGGAAATGCAAAGTAGAGAGAGAATACAGCTAAGAATCGCACCAGCTAAATGAGGTAGACGGGAGAGAATTTACACTTAAGAAACAGTTTCTTGGCCTATTACGAGATGTATAAAATGCTTTCATATGGTGCTGCTTATGAGTGGCATATGAAATGAAAGTTCCATATTTGGTACATGAAGAGCAGTGGGTTAGATTTGATGATGAACGCCCCATTCGTAACATAATCAATTACATTAAAATTAATGGCTAGGATGGTGCAATGATTTAGATGAAGCCCGATGTGTGCCAAGGATATGTTAAATCTCCCCTTATTAATGCAATGCCTGAGGAACTGTTGGGAATTAATAGAGAAAAAACTCAAGTGGTCTAAAAGGGCGACTACATTTAAAGATATGGAGGGGGTTTTAGTGTATTAATCGTCTTTAAACTTTTTTCTTTAACATTAACTAATTATTTTACTTTTCAGATAGATTTTTTATTTTAATAAAAACATGGCCTTTTAAATTTTGTGTTATTTAGTTTAAATAAGATTGGTGATAAAAAATAAAACAATTTAGTTCTAAGAATAAAAATATGTATTTTAATTTCGTTCCACTACTTTGTTGAAAATTTCATAACTAACTCTAGAATTAATAAAACGAAGTCGGAGTCTTGTTAAAATCGGTCACTTAAATTCGACTTTATTTAAATACCTTTCACCACGGATTCATGTCTGATGATTGGCGGAAAGATCTCTGAGGACCTAATGGACCCCCAAATGGGTAACTGACATAAGAAGAATTTTTAACCTTTAAAGTGCCAAAAGGACTCTTGGATTGGCAATGAATATTAGAAGGGCTCAATGATGGCCCAATCAACAAACAAGGGGAAATAAAAAAATTTCAACAATTAAATTTTAAGAAAACCGATACATTTTCTCGGTGAAGGGTATATATAATTCGGCACAGCAGAATATTGCACTCTTGTTGAAATTTAATTTAAATACATATTGTGACAAAGAATGCATTATTTTTTTTATTAGTAATAAATATGGCTTTACAAGGTTCCATTCCGACAAGGAAAAGATATATTTAGGACTTTATAAGTATTGGTTTATTCACTTTAAGTCAGCCTATAAAATGGGTCTACAGAAAAAAAATCCAAAGGCGTTATTTGCAACAAAACTTCGAAACATTATTTCTTTTAGGATCTTTGTTTTAAATATAATGTTTATAACATTTTGTTTATCACTTATACCCCAGCAAAACAGCCTTAGGCATCTAATAAAAGTAATTTTCTTATGTAACTAATTAAACAATACTATTGCAGCAAATTAAGTCTCCTTTGAACAAAATTAATTTGTAAGCACATGAAAGCAAACATAAACAAATCACTCCTTTAAGTTAAGCCAGCCGTAACACTTTAAAAAGGAAATTACGCATTATTCTACTAAAGTAATAAGAATTAAAAAAAAAATTTCTTCGCATTAAACACTAAATAAAATAATGAAATCTAGTTAAAAGTAATAAACATCTAGTAAAAAGAAAAACTTTTAATTTAACATTCTTTAGCAACCATTGATGGCATTTGTGTCATTATGCTAATGCAGACGCTCTCTTCGTCATTCCCCATTTATTTACTTGTTACCAAGTGTGTGTCAAGTAGGAAGTTTAAGTGGAGTTGGTAGAAAAATTTGCAATATGACTTCATTAAGAGAAAAATAAAATAAAATAGGCTTTTAAAAAGTAAATATTTTTTTTTTTTTTTTTTAATTAGGAGCAGCACTCAGGGGATGACCCCTACTTATGCAATGCATTGTGCCAGAACTAGGAAATTAGGTTGTGGGAAGGGGGATGAAGGGAGTAGTGCTTGTGGACATTTGATTTGAATCTTTGCACATTGAAAATGGCAGGAAAGACCTCTGCGGGGAGTTTATTCCACATACGAACTGTTCGGCTAAAAAACGAATTCTCTCTGTAATGCGTAGTGCGATTCACTGGCCAATCGACCACAAAGGAATGCGCTCTTGATGCAGAACGCGTTGCGCGTACGAAATTACGATTTTCTGGAACAAGTTCCCTGATTTCATAAGAGCACATTCCGTTGTAGTAACGATAAAACAGTGAAACACACCCCACATTGCGTCGATGCTCCAGTGAGTCAATAGAGCTGGATACCCTACTGTCACCGATGAGCTTCTTCGGTCTCTCCTGCACGCGGTCGAGTAACTCCAAAATAGACTTTGAAGCACCGGCCCACACATGAGAGTTGTATTTCATTTTCGGTCTGATAAAGGTGACATAGATAGTAAGGAGGTCAGATGGAGTGAAGTATTTCTTACACCGTTTCAAAAAACCTAGGCACTTGAATGCTTCTTTTGCGACATGAAAAATATGCTGGTTCCAACGAACATCACATTGAATTTTCATGCCAAGAACATCGAGAGCTTCTGATTCCTTAATATATATATCAGCCATAATTACAGATGAGGTAGCATATTCAGCCGTACGCCTGTGCGAAAGCACACAGCACTGGGTTTTATGAGCGTTAAACTGAACCCTATTCGCAAGGCCCCATTCGGAGATTACCAAAAGATCGCGATTAAGGGTATCATCCATGTGCTTTCGCACAGCCCCAATTTCCCGAAGGCTTGGTCTATTGCGAAAAGAAAATGAATGGCATATGCTACTGTCATCTGCGAAAGAATAGATAGGGTTGGAAGTCTGACGTAGAAGGTCATTGAGAAAAATAAGAAATAGGGTAGGGGAAAGAACGGAACCTTGCGGTACCCCTGAATTTACCTTGAACTCGTTTGATGCGTTCCCATCTATAACAACTCGTATAGTGCGATCCCTGAGAAAGCTCGATATAAGTCGAGAGAAACTATTACCGACACCAAAAGCAATAAGTTTTGATATGAGCGCACCATGCCACACTCTATCAAACGCCTTAGAAATATCTAGAGCCACCACCTTACTTTCGCCGAAATGGTGAATGGATTGACACCACTTTTCCGAAAGGAAGGCCAGTAAGTCACCCGTAGAGCGTCCCCTACGGAAGCCGTACTGCCGGTCACTAAGTAAGCTGTTGGACTCCAGATACCTCACAAGATGAAAATTGAGCATACTCTCCATAACTTTGGAGAGTGCAGAGCAAATTGCGATTGGGCGGTAATTTTCAGGGTTGCTAGCCTCTCCCTTTTTGGGGATCGGTGTTACATTAGCAATCTTCCAACATGATGGAAACTCACCAACATGGTATAAAATGTTGAAAAGTTTTGCTAATGGACGCGATAACGATAAATATAATACAGTGCAAAATGTAATAAAACAAACTTAAAATATTCAATATTTTTTTTTTAATTTTCACAGCAAAATATTTATAAATTTTATTATTTTCTTAATATGTAAAATTATAGTGAAGTACAGTGATTTGGGCAATCAAGAGGTTCAGATGCGTCTCAAAATGAACAACGGCATAACCGTGCTCTTGTCACTTGCAACACAACAGCAAATAGTAGACGTGGATCAGTTAGCTACGTTTTTGACAACTCTGTTATAGTTTATATACCTCTTACTTAAAAAATTTAAAGTTAATAGAATTAAATTATTTAAACAATTCCGTGTGAAAATTACAAATCGCTTATTTACTAATAAAATGTCATAACTCAAAATTTTAATTTTTCGAGTTAGTCAAACAGAATTGTTCATCATTTCATGCTTTACATTGTATATACGTTTCATCTTTATTATTTTGTATTTTTCAGGTTTTAAGAGAATAACTCGTTATTTCACTTCATGTTTGGAAGCTTTGTTTGTCAGTAAGAAGGACACATTTTGAGTTGTGGAGTAAATTTCATTCGTTTTGTGACTGTATATATGAAAAAGTGATCTCTTAACATGTATTGACCTTTTGCATATAATGTATTTTTCAGTGATTAAAAATGCTTGACTATTTTTAATGCACATGAAGTTGGTTAACTGTTGCTGTGGAAAACTGTGCAGCAAAAGCAAAAGATAAATAAAAAAAGAAAAAAGAAAGAAACGCATTTGCTTCAGCTGGCTATATGTTTCTTTCTGCAGCAAATCAATTAATTTGAAAACGTTTGCTGTTGCTTGAGCAATCAGTTTTTTTTATTTTTATTTTTGCTGTTGAACTTTACTATGAAGTTGTGGTTGACTACAAATGCTGTTTCTTGCTGTAACTCGCTGCTTTTCATCCCTTTTAACAATGGAAACGTATTTATGTATTTATTACTTACAACACGTTAGAAAATACATACAGTACAACTAAAAACATTGTTCTTATTACACCAATCAATGGCCTTTTTTTGTTTTTCTTCAAAAGCAACAACAAAAAAAGAAATAAACATTAACTTATTGCTTAAGCAATAACAAACGCTTTCAAAATAAATGCTTTGCTTGTTGCTTAGCTGCAGAAAGAAACACAAGTCAGCTGCAGCAAATGCGCTTCTTTCTCTTTTTTTTTGCATTTGCTTTTTTCTGTTTTCGTTAATAATGAAATGTTTTAAAATTCTGAAAGATTAAATTTTTCATTTGCTTAAAACCATGTAAGCAAAGCAAAGATTTTAGCGCTGTTGCTATTTTTATGCAAGTAATTTAAACACTGGTATTTTTTTGTGTTATGGCTGTGTCAATAAAAGATTTTGTTAAGTAAAACTTCATTTTTGTTTTCATAAAAAGCAATATATATTAGTTTATGACACGGTATGGGATATATTATTAAAGCAATAAAGTCATAATATTCCACATTGTTTGTCCAATACTTCCACTTTAATACATAGTAGTTGAAGAAACTTTTCTTAAATGGATTTTTCAGTTATGAATCATTTTACTACATGTATTGCTAGCTTAAGCAGTCTGCTATTTTTCCAGATGGTGGGAACGAGTCTAAAACTTCAACTGCGATTATTTTAAAATGATTTTTTTAGAGCTATAACATTCTATTAGTAAATGAGCGAAATGATATTAATTGTATATATATTAATAGAAAATTTAATTAATTTGCTTAGAAGATTTGCTTCTAAAACCAGGTTGAAAAATTCTTGTTTATTTTCGATTTTTATACAGACATTTTTTAATGCCCAAAATGGCTTCAAATTTCAAAGGTGCAAACTAGTGGGGGCGAAAGTAATATTTGCAATTTATATTGTTGAAAGTTTTTCGGTAACATCCTTTACTTGGCTAAAATTGTTGGGAGAATTACTTTTTATACTTTAAACAAATGCGTAAAAAATAATTAATTTAAAGTTTATAAATAAAGACAAAATCTTGTTTCCATTTAAAATAAATTCCAACTATATTTCACATTGAAATTTTAATTTTGAATAATTTTTAATTATCTCTAATTAATTAGTCTTCTTTAATTAATTCAAATAAATTAAATTCAATTTGATGTATTAATTTTTTGATGTGCTCGAAATAAAGAGTTCGAAAACTTGTTCTGTATAAATTTAAAATGATTTAAGTTTTTCTTCTTCTTTTATTTTACTCAAATTAAATTATGCGAATGCTCTTGTTTGGAGAAATGTGAAAAATAAAAATTTTGTGAAAGTTTGTGCATGTGAACAAGTTTTTGTGTGTATGACTATTTGAATGTATAATTTTTATACATCATCCACACTCAACACTACACAACTTTGTTACACTATTTTATGACGCCTATCCCTTCTACTACTTGTACCTTACAATTACTTTCAAGCCTCTATATTTCAGCAGTGTGAGTCAAATTTGTACAATATATATTGTTTTAGTAATTACATACAAGTCGCATAGAAAATGCGTTGACTTTATTCCGCAAATGTAACTATTATGTTGCATGCTAGTCTCTATGCAGTTGTTGTTTTTATTATTAAAATAGTTATAAGCTGTTGTTGTTGTTTCTGCTGTATATATTGCTGTACTGACGCACTGTATTTGCTATTCATGTTTTCAATATGTAAATTAATCAACTACTTCCACATAATTTGCCAACAATAGATACAAAATGGTTTGTCTTAATAACAGAAATTTAATAGAATGTTATCGTTATATATAAAAGGCAAGAAGTAAGACATTGGTCCTAGGATTTTTCAAATTAACGTTCAGAAAGCGCCACTTATAATGCTTGAGAATTCTTTGTCGTTCAGGGTTATTCGGACATACATTTTTATTTTGAAATATAAAAAAAAAAATTGTATGTTTCTGTTATCGGTGTGTGATAACTTACAGACATGCAAAATAACGGCGGGCTGGGAACGACACCATCTTCGTGTGCAACAATAAAGTATTTAATTGTTAAGTCTAAAAGAAAACGTGTTATGTAAAAACTTCTTATTTCACTAGTCTTTAAAATTATTGAAAAAATGTACGAGGGCTGCTATATATATTTCTGGCCTGGCAACACTGAGTGCTGCCAAGTGCAATCTGACATTTCCATTGGAAAGTTTGTCATTTTTAAGCATAATCGTACTCAAAACGTTTTGACATACGACCATTATTTGTGTTGTTTACAGTGACTTGAAAAAATCGTGGCCGAAGCTCGCTCAAAGACGAATTCCGTGAAGGTCGTCCAAAAACGCCTGTTGTGCCAGAGAACATTGATGCCGTGTGGGAACCCATAATGCAAGATCGACATGCGACATACCGAGAGATAGAGACATTCTTGGACATTTCTTCCACCAGCATACATTCGATACTGCATGAACACCTGGCCGTAAAAAAGGTTTGTTCTCGTTGGATCCCGCACAATTTGAAAGTCGCTCAAAAAAAGGCTCGTGTCGATTGGTGCAAAGAAATGTTTTGCAAAAATACGATTGCGGTTCTCAAAAGACGTTTATAAGATCGTCACAGGTGACGAATCATGGATCTATGCGTATGAGCCCGAAACGAAACAACAATCGGCCTTGTGGGTCTTCAAAGACGAGCAAAATCCAAGGAAAGTTGTTCGTGAAAGAAGCACTATGAAGCAAATGGTTGCCTGTTTCTTCGGCAAAACTGGTCATGTGGCGACTGTTCCGCTTGAGCAACGTAGGACGGTCGCTTCTGAGTGGTACACTACAATTTGTTTGCCTGAAGTCATCGTAGAAATTCGAAAAACCAACAAGAGAAGACGAATCATTGTTCACCATGACAATGCGAGCTCTCACATATCGGCTCAAACCAGAGCGTTTTTGAACGGCCAAAACGTCGAATTAATGGGTCATCCGCCGTACAGCCCTGACTTGGCACCTCATGACTTCTTCTTGTTTCCGCACATCAACAAAAAAATGCGTGGTCAACGATTTTCGTTGCCAGAAGAAGCTGTTGAAGTGTTCAAAAACCATGTTTTAGAGGTGTCTCAATCGGAGTGGAAAAAGTGCTTCGACAACTGGTTTGAGCGCATGCAAAAGTGTATAAATCATGCTGGAGAATACTTTGAAAAACAATAAAACCATTTTTGATTATAAATATTCGCATTTTCACTATTAGGCCAGAAATATTTAGAGCAGCCCTCGTATATTAAAAAACTTTTGATTTTGTCAAGCTGTTAACATTGTCAAAAACAGCGAGGTAACACGCCTACAGTCGCTGAAATTGATAGATTTGGGTTAAACAACAAATTTTTATTCTAAAAAAGTGAATAGTTCTCAAAATCTGCAATTCATTCCTTTACCACCCTTTCTCATTATGTGTTGTCACTTGCTATAAGTCGTGTGCGCTGCACAATGAAAGTGTCAAAGAAAAGAGTTAAAGTTTATTAAAAAACAACTTTAGCTGCATCACTTTTGTCTGTTGTGGCTGGTTTTACTAGTAAATGAGTTTGTCAATAGCTGCCTTATACTGGGTCAGTAGCAACGATCATTTTCTTCACATTTTTATTATTCAATTTTGTTACTGGTTTGAATTTCGCAATTTGTGCAATTGTTCAAAGCGAGTGGTGAAAACAATCTAGCAAACAAATTAATTAAAGCATTTTTTGTTGTTTTTTATCAAAAAAGAAAAACTAAGTTTTTTTATTCCTTAAAAAAGAAAGAAACTATTATTTGCAATTGTGTTATATTAAAGTATATGTATGACAGCTTTTGTATTGCTGTGTCTTGAAAAATTTATCGTTTATTAAGATAAAGTTATAACATGAGTTCATGTTCTAGTTATTAGATTGATATCATATTAATTAATACAGCTTGCGGCTAATAAACTCAAGTGTATTATGTCGCATTGTTGAATAATGGCATGTTTGCCAGCAATAATAAACATTTTAATGCAAATTAATTACAAGTGCCTTTGGAAAAAAGATTACATACTCTATATAGGGGAAGGAACTATTTAACAATTAATTTAGATATTTTCATATTAGCTGAATATTATTTTCTAATGAAGACAAAACAAATATAAAATAAACAGAATTATAATTGTAGGTTCCTGTATGATAATTCATCTGCCTTCGTATTTATATACTTGACAGAGTAATCAAATATGGGAAAAGGAAGATTAGACTTCATTGAATTAGTTACATAATATATATTATTAATCTCTTTGTAAGTTTGTTTGTTAATTGTGCGTGCGTGCGTCAATCACGGCTAAGTGACTGAACAAAAAAGCGAATTATATTTTTAATAGCGTACCAGGACCGTTTACAGTAATGATTTTATAGTGATTGAGTTTAATTATAAAACTGCTTTTAATTTCTATAAAGTGATTAATAATTTTCTTTCTATATGCAAAGAGGGCGCTTCTGTTTGCGCTTACATTAAAAATGCTAACAGAAAGTTCGCAATATAGACTCTAATAATTTCATGGCTAATCGTTTTGATAGTCTTGAATACTAATAATTATTTAAAAATTAAAATTAACCAAAATTTGCCTATTAAAACTTTTAAAAATACTACGAGGGCTGCTATATATATTTCTGGCCTGGCAACACTGAGTGCTGCCAAGTGCAATCTGACATTTCCATTGGAAAGTTTGTCATTTTTAAGCATAATTGTACTCAAAACGTTTTGACGTACGACCATTATTTGTGTTGTTTACAGTGACTTGAAAAAATTAATATAGAAAAAAATGGAATTAAATCGTGAACATTTTCGTGCCATCATTAAATCTTTGCATGGCGATGAAGCACCATCCTATAGCACTGTGAAAAATTGGTATAATAAATTTAATCGTGGCCGAAGCTCGTTCAAAGACGAATTCCGTGAAGGTCGTCCAAAAACGGCTGTTGTGCCAGAGAATATTGATGCCGTGCGTGAACTCATAATGCAAGATCGACATGCGACATACCGAGAGATAGAGACATCCTTGGACATTTCTTCCACCAGCATACATTCGATACTGCATGAACACCTGGCCGTAAAAAAGGTTTGTTCTCGTTGGATCCCGCACAATTTGAAAGTCGCTCAAAAAAGGCTCGTGTCGATTGGTGCAAAGAAATGTTGCAAAAATACGATTGCGGCGCTTCAGAAGACGTTTATAAGAACGTCACAGGTGACGGATCATGGATCTATGCGTATGAGCCCGAAACAAAACAACAATCGACCGTGTGGGTCTTCAAAGACGAGCAAAATCCAACGAAAGTTGTTCGTGAAAGAAGCACTTCGAAGCAAATGGTCGCCTGTTTCTTCGGCAAAACTGGTCATGTGGCGACTGTTCCACTTGAGCAACGTAGGACGGTCACTTCTGAGTGGTACACTACAATTTGTTTGCCTGAAGTCATCGGAGAAATTCGAAAAACTAACAAGAGAAGACGGATCAAAGTTCACCATGACAATCCGAGCTCTCACACATCGGCTCAAACCAGAGCGTTTTTGACCATCCAAAACGTCGAATTAATGGGTCATCCGCCGTACAGCCCTGACTTGGCACCTAATGACTTCTTCTTGTTTCCGCTCATCAAGAAAAAAATGCGTGGTCAACGATTTTCGTCGTCAGAAGAAGCTGTTGAAGTGTTCAAAAACCATATTTTAGAGGTGTCTCAATCGGAGTGGAAAAAGTGCTTCGACAACTGGTTTGAGCGCATGCAAAAGTGTATAAATCATGCTGGAGAATACTTTGAAAAACAATAAAACCATTTTTGATTATAAATATTCGCATTTTCACTATTTGGCCAGAAATATATAGAGCAGCCCTCGTACAGTATAAAATTAAAATTTAGCCTTAAAAACGTTGAACGTTGATAATACTAGAATGAACTATAAAATAAAATCATTTAAGCATAATTTGTTGCAAAAATTTTCATCGTAAATTCGATGGTTTGCTATTTAAATCAATGTGTGTGAAGATAAATACGTATTTAACTAGTGGAGACAAAAACCATTTTTTTTAACATTGCCGTTTTTACAGTTAACAGAGTACTGTTAGCCACTTAACAGTCGTTCTATTTTTGGGTTCCTTTCTTTTGAAGGATAATTTAAGTAGAAAAACACAAGTCCTTATAAATATAATTTATGAAAATGTTGCTTCAAGTGATATATTATGAAACTATAATAGTTTGGTATCAGAAAAATGTTTAGGAAAGCATTAAAATGGGTTATAATAAAACACTAATTTTTCATCATTTCTTGAGAAGAAGAAATGACCATTTTGGTCAAATATGGAATAGCACACATACTTCACCCTATACACATGGTAGTCTGAAGGGTCCATTATGGACTATTATGTGAGCTATTCCATATTTGACCAAAATGGTCATTTATCTTCTCAAGAAATTTCGCTGAAAAAGCATTTTTAAAACTTAATTTTCTCAAATCCCAAAATTATTTCAGATATTGGACTTATAGTGCCTTATTATGGACCCTTCAAACTACCATGTGTATAGGGTGTAGTATGTTTGCTATTCCATATTTGACCAAAATGGTCATTTATCTTCTCAAGAAATTTCGCTGAAAAAGCATTTTTTAAAACTTAATTTTCTCAAATCCCAAAATTATTTCAGATATTGGACTTATAGTGCCTTATTATGGACCCTTCAGACTACCATGTGTATAGGGTGTAGTATGTGTGCTATTCCATATTTGACCAAAATGATCATTTATCTTCTCAAGAAATTTCGCTGAAAAAGCATTTTTTTAAAACTTAATTTTCTCAAATCCCAAAATTATTTCAGATATTGGACTTATAGTGCCTTATTATGGACCCTTCAGACTACCATGTGTATAGGGTGTAGTATGTGTGCTATTCCATATTTGACCAAAATGGTTTTATTATAACCCATTTTAATGCTTTCCTAAACATTTTTCTGATACCAAACTATTATAGTTTCATAATATATCACTTGAAGCAACATTTTCATAAATTATATTTATAAGGACTTGTGTTTTTCTACTTAAATTATCCTTCAAAAGAAAGGAACCCAAAAACAGAACGACTGTTAAGTGGCTAACAGTACTCTGTTAACTGTAAAAACGGCAATGTTAAAAAAATGGTTTTTGTCTCCACTACTTAAATACGTATTTATCTTTACACACATTTTAAATCAAAAGCCGTAATTACATGACTTCGTAGAGTTATTTAAGATATATATTTAAAGATCTGGTTTTCTGATATCTTTAGAGGGAGAAAGTTAAAACGAACGATTTACCAACATTGAAAAGAGATTAGATTTTAATATACTGAGTACTGGATGAGTTTTTCTATAAAAAAGAAAAGGGTTCCCTAACATTAAACGCAAGTAACCGTGGAAATTCTTTTACATACAAGAACGTCAATAAGCGAATTCTACTTTAAAAAAAGCCAAATTAAGAAAGTCGCAAAACAGAACTAACTAAACAAAAGCTAACAATGTCATTATTTTCTCGAAAATATAAATTAATAATACCCTGTTCAGACATACGTTTTAATTGCGCAATAAAGGAATTTAAGCAATTAAGGCCCTAAATGAATTTAATTTACCATATAAGAAATTAATTAATAAATTTTACAATTAGTACTTAATTGAGTCATTAATTGATTAAGTTTCCTCATACAACCCTTATGAAGTGTGTTCAGTGAGGGAAAATTTTATACAATGACAAAACTAAATGCCATAAAAATGAAAAATAAAATATTTTCAAATTAGATGAAATGAAAATTTTTTGAAAATTTAATGTAGATTCAAAGCTAGCGTGCAGTCAGAATTTGATCGTACTGCCTGAAAGAGTTCTATATTGCAATTAAAAACAAGCAAACTTTCTTTTACAGCCGAACTTCTCTTAATTCTTTCATATTTACAAACACAAATTTCTAATGTAAAATTTAGGTCTGTTCAATAAATTTCCGGCAGAAACTAGCAACGATAGTCAATTTTCCGCGTCTTATAAAAAATTTCTCAAATTCAATTTGAATAAACTGTATTTACATATTAATAGCTCTATATGTGCTCTTGATTTCCCAATAGATGTAATTCCGCGAGATCGAAGGGTTTGGCCACATTGACAAATCACTCACAGAACTCATCGTATATGAGAAAATTGCACTAAATCAATTTTCCCCGTCTTATAAAAAATTTCTCAAACTCAATTTGAATAAACTGTGTTTACAGTTTAATATCTTTATGTGTGCCCTTGATTTCCCAATAGGTTTGATTCTCCGAGATCGTAGGGTTTTGTAGCTGTAATCGTATTCGTTAAAAAAGTCCGGAATTTACTATACAAATTGTACTGTATGTATGGGAGAAAAAAATTGTCGCATGCTACATTTTTAAAAAAACGTATTTAACTTGACGTATTTACCTTCACACACATAATAAACCTTGATCTTTGGTTGGATTTTTCAAAATAAACCTGCAAGGATTTAAGAATTTAGCAACAGCGGGTCAGTAGAAATAAAATCTAAAAAGCTCTTAAACGAATAATAATGAAAGTTTTTTTGAGAAAATAACAAAAAAAAAAATAGCTAAAAAAAACAACAGCGAATAATTGCTAGTCTTTTTTTTCTGGAGGCTAAGAGGGTAAAAACCCCAAAAAGCTTTAATAAAAAAGAAAAAACAAAATGTAAAACAGAAATAACAAACAAAATTATTCCTAACATTTAAGGGTAGAATGTTCTAAACGAATGTTAGAAAGAAAGACTATTAAAGAAATATTTTTATATTAAAGAAGCAATTAATAAAACAAGTTGAAGGAAAACTTTAATACCAAAAGAGGAAACAACTGACTGAATTGAAAAAAGAAAAAAAAAAATATAACAACGATTTTTCTGTAACAATAGCTTGTGTTGTTGCTGTTTCTGTAATTTTTTGACTCTTAAAGGATGATTTCTTAAAAAAAAAGAGAAAAGAAGACAAAAAAATACAAAATTATATATTTATGGTTGTAAACAATTCGCATAAGCAGCTGAAATATTGCAAAGAAAATAACAACTTTTATTGTTTTTTGTATAAGAAAAACACTATTGTTCACCAGCTTTTTTATACCGTGCAGTTCTGATATTAATATTTTGCTGTATCAGGGGTATCAAGAAAACATATAAACATTAAAAGTGCATTTGCCCCTTGAGTTTGATTGGTCGCCCTTGCGCCCGCTAGAACCTAAATTGTGCTTCTACTGTTCCACTGGATGCCTTCTGAAGTCCTTGCCATAATTTTAGGTTCTTTTATACATATTAGTGGCGAAAAGGTACAGCGAATTGGAAAAAGCCGAATAGAGTATTGGTTCCTTATGATGTCCGTTGGACTCGTGTGGTCTACTGATCTCCCTCTTGATTTCAATTACCAACAAGACGTCCCATGAGATCAATCGCCTGCTGGGATGACATTCTATATAAATAAAACCAACAAGGAAACATTAAAACATGAGAAATAAAACAAAAGCCATATGAAGGAATGTTTCATGAACATATCCCTGCTAAAAATTGACCGAATTCAAGTAGCCAATCATCATGTTTGACAGATTCATGGGGTAGCAAATTTTTGTTTCGAAACCTCCTTATAGCACGAGAACAAACACACGAATAGCGTTAAATCAACCTAGCTGCAAATAAGGAACCAGAATATATATATTTTATGGGAAGGAATGAATTTTATAGAGATTTTAAAGCGTAATGATGTTATTTACACCCTTGTCAACTGCTGTGAAGGTTATGAAGAAAGGAGAAATGAAGATATACATCTTTATAACAGAAAGCAATATGAGTTATTAAGTGTTTGCTGTTTTAGTGGAGAAAATATCAGTAAACTATAAAATACAATTTAATTGATGTCCATTCTAATGCAGGTGAGGCTTTTAAAAGTTTTGCCATCCCAATTGTAATTGCGATAATCTAATGCGTGGGCAAGAGTTTTGTTAGCATTTTTGTTAGCATTACGTGCGCCATTATAGAACACACAATTGACATTCTCCGAATAAACTTTACAGTCGGTTAAGTTCTTGTTATATTAGTGAACAATTATTTGACCTCCATTTTTCTTTGGGTTAGTAAATATGCGTCTGCTCATCTTTGTATTTCACTAGCAAATCGAATAAGCAAATGATTTATCTGATAAATATGATTAATTTTTTTCAGAACTGCTGGGTAATTAAAGCTTATTGGATTGATTTCTATTCTTAGGCCTGTTTGAAAATTTCCTACGATAAAGCTTACAGCCACTTTTAACATCAATTTGACGGTTGTGGGAGTAAGTTTGCCGGTCAAGTTTGGCAGATAGTGGAAGTAGCAACAATAGGAATACAAATACAAATAACAAAGCAACAGAAGCCAAAAATAACAATACAAGTGTGTATGTATAACTTGAAAGTTGTGTTTGTATATAATGGTAACAAGTGGTGCGGCTTTTTCCTAAAAATATATTTTTTCTTGGATACTCTAGAAAATCAATAAATTTTTTGGTATATCTACTTATTTTCTTTTTCGCTTTTTTTATTTCCGTCAACTTCCTTAAAAGTAAAATTTGTGAGTTTTAAAATTGTAGGATTTAACTTTTATGCGAAAATACTTTAAACATTTTTTAATGTTATTTTGTTTGATTAACCCAAAAAGTGCATTTAGTAGGTTTTTAAAATTCTTTTAAGTAGCGAAAATTGAAAATAAATAAATTCTGTTCTACATCTTTTAAATATTTGGGGGGCGAAAATCGAAGCAGACTATCAACAGTACGAATCCCTTTCGTTCCTCATTGCTTTTTGGTACCCGATTGGTAATTTACGACTACCTCACTTTCATACGGTTTTTCGTTGTCAACAGGCAGTCAACAGGGTTTTGCGCTGTCTCGAACGTAGCGATTTAACTTTTAACTATTTTTTTCATCACAGAGTCTTTTGGATTGCTAACCTTTTTTCAAGTGTAAGGTCGCAAAGTATTTATATTTAATATGTGCGTGAGCTACCGTCTTAGGCTATTTCAGGTACAGTCTTAAAGCATCATCTTTGATATCTATCTTGATGAGCAAATATCTAGCTTAAGGTACCTCGATAATAGGCGGTGTGAATAAAAATATAGTTCTAGCTAAAACTAGCAAATCTTAAGTTTAAACTAGTTTGAGGTGAATACAATTTTTATATAAAGCTAGTGCATTTTGTTTCCTAGTTCAAGCTAGTTTATCCAGTGTTTGCTAAAAATATGTGTGAATAAAAACTAGTAAGTACTTAAAACTAGTAGTTTTAACTTAAATTTTTGTAAGAATGTTATTGAGGTGCTGGAAATACATTAATTCGTCAAAAAGTGCATTGTTGTTTGTTATACCCTTCACGACAGGTGGAAAAATGGTATATATAAGTTTGTCATTCCGTCTGTAATTTCTACAATATCTATTTCCGACCCCATAAAGTGTATACATTCTGAGTTCTTATGCATAGCGAATTTTATTGAGCAACACGAACGGACAGACGGACATGTCCGTTCTTTTTTAACACTGGAGCTAAAAAAAGGTGTCCAGACTTTGCTTGACTTAATTAAGGAGCCTCCAGCAGAAACAAGGTTTAACTAGGAGACTCGTACAAGAAACCCCACAAGAAGGTTTAAGTCGAGCCATTCAGTTACGATGGGCTGAACACATGCCTGCCAGCTGACTACCATTTCATGCACTAAAAATATGAAAATTTTCGTTCGTTAGGTCCATCGTTTTTTTCTGCTTTTTATTTGTTTACCATAGATTAGCTCAAGGACGCAAGGTCAGCATTCTTTCTAATAAATATTTCCTTTATTCCGAATCTCATACCGCCGAAACGTTTCTTTAGATTATGAAATAGAAATTAGTAAGTAGAGGGCGAAGTCTCCATAAAACAATTAATAGAGTAGCAGCTCATAAACCCAGATTATTAATATTTTTCTTAATTTGTAAAACAGTTTTTTAATAGAACTTTCAGTTATTGTTTTCTTCTCTCAGAGTAGTCGACCTGAATGACTGTGCTTCCCAAAAATGTCTTGTAATAAGCTGTTTAGCTTTTACATCCAATTTGGCGTTCCTTGGGGCACGTCGTTTCGGAGAAGTACACTCACTAAAAGAACGAATATCTAATGGACTTTTTTTTAATTTTAAGGAAACTCGAATTCCATTTTCTTTAATTGGTTGGTTTAATAAATAATATTTGCTGCTTTTTGCATGATAGACACAAATAAATCCTTCAATTGCGAGATAAACTCACACATAAAGGGGTCCGTACCATATATACAGAGGGAGCAAATTTAAAGTGCCTGCCTCTGTAGGCACATCATTGAATTTTCTTCTCATTTTATTACTCGTTTCTTTAGTGGCTATAATAATACACCTTCTGAATATTTAATTGATCTAGGTGTTATGATTCTAGAGACAGACAAACGTACAGACATTTCAGCCATATAAACAGAGTTACGTTTTTACTCTATGAATTCGAAAACTTAAAAACGAGTTTGCAGCGGAAAAGAACTACTTAAAAATATTAAATAAAATACTGAAAATTATACGTGTTTTGGCAAAAAGCTTTCTTCTTTTTTCATTTGCAATACAATCAATAATTTGTTGGGTTTTTTTTTTATATATTTATGAACTTACGAATGAATTAGTTCTTTTTAAAATCATTAGAATATTTAATTTACATGGATCTTCTGTTATTTTTCTGTTTATTATATTTTTTAATCAATTCAAGTTTTTTCATATTAAAAGTTTTAATTGTTTATTATTTTTATTATTTTTTCCTCACTTTTATAAAATAATTTTTTAATGGAATAGCTGTTTGCACTCTTAATTTTTCCTTGTTCCTGATTGTGCTGTGGTGTTAAGTCATTCATTCATTCAGTCAGTTCAGCCAGTCGTGCATGATTAATTTAATTTGCATTCACTTTTCAATTTTTAATTTTTTTCGTTGCATATTCATTGATTCAATGACTATGATACATTGAATTATATTCTGTTGCCAATTTTATGGTGATGATGAGGTTAGTGGTAGTTACAGCTGATATTGATATCGTTGTTGCTGTTGATATATGAATACACTGTTCTAGACCATTACACCAGGGCTTTGAAATTTAATTTATTCATAAACAAAATTCTCTTTTTCCTGTTTTAAATTTACAGCAAAAAAAAAAAAACAAAAAAAAAAAAAATGAAAACAAATTGGTTTGAAATAGAAAGTTTAAAAGTTTTGTTTAATGAAAAAAATGCTGTTACAAAAGATTCTAAATTAGAGAATATCGCTAGAAAATTTACAAATGTCATATCTTGTGTGACTACGATTTAGAGTATTTCAACTCGACTGCAACATTAAATATGGAAGTTATTTAAAATAATTTATTTCTGGAAACTGTAATGAAAATATTTGAAAAACCATTCAGTAGTTATTGTTTATTGATTTATAGATTATAAGAAAAATACCGTTATCTTCGTATAAAAAAAAAACTAATTTCTGAAATTAAATACTCTAACTGATTTACAGCCATTCCTAAATAAAAGCGGAAACGGAACGTTTTCTTCCGCATAGCTTTTACACTAAAATGCCATACCTAAACAAAAGCGGCAACGGTTTGTTAAAATGATAAAAAACAGGGTTATTAAAAACATTAAGGCTTAAGTCTAGTTAACGGACGCACCTCAAAAATTAAATTAAATTGTCTACGGGGTGTAAATGAGAATCTAACCAAAAAATTATCTTTCCTATGATTCCAATATTGTCTCATTCCGCCATAAAATACTCGATATGTGCCATATTATACAAACAGACGTTGGAGGTCCGTAACTCCGAAACTAAAGGTCAGCCCCATAATTTTCACTTAAAATTTTCCACCCCGCACACAATTTTTTTCATTTCTGAAGTAGATTTTTTTCCAAAAATATATATAACTTTCCTTAATGTTTTAAAAAGAATAACAACTCAACAATTTTTGCCTACCACTGTTTTCTGCTCAGACCCTTTCTTTAGAGCTAAAAAACAAAATTTATCTGTAATGTGTAGTACGATTCACTGGTCAATCGCCCACAAGGGAATGCGCTCTTGATGCAGACCTTACAAAGTTGTTATTTTTAGGGATAAGTTTTTTGATCTCATAAGAGCACATTCCATTGAAGTAACGATAAAACAGTGAAACATACGCCACATTGAGTCGATGCTACAGTAAATAAATAGACCTGGATATCCTACTGTAACCGATGAGTTTCTTCGCTCTCTGCTGCACGCAGTCGAATAACTACAAAATAGTCTTTGAAAAACCTTTGCCTTTGCAAAGACGTTACCACAATTAATTAGCATTCGTACAATACATACAATTTTAAGCAACCAGCTATACATCTCATGAAAAAACTCAGTTACTGCATGGGACATTTTTTTATCATGTGATCCGAATTATTCCTAAAGAACGTGCGATTTAACACTTTAAGATTTTACCATATTTTTCTAATGCAACCTCTGGAATGTTTGAACTGCCGTTGTCCTTTTGATCGCAATTTCTAACACCTCATCCACTGTGGCTCTGTAACGGCTTTATACTTTAGGCTCTGTTGGGATTTGAACTCAGATCTTATGTTTAACAAACACGCACACACTTCTACCAACGCAGGTTTTAATGTTTGGTAGAGAAGTTATCTCTCTATCCTATTGACATGTACCACACATTTTAAGTGGTGACAAAAACTTCATTTCCTTTTGTTGTTAGAATCCTATTTTTTTTTTTTACCAATTTTTCAACAATAAGCACAAAAAAGGAGAAAAAATGATTGTTGATCTTTGTTCATTTATCAACCATCTATGGAACGAAATCAGACAGTGTTCTGAGATCTTCATAAAATTCGCTTCTTACTGAATACAGAAATACTTCCAAATGGTCTCCCCTTTATCGAAATATACGGAATTGCAAACAATATTCCGAAAGAACACAATTGTTGTATTATAGGGTACAAGCAGCCTATTTGACATTAAAATTTTAAACAGATTTTATCCTTTTATTGCATTTGTTCATACAAGCATTTCCTTTTAATCCTCTTTCTGCTGCACTCTACTTCTAGGTCATTGTTCCCTATTAAAAAAATACAATAAAACGTTTGCCAAGAACAAGCAGTCATTTGTATAGAATTAAAACAATAAAAAGGCAGAATCATAATAATAATCTTTTATAAATGAATTGAGATATTGTTAAATTTCTGTAGCTCGGCTGAAAAAATAAGAAGCTATAAAGCAAATATAATTGCAATCAACAAACGAGAAGAAGAAAAGAGAAGAAACAAAAAAAAACACAAGAAACATTTTAACAACCATATAATTGCACACCCGGTATTTAACAACAATATGGCACCTAAAACAACAATAGACAGTGACAAGGTAAAATAGGATTTATATTTAATATAAAACAGAAATACAGAAACAAAATGCAATTTACTACTAGCTCCTACTCTGCAGAAATTGCAGCCAGGCCAGTATAAAGGGTGTTGGTGTGGAACAAAAAACGCACACTTACATACAAATAACAAGAAAGAAAAAGAAAAAAACATAATGACACAATACGTTTTGCTGTTTTAATGGCCAGACAATGAACAAACACACAGAAACACCTGAGGGAGATGGATGTAAACAATGGAAAATGAAACATAGGAAATGTCCTGATAGCAGCAGTTTGAAAGATATTAAGGAATTACCGTTAGCAAATAAACTTGTTGATGATGGCGGTGGATAATTAAAAAAAAAAAATTAAAGAATTACAAATGCTTGGTTATATCATCAGCCAGCCATTATCACTAATTGCAACTTAATAAATTGTTTCTTTTTTTCTTCTCCTTTTATCCAGTTGAGTTGTATAAAAACCAACAATTATAAATTAAATTGTTAAAAAGCACAACAACAACAGAGCACAAGCAGTTTTGTTGAACAGTTTAATGCTCAGTTATACAACAAAACGGATATAGTGTCAAAACAATATGGCGCGGGTGTTAATTTGTCGGTTTCTAGCTTGAATGTCAGTCAAGCCAGTCACTCAACCACAACTATTCTCCTTTTACTGCCAACTTTACTAAAGTTAGCATTGGATATTTGCTTGCACTCAGTCAACTGCACAAAAAAAGTTTACAAGCCCCAAAGTGTTGGTTCATGTTAAATTAAAAAAAAAAGAAAAAATCCAAAGAATACTATCCAACTTTTGTTACCCTGGAGAAAAGGATGCATACAAAGTTACCCATCAGTTGGTAGTTTTTGCTTTTTGTTTCCTCTTTTTTTGGGGTTTTCCAAAAAGAGAAGTTTTATTGCAGGCATACAGTTTTTTTTTGTCAAAAATGCTTAAGAACATAATCAAGTTTTACTTTGTTTTTTGCTTTGCCCCGGAAAAATAAAGTAAATCTCAACAGTAGAGAGCATTTACAAGCTTATTGTTTTAAGAAAAAATTTCCGAAATGCAGAAATAGTTATCGTTAAGAGGAATGATAGCAGGTGTTTAAAAATTGCTACAGAACCTCGAAAAAACCTTAACCCTTTCAGAACGTGATGCATCTATTGTGCGGGTGGGTTTCGGTCTCAATATTTTTACTTGTGTTTGCTTAATGTGAAATAGACTGGCATGCATCGATTGTGCTGACTGTTTTCTATATTTGCTTCTCACATTTCTCTTTCGTTTAATTTACCGTTACTTTAATTATTGCGAAACTCTTCAGTCACATTTCAGTTTTAGCATAATGAGCCGTAAAAGTAAGTTGTGTCTTTAATCACAAAAGTATTTATCGTTTACAAATAACTAACAAAACTAAAAAACTAACTAAAAAAATTATAAATTTTAAAATTTCAAACTAATTGAAATTTTTTCATGCAATACAAATGTGTTTTAGTTAAAAATATTATTGAGTGCATCAATTGTCCACGTCAGTGGACCGTTCCTGAAAATCCTTGAAGGTTATAAAAATGATAAAATCTATTCATTGATTATATTTTCATACGCTGTAGAGACCACATGTTCCAAAAATTATAAACAAATTCCCGGTAGTTTTGCGTCAGGTCTGAAAGGGTTAAGAGATACTTACAACAACCTTTTATGGTGAAACAGTGTAACACTACCATGGTCGGATTGGCTGGTGGACTAGTATTTAATAAATATTACAGCCAAAAATATTACTGGCCTCCATGTGTTAGGTATTTTGATATGGCCGCGGTAAGTTTTTTCCTTGTTTACAGATCATTGAATTGTCACTACATAAAGTTACTAAAAAAACGGAGACCTTTGAAAATTGTCCACGAAAGTTTTCTAGATGTAAGTTATAATAACAAAGAACATTGTTATTTATTATAAAACAAAATTATGTTGAATTGCTTTGATTTTTAGCTATAATGCAGTTGACTATTAACTCTCGATTTTGGCTTTAGCTAAACCTGATTTTTCAGTAGCAGAAAAATAAAAGTTATTTTTTATATACTTACGAAGAGAAATTTCAAATTTACTTTATTCGAAAGATACTCCTCTGGTATTAAATTTAAGTATGATCGCCACAGCTGGCTCAGACTTAGTCGATGACTTTTTCTAACCTTTCTGGCCACTAATCGGCAAATTTTATCATAATTTTGGGCTGATCGGCTTAGACTAGCGACTTTACATATTCTCACAAAAAATAATATAGCATCGTTAAATCGCATGATCTTGGGAGGCCAATTCACAGTTCCTTAATGTGCAACTATGCGATTACCAAACATTCCCTTCAATAAATCGAGCTGTGTGACATGTTGCACCGTCTTTTTGAAACCACAGCTCCTGCACACCACAATAGTTCAATTGATAAATGTAAAATTCTTTAATCATGGCTCTATAGAGGTCGCCCTTGACTGTAACAAAAAATTAGTATCAAAATATTACACAACCTCCTGATTAAGTCTAATAGTACTTTTTCGTTATATTTTCATTTGGTGTAAAATAAGTTCTTTATTTTCAGTTTTCTAAAGGTACGAGTATGCACTTAAAAAGCTCTTCTTTTATTATCCAAAAAAAAATAAAATTTTATTTATCAGATATATGTTGTGCTGGCTTATACCCTGTTCAGACATGGGCATTAATTGCGCAATTAAGGAATTTACGTAATTAAGGCCTTAATTGAGCTAAATTTTCCATATAAATGTAGGAACCCAACAGACAACGGTAACGGAACGATTTATCGTTACTGAGAGTTAGTGAACAAAATAACGACGGTTCGCATTAATAATATTTTTTTCGTTTCAGTTTTATGTTTGTTTTCAAGAATATATATTGTTTACATATTTTATTACATTTAAATGAATCAGATAAATTCTATTTAAAAAATCACGAAATGTAAAAAATATAAGGTACATTTAACATTAGAGTCTATTAGACTGGTTAATCTTGCAAGGAATTCAATGTGACTTTTCAAAACCTTATACAGATTGAAGAGAAGGACGAAGAATAAATGGTGACTGATTTAAGATAACACACGGGGTCATATATTTCACCTTTTCACTTATTTTTTCAATCAGTTTTATTTTCATATTTTTTACCTTTTTAATTCATCTTTTTCATTTACGTATGTTTTTTTATTCCTGATATTTTGTTCTATTTTTTTTTTAATAATGTGCCTTTGCTGTTATTGTGAATTCAAATGCTTATAAAATACAAATATTTCTGGAAATATGTGGCAATATTGTTGGGAGAGTGAGAGACTAAATGTGAGAGAATAATGAAAACCGACAAGAAAATAAAATAAATTTTATCTCAGCGGCATTGCCGTTGAACGATAACTTTTGTCAAATTTGTATGAAAATATAGTTACCGTCTTGTGTTGTGTTCCTACACCAAGAAGTCAATGAATAAATTGAGCAATTAGTACTTAATTGCACCACTAATTGAATAAGATACAAAATGCAACCCTTGGGAACTACGTTCATTGAGAAGAAAAAATTTATAAAATTGACAAGCCGCAAGTAAAAAATATAAACAAACAAATGAAAAGAAAATGGCACTTCATACGAAAATGACTTTTGACACTTCCAACTTCAAAGCAACAACAAAAGGCTATGTTGTTTTTGTAATAAAAAGAAAAATCAGCTGGGCGGATGACACTACCTAGGAAAATAAATATGCCTTGTGCTAATTGTATAAGCTTAATTGAGCATGTGTGAACACCAAATTAAATTGGGCAATTAAAATTGAATTAACTCAATTAAGAAACAATGTCTTAACAGGGTATTACGTTTTTGGCAGATGTATTGGCTCTGTCAGACTTTTAATAACGTCAAGTTTTATCATTTTAAGCAGTTTTTATAGATCATCTTTTTTGTTGTAATATTTTTTCCAGTTGCTTAATTTTGATTTTGTTCTAGCAACCTGTTTAAGTTTTTAAATTAAAAAAAAAATGATATTGTTACTTGTGAAGTTTTTTGATAAAAAGTAAATTAATTTTTCTTGTGAAATGTATGTATCGCAAATCCGTGCCGTAATATAATGACTTACCACAGATTAATTTGCTTTTGTTATAAATTAATTAAAGTTGTCTTTACCTGAAACAAGATGAAATAAAATGGATAAATATTTAATTTAAATGATATAAAATAATTTAATTAATCTAAAAAAGTCTTTAGCCTGTATATCGAATGATATACTTAGTTGAGTTGCTAGGAGTCAATATTGAAGCCGAAGTTCAAACTAGATTCAAAGTTTAAGATAATTAAAGGCAATTGCGAACGAAAATAATCAATGAAAGTCCCTGATTTTGATAAAAAGAAGGAGATTTTATAAATTTAGATATTTTTAGACGATACACAAGCCCTAACGATACCTGCAGGACTATATATATATACATATATATACATAAATATGTATAAATTTATAAACAAAATAAATAAACAAAAATAATGTACAAGTAACATAAAACTTTCATAGAATAATAAAAAAATTGTTAAACTTATTTTTATGAATATATGTACAAATTTAATAATTACAAGTTTAATTATTATGTAATAAACAAATAATTGATTTTGTTGCGAATTTATGTTTAGTTTTTTATTTCAGATTATGTTTGCACTTACCTTACATTATATGGCATTTTCAACAATAGTATATATTAATTTAACTATTCAATGCTATTGTTTGAACATAATATTTTTATGTTTACATTTTAAACATAATAATGTTTTTAATAATGTTATGGTAGACAACGCTATGGTTGCCAAACCAACTATATTATTATTAAAAGTAACAATACTATGTTTTTTTACAACCATAATGTGTTGCCTTTACCTTAAACATGTTTTTCTTGGCGTGCAAGGGTAGGCGACAAACAATGTAATTATAAGTTGCCCTATCTAGAAAACTAAAATCGAAACTTGGGCGCGTAGGAGACTCTCATACAAAGGAATTATTAATATACAATAGTTACATTTTCCATAATATTTTATGATGATCATTTTAAACATAGAGCTCAAACAGAAATAATAAACAAAACATTTAACAATACGAAGGCTGCTCTCTAGACATTTCCAAGACATTAAATTTTTAAGCAAAGCATGGTCGCCTCGCCTAATGAGCAAATCGTAGCGCGAGGTCCTTAATCGTTTATTTTTTCTTAAGGTATTACAATGTTTAAAAAGGTTTAAACTGAGTAACATGCGATTTCAGGGAGACGGGACATAATAATTAAGTCGACGTATTTGAAAATAATTTTTTTTAATTGTTTACTTTCTTCTTTCAATCTCTAATTGCAATTGAGAGCAATCCGAAAAGTCAAATGTTTTGCGGATTTTTTAAATAGTCAATCATTTTTGCAAACATAAAAAAATATCTTTTATTGTACAAATTTTATAAATTGTTTTCTGTTGCATCAAACAAATCTGTTTCATACATTGTAATATTAATATATAAACACAAATGTGGAAAAAAATACACATGCACATAACAACATATGTTCACTCCCACTCACTAGCAGGCATTTAATTAAAAAATTTCCCGTGAATGACACACTTGTAATAACTAATTAATTGTTATTAAGAATCCCGGAAACTTTAACGCCAAAAAGGGGATAAGAAGAATGTTTTAAATTTATCTCGGATAAATTGAACTTTTTACTTTTGAAGTTAATAAAAAACAATCATTTCGATAAACAGCAGGGAGAGTAAAGTAATTATGTCGTTATAGTAGGTATTTATAATCTTGGTTTCATCTATAATATCTATGGTGTTAAATTTGTAGTTTGCAAGCAACGAATTGAGGTGTTTGCAAATGTGAACTTAACTGTTGCCACAGAGAAGCACTGTTAATTGACGAAAATCAAAGTCTTAGTAGGATGAAATATTTTTCGAATTTACAAAAAAATAAATAATTAAAAAAATTTGAACATTATTAAATAAATCTTTTAGACATGAATAGTATTTATCCCAAGTTGGAACTAAGAATAATGAGAATATTGTGCTCATTAACTTGTACTTCTTTCCTTAACTTTTTCTTATAAATATTATAGTCCAGAATTTTTCTTGTTGTGTTAACAGAAAATCTAAAGAGTTATAGTTCTAGACTAACCTAGTTTTCGAATGAGTATAAAAAATACTTCTGTACACGCAAATAAATAACATGGTTGAGGTAACCATAATCTTAAAGCAACATATTATAATTGTTTTATAAGCTTGTAAGCAAATCATAGTATTGTTACATTTAATAATAATATAGTTAGTCTTACAATCACATTGTTGTCTAGCATTAGAATAACATTGTATAGTATAAACATAATTTTATTTAAAATGTAAACATGATATTACTAAATGCAATAATATTATGTTCAAGCATCAAATGGTTAAATCAAAACATCATAATATGGTCGTAAATATTAAGTAATGCATTTGAATCGTAAAATGATCTTTTAAGTGCAAACATTTCATGAAATAAAAAACTTAGTGATTAATTGATTTTTACAAAAATTAATAAAAACAATAAACTCACAAAGAAAGAAATAAATCAATTATTTGCACATAAATTCACAAAAAATAGTTTAAATTTTTTTTTATTATTATTATTATTCTACAAAACAAGTATTAGATGGGTAAAATTTGTAATGCGAAGTCTGTAAAATGAAGACTGCAAATTCGTTATCAATGTGAGTTCACGTGTTAATACGTCGACGACCAACGAAAAAGCGACTCAAGCCAAAAAAGTGGATTAGCATTGTTTTGTACAATTTTAATTAAGGTTGTCTGGCTTTAATTAGATAACTGATGGAGCAAAATCACAAAGCAAAGTAATTGAAAGACAGGCTTATTTCCTGGTCTCTGTCTCCTCTAAATGATTTTCAACCAAAATATCTGCGTTTACCTTCTAACAGCCCGTTGATAATATGCCTTAATGAACCTAATGTGTTTTTCAGGTAATCTAACTAATCAGTAGTTGAAGCAGATGAAAATTTTCTTATTTTTTACCCTTTTTTCTTGTCTCTTAGATACTAGAATCTATGATGTGGTATTTGTTTTTCTATAAATATATGTAACACCAAGTGAACGCTAGGTGGTATATCCAGTCTTATTTACCTTTATAATCCAAGGCTAGCGTCAGTTTCAGTTTGTATGAAATAGAATCTCACTCTTAAATTGTAATTTTACACCAAAGAAGTATTAGATAAAATTATTTTCTACCGCAAACAAGTACGAAAGTTAAGCTGTTTGTTTCAGAAAGCGGACCTTTTAAAGACTAACGTCGTACAACAATGGTAACAGATAACAAAGCCTTAAAAGCTCTTCTCTAATAGAAAATAGATTTATTAGAATAAGTTTTAAATGGCTCTTCGAAATGATTTCTATTTCAACAGAAGTGATTAGAATTAGTCACGTACCTGCATCTAGGAATCGAATACCCGCTAGTGATTTTCAAGTGGATAGTCTTCTTTAGATGTGGGTATCAAATATATTGGTGAAATTATTTAGCAAGATTTGAACGATACTTGACGTTTCACGATTAACAAATACATTTACTGCAATGCCTTTTTAATAAAAATTCACTTTCAGTCACGATTGACATGTGCCAGGGTGCAGCAAACTGTTATGCTGTTAATTTCTAGGTCGTCGGCGAGATTTGAATGCAATATCCTTAAACTAACTGAGCCGTTGCTGCTAGACAACAATGCTTTTCGCTGGAATTTAAACTTACATTCATATTTCTGTTTAACCAACAGGCAAGTGCCTCAACTTTAAAAATTAAAAACAAAAAACTTTTTCCCCTTTGGTACATTTTTAAATTAATAGTTGTAGATCAAACACCCTGTGTACAGCTGAAAAAAAAAACAAATCAATTTAACTTAACTAAAAATTATTCTTAAGAAATTCACCCGAAATCAAATACAAGTATTAACTGAAATAAGGAAATAAATTATTTTCATTGCTCTTTGAAATAAAGGCAAACAAAAATATCCACAACATAAACAGGAAACTGCAATTTTCCAAATAATTCGTGTGCACAAAAACAAAATTTAAAGACTCACGACTTATGATTCAAGTGCATTTTTTTTCTATAAAATTGTTTGTGCGTGTTATGATACCCTGAGGCCTTTAAAGATTTGCACGAGCAGCAAACACCTAAATATAAACTCAAGTATTTCAAAGATTTCATTTAGTATTTGCGAATAAATAATAAATGAAAGTTCTTTTAAGGTGGTGGGGATAAGAGCGGTAAGAACAGCAAATTTCGAACTGTCTGCATAGTTTATTTTGGGAAGTCTTACAGAAGCGGTTTTTATTAAAGTGATTATTTCTTGTTGTTTTTTTTTTTTTTGCTTTTTCTTTGTTCCGCTGCTTAAGATTTTATAAATTTAGTCAAGTAATGAACTTTTGAAGGGGAAATGTAGAAATAAACAAATAATTTATTAAAGAACTTTTAGGTCTTGCAAAGAATTAAACGTATTGCTTCATTTAATTAAAAATACAGTGGGCTAGACAAGTGAAAATAATTACTTAATCTTTAGTATATTTCAATTGATTAAGAGCCAGTAATAGAAAAAAGAGATATGTGTGTCAAAATTGATGATTTCTCTCGGCTGTTTGAATAAGAAAAAAATATTATTCTTTTTTGGTTGAATATAATACTCGTAATGATCTATTTTAATTTACTTTATTTGTGCTTGATTCCTTCAAATATAAATATTTCATGATATTCTCATGAAATATTTATTGTTTTAAACTAAACTAAAAAATCAAATGTATTACTGCGGGGAAAACATATCCATATGGCCATTTCACTACTGCTCAAATAGCTCATCAGTGGATTTTACCCAAATTTTGTATAGAAAACTAGAAAGTCTTATATCAAAAGCCAAATTGATTAAATAAGAACTCCATTGAATCATTGAAACACAGCAAACATTCAGAAACTATTTTTATTTTTTCTTTCATTTTTCTACATAAGGGATCCCATTGGGAACCATTCATATGTATTTGAAAGATTCAAAAGGCTTTTCCTCCAGAAGCCTACTGCCTCCGCTTATTGGGAGAGTGTTACTTTTTTGTTCTTTAAGACCAAGCGCTTGTGTTTCCACTGTGCATTCAAAACATATATTAATTTCAATATTTTTCTTCAATTTTAAGATTAAGTCAGCACATGAGCTCATGAAGGAAAAAGAAATAAATCTTTATATTTATTTTCTTTAAAAAATTATTCATTCTTGCCTTCCATAATGAAGGAAATGATTTTTCTCTTAAGTTTTTCCATTTTGAGTTTAAATATGTGCAACTTTAATTTAAGCAAAACCAAAGATACCGTTGATTAATTTCATCTCGTATTTATGTATAATGAAGGAAAGGCAAAAAAAATGTTAGAGGTGGAAAAAAATTAAGTAATGATAAAGAATTTATGCTACAACGAGGGGAGCACAACATAATTGAAGTGGATTCTACGCGCCTGTCTAAGTATCACAACCCTCTGTTCTTTAAGATTTAGAAACGTCGTCAAAATAATCCTCTGTTGCGGAGAATATCTAATTTTAAATGCGGATGCCTCATAAGCGTCTTAAAGAAATATTACTTTCTTTTTACTAAATGATTAATGTTTTATAATTGACGAATAATATTGAATAGATTCTTTTAAGTCACTTTAAAAATTTCATACGAATCCTCAAAAGCTGCTACCGTCCTTAATGATTTACATTAGGTATTGAATCGTCGACATCAGAGCAATTTTTTTGGGTGTTTAGTGGTCAACCCATGGACCACACCTCTTAGAGTATGTGACTTGTAAATGTTAATCGAAAAATTAGTAATAATCGATTTATTCTTTTAATTTTATTCTATATAGATTATATACAAAATAAAAGTTTGCCGCTGAAACAAGTTTGTTTTCTTATGCTAATTTTCTTATTTTGTTTTCTCTTTTCTAATGCTAATGTTTTAGTTTTGATGCTAAGACACTCACGTTAAGTATAGCAGTTGTTTAAATGACACGTAAAAACACTATCAAAAAACGGGTTGAATACCACATACGAGGTCTGCTCTATATATTTCTAGCCTAATAGTGAAAATGCGAATATTTATAATCAAAAATGGTTTTATTGTTTTTCAAAGTATTCTCCAGCATGATTTATACACTTTTGCGTGCGCTAAAACCAGTTGTCGAAGCACTTTTTCCACTCCGATTGAGACACCTCTAAAACATGGTTTTTGAACACTTCAACAGCTTCTTCTGGCGACGAAAATCGTTGACCACGCATTTTTTTCTTGATGTGCGGAAACAAGAAGAAGTCATTAGATGCTAAGTCAGGGCTGTACGGCGGATGACCCATTAATTCGACGTTTTGGCAGGTCAAAAACGCTCTGGTTTGAGCCGATGTGTGAGAGCTCGCATTGTCATGGTGAACAATGATTCGTCTTCTCTTGTTGGTTTTTCGAATTTCTCCGATGACTTTAGGCAAACAAATTGTAGTGTACTACTCAGCAGTGACCGTCCTACGTTGCTCAAGCGGAACAGTCGCCACATGACCAGTTTTGCCGAAGAAACAGGCGACCATTTGCTTCGAAGTGCTTTTTCCACGAACAACTTTCGTTGGATTTTGCTCGTCTTTGAAGACCCACACGGTCGATTGTTGTTTCGTTTCGGGCTCATACGCATAGATCCATGATTCGTCACCTGTGACGATCTTATAAACGTCTTTTGAAGCACCGCAATCGTGTTTTTGCAACATTTCTTTGCACCAATCGACACGAGCCTTTTTTTTGAGCGACTTTCAAATTGTGCGGGATCCAACGAGAACAAACCTTTTTTATGGCCAGGTGTTCATGCAGTATCGAATGTATGCTGGTGGAAGAAATGTCCAAGGATGTCTCTATCTCTCGGTATGTCGCATGTCGATCTTGCATTATGAGTTCACGCACGGCATCAATGTTCTCTGGCACAACAGCCGTTTTTGGACGACCTTCACGGAATTCGTCTTTGAGCGAGCCTCGGCCACGATTAAATTCATTATAGCAATTTTTCACAGTGCTATAGGATGGTGCTTCATCGCTATACAAAGATTTAAGTCGAAAGTTGTGAAAAATGATGGCACGAAAATGTTCACGATTTAATTCCATTTTTATCTATATTAATTTTTTCAAGTCACTGTAAACAACACAAATAATGGTCGTACGTCAAAACGTTTTGAGTACGATTATGCTTAAAAATGACAAACTTTCCAATGGAAATGTCAGATTGCACTTGGCAGCACTCAGTGTTGCCAGGCCAGAAATATATATAGCAGCCCTCGTATTGTTAAAATACAAAAAAATGCCTTCTAGAAACAGTATTTAATTATAAAAATATTCAAAAAGTTTTTTAATTTTTCGCACATCCGTTTAAAATATTTTTATATTTTGAGCCTCTAGAAGTTTAAAATTTTCAAATAAGACCCAAATTCGAAAAGGTTTTTGCATATTTGTTACAAATCTTTGTGACGTAATTTGTTGAATCGTTACTCACTTAAATTGCGTGAATTTACATCACTGAATTGCTCTTCATGGGATAAATTAAAGCCAAAGTCCAATAAGGGAAATACAATGCGGAATCTACTAAGATTTTTCAATTAATTATAAAACTATTAATAGAAAAAAATTTTAGCAAATGATTAAAAGGTATAAAATAGTTTTTGTTTGAAATTTTGTATCAATTTTGGGCTACTCTTTATGGTTATATAAAAACTTTTTGACTAACCCTCGATTGTACGTGTGGCACCCCACAAACAACAGGAATATCTACAACTTACTCCCCCAAACCAAACTAAATAAAATATATTTTTTGTTTTTTTATCGTTTTTCTTTTGCTTTATCACCATGCACAGTGGTTTGAAAAAATTTATTTTGGACATAATTCGGTAGAGAAGTAGAGGTATTTTTGAGTCGACCTGCGATCATCCCCCGTAGGTAAAGACGGTTTCTGCGTAGGCCATAAAAAGTTTGTTTTTAACTCAACTGTTATAATTGTTTAGTTTGGAAGAATATTGCCTTGCAATTTCTTTTTTAAATATTGGCTGACCTTATTTTAGTATTCTTAATGGTCAGATTTTGCTATTTTCTTTATAAAATTTAAAATAAATCAGTTTTAGTTATATAAAAAAATTTATAAAAATCTTTCTTAATAATTTTTCCTAAAAAGAATGCCTTCGTTTGCTTATATAATTTAAACTTATCTCGGTATTAGAATTTTTTTTTAACCATTTTAAAGACAATCAATGGCATATGCGAATAAAAGAAAAAATATGTCAAAAATTTTAACCGCTCTCCGTCCAGCCCTATCCAAACATAGCCAACTTTGAAACAAAATTTATAAATAAAAAAATAAAATAAAAGGATTTTTAAGTAACAATTGTTGGCTTCATTCTCCAAAAAGGAGATTTTACATCTCCGTGATTAAAATTGGCAGTGTAGCCTCTTTTGTGGGATATTTGTTCTCCGTTCCGGGAATTTATATACTAAAATAAAAAATTATATTTCATTTTACAATTTGATTTAAAGCTTTTTTATCTTTATAATATATATAAGCATACCTCAATGAGTTTTGATTTTGTGGCAATATTCTGTATTTTACTTCTCAAAGAAAAGATTAACAATGTTATAATTATATATTTGCGTTTCTTTTTTTGATTCTTAATTTTATTAAGAATAAAGCAAATGTCCTAAATTAATAATCCGATCAACTTTTCTCTGTCCTTCAACAGTTAAAGCTAAAATCCATAAGAGTCCATAATGTCCAAAAAATTTAAAGTTTTGTATAAAAATATCAAACTTATACTTAAAAACATTAAACATTGAATAATAAAAAAAAGAAGTATAAAAGTTAAGTTATTTTTTAACGAATAAAAGATTAACGCAAAATAAAAAAGTGTAGGCCAATTTTTTCCCTTACAGAAGAAAGACATGTGCACATTTTTTTTATAGATGTTTTCAAAGTCTAAATAAATTAAAAAAATTTTAACATTTTAGTTAAAAATTTACTTCTTATGACATTTCCAAAAGATGATACCTACGAGGTACCCAACATTGGGTACCCACCCAGAAGCCCAGAAACAAATCTGCGTTGCTACTGTAAAATTTCATCAAGTTATCTTCAGTGGTTCATGAGATATCAATGTATGTCCAAAATAAATCGTTTCAAACCACTGTGCCATGCGAAATAAATAAGGGTTGGTGTGTGTGAGCGGATAAGATTATTTTGTTGCTATAATGTGTATATTTGATGCCTGCCTAAGTCCACAAGGAGATTATGAATGATTTTAATTTTACATTGCACCAAAAAGAATAAAAATGTAAGGCGAAAGGGGTGGTTTTATTTTTTCTTAAAGAGTTTCTTAAAGGAATTTAAGAAGTTTTTTCTGTGTGTTGAGATTTCTTTTATGTTTTACCATCTTATCACCGTTATGTCAGCAGTATATTGCTGTTAAAATACACATGCATACAATGCAGATAATACTAACAGTCTTTTTTATTTTTATTTATATATTCTTTTTAAATTTAAAATAATAGAAAATGATAAATTACATTTAATGTGATTACAATTGCTAAAAATGATTAAAGAATTTCAAAAAATGTATCAAAGATATAGGATTAAAAGTTGGCTAGAGACTAAATTTTATCCTTTTTTTAAAGTACTCGTATATACTTCAGTTATTTATTTTTTCAGATTTTTTTTTTTTGCTATACAAATGTGGCCAGAATTTTATTAAAAACTTTGTGTAAAATTTCGTTTTTTTCTGCATTTATTTAAACTTTCTTTCTGCTTCAGTCTCACTTCTTAACCTTCCCTCACAAAGTTTTTATTTCAGTTATAATAATTTTGTAACAAAAAAGAAAATTTTTTATATCAACGTGCTATTGTAAAATATTCTTGCAACATTGTTGCAATATTGCTACATCACCAGGCAACGCAAACACTTTTAATTCTTGATTTTTTCACTCTGTTGCTTTTTAAATTAACAAAACACTGCTCTCGTATGCATCAGCACCATCAACTTCTTCATCATTATTGCCATCGCTATGGCGGTGATCTTAACTAAAGACAGTTATTTCGTTAGCCGTAGAGTATAATCATCATTTTTATTATTGCAGCAAAAGAAAAAACAGAAAACATTAATGGAAAAAATTAATTAAGTCATTCACGTAGACAATGGCTCGTGTTTTTTTTACTTCTAAGTTATTTAGTTTCTTGTTTCTGAATATTTAGCAACGAAGTTGAAATGATGCGCATGGTGTTGTAGCACTGAATATTGTAATTAATTGCTAATATGAATAATTTTGCAAAGATTTTTATTATAAACATAAGTTTTGTCTTCATCACTTTAAAAGTTTTTATTACTGTTTCTAGTTCTATTGCAATTTTAATTAGAAAAATGTTACTGTTGATAAAAAGATGGTTTGATGTTTGTATCGTTCGAAAAGTGTCAGCTACCAATTATTCGAATACACCAAACAAAGCGATTGCAAAGAAAATTTGACAGCAGTATTTCTTAGACAGAAAGACGAAAATTAAAGAAATGTTTACGTGGTGATTAATATTGAGCGAAATGTAAACCGTAATTCGAGTAATTGCATCACTGGTGAGCAGTGTGACCAGACCAAAAAAAATTTTGGAGCTAAATTGGCTCCAAAAAAGTGTTAAAAAAAATTAAGTGGCAAAATTTATATGTCTTAGTTTTAAGCAAATATTTATTTCTTTTTGGGAGTTCATAGTTTTATCCTTTGTGCTTATGTTGCCTTAGAATATTATATATTTCCATTGAAAAAGGCAAATTTCTTAAAACAATAAATCATTTATTAAACATAAAAAGTCTTAAAAACACAATAAAAATAATAATTCAGTCTTTAAATTAAATATCACATACACCAGTGTTTAAAAATGCTTGACTATTTTCAATGCATACGTAGTTGCTTAACTGTTGCTGTTAAGAAATGTGTCGCAAAAGCAAATGTAAAAAAAGAATGAAACGCATTTGCTTTTGCTTACTATGTGTTTCTTTCTGCAGCAAAGCAATTACTTTAAAAACGTTTGCTGTTGCTTAAGCAGTCAGTTGTTCTTTATTTTTATTCTTGCTATTGCTTAACTCTTTACTATGAAGTTGTGGCTAACTACGATTGCTTTTTGTTGCTGTAACTTGCTGTAACTCGCTGCTTTGTATCCCTTTTAAAATTGGAAACGTATTTATGTATTTATTACTTACAAATACATCTAAAAAACGTTGTTTTTATTACACCATTAAATGTTTTTTTTTCTTAAAAAGCAACAGCAAAAGAAGAAACAAACATTAACCTATTGCTTAAGCAACGCAAAATGTTTTCAAAATAAATGCTTTGCTGATTGCTTTGCTGCAGAAAGAAACACAAAGTCAGCTGAAGCAAATGCGTTTCTTTCTCTTTTTTTGGAATTTGCTGTTGCTTTGCTTATAATAAAATGTTTTGTAAATGCTGAGACATTTAGTTTTTTTTTATTTGATGAAAAACATGTAAGCAAAGCAAAGATTTTAGTGCTGTTGCTATTTTTAAACCCTAACATACACATATGTACGTAAATACGCGTATATTATGTACTTAGGCAAAATGATTCAAGGTATCCGCAGTAAAATTTGAATTTACAACTTTTTAATTCAGAGATGTCAAAAAGTGCTTAAAGATATGAAAAATAAATTATTAAATTATGTTGCCAGACTAACGTTGCTATTATTGTAATTATTACACGCGAAAAGTAGTGTTTTGCAGAAAAGTGCATTGTTTATTTTTTGGAACATTTTGTAAATTATATTAATTAAAAGTGCAAAAAAATGCGAAATTAAGAGTTGGAAAGTGCTAAAAATAGTGCTGAGTGCTAAATGGGTAATTTTGCTGCTTAATCTACAAAAGAAGTGTTGAATCTCGCACAGAAAGTGCTAAAATGGACACGCTGCTAGTGAGATTTTAATTAAATGGACAAACATCTTTCGAAACATTGTATACTTATTGTGATTCCTCTTGTGCCTAGGACAGGGATGGTAAACCTAATCGAATGAAATTTCGAACGCAATTAATGTTTATATTTAACAAATATTGTTTGATATTTTTAATATCAATTTATATTGCATAAAATTTAAGATAAATTGGTTCTAAAGTATATAAATTTTAACACAATTGTTTTTAATTAAAAATTAATATTATATTTTCTTAATATCAGTAAATAAATATTAAATAATAACTGTTGTAAACGAAATTTAAAGCCAAACCCTAAAATTAAAATAGAGGTTTTGGTTTAATGATTTACTGTTATTGATTTGGAAAATATACCTGCTTCTAATACTTTGTCCTTAAAGTATTGCAAAAAATGTACGTGGTGTCTAACTTCAATGATTAAAATCATAAAACATAAATCATAAAATTGTGGAAAAGAAAAAAATGATTTTCTACACGCCTCCTCAAATTCTTCAGCTTTACGTGCCTTCGTTCAGTTTCACAAACCATATTCAATTTTATTAAAATAAATTAGTGAAACTCTACAAAGTGTTACAAGTTTTTTGTAAAATAGTCAAATCAACGAAAAAATTATTCACTATTAGTTCCTTTTAGGATATAAGTTTAACTAATTTTATGCGTTGTTTTTCTTATGAAGTCTTACTACTTTTATAACTGAAGTACTGTTAATTTTTTAATTTCGTAACTATTTTTACATTTTAAACAAATTCTTTTACAAAAAAAATTTGCTTGGCTAAAGCTTATAGATTTCATACAAGAGAGTAGTTAATTAGACGGACTAATTAATTACCAATTTCATTAGCATTAATTGATAAATAATTATTTTCTATTTTCTTAAGCTTTGGGTCCTTATATTTTTTAATAATATTTTATTTATTAAAAAATATAAGGACCCAAAGCTTAAGAAAATAGAAAATAATTTAATAAAAAAGGGTCAAATAATCATTATTAAATTGATAAATAATGTTAATGATTTTTAATGAAAAGGGTTCATTGTTAATTAATTGATAATGACAAAATTGTTTCAATGATTAACATTAAAACCGTCACTCCACGGTCTTTGTAGACGTAATAAAAACCTTGAAACATAGTAGCGCCTATTGGGACAACTTTTGTGTGAATTTTTTCTGTTGAAGGCAATAGGATCTGCTGCGGTGTTAGGTAACTATAGATATAAGATATCAATTTTTATACTTGTCTCATTTAAAATTGATAAATCATTAACATTTCAAATAAAAATCCATCAATTAAAGGGTAAAAGTTTATATTTATGTTATTCCTCGCTTTTACCTTGCTGAAATTAGCATTTACTTAGAACTGGACTGGATAAGTTACAAAGCGAAATTTTGATATTGGCAGGCAGGCTAGTCTGTAGATAGCTAATGTATCTCCAGAATAATTTTAGCCCCTCTCCCGCAGAACTTTTTTTTTTTGGAGTTTTTTTTACATAATAAAATTTTTCATTTCCAGAAAAACTATCTAGTTACTCTAGTGATTATTATAATTTTCGGGGTTAATTGTACTAAAATAGTATAATCACATCCATCTTTGGCATGATGTTTGCAAACAGAAAGAGAAAAAGATGCAGGGAGAGAGAGAACGGCTCATTCATTTCCCTTACACTGTAACCTAAATTAAGTCTTTCTAAGCAGAAATTTTAGCATGTAAATTGAAGTCTTGTTGGCTAAAGTTCTGATAGATATAAATAAAAACAGCACCAAGTATACAGAGGTGTCACGAGACTATAGTCGTCTCGTTTTTTTCTATGCATCTCTTTCTTGACATCCAATCGACTTCAATTTTGCTTTGATTTGTGTTTCTGGCGCAAGAAAAAATTAAATGTTTTATTATAGGCAAAAATAATAATTAAAAATTTATAAAATTAAAATTAAGTGATATTTATATGTTATATTTATATTAATCAATTGACGAAAAAAGTCATAGTTTCTAATTTTAGCACGTCCACAAAAATGGCACTGCATTTCTGCCACAGATCACAATTTCTGCATTAAAAAAACACTGCAGATTTAAAGACTTTTTCAAATTTCTTTTGCAAATTAAAAGTACTTCATAAATGATTTCTTTATTTACGAGAATAAACAATTTTTTTTTGTGGCAAAACCTTTTTGTGCTGTATGTTTTCTTGTAAAATATGTAGTTTTTTTTTGTTTGTCTATTATGCCTTGCACTATTTTTGTCTCTTTCTTGAGAACCTGCAGAAAACCTGATTATATTGTTTTTCATGTGCCAAGGGTTTCACTCTCTCTATGCTTAGTGAAAAACAGTTTAAACAAGCACTAAGCCTTAAAAAACTAACCTTGAAAAACGACCAGTCATGGTATGCCAAACTCACTTAGCTTAAATGTCGCCAAGTTAAATGTAATTAAAGTTGCAAAAGAAAAAGGTATAGAGAAATAAAAAGACGATTTTTGGAATGATGCCGAATTATTTCTTACCTTTTTTTAGTATCGCAACAGGCCAGTTAAAATAAGGCAGGCATGCCTCATGAGTAACACATAAATGTTCAGCTAAATAGTTACGGGTAACTTTATATTTAGATAGTGTGACAACTACGATTATCTTAAATTAGATTTAAAATCATAAAAATAGTAAATTATAAATTAAGTACAGGTTGTAGCTATTGAAGATATAATATAACGCTTCAACAGTTTTTTCAGTTAAGATTGGGACCTGTCTGCAGAAAATTCAAATTTTTCTTAGATTTTGCGGCTGATTGGACCGTTTGTACAAAATAGAATGTTAATTAAATAAACTTTGTGGTTTTCAAGGAGACCCTGATCGATTTGTACCTTTTTTCTGGCAAAATTAATTGGAATTTCGGTAAAGACATTAGGTTTACTCGAGCCGTACTGTGAACAGTTTAGCTGTGGCTACAATTTATGCAGTATTCCAGCTTGCACTATTCAGAAAAATTTTCTTTTGATCCGCTAGTTCCTTCTAATCACAAGATCTTGCATTTTTTGTAAACCGATGCGTAGGTAATGCCTACTCCTTAAAAATTAAATATATCTTCTAAATTGGCTCCAAAAAAGTGTTAAAAAAAATTAAGTGGCAAAATTTATATGTCTTAGTTTTAAGCAAATATTTATTTTTTTTTGGGAGTTCATAGTTTTATCCTTTGTGCTTATGTTGCCTTAGAATATTATATATTTCCATTGAAAAAGGCAAATTTCTTAAAACAATAAATCATTTATTAAACATAAAAAGTCTTAAAAACACAATAAAAATAATAATTCAGTCTTTAAATTAAATATCACATACACCAGTGTTTAAAAATGCTTGACTATTTTCAATGCATACGTAGTTGCTTAACTGTTGCTGTTAAGAAATGTGTCGCAAAAGCAAATGTAAAAAAAGAATGAAACGCATTTGCTTTTGCTTACTATGTGTTTCTTTCTGCAGCAAAGCAATTACTTTAAAAACGTTTGCTGTTGCTTAAGCAGTCAGTTGTTCTTTATTTTTATTCTTGCTATTGCTTAACTCTTTACTATGAAGTTGTGGCTAACTACGATTGCTTTTTGTTGCTGTAACTTGCTGTAACTCGCTGCTTTGTATCCCTTTTAAAATTGGAAACGTATTTATGTATTTATTACTTACAAATACATCTTAAAAACGTTGTTTTTATTACACCATTAAATGTTTTTTTTTCTTAAAAAGCAACAGCAAAAGAAGAAACAAACATTAACCTATTGCTTAAGCAACGCAAAATGTTTTCAAAATAAATGCTTTGCTGATTGCTTTGCTGCAGAAAGAAACACAAAGTCAGCTGAAGCAAATGCGTTTCTTTCTCTTTTTTTGGAATTTGCTGTTGCTTTGCTTATAATAAAATGTTTTGTAAATGCTGAGACATTTAGTTTTTTTTTATTTGATGAAAAACATGTAAGCAAAGCAAAGATTTTAGTGCTGTTGCTATTTTTAAACCCTAACATACACATATGTACGTAAATACGCGTATATTATGTACTTAGGCAAAATGATTCAAGGTATCCGCAGTAAGATTTGAATTTACAACTTTTTAATTCAGAGATGTCAAAAAGTGCTTAAAGATATGAAAAATAAATTATTAAATTATGTTGCCAGACTAACGTTGCTATTATTGTAATTATTACACGCGAAAAGTAGTGTTTTGCAGAAAAGTGCATTATTTATTTTTTGGAACATTTTGTAAATTATATTAATTAAAAGTGCAAAAAAATGCGAAATTAAGAGTTGGAAAGTGCTAAAAATAGTGCTGAGTGCTAAATGGGTAATTTTGCTGCTTAATCTACAAAAGAAGTGTTGAATCTCGCACAGAAAGTGCTAAAATGGACACGCTGCTAGTGAGATTTTAATTAAATGGACAAACATCTTTCGAAACATTGTATACTTATTATGATTCCTCTTGTGCCTAGGACAGGGATGGTAAACCTAATCGAATGAAATTTCGAACGCAATTAATGTTTATATTTAACAAATATTGTTTGATATTTTTAATATCAATTTATATTGCATAAAATTTAAGATAAATTGGTTCTAAAGTATATAAATTTTAACACAATTGTTTTTAATTAAAATTTAATATTATATTTTCTTAATATCAGTAAATCAATATTAAATAATAACTGTTGTAAACGAAATTTAAAGCCAAACCCTAAAATTAAAATAGAGGTTTTGGTTTAATGATTTACTGTTATTGATTTGGAAAATATACCTGCTTCTAATACTTTGTCCTTAAAGTATTGCAAAAAATGTACGTGGTGTCTAACTTCAATGATTCCAAATCATAAAACATAAATCATAAAATTGTGGAAAAGAAAAAAATGATTTTCTACACGCCTCCTCAAATTCTTCAGCTTTACGTGCCTTCGTTCAGTTTCACAAACCATATTCAATTTTATTAAAATAAATTAGTGAAACTCTACAAAGTGTTACAATTTTTTTGTAAAATAGTCAACGAAAAAATTATTCACTATTAGTTCCTTTTAGGATATAAGTTTAACTATGCGTTGTATTTCTTACGAAGTCTTACTACTTTTATAACTGAAGTACTGTTAATTTTACCTTTTTTAATTCGTAACTATTTTTACATTTTAAACAAATTCTTTTACAAAAAAATTTGCTTGGCTAAAGCTTATAGATTTCATACAAGAGAGTAGTTAATTAGACGGACTAATTAATTACCAATTTCATTAGCATTAATTGATAAATAATGTTAATGATTTTTAATGAAAAGGGTTCATTGTTAATTAATTGATAATGGCTAAATTGTTTCAAAGATTAACATTAAAACCGTCACTCCATGGTCTTTGTAGACGTAATAAAAACCTTGAAACAAAGTAGCGCCTATTGGGACAACTTTTGTGTGAATTTTTTCTGTTGAAGGTAATAGGATCTGCTGCGGTGTTAGGTAACTATAGATATAAGATATCAATTTTTATACCTGTCTCATTTAAAATTGATAAATCATTAACATTTCAAATATATATTTATATTTATGTTATTCCTCGCTTTTACCTTGCTGAAATTAGCATTTACTTAGAACTGGACTGGATAAGTTATAATGCGAAATTTTGATATTGGCAGGCAGGCTAGTCTGTAGATAGCTAATGTATCTCCAGAATAGTTTTAGCCCCTCTCCCGCAGAACTTTTTTTTTGGAGTTTTTTTTTACATAATAAAATTTTTCATTTCCAGAAAAACTCTCTAGTTACTCTAGTGATTATTATAATTTTCGGGGTTAATTGTACTAAAATGGTATTATCACATCCATCTTTGGCATGGTGTTTGCATGTAAATTGAAGTCTTTTTGGCTAAAGTTCTGATAGATATAAATAAAAACAGCACCGAGTATACAGAGGTGTCACGAGACTATAGTCGTCTCGTTTTTTTTCTATGCATCTCTTTCTTGAGATCCTATCGACTTCAATTTTGTTTTGATTTGTGTTTCTGGCGCAAGATAAAATTAAATGTTTTATTATAGGCAAAAATAAGGGTGGGTTTTATGAAAATTTATAAAATTATAAAATTTATAAAATTATAAATATGTTATATTTATATTAATCAATTGACGAAAAAAGTTATAGTTTTTAATTTTAGCACATCCACAAAAAATGGCACTGCATTTCTGCCACAGATCACAATTTCTGCATTAAAAAAACACAGCAGATTTAAAGACTTTTTCAAAATTTTTTTGCAAATTAAAAGTACTTCATAAATGATTTCTTTATTTACGAGAATAAACATTTTTTTTGTGGCAAAACCTTTTGTGCTGTATGTTTTCTTGTAAAATATGTAGTTTTTTTTTTTTTTGTTTATTATGCCTTGTTCATAACAATATAGCACTATATTTGTCTCTTTCTTGAGAACCTGCAGAAAACCTGATTATATTGTTTTTCATGTGCCAAGGGTTTCATCTCTGTATGCTTAGTGAAAAACAGTTTAAACAAGCACTAAGCCTTAAAAAACTAACCTTGAAAAACGACCAGTCATGATATGCCAAACTCACTTAACATAAATGTCGCCAAGTTAAATGTAATTAAAGTTGCAAAAGAAAAAGGTATAGAGAAATAAAAACACGATTTTTGGAATGATGCCGAATTATTGCTTACCTTTTTTTTAGTATCGCAACAGGCCAGTTAAAATAAGGCAGGCATGCCTCATGAGTAACACATAAATGTTCAGTTAAATAGTTACGGGCAACTTTATATTTAGATAATGTGACAACTACGATTATCTTAAATTAGATTTAAAATCATAAAAATAGTAAATTATAAATTAAGTACAGGTTGTAGCTATTGAAGATATAATATAACGCTTCAACAGTTTTTTCAGTTAAGATTGGGACCTGTCTGCAGAAAATTTAAATTTTTCTTAGATTTTGCGGCTGATTGGACCGTTTGTACAAAATAGAATGTTAATTAAAAAAACTTTGTGGTTTTCAAGGAGACCCTGATCGATTTGTCCTTTTTTCTGGCAAAATTAATTGGAATTTCGGTAAAGACATTAGGTTTACTCGAGCCGTACTGTGAACAGTTTAGCTGTGGCTACAATTTATGCAGTATTCCAGCTTGCACTATTCAGAAAAATTTTCTTTTGATCCGCTAGTTCCTTCTAATCACAAGATCTTGCATTTTTTGTAAACCGATGTGTAGGTAATGCCGACTCCTTAAAAACTAAATATATCTTCTATATACATATTTTGCAGCTTATCCTTTTTTTAAATTACTAAATTATTTAACATGGGACCTTAAAATAAAATCAGTATAAATATAACACTAGAAAATGTGGCCTATTTTGGCATTTAATAATATAATGCTTTTAAGAAATAACTTAAAAAATAAGAAATTAATTATAACATTCGTAAGGATGATTAGCAGTTTTTAAAAATTAATTTTTGATTATATTTAATTCTAAAGACTGGTTTGACGTCTTATTAATAAATTTCAGTTAAACTTAGGTTCGTTTATATGAGTGAGCAGATAATAACAAATTGTAGCAGTCAAATTTCTGCGTATTTATTTACTAAATTGTAAACATTGTATTCCGCTTAACAAACTAAAGGGTGTTTTTAGAGACGTATAGAGCTTTATGTTGGCAGCACTTTTTAACTAGCGGCCACTTTGTCAACTGTCAAGTAATTTATTTTTAGTTTCGTTTGGAATTTCAACATGAAACACTGGTGCCTCAACAACGTTTCCAGATTGTACAAATTTATTTTGAAATATTGGTTCTGGCCCGGATTTTCATAAGCGAATTTTGTTAAGTGATGAAAGGATACGCCAATGAACAAATGTATGTTGAGACACTGCTTCATCTAGAAAAATTGTCTATTTGGTGTGTTTCATTGGCAGATGAATTCTTTGGTCCGTACGTGTTTAAAAACGATGCTGGTCACAACGTTACAGTCTATAGTGACCGCTATACGGCCATAGTTACTAACTTTTTCGTTCATCATTTAAATAACAATGATGTGGAGGAGCTGCGGTTTCAACAAGACGTCACGCAGTTCCTGCCACAATTGATTTATTGAAGGAAACGTTTGGTTACCGCACACTTTTACGTTTCAAACCCGTGTGTTGTCATCCAAGATCGTCGCTAGTCTATGCCGATAAGTATGAAACCATTAACTATTTGGAGGATAACATTCTAATTTTGCGCACTTGATAAGTTCAAAACATTGAGTATTTATCAACTTTTGAATATTTATCAAGATGATAATTTGTCAAAGTCTCATTTGCTATTGATAACTCTATTTTATTGTGTAAATAGTGCACGCTTTATGAAAATATCAACATAATGGATTCTTTTTTAAAATACATGAATAAATTTACGTATCCTTTTAGAAAAATGATGAATGAAGACGAAGAAAATACGGAAAAAAGAAGGCGTAGGTGTGACTTACAAAGATTACTTGACTCAAGCGATCCTTTTCAGTCGTATTCTTGCTCGGCAACTAATTGCAGACTTGCAGCCGATCATATTTCGGTTTCCTTTACGGGTTAATGAATTATACAAATTTATATGTTTATTAATATACTTTAGCCAATTAATTTATAATAACTATTGCAAAAAAACCGACATCAAAACAGATTTCATCTGTTTGCCTATAACGGTTTAAGAGTATGGTCACATAAATTAGATTGTCTCCAAAGTTTATACTTGTTCAACTGTTCAATAGTTTCGCAATATACAATAAATTAAGCAATCAAGTTCTGTGTAAATTTCTATCGTCTGTTTATAACGGATCATTAGTTTGCCCATACACATTCGATTATATAAACTATTGTTAAACTCTTTAATTTATAATTTAAAATTTTTATACTTCTTATTATACCAAACAATGTACTAGACATCCTGTCTAAAATTCAGGTGTTTGTATACAACAGGTCAAAAAATGCGGCCATATAGAACAAATTACATTATTTTGGGAATACCCTTTAATTTCTAAAATCAAACTCTATTTTTCTTGTTATAGCGGACTTAGCAAAATAGGTCCCTTGTAAATATCAGCTGTCTGCCTGTAACGGTTCAAAAGTTCGGCCATATACACCAAATTACATTAACAATTGGGACACCCGTTTACTTCCAAAGCCAAATTTTGTAGTGGAGATAGTAATGAAGGTTCTTTGTAATTTTCAATCGTCTGTCTACAAATTTTTAATAATTAAAATCAGCTGTCAATAGAAATTCACCACACTGGTGAATTTTAAAAGCTTTTTAGTTATCAATGTTTCCACATCGTGACAAAATATCTTGATAAAAAATTTATCAAGAATTCACAGAATCGGGCTGTAAAACTGATTTTGGGATTGTGTTTATAGATAAAGTTAAAAATTCAGTTAATAAAACTCTTGTAGGTAAATCAGGAATTTTAATTAAATAATTTTTGTGGGTTGCACCCGTAATTCAATAGTGACTTAAAATGACACCTTTGATTAGTTAACAGCAGTATAGTAAACCGTAAAAATATAAGTTTTATATATTTCTATCAACATTGAAGGTCATGTTATTGGTCAAGTTAGTACCACTTTTAATGTACAAGAGGGAAGACAACACACACATTTTTGAAACCTTTTCCGCGGCAATCTTGATTTTACAAAAAAAAAAAAAAAAAAAAAAAAAAAAAAAAAAAAAAAAACCTCAATCGATCAGATATAGTGTCGAAAGATGTGCTATTGGAACTCAGCATGATCGGTCCATGTCCTTTGAGGCAGCAGCAAAACACCACCTCTACCTCTAATTTGTTCCTGTCATTTGGAACAATAAAGTTAATATATGGGGCGATAGAGAATTAAAAAATAAGAAAAAAGAACATCAAGTGAAAAAATTAGCACTCACCCATATTTTCCTTGTTACGGGTCTCTGAAATTTTCAAAGTTTTTGAAATATCAATAATACGGGTATCACTTTAAGAGATCTTTAAGGAAATACTAAAACTTTGAAAAAATGCTTAACCCATTAAGAACCGATGGCATTTTTATGAAAGTAAGAGATATGCAGTACCAAATTTTTTTATTTTTTAATTCTTTGTCACCCCAATATTTGCTTTTTTGATTGGAGTAATTTTACTAAGCTGATCTACATAGATGGTGAAGGGTATTTAAGATCCGGCATAGCCGAATATAGCGCTCTTACTTGTTTTTGTTTGTTTTTATTTTCTTACTTTTACTTTCACTTATTTATCTGAGGTGCGTTAATTGGATGAGGTTCCATTAACAGCAACTGATTTATATTTTCTTCCGAAATTTATATTGTAAACGTTTGTATTTTGTTACAACATGTGAAAAATTACATAAACACGCAAATTAAAAACAAGATTTGCAATGTGTTTAAAACGAATTGACGAAATTTATTTCCTGCAACGGTTAATTTTCTCTTAATGACCAAAAAAAGTACACAAGCCTTCAGCGACATTATCTCCTTTGTCGCCAGTTTCATAATTAATGCCATCAACCAAAATCTTTTTAACCGGAAAAATAAACTACGTCATTTAATGCTCAAACAGCTAATGACGAAAAAAAAACAAATACACCGACGGATATGTAACAGACACACAGATGGATACACCCATGAGGCTTGCTGCGAATTTCGCACCCATGTATTTGTTTCTTACGAAATGTCTTATTAATTGTTTTCTTTTTCTTGCTTTGTAAAATAAATTTATTTTATATGTTTTTACAGTTTACATCATCATGCCAAAATCAACAAACATCCAGCCATCAAAAGTTGCAGTTTCATTTATGTTTAAATTGCTAAATATTTAAAATAAAAGTAAAATGAAAATTACACATTGCGTTTGAGACATGGATACGACCGCATACATTTAATACTTTTTGTGGCACCACAGCATGTTGATTGCTCTATTTTTAGCAAATCTTCTTTAATGCAATTAAATTTGCAATATTTGTAATGTTATTGAAATTTGTTAGGTGCCAAAATTTGAAACCGAAAGCGTTAAAACGTATTGGAGGAACACATTAAAATTTTTTTAAATAACTTGATACTTTGGATTTTTTCATTACTATTGAAATTTCATTGGCATTGTTTTAAATAATTACAATGAATGAAATTTAACTACTATTTAGCTCTTATGATTTTATTTTAATTAAATTTTCTTTTGCTAATGACAATAAAATTTTAATAAATCTGTTGACTCACGAATTAATATCAAAAGATATTATTTTTTTATAAATTAATGATAACCGCAGAAAAAAACTACGCCAAAAACAATTAAACCTTAACACTTTTGTGAATAATATACTTAGGTTAGGTTAGGTTGCACAGGCTGTCGGCGTAATGAGACCGACTCACTTCGGTGCTAAAGGTCCCGTTGTGTCACCTGGCATAGGATGTGCAGGAGTCAAATTCAAATACCTACGGTCCTATCAAAGATCCATATCCAAACCACCCCGAGGACCGGATAAACGAGTTTATCCTAGCAACATCGCAGACCGATAAGTCTGCAAGACCATGCAGTCTCGGCCTGCTGAAAATGGCCGCTTTATTCCCACAAAGAGCTGGACAATGGCATAGTAGATGCTCCACCGTTTCCTCCTTCTCTTCATCCTGACAACTTCTACAGTAGTCATGATGCGGAAGACTCAGTCAGCTTTGTCAACACAGCCCCAGTGTACCCAGCTACCCTCGAGGAAACCTCAGCAGATTTGCGCATCTCCCACTATCATACTGAGGCCACAAAGTCCCCGACACCGTGGAGGTGACCTTTTCAGGCCAAATAGAGTTGCTGCGGCCCTAAAGAGTTTCTGCTAAAAAAAGCCCTACAGCAGCTTAACGTGACTCCCATCAGTGGATCTATCTCCCGGTCTCTCATCCGGTCTCTCTCCAGGCGAGTTCGTCGGCGACTATGTTTCCGGGTATGTCCGAAAGAGCCGGCTCCCAAAATAGTTCCAGATTGGAATGTCGCGTCATCTCGTCTAGAGATGTCCGGCATTCACGAACCAATCTGGATTTCGTATATACACCCGATAAGGGCCTTGCTGTCAGTACAGATCCTCTCCGTATATCCTGTGGTACCTCATCCAGCAAGCAAGATCTCAGCATAAATCACGCTACATTGATCCTGTAGCCTAAGCTTCATCCTGATCCGAAACCTAGGAATAAACACCAACGAGCCGCATCAATGTGAACAGACGTTCGTAGATTTCGGACAGTGGATCTAGACTGACCCAAGCAAACGGACATACCCTGACAGAGTGCCCAGTGTCATTGAAAGGGAAAACACTCGGTACAGGGTAGCTGATAGCCGCCCCATTGGAGAAACAGACGCTATCAGACACTGGGGGGGGGGGGAGGTGCAGTTCTTAGTTTCGCACTCACCATGAGCCCCTCTGGCATGGGTGTCCCTACCAGCACGGCTTACACGGATCATTGCACTTAAGCCTCTGCATCACGACAAGATGACTGCCCTCAAGTATTTTTGATAAAAATGTCATTTATTTATTTATTACACTTTAAGGGGTTTATTATTATGGGCGACGTTTATTAATGATAAGGCTTTGAAACCAATTAATCATATTTCAATAATAATGACTTTATTAAATAATTGTCATTGAAGCCTTTTCATTAAAGAATTTCACCTTTAATAAAAATAATGGTAACAAATAGCATTACCATTACAGCAACTCATTAGCGCTATTTATCATTCAATGCTAATGAAATTGGCAATTGAATACTCCATCTATTTAGTTAATCCCATGCACTAATGAATTATTATTTTTCCCATTTTGGCCAGAGTAATTTATTATGATAAATTAAAAGAGAACATTTCCTAGTTTGCTACAACCTTTGTGTCTATTTATTAGCTATTAGAACAAATAGAATATGAAAAAAAAAATTTTCAAATAAAAGACGATCATATATGATCATACTGTGGTAATTAACGCATACTAAGTGGCGAATAAAGGGCAATCAGTTTCCGCAATCCTTTTTCATGTTTGGGCTGCGCGAAAAATTGGTAAAAAAAAAATTAACATCAATAACTGGATTCTGACTTTTGCACCGAAATTATTTGATGGGAAGACATCAATGTATTCGCTAAATTTCAAATCTGTTGCATATAGAGACCCCACGAAATCATCTTTAACGCAGACAAAACAATTCATGCAATTACTTTTGCTGATACTCGATATAAGTAGGACGTGGTGTGTGTGGTTTCATTAAAACGATGCCACACGATGTCACAATTCCTTACACCTAATTCGGTTGAAATTAAAATAGACAAATTTCATGAAACATCCATACTAAAACTTCGCAATTAAAAGATTCCCTTATTACACATTCACTAGAAATAAAATGACTTTAACTTATTTTGCATTCTGTATTTCATATTCAGATGATTTTCCTTGAAAAATATAAATGGATGTGAAAAGCAACAAGGTTTTTGTAAATCATTTAAAGAAATGACGGAAAAAGATTCTAGTTAGATGCAAATGCGGTCTTTGAAAAAACGACAAAGCTATAATTGCAGCTGGCTTAAAATACTTCTAAAAAATACTATTACTAAATGCCATATTTTTGTATAGTTAAAAGGTGACTATATTAAAATAGAACAACTAGATTTTTTACTCTGACTTGCCCTCGTATTTTTATCACTTAATAGGAACTGCATTCATTAATTATTATTAACCTTAAATTCACTTTTTAAATTTGTATATGGGTTTCAACCCAACCAAACGTTTGTGCTCTTTCTCCCTTTAAAAATGCATAAATTTTTCAAAATCACAAGCTTGCACTGAGCCCAATAAATTAAATGTTGGCAAAATATTTGACACATGTCTAGCAAATGGAAGGGGAGAATAAACAATTAAAAACATACAACAAACCTCTAACCCTGTCCAACAAAACCGCATACAAAATCATACAATTCCAATGGCACTTTATTGTAAAATGGCTGGAAGTCAAATTTATTTTAAACACCATATAAGCAACCTTCCCACTTGACATCCATAAAGTTTAAAATTGCCATAGAGCCATACAATAATGCAGCCAATATAAGAAATGGTTTGGAATACTAAAGACCAACCACATGAGCACTGTTATTTTTTAATACTTATTTTAATATTAATTATAATGGTACGCAAGGAACGCTGATACACAACCACACATAGACTCCCAACCAAGGGGGAGATAAAGAAAGGATAGTGAGGAAAAAAAAAACAACTTTCAAGTACATCAAAATTAAATAAGTTTTCGAGGTTTCAAGTCAGACAGTTTTATTCATGTCAAAATGCAGTATTAAAATATTAAATGCCAATACTCGTATCAATTCTTTGCTTAAAGCAAATATGTAACATGCAACCACCCTTTTTACATGTCAACAGAGAAAAGGATTCAAGTTAATTTGATATGGTGGACTACTGTTGGCCGACAAACGTCCTTAATGTTTAAAAAGCAAACATTCCACACGATGGTCAACCGTTTGGACTAAGGTGAGACGAATTTAAAATGCCGTCATAGTAATAATTTTGCATGTTGCAAACAGTTTTTTCTATGAATAAAAAAGGGTTCAATTTAATACCATTTTCTACGCCTTTACTCTCTCCAGTCCCTGTTAGTAATAAAAACGTTTGCCTAAATATATTTTTGTACATGATTTTGACTATTGATTAAAGATACTTGACATTTCGACACCTTTTTGTTTGCTTAATTGGCGTTTTGCAAAAAATAATAGTACTGATGCATGGTACTTCGGAATTTACAAATTGATTGGCGTTTGTACTGGTACGACGAATAACAGAAGTTCAGATTTTAAATTTAACATAAATATTTATATATTGTTAAAAATTTAAGTTTATTTGTTTAAAAAAGTTTCTTTTATAATAACGAATTAATGTGCAATTTTTTTATTTTGTATATTTTTTAGTTTTTTTTTGAGAAAATCAAGTATAATAACTTGGATTCACGAATTAAGATACAATTGCGAAAGTAGAATTAATAACTTTTTACTACTAAACGAAAAATACTCTTTATAAAATATAACAAGGAAATGAAAATTGGTCAAAAATTCTACATGCTATGGCCATTTCCCTAGATTGCTTTTGCAGCATTCTTTTGATTAACTCATACCCATATACAAGTATTAAGGAAACAACAAGCTGCCAGATCTTTTCACATAAAGAGAATATAGACGTTTTAACTCGCCTATATATATATGTTTATAAATAGCATCTATGAACAGTATGGCATTATTAGGCAAAATAACGAATATCGAAGTTATGTGTGCGTAGTAGTAAACTGTATATTTTTATCAAAGTTATTAACAGAGCACAGGTGGGAAAGGGTATATCTTTGTAATCTCAACAATATCCATTTCCGGCCCCATAAATTGCGTACATTATGAGTCCTTATGCATGCCGAAGTCGATTGAGCGATGTCCGTCTGTCTGTTCTTCCGTCCGTGTTCGTGTTGAAATCAACTTTGGCAAGGCACTAGATGAGCTTGAGGAAATTAAAATACGACAGTCGATCAGACATAGCATCAAAAATGTTGCTATTGAAAATCAGCAGGAGACAGCAGGAAAAGCACCACGCCTGCCTTTGATTGTTTCATATATTTTTTTAAACTTTCGTTTGTATTCCTGCAACTGGTTGTCTTTTCTACTTATTCATTTCTTACTGCTTATTCACCACAATTATACCAGGATCTGATACAGCAATATTTTCATTGACTTAGCTGGGACAACAAACTGAAGTAAAAGTTATTACTTTCGACACTTTTTGTTAACAAGATGTGATTATGATTAACGCTTCTATCTGGCACAGGGGCCTTACCAGGCGGTGGTCTTACCACTATTTTGTCGCATTTCAAGAACACGGCTTGCAGGACCACGAAACTTCCTCTTCCTATAGGTTTGGAGCCTACGTAAACTTTGGCTGTTGACTCGCCAGACCCGCAGATATAGACTTTTGTTTAACCACAGCCACCCCGAAGAGACCTCATCAATAACCGGATACAGAGAGGGGCGGCTCTCTGTATAGGCTGGTGCATCCTTCGACAGTATCCCACTGTCTATCCAGATTTGATGCCTACACAACCGGGAGTCTGGTACTCCCTTTACCCAGAGAACACTTCGTCTGTGTCTAGGTTAGATCAGCCAGACTTTTAGTGGTGGGAACTTTTTTTGAACGGCATAGCCATATATAGCACTCTAACATGTTTGAGCTTGTTTTGACCGCTTGTAAAACTTGTGACCTAGTTTTTTTGATTTATTTAAATTCTGAAATTACTGTCAATACGTCTACAGTATTTATTTTTTATTGATTATTTGATTCTAGCGGAAACTTTTCTGGAAGTAAGAAGTCTTATAGTCATCAAAGTATCGAGGAAGATATTATATAAATTTTTTTTTGTAGTCCCTTAAAATGTGGTATATTAGTTTGATGACTTTAAATACATTTCTTTACTAAAGGCATTTTTACTCTTTTAAAATATAATACTTATTGTTCACACTCTTATTCTACTTAATCCCATTCTTCTGCACAAGTTTCACATGTTAATGAGTGTAGTTGAAATGAAAAAATAAAACACTTTATTTTCAAGGGTTAAGGTTACATTATTTCCAACAACTACAATATTATCAGCATGGAAGCAAGTATGGAAGCAAATTTAAATTTTCAACAAAAGTATCTGTGCTTTGTGCAACTTTGATTAAGTAAAATGCATTTTTATGCATGAGTTTTATTTCCATAAACGGACAGAAAAAATATGGCTCTTGCCTATAGATCTATAGTAGAATGGCAAACATACATTTACACTTAGGCAACGGGAGTAAAAACCTGAGCGTATTTATGCACATGAATGGGAAGTTGATACTTTATTTATTAACTAAACACAAACTTCTTTAGGGAGAACAGCACTTTTTTGGAAATAAATATGTACTTCTAAAAGACTCAATTGAAAGAAAATGGAATAAAACATAAAAATTTCAAAAATAAGGCAAATAACTACCTACTCCTCTAATACTGGCCAAGTTATATCAATCAGTCCAGTTTTAAAAAAAATTTTTTAAGGTACGGTCAGATTAGAAAAAATTGTCCTTCCCAAATACTTATTAAGAAATATAAGATCCTACTCAGTATAAAAGGAAGGATATCACATTCATTATATTAAAAATCATCATTCATAATGATACGTGCCAGGAATGATTAAACTGACATTGGTAAAAATAGTAATCTGAATGCACCTTTATTAACGTCCAAAACATTTTGCATCAAATTTTGTGTTTATTTATAAGTTATTTTAACAATTACAATTGCAGTGCATATCCCATCTCTGAAAATAAAACAGTAACAAAACTTCATTTCTTGTTTCAACAAAAATATTTTGCCTAAAATAAATGCATATTTTTTCTGCTTTCCTCATTTTAAATTTGTGAACATTGCTTTGCACATTTTGTAAAAAAAAAATTAAATAAAATCTGCAATAAATTGTGAAAGTCGGCAGGTTTTGGGTGTTTCCGTGAATGAATTTACCAAGATGGAATTTTGGCGGATTGTGTATGTTTTGATTTTTTGAATTTTTATTTAATTAAGTTTAATGACTTTTTCAAAAATTATTAATTGTTTTAAGCTCCAATGGGCTGCACTTTCTCGTAATGAAGTAAATGGCCGGTTTACTTGGAATCTTTGCCTATCGTCTAGACAAACAGAAGATCTTTATGATTGGCCGAACATACAAAATAAAGCTCAGATGTGCTCTCCGCCCAAGACAAGGATAGTCTGACGAGTTCTGAATCGTGCTTATAAAATTTGTATTGCACTGTAGTAGAAGTAGTTTTTGTCAGTGTCATGTGCCTGTTTAGATGTGACAAAACCTCATTGTAAATATTTTTTTTTCTTGTACTTCCCCTATGACGCTACTTTTGTTTCTAAGAGGTTTCTTAAATTTTCACGATACTTTAACCATGAGCACTAAACGGAATTAGGTACTCTATATTTCCACACTATACCCAAAAGTTATACATTCGAATATTCAATTTTTAATATGTATCGTTGTTTTGGGGTGCTCAAAATTTTTTTTATAATAATTTAAACAAGGTAAGGCCCACCAGGAAATTGTAAATATTTTAAAAGTATTCACGATCCAAAGTGCATTTGAACTGTGGCGAACTGTCGTGAAGAAAAGACGTGAAGGAAAATGAAATGTTAAGCTGTTGTTATTTCTTTCAGTGCAAAACACCAAAAACACACTTTAAATCGCTTTTTTTCAGTCTGCCAGTGTTGTGTGCATTTTACTCATTTAGTCAGTCTGCATGCCTGAGATGACTAAAGAATTTTTAATGTCACCAAACACAAGAAATGCATTCCCGTTTCTATGTTCTTTTTTCCCTTTATTCTTTTATAATAATTTTTGCATTTTATTGTCAACACCCTTCATGAGCAAACACATATATTTCATGCATGAATTGAAACAAATAATCAAAGAGGCAGACGGACAGAAGGACAGACATTCAGTCAGTCTGACAAAAACAAATCTTGGCTACATTAAAATTTTCTTATTCTTAATGTTTTGGTTGTTCATTTTTCTTTATGGTTTTATTATGATATTTTTTGTAGTTGTTTTGAAATTTTCTTGTTATTAAAATTAGTAAGAGTAAGAACAATAATTTATGCAATTTTCTTTTTATATTCATTATTTTTTTCTCATCTAATGAATGTGGAACTTAAATTTGCAAAATTAAATTGTAAAAAAGGCAGAGCTCGAGATTGAATGAGTTGTTAGTAGTATTCAACCTGCTGTTTAGTTTCGGATGGGTGGTCCTAAGAATTTGAAACTAATTAACGATGATCAAATGATGTTCCGATAGAAAGCCAGAAGCTTATATTGATGATCTTGGGTTATACCTAGAGAATAAGCAATGCAATGTTTGTAAGTACTCAAAGACAGGAAATCAAAATTCATTTTTCCAGAAAAAAAAAAACAGACAAAGATATTTCTGAATTCGTAGACATCATTGCTTGTCTTCTCACGTTTAGGATTATGAACATCTCTTACGGTGGATATTGCAAATGCTGTTTCAACATATGAATTTAGATCAGTTCAGTAAACTCTTGCCCTTTTCGCAACCTTAGATTAAAGCAGACCCTAAAAGCAGGTTGTTGCTAAAAGATTTAAATAGTCGAACGGATACAGACTTGACTGCCGGGGTGGAATTTGTGACAAATTCCTACTAGTTCTCAGAGAATTTCAGGGTAGCATAGGGAAAAGTGACATTTTGGAGATAACAGGGGCCTCGAGGTATGCCTTAAACGCAAATGAGTGATCCGATTAGTTAACGAAATAGAAAACGAAAGAAAAATTTTACGTGCATTTAAAAAAAAATTAAGTTGATTGAAATTGTTGTAAATAATAAATCAAAGGCAATTAACATGTGCAGTATTGTAGATTGTTTGATTAAACTTGTCTTAAAAGGTTTCTCGTCGTCTCTATGTCGTTCGAGTGACCGAAACTTAATTTTTCTTCCATAATTGATGACGAATTTACATTACATTATAAGTCTAGATTTACACATGCGATTACTTCATGCCATTTTTTTTTAAATTCTGTGTTAAAGTTTAGCGAGTATCATTGCGTTTCTAACTATGCAATTTTTTATGGCGTCGGAAATTGTACATTTTGCTTTCAATTTGATATTCGTTACTGTAGTTGTTTGTGTTATTTCAAATAATACACAAACAACAAAACATATATACCAAACGTACACGTAGTAAGTGTAAAAACAAAACCCCTCACAATTCAAGCCATGCCATTTTTTCTACGCCGCTTTCTTCACCAAAAATTTCATGAAACTAATTTCATGCAAAATACCTTGGTCTAAAATAGATCTAACATTTTTGCGCCATCTTGTATTATTCACATACTTTCATTTTTTTTATAACAAATTGCTGCCTTCTTTCGCAATTCTTTTGGGCAGTTGACCCTCCAAATAATTTATTACTTCTTGTTTATCTTAAAAATTTTTAGCAAAAGTTTTCTTTTCAAAGTATGAAGAAGTTTTTTGTAGCATTTAGAGTTGTCAACAAAGTTTATTTGATTTTAAATTCTCAAAAGGATATAATGAATTTTCAACAAATAGTTAATAGGTATGCAAAGTTAAATTTAAATTTATGCTTTACAAAGCTTAGAGTTTTAAATGATTTAAAGACAAAGTACAATGAAGTATACTTTAGCTTTAATGTATGTTTTATTGTTGAATTAAAAATACCCTAAAAATAATTCTACCTTTTTTATTTTATTACATCCTTTCTGCCGCTTACCTAAAAAGATACAAGAAAAATAAATATTTAATATTTAATGCAATATAAAAAATATTCAAGTATTTATTTATGTACATACATATGGATGTGTTTTCAATTTATGAAATAAGAAACCATCATAAAACCATATGTTAGAAAAAAATATTTATATTTATTTAAGTTTAAGGCATTTCAAATAAATTAAATGAAAACCGCCCTAAAAACCAATGAATTTTAAATTTAAGCAAAAAAACTAAGAAGAGGGAAATAAATGAAAGATGCAGTGAAGATTTAAAATTTCGATTAAATTGTGGACTAGATGTAATGTAACAGCAAAGAGAGTTGCCAACAGTTGGCATTTATTTTAAAGTATTAAATTTTAGACATTAACTTATATTCATGTTATTTATTTTAGAGTTGTGAAAAGTTACTTGGAAATAAATCACATGTATCATAATTATCACGAAAGATAATAAAAAAAAGTAACTATATTTGTTTCTAAGTGTGCCTCAGCACAGGCCTCTATCTCTGGAAATTTATGCACAGCGAAGTCGATTTAGCGATGTCCGACTGTCCGTTTATGTTCGGGTTAAAATCAACTTTGCCAAGGCACTAGATGAACTACGGAAAATTTAAATACGCAAATCGAATAGACATAGTTTCGAAAATTTAAAATCAGCCAGATCGGTCTATATCCTTTTTGGCAGTGGGCACAACACCAAGCCTGCCTCTAATTTTTCAATATCATTTGGAAAAAAACCTAGTTTAGTGAAGTAACTCTAATAAAAAAAAAATATATATTCTCCGAGTTATGGGTGTCTAAAAGTACGATTATGCGCCATATTTTTTAAGAAATCGATATGGTTATCACATAAAAGCTTTTGAAGAGATATTTTAGGAAATACAAAATTTAAAAAAAAAAGTTTAACCCATTAAGAGCCGATGAGATTATTATGTAAAATTAAATATTGTGCTTAATTTTTTTTATGGATTAGAATGACAGAATATCTTGTTTTAACTTTTCTTTATTTATTTTAAAACAATACTGCAGTTCTGCAGACTGGAGCTGTAAGCATTCGAAGCGAAATTAATATCAGGTGTGAGTCAATACTTTATACTTTATTATGTATAGATCTTTAAACGTTATAAACTCTTTCTCTGTTAACTTTGCAAAATGCATTTTTGTCCACAGGTGGAAACACTGCTTCTGTTGTTTTTGACTGCATTTTTAGATTTTGTTTTCGCGAAATCTTTCGAATGATAAAACATAATAGAACTGTAAGTATTCAAAACGGTGGCATGTCATAACGTCCAAGACATAATGTCCATGGACATTGTGTCATTTTTAGTATGGAAGGTGGCATGGCATAATGCCCAAGGACATAACGGCCTTCGGCCGGGCGCAAGGATTTTTCCCTCTATGGTTAAACTAACACCGGCTTCGCTTATTTAAGATTATCTGCATAGCCGCCTTCGGCTGTACGCAAAAATTTTCTGCTCTATGGTACACCCACACCGGCTTCGCTGACCAAAGATTTCTTGCAAATATAAAATATATCTATTACGATATGACTCTTCGTTTATTGACATTATGTCCTTGAACTTTATGACATGCCATCCAAAAATTTATTAATTTTATTTCAAACAAATTTTTACAAATTGTAAAAGAAAAAACAAAAAATTCATTTTAACAATAAACCCGAAGCAGGCGAGTCTTAAAACAAATAATAATTAAATAAATTAGCAAAAAAATGTTTAAAAATCTAATTAAATAAACAACAACAAAACCTTTACAAAAGGTTTTAAATTACAAACAGAACAAACAAGACTGAATATTGAAAAAAAAAAAAAAAATACGAGGGAAGCATTTAAAGGCATTAGCAATCAAATAAGAACAGCTTCGATTAAATAAATGAGGATTGTTAAAAAATAGCAAAAGATTCCATTTTCTAAAAAAGAAAAAGTGTTAATTTTATCATAAAGAACTTTTAAATAAAAATTAAAAAATGAAATTAAAGATTTGCTAAATGAATGATGATGATGATTCGATCAGATGAAAGGAAATGCAGTGAAATCGGTTTTTTTCTTGATGTGAATAAAAAATTCAATTAAACTTCAAACGGAAGTAATACAAATGAATAATTTTATAACAATTCATCATAAGTAGGCCCCTTAAACGTTATAAAATAATGGTAAGCATTTTTTAATGAATCCAATGCACTTGTTTATACTGAACCAAAAATTTACCTTAATGCACTAAAATCACCTGTATTAAAGAAAGTAGCCCTATTCACGATCTTTGTACAATGGTCTTGCATCATAGCATTTGCAAAATGTGTAGCATATTTTACTCATTACTGTGTGTTTTGCTGATGTGAACTAAAAGTATCCTACACAATTTTGCAAATGCTATGATGCAAGACTATTGCACAAAGATCGTGAATAGGGCCAGTAATTCAGTACGGCTACTATTGCTTCGTTACTGAATGGACTATAAATATGCTAAATTGCATAGCAACAAATTAGAGTGATATATGCGGCCGAGCAAAATCTTATATATTCTTTACAGTAATGATGTTATATAATAATTTGGTTTTTGCGCATATGGTTTACAAATTCATTACTACAATTACATAAAATTGACATAATCAGTTCAACTTTATTGAAACAAGTATATATATTTTAAAATATACTTTTTTTGCCAAATATGTATGTCTTGATATAAAAAACTTGTCAATTTTCGTGAAAATTATTATTTTAGTAAAGTGTAATAGTTTAGTGCTATACCCTTTTTTGTTCCTGACTTCTTAGTTTTTAATCAAGTTTACAATTTTTTATTGGAAAAACAATTTTTTTGAGTGTATTATTTTGGTGAAATTTATATGGTATAGTAATATTTCTTTTACTTGGTAATTTACAGTATTTTTTTTTTTTTTTTTTTTTTTTTTTTAAGAGAAGTAGCACTTCAGGCATTAATGACTACTTAGTTTTTTAACCGTGCTACATTCTTTAGGAAAGGGATAGATGAGAGAGAAGACAGGTGGTGAAAGGAGATAGATATAGCCATTTTATTAATTATTTTACTTCGCCGGCGAATATGCTATGAAGAAGTACCGACGAAGGAGGCTGCATGTTTTTATGTTAATTCTGCTTATGTATTTATACCATTAAACAGAAAAAAAATTTTTTATTTTTTGACTGCCGCAAGGGTTAAACAGAAAAAAAATTTTTTATTTTTTGACTGCCGCAAGGGTTGAACCCAGGTCAGCCAGATTTGTAGTCAACGTGCTTACCACCTAGACTACAGCAGCCTCATATACCCTTATACCCTTCACCACAAAAAGAGTATATCTAAGTGGATTGAGCGATGTCCGCCTGTCCGCCCGTATTAGTGTTGAAATCAAGTTTGCTGGGACACACTTGATTTCACAAAAAAAAAAAAAAAACAAAAACAAAAAAAAAATATGTTAGTCGATCAGACATAGTGTCGAAAGAGGTGCTATTGAAAATCAGCATGATCGGTCCATGTCGAGGCAGCAAGCAAAACACCACGCCTACCTCTAATTTTTTCATGTCATTTGGAGCAATTAAGTAACACCAATAAAAAAATATATGTATATGTATATAAATATATATATATATATGGGGCGATAGAGAATTAAAAAATAAGAAAAAAACATCAAGTGAAAATATTGGCGCTCGCCCATATTTACCGAGTTACGGGGCTCTGAAATTTTCGATTTTTTTAATATCAATACGGGTATCATTTGAAAGCTTTTGAAGAGATCTTTAAGGAAATACTAAGAGCCGACGGCATTGTTATATAAAATAATATGTATGCAGTTCCAAATTTTTTTATTTCTTAATTCTCTGTCACCCCAATATTTGCTTTTTTTAAAAAAAAAAGAATAACCTCCAAAGAAAGAACAATTAAATCTGTATAACGTAAGAAAAATAAAAAAATAGAGGCGCTCGCTTGGAATGAATAACGTTCCACCTGTGGTGAAGAGTATAAAAATAGTTAAATTAGCAATTAATTTTAGTTTAAATGAAAAATATATTTTTCTTAAATAGAAAGCTTCAATGATATGTAAAAAACAAAAAATATAATCTTACAATTTCTATTGCGGTCATTATCAACGATTAAATGATTTTCTGCCATTGGTTTGGTAAATATTTCTGTTGCTAATGGCTTTTAGTTGAAGTATTGCCAAAAATTTATTTGTGTCTTTTTAATTTTTAAAAACACGCAAAAAAAAAATTAAATATATTTTCCAACTTCAAAGGCTTTAAATTATAAAACATATTAAATTGTGACAAAGAAAAAATATTTTTTTATTTACATGTCAGTTTGGAAAACCGCAAAAAACTAAAATAATTTAAATGCTTTTTGTAAAAAAAAAAACAATACTTAATGAAATAGAGGAAAGTTTAGCTAAATCAACGGATAAATTATTCACGGTACTTTCCCTTTAGGATGTAATTTCATGTGCTGTTTTTCTTACGATGTTATACTATTGGTTTAATCTAAATTTTTTTAATTTAAAATAATTTTTTTTTGTAATTTCTTAAATATTTTTAGTCAAACACTTTCAACTTATATTTTAAAATTTTATATTTTAAATTTTTTTTTACAAAAAAAAGCAAATCAACGATTTAAATAAAATTTGCGGGGAAATCGTGTATAGATTTTATTAAAAATTATTTTGATTTAACTATTTTAATAAATAAGGTAAGTTTTAATCGGGTTGAATTTAAAAATTAGCACAAAGTTTTTTTTTTAATTAATAAAATGGAAATAAATTATCGCAGTGTTTTTAGATGTTTTATTTTTCATCCTCTTTCAATTGTATAAAACGGACGAAAAAAAGTCAGTCTTATACAGTGCAAGAAGAAAAATGGAACTATTGTTTGGTTATTGTTGTTCTTGCTTAAACTTTGATTCTTGTCTTTACTTTATTGTTTGAACAAAAACTTTTAAGTTTATATAAAATGTTTGTCAGAAGTTTCCTGAAGAGCTAAGTAAGCGGTAGCGAAATGGCCATCGAGACGTGCTTTGACCCCCAATAATCTATATCGGTAAATAATTTAATCGGGATAAATATAAAAAATTACAAAGTTTTTTTTTTGCGAAAATGTCTTCTTTCGCGTGCTTACAAAAGCCAACTCGTGCAACAATTTAAGCCACACGTTCACCGACCAAGGCTTTGATTCGGCGAATGGGCACATAACAGGAGTAGCGTTAATCCCGGTTTTCATAAGAGAATTTTGTTTAGCGATGAATCTCACTTCTGGTTGAAAGGATATGTCAATAAGCAGAACTGCCATATTTAAAGTGATGATCATCCTCAAGTGTACATTAAAACACCATTACATCAAAAAAAAAGAGAAAAAAAAAAAAAACTCGACTGTTTGTTATGCTTTATGGGCTCGTAGAATCATTTGTCCATAGTTCTTTTAAAACGATGCTGATCAGACCGTTACTGTCAATGGTGACTGCCATGATTACTGACTTTTTCGTTTATCCAAGTTTGTGCACTTTTACTCCACCCGACTTTTTTCTGTTGGGATATGTGAAACCGCTAGTCTACGCCGATAAGTCCGTAACGATTAACCCCTCGCAGAATAATTTTCACTACGTTATAGCCGAGATAACGACACAAATGTTGAAAAAAGTCATCAAGAATTGGACCTACATATTAGACTATTTTCGAGCCAGCCATGGACGTCATATGCCAGAAGTAATATTTAAATAACAATGCCAGAAGATTATATTTCGAATAAAGTAAATTGATGTCAGTTTAAAAAAATCATCTTTGTTTTGTTCAACTTTAAAGTTCTATAAAGAACACCCTTTATTACCTATGAATACTTGTGAAGATAATATATCAGAAGTTCCAGGTTTAAGGTTCAAAGTGCATCATCATTTAAGTAAATCCTTAGATTTTGCTGCAGAGGCTGATATTGAGGAATGTTGCTAATCTTACAGAGATCATACATAAAAAATGTAGAATCGTATCGACCTAAAATTTAGTTTTTGAAAACAGCAAAAAAATGTACCTTTTGTGCTATTGACTTAATGTATTCCCTTCGTATTTAATTTCTTCAGGGCACACGAACCGTTTGATGTAATAAAAGGGAATAAAATAAGTTACTTAAAAAAAAATATGTACCTGTTGGGTACAAAAAACTTTATATTAATTTCTTTTACGACTGTTTTAAAAATGCCTTTAATAACTCCCAAAAAGGAATACAACCCCTAAATTGTTTGCCACAATGATTTTAGCTGTTTGTGAGTTTAAGTTCACATGATTAGTACTTGTAGCACTAAAACGCTACTCATACCCGGGCAAAATTCATAAGACAGTTTTAGCACTAAAATCCCACATGAGAATACGAAAAGAGAACGCTGCTGTCAGTAAGCAGAATACAACTCAGCTTTGTATCATTATCAACCAGGGGTTAGACAATAAATACAAATTAAAGTATCAGAGGATGTTCAAATGTATTAAATTTTTTGTAATTTGTTTTGAAGACCAAAATGTATGCCTTGCCGGTCCATTCCTGAGGCGTATATATTGAGTGGAATGTCAATGTTGTTGTTATTTTAATTTCATTGCTGCTGTTGTCATTGTACGGCCTACACCCCTGTTTTGTTCCAATTTTTTTTTGTTTTTTCTACTATTGTCTTTTTTTTATTATTTTCTGAATTATTTAGTTTTGTTTGGTTTTAATATTTTGCTTTAATTTATGTTGTTGTAAACGTCAGTTAATTGTAATTGCAGCATTTCAGGGGTAACGCGTGGTTACCGCCATGAATTTTCTGGGTGTGTTGTCTTTGTGTATTCGTTCGTACATGTGTTATTTTTTTATAAACACTGAGAAAATTGTGACACGTAAATGCGAAAACTATATAAAAAACAAATAACCAATTTTTAAAAATGGAATCCCGATATTTCTAAATCGTTTATCAAAAAATCCCAAAATTAAAAAGTTATTGGCTTTTGATAAATAGATGAGAATAACTTAAAGCATATTAAGATTCACTACTTATATCCCAGCTTTAAACTAAAATCAAAATGAAGTATCAAATAACATGTCGTGTTCTTGTAGGTCCAAAAAAGAGGCTTAATGCAGCAAAGATGTTGTTAGAGGCGCTTTACTTAAAAAAATAAAAAAAATTGCTCAAAAAGTATTTTTTTTTAAGGGGATTGACTAATGACTGCTTCTTTTTCAAAAAATGTTTACTCTCACGAAATAATGTTTCACAATATCGCATTTTTTAAAATCTTGAAAATAATTAAAGATTCACCATCCAATATACTTTGCTCTTAGTTATTTAACATTGATTGACCATGTTATACTTTGCATATTTTTCTTTCAGTGCATGCTTTAATTGTAATTTTAACATTAGTTGGCCTTGGCTTATGAATCAGATGAATCAAATAAATGATGTGTACGTTTGATTTAGTGATTTAAAAATTTTTCTCTATATGTTTCGTATTAAAATAAAAATAGCAGGCAGCACTAAAGTAATAAAGGTAATTTTATAATGTGAACTCTGCTAGTCTTCCATTCAACCAAAAAAAAAGTTTACTCACAATTTCACTTTTTATAATATTTTTGATGGGAAGAGGGGTTGGTTTTCATCATACATACCCAAATGTAATTTGTTATATTTATTGAACAAAAACCGAGGGCAACGAAATGTGTAAGTTTTTGTTGTGATGCTGGTGCAATAACTACAAAACTTATTATTGTTTTTGGAGGATGGTTCGTATATTCTTTGCTGCTGGGAACGCAACACAATCTAATCAAAAACTATAAATAGAATTTATATATTTTTTTACCGTGCTAATGGTTGCCTATTATTCCATAAAAATTCTCAAATTGTTCAATTTCATTTAAGTGACAAAAGCAAGGTGTGCTTCTAATACATTACAGTTTTAGAAATTTGTGGGTTTCTTAAAAAGTACGTGTTAATTTTTAAACAATCCAAACATTTCTTCAAGACTTTTACCGAAGCAGGAAACATGTAATTGCCTGTGCAAAGTTTGGGTGTGACTTTCATTATTCTAGAGAATAAAATGTTATATTACTCATTTGGTCTGCAGTCAGAATTTGGATATAACTAGTGATGGTACAATTAATAGAAAAAAGAGTAATAATCAATGATTTTGTAAATAACTCGGTTTCATGAAAATTATGTTTAAGATTTAGTGAAAAATAAATCGATTATTAAATAAATAATGTTTTTCTGGTGAATAACGTTCTGCCAACGTAGGCACTGAGCAAATTCCACGTAAATCATTATCTCAAGTTACGCAGGATAATTTACAAATAATTTATTAAACCCTTTAAAAACAAAAACGACTCAATTAAGCGGAGACAAATATGTCAAAATAAGACCATTTTTTGGAGGCAACAAATAACAGAAATGTGTAGAGTTTATTTTTACTGCAGGATTAATCCATTTCCAAAAAACATAGATTTATCTGAATAAAATTACTTTAACGAAAAATCAGAGGAAGAAAAGGTATTGTCCGTAAGCCGACGGCAACGTAGCATCAGAAAGTGAAATCGAATCATAACAATTAGCAATCTTATAAAAAGTATAACTTCAGACAGAGATTAATATACAGCACTGCTACTGAGTTTAAAATAAATTGTGATTCAGGTACTCCTGAAAAGATATGCAAAAGGTAAAAGAAATTAAAGAGGCAGAAAAAAATAAGTTAGAAGTAAAACAAACTAAAATAAAATGAAGGGTGGCCCGACAATAGCGTTATTTTGATATACGGTGCCTTATTTTTTCACCTCACACAATAAATTTACGCTGAGTATAAAAGCACGTCCAAAAATTAAGAGGTGTCGCAAAAGCTACGCGATATTCACGAGGTGTTATTTTAAATCTATCCAAAATATATATTATAGGCATAGAAAAGTCGATTGAGCGATGTCCGTGTGTCCGTCCATGCTAGCGTTGAAATCAAGTTTGCCGAGGCACTAGATCAGCTAAAGAAAATCTAAATACACCAATCGATCAAACATAGTGTCGAAAGAGTAGCTATTGGAAATCAGCATGATCGCTCCATGTCCTTCGAGGCAACGAACAAAACCCCACGCTTCCTCTAATTTTTTTATATCGTTTGGAACAATGAAGTTACTCCAATCAAAAGGACAAATATATGGAGCGATAGAGAAATAAAACTAAGAAAAAACATCAAATGAAAAATGTGGCGCTCGCCTATATTTACCGAGTTACTGGCCTCTGAAATTTTTAATTTTTTAAATATCAATATGGGCATCATTCAAAAGCTTTGATCTTTAAGAATATACTAAACATTTTTAAAAAAGCTTAGCTTATTAAGAGCCGATGACTTTTTAAAATTACTTATATGTAGTACTTAATTTTTCTTCTGATATTTTAATTCTCTGTCACCCCAATATTTGTTTGTTTGATTGGAATTACTTCCCTAAACTACTTTTTTCTTGAGAAACACTATGCTGATTTGCATCTGCTTTTTTTACAGCAAAAACGCGCACGGTGCGCCATAACTTAATAGTTTGTTTTCATGATACCAAAAAAGAAAACAAGTAAAGTTGAAAACAACTTAACCTTTACGTTTCATTATATCTATTAAATACTATTTGAGAACATTGTACTTAACACATCACTGTCACTTTTATGATTGTTGTCTTCTTGTGGCGCTTCAAGTCGGTCTCATCTCATCTGCTAGAATCTCTCTATGCAAGTTTAGTTTAATTGGGTTTAAACGTTGAATTGCACTATCGGAGCACCCTTTGATTTATAATTTTGCATATTTATACTTGTTGCTATAACAGTCATAACAATCGACATTATGTTCAATTTTCAAGCGCTTGTCAATAACGGTTTAAAATATAGGACTATTCACGACCCTTACGAAGGCTCTTTTAAGTTTTAAGATTTATTTTTGTATTACTTTATTTTTGTATTACTATTGGGAGCTATAGTGATACGCAGTTTTTTTTAATTTAAATCGGTGCCCCTTACGAATAATAATACGAGGGCTGCTATATATATTTCTGGCCTGGCAACGCTGAGTGCTGCCAAGTGCAATCTGACATTTCCATTGGAAAGTTTGTTATTTTTGAGCATAATCGTACTCAAAACGTTTTGACGTACGACCATTATTTGTGATGTTTACAGTGACTTGAAAAAATTAATATAGAAAAAATTGGAATTAAATCGTGAACATTTTCGTGCCATAATTTTTCACAACTTTCGACGTGGATTATCACGACAAGAGTGCATCGATGAACTTAAATCTTTGTATGGCGATGAAGCACCATCCTATAGCACTGTGAAAAATTGGTATAATGAATTTAATCGTGGCCGAAGCTCGCTCAAAGACGAATTCCGTGAAGGTCGTCCAAAAACGGCTGTTGTGCCAGGGAACATTGATGCCGTGCGTGAACTCATAATGCAAGATCGACATGCGACATACCGAGAGATAGAGACATCCTTGGACATTTCCTCCACCAGCATACATTCGATACTGCATGAACACCTGGCCGTAAAAAAGGTTTGTTCTCGTTGCATCCCGCACAATTTGAAAGTCGCTCAAAAAAAGGCTCGTGTCGATTGGTGCAAAGAAATGTTGCAAAAATACGATTGCGGTGCTTCAAAAGACGTTTATAAGATCGTCACAGGTGGCGAATCATGGATCTATGCGTATGAGCCCGAAACGAAGCAACAATCGACCGTGTGGGTCTTCAAAGACGAGCAAAATCCAAAGAAAGTTGTTCGTGGAAGAAGCACTTCGAAGCAAATGGTCGCCTGTTTCTTCGGCAAAATTGATCATGTGACATGACTGTTCCGCTTGAGCAACCTAGGACGGTCACTTCTGAGTGGTACACTACAATTTGTTTGCCTGAAGTCATCGGAGAAATTCGAAAAACCAACAAGAGAAGACGAATCATTGTTTACCATGACAATGCGAGCTCTCACACATCGGCTCAAACCAGAGCGTTTTTGACCGGCCAAAACGTCGAATTAATGGGTCATCCGCCGTACAGCCCTGACTTGGCACCTAATAACTTCTTCTTGTTTCCGCAAATCAAGAAAAAAATGCGTGGTCAACGATTTTCGTCGCCAGAAGAAGCTGTTGAAGTGTTCAAAAACTATGTTTTAGAGGTGTCTCAATCGGAGTGGAAAAAGTGCTTCGACAACTGGTTTGAGCGCATACAAAAGTGTATAAATCATGCTGGAGAATACTTTGAAAAAGAAAAAATAACAGCCCAGAAATATATAGAGCAGCCCTCGTATAAGTAAAAACCATGTATGCTGTATGGGGAACTCCTTTAATTTTTCAAATTATGAATGGTTTTTAAAACGGGATCAGCCTGTAAGCATACACTTTAAAATAAAGAAAACTTTTTCAAAATCGATTCAGAAATGATTGAGTTACGCGGGCGTAATGTAATTGCGTTCTGCATTTGCTTCGTATACTTTAATGTTTGCCAAATTAAGAAAGGCTTTCAGACTAATTTAAAATGCCTGATTTTTTATAAAATATATCAATTTCCTTCGACGCTTCAGTTTAAAATGAGCCATCCATTTTCATAAATTTTTATATTTTCATAAAAAATAATTTCTACCACGTTTTTTGTTTTGGTATCTACACCATTAGTATTATTTTTATGTATTCATGTCATCAGCATCATTACACCCATGTTTTGGATGTTTTTCTTTTTATATTATATTTTTTGGTGATGTTGAATTTGCAATATAAAAAATACTTCCTAGTGTCCAGCCAAAATGTGAAACAAGCAGACTTTGTCTGTTTTCTTTTCACTTTATGCGCTGATTCATACATTAATAATATGCCAGACTAGACCATGTCTGTTGCTGCCAACAACAACAACTGTAAATAAAGCCAGCAATAGGAAACAGCCACAATGTCTGTTTGCAAGTTTAAGGACGCTTTATCTCACAGCAACACTATTTTACAACAAAACAGTTGGTGCAAACAAAACGAAAAGTTTTCTAAATAAAAATTATATTAAAAAAAGAGAAAAAAACAAAGGTTCATAAAAAATTCGGAGCTAAATTGCCTTGTAGCTCCTCTAAGTTCATCTTAAATTAGTAAATTTAAATAATGCTTTCTGCAAACACAAATAGAGTTAACTAAACTTTCTGTCTTTTTCTTGTACTCTTGTGTTTGAACTGTAATTATTTTTAATTTTTTTAATTTCCTATACTGTGGCTCTGACTAGTTTTGTTTTTTGGTAAGCTCTTACATACTTTTACGATCTTGTGCAGCAACCCACGCTACAACAGTGTTTTAATCGAGTTAGACTCCATCTCGCGTTGTTTGTTGTTTATCAAACGGGCGTCTTTGACATGTCCAGCTATCCAGAACACATCACTCTTTGGCCCCGGCGGCACTCGAACTAACGATCTTTTGTTACAGTGTCTTTTAACTATATCAGCCACGATTGCCACACATTGTTATATTGGTACTTTCCTAACTAAGTAAGGTTCAGGTAAGGTTTGGACAACCATTTCTATGTTTTACTCCATAGGCCTCTTTGCTGTGACTACAAAATAATTTTGTTTTCATTATTTGCCTTTCTGAAGCACTATTCAATTATATTGTTTACATTATTATTCTTTTTTATTATTTTATTACATTAAGGAAGCTGGTGTGCTGGTGGGATTTGAACAACAAGCAGACACCTCTACCAATGGAATCACTGCTCGATATGTGTCAGCTAATTTTTACATAAATTATGTTCAAATTACACTTGCAGATTCAAAATCTGGACTCGCCAACTCTAATTATTAAAAGCACGGTTTCTGATTCATAATATTGGATTTTTAGCTTAGTCTTCTTCTACTTCGTTGCAATTAGCTAAACGTTTTGTAAGTTGTCTATTCTTGCACAAAATAAGATCTTTGAAGGGACTTACATAAAGTTTTGTTTTTCCTTTTTTGAACTTGGAAATAAGCAATGAATCGCTGGGAGCGAAAATTTTCAAGCCAAGCTAGATCTTTTTAAATAATACTCTCTATGACGTTTCCTTGATAAAATATATTTTTTTTGTACGCTCTATTTAAATTTTCCCAAAAGACAGTTTTCCGCCTCTGCCTACTTGGCGTTATTTTTGCCAAATAACGGCATTTTATAATCATGTTTTCTTAATAGAAAATTTCTTAAACAAGTAACGACCACTTTAGCTAGATTTATCATTTGTGAATGTACATACACGTATATGATGTACGGTGAATGGACTGGGTCTAATTTCGATTTCTTTAGGTGCCTTGTACTTCTAAGAAATCTATTTTTTCTCTTCATATTTAATTTTCTTATCATATGTTCAATAGGAATTTGCAAAAACATGAGTGCTTTTTAATTTTAGATGAACCGTTCGCGGATTTAATCTTTAACGACGTTATCTGTCAGTATTCATTTCCTGTAGTCAAAGCATAACTAAAAGAGCAAATTGTAGTTTTTCTATGACTCTTACTAGGAGTAACCAACAAATCAAAACTTTAAAAAGCTTAAATTTTTCACCAGTTTTCCCACAAGACATTTTGTTTTTTATATATTGGCAAAGAATACAAGGGTGTTCTCTAAGTAGTACGAGGGCTACGAACACCCCTCGACTACTAGTCGGTTTACATATGTTACGGCAAGTAAACTTTATTTTTCCTCTGCGGATAACTCGGAACCTTTGAGGACTTATTTGAGCACATGGCTATCATTGAAGACCTCAGCCTAAGTAATATGCTTGGAATTTCCGATAGAGTGAATGAAAGAAACACCGAATACTTCAGTCAAAATTAATGTTAATAAATGCGGTTGAGAGAAAGATAACAAAATTTGGACAGCCAACAAACATAGAGGTCTAAATTAAACGTTAATAATTTCATTTAGTTACAAATCGTTATGCCGACTTTACGTAAGGGAATTTTTATCTCAGATGTTCGTGTGCTTGATAGAGTTGATCAACGACTACCAACATTTTTGAACAAAATTTTACAAATTTAAGTATGAAAACGATCCCTGTTTGTTGCAAAAATTTCTTAAGGCACCGCCCCATAATTTTTACCATTTTTTTGTGCTAAAATCGTGCTTTTTCCCTTTTTCTTTACTTCATTTGTACAATCAGAATTTAATACATTCTCCATTTATCGTTTTTACTTTTTTTAAGAAATCGTTAATGTAGACACCTTAGGGTAGATTCCTTAAAATGTGGCCATAACTTTCTTTCTTTGTTCCGAGGGAGAGACTCTAAGCACAAATAAAAATACGAAGCTTTCTGCCGAATGTGAGTGAATGTAGCACTCCTCGTTAACAGAAAAATTACATTTATCCAACTGCAGGTGGATTTAAACGCTATTTTAGATGTGTCATGACCTTCGCCTTCCCCACTTTTAATTTCTTTAGAGGTTTTGCATTTCAAGTAGAAGTCATCATGATGCCAGGAAGAAAAAAGATCAAAATCTTATTGATCTAGCCACGTAACATTATGCTGAAGAGTAATTTTTAGGCAAAATTATGCTCTACAATTTTCTTTTTTTTAAACAACCACAAAGTCAATCGTTGAGTTAAGAAATTGTTGGTGATATGAATTTTTTATAAACTCTATCATTTTAATTGATTCTAAGTGTCTTGTTTTAAGATACGGGTTTGCATGCATTTATTTTTATCTAGACAAGAAGCATTTAATAAAACTTAAAACGAGAAGCACTTGGGTTATAAAAATTCTTGACAATGAAAAATGCTGGTGATGAAGACTGTTGCTGGTTGTTTGATTCGTATATTATTGTCTTTAAGTGCGGCCAGTTTATGCGATCAAGGTCAAACTGTATTTTTCTCATTTATAAAATAACAAATTTATTGGTTACCGGATATTTTTTTTTGGTTTGTTTTATTCTCTGTATTTTTTCTTTCTTTATCTTGTTGAACACGTCTGTTTTATTTATTTTATGATTTTGAATTATTTTTTATTGCACTTTTTTTGTAGTTTGATGTGGTTCTTTGGCTCGTTTTATATGAAAACAAAAAACAAAAACCAGACAAGACGACACTTTTTTAATTTCCGCTTGACTTATTTTAAGAGAAATGAAATTGAAAAAAAAAACTTGGGGATTTTCTCTTAAGTCAACCGCATCATTTAAACGACAGAGACATAAGTGGTTTTGATGGTAAGAAAATAACTTTAATTTTAAAAATTTTTAAAACATTTTTACAAATGTAAATTATATATTTTCAATTAGCAGTCCAGAGAATTCATTAAGGCTTAAAATACAACATTAAATACGAAGAATTCGTTATAGTCTGAATGTCTGGCCTTACAACTATTAATTACGGAGTTAGTTTGGAATGTTTAAATGAGACTGTAACTTAAATATTATTGATAAAATCTACCACACGGGTTTAAGTGTCCGACTGAGTTGCAGTACGACAGCGTCGTCACATGAATTCCGCTTGATGAGAAAGTGTTCTTTGGTGATATTTGACTGCACCGGGTTAAGTGATTCTAACGCAGTCTAAAAATTGTTAACGAAGAACCGATTGAAAAAATATGTGTTTCTTTCTTATAATGTGCATCCACCATGGAGAAAGCAAAGTAAGTGAAATCGGTTGGTAATATTTTAACATCGTTCTTGGAATATGTATGGAATTATGTGCGCTGCTAACGTAAAGAAAGAGAAATTAAAGAAGCCAGAAAATATTTTTTTATTTTATTTTTTATTTTGGGCAAATTAAGTGAGGAAAACTGCACTTATGTCTCAAAAAAATGATCCTCCATCTCAAGAAAATTGTCGCGGGATGGCTTGTATATGTTTAGAGCTTTAAGTTATTGGCTCGTTAACATGATCCCCTAGAGTGGATTTAACAGATCTTACGTCACCTGGTAAACACACTGTGAAATATTTCGACAACACTTCTCCTGCTCATGCATTTCATCGGCAGTAAACTAAGGCCAGACAACAGTCTTTTCCTTCTCAATTCTTATTACGCTTCTGTTTTCTAATTAAATACATGCAATTTCAATAATTAAAGCAACGCTTTTACTTTATTAAGAGGTTTTTGGCCACCGAAAAACAGACATTGCGTAAGTCAAATGTGAAACTGTGAGATTCCCCATCGTTGTCATCATGTTTTCTTTGAAAGACGCGCAATATTTTTCGTTTCTCTGTTTTTCTTTCTAACGTAATCATGTTAGAAGAGCCGCCTTAAATTCTGCAAATTTTGGTTTTCATAATTAAGGCGTCACTAAGAAGTCTCTGAGCGGAACGTCCTACAAAGTCACTTGATATTAGAATTTAATGAAAACATGAAATTGTTGAGGAAGCGCATAAAAACACACCTTAAAACTAACCCAATAAATTCAAAAGCTTGAGAGATCTTTTGAACAAAAACTGACCAAAATAGTGCTTCAGATAGGAGTTTTGAGTTTATACACTTATGCCATATGAAGAATCATGTTTCATGACTAAATTATTAAAGTGTTGCAGCTGACAGCTATGACAATAGTTACTTAATACTAAAGAAAAATAAACTTGCTAAAGCGGAGTTGAATGGCAAATAATAAGTAATAAGTATAGATACTACTGCTTGCCCTGTCTGAGAAAAAATGTTTTTATTTTAACTAAAGTGTATTTTCTGTGTTATCCATTGATATTAGTGATAAAAAAAAAACAATATTTTATCTTTAAGGTACACAAAAAGCTAAGGGTTATTAAGCTCCCCCTTCGAGTTTGTTAAATAAATGTGGAAAAACGTATTATGAACAGTGTTTAATTGAAAACCTCTTCGAGCATCTGTAAAAGTCCTACATAAAAATAAGATTTACGAAAGACATTAAGTGCATTCTTTAAAGATGAGTGTATAGAGTTCATAGCAGGAGACGATGACGATATCCTGCCGAGTAAGCAATTATTTTAAAAATGAAATATTAAAATGCAATTTTCTTTCTTCATTTCATTCTAGAAAAAAACAAATTGGGGTAAAATTTTAAGTAGATTTGGTAAAATAAAGTGTGTCATATGTTTGTTATTTATTTATTTATTTTAGTATAAGTGTTATTTATTTAAGGGTAATATTGTTACAAGTCCTTTATATCATTGTCACTTAGAAGATGTCAAAGTCACAGTTAAATATCAAATAAAATGGCAAAATGATTTTCATTATTTATTTGAAGATATTTCCAAAAAAAAAAATATTTAGGAAAGTAAAAAAAGATTTCATGAGTGCGGTTTAATGCGTTATATTGTTTCTATGGAAACAAAAAATATTTGAAAGCACAATAAGAAATAAAATTTTTTTCTTAAGCACTTTCCGATTGAACTTCTTCATGTGACTTACGCCATTAAATAAAAACAATTATTGCGATCAAGTTTTAGGATCACAACTTAAAAACTTGGCGAAGTTTAAGTAAAAAAAAAAAAAAAACAATTAAGACACCTGCTTCCAACTTTTTTATAACGCTTTAACGAATCAGACATTATTTTCTTTGTGTTTTTGCTGTTATGGAAATAATACAATCTCATGCATTTCGCCGAATGATAATTTCCATTGGCTAAAATATGTATTTTTTTCTAATTTGGACCTGCATCTAAATTACTTTGCAGTTTCTTGCGGAGGAAACGAGGACTTGCGCCAGTTAACATGCGGTTAAAAGTTTCTTATATTGCTACAACGGCGAGATACGAGCTATTCGATGCCTTGTGGTGGAAGACCTTTATCCACATTTGTTTTTGTCACGCACAAATGGACTGCAATACTGTTATTTTCAGATATGCAGGAGTTGACAGATCTTATTTTGTTATACGTTCCGTAGCATGTCAATCCTATTTTATAAAAAAAACAACAACAAATTATTAACTGTTATTCTGTGTGGCTGTTACCTAGGAGTTTTTCGTGGTGTCTGTAGATCCACCACAATAGCGCGCGGAAAACTTGTTTTCGGAGGGCCAAATGAAAATTTCGCAAATCTTTGACGGGCTGGAATATAACATCGGTTTTTAGATAAAACTTAAACACTTTTTCGAAAATTTAACATTTATATTTTATATTTGCAAGTGTCTACCAAATTTTTATTTTAAATTGAAATTCTGTAACAGTATTACAAAAAAGCTTAAACAAAATTTAAGTGATAATTTTTATCTATCGAAACGAAAGAAATTTTAAATCTACATTAATCATGTGTCATGTTTTTTGTTCGAACTTCGTTTTATAAATTTCATTCTAAAAGAAGTTTGCTCGCAAATAAAGGTACTAGTAAAAGCACTTTTAATTTTAGACTTCCCAGTTAGCATTTTTTTATGCGAAAGTTGTTGTTTTGTCGGGTGAAAATTATACCATAGCCGTGACTCTTCTGAAAGACTGGCGTGGTTATAACAGAAAACCAGTTAACCAGTAATAAATTCGATTTATCCATTCAATTAAAAAAAGCATTCTTGTGTGACTAAAATATTTTTTATTAAAAATTGATGTGCGGTCTGCATAAAATTTCACAATGAGCCAGCGCGCTGTGGTCAATATTTAAATCATATATTTATATTTAAATCAATAGTAAAAGTTTACTAAAAATTTTATCGATGTTGTGTTCTGTATATAATATATCCAAATGGTATTGATATTGTTGGGAATTTCAGTATTATTTTTCAGTTTAATCCCCACAAGAATTAGCTTTCTTCCAAAAAAAACCTACCTTTGGCCCCTGTGAATATTGAGACTAAATAAATGTCAGGGGCCAAATGTTGGCATTTTCTGACCAAAATTAAGTTTAGGAATAATAAATAAGTATTGGTTGTAAAATACGATTGAGGAAAATAAGAAATTATAAAAAAATACCTATTTAAAATGTAAAAATATTCAACTTTTACATGGAAACTCAACAAAAAATTAAAATGCATTTTTAACTCCATATTACTTACGTTCCTATCGGTCGATTTTTACGTTTGAACACGCAAATTGAAGCTTAAAGTCCCTCCTATTGAACAAAACAAATTGCGCAAAAAAATACCAATCCGGTCAAAAGTTATAGAGTTTTGACCGCTATCTCGCGAAATTGACCACTGTGCAGCGGGCCGTAGTTTGCTGATACTATAATAAACAGACCATGCCAAGTAGGCTCTGACACCAAACAACTCGTTGATATATTAAACATATGTTGAGTGTAGTAAAGTAAGTTAAAAACAACTCAAGAAGCCTCTTTGCTAATTTCCAAATCCGCAAGAATATTGTAATTTTTTATGATTTTTGTTTTTTTTTCTTAAAAAAACGCTTGAAAGATACGCAGATTAAGACATATTCTGGGATAATAGTTTTATTTATTGTAAAAGAAAAAGTGAAGAATTTGTAAACAAATAAAATTGTTGTTCTTGTCATTTATTTTACAATATTATTTTTTAAATTGCTCTTGTACAAGATAGTCATAAAATATCTGTCCGATAAATAGTTTTGCATCATTAAAACCTCTATTATTTATTGTTATTTTTAATAATAAAAAGAATAATTTATAATGGATAAAAAATATAGTAGGTGAAGGTTTTATATCAGTCCGGTTTTATATCGGCCATTAATGTACTTTTTTAAATGTGTCTAAAGAGCACTTTCAAATCCATTTTTTAATGATTTCACGTGTTTATAATGTGCAGTTTGGCGCAAAGTAATGTTTGCCCTTTAAACTTTCGCAGCAGATATTTAAACAATTAAACTTGCACATAAATAAATATTAAGCCATAAAATCGCTTTAATTTGTAATTTGTAATAAATAAGCTATTTTAAACGTAAAATTTCTTTGGCAACACATATTACAAAAATTTATAACTTGGTATTTTAGAAAAATGAAGGGTGCTTAGATCGAATGCAAAAAATTAAAACGCATAAAAACCAATCAACCACCGCATTTTTCTAACTGCAATAGAACTGCCGGCCATTTCTCAGTAACGATCACCAAGTTTTAGTAAATTTGTTTTTTATTAAAAAAAACACACACACACAAAACAGAAAACTACTAATATGAAAACTGTATTCCAGAGATATAAACAAAATGTGGATAGAATATTTTTTTCACTAGCCGATTAAAAAAAAACAAAAACAGTTTGAATGCAATTTGTTGTAGTGATAGCTTTATTGCTGTTCCCTTTAACTTTTAACAAAAAAAAAACACTTTTTTCTTTTTATGCGTCCCTTGAGAAAATATCAATAATTTTTTTAGTTCGTTTACTCATAAATCTATAGACTGGAGTACTAAATGCCAATAGCTACAACCAAAATTAAAAACAAATAGTCAGAATTAGAAGGGATATAATACATAACAAAAAAGGGAAGTAAACTAAAAACATCTTTTTTTATTTAATTTCTTTTTGTTTATTAGGAAATTCTTCATTAGACATTTTTAGACAAATACAAAGTATAAATTCGAAACAGTGCTTTTGAAACTGCACTAGTCTAATAACACATGGAAGTTGTCTCTTTTTAGGCAAATGCTTTGTTATTCATGAGTCACAAGTACTCAAATAAATCTTACAAATCGATTTCAGGACCTCGCCCTCTTGATGGTTGTTTCAATTCTGGTATTGAACAAAACCTTTCGTATATAAGGAAAAACTAAGCATACCCTCTTGGTGGTGAAGCAAGAGGAGGGATGCTACTGTTGCATATATTTTCTTTAAAATTACGCATATCACTTCAGCTTAAAAAGAGAGTTAAAAAATATTGCTTAAAAAATGGCATGGTGTAAATCAGGACATACTAATTATTTCGAGTTTTTGTTTATATGAAATCTTGCTAATGTGTATAATTACAGTTTAAACGAACTAGAAATTGAAAGAGATTTCAAATCAAATCTAGTAGAGTATTTCGGTGTAATGCAAATGAACTATAAAATTTAGGAATAAATACTTAGGAAAGACAAGAAAAAGTTCTGCATTTCCTTTAGAAAAGTTACATTTTTACATTAAAAGTTACGTTTTAAAATATTGCTTAAATAAACAACAAATCATTTACTCAACAATAACTAAAGTAAAAAAAAATTAAAACGTATAAAATAAAATTTTGAGTCCGATGATTCTAGTGAGTATTTAAAAAGTTCCTGCCCTCTCTCGCCATTCAATAAAATTAGTTAAGGAAGAAGAATTTTTTTAGGAAATCCGTTTAACCTTTGTTTTGAAAGATTGAGCTTCGACAAAATTCACTATTTTAATAATTTTAAACATTCAGTCAAATTTGCTTAACGCCTCAAGATATTATTACTTGCAAATTTTCCGTAATATAATCCGATACTTCAACAAGGCAATAAAAAGACAACTAACTCCCTTTCAAATCGAGGTACGATATCACTAGCTAGTTCTGTAACTTTTTAAGCGGAAAAACTAAAGTTGCTAACAGTTTTCACAAGTTTGAACAGAGTACTTAGTTTTCTGCACAAAATAAGTGCAGCTCATATTATTTCACAGTTAGTAAAAATTTTTGCCAAAAACATTTTCTGTTTATATACATAAAGCAAAAAACATTTTGTTATTTCTCGGTCATTGATATCATTTGCGAGTGTTTAATCTTTGTTATTAAAATCGAATTGATGCGTTAAGAAAAACAGCAGTCAGAGAGCTTAAATAATGAAACAACTACTTTTTCTGCAATATTACTTCATGTCGTGTTGGTACCAAAAGAAACGAAAATTAGGCAAAAAAAAAAACATATTACGTGGAGCCTTTAAAAGTTACAGAAAATGTAACCAAACGGCAACTCTGCTACGAACATAGTTCTTTTTAACTCGTAACCAAACAAACAACGACCAAGAACCAGTGGAAAAAGAATAATTCATCAAATCATTAGACTGCGGCTCGTTACATTCTCCGAATTTGTTGTTCTAAACAAAATGTGCCAATCGATGATTAGCGTGTCCTTACGTACACAGAGAAAAGAGTTTCGTTATGACAACCGAATTTGTTTCCAATCGAATTTTGTCGGTTGTGAGTATTATTTGAAATTCGGTTGAAATGAGTGAATGAATATGGTGCTCGTAACTATTTTATAAAATGATTCGAGAAAGAGGACAATCAATAGAAAATATTATTGTGAATGAAATAAAACAACATCATATTTTTTTACAAAACTTTATTTAAAAAGTAATTTAACAGATGAGAACATAATAAATGGTGAATACCTCAGCAATACATCTTCCTTTTCTTCCTGATTTCTTGCTATTTCCAAATATTTTTCATTTGCCGTACCATCCGAAAATATTGTACATTTTGCCAAAGTGCTAAACAAAATGTTTCAAAATTATTTACATTTACAAATTCCTCTTTTTTTAATCAAGTTGAACTTACCTTTGTACAAAATTGGTTAATTGTTTGCCAATTTCACAGCTACTTGTTTTTTCTTTTGTTATGTAAACTAAATAAATAAATAAATAAATGTTTTTATTTTGTATGTTAATTTCTTTTTCTTTTTTATAATGTCAAAAACGATTTTGTTTTCAAAATTAATATAGATTTTTCAATTATAACTACCAACTTTTGAGTATCCGTATTAATGTGCTGAATTAATTTAGTTGCATCTCCCAATTAACAGAAAAGATTACAGCAACTACAGAAATTGGTCTAGTTAATTTTCTTAACGGTTGTTGCGACCGACAATTATTTACAATTATAATTTTGTTGTTCTACATATAGAAAAATTGTCAGGATTATACATTATTAAGAATAAAAATTAATTAATGATATTAGTGATTGAATTTTAATAATCTCCAACGTTATTTTACTAATCTGTTTTCTGTGTGTAGCAAGACTTACTTTGAAATAAAAATGTCGTTGTTGGTAACGTAATTATTACAGGCTCATAAATATTCTTTAAATAATTATACCCATATATAGATAGATGTTGAAAAAGCGCACATACAGGTTAAATCTATTTGCAATCGATACAAGAATATTTCACTTTTCAAATTTTTTACAACACATCAGGCAGCTAAAATGCCTTTAAAAATAATATTTTCTTATAGTTTAGTGGTAAAATAATATAAGTAATACAATAATAATACATACATACAGCGTGGAGATGAGCGATATTTCAGTACCTGTGATTAAATCACTGTGATTAAAAATTCACTGGCTACTACAGTGACTAAATTGATCAAGTAACAGTTCCGCGTAAGAACGTTCTTTTATATTTGCACACATACAAAATTGAATTTAACTTTGTGAAAGAGTAATATTAGTACTTTTGATTCTTTTATTCTTGCATATGTCAAGGCAGCTTCTTTGCTGTGTAGCTTTTTCTAGCTTCTACTTATTAACAACAGCTATACTTTTTTTCAAATTTCACCCATACATATGTAACAGAAAATTTTTTGGGCTTTTTTATTTGAATTCCATATTTCTGGGCAAATTTAATTACAGGTACTTTGAATGTAGAGATCAAAATACCTTTTCCGTAATGAGAACTATTTGTATAAAATATTGACCCTTATTCTAGTTGTTGACGTCTTCGTCGTCGTCGTTTTAGTATAAATATCACTTCGTATCAATTTCGGCGTCAATTCAACAAAAAATTTGCATTCTATAACATTCCTGTGATATCCCTAAGTTTTTGTTAAATTTTATTTGTGCTTGATACTTTTATGGAAAAATGTTTTCTATAAGTAAAGAAAATTTTGATTTAATTGATGATGAAAGCTCTAAAAAACAAAAACTTGTGTTGGAAAGAAAACTTCTTAGGCAGAATTGCAATATTTTTAATTTACCGGATCGCAAGTATGTACATATATTTTGCCTGTTCCTAGCTGTGCTTCTGCAGTAAATCAGATTGTTGCATGGCCATTTTCTTCAAGAAGGTTTGCCGCAGCTTCTTCCCGCGGACTAAGTGAAAATTGTTTAAAATTCTGCTGCCAGTGGCTTTTTAGCAACCATCTTTTTTTCCACTTTGAATTTTAAATTTCGCCATAACTTAAATGCAATTTTTACAAACTTCTTTATGAATGCCTTTTCGATTCTTTATTATGAAATATCTTGCCATCTATCTGCCAATCTTCTAGGCGGACCAAGAGAATTTGGAATTTTTCCAATTTCTTCCCATTTTTCTGCAATTCTTAAATTGATTTGCATTTGTTACCTTCACGTAGTTACATTTTCAATGTTATATTTTGGTTTAAATCACTTTCAGTCGTTATGCAAAAAGGCGTCGACAGAAAACAGAGTCACGTCAATATAATATCGTCGTCACATTTGTTATAGAATACAAAAATTCTTTGAGCAGTAATCGATAAGTGTCAATGACGACAAGTAGAATAACAATTCGACGCCGAAAACTAGAATAAGGGTGATAATACTAAATTTTATACTCCCTATATATACAAGTATGTTTAAATAAAAAAGAACTGCAAACGGTGATCACGCTAACTATTTTAAAGAACGGTGATTTGAAAGTCACGTTCACTGTTAATGATGTTCCTCAAAAATCACGGGAGCGCTCATCCCTAATACAGTGCCCGAAAAAATAGTGTTACACTTAATATATAGCTATATGAACTTGTAACTGGAAAAATTTTTTTAAAGGGATGAGATTAAAGTCATTAAGTACTGTGCAAAATGTTCTCCTTCATATTTTAAAAAGCCCCTAATGCAGAATATTATCTAAGAGTTATGTTCAAGACCATGAAGCATGGAGGTTCATGTTGTGGGCATGTTTTTCATATTGCAGAGTGGAACCAACTCATTTTACGTTGACGTATTAAAAACGTGAAGCTCCTTTATATAAAAGAAAAAATAGCTTTGTATTGAGTCTTACAACAATACAACGACTTTTTATTCGAGCAAAAAGAGTGCACCTCAGTGATTAATAGACTGATCGCCCGAAATAAGCCCGGTAGATAATTTTTGTGCTGACGTCTGTAAATCTAAGCCTACCAACAGCAAGAAACTTTAGCTGTAGTTAAGGAGTCGCGGAAAAGAACTCCCAAAAAAGAAGAAGAAGACTTAGTTTATTCCATGCCAAGTCGCTGCTGCTTCATTGTTGCCAACAAAAATCCCGCAACAAAATATTTATTCAGTATTGTTATTTTCCTTTAGCGTGTATTTTAAATATTATTACTTTTTCATATTGTTACGAAAATAAAATCTGGCAACCCCTCTTGTTGTTTCCGTATGAGCGTGGTGAATAAGTTACTTCCACTAATGGTGTGTTTATTGAATAATACCACAATTAGCTAACAAAAGCTGAGCAACCTTAATGGCTGCGTTGGCAGAGGTGCGTGCAGTAAAACAGAGGATTATGAGCAACGTTGCCGCTTTGGTCCAATCGGACCAAACTTGGTAGTTTTTCGATTTTAAAAAACGGTTTGGTAGTTTGGTTGGTTTGTTGCATTTTTTTAAATTTTTGGTAGGATTTCCTCCTGTAGCAATTTTTTAGTAATGGTAAATTTTTCACCTTATAAATTCAGTACATATAATTAAAAAAAATGTAACTTTGAATTAAATAAACAATAACTTTGAATAGTGCTACCACTGTTTTCAAAAACTGTCTTAGGTGAAATAAAAAACATCTCTGCTTTTTGCATAGAGATGAATAAAGCTATAACCATGGCTTAAGAAATCCGAACAATATTATGAAATTGAAATTAACAATATTTTTGAGTGAAGGTTTATTTTCAGAAGACGACATACCATCAACCAGGTAAAACCACTCTTAAAATTTTTGTTTTAAAATATTTTTAAATAATATAATACTTTTAGTGAACATTGTAAAGAAAAAGTCAAAAGAAAATTTAGAACCGAATGGTTGAGCGAATTTGATTGGCTTCAGGAAAGGGATGGGTGTTCATTCTAAAAAGATAAACTTCCATCTCAACAATTACGGAAAAAACCAAATGAGTATAACAGAGTTTATGTGCAAGAAATGCATTTTTAAATTTTTGGTAGGCTGTGAACGATTTTGGTAGGATTTTTGAAAATTATTGGTAGGAAGTCAATTTCTTGTGTGGCAACTCTGATTATGAGTTCGAGCCCACCTTCGGACATGCGTACAAAGGAAAGTCACAATTGTTATAATGCAATTAAAAATTAAGAAGCAGCAGTAGAAACCTCCCGAAAAGGAAAAGACAATTATTGTGTGAAGCCATGGCAGATAATTTAGTGGAGACGTCTAAAATAATAAAAGAGTGACAGATTAATGTCAAGAAGCCATCTTTAATAAAAATTAAGAACGGTAGCGCTTTGCGCAGGGAAGTGTAACAGCATAACAACAGTGTATGTCAGACGTGTGTTGTGGCTAATGGAGATGTCTGTGTATGGTTAAGGTTACTAAACAAGGCATCGAGTAGTTCATGTTTCGCCGGAGTAACACAGTACTGTAGCGTGGATGGCTGCGTTTGTAATAATAACGCATGTTTAGTAAATACGAGTATAGCCAGAGAAAGCCATAAAGTAAGAATACAGAATTTATAATGAGCTACAGTGGTATTTGCAATCAAATAAATTCGTACGTTTGTCTAAATAGGGATAAACGTAACAGTATATTTAATCTGAATAGTGCTATTAATTTTACCTTCAAAATTTGGACTGTTGCCCGCATTTTATAATTTATTCCAATAAAAGATAATAAATGCCATAAAGATCTTTCTAATGTTTCTCTTTTCCATTTAGGTGTTTCTGGAATAATTATATTAGTTAAAAAAAGTAACATTAATACATTAAGATTAGCTTTTCGCCAAGTGCTATTTTTTTACCATAGCTGTATGTACATTCATACATACAAGTACATTCTACATGGATATGTAAATAGTATATACAGTTACGCATCTTTTTCAAAACAAGCACAATTAAGTTAAAGGCAATAAGGAAATGTTAAGTACTTTTAAAATAATAATCCAAAAGAATTATGTTATTGCTGCGATATATTTTGTTTTTATTTTTCATTCTTCAAATATTCTTTTTCCGAGTATTATAAAAAAAAGATTTTTTTGCGAGCAAAAACAAAACAGGATAGTTTTTATACTCTGCTAATTAATTACGGTTAACTACAGAATAAAAACAATACATGAAATAAAATTACTCTTTTATTTTTATGTCTTTTTAGTGCTTTTTAACACTTAATTAAAGTTATACAAAAGCATAACTTTCCTAAAGGAAACCATTCTTTTCAATAAAAAAAATTATTAAAAACTTTTAAATTAATAATAGTTTGTAAGAAACAAATAAAGCCATTTGTATAATTTAAATTTATTTTTTTTAGTTGACTTTCTCAACATTTTAATTATCATATCTCTACAAAAACAGATTTTATTTTATAAAAAGACAACAAACAAACGTTATACACAAAATAATGGCAGAAACTAATGAATAAAAATAAAAACAAAAAAGTAATTAAAATCTTTCTAGTAACACAACACTAAGATCCCTTCCCCAAATCCCTGAAACTATTTCTGTTTACAAAAGGAATTAAACAAGCAGCCAACAAAAAAAAAATAATAATAATAATAAGAATTCTTTCAAAAACTAGAAAGCAAAATAAAAAAAATAATTTGTTACTTATTTTGGAGACATTGGATTGAACAAACAAAAAAATAGTTTTTCATTTTTTTTTTTTGTCAATTAATTTTGACATGTACTAACGATTGAAAGAACGTGTTTGTTTAAAAGAATGTTTAAGGTTTTGAATTAGTTACGAACATGAACATATTTTTAAACTAAAAGCCAATTTTAGCTGCTGTTGTTTAGTTTGTTTTAATCCACAAATAGAAACACAAAAACTATTTTAAGCTGGGGATATTCTTACAATATTTTTTGTACAAATAAAAACAAAAATGAAATGGTTGTAATAGTTGTTCTTGTTGTTGCAATGTGCAGTTTAAATAGAAAACAATCCACGTTAAACAATACAAATGCCAAATATAGCAAAAAACAACATCAACGAGTGCATTAGATGTGCGTTTAAATAAAATTTGATCTGTGTGTAATAAGCCGGATTTGCCAATTCTTGTTATTTCTAAGTTGAAAATGGAAACATAAATAATTATCCACAGAAAAATTTAAAAATTCCAGATGCGCCGTCAAACAGTTAATACAATCTTATAAAAGACTAACAAAAACGTTAAAGATCTACAAAAGAAAAGTTCCACAAAACAAAATTATATAAAATTATATAAAACGTTTTAAGCAAAGGGGTTGGCCGAAAAGCAATTAATCATTGCAGGTGCTAAAAAGTGTGATGATAAAGTGATGTAAGGTAGAGCTGCAAACCATTCGACAGTACTATTAATAATTTTATTTTCGGATGACTATTAGATACCTACCCACCGGCGACTTCAATGTGCAGCAAAACTGTATCAATAATTTCAGACCCCAAAATCTGTTTGAAATCAAAAAGTGTCGATAAGCTTGTATTTAAAACAAAAATTGTTAGGTAACTCAATAATTAAAATAGCTACTCTCTAACATAGTTTTAAATGAAACATTCTTTTTTGATTTCAATTCATTACGAATTAGCTAAATTTTGAATTAATTCTTTTCACCAAAAAGCAAAAAAAAGAATTGAATTAAATTTGAACTAATTCTAATAAATTTGCAAAAATGAATTAGTAAAATGAATTGCAATTCATTTCCAATTCGTTTGAATTGAATTGACTCTAAATTAATTCAAATAAGTTAGAAAAATGAATTGCAATTCATTTTCAATTAACTTAAACTAATTCAAATGAACTCGAAAAATGAATTTCCAATTTATTTGAATTGAATTGATTTAAAAAAAAGCCTACTGTAAGTAAATGTAAAAAGTTAAAAAAATTATTTCAAATCGATTACAAAAGTAACTTGTAATTCATATTTATGAAACCAAAAATTAATTAAATTCAATTGAAGTAAACTTGGTGTTTGGAGTTTGGTTCTTCAAGTACTACTTATTTCGCTTTTAACATACGCTGAATAATATTTAATATTTAAAATCTATCAGTAATTTATAAAATTTTGTGACTTACGAACATTCAATAACAATGTATGTGTGTGAAAATAAATACGTCAAGTTAAATACGTTTTTTTAAAAATGTAGCATGCGATAAATTTTTTCTCCCATACAAACAATACAATTTGTATAGTAAATTCCGGACTTTTTTAACAAATACGATTACAGCTACAATACCCTACGATCTCGGAGAATTAAACCTATTGGGAAATCAAGGGCACTTATAAAGCTATTAAACTGTGAACACAGTTTATTTAAATTGAATTTGAGAAAATTTTTATGAGAAGCGGAAAATTGACTTAGTGCAATTTTTTTATATACGATGAGTTCTGTGAGGGATTTTGTCAATGTGGCCAAACCATTCGATCTCGCAGTATTAGACCTATTGGGTAATCAAGAGCACATATAGAGCTATTAAACTGTAAACACAGTTTATTCAATTTGCATTTGAGAAATTTTTTATGAGAAGTGGAAAATTGACTTAGTGCAATTTTTTCATATACGATGAGTTCTGTGAGGGATTTTGTCAATGTGGCCGAACCCTTCGATCGCGCAGTATTAGACCTATTGGGAAATCAAGAGCACATATAGAGCTATTAAACTGTAAACACAGTTTATTCAAATTGAATTTGAGAAATTTTTTATAAGACGCGGAAAATTGACTTAGTGCAATTTTCTCATATACGATGAGTTCTCTGTTGGATTTTGTCAATGTGGCCAAACCCTTCGATCTCGCAAATGGCTAGCATTTGTAATAGTTTTTCTTGTTGCAATGTGCAGCTTAAAGAGAAAGCGCTAGTAGTTGAGAAACTATAGATTTATGGCTTTTTTTTGTCAAAACCGCTCAAAACAGATTGGGCCTTAAGGAAAAACCTTTAACAAATTTATTTTTATAGATTTTAAAACAATATCTGAGTGAGGTCGTCTGGACTCAGTGTTAACGGAGTAAAAGATTTTAAATTAAATCTATTAAAAATCTAATCAACCATGTTCGAAGGAAAAGGATGGTGTTAAACAGCAACAGAATAATGAAGACGCAATGTAAGCTATTTTAAAATGTTCTAACGGTACTAAATTGCAGTTGGTTAAGACGGAAAATAGAGAAGTTGTTTGAAGACTGCAAACTGTTTTCATATTTTTTTGTCAAACTATTTTACATGCCGTTTTACTAATTGTCCAAATCTTTGTTTATCCAACTGAGAATTATTAAACTTGCAACAAAAAATGGAAACGGAAAGAAACAGTTATTTTTATTATTATTATTATTATTATTATTATTATTATTATTATTATTATTATTATTATTATTATTATATATTTACTATATTTATTATTATTATTATTATTTTTTTGTTTTTTTTTTTTTTTTAATCTCAATTTAACAAAATCAATTTTATTCACTTTCAAACATTTCTCCTTTATAATATTCGTACACTTTTGTCAGACCTATTTGAGACTACTCCAGTTTCTTCAGCGAGATATTATTATTTTTCTCTCCAGCAGTAAAAAGCATATTCCCTTTGTCGCTCTCCTCAACCACGGGAATAACAAAAAGTAAAATAGAATTTTTATTATTTATTTATGAATTGAAAATTAATGCAATAATAAGCCTTAGCTTCTTAGAAAGCTTCGATAGCACATTTATTTTAACTGTTTCATATTTAAACCAAACTTTATGTTTTATTTTATTGCAACGCACAACTTACATGAAAAAATATTATTTCAATTTGAGAGTGTGTCATTGTTGTGTTAAAACTTTGTTTTTTAAGACTGTTTATTTAACAGCTACAACATGAACAAAAAACGACATCAAAAAATATTACTGATGAATGTAAGTAATGATGAATGAAAATAGACTGCCTGGAAGGGTTGGGTTCGAAGTACCAGCACACTAAAATATTAGTAACACTAGTTTAGTAGTTATTTACTAGTAAATAGTTCTTTAAATTGAACAAAAGTATCATGTTGAAAGCTAATGACATATTAAACCCAGTAGGAAACTTAATCTAGAAGTTATTTGGAAAATGCTTAATACTTGGGCTAATAAACTATAAATTTTGTCAATTAATGTTGTGAAGCATTGTTTGTTCTACAATTATAATTATGAATTGCACCAGAACATAGAGAGAGAACTATATAATGACAAGGAAGATAAGAAGAGAGAGAGAGAGACAGAGACAGAGAGTATTGTTCAGTGAAATTCGATTTCTCTCATTTAAATTGACCGGAATGAAATGAAGTTTATTTTACAAACGAAATGTTTAAATAACAAAATAATTATCTCTGGCGATGCAATTGCCATTTGGTGACATACAGATGTGCCCTTAATGAAGAATATATGGTAGGCTGATTAGTTTACATTTCAGCAACGAGAACTCAAATATCATTATCAGCGTTACCGCTTTGGTCCAATCGGACCAAACTTGGTAGTTTTTCGTTTTTAAAAAACAGTTTGGTAGTTTGGTTGGTTTGTTGAATTTTTTTAAATTTTTGGTAGGTTTTCCGCCTGTAGCAATTTTTTAGCATAGTAAATTTTTCATCTTAAAAATTCAGAACATAAAATAAAAAAATGTAACTTTTAATAAAATAAACAATAACTTTGATAGTGTTACCACTATTTTCAAAAACTGTTTTGGGTGTACTAAAAAACATCTCTGTTTTTTTGCATAGAGATGATTAAAGCTATAACCATCTCTGGTTTAAGAAACGCGAACTATTTTATGAAATTGAAATTAACAATATTTTTAAGTGAAGGTTTATTTTCAAGTGTATGTATGAAAAAATTAATAGACAAAATGGAAAAGTAATTAAACTTTATTAATTCTAAATATGTATCTATTAATTACATAAATATTTACTAATATTGCATGTATTTTTTTCAGATTTTTTACTAAAAACACCAAAATTAAATGAAAATAATATAATAATACAATTTCAAAAACGACATTCCATCAACCAGGTAGAACCACTCTTAAAATTTTTGTTTTAAAACATTTCTAAATAATATAATACTTTTAGTGAACATTGTAAAGAAACAGTCAATAAAAATTTAGAACCGAATGGTTGAGCGAATTTGGTTGGCTCCAGGAAAGGGATGGGTGTTAATTCTGCATAGTATGCTCTAAAACTATTTTGAAACCAATGAATTATATGTGATATTTTTTGTATTTTAAATTCCTTTTGTTTTTTATCTGTATACATTTCGTATACACATACATACATCCGTTATTTTAAATGAAATATTGCTTTTATGTTGTTATTTTATGTATATTTTTATGTTTTTTATAAAAACTGGAATTTTTTATTATATTACTATATAAGCCAAAATAAAAATTTTGATTTTATTGAAGAATTGCATTTTAAAATTTTTGGTAGGCTGTTAACGATTTTGGTAGGATTTTTAAAAATTATTGGTAGGAAGTAAATTTCTTGTGTGGCAACGCTGATCATTATAGCCAATCATTTTCCGTATTGCGTCGATAGTTCAGTGAGTTAGCAGAGTTGGATACTCTTTGCCTGCGATGGGCTTTTCTTTTCTTGTACGCAGTCAATAGCTCTGACATCAACGGATCTTATATGAGAATTGTGTTCCATATAGTTTTCGTTTTACTGAACATCAAACTCAATTTTTATGTCGAGAACGTCAAAACTTCCTATTACTTAATATATTCTGAATCAAAACCCTTTCAAATATATACTTCTATTACAAAAAATATATGTTAAAAAATTTCACTGAAGAATTTAATTTCCTTTACTTCTTTTTAAGAAAACGATTTTAAAATCCTACTCTTTATTGAAAATAGGTAATTATGTTTATCGTTCCAGCAACTGGTTTTTCACACCAATCGAAGTTTCATAGAAATTGAGTTTCGTTTTAATGAAAAAATTCTCATTTTAAACCATATTTTTGCAGTTTTAGATTTTTTTTTTCTGTGATAAACTAGAATTTTATTGACAAGAATTAAGAGTGTTATATTGGACTATGCCGAATCTTATCTACCCTTCACCATCTACTCGTATGTATATGTAGTGAAGTAACTTCAATAAAAAAAAGCAAATATTGTGGGGTGACAGAGAACACAAAATTATCAAAAAAATTAAGTACTACAGATATATAATTTTACATAAAAATGTCATCGGCTCTTAATGGTTTAATCATTTAAAAAAAAACATTATTTCCTTAAAGACCTTTTCAGAAACTTTTAAATGATATCCATATTTAAAAAAATTGAAAAGTTTAAGAGCCCAAAACACCGATAAAATGGGCGAGCGCCAATTTTGGCATTGGATGTTTTTTTTCTTATTTTTTAATTATCTACCGCCGCATATTTTTTTTTTGTTGGAGTTACTTCATTCTTCCAAAAGGCACTTTGTCGACAAAAAGCTGCATATGGCATTTTTTAACAAAAAGTTGCACTTTGTGAACAGAAACTTGCACTCTTCACAGATAGTTGCTTGTTGTACGTAATAGAAAGATGTTATGCTTAATAAACACATGCAACTCACTCTGAAATTTTTCTAATCATGCATTATTACATTTCCATATACCAAAGTTGTATTAGAGAGTCGCAGTTATTTCTACCGACTATAATTTTTAAGTTAGAAACACAATCGCACTTATTTTGAAAAAACATTGTAGACGAAAACATAAAAGCCTAAAATGAGATATTTTAGTAACTAAAAAATAAACATGGAAAACATCTGTAAACTATTTTACACAAGCAGCCAGAAAAATATATTCTTAAAAAAATAATTTAAAAAAAATCATAAAACAAAATATTTGAAAGAGGACATTTGTGTTAAATACAAAGTCTTTTATTTTCAAAGCTACTTAGTCTACAATGTAAATAAGTAAAAATTAAATAGAGAAATCCTTTGCTTTAATTTGTCAATTTCCTTTTCAGATAAGCAACATTTATTTTTATTAATTTTTGACCAATTTTTGGCCACAACTTAATGGGGTTCTTTTCATAATAAATTTTTAGTCAACTCATTATTACTTTTTTGCTCTAAACCAATCAATCCCTTTCTAATGTCCAATCAATTTTATTCGTAACAACACAACGAGTATTTCTCGAACAAGTCTTTAGTTACATGACAGCATTATTAATACGTTTGCAAGTATTCATATGTGTAGTTAAAATTGAAATATAGACCACTATAACCTTAAACAAATGGTAAATGGAACCCCTTTTATTTTTCGTTTTTGTCAATTGATCTTTAATCAATTCAACCTCCTATGGCTAAATATAATTAGATTTGTAGTTGAACGTGATGGTTTGGTTTTGTATCTACACAAACGACATGTGTTTATTTATATAATTAAACAGGGAGACATTCATATTACTTAGTACAAAATTTAAATCGCAGTTGATAAATAAAAGCCCGCAGTATTAGAATTGATATAAGTTTATCATGTCATTGGTTAATGGTGTGTGAAATAATTTTAAGAAAATTTTAAAAGAATTTTTTGGGATTTGTTTTTTTTTTTGTATGTCATAGTTAACCGTTCGTTATAAGCTTATATTTTAATTTTTCTTGTTCCGCTTTTAGTTTTGATGTTGCAACTGAAGCTCTTGATTTTTCAGAACTATAACTATTAATATGTCTAGTTTATGTATCACGTTGCAAACCAAAATTTTTTATACGGACTTGTTTTTAAATTTTATTCTTCTTTATTCTGTGGTTTTAACTAGATTTATACTCACGATATGTTGACCACAAAGCTTTGTGACACCGAAAAGATTCAAACTAACGCAGCAATCCGGTTCTTAATCATCTGAGCCTCACAAAAATTTGTTGATTTGAGATTTAAACTCACGATATTTTCAGAAAACACAATATTTTCAAAAAACAGTGAAACTTACAAACTCTCAAAATTAATAAAACACAGGCAACGGCAAACAGAAATGACGTGAATTCATAATATTTTAAGCATCTCAAACATTTTATAATTGAAAGAGGTGAAGCAATGGATCTATTTAATATTCATAAATACATTAAACCTTTAAACAGTTTAACAGAAAGTAATTATTAATTTTTTAAAACATCATAAAGATTTAATAGTCAATAAACAAATTCACTTAAGGTCACATCGATTGCAAACTTAAAAAGCAAACAAAAACAAAACAACTAATACAAAAACTATTAATTTCAAAGGATTAATAAAGTGCAAACAACAAGCAACGTCACAAATTAATAAAATTTTCATTAACGGGTTAATATTTTCCTTTACATTCTAAGTCACAGGAACATTAAACAGCTTCTAATTAAGTGAACGATGTGGGAAAACACGACAAGACTCCCAGGAGTTGTTGCAAAAAAAAAAAAATGTATGAAAACAGCACGTTTGTGAGGATTTCCTTTTAAAATTATATTTTAAATATTTTATAAGCCAAGAAAGGTGGTGGGTTTTTCACATCCGTTGTTACATTCATTTCTTGCACATGTACAACATGTTCATGAGCATAATTTTTGTATTTAGTAATTTGATGATTTTCTTTTCACTTTTCACTTTTAAACTGCACAGACAAAAATTTTAAATAAAAAACCAACACGTGACTCATATGGTGCTGTTGGCCTTGGCTGTTGTGTTGCTTGGTGTCAAGTATTATTAAAAGAAAAGTATGCTGTGAAGGAAAATGTAAAAAAATGTTGGTCAATTTATTTTTTTTTTATTTATTCTTTATGATGTTGAATGTTCTCAAGACAATAAGAAATTAAAAAAAATAAAAATAATTTTTCATGCGTAACAATATTTATTTTTTAATTTTTACCCAGACCAGGATTCGAACCATCGATTTTATAAATTAATGAAATTTTACTTTATTTTCGGCTTTTTGGTTCTTTTTAATTAATTTTCTTTCTAAAAATGTTTAGAAAATTAATTAAAAAGAACCAAAAAGCCGAAAATAAAGTAAAATTTCAATATTTATTTTAAATTAAAAAATTTTAAATGAAAAAAAAAAAATATTAAAAAACAAAATCTTCAAACTAGAGGGTGTCCCCATAGATTACACAAATTGACCTACATGGGCCTATTTTTTTTTTGGAAAAAATGTCAATTGACATAAATGCTACAGTAACAAGTATTGATTTTCAAAATTATAAATTATAGGGTGCCCCATTAGTTCATTATAGTGTGGCCAAACTTTTGAACCGTTGTAGACAGACAGCTGAAACTTACAAGGGACCTATATTTCTGTCTACCACAACAGTAAGTATAAAATTTGAATTTGGCAATTAAAGGGTGCCCCATTAGGTGCTGTAATTTGATGTTTCTTAAAAAGTTGTAGACAGACGGTTAAAATTAGCAAGGAGCTGTAGTGTTAAGTCTGCTATTAAGTTTGATGATAAAATATAGGGGGGTCCCAATCGTTAATGTAATTTGATGTGTGCGGCAATACTTCTGATCCGTTATAGACAGACAGATAAAATCTTTTTCGAAGTCTGTTTTTTTTTTTTTTTGCAAGAATTATTATGTTTAGGGATATTGAGAGAATTCATTTATGAAATAACTAGTTAAAAGGGTGAGAGGGAGAGGTTTGAATTAAGATGAGTCAAAATTCAAAAAATAAAATTTATAACCGTTCGTTTAAACATTCACTACACTTAAATATTCTTTTTCCTTAATCTCTACTAAATTTAAAGAAAAGATGTTTTTTGATTGTGATAGAGGGAGAATATGTGTGTTTTGTCTTGTAAAATGGCGCTTTTTATAAGAAACAATTAACTTACAACTCAATTAAAAAATTTCAAGCTACTTCTTAGCATCTGTCGGCAGGCAAATGATTTCGATCAAGAAACAATGTCTGGTGAAAAACTGCCTACTTCGGTATTTCTAAATATACTTTGACCTGTTCTTGTATATATATTTTTTTACTCTTTGACACCATCTGGATTTGTAATTACGATCTCTTGTTTATTACACAAGCGCCTTTATCAACGCAGTCTTGGCCACACTTTGTGGCTCCGGCGAGATTAGAACTAAGCCTGTTTTTGCAAGCAGACTTCACGCTGTAGATGCAACTCCTTAGCCAACTCGGCCAACGTCTTCTTTTTTACTCAAAGCTCCGGTATTTTAATTTGTAGTTTTTATTTCTTTTTTTTTTATGATAACTGGCTTACTGAAATTAAAATTTAAATTGTCGAATTGGAAAGCCACTTTAAGTTTTTACAACTTATCACCGACCCCTTGCAGTTAGAGGTGGAGATATGTCGCTAATACTAAATGATACCAAATGATACGTTTTTAATTTTTAATTGATAAACAACCGCCGCACAGAGGAGTATTTGACCCAAAAAGCTGGACAAAATTATTAAGCGTGGTTTTTGTTTTAAAAGTTTAACTTTTTTGATAGTTTTAGCTTTAGTTTGATAAAAAAAGGTAGTGGCAGATTATTATTGGGTTAGTGTTATTTTTGACACCCCCCACACACCAACCACCCACCCAACCACTATTTAGAACTTTGTTTTTTTTTTTTAAGAGAATTTATTTTTATATATTTGTTGTGTATTTTTAGAAAAATTATTTATTATTACGTATGCCGTTCTCCCCCTCGCATTCCGCCAAAATTTGATTTGCAACTGTACTTTATTCTAAGAGCAAGTCAAATTAAATTTAGATAGTCGAACTATTGTAGTTGTGTAGATACAGGGAAATAAAACATAGCTTTTTATGGATGTTACAATGTCTCCTTTCTCAAAATTATAATATATCCAATATTAAATATTTATAAAAATTGGTCTCGTAGCTTGGCTTCCTATAAGGAATAAACAACCAAATAAGCAAAAACATGTTCCCTTCTAATATTTATTTTATATTATTAAATACAATGGATATACAATTTTGTTGGCATTGTATAAAATTTCATATTGGTTTTTCGTGAATTCAGCATTTATAAACAATGCTAAAGCACCCTCCGTTGAAAACTTATTGACTGTGTTGACTTCGGAAGTTGTTAACGATCACTTGTAAATTTTTGCTTTTCTTGGAGATCGTGTTATATCCATTATTTATTTAGCCGAATCTGGCTCATTGATGCAGTAAATGTGATCTCCTCTATTGTTAATTGCTGACGAATTTCTTCTCTTTCACTTGCTTCATTAAATAATTTTTTTGGTCGCCCTGAAGATGAACTGCCAAATACTGGTATTGTCACAGTTCCTTCCAGCCATTTAGCATACGTGCTTAAAAATCGGTCCTCTTTTCGTTGTGCTAAACCCCAATATCTTTTGAAACAATTTTTGAAATTTATAACACACTGCATTACTGCTTGTATATCCCCATCTCCCTGGCATTCTGAAATCGCACACAATTTACTAGCTAAAAACTGCAACTTCTCGTCGATGATTCTAGCATTAGATTCCTGTACTATTTGGAATAACTCAAATCTTGTGCAATTTTTTCCATGTTATCTCTCAAAGTTGCAAAACTCTTATAATAAGAATTTTGCGCAATAAGCCATATGCGTATATTTTTCAAAGTGCATTTTTCCGTTAATTAGTTAATAACCTGATACTTGGGTGCATTTTTTATATACCTGCACCGTTTTTAAATGTAATTTTGATTTGTAACCCTTTTACATTAGGTATGTTTATATCTAACTATATTTTCAGAAGAAATAAAGTGTCCTGAAGACGAATAAGTATTACATGGACCGCTGGTAAACAAAAACAGTTTAATAGGTGTGTATGCGTGGGTTGACTTACAGTTAGTAAATTTGAATTTATAAAGTAAGAACTGAATTCTAAGAAATTGCTCTTTAAAGGCAGGTAATCCATCTTGTTGGTAGTTGTTAAAAGTGATGAAATAATATTTCACATCAATAATTCGAAAAACACAAAAGTTTATGACGACAATAAAGTATAAGAAAAAGTGCCTTATGAGCAAAAATAGAAAAAAGGTAAAATTTTCAAAAAATCACCAAAAATAATGGCGCAAACTTGTTTTCTTTTTTCTTAAATTAGAGATTTCATATTTTATTGTGGTATATAACATTATTTGTACAACAGCTACCTTCACTTTGTTTTTGGTAAGAATTAATATATTTAAATACATAGGTTTTTTTTATAATTAAAGTTTTAAAAATAAATATTTAAGATAAATTTTTCTTTTTAAATATTGAAAATAGCTGCTGATGAAATCTTTCAGGCAAAAAAAAAAAAAAATCAATGTAATACCTCTATTCGTTTAGCCATAAAAAATATCATATAAATATCTTGAAATCGAAAAAATTCAATAAAAACGCATGCAATTTTCTTTACTTTAGTGACTTTAACAGCGTCCCACAACTACAAATCTTAACTTACACCCTTTAAATTGCACGATATGATGTAGAATTTTGTTCTCTATCGATCTGCGTAATTTTTTCTTAGGATTTCATCAAATTAATTTTTGCCTTTTTGGCCAGCTTTTTGGGTCAAATACTCCTCTGTGCGCCGGTCGACTTTACTATGCAGTTATATTTGAAATAACATTCGCTTTCAACCAATCTGCCATCTGCTGGCACTTTTTCGTTAAAAAAGATTTTGCTAGCGCCATCTGCATTTTAATGTTCACCTGGTACACCACTGCCCCAGAAGTTAGAAGATAATATTCTTTTATTTAAAATTTTTGGGTTTAGTACTTTGCTGTTATCAAAAGAGTACCCAATGCGGAGCTTATCCATATTTGCCTTTATATCAAGTCTACCACACCTCTAGCTGTAGCGCAAGACCACTAGATTCATTTTAAGTAATTTGTTTTTTTTAAGCTGGCAATCAAATAATTCTCCAATACCGGGAAATTGAAGGGTATACTGATTATGGTTTCTACCCAGTTTTTTTTTGTCAAGCCTTAAGTTTTAAAAGTAGTAAAGATGTTTCTCTTTCCCTTGGTATCCATCGCAGCATGCCGGGTCTAAAAAGATTTTTTTAATCAGCAAGACTGTAATAGAGTGGAAGTGAGAGAGAATTATATAATTTAAACGGGATCAAACAAAAAGCATGAGTCAGTCATTGAACTCGATTTTATTAAAAACCTCAAGACAGTTTCATTACGTTAATAAAAAAAACTTCAATTCCATTATTCTTATTAGAATTGTAAAACAATTTTTGACTACAAACAAATCTTCTTTGATCATAGATTTTTTTTTTTAATTCCTTATGAACAGAAAATGTCATAACGACACAAAAAAAGGAGGGGTTAAGAACAAAAAAAAAATCATCATCAAAATAAAATAAAAGCGTATTTTTTCTCTGCCTGTTATTATAGTTTACAAAAGAATGAAACAACCTTAACTACCCACCACCTTTAAGTAAAAATCACCATGGATTTGAAATTCTGAGGGAGTAGATTACAATTCTTAACCGACATAAAAATATTTCCACCTTTATTTATAAATCCAACTAAAATGATTGTGTTTGATGTTTTGTCATGTGTAAAATTTCTGCAAATTCTTTTCAATTGCAGTTGGGAAAATGTACGAGGGACACATATATTGCCACAAAGTTTTAAAGGTGGAAAACAAAAATAAGGGTAGATTTTAGATTTGATGGGTTTTTTTTTTTGGAAAATTTGCGAAAATGCAAGCAATAGATTTGTGATAGTAAAATCTTCTTTAATTAAGTTTAATTCGAAATAATCGATTTTATCTGTTGTGGTTCTTCCTAAAGAAAAGATGAATTTCCTTTGGTGTCAATTTTAAGAAAATCATTAAATATTTAATGGTATTAAAGTAGCGACAAGTTTGAAGTTGGGTGACCAAAAAGAAACATTTTTTTGTATGGCTTCTGCAAGTTTTTAGAACTACCTGACCTGGTTGGAACTGCGAAATATATCATTATCAATGTATTATATTAAAAAGCAATCATACTAGTGTTGTGATCAAAGTGAAACATTTGTAAAGGTAAGAATAAGAAAAAATCAAATTTAGAAAAATTAAGAAACTAAAGACTCTTTCAGGATGAAAAAATTCGGACGTCATAGCAATTGAATACCTCAATAAAACTAAAAATCTGCACTTCTCAATGGGGATATTTTTCCAAGCTGACTTCACAGATGTCCAATATTCGTGTACATTTCCAAATTTATCTTTAAAAACAGCCTTTTTAACATAACCCCAAAGATTTTCATAGGGTTCAGATCTGGGGACTGCGCTGGACATTCAAAAACCTCAACTTAATTGTCGGAAAACCATTTTTTTGCCATTTTACTTGTGTGTTTTGGGTCGTTGTCCTGCTGGAAGACCCATTTTAGCGGCATATTAAATTCTGCGTAAGGTAACATTACTGTTTTAAGTAGTCCATGTTGCCTTTTATCCAATGTATGGGTCCTGTACCATCGTATGAAAAGCACCCCCAAACGTTGATTTTGCACCACCGTGCTTGAAAGTCTTCAAAACAAATTTTGGATCATATTCCTTGTTCTTGGGCCATCTGACAAATGTCCGTGTACTGGCATACCAAAAAGAACCACTTTTGACTCATCTGTGCAAAGAATGTTGGGCTATTTAGACTGAAGCCAATCACTGTGAGTTCCAGCAAACTTAATTCGATTGCGCACCTGTCTTGAATTCAGCAATGACACTTTTCTTGAATTTCTACCAAATAGATTTTGTTTAATGAGATGTCGACGAATTGTTGACGTGTCTACTTCTCCAAGCTCCAAGTCCTGCTTTATCTTTGTTGATGTCACAAAATGGTTAGCATTCACCATGCGCGTAATACGCAAAGAGTCACTTTGAAGAATTTTTGGCTTGCGTCCACGTGTTTCTTGATTCGGTGTCCATTTTTTACAATTTGCAATAACTGTTGATGAACATCCCACTACATTTTGAATAAATCTGTATGATTTACCTTCTGTTAAAATTTTTTTAGTTAAATTTTTGGTGATTAGGTTGCAGTGTTTACCCCGACCCATTTTAGATGTATTAAACAACAAATTTTTACTAAAAATTAAATTCGTGAATTTGTACTTTGACAAGAAAAGTAAATAGTACGAAACTAATATAAAAAATTATTATTATGCAGTTTTATATAGGCTGCTATTATTACTTTGCACGACCAAAAAGCAAGTATTTTAAATTAAATAACTATTATTTCCAAAAATGAATACAGAGAGAAAAATATATTTCGTCATTGTTGTAATACATATTTAGGGATGCCATATGGATACTTTTGTATTCAGTTTTTAGTGTACACTCTATGCAATAAAACAAAATAGAATCCATGTCGTAGCACTACTATTATTTTTCACAGAGCTGTATATACTGACGTCTTATGTATAGCGAAGTCGATTGAGCCATGTCCGTCTGTCCGTCCTTGTTAGTGTTGAAATCAAGTTTGCCGAGGCACTAGATCAGCTAGAAGAAAAAAATACAAATTACAATCGATCCGACATAGTGTCAAAAAAAGGGCTATTGAAAATCCGCATGATCGGTGCATGTCCTTCGAGACAGCAGGCATAACACAAAGCCTACCTCTAATTTTTTCATGTCATTTATTTTTTTTTAATTTCAATATGGGTATCATTTTAAAGGTTTTGAAGAGATCTTTAACAAAATACTTTTTAAACATGCTTAACTTATTAAGGGCCGCTGGAATTTTTATGTAAAAATATATATGTTCAGTACCAAATCTTTTTTGATTGAAGTTACTTCACTAAACTATATTTATATAGATGGTGAAGGGTATTTAAGAATCGGCATAGCCGAATATAGCACTCATTTTTTTTTTTTTTTTTTTTTTTTGTTAAACGGCTGTTGGTTCGTGTTTGTTAGCGGCGCTTATGGATAATAAATTTCAAAATATTTTGATTTTTAAACTATCTCTCATTAAGTGTTCTTACGTGCAAAGTTTAACCAGGTAACAGTCGCTTGTAGTGTAGTGTAGAGTTGTATTATGTTATTTTATTTATTTGTTTGTATTTTTTTAATTTTAGTATTTATGTATTTATTTAATTTTATTATATTTTTTATAAAAATATTACACTACATTCGAATGTTGTTGGGTTTTTGATGCTTTTTAATGTCAATGTTTTGATTACAGGATATTAACCCTTGACTTGTTGTTGTTTCTCTACATAGAAATTTACACTTCAAATTAATTCGTCTTTCTCCCATGATGTTTTCACAAATTTATACACAGATACCCCATTGAATAGTATTTCTATTTATGAGAATATTTTTTTCTTGTTATGAGTTTATTTTTGTGGTTCATTACGGGCTGTCGACTGGCAGCGTCGTTGTATTATTAAAATTGTAGTTGTTGTTTAGTGTGGTGATGTTATTGTTGTAAACACTAAACAGACATCCAGTGTCTGTTCAATTGAATAGTTTTAGACATTAAGACAGTTGTTTAAAAGAGTGCGAAATTTGATGTTGCAAATACATTATAAAACAGAAGTACAATTTTATAATTTTATTTATACTTTATAATTTATTAAAATTGATTTTTAAGATTATAGTTTTATTGTTTGACAACTTTCTGCTAGTCTGGGATGTCGTAACTTGTTCACCAAATACTTTTTGGTTGACTTAATAATCATTAATAATTCCTGTAAAAAACCGATTTCGACAAGACGGGCCACATACATCGAATTACATTAACTATTGGGAAACCCCAAACTTCAAACTTTATACTTGCTATAGCGGACTTATCACTACAGCTCATTGTTAATTTCAACCGTCTGTCTACAACTGTTTAACAGTTTAGCAATACACATTAAATTAAATCAAAATAGTGGCACTCCTTAATTTTTAAATTCAAATTTTATTTTGGTATTTTGTTAGTTTAAATGTGTGTCTATAACGGTTCAAAAGTCAGTCGAATCGATAACCTCATTTTCGAAACACTTTCAACTGTGGCGCCATCGATTATAACAAATCAGTAGAGACAATATCTGGACCTAAATCTGGTGGTCATTTAATTTTAACAAGATCGCGCTAATTGTCCAATAACTCGAACAGCGATGAGCCTAATTTTTCAGTACAATTTTAGAAGATAGAGAAAAGCTTTTACTATCTCTTCTGAAACAAACACGGCATTCATTTTTCCGATACCTTAAGAATTAAGAAAAATCGAAACCATGACCGTTGTCTTTACTAGTTTACGCTCTTTAATTAACATTAATTGCTTTATTATTTTAAACTTCTGTGTTAATATGCCAACAACTCATTTGCCTAAAAGCATTCACATGCTTTTAAATATTTATTTTTTGTTTTATTTAACAATTTTCTTTTTAATAGTTTTTTTCTATTAATTTTTTGTTTATCTTTCAGCAAACACAAGCCGTTTTTTTTCACCCAGAAAATTATTAAGTACAGAAATGCATTGAGTCTTAAATGCAACAGTTGTTGCAACATAAATATCATGAAGTGCCGCAGCAATATTAAAAATTTTCATCTAATGAGATTCAAAATATCAAGTGTATTTCCTTATTAAGTGTGGATGAGTTTTGAATTCATAGAAGAATATATATTTGAAAATTTAAATTGTTTCCAGTAGCGCAGCAAATATTAATTGTTGTAATAAAAATATCCGTTTGGTTGCTGTGGAAATGTAGATTCTGAAGTTTTTAAACTATTTAAGGGCCTTTATGTTGCACAGTCTTCATATTTGATTTCAGATAATTTTTTTTTTAATTTATAAAACTTCTTTGGGCATTAACATTTATTTTATTATTTGTTTTTTAATGTTTCGTACACAAAGCGTGAAAACGTTACCTCATTGTTTTCGTCACAATGTCTATTCATCTGTCCGTCTGCCACACTCCTCTATCCATGGAACCGTAATAGGTAAAGTCTTGAAGTTTTCACAAAAGATGTAGTACCATAGCAGCTATAAAAAATACTACAAATTAAAGCGTATTCTAAAAGTGACTTAATATTGTTATTTTTAAACTGTGATAGGCAGACAAGTCGAATTTGCACAATATTAGTAAAAGTATGTGCGCTGAAGCAAGAAGTAGACAAAATAAAATTTTAAATTAGAAATATGTATTGTTAAAAAATAGAATCCTTTGTGGAATGAAAATGGACTTTCACCTTCGAGTGAAGTATATTAATTGAGTTTTCTGTGCTTAAGGAAGAATTCTCCAGTTTTTGCAATATCCCTTTGAATTTTTTTTATTAATCTTGTTTAAACTTATAAAACATATTTAAGCATGCAAAACAATTTTAATGTAAATTAAACTTTTAAACAAAAAAATTTTCACACTGTTGCTAATGTAAAAAATGAATTACTGATATAAAGTTTAAATGAAGTCATTGATAATTGTGTTGCCTTTTACATTAAGTTCCGTAAACAAAAAAAGAAAGGGACTTGACGACGGATTTTAACCACGCAACCTTTACAAAAGCTTTCTTATATTGACTTGAAAAATGTTATTAATACAAAAACAGCTTCACTAGCAGGTCTAACAAAACGTTTTCCAAATTTAATTGAAGACAGTAAGATACAAAATTTATATGACGAATTTAGAGAACTCCGTCACAAAGATTTAAAAACATGTTTGAACAATTTTTAAAATGTTACACAAAATCTCAAAAATTTCTAGAGCGGATAGTAAGTTAGTCTTTTCAACTTTATCAAAGTTTGCATTAATTTTGATATTTCTCCCGTGTTCATCTGCAAACGTTGAACGGATATTTTTAAAAGTAAACTCAAATACAAAGAAATCCAGAAATAGATTAGCGAACATCACAGTCACAGAGAAAAGAAATTCGTTATGAGAACCGAATTTGTTGCCAATCGAATTTTGTCGGTTGTATGTATTATCTCACAACTATTTAAAAAAATTATTCTTTGGTGAATATAAAATATTATTGTGAATTAAATAAAACAATAAAATATTTTAATATTTATTTTTATTTTAAAAGTACATTATAGAAATAAGATTACACATTACATTTCATGTCTCGAGCCATCGAATTTCTCCTATCCCTTCCTTTAAATCATGATTCTTCTTTTCCTCATAGTTTCTTTAAATTTCCGAAGTGTATTAAACATTTAAGAGTTTTTTAATTTACAAATGTCTTTGTGAGGTTGTTTTTGGACTTACCTTCAACAATATTAGAGAACTTTTTACCACTAACAATATATCTTGTATTTTTAGACTAAAATATTGATTATTTTTTGTGTAATTTGTACAAATTCATTTTTATTATGTCAAATATTTTTGGAGTTTAGAAGACACAATCGATTTTTATGATTCTAACTACCAAAATTTGGTTTTCTGTAATAATATGCTGAATAAATTTAGTTGCATCTTCTTTTTAATAGAATAGATTTTAGTAAACATACAAGTCAGGTTAACTTTTTCAAGAGGTGTTACAACCAACATTTGGAGACAAATATCATTTGTTGGCTTTTAACGTAAAAAAAAATCATATTAAAAATCAAATTATTATATTAGTAATTTAATTTTGAACATACCAATCGAATTCATACCTATCTGTTTTCTCTGTGTAGAATAATTAAAAACGTATGCTAATATTTAAATTGAATTTAAAAATAAGTATTATTCGAAGTTTGGATTTTTTAGGATACATGAATTTGTTTTTTAGAGAAGTGTGAGGATAAAATTTATCTAAGTGGGAATACGACTCGAAAAAATCTGGGAAGTACCATAAACTAGGTGCAACATAACAAAATTAAAGATGTCACGTGGGGCAGTAAAACAAGCCGATGCCGTTTTAAAGGCGGCGGTGACTTTTACAGAAGCACATCGGCAGACGGAATGTAACTTTTTTATACCCTTCACCAAAAGAAGTGGAAAAAGCGTATAACTAAGTTTGTCATTCCGTTTATACGAAGAATGTACTTGAGAAAAGATAAATATGTCCATTTACTTAGTATCACTAAGGTTATTTAATATAAATTTTGCATTATGAATTTGATTGATTTTCACAGCAAATAAAAAATAAATTTTTAATAACTGACTAACAACCAACTGTAAAAACTTTTAGGGTTTAATATCTTATAAACTTTGTGTTTTCGACAAATAATTGCATACATGTCTAGCTAGCGTCTCCACAGCAGATGGAAGGTTGAGGCATGCATACGATGAATATAATGCATGACTTACGCATTTTATAATAAATACATCAGAAATTTCACTTTTTAAAATTTGGGCAATGAAATGTTTTTTGCCTCTCATGACAGCAGTTTCATCTGCTGCAAGTCCAACATCCTTTCTTTTTATAGTCAATGCCATTGTCGATAAAATATTTAACAATTAATTTGTGTAAGTTAGAACCGTCACATTAGTATACTTCTATCAAGCCAAAAACAGATCATAGATATGAGAATGTATGCAGACCAGAACTGTCATGAATAAGAATTTTTTATTTTATTTTTCATTATATTTTAGAATAATTGACATTATAATGTGAATTGCCTTTTTCCAATTATATTTTTAACAACTTTATTTGCTTTTGTTCTTCCTAATTTTAAATTATTTGATATTTCGGAATCGTCAAAAGAACTTCGACTTACCTTTGAAAAACGATCAACCACTGCAAATGATATGATTATTTCACGATAAATATAGCCAGTCACAGATGCTATTTTGTTTTGGAGTGTGATATCAAATCAATTTTACCAGCAGTTGCCTTTAAGTTGGTTTTAAAAATTTTACAATAAATTTCTTGCCTTCGTTGCTCTGCCTAAAGCTTTATCTTCCACAAATTCATTTCTGATTTTACGTTTCTTTCTAGCATTAATCTAAAATTTTATTATACCCTTCACCACAAAAAGTGGAAAAGGTTATATATAAATTTTTTATTCCGTATGTAGTTTCTACAATATCCATTTCCGACCCCATAAAGTATATATGTATATTCTGACTTCTTATGCACAGCGAAGTCGATTGAGCGATGTCCGTCTGTCCATCCATTTTAGTGTTGAAATCAAGTTTGCCTCGGCACAAACTTTCACAAAATAAAAAATAAATATGTCAATCGATCAAATGTAGTGTCGAAAGAGGTGCGATTGAAAATCAGCATGATCGGTCTATGTCTTTCAAAGCAGCAGGCAAAACACGACGCCTACATCTAATTTATTCATGTCATTTGGAACAATTAAGTAACTCCAATCAAAAAAATGAATATATACGGCTATTCGTACCATTTTAAGGAACTTGCTCTCGCCGTACTTTATATGCTGGTAATTCCAACAAGTAATGCCTGTGTTAAAGGGGTTTCTCGATAATAAATTCTACTAAGATTCGTATGCGAATTAGAATGCAGTATGAATTTCTTGATGCTTTATTGCGCGTTATAAATTATATGAATGCAGATAACACGTGCTGCACTTCTTTTATAGCCTCTGAAGAAATGCTTAATAAATTCAATTCGAATACAATGTATTCCAAGGAAGAGAAGGCTGACGAATGTATTGAGAATGATGTGTACAGCATATTAGAAATATAATAAAACTGTAAAATTATTATCTTAATTATTTAAATTATCAGAACTCAATATGTCATATTTTTTTTTTAATTAATTAAACTATAACTAGTTTATATTACCTTACATGTGTTCACTAATTATTTGTTTTTTTTTTAATATTTTATTTAGGGGATTTTTTTTCTACTTTCTAATATTTCTATCTAAAAAAAAAAAATTTAAGGACTAAACCTGTCAAAAACCGTTTTGGTGATCCCCATTTTAATAATTAAATTCCCGATTTAGGGATAAATCCTCTAATTTGACAAAACGGTGGTTTTGCCGCTAGAACTGGTAGTTTTTTGTTACCAAAAGCGGGAAGTTAGAAAAAATCCGCTAAGTGGCTTATTCAGATGGGACAAGTTTCATTTGACGGATTTTTAGCGTTTTTTTAAGCTATAATAAGTTTTGTTTGTTACAAAGTAAGCTCAAGTGTGCATTTTTAACCTTTTATATAAATATATAGATAATCCGTTTCTGTCTTTTTTAAAACTCTTAAAAGAATTAATCTAAAAGTAAATAACGCAATATATTTTAATTCGGCCATTAAAAACTTTTTTTAACTATATCGGGATGTTTTAAAAAAACTGATAAATTATCTGTAAATAACGTATTTACAACAAAACAGAAAAAATGGAGGATGTCTGTTAATATTTGGAATAACTGGATTATAGCCCGGATATAATCGAAACAATTTTTAATCAGCTTAATAATATAAATGCTATAAAATGGAGTAATCAAATGAATACTGCATATTTTTGGTACGAAGCTTTTGAATATCAAAATTTGGCTGGAAATAAAATTTTCAAAGAACTAACTAAGTTTGTCTTGCGATTATTATGCATGCCTGGTCTAATGCGGAAGTGAAACGCGTTTTTAGTCAAGTTAAAATAGTTAATCAAGGCTCAGAAATCGATTGCAAATCTATATTGTAAATGCTATTTTAACCCTTAAGTATTTCAATTCCTCAAGGATATAACAATAGTGTTCTATGTTCCAAAACAAAACAAAAAAAAAATAAAATTGGCCAATGTAAGACATAGTGGCAAAAAGACTAAAGTAAAACACTATTACAACCAAACGAAAGCTAGAGTTGATGAGCTTGAACAATTATACTCATAAGCACGCATTAGCGTTGTCAACTTAGTGCGTTTCGCACCATTTTTGCTGCTTTTTCGAATTTTTTGTGCGAAAATTTGACGTGTTGGTGCGTTTTTTTTTTAGTTTTGGTGCTTTTGTTAATTTGTGGTGGCACCACAAAAAAAAATTTTGTACAAAAAATACACATGTTTTAATACCATTTCGTTTAAGACGTACCAAATCATAAGCACAAAATGAAACGGTATTGTTGTTGTATAAATTTATGTTATATTAAAAAAGAAACATTTCACCGTATGGAATATACTATCCCTTTTAGATTTTCATGGTCATTGTTTTTGTAGTAAAGGCTGCTGTCGGATCTGTTAAACAGCTTAGCAAAAGCATAGTTTTGTCATGATCAGTTAACCGACTTCAAAAAAAGAAGGAGGTGATACAATTCGACTGAATGTTGCTTTTTTATGTTTGTGCCTGCAGAACTCTGTCATTTCTGATTTTAAAAATTGTTGCTAATAAGATAGATTATGCTTACAGATTGGTCCCGTTTAATAAACAGTTCATAATCTTAAAAATTAAAGGGTGTCCTTATACATATTTTTTACGTGTATTATGAACTGTAAAGGACGAGTCTGTAAAATATAAAATGACTGCGTATTACTATGGCTCCCAATAACAAAAATTTATACAAAAATAAATCTAAAAATTAAAGGGTGCCCCCATATTGATGTAAATTTACTTATATGGGCCTATATCTTGAACCGTTATAGACAAACGCTTGTAAATTGGACAGATTATCGGTTGCTATGACCGATATAGTTACAAGTATTAATACTAACAATTATAAACTAAAGGGTGCGCCTATAGTTCACTTAATTCGATGTATATGGCCATACTTTTTAACCGACTTCAAAAAAGAAGGAGGTTATACAATTCGGCTGACTGTTGCTTTTTTATATATTTGTGCCTCCAGAACTCAGTCATTTCTGATCCCATCTTGAAAATTTTTGGTTATATGATAGACTATGCTTTCAATTTGGTCCCGTTTTAAAAACAGTTCATAATCTTAAAAATTAAAGGGTGTCCCTATACAACATATATATTTTTTACGGGTATTATGAACTGTAAAGGGCGATTCTGTAAAATTTGAAATGAATGCGTGTTACTATGGCTCCAAAAAACAAAAAATTATACAAAAATAAATCTAAAAATTAAAGGGTACCCCATAATTGATGTAAATTTACTTATATGGGCCTATCTGTCAATTGCTATGGGCATGATAGTAACAAGTATTAATATTACAAATTATAAATTAAAGGGTGCGCCAATAGTTCATTAAATTTGATGTATATGGCCATACTTTTGAACAGTTGTAACAGAGGCTTGAAATTTACAACGAACCTGTATTGCTAAGTCCGCTGGACAACAAGTATAAAATTTGGATTTGGAAGTTAAAGGGTGTTCCAATAGGTAATGTATTTTTCTGTATGTGACCAAACTTTTGAACCGTTATAAACAGAACGCTGAAACTTACAAGGGGCCTATATTGCTAAATCCGCTATATCAACGAGTTGATAATTTGAATTTAGAAATTAAAGGGTAACCCATAATTGATGAAGATTTACTTACACGAGCCTATCTTTTGAACCGTTATAGAGAAACGCTTGCAAATTGGACAGAATGTCGATTGCTATAGCCGTTATAGTAACAAGTGTAAATATTAAGAATTATAAATTAAAGGGTGCGCCATAAACCATTGATTTTTGGTATATTGCCAAGCTTTTTAACAGTTATAGACAGACGCTTAAAACTTGCAGCGAAGCTGTTTTGGTAAGTCCGCTACAATAACAAGTATAAAATATGGATTTGGAAGTTAAATGGTGGTCCAATAGTTGATGTACTTTTGAACCGTTATAGACAAAACGCTTAAACTAAAAAGGGACCTATATTTCTAAGTCCGCTATTTTAATGAGTTTATAATTTGAATTTAGAAATTAAAGGGTGTCCCATAGTTACTGTAGATTTACTTATATAGGCATATCTTTTGAACTGGTACAGACAAACGCTTGTAAATTTGACGCAACGTCGATTGCTAACACCGTTATAGTAACAGCTGATAATATTTTAAATTATAAATTAAAGGGTGCACCAATAGTTCATTTAATTTGGTATATATAGTTCCTTTAATTTGATTTATATTGCCATACTTTTAAACAGTTGTAGGCAGATGATTAAAATTTACAAAGAACCTGTGTATTACTAACTCCTCTATAACAACAAGTATAAAATTTTGATTTGGAAATAAGCGGGTGTCCCAGTAGTTTATATAAGAACCTGATTGCTATATCTACTACAACAGCAAGTAAATAATTTGAATTTGAAAATTAAAGAGTGACCCTATAGTAGCTGCAATTTGATGTATATTGCCAAACTATTGAACAGTTGAACTAGTATAAAGTTTGGAGATATAAGGGTGTCCCAATAGTTAAAGTAATCTAATTTATGTGGCCATACACTTAAACTGTTATAGGCAAACAGATGAAATCTGTTTTGAAGTCGGTTTTTTTTCGCAAGAATTATTAACAGTTGTAGACCGACGCTTGAAATTTAAAACGAACCTGAATTGCTCAGTCCGCTATAACAACAAGTATAAAATTTGGATTTGGAAGTTAAAGGGTGTCCCATTAGTTGATGTAATTTCAAATTATTCATAATTTTTTTTGCAGTTATAAGCCTTTAATAAAATGAATTTTGTAGGGCAATTTTACTTATTAAACTGTATGTATGTAATTATACAGAAATATTTTTTTATGAATGATCGCTGTTTTTTTTTCAAAAGTTGTGTATGCAATATATGAAAAAAATGTATTATCTAGTACAAATTAACACAAACATATTTGTTTATTTTTGTTAAGTTTTATTTTTTAATTTTGTTTGTTTGTAAAAACCTTGAACTTTAAGACTGCTTTATTGTTATATTTTTAATACAAAAAATTACACTTTTTTTGAAAAACTAAATCATTAAAGATTTTAAATAAAAAAGAAATTCAAAACTTGGTGCGTTTTGAAATTTCAAAGTTGACAACGCTGGCACGCATGTATTCTATTTTTGTCATCTTGTAGTCGATGGACATGATTGTGTTTATAGCAACAGGCCGAAAAAACTGGCAACATTCATTCTGTGCAATAAAGCCAACGAACTAAAATTCAATGTATTCTTTTAGCCACTCAGAAATCGTTTTATCTGTTAACAAGCGATCATCGAAGAAACGTTCCCTTATTTTCGCCCTAAAGACGAAAACTAAAGGCAACGATCAAAACCTCACGCTACAGATAAAACGATATCCCTCCTCATCGTGGATGTGGTATTTTTCATTTTGCAATGAAAATAGATGAAGACTGACTACAGAAATGATCCTGTGAAGTATAGTCTTAAAGTATTTCTGCCAAATTACATCTATTTCAACAAAAATGAAAATAAATTAAATGAGAATTTTAAAGAAAAAAAATCAAATAAAAAACCCCTACTAAAGATACCAACAACTACACAAGTGATAAGAAAACACAAAACAAACTAGTGGCCTGTGCTTTGTGGTTGTATTTATAGAAACAATTGTAGGTTAATATGTGTGTATATATGTATGTAAATATATACAAGCAAGCATTTAGATTGCTGCCAGACTTGAGGTTTAATACTTGAGAAATTTTGCCTTATTAAATTAACGATTTTCTACAAATTCAAATTAATATACATATGTATTTTAAAAGACTACTTTTGTTTAGTTGTGGATATTCTTGGAATAAAATGCTATACACACTTTACACCAATTGTCAATATATACAATATTAAGTTTAATTAGTTTAATTAATGTTATATAATACTAAAGTGTTTTTCCAAGCTTTTTATTCATTCAGCCACTAATATCTCCACAACACACATATACCATATGAAACGTCATTTATAAGACGACATACATAGTTCGCCTGTTTAGTAAACCTGTTTAAGTATATTTAACCATAAACATTGAGTAATACTATTTGAAATGAAACTAATTAATTGTTGTAAATTTGTTAGCTTAATAGTTAGCAATATTTCAAAACCAAAATATAAACAATTAAGTATATTTTGAGCTTTAAAAATTAAAAATAAAAAATCTTTAAGAAAATGAATATGTAGAAATAAAAATTATTTAAAATAAATTAACTGGTTCTCTAAATTATTCTCAAAACCATTAAATAAACAAATACCACTATTTTGTTTAATAAGGCATGGAATTCGCAATACGAAAAGTGAATAAATAAAAACTGTTGTTTTCTTTCCTTTTTAACTACGAAGATATGTTGACGATTTGTGGCTATTTGATAGCAATAAGATCTGGTAACTTTCGCAACTACAGTAAACATTTGTTGTTTTATACATTTTATTTGAAAGATACTAATGGGCACATACAGTGTGTAAATGGGTTGCCAACTACTTATTCTCGTTATACCCTTCACCACAAAAAGTGAAAAAGTTTGTCATTCTGTGTGTAATTTCGATTGAGCGATGTCCGTCTGTCCGTCCGTGTTAAAAGATATAAATATTAAACAAATATTTCAATCGATCGAAAGAGGTGCTATTGAAAATCAACAATCCATGTCTTTAAGGCATAAGAAAACAACATCTAGTGAAAAAATTGGCGCTGGCCTATATTTTGCAAGTTACGGGGCCCTGGAATTTTAAAATTTTTTAAAATATCAATATGGGTATCACTTTAAAGCTTTTGAAAATATCTTTAAGGAAATACTATTTTTTTAAAATGCTGAGCCCATTAAGAGCCGATGTCATTTTTATATAAAATTATATCAATTTTATTTTTTTAAATTCTCTGTCACCCCAATATTTGCTTTTTGATTAGAGTTACTTCACTAAACTAGATTTACATAGATGGTGAAGGGTATATAAAATTCGGCATAGCCGAATTAGCACTCTTGTTTTATTTTGTAAAGTTAGTAAAAAAATACCTAGTCAAATATTTTTATGCTCATGGCGCAATAATTCATCAGGCATTTGCTATTCGCAAATAAAAAATTTAATAACCGTGTTTATACGGCAAATTTTGCTATTTAAAATATTTTTATTTGTGTACAAGTAGTGCGTATAAACGTTAAACAGAAGTACCTCGCATAGTACGGTTAATCGGTTTCACCATTTTGCCGTACTATTTGAAGCTGGACTAACAAAGGTACTCAGACCCTTTGCGCCATGTTATTTTTTCTTGAACTTGCTGCATAAACGTTGCTGTTAAACGTAACGGACACATTATCGAGCGTGCCCCGTATGTTTTCATATTAAAGTTTTCATTATAAAGGGAAACCGCACTGATCGAAGCAGTACTATGCGTGGTATTCCTGTATAACTATATTTTATAAAAAAAAGGGAACGAAACTTGTATCCTTAAAGTATTTTTGTATATATATATATATATATATATATAGGTATACAAAAATTATTTATTCTTAGGGTTCAGTGCACAAAGTGTAAAACGTATCTATTGTTTTTGACGCAACGTCCGTCCGTCTGTCTGTCACAGCCCTCTATCTCTAGAACTGCAATAACTTATTTAAAAAATTTTTTTTTCAGATGTAGCCACTTTAACAACAAATACTACAAATTAAAGGGTGTCCCGAAAGTGAAGCGATATTAACAAAAATATACAGCCCAGTCATGAATATTCTCACGGATTTTCTTTCTCAAGGAAAAAAATTTCTCCAGAAAAAATTCCTCCAATTATGAATGCCGTGGGAAAAAGCGGCATCGAATTTTTTTCACTTTTCGCAGTCAATCAAAAGGGGAAAAAATTGATAATTGGAGAAAACGGAAAAGTGAAAGACTGTTATTTTTTAAAACTGTGATAGGCAGACACTTCAAATTTGCAGGGTAAAATTATGTGCGCTATAGCAACAATTCAAATTAAAAGGTGTCTCTGTATGAACGTTTTCAATCATAAGGCTTTAGTTTTAAAACCGTATTAGGCAGATATAGAAATAAACAATAAATTTAGAAATTAAAGGGTGTTTCCAAAAGGCCGTAATTTTTACGAATATGACATTATCTTTTAAACCGTTAAATCAGACGCCTGAAATTTTAAGAAAGGCTGTACTGATACGTCTTTTATAGGAATTAATTAAAATAAAATGAAAAGTATCCCAATAGTTACGTAATTTTCACATATTTGCTTGACTCGTAATAGGCAGAGACTATATATTTACGCAAGGTATTTAAGTCGCTATATTTTAAATTTAGCCAAAGTATATTAAAGCATACTGTCCGCTGTAACAAGTTTAAAATTTTAAACTCAGAATTAAAGGGCACCCTGACTATATACTTTCGTCAAAGTTGCATTTGCCGAATTTATTTTAGTTTAGGGTAATCCAATACAATTAATACCTAAAGGTATCAGTTTGTAAACCACAATGCAAATACATTTTATTATAGGTCCGTTCCCGTATTTAACTTTGGGATAAAAAAAAAAAAATATATATATAAAATAAATTTAAGAACATTTAACATATTTGTTTTTATATTTACTGTAAAAACTGCACGTATGTATTTTTGACATCTTGTTTTGCGATCAAATTTGTCTTCTAAGACAAAGAAATTTTATTCAAAATGGGCTTAATGCGACCAAAGGCACAACAATAATATTCTATAGCATGGAAAGACTCTATAACATGCTACACAAATAAGTATCCTTCAATTAACACAAATAAGTAGACATCAATTAACTAATGACACATGAACTAAATTATCAATTTCATTGCTTGAAGGAAATTAAAAATTGATGCGTAATCCGTATGAAACTAGAAATATTGCTAAAAAAAAAAAAATGGGATCATAACTTCAAACAATAACGCATGTTTTGTATTTGTAGTCTGAATATAATAGTTTTTGTTATGATGCAAGGCAAGCCCAACAGTTAGGTTTTTTTTCTTAAGTCTAGCAGTAGCATTTCACTTAACAAAACCGAAAAGAAAAAAACATGTCATAATTCTCTTTTCCTCCCTGTATTTCATACTATATGCAATTTTACCTGTTTTTTTGTACCAGTTTTAACCGCTTACCTGTAAGCAAAAAAAAGGAAATATAAATGTTAGTAAGACTTATAAGAATAGTTTAGGTCAAACTGAAACTTAGAATAACTTCGAAAATAGAAGTTGCAAAATAGCAATTTATTATAACTAGAGTATAGGATGATAATATTATTACGATGATATTTCTTATAATTTTTCTTTGTAATTAAATTTTTTAAATAAAAATCATCAAGTAACGTGCGGTTTTGAGGCACCGCCGCGCGTTTATTGTTAGTGTTGTATTTACTTTATGATAGAATATATGTCACTGTCAAAAAACTAGCGAATAGGACTGATATGAAATTAGTAAAACAATATTTCAAATAAACTAAAATTCTAGTTCAATAGTTTTGCTACAATATCTTCTCTTACTTTAAAACCTATACAATGAATATAATTCATTTCAATTAGCTTTTGTCAAATTTAAAGGAATTCCCATTTAACCTGTATGTATTTTTGAAAATTCCTTTAACAAAAGTTTATAAAATTAATTAACGTATCTGTAATAAAATTAATATAAATAATTTCTGCACATGAATGCCAAAATATTCATAATATTCGATTATCAATTACAGAGAACCTTTAACTCGAAGGAATAAAAATTTGTAATGGAAAAAAAGTTATTTGACAATTATATTATTCTAATAATCGAATATTAGCAGTATTCGGATATTCACAAATTTTTTGAAATTCCTTTATTAAAAATCCATGAAATCTAATTAACGTAAATGAATATAAAATAAAACAAGTAAGAGTTCTACATTCGGCTATGCCGAATCTTATATACCCATCAATGTAAATCTAGTTTAGTAAAGTTGCTCCAATCAAAGAAGGAAATATTGTGGTGACAGAGAATTAAAAATAAAAAGCTTGGTACTATATAAATATTATTTTACCTAAAAATGCTATCGGATCTTAACAGGTTAAGCATTTTAAAAAAATTTTACTATTTCCTTAAAGATCTTTTCAAAAGCTTTAAAATGATACCCATATTGATATTTCAAAAAATTTGAAAATTTCAGAGCACCGTAAAAAGGAAAATATGGGTGGGCGCCAATTTTTCCACTTGATGTTTTTTTTCTTATTTTATAATTCTCTATCGCCCCAAATATTTACTTTTTTGGATTGTAGGTACTTTTTTGTTCCAAATGACATGAACAAATTAGAGGTAGACGTGGTGTTTTGCCTGCTGCCTCGAAGGACATAGACCATGCTTATTTTCAATAGCACCTCTTTTGACGCTATATCTGATTGATTAACAAACATTTTTTTTTTGTGAAATCAGTACCTCGTTTCTGTATTTCTCGCATCGTAAAAGTTTTCACATCAAGAGTGAAACAAAAAATTTCATCGTTTCTCGATTTGCGAGTAAAAAGTGTTTCTGGTTCTTAATGCGAAAACAGACAACATTGATTCTGTTTTTACTGGAATAATTCCAGTACTAGTGTCAAATAAAAACAAAACGTCAAAATAAAGAAATAAATTATCAAACAATATAGAAAAAATAGTGAAAGTGTAGAAAAGAGTTAATAAATAAAATTAGTTTTAAATAATATACCGAAAAAATGTATAGTACAGCGCGGAGGACATGTTTGGAAATTCTTTTTATTTTTTAAATAAAAAGATATAAAACATAAATAAATGCATAAATACTTATTGATAAAACTTTTTTATTATTATGTTAAATTGCTTTTTACCTTTTCGGCTGATTTAGACTCCATGTTTACACAAATTTAAAAATATATTTTATATCTTACTTGTTCTCGCGCTGTTTTGAAATGTGAGTTATATTGACAGTTCTTGCGTAAAAGTTTTCACAAAATATTGATACAGAAACACTTTTTCTCGCATACTTCCAATAACTGTTGGAAAATAACTTAAATGACATATAGTTCTCGCATTTTAAAGATACAGAAACACTTGTGTGAGAAAACCCATTTTTTGTTTCAATTTACATCGTTTTTCTAAAAATTTACTTGTTTCATGCGAAAACTTATACGATGCGAGAAATACAGAAACGAGGTACAGGTTTGCCGTGGCTACGTGGACTAACAGACGGACATCGCTCAATCGACTTCGCTATGCATAAGATTTTAGAATATATATACTTTATGGGGTCAGAAATGGATATTGGAGAAATTACACATATATATATATATATATATATATATATATATATATATATCCTTTTTCCACTTTTTGTGGTGAAGGGTATAATGAATATAAATCATTTTTATAATAGGAAATTTCAAAATACACATTCGATTAATCAATGGAAAAAAATTTTTATCGAAGGAATGAAAATATATAACTGAAAATATAAATTTATCTGACAATTATATTAATCGAATATTAGTAGTAGGGATGAGGGATCCCGTGATTTTTGAGGAACATCGTTACCAGTGAACGTGATTTTCAAAACACCGCTCTTTTAAATAGTTACCGTAATCACCGTTTGCACTTCTTCTTATATTTAAACATACATGTTTATATAGGAAGAATATAATACTAAGTAATATTTAATAAAAACTGTAATCATAATGGAAAAGGTATTTTGATGTCTACATAAAAATCAGTTGTAATTAAATTTGCCCAAAATTATAAAATTTGGTAACACTGATTGAATATAGTTTCAAATAAAACAAGGGCACAACATTTTTTGTTTTTTTTTTTGCTAAATATGTATGTATGTACGAAGTTTGGAAAAAGAATAGTCGTTGTTAATAAGTAACTGCAAGAAAAAAGCTAGACAGCAAAGAAGCTGCATTGATATACATACGAAAGAATGAAATAGTCAAAAGTACTTGTATTTCTCTTTCACAAAATAAAATTAAATTTAAGTTTGTATGTGTGCAAATATAAAAGAACGTTCTTAGGCGGAACTGTTATTTGAGCAACTCAGTCACTGTAGTGACCAGTGATTTTTTAATCACAGTGATTGAATCACATCGCTCATCTCTAATTAGTAGTAAGCGGATAATCCTTTACAATAATAATAATTTTCAAATAAAAATTCCCAAACAAGTTTGATAGTGGTGGATATTTATATTAAATTCATAAAATTAATAAATTTTTCTTTCTAACACCCGCTACTAAAGAAAGTAAGGCGACAATAAAGTTAATATTCTTATCATTTACATTGCGATTGATCTTAATATATTGAATTCAGATAATTTCTTAAATTAACTAACAAATACGGACAGAATTAGTAAAAAATAATTATAAAGCAGCCGCAGCTTTTTTAAAAATCACCAATTTTAATAATTAAAAAAGTTTTTAAAGAAACATTTAATAGAGTTAAACTGTTTAAATTAATTGATATCACATAAACGTTTTCATTTTGTTGCATGGTATAATGAGTTAAAAACAAAGACACCATTTTCCATATTATAAACTGGTACATATTAAGTATTTAAACATGCTTAAAAATATTTAGCTGCAATATGCAAACATTGATTGCAAAAATTTTTGCGTAATTTTCTTAAAGCAAAGACAAAACGGAATTATAAAAACCCCTATACTCTTAAACAGTTTTATCATGCTTAACTGATCTTCGTTGCAAAAACATATTTTGACTTTAAATTTTATGTGGAAAATTATCCGTACGCAGCGCAGCAAACTTGAGATGTTATAAAAAAACATCTTCCACAACTACCAAAAATTACAGACAAAACTAAGAATTTTATGATGAATCTCGAAGAAAAAGATTAAGTTTATTGAGAATTCTTTTAAAAAATATATTTTTATTCCATGCGTGGCTTTTTTTTATTGACGAATTAGGAATTTAGAGCAAATAAACAGGAAATAGCTAAAAATATATCTTAAGACTTGATATTTGCATAATTTAAAGTCGTTTCAAATTTTCTCCTTAATATTTCAGCAACGGACTGTAAAATATTAAATAAATGGGCAATATAATAAAAAAAATTTGTTGCGCCATTATTTTTTATATCCTTATTTGATGATTTGAAAAATCAAAATCTTTCGTTGTAAGGGTACTTTTTTTTCATATTCTTTCAGTTTGAGGTAAGTATTTTCTCACAGAGTATGAAAACAAACAAAACGTTTCGCAAACGTTTCACGCAAAGTTTAACATTTTTTAATTTTTTAAACTATTTTGTACGTGAGCAAAACCAAAACAAATACTTTTTTGAACGACAAACAGGCGAATATAAACAGTTGGCATTTCGCTCATCTACTTTGATCAGGAATGCCAGATGATTTTGACAAGAATATTGGCATATTTGCAAAAAAAAATTGGCTTTATCGGCAAAATAACACAAAATAAATAAAAATAACCGTTTTACAAATAAACTGCTTCCGTTATTTTCATGTATTTTTGGCCATTAGAGTCTCTTAAAGAATGTTTATTTTTTGGGATCCCTTGTATTGGATTTGGAGACAAATTCTTATTATTTCTTACCCTTCTTGTTATTAAATCTTTTGTTGCAATAAAATTCTGTTGCGACAGTTGTTGTACGAAATATATTTCTTTTGCTGCACTGTTCAATCAATTCATTTTATTTTCATTTCTATCAATTTAAAATCAAGGTCATTACACAGGAAGGTATGTCTAGATATACAAAATTTGTCATCTATCATTAAACGTTTTCAGTTTAAAGCATTGTGTTGTGAAGGAATTGATCTGCTTATTTTTTATTTTGACTTACATCACTTTCATTATTAAAGATACAACTTTACAGGGAGCAACGAACTTATTAGCGACATTTTTTAATGTAACAAGTTTTCTAGTGATGCCCAAAAGTAATATATTGTACTATAACTAGCAAAGTTATCGTGTTTTTAGAGTTTATAAAAAAATCGTCATTTTTGAAACAAAAATCAGCGAATCGGCATTTTGATAATTTTGAGGCGAAAAACTGCAAATATGACAGGCCTGGGTCTAATACGTAATTCAATATATAATACAATCGTGTCACGAATTGCTTTGTTCTTACTGCCGTCCAGTTAAGGCAAGAAGAATTTCGATTTTACCTTTCTGTGATGAATTTTGTTCACAATCACAGCGACTGTGTCCTCATTTCCAAACTTTTCTGAGCTCAAAAACGGCAATTTTTTTATTGCCTAGTCACTCAGATTAGTATATATGGTGTACTTTTTCAAGCAAAACGTTCGAAAAGTTTGCAAATTTTTTAATTTTGTGTTCAGTTTCTATAATCGAGAGCTTTAAATGTCTGAGTTGACGACTCTGGCGCAAACAAAATGAACTAAAGAATTAATTTTTTCCAGGAGTAGTGTTAAATCTCCTATATTATGCTATGACATATTATTACATGACATTTTCTAATGCAGGCGATTGGTATGACTTTTTTAAACAGTTTTTCCCATCTCTGGGAAATTTTCTTAACATTTTAAGTGGAAAAGAATTTTCATTCATTATTTTTAGCAATATAGACCACCAGCCACTTTATTCGATATTAACTTGAGTCAACTTTAAAACTGATTGATGTTGACTTATAATTTAAGAAACTGAATAAGAAATTTCGAAACAGAGTGAACATCTTATACATGCATTACCTGTTGTAGGGTGTTTTAAAGCTTTTTTAACTCGCTTACAAGATTGTATAGCTGTATACTTATACTTATTTGACAACAGTGTGAAAAATGGTAACTGTACACTCTCACAGCAAACCGGTTTTGAAACGTAATTTCTGCTTATTTTTGCCATCTTTTTCAGTTTATTTATTTAAGTTTCTTACGATAACAGCCACCGAACATTATTAATAAAAATAGAAAATAAACACGAAGATGAAAAAGAAACAAATTAAATAAATTAACTTACAGTCTGTTTTGTTTTGATTTATAGCTGCACTGGTTTTCGATTTCTTGGCAGTCTACGTAAATTATTTTTTGTTGTTGTTGTAGTTATAAATTATTGAATTTTTTAAAACGACGAAAAAATAATTTAAAGTAATAGCACTTAAAAACCTGCACGTTTAAACTTATGCTAATTAATTTGCTCTTATGAATAGTGCTGCTATTCAAACGAATTTACTCTAATCCAATATTTTGCTCAAAGACTTAAACACAACAGAAAATAAATTGATTTGTAGTTTGAGTGCTAAAATAATAAACTTGTTTACCTTGCCACCTTTGTAGTTTAGTTACAACCACTGAAATAAAGAACGGTTCACGTAAAATAAGAAACTAAAAATATTGACGGAATTTTTGTTTGAAAACTAACAGCAAATTTAGTTCATTCAAAAAAACTTCACCAAACTTTGGCCAAAATTAATTTAATTCTTTTGTCGTAAAAACCTTGAACCTTGAGAGTCTATGAAATATATAAACTGCAACTAAAACCGAAGTTAAACCAAAAATTATTACTGCATTGAAATAAATTTAAAGAATCTTAAAAAAGAACGGAATTGCGACAAAACTTTAAATGTAACAAAATGGGAGAATGGAATTTTAGCACAAACGGAACAATTTGACAGGGTTTTTAGAACATTTTTTTTTTTTGGGGAAATATGGTAAAAAAAATTGGTAGGCTTTTGGTAAAATACCAGTCATTAAAATATCTAAACCGCTGAAGAAATCAAAAATTTATAAAAATTTCATTTTTTTTTAGAAAAACAAACTTTAAAAACTTTTACAGATTTTAATTCTAATATAACCCAAAATATTGTTGTACAAATGAAAAAGAAGAAAGTAAGACTTGAGTAAAGAGCATATAAGACATATGACAGCCGAATGTATCGCTTTAACTTCTTTAATTTTCATCTAATATTTTCAGTGAGTAAAATTGGTTGGTTTGATCGAAGCTAAAATAATTTTTTTTTTCAATGGATAAAAATTGTTAACTCAAAATATATACAATATCATAAAATTTTGAGAGACACTACAACTCACGCTACGATACCGTCAAATTTTAAATGACCGTTTCTTAATTTTAAATTCATAAAAAATAAATAACGAAAATATGTTTGTTAATGGCAAAAGCCCAAACTATTATTTGTAATTCTTTAGCAAAAGTGATAAATCCCTTTATCAAGTCAGTCTGATCTGGGCTTGGGGTTGGTGTGCAGTTACTTTCCAAGCGGGAAGTTTTAAATAGACAACGTTCATGGCCTAGGATTTTGCTCTCTATTTTCCATTTAATATATCAATAAAAGGTGCCAGTGGTGTGATGAGAGTCTGGATACCCCACACCCCTCAACAAGGGGCAAGAAATGTTATTTCAACTACTGTACTAAAATTGCTACTTTTTAGTTTTTACTCAGTGGTCAGAAGCTGATTGAAGCTCATATACAGTTCTACTCAGTTAATGATGTTGACGGTAAGGAACCAATTCTTCATTGCATATATAGACATGTTACAAAAGTCTATTCCGATCGATAGAGGTTCAATCCCGCAAATTAATTTTTCAAGAAAAATGAAAACCGAAATTTTTTTCGCAATGAAGCAAGCCACTAATTAATAAATGCCAAGATGGAATTAATTTTCTTTTAAATTGAAATTTTTGCGGTTTTTAAATTTACTTCTATTTTTTATCCATATTTAGATTAGCCTGTTTATTTCTATTTTTAACAGTCTTTATGTTTCAATTTTATCATAGTGACTCTCGTGTTTTTAATAAAAGAAGCGAGAAATACCACAGTTCACTATTGGAGAAAGTATGTTACCAAATTTCCAAGAAATTTATAAAAAAAATACAAATTGGTGTTAATTTTTCCTTTAAATAATTGTTAAACCAATTAATATCATTGAGACAATGATATCATTCCCCTCTTCTCATCAGTGTTTCCTTTCTAAATGAATTCAATGAAAAAAACACACAACGCAATTATTTAATTTTAACAAGAGAAATGCTGCTCACATTCGAAACTCATTTATTGGGGATTTGTTTGTTTGAAACTGGATACATAAATTCAAATTTTTACTTCCATTTCATAAGTTTACTTGTTGTTGTTGTAAACTAAACTGCAATGTGTGTGTTTATTTAGAATGGAATTTAAAAAGAGCCGCCGTCAAAGAAACCAACAGACAGACACTAAACCAACACATGGGCTTAAATACTATAAAGTTTATGAGGGTTTCAAACGAGTGTACAAGTGTTTGTAAAAAAAACATTTTTTTTTTTTGGAATTGTGTTTAAAATGGAAAAATTGGTGTATTAATATTTTAGGGCCACCATACGAAGAGGGTTTCAATTACTTTTTTAGCTCCAGTGAGTCGGGTCTTGTAGTGAGTTGTTCAAAAATAATATAATAGAAGAATTTTGTAGCTTTTATGCATTATTCGGCCATAATTTTTTTATTTTGTTAAAGCGAAAAACAGGCAACTGCACGTTATGTTATTGCAGTTTTGAAGAACCTCTAGTTTTGGGTAGGGCAGTAAACAGTTTCTGTACCGGTTAATAGTTTTATGTATTTTCCGATTGAAAATTAAATTTTAATTATTTACAAAAATCGGTAACAAAATGTAAATAATTATTTAAAAAATTCTAACTGCTGTAGTCTAAGTGGTAAACACGTAGACTACAAACCAGCTGCCCTGGGTTCAATCCTTGCGGTAGTCAAAAAATAAAAATGTTTTTTTTCTGTTTAATGGTATATATACATATTCAGATCTAAAATTAAAAACATGCAGCCTCCTTCGTCGGTACTTCTCTATAGCATATTCGCCGGCGAAGTAAAATAATTAATAAAATGGCTATATCTATTTCCTTTCACCACCTTTCTTCTCTCTCATCTATCCCTTTCCTAAAGAATGTAGCATGGTTGCGAACTAAGTAGGTATTGATGCCTGAAGTGCTACTTCTCTTTATTAAAAAAAAAAAAAAAATCTATTCAGTGATTTGTTTTAAAGCTATTTAGCGTCTGCAAACGCTAAGTTTAAAAATTTATATAAGAATTTTTTGTCACAAAAGAAAACACATATATATATATATATATATATATATATATATATATATATATATATATATATATATATATATATATATCAACAATAAACATCTTTTTACGCAATAGTTTTTAAAAATCTCAAACAGCTAAAAATATGTGTTTGTACATATTTTTAATTGTTATATATAAAATGAGAAAACAATTCATGAAGAGACGAGGTTAAAAAAGCTCCTATATCTATGTACATGTAAGTAGTATTATACGAAAGCTTGTGACTTTAAAATTTACAAATTAAATAGATAAAAAACTTTTAATCAAATGGTGAAATTTAATTTTTTTTATTTTTTATTTTAACATATAAATTCCCCAAACGGGGAAAAAATGATCCAAAAATTGCTTTATTTACAAAAGACTTAAATTCCCGAAACGGGGAAAGAATCTCCCAAAAAATTGTTTTTGTTTTAATAAAAGAGGGTATGCTGCCGGTTTCCCGGCTTTTAAATCCTTTTTGGGGTATGTAGCCTACAATTGAGGACTTTAAATTCCGTTGCTTTGTACTTGTTTCAAAATTGGCTATGGTTATATAGGGCTGGAGGGAGAACCCTTATAATTTTAGACCTAATTTTTCTTTTATTCGTATTTGATATAGATTCTCTTGAAAATTGTTCAAAACAATTTGCTAGTACCAAAGTAAATTTAAATTACCTTAGAAAAAAAAGGATACCACATTTTTGGGAAAATCGTGAATTCAATTCAAAAGCATGTAACTTGATAAAGAAAGGGATTTTAGAACAAAACTTTGCTCTTGTTTATTCTAGGTTTTGTTTAGAATATAGCAAATGTCTTGGTAGAATATAGCAAATGTTTCGATGTTTAATCCTATCATTAGAGAATTAAAAAGTAAGAAAAAAACATCGAGTAAAAAAATTGGCGCTCGCCCATATTTTCCGAGTTACGGGGCTCTGAAAATTTTAAATTTTTTTTTAAAATATCAATATGGGTATCATTTTAAAGCTTTTGAAGAGATCTTAAAGGAAATACTAAAATTTTAAAAAATGCTTAACCCATTAAGAGCCGATGTTATTTTTATATAAAATTGTACACATGCAGTACCAAAATTTTTTTTATTATTTAATTCTCTGTCACCCCAATATTTGCATTTTTGATTGGAGTTACTTTACTTAACCTAGATTTACATAGATGGTGAAGGGTATATAAGATTCGGCATAACCGCGTATAGCACTTTCACTTGTTTATTGTTATTATTGTAAATAATAGTAGTAATAATAATATTTAATGGTTAAAAAATAATAAGTTTCCAATAAAAGTCTGCCTTTCACTAACGGCAAGTTGTAATAATGACCCTCTAAGCCTGGAAGAGGCTTGCGCACATTATGTGTGCTTGCTATTGGGAACTTACGCTTAGACAAATGTAAGTGATTACATTGAATTATTAAACCTAAAAAAACACTAGATCTTCTTGAGTTTTTAATATTTAAAAGCAACTAAAATAGTTTTGCATCATTTTGTGTAAAAGCAGCAGTTTATTTGGTTCTAAAATGCTTTTTGATGAAATGTAATTCTTAGAATTTACATATATATTTTCTATTTTACTCTTATTTCAATGTTTATTGTCTAATATTTCACTTTGTTAGTGAATTATTATTTTTTTTTCTTTTTGTTTCTTAATTTAGAAATATTGTTTTGCCAGACCGCATTTCATTTATTATACGAATATTTGAATTTGTTTGAAATATGAATAAAATTTGTCTCATTTTTTTTTTTGTTGTTTTGTTTTGATGATTTGCACACTTGAATAATACTGAAATTCTAAATAGCTAAACCTACTATTACTATTCCGAACGAAATATTCATAAAATTTCCATTTTATCTGAAGTGGATAATTATTGGAAACTTAAAAGAGCAAAAAAAATATATATTTTGTGAAAAAATTACTTGAACATCATGTAAGTTTAAAGGAAACGTTTTATTTATGTATATGGTGAAAACAAATTTGGTGTTGTAATAAAAATTTGTTGCTTTCAACGAAACACATTTGTGAATATTTCGAACGTATGTGACAAAATCAGCGGCAAGTAGAATAATATAAGAGCAGTGGTAAAAGTCTTTTAAGCGGAAAGTTTTAAATGTATTCCTCTTTAAGGGGGAAATAAAAATTTTTCAATCGATTCTTAAATTAAATGTTTACCAAATATCCAAATATATAAGCATTAATATACGATAAAAGAAATGATAGGACACGTAATAAAATAAAATAGTAATCGGCATTTCCGCAAAGACACATTATTAATTAGAACTCGATAGAAAAATCGATCAAATAATCTTAAAATGTGTTTTCATACCCTTTACCACAGGTGGAAAAAGAATATATCTAAGTTTGTCATTTTGTGAGTAATTTTAGCAACATCCATTTTCGACCCCATAAAGTATATTTGTATATATTCTGAGTTCTTATGCATAGCGAAGTCGATTGAGTGATGTCCGTCCGTCCGTGTTCGGGTTGAAATCAACTTTGGAAAGGCACTAGACACGCTAGAGATAATTCAAATACGCCGATCGATTGGCATGGTTTTGAAAATTTTGTTATTAAAAATCACCACGAACGGTCTATATCCTTCGAGGCAGCGGGCAAAACATCACGCCTGCCTCTAATTTTTCCATATAATGTGGAACAAATATAGTTAAGTGAAGTAAATCTAATAAAAAAAAACAATTATATAGGTCGACAGAGAATAAAAAAATAAGAAAAAACATTAAATCAAACAATTGACGCTGGTCCATATTTTTGTGGACCTCTAAACTTTTCATTGAAAAGTACGATTGTGTTCATATTTTTTTTATACATACATGGGTATCATTTAAAATCTGTCGAAGAGATGTTTCAGGAAATGCTAAAATTTTGTAAAAATTCTTAACCCATTAAGGGCCGATGACATTTTTGTATTAAATTATACATATATAGTAATGATTTTTTTATTTTTTAATTCTCCGTCACTCCAATATCTGTGTTTATTGGAGTTATTTCACTAAATTAGATATGGTGAAGGGCATAGCCGAATATAGCACTCTTGCTTGTTTCGAGTTATTTCTGAACAGAGTTTTCGGACGAGTTGATCGCTTGTAATACAGAAACAGCAGATATATATATATATAGTGTGAAGAGTAAAGTGTATCAGTTGCACTTATATTGCAATCATTTGCTGCAATTTTCCAAATTTTTTTATTTATCTAATCACTGCACAAAAAGCCGTCCATTTCAAGAAACCAGTTTAAGGTTAAGCCGAAAAATTCGGTTTAATACATTTATATAAATAATACAAAATTATTATATACGAATATATATATATATTTTTTTTTATTTTTTTTTTTTGTTTTTTTATGAAAAAATCTGTTAGTACAAGCTAATTCTTATTATATGACAATCAACGTCCTTTTTGTTACTGTTCGTTACTTCAGGACTTCGACACTTGTGGCGCGATTTTTCCTTATTGAAAACTTTAAACTTACCCATCGGTTCCAGTGTATACAAGAAAATAAAAAACAGCAAAGGTGAGTGACTCATACACGAAGGGTTTTGTGCCATGCATGGGTCACCATTCAATTTTATTTTTTAAATTTGTTACAGCGCACAAAATAAAATATAATTTGGGTAAATTTAAAATAAGGACCTGTAACAATCGCGTAAATATTCCTGTTTAAATAGCGACGTGGCTATTAGGATATCCACTTTTACATTTTAATTTTTTACACTTATTCTAATAGCAGACACAGCACTTCATTGCACTGCCTAAAAAGGTTTAAAACGATAAGGCCGTATTCATCAAATTTACGGCCTTTGGAAACACCCTTTAATATTTAAATTTATTATTTACAATTTATTTTTCTAGACCACTTATTTGTACATACTCTTTATTGGTACACCCTTTCTTTTAAAGTTTTAACTTTTCTTCTTGTTGGTATAGCGCAATAATTTTTCTAAAACTCGCCAAAGTCTGCATATAACAGTTAAAAACTTAACAATATTTTTAAGAATAACATGTCACTTTCGGAATACTCTTTAAAAAAAGCTCCAAAAGCCTAACTATAACGGTTCCACAAACAAAGGGCTGTGACAGACAGATAGACAGACGGACAGACACACGAAAACAATAAGGTTTCGTTTTTACAATATGTGTAGGGAACCCTAAAAATTTATATTTATTTTTCAGTTAGTTTTAAGTTTTTTTGTGATTAATTATAACGATTATCGTAAAAGAAAAAATCGCTACAACCTTCGTCAGCAAACACTTAAAAAGTAAATAGTGTCCATAAATAAAACTTTATTTTTTACGTATCTTTTGAAGGATAATTGGCAGACAGTCCAGATTTCCATAAAAAGTGTATCGCCATGGCACCTTGTAACAAAAGGTAATAAAAAAATTAACTTAGATATTAAAGAGTGTGACCATAGAGTGGCTGGCGAATTTGACGAATATGGCTTTATGCTTTGAACCATAATATATAGACACTTAAAATTTATACTGTATGTGTTTTGGCGTATATGACCTTATTTCTCAGCAGGCAGAATTTACACAAGATGTATAAAGTGAAAAAAAACTAAAACGGGAAAACTCGTTTTGACGTACCAACAACTTTTAAATGCCGCTTTTATCTTATAAATAATGTGTAGAATATGAAGGTCATGAAGTAATTTAAAACAACAGTTGAAGCGAGAAAACGCAGTATTAAATAAAATTGAGTAAACTTGAACTGATTTGACGAGATTCTATATATAAAAGCTTTTATAGCACGATCGCTAAGAATGTATGATATATTTTGGATGTTTTTAAGTTTAAGTTCATCATATCATGTCACTCTCTATTTAACGCTGTGGAATTAGCTATAAATCTTTGAGGCTTTAATTTATTTCCTTAAAAACATCTGCCAGTTCCGCGCCATTTGTTTACAAACGAATTATTTATTTACAAAATATTTTAATTCTTCTCTTAATTTTACACTGATCGCAAACTTTTTTTTTTCTTTTCTATTCTTCTATCTCAAATACAGTCAAGCAGTATTAGAAACATATTTGCTTTAGCGTTTGTATGTTAATGTTTCTCAGTCGATCTTCTCGTTTTAGGTAAATAGAGAACATTATTTTAATATGAGTATGAATGTATGTACATATGTACAAAAGTGTGTATTATGTTGTCGTGTATATTTTGAAAAACGTGACTGAATGTAAAAATTTAATTTTTATTTTAATTGTGGAGTTTTGTATTTTTTCGACAAATGTGACTGTTTTTAATAATCAAAACCCACTTTTTCTTTTTGTTTACGAAGCGCAAAAAGATTAAAGATTAAAATCAAGAACAATTATTAAAACCAAATTTTTAAGACCAGTTAAGTTGTATGCATACTTTGGATTTCAAAAGAAAAAAGACCTAACACAGTAAAAAGTATCTTCAAAAGATAATTGATAAGGGTTAATTAAAAACAAAACAAGTAAAAGTGCTATATTCGGGTATGGCGAATCTTATGTACCCTTCACCATATATATAAATCTATATATTCTATTTCAAATGATATGGAAAATTTAGAGGGGTCGGAAATGAATATTGCAGAAATTACAAACGGAATGACAAACTTAGTTATGCAATTTTTCCACTTTTTGTGGCGAAGGGCATAAAAAACAGAAAAAGACAGACTTAAAATTTGTAAGTTATTTCCTTTTTTCTGTTTAATCGGCTATTTATATACAACAAAAAATATATTTTACAAATGCTTTATGCACTTTGTCAAAAAGTGTGTTTGCTTTGATTTATCAAACGGTCGTTCACACACAAAAACTGTCACTTTCATAAAAGATGATGAATAAGTGCTTACTTCTCCACTAATAGAGGATGAATTTTTGTTATAAAACTGTTAAGTTTTTTTATACTAATAATGAAACATTTTAGTTCATTTTTATGGAGTTGTGGCTGGTTTTTGGACACGCTACCCGCGGCGTTACCTAGCTGCACAATTAAACAAGTATAATAACCAAAGGGTGTATTTTTTCTTTTGGTTTCCTTTTAGATTTCTTCTGCCTCTCTCCTTTTGATCATTTTCCTTTCTGTAAAGGTATCAAGGCAACTCATTGTCATAATATACAGGCGCCTTCATCAACTCATCTACCTTGATTACAAATCAATTGTTTTTCGTTTTTCTTATCGAGACTGCGGGAGGTTTGCACTGTTGTTTTCCATTTATTCGACTTTCAAAAAAACTAATCCACTAAAGCTGATTATCAACAGTTATGATTTTTTCGATTTAAAGACTCAGTTGCGATTTGAACTCATGCTCAGGTTATTCTATTCAAATCCAACGCTGTTATTCAATTTGTGTTATGCAACAGCTCATTTAGCTCTTGTTTGCCACTTAAACACAAGCAACAACAAATTTAGCTTCTTTTACAGATATTTGCAGGGTTTGCCAACTCTTATTTTCATAATAAGTGTTGATGACAAAATATAAATTAAAATTCAAGTTTTATAAAGAAAGATCAATTTAAATTTAAAAAAACAACACTGCTTTACGTTTTTTTTTACATTGCCGCTCATCTAAAACTGTACTTTAGAAGCTGTCACAATTAGCAACGTTTTTTTAAATTTGAACAATTTTTATTGCATTTTAATTTGGCCTTCGGGTTGCAGTTTTAGAGGAGCCATATCCGTTTCAAATGCGATTTGCTTTTTGAGTATTTAACTTTATAAATTTCAATTAAAACTTATTTTCTCCTATTAACCAAAATGTCATGCTGACATACTACTAATCAAATGATCGTATTTTTTTGTGCTTATTTTCGCCCTCGATTGGTAGATACGCAGGCTGATTAATAAAATTTTAGTATGAAAAACTACAAGCCATAATCTAGAACTCTCAGGTTTTAACTGCTTAAAACTTTTTCCCGATAAGAGTGCCAGATATTTATATTTAAATAAAATTATTTATAAAATTATACACGACAAAATACATATCGCTAATTGACTTTAAGTTCAGAAGCGAAAGAAAAATTGTGTTGCAAAAAAAAGAGTTATTTGTCAGTAACAAATAAGTAGAATTTGCTTTCGTTTGCATTGTACGTTATTTTTATTGTCTATGTCTTAAACATTCATTATTACACAATGTCAAAATGAAAACTTCAAAGAAAAACTCAATGAAATTAAACAAAAAGTTACATTTTTTGTTTAAAAGAATGAAAATGTTGAATTATTTACAATATGTAACCTTGTTCTTGACAAATTATACAATTATGTAAAAATGCTTTGTTTGATATCTTGTATAATTTCAACAATTGTGTCAGAAATATTTGCACATTTATATGAAAACACATTTCGCAACATTTTACAAATACTAGAAATGAATTTACAAATTTGTCTTACGTTAATGTAGAATCAAACTTTGACCGTTGTATTTATTAACACTCATTTAAAATGTTTGTTTAACGATAAAATGAGCTCCAATATGACTTTCCAAAAGGTGACTTGTAAAGGAAAATTTCAAGGTGTGCTATCTTCGAAAAAAGAATAAATAATAACTCGTGCAGTCATGGCAAATTAATACGTTATTTTAAATACAGAATTTTAGAACATCTACAAATAGGCCAAAAACTATGAAACGCGTTTAGCACTTTTCGTAAAAATTACGTAGAAATACAACTGATCTTACAATGGTTACTGTGTGCTCTTTTCTATAAAATTTTGTTTTTTTTGTTCTTGCTAAAATAGAATTTCCATTTAACCAATTTAGTTTGAAACATAAAAGTTTTGAATTTACACAAAATTTGGGTAGAATCCACACATGGGCTGTGTGAGCAATAGCGTAATGGAATAAAATGTTTAGTTTTTAAGAAATCAAATACAATCGAGGTAAACAAATCTGAACACTGGTTTCAGACTTATTTACTAAAAGTTGATTAAAATCATACTTGGGATATTTTCAGTATCTTTAAAATTTCATTAGAATTGTTTGAAATAACAAAATAAATCAAAATTGAGTTCCATTTAATGCTAATATTGTTATTTTAATTTAATTTTTTCACTAATGGTAATGAATTTGAATAAATAAAAAATTTTTGCTTATTTAGTGTCATTTAACCTAAGAACGGTTAAACATACATATATATTTCAATATGTTCTTGTTATAAGAATGCCATTTAAAAATTATGCTTTATTACACTTTGGGGGGATTATCTAGAGTACGAAGACAAGGAATGACGTTAATTAATGGTGATGCTTTGAAACTATTTAATCATTGGTCAATAGTAATGATTTTGTTTTTTAACTAATTATCAGTAAAACTTTTTCATTAAAAAGCATTACCATTTGTTAAAATCATAGTAATGCTAACAAATCATTAGCATTGTTTACCATTCAATGCTAAAGAAATTCTCAAGTAATTGGTACTTCTCATTAATTACTCTTATGTATGATTAAAATAAGTAGCTTGAACATTTTTTTAGAATAAAACGTTGCAAATGGAAACCTGCTATGGTTTCACGGTGGTGAAATTGGTGTAAATAAAGTTCTACAAACTAGTATCCGTTCGTTCGGTTAATCAAATATTTCTAAAACAACCATCAGCACAAAAAATTGACAAGGTTAAATTTTAAACAGGCCGAACAAGTGGGCATGGCGCTTCCTATTTAAAATAAATAATAATTACCGCATTCTACTACAACTGTATTTGTTAGAACTTTTAAACTTTGTAGGAATAACAGATCGGAGCAGAGGGCGTAGCACTTTCCATATAAAATAAAGTCTTTTTATGTAGCTACACTGATACTTCCAATACTAATTGACATAAGCTAGAATATGCACCTTTATGCGAATAACTTGATTGCAAATATACACAATTGACTCACAAATCGAAAAAATTGTTACAGCGGGCGGGCGCTTCCCAAAGAAAAATTTATAATCATCCTTGAAAGATAGAGAACTAAGGTCTTTTAAATACAACAACCGTTGAAATATTAACCAGGTGCTTACACCTAAATAAATGCAAACATGTTACACAGTAGAAGGAGGGAGGAGTTGTGAATTGAACAATTATTTAATATTTCTATGCAAAATGCCAACAACATTGCAAGTTATTTTTAGGCGGATAAGACATTAATTATCAATACGTTAATAATAAATAACTGGTAGTTGAAGATGATCAAGTCAAAAATTTTTAAACGTTTCATGTGTATTTATACTTCCAGGAACGAGGTGAGAGTTCAATAACCAAGAAGCAGGCAAACTACTACAGGTCAAAAAAACTAGAAAAAATATTCAATTTAATATTCAAGGTTAGTTAAGAACCATTTAAAATCAAAATGTAAAAACAAAACTACGTTATTTATGAATGAAACATAAATAAAGATTTTTGAAAAAGTTTTAATTTTCTGTAAAGCATTAAAGTAAATATTATTTAAGAAGGGGTAAATGTACACAATGTGAAAAAGTAAATTGAAGGCAAATAATTAAATGCATAAGCAATAAATTTTGAATAACAAACCTATCGATGGCACTGAGAAAACTGCCCACAACAAATAAATAAATGGGCGAATAAATACATAAATTTATTACATTCATAATTAAATGCTGTTGCTTTTATTTCTTTTCGTTGCTGGCGTTTTAACAACAATAGTGCTTAAAAAATGTTTTCGCTTTTAATTATACATTTTTTTTGTTTAATATTAACCCATTTAGTTAGTTTGTTTTAGTTTTTACAAAACAGCAACGATAGCAACAAATTTAGTTGTTGTACGTTATAAATTATATCTGTGAGTCAAACTGTTTTGAGTAAAAGCCGACATTTGTTATGAAACAAACTCGAAGTTTTATTAACAAAATAAAAAATAAATTTTTTAATTATGTTCGTTAAAAACAAAAAACATATAAAATTGTAAGCAGCCATTTCAAACTTCATAATGTTAAATTTAACCAGCTGTTTGAAAACTAATTACAATTAAATTTTTAATTAATTAATTTTGTTACCTTAAGCTACTTTGAGTTTATAAAACTGATTGATTGGGGTTCAATTGTAAAATGAAATTTAAAAATATTTAATTGTATAATACAAATAAATGAATCACACCTATCATGAATATATTTTCACCCGAAATTTTATTCCTTTTCCCTAAATTGCAATCGTGAATAATTCAGGTGAACAATTATTCACGTAAACAAAAATTACTCTTAACGTAATTGATTTTTTTCCTCGAATTTCTTTCACTTTTCCTTTAAATTTTTTCCCTTAAATTTTATATGTTTTCGTTAAAATATTTACATCAGTAACACATTTTTTTTTATTAATAATATTTTTAAATTAAAAGAATGGAGACAGTAGCAATGTCTAGGGTAGGTTAGGCAGGCAGCTGTGTTGCCACAGCCCACTTGAGTCCATTGATTGGTCCTTTTATGTCTTGGGTAACTTCAAGGGCTTTTAAGCGTCTTGCACGTCACGTTCTTGAAATAAAATTGTTTTCTGTTGTAGTATCTCCTCCTCTTGCAACAACACCAATCATTAACATTTCTAAATTTTTTATGACTTTAAAAAATTTTGAATATTTTTTCCCTATTTATATTTTCTTCTTTCTAATTTGTATTCATTACGAATTGATAACGGAAACAAACGTTCCCATGAAATTCACGATAGCAAATTTTCCATCATGGGGAATAGAAATTACATGGAACAAAAATTTCACATTTTGTTCACGATAGGGGTTAATATGAAATTCTGAGGGGAAGAAACTTAGACTTAAAAAATGTTATTTTCTATTTTTTATAAAACAGGTGAGAAAAAGCTATCATCTCAGTTTGGATCATATTGATCAGAAAATATTTATTTTTCAACTATTTTTAAAATCTTATTTTATTGAGATTGATTAAGATTCATAAAATTGCGGATTAGCCCCATCCCCCCGCTCCATTCTTCTTTTTTTCAAAATAAGCATAGAAAAATTTACCCTTTACATAAATATCTAACTACGAGTATACTTAAAATTTTATTGTAATCGGTGCAGAAGTAAGCGCCCGTTTTGCCCTTTTTTCTTCATCGAGAACCTAGCTCTGAAAAGAGATATAAATAGTTCCGCATTTACGTTTCGAATTTCATTAAAATACATTAGCGGAGACTTTGTTAAAATTGATTCTGAAGCATATTTAAAATGAGGACAAATATCTATCCGTGTTTAAAATTTCATAAAAATCGGTTCAAGCGTTTTGCCGTGTTCGACACGCAACAAACAAACTTACACAGAGATTTAAAATATGTTTTATATTAAAATCATTTATAGTGCAATAGGTTTGAAGTTTAAACATAATTAATGTTAAATTTAACAATATTATTATTATATTTAAAAACAATATGTTTCCAACAAAAAAATTCATTATGAGTAATAATTATACAATTTGACTGCAAACATAATTATTCCTAACGTAGTTGTTTTAGATTATAGTTACGTCGGCAATGATTTTTTTGCGTTGATGGCGTTCCCTGAACTAATGGGGTAATAATAACAACTTCTATGAGACAAATTTTGGTGTGTTTTACGTTGAGTATTAAAAACTACCTAAACTCCAATCAACACGTGCTACAATGTAAAAGAACATGGCAGAAATAATGCTTTTTCCACAATTTTCGCCTGAAGCACAGCCACCAGCAAATTTCCCCCCGGAATGGATATACTAATGGATTTGCCGCAGATATCGGCTGTCATGCGACCAGTCAATTACCAGACACTTAAAATCGCTCTATAATAGTCTCAGGCTTAAGCCTCGGTTAAGCCTCAGGAACTCTCGTAAATAAGTACCACAGAACCGAATTCTTAATGGAGCAATACTCGGCATAAACTTGAGATTTAACAATCCTGCAAGTAAATTTTTTTAATTTTAAAAGTAACGCAGTAGACGTGCTGCTACTGATTATTTTACTGATTTTTATACTTTGCCCAATATAAGGGCAAATGTCAGAAAATAAAATAATCAATTTTAGTAAAATAATCGATTTTAAAAGTTTCGTTATTCAATTAAAAACAAAGTCTTGGTATAAAGAAAACCGACTACATCCAATTGAAATATACAAATCAAATCCGGAAGTAAACGACGAAAATTATGCTATAAAGAAAAATTATTAATATTCTTTTTTTTTGTTTGTAATCAACTGCACTGACCAACTTAATGCAGCCAAAGTTTGAAACTGTAATTTCTCGGAAATGGAAATTTTAATCAACTTTTGAATAACAATATTATTTTGAAATGTACAACAATCAAGTGTGTTCTTGAATCAGTTTTTTTTAATTTTCATATAAATTTTTTTATTTGTACGCTGTACAATTTTTCCCTTTATTGCACATAGTTTTAGTTTTTGCTTAAACTTTATTACTTTTTCTATTGTTTTTCACATGCTTTGCGCATACTACGTGTTCAGATTTTAATAAACATCATTTAGATATAAACCCTCGATTATGATTATTTAGAAGAAAAATACAAACATAGAAAATAAAGTTAATGTTAGAAATTAAAGGAACTAATTCTAATGGCTGTTTTAGCAATTTCTAACCGAGGAAACGATTAAAAACCGATTTGAAAGGTTATGAAAAAATAAAATAAAAAATTACAAGATGTCCCCAGATTTGATTTTAAAATCCGAATTCCAAAAGATTGTACATTTTTTTTTTAGAAGTAGCACTTCAGGCATTAATACCTACTTAGTTTGAAACCGTGCTAAATTTTTTTATGAAAGGGATAGATGAGAGAAAATACAGGTGGTGAAAGGAGATAGATATAGCCATTTTATTAATTATTTTAATTCGCCGGCGAATACGCTATGAAGAGGTACCGACGAAGGAGACTGCATGTTTGAATGATAATTCTGAATATGTATTTATACCATTAAACAGAAAAAACATTTTTATTATTTGATTGCCGCAAGGGTTGAACCCAGGTCTGCCAGATTTGTAGTCAACGTGACAGAGAATTAAAAAATACGTAAAATATTAAATACTACATATAATTTTACATAAAAATATTATCGGCTCTTAAGGGGTTAAGAATTTTTAAAAACTTTTAGTATTTCCTGAAAGATCTCTTCAAAAGCTTTTAAATGATACCCATATTGATATCTTAAAAAATATGGTGCACAATCGTACTTGCCTATGAAAAGTTCAGAGCCTCATAACCCGGAAAATATATGCGAGCGCCAATTTTTTCACCTAAAGTATTTCTTTATTATGTAATTCCATGTCATTTCATATAAAGGTTCCGCCAAATAACTTTTTTTTAATGCTATACAAAAAACTACTGAATATTATCTCAAATTTCTTTTTTTTTTATTTGAAAGTACAATCGTTCCGGTTAATAATGAAAAATAATTTTATTCAAATGGTTGCTTCGGATGGCCATGCAGTAGCCTACACTATCGGTCCAATTTTTAAGCACATTATCGATTGTGTGCAGCTGTATTTCACCAATGGCTTCACGAATATTGTCCTTTAAAGCGTCAATTGTCTTTGGCTTGTCGGCGTAACACTTATCATTGGCAGCACCCCATAAATAATAGACTAACGGTGCCAAATTGCAGCTCCGAGGTGGCCAAACGACATCAGCTTTGCGGCTGATAGTGCCATCTTCAAAAACAGACCGCAAAATATCAAGTGAAGCTTCGGCTGTGTGGGACGAAGCGCCATCCTGTTGAAACCAAATGTTGCCAATATCCTCCTCTACATTTTTGTGAACAAACATTCATTCAACATGGCTCGATAACGATCGCCATTGACTGTAGCGACCACTCCTTGATCATTTTTCGAAGAAAAATGGCCCAATTATGCCTCTGGACCAAAATACGCACCGAACAGTGACTCGTTTTGGGTGCACCGGCTTTTCAATGTATGCGTGCGGGTTTTCTGTGCCCCAAATGCAACTATTTTGCTTGTTTACATACCCGCCAAGATCAAAATGAGCTTCATCTAAAAAATGATTTTTTTTTTGGCAAAATCGGCATCTTCTGTAGGTCAATCGCAAGCCCACTTAGCGAAGCGAAAACGCATTGGGTGGTCAGTTGGCTTCAACTCCTGAACCAATTGGACTTTGTATGGCGTCATACCAAGGTCTTTATGCAAAATTCGTCTCAATAACATCTCTGAAATGTTCAATTGTTGAGAACCATGGTGAATTGATGTTGAGAGCGCTTCATGCACACTTTCTGCCACAGCGGCAATATTCTCGTGTGTATGCACTGTTTTTGGCTTTTCATGCTTTGGTTTATCGATCTTTCACTTTTTTTTACACGATAACAAACATACGGAGCTGACGGTGCTTCTCTTCTTTCAAAGTCCGTACGCAATTTTCGTACACATTATTCAACATTACCGTGATTTTCAAAGTAATGTCGCAATATTTTGCAGCGTTGTTCAAGCGTTTACACAACCATATTCGTTCAGCGGAAGGATAAAACTAATTATCTGTCAATTAGACATGAGTTTAGTGTTACCATTCACGAAATAGGCACTAGTTAAAAAAAAAGTTAGATGGTGGACCCTGTATATTTTTTTTGTTTGAAGTTACTTCATTGTTCCAAATGATATGGAAAAATTAGAGGCAGGCGTGTTGTTAAGCCCGGTGCAGCAAAGGACATGAACGGATCTTGCTGATTTTCAATAATAAAATCTTCGAAACTATGTCTGATCGATTTTAGTTGATTTTTAAGACTAACACGGACGGACATTGCTAAATCGACTTCGCTAGGCTTAAGAACTTTAAATTAACATACTTAATGTGGGCGGCAATGAATATTATACAAATTACAAACGGAAAAACAAACGTAGATATACCCTTTTTCCAATTTCTGTCGTGAAGGGTTTAAAAATCAAAGGGTGTTTCTATAGCTTTTTAAAAAGAAAACCAAAAACCTTAAAAAACAAGTACGCAGATTTTATCTTTTTTGTTTTTAGTTTTGATAAAAAAAATATAAAAAATTCGTTTTCCAGAAACATTTGGAAAACAGTATTTTATAATCAACTGAGTGATATTAATATGGGCTTCTGCAAATACCAGTTGAAAATATTTGTGACAAAAAATGCATTCTTTTTAAGTTCTGCAAAAAGTTAAAGATGTTTTTTGATAGTTTTGCGAAATTACAATTAAATGTTTTAAATATTTTTTATTTTAACAAAAAAGCTTAAAATAGCATTAAGAAACAGTAAGAAAACTTAAGGAAAGTATTTGAATATTATTTCTTAAATAATTTAATTAAGAAAACGCAGCAAAAAGTATTTAATAAATGACTAATAAAAATAGTGGCTAATAAAATGTTTTTTTCTTGTGGTCTTAAAAATGTAACTGTTTTATACTTAGTGTTGAAGTGCATCTCAAAAAACTTTAAAATTATCAAGTAAACAGATCAACGTAATAAAAAAATTGACTCTTGAAAAGGCTTTTTCGAGATTTGCGAAAAACATAAAATGAATCAGCAAAGTACGAGCTGGGCTCATGAAGCATTTCGAATTTTTAATTTTATGTTATTTGTTAATTTGGATTTAGAGTTTCTGCCTATTGCAGTTTAAAATATAAGAGCATGATATGCAAAAATGAGATCCGCTGTTTTTTTGTTTAAATTTGTAAATTTGTTTTTATAGAGAGCACGACTCGTGCAAGGTTTAAATTTCTGCCTGAAACGGTTGAAAGGATAACGCAATATATGTGAAAACAAAAAATCGTCTATATGGAGACACCCTTTAAGAGAGTTACGTTTTTACACTTGATCATGAAACCCTAAAAACCAACTTTAAGTCAGACATGTGGCCAAAGATCAATTAAATTGCATCTCTAATGGGATACCCTTTATTTAGAGTCTTACTATTTTTACTTGCTGTCACTTAAAAGTCGTAATTCTTTTATGAGGTAAAATGTAAATTGCGTTCCTATTACGGCTTAAAAGTTGAATTAAAAATACGCATACTGTATGCCGATACCGATTTTATTTTTTAATGGAATCAGTACGCAAGCATTACTGTTCAACTTAAAAAAACTTAAATCGATTCATAAATGGCGAAATTGTGAAGTAAAATAAATTTACAAAATGCTTACTAGTTGATAATTTTTTCCTCTGGGTAGTCGATTAAAATCGCTTAACCTGACCAAAAGCATTATGTGTTGAATTATTATTTTGTTTTTAAATCACTTCCTTATAATTTTTCTATATACATTTTAAGATAGCCCAATCTTACAGTTTCGGAAGCTAAGGGACCAATAAACATCAATAAAGTTTATTCTACAGTTGTTCCAGGTCAGAGAAGAACGTAAATAAATAATTCAATCCGAATTCCTGTGTGTAGTCTCAAAAATTAAATTACTAAAACACAGTGAAAGTCACTCTTTGTAATTTCAAAGTGAGTCAATCAGAAAAATTTTACTTTAAACTCTATGACATTCCACAAGTTACAAAGAAAACTTATAATATTTTCACATATTTTTTTTCATCGTCAATGTTGTCTAAAGTATAGATAAAAAAGGAAAATATGAATAGAAACTAATAACAAAATATTCATTTCACTTCAAATAATAGTCAATCGATCATCTGTGAAAACAAATAATTCTGTAATGGCCAACCTCAATTCAATAGAAATAGCAAATTTCCATGCAGATTTTAAAAAATCGAGGCAGTAATTATTTCGCCTTATGTCATGAAATTTATTGCACTGGAAGTTGTTATAATTCAGGTATGTCGCACACTCAAGGAAGAAGACTTTCTTTAAGAATTTAAAGTAAAATTTTAAAAATTAAAACTTTTACTTTAATTTTTTTTTGTATTTTAAATCTAAAGTGCGCATAAGCTTTCACATATCAATATTTTTATTTTAAGTACTGTTACATAATTTTTTTATTTTTCGGAATTTTAACTAAATTGTTTGCCTGCTATTCAATTGCTTTTTAGAAAAAAATAATAACTACATTTAGCAACAGAAATTACAAACATTCAAATGCAAATAAAAATTTGTACATCAAACAGCAAAAAAAAATCTTTTGAAATTATTATCATAAACAGTTGTTGCACTTTCAATCAAATATACAAACACGCATTGAAAAAGTCATCAATAAAACAAATTTTGATCTATCTGCTACGAGCAAAAAAAAAACTAAACTATATTATTCGCTGCAATTTTTTTGTAACAAAATATTTTATTGAAGCCCCTTAATGTTAAATATGTAATGTTTGAAAAGCTTAATTAAAGTGGTTTGTTTACAGCCTGATTAGAAAGCTAGATAGTGGAAATTTTAAAAAATTGAATTTGTAAATATAAACAATAGGGAATACAGACAGCAGTGTTAGTTGGTCTCAATATATATTTCAATAAGTGTTTAAACATTAAAAAATCTAGCATCGCAACAAAACTCAAAATAAGTCTGCTTTTAAAACAATATAAATTTTATACTTTTCGTTACAACTTTAATGTAACTAACAAAGGACGCAACTTTTGCACCAAAATTTTTATTTATATAACTTTTGGATTAGAAAAGATTTTTGAAGAAGTTTTCATAATGCTGGAGTTCAAAAAAAATTTATTTGAATAATAACACTGGCTACAGCCAAAAAAACACCAAGAACACCACATGACTAGACACGTTAATTAAGACCTCCTGAACACGAAAAAAGCTGTAATTATTATTTCCTAAGTACCGTTATCTACCGTTAGTGTATGGACGGAAAAGGCATTTAATTACATTTCCAATGGTATGCCATTTATCTCGATCGGACTTTTTGGTTGGGCTCCCTAAGGATTTGAGTGGGACCATACACCGAAAAACACAAAAGTACCGTTATCTAAAGAACGGTACTTAGAAAAAAATAATTACAGCGTTTTTCGTGTTCAGGAGGTCTTAATTAACTTGTCTAGCCATGCGATGTTCTTGGTATTTTTCCAAATTAGAAATTTGTAAACCTGTGTAATAATAATAAAAATAATAATAATAATTGGGAAGGTTTTCTTTCCGCTAGAAGCACAAAGCTGCTGTAGTCAAGATGGTAAGCACGTTGACTAAGTACAAACCGGCTGCCCTGGGTTCAACCCTTGCGGCAGTCAAAAAATAAAAATATTTTTTTTCTGTTTAATGGTATATATACATATTCAGATCTAAAATTAAAACATACAGCCTCCTTTGTCGGTACTTCTTCTCCTTTCACCACCTGTCTTCTCTCTTATCTATCCCTTTCCTAAAGAATGTAACAAGGTTATTAACTAAGTAGGTATTAATGCCTGAAGTGCTACTTCTCTTTAAAAAAAAAAAACAAGAAAAAGTATGCCAAAAACACAATTTAAAACCCGAGTTGCTCCTAAACTATCGCCAGAATTTAAAATTTTTAAAATCAGATTAAAAACAAGAATTTGACAACGATTTTAATTTTTTATACGACTCAGGGGTACTTCCTTAGCGCATTGCGGCGGCATCTCACTAAGAACTATGATAATCAATTTAAATAAAATTTAAACCCTACTACACCTCTACTATATCCCTGTAAATTTGTAATGCAATGTGGCTAGCTGTTTATAAACTACAGATTTGTTTCCAATTTTTTGGTCGAAATCCCTTACCCTAAGCATCACGGTTGACAGAGCAATGCCAATTGCTTTGGAGTGGTATACTAACACATTACGTCTGATCCGCGCGTATTAGCAAATAATCGAAAGGCTGGCTAATGTTTTCCGCGGTACCAATAGTTGACGAATGGTTACTTCCAGTGACGGACTTCTGCAAGCCCTGGAGCACTCATATAATCAGAAGCAATAATGCCAAGGAGTGAGGTCTTCACGTGCCCTGTGAAAGTGCAACAATGGTCATTGAGCAATTTGGCGTAACAAATCTAAAATAATTAGCCGTTTTCCATAAAAGTGGTGTAAGTCCATTGGCATTGACAGATAGTTAGTAAATAAATACAATAAGTAAAAGCTGCTTTGTTCTGTTTTTCTTTAAGGAGTTCCCAAGTTATGTATCATTTTGTAAATATTAATTTATGCAGCAGAAATTATTAAAATATAAATAAAATGAAGAAAGAAAGCAAATTCATTTTGTTTATTTTTTATTTATAATAATTTTTTTTTACACACATACGAGGGCTGCTCTATATATTTCTGGCCTAATAGTGAAAATGCGAATATTTATAATCAAAAATGGTTTTACTGTTTTTCAAAGTATTCTCCAGCATGATTTATACACTTTTGCATGCGCTCAAATCAGTTGTCGAAGCACTTTTTCCACTCCGATTGAGACACCCCTAAAACATGGTTTTTAAACACTTCAACAGCTTCTTTTGGCGACGAAAATCGTTGACCACGCATTTTTTTCTTGATGTGCGGAAACAAGAAGAAGTCATTAGGTTCCAAGTCAGGGCTGTACGGCGGATGATCCATTAATTCGACGTTTTGGCCGGTCAAAAACGCTCTGGTTTGAGCCGATGTGTCAGAGCTCGCATTGTCATGGTGAACAATGATTCGACTTCTCTTGTTGGTTTTTCGAATTTCTCCGATGACTTCATGCAAACAAATTGTAGTGTACCACTCAGAAGTGACCGTCCTACGTTGCTCAAGCGGAACAGTCGCCACATAACCAGTTTTGCCGAAGAAACAGGCGACCATTTGCTTCGAAGTGCTTCTTCCACGAACAACTTTCGTTGGATTTTGCTCGTCTTTGAAGACTCACACGGTCGATTGTTGTTTCGTTTCGGGCTCATACGCATAGATCCATGATTCGTCGCCTGTGACGATCTTATAAACGTCTTTTGAAGCACCGCAATCGTATTTTTGCAACATTTCTTTGCACCAATCGACACGAGCCTTTTTTTGAGCGACTTTCAAATTGTGCGGGATCCAACGAGAACAAACCATTTTTACGGCCAGGTGTTCATGCAGTATCGAATGTATGCTGGTGGAAGAAATGTCCAAGGATGTCTCTATCTCTCGGTATGTCGCATGTCGATCTTGCATTATGAGTTCACGCACGGCATCAATGTTCTCTGGCACAACAGCCGTTTTTGGACGACCTTCACGGAATTCGTCTTTGAGCAAGCTTCGGCCACGATTAAATTCATTATACCAATTTTTCACAATGCTATAGGATGGTGCTTCATCGCCATACAAAGATTTAAGTTCATCAATGCACTCTTGTCGTGATAATTCACTTCGAAAGTTGTGAAATATGATGGCACGAAAATGTTCACGAGTTAATTCCATTTTTTTTCTATATTAATTTTTTCAAGTCACTGTTAACAACACAAATAATGGTCGTACGTCAAAACGTTTTGAGTACGATTATGCTTAAAAATGACAAACTTTCCAATATATAGCAGCACTAGTACTATTTAATGAAGAATTTGAGTTTAATTCAATTTAAATCCTATAATAATTCATCAATTTATAATTTGCATCCTTTGTTGATTTTGAAAGTTGTTTAAGTTGATTCGGGATCATCAAAAGTAGGTATTTCTTGTATTTCTTTTCTTCAAATTTTTTTTCTTTTAATTTCTTTAAACGCATTGTAAAATGAAATCAGTATAATAGTAATAAAAACCAAAAACTACGATAAATTATTTAATCTGGTATCACATGCAGTGTTGTTAGAGTGGGGATTTTTTTAAACAAAATGGAGACAACAAATTCTGTTTGGGAAATGGGAATTACTCAAGAGAAAATTTTAAATTATTTTGGGTTTCTTCAAAGATTTTTATTTTACATTGTTTTTAACATCAATGCGACTTGGTTTGATTCCAACGTTTTAATTATTTTAAGCACAAATCATTCGGTAAGGCAACGCAAAACTGGCTTAAGATAAAAATTTATAAATGATAACTCTTGCAAACATGATTGAAGCAAAAAGTTTCAATTATGGAACTTGCCTTTAGATTCAATAGGTTAAGTTAATTATTTGGAAGAAGCAATCTGTGTATGTGGTTTTGTCATTAAAGGTGAAGCAGATATGATTTTTTGAGCTTCAAAAAGTCCATTGCAAGAAACGTTAAAACGACTCCCATCATATCTGGAAGTTTCCGTGATTAATTTACTTTGATTTGAAACGATAAATACTTTTGTAAAAATCCTTCTTCGACAAGGAGAAATATAACACAGAGAATTATAACCGACCTCCAATTTCCAAAGTTAAAGTATTATTTTCAGGAGGATATTTGAGAATAAAATAAACTGGCTTCTAGGTATTTTTGGGCTTAAAAACTTTCTATTAGAAAAATACAAATAATTAACCTGCAAGCGACAAAAGCGTTTATGTTGTTTAATCTTCTTATTTATATTAACAGCAATTTTGCTAATGCAAAGGGTATTCAAAATTCAACTTAAAAAAAAATATAATTCAAGCTTGTTTGCTTTTGCTATTTCCATTATTCATTTATTCTGTAGCTTTCGTTATTTATACAAAATACAGCTTTCACGGTTTTGTTTCTTCAATTAAGTTGTTTGAAAATTAATGTGATTATTTTTATTATTAAATTGATTAGAAATAGTTGACATTTTATATTAAAGAGAAATTTAATTTATTTATTATTTTGTGGTTTGATTTTTTATTTAAATTATTATAAAGTTGTTGAGACTTTGATTTAAGTTCGCTACAATTTTTTTTATTTTTAGTAGAAAAACAATTCTTACATCTTCTGATAATATTTTTCAAATATTTATTATGTGGAATTGCTTTACGTAATACCGATCTGCTCAGTATGAAATAGTTTATAATCAAATCTGTTTTTTTTTCTTTTAACAAAGTAGTGCTCAAAAAATATTTCTTTGCTATTTTTAATCAAATTATGGAACTGGTTTAATTATATACTTTATATATAGTATTGCTTAAATTACAATAAGGATCTGCTTGCTCGCGAAATTTGACTTATCTAACTTCTGCGTGTTTATTGATCGTTATTTAAGCTTACAGTGCGAGTATTGACATTTTTTAATTATTAATTTGTAATCTTTCAGTTAAAATTAAAATCTTATGCATCACAAAAAAAAAAAATTATTCAACAATGCCGCGACGAAGACGTTCGTCAAAAACTTGTTTGGAAGAGTGGTCGTGGTACGATTATTATTATGGGGTTAGAGAAGCGTCCCGGGAACAACTAGTTTTTCATAAAATTTGTTAATATATGTTTACAACTGTTTTCCTTAAATGATTTTCTAACGGCTGGTGGAAATAAAATTATATTTTTAAAATTTAATAAAATATAATAGCAAATATTCCTAATCCATTAATGTGACTGCCGCACTGGCTTCGCAGTACCATAGTCTATCAGTTCAATTTTTAAGAAATTTGTTGACTATTTCTGCTTCTATCTCACGAATTGTGGGCACGAGTTGAGTTTCGATATTCTTAGACAAAGTTGAGTTTCGATATTCTTAGACAAAGAGACTCTAAAACACAGAAAATTGTTAAAGTTTTCAAATTGTTTTAAATTTAAATCTGTTTGTTGTTGCTTCATAAATTTATATTTATATACTTATACTCGTATATTTTTCTTTTTTTCCTTTCGTTGTTGTTTGAAATATAGATTTAATTATTTTTTTCTTTTGCGTTTGCTATTCTGTCTGTGAGGTTTTTAAATTTAATTAAAAAACTTCATAAAAAAGAGTTTTTTATATAAACGAAATTTATTGGTGCGTAGCTGTAGACTATTTTTTATTTTTTGTTTTCATTCATTATACATTTAAACAAAAATAAATAATAAACAATTTCACCGGTTTTGCATAAGAAATAAACAAAAGTAAAAGTGAAGTAGGAAACAAAAAATTAATCAAAAATATCCAAAGTTTTTAACTAACAAAACTAGTTGGTTTAATTGTACTCGTAACATATCTGATAATAAACACGAAAGTTGCTAATTAAAAAATTTAGCGTTTAACACGATTTCTTAATTTTTTTTCGTAAATTAGCTGCACAGTGGGACAGAAATGTTGAAATAAGCAAGCATTTACTAAACAACTGCGATTGACTTAAATTGTTTATCGCTGGTCTCATTTAGAAAGGCCCTAACTCGCATAATCGTAACTTTACAAGAGAAGGTAATTGTTATTAAAACCGCTATTTTTGTGACAAAATGTATCTTCATGAAATGTTTTGGAAATTGAATGTTTAATTTCGTAAAAATTCTACATGAGACTAGCAATACGACGATTTAGGAAGATTACTCACTTTAAGGCTTTTAATTAACTGAACATCCAAAAACGGACAGGTTTTAAGAGGAAGCAGGATATAAGGCGCACATCCATATAGTCGCAAGCAAATCAATATTATTTTACAAATTTGGAAATGTTGAGATAAGACATGCGTCTACCATTCATATGATTTCGGTAAAAAGGTTTAAATAAAAAATTTAAACATTTTTTAAATATTTTGACTCATTATATTTGCATTACCAACGTTTTTGTTAAAAAAATTTTCATTATTATCTTCTTTTTACTTTAACAATTGATAACAATAGTGATTTAATCGAGTTTGTTGTAAACTTTATTATCTACAGCTTGTGAAAATATTTTGTATTAAGTCACTAATGAGCTGTGTAAATTCTTTAACACACAAGAAATAATCAAGAAAATTATACTACTTGTACAACTCTGTATACTTTTAACCAACCAACCAAAAAAGGGCATAAAAGTCCAAAAATTTGTTACTCTTAACAAAATGCAATTTTTATTAATTTAAAAAAAAAAAATTGTTTTTCGAACTATTTTTTATTTACTATCCCAACTATATAACTAAATCACCAATATTGTTTATTGAGGGTGAAAACACGTCTCGATGGCCATTTCGCTACCGCTTACTTTTAACATTTTAAAGCAACTAAAGATTTTTGACCAAACAATAAAGTGAAGTTTAAGCAAAAAACAACCATAATCAATAACGATTATGATAATCAATAACGATTTACTATATTGTTTTAATTTTTTAGTTTTGTTGCTGTCTGCTCTCTTTAAGCAGTTTTAAACAGCCAATATATTGTTAAGTTTTTGCTTTTCGAACATGACTACAAATTAATAACATCTGTTTTTTGGGCTTAATCTTTTAACACTCCGTGATAATGGTTTGATTCAGACTTACTTTTTTTTTTACTAAACTGTCACTTTAACCATCTCAGCCGTAATTGGAATTCAACTTTACATTGTTACTTTTCGCCCTAAGGCTCTCAAGAGATCTAAACCGCGATTTTCTGTTTAAACTATACAGGCGCCTTCTTATTTTCCTCAAGTGAGCTTTAAACTAAAGTTTAATGTTACAGGCGTCTTTAATAATCAAAAGCGGCTACAACAACGACTGTTATCCTTCCTAGTCCAGATTTATACGTGCGATTATTTCATGCCATTTTCTTTAATTCTTTTATAATGATATCAGCATCTGTACACAAAACAAAAACAACATGAAAGTAGTTAAAAGAGAATTGAAAACATTTCATCAAATAAAAAAAGGCAGCTGCCTAACAATTATTATTTTAATTACCACTCACAGTAACACAGTAACAAACTGGTAAATTAACTCAACTTTTTTAAGTTATCTCAGAAACGGATAACAGATAATATTAACTTTTACCTGTGTTTCTATCTGATGGAAAATGTATTGAAAAAATCAAATATTTGGCCAAATTAACTTCAGTCTGCATAACAAGACTTGGAAGCGAAGAGAAAAGCTAATGGTAAACGCTAGAGGCACATTCAATTTCAGTAGCTGAAGGATGAAGCAAATATCAAACAGTCCAGAGAAGAACTAAAACTACAAAAGAATTAGCTGCCAAGCGATTGTCTGGCACTTGATTAGAATAATTGATGACCTAAAAAACCTAAAGGCAATTAAATAAATAAGAATATAATTGGTAAAACTATAAATATAAAGAGGAAGCGATTTCTTTGAAATGAGATAAACCACATTCCGAATAAAATTCATTAGAAATTTTTTACAGAAATGAATTTGTAAAACATTCGAAATAAGTCGCAAGTACCGAAAACCAGTGATTAAAAATGCTTGACTATTTTCAATGCATATGTAGTTGCTTAACTGTTGTGCAGCAAAAGCAAAAAGCTAATGCAAAAAAAGAAAATAAATATTTGCTTTTGCTAACTATGTGTATTTATTATTTACAATACACAAGAAAATAATTCTTAAAAACGTTGTTTTTTACATCATAAAATGGTGTTTATTTTTTCCTAAAAAGCAACAGCAAAAGAAAAAGAAAACATCAGCTTATTGCTTAAGCAACAGCAAAAGTTTTCAAAGTAAATGCTTTGGTTGCTTTGCTGCAAAAAAAAACACATAGTCAGCTTAAGCATATGCGTTTCTTCCTCTTTTTTGCATTTCCTTTCTGCTGTTGCTTCATTTATAATGAAGTGTTTGCAAATGCTGAGACATTTAGGTTTTTTATTTGCTGAAAAACATGTAAGCAAAGCAAAGATTTTAGTGTTGTTGCTACTTTTAAGCAAGCAATTTAAGCCCTGCCAATAACATATTTTTCTTAATTAATGACGCGGAGTTACGTTCTTTACATAAGGTCTGTTCACTAGCTAAAAATTGTTACTATAACGTGTTCACTTACTCGAAAAACTTGCAAGGATACAGTGAAAGAAGTGCGTAAAAATGTGAGGGAGAAAAAATTTGTTGCAATTTTTGTATAATACAATAAAATATAAAATAATAAAATTACAGTTGCTTTTTACTTTTGTTTAAAATAATAATAATTAGCTTTCTGATAAAAGAAATTTTAGTAACATTGCAGAAAATGCAAGTATCTACCAATTAAAAAATATAAAAAATAACCTTATTTTGTAGTTTTATTATTTATCTTTAATTTAATTAGGAAATTATACAGTAAAGAGGTTTGAAACAACAGAAATTTGGTTTAGAATATTTTAGCTAGTTTTTTTTTAGAATTAAAATTAAACACAACAGTGATGAAACATTCAATTTAAAATGGAATAGTACAATTATAAATTTACTTATTTATGAAGTTTTCATTATTTTTAATGTAAATATTTTTACTTTTAAGTCACAACAAACATGTGTATTAGAACGAATTGCAAAAAAAATTATATTAATGATGGGCTTAGTAATTAAAAACAAGTAAAAGTGCTATATTCGGCTATGCCGAATCTTATATACCCTTCACTATCTATGTAAATTTAGCTTAGTGATCCAATCAAATAAGCAAATATTGGGGTTACAAAGAATTAAAAAATAAGAAACAAATTAAGTACATAGTACTACATTTAAATAATTTTATATAAAAATGTCATTGGGTCTTTATGCGTTAAGCATTTTTAAAAATTATTAGTATTTCCTTGAATATCAGAGGCCCGTAACCTGGAAAATATGGACGAGCGCCAATTTTTTTCCTATTTTTTAATTCTCTATCGCCCCATATATTTGTTTTTTAATTGTAGTTTCCTTATTGTTCCAAAGAACATAGGAAAATTAGAGTTAGGCGTGGAGTTTTGGCCGCTGCATTTACGGACATGGACCGATCTTGCTGATATCTAATATCACCTCTTTGGACACTATGTGTGATGAGAGTATTTTAATACTAACATGGGCGGACGGACAACGCTCAATCGACTTTGCTATGTATGAGAACCCAGAATATATGTACTTTATGGGGTCGGGAATCCATATTATAGAAATAACAAACGGAATGAGAAACTTAGTTATACATTTTTAAAACTTTTTGCTATTTGGTCACTTAGAGTATACATAATTTTTACTTTTCCTTGTGGTTGACATAAGTTTGCTGCACAGAGAAAAGAGATTCGTCGTAAGAACCGAATTTGTTGCCAATCGAATTTGGTCGGTTGTGGTTATTATCTGAAATTCGGTTAAGAGGATTCCAATTATTTTAAAAATTAAGTCGATAGTCGATAAAAAGTTTTATTGTGTATTAAATTAAACAACGATACTTTATACATTTGTCTTTATTTAGGATAAAAAAAAAGAAAACAAATAAAACATTTCTTGACTGTAACAATAACTCTTGCCTTAGCGCTAAGCACTCCCACTTCCTCACGCTTTCTTGCTTTACACTTTTGACTCCATTGTCTTCTGTCTTACATTCCACTCTGCACGCTTTTCCACTGCAAAGAAAATACAACTTTTTAAAATCTATTTTATTTACACATGTCTTGAACTCACCTCTTAACGTTATTGGAGAAATTTTTGCAACTTTCAATAAATCTTATTGCATATTTTTTAATAAATTTTAATGTTTTTCATATTTTAGTATTTTGTATATAAATTTTATTTTTATTGAAGAAGTAAGAACGCAATCGATATTTGAAATTCTAACTTCCAATATTCGGGTTTCGGTACTAAAGTGCTGAATAAGTTTCGTTGCATCACCCAATAACCAGAATAGGTTTTAGTACAGACACAAATTGAGCAGGTAAACTTTGTTCACTGTTGTTGCGACCAACCTTTAAGACCTAATATAGTTTGTTAGTTTATAATATAAAAAATCTGTCAAGATTATGTTTTATTTATTATACAAATTAAATTATGATGTTAGCAATTGAATTTTGAATATTTTAACTGATTTTTTATCGATCTTTTTTCTGTGTGTGGCTATAGTTGTCTATACATTTTTCACTCTAACACATTTACTGTAAAAAAGTTCTATTTAATGGTCATATTGTACAGTTTTCAGTCTTACATATCATTCCTAAACTCACAACATACTTTTTTACATTTGGGAGAATAATTTTGAAAATTTCTGTTTTACTAGTTTTTGCTAGCAAAGGAAGAGACCTATTATTTATTATTCACTCACTTTTCAAAATTATTATTTTTTCTTCTCTCAGCTTATAGAAATTTGCATTGTTTAAAAAAATTCACTTAGCAAAAGAATAAAATCTGTAAAAGTAAAGCTAACAAACAACAAAAACTCACCTGTATAAAAGAAATAGATAAAATTAATCCAATGAGAAGATTTCGTTGTTTTTGAAATTGAGTTGAAGAATATGATGATAATGATAATATTTTTGGTTGCTTCTGGTTGTTAAAATAATTTTGTATCCGCTTATAAATTGGACAAGACGTTGTTAATGAAGAGTAAGAAGGTTGATTCTTGTAATTATTGTCATTATTCACATTCATATTGTTGCTTTTGAATTTAGTACTGATGGAGTTGATGATGGTGGATTTATTGCTGCCGTTGTTGCTGTTAAATAACAACATTTTGTTTCGATTTTCTTAAGTAAACTGTATTCTAAATTATTCCTATTGATTTTATTTCTTTTGACTTTTATTGGTTTTATTTATCCAAATAGTTGCTGTTGCAGGGGAGAGGTGAAGTCAAAAAAACCTTGTGCGATTTTTGTGTGTTATAGGTGGAAAAAAGATTTCTTTGTGTTTCCAACAAATAAATTTGTTTTGTTTTTAAGTTTTTAATAAATTGGTCATGATTTAAAATTTTTTTTTTAATTTTTTTATTTTTTAGATAATTTGTGTGTTAACATTTTTTTTATATTTTAGTATCTGATGTTTTCGGAAAAAACGAAATCAAATTATATTTAATTAAACCTAAGATTTTATATTCCAAAAGTTAAAAACGATACTAAATCAACTTTTGAGCGTAGTTATTAACATTTTACACAAATATTTTGATTGCTTTACGCAAAGAGCAAAAAAACTTGTTTTACTACTACCATAAAATACAGCTCTCGTACTCTCTTTTTTGCGAATGAAGAGTTTAGTGTTGCCAACATAGACCTTTTTGTTTTATTTATGTTAATCTTACGGCATTCTTAATGCTGGTCATACAATAAAAAGTCTTGTGCGCAAGCGTAGCACTGCTTTTCGAAGAAACGTGCGACTCACACTATAAAATAAACTAAGCAATTTTTTTATTTTAAAGTTGTAAGCAAAAAAAAAACTTGTGAAAATACTACCTGTTAAAATAAAAAAACAATTCCAAGAAAATAAACGACGGTTTTTTTGTACATAGATACTTTTCACAAATGTGTTAACGTTTTTAAAAACCAATTTTTTTTGCATCAGGGTGCTTTCATGGGCCTCGTATTTCGGTACTTTTAAATAATTCAGGAACTCTGTCCAGAATATTCTTTTTGCACTCATTTTTCGTTCTTAGCTTTTCCGCATACACGACATAAGTTTACTGTACAGTAACAGAAGCTTAAGCACACACCAAAATCGATTCGAATTTTCTCAGTTCACTGCGTTAACATCACACACACCGTCATATCTTACAAGAACGCTCTGCGCAGTACCAGACCTAAGCACTGACCTTGTGTAGTGTATGGCCGGCATAAGGCAATATACGTACAATAATTAGATAAACGTTATGTCGAACTTGAAGCCGTCCGGTGTTTAAATGAATATGACTTATTTTACGGATGCTAAATTGGCAATTATCGACATAGGTCTAGACGAGAAAGAAAGTCAATTAAAAAAGCAAAAAGGGGTTCGACAAAAAGAGAAAGGGAAGGAGCATTAATTTCACGGTATAAAGCATCGCTGAAACAAAGTCTTTGGAATATTTAAGAATGTATTTAAAATATTTGTGATGAACAAAGGTACCAACGAAATGCTGAAGTATAATTGGTGTAGCTACAAACCATTAACAAATAATTTTTTGTAAAAGACGATTGAAAACATATTGTTAGTGCATTAGTAAAAATAAAAAAAATCTTTGCCGACTTAAAAACAATGGAACGGACACTGAGACAGCAACAATGGCACAAACGGACAATCAGCACCACTTAAAACTAAGGCATCGATATTTTATTTTTTGCTGATGCCAAACGGAACTGAAACGCTGCTGATTCGGAAGGGATGAGGGTAAATAGACACTAAAAAGTGTATTATTGTTTTTTTAATATGCATATAACTAAAAAATTATGCTCCGCTTCATCGTTTTTACTTTATCCCTAAACTATATATACCTCAACATACCGGAATACTTCTTCTGAATTTGTAAATTCAACAGACTTAAACGGTGGTTGCAGATCTTCCCGCCGACGTGCGGTTTGGCTGGGAGACTCCAACTACTTCATACAACAGTCGTCCAGAAGAACCTAAAACTGGGAGATAAGGACAACTGAAGTGGTTTAGCTCCTGGTATTACGTAAACCGATAGCCTGAAGGCATTACTAGGTTTAAACCCAGATCGTAGAAAAGCGCATGTCCTATGTGATGCTGCATTGCAACAGAATGCCGCCAATGATGCGGTACAGAAGATTGATCCAGCTCCCGAGCAAGACGTAAGCGCATGGGATGCTGATAGAAGCATGGCATTCAGTCAGTACTAAAACAGTCTACTACTAACGATGCTTTACGATCTCTTCGTAAAGAAGAAATTTTGGGGGCTGTGGTACGTCGTTAGCTGACAAATTTCTGACCTTCCGAGAAGCAGTCATGAAAAAGGATTTTTTTAGTTATATGCTGCATCTGCACACATAAACATGTCTCTTCACTAGAATAATAGTTAGCTTGAAGCATAACGCATACTTACTGCACGTTTTGATAAAAAAAAAAAACATTTTTTTAGTTACTTGGTATTAACTGTTACAAAACAATTTTTGATTTCGTGCTTCTTTTTAACTAGAAGGGACGAAAACTCTGAACTGTTCATTTTAATAATTTGTTCTTCATTAAGGTTAATATGCAATAATGAGAAGGTATATTCGTGTTTTTGTTATAATTAAACGGAGTGTATTAACAAGATCAATTGGTCTATTTTCAGCTCTTAAAATTATAAAATGGCAACACTAAGTTTAAGTCGCTCTTTTTAGTATTTTTTTTTTTTTGTTGATTGCCAATGGCAAATAAAAGAAACTTCAAAATCTAAACAACAACAGAAAAAAATAATATTAAAACAAATTCAAATATTATGATTTATTTTTAAACAAAAGAAAAGAGTAAAATAATTAATTAATTGTTAACAAGAGAAAAGCATTTATGGCCAAAGTATGTTTTACGAGTATGTATTTGGCAGCTTCTTATTTTGATTTTAATAAAGGGTTTTGTTGTGGCTGCTTATAACGGAGAGCGAAATTAATGACAGTTTTTTTAATTAAAACTGGTTGTTGTGACCGATTTCGTTAAAAAAGCAAAGAACATATAAAAATCATTACAATAAAACAAGTTTTTTTTAATATTGTAATTTTTTTAAGTTTGAGTTTCGAAAAACCTATAAGCTGGATAGGTAATTGTTAAATTTTTTTTTCAAAGATTTTGTCGCTGAACAAATTTGTTTTGTGTTGAATAATTTTACTCTTTTTTTTATTTATGTATTTACACACACTTTTTAATATTTTTGTATTATTTGTAATTCACAATATTTTAATTTAAACGTGTTTGAAATATTTTATTCAAAGAAATTTTTTACTTTAAGGTGAAATTTTTGTTATTAAAGTACGTATTTGTTGTCAGTTTCCTTTTGACAGGTTGAGGGTATTGGTTTTTAACTTCTTAAATTCTCTCAAATTTTGATCAAAACCACTCAAAAGAGTTAATTTTTTATTTATTGAAATTTTCACAAAATCCATGCAAAAACTGACACCCACACGGACTTACAACTTCGAAAATACGTCGACGTCGACGGCGAAGCAGAAGTTGACGCAGAATTGGCAGAATAACAAAGAATAACAAGACAAAAAGAACAAAAAAATAATAAATGCAAAGGTATGCGACGCGTCCACAAAAATAAAACAATAAAATAACAACAACAGTACATAGATAGACGTAAGCGTTTTAAATGCGGCGCACGCACGTTGTCTGGAAGTATACATTTATTACAAAAACATTACACACAATTTTGTTGTTTTTTTTTTCTTTGGTAAAAGCAAAACGCTAATACAACACTAACTTCACAAATGACTTTCATTTAGATGGGGGGAAACCGCAAAAATAATTATTAAACACAAATGCCAGGCAACAACTTCAATTTTTAATTAAAATTATTATTATTTTATTATTTTCATCAATATTATACATAATTTTTTCATTTTCTTAAACATAAATATTTTTTATTGTATTAATTTTTTTTTTGCTGTTGCCTTTTTCCTTTACAATTTCTCTGGTCATACATTTTTTCACTTGTTTAAAACAACTCATTTATATCCACACACACTCTCAGTTAAAAACACAATTTGGGAAAACAAACACTGTTTGTTAAAAAAAAGCGTATTGAAAAGAAAACGCAAACTTACAATACAGACACGCATACACTCACGCACGCAGCAGACACAACAACAACGACTTTGTTTTTTTTTTTCCTCTACTAATTTTGTCGTTTTTCTCAACACACACCCGAACACGCGTTAAGAAATTTAGACGAATTTTCCGCCAACGATGCGTTCTCCTTAACGGCTACAACTCGAATAAATGAAAATTTCTCATTCATTCCCAGAAAAAAAAACACTCAATGAGAGCAATCAGGGAAGATAAACTGGATTTTAAAAATTGTACTACTTCAGTTAAAAATAGTACTTTTTTTGTTAGTAATTGTACTACGCTGACGATGTTATTCTTTCAAATCTTTGTAGATATTACGACAAGATTTATGTTTTCTATGTATTTTAGAAATCAAATAAGCAATTTTAATATTTAAAAAAAATAAAAATAAATATATTTTTTTTTGATTTTTTGGACATTAATTTTTACATTCTAAATTTATTAGAAAAAATATTTACAAATATGTAAGTTAATTTTAAATTTTTAATGCTTAAACTAATAGACGTTGTGTTTTAAATCTTTATGAAGCTAAAATTTTCTTTTGCTTAAGTACAGACAAAAATTCGTACTAAAACACTATATTTTTATAAAACTTATGTTCAAGACAATTTTTCTAGAAATTTTAAAATTATAAAATTTAAAAACGTAATATAATAAACGATGAAATGTTGTGTTTTTAATAAATGAAAAAATGGCGAATTTTACGGGTTCTATTCAATTTATTTTCTGTTACATATTATATAAACTTTCATAATTTCAAAGAAGTATGTATGTTAGCTTATTAAGACATTTGCGACTTTTGATATTCTGTTTGATTTAATAATTCTGATCTGATAACTCTGTTTGCTGTAAGTATGAGTACGAATAAAGTAAAGCCAGCATCGCAAACATTTTACTTGAGTATGCTAGAGACTTAAACTCATCAATACTCAAATGCAATGGGTATAGTAAATACTCGCACAAAAGAAATGCGGTAGCGATCACAACGCAACCGTATTTAAGATGAGTATGCTTAGAGTGTTAAAAATAGACACTCTTGCAGTTCTCTGATCAAAATCAGTAGATTAATCTGCATTCTTGTGAAATGTTCTTTTTTTTTTAATAGCTTCAATATAGTTCTTAGTTGTAAGTATTTTCTATTTTATCAACTATTTAAAAAAATAGAATAAGGGTTTTTATCCTTTAAATTAGATCTTTGAATCTTGACCTTTGCATTAGTGAGTTTTCCCCAAATATGCGAGAGAATAAGAGTAGTTACATTTTAAGTCTACAATTTGATTTCAGACAGATATGATGAGATTTTAAAAAAGTATTTAGCGATACTAAATGTATTAACTAACTTTTTATTCTGTTCTTTTCAAATAACTTTATACAGTAATGAACTTGTTTCTAACTGAAATTTATTAACTTCATTGAAATCGAGAAAATTCTAAATTAAAAATAAAAAATTCCAATTTGAAATTTACATACTTGGGATTTTTTCATTACCATTGAAATTTCATTAGTATTGTTTAAAATAATGACAATGAAAAAAATTTAACTACGATTTAACGCTAATAATTTTATTTTAATTATAAATGTTTTTACTAATGGTATTTCAATGAAATCGTTTCATTACTAATTACAATTGAATCGAGAATAATTGTTTCTATGATACACAAATTTTTAATCGCAGAAACTTAAAAAAATATGCATAAAATAAATAAATCTTTACAAGCCACTGCTCTCCACTTACTTTTTATTTTTAACCAAATATTGTAAAGGGTTAAGCATCGGTAAGTAAGGGCTCAATCGTTAAAGTGTAAAGTGAAGTTTCTAACAATTTATTTTCTTACTCTTCCCACTCATCAAAAAGCCCTTAAACCCATTAATATGCGTCATCAGCTCCGAGCGAACTCCTACGGCTATCTATTTTAATAATACCTGATGTATCAATTGCACCAATGTACATTTTTATTAATTAAAAAATATTTTATATTTATTTTCAGTAAATATTTCGTAATATTTTTTAATTTTCTTAAAAACATTTAAAATTTTCTCAATTTCACTTTGAATTTTCTCAATTTCAAACTGAAATTCGCAATTTCCTTTGGAATTTTCCCAATTACAAGTTTTCATTTAGAATTTTCTTAACTTCAATTAGAAATTTGCATTTTTATTTGGAAGTTTCTTAATTTAAAATCGAATTTCTCATTTTCATTCAGAAATTTCTAAATTTGATTGGAAATTTTCTCAATTTAAATGAAAATTGGTGTAAAGTTCTAATAAAGGTATAACTCAAAGGTAGTTATAATAAGTTGAGCTCTCTTCACAACATGTGACAAAAAAGTAAAATTGTACCCCATTTATCATCACTAACAAACAAGACAAAAGAAGAGAAGTAAACAAGAAAAGAGAGTTGAAAAAAAGCCGCTTACAAAGTAATTAAAAAGTCCCAAAATTGTAATTATTTAAATGACAATTTAATATAAGACTTGAGAAAATTTTTTTCTCTGTTATAATTACAAAATTAAATTTGTGTAATAAATTCCCCTTTTTTAATCTGCTCATCACTGCTTTGTTTATATTTGTTATGTCTTGTTTTTATTTCCTTTTTGATTTAAATTTCTTATAAGAATACAAACTGTTGTTGTTATATATATTATTATAACAGTGATGCCAACAGTTGCAACCCTTATTGCCAGATTAATTATATTAAAAATCGTCACATATTGGTAAAATACCGTGAAACTTAATATTTCACAAGTTTGAACAATCAGTTATAAAGTGATTTTTGAACGTCATTAATGAGGATTAACGGAATTATAATAAAGACAAAAAGTAAACTTTTTTAAAAACTTTGTTTTTAAAATTTTTAAGACTTGTACTGAACTATTGTGTTCTAATAAAACTGTTTATTATGTATAATAAATGAAAAACAAGATCAACTTTGACCAAAACCACACAAATAAATATACGTAATTAAAAATATTTGCAAATCTTTTTGACTATTAACATTAATTTATCTATTTTTTTTAAGCTTAAGATTTTTTCATTTGTACAAATAAGTATTTTTTTATTATGTGTATCTTTCTCATTCTATGAAGATTAAAATTAAATTATAAAAATTAAATAATGATAGAAAGTAGTTAAAAAAGAGCTTGAAATAATTACGAAACAATAATATGTTAAAATTTGTAAATGAAATGGTAGCTACAAAAAAAAACAAGTAAGAGCGATATTTTCGGCTATGCCGAGGCAAACTTGATTTCACAAACACTATAAATATGTCCATCGATTAGATATAGTGTCGAAAGAGGTGCTATTGGAAATCCGCACGATCGATCCATGGCCTTCGAGGCAGCTGGCAAAACACCTCGCCTACCTCTAATTTTTTCATTACATATGGCACAATAAAGTAACTCCAATCAAAAGTATAAATATATGATGCGATAAAGAATTAAGAAATAAGAAAAAATATTAAGCTAAAAAATTGAAGCTCGCCCATATTTTCCGAGTTACTGGGCTCTGAAATTTTCAAATTTTTTTAAAATATCAAAATCGGTATCATTTTAAAGCTTTTAAAGAGATCCTTAAGGAAATATTGAATTTTTTTAAAAATGCCGATGTAATTTTTATACAAACTTATATAAACGAGTATGCAGTACCAAAATTTTTTTTATTTTTTTATTCTTGTCACCCCAATATTTGCATTTTTTGATTGGAGTTGCTTCACTAAACAAGCTTTACATAGATGATGAATGGTATATAAGATTCAGCATAGCCGAATATAGCACTTTTACCTGTTTCAATTAAAAAAAGAAATGTATATTTTAAGTTTTAAAAAAAGTTATACATAAGTCTTAGCATATTTTAGCACTTTCGATTGTCGTACTGATACAAGCATATCAGATGATAGTTGTCATGTGTGAAATCTGAAATTAATTAATAATTAAATATGTATGCCTCATTATTTATTTGTCGACGAAGATGCCTCACAATTTTAATTTATATTAACAGGAAAATAATAATAAGTTAAAGTTAGTAAATCACCAAGTCGTTACTGCAAACAACAAAAAATGTTAATAAGTACAACGTTGTCGTATTTTTAAAGTTAGTGATTTGCACTACAAGCTTTTGAATGTTAAAAGTGACCCATGAATTGTTTCCCTTATAACAGTGAAAAACCCAATAAAAATGATTTAGTATTTCAAAGTGTTATCGCTGGTTTAAAAGAATCTTAAGTAGTGCTTACAAATAGTTTGCAAAAATGGTTGCTTTTACAATTTTAGTAAACTTCACTCTTATAGTGAAAGGCGAATGGCGCTTGAGTTTATTTTACATACGCAAATACACGCGGCTTATTGAAGTAGAAGTTTGTGTAAAATATATAAAACATTTTTTCTTTTTTACGCAGAAATAAATAAATTTAATTGCTAAAAATTTTAAAAGGAAAAAAATTAAATGAACAGCGATTTAGTAAGGAAAAGTAACATGAAAAGAAGACTATGGATGATTTGACAAATTAAAGCGGCAATACAAAAAGTTAAACAGCATTGCCGAGTTAAATTAAATTCAACGTGTTAATTTTTTTTTAAACTTTTATTAACAAGCTATTTTTTTTAATTTCACCATTATACAACTATCTCAAAAAGAGTGTGCATTTCTATACTCGTTTTGACACAAAATAGTGAAAATAAAATGAAAACTTGGGTGCTCCCATAGAAGCATGATTGTGATCACATGGTCTTATCAACCTAAACACCAATAGGTTTTACAAACATAAAATTTAAATTTAAAGGGAAACCCATGCAAAAAATGTTTATGATATATTGACATGGCTTCAGCTTTTAAATCGTAATAGGCTAAAATCTAAAATTTAAGCAGGATGTGGATGTGCTCTGCTATGTTCAGTAGCACAAGAAGTACATAAAATATTGGCTGAGCAATATTACATACATAGTACATAGTTTTTGAATAAGTGTGAAGTAATAAGTGAAGTAAATGCAATAAAAAAACCAAATATTGGGGTGACCGTGATTTAAAAAAAATTGGTACTGGTTATATATAATTTTATATAAAATGCCATCGGCTCATAATGGGTTAAGCATTTGTTTTAAATTTTAGTATTTCCTTAAAGATCTCTTCAAAAGCTTTAAAATGATATCCATACTGAAAATTTAAAAAAGATTAATAATTTCCGAGGACCAGGAGCGTATAATAAATATATTTTTATACCTTTCACCACAAAAAGTAGAAAAAGGGTAAACTAAGTTTGTCATTCCGTGTGTTATTTCTATAATATCCATTTACGACCCCATAAAGTATATATATTATGACTTCTTAGCATAGCAAAGTCGATTGAGCGAAGTCCTTCTCTCCGTCCGTCCGTCCGTCCGTGTTAGTGTTGAAATAAAAAAATAAATATGTATGTCAAATGATCATATACAGTGTCAAAGGAGGTTCTATTAGAAATCAGCATGATCGGTCCATGTTCTTCGAGACAGCAGGCAAAACACCACGCCTACCTTTAAAATGTTCATGTCATTTAGAACAATAAAGTAACTCCGAATTAACTAAAATTTTCTACTAATGTTTAATCTATTAAGAGCCGATGTCGTTTTGATTTAAAATAATATACATATATGTATTACCATTTTTTTTTTTTTAATTCTCTGTCACCTCATTATTAGCTTTTTTGATTGGAGTTACTTCAATAAACTAGATTTACATAGATGCTGAAAGGTATATAAGATTCGGCATAGCCGAATATAACACTTCCTTGTTTTTATTAAAATAAAATAAATCAATCCACAAATTTTGTTATCAAATCATTTTGTTGAATCGATAATCATTAAAACAGGTTATGGCACTAATGGTTTTCTTCGTTAAAATAAAAACTATACGGCACTATGCTATGTTCAGTTTAACGAAAGGCCAATGTCTTTGATATCATAGACACATTAAATTCCAATACAATTTGGGTAAGTCTGGCAGCTTGCGAAAACTTATAATGAGGTGCAGACTATATTATAAATTTATTACTTTATGCTTGCATACTTTAAGGATCATGAACATTTTTATGCTCTAAACTAAAAGATCTGTCACAAGTTTTGTGTATGTTTTTACTTATTTGTCCCAATTTTCACGAAGCAATTCTTATTAAAAAACTAACCACTCATTCTTCTTTGAACTTGCCTTGCCGTTTTTACAATTCTTAGCTTATTAGCTTATTGTTTTAGCGGTTCAACAACAAGCAACAACAACAAATTTCAATTTGTGTATAAAAACAAATAAAATTTAATCAGCTAAAAATAACAAATAAGAAAGCAAAACGAATTGAACAAGTAAATCAGCTTGTGTACTCGTTTCTTTTTCTTTTGTCGCCCTCACCCACAAGCAATAGGGATAAGCCGATAGCAATTGCCTGGTGAAAATTGGGACTTTGAAAAATCATATAGCGTAGGCAGCAAATTTACAGAATAACTTACAAGTTTAGTACTTGAATAATGGCTTACTTTAGTTAAGACAATTCTGCATGTTAAAATACCTAATAAAGCGATGGGTTAAAAACCATCTGGTAAGCCTCGGAACGATAAACTAAAACGTATAAATCGAGGCGAATTAACAATTATAAATTCGCCTTGGTATAAATCTACGGTATTGACATCATATTTTTACATCATTAACTTCATTTAAATTTCCACTTTTCAAAAAAATTTATACACAACTCGCGGGCGTAGACGAGTGGGAGAGAAATAAAAGAAAAAAAAAAACATTAATTGAAATCTTTCAATGTACGCTTCTTATAGAACTACACATTTTTTTATATTAAGAAATAAAATTTTAATGATATTACTATAAAAAATTTATTGTTTTATTCTCGTTGCAAAAGGTTTCTGGATAAATAAAATCTTCACACCAAAAGCCGTTACTGGTTTCTGTACAGAACCTCCAGAGCGGAAATATAGTTAGTTACAAAAGAACTCCCATATTCTTTAAATACTTAATACAGAAAGAAAAGAGATAATAATCTAGTAGTACATAGGTAAATATAGATTATTAGTATGATGTTTGCTACTTCAAATTCTAGATTATATTTCATCTAATTACTATGCGAATTGGTCTTCTAATTCTCTTTCGAAGAGCTAAGTACTTCTTATTTTCCCAATACATAGAAAAATGCGATACGAAATGTGTTGGTTTATTTTCATTTTAAATACCACAGTCATACATTATATATTCTCTATTTCTTCACTCTGTGAGAAAATTGGCGCTTGACCATATTTTCCGAATTATGGGCCTTTAAACTTTTTATAAAAAGTACGATTGTGCACTATATTTTTTAAGATATCAATATGGGTATTATTTAAAAGCTTTTAAAGATACCTTTAAGTAAATACTAAAATTTTTTTTTAAATGCTTAACCCATTAAGAACCGTATGGTGAAGGGTATATAAGATATAGCACTCTCATCCCAATATTTATTTTTTTTTAATCAAGGTTACTTCATTAAACTGGATTTACATATATGGTCAAGGGTATGTAAGATTCGGCATAGTCGGATATGTCACTCTTACTTGTTTTTTATTAACACTAAAAATTCGTTTTTATATGATGAAAATATGAATCTTGGGTTGAAAGAATTAAAAAAATTCAGCACTATATATAATTTTACACAGTAAAAATTGTAGACCTTGATGTGTAAATATATGTTTTAATTATGCTGAAAGATCTCATTAATAGCTTTTACATGATACCCATATTGGTATCTTAAAATATATAGTGGACAATCGTACTTCTGTATGAAAAGTTCAGTGGCCCATAACTCAAAAATATGGGCAAACCCCAATTTTTTCACTTGGTGTTTTTTTCGTTTTTTTTTAATTTTCTATCGACCCTTCTTTTTTTTTTATTGAAGTCACATTGTTCCAAATGATATAGAAATATTAGAGGCAGTCATGGTGCTTTGCCCGCTGCCTCAAAGGACATAGACCGATCTTCCACCTGTGGTGAAGGGTCTTCCTTCGCGGAAACTCCAATGGCCTGCATTAATTGGTGCCATTGGTTATTGGAAAAAGTAAAAAGAATAAAAGGGCCTAATAATCGGGTCGTGAGCATAGTAGCAATACAGAGAAGGAGTTACTTCTAATTTTTTTGGAAAGCGAAAATAATAAAATAAATTGGTGTAGAACTAGTGAAAGCAAAGTACACGACTAATCTTTTTAAATAGTTTAAAACTTTTATTTTATTCTAATTGTTATACATATACGTATGAATTTTTAATATTTTTTTAATTGTGATGAATTTTAATGAATTGTTCTTTGATAATTTTAGATAATTAAAAGTGAAAAAAAAACTTTTGTAGTCGTCTTTTTATGCAGTTTACAAAAAAAGATGGAATGAAATTAGAACTTCTCGAATATAAGAATAACCCTAAAAACAAAGTGGTACTAACTTACGAGCATAGACGGTAAAAGGCGACATATAAAAACTGATAAAATTTATTCTCAAACTGTACAAAATAAGTTGTGAACTTAACAGTGTTGATATCAAAAAGAATAATTGACCACACTTTACCAAATCCGCGGCTGTTCCTGTCATTTTCGGTTTAAAGTTCGAAAATAATTCTGTCAACCGTATGCTACATAATTTTGTCTAGTTCAAAAAGTAGGTGGATGCTGTCTAGGCTTATCCTAATAACAAAATACTTCTCTACTTAATGTCTGTGCTACAGCAATATTTTTCGAATACATCAAATGCAACAACCTTATTATTGTAACACTTAAAATAGCCGCCTGTATATTTAACGACTAAAAAAATGTGGTTTTATGATAGTGATTGAAGAAAACTCTTTGCTGTTACCAAACAAGGTATTCATCAATTGAAGGTCTAAGTTTGGGTAAAAGAAAATTGATTTTTTCATTCAGCCGGTTTATGAAACAACTCCCAACAACTGGCAATAAAACCACAGATGAGTACAAAACCGGCAAGTGGAAAAACAGTTTAATTAGAGTTTATTTGGAAGTTTTACCAAATAGAGCAACGGTGTAAATGTTTTTTTTATGTTTTATAAAAAAAGAGTCCAAATAAAACAAATGCTTACATAAAAATTAAACATCATCAGCACCCAGCTAAAGTGCTGTTTTTCGTGTTAATAAGCAGAAAATAAAATAAATTTTATGCCAAGTACACATGGAGAACAAGATAATTTTAGAGAAAGATTCGCAAAAACAAAAAATTTGTTTTGTAAATATAAAATATCCTCATTTAAATTATTATGATATTAAATTTTGGCTTACATTTATTATTAATTGTGATAGATTGTAAAGAGATTGGTAAAATTGAGATACCAGCATAATAAATTCGCTGCAACCTTCGTCGGCAGGTAGTTATAAATTGCAAATCCTTCTATTTATACAACTGTTTGGGAAAAAGTGGATACGGATACGTGGGAGTGACATGAATCAAGAAAACAAGATTGCGCATTCAGCCGTTCAAAAAATTTTTCTACTGCGCATCTACGTCACAATAGAATGAAAATGAGTATTTTTGTAAAAAGTGTAGGAGATTTTTGGCGCACAACTGGAAATAATTGCATAACTTTTAACAATATTTTAAATGAGAGGAAAAAAGATATAGTCAAGTAAAAATTTTGCGTTTGGGCTTGAAGCCCGAGAAGGAGAAGCGCTTTTTCTGGCCACCAAAGTTTTAATTTTTTATTTCATTTAATTTTCTTTTTTGGTCATGCTGCAGTCTTTAAGCTCCGCATTAAGTTTTTGTATTTTACAATTCATTTTTGATCTAAAAAATAGTTTTGTTTTTACTTTTTCATCATAGTTAATATGATGAGCCTGTTTAGTTAAATCTTTTACAAAATCTTGTTTAATGAGAAGACCGTCTTTATTATTATTATTTTTTTAAATATTTGGTTCAGTTCTTCAATGTGTTTTATAGTTTCAGGTGTCGGCCCTCAGATACATGATCAACCCACAGATACGTTCGACCTTCCTCGATTTGTGCCACTGCAATTTCTGGTATATAATTTTTGAGCTTGTGGCAAATATAGCCTGCGAGGTTTTCGAGATCATTATATTCTAATTCGGTTAACAGACTTCAAAAAAATAAGGAGGTTATACAATTCGGCTGAATGTTGCTTTTTTTAATATTTGTGCCTTCAGAACTCAGTGGTTTCTGATCTAATTTTGAAAATTTTTGGTAAAATGATAGATTATGCTTACAGGTTGGTCCCGTTTTAAAAACAGTTCATAATCTGAAAAATTAAAGGGTGTCCCCATACAACATACATATTTTTAACGTGTATTATGAATTGTAAAGGGCACTTATGTAAAATTTAAAATGACTGTGTAGTACTATAGCTCCCAAAAACAAAAAATTATACAAAAATAAATCTAAAACTTAAAGGGTGCCCCCATAATTGATGTAAATTTATTTATATGGGCCTATCTTTTGAACCGTTATAGACAAACGCTTGCAAATTGAACAGAATATCGACTGCTATGGCCGTTAAGTAACAAGTATTAATATTACAAATTATAAATTAAAGGGTGCGCCAATAGTTCATTAAATTTGTTGTATATGGCCATACTTTTGAACAGTTATAGACAGACGCTTGGAATTTACATCGAACCTGTATTGGTAAGTCCGCTATAACAGCAAGTACAAAATATGGATTTGGAAGTTAAAGGGTATTTCAATAGTTGATGTAATTTCAAGTGTGTGGCCGTACTTTTGAACCGTTATAGACAGAACGCTGAAACTTAAAAGGGACCTGTATTTCTAAGTCCTCTATATTAAGGAGTTTATAATTTGAATTTAGAAATTAAAGGGTGTCCCATAATTACTGTAGATTTACTTATATAGGCCTATCTTTTGAACCGTTATAGGCAATGGTCGTATTTTTTGACCCGTTGTATAAAAACACCTGAAATAAAAACTAGACCGTTACAGACAGACGGTTGAAGTTTACACTGACATATGAAATCTGTTTTGAAGTCAGTTTTTTTTGCGAGAATTATTATGTTTTATTTTTAATAAACTTTCACCGTTTTTACTTTAATTCTGTTGCACTTTCCATACACAAATGAAGTTTACAAAATTCTGTGCCTACGTCACACATAAGAGAGAGAACGCTATATAACAAACTAACGGACCTGTGCAATGCGCAATCTTGTTTTCTTGATTCATGTCGGAGTGACAACGAACTATTTCCTTTTTTTTCTATCACATTTTTTTTTTGTATTTTTCTATTAGCAATGTAAGCTACTTTTATTATATTATTATGTACTTTTTTATTTTTGAAGGTAAGTTTTCTCTCAGTGTTGAAAAGAAAACACATTATGATAATAAGTTAAAGTTAAGGCCGAATGAAAAAAGCTCCTTTCTTCAGCTTGTATTTCCATTCCTACCAGCTACTCAACGGCCAAAAGTCTGCAATTAAAGCACAACTAATTGCACATTTTGCACTTGATTAAACAATAGCGAGCGTGCAACAGCGTGCGCAAAAAATTATAAAGCTCAGCGGCAGCTACACCGCACACATGCAACTTAAGTACATTTTAGCTTATTTTTTTTTAGAATTACAAACAGAAATAAAATAAAGTTGCAAAAACATTTAGTCTTGTTTCATATTGTCCAAGATCATCGTGATGATCAAGATCACGCTGATGATGTGATACCATTCATGCCAAAGTATTTATTGCCAATGATGCTGATGATCTAGGAAGATGTCATACCTTAAATGGCCGACCATGATTAATGACCATAATGACATTTATCTAATGTATATGATCAAATAGAGCTCTTTTATAGACTAAATAGAGGTCTCCAGAGCAAGTTAAAAAGGATGATGGCAAATATAAATTAAAAATAGCTGCAAAAGAAATCAGTGGGACAAAATGTTAGGAAATACAAAGACATTTTTTAATGATTTTTATACAATTGGAATTTTATTACCAATTTAAGTTTGGCAGACTACAATTTACAACAATAAAAGCCTTACATTCTCCATCAAAATCAAGTGTTATTAAACATGATTCCAGTGACAAGATGACATTAACAACAAGTAGCACACAGCAACAGCAATAAATATTGACAATAATAGAAAAGTAATAAATTAAAGGAAAAAGAAATTTTCCAGTCGCAACCCTTTTACATTTAATGGTTGGTTTATAAATAATTGCAGTTTTTTTCTTCTTTTTAATAAACCTGTCTTCTTCTTCTTATATTTTTCTGAAAAATATTTAATGAAAGAAAATTATATGGATTAACTTCTTTAGAACTTTAAAATGTGGTTTTTTTAATATGATCGTAAATTATTTTTTTCCTGTCAATTTGTTTGTTTTGGAAAATAAATTTGATATTGCGATGATTTATATGTCCAAACTACAGATTATCTGGCTGACCTAAGAAAATTTTGCTCATGATTTCTTGTACTCCAAACTTATTTAAGTAGATAAGTAAGTTATTGAATACAAATTGGCTTAAGCAACTTCTTTTGGTGATGCAAGTTACATTCCCAAAGAAATGAGAAGCGTAGAAAGAATTTATATTGGAACTTTCTGCACCCTCTTTTGTAACCCTACATAACAATTAAGTATGTATATATTCTGGATCCTTAGGCAAGTAGATAGGGAAGTCTATTTAGCTATGTCCTCCGTCCGTCGTTGACCATATGTTCGTTTTGAAATCAAATTTCCCAAGGCATTAAAAGACCTACAGAAAATTTAATCCCCAACCATCTGTCAGATGTCTCAACCACCTGTCGAAAAAAGATAAGCGCCTCTATTTTACTCAAGTTTTTCCCTTCTGTGGTATTTTTTGTTATTATTTTTGTTTCGTTTTATTAAAAACCGATAACTCTGAAAAAACTCCAAGAAATCGGGATTTAATTCAACAATCGACAATTCCCCATAATATTAGATTTTTCACCAAAAATTCATTAAAAACTTTTAATTTGGCAAACAATTTTAAATTAAAAAAATAATTTTCATTAAAAACTAAAATAAGGCAAAAAAGAAAAAACGATCCCTAATAATTAATTTTATTTAATGTCCAAGTTAAGACAAAAACGTACTTTCTCCCAAAAATTACTAAACATTTAAATTTTTATCAAACATAGACTTTTTGAAGTACTTGGTGAATCCCTCGCTAAAGAAAAATTAATAAGTTAATTTTTTTATTTGATTAATTTTTTTTATTTTGTTTCTAGCTTATAATTATTTTTAAACAAAAATTTTAAATTCACAAAAAGAAACAGCGGCGGTTGAGCATTTTTTGCCATTTAGTTTTTATATTGTAATTTTACAAAATGTCGGAAAAAACTTTAGATTATTAAGCAGTAGGAATTTTACCAAAGTATAATATTTTCACAGAATTTCCAAAAAAAAAAAAAAAAAAAAATTGGAAAAAAGCTCTAGAGCATGAAAAGATTACAAATCATTGAAATTTCGTATAAAAATTAATTTTCTCCAAAATTTTAACAATATTGTACTTGTATAAAAAATTGTAATATTCTTAAAAACTGATTCGGCTATGCCGAATTTTATATACACTCCAATCAAAAAAAAATGACATAGGCTTTTAATGGGTTAAGCATTTTTAAAAAAATTTTTGTATTTCCTTAAAGATTGAAAAAAAAATTTTAAATTTCAGAGCACCCTAACTCGGAAAATATGTGCTAGCGCCAATTTTTTTCACTTGATATTTTTTTCTTATTTTTTAATTCTCTATCGCCCCATATATTTATTTCTTTGATTGAAGTTAGTTTATTGTTCCAAATGACAAGAAAAAATTAGAGGTAGGCGTGGTGTTTTGCTGCTGCTTCAAAGGACGTCGACCGATCATGCTGACAGATCAACATTTGTGGTTACTTTTTTGTATTAAAATTGTACAAGTGAAGCTGAAAAGCATTAAATGAAAGACGGCGACCGGTCAAAGATATGCAAAGTCCAGTGAATATCAATGGGTCCCTCGTAGACTAATTTTAAATTCGATATGTATGAAAGAACATAATTGGAGGCAATTGACCAGAAAAAGCATCAAATTTAACTTTGTTACTTTGTTGAAAAATTGGTATTTATTTTAATAAAGCGAAATCTCGGTGGGCGTTTGTGTAGGAGTATAGTGGTGTGGTAAATGATTTAATGGAAATGACTAAAGAACCTTAAATTAGTATACAAGGATCCCTTATCTTTGGCTGGCAAATGTTGTATTCAGTTTGTTTTGTGTTTGGTGCTTTTAAATTTTTAAGGAACCAATTTAGTGGGCAGAGGAGCTGTCGTAACAGCGTCAAATAAACAACCCAAGTACGAAAAAATTACCAAAAACATCTTTATCATATCTAATGATAATTCATTATGTTGGAGATTATAACATACGTTATCGTATGACTGAACATACGTTTTTAGTGAAGTGTTATTCGTTAACGAAACTTAGTTCGGATGACTTGAAACAAATTTGCTAAATAAAATGGGAATTAAACAAAATTAATTTTGGTTTATAATAAAATTATAATTACAATAAGTTAAATCTAAAGGCGCGGTCAGATTAGCCAAATGTGTGACCAAAATATCAAAACCACTTTTTTTACAAATGTTTATTCAATCTTTCCTTGCACGTATCATTACAAATGACGATTTATTTAGTAAATGTGGTATCTTATATTTTATATTGAGCAGGATCTTATATCTCTTACTAGGCATTTGATAAGGATGAACATTTTTTCCACAAATTGGTGGTTACTTTTTTTTGGTCAAAGGTTCATGAATGAACACAAAAATTTGCCAAAAAATATGCTTCATAATTGAGCAAAAGGAAAATCTATTGCTGGGATGAGCTTTCTAAACGTATGAATGCAATTTATATATTTTGTAGGAAAAGAATTTATGTTTATAATTTTGTGCTTAAGGCTGATCAAAAATATCAAGCAAAGAGAAATTTTTTTTTTTAATTTTGAAAAAGCAGACTGCCTGGTGAACCGTAACGGAAACCCACATAAAATTTAGCACAGTTGTTATATTATTTACGCTTTGAACCGTTTTAGTCAGTCAGACATTAAGAAGTTGCTAGGTGATGAATTTACAATTTCACAATTTATATCTTGTCTTCAGTAAAACTGCAATTATGGGTGATTCGACTAGCGTAAATACTCTTGGTGAGGAATTATACAATTCCCCTGGTTTAATCCTGCACTGTCTAGCTCTCCCATAGTAGTTGCAATACATCGTGGCCGTGCGACAGTTGCTACGTTACGTTTGTTGGTAAAACAACGCCACATTAGTTACACTTCTACCGGCGTTGGTTTAACCTTGTAGGTTGCTTTAGCGAGGAATTCTACAATTCCCCAGCGTGAGTCTGTGCGCTCCAGCAACATCAGCCATTGCTGCCAGGATACGTTCAGCATAAAAACCAGAGCGCTGCCACTGAGCTAGAGACCAACGTAACAGCTGCTTCCAGTGACAGAGACTAACAGCACTCTAGTACTCGGCGTACTTATCAATTGTTGCAGAAAGTCCATCGCCTGGTAAAAACAGTTCTGACCGCCGCCAACACAGCCTGGATTATATACCGACGCTATAGGCAACTGCGTTTGCCTCCGCTCTTAGAGCCTGCTTTGTTTGACCGGCCTACGTCTCGGTGCTGCTAGTGACTGTTGTCACTACAGCCTTGATTACTCCATGCGCTACTGCCGCTAATCACTGCCACCACAGCATCTTTCATCATCCAGCCTACGTCCCTGCCACTAACCTGTGTCACCGCAGCGTTATTGCTTGACTACCACAGCAAACTTAAGCGCATCGTAAACATCGATGACGCTGATCGGCTTCCCTATCAGTTTCGACTACGTCATCCGACTATCGACCAATTTTTGTAATCTTTAGAGATAAGAAGAGTAAAACGTGGTTTTAAGCTTTATAACGTTTTAAAACAAAATTTGTTTTATGCTCTTTGTGTCCTAAGACTACAGACAAAACATAAACGTACCTGGACTCTGCTGCAGCTATCCCAGCAACCAGCGTAGAACGTGCCGTTACATTGGCCGTGTATTGTTATATCTTTTAAGACAATAAGTATAAAATTTAAATTGAAAATTAAAGGGAGACCGTAATGATGATGTTATTTATATTATACGGCCTTAATTTTTGAACAGACAGACATGCGAAATTACCTGTGTAAATAAAATTAAAAAAATAGGAAATTTTTTACAAAATGCCGCCTGATTTCTAAAATTAATTTTAAAATTTTCTTACAATTCTTATTTTCAAAGGAATACTGAAATTCTAAAATAATGCCTGAAAAACATATTTAGATTATTCTACTTTTGGAAATAACTAAAGGCATATAGGCCTTTTTAATCTCCGTTAAAGTTTGCGTACCGGCTTTGGGGTTTTTGATTAAAATTTTGTAAAAAATATATGTGGATTTCGATAAAGTCTAGAGGCAAAAACATGGAAAATTGTTTAATTTTTATAGTTTTCACATTGAAAGTCGAATAGTTTTTAAGCCAGTACTCGTAATAATTTTGAAGTTAAGATGAAAGAAAGAAAAGCTAACCTAAGCAATAAAAAATTTTGAAATTTTCGTATAATTTAGGAAAAGGGTCTTAATGTCTCGAAAAATTCAGTACTTTTAAACGCAAATGATCTGCAGGTACCCTACTTTGGGACCCTACATGTATGTTAAAAGCTCAAACTCTTAACTTCAGATACCGTCATGAGATTGTTTGTAATGGTTCCAGCTGTTAATAAATTGCTGATTTATTTCCAAAACATTTTATTTTTGCGTCATTATACGATGATTTTTTGCTTTGACCTAAATGTTATCAATAGTTTTTTTAGCAACACTTTCGCACCCAAGCATATTCTTGTGAATCCCTGAGTAACATCTGCTTATAATTTGTTCTCACTCAATACAAATAATCTGAGATCCTTGGTTATTTTAACCCTGAACTTTTAATTGTCTTTGATTTCCTATGAGTTTTGTCTTTCAAGTAAATGTACTTGATGTCAGTACGAAATTCAATTTGTTCCACTTTAAGGTAAGTTATTATTTCGCCTTTTGTACATCAGATTTTGTATATTACGTATATGTATTACATTTATAAGCTGCCGATCTGGTGTATAGACGTTGTAATACTCATTTGCTTATCCATTGTATCACATATAATTCTCAGTTAGTAGGTATTTTATTTGAATAAGTCATACAGGTTCGGAAGGTATCGTGGCTATTCAAACGAGAGAATAATTTGCTATAACCGAAATTTGATTGTATTGTATTTTCGTGTGTGTGTGAAGTACATATATTTAAGTGTGTCTTAGGTATTTTCAGGTGACTGTTTTCCACAGTAGCTTAGGCTCTCTGTTATATTTAAGGCTCTATAAAATCTCTATTTTTCATAGAAAAAGGTCAAACCAATTTATTTAAAAAAAATCCTGCTTTGACTATTTTTATTGGATGGCGACAGCAAGAAGTTTTCCATCCCAGAATATTAGTATTGAGTTCTGAAATTTTTTTTATATAAATAAATATGTCAATCGATCAGATATAGTGCCGAAAGAGGTGCTATTGGAAATCAGCAGCATCGGTTCATGTCTTTCGAGGCAGCAGGCAAAACACCATCTAATAATAATAATAAAGTAACTCCAATCAAAAAACTAAATATATGAGTCGATAGAGAATTAAAAAATTAGAAAAAAAACATGAAGTGAAAAAATTGGCGCTCGCTCATATTTTTCGAGTTACGGGCCTCTGAAATTTTCAAATTTTTTTTAATACCAATATGGGTATCATTTAAAAGCCTTTAAAGAGGTCTGTAACGAAATACTAAAATTTTTTAAAAAGGCTTTACCCATTAATAGCCGATATCATTTTTATATAAAATTATATGTATGCAGTACCAAAATTGTTTTTATTTTTTAACTATCTGTCACCCCAATATTTGCATTTTTGATTGGAGTTTCTTGACTAAACTAGACTTATATAGATGGTGAAAGATATATAAGAAGACAGCACTGTTACTTGTTTTTTTATTTTCGAGTTGTTTTTGTTCAATAATTGTATTTGTTTCTATGAAATATGAAATAAAACTTTTTACTGTATTTTATAGAAATTATATTAAATTACTATTTTTTTTTTTAAGGAAAGTCTAAAAATGTAACTTTAAATGAAAAAATTCAACTTTTTTGAAGGAAAAGCGTAACTTTTTCCTGTCTTTTCCTGAAACATTGGTCTGTTATATTTAGTTTAGTTAGACCTTTTGTAAATATTGTAATAGTAGTTATAAGAATCAAGCTATAATAAACAAGACCATTAATTGCTAGTACTATTCCGACTGGGTTTAGTACCGGAAAAGCCGAAGTTATTCACTGAATTTTCCGACCGATTGTCTGTATTAAGTCGGATACTTTCGCCTTAATTCAGTATCATCAACTGAACGATTGCTAGCAATAATCCGGATCAGGTATGGTAACCGATATTTTAAAATTTTAACCACAGGCTTCTTAATTTTTACTTTTTAAACTCAAATGGTACTAAAGTCGTGTGTTAATGAATTTGTGTTTTTAACTGACTTAAAAGAAAAGATATCGTAAATTCTTCTGGATGTTGCTTATTCTTTGTGCCCGAAGAAATCAGTTACTCTGAAACGATTTTTAGATTTTTTTCTTTATCTGTAAAAGATTGGTTCCGTTTTAAAAACTGTTCATAATTTAAAAAAATAAAGGGTGTTCCCCATAAAACATACATTTTATTTATGTGTTTTTAAAAACCGTCGAGGGCACTACTTAAAAAAAGCAAGCTAAAAGTATCACAAAAATAAATCTAAAAATTAAAGGGTGTTCCTATAGGTTTTACGACATTTTAAAAATCCTACCTACGAATATAATATAATCAATGTATAATTAATTATCTTCTCAAAGAAACATGATTTTAAGTTTGTCTCTTTTGAATTCGGTTTTTTTTTGCAAGAATTAAAGGCTTTTTAGCGAGCCAGTCGCTTGCTTTCATTTAATCCTCAAACTACTTTTTTAATTTCTTGATATGCTTTTAATATTTGTTTTTTTAGAATTTGCCACATCTTGTTAAAAAAGTGTTTTCTCTAAACGAATTTAAAATTATATTAAGAAGTCACAACCAGACAGATTGACCATTTAAAGAAAGTTGGACAATTTTATCATACCTTTTCCGTTTTAATTAGTTTTTCTAACAAAAAAAAAAAAATCAGCGAAGCAAAAACAATTTTTCCACTTCAACTTAAACTGCAATTGATGTTTGAGATTAATGTGCATTGTTGGTACACTTATGTGTAGCATGTTAAAACATGATTTTTAACATGAGGTTTTTATTTTTGTTTGCGACTAAATGACGCACAACAAAATAAAAAACCAATAAGAACGTTTTCAAATGGAAGTGTTGTACTCGCAAGCGTCTTTTTATATGTTCATAACATTACTGGTAGTAATAATCTTTTTTCTTTAACTGACAATTTACTCAGAAGAAGTTGTATGATTGGTTTTTTATGTTTTTGCAAATGATGACAAAGATGAACAAAAGCACAAGAAGTTGAATGACATTTATTTATTCTACAAATGTTTTTTTTCTTAATTTTATGGCTTGTTCCTTGTCTGTACCTGTAAGTGCTGGTCATAAGAGAGGTTAAACGTTGCTGCAAGACAGAGATTTAAAAGAATATTTTGCAGTCTTTGAATAACGTAAGGGTATTCATGGCAGTACTTCTGTTGTGTCTAACATGTGCAGACTGAATAAGTTTTTCAGTATAAAATCGTATCGTCCAGTCAAACAAATATCATAATTTCGACTTAGCATTTGATATATTTATTGTATTAATACTCGAGTCACCGAAATACATAGAAATTTACCAATTGAATAATTTCAATATTTTTTCCACTTTTTTTATTCAGTAAAATCTCTTTTTTCTTGTCTATTTTGAATTCGACATGTCAAGATCGATGAAATTTTTCTATATTGATGCATTTTGTTATTATCTTTAAAAATATTCATGTAACTAATTTTAATAAATTATATATATTCGAATTAAAACTGGTTTTTTATTGCTTTTGGTACATAAATTTCGTTCACTTAGGCTTCGTCGCTCTCTACGAAACCGCGTTTTAATTTTTACAAACTCCGTGATTATATAAAAAAAATTACACGATTATCGCTACTTTCGTCACCTTGTTTATCGACTTTTATCTTAAGTGGTATCTTATGTTGTCATATCTTGTTACGAAGGCAGGCTATTTTGATTTCATATAAGTGCTATCTTCTTTTTCCCATATTTGATCACCACTATTGCCTACCTGCATGTAATTATATCCCGTCATCTTTTGAAAACTAAAGAATAGAATGATAAGAATGATCGCAGGACCATACTAGTATCAAAAATTGTTTTCGGTTGTGGCGATGTGTGATCTGTGGTCGCCAATACTTTGCATTTTGTATGTTTTTTCTCATTCACTTCATCTAGTAATTCTGTTCTCTATACTATCTCATGATTATCCTAAGACCTTCTCTTCTCTTATACAACCCATATAAGTGTACAGTAACTGTCTGCCAGCCATACCCTGCAGATAATATTGGGCTACGTGGTTCATTGGAACTGAAATGATCTAGCTGCAACATGGTCCTCTGTAATACAGTCATGGACCATGTTATTTTCCACTTGTTAAACGACAAGTGTTTGTGTTTTAACGATTGCATAAAATGTTGCCAAGAGCTGTACAGTTCGTGCAGTTTAAAGATTACATAGTGGTAACTCTAATGCCATCCATTGTTTATTTTCGTAAACAATTTTGTGTATGTATAATATAAAGTGGTAAAATTAAAAGCACGTAATTAATATAAAAGTGTTATTAATTAAAAGAAATATACAGGCACGTTCTGACAATCGCAAATCGCTTAAAACTGGCGATGCGAGTTTAAATCGCATGAAAGGTGTTCTGTAGTTCACAATCGCAAGAAATTTGGCGACTTCAAATCGCAAGCACATACTGAAGTGAAGTTATAAATTTTACTTAAAGTAAACATTAAATCAACAATAAAATTATACACAAATGAAAATTAACATGTTCTCTTTTATTTTTAACAAAAATTAATTTAATTTTTACACAATTAAAGTCTTAAATAATTAATTCAAAATAAGTTCTTTGTTTTATCAGTTGTTTGTTTTGATTGTTTTCTTGAGTACTGGCAATTTCATAAAAACAGCTGTTCTAAATGAAGTTCGAAAATATATTACTACTAGTGCGGTTGAACGTGTAGTCGGTAATCAAATAATGCATGTGGTTATTTTAATTTTAAATTCTTATAAAAATATTTGCCGCTAATTTAATCTGCAATTTAAGTATTGTTAAGGTAATTAAAAGATTGATTGAAGTTTTAAAATTACTTTTTGTACTATCTGACTTCCTAAAATGTATGTTATAAATAACAAAATAAACAAAAATACTTTTTAGGTACTGATTACTTACGACGTAAATAATCTTTTACTTCAGAGTTGCTAAATGTAATATAACTAATAGAAAATTCATTGGCCAAACATAATTTTTCCATTCTTTTTTTAAATTGATAAAAAAAATTTGTTTTACTTAACTTATTACTTTATAAATAAAAAATAAACTAAATGTATGTATGCAAAAATTTTTTTAAGAAAGTGTAATACATACTTCTTTATACAGGGCGCCACAATGCACAGTTTTTTTAAATTTTATGAAAAGCCACCCAGACATGGCCAAGGGGTTCTCCAAGGGAGATAAAATAAAACAAGACGAGTTATGGAGTGAGCTGGCCCGCGACCACCAACAAGGGATGTTGCCGCTTGGAAAAAGGTATGCATTTTGACAATTTGTTTTTAAAAAAAGGCCTATCTGTGTATATAGAAACAACTTTTTATTCACATTTGCTTAGACTTGGTGCGACTGGAGAAGAAGTATAAAGACTAGGCTAGCAGAAAACAAAAGTTCCCTACAAAAGACAGGTAGGAGGCGATTTTCAGCAGCATTATTTATCGCCGGTAGAGGAACAGCTAGCAATCATATGCGATATTTTCCACGCCGTTGAAGGCATATCGATGGCAAAGTCGTTTGGAGCAACAAAAACTACAAATAAAGAAAATGTGATTATTAAAAAAGTGGGGGAAAAGAGTGCGTCCGAGTCTGTCGTGAACGAATTACAGGCTACAACATCCACGAAATCTATTTTGACAACCCCTGAGATGTCGCCGCAAAGAAAGCGAAAACGGTTTCAAGGTGAAATTGACGACATTCTGGGGGAAGAAACAAAGAATTTTCAGCTTGTAGCTTCCAAAATTGAAGCTACAAGTTTTTCGTTAGAAAACCACACGAGGCAATTAAAAAATAAAAATCGGACCTTAGAGGACATTCGCTCTATAAAAAAGAAGGAATACGAAGAAAATAAGCGATATAACCTAACTATGGAAAGTAGGCTTGCCAGATGGCCTGGATTCGCCTGAATTTTCCAGTTTTTTTTGTCTGGTCCAGTTTCCAGGAAAAATGCAATCAGTCCAGTTTTTTCCTATTTTATATTCTTTTATAATGAAATTAATATTTTGTACAGAAAAATTGCATTCTATATACAATGAAGTCAAGTATATTTGCAAATGTTTAGATTTTATGTTTTTTTTAACTCCAATTAGTACCATTTTACGTCTACTGCCTGCGAGGATATTTGATAATTTGCCAAAAAATATTCCAATCGATAAGACATGGACCGTCTTTTTTCAAAAATGTGATAAAAATCAAGTACAAAATCTGCATAAATTGGTCTTATTCGTTCTTTTCATTCCAATGAGCAATGCTTTTGGCGAAAGGACCTTTAGTATTTTAAACAATTTATACTCTCAGGAGAGACATAGAATGTCTTTCGAATTAATAAAGGCTGAAATTTTAATAAGATTAAACTTTGATGAAAGTTGCAAAAATTTTCAAACTTTTTTGCATACTAATGAAGCAAAAGAGTTAGTAAATTCTGTAAATAAAAATTTAAAATATATGTGACAAAAGACCTATGTATAAATATGTACTTAATATAACGTAATATTGAATTAAATTATTTTAACGTGTTTATTAAAACTTAATTTAATTTTTAATAAAATTTTACTTTTTGGAACAAGTGCATTATAAACAGGTTCAGTTTTTTTTCTAAAATCCAGGCGCAAATTTTACGTTTTTCAGTTTTCAGGCTTTTGAAATCTGGCAAGCCTAATGGAAATGCTGGCAAAGGAAAAAAATTAACTAAAACTAGAAATTTTGAAGTTCGAAAAATTGACGAATTAAACCTTATTTTTTGTTTGTTTTTTAATAAATAAGTATATTTTTTTAAACCAACGACTTTGCGATGTTATCTCTTATTTTCGCTCCTTCATTATTTATTTCAATTTCATTATTATCTTCCTGAATTTCTTCATCCTGGGGGGGTGTAACATCTTCATCTTCTACTGGAACATTGTAATACTTACAAATGTTATGCAGAGCGCAACAAATATTTGTAATTTTTACCACTTTTAAGGGGGTGTAGGGCAGGCACATTTGAAGGCACCAATACGGCTTTTTAAGTTGCCAATCGTCCTTTCTACTATGTTTCGGGCCGACGAATGTGCCATGTTGAACTTGTGTTGCATGGAGCCAAACACTGGAGATTTATACGGTACCAGTATGTAAGGTTGTAAAGCATAAGCAGAATCAGCTAACAACCAGCAATTACGGGTGCCATTTGCATATTTTTCGGCAAAGTGGGTGTGAGCATCGCTCAAGTTCCATACAAAGGCATAGTGGCATGATCCAGGCCTTGACGCATCGACAGCACGTATATTCATTTGGTAGTCACAAATCTATTACGATTTAAATTTCAAAACATATAAATGTTAAAAACCAAATTACTTACGATTAACACATTAACACTGTAGTATCCTTTTCTGCAATAATACACTTCAGAACCAGATGAAGGTTTAACTAGTCTTACATGCGTTCCGTCGAGAACTCCAACAACACCAGGAATTTTGAATTTTTCATAGAAATGCACTTTTGATGCTTTTAATTCTGCTTCGGTCATCTCCAATGTAATCCAAATTGAGCAAAGTTTATCTTCAATGATATTTAAAGTGTCCCATAAGTTTTTACAAAATGATGTTCGACCCATACTTATATTCAGGTCATTAGCTATCACACCTTGAAAAGAACCAACTGCTAAGAATCTTAAAGTGCTTGCTAGTCGAACTATCTCAGGAATTGAAAATTTTTTCATACCAGCAGAAATTTTATTTAAAACCATTGTAAATGAACTCTTATTAAGATGATAGAGAGCTATAAAACTAAAAGCATATAAACAATTACAAAATGCAACATAGATTTTATTATTAAATGTGTATGTATTTATATACTTACGCCTGCTCCGGAATATCCATGGGATTAGAATAATCTCTAAGTGTCCGTTTTTTAATGCGTTCTCTTTTTAATTGCATTTTTTAAAGTAATTATTCTAAGCAAGAAAGCTGCTGCCATTTTGTATTGAATTTTATTTTGTTTGTTTATGTTTTACACATCAAAAACATATGTTTTTGTTTTTCGAACATAAGTTTGAAAAAAGCAAATCGCAAGCAAAACGCGTGAGTTTCAGAACATGTAAAACAAAATTTGGCATTTTTGAAATCACATGCGATTTCAAAAACATGCGAGTGTCAGAACATGCCTGATAGACTATAGTGCGCGACATAAACGGCGACTTGTAAAAATAGAAAAAGAAAATTATTGGAAAAGATTAAAAAGTGCAAGTAAAGCCTTTGTGTTGGCTCCTCTCATATCGATATTTCCATGCATCAGGACTTAGATTAAGGAGACGGCAATAACAAATTAGCTAGTGAATTAGGGCAATGACAGTTAAGAAACAGAACTTCAAAGAAGAACATGAGAAAACTTTTGGGTACACTAAGAACTCATGGTATAGATGTGCCTCTTTCTCCACTGACGCTTGTCAAAATTATTGAAGCACCACCAAACATAGTGACTATGCAGCCCGGTCAATACGTGCATTTCGGTATTAAACAAAATTTGATGAAGATGTCATATTCATTAGAAAATTATAATTAAAATGAAAGAAAATCAAAAATTTTCTTAGTACAAACAGATGAAATTGTGATTTGTTTTTTAATACACGTCACATCCTTCATCAGCAAAGGCTAGTACAAAAGCAACAACAAATGTACAAGTTGAGTTACAAAGAGAACGTCAAAGAAATGCTTTAAGTTGTGTGTGAACTTCGTCTTACCAAATTAACATTAAGATTAGTTGGTTAAATAGATGATGTTTACGACGTACTTAACATAAGGTAGATAGATGCGAAGAATGCTGATGAAGGATGTGGCGGTCCAGAAAATGCTGCATTTCATTCTGCTAGCGTATTGTTTTTTTTGTTTTCTTTGGAAAACGTCCGCATACATTTGTAAATAATTTTTATTTCTAAAAATGTTTAGAAATTAAATTTAAAATGAACCAATAAACCGAAAATAAGTCAATTTTCATTAAAATAAACAACTTTCATAAAAAATTTTATTTTTGGTTTTTAATGGAGCAGTAGAATAGAGTAGCTTGGAAATTAGCTCTCCGGGGTGTTTCATAGAGTAGTGATATGGAGTAGTTTTTAAACAACCCCTCTGGGGTATTCCATCGTTTAGTGACATAGAGTAGCTTAGAAACTAATCCCATGTAATGCAAAGCTGGGTTAATTGGTGTAGCCGTAGGACGTCGTAATGTTAATTAGATCATGTTTTCTCTATACACCTGGGTTAGCTTTGGACTAGTCCTAGTCCGTTATGGAACATAATTTCATGCCTGTAAGGACTAGTCACTTTATCTCTAGGGTAGCTACAGCATCGTCGGCATATTTGCAAGAAGTGTTTATTCCAATCGAGTCTAGTGTCCTTTAACGGCCGACCACAGTGATGTTTCACTGTAGAGGCAATAACATATCACCTTTTATATGTCATACAAATGAACGCGTATAGTTATTGCCTCCGTGGAGTAGCACGCTGTTTGAACGCAACCCCCTGTTCTTCGGAAGACCTCTTATCGATTACTAAGATTTATTTACTTTTGTATTTGTATGATAATACAAACATCATTTTTTGTCATGTTAGAATTCTACTATTTCAGAGTTCTCTGTTTGTTTGTAATTTTAACATTTCATAGACTTTAGATCTCCATATACTAAACATTCAAGAGAACTAACTCTTTGCAGTAACTGCATTACGTTGCCAATACTGTTAATGATTATCATTATCATCTACAACATGCTAAAGTTATCATTATAATCATTTCAAAACTTCATCTTTCTGTTTTAGCTTTTGCTTAATAATATTATTTTTATTAAAATTGTTTTATTTTGTTAATTTCTCAACTCATACATACATACATATATAAATGTAACGTGCATTGTCCAGAATATGAGACAGTTTAGAAGTGTTTAAATGGAGTTTTGCTTCTATCTAATCAGATCGTAAAAGCGTCAGATTGTATTATGCAATTCATTTAAAACTGCTTATTTTCGAGCGCTTATCACACGTTTTAATAATTTGCTTTCATTATTGGTTACAGTCCAAATTATTTTTCTTTGATATTGATCATACAAATCGTCTACTGCATTTTACAAATTTGACATATGATTTTTTGTTTCGAAAGTTGCTTTTTTCTTCGTGAAATGAAGGATAAAATATTTTTTAAAGTAAATTAAATGTCAGATGGATGCATTTACCCATAGAAGTGATATAAATCTGAGTATATGTATGTACATTTAAAGAAATGTTTTTTCTCTAAAGAAATAATAAATAAATACATGTTTGTTGAACGATGATTAAAGATATAAAGACAAAATTCCATTTAGAGTAAAGTATAAATAAGAAATGAATAAAAAAATAAAAAAATTTTCTAGAACTAACAGTTCTGTCTTATGGTCGGTGTGACCAGATCCAAAAAATTTTCGGAGCCAAATTGGCACCAAAAGAGTGCTAAAAATTTTTAAGTGCTAAAACATAGTGCCAAAATTTAAATGTGTTAGTTTTAAGAAAATATTTTCTTGGAGAGTTCAGAGTTTTATCATTTATTCTTTTGTTGCCTTAGAAACATTTATTGCCATTGAAAAAAACCAAATTTCTTAAAACAATAACTTATTTATTAAACATAAAAAGTCTTAAAAACACAATAAATTCAGTCTTCAAATTAAATTTCACATACTCCTGTGATTAAAAATGCTTGACTATTTTCAATACATATGTAGTTGCTTAACTGTTGCTGTGGCAAAATGTGCAGCAAATGCAAAAAGCAATTGCAAAACAAAGAAAGAAACGCATTTGCTTTAGCTGACTATGTGTTTCTTACTGCAGCAAATTAATCAGCAAAGCAATTACTTTGAAAACGTTTGCTGTTGCTTAAGCAGTCAGTTGTTCTTTATTTTTATATTTGCTATTGCTTAACTCTTTACTATGAAGTTTTGCTTAACTACGAGTAAGATTGTTTTTCTTGCTTTTACTCGCTGCTTTTCATTTATTTTAACATTGGAAATGTTTTTATGTATTTACTACTTACAATGCATAAGAAAATACATTTAAAAAACGTTGTTTTTATTACACCATTAAATGGTGTTTTTTTTTTAAAGCAACAGCAAAGAAGAAACAAACATCATCTTATTGCTTAAGCAACGCAAAATGTTTTCAAAATAAATACTTTGCTGATTGCTTTGCTGTAGAAAGAAACTCGTAGTCAGCTTAATCATATGCGTTTCTTTCTTTTTTTGTTTTGATTTTTGCTGTTGCTTCATTTATAAGAAAATGTTTTGTAAATGCTAAGACATTTTGTTTTTTATTTGCTGAAAAACATGTAAGTAAAAATGAGATTTTAGTGCTGTTGCTATTTTTAAGCAAGCAATTTAAACCCTGACATACACATACATACAAACGCGTTTCTTGTATACTTAATTCTAGGTATCCGCAGTAAGGTTTGAATTTACAACTTTTTTATTCAGGTATATCAAAAAGTCCTCAAAGAGGTTAAAAATAAATAAATTATGTTGCCAAACTTACGTTGCTATTATTGCCATTGTTACACGCGAAATGTAGTATTTTGCAGAAAAGTGCATTTATTATTTTTTGGAATATTTTGTAAATTATATAAATTAAAAGTGGTAAAAATACTAAATAAAGAATTAGAAAGTGCTAAAAATAGTGCTAAGTGCTAAATCGGTAATTTTGCTGCTAAATCAACAAACGAAGTGCTGAGTCTAGCACCGAAAGTGCTAAAATGGGCACGCTGCTTCTGGTTCGCAATCATTTATTTGAGCGCCATCTACTAGGAGTTTGTAAGTGCTATATTTTTTAGTTGTATTTAGTTTTAAACGGCTTGCTTAACCGCAACTACTGTGATGCGGCAATGACACAAAGGCAACCACAGAATCGATATAATAATTCTTCAAAAAAAAAAAAAAAACCGAATTAAAAGAGATTTTAGCTATCTATTTATAACGGTTGAAAGGTTTGGTTATAAGCATCAACTGTTTAACACCCTTTAATTTATAATTTCTTATAGCGGACCTAGCAATAAAGAGATCCTTGTATATTTCAGCTGTCTGTCTATAACGGTTCCAAAGTTTGGCCACGTACATCAAATTACATTTTCTATGAAAATTTCAACCGCCTGTCTATAACTGTTCAACAGTTTGGTCATATACGTAAAGCAAATTACATCAATTATATATACACTCTTTAATTCCAAAATCTTAATTTATACTTAAAGTTGTAGCGAACTAAGCAATACAGGTTCTGTGTAAATTTCAACCCTCGCACAGTGGCGCCCGTAGAGCAAACGAGGTTGCAAAAACCAAAATTTTTATGAGGGCCCACGAAGTTTTGAATAAACCTATGTTATAGGAAACTTTTCAACGATTTCAAATATGCCACTCTTATGGCGTTTTCTTTTCTGAAAAGAAATGTTACCCAACAATCACATAAAATGTTTTGCATGTTGCCTTAACCCCGAAAATATGCTACACATTTTATAGCACAATAGAACAAAAACTGTTGTTGAATTTTTCTAACTTCCTTTACATGTCAGTAATGTTTAATTAGCTTTTCAAACATAAAGTAATATAACACTAGGTTTAGCAACAAAAGCAAACATCACTTATCAAGAGTAAAAACTACTAAAAAAAAGTGTAGCATACTACCCTTACATAAAATTGAGGGTAAAATATGTAACATATCTTACACTTTTTCGTGCAACATATTTTCAAAAGAACATACTTTTAATTTACCCTGTTGAACATTTTTTAGAAAAGAACACAAAGGTGTAAAAAGTGTTAAACATATGCAACATTTTTGTCAGAAAAGAAAACGCCATTAATAATATCACATTTTTAGTTTAGAAGATATAACCGTTCAAAGGTGAACGACTTTCGTTTTTCAAAAAAACACACAATTTTTAGTCAATTTGTTGCGATTTCAGGTATAATATCACGAAAAATAGGTAACGAATCGCCAAATTTTTTGTTTGTATTGATTGATGTATTTATTAAATGCATAGTGATAAAAAAATTACCTGCTTGCTTTGAGTTTCTCCTGGTAAATCACTATTTAAAAACTATCCGTTTTTTCACTATTTTTCAACTTTGACGGAAAATAAAAAAAATCTATATTTTTCTATATTTGCCATATTTGCAAAACCTGTTCTTTGATTATTTCTTTACATAATTCAAAAGGTTTTATCTGCCCGTACGTGCCCGTTTGGCTTCTAGAGGCAAAAAAGGTTAAAAAGACATGGTTGCAGAAATTGTATGGCGTCCATCCCTTATATGTTTTGACAGACAGTAGTTTTTTTTAGTAGTAAATTTTTGTTGTTGTAGTAAATTTTTAGGCATGGTAGCATAAGCCTATATATTGCAAAATAAGCACAATGCCTAGATTAGTCTACGACTCAAAGTTGGCGCAACAATTATTGAAATCATTAAAGAATTTAAGTACTGAAAACATGGCGTTGAACAATTTAAAATTATTTGAACTGTTTAGAAAGTCAACCACACCAAAGTTTTTCACGGAAGCTGCTTTAGAAGAACTTGATAGCTTATACGGAAATATTGAGAGAAGCGAAATTATAAAAAAAAAATTTTATCTGATATATGTAAATATTAAGGCAAATTGGGTAAAATCTAATCGAACTATTGAGAACTTCAACTCCAAATACGAGGACTGGCTTAATGAAGACACCATCCTGGCTATAATGGCAGTAGATATACCCACCACATCAACCAGAGGAGCAAAAGGAAGACCAAAAAAAAGTATTGAGGAGTGTTCAAGTTTCACAAGAAAGAGGAAACTTGCCGATGCCACCAATGACTTGACCACGAAGCATTTATCGGACGCGGAAGCCAAAATAAATTCTCGACCACTGCATACGGAGTTTACGGAAGTCTCTGCGAAAGCCAATCTGCAGGATCTCATGGGCCATACAGTGGAACGGTTGTTGGAGAGTCTTCCTGAAAATGAGGTGAAAATTCTTCCTGAGAAGTTGACATTGATCAGCAAATGGGGCTGCGATGGATCATACGGACAAAGCGTTTATAAGCAAAGGATATCTTCTGATGAGGCTACAATATCGGACGGAAATATGTTTATGGCATCTGTTGTTCCTTTGAGGTTAAAATCTGATGTTTCCCTACACTGGAGAAATCCACGTCCGTCATCAGTGCATAATTGCCAACCAATAATGTTTCAGTTTGCAAGGGAATCGGCAGAACTCATAAGGACCACGGTGAAGGACATTGAAGAACAAATAAGCAAGATTAAGCCTACAAAGCTGCAAATTGGGGAAGGAAAACCATGGTTGACGGAAAAGTCGTAAACGAACTGACAGGAACAAAATCAACAATGTCATGCCCGATTTGCAAAAAGAGTCAGAAGAACTTTGGTAATTTAAACGATTCTACAAATGAAGAGAATTGCGAATATGGAATGTCACCATTGCAAGCAAGGATTAGGTGTATGGAGTTCTTGCTAAAACTGGCGTATACCCTACCACAAGAGGAGGAAAACTTCGATGAAAATACATCAAATGGAAACACTTCTAGGAGATTTTTTGAAAATCGCTGGAATTGACAATCAAATCGTGAAAAGATTGGGAACGATCTTGGATGTTTTAGACTGCAAAGAAAATGTCAATTCTACAAAATATGAAGAATATGCGTCGAAAACTGCATCTCTTTTAGCAGAAATGTATTCACAAAAGAAGTTGACCCTGACCGTACATAAAATATTGGCGCATGGCAAAGATATAATTGAGTTCCAGTCTTTGCCAATTGAAGAGCTTTCTGAAGAAGCACAGGAGTCTCTTAACAAATTTTATAAAAAATACAGATATCAGAACACATTCAAAACATCAAGGGTAAGGCAAAATGAGTACCTCTTCAACATGTTGGCAGCATCTTCCGATCCACTTATTTCTTTCCTGCGGCATGTAAAGTCACGAAAAGAGTTAGAAAATAATTATAGTTTAGAAATTCTTAGTCTTTTAGATATACCTTCTCTTACGATTTGTGATGAATACTTTACAGAAAATTGAAAAAATAATTTTTAAAAAAATAATTTTTTTTTTAATTTGTTGGGTAATAATTTAAAACAAAAAACCCTAAAGAAAAAAAATTAAAATTATTTAAAAATGTAAAAATTGATTTTTCTACTAATTTTAACTTTGATAACCCATAAGTAGGCCCCTACAAAGCGTAGCCCCCTTTCCAAACGCTCATTTCATAGGCTGAACAGTTATCTATCGTATGCTGTTTAAACTTTTTAATTATCTTATTCGGTTCAAAAGATATGATTTTTGCAACGAAAAAACTCAAATGGCGCCACTGCGCGTCGTCTACAAGTGTTTAACAGACAAAGAACTGGACATTCTGTCAAATTTTCACATGTTTGTATGTAATGGTTCAAAAATAGGGCCGTATAGTTCAAACTACATCAACTATGGGAACACTTTATAATTTTAAATTGTATATTTGTTTCAATGGCGTACTTCGCATTACAGGTTTCTTGTCAATTTAAGCTGTCTGTCTACAACGCACTGTGTTTCAAAGACCTACTTTTTCCGTGCGAAATTAAAATTTCAAAACTATCAATATAGCTTTGTTTTTTTGCCAAGCAGTTTCTAACACTCCAATTCAAATAAATTGACAATTTTTTTTTTTTAAAAATACAAAACACTATTGGACAGCGCGCAGTCAAAGTCATTGTTCCCATACGTGAAAATTGTACGAAAATTGTGTTAAAATTTTATAAATAATTTGTAATGGAGAATAATCTGTCATGTAAGTACTTAAGTTTTTTCTCATAAATTTTTGAAAATATATAAAATTTGATTTTGAAAAATTAATTTTTTAAAATAACCTTTAAGCAAATGGGTTTTTTCAAAATTTTAATTTCATGTAACCTTTTAAAAAAATGTTAACGTTTGGCAAATCAAATGTAAACATATTTGAATAGACTAAAGTTTGGTTCATTTACTAGGAAAAAAATCGAACTTTTTGAAATTTGGTTAAAAGAACCCTCAAAATACTCAAAAAATGATAACGTTGCAACGTTTTGAAAACTTGGTCACATACATAAGGTTACAATTATTTTGTTATTTATTATTTGCAAACAAAATGTTATAACTGCTGTTATAGTGAACTAAGAAATGCAGGTTCTTCGTAAATTTCAACCGACTGTCTACAACTGTTCAAAAGTATGGTCATATACACCAAATTAAATGAACTATTGGGGAACCCTTTAATTAATAATATTTATACCTGTTATTGTAACGGTCATGTTAATCGACATTCTGTCCAAATTTAAAGAGTTTATCTATAACGATTCAGAAAATAGGTTTATAAATGTCAATTTACGACACCTATGCGGACACCCTTTAATTTTAAGTTTTATTTTTGTATTTCTTTGTGAAAGTGGAAGCAATACTGATATGCAGCTTATTGTTTTTTATTTTAAATGGTGTCCTTTACGTAAAAGCTTGTATGTTTCATGGGGACATTGTTTAAAATAAAAGCTTATGAACTGTTTTTAAAACGGGACCAATCTGTAAGCATAACCTTTTAAATAACAAAAAAAATTAAAATTGGTTCAGAAATGACTGAGTTCTACAGGCACAAACATAAAAAAACAATATTCACACTGTTTGATAACCTCCTTCTTTTTTAAGTGGTTTAAAATTAAGTTTGGTTCATTCCGGTCGTTAAATACGTTAGAGATGAGACGAGGTCAAAATAATGAAGTGATTATATATAAAAAAATTACAAGTTTTTATATTTTTATGTCTGTTCAGTAACTTTACGAGCAACGAGAGAGTAAAACAGAAATTTACAAAATTATTCTGCCAAATGTAAAAAAGTTGATGAACGCTTTGCTAGCAAAAATTAGCAAAGTAACTTGTTACGGCTTTGGCTATGATATATGAGACTTAAGAACTCTATGGTGTGACCATTAAATAGTAGTAGTTATTTTTTTATGAATATGGCAGTAAGTAACTAAATAATAAAAATATCTGTTGTTTTAGGCTTTTTTGCTGCATTCTGCCCAAGCTGAATTAAAGAAAAGTAACAAAATAATATTATTTTTATATTATTTTTATTGCCAAATACTTGCATGTTCTCTGATGTTAAAAAAATTTCGTTTATCAGATATTTTTTGATGAAATGATTTTGTAAACAAAAGTAAAAAACAGCTGCTTGACTTATTCTTGCTAGTAAAAATTTTACTAGCCAAAACTTGCAACAAATTTTTACTCTCTCACATTTTTAAGCTCTTTTTCACTCTCTACTTGCAAGTTTTTCGAGTACGTAAACACGTTTTAGTAACAATTAGTAACAATTTTTAGTTACTGAACAGACCTTTTGCATTTGTGGCCAACCATACTAAAAAATGCAACGGTGCATATCACTTAAATCATTTATGTTGCTTATTTTGTGCTTGAGAATATTGTAAAACATCTTTAAGATCGTTTATGCAAAATTCTAGACGTTTGCTTTCCCTTATTACTTTTTATTTTGAAACTATAGCAGCTCTAAATAAACAAACCATAGTTTAAAAGTTAAAGGCAAGATTATATTTTTGGCCTAACATGTATTTGTAATAACTGAAAAGTCTTATCTACCTTTACCTATTGGAAAGTTATGAAAATGGCCCTAAAGTGAAGAAAATTGAAATGCTCATTTTTCTGGAAAAGGTCGTTATCGAAATAAAAATAAAAATAAATAAATGGTATGATTTTATTACATCTATGAAAGAAACTGAAAACAGAACAATTAAAAGGGGCCAGACTTTTGGGGCAGCATGAGGATAAGTTTAATGAACAGTAAGGATGTTCGTGTTTAAGTTGAAATGATTTTTTTTCGAAGATCCTTGATGTCAGCCGTCAAGTTAAAAGGGCATGACCTTTTATTTTTGCGCTGTTGTTGCTTTTTGTTGCTTTAGTATGTTTGTATATTATGCGTGTGTCCCTAAGCAAATAATGAAAATAAGCAGATATACTATTTTAAATGCGCTGAGATGGGTAGATTTTTTATCAGGCATCTATTTGAATCTTTGACTCCTAATGAATACAAAACACTAAATCTAATATAATGGACTTTCGTATACAAACAAAGCAAAGCATTAATACCTTTAATAAATTCGCCAAGTGTGAGTTTGGCTCGCACATAAAGGGTTTTGTAACATGTTTGGATCACCCCTCAATTTTTATTTTATTAAACTTGTTACAGCGGACATAAAATTTTTTGAATTCTAAGTGTCTGCCTACTGCGGTTGAAAGACTAAAGCCATATAAGTCAAAATCATGTCTAGTATTTGCTAAAGCTCAAATACGTTTATTGACACTGGAAAATTGACGTGTCTGCATATCAAATAGTAACAATATTTTTGTGAATATCACTTTACTTTCAGCACACCCCTTAAATTTTAGTAGTTGTTGCAATAACGGTTATAGTATACGTTTTCAATTATTAATTTTCAAGTAAATAATCGTAGTTTTGTGATATTTTATTTGCTGTTTTTATTTTTATCATCTTTTAACTGTATAAAAGAGCTGAAAAAAAGGCAGCCGTATACAGTGGATAAAGAAAAGTAAAATCAAAGTTGATTATTGTTGTTTTTGTTTAAACTTTGATTTTTGTCTTTGCTATGTTGTTTAAACAAAAATCTTTAGTTTATTTAAAAAGTTTCTGAGAAGTCTTCTGAAGAGGTGGCAAGCGGTAGCAATGTGGCCATCGAGATGTGCTTTAACCATCAATAATCAAATTAATTATTTTAATAATTTGTTCGGAATAATTAGATTAATTAAATTAGTTTAAAATTTTCATATTATAGTTTTAAAGGCTTTCTATTGCAGGGATAGAAGGATATAAAAAACACTTTTTAGCACCTTGTGTTCGGAACCCTGCAGCATTTTTGCAAATAGAGCTTCATTGTACCTTTGTAGCTAATTATTTTTCCTTTAAGATTCAATGCTCCTAAGAGATGCCATTGTAATTTCCAGGTATAACTTGGCTGTTTGTGGTATATTACACCTTCCAGGAACCCAATTTTTCTTCCACTTGTTTTTTGGCTCCTCCTTTTGCTCTTGAGATGCAGAGACTCTTAGGAAAACTTTAACGACTCTGGTTTACCGGCCTTCCTTAAAATATATTGGATCCCATATGGACTAATTGACAGTCTATTTTGTTTTCTTTGCTCTTTGATAAAAATTAAAGCCC